>FR997743.1:2811936-5623872 GCA_905475445.1 Ochropleura plecta | reverse complement strand
AAGTGGGATGTGAGTGAGAAAGAGGGAAAAAAAGGGAAAACTTAGCGTTGCTATTACAAATCAATCAGGCGCAAGAGCAAAAACTGCAGGTCTGCTTGGTGTGTTATTCCGCATTTAACGCGAGCGAAGCCGCGGGCGAAAGCTAGTATTATATAATTAAGGATTATTTGGTTAATGGGTTAATTTTATTTCAAAATTATTTTATACTTTTTGCTGTGCTCTACAGGGTCCGTAATTGTATCCTAGCTTTAAGCCCATTTTAAGATCTTCACACATTATGGAATGCAATAAAGATATAAGTATGAACATGTAACATGTCGCTTGAAATCCCCAAAAGAGTAGGTAGAGGTGTACCTCGTCAAAGCTAATGGCCTAATGGTAGGACTATGTGACTGCCAAGTCGTAGGTCTCGAGTTTAAACCCAAGGTCTCTGCCTCTGCCTCTGCCATGTCGACGGTGCGTTCGGATTTTTGCAGATGGTACATCATCAAACAACTTCCCCCATTCGGGGCGGAGAGGGGGGAGTGTCACACTTTATCTGACTAAAACCCACACATGTTCCTTCTTTTGCCCTTTATGTTAAGAAAAAGATATCTTTCAAACTCAAAAAAAAACTTTCGAAAATCTGCTTTGCTGATACCTCTGTGAGGCGCGCGTGGAACACGAACGTGCCGTGGACATGGCCTGTCGTAGTTAGACGGACGGAAGGTGAACTACCCATTGCTACGGTCTGCGGTGACCGAAAGTCGTCTCACGGCTCAGCTGTGTTGGTTTGAGGTTCTTCTTCCTGCTCTTGTACCACGTTATTCCCAAATAACGGTACGAGAAAAACGTGGCAGTCAAACAATAATGAATCTATAGTGTTCTTGCTACTGGATCGTTCTGTAGTGTGTGTATTTAATGTCAGTTTAGGGTTCCGTACCTCAAAGGGTAAAAATATGCCCATGGTTTACATCGCATTTCTTATTTTATAAAAAAATACTAGCTTTTGCCCGCGGCTTCGCTCGCGTTAAATTCGGTAGCGCCTTATTGAATTGTAATAGCAACGCTAAGTTTTCCCGTTTCGTCCCTCTTTCTCCCTCATGTCCCACTCTTTTTTTAAAAAAAATAGCCTATGTCCGTCTCCTGGTTCCCAACTATCTCTGTACCAAAATTCATCAAAATCGGTTTAGCCATTAAAGCGTGAAGAGGTAACAAACAAACAAACTCACTTTCGCTTTTATAATATTAGTAAGGATAAATGGAACAAAATCTATAGGGTACTTCTCGTAGACTAATTATCATGAAATTTGACAAGAAGCATTTTTGTAAATCACCAGTAAAGGAAAAGATTAAAAAGCGTAAATTTGTGGAAGCATCACAATAAAAATATAGGTACTTCCAAACTTAATTGTAGTTGGTACCAAACCATGGTCCATGTTGATGTATGGGGGGGGACAACATTTTTTCAACGGCAATGTTAGGTTAGTCCTTCAATACAGTTTATCTTTTCGTGTTCGTTTTCTCATTAGTAGCCAACAAGTTTTTATTCGCACTTGGCTGGTTTTTTTGTGTGCCATTGCGAGTAAACATTTTTTCTCCGAATAAAGGTTGCGCTTAAGAATACCTTATTATTTTCGGCGACCCTACAAAAAAAGGTACACACGACGCCGATGGCACATCAACCTACGCAAAACCATTTTAACCTGATCTCTCTACTACGGTGTGCGATCCGTAGTAGAGAGATCAGGTTATAATAGTTTACAATAGTTTGCCTGCCGTCGTGTGTACAATGAAAATCAAATTAAGATACAAAATTAATAACATTAATCGATAACTTAAACTAACAAGAAAATGAATTAAGAACGAAATGAATTAAGTCCGCCTTTGTAGTGCAGTTTTCACTTGTGCATAAAGTTTTAATAAATAAATAAACACAACAAACATATTTTTTTTAACAGAAACAAATAACGTTTAAGCGATAAGGATTTTATTTCTTATCAAAAACCATCAACAACAAAACTTTGTTGTATTCAGTATACAAAAAAACCAATGAAGCATAACTTCAAAATACAGAATATAATCCCACACACTGTACACAACATTTGAAGAGCGGGTGCAAGACGATTTGCAGCAGGAAATGAACCCGAACAGAGGGGGGAGTGGCTGGCTGCACGTCCTCATATCTATGTACTTAGATGTAGTTTAGAAATACGCGACTGAGGTGACTCAATGGTATGTCAAAGGAAAAGATAGGAAATTACATCTTACATATACGTATTTATATTTCAAATGAACTGTGAATAGATAAAGGAGAAGATAATCTGATAGCAATACGCAAAAAGATGACTTTTCTTAATACTGAATGTAGATTGTTAGTTGGAAATAAATTATGTACCTACCCACAAAAGATGACTGATAATATCATAAACACAAATCTATTTTTCTAATTAGCCTTGCCTCCCATATCCTTCCATTCTTCTCCCGCGCCAACTCAAACTAACCTTCGTGATGCGCGTCCAGATAATGTCGCCACCTCTTTGTTTGCCGGCCTCTGCCAAGCTGTGCATCTTCTGGCACCCAACTCGTTGAGTCTATTTTCATAAACTTTCACCAGTATTTAACTTGCCTTTGTTAGTTGAATACTTAGTACAAATATATCAACAAAATTTCAAAAGGACCACTGCTATTCAGCATAAACTGATATAATATTGATAAATGATGTTTATTTTACAAGTAGGTTTTTACAAACACTTTTACACGTCTTTTTAAAAAAAAAATAGATAAGGCCGGTGTTTCGTACCCGACTACTCTGAGAAGAAACAGCCGAAACAAACTCAGAGGTCATAGTCTCTTTTAAGGTAATCTTGGTCAACTTATACGAGGACTATGCATATTCGTGTCTGAAATGTTCTTTTTAAGAAAGCACCACACAGATTGAGTGGAGGTCCACTGCAAGTCCAGTCAGTGCAAGCATTTATAAGTTATCGTGTATCTCGACTCATAACACAAAGAGCTCAACGACACGAAGAGCAATACCAAAAAACGACAATTGTGTAGGTTGTTTATAGTAAAAGAACAAAGACAAGATACTTTTAGTTATGTCAGTAATCATTTTCGGTACTATCATATTTTACTGTTCGTAATTTACCGTTCTCAACCTTAACCCAATTCATTTAGGGTCGACGCAGCATCTTTTTCCATACTTCTTTAGTACTCGTCATCTTAGCAAACACCTCCTTTCTAGTTACTATTATCATCCTTCACAAAGTCCATATTTACCTATTTCATCGTATCGCAAATAGATATTGTTGAAAAACCATAATGTCACCTTTATTATGTTTTTTCACTGTTGGTAACACAGATTCTCTCTTGCATCTGACTTGTCATAGTGTAAAAGTTAACTTATTATAATAAAACACATTTGGTTAAATAAAACTGGACAAATTTGACAGTCGTTACAGGTAGTCAGTGTCCCGAAAGTCTGACAACCAGTCTTACCAAGGGGTATCGTATTACCCAGTACTAACTGGGTTGTGGAGGTCAGATAGGCAGTCGCTCTATATAAAATACTGATATTCAGCTGCATCCGGTTAGACTGGAAGCCGACCCCAACATAGTTGGGAATAGGCTAGGCAGATGATGATTTAGCTAAATAAAACTGGTTTCTCAATTTCATTACAACTGATGAAATATTGACATATTTTATTACGAATATCTTCCTGCATTTCCACATATATATTCCCCTCTCATATACAACTCTTTACCTTATTCCGTAATATATAGTCTCTTATACACAAGTACCGCTGAAGCGCTTTTCATCCATTTGCGCATCCACCAAACACTGTATGTCCTCGATTCAAAGACGTACTTAACGTAAACGTAAATGTTTGCGTTAAGTTCTGTTTCGCCCAAACATAGCTTTGATTTGTAACTTACCTAAACTTGTACCAACAGGTACTGAAACGAATGTTTGTGGTCACTTTGTATTGGTTAATTAGTATAATTACACTAGCTTCCGCCCGCGACTTCGTCCGTGGCATAGTTACTTTGGGCTAACGCTAACTTTAAACCGCGTGATGATCGAAAAAAAATATCTTTCTCTCTCCTTTCCTTCCCTCTTTATCCTCCTTTTCTAACTTTTTTTTAGCCTATGTCCGTCTCCAGGGTCCCAACTACGTGGTCCCAAGGGCGTGAAGGCGTAACAAACAAACAAACTCACTCTCGCTTTTATAATATTAGTAAGTATTACATAACATCATTCCTGTAATCCCCGAAGAGTAAGGTAGAGGTGTGCCTATTGGCAGGCCTGTGGACGGTGAGCAATGGGTAGCTCACCGTCCGTCCGTCTATTGACGACAGGCCGTGTCGACGGCGCGTTAGTGTACCACGCGCGCCTTAAAGAGATATCAGCAAAGCAGAGGGGCCTGCCAGGGCCACCGCCTCAACCGCCAAAGAGATACCGCGGCCCCGGAACATAAAGGGCAATAGAAGGAACATGGGTGGGTTTTAGTCAGTTCAAGTCTGTCACTCCCTCCTCTCCGCCCAGTGCGGGGGAAGTTATTTGATGATTTGCCATCCGCAAAAAAAGTGTACCTATTAGTACACTCACGTTTAGCTAGTTGTGTTTAAGTCCTATGTAATAGGGGGCGAGCCTATTGCCATCAACTGGGTTCGAATCCAGGCTCCGTGCCTGCTTATGTCAAAAACTCAATGACACTTTACCTGACCCGGGTATAGAACCCAAAACCTGATGCTCGGCAGTCGCACTTGCGACTACTCGACCAACGAGGCAGTCATTGGAGAGACATTGGTATAATTATTATCAATAACTTTACTTTGAAATGTCTAATGAATGTTTACATTGTGCTTGAAAACAGTTCCACTTTAACTGGGGAAAAAATGGAATGAGTAATGAGTTTAGCGTACGCCAAAAAATAATACTAACTATTCGTGATTATTAGGGAACTTGTCAGACTTATAAAGTACACAGAATTTGTTTAAAGTAATATTTAATTTACCAAAAACTTGTAAGTCACTATAAATCCACGATTTACCAAGCGCCTACAGATTTACGACCACAATATTCGTTTAACAAATTAAAATTCAACTTTTAAAAGTTGACTAAAGCAGAGAACATTAAAATATTCATCCCTCCATCCTTCCAGACGGTTAGACTTTAAATTCCCACAGAATCGAATCTTCAAACGAATCTCACGACACTGGCATCTAACACTAAAATGGCTCAGGGTCAAAAAGAGCACGAGTTCAAATCTCGTGTGCTGTAACAACGGGATGCTGCATCGAACTTAATGTATGCACACACCTTTCTGTTTAGACAAACTTAAACTTCCTTTTACAAAACCAAAAACATTCAAACTCCAATCTTATTCATAGAGAAATAAAGGTTAGGGAATATTTCAGGGGTTGTCAACAACTAAACTGGCCGCTTGCTCAGCACCCTTAATTTGTCCGGTAATAACCGGTTTCTGCACAATAGTAAGGCCTATTAACATAACTCCTTGACCGGACACAACCGGACACTTATTAATATTTATAATAACGTGTGTGTCTGTTAAATTTTTAAGTTTATCTCTTAGTTGTTTGAGTGATGCGGGAGAGTTGACATCGGTTTTATAGTGATTTGAAAAATGTTTGCGACAACTGACTTGTTGCTGTTCTGTAACCCGTTTAATGGGTAAGTGAAGATTTTCTTTCTTCTTTTACTTAGTCGTTAAGTTGTGTTTTTTTTTATTATTTTTTGAAGCCTCTTTTCACAAGTGTAATAATGAAGAATTAATTTGTTTTGCGAATATTCACACACCCTTAACTTAAAAACAATCTTTGCCAAACAAATGATCCAGCTCCTACAGTAGATATTGGCCAACCGACTGTCACATAGGTACATATCCACACAATCTATTTTGATCCCCAGAGAGGAAACGCAACCATTCCTTCCCATTAAACATTTCGTAGCCTGGCCAACAGACAGCACATCTTGCCCATCAAATTCTTCGATACGTTTCCCAACACTAAAGTACCAATAAATCGATATGCGTCGCGCGGCTGGCCGGCTCATCACTAATTTACAATTTTATGGCTTGTGGGATCGAGTGGGGGGAGGTAAGGGGTAGAGGGGGTAGGTCGCCACTCCATTAGTGGAGTTTGAACCCCCCGCGCGGACCGGTTAACCCTATGGGACGGTGGGCAGAAAAATAAGTTTTCTCGTAAGATTTTTTGGGGGGTTTCTTGATTTTTGTAGAGTCTATGTTGCATGGAGATTGTATTTGCAGTACATGTGATGTAAATGGAAATCCTTACTACAATTAAGTTATTTAACATAACAGTAGATAAGGGTTTAGCTACAAAATGAAAAGTGAAACAGTCTAGATAATAAATCGAATCTTTTGACCTGGCAGCATAGGTGACTTGAAAGTTAAAAGACTATTTTAAAGATTAAAAAAAAACGCTTCAATTCAATACATTATTATCATCAAAAAAACAATTTCAAAATCGCTGCTATTAAAGAGCTGAAAAACAATACTGATATACAATTAAGTACTTCCTATCTTTCTTCAACACAAGAGTCAAGTTTACTCTTAAAAACACAAAAAACAATCCCTTAATTTGCACACCGTACAAATTCACGCCTCCCGACAAGAAACGCGTGCAAAGGAGAAAGGACAAAACTGAGACGGGGCAGAGAGGGAGATCTTAAAGATACGTCGCCATGGCAACTGGCAAACACGCACACATTTACACCTACCCAGTTTAACGATAGTTGCCACCCACACTCCTCCATAGTCGTAGGTATTAGGAGAATTTGACCCTACCCCCAAAGTTTCAGTTATTAAGCAAATGTTTTGTAAACATTCTGGGTGGGCACCTTTACTTTTGCGCACTATAAATAGGTTGGGTACGGCTTACAGCCTCAATTAAGTAAATGTATGTAAAGTTGTTTTGTTCAAATCTAGACGGTACATTGAAATTTTATGATATAGAATTTTATTGTGATATTATTTTGACAAAAGATCATATTATTTTCAAAATTTGATCAAAATTAATGATTAGTTTTCTTTCGATTTAACCACTCTGCACGACAGGATTTTGACACATGACACATCAGCTGAATCGGTGGGGTGACGCGAATTGTCATGAAATTCAAGATTTTTCATCAATTTACAGCATTCAATTTTGTTATTAAAAATAAATCACAGCGGCTGTTTCATACGATAAGTTTGAGGTTTATATTTCCAAAAACCTCATAAGGTCGATAAAACGGCGTCAATCTATTGCAAAATGTGTGTAAAATACATATTACTACACCCTTCCAAAAATTAGGTACTGTAAAAACGCTGGAAATAATGTACATACACAAGATAACCATTTGATAATAACATCGGAAATCTAAAATAAAAACAGTGACATTCCATCTGCATTCTTATTTTTGCCATTTTACATGTAAATTAATAAAAAAACACGATACAAATCTCGATAAAAAATACTACAAAATTGTGTTGCAATATGACATTTCTTAGTGCTGACCGTAAAACTAAGTTTCATCATTACGATTAAAAAGTTGCATTCAACCTAATCGATAATCGTAATAGAGTAAACTTTAAAAAAAAGTTTTGGGACCATTGAGGAATTTACCTATGGAGGTGGCAAATATTCTACTATAGAATATTTATAGTTGTACAAATATCTATGATATCGATTATAAAAGAAAGACATTTTGTCACGTGCTTTTTTATTATGCTATAGGTAGGTAATTATTTTGTTATGCGCCCAGATTTGAGGTACATTTGCTGTCAAACGGTTTCGCGGTAAAAGATTTTGGCTGTTTTCTTGAATGACGATAAATGAAAATGGCGGCCAATTTTGTAGGTCATGCTAATTCTGTAGGTAGCCAGTCAGGCAGCCCAGCCGGCACAACCATACCGTACCGCACCTAGAAAGCCATGCCTCCGCAGTAGAGCCTTGTTTTAGACATACAGGGACTCCGTACACAAGTACACATCGGGGCTCTAAAATATTTACACTTAAAAGTATTGGTTGGATAAAAAAATTAGAAAGGTTTAAGGAGACCTTTGCGTAGCAGTAAGCGGTTCAGCCTATTAAAAATAGACCGGCCAAGTGCGAGTCGGACTCACGCACCAAGGGTTCCGTACAAACTGAAGACATAAACGGTCATAACTTTTCTCTACGTAGACTTGGAGGGTTGTTTTTTTCACAGCTTCAAGGGACCACAGATTTGATATTTGGGTTCTGTTATTTATTATGAGGTACGGAACTCTAAAAAGTATTTTTAAAAAGTGTATCTCTCTTTTTTGGAATTTAAGGACTTCTTTAGGAATTTATAGGAGGCCTTCTCATAAACTTCTCAGGAACTTCTTTAGGAATTTAAAGGAGGCCTCCTTTAAATTCCGCGATTTATATCGGTCTTGCGCCACTTGGATGGGAAATCATCAAATATCCGCTCCTGTTACACTTTTAACAAAAAGTCGTTGTCGTCTCGCGGCACCCGACCCCTGTAGCGTCGCCCGCGGTGGCTGGCTTGGTTTGAGGTTCTCTCCTTCAAACATCACCATCTCCTCCGGGACAGAGCGGTGCTCCGCTCAAAAGAGCATACTGCCTGTGTGCTCCAACGTGTCCTCCGGGCGATAGTCACATTGGTGACACCTGGGTGTTTCTTCCCGCCCGATGATGTGCAGGAACGTCCCGAAACTTTCGTGCCCGGTGAGGATCTGCGTCAGGTGGTAGGTGAGGATGCCGTGGCGCCTCACTTCCCCCGCTCTGGGCGGAGTGTCAGACCCGCAACCCCGGTAGGTTCCTGCCGGGATTGCGGGTTGTTCGAAAGAGATACCGCAGCCCCGAGTAAAAGAAGGAACATCGATCGGTGGACATTAGTCAGTAAAAGTCTGACACTCCCCCACGCTTCGCCTAGAGCGGGGGAAGTTATTTTATGATTTCCCACCCCAAAAAAACCCCGGTCCATGACCGGGGTTTTTTTTCCATCTCAATTGTAGTGTCCTTCTAGGCCATTTTTACCCCAAGGCTTCCACTCCAAGAACACTTTGGCCTACGAGCCATGTTTTAGGAATGAATGAAAACGCTTTCCAAATACTAACTAATCCAACCATACTATTATACAAACAATTTTGTCGAACAAATATAATTTATCTTGGCTGATTTTTTTTACTGTGCCTACCAAAATCATAATAAGAGCGTTCTATATTCAACCTTATTTATTTCTATTTGCAATTCACATTCAAATAGTAGGTACAAAACCAAATTATGTATTAATAAAATAGCAAATAAACATTTTAATACTAATTCGAACAGCGAGCGCATTCCTTATTTGAATTTTTATCTGAAAATAAAATTGGCGCGAATTTAGCCATAGATCAGATTCTACTGTTTGTTGTTGAGTCGGTTTTAGTGGCGTAAAAAATATTATTATCAATATTTATAGTATTTTACACGTATTACAAAATTATTCTTATTTTCATCTATCAATTTCTGATATTCCTTAATTTAATTAATCGAGTTGATTGATTTACAAGAAAATAATCGATTGAAATAATCGCATTTACACATCACAAAATAAAAAAAAAAAGAAATGGACGTCATTTTCGAAAGTGAATTTAGTAGTGGTTATGAATATTACGTGTTAATGGTCCTATTATTGCAAATTACGATAAGATCTGGGCATGTTCATGTTATTTATAATATTTGCAATGATATTTGCCTCATTTATTATAGAATCTATTCGCGTCCGTGTGATATAATGTGGAATGAAAAATGTAAACAAGCACGATTGGCGCGAAACTTCGACTTTAGATTTCAAAATGTATCATTAACACTGCTAATTTAAGTTCAATTACGAATGATTTCTGCACGTAATAAAAGGACACGTTAATCAGGCCCAACAATGTGGAGCTTAAATGTCCGAAAACCATTTTTTTTATGATTTTTAGCGTCGACCTACACTGCCATCAAAATGGCTATGATCGTAATTTACACACATGGATTTTATAAAGGTTAATTAAGAAACTTGCTCAATAATTAATGAACTTCTAACGACGTTTACATATGAGATTTTTATTCTAATATCTTAATGAATGCACACCCATATTATTTTTTAACCAGAAAATAAAATATTTACAAAAATAATGAGGAGGTCGTATGACTTAAATGTTCGACCCCTTTCGGGGCCAGTATCGAGCCAGCGGAGGTTTGAATGTCGAGCCCCCGAAGGGGTCCGTACCGAACTATACGGTTAAAAAGGATGCAAATGATTTTAAAGATGTCACGAAAGAGGATAACCATAAACAAATGAACGTCGTCGTTTTCCGCTTGTAACATCGGGTAATCAGGCGTGTCATTATGTTTTGAATTGTTGATAGAAAACAAAGGAAAAATACTTTCTATGAAAGCTGGATGAACCTTCTTATAGTCGGACCCCAAAAACAAGAGAGTCTTTTGCATCTTTAAAGCGATAGATTTCAGATATAAAATATCTGAAATAATAAAGATGCAAAAGACTAAAAAAAAAATCTTAGAAGTTCCGTAGTGCCTAATTGGCGAAGAGAAGAAGATTCTCTTATTAAATAAATTACTAAATACAAACTACAAATAGACACAAACTAATAATAAAAATATAAACAAGTAAAAAATGGTAAAGTACTAAAAGACTAAAGGAATGTTTCCAAGACATTAAGTCCGCTTTTGCACAATTATTTTGACTCGTGAGTAAGTTTTAATAAATAATAATTAGGTAAGTAAAAGATTGCCAAAAACCGCTTAACTAAACATTGTTTTCATCCTTATATTTAAAAAAGAAACTACATATATGTATTACTGGAATTAAAGTATGCTTCTCAACGCCTGTGAACTGAAGCTTAGTTCAAACTACCCGACAAATTGCCCCGTCCACTAACGACCTGAAGCTTCCATGAAACAGACTAAGAACTAATAATGAGTAGTACACTCAATTATCTGAGTACACTCTGGTATACTTTAGAGTAATCTACTCGACTCTGGAGTAATGCTCTGAGTATTGCACTCAGTCAAAGATGAGATGTTTGCAGTTGTTCTTTTGTAATCTTTACATTTTTAAAAGACGTCGGTTTTCATTGTTTTAGAGTAAATGAATCGAGAACCACTTTTCGAATTAAGTTAGGTGTTTCTTTATTTAAAAATATGTTAGTAACAGTTATGTGTGGTTTTGGTATGAGCAGTACGTTTTTAAACTATATGTAATGTTATGAAGCTGAGAACTTGGTTTGTATAGTTGAACGCGGTAATCTCAGAAAATACTGGTTCAAATTGAATAAATATTTTAGTGTTGGATAGCCCATTCATCGAGGAAGGTTATATATCATCTACGTCTAAGATATCGGAGATAAATTGCGTCGCTGATGAACCCTGTCGGCGAAGAGTCCTGTCGGCGAAGTGTCCTGTCGGCGAAGAGTCCCGTCGAAGTAAAGTCTTGTCGGTGTTCAGTCTGTCGGCGTAGTGTCTGTCGGCGTTTAGTCGTACAATTAGATTATAGTCTAGAATTGGATCCTTTTTTTCGATATGACGCAGGCAAAACCGCGGGCGCCAGCTAGTGGGCAATAAAGTGATCTTATAAGTTCCGTTCTTTCCTTTTGAGGCACGAAAACCTAAAACCATTTCAGACTGCATAGTCCTCATATAAGTTGACCAAGATTTTTGCCTGGACCTTAAAAGAGACTATCACCTCTGAGTTTGTTTCGGCTGCTTCTTCTCAGATTAGTCGGGTACAAAACACTGGCCTTATCTAGTTTTTAAAAAAAGACGTGTAAAGGCGTTTGTAAAAACTTACTTGCAAAATAAACATCATTTATCATTTAAAAAAGGAAATATATTATCCTCCCTGGCAGGAAGAAACCAAACCCTTTTTAAATTTGAAAAGCAAATAAGAGAAACACATACGAATTAAAATAAAAACGAAAACCCTAAGAATGTTTCTGAAACTAGAAACTATTATAAAGTATTGCTAGTAGAACATTTACTCGGTAGCGAAGCGGTTGCTGACCAACAAATTGCCGCAGCCACTAACGACTTTACTTAGAACGCTAGTTTTCGCTACTGCAGTTTACATTGATGAGGTTTTAGTTGGGAAATCATATTTTTGTTAAAGATACACACATCAAAAAAGTGTAAGCAACACATACTATTTCAAATTATTATATCATTTCTTACCAAGTAGGTTATACCTATGTAAACTTTTTTGATCTAGAGGACATACTGGCTGCTTGTAAAAAGAAAAATAGTATCGTTTGTTTTTTTTTTCACAAATTCAATAGCGAATGCATTGCATGTGTGTATATTTGAATCTGAGAATAGTCAAGACCGTGGACGTACTCGAACGATTGTACGTAAAGTTGTATGTATGGTGTCAATTTGCCAACTTGACCAAAATCCTAAAATGGCGGGTTTAATAGTATTATAATATTGTACACCCTGATTGAACCTTAGACAACTCAAAAAATTTGAATTTTTAGCTATCCTTCAATTTAAATTATCGGCAATTATACGCCGAAAATATATGTAATGTTCATAACTTCCAATACAACTCGTCATTCGTTTTTTATCGTCACCTGATAAATTACCTTTTTTGGGTTGTCTTAGATTAGATCTAGGTGGGCGATATGATGATAATTTGAATCTCAAAGCAAATGGTCATAAAGCGTCAATTCATAATTGTCTTGGCCCATATAAGAATTTCAATATGATTCATATTATTATACTATAAAGATTCTGCTAAAGCGGCCATGTTGGCTCCTTTTAAAACATTTTAATTAAAGTTCATGCAAGGATAATATACGTTCCAATATTGGTTTTCGTATTAAGACACCTTTAACTAAATTTATATCTTTGTAGGAGCTTTTCTGCTGTCTTATTAATTTAAAATAAAAGCCAAAGTGCGAGTCGGATTCGCGTATCGGGGATTCCGTACAAAGTTGCGACATAAACGGCTAGGTATATCTTTTAACTGCGTAAACTAAGCGGGTTGATTTTTTTCACAGCTCTAAGGGACAACAGACTTTCTAATTCAAATTTTTCAAATTAATTTATTTTTGGAACACAGGTGATACATTGGTGTTACATAATTTAAAAGCTAGCGTCTATACGCTCTGCCATAACCGGCGTACAAATTTTCAATTAGATTAAATACATTAATTAGTTTTACTATATTTAATTATATTTTATTGATTAAAAAATCCAATAAAGAAGTCTAATAAATCTCGTAAGTTTATAATAGCATGTCATTACTATTACGAATGTCATACCATTGTCATTACATCAATAAATTTAACATGTCATTACATATGTACTATTACAAATATTAGTATTAAAATTCCAAAGTCAAAATGTCAGTAGTCTAAATGTCAAAAATCAAAATGTCGAAAATCAAAAATGTCATGAATAAAAAATTCAAAAATCAAGATGCCCCTAATTAATAAATATTTTTCTCAGATAGTATATATTTACTATAATATATTGACTTAAGTATATATTTACGGATAATATTTTTGTGTTCACCAAAAATACTGATCGTGCACCAAATATTCTTTCCTGAATTTAAAAAAAAATGCGTAGGTTAGGTTAGGTTAAAACTGTGACCCCCTACGCACGAGCCGAGCGAGCAGAGCGAGCGGTGCCGCGGCAGCGGCCGGCGAGTGCCAGTAACGACTTGCGTTAATAGAAAATGGATAAAGATATAACACTTTTTTATTGTAGTGCGCTGATGCTCGTATGACATATTTTAATTAACATATTTTGGTGCACATTCAGTATATTTGGTGGAACACAGGCAAAATTAGGTAAACGAAATGGGAATAAATTGAAGTACTTTTAAATACCATCCTATATTTACTATTTAAGGTGTTCATATCAACTCGATACCTCTACGTTTTCTCGAAATACATGGTCTTGAGAGACAAGCAGACAGACGAGCAACAAAGTGATCCAATGAGGGTTCCGTATTTTTTGGAACGAAGTTCCTTATCGCGCGTTGCGAAAAGGAAGACGGAAAAAATTAAGACCAAAAGTTTTAACGACACTTTTTGCTTAAGACCAAAAGTTGTAACGACACTTTTTGCTATAGTTGTAAGCCGTGCGGCGTGCGCGTGTTTCTGTCTGTCTCTCTCTCTCACTCTCTCTCTCATAGAAAGCAAGTCAGTTATTTTCGTTTCGTCTTTCTATTTCGCATTTAACAGTCGCGACGATTATTTTTGCTGAATGTATACAGGTTTTTTGTACATAATAAGTAATAACTTCGTTTTATCCTGGTGTACCTTGACACCTTTCAAGTTTTTTATTTTGAGGTGCGGAACCCTGAATAAACCCAAACACTCCCTATAATTTTTTATTAAAAAAACAGCTTTATAAAAGAATCACAGTACACAAAACTCTCTAATAAACGCTTATATCTCCATTTTAAACGCCTCGTCATTAAATACAAACCTACATAAAAACCTACGCCAGACCTGGTAATAATCATGAAACACGTCCAAACCTGAAGTACTTCAACCCAAACTACATCCAACCCGCTCCCGCCCCTTTAATAAGTTCCTATCGACCTGAGGCTGGCTTAAGGCTGCGTCCTTAACCCCCCTACTGCCACCCCAAGACATATTTCATCGAAACTCTTAACTGCCGGCCGAACTTTATCTAATATTTCACGTACATATACAAGTTACGTGAGCAAATGTACAGGAGAGCTGGTAACACTGGGGACGTTTTGGTAGATGGTTTTAAGTATGCGATTCTCGTTTTAAGTGAATATTCTTATTCTTATTCCTTATTCTTTATTGCACACAAAACAATAATAAACACACAAATTACAATATACAGCTTATGTACAACGGCGAGCTTAACCCAGAATTGGGTTTTACGGAATATGAATATGGAGTCTTAATAATTTACCTTTTTATCGAATAAAATGTATTAAGTAATTAGGTTTTGCTAAAAAAAATATCAACATTCATAAGCATCCTGCCGGGGTTGCGAGTTGTTTGAAAGAGATGAAGAGATACCGCGGCCCCGGAACATAAAGAGCAAAAGAAGGAAAATGTGTAGATTTTAGTCAGCAAAAGACTGACACTCCTCCCGCTCTGCCCTGAGCGGGAGGAGTGTCGTTTGTTACTATTTTAAGTAAAAACTACTCAACAGATTCGGATAAAATTTGCCACACAAATAGTTTATGACTTGGATCCCGTGGGATAAATACCGGACTCAACGCGGATGAAGCCGCGGGCAACAGCTATTACAATCACGAGCAATAACATGTATTCACTTACCAAAATTTAAAAGCCGTATCGATTAACGTTTTGGAATTTGTACTATTACGAAATACGTCTAATCTCAAAATTGAAACCGTCCTTTTACGAGTTAATGATTTTAAATAGCTCCTACTATTTTTAATATCGCAAGTGTGACTACGTTTTCAGTTTTTTTTTTAACTTTTAATGACTATGTAAGCTTCTAGTAAGTAGGTAATTAGCTGCATCCGTTTGATGCAGCTGATTACCAGTTTTTTACATGGAACCACTACCTATCTGACTTCCATAATCCAGTCAATCCTAGGTAATATGAAACCCCTTGCTAAGACCGGTTGTCAGACTTTTAAGACACTGACTATTTTTAACGACTTTCAAAGAGGCGGGACCAACGGGTTAACGTGCTTTCCGATGCACAGACGAAACTCGGTATGTAATTGGTGGTCACCCATCAGCAAACCAACGCAGGAAAGCGTGGCTTAGTCTGAAAATCGACCTGCTAACCTACCACTTAAAACACTACCTATCCACTTAAAACAGAACTTATTCCAGTCAGGGAACACCTGAGTGTGCGAAAGAGTTGGAGTCTAGCACCAACTCTTTCTCACACCGGAATATAAGATGTCATGGTAATCCTACTGTGGCATATATTATTTAGTCAAGAGCTACTAAGCAAGCAAATAAGACAAAGCAACTGTTGCGAACCCCGATAAACATCATAAATCGATACTGGACACCGGCGCAACCCTTCACACGTTCACAATTAAGGTTCACCCTAAAGGAAAATAGTAATAGTTTGAATAGGCGCTACGCAACGGCTTCTTTGCAAAGCCTTACAAGATTAAATGAAAATCCTATTCTATGACTCCCATGTATTTTTGAATGTAACCATAAATATCTTGAACGCAGTTAGAATTTGTTATTAAATCCTTACTTTTATTATAAAAGTGAAAGTGAGTTTGTTTGTTTGTTTGTTACGTCTTCACGCCTAAATGGCCTAACCGATTTGCATGAATTTTGATACAGAGATAGTTGGGTCCCTGGAGATGGGCAGAAAAAGTGTGATAAGGGGGAGAAAGTGGGAAGAAAAGTGAGAGAAAGGTTTTTTTTTTCAATCATCACGCGTGTTAAAGTTAGTTAGCCTAAAGTAACTATGTCACGCGTGCGAAGTCGCGGGCGGAAGCTAGTACCTTATAATCGGCTAAATGCGAGTCGGACTCTCGCACCGAGGGTTCCGGACAAACCTGCGACTCGAACTATCTTTAATCGCGACTAGAATGGTGTGGAATAAAATAAGACGCTGTTAGTAATGTATTCCAATCTTAGTCTAGTTTAATTGTATATTATATGTATTTATATATAAGTATTTGTTTTATTAAATGTAGCTTTTAATTTTGAAAAATGTTACACCACAGACTACCTACAGTACTATTTCTCCTCCTTTAAATCCATCCAAAGGTTGTCTTGAAAAGATCGCTTTTAGCGATAAGACCGCCCATTGTGTCACAATATTTGTAAATTGTTTAATGTATTCTAGTTATTTGTATGGTGTACATAATAAAGATTATTCTATCTATCTATCTAATCGTCTAGTGGTTCATCAGAATCGACATCACTGTCTTACATAACAACTACATGTTCAAAGTATCAATTGAACATATCGTAATTTATTTACTAACTGATGCCTGATTTCACAAACTACTTACACCTATATCCAGCACATCAGCGAATCAATACGGTAATAAATATAAATAGGTACGCAGCGCGTATCGAAGCCATGCAAGTTTTAATGAGAGCGCTCCTCTGCAAACACCCTGTATATGCTTACTATACGCTCGTACATTACACACGCACTATCGTTTTACGTGGCTTCACTTGTTTAATTAGAAGAGTGTAAAGTTTTTAATATAGGACTTAATAAAAAAAACAGGCATAAACGGTCATATCTTTTGACTGCATAGACTTAGAGGGTTGATTTTCTCAAGACTTGAGACTTGAGTACCTATGTGGTTTGAATTACAACTCGACGCATTTCCGAAATAAAGGGTCTTGACAGACAGACGGACAGGAGAACAAAGTGATCCTTTAAGGGGTACCGCTTTTTCCTTTTGAATAACGGAAAAAAAAATCTTAACACTTTTGTAAGCCCTTAAATGCCAAGATACATAATCAGCTGATAATGTTTTCCGATGCTTCCTTTGAAGAAGGAGTGGGCTGAATCCAACCGCAGGCCCACGCAACGGCGGGGGCTTCTTGGATTTTTGGTTCTAGGTTATGATAACACCAACAAAGCCACGTGGGACTCCTATGAGCATCAATAGAATACTTATGGCGCTTCATTCGTCAGGACCCGACAGATTTACTATGAATGGTTTGTGGGAGTGGGATAGAATAGGCTATCCTTACTAATATTATGAAAGTGAGTTTGTTTGTTTGTTACGTCTTCACGCCTAAATGGCTAAATTGATTTTGATGAATTTTGGTACAGAGATATTTGGGACCTTGGAGACGGACATAGGCTATTTTTTTTAAGTGAGAAATGAGGGAGAAGAAGGAAAGAAAAGGAAAAGCTTAGCTTTGCTATTACAATCAATAAGGCGCTAGGGCAAAAACTACAGGTAGCAGGTACCTGCAAATCAGGAAAGGGGAACTGAGTTACCCCATATTTAACACGAGCGAAGCCGCGGGCAAAAGCTAGTAAAAAAATAAAACAGAAAATCCTTAATCTGTAAAATCTTAAAAAAAACGCTTTACTGCGACTTTCTACAATATATAGAAGTACAGCGTAGAATATACAGCCTTATAATAATATATAATCAAAACAAAACCCTCAAACTTCATCGTATCAAAATCATCTCCTTCACTACAAAGCCCGATCTCAAATTTAAATAAACACGACACACATACACACACATGCACACATCTACATATATGTACACAACTTATACATAAGTACATATACGTGTTTTAGTACATAAAAGCGATAGTTTGTAGGCAGGCCGGCCGGGTAGAATTACCACAAGATTGCTACCATTCTTTAGGGCTCCCGAGACCCTTAACCCTTAGATGGCAACGGACTGAATTTGAAACCTTGCGTGAGATAATTTAATTAATTATTCTGATTTCAAGTAGATTTTATATTCAAAATTTGGTGAAGTAAATGTGAGAAGACTAATAAAATATATGTTAAATGGTATTTGATTTCTGTATTAGGTTTACAAAGAATTTAATTCCTTACAGCATCGTGCGAAACTAAGCAAATTAACTCATATTAGTACAAATACAAAAAAATTACATATACATATTTTTGGACAGTTAGGCCAGAATCGTTGGTGCTTGAAGACGATCGTCGTCACAGAGGAAGACCCAAAAACAAAAGCGTGACGATTTGGACTCTTTCTTGCCGGATTGGTCAGAGGAGGCAAAACAGCGAGAGAGTTGGAAAGAAATTTCTGGTGGCCTTTGCACAGCAGTGGAACAAGAGGTTAATTAAAAAAAAATGGAAACAAAATAAGTATATATACTGTGCTGAAGAACTCGATACCAATTTCGAAATCAAAATCCACAAATATATGAAAGAACACCATACAATTTTTTAAATTTGAACATTTACCAACCGCTGTGCCAAAATCAAAACATGATATTAATTAGTTGTCTCAACAAAAAAATCACGAATGTAATCACCAACTTACGATTTGAAACGTGTATCTATGAAATTGTCTCGGAAAAATATTAGAAAGTAACATAACATAACTAAGCTTGTTAGGGTTTCGTATCAGAAAACGAAAAACAATGATCCTAAAGCGGTTCCCCTTTTAGGATCACTGTGGTCCGTCTGTCAGTCTGTCTGTAAAAACCCTTTATCTCGGGAATGCGTGAAGGTATCGAATTGAAATTAAAACCATATAGTCAAGTCTGTGATCCCTTAAAGCTGTAAAAACATAAAATATGGTCGTTAATAATCTAAGCAGTCAAAAGAAATGGCCGTTTATGTTGCAAGTTCCTCGGTTTGCGAGTCCGACTCGCACTTGTTTTTTAAAAGGGGTTGAAGAAAAATGCAAAGGTGCAATTTTTTTTTAATAAAATCTGCTATTACGGGGCTGTAATATCAACATACACTCAACCAGTCCCACTGAGAAAAACGTCAAGCTAAAACAGGGCCTCAATTAAATCGATACACGTGTCTCATTAACCACCAAACTAAATCAACCCTTAAAAGGAAAGCAAGACAACCAGAAAAATATAACAACCATTTCACGAAATAAAATAAAACTTTCTTTCAAATAATCCAAAGTACAAAACTAATGTTCAAAAGGAGATTTTCCACGTTTTTTCACAAGTAGGCCAGCGAAAGTTTTAGCTATGGGGTCGGTTGTACCGTTAACGGGTGGTTGAAGGTTGAACGCGGGAACACTCAAGGAAATTGGGTCATTTGTCCTTTCTGCCTTTGAACACTTTGTTTATGCAGGATTGGGTTTGGTCGTAAGGGCAGTATGAATGTGATTTGGATACTGAAAATGGCCTTGAATGTATGTGATAAGGAAAAAGGTCCTGTTTGTAGACGAAGCTACATTTCGTCGGGATCTCATATTCGATGACTTTTGGTCTTTGTGGAAGAGTTTGTTACAATTAAAAAAAATCTGTAATATTATAAAGAATACTAGCTATGCCCAGCGGTTTCACCCGCTGCTCAGCTCCTTTTCAATTTCAATTCAATTCAATTCAATATCTTTATTATGGATCATAGGTTTGTAATACAGGTCTTAAATAATTAAATAGATCAGCTATGTCCCGCCCTTTGGGCATACAATAGTCGTGTATATAGGGTAGGTACGTAAATTATTAAAAAAAAATATATTAATATTTCACAAAACAAAAAACTAAAAGATAAAACCAAACAAAAACGAATTAAGGTAGGTATAGGGTACAAACATTACAGGCTACTGAACACATCATGACAGGGGAATTATTGGAGCAGCGATTTGTCCAACAAGAAGTCTCTTACAGAGTAATAGCACTTATCTACTAACAGATCATGGAGACTCTTTTTAAATTTTGTAATTTTCGTAATTGTTTTGATAGGTACCGGAATATTATTAAAAATGCGTGTAGCCATACAAAAGATACTTTCATGCATAAGATGAGTCTTACTAGCTAGTGTACGTAGTTTGTCATTGCGTCGTATACGCGTGTAGTAATTATACATGTCGATATTGTTTCTTACAAACACTGCGACTTCAAAAATGTAGACACACGGCAGTGAAAGTATGTTAAACTTTTTAAAAAATGGCTTACAGGAGTCAGTTAGACGTAAATTAAATATAGCCCTAATGCAACGTTTTTGAGCTATGAAAGCGCGCTCCTTGTCTGTACTGTTGCCCCAGAATATTACGCCATATCTGAGGATAGAACTAACGTAACCGTGGTAGGCTGTTAGTAAAGTAGCCTGATTTGCAATTTTTCCTAATCTGTAGAGTGCGTATGAAAATTGTCCTAGCTTTTTGCATACATGGTCAATATGAAGTTTCCAATTAAGTTTGTTGTCAATATTTAACCCTAGAAATTTTGTTACTTCAGTTTCTGCAATGTCACTATCTAGGTAACTGATTTTTAAGGTACCAGTGCGTTGGGTTCTCATTTGGAAATTCATTATTTTAGTTTTGTCAATGTTAATCATTAAATTATTTATGTCAAGCCAGTCTATTAACGATAATATTGTATGGTTAATGTCAGATTCTAAGTCAATTGTGTCATTATTAACAAATAAAATAGTGCTATCATCAGCAAATAGTGTAATGTCATGATTTGTTACCGAAGGCATGTCATTTATGTAAATAAGGAAGAATAAAGGACCCACGATGGTTCCTTGAGGGACGCCGAATTTAGAAGTTCCAATTTCAGAAGCATATATTTCTTCCGTTTTAGTAATAGGATTTAATCTCCTTACTTCTGTGAATTGTTGTCTGTTGCTAAGGTATGATTCTATGAGTTTGTACACATTGCCCCTCACACCATATGCATACATCTTTCTCAAGAGGATTTTGTGGTCGACACGGTCGACCGGGATTCTTTTCTGGGTAAAGGTTTGAAAGATAGATAGTAGCCGATTCTCAGACTTACTGCATATGCATAAAAAATCATAAAAATCGGCCGAGCCGTTTTGGAGGAGTATGAGAACGATCATTGTGACACGAGAATTTTATAAATTAGATTTGAAAACTCAAAAATATTGGACCGATTTCAAAAATTCTTTCACCAACCGCTTAACGTGCTTTCCGAGGCACGGGGGTGTCTTACCGCCAAATTCCGGGTTGCTACTGTGAAATTTATTTTTGTCCGATTCGGGGATCGAACCCAGAACGCAAGTATTAAACAGTCGACAAACCGAATAAAACTGTAACATTATCTTCTAGAACTTTCCCTTGTGTGTACACGAGCGTACACGAGTAATGGTTTCAATTTAAACAATAGACGCGTCACATCCTTCTATCGCAAAACTATCGATCCAAACATGGCAGACCCATCTTAATACAAAACTACACACACACATGCAAAATACATACTCATCATCCAATTTAATAATGTTCTTAGCACCCCCAAGTGGGGCCCAAGTTTCTGGCCCCCCTGCGATCAGTTCTTATCCCGGGGGGGTGGGCCCCGCCTTAAAATTGAGACCCGGGGGTGCACCCCTGATATTAGTTCCCACCGTCAATGTAATCTTAGGGCCCATCTGCGAGGTTGCTTATATTAATGGTCCAAGGAATTGCGCGGCATTTTGTGTTTCGTGTTATGAGGGATAGAATTTTGGGACGTGTATCTGTGAATGATATACGTAATGTACCAGGTTTTTTTTATAATATTACTATCGTGCCCAGCGGTATCATCAGCTGCTCAGCTATTCTAAAGAAAGACATATAAAATTTTATAAAAATCGGTCAAACTATTTCGGAGAAGTATGGCAACAAAGACTGTGCCACGAGATTTTTTATAAAAGAAAAGTCAACAATGTGCAAAAGTTTCACGTTGGTATGAATAAGTTTTTTTGGCTTATCAGCGCACTAACATAGATTGGCAATAAAATGTACTAAGGATAGAACTGACGAAGTGAGAATTCGTAGATTATCAAAATACCACGTCCAAGCATGAATGTCACACTACAATGATAAGACTAATCGCGTTAAATATCGTTTGTAAAACTCCCCTTGAATGCTTCCGAAATCAGGAATTATTTAAACGCAAAGTTTACACATATTGCTATAATTAGCATTACATTCACATTGTACACAAATCTGTGACCCCTTGATGCTGTGATTAATTAAACTCTCTAAGTCATCGCAGTCAAAAGATATTGTACGGCGCAAAGCTGATGTCGATATTAATCATGATAGTCTTAACATCTTTAAAATGAAATTAAATAAGCTGTTCAGTCTTATTACCCTTAATAATAATTTAATTTATGTATTTCAATTTGTGTTTTTGTGTGTTGCAAGTTTAATCTTTTCAATTCCAAACATTAGTATTCATTCTGAGATAATATTATTGAAATTGCAAATTAATCTGACTGTATTCTTGATATTTTAATCTTTATAATAAAATTGTATCATGTATCCTTTTTATTCAAAAATGTATTTATAGCACGTATACCTACTCGATAATGTGTAAGCTGTAGTTACCTGTAATTGAGTGTGCATTACAGGATAATGTATTATGCAATTTTAATTCGTAGAAGATAATAATTTGTAATGTTAGGCGCGTCGCCCACACGACGCAACGAGATTTTCTTTACAAATCTCGTGTGGGCGACGCGCCTAATGCACCCGCGCCTCGACTGCGCCTCGACTGTTGGTCGTGTGGGCGACGCACCTTACTCGTAGGTAATCCTAAAATAAAATAAATAAACTCTAGGTGCGTAAGTCCGACTCGCACTTTGCCCGTTTTTCAAAAAAAGAACAACTTCTAGTTCAGACGCCATTTACGTAGCAATACATAAACAAGTCAAGGGAGTGGAGTCTTTACGTACTCACAATAACTAACTTACTTCATACAACCTATTATATTCTCTCTCGTGGTTTACATATAGCCAACTATTACTTCGCAACTTTCGCTAAGGGTGTGGCCACAAAAGAGAATAAAGTGAACGAGGTTCATGTTATAGTGACGAAAGAGTTATAACAAAACTAGCTTCCGCCCGCGACTTTGTCTGCGTGGCATAGTTACTTTGGGCTAACTTTAACCCACGTATTGTTCGAAAAAAAATAATCTTTCTCTCCCTGTTTCTTCCCTTTTTCTAGTCGCCAGATTTACAACTATCTCTGTACCAAAATTTATCAAAATCGGTTGGGCCGTTTAGGCGTGAAGACGTTACAAACAAACTCACTTTCGTTACTTATTTTTCACGGTTCCGAACCTCAAGAAGAAAAAACTTTTTTTTTAAACATAGCCTAACACTAGGAATTTCTCCTGTCGTTTTTTTTTTTTTTTTTTTTTTTTTTTTTTTTTTTTTTTTTTTTTTTTTTTTGGGTGGGAAATCATCCTATGACTTCCCCCGCTCTGGGTGGAGCGGGGGGGCATGTCAGACTTGTACTGACTAAAACCCACCCATGTTCCTTCTATTGCCCTTTACGTTCCGGGGCCGCAGTATCTCTTTCGAACAGCCAGACCCGAAAGAACTACCTGAAAGTCATAAAAATATTTGTCCCGTGCGGGGATCGAACCCGCGACACGCAGCGCAACAGTCGATCGCTCAGCCACTGCGCCAACCGCGCCTTTGTTATCCGACTGTCTGTCAAGACCCTTTATCTCGGGAACGCATGGAGGTATCAAGTTGAAATTATACTCAAACCATATACTCAAGTCATTGACTAACCCCCGATATATTTTTATTACTAGCTTCCGCCCGCGACTTCGTCCGCGTGGCATAGTTACCTACTTTGGGCTAACGCTAACTTTAAACCACGTGATGATCGAAATAAAATTATTTTTCTCACCCTTCCCTCACTTTTTTTTTAATTATGCATATGTCCGTCTTTAGGGTCCCAACTATCTCTGTACCAAAATTCATCAAAAGCGGTTTGACCATTTAGGCGTGAAGACGTTCCAAACTCACTTTCGTTTTTATAATAAGTATTACTAGCTTTTGCCCGCGGCTTCGCTCGCGTTAAATTCGGGGTAACACAGTTCCCCTTGCGCCTTTTTGATTTGTAATAGCAAGTTTTCCCTTTTCTTCCCTCTTTCTCCCTCACATACCACTTTTTTTTCAAAAAAGTTAGTAAGTTAGCCTATGTCCGTCTCCTGGTTCCCAACTATCTCTGTACCAAAATTCATCGAAATCGGTTTAGCCATTAAAGCGTGAAGAGATAACAAACAAACAAACTCACTTTCGCTTTTATAATATTAGTAAGGATGATATACATTCCTATAATATTTGGTTTCAAATGAAACAGAGGGGAAGCGTGTTTTTTTACACTATAATATTTTTATTAAGTACGTGTTCTAATTAATTTAATGAAACAAAAAGGTTCCAAGAAGGAGTTTCAATTCCAAACAAAATTAGGGACGCTGGCCAGCACCGCCCGAAACTTCCAAATTCAAAACATTTACGAAACACACTTCAATTTAGAGTTGTAAAGAGGCATCTCATCAGCAACTGAGAAGGTTACGGACAAAAGGCGGGCCGAGTTCGAAATTTAAATCCTACCCGCAGCTGCGGAATAGAACGGACCTTAGAAACAAACAAATCGTCCCTCACCCCTCCCCCACCCCCGGGAACGAAACAGGAATGGCCGCCTTATACGACCACATCTTACAGGCCCCAATTCCTACTTCCTTTCCATTACACAGCCAGCGCTGACTAAACATAATCGCCGAACTTCCTTACGACTCTACCCTTCCGGTCAACTGCTCGCAATAATAACACAAGCCAAATTAAACTTTACAACACAACAAACAGAGTCGATTATATTTGGTAGCGTTTAAAATTCGACTATCGATACCGATCGTGCGAATGTAAACTTCAGTAAGTGCGTCAAAAAGTCTATTTTCGCGCGCTCGTCTTTCCATTTCCAATTTTCCTCGAACGACCGCTGAAGCACCCGAGTTAAGAACATCCCCGAACAAGTTGTGCTGTTAGCTGGGAACGTTTGAATAGTTTTCGTTGTCGAAACTTGTTCTCTCGGTTGTTTCGGGTGTATTTCTTACACAAAAGATGGGGACGAAGGGGGGGTAGGGTCATGATAAATGGCACAATATTAATACTCGAGCCGGGCGTTGTATAGTTTTATGATCTTAGTTGGGTAGTAATATAAATCTGCTTTTCCGGGCCGGTACTCTTCGCTAATGTTTTAGTTTAGTACTAGTTATCCCTACTGGAATATTTAAGTACATAACAGTTAATAGTTTCTATTATCGTAACGGGTACATGCTTGGTCGCTTTATATACCGACCTTCTATGATAATGAATATAATTAGTAGTTTATTACTTTGGTATGATTTAATATAATATTTTGGTATTATCTTTGTACAACTGCTTTTACATTAGGCATTGCTTCATAGTAGGCTAAGCAAACATCAACAAAATCTCACCAATGACTTCTGATTCTTGAATGTAAACAAAATCGTTATGAAATTAAATAAAAACTCTGTACAAGTATTGGCTAATATGCGTGAATAATTTAAAAAGAAAAGTACACCGATTAAAAGAGATCCAAATTTAAACTCCTCAAAGTACTCAGTTCCAATCCGCCAATCTAATCGCATTTCGTCTGCTACTCTTAAATAAACTACGCAACATGTTTAAAACAAAGGCAATCAAATCACATTCCTAGAACACAGAAAGAGCTCGACTGTTACCTTCAAGTAAACACATAATAATATAAAAAGAATACACCCATAAAAAAAACATAGAACAGAAAAATCAAATTTAAATCCTCTTTTCAGAGACCACCGTATGAACCCGCCAATCATATAGCAGCATACCTTTACTACGCGGGGAATACTCAAATAAAAAAAAAAACAATTCAAAAATAGAATACAGAAAGATCCAATTTTAAATGCTCGCCAAAGATCATCGTTCGAATCCGCCAATCAGATCGCACCTCGTCTGCTTCCCATAGATAACTGTAGAGTTAAACTGATTGATTGTGCCGAGCCGTGACGTTGAATGACCCACTCACTAGCACTCGACAACTTGATGCTCTCTTGTGCAAAATGATTTGAACTCGCTTGATTGACGAGTATCTTTAGATTTGATTCTGATGTATAAGTGGTATGAAAGAGCTTTGCCTGATATTATTGGTTGAAAACTGCGAAATGTCATCATCTTGATAGGTACTCCTTAACTTGTTATAAATTTATTTTTAAACACATCTATGTTCAATTGTTCATCATTTACAAACACAAATAGACGTAAATTAATAATAAAATATATACATGTATCAAAATGGTAAAAAAATTACTGGGTAACAAAAAAAACATTTACATCGCTGTCAACTGGAAAAGTGCCCAGAAGGCTGTCAATATTATCTAGAAACTAGAATTTAATCAGAATTCTTTAAAAACCAAAGGAATAGTAAATACATTTACATTTTTTATAGCATGTCTTTCTTTTCTTATTTTATCTTGACGATAGCTAAACTATGTGTTTGTATCTATGTTAAATGCCTAATATATATATAGGCATATCTGTAAAGCATATTGAGACTTAGTAACGCTTCATCCGAAAATGAACTTTATTCGCAATAAACAATAATATTCGTATTCGTACTATACGCTCAATCACAGTCGCTTGAAGAAATATGCTAACTAACTTTATAGATACCAAAAAGGTTTATTTTCGGACAAAGCACGACTGAGATAAGTCTAAAATAAGACACGGCCTTATTCACAATAAGCAATGTATCAGCCATCTCCAGGCACATACTCTTCTCATGTAAGGCAAATTATAGCATAAAAATGAATACCAGCCTATTACTGTCCCACAAGTGGGTTCTCCTAGCATGAAAGCAGAACTCCCAAACATGAAAAAGATAATTTCTCTCATTCAACTACTTGATGACGTCTGAAACCATTTATTTCTTAAGCAAAATATCACCGTACATGTTTATCACTTAGTATCCTTCATAAATATACTAGCTTCCGCTCGCGATTTCGTCCGCGTAGCATAGTTACTTTGAGCTAACGCTAACTTTAACTCGCGTGAGATCGAAATAAAAATATCTTTCTCTCCTCTTTTCTTCATTCTTACTCCCCCTTTTCTCACTTTTTTAGCCTATGTCCGTTTCCAGGGTCCCAACTACATATCTCTGTACCAAAATTCATCGAAATCGGTTTGGCCATTTAGGCGTGAAGACGTAACAAACAAACAAACTCACTTTCGCATTTATAATATTAGTAAGGATACCCGTAACAATTTCATAAACAATTCTTTTAGGTATCTACAACTAACCAGCACTAAAACTAAAAGCAATCATACGAAACTTAGTACAGTTCCAGTTAGTCTCGCCTTATCACGCTGGACTGTAGAACAATATTCATAAAGCGTACCGCGTCGTCGACAAGATTTTATTACAGCCAGCGAGTGGACCGCCGTAAACTACGGAATACAGTGGGAATAAACCACTGGGCAGTTGTTAGCAACCTTTGGTTCAAGACGGTACCAATCAATAAGTTGCTTGTTTGTCGATTTAGTCGACCATCAGGTCCATCGATCCATCACCACATGTCATGTGTTACCTAGTTTTTTATATACCTCTTCTCCTTTTTTTTGAGAATAGAAAATCTTCAAATAACTTCCCCCGCTCTGTGTCAGTGTCAGACTTGGGTTTTTTCTTATTAAGGTACGGAAAACTGAAAAAAAAATCCGTCACTGCGAAAAAACTGCAAAGCACGTTCCTGTAATGTAACGTAGAATAATACCTTACGCAAACCTTCAAAACCAACGTGGAACCGATATGACAAAACCAAATTCATGTTTTAGTTCGCAAAGTCATCACAACCAAAGGTTGCAAACGCCTCCTATTGATCGTGTTCTCCCCGGAAGATCCTCGCACGCTTTCTATTCAACGATTAAGTCTAATTGTCCCTAAATTTATCGTCTACGCTCTACTATTAAAGTATGATATCTCTTATTTATTGCACACAATTTGCGCACTATAAATATTAAGATTATTTATTGGATAAGGTTGTTAGGAATGGTGGCTGGTGGGCTAGTTGTTAGTTGCTGGATTAGTTAAGTAGATTCGTAGTTTTAAACGAAGAAATGGACAGTACAAAGCTGCAATCTTTTTACAAGTCTGAGTTTACGTGGATATTCAAAATTGTCTTGTTATTTTGATAAAAACCATGTCTTATGAAAACGGAACGCTTTGTCAAATCTATGACCACAATATAAAGCCTGTTAGGGTAGCTGCAAGCAAGATAAATAAATAAAATAAATGTAAACAATCATTTGTTTCTACGGTTTAATCTATAATATAGATTGTATAAAGATTCTATATAAATAAAAGAGAAAATCACTGACTCAATCATGACGAAATCTTAGAAACTACAAGACTTAGTAGTCTCAACCGTACGCAAAATACGCGCCTTAGACGTGGAGTTGCGAACATCAGCCCGTTATACAATACAATACAATACAATTAGGAGTCTCAAATCTTGTAAGGGGGAGCCTTCTACAACGTAATTGCTCAATAAGACGGGATTTCGCCAAATTCAACCCTTAAAAGGCGAAACAGGGTGACAAAGTTTGTTTGGGAAAACTGCAATTCCTTGGTTGGATTTTACATAATAAATAAACATAAGTTCTGAATAAACCTACTTTCCTTTTATCCAGGTCTACGCGGGTGAAACCGCGGGTTTCAGCTATAGGCTATATAACATCAGTATACTCAGGAGCTAAGCAGTGGATGAAACGGCAACAACAAGTGCCTATATAAATACGAATTGACTTTGACATAAATCCAAATCTTCCATAAGTTTTAACGGATGCTGTAAAAGACTATAACACAAATGAAGACGATTAAAGATCGTTTTTATCCCACGATACTAATAAAAATAGAGTACAGGTTTTTTTAACCCTTTACAACGCACCGGTTCTGATGAACCGCGGGTCAAAACTGTCACCCCAAGGTCAGATTGACCAGTTGAACGGTTGAAAAAATAACTATTGGCTTATAACGGGTGATTTTTTAAGAGGTATAGGATTTGATTTAAAAAAACACACAAAAAAATTGAAAAATTTGATGAAATCTTTATTGGAATCGATAGAACGATCAATATAATTTAATGTTTGAAGATGATTTCATGCTGGCCGCGGCTCCGGTTTAGATGGCCCATTCGCAAGGCCCAATTTCGGCACACTCTCTCCAACATATCAGCCGGTATATCACGAATAAATGCTTCAATATTGGTTCCCAGTGCGTCAATCGTTGCTGGTTTATCCCTGTAGACATGAGCCTTAACATGGCCCCACAAGAAAAAGTCCAAAGGCGTTAGATCACACGATCTAGGCGGCCAATTGACGGGCCCAAAACGTGAGATAAACTGTTCACCGAAGGCGGCTCTCAATTGGGCCATTGTTTCGCGTGCCGTGTGACATGTGGCACCGTCTTGTGTGAAACCACATGTCAGGCATGTCCAATTCTTCCATTTTGGGTTAATAGTAAGAGAGTGCGCGATGCACTCTCTTAACCGAGCATGCATTTTGATAGTAAAATTCAATAGTTTGCAAGCGTTGTTCGTTCGTAAGTCGATTCATGGTTAAACTAGCTATCGCCCGCGGCTTCGCTCGCGTTAAATTCAGTATAACACACCAAGCAGACCTGCAGTTTTTTCTCTTGCGCCTGACTGATTTGTAATAGCAACGCTAAGTTTTCCCTTTTCTTCCCTCGTTCTCCCTCATATCCCACTTTTTTTTAATAAAAATGTCCGTCGTCCGTCCGTATGTCCGTCTCCTGGTTCCCAACTATCTCTGTACCTAAATTCATCAAAATCGGTTTAGCCATTAAAGCGTGAAGAGGTAACAAACAAACAAACTCACTTTCGCTTTTATAATATTAGTAAGGATTATAGACCAAACTGAACAAGTTTGACAATGACACAAGACACGATTTACGCGTGATCTGTCAAAAAAATCACCCGTTAGTAGCTCTGAAAAAAACTATGACAAAATACGGATCTGTTGCCATATAGGCTAAAAATATATCTTGAGGAAAATAGATAGAATTACATACATCCTTTTTACTGTCTCAAATATATGACTAAGCGTTTTTAACCCTTCGGAAGGCTACCGGTTTCTATGACCCGGGGTCGCGGTGGTGACCCGCGGTCGTGGTCAGCCTGCCTTTTCGGTTGATTGTCACTACTAACGATCATAATGTCATGCTATAGCTTTAGAATACCAATGGAAAACATGAACGTTCTCAACGGATTTAACAATCATACTTTTTTCGTGTTAAATCAGCGCTATAGATCTCAAACTAACTTCTATTAATTATGCAGAACTAGCTGGCGCCCGCGGCTTTGCCCGCGTGATATACAGGAAAAAGTATCTTATGTGTGTGTAATCTACCTATGTGCCTAATTTCATTAAGATCCGTTCAGCCGTTTTGACGTGGAAGAGTAAGAAACATCCATACATCCATCCATCTTCACAAACATTCGCATTTATAATATTAGTAAGATGCTAAGTGTGTGTGTGTACAGCGACTGGATCATCATCTGCCTAACCTTTTCCCAACTATGTTGGGGTCGGCTTCCAGTCTAACCGGATGCAGCTGAATATCAGTATTTTACATGGAGCGACTGCCTATCTGACCTCCACAACCCAGTTAATACTAGGTAATACGATACCCCTTGGTATGACTGGTTGTCAGACTTTCGGAACACTGACTACCTGTAACGACTGTTAAAGATCTACAAATGACAGCCGGGACCAACGGCTTAACGTGCTTTCCGAGGCACGGAGGAAACTCGGTATGTAACGGGTGGCCACCCATCCACAGACCAACCTAGGCAAGCGCGGCTTAACCTAAAGATCGACCCGAGCGGCAGCTATTATTTAGCCACGAGCCTCCTCGTGTACAGCGCCTGGATGCTAGGTATAAGAAATGAGTACTTAAGAGGAATACTGAAAAAGACGCCGATGACTGAAAAGTTGTGTGGTAATTAATCGGTTATCGCGGTCTGGACATGTTATGCGAAGAAGTAAGGAAAATTTAGAGAATGAATGTGCATGGATAAGGATAGAGGAAGACCAAAAAATGATGGATGTATTGTGTAAACGATATTATGACAAGAAAGGACATGACTGCTAAGATGACGAGTTATAGAAAAATATGGACCAAGTATTAATGCTGAGCCGTCCCCAAAAAATTGGGATAGATATTGGCGACACGGTTGGCGCAGTGGCTGAGCGATCGACTGGTGCGCTTCGTGTCGCGGGTTCGATTCCGTCACGGAACAAATAGTTTCGGGTCTGGCTGTTTGTGTATGTGAGTTTAAATGTTTGTAAACGCACCCACGATACAGGAGAAATCCTAATGTAGGGCAACTTTAAAAAAAAATGATATTGACGGTGCTGTTTATAAAAATTGTGATAATTTGAAAATATTATCTCTTTACGTCAATTCCAATGACATAGAGGCAGTGTCTTGCTGATGAATCAGTCATTGGTCTGTTTTTATACTACATATTTCCCCTCGTTCGCTTTCCTTGACAAGAGTATTGTTTAACCCTTCATTCACCTCCCGGTTGCTGTGACCTCTGGGTCGCCAAGGTGACCTGGGTTAGCTTGCTTTGATGGACATTTCCCACGACTATATCACGGTCAAGTAACAGATGATATACATTTCTCTAAAAGCTTATGATGAAAGTTTTGATAATCATTAATCCGTATGAGTCTAAAATGGGCGACAAGCAGAAATATAATATGTTAAAAATTAAATATGAATTACGTTTCCATTCGTAACATTGTCACAAAGTGACAATTAACAATCTTAATTGCGTCTGTGACCAATTAAGGTAATTCATAATATTATACTATTATGATTTTGCTAAAAAAAACATGACCAATATCATATTTTGGTTCATTCATGAAATATATACTCATAAGATTTTTTCCTGAAACAGTTTTGACAACAGCATTAAATAGGTAACCTTTCAAATTTCAAAAACTGAGAAACATTTTTTTAAATTAAAATCCTTACTAATATTATAAAAGCGAAAGTGAGTTTGTTTGTTTGTTACCTCTTCACGCTTTAATGGCTAAACCGATTTTGATGAATTTTGGTGTACCAAAATTCATCCGACCATAGGACGAACAGGAGACGGACATAGGCTAATTTAAAAATAAAAGTGGGATGTGAGGGAGAAAGAGGGAAGAAAAGGGAAAACTTAGCGTTACTATTACAAATCAATAAGGCGCAAGGGGAACTGTGTTACCCCGAATTTAACGCGAGCGAAGCCGCGGGCAAAAGCTAGTAATGAATAAATGCTTCAATAAATCCGTACAAACTGCTACACTCAGATCAAACTACAAAACAACTGCAACATTTCCAATCACATCATTCATACCCAACCGTTCTCAAATGAGAACAGTGTAAAGAAAACACGTTTTAACACAAGAATATCTTACTACACACTCATCTCGTTGTACCAAATCCAATCTCGCGTGATGCGCGGCCAGTAGTGACCCGGGGTCACGGAGACCCTTCATCTCCGCATTTCTCACGACGCCGCAGCATTTAAAGGGTTGATTCTTGTGCAACCCGTTCTTTAACATTTTGGAGATATTCTTTACGGTTATTATACTTTAGCTGGACTTAAATCTTCTTATTTTAATTGTCACGGGATGAACAGCTTGCATTTAATGACTGTTTATAAGAAGATAATTGATTTAATATAAGAAGAGTGAATATTTATAACCAACTTATACTAACAATTAACACCACACATACAAGTCATCGGCTGTATATAAAACATGAAAATCAAGAAAATTGAATATACCTAAGTAATCACAATTACAAAAAAAAAATTTGCTACAAAATTATTTAATTCACGGCGATAATACTGGGAGTAGCAATGGACTCCAGGTAACGGGAAGCAGTGTTCAGGAATCACAACTCAAAACTTGTAAAGATACCTCTGGATTCGTCATACATTAAAATGTTTTTAATATGAGTAAGGACTAGCAAGGGCTATGAGTACAGAGTAAGTAAATACTACTTGGTTTACAAGTACGACTAAAATATTCTTAGCTTGCTACTGCAGGAGTATACTGGACTTAGTTACATTACATAACATTACGCCTGCAAGATACCGAGAGTGTACCTAATAGTAAACTCGTACGAACATTGCGCCAGTTTTGTTTAAGTCCATTGAAATACGTGGCGAACCTATTGCCATCAACCGTTCAATAATCCAGAATACGTGACTGCATGGAAAAATGCTGAAAGAAAAACCCAAAAACTTTTGCGTGACCTGGGAATCGAACCTATGACCTCATGCTTAACAGTGACGCTTTGGTACACCAACAGTACGTCGTATTAAATTACATTATGACCAATAAAATATCAGAATGTGTAATAGATAATACAATTCAATCACAAGGAGCCACGTTTTTGTCTAAACCGATCTTTGGATCTCATAGCGTGAGGGTATTTCTATTTTAATGTGCACTTGTAGCAATTCTTAAACAATAAAACATTCAGCCAACTTCACACAAATCGACAACAGTTTTGATTTTTCCTTTTTTTTATTAATGAAAATGTCACTATACTTACAAATATTTAAGTGGTAAGATGAGCTGTAAAGATCAACGAGTAATTATGCCCATTAGCCCTGGATCAAAAACTAGACGTAACCAACGAAATAACCCAAAAATAACGTCTTAATTCACATTCAGAGTCTCCTTAATAATTATTAGGGTTTTATCTTCAAATCCAGCGAGCAAGGCCAGCATGTAGGTATATATAATTAAATTATACGTGGGTCCACACTAAGGCCGATAAGACCGGGGGCGGCGCGAGGGGGGTTGAAACGAAATGTTCGCGCAGGGCGTACGTGAAGACAGCGAACTGAAGACGTGCTTGTAAATGTATAGAGAGGTTTGTGCGACTATTTTAGGGTTTTCATGATTTTAAAGGCTAATGACTTAATATTAAGGAGTATGATATGGTGGTGAGCCAGTGATAACGGTCCAATTTACGAGTTGTATATTTTTTTAATTATTACTACACACCAGAAATTTCCCTGTTATGTACATTACAGGAGAAATTTGCGGTTGCAAATAGTCGAACTCACATGCTCAAGCAGCCAAACCCGAACAACTACACGTTAGGCATAACAATATTTTGATCCGTGCTAGGATTGAACGGATCAAAATCGTTGAGGTGTATAACAGTCCTGATTTACGCGTTGCAGGTCATAGGTTCAAAACCAGGAAGGCAGGTTACTTTGTGTTGTTTATTTAATTACCAAAACTCTAAAACTGGTGAACGAAAACATTGTGAGGAAACTGACATATCGTAGAATCAAAGGTGGAACACATCTGATATCTACCAACCCGCACTGAGCCTGCGTAGTGGCCTACAACCTCATCATATTTAGAATATCAGTGAAACATATTATTTCTTCAACAGCAAAGCCGAAGCTTTCAAAATCATTCATTACTAGCTTTTGCCCGCGGCTTCCAATTCTCGCGTTAAATTCGGCGTAACACAGTTCCCCTTTCCTGATTTGCAAGTACCTGCTACCTGTAGTTTTTGCCCTTGCGCCTTATTTATTGTAATAGCGATGCTCAGTTTTCCCGTTTCTTCCCTCTTTCTCCCTCAAACTATATCCGTCTCTAGGGACTCATCTATCTCTGTACCAAAATTCATCAAAATCGGTTCAGCCATTTAGGCGTGAAGACGTAACAAAGAAACAAACTCACATTCGCTTTTAAAATATTAGTTAGGAAGTAAGGATTTTCATCAACTACAACAAGGCGCAGTATATTATTTAAAGAAAACTAATACTTACCCGTTTACTCTATTGTTTCAGATATCATGTACCAAGTAAATAACCAACTATTCTGAGCCACAAAAAGCTTCAAGATGCCATCGCTAGACATGAACAATTCTAGAAAAGAAAGGGCGACAATTTCTACAAATATTTTTATTTATGTTAACAAGAATTCTCAAATATGAAGAAACCATTTTCTACATACTCAATCCTGGCAAAAACGAATCCTGAAACATCATGTATCCTGCAAATGAAGGTCGATTTAATATAAGCAAAAGCTGTTTATAAAACATCGAAACACACGTACGAAACCATTTGACTAATTTTAAAACTCACAAAAATATGCTAAAAACACATTATGAAAACATGGTACACGACAGCTTTCAGTCAATTATCACAAGAAAACTGAATTTGTTAGTGTCATGACAAAAAATGTACACTACGAACTCTTGAACGCGTTTTAAACGTCCTGTAACGTTTAGTTTCAATAGTGAAATCAGTCCTTGGTACTTAAATATCAAACGTTTTCTCCGAGCGGTGGTATCATCAACTCTATACACTTCCCCGGTGGTCCGGTCGAGCGGAGTCCGGGCGACTTTCGTTAGGGTGAAAGCAGTTTGAAAGTCGGGTCGGGGTATTGATCGAGTGTCTTGCCCCCCTCTACCCTCACCCCCCGCGACCCGCGCTCACCCCCGCCAGCGTCCATAAGGAGCGCCCAATTCTGAGGATGGTCGTCTTTAATGTAGAATTAAGGCTAGCTTTAGTTATATTATGTGTATGTATGTGGTGCGGGTTTTAGGTATGTACTGTGTTGAATGTTATTTGGTGAACCAAGCTTTGGTTGAACAAAGAAATGTTAGATCTGTATTTGTGTAAGGATGTTTGCATTTTTTTTGAGTAGCGATCATTAAATACTAGATCTGAATTTACAAAAAAAAAATACTTATAACCTCTACCTAAACGAGTTTTGTAAACCAATTGATTAAAGTAGTCATTTTAAAGTGCAACTAAACCAATTCTCTACATAAGGAAAACCGTTTCTTCTATGCAATGTATAAAGTAAGTTCACGCACATTTTTATTACCTTGATAATACCCTTTTTTGGCACAAAAGATGTAGGCGCCTTAGCTTCAATATTTATGATACTCATAAAGAAAATTATGGTATCTTTATATCTATAATTAAAGTCATAATTTCATCTCCTGCCAAAAAACCCGCTTATTACCCATATAATGTGCAAAACATTTTCTTAAGGCCCATGATAATGAAGTTTGAATACTGAAGGAATAATAAGAAATTATATTCTTTGGGTCCGAAATGCGTTATCCTATCATAAAATTTTTCAATTTTTTTTTTTATTTATGGCAATTTCAATATCTCAATGATTTACGGTTTAATCTGACACATAAAATAATCGGTGCATATTAATCAGCAACGAAAACCAGTCTCAAATAATTACAAACAAATCTAAAAAACAACTCAAATATTCAATCCTACAATCTTACAACCATAAAAAACTACTATACTATGTATTCTGTATACAATGACTACTTAACATAAATAATGATGATGGCAACACACAACGATCTTACATTACGGGCAACCCTATTAACTGCGACACCTGAGAGGCAGCCCTAGCGAGATCGAGGGATGACACCCAATACGCGGGCCTATTCTGTTGTTTGAATTTAACTTTTTTCAAAGAATATTTTTTTAATAAATATGAGTAATAGCAAAGTAAAATGTCATCAAACAAGTATGCTAAACAACGTTTCCTGAGTACTCACCGTTCACCACACCAATCACCGATCATTTCAATTATAATTAGAATTCAAAGCATTATTTTCTATCTGTTCTCATTTGAAATAATAAAAAAGTATTCCTTTCTAAAAACATTTTTACCTAATCAAAAAACCTCATGTAGGCTCTTTACAGAATAACATGTAATGTGAATTTTGTCATCGCCCTTAACATTGACTGTCAATATAAAAACATAATTCATAATTAGAACACAACCGTCAACATCCCTCAATATAAAAAAAAACATGACGTAATCGATAAAGCTAACGAGAATACAACCACAGACTAGCCAGTAGCCACGCTACACTTTCGTCCGCTCTCGCCTTACATTCTCGACTTGATTAATGTGTGTACCGACCGAGTTAATCACCCACTCGAGATGCCGATGATAACCGCTCGTTTGTGCCGTCGCCTGTGCTTGAAAAAACAAGTATAAGATTTTATCTATGGTTCGGATTTTGATTGCCGTTCAAATAATTGTGGAACGCTTGAATTTGGTATATTGTTTGCCTTTGATGGATTTGATTTACATTTGTTTTCTATTGAAAAAATCCTCATTTTATCTAAAATGAAAATGTTCAGTTTCAAATCCCTAGTAACTTCTTCAAAATTATATACGCTTTTGTGACAAAACCGCCATGAGGAGCTTATAAAGTGATAATTGTTATTTTATAGAAGTGTCATCACTTCTCTGCATGTGTGCAGTGCATCCAACAACAAAAAAAAATATTCTGAAGAAAAACAGAATACTTTTCGGCAAGACAATATCTCACAAAGTCCAATCTCTTCCTCCACGTAACACTTGTCTCTACGTAACTTTGTCCGTACTCTAGCTACCTACAACATGTCAGCAACTCGTTTCACGTCGTCCCGTCCTGTCCGCCATAATTAATGGTACCACGAACTGCCACTAAGAAGTGGCCAGTGGGTGGGATCGATAGAACCCACACTTTAAGGATCCTTCCTTCTAGAGAAACGATGATTTATTTTATAACTGCCATTGGTAGCAGTTGGTCGTTAATTGCTTGTTGATTAAAGTTGAAATTTTGTTTACTTTGTATATTTAGTGGCGGTCTTGGTCATCTTTCAGCTCAGAGACCCCCAAATCACACTGTATCACTGTTAAATACAATGACAAAATTTTCTAGCTGTTGGTGCCGGCTATCATTTGTAGATCTTTGACAGTCGTTACAAGTAGTCAGTGGCCTGTAATTCTGACAACTAGTCTTATCAAGAGGTATCGTAATCCCTATTTTCTAACTGAGTTGTGGAAATCATATAGGCAGTTACTCCATGTAACATTGGGAAAAGACTAGGCAGATAATAAAACATCAGCATCCTCAATGTAGAGGTGAATTTCTCATCCGTACATTTATTAGCTGTCATCTCAATATCATATTATGACGTAACTTGAAACGGCTAGTACAGACGCCAGCACATCAAGCTACTACAATCTGTCAGATTTCTTTGATAGATTTTCGACTTTATTTCTAAAGTATTAGGTTCAAGGTTAATTGGGAAAAATTGACAGTTTCGGGTAGCTTGACCTGCTGGCGTCTGTAGGTACATAAAAGAAAAAACAACCGCGACAGTCGCATAACAATCGCAGTTGCTTTAAACAACGCGGTGTACAGTTTCGGCTGTGGTACCCCGCGACCCACCGGGTGTTTCTTCTCGCGTTCCTTACGTATACCTCCTACCACCCTGCCAGGGTAGCAGGGACTCTCAAACTTCGGCTAAAGTTGCAATATTTGCCCAACGTTCTCGTTAGGCTGATTGTAGACGAGAGATTTGTTCTACATCATCAAGATGCGACTGAAAACCGTCTCTTGAATTGGCACAAACCTTAAACTATGTAATACAACCAACACTAAAAGTAAATTATAACAAAAGTCAAAGCAGATCAGTCTCGTTAATTAAGTGAATCAAAAGCATTATGCGATTCTATCAGTTAGTTGGGGCAACGTTTAAGTTGGTAAGATCATTAGGAATTTCTCCTGTATCGTGGATGCGCTTACAAACATTAATACGCACATACACAAACAGCCAGAACCGAAACAACAATCTGTATGTTCCGTGTTGGAATCGAACCCGCAACACGCAGCACTACAGCCAATCGCTCAACCACTGCACCAACCGTGCCGTTACTATGTCAACATCATCAAAAAGAAAAAAAAACACCCTTTAGATCCTAACCTGTGAATCGGTCTGACCTACCTCGATAACTGTTTTTTTTTCTTTTTTTGTACCGTAAGTAAAGTTTGTGCCGCTTCGAGACAAAATGAAATCTCATTTTCCTTTGCTTGGTCACAAAACGAGCCACCAAGTAAGTCGCAATCTAGTCATATCGTTTTTGGCGCCAAAAACATCGGCCATTTTGTCGAGGGTCTGCGATCAACCTAACCCAGTATAAAGGCCAAGTTACACTGGTAGTTTGCATGTTCCTTAGTGGGTTGGGTTGTGTACATATGTGTGCTAACTTTAAGACAGTTAGTGGGGTCGCAATCAGTATAGCTGTGCTTTTCATTAGTACAAACGTTATCTGTATAGTCTATCGTGTATTGTCATGAAGGCACTGTTTTTGAAAAAAAAATGATCATTTGTACCTGGCTGGTTCTTCTGTGGGATGACATTTGAATTGTTTTTTTTTAAATGAATTGGACATCGTTTAAATAAAGAATTGGGTAAGGGCTCTAACGTCAAGAAGTGTATATTTTGTTTTTGAAAATATAGATTCTTAGATGCCACATATCAATTGGTCAAGTCTGTGGAATTTACTGCCTGCATCTCTGTTCTAGAATAATTATAGATAATTATAATCTGGATTTTTTCGGACTGGATCGGTTTCTTCTAGGAAAGCGTGCTACCCCCAAGGCCGCATCAAAGCTCCACATCAGGCACCTTGCAACCAAACACAAGCTTATTTAGTACAACATAAAAAAATGTTCTGAATTCTCTAAGCATGCAAGCTTAGAGAATTCAGATCATTTTTTTTCATTTTATCGTCCTTTTCAATCAATTATCCATTTACTAAATCATTATGAGTTTATGCATCATTTAGTTACATTCAACATGAATTATGCATGCACTCGTAAATAATTTGAAACTTCATCAAATTATATTAACAACCTGTCCTTTCAAATCACGCAAAACAACCAAAAAGACTTCTATTTTCATTTCACGGCACTTACAAAAAAACTCCTTTCATTGACATATTTTTTCTAATAAAAGCAGTAATGGCGGGTAGATTAAGGCCCGTTCACATTAGCATTCAACCCTCCACCGCTGCACTTCTTTAATTCTCGCGCCGAACATATAAACGGGTTCGACGCGACGGCACGTGAGTTGAAAGCTTTAGCTCAAGACGGTTAGTTATTGATTTGGTTTTATTGAGACTTATTTAAAAATAGAATTTATATTAAGGATATAAATTATATTTTTAAATAAGTCTTCTTGCCAGTATTTTATGAGTTTTTTTTAATTATGTGGACGAATCGTCAGTCTGGTATTTTAATGATCATTCCCCTGAGCCTAAATAATGTGGAATAAGGGCAGGAAGTAAATTATGAAATTTAGTTAACTTTTTGTTTTGAAATTCAAATGTAGCCTTTCTCCTACTAATTTTAGTGCATTCTTTTACAATGGAATAAGTAGCTGTGATACAACTCAAACATAGAGATTCTTTACAATAAAATAATCTGTATAAGAATGAGCGAACGTTTGTTAAAAATTCTTAACAAAGGAACATGAGAAAATTATTTTCATAACAAAAGAAATTCCATTCCTTCTTTGTTTCTTAACTAACACTGCAGGATTTTATACCTACGTTCTTTTCAGCCATACACTACTAAAGAATTTACTTTAAAAAATACGCAACTTTAGCATTTATAATATGATCAGCGGGATGGAGTGTAGTACGTTCAGAAATTCGTTTACTTAGTACGTTAATTGAGTAATTAAAAGCAAAGCAACTGACAAAATTGTCCTTTCTTATCACTTAGGATGATGACTGTTTCAATTCTATTTGAATCTTAGAAAACTCCTTGTAGTTAGTGCTTGTGGCAGAGTTATTATAGGTTGATAACTCAATTGTCTAACTATATCAAAGGCTCACTAACTGTTGTTACTTGGTGGACCAAGTCTGACTGACAGTTGACTTTAATGACATCTATCTGACTGTTTGTGGCCGTGAAACAGTGTTTACATATTTATTTTAAAAAATTGAAGAAAAACTACGCTACTGCCACGTTCTATGTATGAAATATCACACAGAAATAAAAAATACGTCAAATTGAATACCTACCAACCTCTATGGATGGATTAATTATTATTCAAGAAAAGACAAAAAGAGGTTGACTAAGACGTCACTCCAAACAAAAATTACTGGCCACTAAAAAGTAAGAATTTTAAAGAACGAACCACTAATGTCTTTCAAAAATAAAAGAGCGCTTTTACTGTGAGTCGTTTCACACTATAGAAAAAATATTTTCAACACATTCCTAACTCAGGGTTGGCGCTAACCAAGCAATTTTTCGTGGCAAAAGTGAGTATGTCCGAGTAGTTCATAGATTTGAACTCGATCCAGAAATGGGGTGCGATTCGAGAATGACAGAGATTTTATTCATCGTAATGTTTAATCTCTTCTAATCTAGCGATGACATGGTAGCTGTGTTTTTCGATTGTAATAATGAACCTTTAAATTTAAAAAAAAAATATTCTAAAAATAAAGTTAATAATGTTGAGTACCTAATAATGATTGGTTTTAATATTATTACCTAATCAAACTATAGTAAGGTAATGATTTTATGAAGAAAGTTCTTAGTTAAGACAAACATTACAAATCCGTTTTCACAAAACAATAAAGAAATATCAAAACTGAGAAACAATTGGTCGCATAAAATAGCTTCTGTTTACAAAAAAAAATAAGGTGCAATTTGATAAACCCTTTATAACTTACTCGAATTTGTACTTAATCCACATCGTTGAGTTAAAGCCTAAAATCTAAAGTAATTCAACAAAATTACTTTGCAGTTTTGCACGAGGTTTAAATATCAATTAAGTCCTTCGGCAAACCTTTTAATTTACATAGGTATTCGGCCAAGCTTTTAATTTTGTCGAAAGACGGGACGCTCTCAATTCTAACTTTAATTGCGAGCTGTGTTTCTAGAAGTTTGTTACAGATTTACAATTTTTATTTAAAATATATATTTGATCGTAATAGAAATAGGTAGGTAATTATTTGCGTACTAGCTTTTGCCCGCGGCTTCGCTCGCGTTAAATTCAGGGTAACACAGTTCCCTTTCTTGGTTTGCAGGTACCTGCTACCTGTAGTTTTTCCCTTGCGCCTTATTGATTGTAATAGCAAAGCTAAGTTTTCCCTTTTCTTCCCTCTTTTTCCCTCATTTCTCACTTCAAAAAAAAAAGTCAACTATCTCTGTACCAAAATTCATCAAAATCGGTTTAGCGTGAAGACGTAACAAACAAACAAACTCACTTTCGCTTTTATAATATTAAGTAAGCATTGATCAAATGTAGGTAGAATATAGAATATAGAATATATTTATTCAAAGATCAAACAATTGGCACTATAAATACAATTTAAAATCCTAGAAATAATGTTGGTATAACAAATTTCGATGCCTGTACTAGGTTAAATTAAACCTGTATCACAGGCGGCATTTTCTAATAATTAGTGTTTGGACAATAAATTTCTTACAAAATTTAGATAACATTAGTGAAAAAAGAAAGTTAACTTAGTATGAGTTACATTATGATGTATATTCTTAAACGCTATTATAAGATACGAACAAAAAAATAACCATTAATAAGATTACCAAGAAAAAGTGTAAATACAGAATAAGGAAAAACAAACTAATTTGATTGTCAGCAGTATTAGAAATTAAACAAGTAAATAGATATTGCAAAACAGAACGCCGTCAACACATTTTTGTTGCGGTCAAGAATTTGCTTAGACAGCGTAAAAATCAACGGAAGTCTGGCCTAGTTGAGTATGACGCACTAGGTGGGCACCTAGTCATAGTTCACAGAGTTTATGTATCGGTGTTCAGCTATTTTTCTAGCAGGGCAATCTGTGTCTCCCGTTTTGTGGTCACTGGGTTTTTTAAAGCGTGAGCAAGACGCGCATCTCGGGGTGGCACCTTTCTTCGTGCATTCAGACATTATATGACCAGCTTCACCACAGTGACCACAAGTAGGATTTACCTCTCTGCAAGATTTTGCTGCATGGCCGTACTGTTGGCATTTATAACACCTCGTTACTAATGTAAAGTCTCTAACAGGGCAAGACGTCCAATTTATAAAAATCCTTGTTTGAGGTATAAGTATTTTTCGTATGTTGGCCGCAACTTCAATAACGTAGTTACAGGTCGCAGCTTCTCTCTTCCCAGATTTGTGGCTTAATTTTAAAGAGGTCAAGAAGGATTCCAAAGACATCTCTGGTATCTTATCGGCTACATTCTGTTCAAAAATGCATTTAAAGACCTCATTCTCAGACAGGGATGTCGGCACACCTACAACCACAATCCGGGGTTTACGCTTGTTGGGTTCGTCAGCAGTAAGTCCGGCTGTGGAGAGTTGAACTGCACTCTTTAGTTTATCCGCATCTTGTTTCGTCTCGGTACTAATTATTACGCCACCGTTCTTTGTTTTTCGGACACTACGTACTTGCAGCTTCATTTGCTCGGGACGAATGATTTTTTTCACCAGTTCTTTTGTTTCGTCACTTGTTTTCAACTTATCATCGGGATAAATGGCGACAGAGCTTAAATTATTCGGTCGAATGAAATGGTTAGATCCATTTTTCACCACATCGGCAAAAGAAGTATTCTTCGCAGAACAAGAGTCCCGTAACGTTTGCTTGAGGTCCGAAAAATGCTCCGTTATGTCGCGTTGTTGTTTCAGGGACTCGATCATGACATCCGCGTGAATAGCCCTTTGCTTCAGCGACTGGTATAGAACAGCCATTTGTGACGTACCAGATTCGACTTTACGGCAGAGGTTTGTGATCTTCAATTTCTGCTCGGTATTGAGTTTCCCATCGGCGGCAATAGAGCAAACTTCATTCAGGTACTGCTGGATGGTGGCCATCCATCGTTGGATTTCAGGCGTTGAAGCAATAACATCTGCTGGATTTTGTGACGGCGAGGCGTGGGGTTGCGCTGGCCCCCTTGTATTACAGGGGCTGTTTTCCATTTTGTTTTCGTATTAAAGGTTCACTGTTTTGTGTGCATTGTCCACTAAAACTACACACTAAGCAAGAATACTTTATACATTACGACATTAATAAAGTTAAGGAGGTCAATTTTATTAAATATTGCTAATGAACACGTCTGTACACTGTGAGTGTGCAATATTAACTGGTATTGAGTACTGAAACAGAACAAAGACTAAATTGCTTCTTAGAAATGCATCTATTACAAGAAACGTAGCCTAAAAAAAAAGTAAGTACATAGGTACATTAAAATATTTTTACTTCCTATATTTAGGAGTCAACCCTAATCCCAGCACGGCGTTTGTTCCTCGAATGCTAAAGTAGCGGAAAAAGATTTGCATAAAATTGTCTTCTTATAAGGTCCGCTCCGACGGTAATGCTTTCTCACTTTTATTTTTTATTATTTTTATTCACATTTTTATCTCGGCTTTCATTTTTTCAAATTAGTCGTATATTTACGACGTCGTTCCTTTCTTTTATTGGAATACTATAACTTGTATTCTATTTTTTGGTTTGGTATTCAACGGTGTATATTAAATAAAGTAAAGTATTAAAAATATTTTATTTTATTTATTAGGGCAAACAAACAATTACACACTACAAATGATTAACAACAAAAAAGTTGTACGAAAAAACATTTATTGCTCCAAGTCTAAAATGTTGCCATATTATACAATGCTTATAGATTTGCTAAACAAATACATCGCTCAAAGATTTCACCTTCAGTTAATACTGATACTGTGCAGATGCTAAGTGCTTCGTTTGCTTGCTTTAGTTTACAACAAAATCTTTATCATTATCGAGTCTCATATGAACTCAGAACAGTAACTAAGTATAATAAGAGCCATTCAGTGCCAAAGATTAACTCTGTAGAAGTAAATGTGTCCCCCGACAACAAAGCGGGCAGCCACAATTCTAATAAAGAAATACCGAATTGTCGCGTTGTGACGCAACGCAATAGAAATCTCCAAGTGTCCCGCGCGAAATCGTAAACGGACGACCGGGCTGAATACAAAACAGGCCGGGGTGGGGCTACCCGACCCCACCCCAGCCCACCTCGCCCCCCGCGCACCCCGTCTTCATGCCCTTCTTCCCTAATGTGTAACAAAGACACCCCTCTTACGCTTCAATGTATTTGTGTAGTTTTTACGTCTGTGTGAGTGTAGTTTTACGTTCCTTTATACAAAGTATGCGCGTCACTGTGTGCCTTCGATGTTAGTGTTGCCAGTTTGAAATATTTCATATTAAATTTCAGGCCTCTATCAATATAGGGCGTGTTTGGGTTATCTTTTGTGAGGTATCCGTTATTGTATAGTTTGGAATAACTGTAGATGGAGCGTTAAATGTTTATTACTGTTGCTGTATTCTAGATATGTATATGAAATTAGTAAGTCATTATTTGATTTGTACTTATTACTTTCGACTTTTACGTAGAAGAATCTTTTTAGGCGAACTAAAATATTGGTAGTGATATTAACTCAATTTTAGTTAGAAGCTAGCAAAAAGGACTAGTTCTCAGCAATGTGTTTATTTCTAATGTATCTCCTTCTTATCACACCACAAACATTAGGAAAAAATAACATTTTAATTAAAGAGTTACCCAAATTTACTCATGCTTCCAACCATACTCAAATACACTGTTCTTATTAGTACGAAAAACCCATTCAAAGTGCATTAAAAATAAATAAGTCAATTCTAATAAGAGTTCCCGCGCAAATTGCCACTCGTTAGACACTTAACGATGGCAAGGAAACGACCGACACAGCCGGCACCGACTAATGTGTGAAAAAAGTTTGAAGAAAAGTGTTAAATTTTCGCGCCACCCGCGACCCCTAACACCGGACAAATAAAACTCGATCCCGACTAATGTTGTTGGAATATTTAGCGTTTTAAAGCAACAAAATATCTTGAAACTTGTTCACGTCTAATTATTTTGACAACCGACGACCTGTTCAGCATATTTTTCTTGAGACAACACCGACATCAAACATTTTATTTCACACATGCATCCTTTTTGGTTGAAACTTTATAAATTTTAAATGTCAGACAGTGTTCTATTATTAAAAAGTTGTTTCTAAAAACTTACTTTTTGTTGAACGCCTGTTTCTAATTGGTAGAGACGTTCCTTTTATTATTTGAAAACAGAATAAAGTTTTGCGACGGGTATTTTTAATTGTTGAGCTGCTTTTCGGAGGGTCGAATTAAGAATATCAAGAGTAAGGTCTGTTTTTAAATCGCTGAGACTAATTTGACAGTTGCGACTTGGCTTCTTGTTTTAAACTGACCTTTCAACTGATTCTCTTGTGGAGAAAATCTTTGCTCTATAAGTGGTTGATTTGGTTTTGGAAAAATAAAATACTACTGCCTCGAAATAAATTAATAAAAACATAGTAGACATGACATGTGACCACACTGTTAATAAGAAAAATCCATTTCACCCCTATTTGTAAGTTCTACATTGTAATACCCTGTAATTTGTACGGTGTACATTACAAAAAGTATTCTATTCCAATACTAGAGATACCTACCTGTATTTGCAATGAGAACTGTTTAGGTCAATATGTTTTTATTAATATACTGGCGACTCGCCCGGCTTCGCACGGGTGCAATGTAAATAGTATTATACAATAAATCTTAATCTTCAGGAATCACTCTATTTATTGCTAAAAATTACTTTAAAATCTGTTGAGTAGTTTGAAAGATCAAAGCGAACAAACAGCAGAAGCGAATTTATTTTAAACTATATTACTTTAAAAGAAAATTGACACTAAGATTAAGAATTAAGTAGGCCACTTCACCATAAACGATCATTTGAGCCAATAGTAATTAAGCCAAACAAAAGTATACCAACAATAAAAGAAACAGAAGGTTGATTTTTAATTGTAAATCTATTGAAACAATTCCCTCGCAGCTCCACAGGTCGCCCGCGAATACAGTAGCGAAGCGAACAGTTTTCTTATAAACCCCCTAGTACGGAAAACGGACTACGTTGTGATTCATGCAATTTTAACGATCCAAGTTTTTTTTTTTTATAAGAGAGTTTGAGTCCAAGTCCATTCCCCGGAAAAAAGTGAATTTGATATTAGCCCAAGAGTAGACATTTTTATTAGGAAATCATGAAAATCACTATTCTTCGGGTAGTATCAATTCGACGGTAAATATAAATACAATTTTATTCGTCATTTTTTTTCAGTCTCATTGCTTGACAATTACACACTTAATTATTTCACTTCACACATTGACAATATGTTACAAACCTTACTATGTAACTTATCTCCTTCAAAATTAACACCATCCCAATTCACCCTTCGTTACCGCTACGTCTCAAGTCATCCACGGTGTGCGACCCCCTTACGCCCCTCCGACCCCCTGATTAATGTCGGTGTCTTCCGACATTGTTGTCATTATGCTAATAATACTTTACCGTTATTTAGAGAAGGGTTGTGGAAATTCTTCATTTGTAGTAGGTTGTGTCCTCTCATATTCTGGAATGGTTATGCATGATATAAAATGTTAAGGATATGATAAATGATAAAAGATCACTGGCTCTTAGACTGACGTCACAAAAACCACCAAATCATCACGACCGTTTCTAGTCTAACCGAATAGTATTTTAAATGGCGCAACTGTATATTTGACCTCCACAACCCAGTAAGTACTGGGTAATACCAGTTCTGCTGCTGGCTACTGACTATCTGTGAGGACTGTCAAAGATCTACAGATGACAGCCGGGACAAACGATTTAACGTGCTTTCTGAGGCACGGATGAAACTCAAGGCAATCTTAATTTTCTTTTTCTTCATTCTGCCGTTTTGCTAGCATCTTGCCAAAATCCTCTTTGTAACCAATTGAAAACCCATTGTTGTAGACTGATTTCCCATAAATATCTTGTATTGTAAAAAGTAAATTCTGTATTGTGTAAACTTCAATCAAGCTAAGGGCTATTTAAGAAGGATGCGTTAAAACAGGACTCGAAATTCAAACATTGTTTCGTTTTTTACAATTAAAAATTTTGAAAACTGATTAAATTTAAATTTCCCGGGCTACTCTGGAGCCTTCAATCTAAATCAATGCTCAGGCAAGTTTAAAGAAATTTGTTTTTAAAATAGTTTGAATAAAGAATACGGACGGAATATTTTAATCTTTCTGTCTCTGTCTACTTAAAGGATGGACACAAACAGAAAGATGCACGATGTTGACGACGAATGATGACGCATTTGGCGATTTATTGTGCAACTGTGCCTAATAGTTTTTTTGTGAAACATGTTTAAATCGAGGTTTCTGTAGCCCTTTCGTTTTTAAAATCGTGCCGGAATGGTGAGCTATTGACAACGCAGTATTAGTTTTTATCAGCCCGCCACCACTAGAGGCTCACTAACTGAAAATTAACGTTAATAAGGGACCGGTAACCACGTTAGTGTATACCAGGTCATGGCTGTCCAGATAAAGCCTATAAACTACAAATTAATTATACACCCACGAAAATTACAAACAAGGGATTTTATACCTTAAGACTTAGAACAAAGGGTTAGGTAAAGCTTTGGAGGCGGTAAAAATAGCTGTGTCGAGGTATTTTGGACAGGCCCGTTCGGTAATTTTCTTTAGAACGCTCCGTTGGCGCGAAAAATTGTGTTTTTCAAAGGAAGAGCAGCTGCCAACACTGTGGAAGATTGACTGCCGTTTGCTTGAAATAGGCTGAAAATTGTGGCTGGACAGTTTAACTAGGCTTTAAGCATAACAACGTTATTACTTGACTATAGGTGAACTTGTGAATGAGTTAAAGGAGTACTCATTTTAAACTGATAAGATTCCGGTGTAAAGTCTTTTTGGTAAATATTCTTATTGGAGTTAAACCTGTATTAAAACTAAATCCTTTTACATTTATTTTTTACAGTAGGTACTTTTACGGGCAATGTCAACATCGCTTATTTAGCTTGTTTGAAAAAGTGGACTCGTCGAAAACTGGCGAGTTGTTGTCTATTTTTTGGAACGGTCGTCAGTAACTTTTATGACTTTCAGCAAAAAGAGTCTTATTTACTTTACAGACAGAACTGCTAGTGACATCTAACGTTGAGTAGTCAAAACGAAATAATATTACTACTCGACAACAGATGTCGCTATTAAAATGTGACGTTTCCCTATTCTTCGTATGTGTCGCTACTGTCGTTTTACGGCATCTCGTGTCGAATAGAAGTACTAAACAAAAAGCTTTAATGAAACAGCTAGAAAATTTAGGAATGGTAAAAATGTTGTAAAAATCACAATTATTTTAACTAAGTATGACCTGAAACAAATAATATATTTCAAAGAAAAATATGCTGATTAGTACTTTCATCATCATCTGCCTAGCCTTTTCCCAACTATGTTGGGGTCGGCTTCCAGTCTAACCGGATGCAGCTGAATATCAGTATTTTACATTGAACGACTGCCTATCTGACCTCCACAACCCAGTTAGTACTGGGTAATACGATACCCCTTGGTAAGAGACTGGTTGTCAGACTTTCGGGACACTGACTACCTGTATCGACTGTCAAAGATCTACAAATGACAGCCGGGACCAACGGCTTAACGTGGCACGGAGGAAACTCGGTATGTAACGGGTGGTCACCCATCCACAGACCAACCTAGGCAAGCGCGGCTTAACCTAAAGATCGACCCGAGCGGCTGCTATTATTTAGCCACGAGCTCCTCCTCACTCACTCCTCACTTTATGATTTGAAAATGCGGTTAAATTTTTACATTTATCAATTAATTTAAAAGAAAATGCGTAGTAGCACTGCTTTTACAATTAAACTAATTAAAATGATCATTTCTGGCACATATATCTATATTACTTGGCTTAAAACAGAACAATTTTATAAAACCGAAATCGTACCTACTAACCGTCAAAACAACGAGTAATTTCTGTTCACTAAATAATATCTATTGAAACTGGCCACTGAAATATGGAGAGTGTACACAATGGCTGATTAGAATAACAAATAAACAGACATCGCTCGCAGCTGCCGGACCGGTCTCGGACACCGGCGCTTATAATACTCTGAATAATTTGTAATTAATATTATTTTTATCAATCTATACAATGTTTGAAAAAGGTTGGTTCAGACTAAAAAACTATAACGTGAAAAAGTTGACCATAGATTTGCACAACATTGACAGAAATATTTGAATTTCGAATTCGTTATTCGATAATGTAATGGCATGATTCTTGTATTTTTTCTTTTAGTTTGTTCCTATAAATCCGATTCTCAATTTCTTTATGTTAATGATTAAGTAGGTTTGTTGAAAATAACTTCTGAAAAATCATGTAGAAACAAAAATACGTAAGTACATTTCCAGTTGTTTACCATGTTAGCTTTGATAACCAGTATTTCTTTAATTCAAAACAATTACATAAACTAAGTCGATACAAAAATACCAGAATAAACGGGCCCACACCTTCGTCACTTCAGCCCTATTGCCCTTCAGTGACACATTTTCCTTTACCTGATTGGCAATAATAGAAACTAAGTATCGTATAATTTTATTGTCATTGACTATCTATTTTGACATTATAACCTTCTATATTGCTTATAGATAAATATGGTAAAAAACTGGCTACATTTTTTTATCATTCCTCTTCGCGTCGTGCACCAAATAATTCAGTCTGTTAAAAATATTCTTTGTTTGAAAAGTGCTAAGACGCTTTTAAAAAAAGAACGGCCGAATTAAAAAAAAAAACAAATCTTGGTTTCAGTATCATGAATATTGTACCTCATTAAATACATGTATTCCTTTTATTAACCTATTCCTAAATTGCTCTGAAAATTACGAAGTCTAATAGTTTTGTCATTAAAACGTCCATTAATCAATAAATAAAATTAAAATAAAGAAAACAATTTTTTGATTAAAATTCGTAATACTAACTTCATACTTATTGCCTAACTGCCATAAATAAAATTCATTTGTCTAAACGTTTCCAAGAACAATTTAGCAATAGCCAGTTGTTATGCCTATCGTTGTAAACTAAACCAAAATACGCTAATTTGTTGATAGAATCAATTAATTTATCAACGAGCTATTTAGAGTCTCGTCTAATCAAGGTTATCAACATAATGTCATTGATGTTGTAATTAATTTGTATTGGATAATTATTAGTTGTTTGTAAAAGGTTGCTACCTATCCGAATCCCTCCTGTCTATGGTTTGTTCATGACTAACACCCTAACACCTTTTGCCTTTTTCGAACTATTTTATGTTTATTATGTGTGTGTTATCTATGTATTTGATATTATTTCTGTGCAAATTAAATGTTCTTGTTTGTATTGGCAAAGGTTCAAAGTACGATAAAGATTCACTTGTTTTTTTACACAATGTAAATAATAATAAAATATGGCTACTCATTCTTGGTTTTTTTTTTCACTCAAGTTTTATTTTTGATGTAATTAATGTCTATGGATTCGTTTCGCACACTGAAAATGTATAAATCAATAAGGCGCAAGGGGAACTGTGTTACCCCGAATTTAACGCGAGCGAAGCCGCAGGCAAAAGCTATGTATTCTAAAAATAAAACAATATAAGTGTTCATTGATTCCAATTTCACAAGTCATTTCTATTTAGTGGACTACAGTCTTCTTAAAATGTTGTTATTTAATGTTTACAGTTCTCATATAAAATAGATACTCATCTGACCTACTAACTAACAATGTCAACCAACAAACCACAAAATAACATCAAACTCATACATAAATTACGAATTCAATCGGCTCAAATCTCTAAAACACTCTCTGTCCAGTAAATTGGTGTGTAACAGATAAAATATTGTCATTTATATAACGTTTTGTAGAAACACAAACACAGAGACTGACACCCCGCCAAAGAATAAAAATCGTGTTCCAATACAATGCCACACAAAACTGTTTAGTTACTTTTCTTTATTCCTTTTATTTATGTTTGATTTTGAGTGCAAATGTCTATATGCATTCTGTATTATGTTTTTGTTTAAGTTATTTTTTAAGTTGTATGTTTATGTAACTTTTAAACTTTACGTTCAATTTTGTGATAAAAAATAACATTTTCGCATTCTTAAAATATGACAATGGTCTCATTACTCGCATTGTATTGTTCTTAATTCGTTTTATTTCAATCAATTTGTTTTATTCAATAAATTAGGAAACTGTCGCCAATGTTTTATTGCTTTGTCCTTCATCCTAGTTAAATAACAAACGTTAACCTAAAAGGTACTACATTTGAGTACAACTGTAAACCATCTGTTATTGGATACGACTAACAGACACAGATCACACGTGAAATGCCATAACTGCCGAAAGCTCTTCAATCAGGAGTAACAAAACCGTTCTAATCCGTGTAACACACTAACACTTTTCCTCGCACCAGTACCTGTTGAACGTACATCTTCTTTTTATTTCCCATACACCGCTCGCGTACTAAAAATCGAATAAATCAAAATAACCGATCACGGGACAAAAGCTCATTCACAATTTTAAAACCAGTTTTTTTTGTTAATTCTCCTTTTTTTAATACGCATGAAAACCGCGACGGACGCAGCATCCGCGGCCTCTGTATAGATCTTTTGTAAACACAAAAGACAAAGTACTCGATAGACCGGTTTTTATTTTATTATGATGGTTTTCTGAATCGCTATTTAGGTCACCAACGGCTAGTTTGCGTGTATCCGAATCAGTTTAGAATGAATCCCGTTGCGGGACGTTGATTTTATTTGGAAAAGAAAGTGATTCGGTTTTGTACAGAAGTCACATGTGCGAAGTTTTTGAAATGTATGAGTTTTGTATGTGACGATACTTTGTTTTTTATTTTTAAACGAAGTTTTGACGAAGTTTTGAGTGCATTTTCAACAAACTTGCAATAACAGAATCGGAATCAACTCTCTATGATGTGAGTATTCACTTAATCTTTAGTTATTTATTACTAGATATTTATGTACACTCAGTAGAAAATACAGGAAAAGATACTTCTTATTTCTAAAGAAATTTCTGCTAGCAAAACCTGCAAAGAAATGTAGACGATAGTATATGATAAAGAAAGAGAAAGAAGTGTCTATGTTTACCTCCATGTGTTATCTCATTTTTCAACTTGTTACAAACTTACTATTAATAGGTCAATCCACTTGTTAACTTTGTGGGTCAACCCGTTTGTTCCAAACGTGTCTTATAGGGGGACATGGCAATCATTTTTTTTAACCTTTTAATTACATTTGAGACAACAAAAACATACCGACACAAATCATCGCGGGTCTATCAGCGGTATGTCAGACACAGAAACTCGGTGCTAGAACATTATTTAAGAATTAGCACAATTTAGAAAGTAACTCTTTAGTAGGTATACTTCATATTTATTGCATTTTGGATTTCTACAGGTAAGTCGTTCATAATCTACGGTAGCATGAATTACCACGACCTTGTTGCATATACATTATTCGATTATCTTAAATGTATGTGTTTAGTCGTAACAAGCAACTTTCTGGCATTTATTAAAAAATACAATGCTGTTTGCGAAAAATCCAATAACATTTTTTCTGACTCGGGAATCGTACATACTCATCATAATTATTGTTGCATGGTTTATAACGACGATGACGTAATATACAAATATTGCAAAATAAAATGACCCGCCATGTTGCGGATTTAAATCGAACAATAAAACAACTTAACAAAAAAAACGCGATTTAATAATGGGTACATACCACCATTCGGGTATCGATTTTAAGATCCCCTTTCTCCTATTATTATTTTTTTTTCTACATAACAAAGCAAGAAAATATAAAGGAGGAGTTTTGCAAGGGCGCGCGCCCCCTAAGCCGCGGGTGTACTTGTGTGTGTTTGTGTGCGAATAGTGCAACCTGTGAGTGTGTGTGCAACTTTGAGACGATCGGCGGAGTCGAGTGAAATAAGGGGAGTGATTTGTAGTGCGAATGAATGATTTTGATAGTTATTATGTGGAAAAGACTAGTTTTTTATTTTTATATTTAAACGGTTCTGTTATTTGGATAAAGGCTCCGTTTCCAATAAATGAACCCAAAAATATCCAGAAAACGTTAAATAATTGGTCCAACCTTTTATTAAGCTAATTTTCACTTCAAAAAATGTTGATTAACAACCAAAGAGATTTAAAAGACTTTTTTTCCACATGAAAATTTTGATCCCGATCATTTTCGATGGGCGTATGACAGGCCGCCTTGTTACAAAGTAGGTACAAGTTTTGGATTACGAGTTTCTGCGTCTTATAAACACAGCCTCACTTTTTTTTCTATATAATATTTCCAGTATAAAATGGCCTTTACGGTCCGTTTATGGAACAAGTTGCCGGAGTCAGTAAATCAAGCTCAGTCACTCATTGCTTGTAAAACCTTAGTTGCAAATCATTATCTTTGCCTATAATGTTAGTATATTTTCCAGTAGGTGTACCATTGAGTATCGCCCGTTATCCTTACTAATATTATAAAAGCGAAAGTGAGTTTGTTTGTTACCTCTTCACGCTTTAATGGCTACACCGATTTTGATGAATTTTGGTACAGAGATAGTTGGGAACCAGGAGACGGACATAGGCTATTTTTTATTTTAAAAAGTGGGATGTGAGGGAGAAAGAGGGAAGAAAAGGGAAAACTTAGCGTTGCTATTACAAATCAATAAGGCGCAAGGGGAACTGTGTTACCCCGAATTTAACGCGAGCGAAGCCGCGGGCAAAAGCTAGTATTTTTATATTCGTACAGTCCATGCAAAGGTTGTCTGGAAGATATCGCTAGCGATAAGACCGCCGTTGTAACCATAGAATTAGCAATTTTTGTAAAACAGTTATGTTTCTACTTTTGGTGTGCAATAAAGTATATTCTATTATATTCTTGGCTTGCTGATATATTGCTGGTATAGCTTGGTCGCCGTGGTTGTTTAAACTAAATTAATTAATTCATTTTTCATTTTGGCTTTTGAACTAGTGGAGAAAATCATGAAAACTCTACTTGTCTAATTAGATCTCGTATAGTTTCTGGTAATTCCCACCATACCATCTTGTTTATAAAATTCTCGTGTCGCGGTGTGTGTTACCAAACTCTTCCGAAACGGCTGGACCGAGTCTGAGAATCGGCCAATATCTATTTTCCATGCCCTTAAGTGAGAAAGGCACCTGAGCGGTAGGTGAAATGGCTGGGCACAGCTAGTAATAATATAATAAAAGTGAGATAATATGATTCTGTGTTCAGAATGAACAGTGGCGGGTCTAGAGCCAAAAATAAGACAATAACACTGTGCAGTGAACCTTTCATTATGAGGCGTCATATCGGCAAGCCAATGATTCAGGTTTATATGAAAGCACCGTCACTAAATGAGGTGTATAGTGGAATCTGGTTGAAATACCACGCATGAAAATGTTGACATTATACTTCTCATATTCAAATAAATCCACAATAAATAAATGAATTCCAAAACAAAAGATGATATCAAAATCGACCATGATCTTTGAACTGGTAAATCCTAGGTACCCTGAATAAGTCGAAAAAAAAATCGCACCATTCAAATATCAAATCCACTAAGCACTCCTATAAGAAACGAGGGTCCGAAGAAAGCATCTCTTAGCATCTCCCCTCCTTGCACACACACACACGCACACTACGTTTGTGTTTAAAAAAATACGCAACACACACATAACTAGAGTTATCAATAGATTCATTAGACGTATTTCTTTGATACCAGCGTGCTTTTAGCAAGCACTTAGACCACGATAATGCTGCTTATGAAAAAAACGACATTCATGAGAAAATGACCTTTATTACATGACGAATTAAGAGTTTTACAAGTTTCAGGGATGTGCAAATAAGTTTGCGGAGAAGTAATTGCGTCTTTGCTAGGCCGATTTTTTTCTTCACCCCTTTCTGGGGTCCAAGTGGGCTGCGTTGAGTTTGTTTGATGTCTTTTAAGAATGGCAGTTTATTATAAATGTATAGCTCAAGGTTTTTGTACGTTTTTGAGGCAAACAGAGAGAGAGGTTACGATCGATACTGTATAAAATCTAAGGTGAAATCGCGCGGAGATTATAACGCCAGCGTTTTTTTGAAAGCTTGCAAGCAAAGCAATCATAGTTTAAACTAGTCCTGCCAATGATCGGTTCCTACAACTGTTAAAATGGTTCGAGATTGCATTGACGCAAATAGAATGATTAGTAAACAACATTGACATAAATTGTAAGATTAAATATCAATCACCGTTTTTACTAACGGAGGGCTGCAGCAATTAATATCTGATGAGTTTCACAGATTATAGTTAGCACTGAAATGAGCTTAGAAAAAAACCAGAATCCTGAAATAATTAGTAAGTTCTAAAAAGTGACATCCTTACCGAGACCTGCAACATCTCTCAAGCTACGAATAACTTACAACGTCAGATAAATCTCAATTCTCCACAAACCGCATGAGTGGCATAGAGTAAATTCGGGATAGATGTCTCCGCAGGATAGATGCCCTCAATTATAATTACTTGTTTTATCGCTTGAATCAGTTTCTATTTTATCTATCTATCAATAAGATTTTCTAACTAGTACTAAGTGGACCGTCTCTTTTGGCTCTGTGCGATTACATGGGAAGGCAAAGTGCGATCTTGCCGGAGCTGCGCGGCTGCGGGTTGTTCGAAAGAGATACAGCGGCCCCGGAACATAAAGGGCAATAGAAGGAACATGAAAGGGTTTTAGTCAGTACAAGTCTGACACTCCGCTCCGCCCAGAGCGGGGGAAGTTATTTGATGATTTCCCATCCGCAAAAAAAAGGCAAGTTGCGATCAAAGTTTTGTGGAAATACATACCTTGCTTTTCAGTGGGTCGCCTATCCTAAATGTTATGTATATGGACTAAGCATCTATGTCCCAAACAGCAGGGGGGCGCAAAAATCGCTTCTACTCCAGAAATGTCACAGATAATGTTTTTTACTTTCATGAATTTGTAGATAAAGAACCAAAGCACTTGCCAGTTTTACAAATAAAATAATTAGATTTTTGCATTAAAGGGATGAGCAATTATGAGGGGATAAACAATTATTTCTAGAAGTGTGGCATTTATCCCGATTTTACCCTATACATATAGAATACAAATACTGAAATAGGATGATAAAAAGGGGTGTATATCCGTAACTGATCGATTTCAATATGAGAAACCGCAACGACGCAGCGACGGCTTTCAAGGGAGGGTAAGATTAACGATATTGCGTAACACACATAAATCTCAATATTTACATGTTTATGTTATGTTAAGTACTGTAGAGGTTGTATACCATTAACCAAACCCGAGTGCAGGCTGGTTTGCTATGACATTCTAATACTTCGTTCTTCGTTGTTTTAATATAAACTAAAATATAGTCTTAAAGTATTTTATGCTTCGGCTAATTAGGAATAACCACCAATTTCTTACAGTATCTCTTTGTGTGGTAAATGTGTGGATGTATATTTAATGCAAACGTCAAAGGGGGACTTTATTTTGGAATATCAAGATTTGTTTGTAGAATCCTGGGCTGTAGATGAACATCAGCGTTAGGTAATATACCTAGTGTTGCAACGTTACCTAGTATGCTGAGCGTATTCCAGTGTTAGTATATAAACAGTTTTCTTTTTCATACACTATACAAATTACATAATTTATCTGTAATTATGTAATTTGTATAGTGTATGAAAAAGAAAAACATTTCACATAGGGTGACACAATTAACGGTATCATCGCTGAAAGCATTTTTTCAAGACAGCTATGTTGTTTGATTTTGTTTGATTTTAAGGTGTTCCTGTTTTTAAACACATATTTTAATTGAATCTGACCAATGTCTGTTTTTACTTAACTTTTTGTAAATAATACCTATGAATATAAGTGGCCGACATAAATGCTTTCAGAAACCCTACGAATTGAACAAAAAAGTGATTTTCATGTAGGTACCTATTTTTTTTTATTTTATTAATTTTGCACTCGTGGGGAAACGCTATATTGTAAAAAAGCACTGCTGTTTAGTAGTATGGGTTAGTAACTATCATTTTAGGACTTAAGTTTTTTTTTTGTTAGTCTGTTTAGTGTCTCACTGCTTGGCAGAGGCCTCCCCTGTCTTCATCTAAACGTCTTGCGCAATCTCTGGCCATTTTTGCTTCGCAAACAAGATGAAATCGTCACACCATCTTTGCCGCGGGGTCAGGTTTTCCTGTTCGACTTCTTGTTCGTTTATAGAGAAAATATTATATAGAGTTTCTGACATTAATCAATTCAAAATTAGTCATATTTTATTATCAAAAAAAAAGTTTATTTCTCTTCCACAAATAAAGATGACACCACAAACACAGAATCAATACTTAAGATGTAAAATAGATACAGGAAAAACGAATGTTATTTGTAAGAGACTGGCGCCTAAACTAAGCCAACGCCTGTATTTTAGGACACCAAGACCCCACTAAGATATTTATCATTAAAAGATAACAAAAACTATTATTTCGAATTAGCCATTAATAGGTACGCTTAGAAGAATCCCCATAGCCTTTTTAATCTTATATATCCCAACAAAACTTCTTCAACCATTTACAACTGCGTGTTATAACAACAAATATTTCATATAATGATAATCCTACATCCAACAGGGCAGGTTGTCCCCCGGTGTATCGAGGCATGTGATGGTCCGTCCAGCGCAGACCGGCTCCGACGACACGCTGAGACGACTTACTTGAGCCCCCTGATCTGGTGTTGGTGCAAGGGAAGAGTTGCTGGAGAGTAACAACTGTGTAATAGCTCTTGAAATAGCTGACCCAAAGAAAGCTGCTGAAAAAGTAGAACTTTTGGCATTTAATTTCACGAATAAAACAATCAAGGCCAAAATTACTTTGTTTTTTTTAATCAACTTTTATTTATTCGAGTTAGGCTGATAATTATAATCAGCACTTTTTGAACGTTAAATAACAAGAGACAGTCCCACAAAACGCCCGCCTTTCGCCATTTCCTAGTGTTTTAGCTGAGAAGAAGAAGTGGCGGAAAACTCCCCACACAAAAACACAGTTTCCCTTTTCCTGATTTGCAGGTACCTGCTACCTGTAGTTTTTTCCCTTGTGCCTTATTGATTGTAATAGCAAAGTCGAGTTTTCTTCCCTCTTTCTCCCTCATATCTCACTTTAAAGAAAAAATAGCCTATGTCCGTCTTCAGGGTCGCAACTATCTCTGTACCAAAATTCATCAAAATCGCCATTAAGGCGCTGTACAAAGCAAACACTTCGTAAAACGTCTAGATTTTCGTCGCAAAGTTAGCCGTATCTGTACATGCCACAAGCCAAAAAAAATTACCGTGTATAGTTAAATACATAAAGTAAAGACTTAAACAAAATCAGTTTACAAAAGTGGTCTAGTACTACGAAAAAAAAAATGTTTAAAAAGACCACGAAAAAATTTTTTTCGTCTCGAAATTCTCAATTTTTTCAGCGGCAACCTTCATATTTTTTAAATCTATAACAAAGGAAATTTTATAGACTAAGATATATCTAAAATTTTTCAAACACGTAACTGTTTTTTTATATACAATTAAAACTGCAAAATGACCTACATTTTGGCGGACATGATATTCAAATAAAATCAAACACCGAAATATTTTCGACCTTATTTCTATTCTTTCGATGCAATACTGTCGTGTACATGTGTTAGACCATGCCCAGTAGGCAGCTAGCCTCACTTCCGCGAATACCTAAAGATTAGCTTGTTACCGCGCCTTTAGGCGTGAAAACGTAACAAACAAACAAACTCACTTTCGCTTTTATAATATTATAGTAAAGATTACATTAGGTAGGTACTATACTTGGTAAAATGCTTGGCAGATATTTTATGACATTTAATGATTACAGATTTCAAAATACCTATTACCGCTATTCATTTATTTCTTTTGACTTGTACCACAGTATAAAATATATCTAGTCCACCTACTTGGCAACTGATAAGTGAACGGCAGTCCGCGTGGATACAGGAAACATGTTATGTTCATATTATTTTATATGTTGTTATGTGGGGAACTATGAGGCATAGAGGTATGTTGATAGAATTTATTACTGGGAGGTTGGACTTCGATTCTACTATGTGATTTGTAGCTCGTAGTTTCTATAATTTGTGTTTTGCTGTCTCGTTGGTATCTGGTACCTGCGGCCCTGGTGTTGATACTGGGAGGTTGAACTTCGAGGCTACAGTTAGATTAGTGCCTCATCCGTACTTAATCTATTATATAAAATTTCCGTGTCACAATGTTAGTTTCCGTACTCCTCCGAAACGGCTCGACCGATTCTTATGAAATTTTGGGTACATATTGGGTAGGTCTGAGAATCGGCTAACATCTATTTTTCATACCCCTAAACCGCTGGGCACAGCTAGTATTATATAAGCGAAAGTGAGTTTGTTTGTTACGTCTTCACGCCCAAATGGCTAAACCGATTTTGATGATTTTTTTTGGTACAGAGATAGTTTGGACCCTGGGACCCTGGAGACGGACAAAGGCTATTTTTTTTTATAAAAAGAGTAATAAATTAGGCAGAAAGAGGGAAGAAAAGGGAAATCTTAGCATTTCTATTACAATAAATAAGGCGCAAGGGCAAAAACTATAGGTAGCAGGTACCTGTAAATCAGGAAAGGGGAACTGTGTTACCCTGAATTTAACGCGAGCGGAGCCGCGGGCAAAAGCTAGTAATATTATATAAGCGAAAGTGAGTTTGTTTGTTACGTCTTCACGCCCAAATGGCTAAACCGATTTTGATGAATTTTGGTACAGAGATAATTTGGACCCCGAAGACGGACATAGGCAATTTTTTTTAAAAGAGCGACAAATGAAGGAGAAAGTGGGAAGAACAGGGAAATCTTAGCATATCTATTACAATAAATAAGGCGCTAGGGCAAAAACTACAGGTAGCAGGTACCTGCAAATCAGGAAAGGGATCTGTGTTACCCCGAATTCAACGCAAGTGACGCCACGGGCAAAAGCTAGTAGTTTTTATTTGTATTTTACCGTATCGTTGGTACCTGGCGTGGCAGTTTTGATTCCCGGGCAAAGCTTTTTAAGGGTTTTTCAATCAGGTACTTCATAGTAGCAGTCATGGAGCCTGGAAATGTGCTCGATTGTTGGCAATAGGCTCGGCCCCTATTACATGTGACGTATTAAAGATGACTAGCGATGTGTGGTTGTACTATTGGATATACCTCTGACTCACCCTTCGGATATTGTAGGCGTGATGTTATGTCACTTGTTTCTTTTTGGTTAAACGGTAGAAATGAAAGAAATCTGATGTGAAAGTAACATTATGGGAGAACTTTTACCAAGTTTTTTTTTTAAAAAAAAAGAACACTTTGCCCCACACTAGGAATTTATTCTGTATCGTGGATGCGTTTACAAACATTTAAACTCACATACACAAACAGCCAGACCCGGAACAACTATCTGTAGGCCATACAAATATTTGATCCGTGCGGAAATAAAACCCGCGACTCACAGCGCAGCAGTCGATCGCTCAGCCACTGCGCCAACATTGTCGTCAAAAATTCATTAGGTACTTGATTCTTAATCTTCTCACATTTTCTCCTCCTTAAAACATACGAGTAAACAGGTAAAATTTGCATCAATTTCTAAACATTCGTCAGGGCGGGCGGACCGTCTTAGGCGGGCGTGTATCCCGCGGCCGAAGGGCGGGCGTCACTTCCGCCGGAAACGCTGCTCGCTACCACCTTCACGGCGTTAATTGCAATTCCACTTACGGTCTAATGTGATTACGATGTGTCGATTGCTTCAGGATGTAAGCGAACTTCGAATACATGGATTTAAATATCATCACTTTATTTGTGTCTATAATGATAGACAAGCCGGTAAAAAATACCAGGAATACGGTTAGATTAAGCGACTGATACTCCTTTCCGCTCCGCCCCGCGCGAGTTAAGACATTTAAATAAATAAATAATAATAAATATCTTGGGACAACTCACACACGGTCATCTGATCCCAAGCTAAGCAGAGCTTGTGTTATGGTAACCAGACAACTGATATACATACTTATATAATTTATAAATACATACATATTATAGATAAATCACACCCAGACACAGAACAAACAATCATGCTCATCACACAAAGTTTGTCCTGGGTGGGAATCGAACCCACGACCTCCGGCTTAGCAGTCAGGGCCACTAACCACTAGACCAACAGGCCCGTCAATTGATGATTTCTTCTCCGATAATTATTTTATTTATAAAAACTCAACCAGACCTGTAAAAAAAAATTACAATCTATTCCCTAAGACCGATCACAGACTACTTGTACTTAGAAAGCGACTGTATACGTAACGTACACCAAGCGAACGTGTAAGACAAATTAGTTTGTGTCGACGGAGCGGCTACAGAATGGACTGTGTGGAATAGGGAAATGCGTGGAGTAGACTAGGCTATTTTATTATTATTATTTGTACTTTAAAAGCTATGTTTTACGTAACGTATAGTACACCAAGCGAACGTGTAAGACAAATTAGTTTGTGTCCACGAGCCGGCTACACAAAGGACTTATACAGTATATCGTATGGAGTAGTGAGAGGCGTGGAGTAGTTACTTTACTATTTCAACTCGAAATTGCAGTTATTGTCAAGTTTAGTTTGATTGGTACCATAGTTCATAGTATAGCATAGCTTAATTGGTCATGTTGGTCATTGTTGATCATGTTGTCCCTGCACCAGGGCGTGGACAAATTAATAACTACCTAGAGAAGAATAAAAATACCTTTTTGTAAGTATAATTTTTAAAAATACTTTCTAATGAAACTATTCAAACTCAAACTCAAATCATTTATTTCAATTAGACCATTACAGGCACTTTTGAATGTCATAAAAACAAGAACAAAAAAAAAATGATGCTGCTACAGTCCCAGTCACAAGACATAATAACTTGTGAAAGTACTGTAGTTGCCTATTCCAAAGCGTAGATCTCTATGGAGAAGAATGGGCAAAAAACTCCATGGACACTCTTTTAAATCAAATATTAGAAAAGTCAAATATTAGACTTGCTTTAATATTTGACACGAAACACAATATTTTATGTAGGTACTTGTATTAGCAACCAAAGTATCATAGCCGTTCAGCCCAGTGCCGAATGAGAAAGAGCTTCCCTCTTAAAAGGGGAAAATTTAGCGTTAGGCCAAAGTAACTATGCCACGCGGACGAAGTCGCGGGCGGAAGCTAGTTTTCAATAAAAACGGCAACAATGCCATGATTGTTGTATGTTACCTTAAATATTGATTTTATTCTGTTTTTTTTAGGATTTGCTGTTATAGCGACAACAGAAATATATTATCAGTGAAAATTTTAACTGTTTAACTATTTCATGAGAAACAGCCTGATGACAGACGGTCAGACGGACAGACAGCGATGTCTTAGAAATAGTAATTATTAAAATCTCATATAATAAGAAGCGAACCTTTTGCCACGCCTGATAAAATGAACTGCCTCTTTTCAAGCCAACGAAACGTCCTTTCAGTGATCAGTCCAAAGGAGAAACGACTGTCGGATAATGGTTGCAGAATCCAAAACTCAAAACTCCCCTAGCGACAACTCAATGACTTTTCAAATAAAATATTGCGATATCCTCAGGCACTCCACACTACTTCCTATTCGCAGTCCACGCTAATTATCATCAGAGGATCGCTGTAGGGTAAAATGGCGGCCGGACCACGTGACCGGACCTTTTATTAATCCATAAATTATTTATAGACTGAATTGTCACCCGCCATCTGCACGCCTTACAACTAACATACGGTCACACACGGTCTTATTACTTCTCATTAAGGATTAATTTCCCATGATTTTTACGCAAAAGAAGTTGTTTTTCGAATCCGTTCGTAACCTGCCATCGATGAGTAAATATTTTCAATGTTTGTTTACTTTTAGTGGATTTTTATACGGATGTCGCCGGTTACCGAACCGTGTAGTATTTATACCGTTGCCAAGGTTAGCCGCCTCTGAAAAAATATAGGGATGAAGTTCACTTAAGTAGAATGAGGAACATTATTAGAATAGAATATTTTTATTTGCACAGATAAATAAGTACATGATAAAATAGTTCAGAAGAATTTTACAAATATCATTAACTTTACTTTAAAGCTTAAATTAGGCATGCAATATTGTATTAATTAGATTAAATTCAAAGGTGGCATAAAACATTTGATTACAATAATTTGGATTCGGATAAAAATTTAAGGCACCTAGAATTACAAAACAATGTCAAAATGTCATGAAAGTAATATGTCAAATTAAATGTGAAAATGCAGTAATTAGTAAAGATGACAATTTCTTCTTAAAAAGTGTAAGTATTGGGGTCCTTTTAAATCACGTTTGGAATTTTATTAAACATGGTTGGGCCCATACATATAAACCTCCAACGAGTTCCAATATGTTACAAGCTTTAGATAGAACTTGTGTATTTTAGTATTAAATCAAAATAAAACTAATATAACCTCGATTTATATCTAAATATTCTCCATAAAAGAAATCCATAACGAATCTAACGTTAATAAATCAGATTTTTATTATCTTCAGAACATTAACTTTATAATAATTCCATTTCTAAAACGCCGCGGCAGCAACTTACTCAACTCAACTTAGGGGGAAGAATCGGTAAAAAATACAGCCCTATTTGAAATTACGCAATGAAACGTTCGCTGAGCGCGCGCGAATTCGCAAATCGTTGGCCCGTGCACCCCTAAGCTCCCCTTCGATATTTGAAAAATCAAAATGGCGGTTCCTCGCGTCTTGTCTTTATCTTTTCCTTATGTAAATGACTTCGAATTATTCGATGTTTAATGAGGTTAAGAACTTTCTAGACGGCCATGGCGCCAAGCTCGAGGCGCTCGTTATTCGACGCTACCCGCTTCCTGACTCGCTTTTTCCTCTTTTTTTTATTGTGTCAAGTCTTGAGCTCAAAACAATCGCAGAAAAGTCTTTGTGGAAAATTGTGATTTATTTCGATATCTTTTGTAAATCGCGCTTAAAATGGAGAAGAATTTTGTTGTTTTCATGAAAGCCACTGTTGTATAATAAATATTAAAGCTTATAAAAAAAAGTAAATGGCACATGTTTTTTTATGTACGTTGTTTTAATTTGAATATGTTTTGTTGTGTGCCAGTCATTTAATAAATATCAAAGAGATCTTATACTTACAAAGGCATTCAAAACTTTACGAGTGATGACGTTATGAGGAGAAGACGAAAGAAATCGTAATCCAATGCTTGTTAATACTTGGTAACAAATCGTTCTGTCTAATGTCAAACGCCCGCTTGACAGGTAGCATTCGTGTGTCAAATTCAAAAATATTCGAGATCAAAATTTTTGATTGAAAATATTCCCCTACCGAACTCATCACGCCTGCATTCCCAAAAGGTAAGACGAGGAGTTTTAAACTTATTTATGTAGACGAGTAAGGGACGGAGTACAGAGGAATTTTACCTCTGTACTCCGTCCCTTACTCGTCTCGTCCTCTCGCAATGTCCACCAGGGCTTCAGTTCTATTTTTCAATTTAAACTAAACTAACGTAGGTACTAACTAAACCCTAGCACAATAACAAATAAGTCTTACGTTCATACCCCTCGCACCCACTCCTCAGTGGAAACCATTGCCAAAACACCCGCGAATTTATTGCCAAGCGGAAGTCTTCGCTACTTCCTCGACGTCACAATGGCTCATCCGTTTCCGGTGCACACTTGAGAGTCAAATGTATTATTAGTTTCCTTAATATTATTAATTTGAAGTACTTGTGGTTGGTATTAAGTTACCTTAGAGGTCGTATTACTATTTCAAACCTTCGACGACGCGGTTGGTGCAGTGGCTGAACGTTCGACTGCTGCGCTGCGTGTCGCGAGTTCGATCTCCGCACGGAACAAATATTTGATAGTTATTCCGGGTCTGGCTGTTTGTGTATGTGAGTTTGAATGTTTGTAAACGCACCTACGATACAGGAGAAATTCCAAGTGTGGGACAACGTATTAAAAAACAACCTGCAATCCCAAAAGTACTTGTAGCATTAAGATTTCGCAAATGGATAACGTAATATTGTGACACTTTTATTAATTTAATCCATTCTAAAATTAAAAATTTGCACACCACATATAATAGTAGAACGTAAATGGGCCACATTATTTTTTTTCTTTCTTTTCTTTTAAAAAACACGTTGCCCCACACTAGGATTTCTCCTGTATCGTGGGTGCGTTTACACACATTTAAATTCACATACACAAACAGCCAGACCCGGAACAACTATCTGTAGGCCATACAAATATTTGTTCCGTTCGGGGGTCGAACCCGCGACACGCAGCGCAGCAGTCGATTGCTCAGCCATTGCGCCAACCGTGTTGTCACATACTACGTGTACATACATACATTCTGGCAAATAAATTATTCTTATTCAAAGTATATGCAACTTACTTCTCCCGTTGCTCGAGCCTTATCTGCATGAGAAGAGGCCTTTGCTAATTATGAACAAATTCTAGTTATTATTATGGTTTTAAAAGTCTATATAAGCAAAACATTCAATAAGCTTATGTTATTGAAAATTAATTATTTTGGAATAACCGCCTAAAGCCCCGTTCCAATAAACAAAAACGAGTCGTTTTGCTTACGGATAGTAGGATTTTGACATAAGTCTCGAGACTTATGTCAAAATTATAACATTATAAAAGCGAAAGTGTGTTTGTTTGTTTATTTGTTACGTATTCACGCCTACATGGCTTAACCGATTGTGATGACTATTGGTACAGAGATTGTTGGGATTCTGGAAACGGACATAGGCTATTTTTTTAAACTGAGAAATGAGGGAGAATGACGAAAGAAAAGAGAAAACTTAGTTATGCTATTACAATAAATAAGGCGCTAGGGCAAAAACTACAAGTAGCAGGTACCTGTAAATCAGGAAAGGGGAACTATGTTACCCCGAATTAAACGCGAGCGAAGCCGCGGGCAAAAGCTAGTTATTTTATAAACTGTACGAATATGGAAACTCTTCAGGGCCACACGTGGGCAAATCCACGTTTTTACCCATTTACAGGCCGAATATAAACTGTTCCTATGTCCGTTTGGCATATAACGTAGTTATTATTAGAAAGAGGGCGAATAGAATGTAAAAAGGTGATCTGACTAAAAAGGTAGCGGAATAAAATACAAAAAGTGTTGTTAGGGAAAAATAATATTTTTAAATAGAAGGAAAGAAAGAATATTGCGTTTATTTAGCACTAGGTTTTGCCCGCGGCTTCGCTCGAGTTAAATTCGGGGTAACACAGTTCCCCTTTCCTGATTTGCAGGTACCTGCTACCTGTAGTTTTTGCGCTTGCGCCTTATTTATTGTTTTAGCAAAGCTAAATTGTCCCTTTTTTCTCTCTGTCTCCCTCATTTCTCAATTCAAAAAAAAAATTGCTTATGTCCGTCTCCAATGTCTCAACTACTTATATCCGTACCAAAATTCATCAAAATCGTTTTAGCCATTTAGGCGTGAAGAAGTAACAAACAAACTCACTTTCGCTTTTATAATATTACTAGCTTTTACCCGCGGCTTCGCCCGCGTTTATTTAAGAATAATATTTTAAGTTGAATAATAAATGTGAGTAACAGCACAAAAGTATGGTCGAGTTAGATGGGCAGGAAATACATTATGTATACGGCAAGAGCGGCCACTCAATGGGTGCCAGGAGATGGACGGTGTCGCGCGGCGAGGCTGTGTCGGCACCCGCAAGAGATGGCGTGATGACTCAGACGTGATACCACAAGGGCTGGTTCAGGACAGCATGAGAAAAGAAGTGGGACAGCGTGGGCCAGGAAAAAAAAACAACTCCGCTAGTCCTTGACCGCTACAATTATGGATACAAAACAGAGCATTATTTGAGGACACTATTGTACACTATATTCATTGTCCTTCCATCAGGTGCTAATAAATACAAATTTCGCGCACCGGACACTCGCGAAAATGCTACATACAGCTGCCCATGGGAAAAGCATGGCTTTTCCAAATGCACGCCTGCTACCTGTAGTGTTTGCCCTTGAGCTTTATTAATTGTTATAGCAAAGCTAAGTTTTACTGGGAACTGCAGTCTTTTGAATTGGAACGGTAAGTCCGTGGAAATTATTGGTATTCGAGGTATGAACACACTTTCTCCTTTTCCCATACCTGTTAAAATAGTAGCGCCTATTATATTTTGCCCTGATTGTGTGATACGAAGCCTCGTCCCGTTACATAATCTAGGTGCATCAATATTTCGCATAAGCATAACTGGTACACCTAATTTTAATTGAAGTTTATGCGAAGGCACACCTGACAGTTCAAGCGAATTTAAAAATTCAGCGGGGTAGGAAGTGCTCTGTTCTGTATCCATAATTGTATCAATTGACAAATACTCCTTTATTACTCCCTGCACCTCTTTTAAAATGTCCTGGTTAATTTGATTGACACTATCATTTTTTGGTGCAAGAATTGCTCTTGCGCATAACCATTGATCACAATTCATATTTTGTTGTAAGTCCGGGTAAACTTTAGCTATGAGGTCCACATCGTTCTCTACCAAATTACAGAATTCTTCTGTGAGCACAATCACCCCTTCGGCATCTGTATCCAAACGTCCATCGCCAATTTGTAAAAGTGTCTCTGCATAATGTCCAGAATGTACGTCATTATAAAGATGCACCCGCATATTTGTTGTTAGGCTAATTTTTTTTACTTTTGCCCATAAGCTTGAGGACTTGAGACAGGCCTTGATCTCATCTGCAGGTGTGCCTCTCTGAATCACTGGTAGAGTTTGTCGGAAATCACCAGCCAGCAAAACTACCATTCCTCCCATGATATCGGTACTGTCTCGTAAGTCCTGAAGTGATCGATTTAACGCCTCTATAGCTTTTTATGAGACATCGTGCTTTCATCCCATACTAAAAGTTTACACTGCCGTAGCATCATACCCCGAGAGCTGTTTTTGCTGAAATTTGCAGATGGGTGACTCTTCCTGTGCAAGGTTTAATGGCAATTTTAGAACGGAATGTGCAGTGCGGCAACCATTCAGTAATGTAGCGGCTATACCAGAGGAAGCCACGGCGACAGCTATATTTTGGTCTTTTCTTATGAAAGCCAGTAATAAGTTCAGTAAAAACGTTTTCCCAGTTCCTCCAGGGGCATCGAGAAAGAAGAGAGCGCCATTACCTGAATCCACTTGATGTAACACTTGTTGAAATACATAACTTTGTTCTGGAAGCAATTGGGGAACTAACTCAATTACTTGCTCTTGCAACGCTGTGAAATTATAGTTTAATTCGCGAGCAATTTCATCACTAAAGTCCCTTCATCTGAACGCCGTCGAGGACTTACCATTCCAAAATCTTGTAACTTCTTCCCAGTCATTGTCATCACCTTGTTTTCAATATTTATCAGAGCTTCATTGTATGTGTTTTCATTTAAAGTTATGTCTACATGGACTTGTTGCAGACGTCGTAAAATATCTTCCGCCATGTATTCTTTGACTTATCCCACAGCGTTTGGGGATTGGAAAGGCCGCATGATGATATCAGGGTTGCGTAAAGTTCTCTTATTTTGTCTGTGGTCAGTGGTTGTCGTTCTCTAACAAATGTAGAGTCTTGCATGCATCTCTAAAAGTTTCACATTCGCGATCGTTGTCATTTTTAGGTCTTTAAAGCTAGTTGGGGCTCGAACGTGATGCAGCAACATTCGAAGACAAAAGCACTCAAAGTTCGTGACGTGGACGGTGTAGACACGACCCAGGGCGTCCGATGATTTAACTCCTGGCCAATTTGCAACGGGTGTACCTTGCAAGCGGCGTTTCCACTCCTTCTTGGAGGTGTTCCATGTATAGTAACGGGGGACTTCGGAATACAATAACGTTTTTGCGAAAGTATCTGTTTGGCAGAGCTGGAAAAAGGCAGTTAAGGTGGTTTTAGGAGGTGATGAAATTCTTTCCTGAAAATTATTAACGTTAAAAAAAACACGCTGTCCATTTTCTAAGTGTACGGCTAGATGGGTAACAGCCGGATGTCTTTCGTGCAAAAGAAAACCTAGGAGCCGCCATACTGCCTCATTGCTACTAACATATCGCCCTGCTTGATATGTCTGTACTTCATTGAGAGGCTGCGCTGAACCTTCATTACGCAAATTGAATATCGCCTGATCGCTCCCTTTATTAATATATTTGCAAATATATTTAATAGCGCGAACAGAGTTGCAGGCTTCTACATTTATGTGGGCATTAAAAATTTTACATAAAATGGGCGAATATGGCACAACCCAGCTATTATCAAAAGTTTGGACCATACCACTGCGAGCCTGAATGGTAACACTTCTGCCACCATCCTCAGGTGCTCTCCGTCTGTACAAAGGGTAACCCTTATCGTTGTGCAGTCTCCTTTAACAGCTCTCGAGGGATTTTTTTGGTACATTTTCCATTTTTCATGCAAGGCGATGCTGGATTGCGTGCTCCACAGGGACCATGTAACATGTTTCTGACTATGGTATCGTTAAAATCCTTATCTATTTCGGGATCTGGAATCTCGGCGCTTATTATATTATCTATTTGGTTGGGGCACAGCTTTTCTTTCAACCAAATAAGAATGTGCACATGTGGCAGCCCTCATTTCTGCCAATCAATGGAATACATGTGGCATTGGACGTCTCCAAATAATTTCCCTCGTGTAATAATATTCATCAGTTTTTGAACTTTCAAACGTAATACACGCGCAACTATATCATGCCGGTCAGTACTTCTTTGGCCAGGCATAAGCTCTTCTGCTATTTCCTTTCATGAAGGATTGCAGGTGAAAGTTATAAAGAGGTCAGGTCTGCCGTAAGTGCGCACATAAACGAAAGCGTCTTGTGTGTATTCATGTAGATAGCGGGGACTGTTCACAAAAGTACAGGGAAGAATAACCATTCGGCCTAAATCGTTCGGGTTTATATCACCATCCGTGCTGATCGCATCTTGTAGATGAATGTAATTATCTGCTCGCAGTTTTTTCTGGTTTAAAGATATATAACGAAGCTGTTCACTCTCTACTTTGACGTACACATCTACTAAAAATTGGTGGAATAGCTGTCTTGATCGTGGAAGGAGGTTAAAATCATTTTCTCGAATCATAATGTGATAAGCGTGAAAATCCATGCAAGAAACTTTTTTGTTGGGAACGGGCTGTATTGTGGTGGGATTAATGACTGGAATATCAAAATGATATCCAGCCTGACCCTTGCTAAAAATCAATGGGTACTGCAAAGCATCATAGAACTTATGAGTATCAGCGACGTGTGTAAGTGTATTATCGTGTGCTCGTAATACTATGTCTCGGGAAGAGAACTGGTCACCGCTCACTACGGCAGCTACTTCGTTAATAGTCGGTGCATTATAGCGCCTATTATGTTCGCCACGTGGAGTCCGATCAGCATGGATGACTACTTTATAATCTTCTTGAGGCCAGTTTTCTATTGCGGTTTTAAATGTATTTATTAAGATGTTGTGGTTATGTAACATTCTTTGAATTTTTAATACAGTTTCCCTTTAAAGTCCCTGAATGTATTGGCAACGACGGTTCACTTCATTTTCTTCATTACCCATGAAGTAAACTTGTAAGAATTTATGCTGTTGATTATCTGTAGGGAAAAGAGAACCAATTCGATGGTATATCTGACCTTGTACAGTAAAGGTTGGTGAAAACCCAGGCATTCTTACCTCCTTATCTACTCCAAAAGATGTCATTTGGAAACATGAGTTATACTTTCTTATTCTATTTAAAAAGCGTTGTGATTCTTCTTATAATAATATATAAATATATAGAATATATATATATATAGAGTTTTTAGAGGTTCTTCTGGTTCACCAAGTAAAGGAAGGAAAACTTTGCCATTAGAACAACACATTCCTGCAGTTTTATCCTTCCATTTTAAAGCATTACAAAACTTGCATTTATTATTCATCAAACCAACAACAATTAAAGAATGAGTTTTGTAATCAATTTAAGGAATCATATTGAAACTTAGAAAAATTAAAGACAGACCAAGCGTTACGCATAAAAGTTCGTCGGCGTTCGGTTTGCATTTCTGAATGAGCAGTTCTTCTCGCCTGCGACTCTTCTGGAGTTTCTAAGGCTCTAATGGCTGCCTGCCGTTGAGCTTGTTCTTCTAAACGCAACTGTGTTTGAAGGGACGTTTCACTCATTCTCAAATTTCTCTGACGTTCGGCTTGTTCCTCCAAACGCAATTGTGTTTGAAGAGACGTTTCACCCATTCTCAAAGCTGTCTGACGTTCAGCTTGTTCCGCCAGACGCGATCGGGTTTGAAGAGACGTTTCACCCATTCTCAAAGCTGTCTGACGATCAGCTTGTTCCGCCAAACTTCGCCCTTAAAATGTGAATTTTCATATATAATTTGTAAATTGACGTTTCTTATCCCCGTTTCTATTCCATTTTAGGGATAGTCTGCAAAATAAAACAAATATGCAGTCTGTACGAACTTTATTGATTTGTTCAAAGTAAATCGGACAACGCAATTAGTTTCGCATAAAAATTCACCCCTCTCCCCCATCCTTTCGAAAAGTAGCCTATAACCATCTCCAAGGTTCCATCTATCTCTGTACTAAAATTCACCAAAATAGGTTTAGCGGTTTGGGAGTGAAAGCGTAACAAACAAACGTCGAACTCTAGAAGCAATCGGATAACGCAATAAGAAGTTTCTCCCGTTTTCTTTCCTCTTTCAATAAATAATTCTATATTATATATAAATCTACTTTAAAAAAAAGGTTTCGCCGCGGCTTCGCTCGCGTTAAATTCGGTATAACACACCAAGCAGACCTGCAGTTTTTGCTCTTGCGCCTGACTGATTTGTAATAGCAACGCAAAGTTTTCCCTTTTCTTCCCTCGTTCTCCCTCATATCCCACTTTTTTTTAAAAAAAATTAGCCTATGTCCGTCTCCTGGTTCCCAACTATCTCTGTACCAAAATTCATCAAAATCGGTTTAGCCATTAAAGCGTGAAGAGGTAACAAACAAACAAACAAACAAACTCACTTTCGCTTTTATAATATTTAATATATATATATAAATCTACTTTAAAAAAAGGTTTCGCCGCGGCTTCGCTCGCGTTAAATTCGGTATAACACACCAAGCAGACCTGCAGTTTTTGCTCTTGCGCCTGACTGATTTGTAATAGCAACGCAAAGTTTTCCCTTTTCTTCCCTCGTTCTCCCTCATATCCCACTTTTTTTAAAAAAAAATTACCCTATGTCCGTCTCCTGGTTCCCAACTATCTCTGTACCAAAATTCATCAAAATCGGTTTAGCCATTAAAGCGTGAAGAGGTAACAAACAAACAAACAAACAAACTCACTTTCGCTTTTATAATATTAGTAAGGATATAGTAAGGATGTTTTACGTGGAGTTACTTGGCTTTATAAAAAGAATACCTGCTTAATGGCTTCGTGGAGGTTCTATTTATTACACCTTGTGTATTATTTCTTTCTTTATTTGAACGCAACGTGACTAGTCGCATGGCCGCATACATGGTGGACATTGCTGGGTGTCCTCCCACTGTATTCATGTCTCCCACGTTAAAGGAGAATGTTCCATTTTACGATCAACTCATAATACACGTGTTTGTTAGGTAAATGAAACAAAACGTCGTGTTAAAGTAATTTGAAATTAGAATAATAAACACGTCGTTTATTTTTAAGCGACTTCAAAAAAGGAAGAGATTCTATGTTCAAGCGTATTTTTTTTCACACGTTTAACTTAATTCTTTTTAAAAAAAAAAATTACTATTTGGCACCCGCGGCTTCGCCCGCGTCTCTTCACGACCAGAGGTCTGGCCTTTATTTTGACCAAAGCAGCGGCATTGCCATCAAAGTGGCAATGCTGCCAGCCTTCTGGGCACTTTTCCTATTGACAGGTATGTAGATGAATTTTTTGAAGCCCTATAATTGTTTTTCGCTTTTTGTTGCATGTACATATTTGAGTGAGTTACACGAAATTATTATTATAGATTGTATATTTACCTGTGCAATTAATAAAAGTAAAGTTTCCAATGTCTATCTACATTTCCAAGGTACAATAATCGATACGCACAGAATTTCCAAGGAACATCGAAGTCAAATACTTGAAGTTGTAATTTATATCAGTACAAACAGTTTGTTTAGACAATGCCGCATTGTCCGTCCAAGACAAACTATAAATCTATCGGAGTTTCGGGGTGAGCAGTGTTCAATAATTCGACAAGTTGCTAACTTCCCGAGCACCGGACTTACGGACCAAGAAAATATTCAATTCGCTTACTGACCAGTTTTTTGAGGGATGGGCAGAGGAAACTATCGATATCGATGTGATTCGGGGGCATTTCATTAACAACCTCCTTATTATTGCTTTTAGTATAGTATAACATATTAACATATCTGCAGCACGGTACTACCCTGTACTGTAGTAGATGTGATAATAAGCACACGAGAGAAGACGGTTGGTTACATTTGTAATTGTTTTGTAGGTTAGATTAAATTAACCTTACCACAAGGAAGGAGTAAAATTGATGCCGAAACGTCTGACAGGGGACATTAGAAGAATAAAACCTGTTGCGACGACCCCAAATAGAATGTGACAAGGGCAAGTATATGCTGATCAGATAAGAAATAAAGAAGGCGTTTATTAGACTCGCATAGGACAAAACAATAAAACAAAATTTATTTAAAAGAGAACAACAAAAATTAAAATCAGGATACCGCAACTCCGGAACATAAAGGGCAAAAAAGAAATATGGATGGTTTTTAGTCAATAAAAGTCTGACACTCCTCTCCGCTTCGCCCAGAGCGGGGGAAGTTATTTGAATAAGTTAAGTAGGTAAGAAAGAAGTAAGTAAGAAGAAAAGGATAAAATAATTCATCGACAACCCCACCGTTCCCAACAGCTACAACACTAAAATATTGGGTGCGGTGTTTGCGAGCGGCAAGTCTGAGCATTTAAGCTGAAACAGTAGCTTACTTATTACCTGAGATGGCACAACTTGCTCCAACACAACCACGGTCTATTCTCATAGAGTCGCAAGTGAATATTATAAGAGAATTACTGTTGGATTTCAGTTTTTGCCGTGGATAAAATTAAAAAGAATCAATAATTTTAGAAATGTATGCTGTTAGTTGAAACTTTAAGATCTGAATTCGAATACACGAACATTTGATCAATAGAAAAGAAAAAATCCAAGTACAGTTTTAAAAACTTGTTTAGACAATTAACGTATTTTGCTGGTCCCACGAACACAAAAACTGACCAGCGACTCAAATTTAGATAAGTATATTGTTTTGCTTTATTTTGAAAGGCCAAAGATCGAGCAGGTGAGCACGGAATATCCCCTCGCGACTTTTTAGTGAATATGAACGAAGTGGGACTCAAATGAATTCAAAAGAAACCAGTTTCGGTAATACTTCCAACGTCCACTTGTCCTCACATAACATATCATCACGCTCTGTAATCCCCGAAAGAGTATGCAGAGGTTTATCTAACAAGTACATTTAGGTGAAGGAAAACGTTTTGAGGAAACCAGCCTGCCTGAGAGACTTTTTCTCGTCAGTATGTAAAGCCAAATCAGAGACACATGGGCGGATAATATCTTTGACACCATGTTACACACTAACCACACAAAAAAGAAAGCATTTCAGTGATAAATAAATCCCATGGAATAGGGGCGACCCTTATGCCATCAAACAGGCAATAATCCAGAGTCCGTGCTTGCTATTGAGGAATTCTTGGTTTAACAATCCTATAATACTTTCTAGACCAACTAGGCAGGTCACTACTACTCATAGTTTCCAAACCTCAGTTACTCCTCTCTCCCAAACGACCGTGTCGCACTTAGTAAGCCTGGCTCGCGCGGCTCTATCTCCCAAACAATACATCGAAGTATTAATAACTTAAGACTTCGCAACTTAACTAACAGCTGACGCTCTTTCCTGCGGTATAACTAAATTACAATACATTTTACTAGTACTGTAGCATTTTTTTTGATAGATTGTGACTTTTAAAAGTGCCTGTAACATAACACAGAAAACTTTTTATTAAGATACCAACATTCCGCATAAATATTAGTCCGGGGCTGCGGGTTGTTCGAATAAGATATCGCGGCCGTGGAAAACAAGGGCAAAATAAGGAACATGGATGGATTTTAGTCAGTGTCTGACACTCCTTCCGGCTCCAGTAGCGGGAGAAGTTATTTGGTTATGTCCCGTCCGATGTTTTTTTAAAGATACCTATTTTAGTCTTTTTAGTTTGTGGCAAAGGACAGGTTACCACCCATTACTTACCGAGTATCCTCCAAAATACGTTAAGCCGTTGGTCCTGGCTGTAGATATTTCACAGTTGTTACAGGTACTCGTGGGTCGAAGGCCATATTTAATAACCCAGTACTAATTGGGTTGTGAAGGTCAGGTGGGCAATCGCTCCATGTAAAATACTAGTATTCAGCTACATCTGATGGTGTGTGACGATGACTTGGCCCTTGGCGCCAGTAGCGATCTTGTAAGATTAAGTGGACCAGGAGAAACTAAATGGTATACAGTAGGTTCTTTGACTTCGGATTGTAGCAGACATCGTTCTATAGTTTATGCTTTCTGAGAAAAAGCGGTTTTTTACTTTTTCTGACAGCAAACCGTAGTAAAAATCAGCCTGTAAATATTAATGTAGCATATTTTCTTCAGGGTTCTATCCGCCAGGGTTGCTGGTTGTTTGAAAGAGATACCGTGTATCCGGAACATAAAGGGCAAACGAAGGAACATAGGTGGGTTTTAGTCAGTAAAAGTCTGTCACTCCCCCCGTTCCGCCCAGAGCAGAGGAAGATATTTGATGATTTCCCATCCGCAAAAAAACATATATCCTTGTATATTTTACCAACATTAAATTTGGTTTCTATAAAAAAAAACTATATGTATCTGACGAGCATTGTAACTTTTCTCTTTTGTTGACCGTACATATTTGCACATAAAATGGATAAGCAGAAACTTCAGAAACCCAAATGGTACAATTCCTTTTGCTTCATCCGCCAAGAAATTAATTTAAAACCATGTAAAGACCGTTACAGGCGGTCAAAGTACACGCAATCAGTATTGGGTATTCAAGAACAATGTGGAGATAAATGGGCAGTCGATAGTATGAGCGGGTCGCGGAGATTCCTAATCAAAGATGCGGGCTGCTCGAATCTTAGCAAATTGGTTAGGGAGACACCCTTGTTCGGAGTAGGGCTGTCGCCATTTGAAATAGACTGTTTAATTGATTAAACACCGTTGATGACAGCTAGGATTTAAGGAGAAATGAAGCAGGTTTTTCTAGAGGAGCTCGTGGCTAAATAATAGCAGCCGCTCGGGTCGATCTTTAGGTTAAGCCGCACTTGCCTAGGTTGGTCTGTGGATGGGTGACCACCCGTTGCATACCGAGTTTCCTCTGTGCCTCAGAAAGCACGTAAAGCCGTTGGTCCTGGCTGTCATTTGTAGTTCTTTGACAGTCGTTGCAGGTAGTCAGTGTTCCGAAAGTCTGACAACCAACTGTGTTGTGGAGGTCAGATAGGCAGTCGCTCCATGTAAAATACTGATATTCAGCTGCATCCGGTTAGACTGGAAGCCGACCCCAACATAGTTGGGAAAAGGCTAGGCAGATGATGATGAAGCAGGTTTTTCTAGAGCGTTACAACGTCAAACTTTACAAACCCTGTATGTTCAGCAGTTGGCTGAAGAACCTGGCTGACGATCATCATTCTTCTGCATTTATCAAATCTACTTGAGGTCGGCTCAGCATTTCTTCTTCTTTCATGTTTCTCTATTACTCATAATCTCATTAGTCACCTTGCTTTCTTGCCATATCATCTTTACACAGTCTATCCATAGTTGCTTTGGTCTTCCTTCATGTTTCTAAGGAAAAAAAAACGACCAAGAACGAGTCAAACTCGCGCACCGAGTCGGACCTCTTCTTGGAAGTCGGTTTTATTTTTTATAAAAAGTTTTTTTATTCAGAACTAGCTTTTGCCCACGGCTTCGCTCGCGTTAAATTCGGGGTAACACAGTTCCCCTTTCCTGATTTGCAGGTACCTGCTATCTGTAGTTGATGCCCTTGCGCCTTATTTATTGTAATAGCAAAGCTAAGTTTTCCCTTTTCTTCCCTCTTTCTCCTTCATTTCTCACTTTAAAAAAAAGAATTAGCCTATGTCCGTCTCCAGGGTTCCAACTATCGCTGTACCTTCATCAAAATCGGTTTAGCCATTTAGGCATGAAGACGTAACAAACAAACAAACTGACTTACGCTTTTATAATATTAGTAAGGATAAGGATTAGTCACCTGCCCCCCATTTCGCACGGGGCAAAATACTAATGAAGAAAATGCGAAGTGTTGTTGAAAAAAAAACGGCATACAAACCATGTCCTGAAAATAACGAGCACCAAAGGAAAATGTATATTTTTATGCGTAAAGTGATAAATAAAGGTTCGTGCCTTTTGGTTTTGTCATCGACCAAATAGACTTTAAAAAAATAATTAAAAGATTAACCATGGAATTTCTTGACGATTCATCTCTAGGTATAAGAAACGACCAACCAGAACCGTGCTTCTTTTCTCGTTGTTTTATAAGTGCCCATGTAGGGCTATGTGAAATAGATTTTTTTTATTTTAAATAAACTTTTAAATCACTAAGCATCATCACCCTTCTGCCCTTCTCCTATTCTATTAGAATGAATAAATAAACTTAATTTCGGGTGGCAGTAACTTTAATATGATTAAAATTAAAATATTAAATAAGTACATTTCTTGAGATTAAATTATAATCGGTAATACTGATCTCATTTATTTATATTTATCTCATTAAATTAAATACTATTAATTACAATCTATGAATAGATATAAACTTTTAATAAAAATATGTACAATAGATATAAACTTATAATAAAAATATGTTACATGTTTAGAAATGGTAAAATAATTACAGGGCATCAAAAAATTCGTCCGCATCGCAGTCAACAGGAAAAGTGCCCAGAAGGCTTATCTATAGGCTATAGCATTATCGCATTGGATGGCAATGCTAATTCTTTGCGCAATAAACAAGGCAGCCCTCTGGTCATAAGACGAGTCGACTTAAAAATAAAATTGAGGTTTCCTATATTATACTTTATTTCTCCGGTAAATGGTTGATAACGTTTTTGCTTCTAAAGTCGCAAAAATTTGGTTCCCCCCTCTAATTTCTAAATTTATTTATATATATTTTAAAAATATATTTGGGATCGGTACGTTTTCTTTTCTATGTGACGCCATTATTTACTCCTTTCTCTCTCGTATCATTCCATACACAAATCATTAATTTTTTCTTTGGCCTTCCTCTCCCTCTCCATCCATCAACATTCATATTCATCTACTTTTAGTATAAAGCCTAATTTCAAACGCGTATTTAATTTATTTAAAAACATATTTTTTTCCAGACTCATCACTGTGGCAACCCTGAATACCCAAGGAGTCCACCATAACGTCGTCTTGAGTGGTCACCGGCACCGCTAATGTTACTCAAAGAGCTTTCAGACAGCACATCACTATACATACATTCATATCGTCCCCTCCCTACGTGGTAATTAATTAATTTGACTACGACTTGTTACTAGAAATCGGCGGGAAATTGTTTAACTTTAGTTAAATTGAATTTGTAATTGTTTAAGTATTGTTGTTTTTTTTTTAATAAACTACGTTAAATATAAATTCATGATAGTTTTTTTTTTGTTAAACATTGTTTTAAGCTTTCACGATTTAAAGCCCTATTTTAACAAGTGGAAATCACGGAAGATATCCCGTAAATTATCAAAAAAAAAACTACTAATATTATAAATGCGAATGTTTGTGAGAATGTATGGATGTTTGTTACTCTTTGACGTCAAAACGGCTGAACGGATCTGGATGAAATTTGGCAGAGGTAAATTAGGGTTTGGAATAACAAAAGGATACTTTTTTTCGATATCACGCGGGCGAATCCGCGGGCGCCAGCTAGTATAGTTTTATTTGTTATTCTTAAAAGGTTACTTCATTATCTTTTACATATTATTATGTACCTAACTCCCTACCCACAATCCAATGTCAGTGACAAGTTACTTTTGAATCATCTCTTCTTCTTCGCCGAATCGAAGATTTCCTTTGTTAGAGTCAAAATAACTTCGCCCAGACATGCCGACGACGGCGCTAAAATGTTCAAACCGTTTAGTTTATAGAGCGAGTCAAAGACACACACATACTGACGTACACTAGAAAAATAAAATCCATCTTCTGGTACAGTCGGGTAAAGCAGAAACCTGCTTGCAAAGTTTACTAACTTACCAAGTACAAAAGTAGTTCCCTCCCTATTAGATAAATAAGCTTAGACCTAAATATCTGTCTGACCCCTGCTATAGTATGGAAAACAAAAATATTTTATAACTAAGTAAGTATCGTATCGTAAGACGGGCCTGTTGGTCTAGTGGTTAGTGGCCCTGACTGCTGAGCCGGAGGTCGTGGGTTCGATTCCCACCCAGGACAAACTTTGTGTGATGAGCATGATTGTTTGTTCTGTGTCTGGGTGTGATTTATCTATAATATGTATGTATTTATAAATTATATAAGTATGTATATCAGTTGTCTGGTTACCATAACACAAGCTCTGCTTAGCTTGGGATCAGATAGCCGTGTGTGAGTTGTCCCAAGATATTTACCTATTTATTATTTATTTATTTATCAGGACTGTCGATAAACCGCTTAGAGAAACTGGATAGAACTTTCGTATTTTAGATAAACTAGAATCCTTACTAATATTATAAAAGCGAAAGTGAGTTTGTTTGTTTGTTTGTTTGTTTGTTACCTCTTCACGCTTTAATGGCTAAACCGATTTTGATGAATTTTGGTACAGAGATAGTTGGGAACCAGGAGACGGACATAGGCTATTATTTTTTTGAAAAAAGTGGGATGTGAGGGAGAAAGAGGGAAGAAACGGGAAAACTTAGCGTTGCTATTACAAATCAATAAGGCGCTACCGAATTTAACGCGAGCGAAGCCGCGGGCAAAAGCTAGTATATTATAAAAACAAAATACATAGTGCACCAAAATTACTGGCCCTGTCAGAATACCAGCGCTGTGTTATTTTTATCTTAAAATATCGCAGCTTATGCTGAGACAGGGACCTTTTTGGCCTCGCACAGACCTTGTCTGTACTATTTTATTTTTATTTTATTTTGTTACTGTTTTACTTGTTTTGTGCGAGTCCCAAATAAAAGTTTTTCTTTCTTTCTTTCTTTCAAAATAGTACCAACTCTTTTTGTTTTAATAAATTAATAACAAAAAAAGGCGTGATGTGAACTAAGCTAAAGTGACATCTATTGGAGAATAGAGGCATATTTGTCATTAGCGCCATCTGTTGCGAGATAGTGTTAAACTTCGACATCTGATGGCAAAAAGCATTACTAAGCTAAGCATTTTCAGAGACATCTATCAGGCAATAGACTAATTAAATTGACGATGCAACTACGTTTGCCTTGAAAACTGAAATTCTGTTAAAAGTATTATTTTTGAATAATTACCTGTTTCGGACATAGTTGTTGACAGACAACTATCTGAAAAGTACCTTAGCCTTATTTTTGTTGACTTTATTGTTTGACTAGCTGTGCCCAGCGGTTTTGCGTGGGTAAGCTGCTCAGCTTCTCAGCTCCTTCCTCCTTTATCGTAGCGTGATGTTTTAACGTTGCCCCACACTAATAATTTCTCCTGTATCGTGGGTGCGTTTAAAAACATTTAAACTCACATACTTACACAAACAGCCAGACCCTCCAGAGCCAGATAATTTAAAAATATCAGTTTAAATTAAAAATACAGACCAGAGAGAAAGATTATTTAAAGGTCGTTTAAATAATAGAGTTTTCAAACTCTTTTCATATGTCTCCTTAAAATAACTGTAACAGAAAATCAAAATTATAAGAAGAAGAAAAAGAATATTTACGTCAAAATGACTTTGTTATCAGATTTTCTTTTGTAAGTATTCAATAATTATTTCGACACACGAAGTTTATTCGAACATTATATTTAGTAAAAATGTTTAGCAGAAAAGTGATTTCAAAAACGGTAAGTATCATCATAATCTATTTCTAAACATAGTAAAAAAGTGATTGGTTTTGTTTATCGCGGTTTAAGGACATTCTTTATGAATAGCTGATTAGGTGTGTATGACGAAAAACAACAATGTGACGCTTAGAAGAAATATTATTTATGTTGATATTAATGCGACTTTCTTACAATGGTATTCAATGTGGATGATATATCAAGAAAGGAAGTGTTTTAATGAGGTTACGAGTACCTAATATCAAAGTATGAAACTAAAAGACACGCTGGAGCGACCCTAAATAAATTAGGATAAGAAAAGGAGAATGGTGTTAACTCTAGTCTTAAATACAAACAATGCGTGACAAGAAATACAAACAATGCGTGCCCAGTTTTTGTGAAACGAGAAAAATAATTATTTAAAAATGTTTGCTGAGCTATTTGGAGCTGGAAGCTTTTTGCATCGTTGATGATTATAGTGGAATTGCTCCATAGCTGCCTAAAATTACCTACTTACTTATTTCTTGAAATTAATCGTTGTCTAACTTTGAACTTGACATTTTCAGATCGTTGGTTTAAAGAAATACACATTCTTTAGGCCCCTAAATAAATTCTATTTGTGTAGAAGACATCATCAAACTAATCAACTTCAGTATGCAACGTAAGTTTTCACCTTTAAGGAATTTGTATCGGCTTTCTAAGCTAATTCTTAGGAATTTCAATAAACCGTTTCTTGAATAATGACTTCTAGTTGTTGTAGTTAGGTTTGTATAAACATTGTTGTTTGTTTAGTGCAACTTTTGTTAATGAAAAGTTATTTTTTTTCCAACGCCTAATTGGATGTAAGTGCAACATTAAAATGCATAGAAACTATTTTTATAATGACGACACGGTTGGTGCAGTGGCTGAGCGATCGACTGCTGCGCTGCGTGTTGCAGGTTTGATCCCCGCACGGAACAAATATTTGTATTGCCTACAGATAGTTATTCCGGGTCTGGCTGTTTGTGTATGTGAGTTTAAATGTTTGTAAACGCACCCACGGTACAGGATAAATTCCAAGTGTGGGGCAACGTTTTTGAAAGAAAAAAAATAATTATAAATATTATAAGTAGGTACCTACCTGTATTTTTAACATCAAACGTAGATGGCGGCTAGCGGATGTTATTAGTCGTGTAAAATACTATGAAAAAATAACTACATAATTTGCACTGCAACTTTTTTAACTGCAACTTCCCTACATAAAAAGACTAAACTGTATTTATAATCGTGTATTCCGATAATCTTTCTTGCACAGGACCATTTTGGACATTGACCTTTCGAAAACAAGTTGCTATTTTCTTTTTGTAACCCTATCACAATGTTGTCTTATTAAACTGGTAGAGAATGCTTTGTTCTTGCACACTGCACACTGTACTTGAAGTTTAAACTAAAATAAATAAATCAATTTTACTTTTCAGCTCTAAAATACAGAATAAGGCGATATTATTGCAGCAGAAGCTGATCCGAAAAGTACACACAACATCAGCATTACACAAAGAAGAGACTGTTAATGCACCTACCTTTCCAGATTCAGTTACTAGCGGCGATGCCAAGTAATTAACACAACTTCTTCTATCTATACAGACATTTAACGGGCCTGTTGGTCTAGTGGTTAGTGGCCCTGACTGCTGAGCCGGAGGTCGTGGGTTCGATTCCCACCCAGGACAAACTTTGTGTGATGAGCATGATTGTTTGTTCTGTGTCTGGGTGTGATTTATCTATAATATGTATGTATTTATAAATTATATAAGTATGTATATCAGTTGTCTGGTTACCATAACACAAGCTCTGCTTAGCTTGGGATCAGATGACCGTGTGTGAGTTGTCCCAAGATATTTATTTAAGATAATTATTAAGATATTTATAAAACTTTTTTGGAAAAAAAACCTAAATTTGGAAAATAACTTTACTTCCGGAAGTCGGTGACTTTTGTTTATTTCGTTGACTTTTTTTTGCCACCGACTTACGGTTGTTTTTTTTTCGCAAAAAAGTTTTATATATTTCAGCATTTTAGTTATGGTTGTTATTATAAAAGCGAAAGTGAGTTTGTTTGTTTGTTACGTCTTCACGCCTAAATGGGTAAACCAATTTTGATGAATTCAATTTGCTACAGAGATAGTTGGGACCCTGGAGACGGACATAGGCTATATACGTAGAAAGGAGAAATGAGGGAGAAAGAGGGAAGAAAAGGGAAAACTTAGCTTTGCTATTACAATAAATAAGGCGCAAGGGCAAAAACTATCGGTAGCAGGTACCTGCAAATCAGGAAATGGGAACTGTGTTACCGCGAATTTAACGCGAGCGAAGCCGCGGGCAAGAGCTAATATCACAATTTTTCATTTTCCATAGTTACTACAAGTTTAGCAGATCATTCATATAGATATAGAAGAAGAAAAATGTATTATAGACGATAACTCATGAACTACCCAAGCAATATAAATAAAATTGATATGATGGTCCCATTCCTCAGAAAAAAAAAGAAAATCGGCCCTCAGTTGGCAGAGTTATCGGTGAACATATTATGTACTTACATTAAAAAAAATCAGTCGAACATAGAACCTCCTGCTTTTTAGTGACTGACTGTTTGTTCCGGCTAATCTCCAAAACGGCTGGACTGATTTTGACGGGGCTTTCCTGGCAGATAGTTAATTGGAGTAACTGAGAATACATTTATCTATACGACGACGCCGACACGGTTGGCGCAGTGGTGAGCGATCGACTGCTGCGCTGCGTGTTACGGGTTCGATCCCCGCACGGAACAAATATTTGTATGACCTACAGGCAGTTCCGGGTCTGGCTATTTGTGTAGGTATGTGAGTTTAAATGTTTGTAAACGCACTCACGATACAGGAGAAATTCCTAGTGTGGGGCAAAGTTTTATTAAAAAGAAAAACAAACGGGAAAATAAACTAGTAACAATATTTTCTTTTCTTAATACCTGAAACAGGATATTCACCATATTTATAATTAAATAAATTTTTTATATTAGGTCCCTTATATTTCGCTGTTGCAAATTTGCAACTATGGTTTGACAATGTTACGTGCATAGCAATGTTTATAGTCCTTCGCGTTATTGTACTTTTCCAGATTAATCAAGAAAGAAGGAGACGCAGTGGCTATGGACGAAGTTGTCATGGAAGTTGAAACGGACAAGACGGCTTTGCCAGTCATGAGCCCCGGCCATGGCACCATTACCAAATTTCTCGTCAAAACGGGCCAATCAGTCAAATCAGGGCAACCACTTTTTCAGGTTTCATTATTAATACTCATCATCTCTATCTCTTTCTCTATCTCTCTCTCTTTCTAACTCATATTGTCTTTATGACTAACACTTAGGTAAATAACTACTACATAAGCTAAGTTACTAGCACTATGAAATTCTATAATCCGAGTAATAAAAAATAAATTAAATGATATAATATTATATTAGAGCGACTAGACTACCTATATTAAATAAACGTGCTCTGTAACCGGCGTACTTAATTCTAATTAATTAAACTTACGCACAGATAAACATAACCGGAGTAGCTCCAGCTGGTAAACCTGCAGCTGCTCCTGCAGCCGCTCCCGCGTCAGCGCCCGCGGCCGCGCCCGCAGCTCCGCCCCCAGCCGCACCGGCAGTCGCGTCCGCAGCCGCACCGGCAAGGACAACAGTCACCACGGTCATTAAAGGCATCAAAACTCCCAGTGGACCGCCCGTAATTTTTCTTTTATATTTATTAATAAGAGGAGCTCGTGGCTAAATAATACCAGCCGCTCGGGTCGATTTTTAGGTTAAGCCGCGCTTGCCTAGGTTGGCCTGTGTTAGGTGACCACCCGTTACATACCGAGTTTCCTCCGTGCCTCGGAAAGCATGTTAAGCCGTTGGTCCCGGCTGTCATTTGTAGATCTTTGACAGTCGTTACAGGTAGTCAGTGTTCCGAAAGTCTGTCAACCAGTCTTACCAAGGGGTATCGTATTACCCAGTACTAACTGGGTTGTGGAGGTCAGATAGGCAGTCGCTCCATGTAAAATAAAATACTGGTATTTAGCTGCATCCGATTAGACTAAAGGCCGACCCCAACATAGTTGGGAAAAGGCTAGGCAAGATAATGATGATGATTAATAAGTAACTGCCCCGAGTTACTTTGTTACTTTTCCCAATCGACACGCTATCTGTCGCCCGTCATTATTTATGAGAATGAAAAAACTGCTTCTGTCTATAGGTATTACGAGAATAGTATAACACCTCTAAACAGCGATAAGTATTTTGTGACACTTCAAGCAAGTTTTTATTCTTAAAGCTGTTTAACGGCTGAATTGACATAATTTTATTATGAATCAGTCAGTCAGAACTCAGAATAAGTTGTATGCTGGTGTTGCCAGAGTTCGACTCGCAGTTAGCCTATTTTTATTTCAGAGCCAGAGCCAGATAAATTTGACATTTGTAAATAAAAAAAACATACTGTAAATTCATATTTTACAACATTTTAATCTTGGTGATGGGCTTCTTTTTTAAACCAAATACTCGTATATTATCTATACCCATATAGTTAAGCTGAATAATTCCTGTGTTTGACGTGCTAATCTCTGAAACTACCAGATTTTTTTTTAATGTGAAGTCTTAGGACACGCTATTTAATGTGATGTATTTTGCTATGAAGTTGTCAGCGTTGAAGCTCGGTGACCCGACGAAAACAATTTCGGGCACCCGCACGGAGCACCCGGTGCCTATGAACAAGATGCGCTTGCGCATTGCCGAACGACTGAAAGACGCACAGAATACGGCCGCTATGCTGACAACCTTCAATGAATGTGACATGAGGTAACTCAAAAATCAACATTGTCATTTTTGCTGAACTAGGCCTATTTGGCACAGCCGTGATACATGTACACAATATTAGATTTGCTTTTTATTTTTTCTTTACTCTCTTTTTTTATTTTCTTTGTAGTGATAAGTTTTTGTAGTGTTTAGATTTAAGTTTTTTTTTCCTAACATATGCAGATTTTTTGACGTACATGTATTGACAAGGAACGGTCATGATGTTAATATCTTGAAACTGTTCCCTAAGAAAATCGAGCCTACGTTGATACATATTTGGCTCTGATGGCTCTTTTTTGCAGAATAAATATAGACTCTGTCTGCAGCTCGTCCCCATAGTAAAATATCGTATGACAAACTATGAAAATAACTAAAATCGACTAGCCTCGTTGTCCATCAGTAAACGGACAGATTTTTCAAATAGCATATGCTGTTGAACTCATTCGTCCTGCAAAATATGTTATATGCGTGCCCCATTGTAGCCTTGAGTCGAGCGTGATCTCTAGGCAAACCTATTTGCGACGAACTCGTAGTTTCTCTTGATTCAATACAATGTCACACTCACTGTTTTTGACATACGCAAATCCTAAACATTTCGTTTTTCACATTTAATACAAAATAATACAAATTAGCGGTGAACCAATTATGGAAGTACAGTGCTATTTACGTCCGCAATATTTGTGGCACGTGCTCATATAAACCTCGTTTTCCTTTTAACACATAAAATATAATATTGTCCACAGCAAACTGATGGCGTTTCGGAAAGCGAACTTGCAGACGTTTGTCAAGAAGTACGGGGTGAAGCTCTCCTTCATGTCTCCGTTCCTGAAAGCCGCTGCCAATGCTCTGATGGACCAGCCCGTCGTAAATGGGGTCATTATTGGATCAGACATCGTTTATAGGTAAATTGGAGACCAAAATTGACTGTGGAAATTTGATATATCTTGTGTGTGTGTTGGATTTACAACGTTGGGCTCAGCACTGAAAGGTGAACTCAAACTCAAACGACCGCCACATTCACACATTTAACATTAAAAACGTTTAATTTTACAGGGACTACGTGGACATATCAATCGCAGTGGCAACTCCTCGAGGGCTGGTGGTGCCTGTGCTTCGTAACGTGGACTCAATGGACTACCCGCGTCTAGAACTCGCGATGAACGCGCTAGGCTCTAAAGCTAGGGAAGGTAAGACTACTGACCTTGACATATGAGGTACAGGCAGGGAAGTTACTTATTTTCCATTAAATCCTCCGAATAGACCCGCAAACAGCCACTAGGCAAAATGGGTGTTTTGCCTAGTGGCTGTTTGCGGGATATTAAATATATACACCGACCAGCTGGTCTTTGTTTTATAATTGACAAAACGTAACATTTTGAACGCTGGAAGTTCAATATCATGTAGGTACTGAAAACTGAACCCTTATTAATAGACTTTGATGTGCCATGACGAACGTCGTTTACACCGTGTATACAAGCAAATTGTGCGATGAACTTTAGTTTTATGCATCGTTCTACGGTAGCTCAGCTTTGCTGTGAGGCACAACCTCGAGTCTTTCTTCAGAAATGCTTAAGCTACTACTAGTGTCTATCATTATTCATTATTAGCTTAATTTACATTATTCAGAGGACATTTTGTGAATTCCGTGAATTTCAGGTAAATTGGTACCAGCAGACATGCAAGGCGGTACCTTCACGTTGAGTAATGGAGGAGTATTTGGATCACTCCTATCTATGCCGATCATCAACCTGCCACAGTCTGCCATTTTGGGCATGCATGCTATTCTCCAGAGACCAGTCGCAGTTAATGGCAAGGTATGACTTGAGCTCAAGATAGTTACTACATATTTTATATATTTTTACTGTCGTCAGCTCCAATAAGACTTCTTTTTTTATAGGTTGAAATCCGGCCTATGATGTACCTCGCCCTAACGTACGATCACAGGTTGATTGACGGCCGCGAAGCCGTGCTTTTTCTACGAAAAGTGAAATCAGGTGTTGAAGACCCCACTTCTATACTTGCCGGTGTTTAGGTCTATGGATTAAGTTTCTATGGTTAAGCATAGACTACATGCTGAAGAATGTCAAAACGTTGCAGGCCTTGCAGATTCGTAGCATTTATGCATATGTAACGTAGGTACCTATATGAGAGGTATAGAAACAAAGTTGGCTATCTCCACTTTTACTGATTTTGAGAAAAACATTTTTGAAGTTCGTTTTTATAGAAGTGTTAGAAGAAGGTTTCAAGCAAGCTTGGGCTAGATTCACGCAGTGGTTTTAGTGATAAACAAGGTTAAAAATTGGAGATTGCTATGTTTGTTTCCTTCAAGTGGACATTGCTACTTATATTTGTTGTAATCGTATATTATTATGGATTTTGTTCACTTTGATTCGATCTCTAATGAATATTGCTGATTTTGTTTCAATAAAAGGCATTAAGAATTAGAAATTAACAAAATATATAATGTAAGTAGCTTATTAAAAGTATTTAACTGTTTACTTATAATTATGTAGCGTATTAGCGTATTACAAGTATTTAACTGTTTGCTTATAATTATGTAGCGTATTAAAGTGTGTTAACAAATCAGTTAAAGCAAATCTTTACTTGAACATTAAAAACAAAATTAAAACATTTTTAAGAAAAACTATTATATTTTTAACCCTTAAACCTAGAAGTTTATTGAAAACAACCCCGTGTTATACGTTTAAAACTTTGATTATAAACATGTCATGACATGTTTATAATCAAAGGTTTAAAAATTCAAATGTAGAATACTGATGCTTTTTCTATAAGCTCAACACAATATTCTTCTTCCTGAGTATTTCCAACAATGCCATTCTGTCGGGTATTGCTAACAAAATCTGCATCAACTTTAGCATTTCGTTCCGTTTTATTCTATTTTGCCTTTTTGCACGTTACTCAAAAACTACAAATTGTTTGACTACTGGAAATTTGAACCTGTCAAACAAAAGTGTCAATCTCCAGTGGACATAGACAAGTTAGTTTTAATCACTAGTTTTCAACCACAAGTTTCTATTGGATACAGAATGGATACAGACGTATTTGAAAGTGTCAATTTGACAGATCGATAGCTTTGAAACCCAACATCTAGATGGCGTTATTAGTTGCAATCCGAGAAAACCTTTGCTTCTATACCCCTCACTTGTTGCCTCTTTATACTTAAGTATTAACAGGACGATGAGGGACCGTGGTGTTTCTTTCCTTTACATTTTCTACTAAGGAAACAAACAATGTGAACCGAGCAAACTAGTTCTTGAGATTTTATAGATATCCATGTAAGTTCCTGTGAAATAAAATGTTATGAATTTAATTTTTATTTTTATAAATTTTAAATAAGCTAGCGTTCAGCCGCATCTTACCTAATGTGAACTGATGATTGTTTGTTTATTTATTTATCTAATTAATGGTCGCCATGGTTGTATCAGTAAAGTATATAACTTTAGAAACTTTAATGCTACTGGCAATAATGTAAAGATTTAAAGTTGGTTATACCGGTACAGTCTTTAGAGTCTAAACCACAGAGTACTATAATATAAAAGGAAGTCTAAACTTTAATGCAACTCTAATCTTCCCGATAATGTGTAGAGTTTGGTGTATACGTATCGGTCAACATTACTTTCTATCGCGCTGTGTTTAATTTTATATTGTTTCTATACTAATAAACATTTATTGTTGTTAGAGCTGTGTTATTGTGAAGAGCTCCGAAACTACCAATATACACAAAACTCTACAAATAAAATGCCGCATGGTAATGGTAGGTAGGTACATATTAAGACTTCATTCTTAATCCAAAGAAGAAAAAAAAACTTTTTCTTGTAAGTAATACACATTGAATCATTTCACAAATAAATAATTACACAATGCAGCGAATATGCGTACGATCAAACGATAATATGTATGATAACGATTTATTTTGAGTAACACTAGCTGATGCCTGTGACTTCGCCCGTATTTTAGTTAGTTGAATAATTATTGAAACATTGTAAAATATTTACACTTAGCTTCTAACTTTTTATTCAAAGACATAATCAAGAAAATTATTTAACCTACTTGAAATACTAACAAGTAACTAATAATTAAAAACATTTAATTTATCATTTATAAATTCATTTATTATTTCGGCACGGTTGGCGCAGTGGCTGAGGGATCGACTGCTGCGCTGCGTGTCGCGGGTTCGATTCCCGCACTGAACAAATATTTAATTTTGTATAATCTGCAGACAGTTGTTTCGGGTCTGGCTGTTTGTGTATGTGAGTTTATATGTTTGTAAACGCACCCACGATACAGAACCAATTCCTAGGGTGGAGCACAGTTTTTTTTGTTTTTTTTTAAAACCTATCCGTATGCCAAATCCTACCTACCTACTTGTTACTTTACCCTTTTTTTCGAATGGGAAATCATCAAATGAATCCTCCAGCTGAGCGTAAGTGTGAGAGAGTCAGACATGTAGTGACTAAAACCCATCCATGTTACTTATTTTGCCTTTTGTGTTACGGGGCAGCAGTATCTTTTCTGAACCAACCTGCAGCTCCGGCCAGAGGCCCTAACGGGCCCCTCAGATTTGCCGATATCTCTTTGAGGCGCGAGTGGAACACGAACGCGCCCTCGACGGATGGGCGGTTACAAAATTTAGTCATTGTCACAATGACTAAATTTTACTACGGCGTCCGGGAGTCGTCTCGAGGCTCACAACCCCTGGGTTAATTTGAGGTTCTCTCCTCAAAACAGCCCACCACCTCTATTCCATTATTATTATTATCGCTTCCCATTCACTCACGCTCCAGACCATGCATTAAACCAGCGCCAGGCAGGGCGAGATGTCGCCGCCACCAATCGTCGCTACGAGGACAGCGCAGCGGTGCTCGGCTCAAGCGGGACACGTGTTAGTATACCCAGTGAAGCGTTTGAGCTTACAACGTATCACGAAATTCGGCAGGCTTCCAGTCTTATTGGATGCAGCCAGATTGCTGAATTACTTTATTGTCTCAATAGGAAAAATGAGGTAAATATCACTTACGGATATTATTTACAAGAAGCTTCTTCATTTTGTGTCTTGATATAACTGTGAACACTAAAAAAACATTTTAATCGTGAACGCACTTACATTATAAATTAAAATTTTGAAGACTGGCAATAATCTTTAAACTAATGTCAAATGGATTCCATGGCCGTGTATGTATTTTTATTCGGCGCGACAATTGATCAAACTTGTTTTTCTTGTGATTATCACCCTTTTTCATGTAACAAAATACATACTCCGAACACTAAATTTAAGTGAAATCCTCTTCTCGGTGTACTGTGGGTAAATATGTGTTAGTTGTGGAATAATGAGGCGAGGTCATCCAGGTATCGGAGGATGGCGAAATGAAAACCAAAGGCATTTTAGGCCTAGAGGTAATGGCCCTCCTCGATTTAGACCTCAAAGGATCTATCCACTGCGTGAAAACCCCAGGTAAAACCTTAGTACCAATTTAACTTGCATTAATTGCATTGCATCACTGACGCGCCAATATTTTGTACACCTTGAAATGTTAAAAAAAACGTGTATGGTTATAAGAATTCGTCCATAAACTCTTGAGCTTACATTGATATTGCAATTATATGCAATTCCAAAATACGTTTTTGTAGTTGTTAATAATGTATTTATTGTCAGATTCCCGCCTCCTGGCCCCCAACTAAATCAAAGAGGCCCTTCATCGTTCAATGCCCGCGGAGGACATCCAGACGACCATGGACGACAAGATCACCATGACAGACATAGAGATTATAGAGATGGTCATCGCCAAATTGATCAGCGAATGCAAGACAGAGATCGTTCACACTCCAGACAGATGTACCAATATGGCCATCATGACTTGAGATCAAAAGATAACAATCAATGCAGATCATTCAATGAGTCAACAACCTACTATGAGGATGTTGCACCCGAGCCATGCCATGTTAATAGTATGGGAGATATTGATCACCGACAGCTTCCTTTCTTGCCCAACCCGCCAGATACATTTGTGCAGCAACACATATCACCTTGGTCCAAACCACCTCCTGGCTATTTAATACATGATTATGATGATAGAAATCAAAATTCTTTTAAACATCATGATATTTCCGAAAGAAACAAAATACCTGTGTTAGATTATACAGGTCATAGACCACCTGCATCAGACCATTACGGTAGTACCTCTGGACCCACCACCAATAACAATGACACTTCATTTAGTCGATCTGTTGATGATACAGTGGATATCATAAGAAAGAGGTTAATGAATCGTAATGACCCAGAGAGGTTATCACAAGATGCATCCATCCATCAGAATGTCAGCGAGCAGGAAGCAAGTGAGATTCCTATTCAACATGTTAACCAAGAGCAACCAGCTAAGAAGAGAACACCACGACAGAGACAAAATGTTAAATCTAATTGTGACAAAATGAAATCAAATATTGTCCACCAACTGTTTAAGATGGACAAAGACAAGATGCATAAACTAATGGATGATCCTGGTTCTTCATCAAAGTTTGAGTTTGCCATTAGCAGTTTATTAACGGAATCACAAAATAGTTTTAACCGCCATTTAAGATCTGTGGCGGAGAAATCATTGTACAGCTCTAGCACAGACTTCATTCAAAACGACAATAACACTATTTATGAAGATACTTTCATGAAACAGATGCAATGCCTCTTAGATCCACAAGACACTGTATTACTTGAAGATATTAAACCTATTGTCATGGCTGAACTTAGTAAAGTTCTTCAGTTGGCGGAATTTGAACAACAATTTGATGTTCCTGATGATCACAGCGGTCATCATACTGCAGATAGACAATCTAACCATCCATATTTTGAACCCTACCATTATGAGGAATATTCAAATGAGCCATGTTTAGATCAAAATCAGCCATTAAAATATGAAAATTCAAATAGATTAGATATAACAGATAGTTGTAATTATGATCATGAAATACCATATGAAGAAACACAGGCTTTATTTGAGAGGCGGCAATCTAAGAGAAGTGTTGCTGTTGAAGATAGAAAACTTAGTATAGAAAGCCAGAGAAAGAGTCAGAGACGAAGTTTGGAAACCCCTGGCGAAGAGCCGTTTAAAAGTAAAGACGAACCGCTGCCACTTTTTGATGGGAATACTGATCAGTTGTCTGAAGAAGACACATTTGCTGAACTTGACAGGCAATATCATGTAGCTGTTGACCACAACTTTCTTGAAAATGATGATTTCTCAAGGGGAACACCTACTAACCTTCCACCTGTTCAACCACCAGCACCTCAAATTGAGAATGAAATTATCAATCAAGATCAAACCATTGCCCCGTCATCTTTGGATTTATTTCCTGTGAGCAGTAGAGAGAGCCTCAGAGAAATAGCTAAACTTATCAAGCAAGAAACACAATCTCTAGAGTTTCGAAATGATAATGCAAGTAATGAAAATACACCTAAAACTTCTGACAATGGTATTCACAGAGTGAAACAGATTAAAATAAAACAAGAGTATGTGCCTCAACATAAAGAAACTGAGAAAGAGACTGATAAAGCAGGTAGCTCAAATATTATTAAAACTTCTCCATCAAACTCACGAAAAAGGTCTATTGATCAAAGACCATCTCATCGTAAAGAAAAGCGAAAAAAAAGTGAGTCACACCAATCTGATTCAATTAAACCTACAACAAATAAAAATGATCCGGCCAATGTCAGTGCTGGTTCAAGGAAGTCAATAGAAAAATGCAATGATGCCCCAAAGCCCTATTATAATATATTTTTACCTAGAGATGAAAGTACGAAAGAATGTAAAGATAGCAAAAAAGTTGACTCAACAGATAAAAGTTATTCAGATAAATATGTAAAAAGGAAAGAAACCTCCAGAAAACCGAAAGAAAAAGATAGTGAAACAGGCAGAAAAAGACATTCTAGCACATCCAGTCAAACCATTATAAGTCCAAAAGATAATATTAATATATACAGCCAAACACCCTCGAAAGCAGATCCTAAGATTAAACTTAAGACTTTTGATATGTTTGTTGAGCAGCCTAAGAAAGCGTCATTGCACCACCATTCACACCGAAACACAGCAACTGCTGTAACACCTACCAAACCAACTGTAGAGGAAAATTTATCGAAACAAGTGCCAACACCAGCTCCTGTACTCAATAAGACAATACAGACTAAACATGTGGGTACTCAAGTCATAAGGAGACTAATTACAAAAGAAACGCAGACATGTCTAGATAAATTAACCAGTACTAGATTTTGTCAAACAGAAAGGAAGAAGTTCGTCTCCAAGTTTGTGCAAACACTTCCTGTCCATATTTCTAAAGAAGAAACCTCTAAGCCCAGGTCAACCAGCTCAAACGACTCAACGACTATACCCAGCGCTTTCGAAAGAATGAAAGCAATAGACTCGGAAATACAAGTATTACTGCAAGAAAAATTTAAACTGTACAGTTCCTTAGAATCCAAAGACACATGTCCAAGTAGTATTCCTACTTTGGGTATGACTGTTCTAAATGTTACACCTGTTGATGAAGGGAAAGATGAAGCTGAAGATGACACATTGGACGAAAATATGATGACTGCAGATGAAATTGTAGACGAATTCACCAACATACCAGTCGAAGAACTAGCGCAAATAGCTTTAGAGAGTGTTCAAGAAGATAGCAGTGATTCAACTAAAGTCGAAAAAAGGAGTTTACGACAAAAAGTTCTGCAACAAGAGCGAAAAAATTCTGAGAGCCCCACTTCAAGTAAAAAAAGTTATAGAAAAGCGAAACCGCCTAATATATCTCTCATAGAACAGATAATTACAGATGATAGACCCCTAGAAGATATTATATCACTAGACGATCTAGAAGAGCCGCAAGCTAAAAGCAAAAAGAAACCTCGATCTCGACCAAAGAAAAAAACGACAAAGAAAATCAAACCTACTAAAAGTAATGCTAAAATGTTTAATTTGAAGGACTGCTCAGTAGTTCTCATTCAGACTGACGTAAGAAAATTCATAAAGGAAGATCCCACAGAAGTCTCTGAAGATAAATCTGTGTCTGTAGAAAATGCTGAAGCTTCAAATACTGTCGTAGAAGCGGCTGTTCCTACCGAAACGGAAGTCAAATCGGTACAGGAGGAAGAAGTATCAATGGTTAATGATATCCAGTTTGATATGTTAGACGTGTCGGAAGATATTGTGATAGGGGGAGAAAGTGAGATAAAATGTACTGATAAAGACACGCATGATAGGGAGACTATAAGTTTAGATACAATGATGGATAACAGCCAGTCCTCGGCGGATGATGGGTCCACGGTGGAGAGTGGGCAGACGGAGAATGAGTGCAAGATGTACGATTATTCAACTGATGAGCTACGCCGAGATTCGATCACCGTCACCGGGAACGCTGACTCCGTACTTGCGATAGAGGTGTGTGAGCTATTTATTTATTTATTTAAACTTCATGTACAATAGTGGTACATAGGCGGACTTAATGCCATAAGGCATGTTCTACCAGTCAACCTTTGGGTAAAATACGACAACATTGTGATAGGGTACAAAAATATATATATCTAAAACTATTTGTTTACGAAAACATATATATATATCTATCAATTCATTCTAATACTATAAAGCTGGAGAGAGTTTGTTTGGCTGAACGCGCTGAGATTTCAAGAGGTACTGGTTCGAATAGAAAAAAAAATGATGAAGAATGTTTGATTTTACCATAAATATCTCTTAATATGCCATTACTATGAAAAACTCTAACTTCGTCTTGATTACATGCCACGTAAAAATTACCATAAAAATAATCTGACCACGCACCGTAAGAACTATTATTGTTGTTTGCCGAGCGCCCGGTCGCTATAAACACTAAAAAAACTTCCTCTTGGTTCTTTTTTTTGTTTTATACTTGGCTAAAAACGGTTGTCAAACATCTGTGATCATTATCCGAGCTCTTTTTTTGTATGGTAAATCATCAAATAACTTCTCCCGAAATATTTAAAATACAAACAACTGTAAAAAATAATAAAGGAAGTAATAATAAAATTGCAAACCATCATCTAACAATAAAATATTTATCAATCAAAATTGTTTTTATTTCCAGTGCTTAGAGACGGGTTTCATAGGAGCCTGTTTGGACGGCAATGTGTACCACTTCAGTGGTGATGGGCAGCTACTATGCACAATGCGAGGGTCCAACCATGCTGTGACATGCCTGACTATTGTCAAGGAGAAGTATGGGACCACTGTGTATACGGGATCACTGGATTCCAGGATACGATATTATGATTTGGAGGTATGATTGTTTGAAGTACTGTATCCATTAGATTAAACTTTTTTTTTTAAATCAGGCTGCTGAATCTTCATTTTGGAATCAGCAAGATCGAACTTTCCGTTTCTGTTGCGCTTCGCACTTGCGATCAGAAAGACGCCCGATTATGGAAATGTTAAAAAAAAACCTTTAAATTCAGATAATGACAAAACATAATTATGTTGGTTTTAATAAGTGATGTTGACACTTAAATACTACGCTACGTGCATTTAAACAGTACAAATTAATTTAAGTATTTATTTTTAGTTATTTAATGATCATCATAATCTAGGAGCCCTTGTCTCATTCTATATGGGGTCGGCGCGACACGTTTTGTTCTGCCATTCTCCCCTGTCATACGTCACGGCATCATTTACTCCTTATTTTTTTTTTTATTCCTTACACATTCCATCCATCTTGACGATGATCATGTCGTACTAAAAATAAACTGACACAAAATTAATTACGTCTTACCATTAAAACCTAAAGTCAAAGCACTTACATCTATTAGTCCATTGCAGGCATTACAAAGTCCAAGGTACCAGTAACAAAAAAACAAACCTAGGAAATATTGTAGTTATTTCATCTTTCTCTTATTTTTCAGACGGGTCTGGAGAAGGGTCCAGAGTGCAATGTTCTCAGTCCAATACAGTCGATGGACCGCGCTTGGGACACGGTCTTCGTTGGCACCAGGACGGGTTTTGTGCTGCAGTTTGAATGCAAGGTAATTATAAGTATTATATCAGTCCATACTGTCCCAGCCAAAGGCCTCTTATCCACTCTTCCTTCTCTCGGCTGGTGGCTTTTGAGGACTAACCCTGATTCGAATGTAAGGCAAGCATACTGGCTGCGTCATCCCACTGCTGTCGAAAGGCCTCTTTTGTGTCACTCCAAGACTTCCACTTTTGTCAATAAAATTATTAAGAAATATATTTTTTTTTAATTTGGTTAGAATTGTGTCTAGCTGCATTATGATGCGAAGATCACAATACTGAAAAAATATGTGAGCAAGATATTTCAATAAAAAAGGTAGTTTTAAATACGTTGTTTTTTAGGGTATGAGTTTTTTTAGGGTTGTTTCAAAAGGGAAAAACCCTTATTGTTGTTTTGTACTTAATAAGAAAGATCACGTGATTGTTTCTAGTAATCTCAAGGACAAACAAAACTTAAATAGAAATGCAACAAATTGCACATCTACATCTAAACTGAGTAAACTCAAAAAGGTTTTTGTTTTTCAGGAGAATAAGGAACCATATTTGCATGGGAACTAATGAACATTACATCTAGTAATTATAACAATTTTACTATACATTCCAGAACAACATGCTTATACCAGTGAGCACAGTGAAATTCTCCGATTACTCAATCCTAGCGCTCCGTGCTATGAAGGAGGGTCCTCGGAAAGTGCTGCTGATAGGGTCCCGTAACGATAACGTGACGATAAAGGATGCTCAGACAGGCCTGCTGCTACGAACGCTCTTTGGACCAAAGCTGTCACTGTATTCAATGCTATTTGAAGATGGCAAGGTGTTCTGTGGGACCAGCAGCAGTCAGATACATGTTTTTGATTATGCTGTAAGTATAATTTTGTATATTTTTTTTTCAACCGTTACTGCGGAACATGAGGGATCTAATCTAGCATAGATATCTCAGTAGCAACCACGGAATATAAATTTGTGCCCATTTCAGGGCAATAGGCTTATTGATTTGTAATAGCAACGCTAAGTTTTCCCGTTTCTTCCCTCTTTCTCCCTCATATTCCACTCTTTTTTTTTAAATAGCCTATGTCCGTCTCCTGGTTCGCAACTATCTCTGTACCAAAATTCATCAAAATCGGTTTAGCCATTAAAGCGTGAAGAGGTAACAAACAAACAAACTCACTTTCGCTTTTATAATATTAGTAAGGATTTAAACTGGCGAAATGTGGGTGTTAATACACCCACATTTCGCCAGTTAATGCCAGCGTATGTCATAATTGACATACGCTCTCTGCCTAACCCTTCGGGGATTACAGGGGAAATGTTAGCTAAAAATGAATTGTTTGAACGGTTTCTTAAAGTAGGCATCTCTCTTTGTTTAAAAAGTGCAATCAAATTGCTATTGTTCTTCATTAACTCAGCACTAGTATTTCTCAAATGCCAATTTCTCAAAAAGCACCCCGCGGTATATAGACCTGGATAAAAAGTATATGCGTAAATGTTAATCCAGGGTATAAGCTATCTACATACCAAATGTCATTCAAATCGGTGTCAGATGTTCGAGCATCAAGGAGTATCAAACATACAAAGTTACAAACCTTAATAATATTAGTTTGATTATTTTATAAAAAAAATGTTGGGAGGTTTCTATCGATTTACTTACTTGCTTTGTTGAACTTTATGTATATGTATGTAGCTATTATATAATTTCTACTATTTGATTCCCAGAGTGGATTTTACACGGGTTGCCACGAAGGCGGTAAGGGTGCGGTCTGCATGCGCGCGGCGGGCGGGCTCCTGTTCGCAGGCTGCTACGACGGCTGCGTTTACGTATACCGCGAGGGAGAGACCAGGCCGCTGGCTCAGCTGCGAGGACCCGGCCTTATGCTGCTGTCTCTCGCCATTGTTGGCAGCAAGGTGAGATAGCATGAACTTTTACGTAAAATAGAGGAATAAGATTATGAGAATAATTTTACCAACAAGACAGACACGCCTTGCTTTTTGGGGTGACGCTCTGTCCTTTCGTCTTTCTGACCGTATGTCACAACCATTATACTCCGAGACTTGGAAATTTGGAGAGTAGGTGCTTTCTATGTACTGCTACACAAATATAATGTAAAATTATGAAAAAAGTGGCCCCCTATACATGTGCTGAAAAAAAACTACATATACTCCTAATTATAACAAAGTGTAATTGAACACATTTAATTCACGAAGTGCTTCGCAGTCGTTGCGAGAGCCCTTGCGTGCAAAAAGCTGCAGTATCCCAAATCATGAGTAATAAGTGACAATCCCAAAAACTGAGAAATTTAAAAAAAAGCCTATTGCCGTTGTTGAGAAATCTATTAGGAAATTCTAAAGTCATTGAAATAACCCTGTCTGATCTGGATATTAATCCCTTGCCCCATTTTCTTTATTGCTAAAATATTATTTTCTTTGTTACAGATTATCGCAGGCTATAGAGACAGAAATTTGTACATATGGAAAATACCATTAAGTATACTACAAGAAATGATTTTATGAATGTCTACTTAGGTGTTGTAGATGAAATCTCACTGTTTCCTTTACTTTAGTTTATTATATTCCGTGTTTTGTTTGGTTAAAGCCAATATGTATATAAATAAAATAAAAAACAAAAACAATTCTTTACTACATCAGATGTTTAATTTGCTTGTAAGTTAAAGCTTACACATCCAGCTTTTAGTGAGAGTTTACAAAATCTGTGCTAGAAGCTTGCATATTGAAAGGCGCATCGTGCATCCCAACCGTTTTGCACACATTTCTCGTGCGCATCCCTTGTACTAACTCACTTCGTAAGACCCACAAACCTAGGTAATACTGCTTGTCATCTTTTCCACTAGAATTGCGCTATACCAATCGTGAGTTTTGGAAAATACAGTAACCCTATAGGTGGATCTTTCTCTCGCGCACCGCCTAGCCACCTTGCATCTGTGGGAACAAAGGTCGTTTTGTATAGCTATGTTTTTGAGCTCCATTGTCACATGGATTATTGTGTAAGTTTGTTAACGGACCCGGCAGTACTACGACACAGGGTGCGCTGAAATGATTATGTATGTATTTATGTTACACATTGATTATTAGGACTGTGTGAAGTGTAAGGTTTACGTTTGCAAGAAATGGGGTTGGAAAGAGTAATGCACTAAACCTTAAATGAAGAAACATAACATTGGGCCTGTAACAGGAACACTCGTTCACTGCAACAAAACCCATGTAATTTATTTACGAGATCTTCCTATGTCAGTATACTGTATAATTTTTATGTCAATTTACAGCCAATAGTATTATTTAAATTTTCGTTCTAAAATCGAGTTAAACTTTAGGCGATTTTCTGTTTCTGAACGTAATTTAGTTTCTGCCAAGTGGCACTCCTGTTTGAATTTCTGACTTACGTCAGTGGGTGTTTCGGACGGCGGCCATTATTCTACGTATAATTATTAATTTTTTTGCTGTTTTGTGCTAGAAACAAAGAACTCAACTATTTTCGACATATTCTATATTATTATAGTTTTGGAAAAAATACATTTATAGTACAAAAATGAATCCAGAATAGTAAGTATTTTTGCTATTGTAACATGGCGATTTAGAAACAAGGATGGTGCAGAAAACCAATCTTTTTTGCGTGTTCATTGTCTTTACGTGGAATTTGTATCTTAGAACCCTGTACCTTTAGTTTACGAACAAGTTGTGGTGTCTCAATAGTAAATTAATTTACTACAAATGGGGTGACTCATTGTGTATTCGTGGTAGGTGGGTATTATCGAAGTATTTGTGAAAACGTAATCGTATGGATCATGAATGGCGCATTAGTGAGTGATGATTGTACTAGTCCTACACTTCCTGGTTCTTGTGAACTGGATGCGTAGCGAGCGCGAAGTCTTTGTTAGAGGGAACAAAGCAACGCCTCCCCTCATTTATCGAGAACGTTTATTGATGCGCATCACTGTGTTGTCCTTGATCTGATCTGAACTGCTACACTTCACTAAACTACGGAATGTGTTCCCTTTCAGCGACTATTTGTTTAAACTACTCCTGATTGGTGACTCTGGTGTTGGAAAGTCATGTCTGCTGCTGAGGTTCGCCGACGACACTTACACAGAAAGCTACATCAGCACTATTGGTGTGGACTTTAAAATAAGGACTGTAGACTTAGACGGCAAGACAATAAAGTTACAAATATGGGACACAGCTGGACAGGAGCGATTTAGAACGATCACTTCATCATACTACAGAGGAGCGCATGGAATTATCATTGTTTATGATTGCACGGACCAGGTAAGATCCTCAGACTTATTATTGCCCATAAATTCACTTAAACTAATAAACATCTTTGATTATAGTTTGCATATTGTCTTAGAGGGTATTCAACCTTCTTTGTTGATCTCAATACAACTTAATGATTAAATCAATACAGGACAAAGAACAGATAACCTTAGACTGTACTGATCAATATTCCGATACTTAAAATATAGAATCATGCTATAACAAGAAATAAACAACTTGCAAATGGAAATCTACAAAAAAATAAGCTTGCAAAACTAAATTCCAATTAGTATTTTTTGTTGTGACAATGTATTTACTTGTATTTGTAACTATTGATTTGTATGTTTTCAATTTGTACTGGAAGCTTGAAAGTTGGTAAAGTGATCTTCTAAAAGCAAATAGTCTTATGAAATGGAGCTGTTGTTTGTCTATTTGAAATTAAGGGTGTTTTATTTATTTAGATAGCTTTATATAAATACATCTTGGGATAATAATTTCCTTGTGCCCATTTTCCTTAAACAGCTGGTAAAGTTTTAAATGATTTATTACTTCCACAAACTGTAGATCAGTTTTTTGTAAATCTAAATAATGATTTGTAGCTGTAATTATTAATTAACCAGTGATGCATTATGTTTCACATTTATAATTAAACTACAAGTTAAGTTAGTACAAGTTTCTAATGAGGTAGATTTTTTTACAAAAATAACACTATTAACTGAAAATAATTATTAGTTTCTGTCTACTTAACTAAATTGACCTAGACTAAATATAGAAACTAGTAAAACCTGTATCGGAACCTTCACTTAGCTATTAGTACTCATCAAATTAACTGTTATGAAAAATCAATACCCAAATTCAACATCATATAGTAATTAGCAAATTGTCTTAGATAAAATACTTCTTTTGATATATCCACTAAAGTGTCAAAACAATATACGTATTGATTAAAATTATCTGTACAGTATGCAAATTACCTATAATACTGTGTACTGGTGACTAGTTTGTACATGTGGTGTAGTAAGGCCGCATGCGCACGATGGGACAGTTGTTTCGCAAATCGCGACGTTTCTAACATCGGGCGACGTCGCTGACTATCGCCAGGCTGTTTTTTTTTTTGTAGTGCGGGTCTAGTTCTATCTTTAAGTATATTTAAAAAGTCGTAGAAATAGTGATTTTGTCATATTCAGGGAAGGAAATGTTTTATTAAATATATTATATTATGATGAAAAAGGGATATAAATAAACATGCAAAACACTATTTTCTAAACAAAAATGCAGATATGAAGTTGAAATATTCAGTAGGATTCACAGACTGTGTTTATCTGGCTAAGTGAGTCTGTGAAAGGTGAAATAATTAGTGTACTCATGGTGATATGGCTCTACAACTGTGTAACTATGTTGCAAGATCTTGGACGCGATATTGTTGTTTTGACGGGCCTGTTGGTCTAGTGGTTAGTGGCCCTGACTGCTGAGCGGAGGTCGTGGGTTCAATTCCCACCCAGGACAAACTTTGTGTGATGAGCATGATTGTTTGTTCTGTGTCTGGGTGTGATTTATCTATAATATGTATGTATTTATAAATTATATAAGTATGTATATCAGTTGTCTGGTTACCATAACACAAGCTCTGCTTAGCTTGGGATCAGATAGCCGTGTGTGAGTTGTCCCAAGATATTTATTTATTATTATTATATTAGTTACTTAATGAATATGGCAGGGTTGTCACAGTGGCTGAGTGATTGACTGCTGCAACTACATATTGCTTGTTTGATTCCTGCACAACACAAGTATTTGAATGGCTTACAGGTAGTTGTTTCGGTACTGGCTGTTTGTGCATGTGAGTTTAAATGTTTGTATACGCGCCCACGATACAGGAGAAATTCTTAGGGTTGTTTAAATGATTAAAAAAAAATACAAGAATTTATTTTTTAAATAAAAAGATTATCTAAACATAAAAATGCAAAGTGTCTCTTGTATATAGAACCGCAAAGACTTAGGTATTAAAAATAAACAGGTAATGTAACATGTTTATTTCTTGTTCATTCCTTGTATTTCTAGTTATTGCTCCTATTATATTAAAACAGAATAAAATCAGACTCACTCTTATAATGATTTAGAATTCTAGTTTAGTGTATTTGATTACATCAGTTATTAAATTAATGTAATAAACATTTATCATGGTAAATGAGATAAGGTGTAGGAATGTATGTTTTATATGAATTTGAATATCCTTATTAATATTATAAAAGTAAAAGTTGAAAAATTTGTTAAAGAGTTTGTTTGTTTGTTACGTCTTCACGCCTAAATGGCGAAACAATTTCGCTGAATTTTGGTAGGTACCGAGATAGTTGAGACCCTGGAGACGGACATAGGCTTTTTTTTTAAAGTGTGAATTGAGGTAGAGAAAGGTAAGAAAAGGGAAAACTTAGCTTTGCTATTACAATAAATAAGGCGCAAGGGCAAAAACTACAGGTAGAAGGTACCTGCAGATGAGGAAAGGGGAACCGTGTTACGCCGAATTTACGCGAGCGAAGCCGCGGGCAAAAGCTAGTAATATTATAAATGCGAAAGTTTGTGACTGCATGAATGTATGGATGTTTATTATTTTTTTACGCAAAAACTGCTGTATGGATTTGTATGAAAATTGACACAGACCTAGATTAACACAGGATAGGTGTTGATAGGACAATCTCCTGGGCCTGACCTAACTTAACCTAACTTGACACAGGCATAGTCTAGTATTATAAAAGGGATTTAAAGCTTGCAGGAAAGTGCCTCTGCTTTCTTGATTATTTGTTTGAAAGAGCTTCTGTTAACTGTTGACTATATATTTTAAAGCCCTTTTACGATAGCTCAATGTTTTTTTTACATTATTTCTGGTAAAGGTTAAAAAGCGTGATAAAAATATAATTTCACCTTCTATTGAGCCTAGACATCAACAAATTCTTTACCCTGCTAGCAATGTTTATTTATAAACAGTTCAAAACGTTTTATGGCCAATATAGTTAAGTTTGTGCAAATGAGTTATGGAGCACAAAGTTGGCTAGCGTCCAAACTGTCGAATCACTGACTCATTTGCAATTTGTAAACAATGACGAAGTGTTCTAATGATTCAACGGGCTATTGCGCTTTGTTTAGCTTAATTATATCATGATTTGATGGATAGGTACTCTCCGGAAGGCGAAGTCCGTGCCTTGCAATTAAAACTAGGCCAAGTTCGAGCTGAGGTCGCGCTTTAAAGATTTCGTTCAACTAACTCCGACTAATACAGAAGTTAGTTGAACGAAATCTTTCTGAAGTCTAAATTGTAACTAAATTGTCGTAAGGAAAGTTTTAAGTATAAATGTGGATGGGTATAGGAGTAGAGGAGCAAAGAAATATATTTATATATATTTTTTTGGTTTAAACACTTTGTAGTAATTTATACCACACTAGTAATTTATCCTGTATCGTGGGTGCGTTTACAAACATTTAAACTCACATACCCAAACAGCCTGACCCGGAACAACTATCTGTAGGCCATACTTGTTCCGTGCGGGGATCGAACCCGCGACACGCAGCGTAGCAGTCGATCGCTCAGCCACTGCGCTAACCGTGTCGTCAAATATATGCTGCGCCGACCAAAATAATTCGAGATGAGGCCCAGACAATGATGAAATAAAGGCTACATTGATTTATCTTCTTCTTGCTAATGATTCTGAGTAACTGAGAACTACTTTTTAGGGAAATGTAAGTTGACTTGAACTGCTCTATGTATACAGCCCTCCAACAAACAGACACGCGAATTAGGCTTTGTAAGTGGGTCACTCTAAGAACCCTCCTCTTTTCAGTTTTACGAGAAAACCCAAAATCCTGTCTTATAAATTATTATAGGAAACATGTTTATGCAAACTCGATAATTTCAAGGTTTACCTCTCAATTTTATGTTTATTTTTTGCAAAATCCATGTAATTTACATGCTGATACCTACGTGTCGTGACCAATAATATTTGAAGTTATTTACAAACATTCATGTTGCCGGTAGACGATATCTGCTATCAGTGCTCGTCCTATCAAACGAATTACCTCAAATTGGACCTCATTGTAAACTCCTTCGCCGATTAAGTGGTCGTTAGCGCTGCTGATCATGAGGTCCTCCATTCTACTCCCATATCGGGCAAAGAGGTTTTCCTTCATGAATTTCTTAGTACTAGCCGCGGAGGCTGGATTTGTGCCCAGATGATGGGAAGACTCGACCTTATTACATATGCCTTAACCATGACTGGTGAACTTTGAATGTACTATTAGGGTACACTTCTACCCAACCTTTCGGTGATAACAGGCGTGGTATAAGATATATAAACTGGTTTCTAACCTATTGCCAGGTCTATCCACTAGTTATGTTCTAGATAATCTGTTCCACATAAGGTCTGTGACCTCATTTTGAAAACGTAATACGATTACTGATGAGATTTCATTCATTTCGCCCAATTAGCAGTTTATTCTGTTTAGCATTTTGTCCAAATAGTCTCAAATTCGTCTGCCGATAACACTATTTCATTCAATTTTAACTGTGGCTCAGCATTATATGAAGCCAGTCAGCAAGTTATGGAGATCAACGGTCGTGGTTCCGACTGACGATTTGTAAGTCGGGATTTTGATCCAGGCAGAAACTATTAGTAAATTTCTGCTATTCCCATGCTGGGCAAAGCTCCTCAATTCCTTCCACGTCCTCTTTTCGCCCACCACCTCGCACCAGCCCTCTAAGTTGTTTCACCACCGCTTTCTAGGCCGGCCTCACTGGTTCTGTCTATCTCTTGGCAACCATTGTTAGAGACTTTCGCCTAGCGGTTATCGTGCATAGCATACGACCGGGAACTTACTTTGTGTAATTTATAGTGAGGAAACTTACGATAATGTTTCTTCAAACGCGCTCCAGATGCTCCTGGTGGATAGCGGTCAAGACCCACTGACATGGTCCAGTGGACCAGCAGTTTGAATGTGATAAGCTATTTGGCTGATTATAATGAATGGAAACTTGACCGTGTGCCTACCCAAGTAGCAAATTGTAGTCCTGTAGTTATTCTAGGAGCATGCATTTTTTTGCACTATAGAAATACTATTGACGTTTATAGAACCGCATTTGGGCGCAGTTTATAGGACTATTACGTCCTGTGACCGTTGTGTTACAGTCCGGTAATGTGCAATCGGATTTTATAATTATCTTATTAGGTGCTTTTACAGGATATTATTGTCCTATAAAGATCCGGTAAACGCATTGAGTAAGCGCGATTAGTCCTCTAACGATGTAGTGCGTGCTGCTACTGGTGTGATTGATCCTACATTGATCAGGGTGATGTTATTAGTAGAGCATTAGTTTTTAATTCTTTAAGAGTGACGCGCTGGGTGTCTTGATAAAAAAAAAAATATTAAAGTAATCCACAATATAATATATTATCTCTTAGCATAACATATGTAAATTTTGTCTTGCTTTTATGTATAAAGAATGCCTAATCAACTTGCGAAATTAATTTTATTGGTAAAGTATTCGAAGAAAATGAACATGTCTTCATGCCCCTTTCAAAGTAATCGTATTAAGTAATTGTTTATTAAGTAATAATTAACATACTTAAAGAACCGCCATGGGATCGGATCATGTGCCACAATATTGCATTTATCAAAACCTTTACAAAACTATTTAGTGAAAGTTAAGACTACTACATGACCTACCTACTTCGCCACCATATTTTAGTTTTGGGGTTCCTTTAGATAAATACAGATACATATCAGAAATACTCTGTGTGTAATTTTATATAATCTTAATTAGTACTAATATTATAAGAATTGTGTCAGAATTACGTAACAACACTTTAAACTTTCTCCATAAAATTGATTTCGACATAGATGAAGAGTTGGCAGTGTAGGGATGCAAAACGATAAATCAATAGGTATTTGAACACTTTTGCAAATTCTTTCTTCACCTTTAAGTTATTTTTCGCCAAATTCTTTATTTTTGCGTCTTGATCTGATAATTACGAGTATGGGATTTTTTTTCAAAGTCAGGGCGGTTGTCATTACCAAATTCACTATCACTACTTCCATTATCTTCAAGGTTATTAGAACTTTCAGTAAAAATAACTTCGCAGTCTTCTAGAACCATTTCATTTTTTTTATATTGTACGGAACCATCACGAACTTCACGAGACTCTCTTGTATTTAAGAAGAATATCGACCCGCACTTCGATCTTGATTTCATTTCAAGTAACTTTTTTGAAACTCTTCTTCGAAAACTGCCACTACGCTTAAATCGTTTCCATTTGTTTAGATCCATTTTTATTTTTTTGCTTTCTCTAAATAATAACAATATGGCCGGTTACTCCAGTATATAAAAGCAAATGTAAGATTCATGTTAGCGGAATATTACCTATAAACATCGGCGGCATGCTAGTTTCGTGCTAACAATCAATTAGAAGTCGCGTCTCAGACAAATCAATCCTTTAATATACTTGACCTATAACACCTATATGTAAGACGTTTATAGAAGTGCATGTCTTGTGCGTGTTAGTATAAACAATCTTATCAAATGCGTTTAAAGGATCAAAATGAAATACTTGCTAATTAGTTTTATATCATGCTCTTATATAACTGCAAGATCGGGTAGGAATCGTGTGTAGTTATAATGTAAACGTCTATAAAACTAAGAAATAGGATCGAAAGCACTTGAAGCGCAAATTGTCTTTTGATATGCTTTTGTGAGATCAGTGATCTTAGTCAAAGCGTCTATTAGATGCGTATTAGACGTTTAGTCTTATAAGTCGATTGCTATAGGACCATTTTGCTACTTGGGTAGGGCCTAACTGAATTAATGTTTTGAAATATCCACAGTCAAGGAAACCAATTCATGAACGTGCTATCATAATTTTTAGGGTTTTTTTAAGGTATGAAACCTTAAAAACAAAAAACGGAACCATTTTTTTTAAAAAAAAAAACGTTGCCCCACACTAGGAATTTCTCCTGTATCGTGGGTGCGTAATACAAACATTTAAACTCACATACACAAACAGCCAGACCCGAAACAACTATCTGCAGGTCATACAAATATTTGTTCCGTGCGGGAATCGAACCCGCGACACGCAGCGCAGCAGTCGATTGCTCACCCACTGCGCCAACCGTGTCATCGTGTCCTTTAAAGGATAATTTCGAAGTCCTTCTGTCTGTCTAGACATGACTAGTATCGAGTTAAAATCAAACAAGTTTGTGGTCCCAAGGAGCTGTGAAATAATCTGCTCAATTGAAAGATATGGCCATTTATGTCGCATATTTTTACGGAATCGCGTCATCATACGCACATGTTTTTTTTTTATTTAGTCTACACTGTCCGACGATTGGGCAATGGCCTCCCCTAATTCTTTCTACTTCGAACTAGTCCCCACCGTTTGCATCCAGGTTGTCATCTCAATAATACGACTTTGAGATAGTGAACAAAGATCTGGAGATTTAAATTGGCTCGAACGGTTTAGGTAGTTGCAAGATCAATAACACTTTCACTCCAGATAAAGTTTAGAGAATGGCGTTTTGTATAAGTAGTATTGGCGTGAAGCGAAAGTGCATTAAGTGATATTGTTGAATCTGTAGACTGCGGTGGTCTGAAAATAAATAAGTAGGCTTGTTTTTTTTAGTTTTTTGGGGTGGGAAATCATCAAATAACTTTCCCCGCTCTGGGCGGAGCGGGGGGGGGGAGTGGCAGACTTGTACTGACTAAAACCCACCCATATTCCTTCTATTGCCCTTTACGTTCCGAGGCCGCGGTATCTCTTTCGAACAACCCGCAACCTGACTTACTGATTCGTTGGTTGAGTGGTCGCAAACGCGCGCGACTGACTGCTCATAATTAGATCCGGGGTTCGATTCCTGGCTATGTCAAAGTGCTAATGGGATTTTCTATCAAGTATTTCTCAAGCCACGGAGGATCACAATTGACCTGCTCCCTGGGACTTGAACATAACTGGCGAAATGTGGGTACTTATACTATTAGGTACACACGACGGCAGGTCAACCTATTCTAAACTATTATAACCTGGTCGCTCTACTACAGATCGCACACCGTAGTAGAGAGATCAGGTTAAAATGGTTTTGTGTAGGTTGATGTCCCGTCGTGTGTACATACTCATCTCCTTCCTCCTTCCTAAGTCTACAGGGGGTTATACCCGTATTGTGTATATTTACTGTATGGTGTGTGTTTATCGCCTTTAGGTACAGTCATCAATAAAATTAACTTAACAATTCAACTAAATCAAAAGTTGCAGAATATTTTTATTTATGAATCAATACTTGCTAAAAAAATAATTTTCAACTTAGTGATTGAAGTGTATAATTTGGAGATAGTTAACACGAAAGTCAATGAAAAAAACATTAAGACGACATGTCTTAATTTTTTTTCATTGACTTTTTCTGTTCGACTGTACGAGTAAGAATGTAATAGGATCGTTTATAATCTAAAATATGTACGGTTGACGACACTATAAAACCCGCATACTTTAATTTTGTTCTTGGAACTGAGTAAACACATGTCTAGACCGAAATATAGATCTTTTTCTCAGGTAAAATATGCACAAATAGTTTCTTACGACCACAATTTGTTTCATACCATTTTCACTAACACTTAAGCGATATCTAAATTAATACGATGCAGATTTTCAATGCTAGATGCAATAGGTTGAGTTGAATATTATTTTATTCAGAGTATAAGTTGGCGAAAATGGATATTATTTGTCTCATACTTACGCATTTTTCATTTAATAGCTATATCGAATTGCCTAACTTAAGTATAATTAGCATATATTAACAAAACATTTAGTTTTAATGTTCATTTTCTACGTACTGGTCCTAAAACCTTGACCCCTGCAAGATTATAAATAAACTCCATGTAATGCGCATTTTAAAATAACGGAAGTAATAACCCTGTCTATTTTACCTCATACAAAATTATACGCTCTGTTGGAAATTCTACTCTCGGGGCGGACCCGTAAGTTGAAAATCCAATAGTGCAGTTCTTCTGTCAAACGATGGTGAAATACACTAAAGTAAACTTAGGTGTGAGGAACTGAGGATATGATAAAATTGTCATTAAACAAACTGATAAAAAAGTTTGAACCTCTTGCATAGGTTAGCTTCGATTGTAAGTTTAAAGACATTTGATTATACTTTCAATATCGTTCATTCAAGGTGATAACAAATAGTTTTAGATATAAATATTTTTGTACCCTATCACAATGTTGTCGTATTTTACCCAAAGGTTGACTGGTAGAGAATGCCTTATGGCATTAAGTCCGCCTATGTACCACTATTGTACATGAAGTTTAAATAAATAAATAAATATTTTGTATTATAAAAATAACAAGTAATTTAGATGTAACTGAGATCTCGCTACAAATTAAGGCGCCACCCCGACCAAAACGCCGCGCAAGCCGTTTTTGTACAGTTTTCTAGAGCTATCTACTTGTTATTTAAAACGAACTAAGTAACAAAAAAATACATTAAATTTCTTTATAATCTTGATTCCATTGTTGTAGATTTAGTTTTTATTTTTATTGAGGCACTATTTAATAAATCTCCTTACAACAAAGCTCCAGAGATGAGAAAAAATATCAATAACATGCATCTCCTCGTAAAGTAAACATTGTTTAATTTTGCTACTGACACTAATGGATACACAATTCTATAATGAACATTTTGGTAGAAATATTTTTTCCAAAAACCCAATACTTAATTTTATATAGATTTTATTCCAAAAAAATAGGCATTATTCACTACTGCTCTCACTCACTCACTCCTGCGCGGCAAAAAGGGAAGCGAATGCTCAAGGTTATTTGCGTAGGGTACGGCCTTAATGAATTCATGTAACACGAAACGTATTTTAAAACGTTCTGTCTCATCATTATGGAAAGACTCCATCAAATCTGTCACCAAGAATGTGTTCATAACAATGCCGTTTGCTTTGTCAAGAGTGGTCAACTAAGAAAAAGACTCATCATCATATCAACATGGAACCACCCACCTCCCCTTTCTTCTGCAACACTTCCCGGTCCTGTGCGTCCGTCATCCAGATGTTTCTCGCGATTTTGATTATATTTCTGTCTCTTTTTTTGGGAAAATCTTCAAATAACTTCCCCCGCTCTGGGTGGAGCGGGGGGGAGTGTCAGACTTTTACTGACTAAAGCCCACCCATGTTCCTTCTATTGCCCTTTACGTTCCGGGGCCGCGGTATCTCTTTCGAACAACCCGCAACCCCGGCAGGTTATATTTCTGTCTCAGCTATCAAATTCAAATAATTTTATTTGTAGAACATAGGTAAAACCAAACACAGGTACCGATCATGTAAATATTAATAAAATGAATTAAGTATCTCTAAACATTTGACAGAAAAAGAATGATGTTCCAAAGTTTTAGTGATTTTTGGCATTAAACAAGTGATGCAACACATTGCACCATTCATTACGAACTGTAATCGCCAAGATTTTAAAATCTTGTGCCTAGCCTTTTACCAATTATGTTGGGGTCGGTTTCCAGTCTAGCTGAATACCAGTAGTTATTTTACATGGAGTGACTGCCTATCTGACCTCCACAACCTAGTTTTTACTGGGTGATACGATACCCCTTGCTGGTTGTCAGAAGTTCGGGCAACGACTGTTACCTTCTACAAAACTTGTATAAGGTAAAGGGCAATCACGTATATAGCTTAAATACAATAATTTATCTCAAATAATAAAAAAAACCAAGATAAACATCAATACCAAATCAAAGATTAGAATTGTGTAACGTCACACCTTGATCTACACGTCATCTATAACTGGTCTCCTATAAAACTTGATTTATCAATAAAACTAACAAGACCATAGTATAATCACGTGTTCTTATACATTCAGCAACTTTTGTCTCATAACGTCATCATTATTGTCCCGCTCTTATCACAAACTAGCTTTCGCCCGCGACTTCGTCCGCGTGGCATAGTTATTTTGGGCAAAATATCTTTCTTTCCCTTTTCTCACTTTTTTAGCCTATGTCCGTCTCCAGGGTCCCAACTATCTCTGCACCAAAATTCATCAAAATCGGTTTAGCCATTTAGGCGTGAAGACGTAACAAACAAACTCACCTTCGCTTTTATAATAAGTAGTAAGTAAGGAAAAGGATTATTTGGGGTCGACCCAGCATTTTTTCTTCTACATTTCTATTACTCGTCATTTCATCAGACGCTGCCTTTCTTGCCATATCATTAACCGACTTCACGAAAGGAGGAGATTCTATGTTCGACCGTATTTTCCTTTCACATTCCATCCATCGTTTCTTTGGTGTTCCTGTACTCGTATATATTGAATTGATTGCAATTTTATCGTTACCAACAGTTTGGACCCCATAATGAAATAAGCCTTATCTCAAAGTTACAAATTGTCACGCCTCTCAATATCGCTAAGTAATTTAGTTAAGTGCAATCATATTTGTGCTTCTGTGTAAACAAGCATTGGGCCGGCAGTAGAATGTAAAATAATATATTATTTAATAATGTAAGCTTCGAGCTCCTTTACTTATCCAGGTCAACCGGAAAATCGGGATCTGGCAATTATGCCGAAATTAGGCCACTGTACTTACAAAGTGCAATGTCTACAATTCTAGCACTGAAACATTCTGAGAGTAGAACAATGTAATGTAATGATTTAAATTGTTAGATGTGCACGTGAGTAGTGTTTGCATTAAGAAGAGTTAGCTTGCACATTCCGCATGGAACGATAGCTACGATTGTTTACGATAGATGTTATGAGAAAGTGACATTATATTATTCAAATGTCATTGTCACAGATAGCGCAATCAAAGTGGTCAGATACTCAGTTGAAACAATTTAAAATAGCCAAAACAAAGAACCTATATTATCGTGCCATCCTCCCACGATATTTGTGGTTTAGCAGAACAAGTTTTCCTATTAGTCTTCCCTGTCAGACGGCACGGAATCATTTACTCCTTTTTCTTGCATAATCATTACTCACATTTCATTTAGACACATGCGTTTCATCCCTCCTCATCACATCACGAAAAACGTTAACACGAAAATTAACAATCTCATTGTCAACAAAGTAGAATATGATTATTTTTGTCAGTACCTATAGCTAATCTTACGATTTATATCTTTGTAAAGTACGTTATATTGGGCCATTTATAGATACACTTTGCACTGAACTCATAAGTATGACTAATGTTATTGTGTATAATTGTGAACTTTGATCCTGTCGTGACGTCACGTATACATTGCTTCGTTCGACGAGAATACGTCATGTTATTCTTGCTATAGCATATTCTTTATTTGATTAAATTGAGCAAGGTTAGCTACGAAGTTGCTGCCGTGAATCCAAATATTGTTCTAGAGAATTGTCAAAATAAAAGGTTTGATGTTCCTTGTCACTGGATAAAATAATAGAAAGGAAGTTATTCGCTTTTTGGTGACTTTTGTAAAGATGTTTTGGAGTCTTGAAAGGTTTACTTTAAGATATTTGCCTCGAGAATTCTGTTACAGAAGCCAGACGCTATTATAGGCTTTTATTCAAGAATGTATTTTAGAAATGCCTATAACCGTTTTTTTTTTCAACTTATATGATACGAAAAGACCTTATAAATATAGGTTTCGGCATCTCTAAGAATGCTATTGAGTTATACAAGTTTTTGTTTATTTACACAGCATTTTATGTCTGAGGTCCTATTTAATTGCTCAAATTAGTTCTAAAGCCCTATTTAACTTTGTTCTATAATCTTCCATCATTACCTTCCAGGATTCATTCAGCAATGTGAAGCAATGGCTGGAGGAGATCGATCGCTACGCGTGCGACAACGTGAACAAGCTGCTGGTCGGCAACAAGTGTGACCTCACCACTAAGAAGGTCGTCGACTACACCACAGCCAACGTAAGTTACATTCAACCTTATTTGTATAATAATCCTATGGTGTAAAATAAGCATGTTGGTTTCGTTTAGCTGGTCATTGAGGAAATTGCGTCATTTACATTGCTTATTGAGGATCGTGGTTAAATAACAGCAGCACTTGAGTCGATCTTTAGGTTAAGCCACGCTTGCTTAGGTGCCATATTGAGGTGGGACCATACGGCTGGTAAGCATACCGAGTTTTTTCCGTACCTCGGAAAGCACAAAGCTTGGTCCCGGTTGTCATTTTTATAGTCGGTTAGCCAGTACTAACTGGGTTGTGGATGTCAGATAGGCAGTCGCTCCATGTAAAATACTGGTATTCAGCTGCATCCGGTTAGACTGGAAGCCGACCCCAACATATTCGGGATAAGGCCAGGTAGATGATGATCCTTGCTTATTGTGGTAGTTATAAAACAGTCGCTTATCTTCAAACACATATAAAAATCAGCTAGGTAAACCTGGCACATAAATTACCGAGCTTATAATTAAGAAAGCCTAGTTTAATAGGATCTTTTTAAGCGTTGCCCCACTTTCGGAATTTCTCCTGTATTGTGCCTTTTACAAACATTTAAACTCATATACACAAACAGCCAGGCCCAAAATAACTACCTGTAGTAGGTCATACAAATATTTGTTCCGTGCGGGACCCGCGGCAGGCGAATTAAATAGATCGGCCGACGATCTAAATGCTTATACATAGTGACTTAGTGACCGCATGTGTGAGCCTGTTTTAACTGACACTAAGGCCTAAATAATAGAGCACTAGCCAAGATTTGAAATCATGCAATCATGTTGTGCTCCTCACATTTCCCTTTGAACTTATAACAGGCGCACGCATAGACAAGTTCAAAATTATGTCTGCTTAGAGACGGCAGCATCAGAATTCATATTTTTCGTCAATATCATCACAGCTTATGTATGATGATATTTATCACATACCATACAAGTCCGACCCATACTTATGCTAACGATAATGTGTCTCCTTATATTTATTCATGAAATATGTTGTTACGACTCGGTTAATAGGTAAAACAAGTTTTATTAGTGAAGACATAAAAATAGATTCATTGTTCTGCTACGCTTTAGTGAGTCTTGTGAGAGAATAACTGCATTTAAAATTGCTGCATTTGAAACTGTTTTTTTTTCTCGTTAATTAGTATTTATTAATTACTCTATGCACTTTTAGTGTTGTGTGTAGCTCTATGTATTACGATGAGTAAAGCGCAATAAGACATATTACTGTTAACAGTAGAGTATCAAAACAAATTACAAACGTTTCAAACATACTCGTGTGTCTCATACTTCTGGAATGCAGTTTTATTTAGTTTAAGGGACCAATTCGGTAGTATTTGCGAACATAGCTTGAAATACTATTAGGTAGGTGTTCGCAACTGCCCTAATTTTGCCGATGATTTTAGACGGTGGGTACTCCTAACCACAAGGCCATACCATCCTTTATCAACCATGGAGACCTTTCACCTTCAATCAATCAATTCGGTTCGCTCACTCCTTGACATAGAACCTTCTCGAGCTCCACCACAACTCAAGTCCCCCGCTTGCCGTATAGCGCGAGCGGAGCGTGCGGAGAATATCTCGACGGCATGTTTAACCAAATCAGTAGCCCCGGCGCGGCTTAAGAGTTCTGACACCATGTTAAGCACTTACAACACGAGAAAATAAAAGATCTTCGAACCATCTAATTGGCGACTAATCCCTACGCCCTATCCTCCTTCAAAGCAATTGACAAAATCTTAACCAACAAAACTTTTTCTCCCACAGCAATACGCGGAACAGCTGGGCATCCCATTCTTGGAGACCTCAGCGAAGAACTCGACCAACGTGGAGCAGGCGTTCATGACGATGGCTGCAGAGATCAAGACGCGCGTCGGGCCGCCGTCCACAGGCGCCGCGCCGGTCGGTGGACAGGTCAAGATCGACCAGGGACACCCCATTGACACCGGCAAGTCTTCTTGCTGCTGAATACGCCGCCTACGGTAAGTTGCTCTACTTTATTTAAACTTTCACGCACATGTTAAAAAACATTGTACAAAGGTGGACTTTAATACCTGTGGCATTTTCTACAAGTCAATCTTTGGGTGATGCAGAGACAAAAACATAGTAGGTGCAATGTGACAGAAAAATTCAGTTTTTTTTAATAATATATAATAGACAATGTACAAAAGTAAAGAGAGCTAAAACCACAAAATATGAAGACAAACTGATAACAAATTAATTTTGAGACTAGTCTGCCAATTTCTTAAATATTCGTGAGCTTGGTGACCGTCGTGATATTCAGAGGGAATGCATTCCAAAGGAGAACCGCCTGGACAAAGAAGGAATATTTAAGAAAACCAGAGCGGTATTTTGAGTATTGTACCTTATATACTGGGTGTGTCCATTGCAAGGTCTAGTAGGTGATTGTATGGTAGTGAAATGGCAGCAAGCGCAACTGCACTGAACATGTTAACCAATAACACACCGACCTGGGAGCCGGGCAAAATGTTATTAGGTTTTCCCATCAAGACTAAAGTCTGGCTGTTTGCACGGTTGATGGCAATATGCTCACTCACATGATACTTAGCTAGTTGACAACCCCAATATTTCTAATTGAATCTTCAGTTTCTGAATCTTGCTTGTACAACATAACCATTTTCTTATCCAATGCAAGACCGTTTTAAACCTTAAGTCGGCCGAACTAAAATTATGTTATAGTAAAGTTTATTATAATTATAGTGAAATAAATCAGTAAATAAATCAATAGACCGATTCATACTGAAATAACGATGTGCTTGAACTGATTTTCATGCCTGCTCATTATTTTGTAATTGTTTCGGTATGTGATATAAAATATTATTAGAGATTGTAAATTATAAGAACTTATCAAAATAAATTATAATTATAAGAAGTTTATCGTAACTAATAGAACCGAACGCCCACTGCGTTGAACGGTGAACACTTCACATTAGCTTATTTGGTGGTGTCAAATTCAATGACCTTTAAAAAACGTATCAGTCTCAAACAGTTTTTATGTTCTGGTGTAAACTATATTTATATGCTGATAAAATTACATAATGCTTGAAATGAGGTGTGTCTCACTCACTGGTAGAAAGACTGACGCTGTCCGCTGTAACAAAGTTACAAGTTGTGTGCTGCTTGTCTAGCTACCCCTTTCCTTTCACCTACTGATGAATTCTCCCACCTGAACGTGAGTTGGTTAACCAAGGAGGAATCTGGACACAGGAAAACCCGCTTAGCTGGACATAGAGACGATACCAGTCTGGAGTGAAGAATAAGTGTCCTTTTCCACAAACAATGGGACACCTAATGTCATGTACAGTTACGAGCAATTACATGTATATACTTACCAACATTCAAAAGCGATTTTCTCGTGAAAAACGGACAAGAACAAGTCAGACTCGCGCCCCGATGGTTCCGTACAAACGACATAAACGGCCATATCTTTTGACTGTATATGACACGCCCGGTTCCAATAAACAAAAACGAGTCGTTTTGCTTACGGATAGTAAGATTTTGACATACGTCTCATAGAACTTATGTCAAAATACTACTATCCGTAACCAAAACGAATCGTTTTTTGTTTATTGGAACGGGGTGTTAGAGGGTTGATTTTCACAGCTCTAAGAAACCACAGATTTGAGTATATGGTTATAATTTCAACTCGATAAGTCCACGCGTTGCCGAGATAAAGGGCTTTGACAGACAGACGGACAACAAAGTGATCCAATAAGGGTTCCGTGTTTTTTCCTTTTAAAGTAGGGAACCCTAAAAATGGTTTCTACTTTGAGATAAGACTAATTTCGTAATAGTAAGGCTTCCAAAATAGTACGTCCGTGAAACCGTAAAACATTGGATTAAAACATTAGTTGGAAATTGCTTTTGAAATTTGCTGTTTACATGTTATTGCTCGCGACTGTACTGCCTTACCCATGCAGGAATTGATGGACGCTATGCTGGGCACAGGGTCCTGGGTTGGATTCTCAGATCGGACAAGGTGTCATGGGATTTTCCGCCAGGAATCTCTCTGTAGCAGCCACAGAGTGTATCAGGTTGATGGCAATAGGCTTGCCCCCTAAATGAGACTTAAACCTAACTGGCGACATGTGAGTGTACTATTAGGTACTTCGGGGAGCTGTATTTCTTGTAGCTTCGGGGATTACAGGCGTGATATTATCGTAGCTGGTACAGACTGTGAGAACGAGGATATATAATACTAGCTTTCGCCCGCGACTTCGTCCGGCATAGTTACTTTGGGCTAACGCTAACTTTAACCCGCGTGATGAACGAAAAAAAAAATCTTTCTCTACTAATCTTTTTCAAAAATTCATCAAAATCGGTTTAGCCATTTAGGCGTGAAGGCGTAACAAACAAACAAACTCACTTTCGCTTTTATAATATTAGTGAAGGATACTGATGGGTGTTATAATAAGGTATTGTTGTGTTCGCAGGCTGGCGGCAAGACGTACGGGAAGCGGGAGTCGCGGGCGCCGGCCGCCACCCCTCCACACAAGAAATGCAATTACCACAAAACGTTTCATGATCGCATCATTATAATTATATAATAAATAAATACTATATAGAGACGCGACGCGGCCGACCGTCGCCGCGCGTCCTAAGCTAACTTTCTGTTAAGTTGCTATTGTCCGATATCTTGTTAGTTAAAGCAAACAGGTGAAATGGAAGGGTGTATGTTTATACATGTTTATATATAATGAATATTGTAGGTTAATTTTGTGCTGTTTCCAGAATAAGAATTTCGATGCAGGTTTTAATAACTGAGCGCCACTCTAGATTGTATGAGAGGAAAATTCACAAGATTTATATGGTTATTATAATATAAACGTTTATTTTAAAGCTTTGTATCTATTGTCGTAAGTTCGTCGTGGCGTCGCTCGCGCACTACGTCACTGCGGTCGGTGGCACCACGGGCACCGACGGTTAGCGCCGATCATTTGCTTGTTATTAGACACACCTAGCGTAAGGCGTAAGTTAAGGCGGACGTGAGATTGTAGCTGTAATGTTTAACGTGCGGTGGTGCGACCGGCCCGAGTGTGTGCTGCGTGCTGGGACAGGAGGACTGGAGGACTGGAGGCTTGCTATGTTACGTGTGAGCTTGTGTGGCGTAGTGTCCGACCGTACATAAGTTTTATCTCTCAAGCTGTCCATTACCAAGTGTAGGCTAATATCTGTTTTTATTCCAGCTTGTGTTAAAAAAGTAATTTCTTATCACTTGAGGTACTAATAATAAACCTTATTGTATGCACTGGGTGTTTATATTATTCATTCTGTATAGCGTATAGCTGGTATTGTATGGGGAGATTCAATGTACTGTCGTCTACACCCATATTGTTTCTGCGTCCCGTTACACGCGCCAAAAATAACGACACAGTGATTCAAATGGGGCCATTTTTGTTTCTGCATTGTTCGCAATAATTCATGCATTTGTCACTATCTTCAACATTGCCTTTACAACGCATGTGCAATAAACGTCGCATTGTAAAAGATTTTTATTGAGTTTATTATTACATAATAGAACATTTTCGATCTCCCCATACAAAACCAGTTTATAGACCACATTGTATTTATAATAAAGCGTTCTGGGGCTGCGCTATATTGGACATTTTGTGTTGTTATATTTAATTGGATCGCGAATTCTAACACAAATTGTAGATATAGCATATTGGCCTTAGACAATTAGACAGATATATAGTAAACTTGTAGCCATCGAAGCGGGATCATAGTATTAATTAAAAGACATATTCATTATCACTGTCACAGCAATAATGTGATAACTTTAAATTTTAATGCAGTCCGATGTTTCACTTATTAGAATAGACCCACCCACTCGTGAGGATTTCGTCCTTTTTTTACTCGACCGCATTAGACGGAGGGTATTGTTTTTCACTTAAATTGTTAAGAGAATTAGGTAAATGGTGATATGAATTTTTAATACTAATATATGAAACATTTGACATTAAAATTAACGCTAAAAATTATTTGATTCTCGATCTATAACTAACTTCGTTCGTCGTTATTTTTGTACTATTATGTCAGAGTTAAGTTTACTTAAATCAAGACCGCTAACCCCCTATAATTCTGTATTGAGGGTTCCTTAGAAATTAAAACAGTATGCTATATTTAAAGATGTTTTATTTTTATTGTCCTTAACACAACCTCCCACACGACATTCAAGTAATAATTTTATTGTTACTAAGACCTTTCAACAACAGCACCGCATCATATACTCATAGTCGTGGCATAGTCCGTGCAGATTCAAAGGACACTGCAGGAACTCGGGACAGAGAACCGGTAGTTGATCTATGAACAAGAAGCTTTGTTAATTCTATGCTCTACTACATTTCAACTAGTATGTCAAACAAATTATAAAACACGGAGTTTCTAAAACGACCAACCCGAACCGTGTACCTTTTCTCGACGTTTTATACGTGCCCATATCATCTGCCTAGCCTTTTTCCAACTATGTTGGGGTCGGCTTCCAGTCTAACCGGATGCAGCTGAATATCAGTATTTTACATGGAGCGACTGCCTATCTGACCTCCACAACCCAGTTAGTACTGGGTAATACGATACCCCTTGGTAAGACTGGTTGTCAGACTTTCGGGACACTGACTAGCTGTAACGTACCTGTGTACGTGCCCATATAGGACTATGTAAAATAAAAATAATTTGATTTGAAAAGCTGGGCAGATGATGATACTTAAGCTTTAAGAACAGACACCTAAAACTGCCTTTGTACCTCACTATCACTTTAAATCTGCCACCAGAATCATGATTATAATATAGTAAGGTATTAAACTCTTTCTCTTTTTTTTTAATTTAATAAATATCATCATCAGGTGTTTCTTAGTAGGTAGTAGCCACGTACTGTGGATTTGGGCCCAGTTGGTGGAAATAGGCTCGCCTTCTTTAACATGGGGCTTATAACTGGCGAAATTTGGGTCTACTATTATTTAGAGACACCTCTAACTCCCCCTCTTGGGGATTAAACGCGTGTTTTGCTATCATTAGAGGACCACGCTGGTTCTCGTTTGTGATTTCAGTGGACTTGGCCGGACAGTAAGCAAACTATACCAAAGAGGGTACCTACATATTCGGTAGGTCACGTAAGTTAGATGGAACAAATATAGTACGAGAGCCCACGACCAAAATTTTTGTCTCATAGCAATACGGCCAAAACCGCATCAAATCGATAGATACGATTATCCTGAACTCGAAAATACCAATATCAGACATTTTCCGCGTAGCGTTTGATCTGACCGAATTTTCAAAATTGTCAAAGAATTTTACCGAACTGCATCATAGCAATATGTCTGATTTGCAGACTGTAGTTGAATGATAGTTCTGAGATACCGGAAACATATTTTTCAGACGTTAGTGGTGTAGCGCAAACCCGTAAAATCACTTAAGAAAATTAAAAATGAGACAAAAAAAATGTCTCATAGCAATACGTCTGAAAATTTTTTTTATTAGTAAATTTTGGTTATTTGATGCGAACAAAACAATTTTCAGACGGAAATGTGAACGCATTAAATTTTGAGACCGTTTTGAAAATGTTAACAAATTTTACCGATCGGTATCATAGCAATATGTCTGAAAATTGTTGGACATGATAAAATAAGTTGTCCACATGTGCAAAAAAATTATATCAGACAAATTAAGTGTAGCACCTTCTCTATCAGACAACTTTTCGATACTCAGATATCATTTAAAAATCGTATTGAGGCATCTTGAATTTTCTGTTACAAACCAATGAATACGTTGCGACCCTGAATTTATTAGATGATAATTAACAAAGAACTTACCCGAAACCGTAACATTTTTATTATTATGTTATTCAAATATTTTATGTGATTTTTTATTAAATATACCGTTGGAATTATAATCAAAGGTGATATTTATCGAAAGCAAAACGGGGAAAAAATAATGTCAGTTTGTAATTAGCAAAACTATTTTTCATTCAATTATTTTATTTGTACTTGTATCAAAATGTACTATATTCAATAGATAAAGTTTTTATCTACAACAAATAAAATTCGAAGTCAAAAATTCTAACAAAAAAAAATACGTAGTAGTTTTTTTTTGTAATTTTTGAGAAACTACAAGAACTAAGTTATAATTTTAATTTAGAAACACTTGTTAATTACCTACTTCTTTGATCTCAATTTCCATTTCTCAATTTAATGAATCATTATTTAATCTTTCTTTCAACCATAGAACCAGTAAGAAATTACGTAGGCAACTTAGAAAAAATAAATAATCAACGGGCGTGCGTTTTATTTGCCATATGTGTACGATGCGCAAAGCGATCCCCACCCTTCCGCCGAGCGCTCAAGATCCGTGCCGGTATCTATAATAGTAAGAAAGGGGCAGGAGCGTAACAAGCGCTGAGGCTGTTGAATATCTATGAAGGCTGTAAATTTAAAAAAAACATTTAACAGAGGCGTCGGCCAGGCGACTCCGAAACGTTATTTTCGTTTTTGGGAGTATATGCTACACTTAAAGTGTCTGAAAACAGGTTTTTGGTAATCATGGCAGCAATACGAAAAGTTGAAAAAAAAATTATCCGTATTGCTATGATACAGGTCGGCTAAATTTGTTGACATTTTCAAAAATGCGCTCAGGCTAAATGCTACGCGCAAAATGTCTGAAAACAAACTTTTTCGTAATACAATTATAAAATCTATGTACATTGTCACTATCAGACGTATTGCTATAATACCGACTGTCTTTTTTTTTTGACACAGCAGAAATGGCCTCCCACGCAGTTGCTACACTTTCGACCGTTACTACACTTAGTCGGGTTCAGAATCATACAATCTAACGATTTTATAGGGTTTTTGCCGTATTGCTATGAGACATGGTTTTGGTCGTGGGCTCTCGTACTAATATGTTAGGTGTCGCAAATGCAACAACTTATTTACCTAGTGTGTAAGCACAACCGCAACAGTATCCATGGATGACAGCTTCATCTTCTTCGCAGCCCTTCGGGGGACATCCATTACACCACATGCCGATCCATAGCCACGGCAAGTTCACTGCAAAAATATAGGAAGATTACATTCAACATTATCTAGCTTAACTTCTTCAACGCTATTCAGGATTCCCTAAGTTGAGTAAAAAGGATTTTATCAAGTTTTAACCGACATCAAAAGGTTCTAGAGGTTCTTAATTCGACTGTATGTTTTTTTTTTTAATGTTTTTACGCGATTGTTACTAAAAGATATTAGCAGAACATCATGTTTTATAGACGATTACTTATAAACTACCCTAGCAATATAAATAAAATTGATATTGGACCACCTCGAAAGTATAGCTTTTCGAACACAAAAATAATTATGATATCTAATCGGTCCACAGGAGTCGGAGTAATCAGTGACTATACTTACATAAAAAAGCGGTCGAACATAGAAGCTCCTCCTTTTTTGAAGTCAGTTGAAAAAATGACACACAATAAACTACTTAAAAACTTGCGCAAAAAGATTACTTACCTCGAGGAGCTTTCCTAACGGCATCTATCCCGCTAGCACTGGACGATGGCCTTAAAAATATACCAGGAACACATTTACTTAAAGACACTATCACAAAAATAAGGTACAACGTCCTCTTTGAAAACATCTTGTTATCCTAAGTTCAAGTTAACGGTAACTCCTTTATATATCTGTTAGTTAACAGGTGTGTAATTCTAACTAATTAGTAATTAGCTGTAGGTCAGTGGCATGAGATAAGATAAGACATTGCATTAGACCAGTTACTCACCAAGAGGTTTTTATACTGACATTGACCGTACGTCCCGTCGGTTCTTAAAATTCCCTTCCTTTGCTAACCCGTAGTTGCGTATAAACTGCGTGTTTTTAATTGGTAGTCACTGAGAATAGGTTCCTTGGATCAATTCCTAAGGCCGGCTGTTGCCGTGTCGACGGCGCGTTCGTGTTCCACGCGCCCCTCAAAGAGATGTCAACAAAGCAGAGAGCCTGCCAGGGCCACCGCCTGCCGAGGTTGCGGGTTGTTCGAAAGAGATTACCGTGGCCCCGAACATAAAGGGCAAAACATGGGTAAATTTAAGTTAGTAAAAGTCTGCCCCCTCCCCTCCCGCTCCGCCCTGAGCGGGGGAAGTTATTTGATAATATCCCATCCGCAAAAAAAGGCCGGTTGACTAGACTTACCCGTTACTGAATATCTTTCTTCAACTTTCAAACTTCATGTTCTACGGAGTTACCCCTTTCATACAGAGACAATAGCTTAATAAATTACGTTGTTTTATAGCCGTTATTTTGTACTAGGCTGTGTAGGGTTTTTGTCATTGCGCCGATTGCGTTTAAAATGAGCATAGAGAAAATAGCCGCTTAATCTAAAAAATGAGAGGTGCATGGCAGGAAGCTTGTATTACCTTTTTGGTTTTACGCATATATAAATTAAACAATGTTTTCTACAAAAACGTTTATTAATTTACATCGTAATAGGTACAAATGTATTAATTAATTACAAACAACATGTAGTGGTGTCAAGTGTCAAGGGACACTTTTGTCAAAAATAAATTAAGTGAGATCAAAATAATATCACAGTGAAATATAGGTACAAACATTACGCAAATACACATAGGTACTTACTTACTTAAAATTAAGGGAAATAAAAGAGCCTTACGTTGTACTTATACCTAAAGTAAATAAATCAGTGTGCTTTTGGCAGTTGTGACTAGATATTTTAAAAAAAAAAACGTTGCCCCACTCTAGGAATTTCTTTCGTATCGTTTTGAAAACACTGCTGGATTGCAATCCCTACTATGTTCTTACTACTACTATACTAACTTTATCTATTGTTAAATACTTATTAAATAAAATGTAATGTGATGTCCTGTTGGCGTTCTTACCTATTTTAAAGAAATACATTAATCTACACCTTGATTGAATAGCCATTCATATAGACTGATCTTTAATGGTTAGTCAGACCGGTATTAACAGATTGTAGATTGAGGTACGCCTATTTCCTACCAACCTCCGGTGTGATGATCAGCCTCCTGATCCTAATTTTACCGCTCCTTCAATAAGGTTTCCAATAAAAACTTAACATTTAACATTAAAAATTGTTAAATTGAAATTACTCGCTCTAAGTAAGATTTCAAATAATAAGAATATCTATTATTAATAAAACTGAATGAAGTCTTGGACCAATGTAAATGTCCCGTAATTATACAACTAATTACAATAGTACCTATTTAATTTATTAAATGTTGGCACAAAACAGACAACATCTATTTCCACAACACTATAGGAAGATTTCCGATATTTTGTGAACATTTTTAACGTAAAAATAATAGTTAATATATGTGCGAAAAAAAGCAATCCTTGGAATCAATTATTTCCTACAATATTCTACATGTCATGGTAATCTTTGTTATCTAATCACAGAACTAACATACATGAAGCTGTACCACATAATTATCCCTATAACACATATTAAAAATCAGCATCTGCTAGCATAAAGATCTCAGTACGGATACGTTAGAATGAATCACGGTAAAATAATCTCTTTCTTTTTTTTCAGGTCCCAACTTATCAGCACAGGATATTTGTATTTTATGCAAGCAGTCTCAAGATTCTTTGAAAGTCTTCTACTGGAGAGTAACAAATAAATACTTAATAAATCTTAAGAATTTAGGTAACAATACCTAGGTACTTACATCAAAATAAAAAAAATTAAAAACTATAAAGGCTGAATATCAACTTTCCTCTTCTCCATAAATCAACACCATTACTTCTTTTTTGTGTGGTTAGCGTCTATCTTGGTGTCACAGTTTTTATGCCATCCAATCCAATATCAAGGCCTCTGAGTTTTCTCTTAAATGCCGGCGAGAAATATCTCTCAGACATTGCCGTTTTGGTTTCCTCACAATGGTTTCTTTCACCGAAGCAAGTAATCATTACACAAATATGAAATTTCAGAGCTCTTGGGTTCGAAATCGAGACCTATTGGCATGGCAGTCCGACGGTTACACCATTGGGCTTTTTATTACTGCTGACACTAAAACTAATCTGTAATCATTCATTAACCATAAGATTTTTATACAATATTTCACCCGGTTTACGGTTACTGCCCCGCTCCTATGGGTAGTAGCGTGATGTTATATAGTCTATGTCACTCAGTAAAAATGTAGCTTTCTAATGGTGAAGGTATTTTTTAGATCGGTCCAGTAGTTTTGGAGACAACACTTTCCTCTTTATAATATTATAAGTGTAGATATTAATTCAACCTCTTTCTACGAATACTGTAACCTTCCTTCTCTTCATTCTTCCACCTGAGTTAAACAGAAGCCCTTTCAATGAGCTCAGGCGCGAGTGCGAGAGACACGCGGCGATGCAGTCGGTGGGCCCGAGGTGGCGCCGCCAACAGGGCTCCGCCCTCACACTGCTTGTTGCCCAGGCAGTTACATGAGCATACCTAGGAGAAATAAAGTAAAAAAATAAATATTTGTTCCGTACGGGGATCAAACCCAAAACACGCAGCGCAACAGCCTCTCGCCCTGCAATTGCGCCAACCGTGCCGTCTAAATTTCTCGTCACACAAGTGCGCTACTTTTTGTATTATTTTTTTTAACTTTGCTTTGTTTTCAATTGCATACACTGCTTAATGTGAAGTGGAAGAGCGGAGTCACCTAACACAAGCATCTCCTTGCTTAAAAGGTGATCTCCAAAACATGTATGTTAAAGTAATATGTAATTGAAATAAACCTTTTTTTATTATTTCAATCCAATTCATCATTTTCCTGCCCTTATCCCATTCTATTTGGGGTCGGCGCAACACTTTTTCTTCTTCCATTCTCCCCTATCAGACGTCACGATATCATTTACTCCTTTCTCCTTCATATCATTCCTTACATAATCCATTCGTCTTTTCTTTGGCCTTCCTCTCGCTCTCCGTCCATTAACATTTAGATCCATCACTCTTTTAGTCACATGTGCTTCATGTAATGAGGGGGCTCATTACATGTCCATACCAAGACTAACGACTCACTTTTAATTTTTATTTAGTCAAATAAATTAATTAATTTTATCAGGTAGATCATGATTATCTGCCTAGCCTCTTCCCAATTATGTTGGGTCAGTTTCCAGCCCGAATGCAGCTGAATACCAGTATTTTACATAGAGCGACTGCTTATCTGTCCCCAACAACCCATTTATACCTGGGTAATACGATACCCCTCGGTAAGACTGGTTGTCAGACTTTCGGGACACTGATTGTCTGTAACGATGACTGTCAAACAGATTCACAGATAAACCTGAGCAAGGGCAGCTTAACCTAAAGATCGACCAGAGCGGCTGCTATTATCTAGGTACGAGTGCATCTAAATTAGGCAGATGAAAAGTTAACACATAAGAGACTTCCAGGTTATAAACTATCTGTCTGGCAAATTTCATTCAAATCTGTTCATTAGTATTTACGTAAAAGGGAAACAAACACATCCATACATCTTCACAAACTTTCGCATTTATAATTAAGTAGGAATTTGCGATGGTGCCAGGCGTAAGTAAAATTGAAGAATAGGAATACTTGCATAGGAAATCTATCCATGTTTCTATATGAAACAATCGCATTATTTGAGCATCGCATTCCCTAATAATCAATCATGTATCTATGACGCCACGATTAACGGTCAACTCTATATAGAAGCAAGTTTGATATACAATACAATCCATTCATGTGCACGAATGTGTTAATTGCTGGTACATTATGTGGGCCGATCCCGGCGGCACTGCAATGCCGGGCCGACCCGCGACGGGAGTGGAGCGAGCCCCGAACATCCCGTCAGCTTACAAAAATCAGATTAATATACTGGTCCCTCATTGAGGGAACTTTCAGATATTAAGCTGAAAAGAACAGATACTACACTTTGATCTTAGCCAAAAGGCCGAGAAGCGATAACTAACAAACTAGAACTGGGGAGGGTCATTCAATCGCGGAGAATCTTAACACCGCGATTCAGAAATGCGCGTCATCAGCATAGTGACATCTAGCGGCCGGATGTGAAACTAACTCGGCAAATACCTAACCTAAAAATAAAGTAACTTTATTTTTAGGTTAGGTATTTACAACTGTTGTAAATATTTTTAGGGTGACATTACATTACACTTTTGTTGATGTATGTATGATGTATTCATCAAATGACGCATTTACATAACAGAATGAGATGATAAACGAAAACGAGCATGTTTCACCAGTTTTATTCAAAGATTTAACCCTTACTCGTTGTTAACTCACCGATGCCTGATCATCATGAGATCTCTGTCGTCCCATTATTGGATGTTCATCTATTGGCAGAAGAATCCTGGAGCCATCTTTATCTTCTTCATCACGGGCGGCATCTTCAGCTTGCCTAGAAGTATTTATTTAATCAAAAATCAGCCACATCTATAATTACAGTGTAGCGAAATTATTTTATTTTAAGTAATAACTCCGTGTTAGTTACATATATGATCTATGTGACATAGGTACTCACATGGTCATGAACCGTAGAACCAACAAGTTGATGCTAGCGGCGACCACGGCTAGACCAAAGAGGATGAACACCAAACTTAGAGCGACGTACCCAGGCTTGCTGGTCAGTGCTTGGTCGTTCTAGAATATAGATGAAATAGCACTCAATTTTACATACAAAAACTTACGCCTTTGAAACTACAGTCAAACACACTACAGTAGGTACTTACTTACTACAACTATCTAGTATCACAAAAAAAAACATGTCATGAAAGTGCAAAATATTTTTATTTGCTAAAAAGTCTAATCGACTTTCAAAAAACCGGCCAAGAGCGTGACGGGCCACGCTCAGTGTAGGGTTCCGTAGTTTCCCGTCCGTCACAATAAGTGTTCTTTACCACGGTAGGTCATGAAAGCACGGAAAATCTTAACATCGACTTTTAAAAAAATGACATCATTACGCAACGCCATCTATCGAACCATTTATGAACTGGTTTTTACCTTAACATTTTGATGGTGTTAAAAAAATGAATTTTAGTTTTGTTCTAAATTGCCTTAGCATGTTCTTGATAGCAGTTTTATGTAGTTATAAGATACCGCCAATGCCAAGGAGAGACCAACCGAACAATTCGGTAATACCCGATCCAATGTAATAAGTACCTACAGCGCCATCTCTCGGGGAATTGGGTTACAAAGACGTGCAAGGAGGTAATTTTGGATTGCGAGAACCGATTTCAATAATTCTTTTTTTGTTTGAAAAAAAAATACGTTCAGGATAATAAAATATGTAAACGAAGTTAAAAAAATGCTTGCATATACGATTATACTACAAACTTAGTCCAGAAATTATTTTGTACAACTTTTTGTCTTTTTTGTACAAAAACTGTTGTGTCAATCAAGTTCAAAATAATTTTCCTAGAAAGTCCTTATAAAGTTCTACTTTTCAGATTTTTTTCATATTTTCTAAACTTATGGTTCAAAAGTTAGAGGGGGGGGGACACATTGTTTTTTACTTTTGGAGCGATTATTTCCGAAATTATTGACATTATCAAAAAATGATTTTAGTAAACCCCTATTCATTTTTTAATACCTTTCCAACAATATATCACACGTTAGGGTTGAAATTTAAAAAAAAAAACACTTCCCACTTTACATATAGGGTGGCTACCCTAATAAAACATTTTTTTCCAATTTTTATTTTACCACTTTGTCGGCGTGATTGATATACATATTGGTACCAAATTTCAGCTTTCTAGTGCTAACGGTCACAGAGATTAAGCGAGGACGGACGGACGGACGGACGGACGGACGGACGGACAGACAGACATGGCGAAACTATAAGGGTTCCTAGTTGACTACGGAACCCTAAAAACACTATAAATAACTTTAATTTCGGAAGTCGGTGGCAAAAAAGTCAATGAAACAAAGTCACCGACTTCCGAAAGTAGTTCTAGTTTTTTTGAAAGTCGGTTTTTGTTAGCCAGAGATTGTTAACGTGACAAAACAAAGTATAGCAAGGCCATAGGCTATTATAACATCACGCTACACTACAACCCTTAGGGACGAAACACCATTAGAGGTACACACAGAGCTAGTTTGCAATTAATTTTGTTTGAGTAACCATTTATAATTCAAATAAAACTATTACATACTTGCAAAGCAACGTAATCGCCGAATCCAATAGTGGTGAGTGTAACAAAGCAGTAATAGAAACTGTCGAAGTAACTCCAACCTTCGTAGCGCGAGAACACAGCAGCACCTGGCAGAAACGGAAGACAATCATATTGCTATTGTTTATTTTACAGGCGTTACCTGTGATTGTCTCGCAAAATAGGCGGCTCAGACATAGTGTAAAGAGGGGAAGTACGTTATCTTCATACAAACGCGTAGCGCGCGGCTTGTATGTGTGCGCCGTAGTATCTATGCGTCGCCGCACGCACACTAAACAAAATCTCGGCTCCTTTCGAGGTGTGCCAGTCGGGGCAAAGACTACAATATATATAGTCGGGGCTAACACTGCACGAGGTTCGCGCGTCACGGCTTTTCGGCACCGCTAAACGAATAAAAAATGTCTGATAACCGCGGGAGAAAGTATTGCTGTGTGTTTGGGTGTCTTAATAATTCATCAATTCCAGAATTGTCTCAGTTCAAATTACCTATTGAACAGGAAAGGTAAGCTACTCACTTATTCTAGCATAATTCAATTTTTTACTTCATAATGAGATACCTACCTACTGACTTCTTTTTGTTGTATTAGCATATTAGTTTTCTATCACACAGAGGAAGTAGAATAGAATAGAATAGAATATACTTTATTGCACACCAAAATCTACGAAACAAAACTGTTTTACAAAAAGATGTTAAATCTATGGTTACAATGGCGGTCTTATCGCTAAGAAGTACCGCGAGTTATCGCGAAGTAGGTAGGTAGGTAGGTCTACTTTCCCACTAGAATGTTTGTACTTTTGATCTGTCAACTGATTTACCGCTATTGCTTTGTTTACGTTTAGTTGTGCCGATTACTCAGTATTGTAGGTATATTAACTAAGTATCTAACTACCCACAGTTATGAAATCGTAATTAAAAATAAGTTATTGACTAATTTTAAATTATATATATACATATAAAGCAAAGTTCGAATCATAACAACAGATTTGATTATAGTCTAAGAGACAGGCAGAGAGTAGACAGACAGTTTTGAATGTTGTTTTACGGTGTTTTTTGTTTAATTATAATATTTTAGTCACTTTAAAATAAAAGTAAAAAATACAACTTCTCGACCCTTGCCAATTTATAGGTACTGAATTAAAATTTAGCTAAAAGTGACAACCCTATGACAGTAGGCAATTATATCGCGAATTGGGCCGGAGATAACCTACTTCCCCTCTATTTACTTTGGCTCAGACGTGGAGTTCAGCCCGTTATACAATACAGGCGTTACCTTTTCTTTTTTTCTAGTACCTTTACAAATTATACACGAGAACTTTTGGTGTAATTTACTTATTTTTTGAGCAAAACATCTCCAGGATATACTCTAACCACATGGCCCAGGTCATGTCAGTCTTATATGCGTCGTTTTATAGCGCGATGAGTGCGCTTCGTGTTATGAAAATGGTCAATGCAATCGCGCCTGTGCTCGTGCGATGGCTTGCAAGCTACAATTAGGACACTCGGGAAAATCTGTAACTCATCGTGCGTGAAGAGAACGCATCGTTATGTGACGATGTCCTGGAGCTCATTCAACATTATGTAGGTTTAAGAAATGGGTGGTTGATTATAATCGTTTCATTTTCTCGAATTGATGACACATTTGACCCCATTCCCACCAGTAGGTAATAATAAATCAATAAAGTATTTGATGTAAGTCAATATCAGTCTGTAACTGTAACCATTATTAGAGCGAAAATCTCACCTGTAGTTATAATAATTGACGATAGCATTCCGGTGGCGAACATGAGGTTCATTTCAGTGGCCTCCGTGGTGTTACATCGGAGGTAGCACTTGGCCCGTCTTATGACCACTGATGCGAACTTGTTCAGCCGCTCGCCTATACTCTGGAACATCACCAGGCCTAGGGGAATGCCCACCTGGAAACACGTTAAATTTGAATGATGGAAGGGGTCAGAAACCCCTCCCGTAATGGTGTTTTTTACACCATTACTGGAGGGGTTAATCTGACATTCATGTATCCTGTTTTGGGTGGGACGAAAAAATTTAATATGTACCTATAAATATTTTGATAAAAATTTAATGAGACACTTTTTTTTTGTTATTGACATGCGATTTTTACCATAGCATTTAATTTTTTTTCAAAATGTTTGTCCGTGATTTTCAATATAAACAGATTCGAAAACTGTTTTCGTTTATAAAAATACAAGTAACACTAGGTTATTAAAGTGACCCTTAATTCCCAATATCCGAATGGAAAATTGTCCACCATTTACCTGATAAATTAAGGACCAGGATTTATCTAGAGATGCTTAATCAGGATTAATCTACAAGTATTTAAGAAATCATCCAGATAAGTTAACTAGCACTTAAATAAAGTCAAATCAAAATAATTTGGGTACATACATCTATCTACCTATATCATACACCATACCATACCATACATTTAACAAGGATCCTTATATTCAACATTTCCGGTTAACCAAAACTTAAATAGCCATTTGAAATGGGTATTATATTATATCTTTTAATTAACCTTACCATAGCATAAGCCATACAAAACGCCTTCCCTCCATAAGTAACAGGTGTAGAGTGCCCATAGCCAATCATGGCTAGAACCACAGTCGCAAAGTAGAAGGCTCCAGCAAACTTCCACTGTGGCCCAGCTTTATGTGGCTTGTTCTCTATGATAACTATCTCAATCATGTGGTAGTCCTCTGGCGTTATGTTGTATCTACGTATTAAGCCATTTCTCATATCTGGAACAGAAATAGTAGATACCAAGTATCACGCTTGAAATCCCTGAAGGGTAGGACAGTGGTGTACCTATTAGTACACCCACAGTTCAAAAGTTATGTTTTGTTAAAGGGAGCAAGCCTATTAACATCAGCTGGACACAAACCTAGATTCTGTGACTGCTACTGAGAAAATTGTGACGGGAAAACCCAATAACCACAGGACCTGTTGCTCAGATATCATGCTTGTCACCAATGCGGCAGAATATTAAATTATATTTAAAATGCATTGCTTGCTCTACTTTGAGTTGTTCCGGACCTGATTTTTTACTAGAGTGCTCATAAAACTAAGTAAATATATTAAAAAGATATATGTCTCCAAAAAGCTTAGTCGAATGATTTTGAATGGCAGTGAAAATATTTTATTTGCTATATTTTTGGATGCCTTTAATTTAATATCTTGTTTGATTCTAGCAGTGCAACAAGATTCTAATAAGAACATATAGTTATCCTTTATGGAGTTTAGTTTTGTGATCACTTACCAGACAAAACTTCCCATCTTTTACTCTCGGTTTCGGACTCCAAAGCATCAAACACTGCGGCGCCAATCAGCAAATATGTGAACGTGCAGACCACCAGGGACAGTGTGCGCACGTTTTGACGCTTCATGATCACAACCAGAAACTTCCAATCAGTCGCAAAAAAATAATTGTTTCAACCTCACACCATGACCTGAAGAGTAGAAAAGGTTTGTGAAAAATTGCTTCCAACTTATAGGTAAAGGTTAATGTAGATTCCTTCATTCATTGATAGGGTTTTTAAGTTTTAGGTACGAAAAAATCAAGTAAAAATGTCTTTTTTCTTTGAAAATACAAAAACACTTGCAGTTTGTTGAATATAATATTTTTAAAGAATTGCTCACGTTGTATTTGGCACTTTATTAAATTAGTTCATGCTGGTTCAATAGTTAGATATTATGAAATAAATAATCCTAATGTAAGGCATTTAAAATCGAAATAAATACAAAATATTTAAAAATAGCAAGTGCTTCAGTCGATATTATTGAATGACAGTACCACTGAAATTACAAAATACACTTCCATGTTTGTTAACAAATGTTCAAAAGTGTATGTTCCTTTTTTTTTTTTTTTTTTTTTTCTGGTTTTTGGCTTTGCACTATTCGTGCTTATTGCCACTGACAATATAATTTAGATATTAAAAACGTAGGAATCGATTCCACGCGAAACGAAAAAATATTAAAAAGGATAATTTGGGAACGGAAATGAGATAAATTGTTATTAAACAAAATTACAAAATACTTTTAAATTATAGTTACAAAAATATGATAAAATAACGACAACGGCCAGCTTGGAGTTATTGTTATTACTTTTAAATTACACCTACTACTACTTAATAAAACAAATATTTACATGAACGTTTAAATAGATATATCATTATTTACAAGGAAAAATGCAATGGTTTTATAAACATCTACATTAAAATTAAATAAAATACACGAGATAGAAGTGGGAAAAGGGACTCGGAGGGAAACAAGATTTTGGAAGAGTAAGGAATGATCATAGAGAGGGCAAGCCAAAATAAGGTGGTTCAGATCTCCCACCTCAGCACCACATTCACACACAGGGTTCTGTACAATTCCAAGTCTGGCAAGATGAGCAGGAGTGCACACATGACCCAATCGCAAACGTATAAATATGGTTGAAATTTTTTTGCTTATCTTGTACCTGCAAAACCAAGGTTTGGTCGGAATGGATGGCTGAATTTTGCGATAAAATTTCCCTTTCAGTGACTGCTTCGACCAAAGCTGAGCCCAGGATTCCTGTAGATAAACTTTGGGCAGAGCAGCCAGATCTTGGGAGTTGTTTTCATATGGAAAAACGTCTCCACACAATACGGCATCGTTAGCTAACTGGTCCGCTCTCTCATTACCTGAAATGCCACAATGTGCGGGTATCCACGCAAAATGCACTGAATAGCCCTTAATTGTACATTTGTGAAGTAGCTCACGTGTAGCAAGTATTATAGAAGGATTATGATCATAGAAAGGAAATCTGGCCAAAGATTGCAAGGCGCTCCTTGCATCAGTTAAAATAAGTGAGTTCCGTAAATCCATAAGAAGTATATACTCGACAGCTTTGAATAAACCGTAACATTCTCCCGTAAATACAGATGATTCGGGCGGGAGCTTTATTTTTTGAATTATATTAAATTGTGAGTGGTATACACCTACTCCCACACATGAGTCTCTTCCATGCTTCGAAGCATCTGTGAACAGGAGCTGACAGCCATTCCAGTCTTTATCAATGGTGAAGTTGAAGTATTCATTATGACACACGTCATCTCGGTAAATGTTGAGGTTATAATGAATATTTGGTGACATGATTAATGAACAGTAATTATTGTGAAAAATAGGAAGAAATTGAGATTGGTGGCAAGGTGCTTCAATAGAATTGTATTTTCTAAAGCTTTTAACTAAACACGGAGTAGCTTTGTGCCTCCAGTACGTGGATGACGCTACTTCAGTAGAGAGAGTGGAAAGTTTATTTCTCAAAGGATGACATGTAAATTGCAGGCACCGAGCCATAAATCTATCAGCTAGAAATTGCCGTCGCAAATGAAGTGGAGGATCTCCACATTCCACTTGGAGACAATTAATAGGACTACTTTTCATTGCACCTGAAACTACTCTGAGCGCTTTGGATTGGATGCTGTCCAATTTTTTAAGACCAGCAACATTAGCAGGTTCCAGCAAAAAGGTCCCATAGTCCAATACACTTCTAATCAAGGTGTTGTACAATAACTTTAATGAAAAGGGATGTGCTCCCCACCAAACTCCAGAAAGGCATCGAATAATGTTGATATTTCGTTCACATTTAGCAGCTATATAATCACAGTGTGGTAAGCCTGTAAGATGTGTATCCAAAATAAGGCCTAAAAATTTTACTTGGTTTTTAACCACCATAGGGATATTATTATAACTTACTGTAACTACAGGAGGTTTACGCATTCTAGTAAACAAGACAATGTTACTTTTATCAATTGACAGGTGTAGACCATTGGTTTCCAACCAAGTCTTTAGTATGCATAAAGAAGAGGTTAAGGAAGTACAAATATTAGGGACAGAGTGACCAGATAAATAAAGAAGTAAATCGTCTGCATATTGAAGGACTTGTACTGACTTATTAAGGGAGTGTTCTAAATCATAAGTGTAAATATTATAGAGCAGTGGACTAAGAACAGAACCCTGAGGGAGACCTTTCCATACTAAACGAGTAAATGTACACCCTTCAATATGTAGATTTAAAGATCTCTCTGAGAGCATATTAATTATGAAATTTGCCAGCATTGTTGGAATTTGTAATAATTTCAACTTATGTTCCAGGACTGATACAAGGACATTATCATAAGCAGAGTTAATATCCAGGAATGCAGCAATTACAGAGTTATTAGAAGAAAAGGCTAAGCGAATATCAGTTGTAAATATACTGAGACTGTCAATTGTACTTTTACCCTTTCTAAAACCAAACTGTGATGTAGCTAGCAGGTTTTTGCTTTCCAAAAACCACTCCAATCGATTCTTAATGAGATGTTCAGCAATTTTAGCAAGTACTGTTGATAGTGCAATTGGTCGATAAGAAGTAACATTAGAAGAAGGTTTGTTTGGTTTCAAAATGGGAATAATTGTTTGAGACTTCCAACTTGATGGAATGTTGCCAGATATTAAAGCTGTATTTATGAGATTTAAATATATTAAAAGAACAGAGTCAGACAGATTAGCTATAAATGAATATGGTATACCATCTTCTCCAGGTGCTGAATCCTTAACATGTGAAAGGACTCCTTTCAACTCACTTAGTGTGAAGAGAGAATTCAATTCGGAATCAGAAGTAGGAACATAGGGAAAATGAATTAAAGATCTGTGTTCTGGGACTGAAGGAGGTGCTAAGTGATCCATGAACTCATTGGCCAATTCTAATGGTAGCTTTGAGGCTGTTGTGTCACTGAATGCTGACCTGAATCGCCTAATATTTCGCCACACTACAGAGGCGTTAACTTCTGGGGAGATAGATGCACAAAACCTTTGCCAACCTTCGAATTTCTTTGTTCTAAGGAGTTTCCGAGTTGCACGAGCAGTTTCTAGGTACATCTCAAAATTGTGACGAGTCATAGTATGATAATATGTTTTTTCTGCTTCTTTTCTTTTCTTAATGGCCTGAGTACACTCAGCATCCCACCAAGGTGGTGAAGGAATTTTGCCTGTAGCACCATTCTTAATAGGGAATGTATTATCTGCCACTTCTATTAAAATTCTTGTTATTTCAGTAGATAATAACTGAGGGTCATGTAATTGTAAGGAATTGGATAAAGCAAGAAATCTTTCTTCTACACAATTTTTGAATGTATCCCAGTCTGCGTTTTGAAGTCTGTACTTTAATCTTGGTGTTGGACTATAAGCTTCTGGTTTTTTATGTGGGAAAGAAATGATTAATGGAAAATGATCACTACCATGAGCAGAAGATAAAGGAAACCAGGATAACTTTGATGCTAATTCAGGTGTGCATATTGAGAGATCAGGAGCACTTATTCCCTCATCTGGATTAGTTTGACGTGTTGGTAGAGACGTGTTTAAAATACATAAATTATTAGAGTCTAGAATTTCTAATAATTTTTCCCCATAGTAATTGGTACTAGAACTTCCCCAGGACTGATGTTGTGTATTAAAATCGCCCATTACCAAAAATGGTTTAGGTAAAACTGATAAAAGATTATTAATTTCAGAAAGAATATTTACAGTAGGACGAGAATAATATATACATACTAAACATATTTTATTTACAATAACAGCAACGGCAGAAATATCGTCACTGAGACTGGGTAGAGGAAAAGATTGAAAGGACAAGTTATTTTTTACGAGTATGGCGACACCGCCATACCCATCGCTTCTGTCTGTTCTAAGACACGCATAACCAGGTATTCTAAATGAGAACCCTGGTTTAAGCCATGTCTCACAGAGAGCGACTGCAAAGGGATCGTACTTATTTAATATATATTGTAATTCAGGTTTTTTATTGGCGATGCTGCGACTGTTCCACTGAACAATCTTGGATAGATTTGGATCCATTATGATTTTGGTTAAATAAGTTAGACAGCGTATCAATTACAGTGGCAACGTTGGACGGTTCAATAGTGTTATTTTTAGATAACGTATTAATCAACATGATAATTATATTTAAAATTTGACTTTCATTATTAGTTGTTTTATTTTGCAATGCAACACCATTTCCTGACGTCGACACTTCATTGTAGATGTGTTCTTGATGAGCTGCCCGGTCATACCCCTTAGTAGTTTTTGGGGGATCCCGAGGTTTTAAAAAAACGGTTTTCTTGTGTGATGTGTTAGGTGAATGGGGTAAAGGTCGTGAAATATTGGTGTTGTGCTTGTTGATTGATGGAACAGATGATGCAGTTGTTACCACATCTGCATATAATTTGGAAATTGGGGGGTGAAGCTGTGATGCTTCAGCATACGACACGCAACTATGGGCCATGTAGTGCTTAATTGCTTTCTGTCTTTCGAACTCTGGGCATTTTTTATTAATGGCGTAATGAGTGCCACCGCAATGACAGCATTTACTATCGCTTTCGTCGTCAATACTACAAGTGTCAGGAGAATGCCTCTCCCCACACTTGAAGCATTGAGGGTTCGACCTACATTGTACCTTTGTGTGTCCAAAACGACAACAATTAAAACATTGTATTGTAGGGAATGTATACAATTCTACTGGCATAGAATTGTAACAACAAAACACACGTTTTGGTAAAATTTGTCCATCAAAGGTTAGCACGACTGTTTGTGATGGTTTCCATACAGGGGTCGGTACGTGTACTTTATAGTTGAGGCGCCTTGCCTTGATAACTTTCCCGCAACCGGTGGGGACAGACACATTTTCTATTATTTCGTCGGGGGACCATTCAGTAGGGACACCTTTAATTATTCCTACTCGACACACATTAATTGAGGGTACAAATGCCTTCAATTTCTCTTTGGCTAGACAAGGGTCATTTATAAAAGAGTTTGCATCCAGGTGACGAGAGAAGCTTAGTGCGATTCTATTGCGACCAATTCGTTTTAGCGAACCATTGATAATGTTGTTGTACTTTCGTTTTTTAAGGAAGTGCCCTAAAGTGATAGGGTGTAATATTTGACTCGAGTTTACGGAATCCATTGATACTTTTTGGATGTGTACTACGTATGGCGATAGGTCTGTGGCTTCGTACAAAGCCCTAGCAACCTGTGGCGTCTTCTGGGGGAGATCCGATTTACCCATTTCCCTCCGGGGGTCATCCACAGACAGTGGAGTGGTTTCCTGATGACTGAGAACTGTTGGTATTGCTAATTCGATTGTTGGATTGTTACTATCTAAACTATCACAATGGCAGTGTGTATTTTTATTGGTTTCTGTTATAGAGTGACCATGTCGCCTTCTTTTATTGCATTGCTTGCAATATTTGCGTGGAGCCCTAGCCCTTTTCCGCTCCGATCTCGTTATGGACGAGTCTGTGTCCATACTCGACTCAATTGTTACATTTTGCCCGACCGAGGGGACTGTGCCCCCCGGATCAGGCGGTTCGTTGTCCATAGGTCAGTAAAAAATAAAATATAACAAACTTACCCAAAATATGAAGAACAAAATATACTTACAAACAATAAATTTAACTATTCTTATCTATATCTACATAAATCTATACAACTTATCTCAAATTTAAATAGTTTTAGAAAAACCGAAAGAAAAATCACGACCGCCAAATTCGACGATTCCCGCGCTTTTTTCAATTATGTTCCTTTTATATTATAGTACTCTGTGGTGTATGGTGTTGTAACAGCAATGGAAATATTGTGTTTCGTACTCCGAAGATATCGGGTTATGAAGCATTATTTTTATGTCGGTTTTCATCAGGCATGGGTTGAAAAAGTCAAAAATACTAAAATAATTGGGGCTATCTGGGGGAATCTATTTAGTTTTAGTCATTACAAAATATTGAAACGACGGAAAAAGATTAAGGATAATAATATCAATTACATTAACTCTTAAAATGGTCACAGACGAAAATCATAAATTTACGTAACGTAATTCATATTACATATTACTTACCAAGGTTCTGCTTAAGCAGCCATTTTAAACCCCCTTTTTTCAATCGTTTGAGTTTGTCTCGGTTCAGTTTAAGTGTATGCGCAAAACGTAATATTTCAGTCAATGTCAAATAGACAACAAATTGTCAACGCGACAATCTGTCACTTTCTTCTCGTGTGGGCTTGTTCGGCGAGTGCATGGCACTTTTTTCGAAATAAATATAATTATTGTAATACAAGCCCATAAACTGCTCCAAAATGAAAGTTGCGTGCAACAAATCCAACCCGCCGCTAGGTAATATACAGTGTACCATACATATTTCCTCACATTGCATCAGCTGAGAGAGCTAGGTTTAAAATAGGATTTTATTTTAACTTTCAGGTGGCTTGCTTGCTTTGGAGTTCTACAGATCTTCAGCGAAAGATGTCCAAGTTACTTGGGGCAGTGAATCTTCTGTTGTGCTGCCGAACTCTTCAAAACCGGTGCCATATGTCACCAGCAATGATTTGATAAGAATTCTTGAGAATGCCTATAACAAATCAGCTCAGCCCCTCCAGAAAGTTACAATGAACCATTGGCTTTCATTCAGCCTAGTCTTGGAGGATGAGATCCCTAAATCCATTGAGTATTTGGATACAACACTTGGCCCATTCACTTACTTAGTTGGAGAAACTTTATCTGTGTCTGATTTGGCAGTGTTTAGTGTTTTGTATGGTAAGTGGTTTTGCTATCTTTATATGCCAGTATTACAGTTGTCGTTCTTATCATTTTTATGATTCTTATAAAACTTTGAAATCAAACAATGTATAAAAAGTTTAGTAGCAATAGTTGTTGCAATAGATTTTATTTGGAACAATAACTGCCACAAAAATCAAAGTCAATATATTTTATTTCACATAGGCCTACATGGGCACTTATAAAACCAAACTCACAACTCTTTTAAATAAATCATTATTTTAGAACTGTAACAGTAACTCGGAGTGATGTGTATGTTACAGTATCAGGCAAGTTCAAGGATGTATCAAAGAAGAATCCTCCTAAGAACATCCTCCGCTGGATGAAGCTGATTGAGGCTCAGCCAGCTGTTGCCAAAGCTCTGAAAGAACTGCCTTCTGAGGTCTTGGATAGTCTGAGCAAGACTTCATCTAGGTTTGTAATACAGTGTATTTATATATTTACTAGCTGTGCTTAGCATGTGTTGCAATGCACCTTACATACCCTGCCAACCCTACCTACCCTACTTACCCTGCCAACCCTACCTACCCTTCCTACCCTACATACTCTACCTACCCTACCTACTCCACCTACCCTACCTACTCTACCTACCCTACCTACCCTGCATACCCTACTTACTCTACCTACCCTACCTACTCTACCTACCCTACCTACTCTACCTACTCTACCTACTCTACCTACTCTACCTACCCTACCTACTCTACCTACCCTACCTACCCTGCCTTCCCTACCAACATAGGGTATGAAACATAGATTACAACTCAGACAAGAAAATCAGTCAAGTCATTTTGGAGGAGCTTGGCAACTAAAACTGTGACACAAATATTTAATAATAATAGATAGTGGAAAATTATGGGTAAAAGTTTGTGTGAAGTCTTTATTGATCAATGTTTTTAATTAAAAAGTTATGGGTACATACAATTGGTACAATTAACATACTACTAACTATGTAGGTATTTATGACTTACAAACATAAATAATGTCAGAAAATTAAAAGAATAATACCTACAATCATCTTATGGTGACTAACACCTGGCATACTTAACAAAGTATGCTCTTTAATCATGGTGTAATTAATAACTTCAAAATTCTAACTTATTTGCTATCCTTACAGGAAGTCTCCATCAGGAAATGCTGAGGGTGGTCGCCAACAGGAAGGCAAATTCATTGAGCTGCCTCATGCTGAGATGGGCAAGGTTATTGTGCGGTTCCCGCCTGAAGCTTCAGGGTTAGTACTTACTTCCCTATACATAATATTTAAACACACATATAGCATTAATCTGCATGTTTGGCTATGCACTAAAAATTAATGTTAAAAAAAAAAATATTATATCAGTGAAAAAAATGTATAGCTGCTAGACAAATATTCTTAAGCCCTATATTTAGAAGTGCTTTGTCATTGACTGAATCTGCTGCTGATAATTTTAAACAAGGCTTTTTGAACGTCAATACACAAGACATTCTCCCAAAACGCCCACCACTTTCTAGTGTTTTAGCTGGAAAGAAGAAGTGGCGGTACAAACTCCTCAACAACCCATCTTCCCAGCATATTTTGAAAAACATTACACAACCTAAGAATTTCTCCTGTATCGTGGGTGCATTTACAAACATTCAAACTCACATATACAAACAGCCAGACCCAGAACAACTATCTGTAGGTCATACAAATATTTGTTCCATAACCCGCAACATGTAGCGCAGCTGTCAAATGCTTAGCCTCTGCGCCAAACGTGTCGCCATTTCTAACGGTATGAATTATTTCTCTTCTAGCTACCTCCACATTGGTCACGCTAAGGCTGCTCTTTTGAACCAGTACTACCAACTCGCATTCCAGGGGAAGCTCATCATGAGGTTTGATGACACCAACCCTGCTAAGGAAAATGCTGAATTTGAGAAGGTATGGAGTTAACGACGTGAGCTTTCGCCGAATTCAGAACATTGTTCTAGAGCAGGCAAATAAAAATATGCATCAGTTATTAAAAAAAAAATTGATAAAATCAATCCACTGTTGAGAATTTTGGACATTTGAAACGAGATCCTTAATTCCTTACCATGTTTGTTTGTTAGTGTTGGTAGCGTTTTCAACAGCGCCGAAGTATCGGGAACTCGATTATCAATAAACATGGTAAATTTCCCGTTTCATATGTCATTAACCTTTGAATTGACCACTTAAGTTGCAAAACCAAAGTTGTTTTAATTATAATAAACTGAATAATAATCGAAAATGTCCGATCACTAGCGAAAATGAAAAAAAAACACATATACCTACATTTTACTTTGCAACGGGGGTGAAGTAACGTAAAAAGGCGCTGGCGTGCAAGAGATTGCCTGCCACATTAAAAATTTAAAACATTTCAAGCAGATTAAATTAAATTTCTTTTTGCAACTAAAACGTTTTACAACCTTTTTGTATAACCCAGGTAATCCTAGAAGACGTAGAAATGCTAGAGATCAAGCCAGACCTTTTCACGCACACATCCCAGTACTTCGACCTGATGTTGGACTACTGTGTGAAGCTCATTAAGGAGGGCAAGGCCTTCGTGGACGATACGCCCGCTGAGCAAATGAAGAACGAGAGGGAACAGAAAGTTGATAGCAGGAACAGGAATAATTGTAAGTATTGGGCTCTTTGCCAGTTATGTTTTAATTGTCCCATGTAAGGAGGGAGGCGGGGTTGCGGGTTTTTCGAAAGAGATACAGCGGCCCCGAACATAACGGGCAATATAAGGAACATGGGTGGGTTTTAGTCAGTACAAGTTTGACCCTCCCGTCCGCTTCCCCAGAGTGGGGAAGTTATTTGATGATTTCCCATTCGCAAAAAAGGGGGGGAGCCCATTTCCATCAACGAGGTACAAAGTCAGCCTTCGTGACTGCTACTGAGAAATTTCTGATAGAAAAACTCAATAACATTGTTCTTACCTGTCAAACAGACCTAGGATCTCATGCTTAGCAATCGCTCTTCCACCCACTAGACCAACAAAGTGAAGTCAAAGTGCAAAACTAGTCGTCAAATTTTCGGATGATAAAATTTTTCACATACATTCTAAAAAAAACAAAATGTAAATCAAGTCCAAATGTAAACAATTTAAATGGCTGAAAAGGACAATAATGAGGATCAATTAAGTGCCAAAGGTTAGCGGGGTTGGTGAATGCCACATGCATGACATGGCTGTCTTGTGAATGTGATGTATCCATTGTTCAATTTATCTTTAGTAATAAAAAAACGTTTTTAGGGTCCCATACCACATGAGTAGATAAACGGAACAGAGACAAAGCTTCATACAACCGCGCGAATCGGTTGCACTACTACAAGCACGCGGAGCATGTGTGCGTGACCACTGGCCGCTTGTCGCGTACGCGGCGAGACTGGAAAAAACCGGTTTACGTAGGCACAGCCAGTTGACAATCTCAGGGTTCGTGCGACGTACGTTTTTTGTTTTGTTATGTGCAAGTTTGAATATTTTAATATAAAACGTGGTATTTTATTAATAATTATGGTTGTTTATTGTACTGTGTACTGTATGAATAATACTTTAAAAAATAAAAATATATCATACTTTAACTATCCCAAGGAGTACAATGGGTAATTAAATATTTGATTATTACTTTTTCAAGTAAATACCTTTATTGTATTGCATGATCCTTTTTTTAATAAGAAGAGGATACTATACGGTGTGTAAAAAGGTAAAAACCTGTTTATTATTATTACAAGCTTTTACTAATAATTTGTAGGTATGTGGGTGGCTAAATTATAAAAAGAAAATTATTAGAGTAAGTAATTTCTAAAGTATTATATCATACTGAATAATAAAACTATTTAACAAATGTTTTTTTTTATTTGTCTTAACCTATTGTGACAACCCTACCAAAATAGGTAACAATTTTGGACGTTCTTAGGAAGCTTTGTCTCTGTTCCGTTTATCTACTCATGTGCCCATACCTCAAAAGGGAAAAATAGAACCCTTATTGGATCACTTTGTTGTCCATCTGTGTCTGTAAAGACCCTTTATCTCGGGAACACGTGGAGTATCGACTTGAAATTAAAACCATATACAGTCTGTGGTCCCTTTGTGCTGTGAAAAAATCAACCCTCTAAAAGATATGGCCGTTTATGTCGCAAGGTGTTACGGAACCTTCGGTGTGCGAGTCCGACTCGCACTTGGACGGTTTTTTTTCTCACCTTGATGCTTTTTTTTTGTTGATTACCTGTATATGTAATACAGTTAATCAATAAAAAAAATCAGTCTTTTGTTTTTGCATCAAATATTTTTTTGTCTATATCTTGTGTATGTACTTAATGCCTAAAGTAGTGTTGTGAAATAGGTACTGTTATACTTGGTGATAAATTATTGCATCATATTTATATATCTAGAAAAGCATGTCAATATAAAAAATAATAATGCAATAATTTCGAATATTAGAATAGTAGATAATTATGATCAAGCATAATATTTCCTACAAACATTATAAACCAGCTGGCACCCGTGATATCGAAAGAAAAAGTATCCTATGTGTTATTCCAGACTATAATCTACATCTGTGCCAAATTTCATCAAGATCTTTTCAGCTGTTTTGACGTGAAAGAGTAACAAACATCGATCCATTCATCCTCACAAACATTCGCATTTATAATATTAGTAGAATAAAATTATTAAAGTGGGATGAGAAAGTTTGTGAGTCTGTATAGATGTTTGTTACTCTTACACGCAAAACCTACTTAACGGATTTAAATGTAACATACATTATAGTTTATTACCTGGATTAAAATCCTTATCCTTACTTAATATTATAAAAGCGAAAGTGAGTTTGTTTGTTACCTCTTCACGCTTTAATGGCTAAACCGATTTTGTTGAATTTTGGTACAGAGATAGTTGGGAACCAGGAGACGGACATAGGCTATATATATATTTTTTTAAAGTGGGATGTAAGGGAGAAAGAGGGAAGAAAAGGGAAAACTTAGCGTTGCTATTACAAATCGATAAGGCGCAAGGGGAACTGTGTTACCCCGAATTTAACGCGAGCGAAGCCGCGGGCCAAAGCTAGTATGATATAAAATAATGAAACTTTTAATCCCAATAGCACAATCATTTGGGACAATTACCAAACATCATGTGGCACGCGCTAGTTTTTATATTGTTAACCATCATTATTAACATTAAATACCTACACGCCTGTAGTTCCCGTAAGGTTTGGAAGCAAAAGTGTTCCCTATAGTATGCTCACATTTCGCCAAGGCTCCAATACGACTGCAGTAAAAATGTACTAAAGAATACTTCACAAGAAAATGTAATAATGTTTCCTTACTATTTTCCAGCCGTTGAAAAGAACCTACAACTATGGGAGGAGATGAAAAAGGCCAGTGACATCGGTGTGCAATGCTGTGTTCGCGCCAAGATTGACATGCAGTCACCTAACGGGTGCCTGCGAGACCCCACCATATACCGTTGCAAGCCCGAGACGCACCCGCGTACGGGCACACAGTACAAGTACGTTATACGAGTACCAAACTATCAATCAATCTTTTATTTTGTAGAACATAGGTGGGTTTACAGGTAGTAAATAAGAGATATGTTCACTATGTTTTGTCAATAGATGGAGTACAAAGTTAAGGTAAAAAAACAAGCAAAATAACATAATTATAAAATTATTAATAAAATAAAATTATGAAGTTAGTTAATTATTAGCTTCAAATGTCTAAATAACTTCAATTTACTTAATATATTCTTATTGTTTATCCCGGCTGTATTTTTAGATCTTTGAAAGTTGTCATAGGTAGTCATTCTGACAAACAGTCTTTGCCAAAGAGGTTTTGTATTTGGTCTCCACAACCCAGTACTAAATGGGTTGTGAAGACCAAGTTAAATGATTTCACAAACACTTATACAAGTCTTTTTTTTTAAAACTAGATGAGGCTGGTGTTTCGTACCCGACTACTCGGAGAAGAAACAGCCGAAACAAACTCAGAGGCCATAGTCTCTTTTAAGGTCCAGACAAAAATCTTGGTCAACTCACATGAGGACTATGCAGATTAGTGTCTGAAATGGTCTTTTTAAGATAGCACCACACAGATTAAGTGGACCCGCCAGTCAGTGCAAGCATTTGTCTGTTATCGTGTAGCTTGACTCATAACCCAAGGAGCTCAACGACACGACGAACAATACCAAAAAAGGACATTTGTGTAGGTCGCTTATAGTAGATTATATAGATCGTCAAAAACAAACAAATTAAATAGCAGTAATGACATTCACTATAAACAAATAAACAATATTTACAAAATTAAATTAATGAGATCATAAAATGTCACAAATCAAAATAATAATAATAAAAAAATTAAATTAAATAAAAAATAATAAAATATTTAACAAAGTAAATCATTTTTCATCATTTTCCTGCCCTTGCCCCATTCTATTTGGGGTCGGCGCAACACGTTTTCTTCTTCCATTCACTATCAGACGTCATGGCATCATTTACTCCTTTCTCCTTCATATCATTCCTTACACAATCCATCCATCGTTTCTTTGGCCTTCCTCTCGCTCGCCGTCCATCAACATTCAGATCCATCATTCTTTTAGTCACATGTCCTTCATCCCTCCTCATTACATGTCCATACCAAGACAAACGACTCCCTTTCAATTTTTCTGTAACAGGCGCAACTTTAAAACTTCGTCTGATATACTCATTCCTTACTTTATCCATTCTTGTCACTCCACACATCCATCTCCGCTACATGCAATCGTTTTTCATCCACCTTTTTTACAGCCCAGCATTCTGACCCATACAGTACAACAGGTCTATTCACGGACTTATATATTTTCCCCTTTAACTTGAGGGGCATCCGTGGGTCACAGTTGTTCCAGTGACCTGTCGCCATTTCATCCATCCTGCGTTGATATCGTTTTCCCCTTGGACAAACGACCCGAGGTACCGGAAGTTGGAGCAGATCGGTATAGGCGTTCCGGCAAGGGTTATAGGCACAGGACTAGAGAGACCGCCGAAATCGCAGAACAAGTATTCTGTTTTGGTTCTGCTTAATTTGAGGCCAACGTTCTCCAGCTTTTGCCACCACACTTCCAATCACAATTTAACAAAGTAAATAATAATGTGAAATCATTACATAAATGTCGAAGTGTATAAAATAAAGGAATAAATAAATGAAGCAAAGAAAAATGACTGCACGGCCAGATGACAATGATTAACCCAAAAATGAATGTTTCTTTCCAGAGTATACCCAACGTACGATTTCGCGTGCCCCATAGTGGACTCCATCGAGGGAGTGACGCACGTACTCCGAACTATGGAGTACCACGATAGAGACCCGCAGTTCTACTGGTTTATAGACGCGCTGGGCATCAGGAAACCTTACATCTGGGAATATAGTCGGTGAGTTGGAATTGAAAACTAAAAAGCTTGAACCTCAGTAAAAAGAAAAAAAAAAAAAAGTGACAGTTGTTTCTGCTTATTCTTAGATTGGAATTCCCAATCGGTCTTTTGACTACCTGTTACCCGCCACCTTCGTTCGCGTGAAATTATTGCTATAAAAATATTACTTTCCTATAAAAATAACATTTTGTTAATCATTTCTAGAGTCTTATTTTTACAAGGATTCTTTATCCTTTTTCTAAATAAAAGTAAAGTTATTCGTTATAAAATCAATTATCTTTTAGTAAAAAACCGTCAAAATGGATCTAGTATTTTTTGATATTTGGCAAGACCAATAGACAGATAGACAAAAAAATTTAAAACTACCTATGATTTTGTTTTAGGTTCCTTTTACACTTTCAAACGCATCCAGTAAGAAAATATTATTTCGAATTTACAAACATACACTTAAATTTTATTTATGTGCATAGATGGTCTACAAATTTTGTTTATCATGAATTAAATACAACAGCTACATCGGCCTTGCCGGCTAGATATTTCTCCAACCTCTAGCTATTCGTCGTTTTTATTTATTTATGTACACACAGAACAATTTATAAAAAAAGTACATAAGGAAAAAAGAGCACAAAGGTATTTTATGTAATAATTATTATATTTTTATTTCCGTGTTTACAGGTTAAGCATGACAAACACAGTGTTGTCTAAGAGAAAACTAACGTGGTTCGTGCAAGAAGGATTAGTCGATGGATGGTAAGATATTCAATTTGCTATATTTTTTATCAAAGCTCAATTTAACGCCTAATCAATTAGTCAGTGACAACATCTATTGAGCTAGATTTTGCTGCAACCGGCCAAAAATAACTCTTATGTCTATGCAATAAAGACGAAAAAGATGTAAGTCCCCGCTTTACGGTTCAAAGGGGAGTACGGGACGATTCAACACCGCAACGAACTAAAGGTGTGATACGTGATCCCGAGTTGATAAGTGATCCTGTCTCGATAAGTGTTCCGCGTCGATAAGTGTAAAACCAGAAGTTTAAAAATTAATGTGAATGCCCAGCTTATAACGCGCTTGTTTATATGCCGACCGATCCTTCGAGATAGTTCCACACCTCTGGAAGGTTCTTTACAGCTCCACAGTAGAACACTCTAGGATTATTCTCGAATCTTCTACATAGTTTCTAAGTGGAACATTTTAGACTCGGACGTATTCTAGAATGTTCTTGAAAATTACCTTAAGTAACGATAAATTACATAATGCGATTGAAACACCCGGTTGGCATATCGACTGTCGCATGCATCGTGACTGCTGGACAAAAGTCTTTAGAGGATGGGGTCTGGGGGATAAACGCCGGTGCCGAGGCGTGGAGAGACCATCTCTGGACGCGTACTGCGAGGGTTGGTGCGAAAAGACGCGGGAAAAAGCTCATGAAAGCAATTAGGGTAGGCCTTTTCCAGCAGTGGGTTAGAAAAGACAAGCCAAAAAAACCTGTCTGACATGATTCATCAATCCTAATGCCTAATCCTAACATGGGTTTAAGTTTAGTATGTCACAATTCTGGATAGCAGTCTTTATCTATGTTCCCTTGCAACCAGGGACGACCCTCGTATGCCCACCGTCCGCGGAGTCCTGCGCCGCGGCATGACAGTGGAAGGCCTGAGGCAGTTCATCACAGCCCAGGGCTCCAGCCGATCTGTGGTATTCATGGAGTGGGACAAGATCTGGGCCATCAACAAGAAGGTTTGTTACAAATAAGAATATATTTTGGCACAAAACTTCTTTGTTTATTGTGTGGTTAATGATAAACGAAGTTATAAAGTTACGAGCTTTTGCCCACGGCTTCGCTCGCGTTAAATTCGGGGTAACACAGTTCCCCTTTCCTGATTTGCAGGTACCTGCTACCTGTAGTTTTTGCCTATGCGCCTTATTTATTGTAATAGCAAAGCTAAGTTTTCCCTTTTCTTCCCCCCTCATTTCTCACTTAAATAGTAGATTATTAACCAAGGGGATAAAGCAGTGTCTTCTGTCGCGGGTGACGATTTAAATCTCGAGCGTAACGAAGGACACGAGGTTTACCCCCGAGCGTAGCGAGGGTGTTAAAAACTTAAATCACGAGCGAAGCGAGGGATTTAAGACGAGTCCTGAGTGTAGCGAGGGATTTAAGTTCACCCAAGACTAAGACAGCTTTATCACCGAGGAAAATACTTTACTTTTCGTACCATTTGCGAAAAAAATAACACAATAATAATATGAGATAAGCATTTATTAAAAATAATGACAATTAAAAGTAAAAGTTAACTTTCGAAACATTGGTCCAATTATTGATAGAGTGAGTTACATTTTTGTTTGGTACATTTATTGTTGATGAGTTGATTTGAATCCGACAATTCACTGTCACTGTCGCTTTGTTTTAACATCGTAACGTATTTTTAGAACATTAACTTATTTATAAAAATAAATTAAAATAAACTTAACGTTTATGTATTTGAAGAAAATAAATATGCGGCAAATTCCTAGACTAATATTTTTAATCGGAAAAGCAAAGGCATCAAGCTCATACGGCCTCGTCGGTTTTCGTAATTTTATTTAATAATCATAACTGCATAATAAATGCGTATTCCTTTTTCAAAAAGATGTATTATGCTTTAATATTATAAACTCAATGGTGTAAACACAGATGTAGTTCAGTATAAATTTTGGTAAGTATTCCAAATTTAAATCACATTCTCTCCCTAGAGGATGAATGAAATTCAGTACAATTTTCTTTCCCTGTTTTTAACAGATTAAAAATGACTATTGTTATGTTCGCTTTTTGTGGCATAGAATGTCACTTTTTTGAGCAAGTGGTACGAAAAAATATATATGTCCGTCTCCAGGGTCCGAACTATCTCTGTACCAGAATTCATCAAAATCGGTTTAGTCATTAAGACCTGAAGACGTAACAAACAAACAAACTCACTTTCGCTTTTATTATATTAGTAAGAATTTGAGCTTGTAATTAAAAAAATGTGTCGGAAAGTTAGAACTATAGATTATTTTAATATCTACTACTAATACATACTACGGATTATTCACTCGCTTTGAGACAGCACAAAAAACCATTTGAGACGAAAAAAAGTCCTGTATAAATAGGTACGAGCCTATGAATTGACAATATTCATGCAAAGTTAAACCAGGGGTTCCCAAACTTATAAGATAACTGAATACCCATGAAATACCTTTTGTTTTATGGAACCCCAAATCCATTGATTACACACACACTTTTACAGATAACAAAAGACACTTATTAAAATAAGAACATACACACATCAAAAGTGTCTAGGGATCAAGCATTTTTATGCGGATTTCTTGAGATTGAGATGTGGCTTTGTAATAAATTTATGTTTTTATAAATTTATATGGATCCTTTTTGGTGCATTTCATAATTTGAATCAGGAACTCTCAATCAAATTCGAGTAAAAGATGAAAATAAGCTGTCAATATTTTCCCTATAAAAACATACAACGCATTGAAGACATTATTAGTGCTACTGTTTCCCTACTACTGATTAAAACCAACGTTATTATGGAGCGGCGACGTCATTTAAGCAGGGAAGAAATGCTCAGAGCCGTGGGAATGATAGAAGCTGGTTCCCGGCAACGTACTGTAGCTTTAGCTCTGAATACAAATCAGTGTTATCAGTCGACTTTGGACACGTTACCGAAGCACTGGTACCGTGGCTGAGCGCCATGGAGGACGGTATCGCTGCACCACACGGAGACAAGACCGATACATTCAAATCTTAACTCGAAGAGCTCCAACAATAACCGCCATGATGTTAGCCGTGAGGCTTCATCACTCTTCAGGGAACTTAATTAGCGACCAAACAGTCAGAAACCGCTTGCATGAAGTGAACCTTCATTCCCGAAGACCGCTACGGGTACCACCTATAGCAATGCACAATCGTAGGATTCGATATCAATAGGCTCTTGAACACAGAAATTGGGCAGAAGAACAATGGCGTTTCGTGTGCTTTTCTGATGAGTCTCGTTTTGGTATGAGACCGGATACAAGACGTATACGACACTGGAGAACCCCTGGACGCCAACAGCGATTAAAATCCTGCCAGGAAGTCCATCCTTATAGTGGTGGAACCATCATGGTATGGGCGGGTATTTGGATCGGCGGAAGAACTGAGTTGATTTGGATCAGAGGCAACCTCAACGCTCAAATTTATGCTGAGACGATTGTATCAGACGTCATCGTTCCTCTACAAGTGCAAATCGGTCCCTTATTTCAGTTAATGCATGATAATGCACGACCGCACACCGCAAGAGTTGTAAGACAGACTCTCGCCGCAGCTAACATCAATGTCCTGCCCTGGCCTGCTCAGTCGCCAGACTTGAACCCGATTGAGCATGCATGGGATATGCTACAGAGAAGAGCTCTGCCGAATATGGAGGGTATCCAGTCGCAAGAAGACCTTTTTTTGTTGTTGCAACGAACATGGGCGGCCATTCCACAGCGTGATTTGGATGAACTCATTTTGAGTATGCCAAACCGATGTTCTTGTGTTGTTAGTGTTCGCGGTAGAAACACGGATTATTAATTGTTTAAGTTACCCAATAAAATTTTAAAGAAAACTGTTATTTCAGTCTTTTTTTCGAACTTTAATGTTAGTGGTTCAAATGTCAAAAATCCCTTTATTAGGAAAATGGCAAATTTCTTTATTAATGCAAAGGTGATTTGGTTTATCGTTACTGTGACAAACGAAAACACTTTATTTGATGAATCCTTAAAGAAAATTTTAATTAATATCAATCAGGAGAAAAGTTATTGCAAAAATATATGTTGATCCCTAGATACTTTTGATGTGTGTATTAAGCTTTTATTACGATCCTTTTTGACACTTCCTCCCGCTCCAGAGCGCTGCCAGATGTGGAGAAGTTGTTTGGTGATTTTCAATCCCTAATAAAAAAAGGCAATATTTAGTGCCGATTGTAGTAACGGCCAAGGACTTAATTGCCAAGAGCGTCGACGAAAATTTGTCGAAGCTCTTATTAGGTGGTTGGATCAAGGGCCTGATCCAGATGACATCACTCGTCGATACGGTCCGCATTGTGAGGAGGTTTCTGTCTCTGGAGCCCTATTTTTATAAAAAAAAAACAAAGAAATAATAAAAATGAAATTTTGAAGATGAAAAGTGATTAAAAATAATATTTATTGTTATTCCACTTTCATCGTTTTTACCAATAATCACCAAAATCAATGTACTATTTTAAACTGTCAAAATTTGGCTGACAGGGTCCAAATGCGATGCTTGGTCAATCATTAACAAGTTCCAAGTTACGACTCGAGTATGGCAACACTCATAACTTATACAGAGGACGATATGTTAGGTGTCACTTTCTGAAATTCCACCAAAGATTAAGTAAAAATGTCCAATCGCAGAGAGACGCTTTTGACTATCTTTATTGCCCGCCCCACCGGTGGAAATATTAAAAAGTTTTTACGATCCACCAAAACTTTAAGCACCCTCTGTCTTATCTCCTTTTTTTTCGTTTGGAAATCCTCGTTGGATGTCCTCCGCCACGGCGGAGGGGTCTGTTAGACTCCTACTGACTGAAACCACACGGCGTTCCTTCTCGTCACTTCTGGCTGGGGTGCGGGGACACAATCGCATTCTACACAATCACCCCAGCAGTCTTATCTCCTGCCGCAACCTACTACTAAAATAACTATTCTTGAAAACTTTCTATGCACCCTGCACCTACCATGTTTTCTCTATACATCACCCTAAGGTAGACTGGTAGAAAATGCCCAAGGTATTAAGTCAGCCTTTGTACAGTTAAGCTATTGCATAGCTTCTATCGCGGGCCTTGAGCGCGGGGACCGAATCCAGAAATTCCGTAACGAAAAAAACCTTACGCTCCCCACTCCGACGGGCACGGAGGTGTGGCTTGAAGGCCGTGCATTGTTTATTTTTTATTTTATTTATTTATTTATTCCACCAAGATCTGTAATGAAGGACTAGGCTTGCATGAATGTACCGTGAATTCATGCAAGCCTAGTAGTTTATCTTAACGCAGTTGGTTCTTCCAAGACCTGTAATGAAGTACTAGGCTTGCATGAATTCACGGTGGTAATCCTGATGCAATAGCTTTACCGCGGCAGTCCCTGAGTGCCACATGTACTTTTTTTTTCATTCATGTGCATAAAGTTTTAATAAAAAATATTAAGTTATATGTATTATTTCGTGTTCTATAAATAACGATAAAATAATCATAAAATCAATTTCAGGTGATAGACCCCATCGCGCCTCGCTACACAGCCTTAGAAACGAGCCCAGTGCCCGTGAACCTCAAGGGGGTCTCTGACAGCACCCTGACCGTAGCCCTGCATCCCAAGAACCCTGACGTGGGGTCCAAGAACGTGGCTGTGTCCAACAGACTGCTTATAGACCAGGTTGATGCCAAGACTCTGAAGGAGGGAGAGAACGCTACGTTTATCAACTACGGGAATATTATGATTGATAAGATTCATAAGTGAGTTTTTTTTTATTAAAATTAATTAATTTATAATAAGCCTTCTTCACGACGGTAGAAAACAGTTTGGTAATTGTTTTTTAATAGTATAAGCAGGGTGAATTTTCGAAGTGGGCGTGAATAGCCAGATCCGAAACTAGCTAGCGAAAAATACTCAAAGGAGTTTTGAGCCCAATTTTGATGATAACTAAAACTGCATCATTGGATTTTAGAAAAAATAATATTCCTAGCCAAGAATCGAACCTCTTGATTTTGGAAAAAAACACATCCTGTATTTTTACACCATACGATAGTGTCGCTATGGGGATCTATTACTTATAGTTTGGAATTTGTCTATCTACGCCCACTTGTAAAGTCCATCCTATATAGTTCTGGTCAAATTTTTTGGCGGTTCAGCGCAGCTTGGAGCGGATGAGAAGTTATCAAATAACTTCTCCCGCTCTTGCGGAGCGGGGGGTTAGGGCAGAGGCATACCTAACAGCACCCTCCTTCGCCAGTTATGCTTATTGCCAGTCCAAAATGTATGGTATGATTTGGACTGGGCAGCGAAAGGGTTAAATCCCATATAGTAGTAAAAACAACTAATTATTCATTGTTTCCCCAGATCCGCCGACGGCACAGTAACCAGTATAGACGCGACCCCTAACCTCGACAACAAAGACTACAAGAAGACGCTCAAGTTGACCTGGCTGGCCGACTCTCCCCAGTCGCAGACGGTCGAGGTTTACTGTGTGTACTTCGACCATATCATATCCAAGCCGTTGTTAGGCAAGGATGAAGATTTCAAGCAGTATATTGGGCATCCGACCAGGGTGAGTACGAAAGTCTTTCAATTGTCTTGCATCTTTTTTCCTTTCAAGCTAGTTTATTTTCTGAACAAAGAACTTCTATAACCATGCTGAGTAAGAAATTTTGATTTCCTCTTTTATACAATGTGTCCGGTCACGGACTAGCGATATTCTATGTACTTATAAAACAAACATTCTTGTACTCAAATTTATTGATTAAAAAAAGACTACCATTTTTTTCACAATTTAAACGATAGACAATATTGTTTTCCTTTGAATAAACCTATTTTCGTCTCAGTAAGACCAAAACTTTGAGAGATATGATTATTTTTTGTACACGCATAGAGAATATCTCAAAATGGCTACCAAAAAGCGGGGAAGTGAATTAGACCCAAGTGTGTATCGTAATAGTATAATATTAAAACAGTCGTTACATAAGTATCTAGAATATCGCTAGTCCATGTGGTCATGGACATGTACACATTGTATAATTAAAACGTTCCATATTTCCATATTTTTAATACACAAACTCCATCCATTCTATTTTAGTGGGAGATCCCAATGCTGGGTGAGCCGGAACTCCTGAAGGTGAAAGTAGGCGACATCATCCAGCTACAGCGGCGCGGGTTCTTCCGCGTGGACGCCGCCCCCTCCCCCCCCTCCCCGCACACGTCGCGCCGCGCGCCGCTCGTGCTGTTCCACGTGCCCGACGGACACAGCAAGGAGATGCCGGGACAGGTCAGTAACAATATACGCAGCATCTTTATTATTTTTATGACATTTAAATGTGCCTGTAATTGTCTAATTGAAATAAATGCTTTGACTTTAGGTTTAAGTTATACGCAGGCGGTTTTAGGAAAAGCTATGAAATCACGGAAGTCTTAATCGACCTTCACGTCAGTTTATCATTGAATTTAATAGGACCGGTTGTAGACATAGAGCGGTACTTTTATCTAGGTTACATTTTTTAACTTTTCAAAGCGTTTGCGTCTAAGAGCCCATTCACGACTTCGGTCTTAGAGCCCATTCACGACTTCGGTCTTAGCGGCTCCCGGCGCGGCGGGCGGCGCGGCGGCGGCAAGCGGTGCGTTTTACACGCCACGTACTCTCAGTAGCGGCGAGCGGCAGCGGCCGAGGTGGACGGATTTAGGTAGTCAGAACGTGCTCAAAATAATGGCGTTATCAAAATTATCCCTTTTGTGTTTAGAAAGCAGTATATTTTTAAAACAAGATATTCTTAATATGAGAAAGGGAGTGCACGAACTTAATAAAGATCGATATTTAAATTCGAATTTCGTGACCTATACGAAGATTACAGGAAATATGTTGTTGTGTGTTGGGGATGTCTGACATCCATATAGGGCGTCGATTTAAAATTTCTGTTATAAACGCCTCGGTATCCATTACCGACACAAAATCGTCTAAAATATTTATTTCATAAGTTCGCCGCTGAGTCCGTCCCGCCTACACCGCTGTCCGCGCCGCCCGCCCTGTTTCGTGGCGTCGCGTCGTCGCACTCATTCGCTTGTACTTTTGATCCCGCCGCTCCCCGCACCGCGCGCCGCTACGGCGATTCGCTCGGACAAAACCGCACGCGTTTTCGCTATGTGCGGCGACTCGTGGCGTGCTTCAAACATTTTCATACTTTTGTTCTCACCGCTCGCCGCCGCCGCTTTCGCCGCCGCTCACCGCGGCAAGGTCGTGAATGGGACGTAACTGTAATGCGCTTAGCGAGACGCCGCGTCCTAACCTAAGCAATAGTTCCCGAACTTTCCGTTTTAATGGTCGCACTGAGATAGCGCCTTCCGGTTATCCGAACACATATTAGGATGGTGCCTGGTTAAAGAAAACATTTAATATCAAAAAATATTGAACACGACTGTTTTCCTTTGTCAATGAAAAAAAAATAACAAAGATAAAACACGTCAAAGTTCGGTAGTGGGTGCTCGTGACGTCACTTCTGTGTAAAAATTGTACCAAGATGTAACGTTTTGCTATATTTTATCTCAATACATCTACGTAATGTTTTGATTTTGTAAAAAAATAATAAAATATAGTCTTCATCCCTATTGCCTTCGACGTGAAGATCGCTTATATTAGGATTTTTTCAGTTTTCTTCTTATCTAGTACATTTGCGGTTCTTTTACTTGCATTGAACCCAGTTAGAGTTACCAAGTTGTATTTTGATCTAGTGTAGTATAACTTATTTAAAAAACTGTTTGGCTCATATTGGAAGGAGCTGTTAATCTTGTGTTTTGTGTTATAAACGGCGAATTATAATTCATCATCTGCCTAGCCTTTTCCCAACTATGTTGGGGTCGGCTTCCAGTCTAACCGGATGCATGCCTATCTGACCTCCACAATCCCGTTAATCAATCAATCAATCAAATCATTTATTTCAATTAGACCATGACAGGCACTTTTGAATATCAAGAAACAAAATGAATCTACAGTCCCGGTCACAAGGCATAATAACTTGTGAAAGTACTGTAGTTGCCCATTCCAAAGCGTTGATCTCTATGGAGAAGAATGGGCAAGAAACTCCATGGACACTCTTTTAAATTATAATATTTTTACAAAATCGTATTTACATCATTCGTGTTGAGATTATACAAATATGTGAGAACGATGTAGTAAGACGTGCACAGTAAGAGCGTCCAGAGTAAATAAAAAGCAAAATTCAATTTAAAATCTAAATAAATTAAAAATGACCGTGGTAGCTTAAAAAAATGACCAGTCCCAACTGACAACGCCCGTTCACGAACATGACATATGGATCAGCCCCATTCAGCTCGACCATTTTGAAGGGAGCTAAATGACCCGACACACCCGCTACCATCAGCGAGACATTTAAGTGAGCTTGACACTATCAACTACCAGGGCTTCATCAAGTCAATGATAATACATAGCACTCACATATGGGCTTAATAATTATACAATACTAGAGAATTGATTCTATACATTGCAAAGATAGTCTTACAATCTTCTGCAGCTTCCACTATAGCTTCGGATACTTATCAATGAGTTTACCCCTATGCTTGTGGAGCAGGACCAGCATTGAGCCAAGCATTTTTATCATCAATATAATCCCCCAACTTATAATATGCTTGCCTACATAGTGTGCGTTAATACTGGGTAATACGATACCCCTTGGTAAGACTGGTTGTCAGACTTTCGGAACACTGACTACCACCTGTAACGACTGTCAAAGATCTACAAATGACAGCCGGGACCAACGGCTTAACGTGCTTTCCGAGGCACGGAGGAAACCCGGTATGTAACGGGTGGTCACCCATCCACAGACCAACCAAGGCAAGCGCGGATTAACCTAAAGATCGACCCGAGCGGCTACTATTAATTAGCCACGAGCTCCTCATAATTAATTTTATTATAATTATACGGCAAAAAAATAAAGACATTTTAGACTAGTGTTTGCTTGCGGCTTACTTCTGTGTGTGAGACTTGGCAATTATTCCATGAGAAGTTTTTATAGGAATGAAAAAGTATCAAGACAGTTCTACGAGTATATTTAAAAGAGAACAGACCAAGTGTGAGTCGTACTGGCGCACCGAAGTTTCCGTACGAACTTGCATTACATAAACGGATATCTTTTAACTGCGCAGACTTAGAGGATTGATTTTTTCACAGCGCCAAGGAGACGCAGACTTGAGTAAATGGTTTTAATTTCAACACGACATTTTCACGCGTTCCCGAGATAAAGGGTCTTGACAGAAGGACAACAAGGTGTTCTTATAAGGGTTTCGTTTTTTCCTTTTGCATACGGAACGCTAACAAAGACACGCGCGGTATATATGTTAATTTCTTACCACAAGCCAAAAACAAATCGGTCCAGGCGTCTTTGAGTAATCGGTGAACATACATAAAAAAACCGGCCAAGAGCGTGTCGGACCACGCTCAGTGTAAGGTTCCGTAGTTTCCCGTCCGTCACAATATACCGGACAAATCAAAATCAAACCTCGTCGACTAATTAGATTATGCATGCACTCATAAATAAAATTACGAATATATTTAAGTGCAACTTACTTTACCACGGTAGGTCATGAAATCACGGAAAATCGTAACAACGACTTTTAAAAAAATGACGTCATTACGCAACGCCATCTATCGAACCATTTATGAACTGGTTTTTACCTTAACATTTTGATGTGTAAAAAAATGAATTTTAGTTTTGTTCTAAATTGCCTTAGCATGTTCTTGATAGAAGTTTTATGTAGTTATAAGATACCACCAATGCCAAGGAGAGACCAACCAAACAATTCGGTAATACCCGATCCAATGTAATAAGTACCTACAGCGCCATCTCTCGGGGAATTGGGTTACTAATTAATACAAAGACGTGCAAGAAGTTTTCGGTGGTAATTTTGGATTGCGAGAACCGATTTCAATAACGTTCAGGACAATAAAAATGTAAACGAAATTAAAAAAAATGCTTGCATATACGATTATAAAACTTAGTCCGGAAATTATTTTGTACAACTTTTTGTCTTTTTTGTACAAAAACTGTTGTGTCAATCAAGTTCAAAATAATTTTCCTAGAAAGTCCTTATAAAGTTCTTCTTTTCAGATTTTTTTCATATTTTCTAAACTTATGGTTCAAAAGTTAGAGGGGGGGGGACACATTGTTTTTTACTTTTGGAGCGATTATTTCCGAAATTATTGACATTATCAAAAAATGATTTTAGTAAACCCCTATTCATTTTTAAATACCTTTCCAACAAGATATCACACGTTACGGTTGAAATAAAAAAAAAACACTTCCCACTTTACATATAGGGTGGCTACCCTAATAAAACATTTTTTTCCAATTTTTATTTTACCACTTTGTCGGCGTGATTGATATACATATTGGTACCAAATTTCAGCTTTCTAGTGCTAACGGTCACAGAGATTAAGCGAGGACGGACGGACGGACGGACGGATAGACAGACATGGCGAAACTATAAGGGTTCCTAGTTGACTACGGAACCCTAAAAAAAAAGAATTGAGAACCTCCTCCTTTTTTGAAGTCGGTTAAAAACATACAATATTACTTACACAAAGAACCATTTGCTGTCAATTTTTGGCTGTTGATCGCTGGTGTCTGTGGTAGGTAGTAAGACAGGTGATCTTTTAGGGATGAAGGCAGCTATAGGGTTATGGAATACAGGTTATTAATTTCTTCATCCCCCATTGAAAAGGGAGGGCACTGCGATCAGTTTCCGCTCTGAATAAGGTGTTGTGTCTGGTTGGCTACCGCCCAACAGATTTTCGTATTTTTTTTTGTACAGTCTTGTCGCGAATAATAAGAAATAAGAATTGTTATGCTAGTTTTTCATTTGTGTCATATATGACGATTTATTATTTTTTATAGATCTGCTACAATCTAATAAGGATTCGGTTCCTTCGTTATGAGGTACGGAAAGCTAGAAATCATATTTTTATAGAAGCGTGGGTCGGCCAGACGATCTATCGATATCGTGCTAAAAAATAGGCAAACGAATTGTAAGAACGTATTGTCAACAAACAAAATAAGTATACACGTTCGAAATATATTGTTGAAGTTTTCTTTTAAATCGGTGGATGTTTTAAAATTAAATTTAATTAAATCGATAAAGTGTTAATTTCTAGGATGATTTGAAAAAAAATGGGAGGTGAATGGGAGGTGGTGAAAAAAATGGATGAGATGAGATTAGAGGAGTATGGAATTAGGCATGTTTTACTCACGGGTTGACCACTGAAAACCAGCGCTGTGCTTTGAGCTTCCATAGCAGAGCATCATGCTGAGTGGTGACCTACTTGTCGTAGTCACGACGTGCAAGTTATTTTTTAATTTCTTACTAACTGTGCCCAGTGGTTTCACCCGTCACAATGTTCGTCCCCATACTTCTCCGAAACGGTTCGACCGTTTTATATGAAATTTTGTGTGCATAACTGGTAGGTTTGAGAACATCTACTTTTCATACCCCTAAGTGATAAGGGTTGCCTGAACAACGGGTGAAACCACTGGGCACAGCTAGTAAGAAAATAAAAAATAACTTGCAAAATCTAATATTTAAATTGAGAAATGAGAATTCAAATATTATATTTTTGTTCCATATGTATTTATAAATGTTTGTGATGCTTTGTTTGATGTTTATTCGTTATTTTGTGTGTTTGTCGTAATTTGAGACTAATAAATAAAAAATAAAAACTGTCGTTATATGCTGCGCTGACCCTAAATAAATTGGGCAGAAAATAATTATGATAATATTTTCAACTTTCGAACCTGCATATACGTACGTACTTCTTTTGTTTGTTGACTGGACATACGGATGTGGGGATGCGTAGGTATAATATTATTTATATGGCTAGATTGTCAACAAACATTATAAATCACCTTTTAAACTTTGAAAGTTTAAAAAGTGATTTATATTTTTTAGTTCTTCAGTCCACGTAAGTATCTACTTACGTGGACTGAAGTGACTGACTGGTAACGGTACGGTGAATTATAATGCCACATTTTCACTTTTAATTATTCCCACTTTTGTTTTAGACCTGGTTGTATCTCTTTAGCTTTAGTAATAATGAGTAAGGAAAAATAAGATATGCAATCAACCAGTCACGAATTTTGGAAAATAAAATAGGTCAATTTTCAAAACCGTTTATTTCAGAAACAAGATCCATAATAGAAAAATATAAGTTAGAAAAATTTGTCAGCAAAAAAATAAAATAAAAATAATTAATTAAACATCATACTTATTAACATTAATTTGATAATAAAATAAAAAAAACACTAAAGCAAATAAAAACGAAAACTAATTAGTTAAAACATTAAATAGCTAGTTAAACATCTCATACAAAATATTTACATAAACAAAATTATTCTAAGCGGCCAACATATTAAATATTTATGTCCAACAATAATATAAATTAATAAAACTTCATCCAGTCTGACATTTTATGAATGAATGTTTATCATTCATTTTATTGTCCAGTAATAATCCTCATCCACTTGGACTGAATCGGACAGTCAAATCGCCAAGCAATCATCTCAAGGATGCTGTTGCTACTGTCCCTCAATCGTCGTTGCAACGAAGCTACCCTTTTGCGAAGTATGGTTTTATAACCGTCTGCATGTGCTTCAGCAAACATTAATGACGCGCTGCAATAGGGAGCAGCCGCATCAACATCCTAAAGATATTGAAAGCTCAAGACATTAGCGGCCCGACGAGTATGACTAACCTAAAGGCTGCACGAGTAAAATGATTGGCAGTATGCCTTGAATAAAGTGATTTTCACTTCTGTGGAGCATCGAGCAAACCTACGGGCAATCATATTCCCTCGGACCGCCAATGCCCTACGCTCCCGTTCCAGGTCAGCATCATCAGACAGGTCGTCAGTCACAATATGATGATGCGATCTTGTTTTTATTTTATTACCACAAACAATTTCACGAATGTTTCCCAAAGGGGCCCTCTTGACAAATCTTTTTTTTAAACATAACACAGCCTGTATACTGTGTTATGTTTTTTGTTGTGTTTGCGGAAACAGTCCCCTAATAATTAAATGAACTGATATTGATTTAAATGATCTCAATATGCGTATTGACGTTTGTATACAAAGAAGTGGTAACTGATGTTCGCATCAATCGAGTACGCAATATTAACCTTTAAGTTTTCTGTCATAAATATTATAGTACCGTGGGAATAACAATCATCAATTCAGACAGACAGAAATACTCCTCGTGGGTCGCGGACAACTAAGGAGATGGGTTTTTGATAAGGCAGGAAATTAATATTATAACATTGTAACTACATAAATATGTAAAAATACTACCCGTGCACGATAATTTGAAAGCAGCTTAGAATACATAATAAAATGATAATAAATATAAGAATATATTATCGATTTAACAGATTTTTAATTTATCTCCCGTTTAGAATCTTACGAAAGTTTATAAACTTCCTAGTAAATTGATAAACTTACGGATCTTGTTATTTTCCGGTGACATATATACAGATTTTTTATTTCAACCAACTTTACCACGCTCAGAGGCCTAGGACGAGCGCGCGCTATAAACGTTACATAAATATGAATACATCGATTTTTAAAGTAATAATGAGTATTAATTACTTTTTTATTTATTAACTAGATTTTGCCTGCCGCTTCGCTCGCTTTAAATTCGGTATAATACAGTACCTGCTAACTGCAGTTTTTGCCCTTGCTCCTTATTGATTTGTAGTAGCAACGCTAAGTTTTCCCTTTTCTTCCCTATTTCTCCCTCACATCCCACTTTTTTTAAATAAAAAGCCTATGTGAGCCTATGTCCGTCTCCTGGTTCCCAACTATCTCTGTACCAAAATTCATCAAAATCGGTGTCAGGACGCAAGTTTGTACGGAACTCTCGGTGCGCGAGCACCGAGAGTTCCGTACAAACTTGCGACATAAACGGCCATTTCTTTTGTTTGCGTAGACTTAAAGAGTTATCCTATGATGGTTCCGTTTTTTCCTTTTGACATTTTGTTCATACGTAGATTCATAGCATTAATTTATAGTTCTTATCAATGTTACAACTTACATGGCATTAAACCGAACTAGGTCCAAATGTCAGAAGTTCCAAACTGTTTGTTGATAAATTTCCCTTTCGCCGCACTACCGTTACAAAAAGCAAAACACGACTATACACTATTACTTCGCTACACATACATTGCTGTTTTTAATTCATAAGCACACTTCGCCCTGGCGAAAACGTGCATTGTATGGTAAGTTCAAGCGATACAGTCGCAACCGGTTTGACTGATATATTTTTTAGAAAGTACTATAGTAATTTAGCTCCACGTTGTTCTTTGAATCATCAGTATTGAGTGAGTGTTGCATATGTTCAACACATTTCTAGTTGATTTGGCAGTTTTTCTAGTAATATATAGTCACGTGTAAGTGATACTTTGGACTAGGTAATTATTATTTTTAAACTTGAGTTTTTTTTTGTGGAGTTAGTTGTTATTAATACATGAACTTAAGTTTATTGGTGCTTTCAGTACGTTTGCGTTGTAAACCACTTAAACTGCAGGTGATACAGCCAGATGTTAATAAAAAAAATAACAGTTGTACTAACTTATTTACATTTAGGTCATTTGTCTATTTATTTAAAGCAAAAAAAATATTCGCAACCGCACCACTGATGTGTAGGTTTGGTTTGGTAGTTTTGATTTTTTTCATAAAATATTTATTTTAGGCTGATTATTTTATTACTAGCTTCTGCTCGCGACTTCGTCCGCGTGGCATAGTTACTTCGGGCTAACGCTTACTTTAACCCGCGTGATGATCGAAAAAGAAAATCTTTCTCCCTCTTTTCTTTTTTTTAAGTTATGACCGTCTCTGTACCAAATTTCATCAAAATTGGTTCTGGCCATTTAGGCATGAAGACATAACAAACAAACAAACTCACTTTCGCTTTGATAATATTAGTAAGAATTTTGTTTTGTGTTCTATATGCTCAGTCATTTTCCAACTATGTTGAGATCGGCTGCCAGGCTAAGCGAATGCAACGGAATACCAGTGTTCTACATAGAGCGTCTGTATTTGAACCTCACAACCCGGTTAGTACTCCGTCATACCATACTCCTTGAAGACCGGTACCTAATCAGATTTTAGGGCCACTGACTACTTGAACCTACTGAAAAAAAAAAACGATTTTTTATTTCTTATTACTTGAGAGTTCATTTTAATATTATTTCTGAATTAGTGGAAACTATACGCAATGGATCCACGGACCAAAATAGCCAAGTGCTACTTAACCTGTTAAATGTCGTTAAGTTCCTACGGCGGAACATAAGACAAAATGCCACGTATTTACGATATTTATTTATTCATATAACAATTTGCATTGTATTTGAATTAATCCTACACTATTTAATTTGTAACAGCTAAAAAACAATAAATAAATAAATAATTATCAATAAAAAAATCTATAAACAATATTAATTAATTAAGTGTTTTAAGTACCCGCGGGGGAACTTTATGCTGTGTAGCTATCGGTTTAACGGTAAGGTTGGTTTGGTAAGGTTCTGAACGCCAACCTCGCTAAAACTTTACTCATAAATTCGTCGATTCATTCATTCAACAGGTTAACCTGAAGACCGATCTGAACAGCTGTTATTATTTAACCACGATTTTTTTAAATCTTTTTTTTCTGGAGGTTTTTATCCTCAAAGGCAAGTCTCATCATTCTCAAAAACTGTTCCACGTGATGAGTGTTAACAGTCTCTTAACATCATCTAACATTTAAATCTTTTGCCAACAGCCAAAGCCGGTATCAGCGACGGCAGCGAAGCAGACAGCCGCGCCCGCACCAGCAGCGTCCGGCACCTCTGAGCTGAACGGCCAGATCACGAAACAAGGCGACTTGGTCCGCTCTCTGAAGTCCGCTAAGGCCGAGAAGGCTAAGGTCGACGAGGCAGTTAAGGGCTTGCTGGACCTTAAGGCCAAATATAAGGCTGCTACTGGGCAGGTAAGTTGATTAACAAACTTCATGATGAGTGTTTTCATTTAGAAAATTGGTGCCAATCAACGTGCGTGGACTCACGCAGCGAGGGATCCGTACAAAGTTGGAGGTCAAAGTCAAACATTTATTTGCAGAACATAAGTTACATTTATACAAATACACAGGACATTTTATAATTTTCTTAATGTTATATTGAGGGCATCTGTGTCTGAACTACTTATATAAAAAATATCTGTATCTCAGACATCAGCGCTCTTCCTTGAGGTGAATTTCCAAATTTCACGATTTTAGGTCAATAGGAAATACCCTATAGATTAATGCGACATAAGCGGCTATATCTTTTGACTTCGTAGACTTAGAGGGTTGATTTATACTCTGCTCCAAGCGACCGTAAACCTCAGTATTTGGTTTTAATTTCAACTCGATACCTCCACGCGTTCCCGAGGGAAAGGATCCTGACAGACAGGCAGACAGATAGCCAACAAAGTCGTCCCTTATAGGTTTATTTTTTCTTTTAAGATAGGGAACCAATAACATTTATATTTATCACTCTTTTAATCATATGTATTGCATCCCTCCTCCTCACATGTTAATACCGAAACAGACAACTCCCTTTCATCTTCATTGGTAGATGCGCTACTTTAAACTTCTAACTGGTGACGATAGCGACTACTTTGACTAACGCTACCAGTTGACATATTTGCTATCATATTTTATATCTTCATATTGTTATTTAGGATTGGAAGCCAGGCTCGTCCCCAGCCCCAGCGGCAGCTCCAACGGCTCCATCTGGTGATGCTTCCTCTTTAGACCAGGAGATAACGAAGCAAGGCGACTTGGTCCGCTCTCTGAAGTCCGCTAAGGCCGAGAAGGCTAAGGTCGACGAGGCTGTTAAAGGCCTGCTGGACCTTAAGGTCAAATATAAGGCCGCTACTGGACAGGTGAGTCAATCTTCTTCAGTTCTTCTTCGTATCGACGATATCGATAAAATTGATCATTTTATAAGAGCTTCGGCCAATACTGTTGCCAGCTCGACAGCGTAAGTAAGTATATTTATTTGTATAAAATGTGGTATAAAAGGATCTTACAAAGGAGCTTTCGTGCAGGACACATTCCGCCATAATTATAGCATGAAAATTCAAAACAATTTTCCATAAGGTACATTAAAAAAGAAGACAAAGGATAGACGTATATGTATATATGTCAGGATGACGATGATGGCAAAAGATAGACGTATACATATACGTCTATCCTTTGTCTATTTTTCCCTGTAGGGTACAAGGTACAACGGTTACCACATATTCAGTTTAAAATAGTCGATATTACACATCAATTTATTTCAATTTCATTCATTATCAATCTTACACATGAATTTTTTCATCGATAATTTAAAAACTTTATTTCAGACCATTCTGATCAGATACAGATCTGTAAGTGACTGTTAAAAAGGAAATATATATACATTAAAAAATAAATATCAAATTGAAATACATGCTTTCTAGGCGGATTTGCTGACGAAAAAGTAACCTAAATTGTTAAAAACAACACTATAATTTTCCAAAATCATCTAATGACTTCTACCGATCTAAGCGAATTAGAAGACGTGTCCTGAATAAAACCCATCCATGTTCCTTCTTTTGCCATTTGTGTGACGAGGGAAGTGTTTGATAAAGATTTAAGAATACTAATCGGACCAGAGAACTGCTCATATCAACTTACAAATACTTGATAACTAGATCAATTATCTATTAAATATTTCATCTCTAAAAAGTACATTAAAAAAGGTTATATATCGACGCCTTACGATGTACGAGTATATCGTGATTCTTCTTCATCGTGTAGTTAGTGCCTAACCTGATATCCTGAGTTTAATGCCGCCTCAAACTTAGCTTTACATGACGTTAATTCGGCCATGCTGGTTTCTTCACGATGTTTTGCTTCACCCAAGCAATGATAATTACAAAACAAGCACATGAGTCCGTATCAAAAATATCAGAGGCTTTGGAATCGAGCTCGAGACCTAAGACTTGGCAGTCACAAAAAGGCTATCACTGTGAACATAAAGAAACATTGTATAATGCTCTTTATCCAGGACTGGAAACCAGGCGCAGCTCCTGCCGCTAAACCAGCTTCAGCTCCTTCCGGAGACGCTTCATCGTTGAACCAAGAGATCACGAAGCAAGGCGACTTGGTCCGCTCTCTGAAGTCCGCTAAGGCCGAGAAGGCTAAGGTCGACGAGGCTGTTAAGGGCTTGCTGGACCTTAAGGCCAAATATAAGGCCGCTACTGGACAGGTGAGTAGATCTTTTTCAAAAGACCTTTTACTCAGCCACAAACCTGCGTGGTCTTCATAATATGAGTTGAACAAAATTATCTAGGGTGTAAAACTACCCTTAACGAAGCTCAAAGGCGCTGGTTCAGCATGTCATTGTGATTATTTTATTGTTCTAGACCATACTTGGAGAAATTGGTGGTGCAATATTATAAATTATTGGTTTAACTTTTTTATAATCCAAGTTTTTAATCTTATAAATACCTTCCCGACCACCGTACTATTCAATGCATGCATCAACTCAATGTTTTGAGTTGAACATTGAGTTCTGGCGTAAAAACGTGATGTTTCACCCCGAAAAAATATCGTTTTCCAGCAATATTTTTTGCGTAGAGTCACGTATTTTTTATGCACACACGACGGAAGGTCAACCTCTTCTAAACTATTATAACCTGATCTTTCTACTACGGATCGCACAGTACCGCGGATAGCACCGTAGTAGAAAGATTACGTTAAAATGGTTTTGGGTAGGTTGATGTGCCGTCGTGTGTACATAATGCACGATTGACGGTTGTTTACCGCTAAGTTTGTTTAGGTTCTTTTTTTCTCAGCGTAATTGTGTAAAAAACACCGTCCTTACATTTTTTTAAAACAAACTATTAAATCCCATTGCTGGGCGAAATGCCTCTCTCATAATTTTCAATGGGTAAAAAAAGCCATTACCAAGTCGAGAATACTATCCGTATTCTCGACTTGGTAATGGCTTTTTTTACATCATTTAGTATGTTTTAAAAATACATAGTCCGTTGGTGTCAAAAAGTAAAATACAGTTGAGATTTTCATTCGAATTGATTTTTTCTCTTATTTTCATGTTTCTTTCAATTTTAGATTTTGCCACAAGGTTTTCATATTTAAAACAAATGATAAATTCCTCCATCCAGGACTGGAAGCCCGGCGCAGCCCCTGCAGCCCCCGCAGCATCAAAACCAGCGCCATCACCAGCTCCCGCTACCGATGAAGCGTCCTCGTTGAACGACCAGATCACGAAACAAGGCGACTTGGTCCGCTCTCTGAAGTCCGCTAAGGCCGAGAAGGCTAAGGTCGACGAGGCAGTTAAGGGCTTGCTGGACCTTAAGGCTAAATATAAGGCCGCTACTGGACAGGTTGGTTGGAAAAGCTAAGATAATTTACCATCGCAACATGAATCCTTACTAATATTATAAAAGCGAAAGTGAGTTTGTTTGTTTGTTACGTCTTCACGCCTAAATGGCTAAGCCGATTTTGATGAATTTTGGTACAGAGATAGTTGGGACCCTGGAGACGGACATAGGCTTTTAAAAAAATAAATAAAAAAAAGATTGAGATATGAGGGAGAAAGAAGGAAAAATGGGAAAACTTAGCATTGCTATTACAACAAATAAGCCGCTAGGGCAAAAACTACAAGTGGCAGGTACCTGCAAATCAAGAAAGGGGAACTGTGTTACCCCGAATTAAAAGCGACCGAAGCCGCGGGCAAAAGCTAGTATTATCCTTACTAATATTATAAAAGCGAAAGTGAGTTTGTTTGTTTGTTTGTTTGTTTGTTTGTTACCTCTTCACGCTTTAATGGCTAAACCGATTTTGATGAATTTTGGTACAGATATAGTTGGGAACCAGGAGACGGACATAGGCTATTATTTTTTAAAAAAGAGTGGGATATGAGGGAGAAAGAGGGAAAAAACGGGAAAACTTAGCGTTGCTATAACAAATCAATAAGGCGCTACCGAATTTAACGCGAGCGAAGCCGCGGGCGAAAGCTAGTATAAAATAAAAGAGTGTCCAAGGAGTTTCTTGCCCATTTTTCTCCATAGAGATCTACGCTTTGGAATGGGCAACTACCGTATCCTCATATTTATTATACCTTGTGACTGAACTGTAGCTTCATTATTATTGTTGTTATTGTTTCGACAGTTCAAAGGTGCCTGTAACTGGCCTTCTTGAATTCCTCATTATCGATTATCGCTAGGATTGGAAGCCAGGCGCAGCCCCAGCTCCCGCTCAACCCCAACAACAGTCACAAACAGACGACAACAAACAAATCGCGGTGCTATTGACGCAGATCGCCGCACAGGGCGACAAGGTGCGCCGCGTCAAGACGGAGAAAGCCGACAAGAGCGTTGTGGACGTCGAGGTCAGTTCGTTACAAATGTATCCATTGAAACAGAAATGTATCTTTACAAAGAAGGGTTTACGTCAACTCTGTCGACAACAACGGGGTTTCTGTCGACAACAACCGGGTTTCTGACGACAACAACCGGGTTTCTGTCGACAACAACCGGGTATCTGACGACAACAACCGGGTTTCTGACGACAACAACCGGGTTTCTGTCGACAACAACCGGGTTTCTGTCGACAACAACCTGGTTTCTGTCGACAGAAATCGACAACATTCGTGTTTTTGTCGACAACAATCGGACTTCTGACGACAACAACCGGGTTTCTGACGACAACAACCGTGTTTCTGTCGACAAAACCCGTGCTTATGTCGGCAACACTAGCATCGTTAACATCAACAGTGTATCTTACAACAACAGTGTATTTGGCAACAAAAACAACATGATCCGTTAACAACAACAAACAGATCACCGAGCTACACTGATACAGAGGAGTATCATCATCTGCCTAGCCTTTCCTACTTTATTGTGGTTGTTTTCTAGTCTAACCGCTTGCTGCCAAAATAACAACACCATTTTTTCCTTCTGTAGAAGAAAACGCATTTCGTCCTTAACATTTTGGTAATCAACCTACATTTCTGCTTTATTTCATAGGTGAAGAATCTCTTGAATCTGAAGGCGCAGTACAAAGCAATCACCGGCACTGATTGGACACCAAACGCTGCCCCTGTCAAAGTTGAACCAAAGGTATAAACTATATATATCCTAATAAAAAATCGGCCAAGTGCGAGTCGGACCCGCACACTGAGGGTTCCGAACAAACTTGCGGTATAAACGGCCATATCTTTTGACTGCGTAGAATTAAAGGGTTTACTTGCTCTTAAGAGATCACAGGTATATGGTTTTAATCTCAACTCGATACCTCCACGCGTTTTCGAGATAAACCTGGCAGACTGTCAGACCTGATAGTCCTGACAGTCAGACAGACGGACAACAAATAGTTCCTTTTTTTAATTAGTTATAGGCTCGCGTTTGACCACTATCTCACCTGATGGTAAGTGATGATGTGGTCGACGATGAAGCACGCTTACCTAGAAATAACCTATTCACTCTTGATTTAAAGACCCCCAGGTTATAGCTATCAGGAAATACAGACTCCGGCAGGGAATTCCACTCCTTAGCAGTACGCACAATGAAAGTATTCCCAAACCGTTTAGTGCGTGTGGGTGGGATGTCTACCATGTAACGGTGGCGCATCGCCGTACGTCTTGTAGTCCGATGATGGAACGGGCTTGGCGGAATTAGGCTGTGCAATTCCATCGCACACTCTCCGAAATGTAACCGATAGAAAACCGAAAGGCTGGCAAAATCCTATAAGGATTCCGTTTTTTCTTTTGAAGTACGGAATCTCAAAAATTAAATAAACGTAATATATTGATGCGCAGCATTTATGCAAATCTTAGCACTTGTTATCACAAGTGCTAAGATACACTACATGTTTAGAGAATCTCTAACCTCGCTTTCGTTTTAAATCGTCATTTCAGTCCAGAATCACCAACTGTTGGGAATTCGACCTTTCCTTTTGCCATACATAATGACGTAACAGCCTGGATTTCAGAAGTTGGCTGTATGCTACCCCCCTGACTCAGTGCGCACGTTTAGCCGTTGGTCCCGCGCTTAATCTCTCTCCGGTCGTGTCATTCCGTCCTATCGGACTATGGAGGGCGGGAACAGAGAGTGCACCTGCGCCTGCGCACACACGGCGCAACTATAATATTTCCTGTGCCGATGGCTAACCTCCGCTGAGGTTGAGCCATATATATAAATAATATCAATGGTCATTTTTCGCATGTACGGTTAATAGTAGTGAAAAATATCCAGGCTTCTCAGATATACATAGTTGTATTTTGCATAGAAACATTTATGTATTTTTAAGAAATCTTCTACTGTATCTGACGAGCCTGGTTACTTCTATGTTTTCTTGACTGTACATAAGTTGAAAACTAAAAACAATTATGTATTAGGAAAATATACATAATTGTTCATATAACTCTCAGGAAACTAAGCCTGCAGCAATGACTGGTGGCAGCGCTAAGGCGACGGAGCTCGGCGCTCAGATCACCAAGCAGGGCGAACTCGTCAGAGAGCTGAAAGGAAAGAAGGCAGAAAAGGTAAATCAAACTAATAATGTTATCTGTATATTTAATCCTATATCCTTTGTAATGTTTTGATAATCTCGTTTTCGAACGCACACCACATTAAATGTGTACACCGTAGAAGCGGGCCTGTGGACGGTGAGCAATGGGTAGCTTTCCGTCCGTCCGTCTATTGACGACAGGCCGTGTCGACGGCGTGTTAGTGTTCCACGCGCGCCTCAAAGAGATATCAGCAAAGCAGAGGGGCATTCCTAACCGCAAATAAAAGTTTCGTCAGATAAGGTTGATTTTCAAAGAACAAACTATAGCAAATTACTCATTTGGGTTATTATTTGGGATTTCCAAATATATCTCGTGACTTCCGAAACGGTTGGACCTATTTGTATAAAATTTTGCATAACGGGTAGGTCTGAAAATCGGCCAACATCTTTTTTAATACCCCTAAGTGATAAGGGGGACCTGAGTAGCGGGTGAAACTGCTGATCACAACTAGTAATTCCTAAATAAACACCAACGTTCTTCCAGGCACTAGTCGACACGGAAGTGAAGAAGCTTCTAGAACTGAAGGCAGCGTACCAGGCAGAGACGGGTACTGCATTCGCGCCGCCAGTGCAACCGCGCGACCCTAAGCCGAAGGAGAAGAAGGATAAGCCTAAGGAGGTTAAAGAAGCTAAGCCTAAGGAGGCTAAGGCGGCTAAAGTTAAGGAACAGGTGAGGGCGGGATTACCTCGGGGATACCTCATATCCAAACCGCTGAACAGATTTAAATACTTACCCATAGCATCCCATAGTTTAACTCACGTAGACTGATACATATAAACGCCCCCCGTTTATATTTATATGTATAAATCTTTGAATTACTCCATCTACTGCTGAAAACTGCATTAAAATCATTAACCTCTCAAGGACCACCATTATTTACGTCAACTATCCGACAAGCACCGCCGGGAGGGCTCTTATCGTTAGCGTAATCTGATTTTAAGACTTATCTTTACTACAAATACAGTTTTAAATCGGTCGGGGTTTGGCTCTAGAGGTTAATATCTTTTGAGAAACAAAGAAAAGAACACTTTCAATCAAGAAAATATTCAAAGTACTCACTCAGAATGGCATCTCCTAATATCATGAGACATTAAGTCAATTATTCAAATTCCAATCTTTATTTTCATTCCATTATGTGTGGAGATCTTATGGGCAAAGAGCTAAGGTATAATTACGGACCCTGTAGAGCACATCAAAGAGTATAAAGTTATTGTGAAATAAAATGAATACTAATTACATTATAAATAATATTAATGAACCAAATCATAACATTAATTTCTGATAGATCTAAAGATCTGATATGATAATACAAAATAACTTCACCATGTTAATCAAATCATTATCGTAAAAGCTTGTAAACCTAATTTGTTGAATTTCCTCAGTCCCCAAAGCCAGCCAAAGAGGAGTCTTCATCCGTAGTGAAAAAGGTGACGCGTCTCGGACTTGAAGCTAGCAAGGATGTTGATTTACCGGAATGGTACTCGCAAGTAATCACCAAATGTAAGTCACACAATGTATACATTTTTTTGGAAAATCTTCAAATGACTTTTCCCGCAGTGCGAAAGGGAGTGTCAGACTTGTACTGAGTTGCGGGTTGTTCAAAAGAGATACCGCGGCCCCGGAACGTAAAGGGCAATAGAAGGAACATGGGTGGGTTTTAGTCAGTACAAGTCTGACACGCCCCCTCGCTCCACCCAGAGCGGGGGAAGTTATTTGATGATTTCCCACCCCAAAAAAAAAGACTTGTACTGACAAAAACCTACCCATGTTCGATTTTTTTGCACTTTGTGTTCCGGGACCGCGGTATATCTTTTTTATTAAATCGTTGCCCCACACTAGGTTTTTCTCCTGTATCGTGGGTGAGTTTACAAACATTTAAACTCACATACACAAACAGATAGCCCCGAAACAACTATCTGTAGGCCATACAAATTTGTCCCGCGTGGGGGTCGAACCCGCGACACGCAACGCAGCAGTCGATCGCTGAGCCACTGCGCCAATCGTGTCGTCAACCGTCTTTGAACCAACCCCTAACCCCTACAGGCACAGGCCCTAATGACCCCCTCTGATTTGTTGTCATCTCAACTCAAAGTATGCTTGGAAGCATGAGGATCATCAGGTACCGATTAAGTTAACGGGTTTAACATCACCTGCCTATATATGCCCAACGTCGTAGGGGTCGGTTTCCTGTCTAACCGGATGCAGTTGAATACCAGTATTTTACAATAATTATCACTTTCTGCGGTGAAGGAAAACATCAAGGAAATCATGCCTGAGAGATATTCATAATGTTTAGTTAAGTCAGAGGCCCATGGAAGGTATAAAAACTCTGACGCTAGTTTAGGCGTTTTTGTATCGTGTGATTGGTCCACACGATACAGAAAGAAAGAAGAACATGCAGCGACTGCCTATCGGACGCTAGTACTGGGTAATACGTTACCCTTTGGTAAGCAATGCATAATAACTTGTGAAAGTACTGTAGTTGCCCATTACATAGAGATCTCTATGGAGGAGAATGAGCAAGAAACTACATAGACATTCTTTAAAATCAAAATGTTGATTACATCATTTAAATTGAGATTGTTAAACATAGAAAATGTTACATACTTCAGCCGATTTTTGTTCCATTCTACTGCATAATCAATAAAGAATTCCTATTTTGATCAGCGGAGATGATAGACTACTACGACATCTCGGGCTGCTACATCCTGCGGCCGTGGTCGTACAGCATCTGGGACCGGATCCGCAACTTCCTGACTGCTGAGTTCCGCAAGCTTGGCGTCAAGGACGGGTACTTCCCTCTATTTGTGTCGAAGGTAAGTACAAACAAACAAAAAACACGAATGTCGCGCCAGAAGTGAAATCGCTCACAGAGGCAGTTTTAATTAGCCGCGTTTTCAGTAGTCCTACTATAATATTATAAGGTAGACTGGTAGAAAATGCCCAAGGCATTAAGTCCGCCTTTGTACAATGTTTGTTTTTATACATGTGCATAAAGTTTAATAAATAAATGTTTGTGGGGATGGATGGATGGATGTTTGTTACTCTTTCACGTCAAACAGCTGAATGGATCTTGATGAAATTTAGCACAGAGGTAGATTATAGTCTGGAATAACACATGGGATACTTTGTTTTCGATCATAACGCGGGCGAAGCCCCTTGCGACAGCTAGTATTTTTATAACTGCCAGTACGCATACTATTTCTGTGAAAATATTCTTAATATCACGCGTGATATCGGCAGAGGTGTTCCTAAAAGTACACCCACATTATGCCAATGATGCCTAAGTCCCATATAATAAGGGCGAGCCTATTGCCGTCAACCGGGCACAAATCTGGATTCAGAGGCTGCTACTGAAAAGATCCTAATGGAAAAAAAACCATTAACACTAAGCCCAACTAGAAAAGCGAGGCAGTCAATTACTTTTGATTATGAAAGTACTCTCTGTTCTAACGAGTTAAAATTCTTCTAAAGGCTGCTTTAGAACGCGAAAAGGACCACATAGCGGACTTCGCCCCGGAAGTAGCGTGGGTGACACACTCGGGCTCGTCGGAGCTAGCAGAGCACATCGCCATCCGGCCCACGTCGGAGACCGTCATGTACCCGGCCTACGCCAAGTGGATCCAGAGCCATCGGGACCTGCCCTTCAAACTGAACCAGTGGAATAACGTTGTGGTACGTAGTTATTATTTTGGACTTGGGGAAATCTGTTTCCCAAGCAAATAGACCTGAGCTGGCGTCTATATGAGAGGAACAGGAGTAGCTCATTCTCTTTTACCTGGGTAGGGGTTTGCCGCAAGCAAGTCGTCACTGCTGGGGTGATTGTGTAGAATGCGATTGTGTCGAATGCGATTGTGTCCCCGCACCCCAGCCAGAAGTGACGAGAAGAAATACGATAACAATAATATATATAAAAAGAGGTTTTAGTCGGTAGGAGTCAGACCGACCCCTCCGCCATGGCGGAGGACATCCATCAAAGATTTCCACACGTAAAAAAAACGTAGTTATTATTTACTTTGTGTCCTTGTATGGAGATTAGCCAAGCACGAATGGGTTTTTTAACAGCCCGTGCTGTTCTACTCCTGCGGGCTTCCCTAACTCCTTCCACGATATCTGGTCTCCCGCCACTTCGAACCAGCCCTCAACATAGATGCTTACATCTAAGTTGTCTAGCCACCTCTTTTTAGGCCGGCCTCCTCGGCGCTATCCATCTCGTCGGTACCCATTGTGTGAAGGCTTTTGCCCATCACCGACCATACGGCCGATGCGAAACGCCATGATCAAAATCTTTAATTTCACATAGTCCTAAATGGGCACTTATAAAACGAGAGAAGGTACACGATTTAGGTTGGTCGTTTCCTATAGAGAAGAACCGGCAAAAATCTCCATAGTTTTCTTTATTAGAAGAAATCCTCTTTGTTTAAATTCTTCAGGCTCGATTTCTTAACATTGGAATCTATATCTTGTTGCCTCTAAATACGTATAAATTTACGTTGATTCAAGATGAAATGATTCAGACAGATTCAGTAATTTCAAATCAAATCATCTTTATTGTGTATCATAGGAAAGTGTACATAGTACAGCAGGCTGGTGTCAATAAATAATTTGTGAACAGCTATGTCCCACCCTTTGGACGTACAATAATAAGAAGAAAAAGAAAAGTCAGAATATACATGCGTGTCAAAATTATTAATATTTAATTTATTTTTATATTTATTTTAACTACATATTCAATATGTTTTTTAAACCAATAATAAATATTCAAATCCTGTGTTCACAGATTACATCATGACTAATGGGGTATTTACACGGGTCGATTTTTGCCGTGCGGCGAGTCGCTTCACTAATTGCCTCACCAAGCCGCATCGCTAGCCCATTTACACAGGTTACTAAAATCGCATGCGGCTCGGTCATTTCCATCGAAAATGTTGAGCAGAATAGCCGTTTCTGATCGTTTACACGGTCGATTTTAGTCACCAGTCCCATGCGGCCGGTCGCCGCGCGGCCAATGTCGGATGCTACCCAACTTTGGGGCTTGCGGCTTTAGTCACTTGCGACTTAGCGGAATTGCCATTTAGATGGTCGATTTACGCCGCGCGGCAGAAATCGTGCGGCTTTAGTCACCCATGTAAACCCATTAGGGAGATTGTATTCTGACAGTTATTTGTCGGCAAAGAAATCTTTAATTGAGTAATAGCTTACACTTTCACTTGTATCCTACAGAGATGGGAGTTCAAACAGCCGCAACCGTTCCTGCGCACGCGCGAGTTCCTGTGGCAGGAGGGTCACACCGCCTTCCGGCTGCAGGAGGAAGCTGCTGAGGAAGTGCTCCAAATCTTAGGTAAATATATTTTAGATTTTTAATAATTATGTGTTTCACCCACAAATATAGATAGACATAGATAATGCAAGAGTAACTACATCGCGTGACTAACTTACGAACAAAGATAGCAAGCTGCTACTTTCGCGCTCAGTCTGCACCGGTGTACTAGTTGGACGTCAGATATCAAATTTAAATTTATCATCACGCGGGCGAAGTCGCGGGCGCCAGCTAGTGTGTAATATGTGTATGTGGACACATACAAACTTCTATTACTGTAATGATTATGTCTCGTCGAGCTCCTTGAATTATAACTAGAGCTACACGCTAACTAAACAATTCTTGCACTGATTGGACAGGTCCAATTATGTTGGGGTCGGCTTCCAGTCTAGGATGCAGATGAATATTTATTATAATTTACATCGAACGACTGCTTATCTGATCTTCACAATCAGGTTAATACGATACCCTTTGGTAAGACTGGTTGTCACCTGCCGGGGTTGCGGGTTGTTCGAAAGAGATACCGCTGCCCCGGAACGTAAAGGGCAATAGAAGGAACATGGGTGGGTTTTAGTCAGTACAAGTCTGACATGCCCCCCGCTCCGCCCAGAGCGGGGTAAGTCATTGGATGATTTCCCACCCGAAAAAAAAAAACCTGGTTGTCAGCTCTAAATTCCTCTTGTGAGTTGAGTAACATTATTTTTAGACCTTAAAAGAGACTATTTCGGCTGTTTCTTTTCGGAGTAGTTAGGTCTCATACCCGGTGTATATATACCCCCATAAAGTTTTTTTGGTAATGATAATTATATTGTTTAAATGTCTGTAAAAACTGTTTTGGAAAATAAACATCATTTATCTTTAACAGAACTGTACGCGGCGGTATACGAGGACTTGTTGGCCATCCCGGTAATCAAGGGCCGCAAGACCGAGAAGGAAAAGTTCGCGGGCGGCTATTACACCACCACCGTGGAGGCCTACGTACCAGCCAGTGGTAGGGCTATACAGGTACGTAGCAAATATTTGTATTTAAAACGATAACCACGCGTTAAGTACATCATTCTAAACCTGGACATAGACATTTTTCAATGGTTATTAAATAAAAACTGCTGTTCATACATTTTGACCGTGATGGTAAATATTGCAGTTTGGGGTTTTTTTTCTAGGTATTGCAATAATAACACTGGGTAAAGTACGATGTAAAAAAGTTTCAATAAGATTTTCATACCAGTGCTTTTTTGCACCTATAATTAAATATTCAGTGAACGAGAGTGTATTTAACTCAGAGTGATATTCCATTTTAATTTAGTAATATTAAATAAACTCATTATGTTTTTGCGACGTTGGCAATATTTAGAACTCAGGCTGCGTACCGATATTTTGGCACTGTTGTTAGCATCATAAGCACGGAAAAACTGAAGTCTACAGTGCCGAAATATCGGGAACTCAAAACGAATGCAAAAATTAAACATGGTAAATATTCCGATTTTAGTGTTTAAAAATGTATGATGTTTTATATCAGGGCGCTACCAGTCACCACCTGGGCCAGAACTTCTCAAAGATGTTTGAGATAGTGTACGACGACCCCGACACTCAGGAGAAGAAGTATGTGTTCCAGAACTCTTGGGGCATCACCACCAGGACCATTGGTATGTACTGCTTCTGATTGGTAGGTGAAGTACAAGTTGTTGCACACATTTTTGCCGATTAGAGAACCTAAGAGTCAAATCATGGGATCATGTTTATTTGTTTATCATTTAAGCATAGAATACAGAGGCGGACTTTATGCCATAGTTATTTAGTACCTGTCAACCTTTGGGTAAAGCAAAGACAAATATTGACGGTGTTATTCTGAAAATAGAAGATCATAATATTTAAACTATTCAGCAAATTTGAATACCAGAACAGTTGTTATAATAATACCTAGAATCGCTAGTCCATGACCAGACACATTGTATTCAGGTTGATTAGAACATGACTCGGGTGATAACTTTCAAACTGTTTGTAGTGAAACGGTTGACCCGATAGCGCATAACATTTAAATCAGATCAGACAATTAGCGTTCATGCTTATCGTAAAAATGAGGAGCTCGTGGCTAAATAAATAGTAGCCGCTCGGGTCGATCTTTAGGTTAAGCCGCGCTTGCCTAGGTTGGTCTGTGGATGGGTGACCACCCGTTACATACCGAGTTTCCTCCGTGCCTCGGAAAGCACGTTAAGCCGTTGATCCCGGCTGTCATTTGTAGATCTTTGACAGTCGTTACAGGTAGTCAGTGTTCCAAAAGTCTGACAACCAGTCTTACCAAGGGGTATTACCCAGTATTAACTGGATTGTGGAGGTCAGTTAGGCAGTCGCTCCATGTAAAATACTGATATTCAGCTGCATCCGTTTAGACTGGAAGCCGACCCCAACATAGTTGGGAAAAGGCTAGGCAGATGATGATGCTTATCGTAAAAATACGCGGTAAAATAACCTGTTTTTTCCGGTGAAAAAGATTTTTCCATTATGCACACAGATTAAAAAAAAACCATGTCTATAGGTGTTATGATCCTCGTCCACGGCGATGACAAAGGTTTAGTCCTCCCTCCCCGTGTGGCCGACGTGCAAGCAATCGTGGTACCCTGCGGCATCACGGCCTCCTGCTCCACGGAAGAGAGGGCTAAGCTCATGGACTCTTGTAAGGAGCTCGTGAAGGACTTGGTCGCGGCGGGACTGAGGGCTGAAGGAGATTATAGAGATAACTACTCTCCCGGGTGGAAGTTCAACCATTGGGAGCTTAAGGTCTGTATTATAGTTATATGCTTTCTGTGAAAATACATTTTTATGACAGACGTAAATTAATTCTGCAGCCAGGAGTCCTCTTCACGAGGGAGCTCCTCAACGGTTAATAGCATAGAAACGAAACCTTGAATTCTTGACGCGAATTTTAAAAAAGAGTAGTTTCAAAATTCGCCTGTTTTTTTAAATGTTTGTTACTCGATTTCTCCATCGATTGTGGGACGATTGACGAAAATTCTTTTTATAATCGAAAGGGTGTACTTACCAAGGGGTCCCATATTAATTTTATGTATATTGATTCAGTACTTTATGAGTTACATCCATATTTTTATTATACATAGTTATTATACATATTTTTTCTTCTAATACATAGACGATGTTGAGGCCATATAAATAAAAGGTGGTCTTAGTGGACTGTATTTATTAGTTAACTAGCTGGCGCACGCGGTTTCGCCCGTGTTATATCGAAAAAAAAGTATCCTGTGTGTTATTTATTTGACGGGCCTGTTGGTCTAGTGGTTAGTGGCCCTGACTGCTGAGCCGGAGGTCGTGGGTTCGATTCCCACCCAGGACAAACTTTGTGTGATGAGCATGATTGTTTGTTCTGTGTCTGGGTGTGATTTATCTATAATATGTATGTATTTATAAATTATATAAGTATGTATATCAGTTGTCTGGTTACCATAACACAGCTGCTTAGCTTGGGATCAGATAGCCGTGTGTGAGTTGTCCCAAGATATTTATTTATTTTATTCCAGACCAAATTTCATCAAGATCCTTTCAGCCATTTTGACGTGAAAGAGTAACAAACATTCAAACATCCTCACAAAAGTTCTCATTTATAATATTAGTAGGATATCGTTACATAGTGCAGACGACATACTCTACGCGCAAGTCGAATTTTTGCTTGCTTCTGTGTCGCCGTTCTGGATCGTTCTGTGCACTATGTAACGATATTAATTAGTAAATACAGTCGAAGTGTGCCCCTGGGCCTGCGCATACACGCGTACTATTTCAACCTCTACACCATTTTCTATTTTTCAGGGAGTCCCCGTCCGCGTAGAACTGGGTCCTAAGGACATGGCTCGCGGCGAGGTGGTGGCGGTGCGTCGTCTGACGGGAGACAAGATCACGCTCAAGCGATCTGAGGCCGGAAAGCAGCTCGTTGATCTGCTCGAGAAGACGCACCAGGAGATGTTGGACAAGTAAGATAAAAAGCTTGTGTCCTACGAGATCGTAATACTGGGATAAAAAGTATCCTATGTTAATTAATATGTTTTTGCCGAATTTCATCCAAAACTGTGCAGTAGTTTTTGCGTGAGGAACATACATACATCATCACAAAATTTCGCATTTTTAAAAAGTAGTAAATTATATTTATAAATAAGGTATTTCTCGTACAAAACTTCAGTTTATTATACTAAAATTACAGTCATTTTAGTATTTTTAAACCCCAATCAGTGGAATAATTCCTAATGAGCTGAATTTTGATAAACATCTTTATTACAGAGTTTTAATGCCAATTTCAATAAAGAAGAGCTAAAAATTTATGAAATATCATAAATAAATAAAAAAACAGTTTTTCGCAAATATCTTGCGCAAATTTAGCTTGGAGGTCAACCTAAAATCAAAAGAGGTTGGTTGGAGTGTGTTGCAAAATTGTTTGTCACCCAATTATCTACAAAAATGATTCATTGCATTTTTCCGTACGATCAAACGTTTTGGAGTAAAGCTAAAGCGGAGAAATAGCAACTCGAACGCTTTCACACTCGCTACTGTAAACCGTACACCAAGGCGTAAACTATTGCTTTTATTCATGTTTTGGCACTTGTCATTCATGTCCTTGTGTTTTCTGATAAATCACACTAATATTATGAAAACGAAATTTGGAATGTTTGTCCTGCTCGCTCAAACGTTTGGCCCGATTTGGATGAAATTTGGTATGTGGATTGCTTAACCCTGGATTGACCCTTACGCTAGCCTATAAATATAGACACTACTCAGTTCCTTAACCTCTACAATATAATTAATTTTAACTTCCTATATTTTCGACGAATTATAGAAATATATTTTCAACATAACATTACGCTATTACACTTTGCACAGCTAGTAATAAATAATTAGGACGATTCGAGTCTTTCATATTTTTAACTGTGCTTTCGATCTGGCTAAACATTTGAATGTTTCACAAGTACAAGTTTTTCTTATTAAATGTTACTGAACCATGCTGAGATAAGGATGTCTAAGTCTTTTCTAATATTTTTGACGTGATAACGTCTTTAAAATCGTTTTAGTCGGGTGACATGTTCAGAAACTTGTAAACTTCACGAGCGACATTTCATAAAGATGGTAGCGCCATCTGTTACTTGGCTCGAAAAACAAACTTTGAATTAGTACTTAATTTCATTTTAGATGTCACTACTGGTGATAACTTATATCACCAATAAGACGTTATCACGTAAACATCTCGATCGTAAACCTACTTTACAAACAACCAATTTTTTTTTAAATATTTTGTTCTGTGCAAGTCAAATAAATACTTTTTCTTTCTTACGAAGGCACAGAAATGCAACATAATGATAAATATGATGGTTAAATATCTATGGATACTCTATGTCACCTTCAAACTCCATTATGGTTTCCTACCTCTTAATTATAGTGTTATCTGTAAAGCGTACTGTACGTATACAATATACACAATGCCTTTATTTTCTTTGTTACGTTCAGGGCGATTAAGGAGCGCGACGCGAGACTATCCCTGGTGACAAAATGGGAGGACTTCACCAATGCTCTGGAGCGCAAGCACATGCTGCTGGCTCCGTTCTGTGGGGAGATACCTTGCGAAGACAATGTCAAGAATGACAGCACCAGGCAAGTTACTAGTTGATTGCAGGATGTAAATTGTCTGAATTAAAACAGCCGCACTGTTCAATTTGGCAACTTGAATTAACAGGGGTGGCGAAGTTGAATTTATGTAATGCATTTGGTAAAAATTGGCTTGGCTCAACTATACAACAGTGTAAATAACCCTTGCCATTTATAAATAAGGTAGTTGTAAGAGATTTTATGTGTGCCAATAGTCTAATGGTCATAGACCGTGCCAGATGGAGGCATAAAAGTAGGAAAGTGGACCCTGGGGTCTGAAGTGAAATTGTTGGATGCAAACTGGATGTAATGCTTGGACGATGATGATGAAGAGATGGACTTGCACCTATATTTCCATAATGTATTTTGACATGCACTTACATGTGTTTGTTTTTTAGTTTTTTTTATAGCTTTACTTGTCCATATAATTGTTGGGTCTATATTTCAATATTTTATGTACTCTAATTTAGTTTTTTGTAATCAATTATTGTTTGGTCCCTGTATGGTAGAAAGCATTCACCATATTTTTTTATCTTGAGCAGTGCTCATCCAGTTCTTTCTATCTGTTTTATTATATCATTAACCACTGCATCTTCAGTCCTCTATCAATGTATTGTTTAATCTTTTTTATAAATATAAAATTCCATATCCATTACTCACAAACAAACGTCCCAAAGCCCGTAAATAAGGTAATTGGCTGTTGTTTATATGCACTTGGACACAGACTGTACAGTGTTACAGTACACCAGTAAAAATAATTTTAACTATGATACTTTTCCACAGGACTGATGATGATCCAACAAGTGAGATGAAAATGCAAGCCCTTGCTGGAGCCAAGTCCCTTTGTATACCATTCAAGCAGCCGCGTGAACTCACTGCCAGTGACAAGTGCATCCACCCTGCTTGTAATAACAAACCCAAGTTCATAACAATGTTTGGAAGAAGTTACTAATAAGTTTCAATTAAAACAAGCACAACTTTTATACAAAAAATATAATTTATTGTTTCAACTTGTTGTTTCATTTCTTTTTTTTTGTGTCATAGAGAATTTGATTGAATTTAAGATAACTGTTATAATTGGAGACATTTTGTAATGTGATATAAAAATGATGTATGGCAGTCATGAAAAAAAGGGCTCATCTAGGAATCTGGTAAGTACAAGTGGTAGAAGTCACAAGCTTGCTGCACAGCTGTTGGCACTGCATGTTTAACATTTTCAATTTTTTCAATCTTCTAATTCAACGAGCGTCTCCATCTTGGCCTAAGTCTGATAAATTATTGAGGTTACCTTCCAATATGTGAATACGTCTTTTTTTAGCGTTAAGTAACTGCACAAACTTCCCGTAAAGGCTCGCCTCTAAAGAATTTTTAATACCTACAAACTTTTCTAATTCACTTTTGCATTTATTTAGGTCCACAGTTATATCTTCATTCTTTTTTGTCATACTTTCGATTGTGGTTCTTAGTTCTCTATTTTCTTCCAATAAAGCATCGAGTAATAGGTCTTTTGATTCTATGCATACGTCGCGATGTACAAGAACGGAACCGTGAACTAGATAGACAGGTCCCTGCGAGTCTTCAAATCTTTTTTTCCAAATAAAATTTGCCACATCAATATTCGTTTGATCGATTACGAAATCGTACGAAGCGTCAATATGACTAGAACCCTTCAGGTATCTCTTTACGTGTGTAATATATTGCTTTTCGGTCTCCTCACATCGAGCTCTATATTTTTTAGCCGCTTCATTAGAAAATTTCCCCGACCATGTAACGTCTCCGTCAAATAACATAATGTGAAATAAATCACTATCGTTTTGGGTCCATACCAATTTTACATACACTTTTTTCGATTTTATGTCGAATGTTGTAACAGATGTCGTTGAAAATGCATTTGGATTCATTTCTATGAAAAATGTTTTCTGAAACTGATTTATTGCTGGGCTTGCTGATTTTGTTTACAAAACTTGAACATGAGAACACGTGAATTCACGTGATTGACTTTGACAGAGAATTTGACAGTGTCTGTCAGTATTGTCAAAAAGACAGCGGGTACTAAACTGTCACTTGAGTCCATGGAGTTTATTTATCTATGATGGAACTATTAAATCCATACGTTATGATGATGGAAGCACCAGGATAATCCGCGAAATTCAAAGGAATTATTTATTTAAATACATTTACTGTAACGGGATAACCCAATGTGCCTAAATAAAATTAATTCACTAAGAGTCAAGTCATTCAATGGGATTAAATGAACTTAGAGAAAGTTGTATTGATGAATGGTTTTAATACATAAGTGTTACTTGCAAATCATACCTATGATTTTCAGCATTTTTGTTCGTATTTTATAATTATTATAACTTGCTGCGTTGAAGGAAAACATTGTGAGGACACCAGCATGCGATATATTTATTTTTTATTTATATGCAATGAGATATTTCATGACAGCATGTATTTGTATAGTCAAGTCAGAAGCTGACACCAGGTTACGCACTAACCACACGAAAAAGAAAGGTGACCAACATATTATACAACATGACACTGACCTGCAAATAGCAAAACTTGAAAGATTTGAATTTCGCGGGGTGCGCTGGCTCTTCCCCTTTATTTATACAAAAAAAGTGCATACATATGGAATTTAGTAAGTAATTGAAACTTGAGCTTGAAAAGTAGTTGGTTTGGTACCGATAATTATTATATCTAATGTCACCCGCACCATGCTACAACGAAAACAGTGCATACATAATAAGTCCATGATGCTCAAATGGCATCAAACTATTTTGCGAACTCTAAAGATTACCAATTTCAGTAAAAGTTAGTAGCCATTTCTTTTTTATTAGGGTTTTGTTGATAAAAGGCTAAGCCCTGTTTGTCCGTATTTCTAAGCTATTTTACTCCCAGGCTATTGGCATCACTAAAGTGCACCAAAAATTTACTATTTGAATAATGTTAAGTTATGAGAAGAACGTATTTTTGTTAAAATAAAATAATCCAAACTCTGTGGCTGCTACCTACTGATATATTCCTAATGGAAGAAGCCCATGACACACTTGGACCCAGGACCTCATACTTAGCAGCGTGTGTGACCACTGGCCCAATGAGGCAGCCCGAGAGACTAGTTCGCTCTGCGAACTTATGGCCAGACCTTGCGAACTGTTCACACAATCAAGGTTAGGTGAAGAGGTTGGTCCAACCAGTATTAGTCAGTATTCAAACCTTGAATACTACCACTCAATGTTAACCTGCAGGATGCACTGGTTACAAGTTCTAAGTTTTTTAAACACTGAAGTTTTTTAATCTAGCTAATAAGTACCTAACAGAAATGACGAAGGGAAGTATGTGCAGTTGATCCGTGCGATGTATGTACAGTCGATGCAGTACCCAAGTCCGGTCCACAGCGGGCACTAAAAACCTTCAGTTAAAAAGAAGATGATGATATGAGTACTTTTTGTTCATCATCAATTATTATTATGGTCAACGCAGGATGTCTTCTTGTCATCCAACTCATCCAAGCAGTTAGTAGTCTCCTGTCTACCAGGTACCACTTTCAGACTTCCTATAATGTACTCATTCCTTATTTTATCTATTCGCATTACACCACATATCCTCCGAATGGATGCTTCGGGTAGATAGATAATTACGTAATCCTTAAGTAGGTACATTGTTGACGAAGTTTTATCTGAGTTGTACATATTATGTTCACTAATCTGATATAATCAGACCACCCTAATTGATTTATCTTGTTGAATTAAAAACTGTAATGTATAGGTACCTATTACACATTTCGATCATGAAATGTACCTACTCGTAAAGTACTTAACGAGTAGGTACATTTAATTTTAATAATCGAATTTATTTTTATTTACCGTAAGTAAGTAGTTTATTGTTTTGTGTATTTTGGAAGTAATAATTGTTTGGTTGGTAATTAGGTAGCTTAACCCTAGCCTGCTAATTAGGATTTTCTAATACTTTTTTTGAGGGAAACTTGCGAAATTCAAATAGTCTTACGTTTTTACAATATTAATGCGAACAATGACTTTTGGGAACTAGGTGCCTTGGTAAATTGGTGATTGATTGTGTTATCAATGATCTACAAATTAATCACCTACAGTACGGGTTTTTGTTTGTTATTGGGTTTATCAACTTAACTGAATCATTAACGTAATTGATTTATGAACCATAATTATATGATAAATAAAACTGTTACTACGTACCAAGGTGTACCTACGTACGTGGGTAGGTATATGTAAATGAATGTTTTTTTTTCAGATAGGAAATCATCAAATAACTTCACCCGCTCTGGTCGGAACGGAAGGGAGTGTTAGACTTTTACTGACTAAAGACCATCCATGTCGCCCTTTGAGTTCTTCGCGGTACCTATCTCTTTCGAACAACCCGTAACCCCGAACAACCCGTAACCCCGATTTCATTTTCGCTAAAGTAATAAGAGTCGTTGAGGTATTTGTACTTTGACCTCCAATATCTTCGTAACTGCAAGGCTCCCAGCCCAGGTCATACCCTGGCCTGGGAACAAGAATCGGAAAAATATTGGAATAACCGGAATAACGGTTACCTTTAATAAACGGTTACCAATTTGGTAAAAAGACAGGTAGGTACCTACTTATTGGAATAGCTGATGGTATTCGTGAATCCAGACACTTCAATAAATATAAGTAAGGCCGTGCGCTGTGTTAAGCGTGCGCACGGCGCGGTCGCCCGCGTGGCGTGCTGTTTCATGTAATAGGCCGTGCGCTGCGTTAAGCGGGCGACCCGCTGCACGCAGCGCTGATCTATGAGATTACATGAAACAGCACGCCATGCGGGCGCCCGCGCCGGCGCACGGTGGGCTGAAAATCGGCTTTCATAGACTTAGGGATTTCAATTTGCAAGTGCTTGTTTTTATGCCGGATATCGCTTCTATTAGTCATTATTATGTACAAAAATGACACCCGAGTTAATTCTGCTCAAAACCGAAGGAAATATAATTTTTTTACGAAAAATTTGTATGAAGCTAGCATGAAAAATCGAATTATCTCCTAAACGGCATGTTTAACCGTAATATCCTTAGAGATGGTCATAGTGCTAATTATTTATGATTTTTTGGTTGACGATTGGACAAAAATTTTAATGCCGTTTTTTTTTTAAAAATCGTCAAAATATTTTTATTTGTTTTTACGTATGAAACGATTCCTTTTGGTGTTTATGTTGAAGAACACGGACTTTTAACTACACATAACATAAAATAGCATCACTCCTATATTTCCGAAGGAGTTGGCAGAGGTTTATAGTACACCCACACGTAGCCAACTATGTTTGAGCTAGATATTTATCAACACAAAATGAGTTTTAAAACTTTTCATACAACCAAATTACCAATTGTCTTCTAATGAGTCCAAAAAGAAGTGATTAAGTAACTACACTGATTAGGTCTTCTAATGAGTCTTAATAGGTGATTTAATGATTTTCAATATCTCACGACAATGGATTATATTTAGCATTTCCTGATAAGTAAGCTAATTTGTTAATTAGCAGTGCTATGAGTTCTAAGAATAGTTAGTGACAATTATAGATTTTCATTAGCTAATGAGGAGATAACTAATGAGGGTAGTTACCTAATTATTGTCGTTTTGCAATAAAAGGGCTAAAGTTTTGTTTTATAATTTAATTTGTTCACAACTGTGTAACTGCTAACACTAAATCTGCGACTATAAAATCTTAAAATGGAAAGTTTAATGACCAATTTAGACTTGTTTGTTCTTCTACAAAGTGAGAGTACTTCATTTGATCATGAAGTATTGTTTAGTGCAGTTGTATCCCGCATAGGCGATTGCCTGTCTGACGAAGATTATGTTGTTCTCAAAGAATTTTGTCGGAGATTTACGCGAGCCGCTTTACAAAGGTGGGAGAAATCCAACCGATTCCTTGATAATTTCAGGAGAAAGTACGAGAATTGGTTGGGAGCAAATATTGATTGGCCGAGTTTTGTGCAAACTTTAGTTAATCAAGAACCAAGTGTTGATGAGATACCAAGAGCGCCCTCAGTCTCTGCAGAACCGTCGACATCAACGTCCATTGGAACAATGACGAAAAGATCCCGTAAACCATTCGAAGACCTGGGAAGTAAACAAAAAAAGAGAAGATCTGATGAACACACAGGCGAAGGTTCCAGTGAATTGGCATATGCAGCTGCAGCACGTTTAAAAGAAGAAGGGCATGGAGATATCGCCTCTGTCATCGAATACATGATGAAAAATCCTGAAGCAGCCGCTAAATTAAATGAAACGCTTAAGAAACCAGCGAAAACAATCATATTTACGCCAGAAAAGGCGCTTGGATTGCTTCTTTCGCTAAAACTCTCAAAGTGGCAATATATTACGTTGCGTGAGGCTGCCATTCGAGAAGGTGCTAAAGATATTTATCCATCTTACTATAAAGTGCAACAAACTAAGCTTGATTGCTACCCTCCGAAGCAATCAGTGACAGTTACTGATTCATCGGCTAGGATTACACTTCAAGCTTTACTTGATATCACGGTTACAAGAATCCTTCAAAGCCTTTCTAACGAAGAGCATAACAAGCAGTTGAAGCTGATATCCAAGTGGGGATTTGACGGTGCTTCTAACCAAAGCCGATACAAGCAGAAAATTGAGGGTGAGGAAGATGATTCAAGCATTTTTATGACCTCCTTGGTGCCACTAAAACTGACAGATGGAGACAACATTTTATGGACGAACCCAAAACCATGCTCAGTTTTGTATTGTCGTCCAGTTCAGTTTACTTTTGTAAAGGAGAGTGAAGCAGTTGTCCTTGGGCTGAAAAAACAAATGGATGAAGAAATTGAGGCCCTTATCCCCACAGAGTGCAATAATAATAATAGGGTGACTCATCAACTAATGATGACGATGATCGACGCTAAAGTCTGTACTTACCTTTCTGAAGCTAGATCAAATGCATCGTGCTACCTGTGCTTAGCAAAGCCTACAGAAATGAACCGCTTAGATGCTGTAACATCAAAAATTGTGTGTTCGGACCTGTATGAGTTTGGCTTGTCATCCCTACACGCCCGTATAAATTGTATGGAATGTCTGTTACACATTGCATACAGACTGGACTTCAAACGGTGGGCAGCGAGAAGTGATGAGCACAAAGAAATGCTACAGACAAGAAAGAAAATAATTCTAAATAAATTCAAAGATGAGCTCAATCTGTTGATTGATATAGTAAAACAAGGCTCGGGAACCACCAATGACGGGAATACTGCAAGAAAATTCTTTGAGTTTCCTAATAAAACCGCTGCTATAACCGGTTTGGATGAAGACCTCATCAAAAGATTTGCTGTAATTTTACAAGCAATTACATCTGGAGAGCAGATCGATATAATAAAATTTAGAGATTATGCTCGCAAAACAGCAGAAAAGTACGTATTACTATACGACTGGTACTACATGTCGTCAACCGTTCATAAGTTACTAATCCATGGGGCTGACATAATCGAGAAAAATAATATTGTGCCGATTGGGACTCTCTCGGAAGAAGCCTCAGAGTCTCGAAACAAAGATTTTAGGAGGTTTCGAGAACATCATTCGCGGAAAAGAAGCAGGCAGGATTCCAATCAAGACATTTTAAATATGCTTGTTGTTTCTTCGGACCCTTTGCTAAGTGCACAAAGGCCTAAGTTAGATGCCAAGAAAAAGCAGAGCTTTTTTGCTGAAACTCTCGACTTAATTCAATTTCAGGAAACTGAGTTCGAATTTTTGGATATATCCAATCTGGATGCTGACTCAGAATTGGAGTCTGACAACGAGAGTGATAAGGAAAATTTGTAAAAAAGATATATATATGTACATATTTGTAAATTTGTATTTGAGTGTGTTTGGGTTTTTTTGTAATATTTAATGATATGTTTTATTTTTTTTATTTATTTTACTTTATTTTACGAATGCTTAGTATTAATTCCTTAAATTAACTTATTTTGTATAAAATATAACTTCATATGTTACTTCAATATAAATCTTTTTTTATTTAAATTAATATAAATGTGTCAAAAACAGCAATTTTTTTATTTTATTTTTCTTGTTTCGTGTGTTCTTAATATTTGGGTTAATAACATATCGAACTTTTTAACTTAGACACTAAAAGGGATCGTTTTACATGTAAAAATAAATAATAATATTTTGACGATTTTAAAAAAAAAAACGGCATTAAATTTTTCGTCCAATCGCCAACCAAAAAATCATAAATAATTAGCACTATGACCATCTCCAAGGATATTACGGTTAAACATGCCGTTTAGGAGATAATTCGATTTTTCATACTAGCTTCATACAAATTTTTCGTAAAAAAATTATATTTCCTTCGTTTTTGGGTAGAATTAACTCGGGTGTCATTTTTGTACATAGTAATGACTAATAGAAGCGATATCCGGCATAAAAACAAGCACTTACAAATTGAAATCCCTAAGTCTATGAAAGCCGATTTTCAGCCCACCGTGCGGCGCCGTGTGCACGCCTAACGCAGCGCACGGCCTAAGGGCGCTTTCAAATTAGACGGTTGATGTCGGACTGCTGCAGTCCGGTTATCGTACTGCGTTCGGGCGATTATGATTTTTCATACAAAAGGACTCGATCAGACTCGATGCAAGATCGTGCGGGACCAGAACGACGCACGTCCGTTGGCGGGACGGCAACAATGCATATGCCTACGTGCCTCATTCGTTGTTCGCTAGTGCGAAGAACGCTCAACGCATCGTGTTCGTGTGTCGGGTTGGATAAATTCGATCGGACTGCAGCCCCGTACCTCTTCAAAAAAGACGACTCGCGTCGCACTGCTGCCGTCCGGCAGCAGTACTGCTCATGGTCGTGGCGACCGTCCGGCGGCAGTCCGACATCAACCGTCTAATTTGAAAGCGCCCTTAGTCTTGAAACTGACATCGTCTTTAACATTATTATAAACACGGGATATTTACCATGTTTGTTATTTATTTCGAGTTTCGGCAATATAGTAATCAAGGATGAACTGAAGTGAGATCTACTTCAGTTCGTCATAAACTTGAGCAGACAAAACAATCTACCCTCTTCCTTTTTCGTTTTTTTTGCGTTCGGTACCTACCATTGACACCATCACTCACAACTCGATTTTGCTCTCGACACATTTTTTATGTAAAACCGATTAAAGGTAAAATCTAAATATCAGGAACTCGAAATAAATAACATAAGTACATGGTAAATAAAATAACCCGTTTCAAGAGTTGAAAAGCAATAGGTAGATACCTACGTCAACCAAAACATGCGAAAACAATTTGTAACTGGAAACGCCAAGACAATTACCTATCATTTTGTATATTAGTACGTAATAACCTATTTTGATTTTGATGGGCTATTAGCTACACGCTTTGGTTAGTAAGTTCCACTTTCAATCTAACTTCTTGAACAGCTTGTAGCGCTTAGGTGGTGTGTGGTAAATAAAATAAATAAATAAATATCTTGGGACAACTCACACACGGCTATCTGATCCCAAGCTAAGCAGAGCTTGTGTTATGGTAACCAGACAACTGATATACATACTTATATAATTTATAAATACATACATATTATAGATAAATCACACCCAGACACAGAACAAACAATCATGCTCATCACACAAAGTTTGTCCTGGGTGGGAATCGAACCCACGACCTCCGGCTCAGCAGTCAGGGCCACTAACCACTAGACCAACAGGCCCGTCAAAAAATAATAAAAATAATACTCCAGATGTACTTAAGGGTAAAGAGTTATATTGAGGTAGAGGTAGCGAATAGACTGAGGGTTACAGGAATAAGTAGAAAGCTTAATACTAAAATATAAAGGTGGGAGTAACAGGTCTCCCGTTACATATCCACGGCCAATAGGAACGAGCTGACATTTCTAAACAAATCTAGTTCCTAAATAATATGTGTGGTGGCGCGGCGATCGCAATCGTAGTTCTCTTGCTAGGAGCACGCTAAACAGTGTCGCATGTATGAATACCCCCCGCGGGCGCGTAGGGCTCCAATACCCGATGGCGACGGCAGCGGACGGATGTGTTGATGCATTGCAGCTACAAGCTGAACGAACCAAACAATCACCACTCCTCGAGGCAAATCAGCTCTCCTAAACAAAGAGAAACTGAAAGAAGTGAGGATACCTAGTATGATCAAGTGTTATTTGAAGCTATATTCATAAATTTATGGTTTGCCGAATTCTTCAGGAGCGCAGCTGTAGGCAAACACTAGTATGTGCTATACCTTGATGTAATTCCATATCAGTATCTGGTGGGTATATAAAGTTGCGAATCTCGTTAAACTTATCAGACGTGCCCGTGATGTTCAGAACACTAGCTCTATTGTGCCTCGTAGCGGCGTCCGCTCTTGGTAAGTTTATATCATTATTTGTATATTCATTCAAACTACACAAAATCTTGCGCTAGAGTTCGTCATTTTATTAATGAAAAACCTAACTAAAACACGAAACATGAAAAATTGTCTTAATAAAAAAAAACAAAAATTTATCAATGCACGTACTTCTTAAGTTCCAATTATTAAAAAAAAGATAACTAACAATATCGTACATATTGTTAGTTATCTTTTTTTTAATACCTGATATAGATAGACTACAAGCTGCATCCTCCGAGTTTTACATACCTAAATAGCTGAGCTCAGCTGCTATCTTGCTTTTAAAGCGATTAGATTTTCGATTCCAAAATTGTATCATATTTGCTCGAAATCCGAAAGTTTACTTTGACGGAGTACTCATCTGAAACTTTTCAATATACCTACTTATTATTTTCGTGTTTTTAATATTCCGTAGCTGTAGTATCTGCCTATAGCCGAGCTAGAGGTTGATAACACAATTAACTAACTACATTACAGGCTCAACAACTCCACCAAGCCCCAATCCAGGGTACACTACCGCTTTCTAACTTCCCGCCATTCATGAAAACTTACATTTGACAACATTAGTGACAACTACCTTTTTTTTTTTTTTTTCGGATGGGAAATCATCTAATGACTTCCCCCGCTCTGGGCGGAGCGGGGGGGCATGTCAGACTTGTACTGACTAAAACCCACCCATGTTCCTTCTGTTGCCCTTTACGTTCCGGGGCCGCGGTATCTCTTTCCAACAACCCGCAACCCCGGCAGGCAGAGGCCCTGTCCACAGAGTACATTGTATATAGTGACTGGCAAGCCCCTCTGCTTTGCTGACTCTCTTTGAGGCGCGCGTGAAACACGAACGCGCCGTCGACACGGCCTGTCGTCAATAGACGGACGGACGGTGAGCTACCCATTGCTCACCGTCCACAGGCCCGCATCTACGGTGGCCGGGAGTCGTCTCGCGGCACCCGGCGCCCTGGGCGTCTCCCGCGACAACTACCTACCTGACTTCTTGTGGATGTGAGAAAGTGTTTACATGTCTAAAGAAACACTACAGTAGCCAAATGGCTAAAAACTATTCGCGTGTCCGTCCGTATTTCACAGCGAATTTACTCCGAGCCTATTGATACCTCCCATGAGTTGAGATTAGGCAGTGTTCTATGGAACGTTACTCAAATGTGACGAGAAACTGAAAAAAATTGGTGTAGAATATTTCTATGTATGTAACTATTTCTATCAACAGCTATTAAAAATTGTTGTAGAAAATCTTCTATTTTTAATTAAGGTGAAATGCCAGGGTATCCCTCAAAAAGCAAATTTTTCGTTGTTTTTTTGCATTTTGCAGGCTATTGTTAAGTGTAGGTAGGTATATTGATCAAAATATTAATTGCAATCGAAACAAATATATAAATCGCTGCACGCTGGTTGATGAGAAATCGGGGTTGATAATGCTTCTGAATCTCACAATTTTAAAATAAGTCTGAACAAAAATAATCGGAAAGCACGTCCGCTTTCCGAAAAGCTTTGTGATTGTGGAACGTAAAATCTGGGCTGGCCTACCAATACATAGATAATCATTACTAATGAACTAAATGATCTATCTTCAATCTTAATTAATGTTCACATTAATAAAAAACAATGATAGAGCAGCTATCTGACAATCAGCGACTAACGATTTGTCTAGGTGCTAAAAAAGTGTTTTTCAATTAAATATCTATTAATCTTTATAGATATGCGTATCGCATTCGTAGATCTTAAAGCTGATCTATTTGTTTGTTTCTAGGGCAAGCTTGCTAATTAGTTCTTACCTACTTAATGGAGTAATTATTTTTTGTTCCAGGAGGACCATGGCAGGGTGGACTAAGTGGTGAGAAATGATTCTTTAACATCTACTACTAATTTTTGTTTGTTTGTTTGTTCCGGCTACTTTCCGAAACGGCTAAATCGATATTGACGGAATTTTTGTTGGTAGATAGCTGATGTTACGAGTAACTTAGGTTTTTGACATACGTAACTTAGGTATTCAAGAAAAATGATTAGGGTTAAAAAAAAATAACCCATGAAATCTTTAACAAAACCCGACTCAAGAAGGGAAGTAATCCTAACTAATATTATAAAAGCTAAAGTGAGTTTGTTTGTTTGTTACGTCTTCACGCCTAAATGGCTAAACCGATTTTATGAATTTTGGTACAGAGAGAGTTGAGACCCTGGAGACGGAAATGGTTTTTTTTAAAGCGTGAGAAATAAACGAGAAAGAGGGAAGAAAAGGGAAAACTTAGCTTTGCTATTACAATAAATAAGGCACAAGGACAAAAACTACAGGTAGCAGGTACCTGCAAATCAGGAAAGGGGAACTGTGTTACCCCGAATGTAACGCGAGCGAAGCCGCGGGCGAAAGCTAGCAAATTTATAATAATAATTAACGCGTACGAATGTGGCGGGTAACAGCCAGTCATTAATGTGTCAAAACTTACGACATAAAAGCAAGAACAAGTTAAAGATAGATTAATTTTTTTTCTTAACTTATCAATCTAAACAGCACCACAGAGTAGTTTTATTAAAGAGAGGTATCATTATTACCATTTGCCAGAGATTCTGGCTAATCGTAGATTCTAGCTTTTGGAAACCTGCTATGCTTTGTGTAGGTATGCGAGTTTAAATGTTTGTAAACGCACCTACAATACAGTAGAAATTCCTAGCGAGGGGTAAGGTTTTTTTTTAAATACCTATATAGGAGTTCGACGCATGTCTCCAGCTATATTTACTACTATTGGAAGTCGGGAGCACAGTCAGGGCCGATCATTTTTCTAGCTAGAAGGTCAAGTCAAGCAATGGTCGTGCTACGGTTGACATTGATAGGACGCTACTCTGGATCATCTTGAGGTTATCAGTACCTACCTAAGCTTTTTCATAGTTCTTCTGCCAACAAAAATGAGTTAAACTACATTATCTTTGAACTTTCAGTGCGTTTCGACATGACAGTACTCGGGATCGGAACCACCGCCTTCATAGAACTGCCGCTGACGGTTGCTTCGGCGGCTGAAGCAGGATGGAAGCAGAACAAAAGGCCTCCAGGACCTGCAGGCTACGAACCGCTCTCCATCTTCTGTCCTCATGATGACTACACTGTATGCGTGTTGTTGGACGACACCGGCTATATTGCGGGATTGCAAGTTGGCGTATGTATTTTATAATTATACAGGATGGAGGGACAGATGCCTCGGAAAGCACGTTAAGCCGGCTGTCATGTGTAGACTTTGACAGTCGTTACAGATAGTCAGCCAGTCCGCTAAAAATTTTTCATACTCTTTATGTTTCCGTGTTTCGTTTTCAATGATAATTACTGATATAGTCTCTCCAGCGTTTGATTGTCTACCATAGTACCTACGTGATATTGGCAAAATTGTGGTGTCTCCTTCCACAAACGCCATTAAATAAATAATGACGTTAATGATGTTCCGTTTATTTATCTTTACTTCAAGAGGTGTGAATAGGACTGCAGTTTCTAGTTTAAAAGTCAAAATTGATTACTAGACTATCTTCCCCACAGATAAACGAAGACACATACTCCGACAGTATCTTCGACTGGGGTGTCCAAGGGTTCACTCCCTGGACCACCGAAATGGACGGCAAAACTGTCCATTATTGGACTACGCAACAGTATTACATTTCACCTGGTAAGAATTTTAAAATAAGTTTGCACGGCCACGATCCGATATACAATGTGTCCGGGCATGGACTAGCGATGCGATAGGTAGCGAACGAGTGTTTTAATATACTATTACCGCTATAAAAAATAATCATATCTCTGTGTTCAAAAAATAATCATATCTCTTAAAGTTTTGGTTTACGGAGACGAAAAAAGCCTTATTCGGAGGGCAAAAATATTGTCTATTGTTTAAATTAAGAAATGATGAGGTTATATTCTCGTAACTTTAGAAAAAAGAAGTCCAAAAAAATATGCAAAACAACGAAAGTTATACAAAACTTTTTTGTGAAAAAAAAAATGGTACCTAGTTCTTTTTTTGAAAATCAATAAATTTGAGTACCTACTAGAATGTTTGTTATAGAAGTACGTATACATATAGAATATCGCTAGTCCGTGACCGGACACATTGAATAGTTCACTGTCCTTGCTGCGGCACAAGCTGTAGGTACTGGCCATCTGTGACCTGTGCGACCAACTAACTTCCTCGTGGAAGCTCGTTTGGCAAAAAGTCGTGTAGTCGTGCCGTGGCCGAGTAGTAACGTTGTACCTATCATGTTTTTAGAATTAAACGTGTAAAAGTAATTTAAAAAAAATACAGCACCATGCTTTTTGGTTGTACACACGACGACACATCAACCTATACAAAACCAGTTTAAGCTGCTCTCTCAACAACGGCTCGTACACCATAGATTTCAAGTACAATGAGAGATCCGCATAAACTGGTTTTGTATAGGTTGATCTGTCGTCGTGTGTACAGGGCTAATTTATTTTTTGTATGTATAACATTTCCAATCCAAATGTCCAATAACATTTTTCATTCCATTTAACTTTTTTTGGAGTTTAGGTACTCCTTAAGAATCGATTTTCATTATAGCGCCCGGTATGAGAAAAATCCGAGGGGTAAAACCTACTAAAGTAACGAAAATGTGTCACGTTTTTGGTTCGGTTTTCTAATTTGGCTGTGAGTGTATTATGACCAAAGAGTATAATAATATATCGGGTAATTAAGACGTACATATGGTATGCTGTATAGGCGACTATACCTATATACTATATGTTATTGGGCTTGTTTGTTTCTATCAGTGTCGATGTATTTATATTGCTATTTTTTTCATTAATTTGTGAATTTACCCTTTCATATGATATTAATCTTTTTTCAGTTGAATAAACTCTTTTTGCGTATGCTTAGATACTCGTACTTAAGGAGTAAACTCCAGTCGTGCGTCGGAGCCGACACACACACTTTTTTTTTATATAGGCTCCTATAGTGTGCGTTCGCGCAGCGGAATGTTGTTGAATTTAAAGATTTTAATTATGCAGATATTAAGTGCATGACGTCGTATAGTTGTGTATGGTAAAAAAAAATTGTGCACGCAGCCATTGTGGAGAAATTCACCAAAAACTGATTCCGCTGCGCGAACGTTGGCACACGCTCCTATATGTTTATTTTGTTTTACTGTTTTGTCCGGTTCGAGTCCAATAAGTAGTTTATCTTTCTAGTAACCGAGGGCCTTTAAAAGCGCGCTGTTTTAGGGTTCCGTACTTCCGTTGCCAAATGGTAAAGAAACTGAACCGTCATAAATTCCTCTTATCCGTCTGTCACAGCCATTTTATAACAAACAGCACCTCTGTCTCTGTCACTGTCTGTTTCGTAACTGACCATGATGACTGAACCTCAGAAACTCCGAACAATTCTTAGGGTTTCGACCTCAAAAAAAAAACGGAGCCATTATTGGATCAATATTTGTTGTCGGTCTGTCTGACAAGACCCTTAATCTCAGAAACGCGTGGAGGTATCGAGTTGAAATTAAATCCGTGTGTTAAAAGATATGGCTGTTTATGTGGAACCCTCGGTGCGCGAGTCTGACTCGCTCTTGACCGGGTTTTACCTGTGTTGATGACTTATGTTCTTCTACTCCAGAAACTCTTGCAACGGACCCAGCTATTCGCGTCGCTCAGCGCAACCCCAACTTGTTGCTGCAAGACCACTCGATTCTAGTCTCTGGGTTCAACGGGGATCTGTATCGCATCTCAACCAACGTCAGTGACATCACTGGGCCCAATAGCGACTTTACAGAGCAGGCCTGCATACCGTGGATGGGTTAGTGAAGAGTGGATTAGTACAAGTAGGTTACCAGCACACCTATCGTCGGGAGCAGGATTGTTTTATTAACCTGACAGGCCTGTTGGTCTAGTGGTTAGTGGCCCTGACTGCTGAGCCGGAGGTCGTGGGTTCGATTCCCACCCAGGACAAACTTTGTGTGATGAGCATGATTGTTTGTTCTGTGTCTGGGTGTGATTTATCTATAATATGTATGTATTTATAAATTATATAAGTATGTATATCAGTTGTCTGGTTACCATAACACAAGCTCTGCTTAGCTTGGGATCAGATAGCCGTGTGTGAGTTGTCCCAAGATATTTATTTATTTTTATTTTATTGGCCCTGTGGGATTACTGTTTCATTCCATTGTGGAAAAGAGACAGAGCTATACTGGATGTCTACCGTCATCTCTTTCCCACAATGAAATAAGACGTCATAGACATCCCACAGGAGTGATGATTGCACTAAGCTATCTCGTCTGTGATTGCACTATATGAAGTAACGTACGAGTATACGACGTATGCCAATGCTTCAGTGTTCAATATTTACTTTTAGCTAGTTATTATCTAGGCATTCATTTAGGTGTCACTCATCTAATTATTTTAGAATCAGGTGTAAGAAAGTTTGAGGAAATCCATGACATTAAATTTTACGCAAACATTTTTTGCACTACTTAGCGGATGAAGCGGAAAAGACACCCGAGCCGCAGGCGAAGGTATCCTGCATCGAAGCCCGAATCTTTTTCGCGGAATAAAAAATAAATACTTTTGAAATTATTTAACGCTGAGATTGAATGTCATCCAAGCTTAAATGAGTCTCATTTTCTTACCAAATGATCTTTTACACATTGTTTTTTTTCTACTGTGTTACTATTGCAATCTATAATCATATGCAATGCAATAAATCTTTATTACATGCTCCTCTTTCTTCCGCATCACCTAACCAATTATAACATGGCAACCGATCTCCGTACAACTTTTTCAAACTTCAACGATCATGGAAGTAATTAGTAGAATTCCTTACTTGAGTGTTATTGTTGTTCCAGGTGAGCATTACTACTACAAGACGAATGAAGAGCTGGAGTGCAGAGCTGACACGCTATTCCCATGGTTCCCGCTCGTTTACTCCGAACAGCTGATCGGCGTCGGACTGGTCATGTTCGGGAAGCATTCCGTCAATGAAGGCGTTGATAGGGACTGGTTCGAGACACCAAACAGGGTTGCTGTTCAGGTAACTATTGTAACTTTGCCATAGTCTATGGCCTCCATGGGCATTTGACTATGAACTTGGGAGTAAGGGCTGAAACTGCGTCAAGCGGGAACCCGCGACAGACAGCCGCTGCCTGTCTGCAAGCGAGAGGTTATGGGTGTGTGAAGGACCGTCACACCTGTGACAGGGTCCCTAAAAGGTTCATTCGCTTGACAGAGCGACACTGCAGTTTCACAATTAGGTACTCTTTCTCTGTCGAACCGCGCGGGTGCCCGTTTAACGCAGTTTCAGCGCTAACAGAATTGAAATGTGTCTGACCTACAGTACATTTCTGGCCAAAGCTCATTCATCGGTTGGTTATTGCCACTACCTTTTGCCGAAACCGAGATGTTAATAACCCTTAGAAATGCATATCAAATTGGCTAAAAGTAGGTGATATAATGCTTGTTTTGCGCGTGACTTTGCAACAGTTCGTTCTGTTTGGCGATCACTCGACCTACAGTATCGGCCAAACTGCCATTTTGGCCGGAGCGGAAACTAAAAGCTATAGTTCGTTGGGAAACTACTAAATTCTTACTAATATTATTAAAGCGAAAATGAGTTTGTTTGTTTGTTACGTCTTCACGCCTAAATGGCCAAAGTGTTTATGACGAATTTTGGTCCAGAGATAGTTGGGACCCTGGAGACGGACATAGGCTAAAAAACAGTGAGACATAATTTTTTCTTCGATTTTATCACGTGGGTAAAGTTAGCGTTAGCCCAAAATAACTATGCCACGCGGATTTATCTGTTCTGTGCACGCGGACGAAGTCGCGGGCGGAAGCTAGTACTAATATACTTTTTAGGGTTCCGGACCTCTTCAAAAGGAAAAACGGAACCATTATTAGATAACTTTGTTGCCCGTTTGTCTGTCTGTCAAGACCCTTTATCTCGGGTACGCATAGAGGTATCGAGTTGAGATTAAAATCATATACCTACTCTACGCAGTCATATGACTGTTTATATCTAATAAAGTTTGTACGGAACCACCGGTGCACGAGTCTGACTCGCTCTTGGCTGGTTTTGTAATTAATTTTATTTATTTCCAGGCAATTGTTCCTAGAGGCCCCGAGTGCCTGTATAACTTGGCAGATTCGCCTGGACTGGTCACCATGCACACCTATTTTATTAAGCATCCTTATGAACTAACTTGTATTTTTTGATAGATCAATGTTTCATCATACAATACATATTAATTAAAATAAAATTACCAACTATTTCCTAACTTTTAAATTTTTGCTAATTTTGATATGTCCTAGTCTAAAATAGTCTTCATAGTACCAGTATGTGGCACATCATAATAAAATTTGATTTGAATGCACTGTTGGCGCAGTGGCTGAGCGATCGACTGCTGCACGTCAAATCGAGGGTTCGATCCCCGCACGTAACAAATATTTGTATGACCTACAGGTAGTTTCAGGTCTGTTTGTTTGTGTATGTAAGTTTAAATGTCTGTAAAAGCATGCACGATACAGGAGAAATTCCTAGTGTAAAATAAACCTGATTTACATCTCTATCTCTCAATCTCTGTGACCTTTTAGTTTTGTTTTGTATTTTTACTAAAAATAACGTTGAAATGAACCACCCACCAGGGTGTGGAATCTGCAAGTTGGCAATGTCAGAGATAGTTGGGGACCAGGAGATGTGAGGGAGAAAGAGGGAAGAAAAGGGAATGCTTAGCGTTGCTATTACAAATCAATAAGGCGCAAGGGAAACTGTATTACCCCGAATTTAACGCGAGCGAAGCCGCGGGCAAAAGCTAGTATTAAATAAATTGCTAATAACAACTTATATAACTTGTAATATGTAGAATGTAACCTCTGTAACTATGTATTAGGTGACTTGACACCGCTTAGATATATCTTTTAGGATATTGCTTTATCATTGCACACATGGATGTACACGCAATAAAGGGTTGCAAGCTAGTATAGGTACTTTTACTTTTAACATATTATTATCCTTACTAATATTATAAAAGCGATAGTGAGTTTTTGTTTGTTACGTCTTCACGCCTAAATGACTAAACCGATTTTGATGAATTTTGGTACAGAGATAGTTGGGACCCTGGAGACGGACATAGGTTTAAAAAAAAGGACGGAGATAGGCTATTTTTTTAAAAAAAAAGATCGAGATGTGACGGAGAAAGAGGGAAGAAAAGGGAAAACTTAGCATTGCTATAACAATAAATAAGGCGCAAGGGCAAAAACTACAGGTAGCAGGTACCTGCAAATCAGGAAAAGGGAACTGTGTTACCCCGAATTCAACGCGAGCGAAGCCGCGGGAAAAAGCTAAAGTATAGCATAAATTATAATAAAAGAAAACCAATGTATAATCACATTTTTTTATATCAACTGCCTGTGGGTGCTTTGTACGAGCGTTTCTTGACTTTCTGTTGTCTTCGCTTGAGATGACGCTGTATTCTTCCAGCGCCTTCCTTCTTCAGTTCTTCATATTGCTTCACCAGTGCCTCTACACGTAGTTCAGCTGCAAAATAATAAAATGTTGAATTGTAAATTAGCCATACTCCGCCGAAATAGCTTGACCAATTTTATATGCATATATGGTGGGTTGGAGAATTGGTCGTAATATATTTTTCAAGAGTGGCCCCCCAGAAGGGGACCAGAGCAGCCGGTGAAACCACTGGGCACAGCTAGTATATGTATTATTAAAGCTGAAGAGTTTGTTTGGTTGAACATGCTAACTTCAGGGACTGTTGGAACAAATTGAAAGATCCTTGAGTTGCTGGTCCACCTATGACCAATAAACCGGACTATCCTGGGTGCCTTGAAGTTATGGTCTCCAATCAGACACCACGCAAAGGGCAACCCCTGCGGACTATGAGCCTCGGTTTAGGGCGTCGCTGGGGGAGGACAACAAGATACAGGCTGGATCTGAGCTCCATTATTTAGGGGATGAATTAAACTTACTGGCGTAGCATTGTGGGCTAGCTCGAGCAAGGGGTAAAGGGGTCGCGATGAGGGTGTTGTGGTGTTTGAGCCCAGAGTCGAAGAAAAGTTTCATGAAGTGGGCTATAGTGGACACTTTGAGATCTAAGTGTAAATTATCGGACTTAGAATGAGAAAACCTCCTACGGTAAAAAATCCAGGGTCTGCATCTTATAGCGAAGGTTCGTGGGAGAATACGACACAAGCATGTCGCGACGGGACGGTTCACCGTGGGAAAGAGACGCAACTTGCACTTGAGTGACAACTTGCCCTTGGCTATGGTTAGGTAATAGAGCCTGCTCATGGCAGAAGCGGCCCGGCTATGGCTTCGGAATGTCAGGCGATCGTCGTAGATAACTCTAAGATACTTGGCTTGCTTCTTCCAAGGGATAGACTTGCCGTACATAGTAACCTGGCCGGAGATGGTGGTTTTTCGCTGCACAGAACAATATTATGTATACAACATACAACAGGTATGGAACAGAAATGCTTGGCCCTTATCGGGGTTAACCTCGATTCTCCATTTCGCGAAGCATTTCCCTAGGATGGGCAGCGGTTTAGAGTTTATGAGCGAGGGCGACAGAAGCTACGGCCAATGTAATAAATGGCCGTGTCATCCGCAAAAGGGCTAGTTGTGCTTGTTTGCTCTTTGAGAAGTAGCTGGTAAACAGACTGAAGATCAGTGGGGAGACCACGGAGCCCTGGGGGACTCCGGCTGGGGAAGGCTATGGGTTATATAACATCACACTACGACACGAAACCTGAGGAGCAGTTGAAATCGCTGGGCACAGCTATCCTTACTAATATAATAAAAGCGAAAGTGAGTTTGTTTGTTACGTCTTCACGCCTACTTGGCTAAAACCGATTTTGATGAATTTTGGTACAGAGATAGTTGGGACCCTGGAGACGCAAATAGGCTATTTTTTTAAGTTGATATGAGGGGGAAAGAGGGATGAAAAGAGAAAACTTAGCTTTGCTATTACAATAAATAAGGCGCTAGGGCAAAAACTACAAGTAGCAGGTACCTGCAAATCAGGAAAGGGGAACTGAGTTACCCCGAATTAAACGCGAGCGAAGCCGCGGGCAAAAGCTAGTTGACATAATAAAAACAGTTACGAGTGCACAGAAAATATCTTGAGGAAAGAATCTAATAGACTTGAACATCACAATCAGGTGAACTACAAGAGAAGGTGGCATTTCAACTGGAGAGTAAGAAGAATTCAATGTCTAAAAAATCAGTTTCTCAATTCTCTACTAGGTACCCATTAATCTAATGGGGGGCATGGCCCTGGGTCTGATTTGAAACATAGCAAAGTGAACTCAAACTTAAAGGATTTATTTTAATGAGACCATTTGGTAATAACTTGTGAAAGTACTGTAGTTGCTACGGACCTTGCACACTATATGGCCACATCCACGACTTTTGGCTACAGAAGCTTCTCAACCAGGAAGTTTGGTCCCAAGTTTCCACAAGCTTGTCTTTAACCAAGTCGGCGTCGTAGCCGCCTAGTGCCCGAGAACTCTTAATGGATTCAACTCCGATTTAAACAACCTCCATATGCTACTGCTAGTGAACCTCACATAGAACCTCATATGGCAAACATTTTAAAAAACATAATCTTGGTACATTCACACTTAGCATAGTCTCGAACAGATACCAAAAATACAAAGAAAATCAATAACTTACATTTATTTTTGAAGTGGGGCTGTTTTCCCTCCTTGTACTCTTGTTCAATATTTTTCCTATTCTTCTCAACTATTTCTTTCTCTACCTTACTCTTCTTTGTGTGTTTGTGCTGGTCATTCAACCGCTGAAGTAGTCTGCGTAACTTTAGTTCTCTTTCTGGGTCTGTTGTCTCCTTTAATTCTGCTCTTATGGCTTTAATGTCCTTTATACGTATATCTGACAGAAAATTGTAGTCTTCAGAGAACTGTTTCTTGTCAAACTCACCACAGAGTGGATCGAACCTGCAATTACATCTTTGGTTGTATACTGAATGGTTGATGTGATGTCAATTAACAGAGGCCAATGTAAAAAGGTCTACTGCTGGATAACAGAGCATGTTCATTGCTTCTAGCAGTTATTTTTTTTTATCATTTTATGTTGAAAATCTTTTATTTTCTAATAATCAAAAACAACTTCATAAACCTAAATAAATAAACTAACAACAAAATATTGCATGTCCATGATACAACATTCTTTTTAAAATATGAGAAACCTGAATATAGTTTTTTTAGAATAAGCAATTGAAATTGATTCTGGGACGGGAAGCGTTTGTGCCACATAAAAAATGTGAAGATTTTTTCAATCACTAACATCACTACTGACACTAGGAGGTGGTTGGCCTATATTAGCCAACAACAGAAAAGCATGGAGAAAATTGGGGGAGGCCTTTGCCAAAAAAGGGCAAACAGACAAAACCAAAACGATGGAACAACAACACAACACAAATGGAAATGCTAAAATATAAATTGTTAATTAAATTTTTTAATGTAATTTAAATTTTAATGTAATTTAATTTTAATGTAATTTAAATTTTAATGTAATTCTAATTTTAATTTTATTGTAATTTTAATTTTAATGCAATTCTAATTTTAATGGATTTTTAATGTAATTTTAACTTTAATGTAATCTTAATGTATTTTTTTTGCGTCTGAATAAAGGCTATTTATTATTATTATTATTAACATCACTACTGCTAAGGAGTTGAAGACACTTGACCAAGCTATAAAATGGAACTTTGTTTAAGTCTTGAATGCACAATAATATCTTGATCATAGTCATTATAGTACCTCGGATCACGGACTTCTGTCTTCTTAACAGTTGGGACTTTCAGCATTCGAACAGGTTTCTTTGAGCTCATCTCCCGAGGTCTGTTCTTATTTTCTCTTTTGAAAACTTTCGGCACATCACACTCCTTTTTCTTGATTGTATTACCAAAAAGTGCTTCCTTATACACTTTAGCACCAATTTTCTCTTTTAATTTTTGTAATTCTTCAAATGATAATGTTGACAACTGTGATCTGATTTCGGTCTAAAATAAAAAAATAGCTACATTACTGTAAGAGTGAGTTGATATGTTAAAGTAGGTACCTCTTCAACGTAAAATTTCCTGTTCTAAATTTCTTTGAAATTGGTTGGTTAGAGTGGTGTTCATTTATTCAAGAATTAACTACTAATACTTACAGACTACAAATAGACATCAATTAATAATCAAAATGGTAAAACAATTACAGGGCATCAAAAAATTCATCTGCATTGCTGTTAACAGGAAAAGTGCCTAGAAGGCTGGCAGCATTACCACCTTGGATGGCAATGCAAATTTTTTGGCCAAAAAGAAGGCTAGCCCTCTGGTCATGAGAAGAGTCAACCAACCCCTTGGTTATTTATCGAAATACTATGTGGGCACTCGGACCCCATGGCCTTAGTGTTTCAACCCCAAACGGCCCAAACACAACTACCAATCAAATTGTGATATTTGCGCCGTTTGAGGTTTTCAGCACCTGCAGCAGCACAGCCCACCTTGCTAGGAAGATGGGATGGTGCAAGGGTGTCGACACAAGTCGCATCCCACACCAAACATCTATCCAACTTCCAGGGCATTATGGTCATACCACCAGGGGCCTTAGTCTGCTATTACAATGGTGTCAGAATGGTCGATCACTGATCGCATAATGGTTGATTTTGACATCTACTACATACTAAATTTGTCAAAATCAACCATTATGCGATCAGTGATCGACCATTCTGACACCATTAAAATAGCAGACTAAGGCCCCTGGTCTCTCTTACCATCGACGCGAACCAAGCCAGTTGGTTTTAAGACAGCTGGCGCCCCGGCGGCGGCCCAATTGGTAGGTTAAATTTTTAACCTATCTTAAAACGGCCTATGTCAAGCAGCGGTGACGGTGAGTAAACTCAGATTGTACGATGATGAATGGCTTGGATAACATTTTGTTCTTTGCTCACCCTTTCTCCATCGTCCTGTCCTCCAACACTGGAGTTGTTATCTACTTCGTCACTGCTACTCATAGTGGAGATGGTATATATATTAGAAACTCGATACAATAACAATTATTCAGTTGGTTAGGAATTAATAACCTTTCAAATTTCAAGACTTTCAAGGTTCCAATTTGCGTTCCGTTTCGTTTGACAGTTTGACGAGTTGACGCTTGACGACAGTAATGACAGTTGACATAGACTAATTCTTTGTTTTTTTTTATTAATATCAGTTATCCTCTATGGTAAGGCTGGTTTTCGACTTATTATCTAGTCTTACTACTTACTTATTTTCTTGCGTGATATTTTTTATACATCAATGTCTTCGTATCCACCTGTTACAGTTTTTTAGTCTTTCACTATTACGAAAGACTACAGAAAATTTCAATGGATTTACTGGAATTTACTGTAGGTAGGTACTGTCTTTCTTTAAATGTATGTTTTTTGTCTGATCCAAGATAAGCAAATGCCATTTTAGTTAATATCAAATCATAAAGTACTTATTTGACCTCGCTTCCCTCAAAAAGTGGCAGCTTTGTTGGGCGGTTCACTCGTTTTTTCCTCCATGGCTTATTTTTTTCTTTCTTCGAGATTTTGATTCGGACAGTCACAGTGGGACAGTCTGTATTTTTAGATATAACGAAACCCACCAAGATAGAAGTGGAACTGTTTTGGTGTGTAATGCAATAGCGAGTAAATAAATTGAAAATAAATTGGCAGTAATGTTTCCTATAGGCTAATAAGAACTTTGAATATTGTTTTGCCCACGACTACCTGCATCTGAAAAGGTTATATGTACAGAACATAAATACTCACAATTTCACGCATGCCTCAAAGCGATGTCAGCAAAACAGAGAGCCCTGCTAGGGCCACCGCCTACCGGGGTTGCTCGAAAGAGATACCGCGGCCCCGGGAACATAAAGGTCAAAAGAAGGAACATGGGTACCTAGGTTTTAGTCAGTAAAGTTCTGACACTCCCCCCCGCGAGCCGGGGAAGTTATTTGTTGATTTCCCATCCGCAAAAAAAAACGCCTACACATCCCGTCCCGACAATATCATACGCTTTCTATAATCACTTAACACCATGTGCAAGTACTTGTGTTCACGTCTGGTAGGAGTAGGACTTAGGAGAGTTCTCACACAATGGTAGGAGTGCAAAAGTGGCGTCCATTGTATCTCGACCTTGTAAACCCGATTTAATTTTGGGTAACCCTTACTCTTAATTAATCAGCATCTGAAGTTATAGCAACTTAAAACTAATAGATTTCCCTCCTGAATTATGTAAATGTGCTGATATTATGTGTCACAAACCTGAGCATCGTCTGGTGATAGACGGGTTGTATAATAAATTAAGCTGTATTTTGAAAAAAGGAGCTGAACTCACATATGCTGGTTCTATTAAAAAGCGTCATAAAGGAAATCATGTAGTAGGGTGGAACAAACACGTTCGAGAGGCTCACCGCGATGCCCGACTTTGTTATCAAATGTGGTTGTTATACAACAAACCTACTTCTGGATCTATTTATGAAGATATGTGTTCATCGCGAAATCTTTTTAAATCTAAATTAAAATATTGTCAAGACAATCAAGATAAAATTAAAATGGATATGTTAGCTTCTTGTCATAAAAGCAAACAATTTAATAAGTTTTGGAAATTAACAAATAAATTAAAACATAGGTCGGGGGTGCCGGTGAGCGTCGCGGGCGTGAGTGACCCAGCGGATATAGCCAACGCTTTTCAAAAACATTTTCATGTTAGCTCGTGTTTGTGTGGGTACAGCGAACCAGCAGCTAGCGGCGCGGGGGTGGCCGTGAGTGGGGCTCCCTCTGTCAGGTTCTCCGCTAAAGAAGTCGCGAGATGTATCCAGAACATGGTGAGGGGAAAGTCCCCCGGTCACGACGGCCTCAGCGTCGAACATCTTAAATACGCTGGGGTACACTTACCACGAGTTCTTGCTATGTTTTTTAACCTATGTCTTAGCCATAGTTACTTACCTGTGGAACTTAGTCATACAATCGTTGTGCCTGTAATTAAGAATAAGACTGGTGACGCCTCCGATATATCCAACTATAGGCCGATATCGCTGGCCACTGTCTGTGCTAAGGTATTGGATAGTCTGCTTAATCAAATCTTAGCTAAGCATGTCGATCTCGAGTATGGTCAGTTTGGTTTTAGACCAAACCTGTCTACAGACAGTGCAATTTTATGCCTTAAGCAGACTGTCCAATATTATACAGACAGAAAGACTCCTGTTGTAGCTTGTTTTCTGGATTTATCGAGGGCTTTTGACCTGGTCAATTATGACCTGCTCTGGTACAAGCTCACTCAGGACACTACTGTGCCAGCTGATGTAATATCACTGTTTAAACATTGGTACAGTAGTCAAAAGAATACAGTGAAGTGGGCAGGCTCATATTCTCATATATATGGACTAGATTGTGGGGTGAGGCAGGGGGGTCTGAGCTCCCCCCGTCTTTTTAACCTTTATATAAATAAGCTGATAGGTAGGCTCAGTAGTTCTAAAGTCGGCTGTCACGTGGACGGTGTTTGCGTGAACAACATCAGTTACGCTGATGACATGGTGCTGCTGAGCCCATCTATCAGTGTAATGAGATGGCTACTCAAAATATGTGAAAGTTATGCGGAGGCTCATGGGCTCAAATACAATACCGACAAAAGTGAGTGGTTGCTTTTTAAATCGGGTACTTTGACCTACGACCAGCTGCCTGAACTCTCCCTTTCTGGGTCTCTTTTAGGTCGCGTGTCGAAGTTTAAGTATTTGGGTCACTGGGTCACCGACGACTTAAAAGACAATGTGGATATAGACAGGGAACGCAGGTCGCTGGCTGTTCGTTGCAACATGCTGGCCCGCAGGTTTGCACGCTGTACTGATCTGTGGTAGTACTAACATTAGGCTAAGTTACTTTACTACTAACAAAATATGGATTTATTATCTGAAATAAATTATTTGAATTGAATTGAATTGAATTGTGGCAGCTGAAGAAGATTGTAAGACTATCTTTGCATTGTATAGACTCAATTTCCTAATATTGTATAATTGTAATGCCCATGTGTGAGTACTATGTAATTTTATTGACTCGACGGTTGCCCTGGTGGTTGAGAGATTGTCATGCTCACTTAAATGTCTCGCTGATGGTGGCGGGTGTGTCGGGTCATTTAGCTCCCTTCAAAATGGTCGAGCTGAATGGGGCTGATCCATGTAATACGTCATGTTCGTGAACGGGCGCTGTCAGTTGGGACTGGTCATCTCTTAGCTACCACGGTTTGTTTTAATTCATCTATTAAACTCTTGCTAATTATTGCTTTTACTCTGGACGCTCTAAATGTGCTCGGTTTTCTACATCGTTCTCACATTATGTATAATCTCAACATGAATGATGTATCCATGATTTTATAAAATATTATGATTTAAAAGAGTGTCCATGGAGTTTCTTGCCCATTCTTCTCCATAGAGATCGACGCTTTGGAATGGGCAACTACAGTACTTTCATATTAAGTTATTATGTCTTGTGACTGGGACTGTAGCAGCATCATTTTTTTGTTCTTGTTTTTATGACATTCAAAAGTGCCTGTAATGGTCTAATTAAAATAAATGCTTTGAGTTTGAGTTTTTGAGTTCTCCTCTCGTTATCTTTTCGGTATTATTTTCTCCCATACTATCATATTTATTTTTTATTTAAAAAAAAACTTTGCCTCACACGGCCTCACACTAATATTTCTCCTGTATCGTCAGTGCGTTTACAAACATTTAAACTCACATACACAAACAGCCAGACCCGGAATAACTATCGGTAGGCCATAGAGATATTTGTTCCGTGCGGGGATCGTACCCGCGGCACGCAGCGCATCAGTAGATCGCTCAGCCACTGCGACAACCGTGTCGTCATAATATGTAGGTACCTAGATACCTGTGTTAGGTATGTACATATAATAATACGAATAGTTTCTATGCATTTCAATGTTGCACCCACAAAGGCGTTAGAAAAAAAAGTATTACACCAATTTTAAGTTCCTTAAAATTCACTCGGAGCTCTGAAAAATCATCTTCTATCTATCTATCTTCTATACAATATGTTGATTTGCATCCTCGTCAAAATTTAGGAGGTGCTAGTAAAAGTCATAAATAATCAATGAAAATTACGGTACCTGATCAATAATAATATACGGCGCTTTTATGATCTGTCTCTGTGTGTTTAAATTTAACAGTATTACAGAATATTTCACTTCAAAAGTAGAGAATCACCTATAGAACACACAGAACAGTGTGCGTGAGCGTCGGCGCATACGTATCATACAGCGGCATGCACGCACCTGTGTGCACTTACCGATTTCTGAAAATACGAAAAAAGTAAAAAAAAAAAAAACCTACTTATTTTATTATCGATTCGGGTCGAGAATCATTAGCATAGTTACGTCCTTGAATTTGACGAGGATGCAAAACAACACGCTGTATACTTATAATAAATCTGTAGAGAGGTCAATTCTGTACATGAAATATATTTCCAAAATAACTATCAGGGGGTGATTAGTGATCGATACTGATGCCAAAAATGCAATCAGTAAAATTTTTGTCTGTCTGTCTTTCTGTCTGTCTGTATGTCTGTATGTTCGTTATAGAAACAAAAACTACTTGACAGATTTTAACGAAACTTGGTACAATTATTCTTCATACTCCTGGGCAGGTTATAGTATACTTTTCATCACGCTACGATTAATAGGAACAGAGCAGTGAAGGGAAATGTTGGGAAAACGGGAGAAGTTACTCCATTTTTTAAGCTTCCGTCGCGTATGCAGCCTTAATGGTTAAAGCTACACAGAAATCATGTATGACGGAAATGTTCTCCTTAAAATTATATAAAAAACTAGCTTTTGCCCGCGGCTTCGCTCGCGTTTAATTCGGTAGCGCCGTATTGATTTGTAATAGCAACGCTAAGATTTCCCGTTTCTTCCCTCTTTCTGCCTCATATCCCACTCTTTTGTTAAGAAAAATAGCCTATGTCCGTCTCCTGGTTCCCAACTATACCAAAATAAAATATCGTCAAAATCGGTTTAGCCATTAAAGCGTGAAGAGGTAACAAACAAACAAACAAACTCACTTTCGCTTTTATAATATTAGTAAGGATAAGGATATCTTACAACAGCATAATGTCTATCTTTTATGGTTGACTCACAATAATACGTGTAACTCCCGATAGCTTAGCAGTTCGGTGCTTTCTTATTATATTTGCCTACTCTTACGTTTATAACACTCTCACTCATTTCTAATTAAAAACAGTTAACATTATTACCGGTAAAGAAACACCAAAGTTATACATGAAATACGCTAATAAGCCATCGCGCGTGAATACTGAATCATGCTATAAGGATTATTTTTGTGTAACGGTCGCCGCGCTCGACGCGGCTACCGTAATATTTGGCTGTTGATGCGAATAGACTTCCAGAGTGTTCGACCTTATTGAGAGACAATGCTTATCAGCGCGACTTTTAGTCTTTAAACAATTAATTTTAGTATTCTTTTGTTGTTATTTTATAAAATACGTATTGTATTTTAGTAGTGTTTAAATATTCGTTCAAATTACAAATTATTAATAGTTTGCATTTTGTTTCTTTTTAGGTGAAGTAGTAGTTGGTACGCATAGATTTTTAGATACCGAGTTTTGGCTAATTTATGTTCAGTTTTTTTAAGTTAAGTAGGTATAGGTAGTTAGGACCTCTAACGTAGCTTATTTTGTTAGGTTACTAAATGCCTTTCAGTTATTTTCATTAATCCTTACTAATATTATAAAAGCGACAGTGAGTTTGTTTGTTTGTTACGGCTTCACGCCTAAATGACCGAAACGATTTTGATGAATTTTGGTTCAGAGATAGTTGGGACCCTGGAGACGGGCAATTTTTTTTAAAGTGAGAAAAGGGGGAGAAAGCGCCTGAAAGAGGGAAGAAAAGGGGAGAGAAAGATACATTTTTTTCGATCATCACGCGGGTTAAAGTTAGCGTTAGCCCAAAGTAACTATGCCACGCGGACGAAGTCGCGGGCGGAAACTAGTACCTAATATTCTTTGTTATGGTTCGATTACTTATAACCTCAAAAACTAGTATTTTTATTTTTAAATTATATCTATTCTGTAGCTAGTCCGCTATACAAATAAGAACATAAAGAAGTTTACTAATGATAGAGAATACAATACATCATTTTCCGATGCTCTTGGCTCCAGGGCCAACAATGTATGGACGCAGAGCAATGTCCTTTGTAAACTCATTCACTGTAGCTCAATCCGAGGTTTCGCTGTTTTTACGCCCCAGGCACTCCACAAATAAAGTCACCGACACTAACTAAACATCCATAAGTAAAGTAATTTGCACTTTACAAGTGTTTGTTTTTAATCGTTTATATCTTTGTACTAAAACTGTTTAAAATTATATCCTAGACATGGGAACCACAAAGGTACAGACGCCTGCAGGTCAAGCTACCCGAAACTGTCAATTTTTCCCAATGAACCTTGAACCTTATACTTTAGAAATAAAGTCGAAAATCTATCAAAGAAATCTGACAGATTGTAGTAGCTTGATGTGTAGGCGTCTGTACCCCTTCGATGCATACAGGCTACATGTTGGCTCTTCAACAGACATGGTCAGAGCCCACTGCCACTTTCAGCTAGCAGTTCAATTACACAATAACAGGAAAAAGGCAGCATAGAAAAAAGTAAGTAAATAAATAAATATTGAAAAATCAGAAAAACTTGGTAATATTATTGTATTAAAGTTTTATTAGATAACTGTGTTACATCAGATACAATTAGGAACCTATAGTTTCCATACATGTCATGAAAAATGTTTCGAGTACTTACACTTTTTTTTATCAAAAACATATTTGTGAGTCCAGTAATACAAAACTAAGTCACGTTACAGCATGTATAATTCAAGTTCACGGCTGAACCGATTTTCGGGGTAGGTATGTAGGTAGGTAGGTGTAGGTAAGTATTTAGGTAGGTACAATTATAGAAAATGTATGTTGGGAGATATTTTGACATGTTGGTAGACATGTTGGTAGATATGTTGGTAGGTAGGGTATTAAAAATTACAAGGACGTACCTATACTGTTTTAGCTAAAGCATGGTGCGGATGACATTAGATGAACCGTTCCTTTTCAATCTTCAAAGATTTACAATCATGACTGAATATTTTAGCTTTACCCTAAATATCATAGTCGTTAAGTACAAAATCATTAATAAATTTAATAAAATAATGTACCCCGCCAAAATATCATAGACAAAATAAAATCGAATTGAAAGAAAAATGTAGCGTAATGTTTACATGGTAAAGTGATGGGATGTATAACTATAACGGATGGGCGATATTTATATTAAGAAAAATAACTTTATTGTTAGATATCTTCGACAAAAATCAAATTGAACACAAAAGAAAACATCAGTATGGCAATACAAGGCTAGCTTGTCGCCGACGCACCGCGTCACACAGCAAAAATATTACCACGAAAAAGATTTTTTCTAATTTTCTAATCACTTATATTTCAATTGTATTTCTTTAGTGTTTCGAAATTAAAAAAAGATTTTTAAATTACATCAAAATAATTAAGAAAACTAATTTTTTGCTGTGAGAACCCATCACACACAAAATTGAATTCCATGTTTTCTTTTCTTATAAAAATATCGACTACCCAATACATCCTATTACAGAAAATGTCTTGTTATCTAATGTCACCCTGATGTTTTACGCAATATGCTAGAGCAAAAACAATTTAGTGTATAGGAAAAAGTACAAAATATTATTTTCTTTTACATGGAATAGGTACCCATAATCGGCCAAAAGACTCTATAATTACTGTTTTTAAAAGTTTAGAGTTTTACAACTTTGTCATGTTACAATGTTAGTACAGTCAACCCCAAAAATATGTACCTATACACGGACAAGTAACCATTTATTGTAAACAATCTCTGTTCCAAAACATTGGGCCGAGCATTCATTACAGACCCACCGCCGCCGCGGCGGGCGCCGCGCCGGTGTGACGGGACTAAGGGAAGCATACAGGACATCATCAACGGGAACGGACCCTGATGACGTGCCGAAGTTTGTGGCGAAATACTTGCAAAATCCAGTCACATTCGACCACGTCAATGTCTAGTGAAAGTGTACAAGAAGTTAGATACATCCCAAAAATCCGTCGCCGATGTATGCAACTATTATCGATACCTACACCTTGTGACCAAAACATGGTAAACAAACTAAAAACATCATACGATTTGCAACGACTGACATATGTCTAAGAACTTCGTTTGATAGAAGAACAAAAACTTTATTTATGTCTTTTTGATTTCATGCATGACGTCAGTGATGTACCATCTTTTGGATTTATGAAACCAACTTGTGAAGACGATTTGGCACTAGTGTAGACTTTGCTTTGGTGTAATGAATTGTTTACTCTGATTTGAAACTTTAAACAATTATTATTATGACCCAGTGAAAAAATAGTCCCTTGTCCGTGTTATTTTTTTTTTTGCGGCTGACCTTACAGTTAGTAAAAGAGACAAGTTACTCGTCAGATATACTTAGTTGTTTTTCTTAGAAACCGTTGGACGTCTTCATCTTAAATTTATTTAATGAACTGTTTACTTTCTATCAAATAAATTTAACTTTATTCGAAAGCATTCATGGATTTAAAAAAAAAAATTAACTGTATTTCACGAATATGGTTTCTTATCTCTCTAACTGACTGTGCATCGTATATGTGAGGCCAATTTAGAACTAAGGCTTGAAACTGTGTTAAGCGGGCTCCCGCGCGGTTTCATACAAAAGTGCACCGTCGCGGGGACACGCACGGGTCCCTCCAGCGGTAACACGCGCGGGCTTGTTCAGTCAATAACGCTTGATGAAAAGCTTGTGAAAATGACTTTCAACAGAGAAAGAGTAATTGTGGATCTGTTTTGTTGTTCTGTCATATGGGGTCAAGCGAATGAACTCTTAAGGTACCTGTGACAGGGTCCTTCACGTACCCACAAAGATTACGCGCGCAGACACGCGACGGTTGCCCGCCGCGGGCGCCCGCTTAACGCAGTTTCAGGCCTAATACGTTGGCAAATGAGATAGAAAAAAAAATATCGAAACGTTTAAGGTACCAGGCCTGCAACGTTTTCACGTTGATGAAAATAAAAAAAAAAGTTATGAAGCTAGTGAATATGGTATTCATTTAGATTTTTGTTTGGAATTAGTTAGACACATCTTGTAGGTATTCAGAATACGTATGTACTGCCAGCAAAAGAGGAAGGTAACCAGGCTTGTCAGATATAATTGTTTTTTTTTTCTAGAAATAAATAATGAACTTTCAAATTTAATGCAAATAATGAACAAATAAATTTAACTTCATCATTCATGGATATTAAGAAAATTGCAACTGCATCTGACGAGGCTGGTTATCTCTTTTGCTGACTATGCAAGATGTACAGACGCCTGCACATCAAGCTACTACAATCTGTCAGATTTCTTTGATAGATTTTCTAAAGATGATTCAAGGTTCATTGGGAAAAATTGACAGTTTCGGGTAGCTTGACCTGCAGGCGTCTGTACCTATCTAACTAATCGCAAACATCTATTATGGGACTACACGAACAAACAGTTGCGTCCTACATCATTTAGGGTTTTGTTGACAAAAAGGTGTAAGGAACAGGAATTACTTTTGGCGATTTCAGGGTTGGTCCAGTGGCGGACTAAGCATGTCGAAGCTCGGGGCTCGAGGCGGCAAAACTAAATGAGTTTTCGAAGTGACTAATGGATGCCTAGCATTTCCCGATTTTTCAGGTATTCTTCTTCCATATTCACGGATTTTACTCTATATCTTTTTTCAGTTATTAAACGTAAAAACTTATCACAAAGTGTTCTTTCCATTTGAATTTTAAGATTCAGAAATTCTTCGGTATCTTTCAAGCACTTCTGATATTCAGATCGAATAGAATCAAACCTTAGTTTCAGCCTGTTAACTTTTTGTTTCATATGTTTATTCATTGCTATCAATACTTCTACCAAATCCGGATGTTTATGTTTAGGACTTTGGTCTAATTCCATTGGCAGAAATCCTTCTATTACTGTTGACCCTTTTATTTTGCGTTTCCAATAGAAAAAACCGCTTTTTAATTCGTACAAATAGTCATCTCTAGGTTGGCTAAGGCATTTTTTTACATTGGCATAATATGCGTGTTCGGATATGTGTAAGTTCCTGCTGAAACCTTCCAGTCGATTTGGTGAAAACCGCCCTTTCCATAGGTTGTCTTTAGTGTAAAGATAAACTTCAAACGAATCCGACTGCCACCCTATCAACAGATGACAAGATTCACCCTGAACTTTTACTTTTGTTACTGTGATTGCTTCGTCTAAATCCATTTAAATTAATTTACCATTACTTGTCAATTTCTATTATTGTTGTAGCAGGGTCGTTAGGTCTTAGAACGCACTATTGAGGCATTTTCTAAATATTTTTCATGATTGGAAATGTTATACTTTTGTCAATTTTGACGCCTTATGTGGTACCAAAACAAAACTCGGTCTTACTTTTTAATCTTTCTTATAAAAAATCTAAAATGCAAAGAGGTTCGTACACAAAAGTAGAAAACAGTGACGAAAAATCGAAAAATAATAGAACATGGAACTGCTGGTTAGTTTCTACTTAAAGATTATGGAATAAAGTGCTTAGAGGTACCTATAAGTAAACATGGGTTTGGTGAGGGAAATTATCATGGATGAAATGGGATGAATGGGGTGCATAGGATAATTATAAGGAAAGCAGTTTAAAGAGCTGTGTCGTGAGCTGTGAGCCACTACTCGCATACGACTCAACGCAGTACGGGATCGTATGTTTGTCATACGTCACATTAGGTGATGAGGCGGCGAAAGCAAAACAAAAATTGTCCGAGCGGCGCGCACACATGTGGGACGCCGATGATCTATTATTTAAGGTGACGCCCCCTCATTAAGACATGGTCAAGTCCGAACCGTTTTGTGAAAGTAGACTGATCCATAATTGGACCTATTTTTGCAAAAAAGAACCAACCCACAGCATTTTTGCAAACAAGAACCAACCCATAGCAATCTGCTGATCAGATCAGATCAGTCCAATTATTATATTATTATAAATAGGTACTTCTGTGCATATAAACCGTGCTTATCGAACTTACATTACATTCATTTATTTACCTCCCCGTGTTTTATTGTTCATAACTAGGTCTACCATACTAGAGCTACACCACAAAAAAAAAACTAGGTAGTTACTAGGTAGTAGTTATTTATTGTAATAGCAATGCTAAGTTTTCCATTTTCTTTCCTCTTTCTCCCTCATACCTCAATCTTTTTTCTTAAAAAAAATAGCCATGTCCATCTCCAGTGTCCCAACTATCTCTGTATCAAAATTCATCATAATCGGTTTTGACATTTAGGCGTGAAGACGTAACAAACAAACAAACTCACCTTCGCTTTTATAATATTAATAAGGATAGGTAATTTTCTACAATAGTGGTGTCGTGTGAAAACCTTTCGTCACATATCTACCTACCTGTATTTTTAACATTAGGCGTAGATGACGGCTAGCGGACGTTATAAGTCGCATAAAATACTATAAAATGTACATTTTTTCAAACAAATAGTCCGTGTTACAGAGGTAGATATTTGCAACTAATAAAAAGACAAATTAATTGTCGTGTATTCCGATACTCTTTATTGCACAGGGCCATCGTAGCCATTAATTATCCTTTAAAAATTGTGAAATGTAAAAAAAAAAACAATGGTTCAAACGGTATAATTATGTCGAATTTAGCGTTCCGTGCACATGGGATATTCTAAAGTACTGAATTATACAAAAAAATGAAATTCAGAGAGGTGTTAGACAAGGAGATCCACGGTCACCAAAATTAATTAATTAAATTGCTTAGACGTCCTCGACCGACAAAGCAACAAGCAATTTAATTAAACTCAAACTCAAAGCATTTATTTCAGTTAGACCATTTTTTTTGCAGATGGGAAATCATCAAATAACTTGCCCCTCTCTGGGCGTCTTGTACTAAATCCACCCATGTTCCTTTTTTTGCCCTTCATGTTTCAGGGCCGCGGGATCTCTTTCGAACAGCCCGCAATCCCGGCAGGCGGTAGCCCTGGCAGGCTCCTCTACTTTGCTGGCTCCTTTACTTTGTGTATTTCCCCCTGCTTTTCAAAATCATGAAGACTGGCTTCAGTGTGATATTGATTGGCCAAGTTGCGTTGTAGAACCGAACGCTACAGATGTTGTAGTATCTGAATCTCGTATCACCCTCGAATGCCCGGTCCCTTCCACATCTACATCAAGTAAAGCACAGACAAATAAGAAGAGTTTGCCTCGAAAATCATTTCAAGATTTAGGAAGTATACAAAAAAATGGAGGACTGAAAGTCATAAAGACTGTGAGTCCAGTGAGCTTGCATACGCTGCTGTGCAAAAGATGAGACAAGAAGGTTTGGAAAACATGGCTTCTGTTATTGAGTTTATGATGAAACACACAGAAGTTGCTAAAAAGTAAACGCGATTACCAAAAAATTATGTCCCAAGCATGTTTTTACATCAGAGAAAGCGCTTGGTATATTTTTATCGTTAAAATTGTCGAAGTGGCAATATATAACTTTAAGAGAAACAGCAGTCCGGGCAGGTGTGGTAGACTTGTACCCATTTTTATATGACCGCTATGCTATGATTTTTAGAGATATATGATTAAAATTTGTTAATAAAGCCAATGTAGATGGAAAAAAAAATATTTTTTTAAATTGTTTTTTTTCTCTCAGAAATCGCACTTCTGCGAGGGTGGTGTTATACATCAAAAATTAGCAAAAAAATAGAGCAAAAATCATGTGAAAGAAAATAACCCGCACTCACGCGACAGCCGAGATATAGCTTATTTTATGGTTTTCTCCATACGTACCAAAGTTTCTGAAAAAAAATCGAAAGTGTATCTTTTCCTGAGGTTTATGACTTCATACAAGACTTATTTATAACATATCAATAAGAAGCATGACTTAACAGATTCCAATAAAAAAACAGGTCAAATTAGAAAAACAATTTCTATGTCTATGAAACGTTATTTTCAGCCCACTGTGCGCCGTCGACAAGGCCTATCGTCACTAGACGGACGAAAAAATTGTCTTTTAACTAGCCTTAAAACGGTGCACATGTTAATCACCGACACTCTTTGAAATGAATACAATTGTTAATCACGTAGTTTTATTTCAATGATCTATAACTTTCTTCTATGCAGGATTTTAAAACCCCATAAAAAAGATGCTCTTCCAATCAGCTTCAAGAATATATGGATGTCCTTCTCTTTTATTTACTTAAATATTATTTTTAAGGTTCCGTACAACGCAAGGAATAACGGAACCATTACAGCGTGAGTTTTTTTTAATTCAAACCATATCCTCAAGTCTGTGGTCCCTTGAAGCTGTGAAAAAATCAACCCTCTAAGTCTACGCAGTCAAAAGATATGACCGTCTCGCAAGTTTGTACGGAACCCTCGATTCGGGAGCCGACTCGCACTTGGACGGTTTTTTTGTTGTCGAAAAAACAATAGCACAATAAAACTTAGTACAATTCAACGAAATAAATTTATTCACTGTAACTGAAGTTTGAGGTCGAAACCCTCAGGGACCTCAGGCACTGCGCTATTGTTTCATTGACTTTTTTGTCACCGATTTCTGAAAATACAGTTAATAATCAACGAAATCACAAAAGAAGGAGATTCTCAAATCGACAGTTAAGATTTTTTTTATGTATGACCACGTTTTCTTCTCACAGAGATGTCTGATGTGAATTATTCTGTTTTCTTTTATTGGAGAGCCCATATTTCAAAGATAGACCAAAATGAAACAACACAGACACACAAATAAGAGTGGAAAGAAAAATAGGGGTTGATTGATTTCTATTGTGAACCAATTCTGTTTAAATTTGCCACATATATACAAGTTCTGATGACAATACGACGTTATATAGATCCGATTTGATCTGATGATGGAGACGGAACATAGTTGCAACTTGCAAGAGATTTCTTGACAGTTTATCTTAATTTCTCTTTTAATATTAATCTGTTTTGCGAAGTCATGCCTTTGCCTGTCTTTCAGCTTGAGAAGGCACAGCGCGGGGAAAATGCAAATTAAATCATAGTTTTATAGTGATTAATGACAAAAATACTTTTCGTTCGTGTGTCTAACTCCTCCGTTAATATGTTGAAAAATTCTCAAGTGAATCACTTGAGAATTTGTCACTGTTGTGCTGTTTTCGGCTCCGTAATAAAATAAAAAAAAAAACAAAATCATTTATTTCAATTAGACCATTACAGGCACTTTTGAATGTCAAAAAATACAAAATGTTAAAGCTACAGTCCCGGACACAAGACGATAATAACTTGTGAAAGTAACTGTAGTTGCCCATTCCAAAGCGTTGATCTCTATGGAGAAGAATGGGCAAGAAACTCCATGGACACTCTTTTAAATTAAAATGTAATCGAGTTTACATCATTCGTGTTTTGATATTATACAAAATATGTGAGAACGATATAGAAAGACATCAAGTATAGTAAGAGCGCCCAGAGTAAAAAAAAAATTCAATATAAAAATCTAAATAAATTAAAAATGAACCGTGGCAGCTAAAAAATTACCAGTCCCAACTGATAGCGCCCGTTCACGAACATGACGTATGGATCAGCCCCATTCAGCTCGACCATTTTGAAGGGAGCTAAATGACCCGACACACCCGCCACCAGCAATAACCTCGCATAACGGCTCGGGTGTGAATTCCGCCTCGGTCGCAGTGACAAAGTTTCTTCACTGGAATCAGACTTTCCGTCTGTAATTTCCTCATTATTTTCTTTGCGAGTTTGACATGCTGAAACTTTACTTTCGTATTGCCCCGTAGATGCGGCACGTGACCAAAGAGTAGAATACGAGGTAGGGCAAATTGTTCTTGGGTTGTTCATTAGGAATTCTTTTGTAACTACGGAGTTTGGATTTGAGCCCAGTTGACGGTAATCTCGCTCCCTATAACATGCGACTCAAACAGTAAAACAAAACAGTAGAAGGTGCAGTAAATGTGGGTGTACCTTTAGGTCCACCTCATCCTAAACGTTTTAAGATCACAGGCATGATGTTATGTTTATGTTAAAAAAAAAAACACTTGTGTATATGTGAATGATTTATTCTGAAATATTTGCTGTAATGGCTTAGTCAAGCGAATATCTTCGAACACCAGAAGATATCCGTTTCATTTTACAGGCACGTTATATAAATGGGCTCGTTCACGAAGTAGGTGTGCATGGTGACCAAACCAGGACTCTTTGCCAAGTCGTACAAGCACTGGGGTCCTCTAGGAACGATCATCTGGAAAAAAATACATTTAATTAATATTCCACTGTATTGAATGTTATTGTCCTTGTAATTGTTGATATAACACTGTAGTAGTGATCTGCTAGTATGTACTGTGGTTTATTCCAGTGTGGGAAAGAAATGGCACTAGTCATCTTGTATAGCTCTGTCTCTTTCCTACACTGGTATTTGAAACGTGACAATACCGTCTTTGGTGTTAGAACGATCATCAATGTTGCCATGTAAGTTTATTTCCTTTCCTGAAGACGGGGTGACGGTTTGGAGTCGTTGCTGACTCATTTGCCAGAGAAGGCAAAACACCGAGAAGTGGGTAAGGAATGGGTGAGGCTTTTTCTGTGCAAGGGGACAGAATCCTTACTAATACTGTAAAAGCGAAAGTGAGTTTGTTTGACTTCACGCCTAAATGGCCAAACCGATTTTGATGAATTTTGGTACATTGATTTTTGTTGGTTGATTTTGGTTGGAACCCTGGAGACGCACAGAGGCTAAAAAAGTGAGAAAAGGGGGAGAAAGAGGGAAGAAACGGGCGAGAAAGAGGGAAGAAAAGGGGGAGAAAGAGGGAAGAAATGGGGAAGAAAGAGGGAAAAAAGGGGAGAAAGAGGGAAGACTAGGGGGAGAAAGAGGTAAGAAACGGGGGAGGAAGAGGGAAGAAAAGGTGGAGAAACAGGGAAGAAAAGGGGAGAAAGAGGGAAGAAAAGGGGGAGAAAGATAGAAGAAAAGGGGGAGACAGAGGGAAGAAAAGGGGGAGAAAGAGGGAAGACAAGAGGGAGAAAGAGGGAAGAAAAGGGGTAGAAAGAGGGAAGACAAGGGGGAGAAAGAGTGAAGAAAAGGGGAGAGAAAGATATTTTTATTCGATCATCACGCGGGTTAAAGTTAGCGTTAGCCCAATGTAATTATGTCACACGGAAGAAGTCGCGGGCGGAACCTAGTAGGCTAATAAAATAAATATTATGATAGTTGAGTGAAAGTTACCTTAACAGCATTACTGTCTGGTTTTTCAAAACGGTTGCTGCGACCCTTTTTAGGAGTGTATTTTCCGTACATCACCAAGCCTGTGCCGATGACCTGTCCATTGTATACAAGCGGGAAGAATGGGAACAGCTGGTCGTTGCACGGCAGATCCGCAGTCATTTGGTAGTAGTAGTGGTGACCTGGGTTTGTAAAGTCAGTATCCCTTTGAATGTTTTAAGTTTCTACGGGGGAACTTAAGACAATCAATGAGTTAGTATCTATTTCATTCAGGAATCGGGCGCACCTATTTAGGCAAAAGACAAATGGCTGAGATTGATTTGTTGAGATTTATAAAGCTAATTTCATCAGCGACAATCCCTTGTAGAAATATACGTATTAAAAAAATACAAACAAATTATTTTCGGCTGAAGTGCTAGCGCCCCCCATCTACGTGATGTCGACAAACGGGAGCATGATTAACGTTTCATTTATTCCAACATCAGAATGATAATGGCCTCGTTAATCACTCGTATTCGATTCTGTCGATTGTGCCACATCTGCCACATCATATTGCGGTCGGCTTCTAGTCTTTATATACCAGTAATTAACACAGAGACACTACCTAGACCATTCCAACCTCTACACCAAATTAGTACTGGGTATTACGATACCCCTTGGTAAAACTAGTTGTTAGATACGAATGACAGCCGGGACCAACTGCTTTACGTAGGTACTTTCCGGAGATAACTCGGTACTTATGTCTCGGTACCTACCCATCGATCAACCTAGGCAAGCGCGGCTTATAACCTAGATCGACCCAAGCCGCTGGTATTATTTAGCCACGAGCTGCACCTTACTTACCCATCAAAACCATGCAGGCTTGTTCAGTGAAGTTGCTGGTTGCTGTGTTAGTGAGTTCCGCGACATCTGTGGGGATAGGGTGCAGTTGCCCGTTGATACCAGACACATATATGTACTTGTCTTGCAGCAAAGTGGCGTTATTGCGCGAGGCTATGCGGTTTTCTGCACTAATTTGTAGATATTCTGCAACAAATGACCGGGCGACTAAGAACTGCTGACTCGTCTTGGAGTTTCTTGAAAGGAGTCAGGAACTAGCATTGTTTTAAAATTTGAATACATGACATGACGTAACTAATCCTTTTAGCCAAATCATGTTTTTTGTGAATGAAGCACCGGCTGGTGCTCAAGCTCGTATATAGTAACGTAAAACTATAAATAGATATAATAAAAACCATAACTCTAACTTTCGGCTTTAGTTAATCGTTAACGTTATGTATCGGTGGAGGTGCACGTCTTTCTACATCGTTCTGATGGTGGCGGGTGTGTCGGGTCATTTAGCTCCCTTCAAAATGGTCGAGCTGAATGGGGCTGATCCATACGTCATGTTCGTGAACGGGCGCTGTCAGTTGGGACTGGTCATTTTTTAGCTACCACGGTTCATTTTTAAACTTATTTAGATTTAAAATTAAATTTTGCTTTTTATTTACTCTGGACGCTCTTACTGTGCACGTCTTTCTACATCGTTCTCACATATTTGAATCTCAACATGAATGATGTAAATACGATTTTGTAAAAATATTATAATTTAAAAGAGTGTCCATGGAGTTTCTTGCCCATTCTTCTCCATAGAGATCAACGCTTTGGAATGGGCAACTACAGAACTTTCACAAGTTATTATGCCTTGTGACTGGGACTGTAGATTCATTTTGTTTCTTGACATTCAAAAGTGCCTGTAATGGTCTAATTGAAATAAATGATTTGATTTGATTTGATTTGTAGGGGGCGAACCACGAACGGGGTGAAAATCCAGATTCCCACCTATTGAGAGATACATCATTTTCTTGCCCTTGTACCATTCTATTTGGGGTCGGCGTAACACGTTTTCTTCTTCCATTCTCCCTATCAGATGTCACGGCAACATTTACTCCTTTTTCCTTCATATCATTCGTTACACAATCCATCCATCTTTTCTTTGACCTCCCTCGCTCTCCGTCCAACATTCAGATCCATTACTCTTTTAGTCACATGAGCATAGTCCCTCCTCATTACAAGTCCATACCAAGACAAACGACCACCTACTGAGGAATTCCTAATGGAAAGACCAGCTCGCTAAGTAAAAAAAAGTAAATATGCTTGTTCCCACTAACCTGGGGAGCTGAAGTACATCTGTATAGCCCAGTATGTTTCAGTTATTCCGTCATTATCAACTGTCCATTTAGTGAATCCTTGAGTTTCCCAGTCATATACACTGTCGGTGAATTGTTCAACATCGATCTGTAAGAAATATAAGTTTGTATTAGTTGCTATTTACCAGTTAATTTTATAAAGACATAAGCAGCGTTGATTTTTAGGAAGATTCCCGACGAAATCAACCATAGAACATAACAAAAAAAAAACCTATATGAAGAAAATTAAGATACATACACAGTACTCGTAGATACAAGACAAACTTCTGCGTCCTAAATCAACCGAGAAAAATGTGGTTTACGTGAGAATCCATTACATTGGTTTTTTTTATTGACTATGTTCTTAAAGGCTGGCAGCATACTATTTTTTTTTCTATTTTTATAAACACTCGTTAAAAAGTAATGATAAGTATATACAGCTATACATACAGCGGTCTGCAATCCAGCAACATTTCCAGTGTCGTCGAACAAAACACAGACGATGTAGTCGTTCTTAGGACACCACAGTTCGAGCGAGGAGAACTCTTCGTGGCTTTGAGGTCTGGGTACTTGTATCCATTTCTCCTTCTCGGCTGTAGCTTTCAACTGTGGTAGCTCCGTAAACGCTTTGTTAAAGAAGTAGTCGGTAAGACTGGTAGAAAAAGTCACTAAAATCAAACAAAGACAGTTATGAATTATCACCATTTTCCGTTCTCCTGACCGTTTTCGGTCGATATGCGTGGGATATATTATAGAGCAGGTGCCGGCACAGGTGTACTCTCTGCTCTCTCACTCTCATAGTCCAGTCATGACAGGCGAGAGATCAGGCGCAGGACCAATGGCTTAACGTGCCTTCCGAGGCACGGGGGTATCTAAACTCAGGGCTGACACTGAGGAATTCTTTATAGAAAATCTCAATAACATTTTCTGTTCTTTCGACCCTTTGTTCGACAGTCGAGCTTGCGATCAACGGCGCAGTCGGCATGATTTAATAAAATAATGTAATAGTAATATGTTAACCGACATTTTTGTGACTTACCTCTGAGGTTCTTAGTAAAGTGAGTGTCTGTAACAAACAAAATCATGATTAATTAGTTTACTATTTTTACCCGGCTGCTGAAAGAAGGGTTATGTTTTTAGAGCGTAGATATGTATGATTTTTAATCTAGATCTGAAAATGTGGGTGGTGAAAAAGAAACTATCAACGAACAACAATCAAGCTACTATTAATTTAACGCTACAGTTTTACTTCGACTCAGGAAATGTTACTAAACGTCAATTTAAAATTTCTAACGCTAATCCAATTTAAAAGTTCTAGTTATACTTTAAATTTTCTTTAAATTTCTTTAAAATTCAGATACAACTCAACCAGCCGTAAAAAAGGAAGAGGTTCTTAATTCGATTGCATTTTATATTTTATATAAATATTTTATGCTGGGCCAATTTTCAAAATTATTTTATAAACAAAAGGGTAGGTACTCTCAAAGAAGTCGCATTTCGCTTTATACACATTTTAACACCACCTACTCGTAAACGTCTTTTTGATTCAAGATTCAATTAATATTTTTTTTGAAAATAGAACTTGAATAAATATCAATTTGTTATAATAAATGATCATCTTCATTTGTGATATTCTATTGATAAAAAAAAGAAATATGACGGCCTTAAAAACAAGCGCCTCTTTGCTCTTAAACGTGTGGAGATAAATGAGAAAGAAAACAAGCGTGTGAAATACATTGCATGTTGAACCTAATCGTAGTGCAATAAGAGCTAGAATTGGAAGACGAGTATTGAAAATTAAATGTCAAGTAAACCTACTGTCCACGTTTCTTTTCGTCATATTTCCTCTCGCAGGCCTGCTGGAAGAAATTTCTTATGAAATAAGCTGTGCCTTTGTACTCTATGTTTTTTTTATGATGTTTCCTTGTTCTTTATTCTGTGTGTATTTAAATGATTAAATAAATAAAGTAAAAGCAGCTCATTAATGCCCTGACTTCATCCGGGCAGTATTATTGCACTGAATTTCATTACTGCCTGCTGGGTAAAAAAATCTGTTTTGAATGTGGGAAAATAAAATTAGGTTGAAAAAATAAAATTATTTTTTTTACTGAAGAGTTTTCATTTCGTAGGTCTCAGTTACCGACAATGAAATAATTAAATTAAGCATTTTAAAAGTATTTGTTTTTGTTTAAGAAACTTTGTATCACACTAGGAATTTTATTTTTCAAACACGAAATGAAACAAAAATTAAATGAAAAATAAAATAATTAAGAAAATTAAAAAACACGACTGGAGTGTAAAAAAAATAACTGAAAAGAAAAAAAACAAGATGTTAGTTTTTTTGCCTTGCTTTTTTTTATCAGAGATTCCCTTTCATCTTTGTTCCTAGCACATTCCATCGGCAAATGTAAAACTAACATCTTGCTTTTTTTTCTTTTCAGTTTATTTTTTTACATGGCAGTCGTGTTTTTTATTTTTTTTTAATTATTTATTTTTATTTTAAACCTTTTAGTGATAAGTTTTATATAAAAATATATCATAAAACACAATATAGTTTGTAAGAAAAATAGAACATAAAAGATTTTGTCTTTTAAATGTTATCTGTAAGTATTTAACTGTCTATATCTGCTTCGAAGTTCGAACCTACCCACTGAGCCAATTAACTTTAAGTTTGGCACACATTAATATGATTTTCTGAGATAGAATTTTAGATTATTTATAAATCTACTCGTCACTAGTTCTGCTCCTTTTTTGGGGCAGTCGTGTAAAAAAGAAACGCATCGGCAGTGGGGTTACTAGAGATTAAACAACATTACAAATCAATACAGCCAAATTGAGAACCTCTCCCTTATTATAAACCAGTTAATAAAGACTTACCTTTCTCTTTTGGTATAAGAGCACCAAAGGCGCTTGTGACGATGCACAGGACAGTAAGTATGCGGATCATCATGGCTGTCAGGAGATTTCACAGCTACGGTAATGATGAAATATGCGATGAAAATTGCGAAAACATGCGTATATATACTCACACACCGCCTCATTTGCTGTGGTTTAGCAGCTGCCCAAACAAAAACGCGCCTTCACTACAAGTTATCGTTTTTTGGTGCTGTGTGCATCATCATGATAGGATCGATAGTTAGCAGTTTCCGGGTCGACAAATTGGCTCGAAAGAGATACTGCAGCCCCGGAACACAAACGGCAAAAGAAGGAACATGGATGGGTTTTAGTCAGTACAAGTCTGACGCTCCTTTCCGCTCCGCCCAGAGCGGGAAAAGTCATTAGATGATTTCCTATCCGATAAAAGGGTTAGCAGGTATGACTGGTTTTTTCATTAATAATAGGGAATATTACGCAAACCTCGGCGCAGAGGGCGCCACTAGCACATGCAGTAAACAAACCGTCATGTGCGCAATCGCGTATTCTCGGTATTTAATTGTAACCGCCAAATATTCTGTGAAAATATGTCAAAGTGTTAATTATTTTGGTATAACTTATCTATCTGTACTTTAATTATATATATTATGGCGTCCTACGGAAACGGAACGTTATTTTCTTTGGGAAATGAATGATTCCCTTTACTCTTGCATCCAAATACACAGCACTGATGCATTATTGTATATTAATTAATAATAATATACTTTTTCCAATTTTACACTCAATTTAAAGATAGACTTAAACAATATTTTACACTTTGAACGTCTCGGCAAAAAACTTTTTACTGCTTACGCTAGTGCTGCGCCCTTGCGCCAGAATTTTGCAGTAATATCCCCTATTAGGGAACCTGTAAAATCTTAACTCCATTTTTTTGTTTACTACTTCCTTATTTAGAACAACTTTGAGAGGGAGGCTCACAGAAGAATTCAGTGTGACATTTAGAAAGCTTTATTGAGCCTTCTCGTCGCGCATTCTACGAAGTCTAAACACTTAAGTCTTAAGCCACTGTGTCCTGCCTGTTATCTATAAATAAATAAATCTTTATTTCAGCCATGTGTCCATAATTATTTTTATAAAATTTATGTAACATGAGCAAGAATACATTTTCTTATTATAATATTGGAGTCCTGCTTTTCTGCAATAAAATAATAAAAAAAAAATCTTTTTATTTCAGACATTTTTAGTCCATATTGTTGTTAGTAGTATGACTTAAAAGCTATGTTAGGTACATTTACACACAATTAATTTAAGTATTTGCCGCCCTCTGGGGCCCCGGGCACACGTACTTGCATTTGAACCCAGTGCCTCAGAAGAGGGCTATCCAGTTTATGGCTGAGTACGTTCAGGATGGCGTTAGTGCTCCCACGCGTGCGGAACATCAGCGAAGCGATGCGGCGCCGCAGCACAGTGTGCAAGCCGTCTGTGTGAGCGTGCGCAAACATGGCAGACGCACTACAATGGCGTGGTAGCCCCACCAGCACCCTGAACGCGTTATTATATTGGATTCGGAGAGCGTTGATGGCCCTCTGCGTGTAGCTAACCCACTGATTGGAGGTGTAAAAAGTTTGGCAAAATGCTTTAAACAGAGTGATTTTTACCTCTAAACTACACCTCGCAAATCTGCGAGCCAGCATGTTACAGCGGACCGCCATCGCCCTCCTCTCCGTCTCTATATATCCATCGCCTTTTAAATCTTCGGTGACCACATGGCCGAGGTATTTAAATTGTCTCACTCTTTGAAAAGCGACAGCGTTAAGCAGAACCGGTACCACAATGCAATGACCTGTAGGATGATGTTAGTGCTACCCCGGACTCTGCCTAACAACCATGCGAGCCTCTTGCGCACTATGACATGGAAGCCATCTACCCTGGCCTCCGCAAACATACCAGAGAGCCACTACAAAATATGACTTACGGAGCCAAACATCGGTCAGTTAAGTGGCGTGATATTGAAGAGGCCTGTACTGTGTATAACAGAGGATTGCTGAAGGCTGGTCATGATGAGTTTCTTTCCTACACTTAGATAGATAGATAAATCATTATTTGATGCAACTAAAGACACAATACAGGTATAAACACAAAAAAATATCATACTGAGAAAAAAAAGACATAGATTGAAAAAAAATGGAAGTAAGATTGACCCATAGACAATTAGACACATCACATACATTGATAACTATCGCCTACTACTGGGCGGTGCGTGTCTCAAGGTTGCACCAAATAGGAGTCCACGTCAGCATAATACCAGATAGACTACATGACGCTGGTATTCTGCTGAATCCCGCTAGTGACACACGGATGACGAGAAAACGCTATGATCAAAAATGAACAAAATACTATATTGTGCGGTGAATATTATGAAGGTGGGTAAGTACCCACATCTAAACTGCCATGCATTTAAAATTGACAGAAAGGAAGATTTTGAAAGGCATTTGAAAATTTTTAAATGTTTGCAGCGCCTACCAGATTACTTGATTATCACAGTATAGGTAACACGCATAAGTTTATGTAATGAATGACTGTTATTTATTTTTAAGCGTTATGAGTTTACTTATTGGTTTAGGTTTAATTATTTTTCGGTTTTATTATAATGTACGGTGAGTACATTAAGTGTAAATTGCTATTGTAATGTGTGTGTGTTTTATTTTTCACAATAATTGCCTTAATATTTATTGTCAATAGGATAAAGTGAGCTGTCAGGACCAGGAAAGCTTCTATATTATGGAAGTTTTTGTGACGGTTAAGACGCTGAAAGCCGTTAGTGAGATGCGATGTTTCGGTATTTTTAGCCACGCCCACTATTTCTCCGGTATCTTAGCGTCATTCTTAAAGGGCGGCGATACAGCGAACTAACAAGTAAGAAAGAAAGGACGATCAATAATAATTAACAAGAACCAATAGATGGCGCTCTTATATATTTCTTGTTCTGTATGAAAAGTTAAAAACAAATTAGATACTTAAGGCAAGTAAAAATGAATGTATGTATATACTTTATTTATACTGAATTCGGTCGATCAGATGCTGCCGCAATCAACCGAAAAAGTTCCGAGTGTTGTAAATTCCTTAACGGCGGGGAATTGTTGTTCCAGCATTTGGATACGGGATTCCTGAAACTGCCTCTGAAGGCCGCCATCTTGTGCACTTTAGTAGAGAGTTCCTAAGAGCACTGTCTGATCGCGCATTCTTTTTTACTAGCGATCCAGCTCAGCATTTTGCATAGATAAGTCGCTCCTTGTTCTTAATAACCCCAAACAGTAGACACGCTAAGTGTGATTTACTTCGTGACTTCATTTTAAGAATGGAGTATTTAAATAAATAAAAAAAAAATAATATAATAATAATCTATATAAGAAGTTAAATAAAGATCCATCAAACGAAATTCTTATGGTGTCCTACAGAAGGTATCGTAATTTCTGCACAAACCTACTACGAAAAGCAAAAAGAGATTACCAGAGACTAGAATTTAAAAAAGCAGGTAGAAACTCTAAACAGCTTTGGCGTGTAATTAAGAATGTCACAAGCATAGGTCAACAAAAGTCAACAGCCCATAATCTCATAGCGGATAATAACGATAAGCAAAGCACTTTAAATAAAATTAATGACTATTTTGCAAATGTAGGGAAACGCCTAGCTGATAAAATACATAGAGACCCACAGTGTTTCTCGCTGCCCGACCCCCAGAAGGAATCGTTTGTTTTGCTTAAGACAAATGAGCTGGAAGTGGAACGCATAATTCTTTCACTTAAAAATGATTCTTCAGTCGGCTGGGATGGTATTTCTTCTGGATTTTTAAAACGATATAGGGGGGTTCGTTAAAGAAAGGCGGTTTGCGGTAGTTACACAGGTTTACTCGTACACCACACAGCTTTACATATTACAATAGGTCACAATTATTCATAGATTTAAGTCTCAACACGAATCGGGCGGAGCGCGGAACCATGACACTCCTTGCTACACGCTTGCTTCTCTGTCACTCCCCGATGCCTACTAAAACAGTGGCCGGAAACGGAAGAATGCATGAACGATTCGTATCGAAAGTTCTAGAACCGTCATCGACCAGGAGTCCCATAGTTCCGCTATCCGCCACCAGATGGCTGTCCTTTTACCAATTAGTGTTGCCAGTACCGGGCAGGTTTAACACCCCTATTCCTCCGATGAGGGAGTTTACCCGTGCCCGCAGGGGATCCCGCTATATACTCCCCCTCCAGTTCATGAAAACGTCCCTGGTCATGAACTGGCACGTCCTGAGCAACCACGGAAGGAAAATCCTCTCCAGTAGCCCCATCAACACCCACAGACCTATGAACTTCAGGTGGGCGACGAGGGCGCTCACGGTTTTGCTTGGGAACAAGAGGAACCTGGTTAGTATTATCACGAGCATGAAAGAGTGACAGCTCCCTAACATGAAACTTTCCCAAACTTTTGCCGGGATCATCGAGAGGAGCAATAAGGTAAGTGGTAGGGCTAACCTTCTTAGTTACCAAATAAGGACCATCTCTTCGGGGTACGAGCTTCGAGCTGATGGACTTAGCAGCATTGCTAAGAACATGTGTCTTCAACAGGACTCTATCTCCCACATTTATTTGTTCCCCGACACGACGAGCTTGATCTGCATAATCTTTCCTCCTGTCTTGTTGTACTTCAACTTTTTCTCTAATTGAAGCTAATGAGCTTAAAAATCTTTTAAGATATGGTGTAATTTGTGGAATGAAATTTTCTTTTTCTAAAATTGCTCTTGGATCATTTTTCATTTCAAGCGGTGATCTAAGTTCTCTTGCAAATGTAATAAACGCAGGAGTAACTCCTGTCGATTGACATTTTGCTGTGTTCATAGCAAATCTAATGAAAGCTAAGTATTTCGGCCACGAGCTGTGGTTTGTTTCGACTAGCTGTGCCAACTGAACCTTCAAGTCTCTGTTTTTTCTTTCTGCAGGATTACTTTCTGGGTGAAACAGTGGTAACAGGTCTTGCTTAATGTCCAGAATAAACATAACTTGTTGCATCACGGCGGAAATGAATTGAACTCCATTATCTGAAATAATTCGACGCGGCAGGCCATACCGTAGGAAAAATTCTTCAATAAGCGTGCGTGCACAAACTTCCGCAGTAGCTTCTCGCAACGCATACAGCTCTACCCATCTGGTAGCTGTATCTTCTACCAGTAGCACCCAGCGTTGACCCTCATCACCAGCTGGCAATGGGCTAAAAAGGTCAATGGCTAGTACCTCATTTCGTTGATGTAGCACCGGTGTCTGCAATAGGCCCGGAGGTTTTTCATTCGTTGCCTTATACCGTTGACACGTGGCGCAGGACTTGATGTATTCGGCGACGACGCGTCTCATGCCTGTGAAAAAGAATCTCTGTGCTATCTTTTGGTAAGTTCTTTCTATTCCAGGATGACCTGCTACAGGCGCATCATGATATTCCTTAAGAATTTCTTCTCTCAATTTTCCAGGAATCACGAGTTGTGGCTCTTCGCTGTCAGAGTCTGGATTAAAACGATAAAGAACTCCTTGCTCCATAATATAGCCGCGGTCGGTCCAGCGTCGGACATTGACCTCAATATTATCTTCCATTTCATCTATTATCTTCTTAATCTCTGGATCGTCCAACTGAAGCTTACGCAAGACTGAGGGACTTCGTGCAGGTAAATCTATAATGACAGAACAGACACCGCATGTACTAACAGTTTCCTCATCGCAGTTGGGTCGACTAAGAGCATCTGCAAGTAGGTTAGCCTTCCCAGGCGTATATTCAATGTGAAGGTCGAAAGCTTGGAGCTTTAAGGCCCATCTTATAAGACGACCTGATGGAGATTTAAGAGTCAGGAGCCACTTTAGAGGCTGATGGTCAGTACCTATTATCACTGGATGTCCATCGATATATCCCCGGAAACGATCGACGGCCCATACGACTGCTAGGGCTTCCCTCTCAGTTGTCGAGTAATTTTTCTCAGCAGGTGTTAGCAACCGGCCTGCATACTCAATGGGTCTCTCGTTGTTATGATCACCCTGCAGAAGAACAGCCCCTACTGCATAGTTGCTTGCATCCGTTCTAAGGGTAAAAGGCTTCGAGTAGTCTGCTTGCGCGAGGATCGGGGCTGAAGTTAATAATTGCTTTAAATTTTCGAAGGCAGCATCCTGATCTGGTCCCCATTGCCATGGTTGATTCTTTTTTGTAAGTCTTGTTAGTGGTTCTGCAATTTGAGCAAAACCAGGAATAAATTTTCGAAACCACGAGCAAGTTTGTACAAAGGTCCGAAGATGCTTCAAAGTTGTCGGTTTTTTCATATCGGCGACAGCTTGAACTTTTTCCTTATCGTGTGAGATACCTTGAGCAGTAATCACATGGCCCAAGTACTTTACCGAATCACGGCCAAACTGACATTTTTCTAGATTGCAACGTAGCCTAAACAAACGAAGTCTATCAAAGACGGCGCGTAAATCTTGAATGTGCTTTTCTAAATTATCGGATATAATTATAATGTCGTCTATGTAGGCTAAAATAGTGACATCTTTCAAAGCAGCTCCAGTTCGAAAACGGTCTATCAAACGTTGGAAAGTTGCAGGCGCGTTCTTTAGACCAAAAGGCATGCGCTTAAAGCGAAAAGTGCCGAACGGAGTTGTAAAAGCAGTTTTATCTCAATCTTCCTTTGAAACTGGCACCTGCCAGTAACCTGACCTCAAATCTAATGTGCTCATCACACAACCAGGTTTTGTAGCATGCAGCAATTCATCAATTAATGGCATCGGGTATGTATCGGATTTAGTAATTGTATTTAACTGGCGATAATCCACACAAAAACGAAATTTACCTTCTTCTTTTCTAGGTACAAGCAGGCCTGGCGCTGCCCAAGGTGACTCGCATTCCTCTATGATGTTCTCGGCAAGCATCTTGTCTATCTCCTCCTGCATAACTTTCTTTTTCGCTGGCGTGAGGCGATATGGGGGCACTGCAATCGGTGGGTCCAACAGTCTCAATACGATGCTCAGCAAATTCTGTTGGTGGTCCAGTCTCTATAAAAATATCTTTATACTCCGCAAGAAGTTGGGAAAGCGAACCTTCATTCACAGTCAGCAAGTGCATGTCAGCTGAGCTGTCACTTCCCTCACACCGCAAGCTGTGTTTCTTGTTAGAATTAGCAAACCACCACAAAGAATTTGAAAAATCAAAAATAAGATCCGCTTTGGAAATAAAATCTATGCCTAAAAGTGTTTCATTATTCATAGACTCCGTAAAAATAATAAATTCAGTAGGTAAAATTTTATCAGAAAGCTTCACATCAATGTTTGCAGTTAAAATTTTTGCAAGCCGAACAGAACCATCCGCAAGCTTAATATGGCGTGATGACGGCTGCAGAGGATGTCCCTTCGACCGCAGGACAGCATGCAACGAATGTTCCGCTATACACCCTTTTGCGCCAGTATCCACCAAAGCTATCCCTTTCAAACCCAAAATTTCAATTTCTACAATAGGACGGTGATAAAACGAAGGGTGAGGAGTGCAAGCTAACTCCCCCTTGATTGAACCCATCTCCGTATGGACAAACCCTAAGGGCATGCACCAAGGCAAACGTTCACTCCTCCGGGCACACATAAACTCCCCCCTCGTCAAATCAGTATTGAATTTGCACTGGGCAACAACCTCCATACTATTTTCATTACACTTATCCAAACCAAGGTTTTTAACATTTAAAAAATATTGAGGGTCACTGACCTCTGTATTTAAAAAAATACAAAAATATTGAGAATTACCTCTGAAATTATTTATAGAATCACCCATATAAACATCTTGAGTAAAATCCCCAATACTATTTTTATCAAGAACTTGGACTTCTTTTTGAGCACGTCCCTCATAAACACTCTGAGTGCGGCCCTGGACTAATAATGATTGACCATTTTCCCTAGAATTATTTTGACAAAAATCCATGGAATGAGAATTATTATTATTATTGTAATAACTATTTGAAAAATTCTCATGGATATTCTGGGAATGTAATTCAGGTGTCACAGAAACATTCTGAAAAAGACCTACTGAATTACTTTGAAAATCAGGCCGCAGACTGTTAAAATTTAAATTACCATTTTTAACCAAACCGGTTGACTTTTTAATAAAATTTTCCTTATTCACCACAGATAAACATGAACTAACATTAGACAAATTATCTGGACAAGAGTGACATTTGCAAGTACAATTTACTGTTTCTACTTGAAAATTGTTCTTATAATCTAAACCGCATGAACACTGATTACAACGCACTGAGTTTAAAGTATAAAAAGCAATTGCATTCTGAGCACTGCATTTCTTGCAATTAGCACGCACAACACCAATTTCACCGCAACCATAACAAGCTAATTTAGAGTCAGAATGTGATTGTTCACTTTTGGATTTAAGCTTGACACACTGAGATTTGTCATGGTTGAGTTTTCTGCAGTAAGAGCAAAATAAACGTTTTACAGTACCTGTAGTTGCACCACTGTCACCTGTTGATGTATTATGCAGCTGCGGCGAGGAGGCCGGCGGCACGGGTGTGCACGCCTGGCCAGAGCTGGGCTGAGAGGGCTGCGGACGAGATGCTGGCCACGCTTTTGCACCGCGCGGGGGCGGGGCGCCAGCAACGGGTAGCCCACGGCTGTGTGATTGCTCCTTGCTCGCCGTAGGAGCTCATCGAATGAAGACGTGGTGTCGCGGTCCATTCTTTTACGAATTCTTAAGTCTAACGGTACGCGTACACTAAAACCGATTTTGTCGGCCGATGGCGGACAGAACTACTCGGACGAGTAACTCGGACGTTCAACTGAATACACTGCAGACGATAACGGCCGTTGTCGGTGGAACTTATGAAGTCTGAACTGTGCAACTACAGAGTACAGACGTGTTTTTAAAAATGGAGGATTTCGAAGAAATGTATTTTTTCTTAATATCTGCCACCGGTACTTCCATTTCTGAAGCAACTTCATCCCATAGACGTTTCCCAATATCTCGATTATTGTAACTTTTTGAATGTTTGTCCCACAGTGACGGTCTGTCATAAATGCAAGTAATTAATTTTTCAATATCCATTCTTGATCCAAATAACGACTCGATCGCAGAAAGAAGTCGGTAAAACTGACAAAAATCCAAACACGTTCGGACTCGTCAGTTGATCGTCCGTTTTCGGGCGTCATCGGACGACGTCGGTAGTAGCAGTGTATGCGCTCTCTTCCATTTACTTACGTTTGATTTGATCGGCCGAGTTCGGCCGATGACGCCCGAGCATACTTCGGCCGATGACGGATTCGGTGTACGCGTGCCGTAAGAGACCAAACACCATATCTATTTGTGTCTTTTCACTGAGTTCACCTTCTGGTATTCTAGCGAGAAGCGCACGTGCTTTGGCCACAAATAAGTCGGTGCTTTGGAGACCTTGCCTCATTCCGAATAGATCTTTGTAAATCTGAAAAGGTGGACGACGTTCTCCAAAAGCGCTCTTGAGTGACTGGGTGGCTTCTTTCCATGTGTGAACTGTTTTCTTAATGCCTTGCCACCAGGTACCAGCTTCATTCGACAACAACAATGCTAAACCTTTCAGAGCGTTGTCATCGGTTATGTTTGTAGCTTGTTTGTAAATTTCTACTGCGTCAATGAAATTTTCTACGGATTCGGTCGCAGCGCCCGAGAACTTTGCTTGACAAAGTGCAAAGTTCGCGCCCATGTTGGACGAAGACGCGTTCCCTAGTGACGTGTCCATGACTGGCGTCGACTCGCGGCGTGACTCACGAAGTTCGTTAATGAGACGCGAACAAATCTCAACCTGCGACTGCTGTAGTGTAGCCAATAGAGCCGCGAAATTATCTTGTGAGATTGTGACGTTTTCGCTCGATGAGGTGTCCAAATTGTGTTGAGCGGGCGCGGTAGCGTCGCCGGCGCCATGTTCATCTTCGGCAACGCTGACAGCGCGCGCTTGAGCTGCACTACGAGTTTTCGGCATTATTCGGAAAAATGTGAACCTGTCTCGATTTTACAGCACAAATAGCACGACGAAACACGCACAGAATACAGTTCTCGTTTCAGTCCTTGAAGTACTACCATACACGTTGGGCGTCAGTTATAGGGGGGTTCGTTAAAGAAAGGCGGTTTGCGGTAGTTACACAGGTTTACTCGTACACCACACAGCTTTACATATTACAATAGGTCACAATTATTCATAGATTTAAGTCTCAACACGAATCGGGCGGAGCGCGGAACCATGACACTCCTTGCTACACGCTTGCTTCTCTGTCACTCACCGAGGCCTACTAAAACAGTGGCCGGAAACGGAAGAATGCATGAACGATTCGTATCGAAAGTTCTAGAACCGTCATCGACCAGGAGTCCCATAGTTCCGCTATCCGCCACCAGATGGCTGTCCTTTTACCAATTAGTGTTGCCAGTACCGGGCAGGTTTAACACCCCTATTCCTCCGATGAGGGAGTTTACCCGTGCCCGCAGGGGATCCCGCTATAACGACATAAAAAAGTTATTATTCCTCCCCTGACTTATGTTTGTAACCTGTGCCTTGATACTGGCGTCTTTCCTGACCTGTTCAAAAAGGCACTTCTTTACCCCATTTTTAAACCTGGAGATCGTGACTGTGTCGAAAATTATAGACCCATATCTGTACTTCCTGCAATGTCCAAGGTACTGGAAAGGACAATTAATTCTAGGCTGGTTGTATTTATGGAATCTCGCAAACTATTGTCGATTAACCAGTTTGGTTTTCGAAAAAATCTGTCTACTGCTGACGCTGTTTATAAACTGGTTAATCACATTGCTAAAAACCTTGATATCGGTAAGAAATGCGTTGCGTTGTTCCTAGATTTAGCGAAAACATTCGACACGGTCTCGATTCCCATCTTAATATCTAAGCTCGAGTGTCTAGGTATTCGAGGTACCCAACTTACACTGTTTCAGAGCTACCTCACAAATAGAACACAATGTGTGAAAATTGGAACCCACACTAGCTCCGATTCAAACTTTACATTTGGTGTACCACAAGGCAGTATTCTTGGTCCCAGGCGTCCCAGCTTATTTTTAATTAACATGAATGACTTGTGTTGCCTCAGCCTAGAAAACGGTTCAATTTTCTCGTATGCGGACGATACAGCACTTGTATTTGCATCTGATAGTTGGGAGGACACATACCGTCATGCACAGAAGGGTTTTGACATGTTCAGTGAATAGCTTAGAAACAATCTGCTCACACTGAATATCCCGAAAACAAAAATATTAAATTTTACTATTCGCAATATTAATGTTCCACCAGTTTCCAGCAGCTAGTTCACTATATGTTGCTTCCCAGTTGACTCATTCAGTATCCAGTATCTTCAAAATCGAACGAGTCTCATCGATTAAGTATTTTGCTATTGTGATTGACTGCAACCTTACTTTTAAAGATTACATAATACACCTCTCAAATAGGGTTCCCAAATTATCTACATTTTTAAACAACTACGCCAGTCAGCTAATGCTGTTGTCATGAAAATGACCTATCAAGCTCTGTGCCAATCAGTTCTGCTATATTGTATATCCTCCTGGGGCGGTGCGGCGAAATCCCACTATATTCAGTTCGAACGTGCACAGAGAGCTGTGCTTAAGGTGTGCTGTTTTAAGCCAAGACTTTATTCCACCGTTAAGCTCCATGAATATTGTCAAGTTCTTACCGTTAGACAATTGTTCGTTTTGGCCACTGCTATGAAACAACACGCTATAACCAACTACTTTCAGGAAACCAATCGCCGCAACAATCTTGTAGCTAGAGCTTAAAACTCTTAAAACCTCTTTTTGTCATAGATTTTTTATTTTCCTTGGTCCTTATCTTTACAATAAATTGCACCGAATTCTTGCCCTTCACTCTATGAACAAATATAATTTTAAAATCGCTCTACAAACCTGGCTCCAAAGCCAAACATACACTGCTACAGAAGCTCTCTTTGACGTATTAGTCTAATCACACAAACCACACTCACTATCACACATACACACACCCCAACACCCCTCAAACACAATCGTACACACATGACAACCTCCCCATACATACCTACACATATTGTTTTATTATTTTCTAATTGTTTTTTACTTATATTTCTCATGTGCTTACTAAACTCACTTATTTATTTGAAACTTGTATTACTTGCTATTTAAATTTAAGCTACTAGTTGTATTACTCGGAACAGGTGGGGACCTGGTGACCTGTACTACAGGTGTTACCACCTGCCACAGGCACCAGCGATCCACAACCAAAAATTGTCAGGTAATGGTTCTTTGTGTCAGCTAATGGTTTTGTGTTTGTGTTCTTTTGTCTGTATTCTTTTGGCTTGTGGTGAGAAATAAACATTAAATTATTATAATTATTTTTTTTCTAAGGAGGGTTCTAGGCGGAATTGAGAAGCATTATCGCTCGCAAGCGTTTTGCACTATCTGGATCAGTAGCTCAGTTCTTGGTTAGAGAGTACAAGTGACTCAACCAGTCGAATACGTAGCTCTTCTGACAGATACGGCTTTATATTGTACAGGACCTTGAGCCTATAAAAGCAGTTGCGCACCGACTCTGCCTCGTGACCCTCTTACCCTCAGCTCAGCATCCATAAACAGACCCAGATTCCGTGCCTCACTGACTCGACTGACCGACTCACCCAGTAGAGTGACTTCAATTTATATGGCTAAATATGGGGATGTGGACAAATCATAGTTGATCATCAGCATCTTCCTGTCTTTGTACAATATTAGGAGTCAGCGCAACACGTTTTCATCTTTCTTTAAAAATCACAAACCAGAAAGGGTGTCAAAACACCCTTAACGGAACTAGGAGATGCTTGTTTCGTCCCGTCATTACGATTATGTGTCGGTTCTGGAACATACCTGAAAACCTTTTAGTATAACGGAGATTTTAAAGGCCAAATGTTCCAACTTAAAAAAATAAAAATAAGAGTTTAATTCATCTGTATCGCCATGAGCCATGATATAACTTTTTTTCCTATTTTCTGTCGAAAGTCTGAAAGACAGATGCAGCTGAAGTGGTTCTGATGATGTTTGTTATTCCTAGTTGTCGCCATGTGAATTTATCTCCTCGTTGACTATCGGATTTTATGGAGAGAAATGTTGTCTTAATAAAACATGGTGCATTGGATATTTGTTTTAGAATATAATTTTGTGCCCTTTGTGCTTTCACTTGCTGATCGACAGAGTTGGATGCCATATTTAGATTGGCTTTAATATAATCATATCGCCAGATTTGAACCAGTAGAGACCTCTATTTTTCAGGTTCATTTCTTCTCTTTTTGGTTCGACAGGTTTAATCTATGTGAGCCTGCGGTCAAGAAGAGTGCCCAAATACTTCAGACTCGTGGTGTGGGATTTTACTACCGTTTATGGTGACCTGCTACCCTACCATCTTAAAGCAGATCTTATTTCACTGAGTGAAAGGGACAGAGCTATACAGGGTGTCTAGCACCATCTCTTTCTCACACAGGAATAAGAACTGCTATAAGATGTCATAGTAACCCTACTGATCACAATAATTTCAGAGAGCAATTAATGTAATTTGCGTAGACTTGACTACGCTGGCGGCAATTCTCTGTTTGGCTAGCCATTCTCCAGTCTCATTAATGCTGGTTTGCAATATATGAGATGCTTGTGTTGGACGTTTGTACGAAGCAAATATTGCAGTGTCATCCACAAAAGTGGCAGTTGTGATCTTGGAGCTTTGTGGTAGGTTGGAAGTAAACAGGGTGTACAGTACAGGTCCAGGCCCTGTGGGGCTGTGGTATACTTGCGGATAACTCGTGGAAACCCGAGGTGGATTGATTTTCTTTTACTTTAAATGTTATGTGAGTAATATAAGATTTTAGCATACCATAGAATATACATATTTGTTGAGTGATGTCAATGATTCCCCTGCCACCTTCGTTCTCTGGTAGTGTGAGCCTCACAGGCCCAGATTGGTGTCCCATTTCTCCGGTGTTTATTGAGAGTGGTGTAATACTATGTGTAATACTATACGTTTTGACGGGCCTGTTGGTCTAGTGGTTAGTGGCCCTGACTGCTGAGCCGGAGGTCGTGGGTTCGATTCCCTACCAGGACAAACTTTGTGTGATGAGCATGATTGTTTGTTCTGTGTCTGGCTGGGTGTGATTTATCTATAATATGTATGTATTTATAAATTATATAAGTATGTATATCAGTTGTCTGGTTACCATAACACAAGCTCTGCTTAGCTTGGGATCAGAGAGCCGTGTGTGAGTTGTCCCAAGATATTTATTTATTTTATTTATTTATGATAATTTATAGGTGGCTCTTGTTACATTTTACGATGCCAAAGGAGTATTTATGAATATTGATGGCGTAGGTATGTGTTTATCTTTAACTAGCTTTTGCCCGCGGCTTCGCTCGCGTTAAATTCGGGGTAACACAGTTCCCCTTTCCTGATTTGCAGGTACCTGCTACCTGTCGTTTTCGCCTTATTTATTGTAATAGCAAAGCTAAGTTTTCCCTCTTCTTCGCTCTTTCTCCCTTATATCTTATTTAAAAAAATAGCTTATGTCCGTCTCCAGGGTCTCAACTATCTTTGTACCAATATTCATCAAAATCGGTTTAGCTATTTAGGCATGAAGACGTAACAAACAAACGAACAAACTCACTTTCGCTTTATTAAGGTGAAAGCTCCAACCTACCCGCGAAATTCAAATTTTCTTACGTTTTTTGCAATTTTCAGGCCAGTGCTAGGTTGTATGTTGATTAAAATATTATTCGCGGCTGTAAGACGTATGTAATTATAGAATTATAATCATCAAAATCACCAATACAACCCTCCAAGTTCATAAAGGCGTAGGAACAAAAAAAAAACAGAAAAAGTCTTTCCTACGCCTTTATGAACTTGGAGGGTTGTATTCGTGATTTTGATGATTATAATTCTATAATTACATACGTCTTACAGCCGCGAATAATATTTTAATCAACATACAACCTAGCACTGGCCTGAAAATTGCAAAAAACGTAAGAAAATTTGAATTTCGCGGGTAGGTTGGAGCTTTCACCTTAAGTAAGGATTGTATTCTCAAAGTTTGTGCAATTGTAATTATTTTATGCAATCCAAACATAAGTTAAAAACAATATATGTCGATACAAATATTGTTTTTAACTTACGTTTGAATTGCTCAGTAGTTTTTGTTTTGTTTGCACAATCTGCTAAGCCTGTGTATCCTGTTTAGAAGTCATACTTTGTTATAAGTAGTAAGACCGCGGTGGTCTCATAACCACAAACGCAACGACCGGGGGACAGGACTAAGTGTTATTGTTTTTTTCCTTGAAGGATATCTCAATAGCCGTCACGTAGTCTGGACAGTGCCAGGCTGATGGCAATGAGGTCGCTCCCTATAACATGGAGCTTAAACATTACTGTACGGTAAATTATACACACCAAAATCGTTTGTATGTAGTGTAAAGGATTTTCGTAATGCAGGGTCACAAAAAAAACAAATGTATACGCGATGCCAAACGTTATATTTGATGTTTAATAATAAATGTATTTTTTTTATATTTAGGTTTGCTTCAAATGAGTGGCGCTTCATATTAGTATTTCTCCTAACAAAAGATTATTAAAGGATTGTCGATGAAGTAGACGTGGCGTGTACAAGCTCCGTATTTTTCGACTAGTTCGTACAAGCAATCTGGACCATTATTAACGATGAACTGAAAAATAACAAAATCGTTTTACTGTTTGGTAAATCGAATAGAAAAACATCGTCAACAAATCTGCATGCAACTGTGTCTAACAGTTTGCTCACCTTCATAGTGTGGAAGCGTTATGTTATAAAGCCTTCCTTATATTAATGAATCGCTTATAATACTTAAACTGCCAGATAATCATCAAAAACAAATAAAAGTAATGACCCAAATGGTCCTCACATTCACAATCAACAAATAAAATAAATAATTATTTACAAAATTAAATTAATGAGATCACAATGAAATCATAAAATGTCACACATCAAAATAATAATTATTATTAAGCATTTATGTCAGATACAAAATCCATAAATTGTTAGTAAAAAACTTATCTAATATTGGCCTGGAACCCGTGTGCACACTGTTCCAGTACCGCACCAGTGGGCAATCAATCCTTTCTATAATGGTGTTTAAGAAACTGCTGGAACTGACGCGCACTCGATGCATCAGAGAAGCAATATGTTTGCGCACAATTGTTTTAAAACAATCGGTTCCAGCCTCGGCGAACATTCCTGACGCGCTACAAAAGCGAGGCAGCCCCAGCAATAAGATAAATATACAATGTGTTCGGTCATGGACTAGTGATATTCTAGATACTTATGTGACGAGTGTTTTCAATAGGTTTATTCAGAGGGCAACAATATTGTCTATCGTTTAAATTTAGTATTGATGAGCTTACATTTTCGTAACTTTTGAAAACAAAATTAAAGTCCAAAAAAATGTGCAAAGCAACAAAAGTTTTGTATACTTTTTGTGAAAAAAATAATGGTTGTTCTTTTTAATCAATTATAATTTTGAGTACTAGAATGTTTGTTATATATGTATACAGAATAGAATAGGTATCGCTATTCTGTAAGCGGACACATTGTATATACCTATTTATATGGGACCCCTTCGGGGATATACCGTTTCTATTATAAAAAGAAATTTGCAAATCGGCCCACAATCGACACTGAATCTCATGACAAAAATACAATAAAAAAGGCGAATAGAGAACCTCCTCTTTTTTTGAAGACGGTTAAAAATAGTATAGACACCTATAGTTTTTTACCTTAACGGCTGCTGTATTAGGATGTTCAAAGGTTGATCCTGTGCATGTTCCCAGCACCATCATGCCCACACCAATCAGTTGCTTAGTGTTCTTGTCGTAGAGGCCGAAGAACGGAGGGAAGGGTGATTCACAAGTCGTGGACGTGGTCATATTGTGGTAGTAGTGACGGCCTGGAACATTGAAACCAACTTTTAGAACCCTTTTTATAAAACCACCCGTCTATCAACATGATGTAGACATACCTTAGTCATGTGTGCTGCATCCGCTAAGACTGGAAGTCGACCCAACATAATAGGGATAAAGGCTAGGCAGATGACGACGTCATTGAAAAACTATCTCGATTCTAAGAAATAACTTAAAATATAATTACCCATCATTACCACGCAGTTTTGCTCCTTCCAGACGCTGTCGATATTCGTGAGGTTGGTTGATATGACATCCAAATCACCATTTAAACTTTGGTACACCAAGTTATCTGATTGGAGCACCTTGCTGTCGTCATAAACGCGAGATTCTGCATCTTAAAAATAAACGGTTAGAAGGTTAATATCCAACACATACCACATGCTTTCCTAGATATAAGTTGAATTTCTTTTGTATGTACAGTATAACAGCAGAGGGGATAAGTAAGCACGCTAGTTGTGTCACCCTATTTATAAGTGTACTGTTATTCTTGTAATTTGTATGGTGTACATAATAAAAAATATTCCATCTATCGTTCTCACATGTATTTAATCTCAACATGAATGATGTATTCATGGTTTTGTAAAAATATTATGATTTAAAAGAGTGTCCATCGAGTTTCTTGACCATTCTTCTCCATAGAGATCTACGCTATGGAATGGGCAACTACAGTAGGTACTTTCACAAGTTATGATGTCTTGTGACTGGGACTGTAGCAGCATTTTTTTTTGTTTTCAGGACATTTAAAAGTGCCTGTAATGGTCTCATTGAAATAAATGATTTGATTTGTGATCTATCTCGTTAGAACCAGTTGAAAATTTCAAAAAAGTTAAATTCATGAATGTTTTCGTATAAAGTTAATATAAGTTATTTGATAGAAAACAAGCAGTACATTAATCTAACTAATAATAAGTTTTTTTTAAACTAGGATTTTTTTCCTGAATCGTGAATGCGTTTACAAACATTTAAACTAACATACACAAATAGCTAGACCTGGAACAACTACCTATGGGTCGTATAAATATTTGGACATGCAGCGTAGCAACCGATCACCCAGCCACTACGCCAAACGTTCTGCACAAAAAGGAGGTTATCAATTCATGATAACCTTCTTTTTATAGAAGTCGGTTAGGAAGGATCTAGTACTTCTGCTTACCTTGCGATACGAAGTACAAAGCGATGGTGTACAATGTCACTTCTGTGCCACTGACTGCGGTGGTCCATTTTACGAAACCTTGCTCCGTCATGTCGCGCTTATTTTCGTTGGATCCCAGTTTTTGATCCCACTTTAATATTTTTGGCGTTGGATCCCACAAAACATTATTATATATTTCCGTTGAATCCCAAATTTGAAAAATACTAAAAAAATACGTTTTATTGCCACTGAATCCCAAAAACTATTTCCGTTGGATCCCAGATGTTTAAAAACATCTGAATGCGGGTACATCCAACAACAAAATCACAATAATATTTTAAGGCGAAATTTTGTATGTATGTTTGTTATTCCAACACGCTCAAACTTCTAGACTGATTTGGATGAAATTTGGGTATGTGGATAGGTTATGTTAGAATAACGGGTGCTTGCCGTTTTTCCGAAAAGATTTGGACAAAATTTCATTACCCAAACAAATTATAGAAACCGGGAACTAGGTTTGGTTAGGTTAAAACTGTGACCTCCTACGCACGAGCCGAGCGAGCGGAGCGAGCGGTGCCGCGGTAGCGGCCGGCGAGTGCCACAAACGACTTGCATTTATAGAAAAAAGAGATTGTTTTTAGTTGTTTACCCGGAACTGAACTATTTAGCATAGTATAAGATTAGGATAATTACTTATTTACAAAAAAAAGGTTAGGTTAAAACTGTGACCTGTGTGCAAGAAACGGCCACATTATATAAAAAAAAATATGGAAAAATTATGACGGCAGTATTTTTTTTTGAGCTTAGAGGCGCTTGTTTTGAAGGCGTTCATATTTATTTATTTATAAACATCACAAATAAACCTGATCATTTTTAACTCATGCCAGTCTAGTACTATTTGGAGTACATCATTTGTCTCATTTATTCCCCAGTGGCAACAATCCTAAAAAATCCAAAATAAACACACGGTGTTTTTGAAATCTATATATATAAAAGAAAGTCGTGTTAGTTACTCCACTTATAACTCAAGAACGGCTGAACCGATTTAGCTGAAAATTGGTGAGGAGGTAGCTTAGAGCCAGGAGACGGATATAGGGTAGGTAGGGTAGGTAGGGTAGGTAGGGTAGGTAGGGTAGGTAGGGTAGGTAGGGTAGGTAGGGTAGGTAGGGTAGGTAGGGTAGGTAGGGTAGGTAGGGTAGGTAGGGTAGGTAGGGTAGGTAGGGTAGGTAGGGTAGGTAGGGTAGGTAGGGTAGGTAGGGTAGGTAGGGTAGGTAGGGTAGGTAGGGTAGGTAGGGTAGGTAGGGTAGGTAGGGTAGGTAGGGTAGGTAGGGTAGGTAGGGTAGGTAGGGTAGGTAGGGTAGGTAGGGTAGGTAGGGTAGGTAGGGTAGGTAGGGTAGGTAGGGTAGGTAGGGTAGGTAGGGTAGGTAGGGTAGGTAGGGTAGGTAGGGTAGGTAGGGTAGGTAGGGTAGGTAGGGTAGGTAGGGTAGGTAGGGTAGGTAGGGTAGGTAGGGTAGGTAGGGTAGGTAGGGTAGGTAGGGTAGGTAGGGTAGGTAGGGTAGGTAGGGTAGGTAGGGTAGGTAGGGTAGGTAGGGTAGGTAGGGTAGGTAGGGTAGGTAGGGTAGGTAGGGTAGGTAGGGTAGGTAGGGTAGGTAGGGTAGGTAGGGTAGGTAGGGTAGGTAGGGTAGGTAGGGTAGGTAGGGTAGGTAGGGTAGGTAGGGTAGGTAGGGTAGGTAGGGTAGGTAGGGTAGGTAAAAAATTGCATTGCAACGCATTGCGGGCACAGCTAGTATTTAATAAAAGTAAATCACTTTTCTTCTGAAATGTACACATGTTGTCATAAAATGGGATTCAATGGTAATATCAAATGGGACCCATCGTTAATACCTAAAAAATGGGATCAAAAACTGGGATCCAACGGAAATAAATCTCATGTCGTAATATGGAGTTATTTCACCGACGGGGATCTGAAATGGAATGATTCAACTAGAATAGAATCACGCTTGTTAACCGATGGATTAGGCAGAGGTATAGGTAAGTGGTAGTAAAATATGTATTATAGACTTATAACTCATAAATTATGAGTTGTCGTCTATAACAAATATTTTTCTTTATATATTTTATGTTACGGGCAACGTGATTAACTGGGCATTATTAATAAGGATCGGCCATTATTAGTAATTCCCGACAGTCCGTGGTCCATGTAATAAGTCAGTGTTTGAGATAGCTTTAATTTATCACTTGGACCGGGCAGTATAAATAATTCCCTACTTGTAGCCGGGCAATGTGATAAATTGGACGGCGCGGCGGCGCGGCGGCGGTGCCTTGCAGGGGGGAGCGCCGCGCGTGCACGCAGCGACGCGACGTATTAATTAGTTCGTAGTAATACTTCGGAACGATAGGTTAATTCCGAAGTATTACTGTTATGTTATTACATTTTTAACTGTTTATTTTTTAACTACTATGTTTAATATTATAATAAACACTTGAAACGGGATATTTACCATGTTTATTATTTATATTGAGTTTCCGATATTTCGACGATGTTGCAAACGCCATGATCACGGATCATCCGTGATCATGGCGTTTAATTATAATATTAGTAACCATGTCAGTTTAAAGACTTACTATGTATAATAGTTAATTTTTTGTTAATTTTTCATGAAAATTTTGTATGTTTAATTTCATTTAATAAACAAAAACACTACAGTTCACCTATTTTATTACTTTGCCCAAGATGGGTGGGCATTATTATGATTAATCACAGTCGGGAAAAGTGATTAATCATGCTGTTTTAATTACATTGTCCAATTGAGTCGGTCATTATGAATACAGACCGGCCATTATTAATAGTGCCCGGATTTATCAATTGGTCGTAAAATTGCTTGACGTGTGTATATCACTGAAATCCTCCTAAACTGCTCGATCGATTTGAATGAATTATGATTAAAGTACTAGGCTTGCATGAATACACGGTGGTATTAATTCCAACAGTTTGATCTCTGTATGCAAGTTTTTTTAAATTTATTTATTCATAACCAACTTATACTAACAGTAAACACCACACATACAAGTTATCGGTCGTACATAAGAAATGGAAACTAAGAAAATTAAATACAGTCACACAAAACAATAGTAGTAAAAAAAGCAAATTATAAAAATAAAAAAAACAATAAGTATAATTAGGTGCAAAATTATAAAATTTACGGAGATAGTACTGGGAGTAGTAATGGAATCGTTCGAAATCGAATCGAAAACGTTACTGCGAATTATATAAATAACTAGAGCAAGATTTCTCCTGAATTCTAGAAGCTTTGGTAAGTCACCATACCTAGCACGAATGGCGTAGGAGACATATAAGGGTAAAAGACATATAACTTCAAGTAGAGGTAATGGTCAAAAGACTTCTGGACCTTTTCAATTACCAACTTATAAACTTTTTCATGGGGGCACCATATTGCACTGATGGTTTCAAGTACACTACGGACGAATGCTTTGTATATAAGGGTTATTGCTTGTCGATTGTTTAACATTTTAGTTTGTCATAATACAAAACCTATTTTTTTTAGTTCTTGGTAGAAGCAACTGCATTGAGATAAAACTAAGTACTAGGATTGCAAGAAATTCACAGTGGTATTCTTTTATAACAGCTTGGTCTGTATACACAGCTATCGGCTGTATAACCTGAAGCTACAATAGTTGGGAGCTGAGTGGTGGGTGAAACCGCTGGGTCCAGCTACATATTTTCTGAGTCATAAACTACCCAAGCAATATCCTCACTAATATTATAAAAGCGAAAGTGAGTTTGTTTGTTAAAGTCTTTACGCCTAAATGGCTAAACCGATTTTGATAAATATTGGTACAGAGATAGTTGGGTCCCTGGAAACGGACTTAGGCAATTATTTTAATGTGAGAAATGAGGGGGAAAGAAGGAAGAAAAGGGAAAACTTAGCTTTGCTTTTACAATAAATAAGGCGTAAGGGCAAAAACTACAGGTAGCCGGTACCTGCAAATCAGGAAAGGGGAACTGTTACCCCGAATTTAACGCGAGCGAAACCGCGGGTAAAAGCTAGTACATATATAATATTATCATCGGACCATCTCGAGAGTATACCTTTTCGGACATAAAAAGAATTTTGAAAATCGGTCCACAGCTGGCGGAGTATTCGGTTAAAACAAAAAAAAAACGGTTGAACATAGAACCTTCTCCTTTTTTTAAGTCGTTTAAAAATAAGAAAGTACAGTACTTACACCGATCAGCAATCCAGAGAGCTTTCCGTTTTCGTTAAAATAGAGCCCAGTGGTAAGTTCAGACGGGTTTACATACAGCCCAAGATCTTGATAGCCAGTTTGCCTAGTAGGCCCCTCCGTTTTCTTCCAGCCCTTATTTTCGGCTTGTGTCTGATTGAGTAGTAGATCATTAAAAGAAGTTGTTCCCCATGTCAATGGGTTTATGTTATAATTTTCTGTAAAATCAAAATTGATCAGGTTAATAATAATGATGTGTCCAACAAAGGATAAACAAAATTTTTGCCGATGATAATATGTACGATTTTGTTAAGCTAAAATTTTATTAGGTAGGTATATATTAATTCTTCTTCGTGTGTTTAGTCCCAGCCAAGATAAGTGTTTAGTCCCAGCCAAGATAAACCAATAAACAGTAATTGACAGTTTTTTTATTGGGGCACTAGTTGTGTCTTTGTGCCAATTTCGGGTAATTGACAAGAATTGATTGAAATAACGTTTAGCAGCGCGTTTTGCAATAGCCAGCACCGATATTTTATTTTTCAAATGTACCATTCGATCAATGATCAATCAATGATTTATAACTTTGTTGAAACTAGAAATAATTATTTACAGGTTAAATATCAGTTTTGTCTGCTTGCAATAAATACCTATTTTCTTTTAAATACCATAATAAAATAAATATTCATATAACAATTTAATACTCAATATCTTTATTTCTTTACCATGTGTACTTAGGTGGTAGTTTTTATAATATTGTGATCATTATGGACCCTGTAGGGCACGGCAAAAGGGTAGAGGGGACGAAGCTCTGTTTTATAATATAGTAAGATATGTTTGTGAAGAAGATTTATCATTAGACGATTCAGGTGTTATTATACAATTTTTTATAGAAATGTGTTTTCTTTTATATTTACATCTTTATTTTTATCATAATTCTGCTGATTTGTATGTGTAGGTGTTACTGTTGGTGTGTACTTTTTTTATTGTATTATTGTAAGATAGACAATATTTATTAAAATATTTGTGTATTGAATATTTATAGTTGCTTTATTTATTTGTGGTATAATTTATGAATATTTAGTGTTATATTATTTTATTACATTAACAGCTATTTTTTTCCCTAGCAATAATTACGTGCATTACTGCTAGATGATTAATCTTTATTTATTTGTTAAATTAATTACTATTTACAGACAATAAATAGACACAAACTAATAATAAAAATATGTACAAGTAAAAAATGGTAAATGACATGGCGTCAAAAAATTCGTCCGCAAAGCAGTCAACAGGAAAAAAAATCATTATAATATAAATCATACATAAAACACGTCATTTACAAAATTACTTTCAAGTTTAGCATTGTTAGAATATCAATACGCGGCTCTGTGGATTGAAAACTTTAAAAGTACCTTATTGTCTTACGCAGAGAGCATAAAACGCATTTTGCGAACTGTAATAAATTCAATATGGCAGATTCCCAAAAATGTAGCCTGGAAATATGTTAATGCATTCCCATTATAGGGATGAAAGGGAGAGCTAACAAGAATACGAGAAAGTGTGTTTAGCGAGTACTCACGCGATAATCCGTGTAACCATAGTTCTGAAAAAAAAAAGTTAATAAAAATCTATTGATGGCATAATAGTAGCGCAATAGTTATTTGTGCAATAAGAGAGCTAAGTATTTTTTTTGCTAAGACTGCTGTTTTTGAGTCTAAGCAATCGCAAAATTCTATGATTGAATCACGAGCGTAGCAAGGGATTCTAAAAGAGAATCTTGAGCGGCAGCGAGGGATTCAGACACGAGATGCAAATAACTTTGCTCTCGTGTAGCACATATAACTTTTCAATTCAGCAGCGAAAACACATATTCATACACCATAATATGGTATTCTGAAGTTCAAGTTTTATTTTAAGTTCTTTTTTTTTCGTTTGGATAGTGCGAACAGGAAGTGACTGTAATACATTGAATTGAACTAACGTTTATGAGCACGTTCTGAATTTACCCGTGATGTTGAATTTTGAAATGTAAAATTGTTAAAACTTAAAATAATTATATTCAGGTTAAATATCACTTTTATCTGATGCAATAAATACTTATTTCCCTTTAAATTCAATAATAAATTAATAATTCAGTATTTTACGTAAAAAGGGTAAGACCTGTCTCGAGATAGACGTCTTGATTAAAAAAATCGCATTTTGCATCCGAGTAACATTTCTTATTCTTTATCAACCACATTTTTCACACCACATCTGTAATTTCAGATGCATTGCTATTCTTACTAACTTTATGTGTCAGGTGCATGTTTAACTATGTACACATAGTAGGTAATCATCTACAGAGTGTAGTTTTAGTTACCTGTATCCTCCAAGGAGGTGAGTTTACCGCCATTTTAGAGATCCGTACCTCAAAAAGAAGCGGAACCCTAATTGGATCACTTTGTTGTTCGTCTGTCTGTTTGTGTCAAGACCATTTTGGGAACGTGTGGAGGTATCAAGTTTAAATTGAAACCATAGTACTCAACTCTGTGATCCCTTTGTGCTGTAAAAGTTAGTTTAAATCTACGCAGTCAAAAGATATGGCTGTTTATGTCGCAAGTTTGTACGGAACCCTCGATGCGTGAGTCTGACTCGCTCTACATTCCCAAAGAAGTAACATCCGATCCATCATCAGAAATAAAACAAAAATGATCGATGCAAACTAGATCGTATGAGAAGATTACGTCAAAATAAAATGGTGTAAGAATGTTCATTAAAGGTATACTTACTGTTGGTCGCAGATGCGTAGGCGAAGATGCCCAGAAGAACGAGTGCCCGGAACATGGTTGCAGATGAGAAATGTGCCTGCAGCGCTCAGCCATTTGTATTTATATGCTTCACGCGTCTGTACGCGCAAACATTAAACAGGTGTATGCATGTATTTTTTCTAGAAATAAATTCTAGAAAAAAACCGAGGGAAATAAGTTAACTTCCGGAAATCGATGATTCACACGAAGTCTTAAGGTTAACGGCAAGGTGGGAACACAGACTGGCAACGAATCCCGTATAGGCCCGCATGGTTATGGAGTTAGGAATCACAGGGGGCAAATTCTTGTCAACTTCCTTGAGAAGGAGGGACTGTTCTTAATGAACTCTTTCAAAAACAACAGCCTCAAAGAAAGTGGACATGGAAAAGCCCCGACACTGTGACTAAAAATAAGATCGACTTCATCATGACGGATAGCAAGCACATATTCAGAGATGTCTCAGTGATCAACAGGTTTAATACTGGATCTGATCACCGACTTCTCCGAGGCTCTCTGAATATCAACTTAAAGCTTGAAAGAAGCCGACTGATGAAGTCCACGCTCCGACCTAACCCAATCCATATCATGGCGGGCACCGAGAAGTTCCAGCAGCTTCTCGGGAATAGATTTGTTGCCTTTGAACCCACTGACGACGTTGACGAGAGCCAATACAATCCGGTCGAAACTCTGAGGGATGAGGGCATCAAGTTCTGTAGAGCGCAGCGGATCTCGGGTTGATGACAAAAAGACGGGAAACCACCCATGCGACTTCGTCGGAGAGGTCAGACCTGAACAAGCAAATTGCGAAGATGGTACGGCGCGACCTTCGGAGCTCCAACACACGCCTCATCGAAGAGGCGATAGAGCGAAACCAAGGGTCTAAAGTATTCACTCAGCAGCTTGGCAGGAGCCACCTCACGAAGCTAAAAACGCACGACGGGAGGACCGTATTGTCAAAGCCAGAGATCTTCGCCGAGATAGAAGATTTCTACGGCCGATTATACGCTGCACATGCCTCTCCCGACGAGATGACCGCGATTCCAGACCCACCCTGACTCGCCACTACACCGACGAACTGCCTGACATCAGTCAAGACGAGATCGTGTCAGCTCTGAGGCAGCTTAAAAATGGAAAAGCCCCCGGTGAGGACGGAATAACATCAGAGCTTTTGAAAGCTGGAGGAGTCCCTGTTATACAGGAACTACAGAACCTCTTCAACGACGTCCTTCACAGTGGGATAACTCCAAAGGCGTGGAGCGGGAAACTCCCGCTGGTGCGTGCGTGCTGCTCTTTTTCAAGAAGGGTGACAAAACCCTTCTTAAGAATTACAGACCCATCTCGCTCTTGAGCCATGTCTATAAGCTGTTCTAACGAGTGGTCACGAATCGTCTCGCCAGGAGACTCAACGAGTTCCAGCCGCCGGAACAGGCCGGGTTTCGCGGAGGATATGGCACCATAGACCACATTCACACAGTGAGGCAGATTATACAAAAGTCCGAAGAGTATAATCAGCCCCTGTGTCTGGCCTTTGTGGACTATGAGAAGGCCTTTAACTCTGTCGAAACCTGGGCTGGTCTGGAATCCTTACAGCGATGCCAAGTAGACTATCGTTATATTGAGGTGTTGAGATGTCTGTACGAAGCCGCCACCATGAGTGTCCAAGTACAGGACCAGCAGTCTAAACTGATCCAATTGCGCAGAGGAGTGAGACAGGGGGATGTTATATCCCCGAAACTGTTCACCAGCGCGTTGGAGGATATGTTTAAAACGCTGGACTGGAAAGGAAAGGGCATTAACATAAACAGCGACTACATCTCACACCTACGATTCGCAGATGACATAGTCTTAATGGCGGAGTCGCTAAAGGAGCTGAACCAGATGCTGGACGGCCTAGCTTCAGCCTCGCGACGTATCGGTCTTGGCATGAATTTGGATAAAACCAAAGTCACGATCAATGGCCACATTGATCCGATACCGGTCGTCGTACATGGTTACCTTCTCGAAATCGTTTCTGAGTACACTTACCTCGGGGAGATGCTGCAGTTAGGTATAAACAGTTTCGAGAGGGAGGCCAAGAGGAGGATCCAGCTGGGCTGGGCAGCGTTTGGGAAACTACGCCAAGTCCTCTCGTCATCCATGCCGCAATGCTTGAAAACGAAAGTTTTCAATCAGTGCATCCTACCCGTCATGACCTACGGAGCCGAGACATGGACACTCACGGCAGGGTTGGTCCATCAGTTCAAAGTCGCTCAGCGAGCTATGGTGAGAGCTATGCTCGGAGTTTCTCTGAAGGATAGAATCCGCAACGAATACATCCGACAGAGAACCAAAGTTATCGACATAGCTCAAAGAATCAGCAAGCTGAAGTGGCAGTGGGCCATATCTCACGAAGAACCGACAACCGTTGGGGTAAACGTGTTCTTGAGTGGAGACCGCGACTCGGCAAGCGTAGTGTAGGACGCCCTCCGCCCAGGTGGGTTGACGATCTAAGAAAGACTGCAGGCAGATGCTGGATGCGGCAAGCTGAAGACAGGGCGCTATGGCGCTCATTAGGGGAGGGCTATGTCCAGCAGTGGACTAATATAGCCTGATGATGATGATGACACAAAAGTCACCGACTTCCGGAAATTAGCTTATTTTCCGTCTTTTTTGTGTTTCTTTTTAGTTCGAACCGGGAGTTCCAGAGATAAGTGCGTTCACTCTTCAGCTTTATTTACAGCCATTTTAGTTGTGATATTATGGTGTCTCACACAAATTCTCATCGATTATTGATTTTCCTTTGCTACTTAAATAAATAAACATATCGGTCAACTGCGAGTTGGACCCGCGCACCGAAGGTTTCTTACGGGGAGGGGACTTGCGACATAAACGGCTGTATCTTTTGATTGCGTAGACTGTGAGAGTTGATCTTTTCACAGCTCTAAGGAACACAGTCTTGAGTAAATAGTTTCAACTCGATACCTCCACGCGGACCCAAGATAAAGGGTCTTGCCAAGCAGAAAGACAAGCGGAGAACAAAGTGATCCTATGGTTCCGTTGCTTCCTTTTTAGGGACGAAACCTCAAAAATGAGAAAAACAAGCAAATTTCAATGGAAATTAGCTAGCAAACAATCTAAAAATTATGCACGATGTTTTTGTTACTGACAAATCAAATGAAATGAAATCAAAATCATTTATTTCAATTAGACCATTTTTTTTGGTGTGGGAAGTCATCAAATAACTTCCCCCGCTCTGGGGGCTGCAGCGGGGGGGAGTGTCAGACTTTTACTAACTAAAACCCACCCATGTTCCTTCTATTGCCCTTTGCGTTCCGGGGCCGCGGTATCTCTTTCGAACAACCCGCAACCCCGGCAGGCGGAGGCCCTGGCAAGCCCTTCTCTCTTTGAGGCGCGCGTGAAACATAAACGCGCCGTCGACACAGCCTGTCGTCAATAGAGGGACGGACGGTGAGCTACCCATTGCTCACCGTCCATAGGCGTGAACGGTGAGCAATGCCCGTCCATCTACGTGGCCGGGAGTCGTCTCCCGACGCCCAGGGCGTCTCCCGCGTCGGCTGGGTTGGTTTAAGGTTCTCTCCCTCAAACGCCTGGCCACCTCCTTCGCTAGCATGACTGCTTCGCAGAAGGAGGTGACCGCTTCCCATTCCCTCTCGCTCCGGACCATGGACTGAACCAGGGCCGGACGCGAGAGATCGCCGCCGTCGATCGCCTTTACGAGGGCACGGCGGTGCTCCACCCAAGCTGGGCAGACCGCCATTGTGTGCTCCACCGTGTCCTCCGGGAGGCGGAGGCCCTGGCAGGCCCCTCTGCTTTGCTGACATCTCTTTGAGGCGCGCGTGAAACACTAACGAGCCGTCGACACGGCCTGTCGTCAATGACGGCCGGACGGTGAGCTACCCATTGCTCACCATCCACAGGCCCTCATCTACGGTGGCCGGGAGTCGTCTCGCGGCGCTTGGGGCGTCTGCCGTGGCGGCTGGGTTGGCTTGAGGTTCTCTCTCTCAAACACCCGGTCACCTCCTTCGCTAGCATGAGTGCTCCGCAGAAGGAGGTGACTGCTTCCATTCCCCCATTCCCTCTCGTTCCGGACCATGGACTGAACCAGGGCCGGACGCGAGAGATCGCCGACGCCGACCGCCTCCACGAGCTGGGCAGACCGCTACTGTGTGTGCACAATCCGCCCGTGTCCTCCGTCTGTCAGCCTACAACTCTAGTTATTAAAATTATTTTCTATATTAGAGTGTATGATTTTCTAATCTACAAATTCTACAATGCATATGTTACTGTAAAAGCCCGAACTACGGTTAATCTTAAGATTTTCCAGTAAAACCTAAGATTTACCGATTATGATTGGTAAATGTCCATAAAAGTTTGGGATTCGAACTTTTACCATCATTCACTTGGTCAATCTTAGGATTTACATTAAAGGAACGGTAAATGTCGAAAAAAATTGGGTCCACCCTTTATAGCAGAACTTTTTATGTCATAATTTTATTTTGCATAACAACGGATAGCATAAACTTTATTTCGCAGAAAATTGTTTGGCAGCACTCATTACACGTACATTCAAAACTCATAATTTTGTAAGTCAGAATCATCTCTAGACATATTTCATCATAATATTTAAAACTAGAAACATCATATCGCAGAAAGTTCAGTCAGAATCGTCTTTTGGCATATATTTCATATCGATAATCATTAAACGACAGAATTGTCATATCGCAGAAAGCTTGTAGTTAGATATCTTGGTCATTATTTGTTGCCATTTATTTAAATTATTTATTTCTTTGAAATAATGTCATTTAATTCAATAAATAATTATCCTAATCTAAATAGTTCAGTTCCGAGTAACCTACTAAAAACAATCTTTTTTTTCTATTAATGCAAGTCGTTTCCGCAAAATCTTATTTTGCCTTAATATTTTTTGTATAATTGTAACTCACTGTATCAGTTTACGCCAACATATTGGAAACTCAAAATAAATAACAAACATGGTAAAAACCCGGTTTTAACCGTTAATAATAATTTTAGTGACCATGTCAGTTTAAAGACTTAATGCCTATTAAAGTTATTCTTAATGAAATTCTGCATCTGCATAGTATGAAAAGTGGAATTATACCAAATAATCATCGCTCTAAATGAACATTATGCTAAACGATATAATGCTAAATTTGAACTCTGCCAATCGTTATTATACTAAATCATCTACTAAACCATCTTAAAAGTATGCCATTCTAAATTCGGAGTTTTAAACATTATGCTAAACGATAAATATATCAAATAATTTTTACGCCTTATTATTATTCCTAAAACCAACATTTACCAGTCTACATTGGTAAAACCTAGCATGTACTGAATTGGAATGGTAAAAGTCCGAAAAAGTCGTCCCTTCATAATAAATACTTACATTTACCAACTTATGTCGGTAAATCTTAGGTTTTACTGGAAAATCTTAAGATTTACCGTAGTTCGGGCTTTTACAGTAACACATATGTATCTATAACGTAAAAATATAAGCTTTATATGGCAAATTAAATGTCCATTATAAAAAAAATCTTTCATGCTTTGAATTTTTCTGGAACGCCAAAAATATTTGAAAAAAAATATATGTTGAGGTACTCTAAAAAGGCAGTAAATATTAGGTCCTTACATATGAAATTGGCGTTTTTCGTACTGGCCACTTTAATCACGAATTTCTCCTCTTTGGTAAGGAATTCCAAATTCAAATTTGTACAGCTATTTACTCATGTATTTGTGCTTCGATGACCGTCATTCATTTGTTTTTTTTCTTCTGTTTTTTCTGTTTGCGTCACTCATTTTACAAAATGGAAAATTTAAAATATCGCATTATTTACGAGTACGAGTTCCGCCGTGGCACTAGTGCTGCGGAAACGACTCGAAGGGTGAATGATGTGTATGGCGGTCATGTTGCAAAAGAAAACACAGTTCGTTTTTGGTTCCAACGTTTTCGTTCTGGAAATTTCGACCTGCAGAACAAGCCCCGTGGACGGCCTGAGACCCAAGTTGATAATGGAGAATTGAAGGCTATTGTGGAAGCGGACCCATCGCAAACCACGTCCGAGTTAGCTGCAGGCTTCGATGTTAGTGATAAAACTGTTTTAATTCACTTGAAGCAAATTGGGAAGATTAAAAAGCTTGAAAGGTGGGTACCTCACGAATTGACTGAAGCAAACCGGCAAACGCGCGTCGACTGCTGCGTTACATTACTGAACCGGCACAACAATGAAGGTATTTTAAACCGAATCATTACCTGTGATGAAAAATGGATTCTTTACGATAATCGGAAGCGCTCAGCGCAATGGTTGGATCCTGGCCAGCCAGCCAAATCCTGCCCCAAGCGAAAATTAACCCCAAAAAAGTTACTTGTAAGCGTTTGGTGGACTAGTGCCGGTATTGTTCATTACAGTTTTCTCAAATCTGGCCAGACTATTACAGCTGATGTCTATTGTCAGCAATTACAAACCATGATGGAAAAGCTAGCGGCTAAACAACCAAGGCTGGTCAATCGCTCCACGCCACTGCTGCTTCACGACAACGCCAGACCACACACTGCGCAACAGACGGCTACCAAATTAGAAGAGCTTGAATTGGAATGTCTTAGACATCCTCCGTACTCCCCGGACCTTGCTCCAACAGATTACCATTTTTTTCGCAATTTGGATAACTTTTTGCAAGGGAAAAAATTCAACTCCGATGGGGCAGTCCAAATCGCCTTCAAAGATTTTATTGATTCCCGTCCGACTGGTTTTTTTAGTAAAGGGATCAATGAACTACCTATAAGATGGCAAAAGTGCATTGAAAACAATGGTTCATACTTTGATTAATTAAATATATTATATTAAAAAATATTCGACTTTTTGTTCCTTCCATACAAAACGCCAATTTCATATGTAAGGACCTAATATTTACAAAGAGATAAATTAGTTATGTTGTCTAAAACTATGAAAAAAAAATGTTCCAGACGTCCTGATGTCAGAATGTCTGACCACTTTCTTTACGTGTTTTTTCGCTGTCAGTCGAGGTACTAAATATTTGAAGATAGGTATCAAATACTAGCAAAAAGGTAGTAAATTTTGGTATTTTCTAAGCATCAAATATCTCTATTGGTCCAGGGGTCCTGACGCTTACCAGTCATCTTGCCGTAGTACAGTTTTTCTTGCAACAGCACTTTTTAACCTTTTGCACGCCAGAGCATAAACGTACACGCGTGCCCTCCAAGCCGAGAAACAAATTTTAAGTACATTTTTGTCACGTATTTGTGTCTTTGGCGTCCAGGGCACTCGTTTCCTTGTCATATATATGTGACACTGGCGCTTAAAAGGTTAAATGTCTGGCCGGTTCCAGTGGATTGTATGCTAGCAACCGGCCGTAGTGCCATCTCCGTACTCGGTACATCCTCTGCACCAAGAAGAACTCTTGGACACACACTAATGTGAGATCGAGAATGTAATTGTTTTAAGATTCCGTTCTTAGTACCAATTTGATAAAGCTCATCATCGGTTTTAGCCAAAACTACACCTATAATATTTCGGGCATCACCACATCCTCTATCAACCTCTGGAACTTCAATTCGTACATAGGTACAGGGGCAAACGTTTTTTCACTCGTTTTCTGCATTTTTTCAGCCTGCCCATTGATATCTCATTTTTTTTACATTTCCGATTGCTATTTAGGAAATATAGAAATGTGTCTAATATAATTTATTTTGCATAATATTTCCGTGCGATTTTAGGAATTTCATACATTTTCTAGGAATTGTATACAATGACGGATTACATACATTTCCGGTAACATATACACCAAATTGTAAAGTAAAAGATTCATTTTTGATAAGTTGTGTTAGGTCAGATCACACGGGTCAACTTGTATCTTTTAAGATAAACAAAAAGTTAGACTTAGTTAAAACGATTCAATTAAGACCTCTCATTATATTATCGGTTGAACATAATATTGAATTGTCTTGTGTTGAGCTAGATAAGCATGTCATAGTGTGCGTTTACAGGCCCCCAAATTATCAAAACTACTCGATATTTGAGTCAGTAATGGAAGATGCTTTGGCAAAACTTGCAACGGGTAATAAGTCGCTAGTCATCTGTGGTGACTTTAACATCAATATTTTAGATGAAAATTCAAATAGCAGTAGATTCTTAAATCTTTTTAAATCATTTAATTTGTTGAATGTGTTTTCGGAGCCAACCCGAATTACTACAAATACCGCTACATGTATTGATAATGTTTTCTGTTGCTGCGACTTCTTAGATAAATCCATTGTAAATTACCTTCCCTCTGATCACAGCGGTCAAACCGTTGTTTTCGAGTCCTACTCCTACACATCATCACAAAAAATTCAGATACAGTCCAGAGAAATAACACCCAGCAATTTAAATAAATTTAATAATAATTTAATAAGTAATCTAGGCATTCCGGGATATGATATTAATAATGTAAATCATTTTTATGAGGAATTCTTTTCGGTTGTCTACACAGAGTTCAATGATACGCTAAAAATAAAAACTAAATCTATTAGCCCAAAGTTTATATTTAGTGATTGGGCAACTAAGGGTATAAGAAAAAGTAGGGAACGACTGTTTGAGCTTTACGGCCTTAAGCCTTACATCAACTCGGAAACATTCAATCGCTATGTTGCTACTTACTCAAAAATGTTTAAAAACACCTGCAAGGTAGCTAAAGCCTTATTCATAAGCAACAAGATTAAATCCGCTGATAATAAAATTAAGACGGTTTGGAAAATAATCAATAGTGAAACTAATAGAAATAAAAAATATAATAATGATATAACACTAGAATCTTCACGTGGTCTTCTAACCACTAAAAACGAAGTTGCTCAAGAATTTGTGGATTTCTTTACTAGTATCCCAATTAAAACTACAGAAACGTTAAATTCCTCACCCTTACTTTCTGTTGACTTATTAAGAGCAAACGTTTTACCATGCCCGGTTGAGTTTCAGTTTAAGCATATTAACCCCACTGTAGTCATTAAAGCTTTTAAACAAATAAAAATCAAATTAACCGAAGACCTTTGGGGATTGTCTATTAAAGTTTGTCAAGCTATCATTGAGACTATAGCACCGTACTTAGCCTTTATATTTAATTTGTGTGTGGACCAAGGAGTCTTCCCGGACCTTATGAAATACAGCAAGGTAATACCACTTTTCAAATCTGGGGACAGTAAAGACACCAATAATTATAGACCCGTATCTGTTTTGCCGGTTTTCAGCAAGGTGTTTGAAAAGGTAATGCTTAACCAAATGCTCAACCACTTTAACACCAATAAAATCTTACATGAGAAGCAGTATGGTTTCACCAAAGGACGTTGTACGACTGACGCCGGTGTCACCCTATTAAAACACATATTTACTGCGTGGGAAGAAGCACAGGATGCCATAGGGATCTTTTGTGACCTCTCAAAAGCATTTGATTGCGTGAACCACGAAACCCTTCTCTTAAAACTTGAACATTACGGCCTAGGGAAACTTGCCCTTAGTTTAGTTAAATCGTATTTGAATGATAGACAGCAGCAAGTACAAATAAATGGTGTCAATTCAATGGGTTTAAATCTAAAAATGGGTGTACCACAAGGATCGATATTAGGTCCCTTCCTCTTTTTAGTATATATTAATGATCTACCCCATTTGTTTAAAAACCAACCACAAATGGTGTTATTTGCTGACGATACTTCTTTAATATTTAAGATAAACAGACGTGCCTCAAATCTTGACGACGTAAATAATGCCCTAATGCAGGTACATAATTGGTTTACCGCTAATAATTTAGTATTAAATGGGAAAAAAACGAAATGCATAAGATTTGCTCTACCAAATGTCAAAAACAGTGAGTGTGACATAGTATTGAATCAAGAGAAACTAGAATTCGTCGAAAAAACTGTTTTCTTGGGAATAACACTCGATTCAAAGCTACAATGGGGTCCGCATATAACATCTCTTGCAGGACGCCTTAGTTCAGCAGCATATGCTGTTAGAAAAATCCGTCAGTTTACTGATGTAGATACCGTGAGACTAGTCTATTTTAGTTATTTTCATAGTATAATGTCATACGGTATTTTACTTTGGGGACGGGCTGCAGACATCGAGTCTATATTTATTCTGCAGAAAAGAGCCATCAGAGCCATATATAACCTACGTAGGCGAGATTCTTTAAGGGAACAGTTTAAGGATATTAACATCATGACAGTACCTTGTCAATATATTTATGAAAACATCATGTATGTCAGGAAAAACTTGCATCTTTTTAGTAAAAGAGGTGACAGACACAATTATAATACTAGAAATAGGGACCAATTAGTTCAACCAGGTTTCAGGTTAGCTAAAGTAGACTCATCTTTCATGGGGTACTGTTTGAAATGCTACAATAAAATACCTCCCCACATTCTTCAACTGAATGAAACGAAATTTAAATCTTGTATTAAACGCACACTATGTAGGCAAGCATATTATAAGTTGGGGGATTATATTGATGATAAAAAGCATAGGGGTAAACTCAGTATCCGAAGCTATAGTGGAAGCTGCAGAAGATTGTAAGACTATCTTTGCAATGTATAGAATCAATTCTCTAGTATTGTATAATTATTAAGCCCATGTGTGAGTGCTGTGTATTATCATTGACTTGACGAAGCCCTGGTGGTTGATAGTGTCATGCTCACTTGAATGTCTCGCTGATGGTGGCGGGTGTGTCGGGTCATTTAGCTCCCTTCAAAATGGTCGAGCTGAATGGGGCTGATCCATACGTCATGTTCGTGAACGGGCGCTGTCAGTTGGGACTGGTCATTTTTTAGCTACCACGGTTCATTTTTAAACTTATTTAGATTTAAAATTAAATTTTGCTTTTTATTTACTCTGGACGCTCTTACTGTGCACGTCTTTCTACATCGTTCTCACATATTTGTATAATCTCAACATGAATGATGTAAATACGATTTTGTTAAAATATTATAATTTAAAAGAGTGTCCATGGAGTTTCTTGCCCATTCTTCTCCATAGAGATCAACGCTTTGGAATGGGCAACTACAGTACTTTCACAAGTTATTTTGTCTTGTGACCGGGACTGTAGCAGCATCATTTTTTTGTTCTTGTTTTTATGACATTCAAAAGTGCCTGTAATGGTCTAATTGAAATAAATGCTTTGAGTTGAGTTGAGTTGAATTAATAAACTAATATTAAAAATATGTGCAACTATAAAAATTGAAAAATAATTACAGGGGGCAAAAACTTCTCCCGCATTGCTATCAACAAGAAAAATGCCCAGACGGCTGCCAGCATTACCGCGTTGGATGGCAATGTTAATTCTTTTACGGTCTCGAGAAGAGTCGACCAACCGCTAAGCGCACCGATCAATTGGACCTTCAGACCCTTTGAGTCCAATATCGAGCTATCAAAGCCTAAAGGCGTTCGTGTTTCGAACCAATAGTCTTGCACTGTGCTCTGAACGCCTTGCCGGCTCATAGAGCAGATTTTTTTTTTGGGGTGGGAAATCGTCAAATAACTTCCCCCGCTTATAGCAACAGATATGACTTAAGTAAAAGGGGAGAAATGTAACATACTCTTTTGATGAACGAACTACCTATACGTTTGTAAATATTTTATGAATTGATAGATATATTTTTAAAAGTAAAGTTGTCTTTTATCAATTTTCAACTTATTTTACAATTTTATATTACATTATATTGCAACTGTTTTATTAAAAAGTGTAATGCCACAATGCCATTGTCGGGTATGTAGACATTACTGAAATTTAAACAGTATTTTAAATAATGATAAGAATTATATTGAAAAGCAGTATTATTAAATATTGGCATACATTATATTGCAAAATATCAGAAATTTTCCATTTAACTTGTTTGCTTTTTTGAACATTTCCAGCACTTGCGTAAACAGAAAATAATTATCACCTTTATAATTACGTTGCGCGTTGCTATATACATTACGGGTGCTAGGCTAGGGTGAGAGCCCGAATTCTCCTTACAACCGAAGTGACTATAGAAACAAATTTTAGAAGTTATTTGAACCCAGTTTATTGTTTTCCGATTGAACTTAAGTTTAATAATTAATACTGTTGAAGTGATTAAGGTTCAGTATTGATTGCAGGACCTTGTAGAAAAACACACACGTCTTTACTAAATGATGATTTATTTCGAACTGTTTTAATGAGCAGGACGGACAATTATATATATCTACCAAACATACCGCCCACCAAAAGGGATTATGCCTTTTACAATTAGTTATTTAAATTATAAGCAAAATTAAACACATTTACAAACAAATCATACAGACATTATGTTCATCAAATATAATTATTAATGTATAACTATCAGAAAAAACAATATGACGCTTCAGATTGACTACATACAACATAAGTTTATATAACAAAACAAATTGAGAGTCTTTAAAAACAATTGTTATTAACATTGCATTAATCAAAACAATATGAAAGATCTGAAAATTAACGACATAAGTTTAACACAATAATTACACACATTTATAACACATTATTATATTTTATCGATTATCGATTGGTAGCAAGCAGAGTTTTGAGATTGATCTTCTTACAGTATTGGTACCACTCTTTACGCTGTAAACCCTAGTGATTCCATCAGCTCCTGGGTGTTTATCCACAATCCGGCCTAAAGGCCACTTTCCAGGAGGACATCCTTCGGTTTTGATAAGAACAATCTGGCCTATGTCACACTCTTCTTGTGTTTTTTGCCACTTTGGTCTCTGCTGAAGTCTGAAGAGATACTCGCACTGCCAGCGCTGCCAAAAGTTCGACAGTACCCGTTGACAGTGTTGCCACCGTGTTAAGCTTGATTGGGAGATGTCCTTTAGGCTCGGTGAGGGTCAAAGTCAAAGTCAAAGTCAAAGTCAAAATCTTTATTGCAAACCAAGTGTACAAAGTTGGCATTATATTAGGTAAGTGCTTATGACTCAGTGGCCTTTTTCAAGCATTGCAATTAATATTATCCGCCTGCCCATAACAACTCAATTTAGCATGCAATAATAATTATTATTCATTACAATTAATGTCATCAAAGTGATAGTAGTTAATGTCATGTAAAATTAATAATAATAATAATGTCAATAGATAATTAATTTGATTCAATTATGCAGCAATGTCAAAATCAATGTTTTCTTAAATAAACACTCTTAAAATAATTCTCATTTCTAAATTAATATAAATTTTGTTATTTATATAGGACAGATCGCCACTTTTGTATGTGAAGGAAAGTCGTTATTTTAAACTAGATTCTAAATATTCTTTTACTGAGTAGAAGCATTTTTGGATTAAGTAAGATTTTAGCCTTTTTTGAAATATTATTATAGATTTTTCAGTTTTAAATATGTTGGGCAACTTATTAAATATTTTTATCGACATATGATACGGGCTATTGCTTAGCATTTTTATCCTTGAAAATGGAGCACACAGCCTTTTTTTATGGCGAGTGTTTACGTTGTGTGTATCTTCTACTTTAATAAACTTGTCGATATTTTTAAAAACAAATACGCAAATTTCAAGTATGTATATTGACGGCAGAGTTAGAATCTGGTATTTTATGAAATATGATTTGCAACTCTCAGTATTGTCTATTTGGGCTATAATCCTGATACATTTCTTTTGCAAAATGAATAATTCGTTTACGTTAACACTATTGCCCCATAACATGACGCCATATCTCAGCCATGAGTATGCGTATGCGTAGTAGGCAGCCATAGCTGTTTGTGTGTTAGTGCTTTGTTTTATTTGGAAAAGAGCGTAAATGAATTTGGAGAGTTTTGCTTTTATATGTTCTATGTGAGACTTCCAGTTAATGTGGGTGTCAATATTTAAGCCAAGCAGGCTAAACGTATTCACTTCTTCTATTTGAGTGTTTTTAAATGTTGTCATAAGATTGAGAGGTGATTTTTTGTATGATCTAAATTGCATTATTTTAGTTTTATTACTATTAATCTCCAGGTTGTGGTTCTGGAGCCAAGTATCAACAATTTGGAGGGTATTTTGTATTTGTAGACTAGGGTTATTTAAATTATCACATTTTATTAATATCGAAATATCGTCTGCAAATAGTACGGGTAAAGTATTTTCTTTATTTAATATTTTTGGAAGGTCGTTTATATAAATTAGAAATAATGGGCATCCTAACACGCTTCCTTGTGGGATAGAGCAAGTAATTCTTTTTTCTTGTGATCGAATGGTTTTAATCTCATTTTTACAATGGTCGTAATTTTCAATTTGTACTATTTGAGTCCTATTCTGTAAATATGATTTAAACCACGAATAAGCTGGTCCTCGTACACCGCAGCCATATAGTTTAATAAGTAAAATGTCATAAAGAACTCTGTCGTATGCTTTAGTCATGTCAAGTAGTAGCCCAATTACAGGTTGTTTGTCGTTTATATATTGTAGAGCTTGTTGAACATATTTGTACACTGCTAATGTTGTCGATCTACATTTTCTAAATCCATTTTGTGCGTCGTCTAGAATATTGAACTTTTCTAAGAACGTATATAGCCGGTTGCACATAGCTTTTTCAAATATTTTGGAAAAAGTTGGTAAAAGTGCTATGGGTCTATAATTGCTTGGGATCTGCTTGTCCCCTTTTTTATGCACTGGTTTTACTAAAGCAATTTTTAGTGCGTCTGGAAATTGGCCGTCTTGAAAGCTTTGATTTACTAAAGACATCAAAGGAAAGGAAAGTTCTATTGCACATTGCTTTAATAACATTGGTGGGATGTCATCTATACCGCAGCTATGTTTATCGTTTACCGCAGCTATGGTAAAGTAATTGGAGACTCCTATGAGGAAGTGGCCAGGTGTAAGTACGTCCAAATTGTTCAAATCTGACTCAATAATTGGGCAAAGTGGACGGGAATTTAGACATGCTTCAACTTGACATAATACGGTGGTCATCTCTTCGTACGTTAAATTCGTATTCATGATCCGTTTCAGGTGAAACTTCATAGATTTCACTCCGGCTTCCCAGAGACCTCCAAAATTTGGGCTATATGCAGGTATGAAGTGCCACTGAGTGCCGCCCGTTGCCAGTAGATTGGACATGTGATCTCCAAATTCAAAGCTTGCAGCCTTGAACGCCTCTGCGAGTAACTTGTTTGCTCCCACGAAGTTTCGTCCTTGATCGCTCCACAAATCACTACACCTTCCTCGACGTGATACAAAGCGCCGAAAAGCTGCGATAAAGGCTTCTGACGTCAAATCTCCCACAAGCTCTAAATGTATTGCCTTCGTCGACATGCATATGAAGACAGCGATGTAGGATTTGTTGGTTTTTGCACCTCTGCCTTTGGACATAAGGACATCATAAGGGCCAGCAAAATCAACGCCACTGTGGAGGAATGGCCGTGCAGGGGTTACTCGCACTTTCGGTAACTCGCCCATTAATTGCGTTCGAGATATCGCATTCAACCTTGAACAAACAAAACATTTATGAATCTCTGTCTTTACTAAACCCTTAACTTTCAGAATCCAGTATCTTGACCTTAGGTAATTTAGCATCAGTTGCACTCCTCCGTGCAACGTCTGTTTGTGAGCATCAGCAACGAGTAAGGAGGTAAGTCAATTTTTGTGGTTTAAGACTATAGGATGGAGACGGTCGTGTTCTAAATAATAAGCATTTTGTAGTCTTCCGCCCACCCTGAGTATCATTTTAGCATCCAGATATGGATTAAGGGTCTTCAAACGGCTTGTAGTTCTTACATGTTTCCTCTCTAATAGGTCTCAAATGTCTTCTTGAAATATAACATCTTGTGTGATTTTTATGCAGGTCTGTGGCGAGTCTTCGAGTTCTTCAGTAGTGATCTGCGACTGTACGGATTGATTCGGTTTTAATCTTAAGAATCTTCTAACATACGCAACAGTCTTCAGCAATTCCGGTAAGTTTTCCATTTTTCTGTACAAGGAATTATCATCACCTGCTCTTGTGAGGTAAGTATTAATGGTTTTTCTTTTTTCCAAGTCAATTTCTTCATTATTTAATGTTTCCATGTGTATTTGTTCTTGTGTTCCGGACCGTGCCACCAGAGTGCGTATTTTCTCAATTCAGGAGCCAACATTCCTCTCGATGCGACATCAGCTGGATTTTGTTGTGACTGTATGTGGTACCATTTGTTTCCAATGTTGTCAAGTATTGTTACTACTCGATTTCTTACGAATGTCTGCCATCTGTTGGGATCTCCTTAATAACACTATCGCGGAATCAGTCCAACAAATTATCTGACTCTTTGGGATGCGTGTCGCCTCGCTTATATGTTTTAGTAACATTCACAGGAGAACTGCTCCGCATAATTCCAGTCGGGGAAGGGATAATGCCTTGACAGGAGCGACCTTTGTCTTGGCAGCAATAATTCCTGTCTGATACTCTCCGTTGACTCCTCGAACCCGCAGGTAAGCAACAGCTCCATACGCCTTCACAATAAGCGTCACAATACCCGTGAATGGTAATATCCTTCATCGTTTCTTGGGTAGTATTTAGCCATCTCTTTAACTTCATGTATTTTATATCTTCAAAACTGTGTCTAATATTAAACCATTCCTTTTTTGTTTCAGATGAGAGTTCTTCATCCCAATGGACCCGTTGAAGCCATAATTTCTGAATCATTATCTTTGCAGGTACCAGTGCCGGAGCTAACCATCCAAGAGGATCAAAAAGTCGTTGAACCTCGCCCAATATTTTCCTCTTGGTGACTGTATCTGATAAAGGTGGTAGCTTCAGATTATATTTAAGTACACCTTCTCCCATATTCCAGGATAAGCCCAGTGTTTTTATCAAGCCGTCTAACTTGATGTCAATGGTTACATGAGAGCTGAGCTCAGCTGAATGAAATTCTTTAAGGAAATCTGACTTATTCGACGCCCATTTTTGCAGGATGAAACCACCTCTTTCAAGAATTGCCTTTACTTTCTTAGCTACACTGACTGCTTTAGATACCGTATCTTGCCCTGACATCAAATCGTCCATATAAAAGTCTTGTGTAATAGTGTTTGCTGCTTCAGGATAATTTCCACCCTCATCGTGAGCCACCTGGTGCAGAGTCTTGACGGCAAGGTAAGGTGCACATGCCGTGCCAAAAGTAACTCGCAGAAGCCGGTATTCCTTCACAGGTTCATTGTGCCTGTTACGCCAGACAATTCTTTGATAATCTGCATCCTCTTTCGTAACAAGTATTTGTCGATACATCTTCTGGATGTCGGCTACGAATGCTATCTTTTTCTAGACCATTTTTTTTTACTGATGGGATATCATCATATAACTTCCCCCGTGCTCTGGGCGGAGCAGGGGGGAATGTCAGACTTGTACTGATTGAAAGTCACCACGTTTCTTCTTTTCCCCTTTATGTTCCGGGGCCGCGGTATCTCTCTCGAACAACCTGCAACCCCGGCAGGTGGTGGCCCTGGCAGGCCCCTCTGCTTTGCTGACATCTCTTTGAGGCGCGCGTGAAACACGAACGCGCCGTCAACACGGCCTGTCGTCAAAAGATGGACGGACAGTGAGCTACCCATTGCTTACCGTCCACAGGCCCGCATCTACGGTGGCCGGGAGTCGTCTCGCGGCGCCCGGCGCCCGGGGCGCATTCGCGGCGACTGGGTTGGTTTGAGGTTCTCTCCCTCAAACGCCCGGCTACCTCCTTTGCTGCTCATTACTGCTTCGCAGAAGGAGGTGACGGCTTCCCATTCCTTCTCGCTCCGGACCATGGACTGAACCAGGACGCGAGAGATCGCCGCTGCCGATCGACTCTACGAGGGCACGGCGGTGCTCTGCCCAAGCTGGGCAGACCGCCACTGTGTGCTCCACCGTGTCCTCCGGGCGATCGTCACAATGGTGACACCCGGGCGTTTCCCTCCCGGTAAACCATAGCTGGGAAGTTACTTTAGGCACTTTAAAAACCCGTCCCATCCGTGCCCGTCCGAGGATTGGAGAGGTATTTCTGTTCTCTGCATCCATCACAACCATATCAGAACCGGTGTTTTGAGTGCGTAACATTGTGTTTTATCGTAAAACGTGACTATTATTATATTACCTCAAAAAGAAAGTCGTTGCAAATTTTTAAGCTAAGAATTACTTAGTTTCATATACAGACGAAATACTCGGTTGGTAGGTTCGTTTAGGGTCTGTTTATAGTAGGTATTGTTATCATTTTTCCCCGTGGCTTAATAAAAAATGCCGCTCGGGTCGATTTTGAGGTTAAGTCAAGCTTGCCTAGGGTGGTCCGTGGATGGGTGACCCATTACATTTGACGCCGTTGGTCCCTGCTGTCATTTGTAGATCTTTGACAGTCGTTACAGGTTGTCATTGGCTGGAAAGTTTGACAACCAGTCTTAACAAGAAGTATCGTATTACTCAGCCGTTAAATGGGTTGTGGAGGTCTGATAGGCAGTCGCTCCATGTAAAATACTCAGCTGCATCCGGTTAGACTTGAAGCCGACCCCAACATAGGAAAGGGCTAGGCAGGTGATGGAATTCACATTGACTATGAAATAAGGTTTCTAGCGTAATAAAAATCTATACCGTTACATATGAGATTTTTTTTGCCGACTTCAAAAAATGTTGGAGGTTCTCAATTCGACTGCTTTATTTGTATGTTTGTTACGTGATCTCACCGTTGATTGTGGGCCAATTTTTAAAATCATATTTATAATCCAAACGGTATAGGTACTCCCAAAGGTGTCCCTCATGGATTCTATCTACATTGCTTGGGTAATTCATGAAATCATGAGTTGTCTTCTATCATATAATTTTTTTCTTCTTATGTATATGGTTGATACACTAATATTTCTTGGTAGCAACGAAAAATGAATACCCGATTAGGATTTTGTAACATTCTAGGTATCATACCACAAAAAAAACACAAAAATGCTGAAAAAAAAAAGTTCATTGCCAATTAAAACTGACTTCTAAAAGGTGGCAAATCTCTGAATCAAAGAAGAGTCACCGACTTCCGGTGATAAATTTAGGTTATCAGTGCAGCGTAATAAAAATCTATATTCTATTTTTTTTATGAGCTATCATTTGAGAGGTTCTCCGTACCAGAATTATTTTATTTTTATAATGGAACATAATTGGGTACCCACCCTAAATTAAGAACGAAAAACTTCACTTGGCCTTGAAATAAAGTAACAAACATTATAATTTGCCACTGTGTAAATTCAGCTTCCACTTAATTTTTGAATAGTCATTGTCTTCTGAAGGTGACACGATTAACATAAACGTGTTATTTGTTTTGTAATTAATTCTATATGGTTTTGGCACAGAAAGTGTTCCAAGTACGCAGTTTCTTATAACCGAATAACATTTTTTGAACATTAGAAATTAAAGGAAATCATCCTCATCACCTACCGTCTAACACAGGTCCTCAGAGGACACGGTAGTTTAGGGAGGTTCCTGCACATAATCGGGCGGGAGGAAACGCCCGGTCGTCACCCCACTAGCTAAATCGAAAAAAAATCCTATGTGTTATTCCAGACAATAATCTACCTCTGTGCCAAATTTCTTTAAGATCGGTTCAGCCGTTTTGACGTAAAAGAGTAACAAACATCCATACATGCAAATATCCATACATCTACCCATTCTCACAAACATTTGTATTTATAATATTAGTAGGATGAGTTCTCGCAGGGCAGGCAATCCTGTTGGTGTCTTGAGAGTAAGGCTTCCAGTTAGGCAAAAAACATAAAAACTAAACGACTACACTCTAAGGCCACCCCTGTGGGTTACGAGCCACTGCTTAGGGCGTAGCTGGGGGAGGACAGCAAAGGCACAGAGTCTGGATAATGTCATTACTTAGGGACTAGTTTACAATTAGTGGCAGCAAGGGACAGCACCTAACTATGTCCGGATAAAGCCATTTTGATTGCGAGTCGGCTTAAACAAACGGTGTACGGCTTTTGTTAGGCCTTTGTTAGACACTGAATGATTAATCCTTATTAATATTATATAAAAAAAAATAACAAAAATTGAACCGACGCGACGAGTGCTAAGTTAAAGTATGAGATAAATTTCAAGCCAAAACAAACAAGAAAATTAACAACGTAAAACGGGAAATGTTGACAGCTCGATTGATCGTCGATCATTGTTTGTTGGTGCCGCCTCAAAATTAATCTCATACGTTAACTTTGAAGTTTAGGTAGACTAAAAGGATTTTTATTTTCACTTTTTTTTTTTGTTAAAAAGTTTTTATTTTTCTCTTTTTGGTTTTCTTTGTAACTCTCTTCCATTTCCATCGCCAGAGCTTCGATGACAATCATACTCCAGCAAGGTATCAACAGTTCTCATCGAGGTACATGAAATGAGCCTAAATACAATACAGCTGCTGTAAGCTATTGATAACGTCTAGCAAGTACTTCCCGTCTCCATCATAGACCTTCCATGACCGTAATTCTCCAGCTAGATCTAAAGATCTCGTCAAGGTGCATGAAATGAACCCAAACACCATATACCTAGCTGCTGTAAAATGTTGAGAACGTCTTGCAAATACCTTCCGTCTCCAGCGATCTTCAGTGACAGCAGTCATCATTCAGATTGGCTCAAAGTTCTCATCAAGGTTAATAAAACGAGCCCAAACACAGTACCTATATCGGCTGTAAATTGAAAAGGACCTCTTTCAAAAACCTCCCGTCTCCATCGTCAGACCTTCAATGACAGCGCCATTTTCCAGCTAGGTCTAAAGTTGCCCTCAACGTGCATGAAATGAATTGAAACGTTGCACGATATTTCGCTGATTTAAACTGTTGAGGACCTCTTGCAAGTTGCAAGTATTTTCAGTCTCCATCATCCATCATCAGATTATTATTACGCAGTATTGTCATCCAGAACTACATATGTGCGCCAAAGGACATTGCCACGGGGCAGGTCCCTTTTGTGCAATCGTGTGCCTGATTGGAATAATAACCAAAAAATGTTATTTATTTTTTTGTGTGCAAATTATTTTTTATACAATTTCTTTCACCCTGGGAATAAAGTTAATTATTATTAATAGTTAAACATTACATCGACATCCGTTTAATAGGTGTACAAAAAAAAGTTGCCAGAAAACAAATAACTATCGAAAATGACGTATAGTAATCAATGGAGTAATCGATATCAAAACAAAAAGATAATTAAAAAAATATTTTTAACAATAATTATTAAAGCTAGTTTACGTCTCAACATTTAAATGTAAGTCTCAATAATTGACAACTTCAAAGCTACTGATTTGGCATTATGTTTTCTCGACGATGAGTTAGAATGGTGTAAACCCTGTTTTTTTCATAGGTACTTATTATTGTAGCGTATTATATCTGGAATGCACGAAGACAGGTGTAGGCCAAGTATGAGTTTAATTATGTAAAATATTTAATGACGTAAACTAGTGGATATACACTGCTTATAGTCTGCGAGTAATAGCGATGGAATATGACAACAATAGGTTGCTTATTTTCCTAAGTCTATACCTATTGTTGATTAGATGTTCATAAAAGCGATTTACACAAACATAAAAGTATTTTGGAAACGCCGTATTAACAAGAGTTTTAATCGATAAAAAACTGAAATCGATTTACTAATGGATTAAAAATAATTGATCTGGCAACATTTACTTGCGTATGTCACAGCACTTTGTTGATCTGAGATTCGTTTCGTTCGTGATTGCTTCGTTTAGATACCTACGTTGAGTTTTGAATCCCGTATTTACATAGTTATTATGTACGATACGTAATTATGTCTTCATTACTTTGTGCATAAACATGCTTATATTATGGAAATCTGCATATAAAGTAATAGTTATGTATACCTAGTTTATGTCAATTTGTAATTATAACCTAGATTTTTAAAACAGAAAATTAATTATATCTCCTGAACCAGGGTGAATAAATGAAAAAAGGTTTCAGATTATGAAAATGCTATGTTTTTACTATCAGGTAAAATAAAATACTTCAGGGCACAAGCATTTTCCACTGGGACCGAACGTCCCTTACAAAACGGGCAATCTCCTTTAAACAAAATCGCTTCTCAATTTTTTTTTTCGATTTCAAATGGGACCAACCTTGGAATATACTTTTTCAAATAAGAAGAATTTTTAAAATCGGACGTCTCTTTAAAAGTTATGCGTGGTCATAGATAATATATTATATATATACATGTTGAAGTGAGAACCTTTTTATACCTTTTTTCGTCGGTTGAAAAGCGAAAGTGAGTTTGTTTGTTTGTTACGTCTTCACGCCTAAATGGCCAAACCGATTTTGATGAATTTTGGTACAGAGATAGTTGGGACCCGGGAGACAACATAGGCTAATTTAAAAAAAAAGTGAGAAAAGGGGGAGAAAGGGGAGAGAAAAATATATTTTTTTCGATTTTCATTCGTTAGCGTTAGCCCAAAGTAACTATGCCACGCGGACGAAGTCGCGGGCGGAAGCTAGTTATAAAATATTTGGACTGATTTGCCATTCGATTTTATTTATATTTATTTCACTGTCTTGCGCGGTTTCACACGCGCCTTTATGCCCCGTTCCAATAAACAAAAACGACTCGTTTTGCTTACGGATGGTAGTATTTTGACATAAGTTCTATGAAACTTATGTCAAAATCTTACTATCTGTAAGCAAAACGACTCGTTTGGCTGTAGTGGGGCTTTAGTTGCCTCGCTCCCTTGGATTTAGCTTGACGTTATTTAGCCTAGTGTAACTTTCTAATCGTAAAAGTCCAGTATATTTTGAGTTTGCTCGTTACATACAAAAAACAATAATAATGTAGATTAAATTTAACATTTGTAATAATCAAAAAAAGCTTGATTTTAAATCTTTGGGTGTCGTACGTATTAACCTCTAGAGCCCCAGCGTGGCAGCGAGCGCGGCGGCACAAAGTGTTGCCAACAATTTTTTCACAAACCCACAAATTCTAGCGTGTTAACCCACCAGAAAACCACTAAGTTTTGCTATCCTTCAAACCACCAGAAAACCACTAACATTATCAAAATATTTTTGGCAAAAAAAACATTATCTTAAATTGTATCACAAAATCAGTTTATTTTTGTTAGGTACAAAGTTACAAGAAGAAAAACAAAATATAGATTAAAAATCATCTTCGGAAGAATCAGCTTCTTCTACAACTTCTGATTTTGAAGAATACACTTCTTTAGTTCCAATTTTTTGCAGTACGCTGTTCGGTAACAAGTAGTTATTGCAGCATTTTCCTTCGCGTTTTAAAACCCGCACGAATTGTGAGAATTGAAGATAGCAGATCTAACTTCATTCGGTTTCTGTGTTCATATCAAAAAATATACCCATCATGTAATGTAAACGTTCAAGTTCTTTCCTATAGATATGTAAATTGTGCTGGTGGTTAAATGTCTAGCAGTACCACTAAATGAAACAATCTAAGCCACTAGAAAAATCCACTAGCCACTAAAACCAAAATTTGTCCGCTAAAATGCAAATCTAAACCACCAGATCTAGTGGAAAATCCACTGAGTTGGCAACACTGGGCACAAAAACGTCGTGCCAGTAAACAAGTATTATAGTTGAGCCCCGCTGGCACAAAGTGCCACCAAACCCCGACCGATTTAAAACTGTATTTGTAGTACTTAAAGATAAGTCTTAAAATCGTTCCTGAATGAATGTTCTCGACGGCAGATAACATTTTACAACCATAGACAAAGATAGAAACTAAAAATATTGTAGGTAACATTTAAAAAAATAGTGTGAAGTTAGTACAAAATAATTGTGTTCGCGCGTTATGAAGTTCGAGTTTGATTATTACAGGAATCGGATAAAGAACTCGTAAAATAACATTATCATTAGATTATCAGTCTATTCATGAGTCAGTTCCCAAAATTTCGTGTAAATTGATCACACAGTTTAATCAGAAATCGAACTTGCCAAATAAAATTTGGCTAGTACTCCGATTTCAATAGGATAAGTATGTTTATTTCTTGAGGTCTAATCAGAATCTTGTTTAATTGCCACATCATTGAACAACCCGACACCGTTTAGAGTGTTTGAATAAAAGCAACAGAAACGGAGCAATAACAGTTTTTGTGACCGGGGTTAGATTACGCTTACGATAAGGCAAAGACGGATAATTGACATAAATCATTCTGAGACAAGAAATCATCAATAACTCATGGTGTCCGACCTTTTTACTTAAATGTACAGCCAAACTGGCTGGTATGTTTGGCTATTAGGTTTGGCGAACTGGCAACCCTAGACGGGCAGGCGATAGGTATTTTTGAAGACTTCCTTGCCTATACAGCGGCGGTTAGCCTCAGATGTGTGTACAATATCGACGAGTAGTCGTAGGGTGGCGCTGGTTCAGATAGTTAATCACCGAGATTGTAGATGGTGTTACTGGTCTATAGAAATTGTACATTTTGTCGTCTGTTATTTACCCGCTCGTCAGAGTGCTTTGGATCACTTAGTCTAGATGGCGCTGTACGCTTGTTACATACATTATTATTTTGTCTTTCATTCAACAGCTGCAGCTTTCGATAAGTTAGTATAGGTAGCGCTGTACGCTTGCTACATAAATTATTATTTTGTCTTTCAACAGCTGCAGCTTTCGGTAAATTAGTCTAGGTGGCGTTGTACGCTTGCTGAAAAGCAGCTGAAAGACAAAATAAAAATGTATATCATTATTATTTTGTCTTTCAATAGCTTTTGATAACTTAGTCTAGATGGCGCTGTACGCTTGTCACTTAAATGACACGACTAGAACTTGTATAGAGCAATACCCTGACAAAAAAATATTCATGTACATTAATGTACAGTACGTCATTTTAAAGCTCACATGCAGGGCTTTACAATACATTATATTTTATCATCAGAGAATAGGCGAGAGACACTATAAGTAGGAAACAAAAAAAGCGCCTTAACAATTTGAATAGCAATGATCAAACATTCAGAGTTTTGTAGGCGTAAAACGAGAAATACTATTCAGACACAATTTAGGAAATAGGCTAGGCTATTCATTAAACGGCTAATTCCACAAGAAAGGTAAAATATGCGTTGTTACGACGACATCATACAACAGCAATCGTGCTATTTTGCAAGAAAACAGCGTCAAGCTTAGCGCTGCCGTAGCGACAAGTTTCATAGACAGTCGTCTGGAGTCGTCGCTGCGCTCAAAGCTCACTACAAGAGTGAAATGAATAGTAGTGTAATGTAAGTGTTATAATAGTAAAGTAGTGTTAATTGGTTCCGGAAATCCAGGTTAATTTTCCTGTAGTACTTCAAACTAATTGTCGATTGGCTCGCATCCATATGAGATCCGAATGAGATCATGATTGCAGATTTATCCTCCGATCCTGTAAGGATGATTGTCTTTTAAATTAAAAAAAATGTTACAGACAATTAATTAATAAATAAATAAATAAATATCTTGGGACAACTCACACATGGCTATCTGATCCCAAGCTAAGCAGAGCTTGTGTTATGGTAACCAGACAACTGATATACATACTTATATAATTTATAAATACATACATATTATAGATAAATCACACCCAGACACAGAACAAACAATCATGCTCATCACACAAAGTTTGTCCTGGGTGGAAATCGAACCCACGACCTCCGGCTTAGCAGTCAGTGCCACTAACCACTAGACCAACAGGCCCGTCAATAAAATAAATGTATGTTTTTTTCTCTGGATACCCACATATTTGTAAAACGTAATTTAAACTAGCAAGTCCAATAAGTACAGCAGAATATTAATATTAGAAGCGTAAACGATATTTTGTGGTCTATTTTCAATAGTAACAAAGTACGTTATTACGTGATAAAATCAACGCAAGACGACAATGTAAATGTCAATCAATACAATATCAGAATATAAAACCACACAATCAATGAACAAACATATATTTTTTTTGCATTTTCTCTCGCCTATTTTTGTGAAATGTAATTAATGCGATTATTTTTTATTTATTTAAAAATGAATTTTCATATATTAATCATTGCTGTGCATTATCAGGGCAGGATCTGGCCATGTCCTTTGAAATTTTAGCCGCACATGGTTATCTCAGTCAGACTGAAGGAGAAAGAAAGGTACTTTTTTTGCGGATGCGAAATCATTAAATAACTTCCCCCGCCCAGGACGGACCGAGCGGGGAGAGTGTCAGACTTGTACTGACTAAAAAAACCCATGTTCCTTCTTCTGCCCTTTATGTTCGGGTTGCGTTTTTTTTCGAAAGAGATACTTTCGAACAACCTGCAACTTTGGCAGGCCTCTCTGCTTTGCTGATATCTCTTTGAGGCGGCAAGGCTTGTCGTCACTGGACGGACGGACGGTGAGCTACCCATTGCTCACCTGAGCTAATTTGCGCATTTGAGGAACTTCTCCCGCGGCGGCTCGTTTGGTTTGAGGTTCTCTCCCGCAAACGCATGGCCACCTCCTTCACTAGCATATCTGCTTCGCAGGAGGAAGTGACCGCTTCCCATTCCCCCTTGCTCCGGATCATGGAGTGGACCAGGGCCGGACGCGAGAGATGAAGAAACAAAGGTATGACACCGTTATATAGCTTTGTTCAATAAGCTTCATTTTTTTATTCAGAACGCAAATGAATGTCAATTTGTTGTGATCAGCAAATTATTATAAATTATCATGTTTATTTGTAATAATTCTATGGATAAACACAATTAAAAATTAGCTATAGGGATTTTGTTTATTGTTACCCGTGATGTAATCAGAATAAATGAAAGCCCTCGTTGCGATAAATGAGAAAAAAAAACGTATGTGAAATACATTGCATTTTGAACCTAATCGTACTGCAATATGAGCCAGTTCTCGAGGAAATGATTTGAAAAATATTTATTAGATAATATAAGTTACACAAAACATTTTTCCAGACAAGTATCACACAAGTGATTTCCCAACATAGTCTTATAAATTAACCAAAAGTTTTATATTTACTTTATATGTTAGTTTACAGAGTATCTATGGAAGTTTACAGAGTGTCTATGGACTATTCCAACGTCAAATACATAGAGAGTGATGTTACTTTGTTTTTTTTTAAATTATTTATAATATATTCTTGCATAAGTCGTTGGCTATGAATTTAATCTTTCAAACAGTGTATGACCCATGGGTTGGTTGTGAAGAAAATCGTCATGGAGATCGCGCCATAGTTGGATATTTCATTGTACAAGCAGTAGGGTCCATGGGGTACGGCGTACTGCAACAAAAAGAAATATTTTTTACGATAAATATACTTTTTTGCACCTTTAAGTAAAAAAGCGATTTTTTTACCACCGGTAATCCTTACTAATATACTAATTACTAATATACTACTAATATACTGATAATATTATAAAAGCGAAAGTGAGTTTGTTTGTTTGTTACCTCTTCACGCTTTAATGGCTAAACCGATTTTGATGAATTTTGGTACAGAGATAGTTGGGAACCAGGAGACGCACATAGGCAATTTTTTTTTAAAGTGGGATGTGAGGGAGAAAGAGGGAAGAAAAGGGAAAACTTAGCGTTGCTATAACAAATCAATAAGTCGCAAGGGGAACTGTGTTACCCCGAATTTAACGCGAGCGAAGCCGCGGGCAAAAGCTAGTAGGTTATACGAACGACTGGTTATCAGAGTTTCGGCACACTGACTATCTGTGACGACTATCAAGCATCCGCATATGACAGCCGAGACCAACAGCTTATGGTGCTTTTTGGGTCTGGTCCACAGACCTACCTAGGCAAGCGCGGCTTAACCTTAAGATCGACCCGAACTGCTGCTATTATTCAGCAACGAGCTCCTCTATATTATGTGAAGAAAATTAATATAGGAAATAACAATAATATATTATTACACTGGCTATAACGGCATTCACATCTTCAAAGAGGACGTTGTACTTGCTATTGTTCTTAAAATGGCCGAAAGCCACGACTTTGACCGCTGTCAGTTTCCCTGAATGGAAATGTATGGAGAACGGTGACAGCGTAGAGTCACTGCATTCCAGGTCCTTAGTCATTTTGTAGTAGTACCCTTGACCTGTAAGGAAGACATAGGTTTGTGAGGACTAGGTTCATCAAGGGAGGGTCAAACTGGTTACAGTTTAAACAGCGATTTGAGAGGTTCCTGGCAGACATTCCATATCTTTATTTTCTTTCTAAACTGTTTGCATGGACTTGCGTTTGACCCCTATAGACCATACTTGTAAAAGTTATCAGGTTTGTGATTGGCTATATCAGTTATCCCGAATACCACTCCAACATATCCACAAACGAAACACCAAGTCTATCTTCTTGAAGGCCAAAAGTGTACCTATTGGACATCTACATTTCGCCAGTTGTGTTTACTCCCTATAATAAGGAGCGAGTTTGGGAGCTGCTACTGAGCAATTCTTTATAGGAAAACCCAATAACACTGCCCGAGCAGGGAAGCCAACTCTGGAAGTCATGCTCAGGAGACACCAAAGATAAAAGACACCTTGTGCTCGATATACAATAGCTCAACTGTAATGGTGGTAAAGTGGAGCCCTATAATAACCACAATTAATATTTTTTTACTCACCCTGCCCTCCTACGCAGTACTGTTTGGTAAACGTGCTGTCAAGTTGGCTTTCGTTGACGGACGCGCTAGCCAGCTTCCCGTCAAAGCCACTGTAATACACCTCATCACCTCGCACGACAATGGTGGCGTTTTTAGAGGCTATTCGTCTATGAGCATCTTAAAAAAAATGGCGTGTTCATCATTAACAATCTAGTTGTGTTTGCTTCAGAAGAAGAAGGTATAGTCCGAGCAGCCCGCAAAATTTAAACCATCTTATGTTTTTGCAAATTTGCAGGTCAATGTTAGGTTGTATAGTTATGATGGAATTTCATCAAGTCATCAAAGTTCATATAATCCCATTTAACACGTTCCCTGCGACATCATTTTCCAAGAATATTCAGCTGGTGCTTTGGAGGCCAAAAAGATCTCGAAACTAACCCTTTGGTGCGATTGAGACCTAATGAGTGTCCTAAAGATACAGGTTTCTCATACTTAACGTTAGGTCCTCCCGCCAGGATTGAAACAACACGATTATATTCAACGCACAATACAAAAGTCCTGCAAAAGATCTGGTAGGTCTCGTAATGCAACAAACGTGTTAATGATTACTATATGATAATGGAATTAAATGTACTACAATGTTGTATTAATTATATTTCTGTATATATGTATAAACACGTGTTACGGTCCAGAATCAAATTTATTTCAAGAAACAGCTGACACTGCCCTGCGAATTGCGGAAAAAAAAACTCAATTAAATTTGAATTTTGGGTGTTCTCTGGCGTTTTCACTTCAGAACAACTTACCAGGTGGAGTGAACATTACGAAATAGGAATAAAATCTAACAATTTCATCGTCTAATACGGTGGTCCAGGTCGTGTAGCCTTGTTTCTTCATGTTAAATGTTGGTTTAAAGTCGCTGTAAGGGATCTGCAACAAATCAAAATCGACCCAGAAATTTTAATTCAAAATAGTGGAAATGTAGTCACCTTTTCCCCAGGTACCTGACTTTCCCCTACTTCCGTTTAAGTAAATACAGGCTTCTGAATGTACAGTGGGCTACATTTATTGGTTACCCCCCTTTTAGGGTTGCGTACCTCAAAAGAAAAAACGATACCCTTTTGGATCACTGTCAGTCTGTCAAGACCATCTAGGAAACTCGTGGAAATTAAAACCATATACTCAAGTCTACGGAGCCCTCGGTGCAAGAGTCATGCGGTGGTTCTAAGACTTCTAAGGGACCGCAGACCTGAGTTTATCTCGAGATAAAGGGGTTTGACAGACATACGAACAAAAAAATATCCACTAAGGGTTCTGTTTGTTTCCTTTTGAGGAACGGAACCCTAATAACCAAAGAATAAAAATAAAACGAAAGTAAGTGAGCCGTTACATTGATTTGCACGCCAGCCGTAGCAAAAGTTTCGTCAGTCAGTATGCAGAATCTGTATCTTTCCTCTCTGCGACACCATAGTTGCAAAGGGCAGTAGCCAGGCAGTAGACGCGGTCTGTTCATCATGATGTAGCCCCGAACTGAGGCCGACTTATTAGACAATGGCGCGTCGATGAGGTTGTCTGTGCCCATGCCCTCATAACTATTGCCGCCAAATTTATCTGCAAAATTAGAGAATAGCAAAATTGTAATGGATCTAGGCGTATGAAACACGTTTACACAATCAAAAATGAAAAATGAATACGTTTAATCAAAAATGTACTTTATACGACACAACACTTATGTTCAAAAACGAAATGGCGTGTTTCAAGAATAACATCCGAAACAAACTCAGACGTCAGTCTATTTTAAAGTTTAGATACATCACATGTCCTCTAAAAACTGTATAACACTAACGAATTTATGAAACACTTTTGACCGCCACAGTCCTGTGTGCGTGTCAAAGAAAAATGTGTCCAGCACACTACGGTCACGACTAAATGAGAGATTTTTAACCTTGAACGCCATTTTGACATAATTATATGTGACATACAAGTGAGTGCTCTGGACGATAACGACAAAGTAAATTGAGTTTCTCGGCGTGAGAGGCATGCGCGTACGTTTATGCTCTAGCGTTCAGGCGATAGTCCTCGCAAGCCTGTACGAGTGGCGCTCGGAGGCGCGTCATATCGCAGCTCAGTGGAGAGACCTCCGGTGCGATCTCATGGTGGCATGGAGATAGCGACTTTCACAACTCCGTGCAAGGCATGCCACAATAGTGGCGATAAGTCCCTCTTTGAGGAGTGGCTGGAGAGGGGCCATGGCGTCCTCACCCACCGCCTGACGCAGGTCTTCACTGGACACGGAAGTTTCGGGAGGTTCCAGCACATGATCGGGCGGGAGGAAACGCCCGGGTGTCACCATTATGACGATCACCCTAAGGACACGGTGGAACATACTGTGGCAGTCTGCCCAGCTTGGGTGGAGCACCGCCGTGCTCGTAGAGACGATCGGCGGTGGCGATCTCTCGCGTCTCGCCCTTGTTCAGTCCATGGTCCGGAGAGAGAGGGAATGAGAAGCTGTCACTTCCTTCTGCGAAGCTGTTATACTAGTTAAGGAGGTGGCCGAGCGTATGAAGGAGACAACCTAAAACCAACCCAGCTGCCGCGGGAGACGTGCCGGGCGTCAGGCGCCTCGAGACGACCCCCTGCCACCGGTGAGCTATTGGTAGCTCACCGTCCGTCCGTCTTTTGACGACCGGCCGTGTCGACAGTGCGTTAGTGTTCCACGTGCGCCTCAAAGAGATGTCAGCAAAGCAGAGGGGCCTGCCAGTGCCAACGCCTACCGAGTTTGCGGGTTGTTCGAAAGAGATACCACGGCCCCGGAACTTAAAGGGCAATAGAAGGAACATGGGTGGGTTTTAGTCAGTACAAGTCTGACACTCCCCCCGATCCGCCAAGAGCGGGGGAAATTATTTGATGATTTCCCATAAAAAAAGCGTTCAAAAGGTTAAATGTGTTATGGTGGGGTATATATTTTTTGTAAATCGGAGGGGGTGAAACACAAGAATGGGGGAGGAGTAGCCAAATCTTGCCGTTGCGTGACGTCTATTATTTTAAAGAAGCTTAATTTCATCACTGTCTTCAATGTTCTATTGGTCCAGCTATTGAGATTCGAACCATTTTCGTTTTGTTATTTTTTAAATAATCAATCAATTTATATAGTTGTTTGTTTCTAGAATCTATATAAAAAAAAATGCTAACAGATTATCAGATTACAGAAATCAATAGTCTAATCACGTAATTTAATGTTATATTGTGAAAAAAATATGAAAACATTTTTTTTTCTTCACAATCAAAAGTACAGTTAGATTATTTTAAATAAGAATTAACAAAAATATGCACTCACAAAAAAAACGACTGTAACATGTTTCCTAATACATTAATAGGTACAGTATCAAGATCATCTCAACACGACAGTTTGAAATGTGATCTCTATTTTACCATAGATAACTCTCATATTGATGTTCAAAAGGCCGAAGTTGCCAGAACCTAGTGCGTAATAAAAAGTCTGATCTGTCAATAAATTATTTTAACTTTAATATTTTATTCATTACTCTTAATATTCGCGTTCACACGCGCCGCGTCACAAATAACAAGCAGTTTTTACACAAACCAACACAAGCCAACCAACTGTCAATCGTGATTTTAACGAGCAGATGGTCTTAAGATAAGGTCTACCATGTCTTGAGACCATCTTAGCGACAGAACCGATGTATTAATGAACCGGGTTATTTATTAATTATATCGATATCTGAAATGCCGTCTCACGCCCGTGTTTCAGAAGTAAGATTTGTTTAAAAATACTGCCCTTAATCAATGTTTGTTTAGACGCCAATTTGACACATATGAGTTATTCTAGACTATAATCTACCTCTGTACCTTTCGTCAAGATCCGTTCAGCTGTTTTGACGTGAAAGAGTAACAAACATCCATACATCCATACATCCTCAGAAACATTCGCATTTATAATAATATAAAGTAGGAAGTAGGATTACAAGATTTCGTTGATCGTAGTTTTCGGTGACTTGTAATATTGACCCTTGTGATTATACCCGTAGTCTAAAAACGCAACGTTAACGTCGTGTTGACGCGACGTAAACGTTGCAAAGTGGCACCGTGAACGCTTACCACTAAAGACTCGCGGCGTAAACGTCGCGTCTGCGTAGTAAAGCGTCAGTAGAATAGCGCCCAAATGCCAATCAATGGCAGAATTGCAGATCAATTCAGACTTTACATTTCGTGTGAAAGATACCGAATTAAAGACAAAAAAATAGGTGAAGAAAGAAGAAGTAAAATTATTTAGAAATAAGAAGAAATTAGAATAGGGGGAAGGATTTTTTGACTTGTGTTTTTTATAATTTCGTAACCATTTTGTTTATTTTTGAGTTAAGGAGTACTTACATTTGAGACCGCCTGCCAATGGTCCTGAAAGAAAAACAAAGTAAAATGTTAAATATTATAGTTAAAAAAAGGTTTTTCGTAAATATCTCAGCAAACCCTTTCATTTCATACCCTTAGGAATGTACACGGGAAGTGTTAAATCAAATGAAATAACTAGACCGACAGCTTTGGGAGTCAGCCTATGCATTGTCATCCAAACTTGTACACAAAATTTCAGCTCAATCGAAATCGAAAAAGTCTAATGTTACTTTGTAAAACCTACTTACAGCATGTTACCAACTGTCTCTGAATTAAATGTAGATTTTTGATTATTTATTTAGAAAGTCATAATAATTTAAAAGACGAGAAGATCCAACAGAGTTTAAAAAGTTAAATAAATATGAAAAAAAAAAACTCCAGGAGCCGTAGCAAGCAATTTTGGTCTCGACATCGCTATTTAATCACATAATCGACATTGCTATTTTGATTTACTTTACACAATGATCCTTTTTCTGCCCTTGTGGGCGTTACTTGGAGTCGGTAAAACACATATTTTTCTTCCATAATCTCTTGTCAATCGTCACGGTATAATTTACTTGCTAGAGGGGTACTTTAAGTAAAATCGTAACACTTAAAAAACTACTTTTATGATAAAGTTTGGTCTAGAACAAAAAAAAAACGCAGTGACGGCTAGAAAAAACCAAATGCCTTGTCTTTGTATCGCTGCGTTTCCTCTCTAGATGAGCACAGACGCGCAGCGAGGGTTGAGAGGAGTGCAGCCTCAAGGTATTTTTACACACATTATACTCACTTATAATGAACCCAAAGGCCGGGGCGACGAGGCACAAGATGACAAGTGCTCGGTACATGACGGTGGTGAGATGCAGATGCACTGAACAAAGACTTAATTTTAACGTATTTATAAGCACCTGTGTAAAATGAGCTGTGGATCTCAAGTAAATAAGAAAACTACGTTTCGTCTTGAATAATAATGGGTTCTACGTACTTAATAAATTTTGTTATTAACCGACTTCGGAGGTTTTCAATTTGACTGTAAGTATGTATGTTTTTTTATATCGTATTTTCTCCGTCCGCATGAGTGATATGTTGATCGACTTGGAACAAATTAATCCGGAATATGATTTGACCGTAATGCGTATTTATTTTCGGATTATAACATGAATTCGAATTTTCTTACGTTTTTTGCAATTTGCCGGTCGGTTTCAAGCTGTGACAAATATTGTTCTAAATAGATAAAATCATTAAAACCCATTGAATGTTTTTTTCATGAAATAGTTAATTGAATTAATGTAGTACTTCTCTACAACATCAAAACATAATATAAATAATCAACTAGCTGTGCCCAGCGGTTTCACCCGCTGAGGTTTAGGGGTATGAAAAATAGATGTTAGCCGATTCTCAGACCTACCCAATATGTACCCAAAATTTCATAAGAATCGGTCGAGCCGTTTCGGAGGAGTACGGTAACTAACATTGTGACACAAATTTTTATATTAGAAGATATACAGCTTGAAACCGACCCGGACCAGCAAATTGCAAATAAATTATAAGTTGAAATAATTTGAGTAGGTATTTGTATTTTTTACTAGTAATAACGATGTAAAAACTGAATTAAAAATGTAAAAAAAAAATACTTAACACAAATTGCTTATATCGACACACAACACTTTCACGTTGGAAAAAAATATTTTAAACATCTGCGCATTTATATGCAAATGTGTAAGATAAAGTACTTAATAAGTATAATTTAATAATTATTTGGATAATAGATTAATTTTACTTTAAAATTATTTTATTCTGTTTGCTGTGCCCTACAGGGTCCGTAATTGTACCTTAGCTTTAAGCCCATTTTAAGATCTTCACACAATAAGGTATGCAATAATGATCATCATTTTCCTGCCCTTGTCCCATTCTATTTGGGGTCGGCCCAACACGTCACGACATCATTTACTCCTTTCTCCTTCATATCATTCCTTACGGCCTTCCCCTCGCTCTCCGTCCATCAATATTCAGATCCATCACTCTTTTAGTCACATGTCCTTCATCCCTCCTCATTACATGTCCATACCAAGACAAACGACTCCCTTTCAATTTTTCTGTAACAGGCGCAACTTTCAAACTTCCTCGAAATATTCATTCCTTACTTTATCCATTCTTGTCACTCCACACATCCATCTCAACATTCTCATCTCTGCTACATGCAATCGTTTTACATCCACCTTTTTTACAGCCCAGCATTCTGATCCATACAGTACAACAGGTCTAATCACGGACTTGTATATTTTCCCCTTTAACTTGAAGGGCATCCGTGGGTCACAAGTTGTTCCAGTGACCTGACGCCATTTCATCCATCCTGCGTTGATCCGGTGCGTTACGTCCCGGTCTACTTCGCCATCCCCTTGGACAAGCGACCCGAGGTACCGGAAGTTGGAGCAAATTGGTATAGGCGTTCCGGCAAGGGTTATGGGCACAGGACTGGAGAGACCACCGAAATTGCAGAACAAGTATTCTGTTTTGGTTCTGCTTAATTTCAGGCCAACGTTCTCCATGCAATAAAGATATGAATAATATGAATACATTTGAAAATTTAATTAAAAAAAAACATCTCAACAGCAAATATTATTTCTTCATCTACGTTTTCCAAAACGTCATCTGTTTTGCAAATTAATATCTTCGTTATAAGGCTGCATCACACTTGAGTAAATATTATACCTGCATTAATTAACAGTTTACGTTTTCGATGAGATGTAAGGACTAGTCTTTCTTGCATATTATACCTAAGTAGATAATGTTTGTTGCGGGTTGTTCGAAAGAGATACCGCGGCTCCGGAACATAAAGGGCAAAAGAAGGAACATGGGTGGGTTTTTAGTCAGTACAAGTCTCCCCCCGGGAAGTTATTTGATGGTTTCCCATTCGCAAAACAGTAGTCAATAATTTGAGCCTTTTTAAGGTTATTTCTAAACGTCTAGCTGACGCTTCACTCACATGTCCCAAGGGCTGTTTTATTTGGGCCAGATGCAGAGGCTGTGTTGCCATACAACGGGCAACGCTGCAAATATCTTGCACTTTACCAGCTAAGGAGGACATTTTTGCTGCCCATTTATAGTTTGTTGTTAGTTTGCTTTAGTTTCTGTGATGGTATTAATGAAATTAACTAGTCTTTTAAAAAAAAGTCTTAAAGGTTTGGCACATGTCCTCATCTGATTGACAGGGAGGAACTATGCATACTGGCGTGGTGGACTCATCAGCTTCTCTCTGCCCTGGTGCTACGCCCCTTAATCGATGTGTGTTAGCAGTCATCATCATTTCATCATTTTCCTGCCCTTGTCCCATTCTATTTGGGGTCGGCGCTACACGTTTTCTTCTTCCATTCTCCCCTATCAGACGTCATGGCATCATTACCTTCTTTCTCCTTCATATTATAATTCCTTACACAATCCATCCATCTTTTCTTTGGCCACTAATTCACTCTTATTGCTTCTTATAAATTATAGAATTAACGAGCTGCGCCCCGCGGTTCCATGAATATCGGGAAAAAATTAGAGTTTATGTATTAATCCAGTGATTAGTAAGAAAAAGTCGGTTAACCAAATAGAAATTGTGTGAAAAATTATACCGTGGCATTAAAAAAAAGAAGGGCTAACATCAATATTTGAAATTTATTATTGCCCCGCAACTAGTTAGATATTTTAGGCCAGAATGATATTTCAAAACAACTAAACAAAAACAACATGAGTCATTAGCTATATTTTTTATCAGAAATTAACTTGAATTCAAATATACTTAGCCTACGTAAACTATACGAAGGCTTTCGATAGCGTTAACAAGCACTCTGTAATATTTAAATAAATAAAATAGACTTGCTGAAAAATATATAAATAAATATACCACAACAGCACCGCAAACTTCAAACTCACTTATGCAGGACTTTCGTTTCAAATACGAAAGGGTGTTATGCAAGGTAACCCGATGTCTCCAATATTATTCACCAGTACTCTTAAAGAGATATTTAGCACTTCGAAAGCTCCGGCATCTGCAATGAGAGGCTAACAACCCTACGATTTGCCGACGACATAGATTTATTATACTGTACACCATGTTCAACGAATTAAACACGTCTGCCTCTTGGGTGGGATTTGCGATGAATCAGTCTAAAACCCAGTTGGATGACAGCACTAAGTTTAGAGTCAAGGTTGATGGGCAGGAAATTCAATATTCTGATAAGAATATATGTATACTTGGGCCAGTTAGTATCTTTTGAAAACAGGCATGAAAGAGAAGTTGATCACCGAGTCGAAAACGCCGATAAAAAAAAGAAGAAAGTGTTTTTTTTTTGCTTTGCTTTTTTGCAAAATAACGGCCAAGAGCGAGCCAGTCCAGCGCACCAACGGCTCCGTACAAATTTGCAACATAAACACCATATCTTTTAACTGCGTAGACATCGAAAGTTTATTTTTTCACAGCACAAAGGGGCCTGGCATGTTAAGCTGTTGGTCCTGGCTGTCATTTGTAGATCTTTGACAATCGTTACAGACAGTCAGTGTCCCGAAAGTCTGACAACCAGTCTTACTACCTATTTGCATACATAGAATCACGCCTTCAATTTTAGAAGGGTTTGGTAGAGCCGAGGTAAACCTTATTAGGTTTACCTCCACATTTCAACAATTTTTTTTTTAAAACTTTGCCCCACTCTAGAAATTTCTCCTGTATCGTGGGTGCGTTTACAAACATTTAAACTCACATACACAAACATCCAGACCCGAAACAACTACATGTAGGTCTTACAAATATTTGTTCCGTACGGGGATTGAACCCGCGAGGAGCTCGTGGCCAAATAATAGCAGCCGCTCAGTTCAATCTTTAGGTTAAGCCACGCTTGCCTAGGTTGGTCTGTGGATGGGTGACCACCCGTTACATACCGAGTTTCCTCCGTTCCTCGGAAAGCACGTTAAGCCGTTGGTCCCGGCTGTCATTTGTAGATCTTTGACAGTCGTTACAGTAGTCAGTGTCCCGAAAGTCTGACAACCAGTCTTACCAAGGGGTATCGTATTACCCAGTACTAACTGGGTTATGGCGGTCAGATAGGCAGTTGCTTCATGTAAAATACTGGTATTCAGCTGCAACTGGTAACACTGGAAACCGACCCCAACATAGTTGGGAAAAGGTTAGGCAGATGATGACAAAGGGACCACAGAGTATATGGTTTCCTCCACGCGTTCCCGAAATAAAGGGTCTTGACAGACAAAAAAAGTGATGCAATAAGGGTTCCATTTTTCCCTTTTGAGGCTTTCTTTTTCCTTTTGAGATTAAACCCTATAAATATTGACATGTGCATCCTGCAGGTCCAAACTACAGTGCTCAGACCTGGTCTCTCACCAAGACACAGAAGTTCTAAAAGCCACGGAATACAGCATTCTGGGCATTCAAAGAAAAGACTGAGTTCGCAACACGACGCGGCTTTCTAAATGGGCATAATGGACGTTGTGGTCGGCAGGAAGGCTGCTTTGCTGAAACAGGATCGGGCGGGTCATGCAAGCCGCATGCACAATAACCGCTGGGCAAAAGACTCATTGGGTGCCTCCAAATGGATGTCGCCGCCATTCATTATAGCGCATGACAAGAAATTGTATTTTTTTTATTATAAATAATAAAAAAAAAATGTAGCGCGCAATAATCAGAATTTGAAATCCCCGCCACGGGATGTGATATGTGTATTTGAATAGCCCGCTTACGCGCTCCGCGCGAAGCGACCAATCACGGCGCCTGGCGCCGACGCTCCCAAAACGCGCACCCTGCGTCCCTCTCTCGTTAAAAAAAGTGTGAACGAACGTATTTAGCTCCGCGTTAAAACTGTATTCTTTTGTGTTTTAACTGATGTATAATTGTAATAAACTATATTACGTCTCAAAATAGGTTGTTTACGTTTCCCACAAGCTATAATAATTACTATTGTTATTACCCATTATGTAAAAATTTTGGTTAACCTGTAATTGGCAATTGTATAAGTCCAATAGTATAATTTTTATTTTTTAAGATATTTTTATACAGAAGCTGTTGGTGACCTTTTTAATAAATACATAAATAAATGTCATCATATATATTTAAAATCGGGATAAATGAGAATGAAACTGTTGACGTTACTAGGAATGGGTGGACAGGAAAACTGTCAGAGATATACTAACCATGAAAAAGAAAGTGGATCTTGTTGGAATTGCGTCAGAAATTATTCGTTATAAACATGTTAATACACAATTCCTTTGTATTGAACTTTATTTCATGTTTAAGTAGGTGACAATTAAGTTTTAAAACAGTTGTTCAATTGTACACTTTAAACAATTATGGTTATGTCCCATGATCAAATACATACAAGGAACTTTTTAGTTATAATATAATATAGTAAAAACATGGCATCAGTAAAATGAGGAAATTGTCAAATGTCAAACTTGTACTGACTAACTGGCTGGACTGACTGGCTGTTTGTGTATGTGGGTTTAAATGTTTGTAAACGCACCCACGATACAGGAGAAATCCTAGTGTGGGACAACTTTTTTTTTTTAATCCTTCCATGGTTGCCTTTTGAGTTCTGGGGCCGCGGCATCTCTTTCGAAAAAACACGCAACCCGGACAGGCGTTATATAACCCCGAACCCCATATATTTTCGACGACCTAGCACGAGAGCGCGATGTAAACGTTACGAAAATACGTCGATTTTTAATTAAAAGTACTCGTTTCACATTTGATATTTTCAAATCTCTGTATACTGATTGTGTTTGTTGTAAACAATTGAATTCAAGTGCTATAAATGTTAATTGTATTTTATGAGAAGATGTTTCAGGGGGAACGTGAAAATAATGGTCTTGAGTTAAGTTAATCAATGGAAAAAAATAGTTTATTCCCCTTTTACACATTCACAAAAACATTAAGTGCGGATTTATAATTCGGGCGCGAGTAGTGGGCGCGTAAGCAACAGACTGGCGGCGCGGGCGCAGACGCCCGGCGGTTGCAACCCCGTGCGTGAACGTGGGAAAAGGGCGCGCGAATACCTCTTATTGGTATCGTGCGACCGCGGGACGCTCTTATTGATCGCGACGTACCTCTTGGGGTTGCTATAATTTTCAATTAAGAAGCGACATATTTATGTGCGCTTTGATGCTTTAAGAGTGTCAAGAAACGTCAAGGAGGATGGTATACATTTAAAAAAAACGGGGTTGATGTTTTTTCGTTCTGATGCAACTCCGGGCTCTCTTGCACGCGACCGTCGGACGAGGAAGAAGCCGTCCGTATCACGCTGAAGCAAGACGTGTTCGGTGGAGCATCGTTATACTCCATATAACTAGAAAGTTCTGATTATGATTTCGTTCTATATCGTTCGGTAGCTAGTTCTCATACTTTGACAAGCTCCATCTCCCTCTCTGCCTTCGAACACGATGAGTGGCAAACAGTTTATATCATTCGCGTAAATCCTGTGCTTTATCGAGAATCAAATACTACGACAAAGACTACGACTTCTCTGGTGTTAAGCTGGGTAGCAGGAGATTGGTCTCATAGAAAACAAGCCAGTTATTTTCGTTTCGTTTTTCTATTTCGCATTGAACTGTGTGGTGTCGCGACGATTATTTTTGTTGAGTGTATACAGGTTTTTTATACATAATAAATAATAACTTCGTTCCATCCGGGTGTCCCTTGACATCTCTCAAGTTTTTTATACTTGTAGTTTTAGTCTTATCCCCAATCTTGCCCAGAAGACAGTGAGGTCGCCGATGGAACGAACTGACCAAATATAAGCTACCTCTAGCTTTTGCCCGCGGCTTCGCTCTCGTTAAATTCGGTATAACACAGTACCTGCTACCTGCAGTTTTTGCCCTTGCGCCTTATTGATTTGTAATAGCAACGTGCGACTTCCGACCACCGTAGACACGGGCCTGTGGACGGTGAGCAATGGGTAGCTCACTGTCCGTCTAGTGACACACAAGCCGTGTCGTTGGCACATTCGTGTCCCACGCGCTCCTCAAAGAGATGTCAGAACAGGGGCCCGCCTGGCCACTGTATTCGAAAGGTTGTTCGAAAGAGATAGCGTGGCCTAGTAGAAATAACCAAATAACTTCTTCAACTCTGGATGGAGCGGGAGGGAGTGTCAGACTTTTACTGAATAAAATCCACCCTATGTGGTGGATTTCCTAGGTAAAAACAGCCCCTGGGACGTTTAGAAATAACCTTAAAAAGGCTCAAAATATTGACAATTTTTTTTGCGGTTGGGAAATCTTCAAATAACTTTCTCTGGGTGGAGCGGGGGGGGGGGGGGGCTAAAACCCACCCATGTTCCTTCTTTTGCCTTTTGTGTTCTTGGGCCGTGGTACCTCTTTGGAACAATCCGCAATAAAAGGCATCCGCGACCAGCCGAATTAGACTGGAAAATTTGACGGCACGGTTGGCGCAGTGGCTGAGGGATCGACTGCTGCGCTGCGTGTCGCGGGTTTGATTCCCGCACGGAACAAATATTTGTATGACCCACAGATAGTTGTTTCGGGTCTGGCTGTTTGTGTATGTGAGCTTATGTTTGTAAACGCCTGACTAAATCAAATGTCATTGACCTATGTCAACTCTATCACTCAATTTTTTTTTTAACTTGGAGGACGTAACTGGGGGCTTAGACAAAGTAACATCGCTTCGTAGCGAAACGATATCTAAATTCGTCATCGTCTCTGAGATAACGATAAACATTTCTTAGACAATGTAACAATATGATCGCGATCGTTGTGCCGATTTCTTTTTGCGCTAAAAAACAAAAATATTGGTTTTGGTATCGAAAATTTTGCTGTCAGTGTCAGTCAAGAAATTCAAATCGGATCAAACCCGCGAGTTATTGCTGTTTTCAAATTTTATTTACTAATAAGAATAGGTAAGTGAGTTGTTGGCGATCGCCGTACTAAAATCGTTTTATTTAAGTGAAATCATACATTTAAAGAGTAGCTAAAGTAAAACATTTTTTAACAGTGGTAAGGATCAAAATGGACTCATTTTTATAAATGACTGGTGTTCAAACGATAATGGAGTAACTATTATAATTTTTAGAGATAAAACATGGAATCAAGAGTGCGAGCAAGTCCCGAACAGTTTTCAACGCTGCTTGAGTATATGGAAACGTAAGTAAATCCAAGTTTTATTCACTAGTATGAAACGTAAACAACGACGCGATCTTAAAAATGAAGTACTTATATTGAATCTTTGTTTGTTTATATTACAGTCATGGTGACCTGGCAAGGCCTCTTGCCGGAGCACAAGGTCGGTTACGGTCAGACCGACTGTGGACTGACCTGACCAACATTTTGAATGCTGCTGGTAGCGGTGTCAGCAAGACTACAGAAAAGTGGAAAAAAGTAAGAATCTAATGAACATTTTTGGAAAGACTGGTGTGATGGTGGAGTGGCTAGCAAGCTATTTTCTCAAGGGTTTTGGATAAGTAGACACACCCTTGCGGTTATGAAGGTTGGCTTGTAATAATTTCTCTGTTATTACTAGACCGGGGATTTTTGATAATTATGATGATGATGATCAATCTCTGACACCCATAGTAAGAAAGACAGAAAGGAAAAAATGTTTATTGGCACTTACCATATCACATACGATAAAATATTAAGAAAACTGGCAAATAAACATTAACCTTCTTACTAATAAAGTCCAACAAGTGCAAGTATAGTATAGTACAAGCTATACTTTGGTCTTCAATGGCCATATGCGAAGATGTCCCCCACGTTATTGTTAATCAGCTTTTTAATCTCAGTTACACTAATAACATCATCACTTACCATCAGGTGAGATAGTGGTCAAACGCGAGCCTATCAATAATAAAAAAAAAAAAAAAAAAAGCTAGGATTTAATGTAAGTACCACCTTCAAAGCTCCTGCTCAACAATGAGCTAATTTTCTCTAGTTAAAATTCCTATTAACATTGGTCAACCAAGTAACTTCACTTAGTTAACATGAAAGACAACATTTCATTTTTTGATAAATTAGTTTTAACTTGGTTAAACTGGTTATTAATTAGTATTTATAAATATTATTATATGAATGAAAAAACGTTGCTATAATTTTTACATAAAAACATACTAAAAATAATACACTTTTTCAGTAATATATAATTTCATTACATGTACCTACCACTTATTTTTATTAAATGTAACACTGACGATTTTTTTCAGTGATCTATAAATACTGCACAAGATGATCCTGCCGCCCAAGATGATCCTGCCGCCCAAGATGATCCCGTCATCCAAGATTATTCAGAAAATTTGGAAATTGTAGATGGTAAGTCTAAAGATTTAAAATCTTACTTCTTACTAATATTATAAACATGGAAGTTTGTTTGTATGGATGGATGTTTATTATTCTTTCACGCAAAAACTACTGAACGGATTTGGATAAAATTTAGTACATAGATAGTTTATAACCCAGATTAACACATATGATAGTTTTATCCCGATTATTTGCGAAGCCGCTGGCAACAGCTAGTATACTATTTATTTGTTATGTATAATATAAAATTATCTAAATTCGTAGAGAACCTCAGTTTTGCTATTTATATTCTATACCTATGTATATATTACGGTGTTTTCATCGAAATCCGTTCAGCCGTTTTTGTATGATTGAGTAACTATTAAACATCCAAACCTCCACATTTTACAACATTAACAGGATTTGATTTAAGAAACATTTTTAACAAACAAAGGATCCGTAAACTGTCCAAAATAACACTCATTTTCTTTTGCAGAAACTCCACAACTGACTTCGTCTCTTCAACCTTCCACTTCACAGCCCTCAAATAATTGGCTTTCGGTTTCCTCGTCATACCAGATACAACCACCACCACTTCCGCTCGTGCTCACTCAGACTTCGGCTCAAGGACGTCAGCCTGTTGCGCCAGCCCCACCAGCCACATCATCATCAGTCACGTCAAACATACCGCTGTACAATGAGTAGTTCAGCAATTGTCTTGTCCCTATTGCCATAGTAATCAAAGGTTTTTTAGTATGTATGTCCGAAGCCTTAGGCATTCTGCATCTCACGACTATTGCGAGTGCGATACTAGCAAAAGTCTGAGATGCTGAATTCCTAAGGCTGTTTAAGATGTTTAGTTTGCAGCAGTTGACGTATAAAGGCTGATTAATATAATTACCTATTATGTTATTAGAGATACTAATTATATAAGGTTAAAATTTTAAAGAGTTTATCAAGTGACTTAATAAAATATTAAAATATTCAATAGTAATTTTTTATTTATTCACCTATATTACATCCTACTTACATTCAAAGTATCATAAAATCTGATTAAAGTCAAGAGGCTGTTTGTAGATTTAAAATAATAATTAAAAAAATATATATTACATCCTACTAACTAAACGATTGCGCATAGCCCTGCCACGGATTACATCGTTTTGGTTATCATTGGAGGTGCTATACTGTACAGCATGATCTTCACTATCTTGTACCCCTGCAGCTGGCATATCACTTGGAGGTGGTATTCTAGCATCTAATGCAATGTTGTGCAGCATACAACATGCATTAGTGATTTTGCTAGCCATGTAAGGGTGATAGTGAAGAACCCTGTGTCGAAGCATACACCTCCAACGAGCCTTAAGAAGACCGAAACAGCGAGCAATGCGAGACCTAGGTTAGTGTTGTCAAAAATCAGCTTGGGCGAATGAAATCCGGCCATATTGTTTCAATAACTACAACGTTTTAGCATTCGTTTCGTTATCTTTATTGACGATCACGATCGAGGCGAAGACGAACACTGAAAGTGCTGCTTGTCTACGCATTTGTATGGAATAAATACGAAAACGATTCGTTAGTTTATGGTTTCGTTATGAAATGTAACATTGTCTACCAAATTGCGATGACGATGTCGATCGACCACGTGACTTAACGCGGTTTATGTCAATCCCATACATTTTAGTGTTTTCTAACTTCGTTATCGTTTTTACACTTTTCGCGTGTAACTTGTTTGAAATGAAACAAAAACTAAATCAGATTTTTGTAAGAATAATAACGCAGTTTTTATCACTGTCTCCTTGGTTTATAAGGTCCTGGGTTCGATTAAAATAACCGGCCAGTATGTAGCAAGTTGGAATTGCACACCGAGGGGTTTGTGAGCAAGTCTGACTCGCACTTGACCGTTTTTTTCGTTATCCTACTAATATTATAAATGCGAATGTTTGTGAGGATGGATGGATGGATGGATGGATGGATGTTTGTTACTCTTTCACGTCAAAGCGGTCGAACGGTTTCTGATGAAATTTGACACCGAGGTAGATTATAGTCTGGAATAACACAAAGGATACTTGTTTTTCGATATCACACGGGCAAAGCCGCGGGCGCCAGCTAATTATCCATAATCAAATTATTCTTACGAAGATTCTAATTAAGTTTGAAAATTTGCGACATAAGGGGCCATACCTTTTGACTGCATAGACTTAGAGGTACGATATTTTTACAGTTCCAAGGGACCATAGACTGTAGTATATATACTTTTAATTACGACTATTTAATTTCAACTTGATACCTCCACGCGTTTATGATTTAAAGGGTTTTCACAGACAGACAGACAGACAGACGGACATCAAAGTTTTCCTATAAGGGTTCCCGTTCCGGTTCCGTTGTTATTCCCTTTGCGGCTAGAAGATACTTCTCATTCATCAGCTCTAAAATTTATAACAAAATAAATAGGCTTGTGAACATTTATAGCTCAACGCGAAGAGAGTTAAGAAAGAAGTTGCCCTAGTAGTTGAAAACTCTCTTATATGACGAAACTGAGAAAATCGTGGAATCGTAATTCAGGTCAAATATATACACACCACACAACCCAACTCACACACACACACACACACACAACATACACCGATATACACTCACGTTCCCACACCAACGTATAAACACACTCCCACACCCCAGCACCCACACGTACCTACACTCACAATCTAACATCCCTCAAAATACACAACTGCATGTTTGGAACAATAATAATTGTTCTCTTTATGTTAACGGGCGTTGATAGTTGCGACACAGTTTTTACTTTTGCAGCTATCATCGTTTTTCATCTTTGTATCTATGTGTTTTTGTGTTCCAAAATAAACCCTTTTTTTGTGGTTCGAAACTCTAAAAACGCCTGATATGCCAAGTAACAGAAGCTGATCTAGAATGTTTTTATCATACTAAGGACATTTGTCAAAGGATTGTACTACATCTTGTTGTGTAGTTTAAACATTGTGCTTTAACGCGGCGGATGTCGCCGGCAATCATTCTGGATCCAAACCAGACTACGCAGTGAGTCAACTGCAAACAATATATGGATTTGAAGAGCCTTGTTACTAAGTTAGGTAAGTCAAAGTCAAATCATTTATTTCAATTAGACCATTACAGGCACTTTTGAATGTAAAGAAACAAAATGAAGCTACAGTCCCGGTCACAAGGCATAATAACTTGTAAAAGTACTGTAGTTGCCCATTCCAAAGCGTTGATCTCTATGGAGAAAAATGTGCAAGAAACTCCATGGACGCTCTTTTAAATTAAGTATAATATTATTACAAAATCGTATTTACATCATTCATGTTGAGATTATACAAATATGTGAGAACGATGTAGAAAGACGTGCACATTAGAGCGTCATTGACGTTTACCTATGGTGAAAAACGACAGTTTCAGAATAGTGAGATTGCTTTTTTTTCTAAATTGATTAACTAAACTATAATTAGTGCTATCAAACTATAATATAGTTGGGTCACTTCAATCGATTTCAGAATAGGGAACGTCATTTGATTTTTTTAAGAGATACCCTGTACACCATAAAAAAATATCTACCATAAAAATGGAAAAATAAAATCGACTGCTAAGAATACCAAAAAAAATATAATAATAAAATAAATATAAAAATAAAATAAATATCTTGGGACAACTCACACACGGCTATCTGATCCCAACCTAAGCAGAGCTTGTGTTATGGTAACCAGACAACTGATATACATACTTATATAATTTATAAATACATACATATTATGGATAAATCACACCCAGACACAGAACAAACAATCATGCTCATCACACAAAGTTTGTCCTGAGTGGGAATCAAACCCACTAACCACTGGACCAACAGGCCCGTCAAAAAACTTAACGACAAAAAAAATAACTTCAGAAGTTGTCTTCAATAGTTCGTTTTTAAAGGTGAAGCTAATAAAAGGGTCAGTGGGTAGTCTTAAAAAGCGTTTAAAAATGACAGTCGTCACTAACCTGAGTGAAAAACAAAGACTTTAGTGTCCTTTGAAGACTATACTTAACCTTACAAGCTATATTCCAAACTTTTGAAGTATTAAGTACTTACTTGTTTTAAGATTTGACCAAACCAAGGCGAATCATCTCCTACGGGACGCGAGACGCGAATGTGCGTTCCATACAAATTGAAGCACAATCGAATTATATGCAACATTTTGCACAAGAATAAAATGCCGCTTGGCAAGCTTTGTAGATTTATGCGGTAGATTTTGAAGAAAAATATCTTATAACTGGTTCAAGTTTAAACATATTTTACCACCAATTTCGGCCACAGGCTGGCTTTCTTGGTTCGATGGCTTTCTCGGGTGGTTGTGGACATCATTGGTGGCTTTAAGTGGCTAGCATAACTAAATATGGACGCAAAACGCAGTTGACGACAGTCTAAAGTATATTGTAGATAGTTTAACTTTAAGATTAAAAATCGCTTTAAATTTAAACGCGACATTTGCGACCTTCTTCTTTCTTTTCTTCTTTATCATTCAGATCGACTTTGCACCTCCTTTTCCCACACTTAAGGGTCAACTTAGCAATAAACAAGAGTTCACGAACAAAACAATCACGGCACAGGACATAAAACGTATATTATTCTTAATTTTTTTCCTCATAAAACCAGTTTCGAATGTAACGTTATTTATCGTGTGTTCCTACTGTCTACAGTTTTTTTTTGTGCGCTAAATCTTTTATAACACGTTACATTGAATCCAGCGACGCATTAGTATCGTATTCGTTCGCGTTCAGACGGAACGCTCGTAAAATCGTCTGGTATTACCTTTACAAACTATAGAAAATGGAAAAAATAATTGTGTTTCTGTCATTTGCCGCGGCTGTTTCCTGTAAGTATTGTTTTTTTTTATTTTTATAATTTTTTTTAAACTTTGCCCCATTCTAGAAATTTCTCCTGTATCGTGGGTGCGTTTACAAACATTTCATCTCACATATACAAACATCTAGTATCTAGTTGTCTCTTAGCAATGGGACAGTACAGATTAAAAATTGTAACTTGAATTCCCAGCACCCTAAAATAATTGCTTGACATGACACGCTTTAAGTTAAAATCAGAAAGGTTTAAAGAAACCATTGCTTCATTTGTTTAAAAAATATCCTAAAAATTTGCTAGTTTTTTTAAGTTCCATTTTATTGGGGTTGCCTGGTAAGAATTGGTAGTCTTACCAAGGGGTATCGCATTACCCAGTACTAACTGGGTTGTGGAGGTCAGATAGGCAGTCGCTCCATGTAAAATACTGAAATTCAGCTGCATTGCTGCGGTTAGACTGGAAGCCGACCCCAACATAGTTGGGAAAAGGCTAGGCAGAAGATGATGATGCCTGGTAAGAATTCGTTTAAGATATTACAAACTAAAATTGGAATAAAACCTTTTAAAATGGTTCGTTGTTAGTTATTTGAATATAATAAAATACAAATATAAACTCACGCCTTTTTCCTGAAGTTTCCAGCAATCTGAAAATAATTTTAGAATATTAATTTCGTTTCAGGTATCCAATATGACGGGCTCAGAGGTATGTATGTTCAACATGCTTTGTACCAACTTTTCTTTTTCTTAATACCGTAATGAAGAATGTTACAATTGGACGCCATTTTTAGGATACATAATTGATTATGTCATTGATCAAATTGACAGTTTCCTAAAATTGGCATAATGTAAGAGATTAATAAACTAAAACTTCAAAATCTAAATGTATTTTATCAATTTACGGTAGGTTCAAAAAAAAAAGAGTGGAGTGAGTACCTCGCTTCGCTCAGGAGTTGACTCCGATCAAGGATAAGCTAGGATCCCTTGTTACGTTGGGGATTCTAAAAAGCGGCTGTGAAATAAACACTACTTTATCAGTTATTATTATTTATTCTAGTGTTCATTAAAACCTTCACACTAAGTGATTTTATATTAACTCTATGGTATACTCAATTTTTAGTCAAATTCGGATGGTCGGATGCCTTGGCTGATATGGAGTACTTCTACTCGATTCCTCGCACCATCACCGACGTGGAGAACGAAGGCTGGCTGCGGACGGAGAGGCCTCCAGGTCCTCTGCCGGAGCTGAGGATGTACTGTCCTCCAGGAAGGATTGTCTGCCCATTGTACGATACTGCTGGATTCGTGGCAGGACTTATGGTTGCTGTAAGTATATATTATAAGAATCTCACTGCCATTGACTGCAGTTGGTCTACTGGTCGAAAGGGCGACTGTTGCTCATAAAGTCCTGGGTTCGATCCTTAGTTGGGGCAAATTCTGACACGGTCCGCGGCTCCGCCCAGAGAGGGGGACAGTGTCAGACTTTTACTGACTAAAACCCATCCATGTACCTTCTTTTGCCATTTGTGTTACGGGCCGCGGAATCTCTATCGAACAACCCGCAACTCCAGCAGGTAGTGGCAGGCCCTTCTGAAACTATGTTCCCCTGAGATAAGTGCCGACGTCCACGCCACGCGGCCTAAACCGCGATCAACAGCTAGTACTTACTAAATATAATGAAATAAAGAAGTCGCCCAATATGTTTTTAGACGTGTGATATTAGGTCGTCGTAGAATGCTCATCCTCTGCCGGCACAATTCATAGGATGTGGAAGAAAATTCCGAAACTGTTTAAAATGTTTTACAAATAAGCTAAACCTGACAATGTAAATAACATTGTTTTTTAATCGAGGATGACAGACGTGATGTTATATGTTGTGTCTAAGCTCTTAAGCATCAAAATGCAAGGCAGTTCCTTTTTTTTTTAAATTGCCCCACACTAGGAATTTCTCGTGTATCGTGGGTGCGTTTACAAACATATAAACTCACATACACAAACAGCCAGACCCGAAACAACTATCTGTAGGCCATACAAATGTTTGTTCTGTGCGGGAATCGTACCCGCGACACGCAGCGCAGCAGTCGATCGCTCAGCCACTGCGATAACCGTGTCGTCAAGCTTTTGTTTCTGTGTAGTATGGGAAATCAACAATAAATTGCCCCACACACGGCGGAGCGGGGAGGAGTGTCAGAGTTTTACTAAATCCACCCATGTTCCTTTCTTTGCCCTAAATGTTTCGGGGCCTCGGTATCTATTTCGAACAATCCGCACTCCGGAAAGTACACCCATTCCGCTTACGATTTAGGTTACTCCTTGAGCTTAGGTAGCAGATTTCACGGTGAGTGATCGTGAATCGAGCTAATTTATGTCCTGCCAAGCCTTAAGACAACTACTATGCATAATGTGGGTTATAGAAGACCTCGAAAAGAAGAACGAGACATGTCAATACTTACTTAGATATAAATTTGATCAATATCTTAATGAGCTTTCACGAGCACCCGGAGTAAACGTCAATTAGAACACGTTTAAGAAATAAAATTATTTTTTATCGTTTGAAGACAGTTGTTTGGTAGAAACGTCAAATTAAACCGTGTCGCATAAAAAAAAAAACAAAAACAATATAGAATTTAAAATTCAAATGCAGTTAATTTCTTGGTAGGATCGCTGACCGCAACAGATTGAGGAGCATTGTCATTTTGTAATGATGTCAGAAACGCGACACCCATCATAAAACACACATTATATTAAACCAAAACACACACAGAAGCTATTGGTGCATGACCCGGCAAATATCTTCCTTATTGCTTTGACAATGCGCATTCAATTCAGTCTGGTGATTCGAGTGACGTGTCATTTGCGGCGTTTATCTAATTTATTTGAATGATCAATCGTGAGTTACGTCCCACGCATGTAGGTGTAATAGGACGTAATGCAGCATGAAAAGATCTGGAAGGATGAAGTTAATGTATTTTTAAAGAAAAGGAATGTAACAAAGGTACCTATTTTTTAAATGAGTGCCCCTGAACTTGATCAAGGTATTCCTCTTGGCTGAGTTGCAATCATACAAATACAAAAAAACTAGCTGTCCTGCGCGATTGCAGCCGGGTCTTTGGCTACTGACTCCCGTGGGTGGTGATGTAAAATAGCCAATGTTACTCAGTAATAATGTAGCTTTCTAATGGTGAGAGGATTTTTCAAATCGGTTGAGCAGTTTTTGAGTTAAATCGTAGCAACGATTCAAATTATGGGAGAGGAGGGTCAGAGAGGGAGTAGGCATCAGAATAGAATATATTTATTCAAAGATCAAAAAATTGGCACTATAAATACAATTTAAATCTTGGAAATGATGTTGGTTTAACAAAGAAGAATAATTTTATAAATGCCAGTTTGTAGGTGTATTTTGTATGTTCACGGTTAAGCGGAGTTGAATGATATGTGGTATCAAGATAGCTTATATTCTAGATAACACATACGCTACCTACTTTTGATATCGGGAAAAAAGGTATATGGCCAAACATAGTTTTTCACCGCGGGAAGCAGTAGCACAGATTACTAAATAGGCAGTAGTCTCATGCTTTTCAATACAATGTTTTCCTTTTTTGAAAAGTTCAAGGCTCTAATGGGTAGGTTTTGGCAATTTCTACAAAATTGATTGAACTCGATTGTTTTTGTGTTCAAAACATGATTTTTCAAAATGTGCCACCAAAAATGTTTGCGTAGAGGAAAACAAAGCAGATAAATCTTTTTTATTCTTTTGCTTTTAAGGTTATTTGTTTTTGTTTCTTTTTTCCGTTTTTGAATTTGGAACATGATTATCGACGTCACCAAAACTGGTACTGTGAAGTTCACAGTACCAGTTTTATTTTCCTTATATTCCTTCACAGTATGAAGGAATATAAGGAAAATAAAACCGACCAAGTGCGAGTCCCACTCGCGCATAGAGGGTCCCGTACAAACTTGTAAGTAACTAATGAAAGCACCAAACATTGCTTGTTCGGCCATTTAGGCGTAAAGATGTAACAAATAGACTCACTTTCGCTTTTATTATAATATTAAGTAAGGATTGTTAGGTCATTATTACAATTAATTCTTCAGATTATTCTCTATCAAGCAGCCAGCTTTGTCCCTTGACACAAAACAACGTCTTATGTCGGACACATGCGCATTACGTACTTAGATCCCCATTAAACTTGATAATAGGAAGCTTTAAGCCCTTTGTGTTCCCTCATTTTGGAGCCGTCTCCTCGTGGAATGTTTATATACCATCCCTTGTGTATTACAACTAAGTATTTTAGATACATTTGCTTGTAATCTATGCGAACGTACTTCATGCATATAAGTTGTATTACGCTTGCGTCGTCTGCTACCCTACCATGACGTCTTAAAGCAGAACTTATTCCACTGAGGGAAAGAGACAGAGCTATACAGGGTGTCTAGAACCATCTCTTTCTCTCACAGGAATAAGAATTGCTATAAGATGTCATGGCAACCCTACTGGAATTTATCACAACTGTTATTGTGTATTGTTGGTACCTTTGCACTTATTGAAATTAAACCATATACTTACTTAAGTATGTGGTCCTTTGGAGCTGTAAGAAAATCAACCCTTTTTTTGCGGATGGAAAATCATCAAATAACTTCCCCCGCTCTGGGTGGAGCGGGGGCGAGTGGCGACTTGTACTGACTAAAACCCACCCATGTTCTATTGCCCTTTACGTTCCGGGGCCGCGGTATCTCTTTCGAACAACCCGCAACCCCGGCAGGCGGAGGCCCTGGCAGGCCCCTCTGCTTTGCTGACATCTCTTTGAGGCGCGTGTGGAACACTAACGCGCCGTCGACATGGCCTGTCGTCAATAGACAGGCGGACGGTAAACTACCACTACATTCGGACTGTTACTCATAAGTTTCTTCTCCTCTTTCTTTTATTTTCTTTCGAGGATAGCCTTGATTAAGGATTTTTGTGACGACCAATGCAGTTTTCACCTACTAGTGTAAATGCAGCTTGACTTCTTATATGCATTTTATTGTTTAGTTTTAAGTTTTTTTCTCTTGTATTGTTTTATACTGTGTGCACTTGTGGCATGTTCCAAATAAATGCATTACCTTTGTTCTTCTTTATAAACATTAAATGTATAGATACAGATATTTCACGATTATTTTACCACAGACATCAGCCACTGTGGCTTTGAAACGCAAATTCACGAGTAAGAAAATTTAAAAAGTCTCTCATATGAGAAATATAAGAATGATGTACTGAAATACCCTTTCTGTAGCTTCCAGCAGACGAGTTCCAGTCTCCGCCGTTGATCAAGCCTGAGAAGAACTTCATCAAATGGTCGGCGCCGGCAGCGGAGGGCGAGGTTGCCAGGGAATACTGGACTGCCACCCAGTACTTCGTGTCTGCAGGTAACTGCATCAGCCGTGTTGTGATTTTCAAACGCGTTTATTAAAAAAATAAATAAGACAAGGGAGTCCCTCAGAAAGCCAGCAATATCCCACTTCTAAGTGTTTAAGCTAAAAAAAAAACCTTGTCCCGCATTAGGAATTCGTCCTGTATTGTGGGTGCAGTTTTCGAACGTTTAAAGTCACATACAGAAACTATCGGACCCAGGAAAACTACAGTGGTCATATAAATATTTGTTCCGTCCAGAGATCGAACCCGCCACACGTAGCACAGCAGCCAAACGCTAATCCACTGCGTCAACCAACAGATAAAAGAAGTGCGTTATAGACTCCGCCGTAGCACATGTTAGTGGAGATACAATCCCAGACCCATTTTAGTACAAATAAAAACCGGACAATACCGACTCGGACTCGCGCAGTCAGAGTTCCGTACAAACTTGCAACATAAACGGGCATATCTTTTGACTGCGTAAATTCAGATGTTTGATTTTTCATATCACAAAGGGACAACAGACTTGAGTAGTGTATTTAAGTATTGAACTTCAACTCGATACCTCTACGCGTTCCCGAGATAAAGGGCATTGACGGACAGGCCGACAACAAAGTAATCCAATAAGGGTTCCAATTTTTCGTTTTGAGGTTCGGAACCCTAAAAATACTTACGTATTGCCACTATATCAACTTTCATGATACATACATAGGTACACGTCGAGACCGACTAAGGTGGTCGTTGAAATGTAACTGATATCAGATATGTGAGCATTGTGTGCAGTGCCATTACACTTCGAGCACTAAAGGGAAGTTTAAAAGCATTTCACACATAGATAGACAACCATAGATATATACCATACACAGATATATACCATATACAGATACAGATATATACCATATACAGATATATACCATAGATAGATATATACATAGATAGATAAACTATCTATGTATATATCTTATATATGTATGTATCTTATTGTGTGTGTCTGAATATCGTTCTACTAACATCGGGACCATTTAAACTGCAAACTATACCAGAGTAAAATTATAGGGAAGTACCTAAACATATTAAAGATATTTAAGAACGCTTTAATCATCAATGTGTACAATAAATATATTTAATGTTATTTTGCACATATATCCCTAAATGAAAATTAGGGATTATTATTTTTTAATTTTAATCTATAGTAACTTTCAATTTGACATTTTTCCATATTATAAAATAAAAATTGCATTTGCATTGCATGCCTATTTTCAGGCAGAATGTGCATGGTTCATCCTATTTCTCCATCTGTATTTTACTGTAACCCACATTCATTGTTTGCAATGAATGAACATAGACATCTTATCTCTATTAATTCAAATTGTTATAGAATCTATCCCATTTCCTTTTTGATTCAAGCTGTCGTCTGGACTTTGAAGAACATCAATAATAATATAATATGTGTGAATATAACGAAGTTCTTTTTATTTGAGTAGTCCGAATTCTGATGTTATTCAAATACCTAACATTCACATTCATTACATAATATATGTGATCGTACAGTGTACAGATAATTCCTCTCCATGAGTAATTCCCTGAACTGCATATTAGATTGTGTTAAGGCTATGTGAGGCGAATTTTGAGAATTGTTGGAGCAAGATCCTTGTTTTGTATTACCGTGTATCATATTCTAAGTACTGGTTTTCTTGGGAAATATATCAGCAGGACCAGCTGTGTTCAGTTACTTATTTGTTAATATTGTGATGGACATTCGCAAATTTTGAAAGTAAAAACTCATTTTATGAGATTAAATGATGAGGACTCGGTTGGCGCAGTAGCTGAGCGATCGACCGCTGCGCTGCGTGTCGCGGGTTCGATTCCCGCCTGGAACAAATATTTGTATGGCCTACAGATAGTTGTTCCGGGTCTCGCTGTTTGTGTATGTGAGTTTAAATGTTTGTAAACGCACCCATGATACAGGAGACATTTAAGAATGTCTTTTGTATCGTGGTAAAAAAACAAAAAAGGAAAAGAAACATGAGTTGGGAAAAAATATAATAACCTAGAAATAAATTAATAATAACAGGATTATTGCTTTTCGTTTGGCAAAGAACGTTAGATGGAAGACCGTACCGTTAGACGTATGTTACAGGCCTCATGCGAAAATACATTGAAAAATGCCAGTGGGTATGTGTGTTGTTTTTTAGAATAATTTATTTGTACAACAAGAAAGAAAAGTTACATAGGCAGACAGTGATTAAATGTTGTACAGTGAAGACATGTAAAAAGGTGAACTTCTACCTTAACTAGGCCAGGAGCCTGTGTTTTAGGAACTAATGTGCATTCACAAGATTGGCAATCAAAAGTATTGGCTGTCCTGTCAGAAAAGTTATTAAAAGCTCTTTTTTTTCTAGCTTATAAAAATTCACCAGATTATATTCAATGATAATACAAAAACCCACAAGTAAATATTTTGTGTTCTCCATAGAATCACTGAAAGCAGGCGCAGGCCCACAAGTGGAGAACGGCGCCACATTACAAGATGGCGGCGTGTGGGTGGCGGGACACGACAAACGACTGATGCGTATACCCAGCACCGAAGCAGAGCTCAACAGCACTGCTTTCAAGAAACAAAATTGTATTCCGAATATGGGTAAGGAATTAACAAAAATTATGCAATACAAAGTGTGTGTGCAATTTTTTATTTTCTTTAAATAAAAGTGTCTTTAAAGATTATTATAAAAAGGATGGACCCAAAATGGTGCCTTGAGGCACTCCTTTTTTATGTAATCGACTGCTCGCATGTTTTCACTAATGAGCGTTCTACTAACGTGCACAGTAACATGAGCTTGAATTAATAAGCGCTTCAGTGTTAATATGACTTTAGTGTAGTCAAAATCGTCTAAAAAAAGTCTTTGAACACACATAGAAATAATGCCGAATGCCTTAGCAAATTCTGTAAATACTAAGACCAAAGGAAAAGATTTAATCAATTTATTCTATACATATGTATACATATAAATGCTTCCAGGAACACACTACTACTACAATATGACGAGAGATTTGAAATGCGAGGAGTTGTTGCCGTGGTTCGCGTTGGTCACAGGAGGTGACTTGGTTGGCACTGGCTTCCAAGTGGTCGGCAGGCTGCCCAAACAAAAGATTAGGGACTGGTTCGAATCTATACCCCACCCCAAGCAAGGCATAAAGGTGAGATACACAGAGTTGATCTTTATCGAAGGAATTGCAAGTAATTTGATAACCGGTTACAGATCTAAATGAAATCACACTTCTTAATGAGTATTTGAATCAACACTTTTTTTTGGAAAAAGATACGGTAGATAACCCGCCAAATGAAAACTTTTCAACCCTTCTAAGGGTTAAAGGTAGGAACAAGATGTTGTTTAACAAACTTTTGTATTGATTATGGTAAAAGCTTCCTAACGTCTACAGTTAAAGTGAAATTATCTTTCATTGGCAGAAATTACGGCCGCAATGTTAACTTTAATAAAAAAAATACCTCCATGACCCCTGCTCTAATTAATGCTTTCACCAGCACACTATTTTGCGTATCGTACTTAAAGGAAGAACAGTACAGTAGGGTTACCATGACATCTTATAGCAGTTCTTATTCCTGTGTGAAAAAGAGATGGTGCTAGACACCCTGTATAGCTCTGTCTCTTTCCCTCAGTGGAATAAGTTCTGCTTTAAGACGTCATGGTAGGGTAGCTGAATGGCATCAACACGTCCATCTATCTACACCTCGTATAAGAATTAGTGCAGCACAAGTTGTAAGCGTTTCATGAACGTTGACTAGTTCATAAAAGGTTCGATAATCATCCTCGTCTTCATAATTCAACCGAAAGATACTAACATCATCGTCACTAACCCTATTAAGATTATTTATTTTTGTATCTAAAAATCCTTACTAATATTATAAAAGCGAAAGTGAGTTTGTTTGTTACGTCTTCACGTCTAAATGGCTAAACCGAATTTGATGAATTTTGGTACAGAGATAGTTGGGAGAAATGAGGGAGAAAGAAGGAAGAAAAGGGAAAACTTAGCTTACTTAGCTTTGCCATTACAATAAATAAGGCGCAAGGGCAAAAACTACAGGTAGCAGGTACCTGCAAATCAGGAAAGGGGAACTGTGTTACCCCCAACTTAACGCGAGCGAAGCTGCGGGCAAAGTCATCCTATATTTCAACTTCCAATATACTTTCTGTCAGGTTGCGGTGCCGTTTGCTCCGGAATGTCTGGGTGATTGGGCCGAAAGGTACGGGTTTGTGTCAATGCACATCTACTTCGTCAATGAACCTTGGAACATTCAGTGCAAGTAAGTTATTAAATAGATGAACATAAAAGGATCCAATAAAATTTGGAGCCCGTAGAACGCCATTGTCACCACGCGCTTGTTGTCACGTGTGTATACGTGACAACAAGCGCGTGCTCTCTACGCCAACGTCACAAAAACGTGACAAATAATGCGATGCACTTTGTCTCGAAATAAACAATTCAATTATTACTTTTGAGTGTTTTTATTTGTATGCCTTATTTATATATTTAAGTTGTTGTCCGTATTTAATTCCTCGATTATTCTACCATGGATATTAAAAAAAATTATAACAAAAAAGAAAAAATCAACATTTAAGGAGTGTTCTCACACGTCAAAATCCTCTATAAGTGAACTCTAATGAAGTGACGTATGATTAATATGTCGATAAATCCGTTCTCGACACATCAATCTGAAACTTTAAATTAATAAAATAATAATATATTTATTTCAATTGGTAGACCAATTATAAGATTCAGTCTTATAAAACCACACTAACAGCTTAGCGCAATACCGATTACAGTCCCTTGTACGCCATAGTCACAAATAAGTAAGTGACAGAATCGTGACGCCATAAGCGACCAAGTTTAGTGAAGTCCATTAAATATTTTATAAAAAATAATGATATAAAAGCGTCAAAGGACAATGTCCAAAATGGCCCTGTGCAATAAAGAGTATCAGAATATACGATAATTAATCGCTTATTTTATTACATAAGTTGCAAATACTTCTGTATCACGGACTAGCTGTATTCCAAAATGTACTTTTAATAGAATTTAAAGCGACTAATAATATTAGATCGCCATCTTTGCCCAATGTCATTTCGTGTCGAAAGTGAAGTAGGGATGTCCAATCAATTATAATCGATCGATTGAATTATTAATGTATCGATTGTGTTTTTTTAAAGTGTATTTTTAAAACCTAATAAGAATACTTTATTAATGCAGTCATACTCCAATTTAAATAGGTAGTAAGAATACATAGGTACAGTAATCAAAACCTCTTTATTTCAATCATTCAAACATCTAATTCATTATTTACGACAATGAATACAAAAATAACCCTCCTTTTGGGGTTCATTAAACGAAAAAATACTTATTTTTACTAAACAAATCACAATTACCTAATGTTTTATTTAAAAAACAATAAGTATAGAAGAGTGTTGTTATATATAAAATAAACCATTGTCATACCTACTTGTAATGTTTATATGACAAAAGTCGATGTAACAGGCAGTTTGTAATAATTTAAGACCACAGTAAATCTTAATCGAAAAAATCGATTAATAGTGTCGTGTTATATCCCTAGTTTTGCCGTGAACGTCGTCATTGTCACTTAGGCAGATTTACAGTTCCTGTGCTGAGTTTTTCCTGTGTTCTTTTCTTGTGTTCGGTGTTTTGGTGACTTTCGGCCTTCGGGACTTTAGAAAAATAACTGCATAGGTACCTAATCATCCAGGTAGGTATTATGATATTACTTTTCAGTTTCTGAAAAATTACTCAGAGCTATGAAAAATCATAGGTACATTTAATACCCTACATTTAATATTCGTTGTTATGGTTAGATTATAACCTCAAAATCTGATACTTTTTTTGAAATATATCTTTTCTGCATCTAGTCCGCTATAAAAACAAGATCTTCTAGGAGTCTACTAATGATAGAGAATACAATACATAATTATCCGATACTCTTGGCTCCAGGGCCAATAATGTATGGACGCAGAGCAATGTCCTTTGTTGCGGGTTGTTCGAAAGAGATAAAAATAAAAATATTTAAAAGCCTTTTTGGATCAAATTTAATGTCAAAAATAACAAGAAACATGACAAACCCTGAAAATATGTCACCCACCAACATGTTAACAAGTTTAGTAGGTACTGTTTACATCGGGGAGTTGAGCCCTGTATTGCCGCACCAGTTTCCAGTCAGCGACATTGAATATGAATACTTCTGCAACACAATAAGTCTCAATTTCGCGTGTCAGCAGGTGATGCAGGTGGCTTGCAAGAGTATGTAAATATTGTCTACAGCAGCGGTCGGCAACCTCTTGGCAAGCAAGGGCCACAAGGTGACAAATTAAACTAAAGGCGGGCCGCAGTCATTTTACTCGCATAAACCCAAGAAGCCCAATATAGCTGCTCATAATAATTGGTCATCTTCCATAAAAAAAATATATGCCATTGAAAATTGTTAAAAAATAGGGAATTTAATTCGTACACGTAATTTTTTTTTGGGGTGGGAAATCATCAAATAACTTCCCCCGCTCTGAGCGCAGCGGGGGGGAGTGTCAGACTTGTACTGACTAAAACCCACCCATATTCCTTCTATTGCCCTTTACGTTCCGGGGCCGCGGTATCTCTTTCGAACAACCCGCAACCCTGGCAGGCGGAGGCCCTGGCAAGCCCCTCTGCTTTGCTGACATCTCTTTGAGGCGCGCGTGAAACACTAACGCGCCGCCGAAATGGCCTATCGTCAATAGACGGACGGACGGTGAGCTACCCATTACTCACCGTCCACAGGCCCGCATCTACGGTGCCCGGGGCGTCTCCCACGGCGGCTGGGTTGGTTTGAGGTTCTCTCCCTCAAACGCCCGACCAACTCCTTCGCTAGCATGACTGCTTCGCAGAAGGAGGTGACCGCTTCCCATTCCCTCTCGCTCCGGACCATGGACTGAACCAGGGCCGGACGCTTCAGATCGCCGCCGCCGATCGCCTCTAACTCGGGCACCGCTTGGGGCAGCCCGCCACTGTGTGCTCCACCGTGTCCCCCGGGCGATCGTCACAATGGTGACACCCGGGCGTTTCCTCCCGCCCGATTATGTGTGACCCGACCACACGACGAAGGTAGGTCGGCATCCGGTGGTACCGGAGTGCCTCCCTGATGCAGCCCCAAGACATGGTGTTGAACGCGTTGGCAATGTCGAGAGACACCGCCACGACAACCTCACCCCTGGACACTGCAGGCCCCGTCGTGAGGGCTCTCACACGCATGATGGCATCCAACGACGAGCGCCCCCCGCGGAAACCATACTGGTGCTCCGTAAGATCCGGCCCCGTCCCCACAAGGTGCCCGACGAGGCTGCTTGCAATTACTCTTTCAAAGAGCTTGCCCACTCGACGAGCAGCACGATGGGCCGGAATGCGGACGGAGAGTCGGCAGGGCGCCCCGGCTTCTGTATGAGGACCAGCTTCCCCGTCTTCTAACGAAGTGGGAACTGGCCCCTCTCCAAGCATGCAAGTATCTTAGGAGCCCTAATAGTCGGGGCCCGAGAGCCTCCAAGGCCAGGACCCAGGCTTTGCCGTGCAAGCCATTGGGTCCCGGGTGGTATTTTTGGCTGTAGAATAGTGCTCAAATGCTCATCTGTAAGACGAGAAGCATATTTTTTTTTTATAATTGCCAATTGAAAAATTGTAATGAACTGCTTAGCAAACTTTTTCAACTCGTCAAAATCAGATGTCATTTAACAAGATCATTGGATTCATAGAAGGAGCTTTGAGAATATCAGCTAGCATGACACATTTCAAAGTGTTGCCGAGCAGAGGGGTTAAAAGGCGCGCTTACTTAATGCGTTGATTTTGATAATAACTTATTTACGAAACATTCACGGGCCACAAGGAAGACGTCCGCGGGCCGCATGCGGCCCGCGGGCCGCGGGTTGCCGACCCCTGGTCTACAGTGTTCTTTTCAAGCTTTATTTTACTTTAATTTTGTATACCTACTATCTATTCGAATATTGTTTATTTTTTATAACAAAAGATTTAAGTAAAAATTATTAAAAGCAGATTCGAAAATGATTTTTATTTATTCCAAAATATAACATTTCATTTATCTTCAAAGTATCGATAAGTGAAATTTTATGTTGAAATCCTTAATTCAGATATTTTTGACATTGAACCTGATAATAGAATCGGTAATCGACATTCTGTACATTGCGAGGAAATCATATTAATGGCTGGCCGCCTTTGTCACAATATCGAGACAGGAGATCGTAAATAGTGCTGAATTTCAATGTATAGAATAGAATAGAATAGAAAAATATTTATTCGAAACAGACACAACACAACAGCAAAAAGAAAAAAAAGTACACAGAACGGAAAAACATGGACAAGGTTGCGCTGAGCGTGCCCATAACGAAAGGGTTACCAACTCAGCATATGCTAGGCGTCAGACACCCAACGCTGGTTTTCAGTTAGCACCCGCAGTGACACACGGACGATGGCAACAAGTACAAATAAATAAGTAGATACTTAGTGATAAAATAATAATATAAATGTGAAATAACGATATAATTATGATGTAAATAAGTAATAATAATAAAAGATAAATAGAATAGTGTGGATCTGAAAACATTACCGCTAACTTCATTCTTTATTTAAAGAAAGCAACGCTCCGACGCGCGACGTGGCGCATCAGTCGACCAATAGGAGGCTGACGCGCCAACAAGACGCCCAATCTTTTGTCATTCCGTCTGAAGCGGCAATAAGCCTACCGACACCTTGGACAAAAGTCAACATAAATACATTGCTTTGAAGAAGTAAATAATATTAATTACGTATAAAACACAAGGACTCAATTAGTGTAGAAATTAAGAGAAGATAACAAAAAATTAATTAAATTAAAATAATATTTGTAAATGGAGTCAGCCTAAAATAAACAAATAAGTTCAGTGCAAGTGAACCACACTGCTTATGGCGACACAGACGCAGCCTCCTAGAGTCTGCTTTTTCATTGATAAAGTCTGTAAATGCCATTTATCTTAGGTACCTGGTCTACATCTCTGTTTACGGGGAATATTGGCGTGATGTTATAGTTATGTGTAAATTAATTATAGTGGTAATTAGTGCGAGGTTAAATTAATGTTTTAATGTCATGAGTTGTGTTTATTTGAAAATTATAAACAAAAATTTTACAGTAATACTGTTTATCGAACACGTTTTGGAATCCTTCTTTTTTTGTAGGTATTTGCGGTAAAATTATTGTGGCTTGAGGCTAGAGGGCATGCGCGTGCGTTTATGGCCTGGCGTTCAAATAGTTAAAATAATATTCAAGTCAAATACATACCATGAAATATTTAGTTATTGTGTTGTTGGTCACATGGTCCCAATAGCGTCCGGTTAACTTGAGGTCTAACGGATCTGGATCCGAAGTTCGATCCCCGCGAGAGGGAAGTTTTCCTATAAAGTATTTTCAGTTGGAGGAGTTCGAATTCGTGCCTGGCTGTAACAACCCCCCCCCCCACCAATTTTTTGAGGGACTCACAAGTGTGTAATAAGTTTTAATTACTGTCAAAATATAGGCAGACTAACTGGTCTCTGCCCATTCCTTCAGTGGCGTTCAGGGAACTCATCCGTAAATAATCAATCAATCTGCCTAGCATTGTGCCACTGTGTTGGGGTAAGCTTCATTCTAAACGAATGTAGTTTAATGTCAATATTTTACATCGATCGAATGCCTATCTTTTTTTTCAACGTTGCCATACACTAGGATTTGTTCCTGTATCGTGGGTGTGTTCACAAACAATTAAACTCTCACACACAAACAGCCAGCCCCGAAACAACTACCTGCAGGTCATACAAGTATTTATTGCATGCGGGGATCAAACCCGCGACACGACTCTCTATCTGACCTCCACAACACTGTAATGACTGTCAAAGACAGATCTTTTACAATAACGTTTTTTTTAATATTATATCAGATGAAGAATCTCCCTAGTAAAAATTTGAATAAACAAGGTTATAACATAATCTAAGAAGACTGTTCAAAACTAAATGAGGGATGATAATAAAAAATAAAATAAAATGTTTATTCAACCCAATAAACACAGTACCTACAATATTGTCGTAAGTTGTTCCCTGGACTCCACACTTAGATACCCTGTATCGTGGGGTCCAGTCTCTTCCCAAGTAGGTTACATTCTAGATTTGACTGAGTTGATAACAAATACAAAAGAAAATATAAAGAAAACAGAGCATATAAAGAACTACTTAAAACTAATTAAAACAATAAATTTCATAACATAAAAAGAGTATATCAAGACACAAAAAAGAGAAAATTTTATGTCAAGAGGTTTGTTTTTATGTTTATGAAAATGATAATAATAATGTTATAATTTCTAGGAATGGAGACTCCATCAAGCCAGCGCCAGCACTTGACCGAATCGTTCTCAATGGATACAGATACGCCACCAAGGTATCAGACGAGTTCACCAAGCTGTTTAGTGGATAAATGAACTTACATTTAAAATAACTAATTAGATAACTCTATACATAACTTCATAAAACAATAATATAATTGTATCAATGTTCTTTATTTATTTTTATACACATTTTTACATTTTTAAGAATTACATTCAAAAATATAAAAAAATAGTGGTAGTCCGGTGATATCGGGAGCAGGGTCCAAGCTACCGGTGGTTAGGGCTCCAGAGACAAGAACCTCCTCACAATGGCGGTTGTATCGAGGAGTATTGCCTTCTGAATCAAACCCTTGATCAAAACGCCATTTATGTAATTAATAGATACTAAGATTATGATGAGATTAGATAGAAGAGATTAATTAATCAAAATTACCTATGCGTAAGTACTCGGTTCTAGCCTGGTTCCATGTTCCTAGTTCTCTAAATAAAACTTGACTCATAAAATGTCTCAAATACGTATTTTTGCTGCAAGAGAAGCTATGACTGTACAGTATTAAAAAAGCTTTTGTTATAGAAATAAAAATATAATAAATTAAAAATGTAAGGTTTTTTTTCGCTACCAACCTTGTTAAGACGATAAAGGAGTTACTTCGGTAAATCGTTTTAAATGTTAACATACAAATTGTTTATTGAAACTCTCTTTTAATTTGATTGAAGATACAAAACACAAGCATTCCCTGGGCAATCAGGTCCGTTACAAAATTGTATATATATACCTACTCTTGTCTAAAGCATAAGGCTCTATCTTATTAAAACTCTTAAAGACCCCAGATAAACATTTTGGGATTAAAAAAAAAATACGTTGCCATACACTAGGAATTTCTCCGGTATCGTCGGTGCGTTTACAAACATTTAAACTCACATACACAAACAGCCAGACCCGAAACAACTACCTGTAGGTCATATTAAATATTGGTCCGTGCGGGATCGAACCCCCAACACGCAGCCCTTTGTTCGCAACGAGTCACACTAAATCGTGTCACCGTGTGACTGGTTGAGAAAAATATTCGCATGGAGTAACAGTGTGACTCAATGCGAATTTTTATTCTCATCTAGTAAAACTAGTACACGAGTAGTGTTACTCGTTCGGAAAACCAAATCGCATGGAGTAGCAGCGTCATTCGATGCGAATTTTTATTCTCAACTAGTAACATTTTTCAGAATGTCTATTTGACAACGATTCATTTAATACAATAAGTAATTATACTAATCTAAATAGTTCAGTTCCGTGTAACCTACTAAAAACAATCTCTTTTTTCTATTAATGCAAGTCGTTTCTAGCACTCGCCGGCCGCTGCCGCGGCACCGCTCGCTTCGCTCGCTCGGCTCGTGCGTAGGAGGTCACTGTTTTAACCTAACCTAACCTAGTCATTACTGCCATCTGCATAGTATGCCAAGTGAAATTATACCAAATAATAATCGCTCTAAATGAACATTATGCTAAACGAAGAGGACAACGACTCGTGAAAAGTTTACTTCCCGTTGTCCCCGTTAGCCGAATGTACGTTACGGGGACAATTGGAAATAAATTTAATCACGTCCCGCTGTCCCCGTGACGGGGATATGGCATACGGGGACAACGGGAATAAACTGTCAAATAGACATTCTGAAAAATGTTACTAGTTGAGAATAAAAATTCGCATCGAATGACGCTGCTACTCCATGCGATTTGGTTTTCCGAACGAGTAACACTACTCGTGTACTAGTGTTACTAGATGAGAATAAAAATTCGCATTGAGTCACACTGTTACTCCATGCGAATATTTTTCTCAACCAGTCACACGGTGACACGATTTAGTGTGACTCGTTGCGAACATACTCACGCAGCGCTGCAGTCGATCGCTCAGCGACTGCGCCAACCGTGCCGACTTGTGTGTGGCGACCTGAACATTTCAGCCTCTAATGTTCACACTGTGGGCCAAGAACCTTCTCTCTAATGTCAAGGGATAGGCTAAATAGATATAATAGACCGGGATAGTTGACATGCTGATTTCCTCACGGTAATTTATTTCACCGTTTTAAAAATATCTTCGTTTCAAATTATCTTTCTTTTGAAAAAAGGATTGAATTAGTATCTATTTTTTGTTCCTGTTTTCTTTAATGTATTCAGTGTGTACATAAAACGTTAAATAAATAAACAGTAAAAGACAAAAATTTCATTTTTCGAAATATTAATATATGGGCTTAGTCCACGAAAATTGACTTACAATACGACAAATATGTGTGTGAGCCTTGGATACGTGTAACAAGTTAGAAGTCAAATAGGAACATTGATGGATATCCTTACTAATATTATAAAAGCGAAAGTGAGTTTGTTACGTCTTCATGCCTAAACGCCTTCATGGCTAAACTGATTTTGATGAATTTTGGTACAAAGATATTTGAGACTCTGGAGACGGACATAGGCCATATTTTTTTAAAAGTGAGAAACGAGGGACAAAGAAAGAAGAAAAGGAAAAACTATTAGCTTTGCTATTACAATCAATAAGGCGCAAGGGCAAAAACTACAGGTAGCAGGTACTTGCAAATCAGGAAAGGGGGTACTGTGTTATCCCGAATTTAACGCGAGCAAAAAAAATGCAAATTCTACTACGAACGCTATATTTATGATGCATTACATTACACGATGTCAAAGGTGAGCTCCCACTCACTTTACGTTCTAGTTTTTCACAACCTAACTGAGCCTTAACAAAATAGATTTGAACTCTAACAAAAACTCGAACGTAAAGTCAGTTGACAAAATAAAATTTATACCAGTTTCCAGTAAAGGCTTTACAGCTGCCATTAAAAGTTACGCGAGCAATATAAAACGAAATACCTACTTTGTAAATGTCAAAGTTAAATTATAGTACCTTTGTACCTAGAACTTGGTGTTTTAGAGGCGCTCCGTTTCGAGAAGGTTCGGTAGTAACCGTAACTTTTACGATTTACCTTCAGACCTCTAGGAGGCTACGAATTAAATAATGTATACTGTTGTGCGAAATTATGCTAGAATTCTCCCGTAACTTTGCTGAATAAAAGTGTTTTAATATCTTATAGATCATTTGACATTTTAATCTGAGCATTTTCTTTGTAAATAAGTAGAACTTACCCACGTGTGACTGCGACGAAAACATAGTAAATAACCAGTAAGAAAATTCATTTAAATTATTTTCTGAATTCCAGACATCTCTTCAATCAACTCCAACCAGAATATTAAACGCTTACACTTTTTAGTAAATATGTATGTCAATAAGTCGACTGGAATTTGAAGCGCCTACTCAAAAGACATTGGCAACGCATAAATCGTCGAATAAAATCTTCGGCGCCGGCCAGGCGTTGTCATTTCAACGGGCGGAATGTTGGCTCGCGGCCCACTGGGCACTGATAACACTCTAATACCGCCATCTAATTGATTTGTTGTAACTTGAAATGGTAGAATTGAATTATATTAGCAACGAAATAAATTCACGCTCTAAATTCTTTATTACATCTTTTGGTCTGACCAAAAGATGTAATAAAGTTTTTTTTTGAAGAAACAAGGCACTTGAAGTGGGTACGTCGCTCAATAATAATAATAAATTCTTTATTTCAGACAACAAGATCCAATGTGTTAGTAAAATTCTTATAATTAGTGTTAGTAACAAATTAATTATCTCTCTAATATAAAAAAAACATAGTATCTATATTTCTAGTTCGCTTCATGTGGACGATGAGCAAGCGAAAGGAAACTCACTCATTCATCACCCCCACAAAACGTCCCAGAATAGGAGAGTAGATATTCTCCGCCACTATCCTCAGAATACTGTTGTCACTGTCCCTCAATCTCGTTATCAAGGACGAGATTTTTTTTTCGAATGACCGCATAAAAGTCGTCAGTCCGATTCAGCGCAAACATCTCAGATGCGCTACAAAAACGGGGCAGCCCCAACAGCATTCTGAAAACATTATTATATTGGATGCGCAGGACCTCCAGCGATCTTTTGGTAAAGCTGACCCACAGACATCCCGTGTACATACCCTGACAATAAGCTTTGAAAGGGGTTATTTTAACCTGGTCAATAAACAACCACATTCATTTATTTTCAGGTAGCTTTGGCCCATAGTTAAATAAATTACAAATATTATCACAACTATTTTGGATGTAGCTGCATACTACCGGCGACTGACTGCCTGTCCTTCACACACAACACAACCCTGTTAGTACTGGGTAGCACGATACTCCGCGTTAAGACTGGTTGTCAGAATTTCAGACCACTGATTACCTGTAACTACAGTAAAAGAACAGGAAATGAACACTCTTGGAATGTTGTTTTCTTCCGTGTCGGCCTGAGCTATGTAATAAACTCTTGTCGTAATGAAAAGATTAGCTTTGTCTTCATAGCGTGACCGCTTGCTTATTCCTTGCTCCGATCGTGTCGACTTGCCGTCCCATCGGAGTATGAGGGTGAGGGAACAGAGAGTGCACCTGTGCCTGCGCACACACGCCGCAACTATACTATCTCCCGCGCCAATGGGTAATCGCCGTAGAGATTGACCGTCATGACCGAAAACTGTCATATTGCTTAGGGTGTGGTGGATGTAGGCGTAACTGGGTAAGTGGGTATCATCAATCTTGCATGTTGTAATATAGCTCTATCATCTAGATAACATTTAGAAAGCGTAGGGACTCATAGAACGCTTTTTTTCGTTTCATACTGGTTTAGGGCAAAAGTTTTTATGCTGCACAGGAGCTTTTTTTTGCGGATGGGAACACTAACGCGCCGTCGACACGGCTTGTCGTCAATAGACGTTCGGACGGTGAGCTACCCATTGCTCACCGTCCACAGGCCCACATCTACGGTGGCCGGGAGTCGTCACGCGGCGCCCGACGCCCGGGGCGTCTCCCGCGACTTTAGGGATGGTTTAACCACTCTGCACGACAGGATTTTGACATAATGACACATCAGCTGAATCGGTGGGGTGACGCGAATTGTCATGAAATTCAGGATTTTTCATCAATTTACAGCATTCAATTTTGTTATTAAAAATAAATCACAGCGGCTGTTTCATACGATAAGTTTGAGGTTTATATTTCCAAAAACCTCATAAGGTCGATAAAACGGCGTCAATCTATTGCAAAATGTGTGTAAAATACATATTACAACACCCTTCCAAAAATTTGGTACTTTAAAAACGCTGGAAATAATGTACATACACAAGATAACCATTTGATAATATAATCGGAAATCTAAAATAAAAACAGTGACATTCCATCTGCATTCTTATTTTTGCCATTTTACATATAAATTAATAAAAAAACACGATACAAATCTCGCCAAAAAATACTAAAAAATGTGTTGCAATATGACATTTCTTAGTGCTGACCGTAAAACTAAGTTTCATCATTACGATTAAAAAGTTGCATTCAACCTAATCGATAATCGTAATAGAGTAAACTTTAAAAAAAAGTTTTGGGACCATTGAGGAATTTACCTATGGAGGTGGCATAATATTCTACTATAGATTTATAGTTGTACAAATATCTATGATATCGATTTTAAAAGAAAGACATTTTGTCACGTGCTTTTTTATTATGCTATAGGTAATTATTTTGTTATGCGCCCAGATTTGAGGTACATTTGCTGTCAAACGGTTTCGCGGTAAAAGATTTTGGCTGTTTTCTTGAATGACGATAAATGAAAATGGCGGCCAATTTTGTAGGTCATGCTAATTCTGTAGGTAGCCAGTCAGGCAGCCCAGCCGGCACAACCATACCGTACCGCACCTAGAAAGCCATGCCTCCGCAGTAGTGCCTTGTAGACATACAGGGACTCCGTACACAAGTACACATCGGGGCTCTAAAATATTGACACTTAAAAGTATTGGTTGGATAAAAAAAATAGAAAGGTTTAAGGAGACCTTTGCGTAGCAGTAAGCGGTTCAGCCTATTAAAAATAGACCGGCCAAATGCGAGTCGGACTCACGCACCAAGGGTTCCGTACAAACTAAAGACATAAACGGTCATATCTTTTCTCTACGTAGGCTTGGAGGGTTGTTTTTTTCACAGCTTCAAGGGACCACAGATTTGATATTTGGGTTCTGTTATTTATTATGAGGTACGGAACCCTAAAAAGTATTTTTAAATAGTGTATGTCTCTTTTTTGGAATTTAAGGACTTCTTTAGGAATTTAAAGGAGGCCTTCTCATAAACTTCTCAAGAACTTCTTTATATCGGTCCCATCGGTCTATCGGTCATTATCGGTATCCATTTATATCGGTCTTGCGCCACTTGGATGGGAAATCATCAAATATCCGCTCCTGTTAAACTTTTAACAAAAAGTCGTTGTCGTCTCGTTGCGCCCGACCCCTGTAGCGTCTCACGCGGTGGCTGGCTTGATTTGAGGTTCTCTCCTTCAAACATCACCATCTCCTCCGGGACAAAGCGGTGCTCCGCTCAAAAGAGCAGACTGCCTGTGTGCTCCAACGTGTCCTCCGAGCGATAGTCACATTGGTGACACCTGGGTGTTTCTTCCCGCCCGATGATGATGTGCAGGAACGTCCCGAAACTTTCGTGCCCGGTGAGGATCTGCGTCAGGTGGTAGGTGAGGATGCCGTGGCGCCTCACTTCCCCCGCTCTGGGCGGAGCGGGGGGGAGTGTCAGACCCGCAACCCCGGTAGGGTCCTGCCAGGATTGCGGGTTGTTCGAAAGAGATACCGCAGCCCCGAGTAAAAGAAGGAACATCGATCGGTGGACATTAGTCAGTAAAAGCCTGACACTCCCCCCCGCTTCGTCTAGAGCGGGGGAAGTTATTTGATGATTTCCCACCCCAAAAAAAACCCCGGTACACGACCGGGGTTTTTTTTCCATCTCAATTGTGGTCTCCCCCTAGGCCATTTTTACCCCAAGGCTTCCACTCCAAGAACACTTTGGCCTACGAGCCATGTTTTAGGAAAGAATGAAAACGCTTTCCAAATAACTAATCCAACCATACTACAAACAATTTTGTCGAACATATATAATTTATCTTGGCTGATTTTTTTACTGTGCCTACCAAAATCATAATAAGAGCGTTCTATATTCAACCTTATTTATTTCTATTTGCAATTCACATTCAAATAGTAGGTACAAAACAAAACCAAATTATTAATAAAATAGCAAATAAACATTTTAATATAAATTCGAACAGCGAGCGCATTCCTTATTTGATTTTTTATCTGAAAATAAAATTGGCGCGAATTTAGCCATAGATCAGATTCTACTGTTTGTTGTTGAGTCGGTTTTAGTGGCGTAAAAAATATTATTATCAATATTTATAGTATTTTACACGTATTACAAAATTATTCTTATTTTCATCTATCAATTTCTGATATTCCTTAATTTAATTAATCGAGTTGATTGATTTACAAGAAAATAATCGATTGAAATAATCGCATTTACACATCACAAAATAAAAAAAAAAGAAATGGACGTCATTTTCGAAAGTGAATTTAGTAGTGGTTATGAATATTACGTGTTAATGGTCCTATTATTGCAAATTACGATAAGATCTGGGCATGTTCATGTTATTTATAATATTTGCAATGATATTTGCCTCATTTGTTATAGAATCTATTCGCGTCCGTGTGATATAATAGTAGGGGAGCCCACGATGCTAAATGGGGATTTACTCGAGCGTCGTAGAGACCTATTGGGATGCAAAGCTTAGATGATAAGAAGAAAAAAATGTTATAAGATTATACCTTTACATCGGTGGGGGAAGCAGCTATAGATTTTTAAATATGTAAAAAAAAACTGTTGCATGGACATCCTCGAGCGCGTCAGATATTGATAGCATCAATGCCCTACGTATTTTTAATAATGTACGTATGTTAATCTGATCGTTTGCACGGTGCGGGTGGTTGTATTTAAGGGTTGAAAATGAAAAAAAAATAAAATTAATCGAGCGCGTCAGATTTTCTAAGGGAGTTTTAAGTGCACCAAATAAAAGCTCTCATTCACTAATCTGACGATTTCGATGGGACGCAAACTCGCGGCCATTTTCATAATGTGCAAAAAAAAATCGCCATTTTGAAATACTCAAGCGCGTCAGATTAAGATATATATGGTTCATCTTTATGTTCTAAACGTACTGTCTCATAATCTGACGATTATCTAGAGGGATTCGCCTGATCTGACAAAAAAAAAATAGAAAAACGGTTCACCTTAAAGGCCATCCCTGCAACATCCCGCTAATTCCATTCCTGGGCGGATATTTTGAGCTCGCTGAGTTCAAAGAAATAATATTTCTATGCATTTGAGCTCTCCTAGCTCGAAAGTCTGATAGCAGTTTCATAGAACACTATTTTTGGAATTTTCAAACCGCAATAACATTTGAATGGATCAAGCAATTTTCACGCGGTTAGCGGCACTCGACGCAGTTTTATCATCCTCATAAGTAATTTTGCAATTTTAATTGATCGAACCACAAATTTCGGAGTAATCCCGAAAAAACACGTTTTCGGGTTTCTTTCGTTCACGATATCTCTCGAACGAATCAACCGATTTTGACCAGCTTGGTGGCGATCAAGGTGGTTTTTCATGTTCAAAGGCGGATTAGTTTTTGAAGTTAATCGATAAAGCCGGTTAAAAGTTATTCCAAAAAAACCACTTTCAAAAAAAAAAACTTATTTTTTTTGAGATATTTCAAAATTTCTCAAAATCTATCAGTCCGAATTGGTTCAAATTCACAGGAAATCTAATTTTGAGGGAAATCTTTAGAACGCCGTTTAGTGGATACCGATCGGTTTAGTCGTTCAAAAGTTATAAGCGAGTCACATACTCACACACACACACATATAATAATTGTACATATAGACATAGTGATAACATCACGGGGGTAGTCAGGGAAGCTTCCTATGACCTTAAAACGTCAAGATCTGATGAAAACTCGATTTTCGCAAAACGGGGTAAAACCAATAACTTCCCGAATTCCTGTGATGGCGTCATGGCAGCAGAAATCAGAGTGGAGACGGAGTGAGAGAGTAATAGATAGAGAAAGAGTGAGAGAGGAATAGAAACGCGGAGAAGGAAATCGTCAGATTATATATTTTTCATTATTCTTGAATTTTTCCTTCAAAATAAAAAAAAATTAGCTACGCTCGAGAATGTCGAGATGACGTTTTTTTTTTACAACTTTGTTGCCCTCCCCCTTTTTTACGTCACTCTCAAATTGTCAGATTAGTGGAATATACACTTTTTAGGATGTAATTAACTCGCCCTACCTTAATCTGACGCGCTCGAGAATTTCTGATGGTCAATTTTTTTTTACTAATCTGATCCTGTATCCTTCACGGGCGGCCTTATATATGGGCCTCATGTTTTGTGGAGGTACTTAACCGGGTACAAGGTATCCCCCTGTATATTAATCTGCCGCGCTTTAGTAAATCCCGAAATCCCCGCATGGGCTCCCCTACCATAATGTGGAATGAAAAATGTAAACAAGCACGATTGGCGCGAAACTTCGACTTTAGATTTCAAAATGTATCATTACCACTGCTAATTTAAGTTCAATTACGAATGATTTCTGCACGTAATAAAAGGACACGTTAATCAGGCCCAACAATGTGGAGCTTATATGTCCGAAAACCATTTTTTTTATGATTTTTAGCGTCGACCTACACTGCCATCAAAATGGCTATGATCGTAATTTACCCACATGGATTTTATAAAGGTTAATTAAGAAACTTGCTCAATAATTAAAGAACTTCTAACGACGTTTACATAAGAGATTTTTATTCTACTATCTTAATGAATGCACACCCATATTATTTTTTAACCAGAAAATAAAATATTTACAAAAATAATGAGGAGGTCGTATGACTTAAATGTTCGACCCCTTTCGGGGCCAGTACCGAGCCAGCGGAGGTTTGTATGTCGAGCCCCCGAAGAGGTCCGTACCGAACTATACGGTTAAGGTTCTCTCCCTCAAACGCACCACCACCTCCTTCGTTAGCATGACTGCTTCGCAGAAGGAGGTGACCGCTTCCCATTCCCTCTCGATCCGGACCAAGGACTGAACAAGGGCCGGACGCTTTAACGTGTCCTCCTGGTGATCGTCACAATGGTGACACCCGGGCGTTTCTTCTGACGGCTTTTCATGCCGTCAAAAAATATTTTGGTATTATGGTTTTCTCACGATGTCTGTTTTACCGAAACAAGTGTCAATAAGACAATACATACATGAATCCGATGAATCAGCGGTGCATCGGTTCAGATTCAAAATCTGTGACTTAACATTCTTTACAAACACAGAAATTTAAAAACGTTGATACCATCTTAACGTAAGAAAAAGAAAATATCTAACTATTAAGTACATGGCGGTTGCCCAAAATGTTAAGGTCTATCTTACCTAATACCCATTATTTACAGATTTACAACGAAAGCCTAGAGTCCGGAACAAATAGGTACTCATTCTTATTACATTCATTACAATTGAGAATGCTATCATAAGCTTGCTTTCCCAACTATGACGACCTGGTTTGAACGATTTTTCGAGTTAAAAAACATCTAGGTAAGTTTAATTTGAACAGCAGTGACGGGCTAGACCCCATGCCCTAAGTTTCAATATAATCCAGATACGATTATTTTTATTGTTTTTAAAATTACTAGAATTATCGTCTTAATGTAAGAACGTTATAACTTTTTAGTTGTATTTGTACCAAATAACTTTTATTACATTTTCTAATGTGTTGTATTCTAAATACAACACATTAGAAAATGTACAGCATATGATGTTATAAAATATTAGGTCCTTACATATGAAATTGGCGTTTTGTATGGAAGGAACAAAAAGTCGAATATTTTTTAATATAATATATTTAATTAATCAAAGTATGAACCATTGTTTTCAATGCACTTTTGCCATCTTATAGGTAGTTCATTGATCCCTTTACTAGGTTCCTAGTTGACTACGGAACCCTAAAAAACCAGTCGGACGGGAATCAATAAAATCTTTGAAGGCGATTTGGACTGCCCCATCGGAGTTGAACTTTTTCCCTTGCAAAAAGTTATCCAAATTGCGAAAAAAATTGGTAATCTGTTGGAGCAAGGTCCGGGGAGTACGGAGGATGTCTAAGACATTCCAATTCAAGCTCTTCTAATTTGGTAGCCGTCTGTTGCGCAGTGTGTGGTCTGGCGTTGTCGTGAAGCAGCAGTGGCGTGGAGCGATTGACCAGCCTTGGTTGTTTAGCCGCTAGCTTTTCCATCATGGTTTGTAATTGCTGACAAAAGACATCAGCTGTAATAGTCTGGCCAGATTTGAGAAAACTGTAATGAACAATACCGGCACTAGTCCACCAAACGCTTACAAGTAACTTTTTTGGGGTTAATTTTCGCTTGGGGCAGGATTTGGCTGGCTGGCCAGGATCCAACCATTGCGCTGAGCGCTTCCGATTATCGTAAAGAATCCATTTTTCATCACAGGTAATGATTCGGTTTAAAATACCTTCATTATAATTAACACTTGAAACGGGATATTTACCATGTTTATTATTTATATTGAGTTTCCGATATTTCGGCGATGTTGCAAACGCCATGATCACGGATGAACTGAAGTTATTGCAGGTGGATGTTTACGAGCAGACAAAACGATCTACCCTCTTTCTTATTCGTTTTTTGCGTTCGTTACCACTAACACCGTCACTCACAACTCGATTTTGCTCTCGACACACAAAACTCACTGTATCAAGTAGCGATCTTTTTTCCCCACTTTTTGGGTTTTTACACAATTGAACCACTGGGTTCCAGGCTCTTGATAATTGAAACCCATCTTCTCGGTTGAAGTTCCTATATTTGGTAATCTCGATTGCTTCTCTTACCAATCTAGGAATATAGTGGCGTTCTGTCGAGATTACCTGAGGGTTATGTAACTCAATCCAGTGGTTCGATCCTGCTTCCAAAAGATGTTGAGCTATCGCCGACTTTTGTGTGTCATTATTTTTCACTGCCCTAATGTGCTCAGAAATCCTACAAGCCACAGTACGTTTCGTCTGACCGATGTATGATTTACCACAGCTACAGTCTACCTTATAAACACCAGGTTTTTCCAACGGAAAATTGTCCTTCGGCGAACGCAGCATCTGCGATACTTTCTTGAACGGAGTGAAGATAGTCTTTACGGCGTATTTCCGAAGAATGTTTGCAACCTTATCTGTCACTCCCTTCACGTATGGTAAAAATGCTGGCTGCCTCTCAACCTCGCATTTCCGGTGCTTAAAAAAGGTTTTTCGTCTACGTTGTGCGGTCTTCACATTATACCCATTCCTCTGTAGGACGTTCTGCACATGCGCTAACTCTGCTGGTAAATGTTTCTCGTCACACAGATCATACGCGCGGTTAGTAAGTGAGGTCACTACAGAGTTCAGCTGTCTGGGATGGTGGTGAGAATCAGCGTGTAAATAACGATCTGTGTGAGTTGGTTTCCTGTAGACAGAGTGACCCAAAGACCCATCAGCCCGAACTCTTATTTCCACATCCAAGAAGGAAATTGTCCTCTCGTTTTCCATCTCATAGGTGAACTTAATTTTAGTATGTATGCTGTTTAGGTGTGCCAAGCATACTTCTAGCTCATGTTCATCTCCTTCTATAATAGCAAAGACATCATCAACATACCTTTTCCAAAGTTTAATAGGTGTAGATACAGTGGAAATAGCCAATCCTTCAAAATGCTCCATCCAAATGTTGGCAACTACTGGAGCCACTGGACTGCCCATGGCTACACCATCAATCTGCAGGTAATACCGACCTTGATAGATGAAATAACTGGTAGATAAACAATGGTGTAGTAACGTGACGTATTCTACCGAGATGTTATTTTCTTGTAATTTCCTCTTAACTACTTCCATACAGTCCGCTACTGGAACATTCGTGAATAGGGACTCCACATCGAAACTGACCATTACGTCTTTTGTTTGGAGTTCAACGGATTGCAAGATGTCGATGAAATGCCGAGAGTCCCTCACATATGATGCTGATCGTCCAACCAATGGCTGAAGCACATTCGCTACATGTTTCGCTAGGTAGTACGTGGGCGAGTCAATCTGACTGACTATGGGCCGTAGCGGCACATTCTGCTTGTGTACTTTTGGTAAGCCATATAGTTTTGGCGGCTGTATATTTCTTGGACGCAGCAAGTACTTCGTTATATCATCTGTGATTATATGTTGATGCTCTTTTATCACCTTGCGTGTACTACGGTTCGTTCGTGCTGTCGGGTTATAATTTACTTCTTTGTAGGTGTTCACATCACTCAATAAGTTGCGAATCTTAGTATCGTACTCCGTAAAGTTCATGACTACAGTTGCATTACCTTTGTCCGCTTTAAGTACCAGTACGTCCTCATCCTTGCGGAGATCACGTAGTGCCGCTATTTCATCACCGGTGATATTCGGTGTTGGAGGTTTAGCGTGACGTAGCGCTACAGCAGCATCCTGCCTCAACACATCAGCATCACATGAAGGTATCATGTTACGTCTTATCGCTTCCTCTACACTTCCAATCACCTGTTCATAAGGGATGCGTTTCGGAGTAGGAGCAAAATTCAACCCTTTCTCAAGAACTCTAAGTGCACTTTGTGACAATTCCTTGCTGGACAAATTAATCACCGTTCGAGTGTCGTGTGAGTTGTCATAGTACCTCACCGGTTTTTGTTTTTGAATTAGTGATTCATATTTTTGTTGCTTTCTCAAAGCACTCATCTCTCGTGAGCGTTCAGCTTGCAAGTAGGTAATACGATCACAAACATCGAAATCACTCGGTGTCAACAAAGCACTGCATTCCAGATGTAAACAATACAACTCACGGTTGATGTCATCCATTTGGTGTCTGGTATTACGGATAACCTTACGCAACAATTTAACACTCGCATTACGTAGAACACTCGCGGAACCGTGGATGTCATGAACAGTTCATCCGTGATCATGGCGTTTGCAACATCGCCGAAATATCGGAAACTCAATATAAATAATAAACATGGTAAATATCCCGTTTCAAGTGTTAATTATAATATTAGTAACCATGTCAGTTTAAAGACTTATATCGCGAACCGGTACGGGCCGGATGGTGTAAAACTAGTGAAACATCTAGAACGTACGCGGAAAAAGTGTGGTTGTTTGAAGGAATCGTTGAGTTTTCTGATTAAGTGCAGGGATTCGGACGTTATCCCTGTGTGTGTGAGACTAAAACCACGTAAGGACATCCACGGTTCCGCGAGTGTTCTACGTAATGCGAGTGTTAAATTGTTGCGTAAGGTTATCCGTAATACCAGACACCAAATGGATGACATCAACCGTGAGTTGTATTGTTTACATCTGGAATGCAGTGCTTTGTTGACACCGAGTGATTTCGATGTTTGTGATCGTATTACCTACTTGCAAGCTGAACGCTCACGAGAGATGAGTGCTTTGAGAAAGCAACAAAAATATGAATCACTAATTCAAAAACAAAAACCGGTGAGGTACTATGACAACTCACACGACACTCGAACGGTGATTAATTTGTCCAGCAAGGAATTGTCACAAAGTGCACTTAGAGTTCTTGAGAAAGGGTTGAATTTTGCTCCTACTCCGAAACGCATCCCTTATGAACAGGTGATTGGAAGTGTAGAGGAAGCGATAAGACGTAACATGATACCTTCATGTGATGCTGATGTGTTGAGGCAGGATGCTGCTGTAGCGCTACGTCACGCTAAACCTCCAACACCGAATATCACCGGTGATGAAATAGCGGCACTACGTGATCTCCGCAAGGATGAGGACGTACTGGTACTTAAAGCGGACAAAGGTAATGCAACTGTAGTCATGAACTTTACGGAGTACGATACTAAGATTCGCAACTTATTGAGTGATGTGAACACCTACAAAGAAGTAAATTATAACCCGACAGCACGAACGAACCGTAGTACACGCAAGGTGATAAAAGAGCATCAACATATAATCACAGATGATATAACGAAGTACTTGCTGCGTCCAAGAAATATACAGCCGCCAAAACTATATGGCTTACCAAAAGTACACAAGCAGAATGTGCCGCTACGGCCCATAGTCAGTCAGATTGACTCGCCCACGTACTACCTAGCGAAACATGTAGCGAATGTGCTTCAGCCATTGGTTGGACGATCAGCATCATATGTGAGGGACTCTCGGCATTTCATCGACATCTTGCAATCCGTTGAACTCCAAACAAAAGACGTAATGGTCAGTTTCGATGTGGAGTCCCTATTCACGAATGTTCCAGTAGCGGACTGTATGGAAGTAGTTAAGAGGAAATTACAAGAAAATAACATCTCGGTAGAATACGTCACGTTACTACACCATTGTTTATCTACCAGTTATTTCATCTATCAAGGTCGGTATTACCTGCAGATTGATGGTGTAGCCATGGGCAGTCCAGTGGCTCCAGTAGTTGCCAACATTTGGATGGAGCATTTTGAAGGATTGGCTATTTCCACTGTATCTACACCTATTAAACTTTGGAAAAGGTATGTTGATGATGTCTTTGCTATTATAGAAGGAGATGAACATGAGCTAGAAGTATGCTTGGCACACCTAAACAGCATACATACTAAAATTAAGTTCACCTATGAGATGGAAAACGAGAGGACAATTTCCTTCTTGGATGTGGAAATAAGAGTTCGGGCTGATGGGTCTTTGGGTCACTCTGTCTACAGGAAACCAACTCACACAGATCGTTATTTACACGCTGATTCTCACCACCATCCCAGACAGCTGAACTCTGTAGTGACCTCACTTACTAACCGCGCGTATGATCTGTGTGACGAGAAACATTTACCAGCAGAGTTAGCGCATGTGCAGAACGTCCTACAGAGGAATGGGTATAATGTGAAGACCGCACAACGTAGACGAAAAACCTTTTTTAAGCACCGGAAATGCGAGGTTGAGAGGCAGCCAGCATTTTTACCATACGTGAAGGGAGTGACAGATAAGGTTGCAAACATTCTTCGGAAATACGCCGTAAAGACTATCTTCACTCCGTTCAAGAAAGTATCGCAGATGCTGCGTTCGCCGAAGGACAATTTTCCGTTGGAAAAACCTGGTGTTTATAAGGTAGACTGTAGCTGTGGTAAATCATACATCGGTCAGACGAAACGTACTGTGGCTTGTAGGATTTCTGAGCACATTAGGGCAGTGAAAAATAATGACACACAAAAGTCGGCGATAGCTCAACATCTTTTGGAAGCAGGATCGAACCACTGGATTGAGTTACATAACCCTCAGGTAATCTCGACAGAACGCCACTATATTCCTAGATTGGTAAGAGAAGCAATCGAGATTACCAAATATAGGAACTTCAACCGAGAAGATGGGTTTCAATTATCAAGAGCCTGGAACCCAGTGGTTCAATTGTGTAAAAACCCAAAAAGTGGGGAAAAAAGATCGCTACTTGATACAGTGAGTTTTGTGTGTCGAGAGCAAAATCGAGTTGTGAGTGACGGTGTTAGTGGTAACGAACGCAAAAAACGAATAAGAAAGAGGGTAGATCGTTTTGTCTGCTCGTAAACATCCACCTGCAATAACTTCAGTTCATCCGTGATCATGGCGTTTGCAACATCGCCGAAATATCGGAAACTCAATATAAATAATAAACATGGTAAATATCCCGTTTCAAGTGTTAATTATAATATTAGTAACCATGTCAGTTTAAAGACTTATATCGCGAACCGGTACGGGCCGGATGGTGTAAAACTAGTGAAACATCTAGAACGTACGCGGAAAAAGTGTGGTTGTTTGAAGGAATCGTTGAGTTTTCTGATTAAGTGCAGGGATTCGGACGTTATCCCTGTGTGTGTGAGACTAAAACCACGTAAGGACATCCACGGTTCCGCGAGTGTTCTACGTAATGCGAGTGTTAAATTGTTGCGTAAGGTTATCCGTAATACCAGACACCAAATGGATGACATCAACCGTGAGTTGTATTGTTTACATCTGGAATGCAGTGTTTTGTTGACACCGAGTGATTTCGATGTTTGTGATCGTATTACCTACTTGCAAGCTGAACGCTCACGAGAGATGAGTGCTTTGAGAAAGCAACAAAAATATGAATCACTAATTCAAAAACAAAAACCGGTGAGGTACTATGACAACTCACACGACACTCGAACGGTGATTAATTTGTCCAGCAAGGAATTGTCACAAAGTGCACTTAGAGTTCTTGAGAAAGGGTTGAATTTTGCTCCTACTCCGAAACGCATCCCTTATGAACAGGTGATTGGAAGTGTAGAGGAAGCGATAAGACGTAACATGATACCTTCATGTGATGCTGATGTGTTGAGGCAGGATGCTGCTGTAGCGCTACGTCACGCTAAACCTCCAACACCGAATATCACCGGTGATGAAATAGCGGCACTACGTGATCTCCGCAAGGATGAGGACGTACTGGTACTTAAAGCGGACAAAGGTAATGCAACTGTAGTCATGAACTTTACGGAGTACGATACTAAGATTCGCAACTTATTGAGTGATGTGAACACCTACAAAGAAGTAAATTATAACCCGACAGCACGAACGAACCGTAGTACACGCAAGGTGATAAAAGAGCATCAACATATAATCACAGATGATATAACGAAGTACTTGCTGCGTCCAAGAAATATACAGCCGCCAAAACTATATGGCTTACCAAAAGTACACAAGCAGAATGTGCCGCTACGGCCCATAGTCAGTCAGATTGACTCGCCCACGTACTACCTAGCGAAACATGTAGCGAATGTGCTTCAGCCATTGGTTGGACGATCAGCATCATATGTGAGGGACTCTCGGCATTTCATCGACATCTTGCAATCCGTTGAACTCCAAACAAAAGACGTAATGGTCAGTTTCGATGTGGAGTCCCTATTCACGAATGTTCCAGTAGCGGACTGTATGGAAGTAGTTAAGAGGAAATTACAAGAAAATAACATCTCGGTAGAATACGTCACGTTACTACACCATTGTTTATCTACCAGTTATTTCATCTATCAAGGTCGGTATTACCTGCAGATTGATGGTGTAGCCATGGGCAGTCCAGTGGCTCCAGTAGTTGCCAACATTTGGATGGAGCATTTTGAAGGATTGGCTATTTCCACTGTATCTACACCTATTAAACTTTGGAAAAGGTATGTTGATGATGTCTTTGCTATTATAGAAGGAGATGAACATGAGCTAGAAGTATGCTTGGCACACCTAAACAGCATACATACTAAAATTAAGTTCACCTATGAGATGGAAAACGAGAGGACAATTTCCTTCTTGGATGTGGAAATAAGAGTTCGGGCTGATGGGTCTTTGGGTCACTCTGTCTACAGGAAACCAACTCACACAGATCGTTATTTACACGCTGATTCTCACCACCATCCCAGACAGCTGAACTCTGTAGTGACCTCACTTACTAACCGCGCGTATGATCTGTGTGACGAGAAACATTTACCAGCAGAGTTAGCGCATGTGCAGAACGTCCTACAGAGGAATGGGTATAATGTGAAGACCGCACAACGTAGACGAAAAACCTTTTTTAAGCACCGGAAATGCGAGGTTGAGAGGCAGCCAGCATTTTTACCATACGTGAAGGGAGTGACAGATAAGGTTGCAAACATTCTTCGGAAATACGCCGTAAAGACTATCTTCACTCCGTTCAAGAAAGTATCGCAGATGCTGCGTTCGCCGAAGGACAATTTTCCGTTGGAAAAACCTGGTGTTTATAAGGTAGACTGTAGCTGTGGTAAATCATACATCGGTCAGACGAAACGTACTGTGGCTTGTAGGATTTCTGAGCACATTAGGGCAGTGAAAAATAATGACACACAAAAGTCGGCGATAGCTCAACATCTTTTGGAAGCAGGATCGAACCACTGGATTGAGTTACATAACCCTCAGGTAATCTCGACAGAACGCCACTATATTCCTAGATTGGTAAGAGAAGCAATCGAGATTACCAAATATAGGAACTTCAACCGAGAAGATGGGTTTCAATTATCAAGAGCCTGGAACCCAGTGGTTCAATTGTGTAAAAACCCAAAAAGTGGGGAAAAAAGATCGCTACTTGATACAGTGAGTTTTGTGTGTCGAGAGCAAAATCGAGTTGTGAGTGACGGTGTTAGTGGTAACGAACGCAAAAAACGAATAAGAAAGAGGGTAGATCGTTTTGTCTGCTCGTAAACATCCACCTGCAATAACTTCAGTTCATCCGTGATCATGGCGTTTGCAACATCGCCGAAATATCGGAAACTCAATATAAATAATAAACATGGTAAATATCCCGTTTCAAGTGTTAATTATAATATTAGTAACCATGTCAGTTTAAAGACAAATACCTTCATTGTTGTGCCGGTTCAGTAATGTAACGCAGCAGTCGACGCGCGTTTGCCGGTTTGCTTCAGTCAATTCGTGAGGTACCCACCTTTCAAGCTTTTTAATCTTCCCAATTTGCTTCAAGTGAATTAAAACAGTTTTATCACTAACATCGAAGCCTGCAGCTAACTCGGACGTGGTTTGCGATGGGTCCGCTTCCACAATAGCCTTCAATTCTCCATTATCAACTTGGGTCTCAGGCCGTCCACGGGGCTTGTTCTGCAGGTCGAAATTTCCAGAACGAAAACGTTGGAACCAAAAACGAACTGTGTTTTCTTTTGCAACATGACCGCCATACACATCATTCACCCTTCGAGTCGTTTCCGCAGCACTAGTGCCACGGCGGAACTCGTACTCGTAAATAATGCGATATTTTAAATTTTCCATTTTGTAAAATGAGTGACGCAAACAGAAAAAACAGAAGAAAAAAAACAAATGAATGACGGTCATCGAAGCACAAATACATGAGTAAATAGCTGTACAAATTTGAATTTGGAATTCCTTACCAAAGAGGAGAAATTCGTGATTAAAGTGGCCAGTACGAAAAACGCCAATTTCATATGTAAGGACCTAATACTTGTAGAGCATTCAAACTCATAAAAATGAAATAAATTATGAAAAAAATGAAATTCAAAATTAATAAAAAAAAACAAAAGCTATTTTGACCTTCATTTTATTTTATAAAACTCTCTACTTACTCCCTTTCCAACGATATATGTCACATGGCCTTCAAATCATTCATTATGTGGTTGTAAAAAAAATTGGTTGCCTGTAAAGTCGGTATACGGGCGAAAGTTTTACGGGACAACGACTTTGAGTGGTTTATGTCTGTCTCTCTCGCTCTTGGGCGGGGACGCGTGCCTCTCACTCGCTCTCATTGTGAGCGCATAACGTGAGCGGAGCGTAACGCAGTTTCTTGAAGTGTCACCCGGCAAACCAATTTATAAGACGTTGTCACGTCAAAAAACAACTTAGACAGTGTCAGGGTAATGAAAAACAAAGTTTTATTTTTTTATTAAGTTTAAATGACAGATTCTGTTCAAAATGACTTCCTCTGTTGCGAATGCACGCACGACATCTTTTTCTTATTCCTACAGCCGTCGTCCTAGGTATCATTCCTTCTTTCATTATCGGTATTTATTCTTTGTTCTAAAATCTCCCTGGGCGCCAAATACCCTAAACATTGAATAAAATATTTCCTTTCTTCATCATCATCTGCCTAGCCTTTTCCCAACTATGTTGGGGTCGGCTTCCAGTCTTACCGGATGCAGCTGAATACCAGTATTTTACTTGGAGCGACTGCCTATCTAACCTCCATAACCCAGTTAATACTGGGTAATACGATACCCCTTGGTAAGACTGGTTGTCAGACTTTCGGGACACTGACTACCTACTGTAACGACTGTCAAAGATCTACAAATGACAGCCGGGACCAACAGCTTAACGTGCTTTCCGAGGCACGGAGGAAACTCGGTATGTAATGGGTGGTCACCCATCCACAGACCAACCTAGGCAAGCGCGGCTTAACCTAAAGATCGAACTGAGCGGCTGCTATTATTTAGCCACGAGCTCCTCAAAATATTTCCTTTCTTGAACCTTATAAATCCCTATTCCTCAGATTTTTTAAATTTTTCCCTACCTTTTAATACTCAAAAAAGGCACATTAATACAACTAGTGCCACACAACAAAATAGGGTTTAGGCGCATTAGGGCTAATACTCATTTTGTCAATCGACTCCCTAATGGACTACTTCTCATAATGGCCACTTCTCATTTTTACTACTTCTGATTAGGGTTACTTATCACTTGGAAATAGCTTAATAACCTACTTAAGAGTTTGATGTTGCAAGAATTTTGGTAAACCGTGAGTCAATATAAAATGTTTATGCAATGCAAGTACGTAACGTAGATGCCTTAGCAAACTTATTATGTGCGTTCCAAAACTCCCATTTGCAACTTTATACCTTTGTTTTAAATTCCATGTTGTTGTATTTTGTTTTTTTGGTAAAACTTCAACAACTGCAATAGATACTATTATTGTGTACGCTAGGGTACTCCATATCCGGTGTCTGCCTTTAAGAATTATTCCTCAGTCGTGGTACGATTATGAAACGTATTAGCATTATTGTTTGTAAGAGTTATTGTACTTTCGATACGTTTGCTTTGTTGCAGGATGTTTCGTGATATTTGTTTGTCAAACTTTAGAGAAATGATATTGCGAATTTGTAGTTATTGCGAGATTCTCTTCTTTAAGTTCTTTAAGTAGGTACTTCCAGTAAAGTCCTAAGGTTTGATTGGGTAATAGTCCTTAAATAAAACAGTTTTTTGTTTATTTCACTATGGAATACAGCTAAGTAGGTATATACATAACAAAAAAATTATAAAAAAAAAACTTAAGTTTTATTGTGGTATTATGTGCTAAATACCTACCGTATTTCACACAAATTCTTGTCGAATATTCATTTTTAATTGTTACTAAAAGCTATAAGCAGATCATCTACAGATACATAGAAACTAAAATAATTTATTGTAAAAGACTAGCAGACCGGAGTAGACGTTGCCCTGCCCTTTGTATAGCACATAAAGTTTGGTGGCATATCGACAGCAGCGCCACCAATCGGGTTCAATTGTGTTTTCAAATCATCCAAGGATTATTAATATATGTAACACATAATTTCTTTCAAATAGGTCCTGCCTTTTAGGAGAAACAAAGTTGCAAAAACAAACCACTCACTCAACCAGATCACTCTGGTCGTGTTATTCAAAAGACAACTTTATAAAGGACCAACGTAAATGATTGAATGAAAAAAGTCCTAATTTCAAACATTTACGACTACACTGTTATCCTATGAAATATAATTGAAATTCGTTTGTCCCGTGACGAAGGCCTTCTCTTATTCTCTCCATTTTGGTCTATTAGTACATTATAGAGGGTCCGAAATGGCCGCTTTAATAGGATCATAATAGGTTAATAATATGAAATAGGTTACCATTCGTACAATGGTCGCAGTGACAATACACCATATTAACTCCTTCTGTGACCATTTTAAGAATTTTAACGTAATTCATATTTTTGTCAAACTCAAAGCATTTATTTCAATAAGACCATCACAGGCACTTTTGAATGTCATAAAAACAAAAAAAAAGATGCTGCTACAGTCCTAGTCACAAGGACATAATAACTTGTGAAAGTACTGTAGTAAATGATTCTGCTAAAGCAGCTATTTTCCTATATATATTCCTAGCTATATTCCTGTTCTAGTCCCAATCCTTATTTTATTTTATTTATTTGGCTCACCAACAATTGAATACACAGTACAGGTTAAGAAGAACATCGAATAAACATAATGACTAGTGTACCAATTTCTTATAGGTAAGCACATCATGCATTATATTAATGTGTTATAATAACTACTCTAAAAGTTCAAAGCTTGTAGAATAGCTTTATTAAGACTTAAAACTATATTGGTTAAAATTTAAATTAAATTAACATGTAAGCCTAAACACTAAAGTTATTTTACAAGTTGTTATAAATAACGCTTATCGCTACCTTTATCGTTTTTTCTTCCCATCTTCTAAGATGGTGTCCTTTTTTCACTCAAATAATTACTTTAACACAAGTCTGGTATAGGTGTGCCCTTATTGGACAATAAGGAAAACACTTTTAGTAATCGAACATGAGGCAACCAAGACGTCACGTTATCACCCCGAAGGTTGCCAGACGGATACATTCCTAACACTTCCATTGAATCACCAGGCGATTGGGAATGCCCAACAAGCCATCATTCGGCACAAGGCCTGCATAGCAAATCGTGACACCAATTGGTATCCGCCGTGGTTTCTCGACGTTGCTCAAGTTACTAGTTCAAATGCTTTTGTTCAGCTATCTTTAATTGTTTGAAAGTGAATGTTGTTCTATCTGGTATTCCCGAAGATCACAGGCATGTGCACTATGACAGAAAAAAATGAAAGCTATTATACAGTTAAAGAATAATGCCAGATGTCCATAGTAACTTTGGTTCAGTATTAATTTGTCACGGGCAGTGTATATTCTAACGTTTTTTTTGTGTTGTTCAATGTCAAAAGCAGTTCTGAGATTTCCACTTTTACATTAAACTTCTAAAAAAGAAGTTTTTAAATTGGAGGTTATTTATTTTTACAGAGAGAAAATTAAACAACAAAAATATAAAGTTGTTGAAAAGTTTTTTTTTTTACTATTATTTTATTCATTAACATCATCATCAATTTCAATATTATAGTTCTTGAATTCGAGATTTAAATAAAAAAAACGTTGCCAGTCTTGCTACTGTAATCGATATACGTATATAGGAACATTTATCGATTTAAAAAATATCGATGTCAATAGAAATATTTGTCGATATCGATATAAACATTCATTGATATCGATAGAAACATGTATCGACGCCGATAGAAACATTTGTCGATATCGATAGAAAAAAATATCGATGTCGATAGAAACATTTATCGATATCGATATAAACCGATATCGATGAAAGCAGATATCGATATAAATAGATATCGATAAAAACAGATATCGATGTTGTTATGACAGTTATAGAAGTTAGTTATGTAGGTATAGTGCGACATGCGCGTCGCGCGTAAGAGGCGTACATTCGTCAGTGCAAGAAACAGCTTATTAATCGAAGGCCGCGTCTGATTTAACAGTGGCGACGAGTAGCCCACCCACTCACATTAAAAAAATGAGTAATTTTATCGGATCTGTTCCTACTTTTGATTTCAGCCAGGACTGAAATATCTTTAACGAAAAACTTTCTCAATGGTTAACGGCAAATACGATGCTAATAAAAGGAGAAGGGAAAGATGTTCAAGAAAAGGCGGTACTGTTAAGTGCACTCAACGACGACGCGTATAAGTTGGTACGCGAGTTAACGACCCCAAAAGCAGTACAAGATATATCTTAGAGTGAGTTGACTGCAGAATTGGATAAGCACTTTATGCCCAAAAAGTCCGTGTGAAAGTATCCGCTGAAAGGCGCAAGTTTTATACGGCGGGGCAGGAGACAACGAAAGATTTGACTCAATGGGCAGCCCGCGTAAGACGGCTGACGGTGGACTGCAGCTTCAGGGCGGCCCTTGACGAGATGTTGCGAGATAGATTCATAATAGGTATGTGTCCGGGAGCTGAACAGGACAACTGTACATGGATGAAAAAGCGACATCAACCTAGTCAAACGCACTAGAAGTAGAGCAATAAGCGTGCAGAGTGCGACGAGAGCAGCGAGGCAATCTACAGCGGCAGTAACATCGACGTCTGAGGAAGTATTCAAGATATTTGCGGGGCAGTCAGAGTTCTCAAAATGTGGCGTGTGCGGTTATAACAATCATACAGCTGACAACTGTCGATCCTCAAATTAAAAATGTACAAAATGCGGAGTTAAAGGACATTTGAAAAGAATACAATGTGCAACAATAAAAGTGGTCATATTAATTGCCTGAAGTCTTGTGATGATAACGATGACGACGGTAAGAGTATTCTTATTTGTAACATTCGTAGTTATAGCGGCAAGCCGATTACGTTGTCTGTTGATGTAAACGGTCAAATGTTTAATTTTAATTAGACAGCGGATCTTGTGCTACTGCTATTTAATTTGCTATTTATGAGAAATTCTTCAAAAATGTAAATTCTACAAAAATTATGAAGAAAAAAGTGTTTTTTTTTACGTTCAAAATTAATAGTCCACTTGTTGACATAATCGCCAATGCCCATGCCACCTTTTAAATTAAAGTAATCTGTGTGTTCAGCAGTTCAATGCCAATGATGCGGGTCTAAAGAAGGTTTGTATGCTCTACGCTAAATTCATTAAACGGTTATATTTACCTATTAACCGGTAAAAGGCCGTTTAAACAGTTGTTTTTCCAAAGGACAGGCGTTATTGTATGTTATTGTCAGTGGTTTGGTGTTCAAACGATCTCGTGAACCGTTATAAATCGCGGTATTGTTCGCTTCTCTTGTTTGTTCACTGAAAGGGAAATTGTGAAAACGTGGTGTTTAGTGTTGCCGTGATTTTTTTCATTAATTAAACAGATTTGTAGGTGCCTACTGTTTCGATATCGATCTCTGTAGACGACAGGCAGTTGATGATGCTAAAAATGGCTGATTACTACTTTTAAAAGCTTTATAGAGAAGGAAAATGGGTGGGTTTTTGTCAGTAAAACTAAGTTTGACTCTTAAGACACTTAAGTTCTATTAAGTCATATCAAACACGTAGGTCTTCGTAGTTAATGTTTAAATCCTGAGTAAAAAGCTTCCACTAAGTAGTTACACAGCTCAAGGTACTATAAATAGGTAAATGGGTAAGGTAATTACTTGTGCCCAATAGAGGATGAGTCGACAATAAGGGGTTGAATCGTGACTCTGACTTTACACGCAAACATGGTTTATTTAGGACTGGTAGAGACAGAATGACATGTTAAGACAAATATCTATTTATGTTTTATTAGAAAAAATGTGTAAGTACTGTGCTCATTCTCATGCTCATTTCATTGGATACCAGTTACAACAAATTAGAAAAAGCTCTACTATAATGATCTACTTTTATAAAACTTGCAATTTAACAAAAGCAATCTAACAGCTTGCAATTTTTAAATCAAATCAAAATGGTTTTATTTCACATAGGCCTACATGGGCACTTATAAAACGTCGATAAAGGGTGCATGGTTCGGCTTGGTCGTTACCTATGGAGAAGATCCGACCAGAAACTCCATGGCTACTCTTTTAAATCATTTAGTTCTAAAGTGTTGTAGTTACAGCGTTAGCACATTAAAGGACAACTCGATTTAGAACTGACTTTAAATACCTGACACTCAAAATGGCCCACGTTGGGCGCCATCCTTAACTCTTGCAAATAAATTACGGGTGAGATGTGATTGTGCTTTGACAGATATGCTTGATGTTATTTCCAGAAAATTGAAAAAAGTCGACATATCCTGCAAATAACTGACGCCCAAAGTGGCCCACGTTGGGCGCCAACCCTAACTCTTTTGATGACGGACGGTCTTGTGCCACGCGTTACCATATTATAATATCACACCCTACTTTATAGTGCTGAAATATTAAGTGTGTTTCGGCTCAAGCCTGCTAAACTATTAAACAGTAAGGTGTTAAGTTGAAGTACAGTCACGGGCACCAATATGTACACGCTAAACAAAGTTCTAAAAGGGTTTTCTCAGGTACTTAAAAATTATTGCAATATAATTTTGAGATATGACTTATGAGAAATATGATTATTTACTACGATATTTATTATTATTTGTATACAAAAATACTACGATCTTAACAACATTAAATAGTTCATTGTCAATTTATGAGGATAAACAGTCAGAGGAGCTCCTGGGTAAATAATAGCAGCCGCAAAGCACGTTAAGCTGTTTTCACCGATAGCACACAATAGAGTAGGAGTTAAAATAGTCTTTATTTATGGTCGTGACTGTACTTACCTTCTACGTCAACGAAAGATGTTAAGATTTATTACGCTACCTACTTTGATACGTGTGCTCAAATTAGGATATGTAATTTTGACTGTAAATTTTATAATTTCGGAACAGTGGAGCTCTCTGGTTTTTGGTTTCTGCCTACCCCAGTGAGAAAAAGACGTGAGTTTATGATTGTTAGCTTATTTGAATTTCTTAGCCTACAAGCAGTGCAGAATTACACGTTTCCAAAAAATATGTTTTTCTCCTATTATCGCATTGGCACGCACTGATGGTTTCAAGAGCAATTTGCGCAAAATATGCCGTGACGTCTGACAGGAGAGAATAGAAAAGAGAACATGTTGTTCCGACCCCAAATAGAATGGGACAAGAGCAGGAAAATTATATCCAAAAGCAGCATTCAGTTGCTCCACAATAGGAGTTACTCCTGTATCATGGGTGCGTTTACAAACATTTAAACTCACATACACAAACAGCCAGACCCGAAACAACTACCTGTAGGTCATACAAATATTTGTTCCGAATCGAACCTGCGACACGCAGCGCAGCAGTCGATCGCTCAGCCACTGCGCCAACCGTGTCGTCATTCTGAACGTAATAGTTGTACGTTTTGACTATCCCTTTCAAAATCAGGGGTCAAATAAACTCACTTTCGCTATTATAATACTAGTAAGGTTGTATAGGTACTACAGAACTCCCTTATTTTCCTAAAGATACAAAAAAAACAACGTCGTTCCTATTGTTAGAGCTCCAAATATAGGTAACTCAGTGTTTCGGTTCACATTCGAAGGCCGGTCAACCGCTCCATCACGCTCGTTGGCCTGACACTCAGATCCAAGATAAGATTGAACTACTTCCGATTCACCTACTAGTTCTACGGCCTTCAGGTCATCGAAGCGCTTATTTACTATAAGTAGTATTGTTATGTTGTCAGTCTGTTTTGATTAAACTTAAGAAATAATAAAATGATTATTAGTACCGCACAGCTACCCTACCATGACGTCTTAAAGCAGAACTTATTCCACTGAGGGAATGAGACAGAGCTATACAGGGTGTCTAGCACCATCTCTTTCCCTCAGTGGAATAAGTTCTGTTTTAAGACGTCATAGTAAGTACAGGACAACACAATAACACAAAATTACCGAACAGAACAAAAACATTAATAAGACATTAACTAAATAGGCCATGTAAGAGGCACCAGGTTTTTAGTTATAAACTTACTAGCTTTTGCCCGCGGCTTCGCTCGCGTTAAATTCAGGGTAACACAGTTCCCCTTGCGCCTTATTGATTTGTAATAGCAACGCTAAGTTTTCCCTTTTCTTCCCTCTTTCTCACTCACATCCCACTTTAAAAAAAAAAATAGCCTACGTCCGTCTCCTGGTTCCCAACTATCTCTGTACCAAAATTCATCAAAATCGGTTTAGCCATTAAAGCGTGAAGAGGTAACAAACAAACAAACAAACTCACTTTCGCTTTTATAATATTAGTAAGGAAGTAAGGATAATGCTTGGTTGAAAACTTGTCAACATTTTTGACTGTTCCAAAAGTTGATTTATGAAGTTTGTATTCCAAAAATAAAAATATAACAATACAGTGAACGTTGTTGCAGATATCTTCATTATAACAAACAGACATCGCAAATACGAAAATTAAAAATTTCGGAACGGATTTTTAAATAATGTCACAGCACTATGCTGAGATAGGAAGCTTTTCGGTCTCGTATCCGCTCTATTGCTTCTGGAAACGATCGTTTCCAAACAAAAAACCGAACTTTGCTCGTGGAAACAATTGTTTCCAAGTCTTCATTTTTGTTAAACGACTTAAAACTCTATTAATATGACGTTAGAGTCCTTTCAAAACCTCTTAAAATCATAGACTAGGAACAGATCTACCGAATGAACGCAAGTTTATAACACCCATAGACAAAATTATATTTAATCTTTTGAAGTGAAATTGAAGTCACCATTTTATAACTTTCTGTGATCAAAGTTAGTGAGTGCTCCAAGAATTATTAAACCTTTTATGGATTGTTATTAAGCTACTCTTTGTAAATAACTGGTACTCATCATCTGCCTAGCCTTTTCCCAACTATGTTGGGGTCGGCTTCCAGTCTAGCGACTGCCTATCTGACCTCCACAACCCAGTTAGTACTAGGTAATGCGATACCCCTTGGTAAGACTGGTTGTCAGACTTTCGGAACACTGACAAGCTGTATAACAACTGTAAAAGATCTACAAATGTTGCGAGGCACGGAGGAAACTCGGTATGTAACGGGTGGTCACCCATCCACAGACCAACCTAGCCAAGCGTGGCTTAACCCAAAGATTGACCCCGAGCGGCTGCTATAATTTAGCCACGAACTCCTCCTTGTAAATTACTGGTACTCATCTGCCTAGCCTTTTCCCAACTATGTTGGGGTCGGCTTCCAGTCTAACCGGATGCAGCTGAATATCAGTATTTTACATGGTATTTAAATTACTGGTACTACAGACCTGAAATCAAACCATGGTCAACATGATATTAAAGAAATCCAAGTGTGTGGCAACGTGTATTTAAAAAAAAAACTTCAGGAAAATACTAGATATACTAGGATCAAGTAGGTAGAACGAATTTGGTACCTACTCTAGTACCAAATTTAAGTAAGCGGTTGTAGATAACAAGTAGATCTTAAGGTGAAAGCTCCAACCTACCCGCGAAATTCAAATTTTCTTACGTTTTTTGCAATTTTCAGGCCAGTGCTAGGTTGTATGTTGATTAAAATATTATTCGCGGCTGTAAGACGTATGTAATTATAGAATTATAATCATCAAAATCACCAATACAACCCTCCAAGTTCATAAAGGCGTAGGAACAAAAAAAAAACAGAAAAAGTCTTTCCTACAGCTTGGAGCTTTCACCTTAAGTCTGTGCATAATTTAGGGTTTGAATTTGCTCAATTTATACATATAACAGATTACCTAGTTCACTAGATTGTTAAAGCAATATTTTAAAACCTAACAATACACTAGGTTCTTAGATTTTATATTATGGTTAGAGTTCACAAAAAAATTGTCAGCACAATAGTTAGGAGACAGCTCGCCAGAGGGCGCGGGCGACGTTGAGTGATCGTGAGGTCCTCCGCGACGCTACACGATTACCCGAGTCCTCCATCAATCTCCCGCCTGGAGACGAGTAATCGATTACAATAAGGACTTACTACGAGGGAAACTCGATAACTTAGATACTATCGTTACTTGAAAATATTTGTTGGGGAGCAAAACTAATAATGAAATGTACGAGTTCAGGGAATCCTTACTAATATTATAGAAGCGAAAGAGAAATCTTGTCTAACCGCAATAATTATGAAAATTGTTTCTACATCCCTGAATCAATTATTTCATCAACATCACCATTGAATAGATTATTGTTTATAATTTATGTTAATTTTACGACTTTAACACCTATAATAGCTTCATTATCTTGCCAATCATTTTAAAACAAATAATTGTTTTGTTTTGATTTTCATGTCTCTTCTCTTAGATTATGTAGATCTAAAGGATTTGAGGAAAAACGACTTAATCACCAGCCTTAAAAGGCCATTTAAGCTTCCAGTTGTGAAATCTAACACGTTGCAGACTATTTTATGTTTTAACTACGGCCTGTTTCTCGATCCTCTTCCAAAGATTATCGCAAACTACAGACGTTAGCGGCGTTGCGGGTGACATTTGATTTTACAAACTAACATTACATTATTATATATTTGCGGATGGGAAATCATCAAATAACTTCCCATGTTCTAGGAGGCGCAGTTGGGAGTGTCAGACTAAAACCCACCCATTTCCCTTTATGTTCCGGGGCCGCGGTATCTCTTTCGAACATCCCGCAACCCTGGCAGGCCCCCCGCTTTGCTGACATCTGATTGAGGCGCGCGTGAAACACTAACGTTCCGTCGACACGGCCTGCCGTCAAAAGACGGACGGACGGTGAGCTACCCATTACTCACCGTCACATGCCCGTATCTAGGGTGCCGAGAGTCGTCTCGAGACGCCGCCGCCGTCGACACGGCTTCTCACAAAACCTTGAGTTACTTATTTCTCATGTCTATGATAAAAGTACCCACATAGAAGCATTTTTAAAAGAATGTTTAACATTTGTTTGTAATAATGACATGACTACTTATGCCAGATATCTGGGTTGAGGTTAAAATAATAAAACATTATGTTAGTTGGCACATAATGTAATAATTATTTTGCAACAGCTGGGTTTTTCCAATGGCGGATGCAAAATATATTATAGATACTTCCGTACTTAACTTATTTTATTTATGTAAGTACACACCATTTTTTTGCGGATGGTAAAGGAAGTGTCAAACTTGAACTGACTAAAACTTACCCGTGTTCCTTCTTTTGCTCTTAATGTCTCAGAGCCGCGGTATCTCTTTCGAACAACCTACAAACCCCAGCAGGCAGTGGCCCTGGCAGGTCCTTCTGGTGGTGCGTACCTCAGGTTCGAACTCGAAATCTTTGACCTGACAGTCCAACAGTTACACCAATAAGCTATCACTGCTTCGCAAACACAGATTTTCTCAGAAAATGTAGAGAGTTACAAATAACGGTGGTTTATTGATAAAGATTGATACAGATTAATAAAGCACACCAAGGTGGAAGAAGCACATAATTATTGACATTATTATTCAAATATTCTAGTGCTAGATAAACGGTTAAGATAATAAACGACGCTATTTACATAAAACACGTAGGAAACATGCCTAAATGATAAGACGTTTTATTGCAAGAATAATGGTATACTGAAATATCCACCAGCTATAGGATTTGCGGGGAAGACTAGGATGGGTAAGACCTCGCATAGACCAAGAAAGTATTTCATACAAAATTCAACCGACTCCAAAAATACACCAAACAATAAAAATAATAACTTTAGCTGCCAGTGACTTTTGTTTTTTTGATTCAGATTTTTGGGTTAATTACCCAAACGGTAAAACGGGACCCAATTAACAAGACTCCGCTGTTCTTCCGTCTGTCAGACTGGCTGGTGGCTAAAGTTGACAAGGCTGGTGCCTATATCTCGTGAACCTTGATAGACAGTTGAAATTTTCACAGATGATGTATTTCTGTTGCCGCTATAACAACAAATACTAAAAACAGAATCAAATAAATATTTAAGGAAATATACACTTTTACATTTTTATCCAACAAGTTACTTCTCCAATCCAGTTTATTTTTCACTGGTTTACAATTAAATACTCTTACTTTTCGCACCCCAAGATTTTAAAAATAAAACTAGCTGCACCCAGCAGTTTCAGCCACTGATCAGCTACTCTCCTAGAGGCTCCTAGACCCTAAGTCATAAGGGTGGCCCTCTTATGACTTAAGGGTGTGAGAATATTTTACGACCGATTCTCAGACCTACCGAAAATATATTTTTTTTTTAAATCGGTCAATTCGTTTCGGAGGAGTATGGCAACTAAAACTGTGACACGAAAAATTTTAGTTTAAATAGAAAGAAAAATGTTCCTTACTTTCGAATTTCGATCGAGAAAAAGCTATGAGGTTGGGGAAAAATAAGGTTGTAGTTGAGTTGTAGTGTAACAATCTTGTTACCTCTATATCTGAGCAAGATAAATGAGTTCCAATAGGATTTCAGAGGGATCTTTTTTAGTAATCGTGTGTAACTTAAATTGTGTTTTATTACAAGCTATGAGGGTCTACTTGGTGAAATCTGTCAGCAATCTTACTTAGATAGTCTGTTTAGGGATTTGAGGAAAATTCGTAGGTACTACGTTTTTCAAATCTCTCTCTTTTTGGAATTTGGTTTTTATTCTTGATTTATCAAAGGATTCCAGAGCTATTAGGATATCCTCTGAAGATATCCAAGATCAGTGTAAGTAACTAGTGAGGTTTATTTTGATGAGCTGTATAATTTAAAACATGCATGTACTAATCCAAATACAATAGCAGAATACAACTGCTAACGGTAGTAAGATACATCTCGGTTTCTGATTGTAAAGCCAAATGACACTTTACGCTACTTGGGAGTCAAACCCATCATCTTATTCTCAGCAGTCGCGTTTGCGACCACAAGACCAGGGACGGGAATGATAATTAACATAAACTGCTTTGTAAAAAGGAAATTAAATTATGTTTTACACCTCCGCTATTCTTTCCTGATTAATTTCGTTGCGGAATCTTTGACTTCGGACTTCGTCGTGCTTCATTGTCTCGGCGCTTTTCTGGTGGTCGCCACTGTAGATTCTGGCTTTCTAGAGTTGTTGCTGGGAATAATGTGACGGGCATGTTAGAAGAAAAAAACTTAAGAGGTGTCAAGGGACACATAAATGGAACGAAGTTATAATTTAATATGTACAAAAAACCTGCATACATTCAACAAAAATAATCGTCGCGAAAGACGAAACGAACATAACTGGCTTGCTTTCTATGAGAGAGAGAGACAGACAGAGAAACACGCGCACGTCGCACGGCGACTATAGCAAAAAGTGTCGTTACAACTTTTGGTCTTATTTTTTTCCGTCTATACCCCTTTCGTAACGCGCGATAAGGAACTTCGGTCCAAAAAAACTTAATAACAAAATGTTAAAAACCACTCATTTAGAACCGATGCAGCAATGTACAGTTAACTTCATTGTATGTATTTCAAAGCTTGTTACTGCTAGACGGATGCAATTGTTTCTGTTTTAAGGCAAGTGCCAACGATAATCATTGTTATCGACGATGTTTTTATTGCTGTGCGGTTTCTCACGCGTGCTCCGCTCAGCTCATATTTGATTCGAGTGCGATGGTCTGATTTGTAAGTGACCGCGATTCTTGAATGACAATTTCTGTTGGTATTTTAGTTTGTATTCATCTTAGCTTCTGGGTTTAATTAAGAAAAAGCCGTGACGGAACCTAGCGACCGCGACGTGAACGGTACGTGTCACAAATCGTATCGCCCGTGTCATTGTTTGGGCCCTCACGATAATTATTGACTATAGTCTGTAGTACTGTCTCTCCTCCTTTAAATCCATCTAAAGGTTGTCTTGAAAATACCGCTTTTAGCGATAATACCACACATTGTGTCACCCTATTTATAAGTTGTATACTGTTATTCTTGTAATTCATATGGACCGTAATAAAGAATATTCTATCTATCTATTGACGTGAAATTGAATTTAACGCTTCAGAATGTAGTATTTGCCCACACAATAAAGGCGACTATACCGGTGCTGATGTCACGTGAGGACACATCCATCCTCACTCGAACAAACGTCACACGTGTCACGAATTTTGTCAGAGCGTTTTCGGTTCGACGAAATCCGATTATCTGGTTTGGAAATCGGATTCATTGTAATATATTCAAATCGCGACATCTCACAGCTCGCACCGCTCTCGACACTGACCTCATTCCGAGACCGGACACAACAAAACAAAAATTCACAACCGGATTTCAAACATTCTCTCAAGCACTCCGACCTCCGCATTTTCAATAATAAACTTTGTCATACGCACTGCTGTAACATTACTCATTCAGTTTCTATATGACGTCAAGAACTGAGATTAATCTTGTGTAAACGGAACTGCACCATCTGACTACTAAATTTTTCATAACTATGGCGAAATTGGTTTAACCAATTCCACTTTTCAGCACATTTGGTGTAGTGCCATCCAATCTCATCAGGGCATTTCTTGTATAATACTTTTAAGAGTTATCAGCCACCGGGAGTTCAATTTGAGGAACTCTTTTTAGGGTTCCGTAGTCAACTAGGAACCCTTATAGTTTCGCCATGTCTGTCTGTCCGTCCGTCCGTCCGTCCTCGCTTAATCTCTGTGACCGTTAGCACTAGAAAGCTGAAATTTGGTACCAATATGTATATCAATCACGCCGACAAAGTGGTAAAATATAAATTGGAAAAAAATGTTTTATTAAGGGTAGCCACCCTATATGTAAAGTGGGAAGTGATTTTTGGAAAGGTATTTAAAAATGAATAGGGGTTTACTAAAATCATTTTTTGATAATGTCAATAATTTCGGAAATAATCGCTCCAAAAGTAAAAAACAATGTGTCCCCCCCCCTCTAACTTTTGAACCACAAGTTTAGAAAATATGAAAAAAATCTGAAAAGTAGAACTTTATAAGGACTTTCTATGAAAATCATTTTGAACTTGATTGAGACAACAGTTTTTGTACAAAAAAGACAAAAAGTTGTACAAAATAATTTTTGTAGTATAATCGTAGCAAGCATTTTTTTTAACTTCGTTTACATATTTTATTATCCTGAACGTATCTTTTTTCAAACAAAAAAATAAACTACGGAACCCTACACTGAGCGTGGCCCGACACGCTCTTGGCCGGTTTTTTCATTGTTACTGTCGTTCCTGTATCGAATCTTATGCACGATGGAAAGCAAGAAAGAAAAAATATTTATTCGCCGCAAATTACGACGAGCACACAAAATAACATTAAACATGCATACATTTACAAAAACATTTAATACGGACAAAATAAAAAAAAATCCATAAGTAAACGCCTCATAGCGGTCATTCACATTTAAAAAAAATCTAAAACAAAAACTCAAGTTTTTTAAAACAAAATAACAAATAAATGTATATATAGATATACAAATACACAGTCGTATTTTAGTTTTTTACAAATTATAATTAAACGACAGTACTTAGAACGCTAATATTAATTAGGAATCAGCCCAGGGTATAACTTTATATAATAAGAAAAAAAGTATTCTGGTACGATAAATTTTTCGACCAATTTCTCTGCAACGTACATGGATCCATAAACACAGACTGACGGACGTCCAAAAATGATTGATTTTAATGTTAAATTATTTACTATGTTAAACAAAATAATCCTTATCCTTACTAATATTATAAAAGCGAAAGTGAGTTTGTTTGTTTGTTTATTTGTTTGTTTGTTACCTCTTCACGCTTTAATGGCTAAACCGATTTTGATGAATTTTGGTACAGAAATAGTTGGGAACCAGGAGACGGACATAGGCTATATATATTTTTTTTTAAAGTGGGATGTGAGGGAGAAAGAGGTAAGAAAAGGGAAAACTTAGCGTTGCTATTACAAATCAATAAGGCGCAAGGGGAACTGTGTTACCCCGAATTTAACGCGAGCGAAGCCGCGGGCAAAAGCTAGTTGTTCATAAAAATACCATATGTGCTTGATAGATTATTTAACTCGATTTTAGTGCACTCATATTATCCTGTAAGTGTTATATTAATGAGAAAAAAGTCATTCAAGTTTCGAAAGACTGGGTTTTTTGACATGTCGAGAGTAGAGCACTGCCTCCGGCGCGCAATAGCTTGCACGTCGTGACTGCGACAGGTAGGTCACCACTTAGCATGTTGCTGTGCTATGGGAGCCTACAGCACAGCGCTGGATTGGCAAGCTCGGGTTCAAATGGCAATGTGCTTTCAAATAATATAAATGTACTATGTATTTTCTTAGTATGACTTGGACATATTGTGAGGAAACCTGAACTTATGTAAGTCGCCAGCTTGTCTTGAACAAGCTGATGATCAATGCAGTGGGCAATATTACCTAGACTGATATCCTTACCAATATTGTAAAAGCGAAAGTGAGTTTGTTTGTTTGTTACCTCTTCACGCTTTAATGGCTTAACTAATTTTGATGAATTTTGGTACAGAGATAGTTGGGACCCAGGAGACGGACATAGGATTTTTTTTTAAAGTGCGGTGATGAGGGAGAAAGAGGGAAGAAAAGGGCAAACTTAGCTTTGCTATTACAAATCAATAAGGCGCAAGAGCAAAAACTGCACGTAGCAGGTACCTGCAAATCAGGAAAGGGGAACTGTGTTACCCCGAATTTAACGCGAGCGAAGCCGCGGGCAAAAGCTAGTTATATATATATTTTTAAAACGTTGCCCCACACTAGGAATTTCTCGTGTATCGTGGGTGCGTTTACAAACGTTTAAATTCACACACACAAACAGCCAGACCCGGAACAACTATCTGTAGGTCAAACAAATATTTGTTCTGTGCGGGAGTCGAACCCGCGACACGCAGCGCAGCAGTTGGCCGCTCAGCCACTGCGCCAACCGTGTCGTCATATTATTTGACAGGCATTATATACTCATAAATCGTAGACTTTCTAATACAGCTGGATTTCACAGAAATATCAAGTTTTTATTCAACTGCACAGGAATGTATAGAATGATTAAATCGTAAATCAACGCCACTTTACAACAATGATAAATACTTCATTGCCTTCGTTGTGAAGTATGATTTAGGTATAACTTACGTGTGATTATGAAATGCCCAAGTACATTTTGAAGTACAATATCTTTGTTATATAACACAATGTGATGCGTAACGCAACGAGTTGAGAAAATAACCACGTTACATAAAAATATGATAAAGGGAATTGAAGACCTTCTTCGCATTATCACCTCATCGCCATTTTGAATATTCTGCAAAGTAGCAGTTACGATGGATTTTCATCATGTGCCCAGCTTTTTCCCAACTACTACAATGGGGTCGAGTTCCAGTCTTACCGGATGCAGCTGAATACCAGTATTTTACATGGAGCCACTACCAATTTGACCTCCAAAACCCTGTTAGTAGGTACTCGTGAATATGATACCTTTTGGTAAGACTGGTTGTCAGACTTTCGGGATACTGGCTATCTGTAACGAACAAATGACAGCCGGGACCAACAGCTTTTTTTTTTTTTTTTCGGGTAGGAAATAATCCTATGACTTCCCCCGCTCTGGGTGGAGCGGGGGGGCATGTCAGACTTGTACTGACTAAAACCCACCCATGTTCCTTCTATTGCCCTTTACGTTCCGGGGCCGCGGTATCTCTTTCGAACAACCCGCAACCCCGGCAGGCGGAGGCTCTGGCAAGCCCCTCTGCTTTGCTGACTCTCTTTGAGGCGCGCGTGAAACACGAACGCGCCGTCGACACGGCCTGTCGTCAATCGACGGACGGACGGTGAACTACCCATTGCTCACCGCCCACAGGCCCGCATCTACGGTGGCCGGGAGTCGTCTCGCGGCGCCCGGCGCCATGGGCGTCTCCCGCGGCGGCTGGGTTGGGCAGATGTTCTCTCCCTCAAACGCCCGGCCACCTCCTTTGCTAGCATTACTGCTTCGCAGAAGGTGGTGACCGCTTCCCATTCCCTCTCGCTCCGGACCATGGCCTGAACCAGGGCCGGACGCGAGAGATCGCCGGGGACCAACAGCTTAACGTGCTTCCCGAGGCACGGAGAAAACTCGGTATGTGACTCATCCACAGATCATCCTAGGCAACTGCCACTTAGCCTAAAGATCGACCCGAGTGGATGTTATTATTTAGTCATGAGCTCCTGTGATATATGGATAGAGAACATTTAAAGAAATGAAATCAATATTAAGGCCTATTAAAACTACAAAAACATGTTATCTCCTACCTATATTTCTCAGTCAACTCTTTCATTTGTTACACGCATTTCCATTAAATATGCGTGATTATTTTTCCGACCCAAATATCGACCAATAGAATTGCACCATTCGACGTCACGTGGTACAATCTACATGGTATTATTTATACTGATAATTTTTTGAAAATTTTCTCTGGTTGTTGCTATGCATAAAAAACAAAACATGATCCAGTCAAATTAACCACACGTCAAACTGACAGGTTGAATTCAATTGTGAAAATTGGAGATTTTACATGAAAATGAGTCGATTTGGAGTTTGTGCATTTCTATTGGCCGACATTTGGGACGGAAAAATAATCCCCCGAATACCACACGAGCTTCAAAATTATCTGGCATTTCCCGATAGGTTCCCTGCAAACAAATAAAATCGTCAAGTTTTTCAGGAAAAATCACTCGATTACCCGATAATTTTGAAGCTCTTGTGGTATTATAAGTGAAAAATTACTAGTGTGCCATCTGAAGTCCGCCATCTACTGCCCTACCATGACGTCTTAAAACAGAACTTATTCCACTGAGGGAAAGAGACAGAGCTATACAGGGTGTCTAGCATCATCTCTTTCACACACAGGAATAAGAACTGCTATAAGATGTCATGGTAACCCTTCTGATGTCCGCCATATTTCAGTTAGAATGATGTATTTTAGATAACCATGCATTGATATGAAAACTACACATATATACAGTGTTTCAGCTCATTTTTAACCGAAAAGTGGATCAAATTTAAGTTTTAAGATGTTCCAAAACGCCTAGCGGGTTGTTTGTTACAAAGGAAGCTAATAAAAACGTTTAGAAAGGACAAAGAACCTAATTTGAATACCTAACGCATTTTATTTTGTCATCGACATTTGATTTTTTAGCAAAGTTTCAGCTATTTTTCTCGGCAACTATCTCACTCACTCACATTGGAGCGCCTTCCTGGATATATTTTGTATTTCCAAAGAGTTAAATTAAGATTTTTCAATAGTACTTTGGAGTTGAAAGGTGATGGTGTAACCCAGCGCCCTTCTTCTCACGTGCCTAAGAAAGTAGGGCCAGCCATGGTCTCGCGACTCTTTCATATCTGTATCAGGAGGATATTTGATATAATTGTATGGTGTAAGTACCACACACAAGACTAGAAATAGTAGCAAAATCAGAGAATAATAAACACAAGTACCAGAATTAAATCTAGACTCCGAGTTGTCTGCGACCAAAGTCTCTAATTTAGTCATAAATAATGCACATAGCGATCACATCGCACGAATTACTTCTAAGCCATGTAAATGTAATTTGTAATTATTATGCATAATGATCCATCCTATACAATTAAGTATTCACAATCACCGTAGATTCTCAACAGATAGCGTTGGTACGGTTCTTTAAGCATGCAGCTTGACACGCGCTATTTAAATGCGTTGGTTTTGTAAAGGTGCCCGCCCACTGACTTGTAGCGGAGATAAGACATCATTCGGCGCCATTCGCGCCCTCATTTGGCTTCATGCTCTTTTTCCAATTACAGATTACTTCTTTACAGATTACTTTTTTACAGATTACTTGTCATCTGAGCAGTCATCCCTTTTCTAGTCATATCATCCTTCACAGAGATTGTTTATTCAGTCTTCTTCTACTCTTATAATCATCGAAATTCGTGCTCTAAACATTCCTCACGGCATCAATAACTAAACAGGTACTGTAAGAAAGGTAAGTATGAATTACTAGCTCCGCCCCGCAGTTTCCGCCTCGTAGACCGGGATGTAAGAAAGTATGTGTTAATCCAAGGTATAAGCTATCTACATACCAAGTTTTATCATAATCGAGAAACAAACATACACATACGATCTTTCGCCTATATAATATTAGTGTGATTAATGTAGTTAAGCTGGGCCAATAAATTGAGAATAGATCGTCAATTAGTGAACTATTCTATGGATAGAAAAGAAAGTGAATACGCAGATATTCCTTACTAATATTATAAAAGCGAAAGTGAGTGAGACAATAAATAAGGCGCTAGGGCAAAAACTACAGGTAGCAGGTACCTGTAAATCTGGAAAGGGAAACTGTGCCCCTAATTTAACGCGAGCGAAGCCGCGGGCAAATGCTAGTAGCTGATAAAGACAGAAAAGAAAAAACGGCCAAGTGCGAGCCAGACTCGCGTACCCAAGCGAAGGTTCCGCACAAACTTGCAACATAAACGGCCATATCTTTTGACCGCATAGAATTAGAGGGTTGATATTGTCACAGCTTCAAAAGACTACAGACTTAAGTAAATCATTTTAATTTCAACTCTATCGAGTTGTCTCGCGATAAAGGGTCTTGACAGACAGACAGATGGACAACAAAGTGACCCTATAAGGGTTCCTTTTTTTCTTTTGAAGTACAGAACCCGAAAACATGATGTGAAGATACTTAGAGATACCTACTCAGTTTGAGCACTACGTAAGCCGAAAAAACATAGACTAGCAATAATTACATGACCAGCACGCAAGACGTAGGTAAGAGGTGGCATTATGACGCGCTTGAAATCGTGTGTGTCATTTGGCAATTTAGAAATTCTTTTCGAAAACGATTTGTTTCATTTAGTTCCGGCCACAAACAACATTGTCACCCAAAGTCAGTTTAAAAAAAGTATGTTTTATAACCAGTAAGTTATTGGTGCAATTAATATAAATAAATAATAATAAATAAATAAATATCTTGGGACAACTCACACACGGCTATCTGATCCCAAGCTAAGCAGAGCTTGTGTTATGGTAACCAAACAACTGATATACATACTTATATAATTTATAAATACATACATATTATAGATAAATCACACCCAGACACAGAACAAACAATCATGCTCATCACACAAAGTTTGCCCTGGGTGGGAATCGAACCCACGACCTCCGGCTCAGCAGTCAGGGCCACTAACCACTAGACCAACAGGCCCGTCATATAATGCTTTCAACATCTTCTCCGAGCTACTTGCATGGACAAACTCCGTCTCGGGATATTACGGGTGTTCACCCGTCCACAGACCAACCTAGGCAAGCGCGGCTTACCCTAAAGATCGACCAGAGCTGCTGCTATTATATAGCCACGAGCTCCTCAATGGAATGGTCCCAGTCAGTACCCACCTTATATATCACGTAATGGTAGAACATTATCGCGTGTGTAGCTAATGCTATTATAGTATTTATTGCACGAAAACCTTCACTTAACAAGTTTCAATAAGAAAGTGTTAAAGTTAACTTTCAGTGGTTTTAAAATTATAGTAGGGGAAACTCGTTTTAAAGGTGTTTAATACATTTGCTGTCCTCCCCCAGCGACGCCCTAAGCCGAGGCTCGTTCGTTCCCCACAGGGGGTGCCCTTAGCGTGTAGTCGCTTTGTTTTTGCCCTGGCTGAAGACCTTAATTTCAAAGCATCCACAGGAATTTGCCCGGTCAAGCAGACGACAACCTCCTAGGTTGAACTGCGAGATGCCATATCGCAAAATAGATTTTAGTTTAGTTGATATAATTGTATTACATATATTATCTCGATCGAGTTTTTCTATAGTCGCTCAAACGATTCGTTAAAAATAGCTTGCAAATTTTTGGAATAGATAATTGAAGTTAATATAATTGGTTTGTAATAATATTAATCATGTAAATGATTTGTCAATTTATAAAAGGAAAATGTCAACGTGAATCTTTAAAGTTATGGTACTCATTCAGAAAACGTTATGAATGTGAGACTGGATGTACCTTAGGATGTAGTTTAGGACCTGATCAAGACAAAATGGGACTGAAACTACGGGTTTCAGTCCCTTTTTGTCTCATAGCGTGATATTAACAGCTGTCCTCAAGGTCAATTGACTTATCAAATACGAATCAGTTCCAGCGATTAGGACGATCAAACAGACTCTTCAGTTTTACTTTTTAGAACAAGTGTAGGTAACAAATTAACTGCTCAATATCTAGTGTGTTAATAACTTTTATTTTTGTGATCTGTCACTCAATTTTTTATAGCATGTGACCTACATTCGAAAAACGATAAGAATGCAATTACATCAAAGCTGCTGCAATTTATAACAACATCCCAAAAGAATTATGAGAGCTCCCTTTAAAATATTTTAAATCAAGGTTGCTTATATGGCTTGTTGACAATTGTTTGTACAGTGTAAAAGAATTTCTTGTTACTGTTAACTGATTTTCAAAGTATTTTAAGTTGTTTCTTTATTACTTATAGGCACCTATTGTAAAGATTTCGAATAGATACGAATCTTTTAACTATTTTCTCTTAGACATGCTTTAATTATTGACTTGACGATGCCCTGGTGGTTGACAGAATGTCATGCTCACTTAAATGTCCCGCTGATGGTGGCGGGTGTGTCAGGTCATTTAGTTCCCTTCAAAATGGTTGAGTTGATCCATACTTCATGTTCGTGAACGGGCGCTGTCAGTTGGGACTGGTCATCTTTTAGATACCACGGTCCATTTTTAATTTATTTAGATTTTTAATTGAATTTTGCTTTTTATTTACTCTGGACGCTCTTACTGTGCACGTCTTTCTACATCGTTCTCACATATTTGTATAATCTCAACATGAATGATGTAATACGATTTTGTAATATAATTTAAAAGAGTGTCCATGCAGTTTCTTGCCCATTCTTCTCCATAGAGATCAACGCTTTGAAATGGGCAACTACAGTACTTTCACAAGTTATTATGCCTTGTGACCGGGACTGTAGCTTCATTTTATTCTTGACATTCAAAAGTGCCTGTAATGGTCTAATTGAGATAAATGATTTTGATTAAACAAATACTAAAAACAGCATAAAATGAAAAACTAAAGGGATTCCTATACAACAAACGTGATTTTTATTATAGATAAACGGAACTATTCGTGCGCCAGTCCGACTCGCGCTTAGCATAGTTTCTTGGTCCGAGGCAACACACGAGAAGTTGATGGAGACAAGTAATTTGGGAAAAGACATGAACTATATATTCATCCCAGTTAGTAATACAACACCTGAAAAAGTACTTATCCGAAAATGACGTATCCGGGAGAAGCATTTAAAAAAATATAATAGGTACAGAAGATATTATGTTATGGTTAAGAATTTTTAATTATTATGTCAGTGATGTCTTTTCAGTTCTCACGATTATCATAATTGCACATTGTAGGTAATTTACGAAACGGATGTTGTTTACCGGGTCGTTCCCCATTTTTTGTGTTAAATGTTTTGAGTCAAAAGAGTCACTTTTTTACGATATATCGCAGGTGAACCAATAAGGTTATTAACATCCGTATAAATATATAATTGTACTCGAAAACAAATAATTAAATATATATTTTTTTGTATAATTTTTGCACGCTATCACAATGTTGTCGTATTAATATTATGATTTAAAAGAGTGTACATGGAGTTTCTTGCCCATTCTTCTCCATAGAGATCAACGCTTTGGAATGGGCAACTACAGTACTTTCACAAGTTGTTGTATGTCTTGTGACTGGGACTGTAGCAGCATCTTTTTTTTTGTTTTTATGACATTCAAAAGTGCCTGTAATGGTCTAATTGAAATAAATGCTTTGAGTTTGAGTTTATGGCATTAAGTCCGCCTTGTCCATCAGTTGAAAAAGCCGCGTATTCCAAAAAAAAAATACACGTAATATATAACTACACCCCTCCTCCGCCTTTGTGATGTTTTGTGATTTTTTATGGACCCCTCCCCCTCTTTCGAGTCTCACGTGAGTAAAGGACGGCCCTTTAGCTGCTTAACTGGATTATCTTCTAAATTCAAAAAACCCATTTCTTTGAGTTTAAGGTTCCAGTCAGGGGCAAAAAAATATCTGTAAGACAGGATTTTTTATGCGAAATACTTAGGCTTGCTTTTGACCGCAACTCGCTGAAGTGAAACAAAAATTATTACACTGTCTTCTTTGAGTCCAAACATGTCTTCATGTTTGTTTAATTAGCAGTCAAGCAGGTCGGACAGACAACCCGTTAATTACACTAACGACCGTTTTCTCTAACATTGGAAAAAAGGTACTCCTAAATATATATTTTGTTGCGATTTTATGTAGACAGTAATTTAAGTGTCATCTAGTCTTTCCCCAATTAGGCTGGTGTCGGTTTCGTGTTTAGGTAAAACTTGACGCTATAATTCATTCGTTAATTGGACTAACCGTAGAGATTTAAACCTCTACAGTAATTTATGAACTCACTGAAACTAATTTTGGAGTAAATAATTTTATCTAAGAACTAGCTTTCGCCCGCGACGTCGCTCGTCTGCGGGGCATAGTTACTTTGGGCTAACGCTAACTTTAACTCGCGTGATGATCAAAAAAAAATATTTTTCTCTCCCCTTTTCCTCCCTCTTTCTCCCCCTTTTCTCACTTGTGAGAATGTCATTGATTGCTCTGATATGTCGCAAATGCAACTACAGATTACATGAAATACTTCGAAAGAATGAGTCTGTGTAACCAGAATCTTCTATTCATTAACTAAATAATCAATTCATTACTTTCATTCACTGGCAAGTGACAATATAAATCAACTAGCTTTTGCCCGCGGCTTCGTTAGCGTTAAATTCAGGGAAACACAGTTCCCCTTTCCTGATTTGCAGGTACCTGCTACCTGTAGTTTTTGCCCTTGCCCCTTATTTATTGTAATAGCAACGCTAAGTTTTCCCTTTTCTTCCCTCTTTCTCCCTCATATCTCAATCTTTTTTTTAAAAAAAGCCTATGTTAGCCTATCTCCAGGGTCCCAACTATCTCTGTACCAAAATTCATCAAAATTGGTTTAGCCGTTTAAGCGTGAAGACGTACCAAACAAACTCACTTTCGCTTTTATAATATCAGTAAGGATTCAATTCAGTTCACAGTATAATTTGGTAATAAGTGATTCCCAATTCGGAAGGATCGAATTAAAATTGACCATATCCACCCACATCTTAGTTTTGAGTATCCCCAAGTCTTGATTGCAAAGGGTCCTACCTAACCTAAACACACTATTGTACTGTCAGTATGGAAAATCGAAAACTATGAAGTTTAGGACTTAAGCTGCAGAATAAAACGTTTTCTATATTCTCGAATTGGGGTTACTCGCTATTCGTATATTTTCATGTTAACAACTTGTTTTTATAACCGAAACGGAGAGGAAACAAAACGTGCAAGTGCGATAAGTTGACATAAAGGCTGTGTGTTTAGCATAAGGTCATAAGTTCGATTCCTAGATTGTTCAGTGTTATTGTGTTTTAGCAGCCACGAAGTCTGCGTTTGTGCGGTTATTTTCAATAGACATGCCACCTATTCCATTAGACTTAAACATACCTGGCGAAATGTTTGTGGTACTATTAGGTGCACCGCTGCCAAACCTTTCGGGGATTACAGGCGTGGTGATAAGTTTTTTTTTTAAACTTTGCTCCACCCTAGGAATTTATCCTGTATCGTGGATGCGTTTACAAACATTCGAACTCACATACACAAACAGCCAGACCCGAAAGAACTATCTGTAGGTCATGCAAATATTTATTCCATGCGGGGAATCCGCGACACGTAGCGCAGCAGTCTACCACTCAGCCACTGCGCCAAACGTGTTTGTGCAATTGAGTCTTGATACGATATAGAAATCAATATTCGCAGGCCAACGGCTGTTATTATTTAGCACTTAACCAAGATGATGTACTAAAGATAAAGATATATTTATTGCGTAACTGTGTACATGAAGTTCTTATTAATAAACATTACATTTTTTGGTTCCAACAGTCTACCCAAGTCGGATATGCAATAGTATTTTATGAGATTTAGGGTACTACTACTGAATAATTTGATTACATGTACCCCTTTCTTGGGTCCACTTATCCCAATTCACCCAGCTATATCAATTTCGCAGCTCCACGACCTCTGATGGCCTTTTGGCAGCCAACACGGCCCAACGTGTCGCTTTACCGCGACAATTACAGCCATTACTACCACCTATTAATAGCTATAGTAATGAGCCACAAAGGAAATTACGCTCAAATGGCGTTGGACTCGAATGTCTAATATAGACATGCGAAATGTAGCTCACTGAAAAGAAAAGAGAGATACAGCTCTTTTGATCAAAAGAGCTATATCGCTCTTTTAGCTCTTTAGCTCACCGAATAACTCTTTTAACTCTTCAGCTCAATTGATTTACTTGCGAGCTACAGATCAAATTGAGCCGAATTACTTTACGCAAGTCAAACGATACAACTAGCTCAGTGGCTCTTTATAATCTTTAAAGTTCTGTAGTTCATTTATCTCAGTTGCGAGCTATAGATAAAATTAGATTCATTGGGTTGTTTTGTTTTTATTACAAAAAAAAAATGAAAGCCAATGATTTTCCTTCATACTTGAACAGGCAAAGGACTGTCAATCTAGATGAATAATATTTGAAAAGCTAACTAATTGATAGTATAATGTAATGAATAGACGTTATCATTTAGAATAGCGTTTTTCTTTAAAAATCATCATATTTTACAATGATGTATTGTATTGAGCCGAAGAGTTGGTCAGTGAGCGACATGCGAAATCGTTCACCTGTTCGTCGGGGAAGTTCGGACATTGTCGGGCCGCTGTCGGTACCACTCGTAACTCGCAAAGCCACAGAGTATGAGAGTATAGAGTCAATGAGCCGTTGAGCTAAAAGAACTAGTGAGCTATTCTGTGAACGACTGAGCGACTGGGAGCTAGATTGTAACTAAAGAGCTAGTTCAATTTTATCTCTCATTCGCGAGCTACCCATGTCTAGTCTAATAGTGCCTAATGGTTGGACAAAGGGATTGGATATCACCTAAACGCATCTCAGAACAATTTACTAGGACCTATACATGTATGTGCTTATATGTAATAATTTGAATCAGTTACTGTTGTCATCATCATCTGCCTAGCCTTTTCCCAACTATGTTGGGGTCGGCTTCCAGTCTAACCGGATGCAGCTGAATCATTGTATTTTAAAATACAAATCAATGTATTTTACATGGAGCGACTGCCTATCTGACCTCCACAACCCAGTTAATACTGGGTAATACGATACCCCTTGGTAAGACTGGTTGTCAGACTTTCGGAACACTGACTACCTGTAACGACTGTCAAAGATCTACAAATGACAGTCGGGACCAACGGCTTAACGTGCTTTCCGAGGCACGGAGGAAACTCGGTATGTAACGAGTGGTCACCCATCCACAGACCAACCTAGGCAAGCGCGGCTTAACCTAAAGATCGACCCGAGCCGCTACTATTTATTTAGCCACGAGCTTCTCAAAATAATCAGTTACTGTTGTATACTATCAAAAACAATATCATCAGTCATTTATTCAATTAAGGCTGATAATTAGCAATTTGTAGCGTACCTCAAAAGGAAAAAACAGAACCCTTATTGGATCAGTTTGTTATCTGTTTGTCTGTCTGTCTATCTCTCTGTCAAGACCCTTTACCTCGGGAACGCGTAGAGGGATCTGTAGGCCTACCATGACGTCTTAAAGCAGAACTTATTCCACTGAGGGAAAGAGATGGTGCTAGACACCCGGTATAGTTCTGTCTCTTTCACTCAGTGGAATAAGTTCTGCTTTAAGACGTCATGGTAGGGTAGCAGTTCTAAATAAAAACCATATACTCAAGTTTGGGGTCCTCTATTAGTCAAAAGATATGACCGTTTATATCGCATGTTTGTACGGAACTCTCTTTGCGCGAGTCTGACTCATTCTTGGCCGGTTCTTTTAATTGTTTGGCATAGATAGACCGGACTTGGATTTGGGCATAAAGTACAAACGACGGCAGGTCAACCTATTCTAAACTATTATAACCTGATCTCTCTACTACGGATCGCACACCGTAGTGTAGAGATCAGGTAAAAATGGTTTTGTGTAGGTTGATGTGCCGTCGTGTGTACATTAAGCTCCTTGGTTACGTTTCTGTTTGCAATCTTATTGCGAGTGAAGCTGAAGCAAAAGCCAGTATATAATAAACCACTATAGAATATTATAAAGAGTTAGTTTGGGAGGTTGGAGGGGGTAATCTCTGGATCTACTAAACCGCTTTCGAAAATTCTTTTACCAATAGAAAACCACGTCATTTTATGAGTGTCATACATAGGCTATATATTTCACAAATCTAACACACATGAGTTGAGATGTGAATGAAACCGCTTGGCACAGCTAGTATTAAATAAATTACAGACCTATATTCGGCCAATAAATCAACCGATAAACAAAAGGCTAGCAGAACAAAAAGCATCACATGCCTTGAAAATTAATCAGGGCACTGAATTTGGCAAGGTATTGAGGGAAATGAGGATTTATTAATCACCTTTATTTGACTGGTTTCTGTCATGAAATTCAATAGCTTACGTCAACGTATTGATTACGGTTTTTGTGATTCGTTCAAACCAATCTCTGCTACTGATCTAATATTTGACAGGAGTTATATTTTTTTTTTAATAAACTTTGCCCCACATTAGGCTTTTCTCCTGTATCGTGGGCGCGTGAACAACCAGACCCGGAACAGGTATCTGTAGGCCATACAAATATTTGTTTAGTGCGGGGATCGTACCCACGACACGCAGCGCAGCAGTCGACCGCTCAGCCACTGCGCCAACCGTGTTGTCATTACATCGCAGGTCCTGTTATCTCCGATGGGTTAGGGAGTACTTCTCATCACATTTCGCTAGTTATGTGTAAGTCAGGTGTAATAGGGAGCAAGCCTATCGACATCAATAGGTCACACATCCTAACATCGGGCTGTACGGACGAGAGATTCCTTATGTAAAACCCCAATTACATTTTGTCCGAACTTCGCAGGACCTTTGCCACGAGATCGAAATCTACTATTTGTAGATATACCATAATACCATATACTTTTTCTTCTTCTTTTTTTATGTGGACCCCGCTTCTTGGGAGGATTCCGGTTTCCACACTTGATCCTTCCAATGGACCATTGTACGTCAAATATACCATACATCATTATCCACCGCTGGGCAGAGGCCTCTCCTTTTTCCTTCACAACCTCTCGACCCTGTGCAACCTTAATCATGTTAGCAAACATGACCAAGCTCGACGGCGCCGTCCTTCCTTAGGTGTCCAGTGTGTGACGAGCTTTGCCCATCTCCCCAGAAATACCTGTGTACTTCTCCAGGCACACATGGCCTGTCCACTCCACTAGAGCCTGGCTATTTTCTCTCCCACTTCAGCTACTTTTTTTTGCGGGTGGGATATCACCAAATAACTTCCCCCGCTCTGGGCGGAGCGGGGGGGAGCGTCAGACTTGTACTGGCTAAAACCCACCCATGTTCCTTCTATTGCCCTTTATGTTCCAGGGCTGCGGTATCTCTTTCGAATTACCCGCAACGCCGGCAGGCGGTGGCCCTAGCAGGCCTCTCTGCTTCACATCAGCTATTTGAGTATATATTTCTGCATGCATTCATTTCCTCAAATTCCTAAACTGCAGTTCAGAGAAAGCTGCCAGAAATCCACAATACATCCAACCTACCTTTTGAAATCATAACAAGCATCAAGCTGGCATATTGCAAAGTTATTAAGCATTCCATTTAGGGCACTACAATCGCAATACCAGTAGGCTTTGACGTTTAAATGACATTAGCAAATGCTTTCAAATGTCAAACTATAGAGATTGTATGTCATTATGACATGGAATTAGTGCCATTGTAGTTTTTAATAGGAGTCTATTGAAGTGTGAATATAAATAGGGTAACAGCAGATAACAGTTGATTAATATGTTTTCTATCAAATGAGGTGGAACGTTTGTGCCATAATGGGATTAGAGAACGCTCTTTATTCGTTGGTGTCTCGCTCGAAGTAGCAAATAATTGCTAGTTTTCTAAACGACTTAGAGATGCAATCTTCTTTGTTATAATAACAACATGATTTTATTTACCGAAAGTGATTTGCGATTTCGAAAACAGAAGAAGACTGGTTGGTTTTTAAAATATGTATGTGATTGGTGAAATGAAATGGGAAGAAAAGGGGAGAGAAAGATATTTTTTTTCGATCATCACGCGGGTTAATGTTAGCGTTAGCCCAAAGTGGCTTTCCTTTACTTAGCCAAATTAACCCCTCTTAATCATGGGTTAACCCTCTCTCAGCACTTTTATTGCCTACATCATGTATCTCACCTGTTTGGTTTCTAAAAGCTCTTTGGATGAGATTCCAGCTTTACTTTTTTCTTCATTGTTACGTTAAGTACGGTCAACAAACGAACAAAAAAGTTAAGTAATAAGTAAATTAATAATACATAATAAATCGTTTATTTATGAATAAAAGCACACATACAATAAAATTAAACATTTTAACAATATTATTAGAGCACAGTTGCGTATTTGCCTGAACTAGCTTGGACATATATTTTAGGCTATAAAGAGCATTAATTAAATACCTACTTGTTTAAAGTAAATAAATTATCCGTAAGTAAAAATAGATTACCAAAATGAAAACTTACATAGAAGTAAAGTTTGCGGTTTATTTGCAAACAATTAGTAGATCTTTTGTCTGTGCAATTGCATAAGTTAAGGTTTGAAACAATTCAACTATTATTTTTTTACAGCTATAATACATAGTTTAAATTATAGATACTTAGTCTTCTATTTAATCTGTTGTACATAAATGGTTCTAGAAATGTGAAAAATCTTTCCATAACGACATGTTTGGAGGTTGCCTTAGACGTGCATACAATATCATTCCGTCTCCTGTTAGTATTGTTGGCATTGTACATGAGCTTGACCAACCAGGACCTTGGAGTAACCAGGGTTGTCAGATATATTGTTGATTTTCTTAGACACCTATCAGACGTGTTTAACACTGTCGTACTGTATGGGTCAGAATGCTCGGCTGTAAAAAAGGTGGATGAAAAACGATTGTATGTAGTGAAGATGAGAATGTTGTGATGGATGTGTGGAGTGACAAGAATGGATAAAGTAAGGAATGAATATATTCGAGGAAGTTTGAAAGTTGCGCCTGTTACAGAAAAATTGAAAGGGAGTTATTTGTTTTGGTATGGACATGCACCTAATGAGGAGGTATGAAGCACATGTGACTAAAAGAGTGATGGATCTGAATGTTGATGGACGGAGAGCGAGAGGAAGGCCAAAGAAATGATGGATGGATTGTGTACGGACTGATTTGTAGGAGAAAGGAGTAAATTATAAATTATGACATGACGTCTAATAGGGGAGAATGGAAGAAGAAAACGTGTTGCGCCGACCCTAAACAGAATGGGACAAGGGCAGGAAAATGATGAAAATGAGACGTTTTTATAACAAATTTATTTTATGTTACTAACTAACTATTTTCGAAAACATTACAGAAAATTTCAACTGTATCCATCGAGCCTGGTTATGAGGTTAACTATTTGCTGACTGTACTATAAAAACTTTAATATAATTTACCTTCAGTATGTTTGTCTTTAAGTCAGTATTGCTGTGGAAGTCCTACTCTGCTACTTCTAAATGACAAAAGTTGCCAACCATAAATAAAGCAGTAGATAGTTTGCGTAAGTAAATTGGCTTGCTTAGGAGAAATACCCTATCCATACCATACTCTCCTATACAAACCGGTCGTTATTCTTACAGATAGTATTTGCTTAGAAATATATCCTTACTAATATTATAAAAGCGAAAGTGACTTTGTTTGTTACGTATTCACGCCTAAATGACTAATCCGATTTTGATGAATTTTGCTACAGAGATTGTTGAGACCCTGGAGACGGACATAGGCTATTTTTATTTAAGTGAGAAATGAGGGAGTAAGAGGGAAGAAAATGGAAAACTTAGCTTTGCTATTACAATAAATAAGGCGCAAGGGCAAAAACTACAGGTAGCAGGTACCTGCAAATCAGGAAAGGGGAACTGTGTTACCCCGAATTTAACGCGAGCGAAGCCGCGGGCAAATGCTAGTCTAAAATAATAATAAAAACATGTACAGTCACGATCAAAACTGATTTCTTTCTACTATATTGATTACGGTTTTATGGTTTCACGAACATAGTGTATTTGAAGCCTTACTATTACCAAATCTCAAAGTACAAATCGTTTTTTGGGTTCCACGCCTTTTTTTTGGGGTGGGAAATAGTCAAATACGCGGAGCGGGGGGAGTGTCAGACTTGTACTGACTAAAACCCACTCATGTTCCTTCTATTGCCCTTTACGTTCCGGGGCCGCGGTATCTCTTTCGAACAACCCGCAACCTCGCAGGCGGAGGTGCTGGCCACTCTGCTTTGCTGTCATCTCTTTAAGTTATGTGGAAGGAAAAAACGGAACCCTTTTTGGATAACTAGAACAAATTAAAAATGTAAACACAAAGTTGTGGTCCCTTTGTGCTGTGAACCACTTTGTTTTCGTTTCCGCCTGTCTGTCAATACCCTTTATCTCGGGAACTCGTGGAGTGAGAATGAAATCGATACGATTTAATTCATGTTTAATCATTTCATGGTTGGCGCAGTGGCTGAGCGATCGACTGCTGCGCTGCGTGTCGCAGGTTCGATTGCCGCACGGAACAAATATTTGTATGGCCTACAGATAGTTGTTTCGGGTCTGGCTGTTTGTGTATGTGAGTTTATATGTTTGTAAACGCACCCACGATACAGGAGAAATTCCTAGTGTGGGGCAACGTTTTTTAAAACAAAAAAAAACTCATTCTTTAATCTTTAACAGTCGCGTGTGTGCACCCATCGACGTCGGGCGTGCTTTACTCGTATCGCTTGACTCGCGAATTACAAAAATCATGACGAACGTTTTAAAGTGTAACGTGTGTAACATCGTCATCGATGAAATGTTATCATACATACAAAATAAAGTTTCCATTGTAGATGAGGAATCAATAGTGCGTATCTGTACGTCAACATTTACAAGTGACGAAATTAAGAACTCCAAAACACTGTTGTTTGAATCCATCCCAACGGACAAGAGAAAAATATTGCGAAAAAACAAAGGAAAAGAGGAGCGAGATGTTACGGATATAATAAATCTATTTAAATCTACAGAGCCTGACTTGATTCCAGTTTTTGTGGCTCGACAGCTTGACAGATTACCGCCGATTTTAATGGACCACTTGGATTGTTCGAAACTTCTAAAAGACATGGTAACGTTAAAAGCACAATATGAAGAAATAAAAGCGACTTACGCTACCCTAGATAGTGTAAATGAATTAAGAACAACATTACTACGCATACAAAATGACTCATTGCCGCCACCTACTTCTGCTTTCAAAATCAACAGACATAAAGGTGCGTGGTTGGATAGTGGTCCAATGGGTTTTACTCAAGACTATAATGTTTCGAATAGTGACTTGTGTTGTAATATTGATATAAACAGTACCCCGAGTACAAAAACCCCCATTTCGAATTATAGAGATGTGAGGGTAGATGAACAAAATCAACTCCTCGAGTATGAGTCAAAACAGATGCGATTGTCGGAAGAATACGGACAGGTGAACGCGGGTGTCGGTGTTGAGACGAGGAGGGAGCGTACGCCGCCACTGCCTATGCCGCAGCGACGACTTGTCGCGAGCGCTGAGACCGGTTTTGTTGCGACTAATGAGGTGACGTCAGGATCTGCGAGCCCGGCAACACATGTTACGAATCAGCTGATGTCTACTGATAAGTCTAGCTATAACTGTGTGGCAGGGAAAAGTGAACCAGAACGGCTATCTAATAATGTGAGCGCAACTGAGTCGAAAAAAGACACTACTACTAATGAATGGCAGACTGTTACTTATCGTAAAAAACCTACAAAATATCGTTTTGTGGGCAAGACTGGTGTGGCCAGAGATTCAGAGTGCACATTCCGGGCTGCAGAAAAAAGGATTCCTTTGTTTATTACGAATGTACACATAAACACAACAGAAAGTGACATAATTAAACACATTTGTAATAAAACTAAGGAAAAAGTGTCTTTGGAAAAAATAAATATGAAATTTGACAGAGGTTACAAAGCATATAAGTTTTTTATATCGGAGGCTAATTTACCTAGATATTTAGATGAGACACTCTGGCCTGAAGGTATTTTATTTCGACGTTTTGCGAGCTACAAACACAGAAATGTGAATGGTATGCGTCTTACGAATAACAACGGTCGAGATTAATTATAGTTATAATGGATACTGGCTGCTATCGGTTTGCTACATTTAACTGTAAAAATGTGAAGCGCTCCATTGAGGATGTAAGAAACCTGTGCCGTACATGCGATGTAGTATGCTTGCAGGAAACTTGGTTACTGCCGCACGACATACCTTATATGGGCACTGTTGACAAGGGTTTCGGTTATACAGCGACGTCGGCGGTTGATACGTCGGCGGGCATACTGCACGGGCGTCCCCATGGAGGTGTGGCGTTATTGTGGCGACAAAGTGTGTTCCACCAGGTGAAAGTGATTGCGTGTGATAATCCTCGTATATGTGCAATTAAAATTACTACGAGCGATAGACCAGTGCTAGTAATAAGTGTTTATTTACCAACAAATTCCATTGACAATTTACAGGATTTCACTGACTGTATGAGTGCAGTAAATGCTATTATTGATGAGTGTGGTGTCGAGTCAGTGTACATTCTAGGCGACTTCAATGCCAATCCGGGTGAGTTGTTTTACAGTGAGCTTGTAAATATTTGTCATGACCAGTTATGGGCATGTATAGATGTAGACTTACTGGGACAGGACTCAAATACTTTTACTTTTTTGAGTGATGCACACGGGACTGTCAGTTGGCTGGATCACTGCATTACAACTCATGCGGCGGGGCAGGCTGTTGTTGAGGTGGGTGTCGAGTATGATACGTTATGGTCTGATCATTTCCCACTTATAATTAAATGTAATTTAAATTTAATAAATCTCAAAATGACATCGAGATTATCTGATGTAAACAAAGACGCAGTGTGGGGTGTAAAAAGTGAGGAGCAAGTCGCATTGTATTCAAAAGAGTGTCACAATAGATTAAAACTTATAGACTTTCCATCTGAATTATCAGGGTGTGCTGATGGTTTTTGTGAGGACTATGGTCACAGGCGCATTCTGGATGCGCTTTACTCTGACATTGTTACCGCTCTCAGGGACGCGGCAGTTGTAGTGAGTCGGAGAGCCAATAATTGCGGGGGTCGTGGCGCGCGTGTGGCGGGTTGGAACAAACATGTTAGCGAGGCTCACAGGGAGGCCCGATCGAAGTTTATAGACTGGGTGTCTCGTGGTAGACCCAGGTCCGGTTGTCTCTTTGAGCAAATGTGTGAAAGCAGGCGAGTATTCAAGTCGCGTTTAAAATGGTGCCAAAGTCATCAAGACCAAATAAAAATGAATATTCTTGCTCTAAAACACAGTAAAGGAGATTTCCGGGGATTTTGGAAGATGACTAATAGTTTGAATGTGCGAACTGGCCTTCCTGTTAGTGTCGATGAAGTTAATGATTCTGTGGAGATTGCGAATCGTTTCAAAAATCACTTCGCTGTGAAGTCACGGTTGGGGCCGGCGGTGGGAGTGCCCAACGCTGACATGAACGGGCAAATAGTGGGGACTAGCTTCCGAGCTAAGGATGTTGCCGAAGCCATAAGGAATATATCACGCGGAAAGTCCCCAGGACACGATGGACTCAGCGTTGAGCACTTGCAGTATGCCGGGCCTCATATTTCCAGGGTTCTAGCAGTGTTCTACTCTCTATGCGTGAGTCATGCCTATCTGCCCGCGGATTTTATGAAGACGGTGGTAGTGCCTGTAGTGAAGAATAAAACAGGTGATCTTACTGATAAGAGTAACTACAGGCCTATCTCTCTTGCTACTATCATCGCAAAAGTTTTTGACGGTTTGCTTAACACACAGTTAAATAAATACGTAAAACTGCATGACAATCAGTTTGGCTTTCGGCCGCAGCTGTCCACAGAAAGTGCCATACTGTGTCTAAAGCAAACCGTCAAATACTATACAGATCGCAAAACGCCAGTTTATGCGTGTTTCCTCGACTTGTCCAAGGCCTTCGACCTTGTTGGATATGAGTTACTGTGGGGAAAGCTGAAAAGCATAAATTTACCACAGGAGCTCATCGGTATATTCCAGTACTGGTACGCAAATCAGTCCAATACCGTCAGGTGGGCGGGAACAATGTCGGATCCATATCGGCTTGAGTGTGGCGTCAGGCAGGGGGGGTTAACATCCCCAACCCTATTTAACTTATATATAAATGGGCTGATCGTAGCGCTCAGCGAACAGCATGTCGGATGCCACATTGACGGAGTCTGTGTTAACAATCTTAGTTATGCGGACGACATGGTGCTGCTGAGTGCGTCGGTCTGTGGTCTGAGAAAGTTAATGCGGACGTGCGAGGAGTATGCCTGTGATCATGGTCTATTATACAATGACAAGAAAAGTCAGTACATGGTTTTTGAGGCCGCTGGTGCTAAATGTCCTTCTACAATACCACAAATAAAAATGTACGATGCTCCTCTGGAGAGAGTTTCACAGTTTAAATACCTAGGACATTTACTCACTGCTGGCCTGAAAGACCATGCAGACATGGAACGGGAGCGGAGGGCGCTGTCTGTCAGAGCAAACATGATCGCTCGTAGGTTTGCGCGGTGTAGCAGTGAGGTCAAAATTGCGCTCTTTAGAGCGTACTGTACCTCACTGTACTCATGTAGTTTATGGGCTGACTACAGTAAGAAAACCTACAGCGCCCTCCGCGTCCAATATAACAACGCATTCAGGGCGGTTTTGGGGCTATCCCGAGCGTGTAGCGCATCAGGCATGTTCGCAGAAGCACGTACCGATTGCTTCCATGCTACCATGCGAAAGCGTGCCGCGTCTATGTTGCGAAGAGTGAGGGGTAGCACCAACACCGTGCTGGCGATGTTTGCTGCTAGGATGGACAGCTATATTCTGGGGCATTGTAGTAGCCGACATGTGCCAGTACAAGACCCGCGTATGTCAATGTGAAATGATTAATAATATAGTGTGTTTTTTATTTTGCTTTTATTTTATTTGTTTGTGTATAATGTAAGAATTTATTTTTTTTGTTTTCTCTAATAATTTATTTTATCTAATTTATGAATTTATTATCTATAATTTTATTAATTATTTGTAATTTAATGTTGTTGTAAATGTGATTGTGTGTTGATGAAATGGGTGTAACTTACCTGAATTAAAGTTATTTATTATATTAATCGGTGATCCCTTGAAGCTGTGAAAAAATCAACCCTCTTTCTACGCAGTCAAAAGATATGGCTGCTTATGTCGCAAGTTTGTACGGAACCCTCGATGCGTGAGTCTGACTCGCACTTGGTCGGTTTTTATACAAGAAAGACGCTTGAATTTTGGTAACTTAGTGTTTTAGGTCTGTGTGTGTGTTTTATTAGGAGGAGCTCGTGGCTAAATAATACCAGCCGCTCGGGTCAATCTTTAGGTTAAGCCCCGCTTGCCTAGGTTGGTCTGTGGATGGGTCACCACCCGTTACATACCGAGTTTCCTCCGTGCCTCGGAAAGCACGTTAAGCCATTGGTCCCGGCTGTCATTTGTAAATCTTTGACAGTCGTAACAGGTAGTCAGTGTCCCGAAAGTCTGACAACCAGTCTTACCAAGGGGTATCGTATTACCCAGTACTAACTGGGTTGTGGAGGTCAGATAGGCAGTCGCTGCATGTAAAATACTGATATTCAGCTGCATCCGGTTAGACTGGACGCCAACCCCAACATACTTAGTTGGGAAAAGGCTAGGCAGATGATGATGAGTTTTATTAGTGTGTTATTGTTTAAGTATCAAAGTAGGAAACGAAATAAGTAGGAACAGGGCGTCAAAAAATCCACATCGGTGTAAATATAAGAAGAACACAGATGGTTGTCAGCATTGCCATATTGAATGATCTCGTCCAACCGACCCACCGTTTCTCGATACCCAGATGTAGTACGTGGCCACCACACCCTGTGATTGGTTCATATCAGTTCCTAAATCTAATAAATAAAATTTTCGTGTCGTGGTGTTTGTTACCAAACTCCTCCGAAAGGGTTGGACCGATTTGTAATAAATATTGTGTGCATATCGGGTAAACAAACTCACTTTCGCTTTTATAATAGCCAGCCATACCTTAACTGTATGGGCAGTATACCAGCCAGTTGTACTTTAGCAGAATATATCTGTTATTAATCCTTACTAATATTATAAAAGCGAAAATGAGTTTGTTTGTTTGTTACGTCTTCACGCCTAAATGGCTAAGCCAATATTGATGAATTTTGGTACAGAGATAGTTGGGACCCTGAAGACGGACATAGGCTAATTTTAAAAAAAATGTGAGAAAAGGGGGAGAAAGAGGGAAGAAAAGGGGACACAAAGATATTTTTTTTTTCGATCATCAGGGGTTTAAAGTTAGCGTTAGCCCAAAGTAACTATGCCTCGGACGAAGTTGCGGGCGGGAGCTACTTTGTTATAAACCCCGCTCCCCTTTGTCATAAAAAGCAAACAAAGCTCTCCCCCCCCCCTTAGCGAACATCATCATCATCATATACCTAGCCTAGTGCTGCATCGACGCCGCGTCCGTATTCCACGCGCGCGTCAGAGTAATGTCAGAAAATCTTGGGAGCCCGTAAAGGCGAAAGAGATACCACGGCCCCGCAACACAGTGGGCAAAAAAATAAACATGGATGGATTTTAGTCAGTACAAGTCTGACACTCCCAGTGGGACTGACTTCCACAGTGGCAGAGACTTCTACCGCTTTGAAGATTTCCCATGCTGATGCTTACGTACGCCTCAACCAATATTATGATATAAACAAATATTCAACAACTGAAACAGCATCTTTTAAAACAACAGAATGCGGCAAAACCGTGTACCGTTATTATTTGTATTCTAAACATTTTATTAATGAACAGTTAATTAGACGAGAAAACGTCCGCTGTTTACCTTCAAAATATAATGAAATGCCTGTACTTTGTTTATCCAACGCTATGGAGGCACATAATAAACACTAGCTGGCGCCCGCGGCTTTGCATGCGTGATATCGAAAAAAAAGTATCCTATGTCTTATTCCAGACTATAATCTTCCTCTGTGCCAAATTTCATCAAGATCCGTTCGACGTGAAAGAGTAACAAACATCCATACATCCATCCATCCATCCATCCATACTCACAAACATTCGCATTTATAATATTAGTAGGATAACATCACGCCTGTAATATACGAAGGGTTAGACAGAGGAGTACCTAAAAGTACACACGAGACGGCAGGTCAACCTATTCTAAACTATTATAACCTGATCTCTCTAGTACGGATCGCACACCGTAGTAGAGAGATCAGGTTAAAATGGTTTTGTGTAGGTTATATGCCGTCGTGTGTACATCCAATTTTCGCCAGTTATGAATGTTATGATTAAGTCCCATATGATACTATGACCTCTGAGTTTGTTTCGGCTGTTTCTTCTCAGAGTAGTCGGGTACGAAACACCGGCCTCATTTAGTTTTTTAAAAAAGACGTGTAATAGTGTTTGTGAAAACCTACTTGCAAAATAAACATCATTTATCATTATGGCAGGCAAGCCTATTGCCATCAACTGGGCAAAGATCCAGACTCCGTCTGCTGGAAGATCCTGCTCAATCGCCTGTTATTTTAGTCCCAAAAGGTTATCAAAAGGTCCAAAGCAGGGAGGTGTTTATTTGTTAAATTAATAAAGCTAAGACACAAAAACTCATTGACATTTTCTACTGAAGCTGGTCGGTATCCATTTTTTTTTAAGTATTTCTTCAAAATCCAGAGTTTTAAAAGGAATTTTAAATCGCTAATGGCATATTTACGAGTTTATTACAACTTCAGTAAAATTTCATTTCATCTTAAAATGTTTAAAAAACTTAGGGAAAACACTTCTTGCAAATCGACTTAAGTTACATGAACTTACCCGTTTATAAATATCACTTAGCTCAACAGAATATAATTAATAAGATACTAACTCGCTAAGTACGGAATATCATAGTTGCTAACTACTCCTTCGTAGAAGTTGGGAGGATATTTCCAGTTTAGTTTCTGTCTTAATTTTAGTATTAACGAAATTCTACTCGCATGCCTAAGTGTAACTCAAGTCACAGCCGTAGGGCAAATTCCCACTTATCTTAAAAAGCAACATTCTCCATCCGATATATGTAATATTCATTGATATTGTGCCAGCAAATCCAAGAACTCGCTTTCATTGTGATCAAATTCATCTCATGCCTTCAAATGCAAAACTGTTCTCTTTTAGTAAGGCTACATTAGGATCAATTTTGATTGCAAATACCCGTACATCCATTCCATTCTCAGTTGTGTCTTTGTTTATTTCGCCAACATTCATTTATCTAATGGAGCTTTCCCATCGTAAGCTTCGTGAATTGAATTAATCCTTATCCTTACTAATATTATAAAAGCGAAAGTGAGTTTGTTTGTTTGTTTGTTACCTCTTCACGCTTTAATGGCTAAACCGATTTTGATGAATTTTGGTACAGAGATAGTTGGGAACCAGGAGACGGACATAGGCACATAACAGGCACAGACATAATTTTTATTTGAAAAAAGTGGGATGTGAGGGAGAAAGAGGGAAGAAAAGGGAAAACTTAGCGTTGCTATTACAAATCAATAAGGCGCAAGGGGGACTGTGTTACCCTGAATTTAACGCGAGCGAAGCCGCGGGCAAAATCTAGTTAACTTATATAACTTGGGTAACATAAGCGAGATAGAACGAACTTGTCAAAACGATTCTGGTGCAGTGGCTATGTTTATGAGTAGCTGCCAACTTTTAATTTACAGCTTTGTATAATTTATGAAGCACTCCGTTGGCACGCTGCGTTTTTTCTTCTTGTTCCAGTAACTTAAATAATAAATGTTTTATGAAATATGAACTGAGATCCACAATAAACTTAAAAGATGATCACCAGTCACTTGAAGACTTAAACATTTTTTCATGGAATCTACATATTTATACCCTTCCATATTTAATCACGCGAATTCCAAAGTTGCTTGTACCTCGTCATCTTGAGGCGCGTAGCTTTGAACTTTTTCTTTTTCAATAACAGATTTGGCGCCTCCAAAACCGGTTGTTTCACTTTCCATGGCAGCATGTCCATCGGCGAAGCAGACAAGCGAATCATCTCAACGAATGAGTCAGAACGATCAATTTTTGGGTGCTTTCTCCCACACCTGCCCGAAAGGGGCACGGATCACGGATACGAACACTTTCCACTGGGGGGAAATGGGAGCAGCAGTTTGCATGGCCTTGATTCGAGAAGGCGAGCGGCGGTGCCGCTTCGCACCGCCTGCACGCGATCAGTCTTTGTCGAGCGTTCGTACCCAGTAACCGCGTCGCGCGAAACTTTGTCCGGCGAGAGCGATCGGCGCGAGTGTCACACAGTGCTACAAGTGACCAAACAAAGTGAACGCAGTGATTTTACCATTCGGAGGATACCCACGAGCAAATCTGGAGCGATACGTTAACTTGGGGAGGTGTGTTTCATTCAGTTTTACTGTTTATTACTTTCTACGTACGTTTAGATTGTTTATGTTTGTTTTTGTGAATGATCTTCGCGTCCATTGAGTTATTGGACGATATTTTATGACTCCACAGGGTTTCTTGTTCTGTGGCCACTTCTTGGTTACGATAGTAGCTCAAGCGAATAGGAAAAAAATGTGAAAGTAATTTGACGTGTGGCTGTAGCCGCGTAAGATAGTGTGCGTCTTTATCGTGATGTTGTCACGGTTGTCTGGTGCTCGCTTATTTATCGTCTCGTACAACAAATAACTCGAAATGAAAATAAATTTTCGACTTTTCTCATTATAGTTTTTGCAAGCGCCATAAACAGTCAGTGGAGGCAATTAAGATTTGAATAATAGTTTTCTTTTGTTCATGTTCCCGCTTTATATTAATTTAATACCGAATTTTCATGCAAAGTCAAATACCTTGGCTTGATAAAGATATTAACTTGAATTATTCATAACATTAATCATTTAGGGAAATTCGTGATCACGAAAGACCTCCGCTAGGGAAATTCTCAGCTGTTATGAATATTAGAGAGATAATTAAGTAGATGCGATTAAAGCTATCTTAACGCCTTAAGAAACTGATAGATCTCCAAAACTCTCTCTAGAAGATTTCTTATGGGAATTGACACTCAAGCTTTAAATGCTTTGCTTATAGTTTCTGTAGCTACGACCGTAAACGAAAAAAGGTATAAGATCCTCTAATTAACAGCTTCAAGGGAAGAGAAGAAAAATTGTTCCACAGAATAGGTGCAAATAGGATAAAGCCTTCAAGTACCTAAGCCTACGAACAGAAGCATTTAAATAGCTGGTAATCCCTAAACATGATAAATACTTGAAACTAGGAATAGGTGCATGGCAAAGTTATCATAATACCCAGGTATTTTATTCAACAACATATCCTTACTAATATTATAAAAGCGAAAGTTAGTTTGTTTGTTTGTTACGTCTGTCTTCACGCCTAAATGACAAACCGATTTTGATGAATTTTGGTACAAAGATAGTTGGGACCCTGGAGACGGACATAGGCATATTTTTTTTTAAAAAGTTTGGTATATGAGGGAGGAAGAGGGAAGAAAAAGGAAAACTTAGCATTGCTATGACAATAAATAAGGCGCTAGCGCAAAAACTACAGGTAGCAGGTACCTGTACGCGTTCAACGCGAGCGAAGCCGCGGGCAAAAGCTAGTAACAAATAAATATGATAGTCCTTTAAAAACTTAATACTAACAAAATAGAAAGAGATTACAGTATTGATAAAGATCAAACAAAAAGAAAGAAATCTCATACAAGAAAAATGACAATCGCAAGGAAATTGATAAAGAAGCCACGGAAGCTTCTTACGCTCCTTCGGAGAAATAATCGTTTGAACTTTAATATAAAAATATGCCTTTCACATTTCCAGTTATGAAATATCTTGTTCCAATAAATAAACCACCAAAAAGGAGGGCATGACCTTTTTGTCTGTTTCGGCATTTTTTGACAGGGATCATTTTGTTTCTGAATGTTCACCAAAAAAAAAAAAATACGTCAAAAGTGACTTGAAAGAAAATTTTCTTACAGAAACATAAACAAATTTATTTGATCTCACACATGTAGATGTCATTTGTAGATCTTTGACAGTCGTTACTGGTACTCAACTTCAACTCTTCATTAATGGATGTTGTGGACGAGAGACACCACAATTTTGCCAATAACACGTGTAATCTGGTAATAAACTATCAAACGCTGGAGAATATTTAGCAAGTAATCACAGTAATTAAACAATTTAGAAACAATAATAGTATTTCTTTGCAGATTCATGACAGAATGACAGAAACAGAACAGAGACTTTAAGTCAAAAAAGAAAAAAAAACGTTCCAATACTGGTAGTCAGTGGCTTGAAAATTTGACAACCAGCCTAGCTAAGGACCATCGTATTACCCTGTTGCTAATGGGTTGTGGAGGTCATATGTAAAATACTGGTAGTCAACCAACAAAGTTAGGAAAAGGCTGCCAGATGATGACAAAATATCATAGATAAGCTTTATATATGTATATGACTGAGTTTTGGCATATCAGCCAAAACTCAGTCATAACTAAGATGTGGAGACCCATTAGTAAGCTAATGGGTATCCCAGTACTGAGATGTGGAGGTTAGATAAGCAGTCCCTTCATGCAAAATAGTGATAGTCAGCTACATCCAGTTAGACTTGAAACCCACCCCATGAAACTTGGTAAAAGGACACATACCTAACGATAATTTTCATACAATAATCTTTTCGAAAAATCTGTAGCTCAATTCTTCGCCTGTGCACAGTACAGCCATTTTGTGAACTTTTAAATGAGTGCGAAACACTAACGTATCTCATAATAACCAGAAATTTCACTAACGTTTATTTTTAAACACACATATAATAATCGACGGCACGGTTGGCGCAGTGGCTGCTGAGCGATCGACTACTGCGCTCCGTGGCGCGGGTTCAATTCCCGCACGTAACAAATAATTTGTATGACCTACAGTTAGTTGTTCCGGGTCTGGCTGTTTGTGTATGTGAGTTTAAATGTTTGTAAACGCACCCACGATACAGGAGAAATGCCTAGTGTGGGGCAACGTTTTAAAAAAAAGAAAAGAAAAAGATAATCAAAATATTAGGTAGTTTTACCTAACGAAATTTTTCAGACCAATGACGCAGTAGCTTAGAGTAAATGAATCAGAATCCAGATAAACATTTTAATGTAATAATAATTTTAACAACAAAACAGATTTTATCGATCAATATTTAATAGTAAACGTACTGTGTTTACATAATAAATAATTCCACAACGTAAATGTAACAATAACAGTATCAGTAGAGAAAGTAGACATAATTGTATAAGAAGAAATCAAATTATGAATCCCTTTGTTTTGGCGGAGTATACGCACGAGTAATATATGTTTGTCATTACATTACACAATATGTGGGACAAACAATATAGGCCTGGCTAATAGAGTTTACGTAATTGCATTTTGTCAAAAGGTTTCGATACGGCGATAAAGTTTATGGTGCAATTATACGTATGTTCTTGATTGTCATGGACTCTATGGATTATAATTTGTATGTTTTCTTAATATTATCATTACCGTTATTGACGGCAGTTTCATCATCACTTTCGACAATACTTACACTGTTAGACATAGGCCTGTGGACGGTGAGCAATGGGTATGGGTAGCTCACCGTCCGCCCTTCCAGTGACAACAGGCCTTGTCGACGGCGCTTTAGTGTTCCCCGCGCGCCTCAAAGAGATGCCAGCAAGGCAGAGGGGCCTGCCAGGGCCACCTCCTGCCGGAGTTGCGGGTTGTTCGAAAGAGATACCGCGGCCCCGGAACGTAAATGGCAAGTCTCACATTCTTCCTGCTCCGCTCAGAGCGGGGGATGTTATTTGTTGATTTCCAATTCGCAAAAAAAAAATATCACACACGTATTACCGATTACACTGAACTTACACTGAATCTAGGGCAACTTATAAACATCAAAATAGAAATGAAAGGTAAATAAATAAAGAATTACGTAATGCAAAGAAAACAAGCATGCCATACCGAAGGAGAAGAAGTGGATTAAAAGAAAACACAAGAATCCAATTTTCCAAAATTTATTACGCTTGCCTGAATTGAACATTTCGAACATAGAGAATATTGTAACAAAGTTAGGAGAGAAGGTAGAACGAAGTACAATAGTAGCCGATCAAATTATCACAATAGCTAATTACTTTATATCGAATACACCGGCACGAGAATTTAGTAAACACGGCCAACCACCGCTAAGTGCTTAGCCCTAATTGGCAGAAGCCTATTTGGCGGAGAATTCGTACATAAAATGACTATCTCATTCTTTTAACATCGACAATCTGAGTTTAAGTGTCGGTAAATAGCTTGGTGGATATGGTATTGCCGAATTTAACTAAAGAAACCAATTTACTTTCTGTCTTTTGAAAACAGGTCAAGAACAATTCTATTTTTTTAAATTAAATTGTCACCTCTGAGTGTTCTGTGATCGGAAAAAAAATAAGTTAAGTCCATTTCTTAATTTGAAATGCATTTGCTACATCTGAAACCAATTGAAGCACTTTTAAATACCATAAACAACACACTCTCATTTAAGGTGCTATAAATTGAAATGTGCTCATTTTAATACACTGTAGTTTTAAAACAAAGTTCACACAAAGCTGAAGAATCCATAAAAATACCACCAGAAGGTGATATTGGAACCAGGAAACCAGGCTAAGGTTGTAACTAACCTATATAACGAGTCAAACAAAGCGTGTTGTCGTACACTGTGACCCCATGCGTGCGTCCTGTAGTAAACTCTCGTACAATTTGCCATAATAACGCGAAATTAACTGTGACAGTTGGCAAACAACCCAAAACTAGTTATGGTAATGTGAGTGTTAATTCAAAAGATAATAAAAGCAATGTTGAATCGTAAAATTTAAATATTAAAAAAAAAACTACTTTTTGAAAATGGAATTCTTAGATGCAGAGCTTTAGATTACTAAAATAAAACAATTCTCTTTTTGTCTCTTAATCTCGCTCAGTCTATCTCTAAAAATGAAAAAGATTTATGTAAGTAATAGACCTCGTGTTTTTTTTTTTTTTAATAATAAAGGTACTTTCAAAATAAGAGTGTGAGAAGTCCTAAGTCTATTGAATTGAAACTCGTGGAAATAAACAATCGTAAAAAGTTTATTTTAATAGGATCTATTACAATTCTAAAGGTTTGATCTCCTCGTACTCTAAGATTATTATTCGTTTATTACTTTTAAGGCGCAGAAAATTATCCGGCCTTTTTTCCAGAACTAGATAGCGAAATAAAGAAAAAATAAATAAACTATAGACATTCTATTAAAGTTTCAAAAGAAGAAACTGATATCAACAGCATAATACATTATATCCCAAGATACCATTATCAATTAACACATTCTGTATTCGAACTTAAAATACCAGATCTAGAAATAATAATATAGGAAAGGAAACGATTAACAGTAACTCATCAATTACCAAGCCGACAATTTTCTTTCCTCACCGTTTCTCTTTTACTACACAACACCGTGTAGACTTTCTCTTTAACTTCATAATAGTTTAATGATATAATATCCCTCTATTTATTCTAATAATATAATAACTTTGACTTATATCTGTCTGTACACTCTTGTTTATAACTCCTGTTCTATTGCAAAAGCCATTTTTTGCGAGGGAATGCCACCATCTAACAAAACATTTTAAAAAATAGGGATCCATATCTCTGACGGATAAACATGACACAGCACCAATTTAACTTGAGATGTTGTAGTAACGCTGTTTTCAAAGGTAAACTTCAACGGTTTGTCAAATTCTGTACATTTAAATACAGTTCCATTTTTCGCCACGGGTCAAGTTACGATGGGGTTTGTAACAAAGGCATTGTTGACTTTGTTTTTCGTCTGAATCCGTGTTTTTTCTTTCCTCTGTGTGAAAAGTTGAAGGGGTATAACAATGAGGCTGGAAGCTTACATGGCTCCCTTTTTTTAGCTCACAGTTCTTGACTTAGAAATTCTAAGATTGTCTTTTCTTATTCAGCTGTCTTGAGATGTCCTTGTTAGGGTTACGGCGCGTTCGTGTTGCACGTGAGCCTCAAAGACTTGTCAGCAAAACAGAGGGGCCTGCCAGGGCCACTGCCTGCCAGGGCCACTGCCTGCCAGGGCCACTGCCTGCCAGGGTTGCGGGTTGTTCAAAAGAGATAACATGCGTCTAAATAAGGAACATGGATAGGTTTTAGTCAGTACAAGTCTGACACTAGAGCGGAAAAAGTTGTTTGATGATTTCCCATCCGAAAAAAGGGTTTTTATACTGGCTAATCTGAAGAATTCAGAAAAGCGTTGAGAGTATGAATGAGTTATAAATGTGTGTGTAAACGAAAATTACGATTAGCATTTTTAACAAGCTTTTAATAGCTTCACCAGTAAATTACTATGTAAGAAATATTATTCGATTGAGCTGAAATTCTGCATACACGTTTAATTTGGATGACATTCTAATCGTCCCATTATTGTGGTGTCACGCTATATTCAACGCCGAAAAAGTAGGTATATATAATATTGTTGTGAACACAAAAATCATTAAAATGTCTAGCACACAATACACAAAAACAAAACAAGTTCCAAATATAACAACATACTGAACATACATGAAGTAAGATTGCCAGAATAATAAAAATCTTACCAATGAGTGTTTTTTTTTTTAATAAACGCCTTATCTTGTTGTTCATACTCGTTATGGTTTTGTGTGTGATTTATGTGATCTGTTCACCACTTTTTTCGACACAATAATTTTTCGAATTATTTTTGAAACTCATGCAAACAAAAATTCGCAACGTTTCAGTCAATTCATTCGAAAAAGCTACGTTTTGTACCATCTGATGTAAAAAGACCAAAACCGCAGCTCAAAATATAGTACAACCCGAATAATCGGGACAAGGGCTGTTCACATATGAGTGTATGTTCTGAATGGGGTGAAAAGTGCTTCGTCACGGCTCTTAGGTCATTTTGGAAGGTAGGAATAACGGTTTTCGGTTGATTTACCATCCCTGATATGTAACGTGAACCATTTTCTGTAAGATTTATTGAGTCGTATGTATTTAGGGCTGTCCCAGGTTTTTTCTTTGATATGTAACACCGAGGTTTCGTAGGAGTAAGGGAAACCTTGGCCACGGCTGAGGGACATAGCAAAACATCACGCCCGTGGTCCCTGACGGTTAGGCAGGGGTGTATCTTATAGTTATAACACACTCACATTACGCTAGCTTTGTTTAAGTAACAAAAAAAAATCCTGTTATAAAAAAACCAATAACACTTTGCCTGACCTGGATATCGAACCCACGAACACATGCTCACCAGTCGCGCTTGCGAACACTGTACCAACGAGTCAGTACATCTTCTTCGCGATTCCTGTAAAAAAATACGGTTCAAATCAACTGCAGAAGCAGTTAAATAATAAATTAATGCTAAATTATCGCAAACTTTATATAAAATAAAATACAAAACCATTTAAAATTAATAAACAAACATTTTCGACCTAATTTAATACTGCAATTCTAACCGTCTGTTAATTAATTTAACATTTTCTAACATATTTTCCTCTTTCACGCTTTTTTCCAAAAACATGAAGAAAAACTTGTTTGTTAATGAAAAAACAAGCAAATATTTAGAGAACACCGCATTGTTTGCAACCAAAGAACAAATACGTTGTTCATTAAAGTGATATTTACTGACTCCAAATATTATGTTTATATGAACTATTGGGATCATATTAATTGGAAACAGTCGGCCGGAATTTGGTTTCAAATTCGGAATTAAATCATAACAAGATACGGTACCTTACTAATATTATAAAATCGAAAATGAGTTTCTTTGTAACGTCTTCACGCCTAAATGGCCAAACTGATTTTGATGAATTTTGGTACAGAGATAGTTGGACCCTGGAGACGGACATAGGCTAAAAAGTGAGAAAAGGGAGAGAAGGAGGGAAGAAAAGGGGAGAGAAATATATATATTTTTAGATCATCACGCGGGTTAAAGTTAGCCCAAAGTAACTATACCACGCGGACGAAGTCGCGGGCGAAAGCTAGTATAGTATAATTATTATGTGGGTATTTCAATATCAAATTCTGACAATGTGTAAGTAATACTTTGTTTTCATGTAGCATGATGCGGGTGACAACAGATGAAAAGACATGTTTAGTGATGGTATGTATTGCTATGATGTGTAGTCCTTTATTTATTAAACTTTATGCACATGTAAAAATCACTGTACAATGGTGGACTTAATGCCTTAGGCATTTTCTACCAGTCTACCTTAAGGTGATGCAAGGTAATATTCCAGATTGAAGACGAATAGTTAATTAAGCCAATGTCACCCGCACCATATTACAGCGAAACAGTATAATAGGCTAGTTTCCAACAAAAATGTTACGGGTGACGTCACGCGTTGCTGCATTTTTTCGCAACGAGTGACGTCACACATAACTTTAATAGGCTATATCTTTGTCATTTTTATTCTAATTTACAAATGAAAAAAATACGTGTCCCTTATTTTTGAATAATCTAAAAAACGGACTAAAAGAATGTAATTACTTTGACCCTGGAAACTACCCTATTGAATAAACAGAAGATACTAGCGGTGATACAGTTTGTTAGAATAAAGTATACTTTCTCCATGTATTAACCACAGATAATATAATACTAAATAAAACTAAACATTACGTCAATTTACGAAGTACACTGAGGAAATATTAAGATTAGCTTGGAGTGACTTTAAATAATTGGCATTAAAATGAGTAGTATTCAATGTATAGTTTAAAAAAATAGAAACAAATACGACACTTTAGGAAGCCATATTGGATTTAGAATGACGTCACATAACGAATCAAAACATAAAATTTGTAATTTTTCATAAGTACTATTACATTATACAAAATCTTATCTTAATCAGAAATCGGGAGGCGAGTTATTAAGTATTCCTATAAAATGTTCTAATGTGGTAAGATCGTTGCTTGGTCAACTATTACCGGTTGTAAGCTGACCGACTGATGAATCAAGGGAGATGTAAGAATAAATTGAAACCTTTAATCTTGGTTTTGGAAATGGAATCTTACTATTTTCAAAGACAGACTTTAACAATTTCAAAAACATGCTTCGCTTTAAAGAAGTCACAACTTACCGATGCTAATTCGAAACAAAGGCGACTGCACCTACTTATCTCCGTACTTGGTGCACTTATTAAACCATGGTTTAAGCAGCCGATCAGCATAACAATGATGAGCCTTTTTAGGGATGCATATTTGCACAAAACTTGCATTTTATCGATACTTTAGATCGATCTGAGATTCCAGGTTTCGATCCAATTCTCAAATTATCGAATTGTATAGCATCGTCATCTGATATGAAAGAAAAAAAGACTAAGTCTAGGCAAAATTTCAGGAATTCTCTTGTAATTCTATTAAATTAAATGATAACGACATTTAAGACTATGTGGCACAATATGTTTTTTTTTGTGTTGACGATTTGAATTAGAATTATTGAAATATTGTGAATTTTGTTTTTTATTATTATTTCTTAGTTTTATACTATTTGATAATAATCAGCATGTTTGTACCAAAATATTTGTACGCCGATCACGGCTAGACATAGCGTTCATTAACAATAACATCTGTACCTAACCAATCTACGTTCAACAAATAAATATATATGTATTTCAATACGACTTACTACTTTTGTATCGATCCAAAAACATTGGAGTAGTGTTTTATCGATACTGTTGAATATGGGTTCGGATCGTGCATCACTAGCCCTATTGTAGTCCCAATTTGGTCGCGTGGGATGGCCGCCATTTTGAAGCCCTGCCAGAGTTTGTAGATTGTTTAAGTCTGTGATTAACATGGTGACTCTTGAGGTGTAACAAAGTATGTACTTGATGAAATGAGCAAAATCATTATTTCAAATAATTTTAAAATATTTAGAATTAATGCTAGCTGTTTTGTAAATGAAAGAATTAAAAATATATAAAAGAAGTAGGCTATGACACCAAAAAAATAAAAAAAAAATCTCAAAGCACTTCTAGCTGAACAAATCTTACAGAATTTTCTATTTATTTAAATATGCTTGTTCATTTAGCAGTGGACTAATAAATAACATTGTAAATTTTATGTTTTTTTGTCAGTCCTGAAAAGGTTTATTTACAAAAACTTCCAGACTGTATATGATTTTGTAGGCAAAATAATTTTGCTTTGCTGGCAGCACCTCCTTAAGCTTGGGGAACAAAAGCTCGGCTGAGTTGTCAGAATGACAGAGGACACACTAGATTGTTTTCAGCGTGTGAAGCCTTTGCAGGTGATATACCGTGCCACTTTACACTGTGCCCTCTGCCCTCGGAAGGCAGGGAAACTATGAGGAAACTATTTTTTTACCTCGAGATGGTTTTGAAAGTCCGTTTTGTGTACCTACTCTACCTACACTATCCTTACTTCCTTACTAAATATATTTCCTTACTTATATTATAAAAGCGAAAGTGAGTTTGTTTATTTATTTGTTTGTTTGTTACGTATTCACGCTTAAATGGCTGAACCGATTGTGATGAATTTTGGTACAGAGATAGTTGGGACCCTGGAGACGGACATAGGCTATTTTTTTTTTAAAAGAAGAGAAATGTGGGAGAAATAGGGAAGAAAAAGGAAAACTTAGCATTGCTATTACAATAAATAAGGCGCAAGGGCAAAAACTACATAGTAGTAGTGGTAGCAGGTACTTGAAAATCAGGAAAGGAAACTGTGCTACCCCGAATTTAACGCGAGCTAAGCCGCGGGCAAAAGGTAGTCAACTATAAAAGTAATTGATAAAACGTTTTTTAGGGTTGCATACCATAAAAGGAAAATACGGAATGTTATCGCTTTGTTGTCCGTCTGAAGCATCGAGTTAAAATTAAAAACATAATTATACTTACTCAAGTCTCTGATCCGGTATAAGTGAAGCTGTAAAATAATCAGTTTCTTACACCGACCGACTCGCACTTGACCGGTTTTTTTTTGTTTTTAGATAGTTTTGAAAGAGTTTTTTTTTACAGTTATGAGCATTAAAATTCTGAATTTTATTACTTATCTTATAAATTCTAGCTGACAGTTTTACTGGCTATGAAACAAATTAAAGTTATAAGTTAAAACATAATTTATTTGATATTATGAAATAGGGTTGTAATAAAATGTCTCGTAAAGCTATGTTCAAATAACAGTTTTTATTGCAGTCCACTAAATTAAGTGAAATGACTATTGAGTATTTATAAACAATAGCTTTTGCCCGCGGCTTCGCTCGCGTTAAAGTCGGGGTAACACAGTTTCCCTTTCCAAGCAGGTACCTGCTACCTGTAATTTTTGCCCTTGCGCCTTTTTCCCTTTTCTTCCCTCAATTTCCCTCATTTCCCACTTAAAAAAAAATATATAAAAAGGTATCCCGTCTCCAGGGTCCCAACTATCTCTGTACCAAAATTCATCAAAATCGGTTGAGCCATTAAGGCGTGAACACGTTACAAACAAACTCACTTTCGCTTAATTATAATATTAGTAAGGATTCATTCTCAAAGGAATTAACTGTAACAGAGTTGGGAAATATAATTCCTATCACACAACACAAAATAAACCTTTATTCAACAAAAGGGCGAAAAGTTTGCAAATATTAATTAAATATCTCTGTAACAATAGCTATTTTTAGAAGCTAACTCTTAAATAAATATTTGTAGCTTGATTGAAGGACTTCAAAGTTTTTTTTTAAATATGATATCTAAACATTACTGGTTTTAAAAGGTAGGTGAACAGAGTTGGTTTAGTTATTTCCAGTAAATAATATTGCGTTTAACAATTCAGATTTAAATGTTCTGCTTCTATACGCTTACTAAAAAAAAATTAAAACTCTTTAATTAATACACTGTAAAAAAAAACATTGATAAACGCTTCTGAAACTAAGAAGGCTCCATATTGCCAATGTTCTTTACTTTTTTACAAACCACTTTTCAAAATGTTCGCACGTATCGCCAAAACCATTAAACCGCTCTCAATAAAATTCGGTGTTTGTGCATAGTTGGTTACATCTTAAAAGATAGGTTAGTTTTGGACCCCATAGAAGCTGGGGTGGGTCGCTCGATTTGTATTATTGCTCGATATGTAACAAAAGAAACGAAAACCTAGGATGGTGTTTGTTTCTTTTGTTTTTTTTTTAATTCAAGAGATATTCGCCAACCACATTGACTCATTCGTATCTATGGATTGTGGAAGGGAAAGTCTTATAATTCCAAAGCCTTGATAGTGGGCTCGATTGCAACGAAACGCAGAGAAAGCTGTACAGTTGCATTAAGTGTGTATAAATGCAGTTTTTAAATAACAATTACTAACATGTACGAATTTTGTAGAAAGGCGCCAGAGTCTTAAAAAAGATCTCATTTCTTGAAACAAGATAAGGCACGGTTTTAAAAACTGCTGGGATCCAGTTTTGAGGTACAAGCTACCGTATGCAAGTAGTCCTATAGCATCTAGAAAAGAAAGAGTCTATGTATTCTACCAGTTGGTTTTTATTTAAATTATTGTAAAGTTTCATTTAAATCTATTCAGTAATTTTTGCATGAGTAACAAACATCCATCCATCCATACTTACAAACTTTTGCGTTTATAATAATGGTGAAATCTGTATCAAACCCGTTTAGTAGTTAAATAAATAATGAAATAACACTACGAAATATTGGCTTTAAATTACAGTATCTACGTTAGCATTTTTATATCTGCTACAATGGACTATTAATACATTATAAATTCGTTCGTTCGTAATTAATGCTGTTCTAGAAATAATATTTAATTCAAACACAGTTATTAATTTTGGATTGTATTCTGTTAATGATAGAACATCGATAACCACAACCCACAAACGTGATTTGTATTAAAGATAGCAAAATAATGATCATTGTATTCGGAACTATATTTTCAATATCCCAAGGAATAGACCTATTGTTGTTTACATAAGGAAGATTATTAACTAGCTCTTACTAAATTAAACGGTGGAGTTACCATTAAGTATCAAATTCTAGCGTGGGAAAGAGATGGCGCTAGACATGTAGCTCTCTCTCTTTCCCACACTTGAATAACATTAAAACAATCCTTCATAGACCAACTGCCTCCCACCCGTCCCTTGCTAGAGCCAGCCCGTACTGCTGAGCCAGTAAGTTCAAATCAGTCCCCAATTAATATCACTCAGATCCAGCCTGTCCCTTTGCTGTCCTCCCTCAGCGACGCCCTCAGCCGAAGCTCGTACTCCACAGGAGGTGCCCTTAGCGTGTAGTCGCTTAGTTTGTAAGTGTTTTGTCCTACTAGAGGTCTAAATTTTTAAGGCATCCACAGGAATCGCCCGAATAAGCAGACGACAACCTCCTAGGTTGAACTGCGAGATGCTATTCAGAAAAACATAAAACCTACTGCCTGTAAGTCTTTCCGGGTTTCCACTGCCAGTCGGCTGTCACACATACGCGTACAAATGTCAATGTCAATCAAATCAGGATTGTCATTGTGAAATGCGACATTATTTATTTTTAAGGTTTCTAGGCTCTAAGTGGTTACAAGTTTGTTTTGTCAGTTGTTTCCAAGCGGTTTGTTCTCTTCGGCTTTTTAAAACGCCTCTTAATCATGAATGAAATAATGCTAAGGTTGTTCGGTGTCAAATAAATCATGTTCTGCGGTAACAAACAAAAACACGTTTATCATACGTCCTTGGTAGAGTACATCGGGCCTAATAACTTAGGACCCACTCCAAAAAGTTTTGACTCGGCACTCATAACATGGGTCACACTCCTTCCATACTTATATTTCAAATTCGAAAATAACTCTGTGTATTACTTTTTCAGCCGAAACCACTCAACGGATTTCAATGTTGTTTCTTAATGAGATAGAGTGTATCCTGGGGAAGGGAAAGAACTTTCTGTTCCCGTAGGACGTATTCGTGGAACAGATTCTGACTTCTACATTGGCGAAACCGCTGGAAAAACAGTAAAGGATTCTGCCCACTACGCCGTTTCATACCATGACCGTACTAGGAACGTGTCCGGCCAAAAACTATTACTTGTAAAATTATATACATGCCATACACGAAGCGTATCAGCTGTGATACGGAGTGTATCAGGTAGTACCGGTAAAATATTCTCACCGACAAATATTGACGCTCCGTGTATGATGGCACTCGATGGTTTTGGTCTCTGATGGAACGGTCTACAGCACTAACATACTTTTCAATTCAAAGGGTAAGATCATAAGAAAATACAAAATCTTTATTTTTGAACCAAAAAGTATTACATTAGTAGGTGATTGGAGCCTCGTTATAAGCTAATAATGCTTGTGTTAGGAGACAACCCGGGCCGCGGGAGCCGGGGTTGCAGGCTGTTCGAAAGAGATACCGCAGCCCCGGAACGTAAAAGGCAATAAAAGGAACACGGGTGGGTTATAGTAAGTACAAGTCTGACACTCCCCCCCGCTCCGCCCAGCGCGGGGGAAGTTATTTGATGGTTCGCACCCCAAAAAGAAAAAAAAAGATCTTAAGCGCATGTGATGACCGTTCTAAACCCCGCGTACGTGCTATTGTTATATTATTGGATTACGCTGCCATGTTGATACGTTCTAGTGGGCTAGAAATCCGTGTTATGTTTATTTCCGTGCCTGACACGCTCATAACACGGTCTTGTTACATGGTACAGTTGGCAGACTCCTTAACACATTATTTTATTTTGTAATGTTCAAGTTAACCGTAGCTCCAAAATAACGATGGGTTTAAGAATTACGACTCTGACAAGGGATCGTAAGCTTTCAAGGAATTTGCTGACTAAAGCTCGCTTGGTCACGAGGGTACAACCTTAAGGCCGTAATGTCCTCTGTTAAAGACATTGTCTTGGGGCTAATCTCTTTTTATACGCCGACAAGGGCCTTTTACATTCAACTTTGATAATCTGGTAAAACATGTTGTGAATAGAAGCTTGCGTTTAGGTAAATTCCATACCTACCAACCATAACTGAAGAGGTCAGGGTAAGTATTCTGCAGCATTTTTGACTTAATTACTGAAAAAAAAAAACAAAGAGTCTCTGAGTTTAACTATGCCTCTGAGAAGAACGTAATTAAGTCTTATTTTTATCGAACAAATGAAATTAGTCTACTAGAACAAAAAGCTTCTGTTGAAAATTCTCGGCTAAATTAAACACGACTTGACGTTTTAATCTTTATCACCAACACTTCAAAGTTCAGTTCCGAATGTAAACGCACTTAATTTTAATTGAATTGAAAACAAATTGTTTGAGTTAACTATTACCCATAACTGGAAGTTATGCTTCCAAAATCAAAGTTAAACAATTATGCTTCGGCGTCACTTTGGAAAAGTTAATTGTAAAATTATAAACAATTTAATTACTTAGTTTTTTATGTGGAGTTTATTACATTAAAGAAAGTGTAAATTAACTTCTACTTTACTTAACTTATAAACAAATCTGCATTACTAGAAAATAAAAAGGAACCATTACAGATGTTTATATTTAAATGGATCCCGCTTGTTTCCACATGGGTTTGTTTTTGAATTTCAGTCAGAATTTTTAATAACATGGTTGCCAGATTTTAGTCTATTGATATAAAAGATGACGCTTCATTACAATACGATGTCATTTCGGATAACCAACTTTAAATCGTTATAGATTCTTAATCGTTATTCAAAATGAAAAACTATTAGGAAACCTTTTCAAATATATAATCAAAGTTAAACTTAACATGGTTCGTGGTAAATTTTTCTTCATTTTATCAATAAAGCGTCTTTTGGCGGCTTTTGAATTTGTATACTGTCATGTATTTAGTGACACTTGCTAGACCAAGACTAATCGTTTGCCCACACAATTTGTTTGGACAAAATTGGTCCACGCGTTTGGTTTCTAGAACACCACAAAGGAACAAACATACATAGGCTGATAAAAACGTAACCCTCCTTTATGTAGTGCAGTCGGGTAAAAAGGCTCTCGGCAACCAGCTTGTTAACAACCAGTTAGGAAGGTGAAGCAGGAAAATACTTGCTAGGATCCTTACATAATACTTATGTATAAATTCTGCTTACCCGAAAAAGAAAAACCGTGAGTGTACGTAAGTATAGCTATCTTGTAAAGATACATAATATTACAATTGACTACACACACAACGTTAAGCAACACTACTTTATTACAATCGGAAATAGAAATATCAGAAATATTTCTTACAATTCCCTATCGGAATTACAATTCTGACATGTTCTACATTCTGAAATGTGAGTCAGCTTATTGGGAAAAATAATACAATACTGTGTGCGTACAATCTGTACAATACATGTACGAAATCTGTCAGAGTCACATAAGAAAAGACTCTCAGTGAGATTGGCCTAATACAGTGATGGTATATGATTTTTCCGAGGAATTATTTGAAGGAAAAAGGAGTAAATGATATTTTGACGGCTGCTGAGGGAGAATGGAAGAAAAAAACGTGGTGATCCGTCAGGACGAAGGGTAGAAAGATAAATAATAATAAATAAATATCATGGGACAACTCACACACGGCTATCTGATCCCAAGCTAAGCAGAGCTTGTGTTATGGTAACCAGACAACTGATATACATACTTATATAATTTATAAATACATAAATATTATAGATAAATCACACCCAGACACAGAACAAACAATCATGCTCATCACACAAAGTTTGTCCTGGGTGGGAATCGAACCCACGACCTCCGGCTCAGCAGTCAGGGCCACTAACCACTAGACCAACAGGCCCGTCGAAGATGGCTTTGATGACAGTGATACATCAATACCATATACTTTTATAAAGAGGTACAATTTGTTTAAAATTTATATGTTGGTGAACAATCACATTTTCGGGTAAATCACAAGATTAACCCGAAAATTCTTTGACTAATGGCAAGTTACATTATCCACGAGCCATAAGCTACACGGAAAACGTTCCCGTGGGAAAAATGGCAACGAAACCGCGAGAAAAAGCTAATGTAAGTATAAATGATAAAACTCAACAGAAACAAAAAGAGAAGCTCATTGATTTACTGTGAAGAAAATTAGACGAAGAGAAAACGAAATGCTTAGATGTGGAAATTAGTTTTGACGTCTTTTCGTATTTTGTTGTATTCAAAATATTGGCTGATGTTATCTTAGAAGTAACAAAGAATACAAATATAAATGTAGCGTGACTAAATCACGACATTCAAAGGTCAGTAGGTACCTAATCTAAAACTCATAATACCGACTGCAACAAAACACGAAGCTTTTACATCAACGGAAAAAAAACTTAAATTTACTTAACACTTGACCGTTAGAAAAAAACTCATTAAAGACGATCGATACAGGTGAAAAGTCGAAATTCGCGTGTCACTAGCACATCAAGCGGCTGTTACGCTGCAATGGCTTGATGTCCATTATTTACAGCGATTGATAAAGATTTCTCAAGCTGTTACCACGGTTAAGATAAAGCGTAAAATTCAAACAAAATGATGTTAAAATCTATTAGTTGAATGAAAGTGGAGTCGAATGAACGAGCGCGAGGAATGAAATGTTTCTTTTCTCCGCACACCTGAAATAATAGACAAGGAATTGAAATGATATTTGTTATTGTATCCGTTTCTACTCGATAGAGACGTGTTAAGAATAACAGAAACGCGATTCTCTATAACATTGAGTGTCTTTATAGGGAGCTAGCTTTTGCCCGCAGCTTCGCTTGCGTTTATTTAGAATGTGACAATCATATTAAACTTTTTCGGGATGAAAGGTTGCTTATGTCCGTTTCTAAACACTTAGCAACGTACATACAAAAAATCAGGATAATCGGATCACTGTTTAACCCGGCGTGATTGACGCTGGGTCACAGTGACCCAGTGCGTTTTAAAACGGCCATATTTTTTTTATGCGTTGATCATTTGTTTTAACCGCTTGAGTAGCTGGAGTTACGTCCCCCCTCTCCTCAGTCCGCCGGTAAGTTCAGTGCCACGACAGCTGCGCAGGGAGATACACGTGCGCCAAGTCAAAGCGGGTAAGTTTGACCCAGCGTCATCGCGGGCGTCGTATTTTTGTTGCAAATCTGTTTTAATTAATTTTATGTTTTATTCAATGTCTGTGGTTAATTTACTTATTTTTTTACAGTATTTTGCCGACAATGTCAATGTTAAACCACCCAGACCGTATTTTGACGTTGCTAGAGGAATCAAAACATGTACCAATTCACATATACAAAAAAGAAGATCATTATGTGCAGATGTGAGTAAACAAAGATTTATGTCTGAAGTAGAAATAACTGAATCGAAAGCTTTCATTGGTCTTTTATATCTCGCGGGTTTTTACCGTTCAAATAGACAGAACCTAAAAGACTTGTGGCAAAAGATGGTACAGGTGTAGAGATTTTTAGACAAAAAACAAAAAACAAATTTCTCCTCAATTTCTAAACACTCGTGGAAAAGAACTAAATTCCTCAACTTTTGGATTTCAAAAAGACATAAGTCTCGTATCGTACATTCCGAAGAAAAACAAAGTAGTACTTTTGATGTCAAGTTTGCATCACGATGCCAACATTGATCAGTCTACTGGTGACCAAAGAAAATCTGAAATGATAACTTATTATAATGCTACCAAAAGTGGAGTCGATGTGGCCGACGAGCTAAGTGCTACGTACGATGTGAGCAGAAACTCCAAAAGATGGCCATTGACGACTTTTTATGCAATGCTCAATATATCGGGCATAAATGCAAATATAATATATCGGGCCAACAATACGGACATACGGATGACTAGACAACATTTCCTAAAAAAATTGGGTCTCGATTTGATACACGATCACTTGGAAGTCCGAAAGAAGCAAATGAATTTACCTCGTCTTTTGCGCAAAAGAATCGTGGATTTTGTGGGTGGACCTGCCGAGGAACCGCCTAGAAAGATTCCGGGGACTCGCAAGCGGTGTCAAATATGTCCGGCCAAAAAGGACAAGAAAACAAACCACACTTGTCATGTCTGTCATATTTACATTTGCCCAGATCATATTTTTCCATACTGCAATAATTGCAGTACGTCTATGGCCATCAGTGATGATGTAGAAGACTGATTTCTTACTATTTTTAATATAAGAAGTATTTTTAATCTCTTATCTATAACCTAAGATTGTTAGTTCCTATTATTCGTAAGAAAAGTTTATTAAAATTGTTAAAAATAGAAAAAACTAATGAATGTTAGATTTTGAACCTTGATTTTGCATGTGTTACTTTGGAAACTAATAAAAGTATGATTGATTTAATATGCTGGCATTATTTTATTTTATAACAAGCTCAGAGAACCCTTTTTAACAAATAACTAATAAAAATAAGATAACGTCTTTTATTTCACAAAAAAATGACGTTAAAATGGGGGGTAATCATGACCCAGCGTCACTGTCCGCGTAATTTTTTTCACGTCAATCACGCCGGGTTAAGGCGTTAAAAAGTAACAAAGAAACTTACTATCGCATTCATAATATTGGTTAGGATAGCTAACTTCAAAATGTGTGTTCGTGCAAGCGAAGGCGTTAAACTAAGTTCAAAGTTAATGTTCACCCATTTTATGGAAATGCGCGTAACGATCCTAAAATGAAACGAAACCGCTGAAGCAGATACATTAGTTTTCATGGCCACACTAAATAACATAGACCACAATCGTATCTTCGGAAAAATAACAGGTATTTTGTACCTCAGAATTTGGCAAAGGAAATTGGTGACCTAATGGCGTTCGCAGGTGACTTGACAGAATGTTATTTGCCTGTGCCTCTGTTGTCACACTAAATTGGCAAAGTTCCTGTATGATTGTATGGATGGATGTCTGACCATGACCTTTCAACTGTAGCACTTTCGCACGTGTCTCATTTTATTTTATTACAAGCTTGCTGGCTTTGCAGTTTAATAGTTACTTTGTCGCGCTTAATATCCGTAATTGAAATTGTATGGCAACAATTTTAGTGCAGTACTTTGTCTTGATCATATGAGTCTTTATCCCTTTCTTAATCCTTGTTTTGTCTTCCACCCTGAAAACATAGACAAGTGGCAGTTGTTTTCAAAACGCTTCGTATTGCCACAAACTTTTCAATGGAATTGACAGAAGTTTTCGGTAGCGTATTTCAGTTCTATAAGATTTTGAGTAGTTTTGTCTCTCCTATCATAGTTATTGCTGAATGTCTCTTTGAGTTCGGCAAAAATACGTTTCATTCCTTTTATGTGGATAGTTTTATAAACACACTTTCCTTTGCATTTACTTTCACATGTTTCAAACATAAGTCTGGCTTGCAACTATGTCACCGCACAGCTTTAATCTCTGTAATTATCATCCGTGTTGGGACGTCACCTTTGACTACAGAGTTTTTCCCTTTTTCTCTCTTAATGCTGCGTTTTCTCGCACACTTATTATAAACATGTACTTCGAAAACTTCGTCGCGTGACTGCTCATGAGTCTCCCCATTGGGTACCGTTGGAAACTTACTTGCTCCTACTTTGTCGTTTAACTTTTAAATAGAACGAATAGAACGGCATCCGTTACTGTTTTTATCATTGCGATATTTTTTTAACAGAGTTTCTATAAATTAATAAATCCATAACCGTCCCCATTTCAAAGACACTGCGGCAGGAAGACACCTTACGAAGTAACTTTGAAATGCGGACTGTCGAACTGTAAGAAGGGATAGGGGACAATATTTCCAAAAAGATGGAAATGAAAGGATTCAATGAGGCTTAAACTCAAACCCCAGATGAGAAATTTGTTTCCAGCAAATGCTCAAATATCCATGAAACTGTTCGCTCATGCAGAAATGGGTAGTGCTTTAATCGAATGTAATATTCATTTGAAAATATCATACAGTTTATAAAATATATTACAAATTCTGTTTAAATGCTACCTACGGGCTTTTCAATCAGCAAAAGGCTTCAGCGAATTTCAAAATGAAAATACGAATACATTTCCGAGCAATCATACTCAGTCGCGAATTACTTAGGTAGCATATTATTTCGTACCGTTTCGAGAGTACCGTTCCGTTAAATTGACTAGGGTTTGATACCTACGTTTAATTTAAAAGCTTAACTATTTAACCTACGTTTCTATAAACACAAAAGCGTTACATTACCTTGGTAGGAACATAATAGAGCGTGGGGGAATAGACATTGTTGCTAGAACATTATTAATTGCCATGGAGTATTATAAACCACGAGTCTATAATACTCTATGGCAATTAATAATGTTGTTGATGTACTTACAATAGGCAGTCTGTATGTTGCTTTACACTACATTAGGCGAACTGAAAACAGCTTTAGATCTTTGTTTCGCAAACATTTATGTATGGATTGGCTGTCTCTAGTATGGGCTACATCAGCAATTTTTTTTTGTTGAAATACTTATTTAGTACAGATATTAAGTTACGAGCGATATGATGCAGATTTTTTAAACGCATTCTACGAAAAAGGTACGCAATTTGACTGTGTTTGTGTGATTGTTACGGGATTTCTCCGTCATTTCTGGGCGATTTTCAATCAACACCACGTCTATTGGGATTAAACCAGAGGTATAGGCAGAGGTGTACTTACTTACCTCACAAGTACAGCCACATATCATATTTATTCCATTATTTAAAAAAAAACTGTAAAAGTAAGTAGATATGTATGTGTAGATTTAAACGATGCATGATATATCTATCATATCATAGAATCATCTATCATATCTATATCTATGATAGAATTAACTTTAAAACTACTTTGATATGGAAATCTCTTACCACCAAGCGAAATAAGAAGTGTACACATTAAATAACTTTTAATTAATAAAATTCATTAGTAACGAATGTTCTTATGTAAAGGGACAATTCGTAACTCTTCCGCATCAAGAGATTTACTAAGCGGGATGATAGTTATCACTAAAATCGGTTTTAACAACTAAAAGGGTTTAAATTAGTGATGTATACGCATGTAACAGTCATATAAAAAACCAGTGTTAATTTATGAGGTTTTTTTTTGCAATTTGCAGGTTAGGGCCAGGTAACAGGAGACAGGAGTAACAAATATGGCATTATCGAGTAATAATTCCAATATTTTTAGTCATTCAAATTATGGAAACAATTCTCTCAATTGATTTCATGAAAATGATTCAATTCATGAATCGTTTTCATCATTTCCTCAAAAAAATATTAAAGAAATCATTCACTTATTGCTTTTTCAGTATTTTGCAAAAAACATTCAGTTATGGCCTAAATGTTACTATATTTTACACCTCTGCTTGATCCCTTTTTTCGGATGGGACATCATCAAATAGCTTCCCTTGCTATGGGCGGAACGAGGGGGGGGTGTGTGTCAGACTTGTACTGACTAAAAACCCACCCATGTTCCTTCTATTGCCCTTTATGCTCCGGGGTCATGGTTTCTCTTTCGAACAACCTGCAACCCCGGTCTGCTTGACCCTTTGGCAATTATCTTAGAGATATACGTAATAGATCATGAAAATATCTTAAGAACCTTCCTTTTGAAGGATTATTTTTTGTCAACAGATATTGAAAAGGAAACTTCGTCTAAACACAAAGTGGCCTTTGGATGTTATTGTTGACAAAGTACCCAATAACCAACAGTATTAGAAATACTCACAATGTTTGTCGTAACATTTTGTTCTATGGCAAACAACGATACGATAAATAAAGAAAAAAAAATCATTGTAGGTATATATAATATGATAGACGATTGTTTCGGATTCTGAAAAGCGATTCCTTAAAAGAAATTTTAATAAAATACTCGTAAAGGAAATAAATAAAGTGTTGACTCAATTTTATTGCAACTGGAACGCATTCCCGCAGAATATCCGAACGGCACTGAATAAAAATTTACGACGTTCGCACCAGTTTATTGAGACAAACTTTTATACTGGACTTTACGTATGAAAAAACGACAGTACGGATCTGAGCTTTTTCCCTGGATTTTGCCGCCATATTTTTCTCTCCTAATTATTCACTATACCCATGTGACAACTCCAGGTAAAACAAATAACAGAAACTAGAACTCGCCACAACAGGGATTCCCAAGCCTAATTTTTCAAAATATACAAACTTTTACGACAGTTTGTTGAAAACACCGCATGTGCCGCTGAAACCTGTCGTAACTCTGTAACTCGTACGTTTGTGTAATCAGAAACGCGTGTTGGCGAATCATGGAACGCATTTATGAGTCCCGGATGAATTCGGAATGAAGTGCTGTTTCGGCATTATTCGGAACTTGTTGGCCCACACGCGAGTATTTTAGCTGTTAAACTTACATTGAAAAATACCTAACTAGCTAGTAGTACCAAGTAGTATACTGAGCCTTTTGCCATAAATTGGACATACATCCATGGACGGTTAGCAATAGATAGCTCACAGTACGTCCGTCTTGTGACGACAGGCCGTGTCGACAGCGGGTGCGTTTTCCACACGCGCCTCAAGAGATGTCAGCAAAGTTGTTCAATAGATCGATTACTTTCGATACCACTGCCTCGGAAGACAAAGGGAAAGAAGGAACATGGTTTAGTCAGTAAAAATCCTGAAGCTCCGCCCAGAGCGGGGGAAGTTATTTGATGACTTCCCATCCCTAATAAAAAGTACCTCTAGTCGCGCTTGCACCTGTCTGTCTGTCAAGTTTAATTAGAAAAAAAAAAACAAAAATAATATTATGCATTCACCAATACATAAGTAAATCTATCTCGTAGCAGGTGACATTCTGTGGTTTCTGTCTATACCCTATGGGAAAATGCATGAGTTCAGTATGCACTAAATTCCTAGTGCAGACACATATATGTACAATTGTACATGTCTAAATAGTAGATACTTATTTAGTTAACTGTTTTAATAACGCTACACAAAAGTTCAAGCTGGCTTTTAAAATAATCCTTAGCGCAACAACGAATCGTATTGTGAATTTCTGTAGTAGCGTTGTTTCCAGATTACCTACTGTCTGTAGTTTTCATAAGCATGTACGGATTTAAACTGTTTTTCCTTTATTATGCGTCTATAAAGGGATGGATATGTTGAGATTTAAGTTGGAGTGACGAGAGTTTGAAAGTTGCAACTGTTACAGAAAAACTTTAAGCGAGTCGTTTGTTTTGGTGTGGGCATATAATGAGGAGGGGCGAAGCGCATGTGACTAAAAGAGTGAGATATAAATGTTGATGGAGATACAAGCCAAAGAGAAGATGGATGGATTGTGATATGAAGGAGAAAGAAGTAAATGATACCGTGACGTCTGACAGAGGAGAATGTAAGAAGATAACGTGTTGCGCCGATCCCAAATAGAATGGGACAAGGACAGGAAAATGATGATTAAAGGGATAAAGAGGAAAGTTCTAATTTTTTAAGAAATTTACGCCGGTAATTCTTGTAGAGACAAAAATCCGACCATTTACATAAAAGGCATTATTTATTTATATTAGAGTACAAGCCTATTGTCTTCAACAGGTCACGAACACAGAACTTTATGCGCAGCTATCGCGTTTGTTACTATCAACGAGACAGTTCTATGAAAAAAGATTTTTAATTCTATAAACTGAATAAATCAACATACTCATTAAGATGCAGGCACACTCGCTAATCAAACCAGTAGCGCTATTGTTACGTCGCGCGTCGTCAACAGAGTGTAAACGGGTCAGATTTGCGCCCCACTGCCTTCATGTATTAAGCTGGTTTAGAATAATGTGGGTTAGTTAGAAAAAACTATATGTTACCTGTATGTACTAGGTTTTATTGTTATTTTTCCTGCAAGTTTAGGTATTTGTTTACATTATTTTTTGCGAATTAGCCTTGAATTAGCTTTGAATCTTTCCCTAGGTTTGTCTATGCCATTTTCATCATGAGATTCTTGGCGGCATGTTAAGCCTAATCAAAAGCCCAAGGGTGGTATAAAATACCTGACACCATATTAGCTATCTACACAATAAATAAATAATGAGATTCACTTTATCCACTTTCATTTCGACAGTATTTTTAAGTCCCATTGACGCCCTCAACACCGTCATTCAACGGGACCTATTGCCATCCACCAAAGTGCCATGTGATAGGGATCGAACCCACTGCCGTCAACATGGCTCAAATCCACTGTATATTATAACTTTTTTATTTAACTCCTTGCCATGTGTGGATATTATTCTGAAACCCAGATTTCCTTTTATTTTAATATCCATGTTTAGGGTCGAAAAAAAAACAATTCTGCATGTAAAAATGACCCAGAAAAAGTGAAAGGATCCCTTTATTAAAAAAAGGATTGTTTGTTTTGGTTCAGGAGGTTTTGTAAAAAGGTTGCCACAGTTAAGATGATTCTGTTTGGTTCTGTCGTAAGGTCTTTGGAGTAGGATTTTATTTTACTGACTCTTAAACTTGAAAAGTAGTAGGAGCAAAGCGTGAGTCCGATTACCAGATCGAAAAAAGTAGTAATGGGTTTTCTCAGTAGCAGCCACAGAATCTGGATTTATGTCCCGATGTTAGCATTAGGCTGGCCCATTATTGCATGGGACTTAAACATGACTTTAGAAATATAAAAATAACAATATTTTATTTACAGACTACATTGGCTCACAATGTATTAGTGATTATGTTGTCATTAAAACCAGTAAGTATTTACTTAAAAGTAAAAGGGGCCATATTTAGCCCCGGATAGATTCATCAAGGCCCATGTATAACATGTAGCTTTATAAACCTACCCATGGTAGAACCATCCAACTTTTCGACAAACACCCTCAGAATGCTGTTCGTGCTTCATCCCACTCTGCTCATCATCGACGCCACCTTCTTACGCATTATTGCAGAATAGTCGTCAGTGTAATGTGAAATATGTAATGTGAGCTTATTAGGTACTAGGTCTCTGTCTATCCTTTCACGCGTGTGATGTTATGTTACTTTGCACTAAACTATCGCAAATTGAAGTTAGGTGTACCAACGAATAGTGGTCCACATTGGCCCAGTATCATACTAACTGGAAGGTATGGGGAGAGGCCTTTGCCCAATAGTGGGATGACGCAGGCTAGCAGTAACAGTGGCAGCACTGGCAGTATAGTTACTCACATCGATGACGTGGCGAAGGCGGGCGTTTTGTGGGACTGTCTCTTGTAATTTGACGTTCATAATTTGCTGATTATCAGCCTAATTTGAATAAATGGCTTTTGATTTTGATGCTTACTAAACGCAAATACAAAGTATATGTATGTTACATAATAGAAAGTAAATAAACTCTTTATGTACATTGAAATTGAAGTGGGTTTTCAATAAAAATATCACGCCCTCGCGAACAATGAATGAATGTGAAACGAAACCATTTATTGACAAGTATTATGGGTAAAACAATTGAGATTTTGTTTTATGATAAGCTCAGGCTCCTTAGAGCAACAGAGCGTGTGCTTGTTTTTATTATTAAATAATTTAATTAAAAAAAAAAAAACATGTTTTCTTGTTTCTATCACCGTTTTCTCTATATTAGATTTAGAATTATGTCGCTTAGAGCTAACCACGCATTGTCATAAAAACGAAACATATAACAAAATCCTTTATATCTAGTTAAATAAAATAAGATAGCAGGAATATTAAATATGATGATTTATTGAGATAAATCAGTTTATTCAAGATTTCTGCTACACATACCAGATAAATTCACTTATAGGATAATTTATTTATTTTAAAACAATCCAATTCTAGTATGGATTGTATTAATCTCATTAGAAAATAGGTGAAACGCTAAGCAACGGTAAGCCTCTGGCGAAAGTAAAAGACAGCCTTTGGTTCACGGGAAGTGTCAACTAAACGTTAACAATATCCTTATAAAGGCTGTGAGCCCACGGTCACAGAGTTTTAACCCTAAACGGCTCGAAAATATAGTTACCAATAAGGCTACTATGTATATAGTTTTTTCTCATTTGTGCAAAAGATTTCCCCAAAGGTTTTCCTTTCCGTCGGGAAAAAAGCGACGAAGAAAAAGATATCGTTGAATGTGAATATTTCAATGGAAAGTTAGGTTTGTGTATCGATAATGTATTCATTGGCGGTCATCCAAAGCGTTCCAGCCATTGTCCGCTGTCTTCCATATGTGTATGTACATTGTACAAAATGTTTGACATTTCGTAGGGCTTGTGTCCAAAATACGGTTTAAATGGCTTCTTTGAGCCAAAGAGCGATATTTTCTTCCAATGTTTATTTACAACATATAAAGTAAACATGCATTGGATTTAAACACCGCTGTATAAAAAAAAATACGTTGGTCGCCTACATTTCGTAAATCAGTTACCTGGTCTGTATCACACTGAATATTATACAGGCAAAAATTTGTATAAATCTGTGTATGTTTGTTACTCCTTCACGCTAAAAAGGCTTAACGGGTTAGGATGAAATTTCATAAACCAATTGTTTCCTGGATTGACACAATGGCTACCTACTTATAATCCCGATCTACGCGGGTGAAACCGCGGGGAGCTGCTTGTATAAGATAAAGCTACAAGTTTAGATATTACACGTAGTTTACTGTCCGCTTTTGATTTTATTGCTTTACTAATTTATGCCCCTGGCTCTGTCTGCATAGAGTTTGGTTACTGTCCCATCGTACTACAGGAATAAAAAATATCTTAAATATTAATCCAGGTTATAAACTATTATTTGTGCCAAATTTCACCGACATCCGATTAGTTGTTACTGCGTGAAAGAGTAGCAAATTACGCGTATATCCTCTTGAACTTTTCAAGTTCATCTAATTTCCATGTTCATCATCTTCCTGCCCTTGTCCCATTCTATTTGGGATCGGCGCAACACGTTTTCTTCATCCATTCTCCCCTATCAGACGTCACGGCATCATTTATTCCTTTCTCCTTCCGTGTTACAGTCATCAAACCTGTGCTTCATTTTTCTTTATTATGCATTAAATTATTATGTCTCATAAAAAGTAAAACACGACGCATAAGGTCGTAAAAGTTTAGGTCGCCAGTCTCTAAACCATAGATATATATCTTTTTTTTATTTAAACTCGTTCGTTAATCCAGCCAGCTCTAATATGATTAGAACGATAAAAAACAAAAACATAACTGCCAACCAGCCAGCCTTGTAACCAAATATTAAGAGCAAAATGTGTAGTCAGTCGAAATGTACAATGAAATATTACGGTCATCCTTTAAACCAAGGCTGAATAGGAGAAAATGTTTTATTTTAATAGCAATTTGAAACCAAACACACAATGCATAGCATTTTAATTCAGATTGATCACCAGTCCAGCATAAAAAACGGCATGCGACTAATTCACCAAATATAGATGAAAAATTCGAAAGACTGGGTTTTTTGCCATGTCGAGAGTAGAGCACTGCCTCCGGCGTGCAATTTCTAAAATACATTATTTTGTTAAAAAAATCTCTTAAAAATTCAAGGTTCTCGTCTGATCCTTCGAATGAATAATTGATCCCTTTTTTGCTGGTGTTTTTAATCAAACTCAGAGTGTACTGTGTTGGAAGCGATTGTCTATCCACGAATAAACCTTGCTGAAAACCTTATCACTTTTTGTCCGTAAGTTAAATATGCAGCGCAATGCCCCGGGAGCGTTGACATAGTAAAAATTTATACCACGACCCGATTGTTAAAATACTCTGGAGCAGTCTTTTTTTTATCTGCTCACCCCGCGAGTGCTACATATTTTATATTTTTAGAGCTGTCTTCATGTTTTCGTGTCGGACGCACATTGCATTCCACTAACATCGCATACATATTACTCAACTAGTTTCTGCTTGCGGTTTCGCTCGCAAAGAAGTCAGAATTTATACCTCGAGAATTTATTGCTGGGATTAAAATTATCTTAACCGAGGTTTTACCCGACAAAATATGTGGGTCTGTTAAAAATTGAAATGGTAGTTACTCGTAGCAAACAGCCAGATCGTCAGACAGAGTTACTTTCGAATTTAAAATATTAGCATTATTCCATAGGTACACACATTTCTCTTTTCAAACTTTTTTGCATACTACGCGTTTGCGTTGGGCGCAACACGTTGGAAGAAACCGATTCATTGGAATTTGGAAACGGTCCAGTTTATAATTATCGGGAAACAGAATCCGCCAATGATTTCCACAGACTGGTTCACACATCCTCTTTCGATTTAGGGATGAAAGGAAATCGGCTTATGTTTATTCAGTGAGTAAATAGTTCATCCCAGTAAATACATTAAATGGGGTTGACCGCCATATTGGGTATGCTAAAAGCCTATTATGCGCCCTAAAAGATGGATGGCAACATATCATAGACTGAGAAACAGAGCAGTTATGCAGGCACTGCTTATGCATAAACATTCGTCTTTCAAAGGATCACTAATGGTTGTTGGAGCCAAGATGTCCTTGAGACCAACGCCCTATGGACGAGAAAGATGCATGAATCAAGCTCGAAGACTTAAATAATGGTATAATTTGCAAGTTTTACTAAGAGATAGAAGTTTTAAGGTTTCGTATTACCCAGTAAATTAGGCTGTGGAAGTGAGATTGGTAGCCATTCCCAACATAATTGGGAAACGACTAGGCAGATGCTGATGAATAAGAGATTGTAGAAATAGTGGCAAAGAGTGCACTAGATAGAAAAGAGCGTAAAAGAACAATGGCAGATTGATACATCGTTTTTTCATAATAGCGACGAATAACGTAAATCGTTTTTATAAACAAAGCTGTAGATGCTGATGATGAATATCTGTGTATAAGTTTATATAGAAACTACTATATTCAACCTCACGGAACAGCAACACCTACATTGCATAACACTCTACACGATCGCGTGAACTCTGAAGACATCTGAATATTCATAGTGAAGACTTTTACAGCCCTCAGCGAACACATCTACATTATTCTAGCTTCTAGTCAAGTGCACTCATCTTCGCAGCTCTATAAGAAGAAAGCTTTAAGATGATGTTGCCATAAATTCAGATTCTAGTCATAAATTTAATAAAGCTGTTGCATTTGAAATAAGAAGAAAATTTTACGTAAAAGATAACGGTTAATATGAAACTGGGATGCTTGACTTTCTTTATAAACTGTTTTCTTGCCATATATACTGTAAGGTTGTTTCTACTGCATTTTAACAAAGTCTTTTCGTACAGCGAGCTATGAGTCAATATTGCAAAAGTTTCCCCCAGGCAATTCTTGCAATTTGTTGACGTTATCAATCTTAGACACGATATTTATGTTGTATGTTGTATCTCAATGTTCACTGAAACTTATACAGGGTTATTTGTAAAACACTGGCAACGTCTCAGGACCATGTTACTAACATCATAATTAACAACTTTTGTTCTAGGACATTTAAACATTTATCATATTTTAGTTCATCAGATTTTCATACAAAAATAAAAATATTGAAATTGAACGCTCATTTAGAGCGTTCAATTTCAATATTTTTATTTTTACGAAATTTTATTTATACGAAATCTATGCGAAGCAAACGTACCTACAAGTGGCGGTGTAGGTATGTAGGTACAGCAAAATACGGAGTTGAAATGTGTTGGATAGGACAACGAAATCTTGAAGATTTGTTTTTGGTAAATGTATAAAATTTTGTAAAAAATCATAGAACAAAAGTTGTTGTTTATGATGATTGTAATACAGTCCTGCAAGGTTGTCGGTGTTTTACAAATAACCCTGTATAAATTAAATTAAAAATTAAAATTCATTTATTTCGGATAACTGGATCCATATTAAAAACACATTAAAACAAAAATGAAATGAAATATGCAACTCAATTAAAAATAAAATCACAAATGAATTAAATAAATATGATTAAATTACATTAAATTGAATTAAATTAGATTACATTAAATTAAAATTAGATAAATTAAATTAGATTAGACTTATTAAATTAAATTGAATTAAATTAAATTGTATAGGTAGATTCATGTAGTTAATTTATCAATATACCTGATTTCTCCGAAAGATTTCTTATGATTTTACGTCCACTCGACCAACGAGGTAGTTTGACGACACGGTTGTCGCAGTTAGCGGTGCCTGAGCGATCGACTGCTGTGCTGCGTGTCACGGGTTCGATCCCCACACGGAATATTTGTATGGCCTACAGGTAGTTGTTCCGGGTATGACTGTTTGTGAATGTGAGTTTAAATGCTTGTAAACCCACTCACGATACAGTAGAAATTACAAGTGTCGGGCAAAGTTTAAAAAAAAAAGTCCAGGTTACCTACTTGTACTTAATACAGTTATCCTCTATATTTATTTAGATGTAATTGAATTAACTCCTTCAAAATAATATAAAAGCTCCCAATTTGAATAGCTTTAATTAAAACCTTCTCAACCAATCAGAGTGTAGTTCAATTAAAGCCTCCATGAATGTCAGAAAATAAAAAAAATGAACGAATCCAGAGAGCTGTATTATAGAATGACCTGAGGCTTGTCTACCTTGCCTTTTTCTGTTTCTAACATTTGAATAAAAGACTAAGATCAAAAAAGAATATGATTGACGTTGACATTTACTCAGGTTAAGTTTGACGTTTCATCTGTCAAACTAATTTCAGATAAAAGTCGCATTTTAGTTTATTGAAATGACCAGTCACATAAATGTCATGTTAGAGAAGTACTTAGGTAGTTACATTATTATTTAGTTCTTATATTAGAGCTTACATAGGTGCACGTATGTCTTAACTTATATAATATAGAATATAGAGTAAAACTTTCTGGAGTCGTATGATATTTCGTATGCATGTGTAACTTTTTTAAGTGGATCAGAAGTAGGTACCTATACGATTTTTATTTTCTCAAGACGTGTAGGCGTGTAATATTAACAATGATCGTAAGAATCTCAATTGTTCAGTACGCAGAAAGTAAATCATTCAAATAACTGCAATGCAGTATTATTTCACACCCCGTTTTATAAGGTGTCTGCAAACTACAGCATTTTAGTTTTATGAACTTTGGCGGCTGTAGTTTGGTAAATAACCATTTCGTTTTTAACTTTATTCGGCTGCACGCCAGCATTAATCTTTATTTGTTTCCATGTCAAGTTCAAATTATATACTGGATAACATAATCCGCGAGCGCGTTCGACTTCTGTCACAAATATTTAATACAAAACAAGAAATGTTTATTTATACAAAGAGATACGAAACTAAAGTTTATTATACCTACATATATTTAGTCCTAGTCTATGTAAAAATTGAACGACTATGCAGTGATAAACTAATTTTGTAAATTGATGTCAGGAAAATTTTCTTCCAAACAGTTCACGTCAAATTGCTGTAAGTTAGGCTAAAAAAACAAAACCGAAACGCAAATACTATGCTTCAGTTTACTTCGTTTTTTTTTTGCTTTATAAGTTAACACTTAGCCACTATTACCAGCCTATATTTATTGCGTCAGTTTAGTGATGAATAAAACCTCCAAAAAAGTGGATGTAACCTTTGCTTTATGTTTGAAAGTAGAACGCAAAAGTGACACGCAAAAAGAAGAAAAATGTATACCAGAGGAAAATGACGCTAAAGGGTTTCTCCAAGCAGTTGATGTAAACTTATTCTTTATATTTGAGACTGTCAACACAAAACTGATAAGCATAAATAATTGCTTCTCTGTCAGTATCTACTGTGACAGGGCGGGACATAAGCGGATTTACTTTAATACCCGAAGAGGGAGGTCTCCTTTAAACTTATTTTTAATAACAATTTCATATTTCTAACAAAATATTTCAAAAAGGATCTCCTTAGATGCGGTATTACCCCCGGGGGAGATGAGGGAATAAGAATCGTTTCTTGGCCAAAAGGCTAATAAAAACAAACTGATCTTTCTCTATTGTTGCTGAAATAATTAAGTAGTCTAATGGAATTCATAAAATTATACGAGGATGATTTTTCTGCTGTTATTGTAGCTATTGTAGTACATTCCTGAAGCAATGTAGCTCCCTTTATAACTGTAATAAAAAATACAAAATATCGCGTCTGTTATTTCTGAGAGGTTAGTTATATTTAAGTTTAAGAAACGGTTAGATTATCACACAATAATATAAAATGTAAAAGTTTTTATGTGTGTGTTAATGTTTGTTACTCTTTCACGCTGATACTGCTAAATGGATTTTGATGAAATTTGATATCAAGGTACCTTATATTCTGCATTAACACACAGGATGTTGAAATAACTCAAATATGGTTTTTCACTGCGAGTAACACCATTGGGAGTATTACATAAATATGACGTACCTAAACATAAAACATAATTCACACTATTGTAAAACATTATAATATATAATGATACAAAATATCCTGCCTTTGAGAACACTGAAATACCGCAGGACCCCGGAAAAATTCCTTTGAGGTTTCTAGGAACTTAGAAAATTCTTGTCAGAATTTAAAGTTTTGTAAAAGGAATTTGCTGTACCTTCCGGAATTCCTTTGAAAATATGTCGCTGGTTGATAAAAATAAAAGATAATTTTCTGTGAACCTAAATAGCCTTTTTTCCAATGTTCTGATTTCACCGAATTTTTTCACGATAAACGCGATACGCAACCAAGAAATTGCCAGTTTATGCGGTTCTCTCACTATAAGGAAATTTACACAAAACGGGTTTACATTACTCTGAAAATGTTTGGCTTGATGTAAATAATGTAGATACATAAATAAAGTCCCAGACAATAAAATAGTCATTAATATTGAACTTACCTATAATGTAGAAACTTCTTTGTTTTGTTAAATCGTAAAAAAACAAAGAAGTGGGGCTATTCGCTAATCAAACCAACGTCAATAAACGCTGAAAGTTTAAAACTTGCACCATCTGATAACGGGATCTTTCAATGCAGTTGGCAATAACCACACGAAATACTAATAGCAATGTACAGACTATTCGGGAAGCAAACAGCAGTCAATGCATTTACATCAAAACCCGCTATTTGTCCATAAACCTGCAGTGGTTTGTAAAGTACTAGCTTTTGCCCGCGGCTTCGCTCGCGTTAAATTCAGGGTAACACAGTTCCCCTTTCCTGATTTGCAGGTACTTGTAGTTTTTGCCCTAGCACCTTGTTTTTTGTAACAGCAAAGCTAAGTTTTCCCTTTTCTTCCCTCTTTCTCTCTCATTTTTAGCCTATGTCCGTCTCCAGGGTCCCAACTATCTTTGTAACAAAATTCATCACAATCGGAGTAGCCATGTAGGCGTGAAGACGTAACAAACTCACTTTCGCTTTTATAATATTAGTAAGGATTTAGAGTACAGTACTTTGTGGTTATTTACCGATCTCCTGGTTACAGTTTTCATTGTTTACAGTTTTATTCTCAGAAAAACCTATAAAATTAATCCGACTTTCCCACACCTATTAACTTTTGCACTAAACTTGATAAACAATGTAAATAGCCCTCATACAGCAACAATAGAACAAAAACGTTTGTTTGCAGAAAAAAGAACTTCCAAACTAGTTTACACAGTACATTAATTCCATAATCTGATTACAAATTCAATATAAAATTCCATACGTACACGACAAAGTAGCCCATTCATACATTACAACAGTTAAAACTCTAATTACTGTGAATGAAATGAAAACCAACAATTAACAAAACACCTAGTCAACGTTTCCCTCCACAAAAGGTTACAAAAAAACGTTATTCTATTACAATAATAACAAAAAAACGTTGCTAAACAAAAACGGAAATACCACGCTATTAGCTGAAAGCACAATGATTAATTACTGTAATCAAGACTATTATACTGCAACGTTAAACCAAAGAGTACCTGTAGTAATGAAACAATAGTTCGCGAGCGTTGAAAGTAGGCTGCTAAATCCGCTATGTGTCATGGAAAACTGTGTTCTGCGCTAAATGAGAGAGTTATGTTCAAGGAAGACAAAAATCATATCGGCACGGCATGGTTGGCGCAGTGGCTGAGCGATAGACTGTTGCGCTGCGTGTCGCGGGTTCGACTCTCATACGAAACAAATAGTCATCATCATCTGCCTAACTTTTTCCCAACTATGTTGGGGTCGGCTTCCAGGCTAACCGGATGCAGCTGAATATCAGTATTTTACATGGAGCGACTGCCGATATACCTTGGCAAGCTTTCGGGCCACCGACTACCTTTAACGACTGTCAAAAATCTACAAATGACACTACTTTTACTGCAGGGGTCTCTACCAAGGGGTATCGCGTTACCTGGTACTAACTGGGTTGTCAGACTGGTTGTCAGACGTTACGAAACAAATAGTCTCGCCTACAAATACCTGTTCCGGGTCTGGCTGTTTGTGTATGTGAGTTTAAATGTTTGTAAACGCACCCACGATACAGGAGAAATTCCTAGTGTGCGGCAATGTTTTTTAAAAAAACCGACTTCCACCTTTGTTCTCAGAAACCTCAACTCAAAAAGGATTGCAATAAGTCCAAATATTCCGAAACAGAGAGGGCTTTACAATGTGAAATGGTTTGATGACATCACCATAACCTTCTGTATTCAGGCAAAACCAAAATACAAACCGCGTTTAAATGCTCTTTGTTTGGTGCTAAAGACCAGCGCAGATGAGGTACTTATTTGTCGGTCTTGCGTTATATTTCCTTTTATTGTTAGCTCTCGTCATCGAAAGTCGATTGAAAGGTTGTTAAAGCTTTGGAGACATATTGACAATACTCATACCATTTTTTTTTTTTTAAATAACCTTGCCCCACACTAGGAATTTCTCCTGTATCGTGGGTGCATTTACAAACATATAAACTCACATACACAAACAGCCAGACCCGAAACAACTATCTGTAGGCCATACGAATATTTGTTCCGTGCGGGAATCGAACCCGCGACACGCAGCGCAGCAGTCGATCGCTCAGCTACTGCGCCAACCGTGTCGTCAAACTATAAGACATAAACTGCAGTAGAACAACAACGTTTGCGGATAACAACTTCCCCCGCTCTGGGCGGAGTGGGAGGGGAGTGTCAGACTTGTACTGACTAAAACCCACCCATGTTCCTTCTATTGCCTTTTATGTTCCGGGGCCTCGGTATCTGTTTCGAACAACCCGCAATCCCGGCAGGCGGTGACCCTGGCAGGTTCCTCTGCTTTGCCGATATCTCTTTGAGGCGCGCGTGCAACACGAACGCGCCGTCGAAACGCCCAGTCGTCAATTAACGGACGGACGGTGAGTTGCCCATTGCTCGCCGTCCACATACCCGCATCTACGAAGGTCTCTCGTACCCGGAGCGTCTCCCGCATTTGAAGCTGTCCTGGTTTAATAATGAAGTTATTTGTGGGTTATTTCTAAAGCACAGTTAAACCCGTATTAGAACCTAAATGTCGCTCATAACTACTCTGTTGTAATTCCAAAGACTAACTAAATTGAGATCTCATTACCAACACTGGCACCACTAACCAAATGAAGCCATTTACTTACTCATTGCCCTTGATTCAATTTTTTATCTGCAGTTACTCACAGCTCCACAAAATCGCAAATCGCAACACAATTCGTCAGCACGCACAAGTGTTCGAGTTCCATAGAAAACATGAGCTCACGAGGTGAAATCAGTTTTTGCGTCGCGATTAACAAGCGAATTTCCCATCAAATAGATCCGCCTGTAGGTCAGTGAACGCATCGCAGTAACGGATCCATGCTAACCGCACTTCGGTGCAATTGCACTGAGCCGGCTAAGGGCCAATGGTGAACGAACTTGCTCGATAAAAGTTAATCTGTGTATCTGTATTGGTCTCGTTTTCATATACTTTGTGGTGTTACATTGTGTGGACAGGATTTTGCGGTTTACTGTACTTTTGGGTCATGGTGAGTTTGTGGATTTTGAATTCTAGATTTCAAAAATCGTTTAAAATTGGACCTGATTGATTATTGGTTTAAACAGTGTTAGTAGTTAACAAAACAGTGCTTCTAAGCTTAACTTCAATTAAAATGTAGAGACAGAAATATTTTTGATAAGAAATAATTTCATTGCAAATCAAGCGACTTAAGTAAATCTTCCTTAATTCTGTAATAAATCCCAAATTTTATTACAATCGATAAGTGAACATAATACACACTAAATATTTAAAGCGGAGTTTTGCCTTGGGCATTTTATAAAATGTAATAACTTTGTACCATACTAGAAATTTCAAAAAAAAAAGGACCATTTTTCAGATTCTCGAAAGCCTTTGATCCCAAAATTCCCTAATCCGGATCACCTAACATTTTTTATTCATAAAAAATGGCACGTAATTTCGAAAGTCCGTAGCGGCCAACTATTTAAAGCCAAGAGGAAGTTATGTGTGTTCATAAAATCCCTGGGGCAGAGTCCTGCCGTGAATACCATAGAGTTTGTGTTCATGACGAAATACAGACACGTCACACGGTCCCTTCTCTACGAAATACTCCGGACATGTTTTTTGTTTATACTGCTGAGCATGCGTGAGGAAAGTTTTGAGTATGTGTTTATTTATTTAAAGACTACGGAAGACTTGATGATGATGGAAGAGTTTCACCTAAACACAATGATCATAAATAACAGTATGATTATAATCAAACAGCAAATTATAGGTCGCCATCTATGGCTTGTGTAGTATAAAAGACCGGAACATAAGTTAAAACTACACGACACAGTGCTTGGTCTCTTGGTCTCCCAACAAAAACAGTCGCAAATATCATGATCATGTCAGAGGAACACTGGCTGGACAGGAGTTTGGTTTTAGCCGGTTCGAGTCCGGCACTACCTCGACTGTCTCACAGGTTGTGAGATAGTCGAGTCCGCGGGGATTTCCCAATCCTGCCAAAACAAAAAAAAAAGACCGAAGCAAAATATACACTGCCAAATAATGCTAATGTTCTAAATTGGTAAACTTATTTGCGACAAGTTGTTTCCTATTCCTTTATTTCGTAGGAAACATCAGTGTGAGTGTGTATGGGTATCCTTATACCCATCCACATTAGAAGAGGAGACCATAAAAATGATGGCTGGACTGTTTGAAATATGATATGGCAAGAAAAGAGGTGTCTTATGGAATGCCGAGTATTAGAGAAACTGCACCGAATCTAAATAATTTGAAAGAATAAAACAATTTGCTGTGATAATGTATTTTAGATATGCAATGATTTATAGGAGAAAGAAGTAAATGATCTCGTGACGTCGGACAGTAGAGAATAGAAGAAGAAAACGTGTTGCGCCGACCCCAAAGAGAATAGGAATTGGGTAGGAAAATAATGAATGAAACTAGATTGAAAAATCGGCAGATTAAGTAATAGTACACTGTGTGGTCGTGCTAGCAATCGGTCTCAAGTTTTAAGAAGAAGTTTACGTTCAGTCGTAAACAACATAGTTAAACAGATTTCCATTCTTACTCACATTCCTAACATGCATTTCTATTGAGCTAGATACGAATGGTTTATTTTAAATCTCGTGTGCCTAGAATATTAACACAGTTATTCTTTGATTCCGAGACTGTATACCATGTTCTCAATCTCACGATAAACGAGAACACAAAAACAAAACACTCGCGATTAAATTAAATTTAACAGTTTACTAAATTGTTTGTAGAACACGATAAACTGGCAACACTGTCTCTATTTATGCAGTAATGTGATATTTAAGCCAACGCGTTATTTGCGTACGTGACTACTGGCAACACCGATGCTTCGTGTTTACTGGCCAGAGGTGCTAGGACTAATGATATTGGATACATAATAATTATGAAACGGATCTTCAAGGTCCTATAAAAAGAAAGCTCTGCCATTTTCTCTTGTACAAAATTGACGCCGGAGGCTACTAAGCCCAGTAAATGAAAAAAGGTCGCCTTTCGCTAAGGTAGAGGTGTTAATCTAAATACATTGACTATCAGAAAATGTCCGTCATTCTAGTATTTCACGTTTCTCATTAGAGCTTCTAGAAATCTAGAATGATCACACATCAATGTAGTATTTTAGATAGGTTTACCTACGTTTATATTTTTTTTTCTTGTTCTTGTATAGATTCTTGTTTACCTATTCATTGTGATTGGCTAGATATTGTTGGACGTTTAAAATAAGTTATTAAGTTATTGTTTTTTTTACGATTGTTATCTTTTGTTAACTTATTATTTTATTTTACGTTTTGTAAAGTAAGCAATGGGTGAATATCAACAAGTCCATATTTTTGTCAATTTTGGTGGCAAATTTTTTTCTTAACTTTTCGTGAAACTATTGACCTAGGACAAAAATAGAAGGTTCAAGCTTTAGGAATCTTCATGAGGTCCGAAAATATCTTGGTAACTTTTTGAGATATTTGAGTTCAAAGATTAGTGTAGCCACCAAAATTGAAAATTGTCCACCAAAATTGAAAGTTGACCACCAAAATTGATATTGGTCCACCAAAATTGAAAGTGCTTAAAACAATACATTAAAAATCAGTTTTTGTCACAAACTTAAATCTCACTGATAAAGCTCAATGACCAAAAAACTCCATCAGTTAATAAAACTCAGTCTTGTTATAATAATATTTCGTTTATTCAGTTAAATACATTTTAATATTTTTTTTTAAATATTTCTAAATAAAAACAGAAAAACAAAAAGAAACATTTAAAAATACAAAAAATAGTAGCCCACCGGTATCGGGAACAGGGTCGAAGCTACCAGTACCGAAGTTCCAGAGACAGGAACCTCCTCACAATACAAGCCGTATCGAGGTGAACTGCCTTCAGAATCAGGCCCTTGATCCAACCGCCTAAGGAGAGCTTCGACAGATGTTCGTCGAGGCTCTTGGCAATCAAGCCATTGCCCGTTACGACAATCGGCACAATGATAGCCGAGTTCACATTCCACATGTCAACAACCGCGTGTGCCAAGTCGAGATATTTTAGTTGTTTTTCTTTCTCAGCTTTCACGAGGTTCTCGTCATGCGGGGTGATTACATCTTATCACCACTATGTCAGGCTTATTGGCGACAATAGTCCTGTCAGTAATGATAGACCGATCCCAGTACAGCGTGACATGGTCTTTCTCGAGAACTGGGTCGGGCACATACTTGTAGTACGGTACCTCAGATTCCACAAGATTATATTTCAAGGCAAGTTGCTGATGAATAATCCTAGCTACTTGGTTGTGCCTATGCAAGTACTCGCCGTTAGCTAGACGAGGACAACCAGAAATAATATGTCCGATGGACTCACCCGGATGGGTGACATGGTGGCATGCCCGACACACATCAACCGTCCCATCCTTCATAATATATTTCCGGTAGTTGTTCCTCAACATAACTTCGTCCATAATCGCACAGACAAAATCTACAGTTTCCCCAAAAAGGTCGCTGAATCGTAGCCAGGATACGGATGCTAGAAAATTTACATCGGGCCCATGAAGAGCCCGGTAAAAGCGCCCGTGAAGCTCCTTGCCTTGCCATACTTTCTTGCGGTCATCGGTAGTAAGTACCACAATATTTATTATTTATCTGATGAACTCGTAATGAGAACTATGAGGGTAGACTTAAAAAAAAAACTTTTTATTTTGAACAAAATTACCTGCCATACTACAAAATTTTTCTCAGCAAAACTAAGAAACTAAAACTAAAGCCTTGACTGCCGGTAGCTTGGACACTGTTCCCGATACCGGTGGGCTACTATTTTTATATGTTTTTGATAAGAAATATGTAAAAATATAAAAAAATATGTATACAAATAAATAAACGATAATAATACTAATTATAATACGGTTTTATTGTACCTACTCTTTCGGCATACTTAAATGGACTCAGACTGAACTTGATGCCCTGGATAGGAGAGTCCATACACTGCTAAACGCAAACCGGATGCATCACCCGAATTCATCGGTAATCAGACTGTACATCCCTCGGAAGTGCGGGGGTCGAGGCCTATTTAACGCGAAGACCTTCCATAACCGAGAGGTGTGCAGTCTCAGTAGCCATTGCCAGTCGACCTTAGAGTAGTGCAGAAAAATAGCATGGCATGTGCACTTTAATAAATAGAACAAACAGAACAGAAACAAATAGAATAGTAACGTATACATATAAATGAACAATGTGTAGTGAAAAACTGTCTTTATATGTACAAATAATATATAAACAGTACATACTTAAATTTTGGTGGCTTATTTTCAATTTTGGTGGTGAAAATCGCCACCAAAGCCACCAAAATTGAACCACCAAAATTGAAACCAGGCATAAAAAAAATCTTAAAAAATACAGTTATTAAGATACAAAAGAATAAATATCACTGATAAATAAGTTACCCAAATCACTACCTACAATACGTAGCTTACTATTAAAACACTAAAAAATCACCAGCAAATCGATCCACCAAAATTGACAAATTCTTGTCCCCTGTTCGACCCAAGATGAATACTTCGTTTTTGGCGAGCAATTACAGCACTAAGCACAGACCTGTTACGCGCCACTTCCCGCGCACGACTGAGAAATACAGAACATAAAAAGCGATTGATCGCACACGCACGAATCTTCATGATAATGTAAATTGAAAAAGTGCTACCAAAATTATGATTTTTGCTAGGACAAACTTGAATCGAGTATCCTGTGCTTTTAACATCAATTTTATAATATGATTTAGATGTTTTTAGATAGTGTGTCATATGCATTTACCAATGAAATAATTTGTTTTTTACTTCACTTTAAATTGTTCCTTTGGTAAATACATTTATATCAAAAAATAGAGCTAGGACAAGCCACCAAACTTGAATTTTAAAGTTATTTATTTTTCCTAGCCTCCATAGGTAAGCCTATTTAAAAAAAAATTGTGGCCCTAAGTGGAATAAGTTAAGTAGTTCACTAGAAAAAAAATTAAGAAACATCCCATCATTTTACACCATGATTCTCAACGTGGACACGTAAAATTAGCGCCTGGGATATTCACCCCAATAAATTATTGTCGGTCCTACGCTGTCCTCTCATACTTAAGTACTAACGCTGTAACAACAACATTGTAAAACCAAATGATTTTAAAACCATGGCGTTTCTTGCCGGTTCTTCTCCATAGGAAACGACCAACCCGAACCGTGCACCTTTTATTGACGTTTTATAAGTGCCAATGGTAGGCCTATGTGAAATAAAAATATTTTGATTTGATTCCATTTGATTCTCATGAAGATAATATTAAATCTCAATTTATATTGTCGATTTCACTCTCAATCTATATTCAAATATATTTTTCTATTCAATAATATGCTAAAAACGAAACAGATAAACATTCAATAACAAATATTTATCTATTTCATAAAATAAATAATGTCGGAAAGAAAATATCTAGTTTCATACTTGTGCCACTTTCCGTGTTCAGCGTCAGACGGAAAACGGATATCCTATATGCCGTTGAGTGCGAGGCAAGAGATACTTACAGTATGCCCGCCCACGTCACGTATTGATGAACCTCATGTTATCCCTAATGTATCACTAAATATCAAAATGTTTCTCGTGGTTTTGTAAGCGTCTTCGACACCCAAACACAATTTAAATTGCTACCTACCTTGCATATATCTTTAGAAAACTTGCGTGACTGACAGACAAAGGCTTCGATTTTCATTTGTTCGAAACCTTTTAACACGTTAGCTGCGGCACCAATTTTTGCATACTTTCCGTTCCTGCGGCACGAGGTATAATCGGCCCGTACCGTGACCAGACGTTAGGGCGACACGCGGTCTATTAGACCCCACCTCCTTTTACAGACTAAAATCCATTTTCTGGCGCGAAATCAAAGATAAATGAGAATTTTGGTCCTTATTGATATAGACAGTGAATTGATGAACCCTAATCCACCGTCGCCCCGGGATCTGATGGCTAGTTTAGGAATTATTAGCAAAACAAAATATGGGATCTTATACACCTCGTAACGCACTGAAATAGGGCAAATTTTCGCTGCAATTAGTGATGGGAAAAATAATATCGACGTTTTTAAACTGTCTTAACTACGCAACGACTTGACCGATTTTGATCAATTATATCTCATTAGATCGTTTTAAGGGCAAAACCTGGCAAAACAACACAAAGCTATCAAAGGATACATGTTTTTTAAATAATCTAAATTGTGCTTGAAGGCGCCATAAAGAAAAAAAAACCGGCCAAGTGCGAGTCGGACTCGCGCACGAAGTGTTCCATTCTATACCATTAAGAGGCACCTATTACAGACTTATTATTGGAAAATAATGGATTACGGTTTATGCATAAGGTTTATCTTTCTATTTGTATATGAAAATCTTAATGCGGTTCACAGAATAGAAAAAAAAGGCAACCAGAAGTAGAAAAGAAACTGTCCTATTTATTCTGCCTCGGGCTTTAAAAATACAATTATGTGCTCTCCAATCGACGTGATGCACAACACTGGTCGCGGGAAGCTCGCGTTGAGTGCGGTACGAGGTCAGGGGGGATATGGGACGTTTTAGCCTCGTTCCGCACTGCATTAAAATTATATTAATTCAGTGCGGCACGAGGCCTAAGACATCCGGTACCAAGGTAGGTACACCACCGAGTCCGGAACCATTAGTGATCTCAAATATATATTTATCTCTTTCCTACACTGGACCAAACCAAAGCTATGCCATTCGCACGACAGAGAAATTCACTTTTTTGCTTGCCGCACCACAGGGAAGTTGCATCAGGGGTGATTTAGGCCTCGCTTCGCACTTAACGTGTTAACTTTTCAACGCCAACAAGAGAACAACCAGTTTTCTCAAAACGACAGTTGATTTTGCTATAAAAATAACAACGGCAGTTGTTTTTCTATAAAAATAACAACGACAGTTGATTTTTGTATAAAAATGGCAGTTGAGTTTTCTTTCTCACGACTCAAATTCATAATATGCTGCCATACCATGACGTCTTAAAACAGAACTTATTCCACTGAGGGAAAGAGACAGAGCTATACAGGGTGTCTAGCACCATTTCGTTCCCTCAGTGGAATAAGTTCTGCTTTAAGACGTCATGGTAGGCCTACTGATGATTAGTACCTAAGTTATTTGTTTTGAATCGCCTAGCTATTGAATCAATTTCAAAGCCTGGGAATGAATTCAAACTAACACTGGTGCCGTGTGACCGAATCATCCCGTAATCCAATGGAGTTGTATGAAATGTTTGTATCTAAACATTGTTATGTTATATAACAATTCTACTGACAAAGTAGGGACAAATATGTATATTTAAAAGTTACATTAAAACCATACACAGATATGGACAAGACGAAGAAAAACGTTACCCAATACTTGTAACTACATACTTGATAAGTACCAAATCATTCTATCACGCTCGCTTGTCAAGTAGCGTTTGTGTGTCAAAATCTAAAATGTTCAGGATCAAAATATTTATGATTATTTTTCCGACCCAAATATCGACCAATAGAATTGCACCATTCGACGTCACGTGGTACAACCTACATGGTATTATACTGAATTTTTTTTGAAAATTTTCTCTGGTCGTTGTTATGCATAAAAAACAAAACATCAATGCAATCAATGCAATTCTATTGGCCGACATTTGGGACGGAAAAATAATCCCCCGAATACCACACGAGCTTCAAAATTATCTGGTATTTCCCGATAGGTTCCCTGCAAACAAATAAAATCGTCAAGTTTTTCAGGAAAAATCACTCGCGCTTCGCGCTCGTGATTTTTTAACCTGAAAAGAAAAACTTGACTCCTTCATTTGTTTGCAACGAACCTATCGGAAAATACCCGATAATTTTGAAGCTCTTGTAAGTGAATAAATATTCCCAATGTCTTTTAAATCTCTTTGATTAATACATTTAAAATTCAAACTGTTCCATAACGTTCATCAGTACGGGGTTTTAGATGTTTGGAATCTATAGCAAGTACCTACGTCTTCTTCTATCTTTCTCCTATTTTCTATTTACGGATGGAAAATCATCAAATAACTTCCCTCGCTCTGGGCGGAGCGGAATGTTGTGTCAGACTGACTAAGACCAACCCATGTTCCTTCTTTTGCCATTTATGGTCCGGAGCCGCTCTATCTCTGACGAATAACCCGCAACCCGCAACCCGGGAACTCCTATCTCCTTATTTTGTATCATAAAGTCAATACAATTGTACCCCTAAATATTTTCTTTACTAATTTTTTTTGTGTTTTGTTTCAGGTAATCCAGATCACTTACACAGCTGCTACAAGGGTGTTCTGGCGTTTGAATGACGTTGACAGAAGGGCGCCATGTTTTTTTCTTCGTAAAAATTGTCTATTGGTAATAAAAACCGACCAAGTGCGAGTTGGACTCGCGGACCGAGGTTTATATATTGTATGTATATTGACTGCGTAGACTTTGAGGGTTGCTTTTTCACAGCTCCAAGGGCCAACAGACTTCAGCATATGGTTTTCATTTCAACTCATTACCATCCCGCGTTAAATTAAAGGGTCTTGACAAAAAAGCAAAAATTAACAAGATGACTATTATAGTTCCAATTTCGGAAACGAGCTATAAAAACGTAGTAAAAAACGTAGTATTGACTACTTATTATAGTTACATAAGGGATTTGTCTATAATAAATAATACCAGCCTATAAATACCTTCCTCACGATATTTTCCTACACCGATGTAAGTGATTGACGACGATTTGACGACACGGTTGGCGCAGTGGCTGAGCTAGCGACTGCAGCGCTGCGTGTCACGGGTTCGATTCGAGCAAATATTTGTATGACCTGCAGATAGTTGTTTCGGGTCTGGCTGTTTCTGTATGAGAGTTTAAATGTTTGTAAATCCACTAACGATACAGGAGAGATTCCTAGTGTGGGGCAACGGTTTTTATAAAAAAAAAAAAGATTTCCAAGATAATACTTTAGAGAGTTCAAAATAATTGTGAATGTCACATTGTTTGTTGCCCGTATTTGTCGAGGCCTTAACCTCTAGGCATCACAGGATTTATAAATAAACTATATTTATCCTAGTGATTACCAATGACATCACTTCAGTTGCTAGTTAATAGCTTGATGACATCAAACACACTTTATTCATTCAAGTTTGGTAAGCTACGACACAAAAAATGATGACAAAGATTTTGTTTAAAATTGAAGCTTAACACGTTGTTAGTTAAACAAATATTTGTCTGTGTGATTAATTACGTGTTACTTGTTTGTAAAGGGATTAGACCGTTGATGATAATTCTCTATGTAAATATTTATCGTGTTTTTATTTATATTTAGGGTTCCGTACCTCAAAAGGAAAAAGGAAAGGAGGAGCTCGTGGCTAAATAATAGCAGCCGCTCGGGTCGACCTTTAGGTTAAGCCGCGCTTGCCTAGGTTGGTCTGTGGATGGGTGACCACCCGTTACATACCGAGTTTCCTCCGTGCCTCGGAAAGCACGTTAAGCCGTTGGTCCCGGCTGTCATTTGTAGATCTTTGACAATCGTTTCAGGTAGTCAGTGTTCCAAAAGTCTGACAACCAGTCTTACAAAGGGGTTCCGTATTACCCAGTATTAACTGGTTGTGGAGGTCAGATAGGCAGTCGCTCCATGTAAAATACTGATATTCAGCTGCATCCGGTTAGACTGGAAGCCGACCCCAACATAGCTGGGAAAAGGCTAGGCAGATGATGACCTCAAAAGGAAAAAAACGGAACCCTTATAGGATCCGTCTGTCTGTCTCTGTCAAGACTCTTTGTTTAGGGAACGTGTAGATGTATATGTGGTCCCTTGAAGCTGTGTAAAAACCAACCTTCTAAGTCTACGCAGTCAAAAGATATGGCCGTTTATGTCGTAAGTTTGTCCGGAACCCTCGGTGCGCGAATCCGATTCGCACTTTGCCGGTTTTTATTAGTTCAGCGACGTTTTACAAATGGTTTAAAAAAATAAAGACACAAACTTGCTGATTATAAGTTTAAAAAAGGGCGTACCAATCTGTTAGGGGAGGCGACAATGACGCGCGCAATTCGTACGCTCAACCACATAGCGAGTGACATTGATATGTTTCTTTGTTCTTTGCATGAGTTCACAAAAGTTGCATTATTTGTAATTAGTTACAAAGTATTATTTAACCGTTATTGTTATTGTGTACACTATCGCATTAGGTAACCCTGTAAAGATAGTCGTAAGATAGAGAATAAATAAATAAGATTTGTAGGTAATGACGATAAATGTTCTATTTGTAAATAATTTTGTTTTCAACATTAATTTACGAGTTCAATAACATCGTTTAAGTACACGGCGAACATCAACCTATACCTTTTCAGTATAACATAGCTTTATATAGATAGTATGAACAGTGAGAGATCCGCTTATACTGGTTATATACTTAGCTCGATTAATCGTCTTGCGTACAATGAGAAATAATCCAAAATGTGTTTATTTTGACTAAAAAACAATAACATAACCGCGTATTTACTACATACCTACATAGGTACCGAGATTTTCTTTGCTTTTAGTTGCTAGTTTATTTCAAACACGTTTGTTCTCATTCTGGCTAACAAGTGCCAAAATCACGAGGTTGTGGTTTTATCGATAGAGATACCGCGGCCCCGGAACATAAAGGGCAACAGAAGGAACATGGGTGGGTTTTAATCAGTATAAGTCTTACACTCCCTCTGGGCAGAGCGGGGGAAGTTATATTCTAACGAGCTTAAGCCCGCAGTTTCGTGTAGTTCAGTAAGTGTCCCACGGGATCGTACTACTGGGATAAAAAATATCCCATGTGATAATGCAATATGTACTTGTACACCAAATTTCATCCTAATCCTATCAGTAGTTTTTGCGGGAAGGGTAACAAACATCCATACATCTGCATTATAATATTATAAAGTAGGATAAAACAATAATTACTCGTATGTATTTACGTCCTTACGTTAGAAAAAACAGACATTACAATCACGTTGTTCTCAATAAGACATAATGTAAAACCCTTGGAACAGCTTGTATTGTACCACAAGTGTAAAATAACGCGAACTTAATAAACATTAAGTTATTTAGGTCTTTAGAAAGGTGTAGCAGTTAACATTAATTATGATTAGCACTATACAATACGAGGGTGAAAGTTGCAGAAAATGTAGACTCACCTCTCCTTAATGTTCTTCCTATTGTAAAGCCTGGCCTTTGGTGTAAATATGAACGGTAATCACTTAGCTTGGATGAAAAATTTCGACTGGTTCCAAATATTTTAGCCAAAAACTAATTCTTCTAAAGGGTTTTCAGATAGAATTATTTATTCCTTTTATCTTGCCCGCGGCTTCGCTCGCGTTAAATTCGGTAGCGCCTTATTGATTTGTAATAGCAACGCTAAGTTTTCCCGTTTCTTCCCTCTTTCTCCCTCATATCCCACTCTTTTTAAAAAAAATAATAGCCTATGTCCGTCTCCTGGTTCCCAACTATCTCTGTACCAAAATTCATCAAAATCGGTTTAGCCATTAAAGCGTGAAGAGGTAACAAACAAACTCACTTTCGCTTTTATAATATTAGTAAGGATTCAACAATGTTTTCAAAACATACACAAAAAGTATATACCTATCAAATTTATTTCATGAAAAAAAGTTAATATTTGTGTTTGAATTAGAAGAGTCACATTCAAAGTTACATCATATTTTAATATTACACTCTCGCCCCAAGTTTTTCATTGGTCATCGTACAGTCATGAGCAATTAGATGTATAAACTGACCAAAATTCAAAAGCGATTTTCTCGTCACAAAAAGGGTTTCTACTGTAAACTGAGACTTATTTCATAATAGTATAGCTCTCAAAATACTATGTTCGTGAAACCATAAAACTTTGATAAAAAAATACGGAGGAAATCGCTTTTGAATTTTGGTAAATGTATACTTGATAATTACTCGTAACTGTACAATTTCTTCTAAAAAAAACATTACAAAAGCGGCACTGGCTAGTCTTGTAGTAAATGGTATGTCCATTTACTACAAGACTAGCCAGTGCCGCTGGCTGCGCAACCGCTAGTAATTGCGAACTCTCTCTACCCAAACCGCGGTTTCACTCCGGCGCATGTCGCATTCGGTATGAGTCAGAGTGAAAGTGACGCGGACATGACGATTAGTATGGATTACATGTCATTTATTATCGTTAATTAATATCAGATCGTTGATAGGTAGGCAAAGAAGCTTCCTGAGTTTTGTCTTGATTCTAAGAGGTGATAATATATGGTGTCGGTTTATATAGAGACTAAAAACTTGGACGTAAAACTAGTGGAGTGAGTTGACGTCAAAGGTTTTAAGAATTTCGTAAAATTTTGTCAGGTTTATAAATAAAGATGTCTTTCTTTTTTGCATGACAGTCAGTGCACGATATGGCGTACTATACAAACAAGTCTTATAAGTTGTACAGTACGTCGTACTTATAAAAATCTGATGAAATTAATAGTAACTCAAAAAATCTTACATGTATCGTTTTCTCAATTATTATATAACAGAATTTAAGTAATACTAACTCTAACTAACTCATTAAAAGTTACGACAAGAAATGTAAAAAAAATGATGTCATCGAGATAAATTAGTGCGAGTTTATTTCCGTGTGTCTCTCTTTTCAAAACAGTGCATAAATGACTCGTACATTAATTCAACTTCGGAATGATGAAATACACAAAAAATATAGTGAATACACAAGTAGAATTTGTCGAGAAAACATTTTTGAGTTTGCATGTGTGTTTGGTCATATGAGTAAATGAACACCATACAAGGAAACGATGAATGGATTACTTCAATGGCTGGTCGTCAGTGATGAATACGTACTGAAGTGAAACTTGATAAAGGTGTGTCTAAAACACAAGATCATAAAGAATTCCTAACACAAAGTATCACAATGTTTCATGAGCCGTAACTGTCCTTAAGGTACCAGAAGGTTTATTCGATAACTAAATTAATACCTAGTCTAATTTCTCTATCCCTTTAACAAAGTCATAATTATCTGCCTAACCTAACCTAACCATGTTGGGGTCAGCTGCCAATCTAACCAAATGCAGTTGAATACCAGTATTTGACATAGAGCGACTACCTATCTGACCTTAAAAATCAAGTTAGTACTTTATAATAGGATACCCCTTGGTAAGGCTGATTTTAAGACTTTTGGTACCCCTTTAAGAAAGTACAAGTAGATAAGTAACTTTTGGAGTATCAAATTAGTACCTACGTAGTTTGCGTTGATAATATTTGTAGACCGTGAAAATAAGCCGCATTAAAACTTTGCTGCAGTCTACAATAACCTATTATACCTACTTTGGTTCCATGGTAGCGCAAGGTACGATGCCAAAATAAAGCAGGGGTGAAATATGAAACACTTTCGTTTCGTGAATCATGATCATTTTGGTAGGGTTGTCAAACTGTCAGATTATTAAGAAATTAACTCTATTATTAGAAAACAATTTTGCAAAATATTTATAAAGAAAAATTTGATGTGTAACTAGTTTAGTAAAACAATGAAAAGCGATTTTAAAAAATATTACGCCTGTATTTTCGTTCAGGGTAGAGGTGTGTAAACCCACATTTCGCCGTGTTATTAATTGTCTCGGTGTTATTAGGGGCGACGTTATTACATTTTTTTTAAACTTATCCCCACACTAGGAATCTCTCCTGTATCGTGGTTGCTTTTACAAACATTTAAACTCACATACACAAACAGCAGTTATAAATGTATATGCAAATCCAAATTCCTGAGAAATACCTGATGATACATCTATTTGTATTTTTTTTTATTACAAATAGATGTGTATTATTGTGCATATTTTTATCTATAATGCGAATAAAGCAATCTAGCAGACTATCCACAGAAATAGACTGCTATTGGAATACCAACTTAATAAAAGTCTGGTACAGGAGTTAGTCATTTCCCATCTAGTTCAACTCAATTGGATTGGATTCGATTGGAATGTACTACTGTGGACGTAATGAGACAATTTCGCTACCTTCGGAACTGAATATAGTCGAACCAGCATTTGCGTAAGTGTTTTTTTTTCTTGTTATTTTAATTATTGTGTAGTGTAGCGTCATTTTCATAGTAGTATAGTTTCTTAAATAAAACCAGCAAAGTGAGAGTCGGGCTTGCATTTTGCTTCGACTTCGAGCTTCGATTTGCCATCCATTCCGAAGTGCCTTATTAACATTATTAACATCGGAATCGACGAATCCTTTCCTTAAACGATCGGATTTGAAGCTTCGAGAAAGCGCGGCGAAGTAGTTCGTGTGCCCAGAAAGAGGAGCTGCACTCTCGAGTTTGTAGTTGTTTGTGATACTTTTTATAATTTTATAGCTGATATTATTTTTAGGGTCCTGTACCTCAAAAGGGAAAGACGGACAATTTGTTGTCCGTCTGTCTGCCAAGACCCTTTATCTCGATAACGCGTGGAGGTATCGAGTTGAAATTAAAGCTCATGTACTCAAATTTGTCCCTTGGAGCTGTGAACCCTCTAAGTCTACGCAGTCAAAATATATGACCGTTTATGTAGCAAGTTTGTACGGAACCCTCGGTGCGCGAATACAACTCGATCTTAGCTGGCGTTTTACCTTCAGTATCCTTTTACCTTCACCTTTAAAATCAATGCTGAATTAAATTAAATAGTAACGTTTGTTTTACGTAGGTATCCAAAATCTATCGTGACCCGAAACCCTTAATTTCTTCATTAGCATGTTAATGAACTTCCGCATTCAGTCATGTTTGCGGCATCATTTCCTATTCCAAAAATATTCAAAATGAAAACGTATTTGATCATAGCTTGATTAATCTGTGGATTTGCCCTTTAATATGTAATGAGTAAGTAAGCATTTGGTTGGATAATTTGATAAATTGGGAATGATTCTTTTAAATAACGTCAAGATATAAATAGCTCGTCGGCTCCTAAAACAAACAACTAGCCCCTATTAAGCACGTAAATGTAATCTCCCTTTTCCTCACATTTTCTGTCGTTTTCTACTGCCAGTAAGTAGGTACCAGTAAATAGGTAGGCCCAAATCTCTTCTTTAAAATAAGAAGCCTGTGGTGAGCCTGAAGCATTGTTTATGATCCAAAGAGAAGATATTATAGACGCCAGGAAATAATCCGAAAAAGTTTTCTATCGGCAAGGTATACCCTGTAAAGTATTAGTCACACTACCGTGCATTAAGCGATGCTCGTTCCTTTCCGTAATAATTTAACATTGCACATTAATCATAGACTATCGACTAACTTCAGTAGAAGTTAGTTTGAAACTGCATCAACTTCCGTGACGTGAGATACATTGGGACGTTACATGTACCACACATTTCCTTCCGACATGTTGTAGTTGTTCGTCGTTAATATTAACAACTTTATTAGTTTCATAACTTATGGGAAGCGATGGCTCTGGCTGGAGAAAGTTCCTTTTTGTCTAAGTATGGTTTATTATGATAGTCTATAATTGATTTGTTGTGTGCAAAAAGTTATGATGGCAATACTCTCGACGACTTCATTGTAGCATAATAGTCTTATCGCATTAGATCTTACAGGAAAAAGTGTTTGAAAACTTTTCACGCTTCAAGAAAATCTTTAATATTTTCACAAGTTTTTATTGACTTTGGTAGAATTAAGTTTCTATTTTCTTAATATACTTTCTTCCTTTTTTGTAAGCCATTATACTCTTTAAACAAAAAAAGATTAAGTAAGATCCTTAAATCTCAACGCTGTCACTTAACGAATCCCTGAAAATAATTTCTTAAGAAAATTTCCACGAAAGTACTTTACACACATTATCAACTTTTTTGATGCGGGATTTTCAAGTCCCGTATCAATTGCCGCGGATATCGCTGAAGTCAGCACACTTTAGTAAAATATATTACTTGAAGAAAGCTTAATGTCATTTAGGGGGATTTCGTTAATTTTCTTGAATTTTACGAGCTGGAATTACAATTAGGAACTTTATTATATATGTTAGCACTTCTTAAAATGATATGACAAAAGGTCATTGGTTGGCTATGTAGGTAAGTATCAAATAAATTTTCTCTGTTGGCGGGAAACCACAGAACTAAAATAAATAAAACAAGTTTGACATGCAACGCAACCTTGAGCTCCACTCTTTAAGTACCTACTCACACTATACATATTGCAATGAACGGTAATAGTTAATCGTTTTTATAAATTAAGTCTTCTCATAGATCTGCCATTATCACTAACGATTAATCAACATTACCATCAATGAGATCGAGAGTAATCCATCTCCATTAATAGACAAAAATGACGATTTATCTTTTGATTTTACCATAGATATCCTATAGATTTTACCATCAATAACAATAAAGCTAGCAACTCATCACCACAAATATAGCCATTAATTATGACATTACTGACACCTCCACCGTAATGAAGTCACTACTCGGTGAAATCGAGAAAGCGCGGGCATCAATGACCTTAGACTTGTTTGTTTGTCTGTCACGCGCTGCTTTCCCGTGCGAACATAGCCCTTGATCGCTCTATGAAATACCAATGCTTTGATTTTTATTATGATGTACAAAATTGTCGTGGTAAAAGCTTTTGTTGAATGAAGTTGAGAATTCGAATCGATCTATCACGTTTCCACTTCTTATTTTGCAATAAATAGTCTTACAACACTCACTTGTGTTAAAATCGTACATACCTGTCCAATTCTTGTCGTAAGCAATGTACCAGCATCGAGGTTCAGACATTTGAGATTTACAAAATGAAATTATGGCGTATAAACCGTTGCCGTTGAGAAAGAAATACGACAAGGCACGATTGACAAATTACCGAATTATTATAGTCAACCTTTGAAACGACAGCGACGTAAAAAACACAAAAGAAAAAAAAGCCTTATGTCAACTTCAAATCATTCACAGAATAGAGAAAAAGGCGCGCTTTTTGAAAAAAGAAGTCGAAATAAAAAGGCTGCTATTATAAGATCTGTATAATCCAGTAGTAATCAATAATGGATTAGCCCACAATTAACATAACAAAAGTTTAAATGAAATGAATGAACTAAATCTCTTGATGTCGTAAGAATTTAAATGAAGTGCTCACGAGAGAACATTGCTACAGTAGACACAATGTCGGCCAAAATCGTGAGTGACATATTCAAATTTTACTTTCTACATACAAGTTAGTGATTGCTTTATTTGTATATGAAATTAACTTTTTGTATATTTCGTATTGTCTCTGTTACGCAAACACTTTCGTAATATTTGAGTCCATTTTGAATAATATTAACTTAATCTATTTTTTATTTAAAAAGTCAATTATAAACGTCGCTTTGTTGTGTTCTTCATAGATATCTCCAGCAGTATGAAGTTTTTTTTTGTGATACCATGAGCAACTTTTTAACCGACTGTAGTGAAACCCAAAAAGAGGGTTTTTGACATCTCGTTTTGGGTAATGCTTTCAGGCATCAAAACAAAGGGACTAAGTAAAAATAGCAACGTATTCTTCTTTCCAACTTTACTTACTAATACTTACATAGTACCTACTTACTGAGGCTGAAACAAAACAGTTTTTATACGTTTCATCAAACATAAAACTGCCGCCATCAATGTCTGTTTTTCCAGCTTTTACGGACTTTTTTTCTTCTGTTCTGTATTTACAGAGATCATTTACAGTATACCTACGTATATTTAGCTCGTATTTTTAGGTATGTTTACAAGAACAAGATATAATATTTACCGAAAAGCATTACTCTCCTTTCGAGCTAGCCAATTGCGGGAAGTTGGATAAAGAACGATGGTTTCCCATATAAGCCAATAGAAGATACAAAGCTTTCATCGAGACCTAGGTACATTTATAAATTGACGTATAAGTTCAATCAATAGCTTATATAATCACAAATACCTCAATAAATAGTCGGTATTAAAGCAGAAGATTAATTTACTCATACAACGTGCCACTTAATTCACAGCCCGAGAACCGTACTCAAATGTTAGAATATTAATGGCTCGACAGATTGTTTCAAGGAAAATCCAGGTGAGGCTGTCTCTATTTGGGCAGATACCGGGGCATTAAGCGGCTTAGATCACAATCTATTTACTACCACTCTAAGATTAACAAAGACGTAACTAATCTCAGGAAGCTTCCTCCTACTTACGACATACCTACCTACCTTTGTCAGTCATCAACTAAGATTAGTATCTATATATTTGTATTAAGGAGATATATCTGATTCACGATTTACAATGTTGTAATGTTGGTTTTGGTACCTACAAATAAATTATCTATCACACTAGCTTTGTTGAGTGACTTCGTCATTGTGAAGATTGGAAATTATTACCGAGATAAAAGGGTCCTAGACATGGCTTAAACGGATCATTTACGAAGCCACCAAGCATTTTGTAAAATCATCGTTTCTAATCATAGATGGATACATAGAATCGTATAGAGAACATGAAAGTATTTAGAGTGTTACATAATATTGAAAAAAACTTATTAGTATTTGTGAGAAACTATATGTGAGAAACTTCTGGAAAGTGTTGGAATATTGACCTTCCCCTATCTCCGTAATTAGAAGGTTCTCAGGTATAACCCAGACCAAAAAATATATAGAACAACTGCCAAGTGCAGCACTTGTTCTATATTTTTTGTTTTGTTTTGGGTCTTTTTACACCCATTAAGTTCTAATGCAGGTTGTAAATTCGCACCCAAATTCTCGGCAACTTTTAGGCGTGGAAAGGTCTCGCATTATATTGTGTAAGTATCCGTAATTTAAAATTATTTTAAAAAATTATGATGAAATTATAGGGAATGGAACGTGGAACTAGACGCGCCCAACATTAATTTCACACTTCGTTGTTTGCCCGAATTCGCTTGCCTTTGAAATTCGAACAAACGTCCAAATGCAAAAGAACGGGGTCGAGTAAGTTCGTATTCGGCAATGGTATTCGAGTAAATACGGGCCAACGAAAAAATGTAATTGCAAATTCGAACAAACAGTTTCGAGTATTGTTTCTGAAAACTTGTTTAATAATTATAAAATACCGTTTAGAATTTTTATGAATAAAAATGCAAATAAATGTAAAAGAGAAATGAAATTCATCACACCGATCTGTCACCGTTTGAATAAGTCAAATTCACTTTCTATAACAGTTTTTAACGTTTTGTATTCAATTTGAATGCGACACGTTTTTATTTGCATTAATTTTATTGTCCACTCCCAAGCTTTTATTGTTACGAATTTCCTGCAGGTGTTTTTGATGTTAGTAAAAAATAACGGACCATAAAATAAATTGAATTGAATTAAGTAAATGAAAATCGTGCGTATTTCAGTTGTATATAAATAGTTTGCTGGGCATAATTCGGACAATTACATTTTTTGTTGAGTTTAGTGCATCCCTGCTATATGCATTTTGTTAGGTTACGTTCTTTAGACTTTCATCACTGCGCATTCCCTACCCAAGGGATAGTTGGGAAAACTAACTTCGCACCATCCGCTTGTTCGGCCTGTTCTCTAACTAAATAACCACATACTACAATAATCTGTACATTTGTTGGTTAGACACATGGTTTGTTCGGCATTCCCCTACTTTCCAAGCGTGGCTCAAAGTCGATGGTTGCTTCCATTTCATTTTGCTGCTAATGTACCAATTAAGTACCTAAAGACTCTTAAAAACCTGTGCTGACCGTATTTTTTTTTTAACAGTCAATGTCTATAAAGAATTCTTCCCTGACGACCAACCTCTTAAACTTACTTTATTTTTCGAAAGAGATGGATCTTTCCCTCCCTGAAATAAAATTAAATTGCAACATGGTGCAAACTGACCTCTTACGAAACTGTCAACCAAGTATTTTGCAATTATTATTAAAATTTGAAACGGTATATTTACCATGTTTGTTATTGATTAGAGTTCATTCGTGATCATGTCGTTTGCAACATCGCCGAAATATGTAAGTATCGGAAACTCGAAACAAATAACAAACAGTAAATATTCCGTTTCAATGTTAGTAACCATGTCAGTTTAAAGAAGTATTCTGTACATTAAATCTACGCAAAAAACAGTGCTGGGTAACTTTGTACTAGGACATTTTTTACGAAGTATTAAAACGGTTCTACGGTGAACTCAACATAACGCACTCAAAACTTTATGCTGGTGGATCCATTAAATAACCTTAAAAACAACGATTTAAACAAAAGCTTTTGGTAAACAATTTTGACCTTTAATATCTCCCAGATAATGCCTAAGACAAAATGATTGCAATAACGGGGAGGACAAGTGTTTATCGGCTTTATCAGCCTATTCTGAGGTTTCTAACCCTATATGCTACAGGAGGAGGCGAGTACAACACGGACCCTGAAATTTAATCCATAATGGTTTCGCAAACGATCCTTTACACACATCTTCTAATTGTTTTAATTAGATATGGATTATCGATAGCTGATTGTTATCAGAATTGTTTACACAACAATCACTCAGGCGTCGAAACAAAAACAATGGATTTACTTACTCAATCTTACTGAATAGATTATGTCATGTAGTGAGACGTGGAAAGGTTGCATTGCAGTTTTGACAATGATTGAAATAATCTTGGTGGAGCTATAGTTACGATTGTATAAAATTGTGTATTTTAGCTTTTCCTGGATCATCATTATCTTGACGGTTGGCGCAGTGGCTGAGCAATCAGCTGCTACGCTGCGTGTCGCGGGTTCTATTCCCGCACGGAACAAATATTTGTATGGCCTACAGATAGTTATTCCGGGTCTAAGTTTGTGTATGTGAATTTAAATGTTTGTAAACGCACCCACAATACAGGAAAAATTCCCAGTGGGGGGCAACGTTTTTTAAAAAAAAAAAAGAGATCTAACTAGCCTATTCCCAACGATGTAGAGGTTGCTTTCCAGTCTTACCGGATGTAGCTAAATACCAGTATTTTACATGAAGCGACTGCCTCTCTGACCTTCACAAACCAGTTGGTACTAGGAAAAAGGATACCCCTTTGGTAACACTGGTTGTCAGACTTTCGGGACACTGACTACTTTATTTAACGGTCGTAGATATTAATGGAAATATAGTTATACCTATAATAAACGGGTATTTCCATCAGAATAATATCATCACCATTCTCCTGCCCTTATTCCAAATTATTTGGGGTCGGCGTAACATGTCTTCTTCTTCCACACCTATTCTCTTCTATTATTCGTCATCTCATCAGAGAGCTCCTTTCTTGGCATATCATCCTTCACACAGTATACGCATCGTTTCTTTGGTCTCCTCTACTCTTATACCCATCATATCATCATCAACCATTAAGAAAAACCATGAACATAAAGGCCGTCAGGAATATTTAGTTTTATTCTAAGGTTTAATAAAACAGAGCAGTGTGAACGAATCGAATCAATGATCCACAGCGAGCTATCAAATTTTGCTCCAAACTCAGTCTAACCCTTTGCGAACTTACTTTCTCAATCGAGGACTTGTCGATTTTACGAGCGCATTGACTTTAAACTTTTACTATTTCTCTCTCCAACTCCGTATATAGGAATTTCGTCTTTATTTGTTGTACTTTTATAAGAGTTTTCGCACAGTTTTCCTTGTATATTCGAGTTTGATGCGATTCGTTCCGTTCTGACCTTTCTGGTCTCCTCTCAATATTATTTTTTAATGGCATTCGCTATAATTCCATTGTCCTTTGTAATGCAGATAAGATAATAAAGTTGAATAGCAGACTTTCGTCATTTATTCAAACAACAAGAATAGAATATTATTTATTTCGTACACTATGATAAAGACTAACAGATTGGTCAGAGAAGGCGAACACCGAGAGCGTTGCACAGCAGTAGGATAGAATAGGCTTACAAATATGTAAGTAACAATATATTAACAAACGAGGCTATTAGATACTATTCTGAGGTAATTACAAATAAACATTAGGTACTTATTCTATCCTCGTTTCTTGAGAAAAACCTTTTCAACTCCCTTTTTTTTCTAAAAAGCCAAAACGCCTTTCTTTTTTTTAATTATTAATAGGTCAAACAGCTTCATTATTTCAAAATAAGAACTTCCTTTGAAATACATTACCAACGCCCCACACAAACCAGTGTAAATCTACCGCAAAATTTCACTACAAATGCCCAAATAAAAACAAATAAAGAGACTCGATGCACCGCAATGCATTAAAACTATCGTCTGGTCGCCTTTCACCACGCGTTGCGTCACGACGGCCATACACGTCATCAGCTGAGTTCACTCACTCCTAACTTACGACATGGCTTGACGTGACCACGATTCTACGAGAAATGGGGGAATATGGCGAAAGATCTCGAGACTGTAATAATGGGTAATGTTGGGGCCGCACTTGCGTCTGTCGTTGATGCAATGTTTGCCGAAGATTCGTGCGTTTTGCTCGCTCAAAGCATATTAAGAGCCTGAGGTGCTTTGCATTTTTTGCTGTCCATAGCAATTTGGGCGCAATCCTTTTGGTAAGAGTCAAGCTCGTTACGCCATCTCCTTCAGGGACAAGCGTAAAAGGATATACAGTCAGTAACTTCTGCCTCCTGTCCCTCGAGTTCATCGTAATTTATGGAGCAATCACAGTGCGGGTTGACAGTTATGTCACATGTCTTCAAACTTTCGATTCCAGAAAATTCCGATTTCCTCACGATGTTTGTTCTTTAACTAAAAGCAGTGATAGTGAATAATTTACACAAATTAAAATGCTTTTCTAGGTTCTGACTTTTAAGACTCACAAACCGTGGCCGTTTCCACTGGGCCATTTTATCACGCCTGTAATCCGCGAAGTGTTAGGTAGAGATGTACCTGATAGCAATCTCTTATTTCGCCAGTTATATTTCTCAGTTCCATGTAATAGGGAATGAACCTATTAGCATCAACCGCCCGTCATCGATAGCTACTCTAAGTAAAAAATATGATGTCTTGCTATCTCTTTATATTACTGTGTTGCAGTATTTTTACGATAACTCATAGTGGTTGGTTATACCAGTTATTTGCAGCAACAACTGTTGCCCCAGCTTAACACTTCGAAGGATTTCAAAGATTCGTTCCCAGACGAATTTCAAAGCCAGTTGAAACTTCATGGATTAAGTGTGAAGTTAGTTTGTTACTACAATGAAGTGGATAAGCTGTTAACTTTAAAGCAATCTTTTGAATGGTGATTTATGTCTTTAATTTTTAATTGGAGTTTTGTTTCATCGTTGAAAGAGTAACACTTTATTACAAGCAATATTGAAGTGTCGCTGAGCCTAGAGAAGATTAATTATACAGTGTCTTTGAAATAGTTTAGACTAAGTAGGTGTAATTTAAGAGCTGTAGGTAGGAGTGTGCAGTATTTAGACATGTGATGAGGAGAGTAACAGCAAAGAAATGATGGATGGATTGTGTGAGGAATGATATAAAGGCAAAGGAAGTAAATGATAGCGTGAAATGGAAGAGAAAAACGTGTTGTGCCGACCACGAGTAACATATGGGACGAGGGCAGGGAGATAATAACCCGTTGATCATTTAGAAATATCAAAAGTAGGTACAAACCTAAATGTAAGTTGCGTCCAAAGAAACTTAGTTTTAGTTTGTGATCGGAGCCTTGTACAAGTTCCAGAAACGTAGCAAACGCTTTGACGAACTTTGGATATTCGGTTTCAGAACTTCTATGAAACTAATCCTTTGGATGTTCAAATTCAAACCGAATCATATCGAAACTGTGAATATTACCTATGTATGAAAACCGTCTCCTTGGCTTGCTCTGTTATTGAGTTATGTGTATTTCAAACTGCGTTTGAAGATACTGTACAATCTTCTGCTTATAAAAATCATAAGTATATTGATAGCTAGACCGCACACACAAATGGAGATTTTCTACTGCGACCTCATTTATTATAGGTAGGTGGCTAGGTATATATTTAAACTGAAGTTCTCAAAATTTTTGATTTCAAAATAACCCAAGCAATAATACTAGCGCCATAACCATGTTTTATTTACAAGATGTCATGTCGTAGAACTAAGTTCAATGACCGCCAAACGTTAAACTCAACTAAAATCGGAGAAAGTAATCGCTAATTAGCATGCAGCCGATGGGCTCGGCAGTTACATCACTTCCGTAAGTACAACAAATAGAGAAACTAACTACAATAGAACCAAGAAAAGGGAATTAACAAGTTCAACTATTTTTTTTTATTATCTGATCCCCACACTTTTTGCCAACTACGTTTAAGTCTCATGTGATAAGGAGCGACCTTATTGCCATCAACTGGACACAATTCCAGACTCCGTGTCTGACTGCCCGATATGGATATATATACCTTATGCTCAGTAGTAGCTTGCAACCAGTAGACCGACGAAACAGTCAAATAATTAAAGAACAATTAAATGAATTCTGTGTGCATCGGCCTGCGCGGGAAAGCCCGGTGTATGTAACCGATAAGTGGCGCGAGGACGCATACGCTCACGTTCGAAATTCAAACCGTAGACTGCTTGCGCATACGTCACGGAGACGTGATTGACTGGTTTGCTCGTATGCGAACAATCGACGTGGAACATTGTTCTTTTGGCGCGTGGCTATAGTCGGAACTAACGTGGAACTTGAAGTTTTTAAATACAGTTTCCACAGACAATTTCACCAAACTTTACCAACAGCGCCCTCCTGGAAATGTCATTAATAACTGAACTCGTCTCTTTTAGGCCTGGCCAAGTACAACTTATTTTTTCTTGCCAGTTCGAAACTTGAATCATTAATCACGGCGAGTGATTTCGCGAAAAACTAAGCAAACTAAAGCATTGGTAAGGAAAGGCGAACAATGCAGGCATTTTCATGCCTCGTTTCCTGGTTTACCTTTGTTGTGTACCTACTAGAAAAAGTTAATTATCTGTTAACTGTTTCTTAAGTTTAAAACAATAATGCTTTATTTACATAAACACAAGTTACAGTATCACACTTAATTACAAGATGGAAATACCGACATTTTCAACGATTACAGGCTGTAGTATTTATTACCGCGTCATCAGTTGATTTCTGTTACTCGATATCCCATTGTGATACTTACTTACTTGACTTAGAAATATATGTATTTAGTCATAGATAATAATATTCAATGTATTTTCATTGGTGTCAGTCATGCGATATCTGAACGTAGCTACTTATTTAGACATCCCTTTAAAAAAACATTTGAAGATGGTGCCTACATATCCATCTTCAAATGTTTTTTTTAGAAACACCACGCACTATATGTTTGGCGATTCGTGGTGCAAGTGGACTTTATTGTAGGTATACCACGTAACCCACAACTTTGTTAGCTTCAAGAATTCTTCAAACTTTATACTATGTTTCTGAAGACAAAGGCGCAACTTTTCCAAATTCCCAATCAAACCTCTTCATCAATTGTCATTCGACATTGAATATCTACAAGCGATGTGTAACAGACTTTAAAATAGCTCATTAACATATAACAATGGTGTCGAATACAATCGACTGCAAGGCCGACACCCATGTTTGTAGCCGACGAACAATTTGTATGACTCAGATGTAAGAGTAACTAAATAACATCGCTACGAAGACCTCCCTTGCATACATATACGTGATCAGATAAAGAAATCTTCTTGACAATGATATATTGTCTTCATTTGTAGGTACGTTCTGAGTGTCGTTGGTTCGACCATGAGGAAAACAGCACCTGAGACAATAAACCATCAATTCAGATTCATCATATCGTACCTAATTATTTATATTTATTAAGGATCCTATTACAATCGTGTTTCAATCTTTTTTGCAGCGTTCGCGTGTGTGATGCAGCGATGTCGGTGGCGGTGAGGGCGGCGCTGCTCTGCGCCTGCGCACTGCTGCTGCAGCACGGTAATACACATTCTTTGTGGAGTTATTTTTAAAATCGGTCATCCATATCAAACATCCTGCTCTACTGAAGTCTCTCTGGGTAGTTGAAGATATAGCCAAAAACACTTTCTGACAGAAACTGATGAGTAAAATCTTCATGCTTACTGTCATAAAATAACAGTTGTATAGCGGTAAAAAACAACAACATGTTATAATGTGAGCGTCTATAAAAAACAGTTACTGCACTAATTAATTGGCTGCGTTCATTAAAGCTATCAGGTGCCTATCAAGCATTTTCTTCACACTTACTTAGCTCTCTGAGCCGTAATAGCAATCGATCCTTATCGCTTTAGTTGCGCCAATATTATGCCCCAGATTACTGAAATCGAATACTATACGGGCTAAACCTGCATAAAAACATCAACCAGGGGTGAATTTAATCTTGCCGGAGCTGCGGGTTGTTCGAAAGAGATACGGCGGCCCCGGAACATAAAGGGCAAAAGAAGCAACATGGATGGGTTTTAGCCAGGAAAAATCTGGCACTCCCCCCGCTCGCGCGGAAAGTTTAAAGTAAACAGACTCTTACAATTGTTAAATTATTTTACTAAGTAGGTACCAAAACCTGTTAGACGTCTTATTTATTCCACATATTAAAAATGTTTGTCTAATCATCTGAAAGTCTATAGAAAATATCTATGACTTTAAACTCGTAAGAGAAGAAGAAAGACAGAATGAGATAATATTATAAATATGATTACGGTTAGGGTTAAGATGACCACCATCGTTGTTAACCTTGTTGAGTACCATCTCTTATTCTCCATTCAGTGATTAAATCAATTTAGTACTGCTATCAAAGCAAATCATTTAAATACAATAATGTGGAACATTAACTATTAGAAAGACCACGGTAAGTATTAGGAACTTCCTAAAGCAAACATGCACAATATCAGCATCTTGCCCTTGTCCCAGTTAACTTGTTCTTCTACCATTCACCCCTTTCACACGTCATCGTATCGTTTACTCTTGTCTCTTTAACATAGTTTTTCACAGAATCTATCCATCTTTCCTATAACTTCCTCTCGCTCTCCAACCAGAAATATTTATATTCATGACTGTTTTAGTCACATGTTTCATCCACCTCATCAAATATCTGTAAGTACCAATACGATTCCCTTTAAACAATGGGTCTTTCACATTTACAGCAAACGCGGAGCTCCGAGGAAGGTGTCCAGCGGGAGAAAGTGCTTGTCCTGCGCGTGCTACTCCGTGCACGACGGACGATGAGTGCGGGGAGAAGATATGCTGCTCCACGACTTGTGGAAGAGCTTGCGTTGACCCGCTTTTTACCGGTAATTCAATTAAAATTATGTAATTCATTCATTCTTTTTACAGGTAAAAAAATATATTCTACAAGTATATTGTAGGCTTATTAAGGTACTTGAGAAATAAATATGCGTTTAAGTTGCTTTATTTATAGATGCTTCTGTTTCAATAGCATAATCTACTTGTATCTAACTATATCTGGTGTATTTTACTAGGTACTAAACTACTACAATAATTACTAAAACCACAAAAATTATTGCTAGTTTAAAATAACCGGTTTAAGTTTGATTATTTTTCCGACCCAAATGTCGACCAATAGAATTGCACCATTCGACGTCACGTGGTACAACCTACATGGTACTAAACTGATAATTTTATGAAAATTTTCTCTGGTCGTTGCTATGCATAAAAAACAAAACATGGTGCAATTCTATTGGCCGACATTTGGGACGGAAAAATAATCCCCCGAATACCACACGAGCTTCAAAATTATCTGGCATTTCCCGATAGGTTCCCTGCAAACAAATAAAATCGTCAAGTTTTTCAGGAAAAATCACTCGCGCTTCGCGCTCGTGATTTTTTAACCTGAAAAGAAAAAATTGACTCCTTCATTTGTTTGCAACGAACCTATCGGAAAATACCCGATAATTTTGAAGCTCTTGTGGTATTATAAGTGATAATTTTGAATGGCATAACTACCTTTTCTAAAACCAAACTTACTCAGAAAGCAGTGCCGTGGGTCAGGTGGCTGACTTGTGACTGTTCTGATACATTAAAATTTCGAGGCATGTGGTTAATTGTTGACTATAAACTATTTTACTTAAGAATACTCAAACGATAATTTTGTTAATGACTAAACCGGGTTTCCAGTCCAAAATATAAAACAACACACTACTCAGTACTGCGACATCAAATTTTCAAACAAAGCAATATTCAAATAGCGGGTATACAGTTAGTAATTAATACAACTCCTTGTGGGATTCGAAGTTTCTCTGTTTACATGCTAAGTTTAGCAAAGGGTCATAAGTATATAAACTACCGACATAGGAAACTACAAGTTCCTCAAATAACTTACGTAGTAATATCATAGGTATCTTTATTTTTTTGGGGTAAATGCAGAATCTCTTCTCGTTTTTAAAATTGTGTTTCTCACCAAAGATATATAGACAAGTCTTATAAGTATTCAGTCCCTTTCAATTCTTTATCATCTTTCAGATAATCTGCTCATTGTTTCAAATGCTTCTCTTTATTCCGAATATCATTAATTCATCTCATACCATATCATTTCGAAACAAAAACTGAGGAGCCCGCATCCATCCGTATTCACAAAGGCTTCAACATAGGCATACGACCTGTCGAATTAAAATCCAATCAAATTGTTTATAAGTACGGTTCTCGAATGATTGTGAAGCTGTTTTCCGAAAAACCTTATATCGTATCTCATGTAGGAACTTCTAACATCGTCTTCAATTCTTCCATTAGGTTGTGAGAATGTGAAGCTTTCATCAGAAAGAATATCTCGCGCCTTAGCCGCGGATAACAGCCGCGGCGGCCGGGGCAAGCTGCCTGCGATGAGGACCCCTCGGTGCAGGTTCACTGATGGAGAGTTCGAGGAGATCCAGTGCGATAACGAGATCGTTAGCAGCTGCTGGTGTGTTGATGCTGCTGGATTTGAGGTAAGCACCGGAGATTATAATGGTTATAAATAGAACAGTCAAAACTAGCATAAATAGTGCCAGTGAAATCAACCAACTACTGAAACTTAACTGAAATCTTAGAAGCACTTTTACAACAACTAAGTAATTATCCTGGTTTCTTTTATCAAAGCTGCGAACTTGTGAGTCTGTTTATTTAACATCCTTTTCATTATTATTTTTAAGTTTTATAATAGTTTGTAAAATACCTTCAACTTTGCACTGTTGAATCACTTGTTTTAATCACAAAAGATAAAAAAGCGACTGCCTAATAAATCAAACCGCAAAAAATCAAATAGTGAAATACTTAAACTGTCGCTTACGGGATATCATCGGTGATTTTCAAATATTGTGAACTTAAGAGTATTTCAACGCTATCTACAAACTCTACACAATCCCAGGATGACTGCAAAACGCGGTTGGATGGTAAATAAATAACTAGGTACAGACAAATTTATCTAATCATGCATAGGCGTACATCCGCGCATTACTGGAACTCGATATAAAGACTTTCGCTTTAGTTCTGATATAAACCGTGAAAGCTAAAAACGCACTTATAGTAACAAATCAATAAAGCCAATCTTCAAAATCTTTACAATATTTGTTTATCCAATTCACAGCTACCAGGAACGAGGGCGCCAGCTGCAGCCCTAGTTAACTGCTCTCGAGTGGATCCATGCGCCGCACACACATGCAGGATGCTATGTCCGTTAGGTTTCGAGCTGGACCAGAAAGGGTGTCCACTCTGCAAGTGCAGGGACCCTTGTTCTTCTGTAACCTGTCCCGGACAGTTGTCTTGTCAGCTGGAGGAGGCGCCGTGCTTGAAGCCGCCTTGCCCACCTGTGCCTACTTGTGAGTAGCTCCTATATTACCCTCTTTGCTCCAAATCATGCCGCCTTTCGGCTTTTCTGCGTTGCCATCTAGGTATAAAAACGCAGATAAGACGATGTTTTGGGCCATCAAATTTGTTTCACCGGGTTTTAAGAATTTCGTACGGAACTAGAAACTTAGAAAAAATAATACTTTGCATCGAAGTCAAACACTAGCGCTGTTTGTGGTCAAAATATGAGTGGTCATGAGGCTGCGCATAGTTTCAAGGCTTTTGTTACGTCCTGTTATGGACGAGTTAGCGACAAACCACACAAGCCAAGTTGAGCCGAAAAGAGTTTCATCATCTTAATTTTGTTTTTTTTTTGTTGTTCTCAAATTAACTGGTTCAACTAACGTCGTGACTATAGAAAAACAAAACCGGATAACGCAACTGCATTACATAAGTATTTACATAATAAAGATGCTTGATATCAAACAATAATGTACAAACCAATCGAAGAAACATAACATAGGTACTCCGAGTACATCATATTGCACGTCTTACAGCAGATAATTATGCAAATACTTACTAGTCTTTGTTACATCTAAGTAGCTTCACCTTTTTATCAGAGGTAAGGTCTCACGACCAGTCCTAGCGAGGGAGTCAGATAGGCAGTCGCTAAATGTTAAATACATCATTCAGCTGCATCCGGTTAGACTGGAAGCCGACCCCAACATAGTTTGGGAAATGATGCTAATGGTAATCTGGCAGATGTTAATTTTCCACTTTTCACAAGTTGACTGTCTCATTGATATTGTAGACGAAAGAACTATTGATATAATTTTATCGAGTGAATGCTTGAAATTGTGCCGAGATGGCAATAGGACCCGATGAAATCTTGGGCAACTAAACGTACACCATTGCAGCGTTTTTCCGAGAATACAAACGTATTGCTATGTAATATTATTTTTCCCGTTATGTTAACTAAAGCTAGTTTACCTTGATGTTCTCAGGTAAACGTGGACGTAGTCTTATGAACATCTGCCCTGTGGGAGAGCCACTTCTGATATCCGAGACCAGCAGGCCATTCCTGTGTGGCACAGATCCTGGAAAGCCGAACTGCCCACCTTTATATAGGTGCCTTGTTGACTCAGGTTTGTAAAACTTTATAGATCCTGTTGGTTTATTTCGACCTGTGGATGGTTTTTTGTGAATCCTCTCCCCCCGACGCGTAACATGTTTGTGGAGGTTCCACAAACATGTTACTTTACCAAATTCTTACACCAGATCTTCTTAATCAGAGTGGCCTGAAAGTCTGACAATCAGTCTTATCAAAGGGTATCGTATTACCCAGTTACTGACTAGGTTCTGTAATTTAGACTGGCAGTCGTACATGTAAAAGTCGATATTCAGCTCCATCCGGTAAGACCGGCCGCCGTTGCCGTCAGCCGACCCTAACATAGATAGGAAAAGGCTAGGTAGCTAATGAGTATTACTGTTATTATAGGAGCTTGAAACATTAGATTTCATCTCTAATATCAAAGCGCTTACACTATGCTATAATCTAATAAAGGAGGCGCTGATCCAAGCCATCTGGGGCCAGTGGGACACTTGTTGATTGCAACCCACTAACATTGACACTGAAAATCTTTTCAGGAAACGACTACGGCGTATGTTGCCCAGCATCTCTAGAACTCCAAAAAGCCGGAACATGTCCTGCTACCACCGAGGAATGCGGTACCCCCTGTGCCCACGACCTGGAATGTCCTTCAATGCAGAAATGCTGCGATGGGGGAGAATGCGGAAAACACTGTATTCTACCACACAATGTGACGATGTGTACTCAACAGAAAATGCTGGCTGAGTTGCTGGTTGTGAGCGAGAAGGAGGGCAGAGGATATGTGCCACAGTGCGCTTCAGATGGATCCTTTGTTTCGAGGCAGTGCTCCAGAAATGGATTGGTTTGCTGGTAACTAATCCTATATAATATTTTCATAGAGCATTTTGTAACAAAAACTTGAATGTAGCTTGTTAAATTGGTCTTTACTTAGTTTAGTATTTTTCTTTGTTGACCCTCTACGCTTATTTGATGTAGCTGAGGCCAAAATTACAGAAAATCCTTCTTGATTCGTGTCGATAACACGATTAATTTTATTTATCTACCAAGTCCTTTACCAATAATGGATCTTTTATAATATTAGTCTATTCTAATTTTCATCATGAACTTGTTCTCAACTATTGCCATCTTTACTTCCCCAGGTGCGTCGACTCTGAAGGCAACAAGCTCCGAGGATCAATGGGTCCCTCATCATCAGTTCAGTGTTCCTTAACCCCACTACCAGCTCGAAGTGGCGCCAGAAGCCTAGGTTCCTGTGCAAGAGCCCTGTGTGCAGCCGTCTGTGAATACGGATATAAGACCGGAGCTGATGGATGCCCTACCTGTGAATGTGATGATCCCTGTGCCGGGTTCCCTTGTCCTGATGGCGAAGAGTGCATCAGGGTTAGGGAAGCTCAATGCTTTGGAGATCTGTGTACGGGATATCCAGTTTGTGAGTAGTTTTTTTTTATTCATAAATCAGAATAAAAAAATACTTCTTCTTCTTTCTTGAAGTTGTATGGTTTTAAAGCGAACTTTAACCTGACTACCACCTGATTATTATTACCATGATTTTCTAATAAATACTTACTTCATTTACGACCAGGTCGTCCAAAAGTATCTTACGAGAACCCCTGTGAGGCCGGAGTCCCGGCTTCCGACGCGGACGGAGCCCCAGAGTCCTGCGGCGCCGACGCGGACTGTCCCGACAACCACTCGTGTACCCGCTCTAGAAGAAGCGGCACGGCCGTCTGCTGTCCCGACGCGCACTATTTTGACAACACTACTGAGTCTGATGCTATGGAGGTAGGTTTCAAAGTGGCTTTATCCTAGTATTTTCACAGTAGTTGATGTGAAAACACACACATGTTCAGAAAGCCTTTAAAGGTAGATCCCGATGGAGATGTAGCACGGAAGCGTCTGTCGGTCGCTGCATTAATAGTTGATAGATCTACCTTTATCTTATTTATCAGTTGGTTGACAAAATATCTAAGTTTGCATCCTAAACTTTAGTCGCGTCTTTCTGAATTTCTTTAACCTTTACAATCTTTTCAGATAACCCTCGAATCCTGCGGCACTGAGGCTGAAGCATTATGTGGACTCAACTCCACTATAGCGTGTCCTGAAGGCGACTGTGACAACGAACTGATCTGCTGTTCGACTGCCAGCTGTGGACCCGTGTGTGTGGACCCCGCCAAGATGAAGCTACAGACTGATCGAGTTGATGATACTCCTACAAGTAAGAATATTGGGTACCTTTGGCAGTTAAGTAATTGTAACTAGTAGGGCAATTCTCAAACGATACCGGCAATTGAACGTGTATTACATATCAACGGATTTCGTACAAGTCGATGAGAGGTGACATCCGCTTCACCGGCCCGCGGTGTCACGGGATAACCGTTTAGAAGGCAGTTATGTGTGGTCCGATAGTGACCAGTAAACGCATCCGAAAGGCACGGGATGATTGGTTATGGTTAGTTAGGTTGTGGGAATCCGCCTGGATATGTTCCCGGGGTGGTCCTTACAGTGAATCTAAGGGAACCCTTATTCCATCAAGGGTTTTGTTTTCTGAGGTGTAGAAGGACGGTTTAAGTTAAGGTTTTTGCAATGTCTTAATAATATTTTTACTACATGTTAGTCCTAATATGGTAACTCTTTGTATACAGTGTGCGAATACCTTCGAGACTTCGACGAAAAGATGGAAGGCACAGTGGACGGCATGAAGCTGGCCCTTCCCGCGCCCTCGTGCAATTCTGACGGATCCTTTACATCGCAGCAGTGTGCTAACGGACGGTGCTGGTGCGTCGACTCCTTCGGGACTGAGATACCTGAAACGAACACTAAGAATGCTTCCGCTGTGGATTGTGATAAGTAAGTTATTTTTTTTACTACAGAACTGTTTCCTGTATGTTTATGATTTCTATAGACAAATATAGCCGGTTTAGTGGTTAAAAACTTTACTTTTGGAGACACTATTTTCTAGTATTGATTTGAAGTATAAGTTTTATTTACAAATTCAAGCATGAAGATAAAGTAGTGAAATATTGCAGTTTTCTACTTCTGGCCAAATCAATCGCAACTCTTTTTTACTTATAAAAATCCAATAAAACGCTATGTACATAAGCAGTGTCATATTTATTTGAAATATTCAATGGTGTATCAGGTCTAATGGTGCAAATGTATCAAGAATGGTGGAAATTTTAATGCAAACTCCATTCAGAAATAAAAATGATTTTAATTTAATTTATTAATTAGTTAGTTTTATGTCGTCCTCAGAGTCCGTTCCAACCTCACGTGCCTGGAGCTGACGTGCCGCATGGGCTGCGACTACGGGTTCGAGCTGGGCGCGGCGCGCTGCCCCACGTGCCGCTGCCGCGACCCCTGCGCCGCCGTCAGCTGCCCCGCCGGACGCTCCTGTGCCACCGTCGATGTGGCCTGCGATGCTGACTACTGCCCTCCGGTACCTGCTTGTGAGTCTACCTCAAGATATATTTATGACGATCCCTCTAGGTTTTGCGAAGTTGGCCGAGTTAGAGTAGCCGAGCATTGAGTTAAACGTCGTGCGTTTGGAAAGGCTTATACCCAACAGTGGGCAGCTGAAGGCTGACGATGGGATAGATGACCTTCATAGCCCTAGTCCAAGATAATTTACACGAAACCCCGAGGTATGGCTGTACACTTTTTGGGATTCTAAATAGCCTGTCGAAATTCAATTAATGACTACTGGGACTGATAACTTAAGCTCGTTATGAAACGGGCTCACTGCGATAAGTTTGCAACAATTAGGTACTAATTTCGCTAACTCATATTCACATCCATCTGATTCCAGGTCTTCCAAAGAAACCAGGACAATGTCCTTACCTAGTGCCTTCAAACGGAGCGTGCGAGTGGTCGTGCCGGACGGACGCGGAGTGCGGCGCGACCGAGCGATGCTGTGCCACCGGCTGCGGTACGGCTTGCACTAAGGCGGTGCATCAGACTGCTTGTCAGCAGAGAAAGTAAGATAACAGTGGCGTATCTTTTATTTTTGGAAAACAACATATATTTCGTCATCATGGACGCCAACAGCAAAGTGCGGATGCAAAGGGGTGTAAATGCATCCCCATCAGGAACGAAGGAATAAGAAACCTGAAGCATAAACTCCATCACCACATCTTTAGTAAAAATCAAACTTCATTCCAGACTGCCCAAACCGCGCTATTATTCCCTCTTAGGTTTCATGACTGAGGTATTCGTGGTTGGGAAACGTTTTTTTCCAGAACGCCGCCGTTCTTTGCACATTGAATGCCTTATAAAGCTCAGGGCCAAGTGAAAGTGTGGTGTTAAAGTTTAGTCTAATCGAATTTCATTACTGCTTTTTGATACAATTGGTCACAAACGATACTCGATACTCCATAGATCCAATTTTCATTGAATACATTATTCCACAGGGCATTAGCTCTCCACACAGCGGCGGAAAGCGGCAACCCGCCCTCCTGGTCGTGGGTCCCCAAGTGCGCGCAGGACGGCGCCTACGAGAGCGTGCAGTGCAGGGGCTCGGACAAGGCTTGCTGGTGTGTCGACACTGCTGGGAATGAGGTCAGTTCTACCTTTGAAACTATTTATTGAATGTTATCAGATTACAAACGAGCATAAGACCTATTTCATGATAAGTGGTCAGCACCGCCATCTGTAGACATCTGAAATTTCGGAGGAAGCCAGAGGCATAGTCATCCACTGCTTGTCATTTATCTAGTCCTTGGACTCATGAATACTCAAAATTAGATTTTTACTGCTTATTTTATTTATTTTCACGCTAGATTCATTCAAGATGTATTGTTACCCAATAATCCACTATTATTGCAGATCCTCGGCACACGAGTAACGAACTCCACACCGAACTGCGAAGCTCCCATCAGCTGTACCAAGCCAACCTGTGCAGAAGACCTGGTGTGCTCCCACGGATTCGAGCTGGATGACACGGGATGTCCTACATGTACCTGCAAGGATCCTTGTGTCGATGCCAAATGTAGACCCGATGAGACCTGCGAACTCGTACCTTTGGAGTGTGAGGTAAGGAATTTGACTTGCTTTTTTAGGAAGAAAACGAACTTAAAATGGCGTAAAAATCATTTTTTACAAATTAAATGACTGAGCAGAACCATAACGAACCCGAACGTATTGGGAATTTGGGACCTGTTAAAAAACCTTAAATGAACAAGCTAATTCAGTTCGGGAATATTGATAAATAAGGACTTCATTTGAGAAGACTATTATGAAGACAGCTAGCACGAGTCCTTTGTCAGCCACGAAAAACCAAAAGCAGCTTACCCAATTCCCTCATTGAATACCTTTTGATTATGCTTATACCTTTACAATATCAAAACATGAACCCCATATTCCCAGGGCAACTCGTGTCCGCCGCTGGCCCGCTGCTCTCCCGCGCCCGCGTGCGCCGGCGGGCTGGCGCCGCTGAGTGCGCCGGCCGGCTCCGGGCCGCTGGTGTGCGGGCCCAGTGCCGCCGCCTGTCCGTCTACACACGCGTGTCGATTTGCTCCTCATGATTCTACGCCATCGGTTTGCTGTCCGAAACCACGTAAGTAAATTTATAAAGAGTTTCATTCAAGTTTAGGCTGTATTTAAACGACACAAAAACTGGGACCATTAAAATTAATACATCCTACTAAGTCTCGGATGTGACGATTTGAAAGTTAACTTTTGCCCAGTTAACAAACAAATAATGGAGCCCACGACCCAAACTGTACTGATCAATCAATTAAATGTCGCCAGTCATCTATGTGTGTGGAAATACAATCCTCTTATCCTCTATCCAGGCGCCGTATGTTTCGAGAACAAAGACGAGGGTAGTTGCACAGAAGGCGAAGTCCTAAACACAACGAGATGGCACTTCAACCACGCGCGCAACCGATGTGAACGTTTCAAGTACCATGGCTGCTCCGGAAACCATAACAACTTCAGGACCAAGGAAGAATGCAATACTGTGTGCCCTGGTGAGTTAAAGTTCTCTTTTTATGGGGTTTGGATACTAAACTGTAATATTTGACTCCTATTTTGCAGTCCCCTCATGTATATCTGATTTATAAATATTAGTACGTCAGTATTTTTTTAACGTTGCTAAAATCTGTTGAAAGTGATCTAATTGGCCACCAATTTCTGGAAACCAATCACTAACGTAACGGATGAGACTATTTGAACCGAGATTTCGCAAGAACCTTTGTAAATAAATTGTTCCACGGTACAACTTCCGAGACCTATTTCAATGGTTCAACTAAGAAGATTTTGTGTTTCAAAACAGTGGCTGGAGAAGCTGCGCAAATGACAACTAAAAAAAGGAAGGCAAGCCACATATTGAAAGAGGAAGGCATGTCGTTATTTCTTTTGTATATACATGAATCATATACTAGTGTTAACTGCACAAAATTGTAATGCACGATCATTCTAACAGCATGTTAGTTTAATTGGCAATTTGAGTAATCAGGGAATGAATGCATGTACCTTTATTATGAAATTAGGCGTAACTTTGCGGAATCCCACATTAAAATGTTGTGCAAGATATTTAGTTGTAATGAATTCTGCAAGAACTTAATCGAGGCGTGCCCCATGTCGACGGCGTGTTAGTGTTCCACGTGCACCCCGAAGAGATGTCAGCAAAGCCGAGGAGCCTACCAGGGCTACCGCCTGCCGGAGTGAAGGGTTGTTCGAGAGAGATACCGTGGCTCCGGAACACAAAGGGCAAAACAAAGAACATAAATGGCTTTTAGTCAGCAAACAGACTCTGTCTATCCGTCTCCATCCCGCTCCGACCAGAGCGGGGGAAGTTATTTGATGACTTCGAATCCGCAAAAAAAAAACGTGTCAAAATCAAAGCACTGTATTGAATTTTGAATTGAAAAAAGGCGGGGATGCCGAGGGTAGCACGGCTCTTCTTCGTGCAAAATTAAATTATGTACATGTGGGAAGTGTAAAATGTCAACTATAAAATGACAAACCGACACCGACAAACACGTGTTTTGCCTTTCTATGGAACACCCTCAGTAGATTTTGAATTGACGACGGCTCCGGCGCATTAAGGTGAAAGCGCCAGGAAAACCCGCGAAAACTTAAATATGATTCGCAACCGTAAAACGTGTCTTTATAAAATTATGGTCATAAAAATCTCCTTAAATGACTTTTTCATGAATATAATATAGTCATTTAATGGAATAGTGACCTCAGAGGATTTTACTGATTATTTAGATTTTTATATTTCTGTATAAACCACATTGTTATGATCGCGAATCATATTTTAACCTAACACTAACCTAAAAAAAACGTAAAAAAATATGTATTTCGCTGATGACCTGGGGATCCCTCCATGGAGCATTCTTAGGTGTCACAATGAATTGCTGGACAAGATTAAGTAAAACTAAATATTTTGCACAATACTTATATTGAGTCAGTAGAATAGAAACTGTGTAAATCTTATGTAGAACGACGAGGCGAAGACCATGAATTGCTGCCGAATAATAAAAACACCATACGAATAAACGGCTTCTATAGAAGATGTAGCTAAGAGCACCTTACTACGTGTCTTATTTTGGGGTCAATAACAGCCAATCATATCCATAACTAATATTATTTTCCCCTGATACAGTATTAAGCCCATGCGAGAGACTACAAGAGAAGAATGAAGCAGCAGCGCAGAAGTACGGAAAAGGAACGTTTATACCAAAGTGCGATGCTGGTGGAGCTTGGGAACCAGTTCAGTGTATGTCACACATAGGTGAGTAAACATTTTCGTATCTACGTAGATTTTTCTTTAAAACTAGGCAATGCAGGTTATTTATCGGGGAGAAATCAGTGCGTGACGAAGAAAATTTCGCAGTAGTTAGACTTGCTTATATGATGGAGCCTATGAGTTGCCTTGCTTTTTGAGACAAAACAGGCTACTCATTAAAAAAGACTAGGTCTCTCCGTAAATTAACCAAAACCAACATGTATCCACTTCTTGAAGATTGGAAATAATCCTCTCTAGACTTTTTGATTGAACTTAACTGAGAAAAGTCTATCTATTCACAGATGTATGTTGGTGTGTAAGCGCCCGCGGTGAACCTTTGAAGGGTTCCTTAGTGCGCGGCGCTAAACCTGCGTGCAACTTCAGACAAGCGCGCAAGTGGGTGCAGCGAGATCCGCTCGACGAACGAGCTAGAGCCGACGAAGGTAAGAATTTGGACTATAATTGACTAGTACCATAGCAAATTAATAAACAGCCAGAGAAAAGGGTCAGATTTCCATAATGGATGATTATCACTACCAGCTCTAGCTCTGAAATAAATCGATTGGTTATACAAAGTTAAAATGCCACTTTACCACTGTTGGGCAACTTGGTGAGACAGACAGAGTGGAATATCCGAATTTTATTATTTTTCCAAATAGTTTAATGCTTATACTGTCAAGTCTATTAGCTATTCCTAGGTACATTTAAATTTTAGGATTAAGTCTGATTACCTCAATAAATAGACGACATCAGAATATCGCTATATGAACTTTATATTTATTTTCTAGTCCTGGAAGAACTTATCAGACAAATGACTGCATACAGAGGAGACGAATTTGATGACGACGACGAAATTGAAGATGATTTCGAACTTGAGGCCGAAGTTCGGGAAGACGAGTCTTTAGATAAAATAATTGAACAGACGACAGATACAGACGAACCTGTTGTTGTGTCGGAGATCGTGGAGCCCAAAGCTGCAGACACTACCAGAAGAATGGAAAAGCATCTAGAAATTAATGTTGATAAGATCGTGTTCAGAACCAAGTGTCAGTTGATGCAAGAGGAAATCGAGAATGGTGAGTTGGTACAAGACTAACATATCTATAGGGGTTGTTACATAACTAGTTCTTAGGAAAATCACGGATTTTATTCAGCTCGGAACATCTAATGTCAACCATTTATAAAATGGTCACAAAGTGACAATTCACATTAGTAATTGCGTCTGTGGTCATTCTAATTTTAACGCAATGTTATAATTATCCTATTATGATTCTGCTACAGCGGCAATTTTAGATCCCCTGCTTAAAACACAATTATAAACTAGGTCATATCAGCGGGGCGCAGAGGATGCATATTCTTGAACTCTTGACTGTATAATAATTAATAAGTAATCCGTCACTCGCATCTAACTTCCGAGCCGCCATAAAGTTTGTTTAGAAAAAATCTTAGTATTCATCCACAAACTATTTATCAAATGAAAATTCTTATTCAAATCTAGAAGAATGTTTAAAGTATGTTCTTCGTATTCTAACTAACTTAACTTGTAACTTAGGTGGTGAGGGCCTCCGACCACGTTGCTTGGAAGACGGTGAATTCTCTCCCCGACAATGTTCTCGCGGACGATGCTGGTGCGTGGACGCCGCTGGACAAAGAAGAAGCCATGCGGGAACCATCGCCGATGAGCCTGCATCCGATCCTTGTGGTATGTTATTGTAGAAGCCGATTTCAGACCAATTAAACCAGTTAGGACAAAATGACGGTGAACCAATAAATAAAAAAAAAACTGGTCAATCTCAACCACACATTTTTTTTCAGAACCAACACAAATAGAAACAGCAATCCTGGAGCTAGAACTTTTGAACGTGGAACGGCCTGATGCGGAGCGAGCTCGATCTAGCTTGGCGGCGAGACTGGCAGCATTAGGTGCAAGGGTTCCTGTAGCTATGACCTGGGACAGGAACATTGCCAAACTGCGAGCCGTGCTAACTGGCTCCAGGGCTGTTGACTATGTCTACCATATTGAGAACTTGGTAAGTTGAAATCACAATGCAGGTTTTAACATCCACAAATATGTGACGTCACGAACTTGAGCGCGGGAAGGAATACCTCTTTTAATATTCTAAAACTGGGTGTTCCGCTTTAACGGCGCAGTGGGCGGAAATCTGCACTCGTATTTTTTTAGCAAACTGCATACTTTAAAACGTAGAGCAAACTACTTTTGTTCTACGAAATGTTAAAATCCGGAAAAACTACCTACTAGATAAATATTTCCTCCCAAAAAGTTCATATTACACCCAAGCTGCAATTTTCCCATTCATCCCCTTCTATACTTACAAAAACTCTAACCTCCGTACCTTGCCATTTACAGGTGAAACTAGAGAAACTAGCGGGTAACAAGTCAGGTGATGAGGTCGTGTTGGGAGCCGACGTCATCCGCAGCGAGTACCGACTGGCCTCACCCAACCGGGCAGCGATGCAGCAGCGGGAGATACTAAGCGAATCTACTGTAAGTTTGTATAAACTCTAGTGTTAGTTATATTCACAGACAAAATTCATGCTGTAGCGACACAAATATGAAGAGGCAAAAAGTACTACAACGCCATCTATGCAACCACTGAAGAACAAACGGCAAAACTCCTACATCGCGCAAGCAAAAGTTGTACGCGCACTTAACATAATACGAGCACTCGACAAGCAACTGTGGGGCAGTGGCCCACCAGACACGGCACCCGTCGAAGGATCCTCCATTTTCCATAGAAGATGGAGAACTTTACACCCTGTTCTTCATACCTCTAAAATGCATTTGGAATGTAGGTAGTTGTTTTAGTGCATCACAGATGAACATTTACTTAAAATCATTGAACCATTGTTGTGCAAAGCGTTTTCTCTGTCTTGGTGTCCTTTACTTCATTGCGAAATATAATAATCAGACTAACATTTACTCATAATTTATTTTGTTTTCTTACCAGGTATCCGCAACAACATCCTACCACACTGCACTAATAGTCTTGGCAGCTACTTCAGCGTTCATCATCAGCGTGTTATGTGTCCTCGTGATGCTGTACCGCGCGAGATTACAGCGGGAGCCACAGAAAGCTGAACGATTCCTCCCAGCCGCCCCTCCTGTCTACGTCCTCTCCGCAGATGAGAAAGCAGAACTAGCGAGAGTACTACACGCCCCTCCTCCCCCTGTTCCACCACTAAATGATGACCAAACAAGAGTTTAACTAAACCATAAGACAGAGAAAATGCTTTAAAACTTTACTGTAGAACATGGATATGACAACTCAAATTTCCCGCTAAAAATACTGTCACTAAACGTGTTGCCAAGTGTGAAAAAACAATCTTTCATAGACAACATATTGTCTTTGAAATACCTTGGACTTGAAGTGACAATAAAATTATAATGCCGGGATCATACTTTCATAGCACATACGAATTTAAATGTTAGTTATTAACTTAAAATTATTATAATTCTATTTACATGATAAACTTACCCAATTTACACTTATTTTAAAAAAATAACTAGGCTTATTGACTAAAACAGATCCCTTGACGTATATTTTATCAGACGCCTTAATTTAAAGCCAATGAAAAGTAGGGAGAATTGTTTTTTTTGTATTCCAGGTCATATCTATGTAGACGTGGTAATTTACATAGTATTAGTTCAATACTATAAAGCGGATGGTTTACCTACGTTACTCGTTAATGAAGCTATTGTAATGATAGTACAGGTACTAAAGTAATTATAGGGTCCAAAATGATATTGGCTAGAATTTTGAGTAACGTAGTTATTTTCAACTATGTCTTATCTCTGTATTTCTAATTAGTATAGATAAACTTAACAATTAGAACCAAATTATGTGTTCGTAATATGAGCCAGTTGGCAGTTGCGAAACGCAAAACCACAAAAAATCATTGTTTAAGATCTAAATTAGTAAAAAATAAATTGGAAGTACAGAATTAAGATCTATTAAGACACCGATCAGATGTCGAATGAACGTAAGTATGTTAGAGACTGATAGGTGATGGTCGTATTCCCCTGAAAGAATCTCTGAAATGTCCTGTAAACTATGCGAAAGTTGCAATATGAACCAGATTCATGCGGTCATGCTTGTATGACATTAAAATGTAACTTTCGCAAAGTGATGGGAATCATAATTTCCGATTCTAGGAAACTATGACAATACATGCTTGAGAAGTGGAACGACAAAAATAATGTAATGTCATAATTTCTAAGAATCAGAACAAGTTTCTTGTTATGTTTTATATTAGTATAAGAAACTATAATTAAGTAAGCGCAGAGGTGCGCGTAAATTAATACTACGCGCGCCTTTACGCACTCTTTAGTTCCTCTCGTTGAGTCTCGCTCTCCACCATTTCAATCATAAACTTATAGTCCAACACACTACTGCGAGGCTCGACGCAGAACTAATCTAGTCTGTTTTTATTCATCCATCACAAATCATTTTATCCCCTTTTGAATTTGTAAATAACTGTAATATTTATTTATGTTGCCTTGTAACTCTTTCATCAACCAAAAATAAGGATATTTGCTAGGTGTTTTCAATTTAATAAGCATTATTATTAGTTAAACCCCGTATCCAAGCACCCATTAGCCAGTCTTATAATAAATAAAGTTTTTATTAATATTATATATTACATTATTTCATTAAATAATTAATTTTGTAAAATTGAGTTTTTTTTCTATTCCTGAATCTGTTTTAAAAAGGATGAGGCAGTAATGGTTTACCTATCGGTATTGAGTGATTGGTTCGAATTTCAGTTCATACGAAATGTATAGGAACGATTTAAGGTTCCTTTGCTAAATAGCAAAAACCGGCACACAAATGCTTCGGATTGAGCAATGTCTTTCAGTCATGATCAAATATCGATATAACGTTCCAGATTGAATTATGTGGATTATGGACCAATTACCTGTCTTCCCACAGTCTATAGAGTTCTTACATCCATTTTGAGAGCTAAAATCACTAAACACATTAATGACAATTCGAATATGATGACATTTTATTAATGTCATCCGCAACATGCTACAGCGAAAACAGTATGTAGGTATAGGTCTTTTGGAAATGTAGAAATGAGTATAAAATAAACCCTTAAAGTATCGGTAACCGTTAACCAAATACACCGTATAACGTCTGTGGCCAATGTATTTTGGCAGAGTTGAGGAATAAATCCAATTTTACCAACTCCAGGGGCTTTTTCCTCTATGCTCAGTAACGGATATTTTAGTAATGTAACTAATTCCAATGTGTAGGACGGGCATAATGTCATTTCAATGATTAATTATTTAAGATATCATAAGTTTCAAACGGTATGTACATAGAATGCATATTGATTGACAATAGAAAAACTCTAAATCAATAACAAAATCAGTACCTACAATAGTAATAATGTAAAATAAATAAATGCACCTTGGTTTATATCGTCTACTTGCTCCGACATTGATTCGTCACTGGACTCTATATAAGAGTCATCGTCACTGCTGTCTGCACCAACCTGGATAATTAAACTGTCTATGTCATTGTACAATGTTTTTCCACGATTATAATATTCTAACTCGATTTTCTTGACATGTTCGCAGCAGTTCTTCCAATCCTCTACTGTAATGGAATTGAATGCCTCTTCGGTTAGTTTTTTAACATCACTTGCACCCACATTACGCGAAGCAACCTTTCGTTTGGCTAGTGCCCAAATTAATTCTATAGGATTAAGATCACAGTGGTATGGTGGCAGCCTTACCACTGTGTGACCGTGTTGACCTAGAATCACATCAATCTCATATTCTGGCTCAGGTTTGTGTTTCTTAACCAGCTCCAAAAGAGAAGGTTTCCTTAAATCTACATCAAAAGGCACATTATTTTCTAAAAGCCATAATCGTATTTCATTGACTTTACTTGCTGATGTTGGAGCTTTATTCAGAACAACGGAATGATAAGGTGCATTGTCCATCACAATGATTGAGGGTTCTGTGACATTAGGGATAAGTTTTTCCTTCACCCATTTGGTAAAATTATGCTGGTTCATTTCGGAGTGATAATCTTCTTGTTTATTTACACCGCTAAAAATTAAAAGAGCATTAGGTACAAAGCCCTTTGCAGTACCAGCATGAACTATAATCCATCTCTTTCCTTTTGATATGTCTGTCGTAAAACCTTGAGTTTCAAGTGACTGCCAGCATTTTTTAAGTTTATAGCTGGAGTGGATGTAGCTTTCATCTAAATAAATTATGTCTTTTTGAAGCTCTTCAGGTAAATTTCTATTATCCATTATTATTTTTAGATACCGTTCTCTCTTATGAGCAATAACAGGTTTTTCAATCAAAGCTTGTCTGTTAGTTTTGCATTTTTTGTATAGAAATCCAATCTTTTTAAGGAGTTTTCGCAAGTGTTCTCGACTTCCGTCATAGTCTATATCTTCCTTTAATTGAGCTAGTAATTTCCCTATGGTTGGTACTTCTTTCTTAACAGTATAAAAAAAATGAACTTTTTGTCTTATAGCACATACGTCAAAGTCATCTAAAACCTTTGAAGGACGACCCTTTCTGTGTTTAGCTGGCGTCGAGAATTTTCCACCACTTGCGGCGCCATGCTGCACAATTCTTCGCACTGTGCTTACAGAAACACCTAGAACCAACAAGATAAAACAAAAAAGTTAAATAAGGCCCTTGGATGAAAGTATTTCTCATAATTTTATCTTCACTACTATCAGAACTGTGTGACTAAGTCTCATAGAAAATATGATTAATACAAAATTAAAAAAGAAAAACAAATAATTTGGTCTCATTAACACAAATTGTTGTATTGTTGTTATAGGGATTAAATACGTAACATTTTTGCTTTACATAATTCAAGATTGTTTAGTCGCACTATAAATACAGTGCCTTTGTTTATCATAGCATAACCTCAAAAACGATAAACAATAACTATTGTAAATAATAGTTAGCTTGAAAAATAAGCTCTCTGAATGTAACAATGACTTGTAATAGCTGTTTGATGAAACTTTTTTAGTTACTTACCAGTAAAATCAGCTGTGCGGTTATAAACATCGTCCAAATCGGTTAGCAGTTTCCCAGCTTGGAATTCTGCCATACATCGCATGAAAACTTTATATATAATTTCACGTGCACCACCACGAATCACCTTAGGCATGATTATTCTTCTTTCGCCTTCACAAATAAGAAAAACTACTCGAAAAACAGAATTATCGCGTAATAACAACTTATGATTGAAGAGTTTGACAGCTCACGTACTCACTTTAAGTGTTGCCAGAAAAAATCAATATGTTAGTTCCAAAATATTTAATTTCTTCTCTTTTATGTTGCACTGTAATATTTTCCATTTAAATATCCACATAGCTGTCCAGGGTTGCCAACCTTACAAGATTCCTAGTACAAATATGAGATTAATTGAGGCTTATAAAATCAAAGACAGCTAAGTCCAAGTCGGTCAACTTTACAGTAACCAAAAAAAACCGATAATATTGTCAAACTAACAACGAATTCAATATGTTGAAATTTGATTTACAAAGATAGAGAATATTATTCATAATCTGAATTAAAAATAATAAAATTGCTTCCATATTTGAGTACAGAGTGAAAATAAAATCACACTTAGCTGTATTTGATCCCCACTAATGGACTTAGCTGTATTTGATCCGGAGTAACAGGGATATAGCTGAGTTTGATAATGACAGCCGCCATTTTGATTTGCTTCGATTAGTGATGTATAAATCAATTCGATAAAGTAAACAAACAACAATATTTTTACACATTTTAATAAATTCTTAAAATAATCAGCATAACTGCCAACATACTATTATTTTCATTACACTCTTAAATCTGGTGACTCTTCTGCTACTCCTTCGCACAAACTTTCCTCTAAATCTTCATTTTCATCCAAAGTTGGCCCTCTAATAATACCTAAATAAAATTGTAAATCGTCTCTTTCTTTCCAGTCAGAATTTCATAATGTCAGGCATTGTCAAAGTAGAACATTTCAGTTTTGTACTTTTATGTGTACAGATTATTCGTTCTGGTGCTTCCTTTGGCATGTACCTGTATAACAAAAATTATATGGCTGTAGTAGTACCTATAAGAGAGCTTGAGTATCATGCACTATTTTATACGCACGGAATAGTCGTATTTCATAAAATAAATGGTATACCTACCTATACACGACTTTATTTATTACAAATTAGTATTGCTGTTTAAAGGTATTATTAATATATATTATTAGATAGATAGTGTTTGTAAAGTGTAATACTTAGTTATAAGAATCCAAGAAAGTACTTTGTCTTTGCAACGTTTAATAAATTATAATATCGGAATAGTATCGAATCGTGACATCACTAACCTCATTTTCTTAGCTATGTTAGCTTTCCACTTGTCGGGGTGTTTTATTCTTTTACGAGCCTTGCCCGCACTTGCTGGTATTACTGGGACCTCCATGGGTATCCAAACTCGTGTTTTAATACAAAATTAATAACGTTATTTCACTAAAACCACAAGTTATAAGCCAAAAACTGGACTGCATGTGCACACGAAATGTATGGTGGCGGCCATGATGAATCTCATAAATCCTGTTCTTTGATTGGCCGGCGTGACTCCTAGCTGTATTTGATCCTTATTGGTTGACACGTAGCTGTTTTTGATGCCAACATCGGTTTTCGAATTGAATTTATAGGGAGTTTAGCTGCATTTGTTACTAAAATAAAGTTATCAAAGTGTGCGTAACTAACTAAAGCAGATGGCGCCATAGCTAACTCATTCTACGAATGTATGGCGCTTAGCTGTCTTTGATTTTATAAGCCTCAATTGTGGTCTTCCATACGAGGTACGAGGACACTTCAACCTCGTACAAAATAATATATACGAGTTTTTGATTATGGCCATGCGAACATTTTGCATTCCCAACAGATCCAAATGTGATCTGTCAAATACGTGGTTCTGGAATGAAACACAGTACCCTTAACTACAATACCAACTTGTATTAGGAATAAGTTTACTTCCCCTTTTTTAAGCCATAAATAATGAAAGAAAAACCACGTCACAAAGTATTTTTATTTAAATTAAGAATTATCGATTTCTAACTACAATTTATTATTTCACAACTTTTTCAATTTGAAATACAGCGTGTTGTTTTGCATCCTCGTCAAATTCAAGGACGTAACTATGCTAATGATTCTCGACCCGAATCGATAATAAAATAAGTAGTTTTTTTTTTTTACTTTTTTCGTATTTTCAGAAATCGGTAAGTGCACACAGGTGCGTGCATGCCGCTGTATGATACGTATGCGCCGACGCTCACGCACACTGTTCTGTGTGTTCTGTAGGTGATTCTCTACTTTTGAAGTGAAATATTCTGTAATACTGTTAAATTTAAACACACAGAGACAGATCATAAAAGCGCCGTATATTATTATTGATCAGGTACCGTAATTTTCATTGATTATTTATGACTTTTACTAGCACCTCCTAAATTTTGACGAGGATGCAAATCAACATATTGTATAGGTACTTACTTGAAATATTTCAATTCGCGTTACGCTGATAAGTAGCGTTATCTGTCAGATGTTACTCAAACATCATTGCTTAATAAATCTAGGTACACACGACGACACATCAACCTATACAAAACCAGTTTATGCGGATTTCTCATCGTACGAGAAATCCACGGTGACCACGGTTAACAACGGATCGTTATCCGTTGTTAAGAGATCAGTATAAACTGGTTTTGTATAGGTTGATATGTCTTCGTGTGTACGAGGTTTGTAAGTCAAATAAGAGTTTTTTGCAGCATTTGTACGAGGGTATTCTTTTTACAGTTGGCAATTTTGACTGTCACTTCATCGATGACATTTCTTTCAATTGACAAGTCGTAGGGGCCGGCCCTTGGGAGAAATTATTTAGAATTTAGAATGAATCAAGGAGGCGGCCTTGCTTGTTGCGCTGTTTGCAACGAGAAAACTCATCGGAGGTGCGCTCGCTGTCTGACGATATATTATTGTAATACAGAACACCAACGGCAAGACTGGAAAAGACACAAAAGTGAATGTGCACCCAAGTTACCAAAGCAGAGTTCCAAAAGCGATAAATCAGGTGAACGTTCGATAGTTGGTGAAGAAGCCACGAAGAAAGTGAAAGACGGAACTTCCGACGTCACAGAAGAGAGGCAGAAGGACATATTGAATGAAGGTAGTGATATAAGACGTTTAAAAAAAACGAAAACGAAAAACGTGAAAATTTGTGGTAAGGAGGGTAGCGCGGACAGTGTTAGTAAACATAATTCGCAAATAACGACTGAAAACGTTAAACAAAGTGAGGAAGGCGTATCGCAAGCAGCGGGACACAATGACAACAGTGTGATATCTAGTGTAGTGTATACAAACCGCGAACTAACGACTACTAGTGCCATAACATTCGAAGGCTCCTCTGAGCGGGAGGTGTTGCGCGAGTCGGCGCAGCTGTTGAGCACAGTGGACTTCCCTACGCCCAGTACCTCTAATGTGTTGCGGGTGGTGAACAGGACTGACACAGCCAAAATGCCTGTATTACCTAATTACGCGTCAGAGCAGGGTACCAGGGTGAAGGAGTACCCTGAGGCCTCGTTGAAGGGCAGTGGGGCACCATTCCACCACATGCCTAATAGTTACTATATGGATCCGAGTGACTCTTGCTATGAGATATGTCATAGAGTGATCAGAGATATGACTCAGTATGGTGTTTGTGTGCTGAACAATTTCCTTGGTAAAGAGCGAGGGCTAAGAGTGTTGAATGAAGTGTTAGCAATGTATACATCAGGAATATTTACAGTAAGTTTGCTTTTGTAATTTAACAATTTATCTACACAAGTAAATGACCTCATTTCATTTGATTTATAAGCCTAAATTCCATATTTCACAATGATATGTAATTTATAAAATTAAATCCTTTTTGCAACAAGATCTGCAATAAAAGCAATCAGCGTCAGTAAGACAACATTGCTGAATATGTTTATTATGTAAACAAGATGCAAAACAGGTTATGAGCAATGCAATGTTTATTCAGAGTGATTGGACAGACAGAAATAAAATATTTCCTTATGGTGCTAAGTGATGAATAAGTAGAATGGTTTTGATATTGTAGGTAATTGAATTTTGTGGAAGTATTGTCGAGGTAACTTAGTTGAACTTATTATCTATGTCTTAACTGTTTTTATCCTTATAAAAATCTTTAGGAAACAAACAACTTCAAATGACTACATTTTGATTAAACAGTAATTGAGACTGGTAAAGCAACTGGCAAATATATATATAAATTTTGTGTGAATTTATCTAATTTTACTGTTACTACTATGGGAATAACTATTATGGTGGCATGACTCAAACAAAACATTATTTTTGGGAGTAGCATGGCAACATTCAGGCCCACTTCACTGATTTTGTTCACCTATTTTTTTTTCTAAATTTTTGTTCAACTAGCCAGGGAATTAGCCAATTAAAGGAAATGAAATAGCCTGTGAAAATCATATTATCTATGGTTTTTACTTTAACAGTTTAGTAGCAGATTGGATGTTGTGATTAAAATATGATTGAAGACCATAACAAATAAGGCTACTGAGTTATAATCATTAATCCGTTGAATGTTGTTAGTTCCATAGTAGAAGTTAACGCATATGAGTATGCAAAGAAAAAAAATCGACAATCAATGAGTGAGAAAGAGTTTGTGTATTATAATATACAAATTATTTAATAGGATTAAACATGTAATACAATACAAGCCTATTGAATAACTTTTTCAGGGCTGACTCTTCCAGTTTAATACTTCTTTGAAAGAATCATTGATGAAATAGCATTGCATCTGTTTATGTTACTCTCACAGCTCTAACAATAATCATTTTATAAGTGCCATATCCATCGTAATAAATTAAAACAGTATCATCAATCTTTTTATCTTGTTCTTTCGAACAGGGTATTGATAAAAATAAATTATTAGTTTATTCCCTTCTTGCACTAGTCTAGATAGATTCTGGTATTTATATCAATTCTAAGAATTCCTAATGATTAATATAACATTGCGCCTGTAATCCATGAAAGGGTAGGTAGAAGAGTATCTTTTAACTCACTTTTTGCTGGTTATGATTACGCCCCATGTATTAGAGGCTGAGCCTACTGCCATCCAGTGTTGCGGGTTGTTCGAAAGAGATACTGCGGCCCCGGAACGTAAAGGGCAATAGAAGGAACATGGGTGGATTTTAGTTAGCACAAGTTTATTTATTTATTAATTCAATTTGAATTAGTCCTACATGAATACATTACATAATAACATAATTAATTTGAAAAACCTAAAAAACAATAAATAGTGAATTGAAAAAATAAAAAAATATTAATTATTACTATATTTTAATATGATGTCAAGTCTGACATTCTGTAGTTATTTGATTATTACCCATTAGCAAAAAAAAATGCTTATTGCCATCAACTGCGCAGTTGGCAGCAAAAAGCCATTGAGTCTGGATTTTCACACACAAATCAGTATTCAGTTTTACACTAACATGCTGGACAGCATTTGTGTGTCACAATAGAAAATGTTTGGTATCACCATTTTTATATAAATGACCAATGTCCGTCTCTATAATTCTTAAATTTAAATCTCTTTGATCCCAACATAGTAGTTAGAAACCCTAATATGTATACACTGGACAACATTTTAGTGATTTTCTATGAACTGAAAAATGTTGTTATGAGAATAATATTTTGGAACCCAACTAGTTAGAGAGAGTTGCATATTAATTTTGCGAAGTACACACTAATGATTTAACTGTGTTTCAGAAAAATGCATTTGAAATGACAAAAAAATATGATAATTACAACCTAAATTGCAAGACAAAGTGAATACATGACATACATCACTTTTCATCGTATCTTTCTTATTGCACTGGTGGTATTTAATGTCTCAGTTCTGAAAATTAACTTAAAAAATGGATTTGAACCCGCAACTTCTTGCATGAGAAACGAGGCCTTAACCTCTGCACCATCACAAGTTTTCTAATTTCATCTTGGACATCACTGACATCGGTGGAAGATAACATTGTGAGGAAACCTGGACTTATAATTAATATTAGTCTGAAATCACCAACCCGTCTTGAGCAAGCATGGTGATCCATGCTTGTTTCTTCTTTGTATGAGAAGTGGCCCTTTGCCCAGCAGTGGGATAGTTATAAGCTGGTATTATTATTAGTTCCGAAAATCCAATGCTCTTTTATTTAGGCATAAGTTACTTGGTGATTGTTCTAATTATTAAAATACCTAGCAGAAATCCTATTGTATAGTTGTTAGGTCATAATGGTGTTAAACACTGATGAGTAATTACAGTGAGTAATTCTAATAAAAATATGTAATTGACTATAGCACTGTTACCTTATACACAATGTAAACAAACCTTGGTTGGTGGTAATTTTCTCCTTCAATCTGCCAAATAAATCCTTACTAATATTATAAAAGTTTGTTTGGTACGTACGTCTTCACGCCTAAATGGCTAAACCGATTTTGATGAATTTTGGTACAGAGACTAATTTACAAAGAAGGAAGAAAAGGGAAAGCTTGGCTTTGCTATTACAATAAATAATGCGCCAGGGCAAAAACTACAGGTGGCAGGTACCTGCAAATCAGGAAAGGGGAACTGTGTTACCCCGAATTCAACGCGAGCGAAGCCGCGGGAAAAAACTAAGTTAATAAATGACAAATCCCTTGTAGAGTAAACTCAAAAAAAAAATCTTACATTTTTTTATTGAGCTTATGCTACAACGCTTAGTGTGATCCCTAGAACGCTGCTTGCGCCATATAGTGAATTAGCATGCATATTTATTTTGGTACTAGATCCATGTGAAAATGTTAATATATTTCTGTATAACTCAGGCTGGTCAGCTGGTATCAAATCCGGCGAGCACAGAAGCGCAGACCATCAGAAGCGACCTCATACATTGGATCGACGGCAAAGAGTCCAACTGCCAATCTATCAGACAGTTAATTAGTCAAGTAAGTATTTTCCATTTATTTACTTAATGGGAAAACATCTCACAACAATTCATCTTCAGCGGGTCAGAAAAAGCCTTATGTATCAGAAAGCGAATAACCCGACGCGGAATCGTTTCGCGTCGTCCAAAACGGAACAAGTTGGAACTTCCATCTTGTTTCGCCTTTAAGCATCTGCCTAGCTTTTTCCCAATTACATTAAAGTCGGTTTCCAGCTGAATACCAGTATTTTACATGGAGCAATTATCTGACCTGCACAAGCCAGTTAGTACTGGGTAATACGATACTTAAGATTGGGTTCACTGCCGAATACAGCACGGATGGCTTCCAGGCGGTGCTTCGCAAAAGGATGGCCCTCCCTGTGGTCTCGGCTAAAGGGTAGCACCAACAGGCTTCTTTAGCCAATTTTTGAGGCAGTGGTCGCTCATGCATGTCCAGCATCTTGATTGTTTTAAATTTTACTAACATAGTTTTTAAGTTTCTTCTACTAACATAAGTATTATTTTATTATTATATGGACTTGTAACTTTATGTGCCTGTTCTGAAATAAATATTTTAAATTTCACTGACAATTTGTAACGACTATCTAAGATTAAAAAATGAAAGCCGGGACCTACGGCAAACTCGGTATGTAATGGAAGGACCCGTCCACTGAACGACCTTGTAGAGCGCGGCTTCCCTGGTTGCGGCGTTATTTTCGCTTTCATTGTAAAGTTTTTTTTTTTCTGAACAACTTAACCAGATTCCGCGTCGAAAAGTACTTCTTAAAACAAAACTGGGCATATCGTACGCCCCTAAAGCTGTATTCATAAGGGATGGTACAAGCTCCGTTCTTGCTACAAATAGCGCTCTTCGCTATGGTGAAAACCAGGCCTAACAAAGGAAAACGTACATCAAAACAAAACCGAATGACTCTTTCCAGTTGCTAAGGAAAATCAACTATCATTATCCCTTTCTGGCTACGTGATTTAAGTCATGTCGGTTTGTTGACTAAGGACAGGAACAATTAAATTATCTCCCATAGGTGCTAGTCATTTCGGTTAGTAAAGTGTTTACTGTCCACATTGCAATAAAAGCTAAAACCTACAACACTTATTGGGACAGAAAAATCGAATATATGTGCAGCTATTTCCCGTATATAGGTTTTTATCTTTAAAAAAAATGTTGCCCCATACTAAGAATTTCTCTTGTATCGTGGGTGCGTTTACAAACATTTAAACTCACACACACAAACAGCCAGACCCGGAACAACTATCTGTAGTCCATACAAATATTTGTTCCGTGCGGGGATCGAACTTGTGACACGCAGCGCAGCAGTCGATCGCTCTGCCACTGCCAACCTTGTCGTCAACAGCTTCACAACTTAGGTTACTTTGTGACTAGCTTACCCATAGAAATATTAAAAGCTTCTTTCTGTTATCTATAGGCTTACCCGAATACCAAATAAGGAGAATAAACACGGAACGGAGATTTACAATTGGCACTAGACGAATGAAACCCCAGTAGTGAATATTCATACTTCAGGTGTGCTTTATTCAACAACTGATCATGCCTGCAGTTGTCCGCGTGTTCCATGCTAAGTTCAGTTTTAGTCCCACGGGATGGTTCTACCCGGATCGTTCTATACTACGTGTTTTATGTGTGCCAAAACATCCAAATTCGTTTAGTAGATTTTTCGTGAAAAGAGAAAGAAAGAGTAACAAACATCCATACATCCTCAATCTTACGCATTGTAATATTAGTCTGATAAGAACGAAAACGCTCGGATCGAATGTCCCAATCCAAACCAGAGTGTAGCACCTACTAAGATATTTTAACTTACTCTACAGATATCAGACTATGCTAGTGTATCAAACAATAAAAACAATGCAATAAAACTAAATGCTTGCATAAATCTTTATTTGGCCAGAATCGTCAAAAGTACTTAGTGACGCTCTATAACTGACTAATAAAAATTTCTTCGTGCGATATTCAATAAATTACATAGGCTTAATCTTTAGGAATGGATAACAATAATTGTTAAAGGCAGGTAACGCTGTATTATTGATTAATGACGAATGGAAAACCCGTAATGGCCGTAATTATAAATGACAAGATGAAAATATAAAAAAAAAACATTTAAACTTTTACCATTTAAACTTTTAAGTAAATGAAGATTTTTCTGACACTCTTGAAACACCCTTTCGTATTTCCGCTGAAAAACTGTAAAGTCAAGTTTATGTCGGTAGAATCATTCTGTAACTCTCCCCCTTTCACAAAATTGGGATTTCCACAAATCTTCGACCTTTCGCGTTTAACATCAAGATCCATTCACAAATACCCAGCTTTGCTTTCCAATTCTGGTATCAACGTATGTTTGCCAAACGGTTTAGCAATATTTGCGTAGAAAGAGCTACATTTGCCACAAATCGTCCGCTTGTTTGACAACAGCGGATCGAGTTAATCACAGCAAGCACGTAACGTGATGTTGACACAGACATTGAGTGACTTGTAATGTATACAGAAACTTGTCGTCCATTTTTTAAATGAAAATATTTGGTTTCCCAGACTAAACACGCTCGATTTTTTTTTGTTGGCATCTCTCTCAGGTCAACCTATGAGGTTGTTAGCTGTTCAACCGGAGTAGCTTGTGGGTGCCTTTGAAGTTAAGGCCTCCAGCCAGGGAAATTGTAATCCCAGTATATTTTTGACTGCTTGAACATTTCGTTCGCGACTGAAGAAGTCTACTATCAACTACAAACGTATTTTTTTTTCTTTTGCGCTAAACAATTTCTTGCAACGAGATGAATACAATTTTACAGTTGCAAAAACTCAGTTCTTGCATAGCATATCACCTTACCACCATTTGACACATCTTTATATAAATTATCTTCTATGAGATCACCAGAATGTAATGCAAACTTGTAAGTAAATAAAAATAAAAGACGAACACAAATCGATACATAAAGCTGGTATCATGCCTACGTCATCTTTTATGGCCATCATATCGTGGTTCTCCTGATAAATGTTCTATAAATATAAAAATTGCGCCATTAATTACTTTAATTACACACTCTCTTTGATCTCGTCCTCATAGCATTACTAATTACTACTAAAAAGAAACACCAAAATCTCTAAATAATATAAAACAAAGTTGTTGAGTATTCTCTGAGTAGTAACTTCTAAACTACCAGATAATTCTGATGCGGATATTTCATTCTAAGAATTTCTTTCATATAGTTTCAGAATGGACGCTAGTATGTATCGCTACATATTCATAATTTTATTTTAATCTATGTCTGTGCCAAATTTCATCAAGATCCGTTCTGCCGTTTTGACGTGAAAGAGTAACAAACTTCCATACATCCATCCTCACAAACATTCGCATTTATAAAATTAGTAGGATAAAGAGTTCTTGTAGTGAAACGGTAATGTTTGTCGAATGCCTCTGAAGAGTCGACATTTTATGTTTGAGTGCCATGTTTGCGCTTATGGACGTCTGGAAATTATCTATTCTCGAAATGCTTGGAAGTCAAGTCCTCTTGAGGGTCGTTAGATAAGCCAGGAATCTCTCGAGTTTGTTGCACTCTTTCATCGGTAGAGTTTGTGTTTCATGTTTAAGTACCACACGTTTATCTTTATTATTTAATACTAATAAAGTGCACATTTGAGCCTTCTGTTTCCCTACTTTTTTATGAAAAAATGTAAAGAAAAAGAAATGTTCCACCTGGGACCGATTTTCAATACAGCTGTAAAACAATGCTCCGCAAATGCTCCAGTATCTATACATGTTCAGGTGTCTCGCAAGGTCTAACTTAGAGCCTTACTTTATGCCTTAAAAACATAGGTAAATAAAATATCAGACCACAAATAAATAGTAATAATTTGAGGGCTTATAGTGTTATCGACTGATTACTGATATCCTTTTGATTGGTACAGCGGGCGGCGCCAAAGATTGCGTTACGCAGACATTCCTTTGTTTGCCAATTTTGATTAGGACACTATCTGCAACCGTTGACCTAATTGCAAACAAAAATTCTCTGATTTATCTTACATTGATTTGAGATGACAAAATATGAATAACATTCCTGAGTATGTTATCACTATCATCACAGATGCTAGAGCGCACGTATGTTTATTCTGATAACAGAGAATTATATGCTTACCTGAGTCTTATTGATATTAGAAAATGCAAATAATTCGATTGTGTCGTATGTAGCTAGCTTTTCGGATCTGCTTTCTTATTATTATTAATTTTGCCAATTGAAAAGATATCTTATGACATCATTTTTAAGATTCTACGTCGAAAATACTGCAGCGTCCGTACCAAGTTAATCTCAAAAGATAACCTAATCTAAATCAATTTTACTCCACATGGAACTTTTCCATTAATAACGAGCGATTTCATTACGTTCCTTCGTGAAAATGCGATCAAAACGCAATTAATGCCTTTTGTATTCCAGGTTGACAATATCATACTGAGAGCGAATAAGATGGCCAACAATGGAAAGATGGGCGACTACGTCATCAATGGAAGGACAAAGGTACATAATATTACCATAGATATAAGTATAAATCATAATAAAAAAAGACAGTACTAGTGGAGCTCCTTGGTTAAAAGATTGGCCGAGACGATTCTTTACTCAATTCTGACATCAAGTATCATTGCTGTGTTCCGGTTTGAAGAGTATGGGTGCCGGTGATGATCAAATTGGAGGCATAGGAAATATTTCAAAAGTTGAAAACAAAACAGCTAAGCTAATTTGCTAAATAAGTGCACACTTGTCTAAGTAGCCCAACTTAGCACTAGTAAAGCGTTATTAATAATTCTCACATAGTCGCATTAAAATTCAATGCAATGTTTGCTTTCTCATCAACTGTTATAACAAGATTCAGGTTTAACTTGACAAGTGGGTACTTTGTAGTGGTAGGTTGATTTTTTTAGTGCTCTCTACAAACGTTCGACTGCCTCACGGATTTGTTGAGTTGAGGTCCTTAGTAGTCTTTTGTCATCCGTAACTTTAAGGAAACTCTTACTTCGATTAGATCATCAACTCTTACGAATTTACAAGGAAAATCAATCAATCTAAACATTTATTACTCCACCTTTTATTCGGCATGAACATGTTACTTCAAGATCTACCAAAGTAGAAATGTGTCTAAACTAGAACGCTTCGCTTTCACAGTCCCTTTTTGCATAAGATTATGAAGCAGAATGTGCCGAAAACATGCTATGCGGAAACCAGAGATCGAAAGCGTTGCTAAACATTTGTGTGAAGGCTGTTTTTTGCGGATGGGTATCATCAAATAACTTCCCCCGCTCTGGGCGGAGCGGGCGGGAGTGTCAGACTTGTACTGACTGAAATCCGGGGCCGCGTTATCTCTTCTTTGTTTTGCATATTGAAAGCTTTGGCCATGCTTTGGATTACTGGCCCAGTTATCACGGGAACCACTGTGATAATGCGTGTAATCAGATACCCGTCGTCAACGTCTGACAACTGGAAGATCCTTATGGAGATTGTTTTAATGCCATTCCAATGTGGGAAAGAGTTGGTGATTCTGGAAAGCGCTGTCTCTAAGAGATTAAAACTATACTGATTTCATGGTACGATTAGATGGTTGTTGTTTCATGCTAAATTGATTGTTATCAGATTGAGAAAACACACCTCAAAATTAGTCAATTGAAAAAAGGCTAGGCTAAATTCATTCACCAGTTCACCTGTGGTCTATGTTTGGCACGTGTCTTTGTCCAAAGCTGTTCATAACACTCAAATAAACCGCAACCTAACCACATACGATGACTAACAGTTCTAAGCGTCCCTCTCTTCAGTTGCATAATGTTGTCTTGCGAAACTGCACGCTCGTTCATATGTGGCCTGACGTAACCTGACCTCCTCGGATATAACGGCTAAGTTTTGGCAATCTGTTCGTCATAATTCTTGTTGGATTACGTAGAATTTGCAAGGATTTAGAATTTGAATGAGATTTTTCTATACCAGTCGTGTTTTTATTTCTGCAATTCGATCGATCGTAGGGGCAAGGAGTGTGTTAAGTTTGAAGGCTTCTTCGGTTGGTTTGTTTGGGGGGTAGTAGCTCTCTAAAAGATGCACTGGTAATGATCGTCATATTTCCAAGCAATATTTATTATTGTTCTTTAGGTTCTAAATATAAAAATTAAGGCTGCTAATATTTTTAACATTTACGTCTACTATTAACGTGTTTACCTCTCAAGCTCCTTATACCTTTATCAAATCCAATATTGCCATTCAATAGTAGACAAAACATATTCAAAGCTTATCGATTTTCTTTATCTGAAATAACGTTATTTGTGAATATTTTACTTATAGATCACAAGACTATTTTAACTCCAGAAGTCTGTAGAAACCTTTTTTTGTAAAGATTTTTTTTATTATTGAAATTAAGAAAATACGGATGGACTTTGTTAAAGGTGATATGACTAAAAAATAAGTGATTGCTGAAATGACGAGTAATATGTAAGTATGGACAGAAGACATGCTGCACCGATCCCAGATAAATTGGACAAAGGTAGGAATTATGATGATGACTAGCTGTGGCGCCCGCGGCTTTTTCCGTGTGATATCGAAAAAAAAGTATCCTATGTGTTATGCCAGACTATAATCTATCTCTGTGCCAAATTTCATCAAGATCCGTTCAGTCGTTTCGACGTGAAAGGGTAACAAACATACATACATCCATCCTCACAAACATTCGCATTTATAATATTAGTAGGATGAATTAAAACACTCTTTGTGAGGGAAGGATAATTCTGTATAAGTACCTACCCTAGTGGTTGCGAAAGTTGCCGCAAATAAACACTTTCATTGATGTCACCATCCTTTGTGGGGTGTTATTGTACTCTTTGAAGTAAACCTGACATCTTGCATGTATTGCCTTTTGAGTCATAGAAGCAGATGGGCTTAACTGTTGCAATTGTTTATATTACCAGTCCTCAGTTCCTTACTAACATTAGTCGATAACTGGAAAAATGCCTGAATAGAAGCTGGCTTTATTTAATGGCATCTCGCAGGTCAACCTACGTGGTTGTTAGCTGCTTAATGAGACTATCTTGTGGGTTGCCTTGAAGTCAGGTCTTCAGCCAGGAGGCTGACTGTTGGTTTTTAACGCTCTTCTCAGCGACAATGGTTGAAAATGCTTATATTCAGATTCGTCAGTGGTTGCTGTCATATGGTTTTCTTTACCATGCCTTGTGTAGGAAACCCCCTATTATGTTTGTGCAACATTGTTGTTATCAAATGCAGTGTAAAGCTGTAAATGCCAATGTGCTTAGTCTGTTTTGATAGCAAGATTTCGAATATCACCTGATGAATTATCAAACATTCTTCCATTTTTATCAAAAGTAACTTTTCATTTGGTAATCCTTCTGTTCAATAAAGATATAAGTTAGTAATTCAAGACACCCAGATTGAAGCATTGAGCCCGCACCATGCTTCAGCGAAACAGTATAATACATACACATACAAATAAAATAAAAAATATATCTATCTGTATCCGGCGAGACTAAGAAGACTAGCCAGATGATCATAATCATAATCAGGCCGACTTCCAACGGCATATTCACTGTTATCACAATTGTAATCCTTTCCGTGGGCACCTGCTAGTTAAATATTTACATAAACAATTCAAATATTATTATTGAAGATAGTACTAATTTAAATGTAAATGACTTTGTATTGACGTAAAACCGGTCTAAGGCTGAGAACTCAAAAACAAAACTGATAGTAGAAAGAAGTTCTACTGAGCTGGTTATGTCGTGTCAAAAATACTGGTTTTTCAGGAAATCGGTAAGATATGAAAGGGCTGACTGCGCAGGGTTTCTTCGGTCGAGAATTTGTTAGGATTGTGGGATGGGGGATGTATAAAGATGCACCCTCTTAAATACGGGGTTGTGGGTTGTTCTAAATAGATACCGTGGCCCCGGAACATAAAGGGTAATAGGAGGAACATGGGTGGGTTTTAATCAGTAACAAAAAAAAATTAAAATTAGTCTGATGCGTCTCACTTCTGGGTCTTTCTTAATTCTCTTTATGTTGTGATTTTGTAGCAATATCTTCATCTTCCTGCCCTTCCTTTTGATTGTACAAAGTTGTGACATGAACGGCCATTTTGACTGCGTAGACTACGAGGATTGTTTTTTTCACAGCTCCAAGGGACTACGCATTTGAGTATATGGTTCAATTTCATCTCGCTACCTCTCGCGTTCCCGAGATAAAGGGTCTCGTCAGACAGACAAACGGTCTAAAAGCGTTCTTTTAAGGGTTTCATTTTGTCCTTTTGAAGTACTGAACCCCATAAACCATAAAAATCAAACAATTTCATTCGTCCATCTGTTTTTTTTTTTTCATGTAAAATTAAATAGCCTTCTCATTCAACCTTGTCTACGGCATGTTTTAATGGAAATTATGGGTTTTCTATTGCGCCAGATTGTACCAATTTAAGAACCCAATATAACTCACTCAGGCAATTCATTACTCTAACCAACCTATTATATTATTATATGAACGATAACTATTTCCTGTATTCATTAGTTGGGATCGTTGTTTGAATTTTCGGTTACCTTATTTTGATTTCAAACCCTCCATGGCTAATTGAAGTACTAGCAACTATTTAAGCTAAGCCAAAAGCTGAGATTCCATATAAGCATCTTTAAGCGTCACCATATTTTTAGCCTCTGCTACATAATAGGAATAGCATTTTGATCTCCCAAATTTCTGACATAATCAGATAATATTATTTTTTCCTTCATCATCACCATTAAATAAGACAATACGTGTCCTCTGGGGGTCAAAAACGGGTCCTTGTTTCGTGTCCGTCTCATCTGGCCGAGCCTGTGTCAGTAAACCAAAGAATCCCTCATTGTTTTCATAAAAAATATTATTCTTGTCGCCTAACAGTCTGTCCTCATAAAGTTCACAGTGAACCGGCCTCAGTAGCTCAGTGAGATCATCAGATCACATCTGTATACACAATAATATAATTGATTTATTATTTCATTTATCAGCTGCCGATAACGTGGTGTTATCTCGATGATTTTCATTCCATTCATACGATGCTAGGTTACTGGTTTCCGGACGTTTTACGGTCTTTTATTTATCCTATCCCATTAATATTATAAATGCGAATGTTTGTGAGGATGGATGGATGTTTGTTACTCTTTCACGCCAAAACGGCTGAACGGATCTTGTTTAAATTTGGCACAGAGGTAGATTATGGTCTGGAATAACACATAGGATACTTTTTTTTTTCGATATGTCGCGGGCAAAGCCGCGGGCGCCAGGTAGTGGTTGTATAATTTAGTTATGGTTGTATTTGGTGCCCCTGTCGTAGATCTAATCCAGCAGCCGGCAACGCTAATCTTGGATGTGCCAATTTTTGGTCTAATCCCAGTTTTTTTCTGACTGACTACGTCCTTGTTGTGGTTGCAAACGCCATTGCTGCGTATGAGGTCCTTGGTTTCAATTCCCGAAGTCGGGCAGTATTATTTTTAGGGTTCCGTACCTCAAAAGGAAAAAACGGAACACTTATTGGATCACTTTATTGTCGGTCCGTCTGTCAAGATCCTTTATCTCGAGAGCGCGTCAGGTATTGAGTTGAAATTAAAACCATATTCTCAAGTCTATGGTCTCTTGTAGCTGTGAAAAAGCCAACCCTCTAAGTCTACGCAGTCAGATATGGCTGTTTATGTTGCAAGTTTGTATGAAACCGCACTTGGCCGTTTTTTTTTTCTATCAGGACTATCTTCTTAACAGCCATGCAATCTGAATTGGTGCCTGATTGACGTGAATAGGCTCGCCTCCTATTATTTGCGACTCTATCGTACCTTGCCCAGTCTTTCCCTTTAGGTATTACAGCCGTGATGTTATGTGTAAGGTCATGGTATGGTTGGGGTGCGAACCTGCATCGCTTATCTTGATATGCCAATTTTTAGTCTTATCTCCAAAAGGTTTCCTGTTTAAAATTCTTCGATGAAATGTTTTACTGTTTAGTTTTTTTAATGTGTCGTGAGAACGGTTTGGATTATGAATGTGGAGGGTATAAGACAGAAAGACTAAACCCGGTTCCAATAAACAGAAAACGATTCGTTTTGCTTACGGATTGTTGTATTTTGACATAACTCTCATAGAACGTATGTCAAAATACTACTATCCGTAAGCAAAACGAATCGTTTTTTTACTTTTTTTACTTTTGTTTATTGGAACTGGGCGTAAAGAAAGACGCTGAATGGACGGTGTGAAAGATGATATGGCAAGATAGGAGGTGAACGATGAAATTACCATTAACAGAGAAGTATGGAATAATAAGGCATGGAGCAGCATGGCTTGTTATTCCACACTCCTCTCCAGACCCCAAATAATTTTGGATAAGGGCAGGAGTATGATGATCACATTTTCCTGAACATAATGCTGGTCATTTCTTACTGGTATGACGAAATGACGATTAATAGAGGAGTATGGAATAAGAAGGTATGGAACAGCATAGCTTCTTATTCCACACTCCTCTCCAGACCCCAAATAATTTTTGATAAGGCCAGGCGTATGATGGCCACATTTTCTTAAACATAATGCTGGCCATTTCTTATTGGTCTGGGTTTCCAACAAAATATTATTCATGGCATATGACTACTATTAAAGTAGGTAAGTACACACGACGGCAGGTCAACCTATTCTAAACTATTATAAGCTGAACTCTCTACTACGGATCGCACACCGTAGAAGAGAGATCAGGTTAAAATGGTTTTGTATAGGTTGATGTGCCGTCGTGTGTACGTTGTATTCACTTATTGTGTCAAAATAGCCCTTAACAAATAGATTTCCGCAGAATACCCGGCGTTTGGTATCAGGGTCACTGTCCCAGTGGTCCCAGTGCTCCAGATCTTGTGTGGTCTCAAAGTGGGTCACTTTTCAAATGTTATGTGCGTAACTGTACGCAAGGCGCCTCTTTCATAAATTGCTTACCTGTTGTGAATATTTTTTCACTTTAAACTGTGAGTAAGCATGCAAATTGCAAAATAATGATCTAGCTAGAGAATAGGTAATAAAAATACATTAAGTAAGAACCTACCTACCTATGTCAAATCCCGTGAAAAATTGGCTAACAGCAAGCTTTAGTTAGATTACTATAAACTTATTTTGCTATATTTTTTTCATATAGCTAACAGAAGCAACATGCAAAATAAAGCTCAAAAAAATAAATAAGTAGGTACCTACCTTAACAAACTCCACAAACAGAGCCACCTAGAAATCTACTCCGCGCCAACGTTATCGTTATCATTTCGCAAAAGTAATATCGCGCAAAGGGATCGCTAGTTTGTGCGATAAAAACCAAAATAACGCGCGCCGCGCATGCGCGGTGGGGGCGTTGCGTACGTGACTTGTAGCATGGCGGCGGAGACGTTGCGCGCGGGGTGCGGGGAGGGAGACACTGTAAACATTAGTAAGAATCGTAAGCGAATCCCACGCGGCCATCCCTCTGTTTACAAACTACTATTGTTCGATTAACATGACCAATCTAATTAGATACACGTCTTCTTCTGCTCCAGAAGTAACGTAGATCTTGATATCCTGGCTAGCAATGTTGACTCCAACTCTGAAAGCGTAAAATTTGCACAGAAACTATTTGCGATTTTTTATTCGGTTGTTGGAAGGTCGGAATGTTGATGATTTGACAACAGAAAGCTTTTAGAAAACCAGAATATTTATAATTTAAATATTTTGCTTTATATTTTATACATCCGTCTGGTTTTTGTTTTGCAAGCAAACACTTTTTTTGCATATCTTCAAATATGACTTGTAGCCCGTAATGTCTGTTTGTCAAATGCGATTTTGTGCTAACTTCCATAGAACTCATAAATTACACCGGAGAAGTGACTCAAAAAGCAGTAAGTAGGTAAGTACCTACTCCTGGACATGACTTGTATCGGAAGGAGGTTCCTTTGATCCTCTTTTTAGAGCCCTGTAGGGTTGCCAACTTTTTTTACAAGAAATACAGTATATTCAGGTCTGTGAAGAATATTAAACAGTATTCTAGAAAAATGAACAGTATTTTATTTATTTATTGTTTTAAATACATATTTTTTAGAACTTCTCGCACAACTTACCATGCTTTTTAAAAACTTCATACGCCTCACCACATTTATAAGTGTAATTAAAATAAATAAAGAGCTCATTTTTATCAAATTAATTGATGCTCTATTTCTATCCTCCCGCCACTTAGCATTCATTACTGAAAAAAACGCTTTCAGTAACTGCAGTATCAGAAAATGTGTTTGCATGCTGAAAACTGTATTTTGGATACTTACTTTATTTTTGTTCAACAGTAAAAAGTATAATTTAGTGAAAAACAGTATAATACTGTTGAAAACAGTATAGTTGGCAACCCTAGCCCTGACTGCGCCGCCCGGTAGCTTGGATTTATCCAAGTTATCAATACTGGTGGGCTACTATTTTTTTTATTGTAAAAAATATTTTTTTTATTGTTAAAAATATTTAAAAAGGTAAATAAAATATGGAGAAAATAAATAAAGGAACAAAAAATATCATCAAAAGTTACCTAACAAAGTTTCATTGTCACAAATGTAGGTCAAGTCCACGTTCATAATAAACCTACGTAGGTTAGAAACAGGAATACAAAACCCTCGGACAGTTACCTTCACCGCAGTTGATTCATTAGTTAGGTACTCATATCATTAAACACACATTCGGTCACGTAGTTTACAGAAGATTACATCATAATATTTATCAATATCTACATGTGTTTGAAGAGAACCACCATTGTTTTGAGTACGGTCAAATTGCGAGAGAAAGCGTACATGTTAATGTTATGATTTTATGATGCGTGAAAATTTAAAATTGTTTCATTTTTTAATACGAAACTATAATTTCCAGTGTTCTTAAATTCAGAATAGAACATTTCTACAATCAAATGTTACCATGTACATAAAAAAAATCACAGAAATTCTGCAAGTCTACAAAATTTTGAAAAAGTTTATAGGGAAAGTCTCCTTATCCTGAGCTCATTGTAGATGGCGTGTCTATAGCTAGGTTCCAATTAGACCAAGTTATTTCCAATTATATAGTTACCTACCTGTATCATTTTTTTTAATTTTTTTATTATAAGTAGATAATTACTTGTATTAACAAATTTTCAACCAATGACGACGATTGTAACAAGATAATTATGCTGCTGTCGCCATTAGTTTCACAGCTACCAGGGGAGGTAGCTGTGAAACTAATTCATCCCCAAATTATCCAGATGGCGGTATAAAAACTCCTTGGTTAGCAAAAAAGCGTCTGTTTATTTTGGCGGGAGCCAACATTCCACATTCAAAAAGTGCGCACGTGCTTCGAGATCGGGAAATAAACGACATTGATTGGGTACCGGACCTCGACCCAGCTTACCGTATGTTATCTCAAAGAGGATTAGCGGTTTAACCTTTGTATTATTTATAAATAGTTAATTGCATACTAAAATTATAATCTCTCCAGTGTTTACAAATAAAATGAATAATTACATATATCTGAAACATAATAATCAGTTGCAGTACATGCAGTTTTATACTGCTGCAATAGGCGCTGGCTGCCAATTTGTTCAGTTCAGTTATTTCTTTGTGGAGATTTGAGGGATGGTTTTATTTCATTTTGACGTTCAAAAAGCGGGAAAACACAATATGTACCTGTATAAAATTAATGCACAAAGTTTGATATCACAAGCAACGCCACATTGAATTGCAAACTTAAAGTGCTAACATTTTAAGTAATTTTATACTACATATAAATTGACCTTAGTACTTTTTAATTTATTAAATCCTTATTTATTAAGTATCAGTCTTTTGAATATTTATAATCCAAATATTTATAAATGAATTTATAAACACATTTTTGTTTATGTTTATAAAAATACTTATTCTTTTTTTTACACGCAAATGCTATGAAGGAAAAACCGAATTGGGTAATAATACACTTGACACCTTGAAATAGACTGAGGAAAACTTGCTCGAAAGCAATATAATTTATTTCTGAATACTTTTGTTTTGTTTACGTTGCTTAGTAACCGATGAGGCAACAGAATAGTATATTTTTTTATTAATGTTGAACTCGGAAATTATTTCGATTTCTTTGATGTTCAATGAGAATGGTAACTGATAAACAAATGGCGCTAGTATAGCTAGTTCAAAGCATCGTCATGTGTTTAAAATCTATTAATATCATTATTTTAAAAGAGCGTGACCTAATTCCTATTTTAATTCGTAGAACCACCTTATCTGTGCAAGGAGGAATAAACAGAACTAAAATAAGGGTACCAAGTTTGTCAAATTGATGGTATTTAAAAAAAAAACCAACGCCACTTTGAATTGTACACTTAAAGTGATCATACTAAAGCTATGGTCACGTCATCCACATTGAGCTTCAACAGGCCTTTCACGTTCAGCCGAACGCACACGAAGGAGGATTTTTGTGATGCGTTGGAGCCTGCCCTAATCCACACTACCCTGTAATTTAAGTTACGTTTGTTAGTAATTGTATACATGAAGAACCACAGACTTAATAAACGGGATTTCTAGCTTTGGGTTGACTCTCTGGTCTATAATCGAAACTTTCCATAAAAACAAATCATATCACATTCCATAGACTATCTCAATCAATCATTCAAGTTGTGACCCAAACGCTGAACTTCATTCAAACCGTTCGCCAAATCCACAAATATAATAACAACCGTAGTAAACTCGATACGTTCTCTTATCTGACCCACTTGATAGTCGCGAATAAAAGTTGAATTATTAGACCAACATAATATCTTGAAACGTGGTGCAATTTGGAACTACGTTTGAAATGTACTGAATTTGACAGGTGGATGATATTTAACTTAGCAAGCAGCGCCAGTCTGATGTCTCAAGTTATATTGGTAATGTTTACGTTCGTGAGTAGCCTTTGAGAACCGTCTCAGATAAAATCGGCAGGCTAGGTGCGTCGGTGTCGAACAGGAGAATTCGCATTTTATTCACCTGGCACATGCATGAAGCATAATTATGGGTGTTTTTTTATGCTATATCAATTCACTTTATCACAGTCTTTGCTGGACATGAGATTCCTCCTAGGTTGCACTGTAACTACGTTTCGGACACATCCATTCCTTCGCCAACGACACTCCATTTAGCAGGTAATCCGTCAAGTCATGATGCTCCATAAACTGACTAACATCACGTTAGGCAGTAGGTACATGTCGGTAAGTGTCCAAAATCCCGTTTTAGACCAACGAAAAACAGAAGTTTCCTGGAAAAATAGATATATCTTTCCCCATACTTTCTCCCAAAAACCACAAATCACTTAGAATCAGAATAGTAACTTTTTTTTTTATTTTCATTAAATGTTACAGCACCATGCCATAGTATACCATGCTGAGAAGGGTTTGGTTCCCTTCTTTTATTCCTTTTACTGTTTTTCCCTGTGCTAGTTAAGTAAATACGTTTTTTCATGTGGTAGCTGAATAATTAATTCTCCTTCATGACGACAAAACCACACGACCACAACATAAATCAGCCAACAGTGGCGCACTCTACCAAAACATAATAAATAATAAACATCGCCGTTATCTATCGTAACAGTAGTGATGTATTGTGAGAAACAGATGATTTTACTGTAGGTATCTCTTACGAGATATATAGGCGGCCATGTTGATTGTAAATTTGAAGATATGTTAAGGAGACTGGCTGCTAAGACAAAAACCATTGCCATTGGTCCAGAATTAGTGCTTTTTGTCAGCATCTACCAAGCTATGATTAATCACACACACAATCAACTCATTCACTAAAATATTAAAAACAGCCCATAAAATGTACACACGACGGCTATTTTTAACTATTATAACCTGATCTCTCTCTACTACGGATCGCACGCCGTAGTAGAGAGATCAGGTTAAAATGGTTTTGTTTAGGTTGATGTGCCGTCGTGTGTAGGAACATTTTTAAAAGATTTTTTAATATTATAATATGTCCAAGAGTTTTAAAACTTTCTGTGGAGAAGGAACACTGTTTGGATTCTGAAACAACAATTATCTAGAACTAATTAAGATACAATGTTGTTTTACGCGTAAAATAGACTGTAATCTGATAACATTGGGCTTGATAAATTGGCACGCTTTGGTGTTGTGTATTTGTGTTTGCGGAAATACCATTTTACAAACATTCTTGTTGATAACAAAAACATATATAATCTCTCTGATTACCTATAAACATGGTTTTTTTTTTAAACCAACCACTTTTTTTTTGGGGTGGGAAATCATCAAATATCTTTCCCCGCTCTGGGTGGAGCGGGGGAGCTGAGTGTTCCTTCTATTGCCCTTTACGTTCCGGGGCCGCGGTATCTCTTTCGAACAACCCGCAACCCCGGCAGGTGGAGGCTCTGGCAAGCCCCTCTGCTTTGCTGACATTACTTTGAGGCGCGCGTGAAACACGAACGCGCCGTCGACACGGCGTGTCGTCAATAGACGGGCATACGGTGAGCTACCCATTGCTCCCGTCCACAGGCCCGCATCCACGGTGGCCGGGAGTCGTCTCGCGGCGCCCGGCGCCCAGGGCGTCTCCCGCGGCGGCTGGGTTGGTTTGAGGTTCTCTCCCTCAAACGCCCGGCCACCTCCTTTGCTAGAAAGACTGCTTCGCAGAAGAAGGTGACCGCTTCCCATTCCCTCTCGCTCCGGACCACGGACTGAACCAGGGCCGGACGCCAGAGATCGCCGCCGCCGATCGCCTCTACGAGGGCACGGCGGTGCTCCGCCCAAGCTGGGCAGACCGCCACTGTGTGCTCCACCGTGTCCTCCGGGCGATCGTCACAATGGTGACACCCGGGCGTTTTCTCCCGCCCGATGATGTGCAGGAACCTCCCGAAACTTCCGTATCCGGTGAGGACCTGTGTCAGGCGGTAGGTGAGGACGCCATGACGCCTCTCCAGCCACTCCTCAAAGAGGGGACTTACCGCCACTATTGTGGCGTGCCCTGCACAGGGTTGCAACAGTCGCTCTCTCCATGCCACCATGAGATCGCACCGGAGGTCTGTCCGCTGAGCGGCAATTTGCCGCGGTGGCGGAGGTTCCCCCCGGTGTAGTGCCACCGCGCGCCACTCATACAGGCGCGCGAGGACTATCGCCTCCAGATCCCACTATGGCACTCCACACGGTGGCAATCTGGCAAGGAGGCTCGCCGCCTCGCCGGAGATCGTGCAAACCAACCACTTACATGAGAACTTTTTCTTTAAAATCCATTATCGCTTCACATGGGACGAGTTGTAGCCAAACGCAACCTTATTTAATCTGAAAAATACCAACTAATAACTTTATTTTTCTGTTGATTACTGCCATATAGGAAAAGGCGTGCCTTTATGCATGCCCGATTTAATAACATTGTGTATGATAAAAAAAAATGTTACACCACAGATAGCCAACAGACCGCCCTTATATGTAATCAAGTTGTCAAAACTTAGCTCTAGTTTGGCAATAACATGAATAGGCCTACCTCAATCGACTATAAAGTAACTTAATTCTATAAGAAGCTCATACTGAACAAGACCACCCATCGCGCTATCTATTCAATTCTTTAATGTCTTCTAGGCGCGTAGCGATGTTAATATTTCGCACGTGATCATCCTACCAATCACAAAAACCTGTCAAAATTTTCATTAAAAAAAAACCTCTTCGTATCGATGGCAATCTAAATTGAATTGGCTCAGAATTTGACAATGAGTTTGACACCATCAATAGCGTCCATCAGCTCATAAAAAAAGGTGACAAAAACATATGGCGAAACGTTTTTAAAGGTCAAAAAGTGTATGGCACGATCGCTAGCTAGCTCTTTACTAAACGTTGAAGACTTCAGAAACCACCTGGTCTCCCAATGTTTATTTTTTATTATTAACTAGGTTTTATCTTCGGGGTAACACAGTTCCCCTTTCCTGATTTGCAGGTACCTGCTACCTGTAATTTTTGCCCTTGCGCATTATTTATTGTAATAGCAAAGCTAAGATTTCCGTTTTCTTCCCTCATTCTCCCTAATTTTTCAATTTTAGTAAGTTTTATAACAAATAGTTTATATCCGTCTCCGGGTCCCAACTATCTCTGTACCAAAATTCATCGAAATCGGTTTAGCCATTTAGGCGTGAAGACGAAACAAACAAACTACTAATATTTATAAGTAAGGATGGCATCTCGCAGTTAAACCTATGAGGTTGTCGTCTGCTTAACCGGGCAATTCCTGTGGATGTCTTGAGAGTGAGGCCTCCAGGGTAAAAAACTTGAAAACTAAACGACTACACGCTAAGGGCACCCCCAGTGGGGTACGAGCCTCGGCTTAGGCCGTCGCTTCGGGAGGACAGCAAAAGGACAGGCTGGATCTGAATGATGTCCCATTGTTTATGGAACTATACATTCCAGAGCAGATCCTCACTAAAAAGCCACTTTTAATCGTCAGAACAAAATGCATTTGAAGATTTGGCTATTATATCTGTTTTCGACTACCTCGGACAGTCCTAGATCCGGCTTGTTTAGGTGGGTTTCCTCAATTTTATGGTTCATTAATTGGAAGTAAATAATGCCGGCTTCGCATTTTCATCAACATGGATATTCTAATTAGCACTTAAAGTTTTAATTGCTTAGGATTATGTTTGCTCGCTTATAGTATTTGCTATTTGTTTAGTTCGCAATCTGGGTATTAGATTAGGAACGTTTATTATTGTAAAATTCTGCGCCAGTACCTATTGTTCGTGGTTATGTTGTTATATTCTATGACGCTTAGATGAAATCTGCAAACAGAGCATCATGCATTGCAGATTAATTCATGCGCAGCTTCATAAAATAAATCTAACTATGCATCAATTTAATATATGGTACATTATTAATCCTATTGTCCAATGTACAGTAAGTGAACACCTAGCAATTTTTCAAAACTGATTTGTGATTCTGTACTTACTATAATTTCATGTTGACGCGAACATTGTATTTTGAAATTCATATTCTTATGAAATAGACTGTATCTCAAATTTACAATCGTTAATTCTTGCGCAAAATCGCATTCCAAATCAGGAAAGTGTTTACATATCAGTACTCGTGACTGCACCTACAATCTACATATGCACCGAGATATTTATTTTGTCACTATGAAATTCATGGAATAATATTCTACTTTTACAAGTACCTACCATGGAAAGTATATCATACACGCGCCATGCATATGTTTACAATCATAGAATATGATATGAGTCAGTGTAAGGAATGCGTAGGTGGCAGTTTAGTAATAACGCAGGGGAACAGAAAGACGGCTCCAAACAACTTTCGAAAACGCATAAAATGTTAACAAATATGTACGATTGTATGTGTTTCTGCAGACACAAACATCATCTACAATTCGGTGAAAACAACTTAAAAATACAAAAGAATAATGTCGTTATTGTTGTGGAAATAACATCTATTGGAACCTAATTTCTTAATACAGACACGGGTCAAGTACACACGACGGCACATCAACCTACACAAAACCATTTTAACCTGATCCCTCTACTACGGGTGTTGGATCCGTAGTAGAGAGATCAGCTACCCTACCATGACGTCTTAAAGCAGAACTTATTCCACTGAGGGAAAGAGACAATACTATACAGGGTGTCTAGCACCATCTCTTTCTCACACAGGAATAAGAACTGCTATAAGATGTCATGGTAACCCTTCAGGTTATAATAGTTTAGAATAGGTTGAGCTGCCGTCGTGTGTATGCAAGAACACTAGTGACTAGCGTTTGTTTCAGAACGCCGTACCTAATCTTCTGTGTTGCCTGCAACAGGATTGCTTTTAAGTAATTCTAGGGTGTGAAAGAGACGGTGCTATACGGGGTGTCTAGTGTCTCTCTCTCTGCCTAAAGGGGTTCTGGTCCCAGCCGGGGTTGCGGGTTGTTCGATAGAGTTACTGCGGCCCTGGAACACAAAGGGCAAACGGCAGTAAAGGCATAACACAGCCTCTCGCTTCGCCTGGGGAAAGTTGTTTGATTGATTTGTGATTCTGTACTTACTATAATTTCATGTTGACGCGAACATTGTATTTTGAAATTCATATTCTTATGAAATAGACTGTATCTCAAATTTACAATCGTTAATTCTTGCGCAAAATCGCATTCCAAATCAGGAAAGTGTATACATATCAGTACTCGTGACTGCACCTACAATCTACATATGCACCGAGAAATATTTATTTTCTCACTATGAAATTCATGGAATAATATTCTACTTTTACAAGTACCTACCATGGAAAGTATATCATACACGCGCCATGCATATGTTTACAATCATAGAATATGATATGAGTCAGTGTAAGGAATGCGTAGGTGGCAGTTTAGTAATAACGCAGGGGAACAGAAAGACGGCTCCAAACAACTTTCGAAAACGCATAAAATGTTAACAAATATGTACGATTGTATGTGTTTCTGCAGACACAAACATCATCTACAATTCGGTGAAAACAACTTAAAAATACAAAAGAATAATGTCGTTATTGTTGTGGAAATAACATCTATTGGAACCTAATTTCTTTATACAGACACGGGTCAAGTACACACGACGGCACATCAACCTACACAAAACCATTTTAACCTGATCCCTCTACTACGGGTGTTGGATCCGTAGTAGAGAGATCAGCTACCCTACCATGACGTCTTAAAGCAGAACTTATTCCACTGAGGGAAAGAGACAATACTATACAGGGTGTCTAGCACCATCTCTTTCTCACACAGGAATAAGAACTGCTATAAGATGTCATGGTAACCCTTCAGGTTATAATAGTTTAGAATAGGTTGAGCTGCCGTCGTGTGTATATCAAGTGCAAGAACACTAGTGACTAGCGTTTGTTTCAGAACGCCGCGCCGTACCTAATCTTCTGTGTTGCCTGCAACAGGATTGCTTTTAAGTAATTCTAGGGTGTGAAAGAGACGGTGCTAAACAGGGTGTCTAGTGTCTCTCTCTCTGCCTAAAGGGGTTCTGGTCCCAGCCGGGGTTGCGGGTTGTTCGATAGAGTTACTGCGGCCCTGGAACACAAAGGGCAAAAAGCAAGTAAAAGCATAACACAGCTTCGCGCTTCGCCTGGGGAAAGTTGTTTGATGATTTCACAATCCCTGAAAAATAGTGTTTTGAGTAGCTCACCTGACCTTCTGTGGATAATAATATTCTCTGGGAATATATATGATCGGAGTTAAGTTTACTGCTCTCTGTAATGGTTTCCTCCTTTATGAAAGAGGCCCTGTCAAATACCGGGGGTGGTAATATGAGTTGCCGTATAGAAGGAAATGACATCAGTACAATTTGATTACGTTATATCGTCAGAACATGGAGTACGGTATATTTTTTTGAAAGAAATAAGTGCGAGTCGGACTTCGCATCGAGGGTTCCGTTTAAACTTGGGACATAAACGGCCATATCTTTTGACGGCGTAGACTTTGAGGTGTGTTTTTTTCACAGGTCCAAGAGACTACAGACTTGAGTATACTAAATAAAGGGTCTTGGCAGACAGACAGACTTTGCAGAGAGAATTGTTTTTAGAAAATACCAAGTTTGATATTGTTTGTTTCACCGAACATTGGTTAAAAGATCATGAAATGTTAATTAACTATGAAAATTACAGTGTAGGCAGTTGCTTTAACCGTAAATCTAAGATGCGTGGGGGTTCACTAATCTTAGTCAAAAATAGTATTAAATTTAGAAGTCGTATTGATATAGTTGATCTATCGGTTGAACATAATATTGAACTGTCTTGTGTTGAGCTAGATAAGCATGTCATAGTGTGCGTTTACAGGCCCCCAAATTATCAAAACTACTCTATATTCGAGTCAGTAATGGAAGATGCTTTGGCAAAACTTGCAACGGGTAATAAATCGCTAGTCATTTGTGGTGACTTTAACATCAATATTTTGGACGAAAATTCAAATTGCAGTAGATTCTTAAATCTTTTTAAATCATTTAACTTGTTAAATGTGTTTTCGGAGCCAACCCGAATTACTACAAATACCGCTACATGTATTGATAATGTTTTCTGTTGCTGCGACTACTTAGATAAATCCATTGTAAATTATCTTCCCTCTGATCACAGCGGCCAAACCGTCGTATTCGAGTCATACACATCATCACAAAAAATTCAGATACAGTCTAGACAAATAACACCCAGTAATTTAAATAAATTTAATAATAATTTAATACGTAATCTAGGCATTCCGGGATATGTTATTAATAATGTAAATCATTTTTATGGGGAATTCTTTTCGGTTGTCTACACAGAGTTCAATGATACGCTAAAAATAAAAACTAAATCTATTAGCCCAAAGTTTATGTTCAGTGATTGGGCAACTAAGGGTATAAGAAAAAGTAGGGAACGATTGTTTGAGCTTTACGGCCTTAAGCCTTACATCAACTCGGAAACATTCAATCGCTATGTTGCTACTTGCTCAAAAATTTTTAAAAACACCTGCCAGGTAGCTAAAGCCTTATTCATAAGCAACAAGATTAAATCCGCCGATAATAAAATTAAGACGGTTTGAAAAATAATCAATAGTGAAACTAATAGAAATAAAAAATATAATAATGATATTACACTAGAGTCTTCACGTGGTCTTCTAACCACTAAAAACGAAGTTGCTCAAGAATTTGTGGATTTCTTTACTAGTATCCCAATTAAAACTACTGAAACGTTAAATTCGTCACCCTTGCTTTCTGTTGACTTATTAAGAGCAAACGTTTTACCATGCTCGGTTGAGTTTCAATTTAATCATATTAACCCCAGTGCAGTCATTAAAGCTTTTAAACAAATAAAAATCAAATTAACCGAAGACCTTTGGGGATTGTCTATTAAAGTCTGTCAAGCTATCATTGAGACTGTAGCACCGTACTTAGCCTTTATATTTAATTTGTGTGTGGACCAAGGAGTCTTCCCGGACCTTATGAAATACAGCAAGGTAATACAACTTTTCAAATCTGGGGACAGTAAAGACACCAATAATTATAGACCCGTATCCGTTTTGCCGGTTTTCAGCAAGGTGTTTGAAAAGGTAATGCTTAACCAAATGCTCAACCATTTTAACACCAATAAAATCTTACATGAGAAACAGTATGGTTTCACCAAAGGACGTTGTACGACTGACGCCGGTGTCACCCTATTAAAACACATATTTACTGCGTGGGAGGAAGCACAGGATGCCATAGGGATCTTTTGTGACCTCTCAAAAGCATTTGATTGCGTGAACCACGAAACCCTTCTCTTAAAACTTGAACATTACGGCCTAGGGAAACTTGCGCTTAGTTTAGTAAAATCGTATTTAAATGATAGACAGCAGCAAGTACAAATAAATGGTGTCAATTCAATGGGTTTAAATGTAAAGATGGGTGTACCACAAGGATCGATATTAGGTCCCTTCCTCTTTTTAGTATATATTAATGATCTACCCCATTTATTTAAAAACCAACCACAAATGGTGTTGTTTGCTGACGATACCTCTTTAATATTTAAGATAAACAGACGTGCCACAAATCTTGACGACGTAAATAATGCCCTAATGCAGGTACATAATTGGTTTACCGCTAATAATTTAGTATTAAATGGGAAAAAAACGAAGTGTATAAGATTTGCTCTACCAAATGTCAAAAACAGTGAGTGTGACATAGTATTGAATCAAGAGAAACTAGAATTCGTCGAAAAAACTGTTTTCTTGGGAATAACACTCGATTCAAAGCTACAATGGGGTCCGCAAATAACATCTCTTGCAGGACGCCTTAGTTCAGCAGCATATGCTGTTAGAAAAATCCGTCAGTTTACTGATGTAGATACCGCGAGGCTAGTCTACTTTAGTTATTTTCATAGTATCATGTCATACGGTATTTTACTTTGGGGACGGGGTGCAGACATCGAGTCTATATTTATTCTGCAGAAAAGAGCCATCAGAGCCATATATAACCTACGTAGGCGAGATTCTTTAAGGGAACAGTTTAAGGATATTAACATCATGACAGTACCTTGTCAATATATTTATGAAAACATCATGTATGTCAGGAAAAACTTGCATATTTTTAGTAAAAGAGGTGACAGACATAATTATAATACTAGAAATAAGGACCAATTAGTTCAACCAGGTTTCAGGTTAGCTAAAGTAGACTCATCTTTCATGGGGTACTGTTTGAAATGCTACAATAAAATACCTCCCCACATTCTTGAACTGAATGAAACGAAATTTAAATCTTGTATTAAACGCACACTATGTAGGCAAGCATATTATAAGTTGGGGGATTATATTGATGATAAAAATGCTTGGCTCAATGCTGGTCCTGCTCCACAAGAATAGGGGTAAACTCATTGATTGGTATCCGAAGCTATAGTGGAAGCTGCAGAAGATTGAAAGACTATCTTTGCAATGTATAGAATCAATTCTCTAGTATTGTATAATTATTAAGCCCATATGTGAGTGCTATGTATTATTATTGACTTGACGAAGCCCTGGTGGTTGATAGTGTCATGCTCACTTAAATGTCTCGCTGATGGTGGCGGGTGTGTCGGGTCATTTAGCTCCCTTCAAAATGGTCGAGCTGAATGGGGCTGATCCATACGTCATGTTCGTGAACGGGCGCTGTTAGTTGGGACTGGTCATTTTTTTAGCTACCATGGTTCATTTTTAACTTATTTGGGATTAAATTTTGCTTTTTATTTGCTCTGGACGCTCTTACTGTGCACGTCTTTCTACATCGTTCTCACATATTTGTATAATCTCAACATGAATGATGTAAATACAATTTTGTAAAAAAATTATAATTTAAAAGAGTGTCCATGGAGTTTCTTGCCCATTCTTCTCCATAGAGATCAACGCTTTGGAATGGGCAACTACAGTACTTTCACAAGTTATTATGCCTTGTGACCGGGACTGTAGATTAGTTTTGTTTCTTGACATTCAAAAGTGCCTGTTATGGTCTAATTGAAATAAATGGTTTTGAGTTTGAGTTTGAGACAGACAGACAGGCGGACAACAAAGCGATTTTATAAGGGTTCTGTATTTTTCTCTTGAGGCACGGGACCCTGCAGAGGGGCTTGCCAGAGCCACCGCCTGCCGGGGTTGCGGGTTGTTCGAAAGAGATACCGCGGCCCCGGAACGTAAAGGGCAATAGAAGGAACATGGGTGGGTTTTAGTCAGTAAAAGCCTAACACTCCCCCCCCCCCGCTCCGCCCAGAGCGGGGTAAGTTATTTGATGACTTCCCACCCCAAAAAAAAATGCACGGGGCCCTAAACATAAGTAAAGTGATGATTAACAGGGGAGAATACAAGAAAAAAAAGTCGTGCTTTATATTTTAATGGACTTAAATGGAGTTAAAAAGTTTGGTGCTCCATAACCAATATACCAAAACATCTAATATTTGTGACTTCAACATTTTATAGTATTATTTTAAAACTTGCGTTGTAACCTATAATTTCTAAATACGTTTATTTTGCCCCTTAGGCGATGGTGGCGTGTTACCCAGGTTCGGGCAGTCACTACGTGAAGCACGTGGACAACCCTAACAAAGATGGCCGCTGCATCACTGCCATCTATTATCTGAATCCCGACTGGGATGTCAAACGGTGCGGGGGATTGCTCAGGTAAATAACTCTAAATTATATTTGTAAGAGCAGGACGAACTGGAATCGTTTCTTAAGAATGGCGAGAAATAATAGAAAGAGGCTTCCTTTGCTTAGCAGTAGGACATCAATCTGTACTAATACTAGGTGTGCTCAACGGTTTCACCCGCTGCTCAGGTTTCCTTACTCACTTAGGGGTTTGAGTAGCCGATTCTCAGACTTACTAAATATACATAAAAAAAACGAATGAGTATGGGAACGAATATTGTGACACGAGAATCCTTACTAATATTATAAAAGCGAAAGTGAGTTTGTTTGTTTGTTACCTCTTCACGCTTTAATGGCTAGTGGCTACACCGATTTTGATGAATTTTGGTACAGAGATAGTTGGGAACCAGGAGACGGACATAGGCTAACTTTTTTGAAAAAAAAAGTGGGAGGTGAGGGAGAAAGAGGGAAGAAAAGGGAAAACTTAGCGTTGCTATTACAAATCAATAAGGCGCAAGGGGAACTGTGTTACCCCGAATTTAACGCGAGCAAAGCCGCGGGCAAAAGCTAGTATGTATATAAGATGTCAACTCGATATTTCATAAAGGGCCTTGACAGGCAGGCAGACTGACAACAAAGTGGTCCTATCAGGGTTTCGTTTTTCCCCGTTTGGGGTACGGAAACGTAAATATACGTAATTTCAACAATAAAGCTTTGGACGCGCTACCCTTTGGCATTAAGAAAGCTGAAAGTAAATTTATTTTTAAAATAAATGTTCGTAACCACTATTTATGTCCGTCTACCAATTAAAAGTCATAGTAATTACTGTTTAAGTTCTCGTTTTTATTTATTTTTTAAATGTATTTATTAGTTTATTTGATATGTACATGTGTATTAGTATCCGTATAAAAATATAAGTTTTCGTTAATAAATAGTTTTAGATACATATATATTTTATATAATTTTTGTACCCTATCACAATGTTGTCGTATTTTACCCAAAGGTTGACTGGTAAGGCATTCTGCCTTATGGCATTATGTCCGCTTATGTACCACTATTGTACAGACGCCAGCAGGTCAAGCTACCCGAAACTCAATTTTTCCCAATGAACCTTGAACCTAATACTTTAGAAATAAAGTCGAAAATCTATCAAAGAAATCTGACAGATTGTAGTAGCTTGATGTGCAGGCGTCTGTACATAAAGTTTAAATAAATAAATAGGGAAAGTTCTACTAATGTTCTGTAGAAAAATCATCATTTTCATGCAGCCCTCGTCACTGTCAATCGTCACTCTTCTGTAGGGAAGTATTACAAAAAAAAATACTTGTAACAAACTCCCAAAATAATATTACCGGTAGCTTGGACCCTGCTCCCGAGACCGGAGGACCACTATTTTTATATTTTTAAATATTTGTTTTGTTTTTTTTTTAGGAAATTATTTAAAAATGTAAAAATGAGATGAAAAGAAAAATATAGAGAACAATAATTTTTAAATGTTTTTTTGACGTGATAACGTCTTTAAAATCGTTTTAGTCGGGTGACATGTTCAGAAACTTGTGTCACACCAAAACCTCACGAGCGCGATCGCGCTCGTGAGCGCGATCGATCGCGCTCGTGAAGTTTAGTTATCACGTAAACATCTCGATCGTAAACCTACTTTACAAACAACCAATTTTTTTTGTTTATTTTCTAAGAATTATTTAAAAATGTAATTTTAATATGTGAAGTAGATAAAGGAAATAATAATAATCTTTATTGGCATAAACAAATTACAAACATATTAATGAATTCCCTAGCTCCTGCGCTAGTGTGCACTGTATTACAGGACCTATAAGTACGAATAAAATGTTTGTATAATTTCCACAGAGTATTCCCAGAAGGTACGAATCAAGTAGCAGACATAGCGCCGATCTTCGACAGGATGCTGTTCTTCTGGTCAGATAGACGGAATCCGCACGAGGTCCAACCTGCCTATAGCACCAGGTTAGCTAAATACTTGAATATTCAATTTTATTTACCGACTTCAAAAAAGGAGGTTCTCAATTCGTCGTTTTTTAAGGTATTGCATAGCTTCTATCGCGGGCCTTGAGCGCGGGGACCGAATCCAGAAATTCCATAACGAAAAAAAACCTGACGCTCCCCTCCGTTATTTCAATCCCGATTGGAGAGAGAGAGAGGAAAGACTTTAATAGGGACGAACCTATTGCCGTCATTTAATAGGGATGAACCTATTGCCGTCATTTAAAAGGGACGGACCTATTGCCGTTTTTTAATACGGACGAACCAATTGCCGTCATTTAATAGGGACGAACCTAATGCCGTCAATTGGGCACAAATCCAAACTCTATGGCTGCTACTGAGGAATTCCAGATTTAAAAACCTTAGCTCGACTCTGGAATCAAAGACTTGACTATATGGTTTTAATTTCAAGTCGATACCTTTACAAGTTCCCGAAAACTGACATACGGACAACAAAGTGATCCTCAACCACAAGACGGTGGTAATCGTGATGCAATAGCTTTACCGCGGCAGTCCCTGAGTGCCACACGTATTTTTTTTAATGTATGTTCACCGATTATTCAAAGACGCCTGGACCGATTTGCAAAATTCTTTTTTGTTTGATAGGGTATTCTTCCCAGGTGGTCCCACATCAATTTTATTTATATTGTTTAGTTTGTGAGTTATCATCTTAAATACATATTTTTTTCTCTATCTGATCTGCTAATCTTTTAGTAACAATGGAAAATGAATACTCGATAAAAATTATGTGATATATCATTATACCATAACCAAAAATGCTGAAATAAAAAACATTTTCGATTAATAAATAAAACTTGTGGCAATGTCAACGAAACCAACAAAATTCACCGACTTCCGGAAACAAGGTTTTTTTTAAAGTCGTTTTTATTTTTAATACTAAATAAGTTTTCGTTTGGCCATAACGCGCCCGACGTGAAGCCATGATGCGGCCTAGGATGGAGCACGCTTGCTTTTCGCCTCCAGTCGTGCGTGGACTATACCCAGCAATAAATGAAGTTGGGTTGTATATTAAATTGACCGCCATGCTTATCTATTTCAGATATGCCATCACGTTGTGGTACTTCGACGCCCACGAAAGAGAGGAAGCTCATCGAAAATACAGTAAGTATCTCAGAATTTATAATAATTGATTTCATACCGGAGTCTACGGTAGCTCGTAGTCAACATTCCGAACTAACAAGTGCCAAAAAAATACTACTCTCAACCATAGTGTTGCCTAAAATCAACACTCCTTATTTTTTTTGTTTGTAAAAAAAATATTAAAACCCATTTGTAATCATCTCCAATAAAAATATATATATGTCGAATTGAGAACCTCCTTTTTTTCGTCGGTTAAAAATAAACAAATAAATACCAGTTTATGAGTGTTAGAGGATTAAGTACGAAATAGTTTCACACGAAATATGCAGCGATAATGTTTTACAAGCAATAAAATGTCAATATAGCTTGTTTGAAAACTAGAAAAATCTAACATTTTTTTTACTACACAAATTTTTCTACAATCTTTAGCAAGTGTCGCAGAGTTGGGAAAAGGCTAAGTAGATGATGAATATGAATGTAATAATGATGTATTTTTTTCATCAATTCCTGATAATTTTATACGTTTTGAATCAGTAAACTTTTTAAAAGTTGGAGACAGAATAAAATAAGTAGCCATCGTAAAAATTCTTCAACTTGCAACATCGACTGCGTTCCATAAACAAGATTACAAGGGAAATACCCGCCCGCTCGAAAGCAGGAAAATGCAATGCACTTGTGTATCTAGTCAATTGCAGCAGTATTTAAACAGCACACACTAGACTTTATCCTGTTACTCACAGATAGTTAATTTATGTACTTTATAGTTGTTTAGTATGTCTGTTTGTTTACTGAAGTGGTTATGTAAACATTGAGTTATTTATGTGTGCGAGTAAACGAGGAAGTGTAATAGCTGTTTTGTGAGACAGTAAAATGTATAGTTTAATGATTCTGGCAGAGAAGAATTTGTATAGTCTCGGATAGTTTCTTAGGATTAGTTTAGGGACTGCCAAACTGTTTCAATTTTCAAGAGATGAGTGAAATCTTTCCATTTCACCATAGTTGCATAGGTATTTATTATTATATTTTATATTGCATTTATACATACTTTAATATTATAAACTAGCTGACCCGGCGAACTTCGTACCGCCTTAGCGTAGCTTTGATGCACTACTTTATTTTGTATAGCTGACAGTTGTCCTATCTTAGGTATGCGTACCTATTCAATTTGAACTGGAATCTATAATATCCTCCATATAAAAATGAATCCCTATTTCCCTGGTTGCGCCATAACTGAGAAGGACTTGACATTCGTTACGTGCGGTTTTTAAAATATGCAAAATTCAATGTATTTTAATCAATCTTTCAGAGACATTTTCTTAATATTTTTTTCCGTAAGAACCTTCTAGAGAGTATTAGAAAACAACAAAAACAAAAATCAGCCAAATCGGTTTAGCCGTTCTCAAGTCATGGCGTGACAACGGGAAACGGGTTTCATTTTAATATATATAGATAGATAGACTAGCGGACCCGACAGACGTTGTCCTGTCTACTTTCAAAACTCTTCTCAAAACACTCAGTACCTTTTAATTTAATATTTGATCCAGCACATGGTCTACAATAACACAATGATAACAAAACTTTTTTTTAATTTGATCGCAGCGCTAACTGTCGGGACAGACTAAAATTAAAATTCGAATATTACCTATTTAAAATTTGACACTGCAATGGTAGCGCCGTCTGTCGGATCCAATGTAAAACATTCCAAAACAACAACTACTAATAAATTAAAAATTAATTAAAAAAACTTTGTCCAGCGGACAAAAATGTGAATCTAAACCATTCCCAGATCCCCTTGAACACACAAAAAATTTCATCAAAATCGGTCCAGTCGTTTGAGAGAAGTTCAGTGACATACACACTCACAGAAGAATTATATATACATATAAAGATGAGAAAGTGTAAGTGTGTGTCTGTTTGTTTGTCCGTCTTTCAAGGCAAAACGGAGCGACGAATTGATGAGATTTTTTAAGTAGAGATGGCTGAAGGGATGGAGAGTGGCTCTTTTTATCTCTTTCTAAACCCCCACTTCCCCAAAATGGGGCTGGATGACTAGCGAAGCCACGGGCAAAAGCTAGTTTTATATATTTGTCTTTTTAATTGTACTTTTATTGTATTTAATGTTCTCTTTTTTACGCCCTGTGTCTACATTTATTTTTGTTTACTCTCCTTTCGCAGGTATGCTGGAAGAGATTTCTTTAGAAATAAGCATTACCTTTGTACCTATTTTCTGTTCCTGTCTTTACTGTAATCAATGTGTACATAAATCGTTAAATATATAAATAGTTCATATAGGTTGGATTTGGTCTGCTTTGAAATAATAATAGCCGCTCTGGTATATCTTCAGATTAAGTCGCGCTTACCTAGGTTGGTCCAAGGATAGGTGACCACCCATTACATACCAAGTTTCCTTCGTGTCTCCCGTTGGTTATGGCTATCATTTGTAGATCTATGACAGTCGTTACAGCGAGTCAGTGACGAAAGTCTGACAACCATTCTTACTGAAGGGTATTGTATTATTATCCAGTACTAACTGGGTTCTGGAGGCCAGATACTTATCTGACCGGTACTTGCAAATCAGGAAAGGGGAACTGTGTTACCCCGAATTTAACACGAGCGAAGCCGCGGGCAAAGGCTAGTCAAAAATAAAATAAATTAATTAAAGCCCACTGGTAGCGGGACCCTCCTTAGGTTCATAAGAAAGCTCTCTTCAGGGAGTTGGATCAAAGCTTGATTCAGAAAGCGAGACTTTTTGACAAGGTGCGCATTGTTAGGAGGTTCCTTTCTCTGGAGCGTTGATCGCGTAGCTGAGACCTTGTTCAGGATATCGGTTGGCTACTATTTTTTTTTTTTTTGTTTTTTCCAATCACCAGTACCGAGGCTTTTTGCACTTAAGCTATTGGCTGACACGACTGTCACACTAATGGCACACACTGTGCACGAATGGCACAATGATCGCGACTCCACATTCCATAAGTCAACAACTCGCGAGCCAAGTCAAGATATTGATGACACGGTTGGCGCAGTGGTTGAGCGATCGACTGCTGCGCTGCGTGTCGCGGGTTCGATCCCCGCACGGAACAAATATTTGTATGACCTACAGATAGTTGTTTCGGGTCTGGCTGTTTGTGTATGTGAGCTTAAATATTTGTAAACGCACCCACGATACAGGAGAAATGCCTAGTGTGGGTTGCCCCACACGCATGTTTAATTGTTTACAAAAAAAAAAAAAAACAAATTCTTTTTTAACAAAGTTGTCTCTTCTTTCCAGAAGAACGCGGCCAGCCATCATCAAGTAAGTGATGGTGGCATCCGTGTGGTGTCTCATTCGCTGCACACCACAGACGGAATCCCATGCGTAGTGCCAGACTGCGTTGCCCGTAACACTGCTATTCTAAATTATATCATAGGAACTTATTATACAAGGTCGAGTTTAATTAACTAGCGAAACGCAGACTTGACGAAAGAAACAGATTACACTACTTATTGTCAATGTTAACCCCATAAAAAACGTTTTTTTGTTTTTGTTATATAATGTTTAAATATCCGTCACGACTGCGGAGTTCTGCTAGCTAGTCAAATTTGAAACTTTACACAGGAATCGTGATGTTTTTGTCAGGGTATCGTGTCAGATCAGAGCGTAACAATTTAAACCTTATGTCAATGGAATAAAAGTCACATAGCATGTGATCATGCATCATCATGTTTGGCCCATATATTTCCACTGTAAAATAAGGACAAAGCTGATTTTCAAATATTGTCTGCAAAAAAGCAGAGAATCACTTTTAAAAAAAACTTATCCCATTGCTGTTCGTAAGTTTTAAAATGTCCTATCAATTTACATCTGCAAATAAACACCTTGTCAAAAACATCACCATAATTATGACTGCCTCATCTAGGCTAATATAGATCAAATAAACAATTTATTTGCAAAATTGTGTGAAGAGTGCATCTTGACCTAATCCTTTGCAGTCAAAGAAACATTATTTTATTTTGAGTCATAAATATTAGATAGAATATATAAATAGATAGTTCTAGATAAATTTGATATTTTATTATTGTGTGGTTATTGTTTTCCATGCCCTTGAAGTATTAATTTTGTTTGAAGTGTATTTTATTGAAGCAAGTTTGCTATAAAGCGCTTTTTATATTGTGCTAATATGGCCTGGCGTGCGGATCATCCGCGTTACGGATGATCCGCGCGTATTATGTAATTGTAGACGGAGAGCATTGCACAAACGGCCCTTACAAATGTATAAATGGATATACCCTAAGGTATTCCAATTATAGAAATTAGACCATGTTCTAACTTAACTTAAAAAGGAGCTAAGTGAGTTTAATATTAAAAGCGCTATAGACAGACATCATGTTTATATTAAGTTGATGCACGAATATGCAGAATTATTCAATGTTTGATGCTAGTTTGCTAATGTTAAAACTTAAAATTGACTTTTAAGTAATTCTTAATTTCTCTTTCTGCCGGCAAACAATAATGTGCGCGTCCAATAAACGTCATTTTTTATTTAATTATTCAAATTATAAACATTTTTCTATGAATTTTGACTCTTTTCTGACATCTATTATATTTTTCCATAAAAAGTACACTTTTAAGATTTGAAATTAGTGAACAGTGAGAATGGCTAAGACTGAATATTAATTCGACTCGTGTATATGAGATTTCAAACATGTACATTTTATTTATTTGTTAAACATTAACTACATATTCGTTTATTTACCGTATTTAAATCTTGTAAATATTCATACCGACAAACTGGTTGAATTATTCTTCACTCAGTTGTATTTATTCTGTTTTCCTACTCTATACCTGGTACTCTGTTCTATGTATTTACTCTGTGCATACTCGCTTGGAATACCTGTTACTTTGTCATACGATCGTACCACCACACTGCCAGTACTAGGCAGACTTAAGTGAGCTAGACTTAAGATACACAGCAATTTCCACCGAGTTATAAATTTATTAGTATATTTTGCCACAAAACACTAAAATTGTGACGAAAATGTAAAAAAATACCTCTTAATAACACTTTTATAAGAAATTAATGTAAATAAAAAAAATATCAAAACGAAAAATATACATACTTAATTTTATTATAAACGTTGTGTGTATAGTATTGAAATTTTATACAGAAATTAGTGTTTAAAATTATGAAGCTTGTTCTTCTCTATTGTAACTTTTCGTTTTAAGTTTTGTATAAATAATAATCAGTAAGTTTAAGCTGTGTGATTTAATTTTAGCCGATTATGATTTTGTATATGCTGTATTGTCTATTACATTGTTGTCCAACAATTGTTTGTTATAATTAGACCAAATTGACTTGTGTTGAAGTCATAAATTATTTTGTGGACAGAGCCTGGTATTAAATTTTACATTGGAATATATTCTTTTATTTTTCTTGAAGCTACCTTCAAGGTGAAGCGGTGCTTGCCGAGGTTGGTGATAGGTGAACATCAATTACCTACCGAGTTTCCTTCGTGCACGCACGTTTAGCTGTTGGTCCCGGTCGTCATTTGTAGATCTTTGACAGTGTTTACAGCGACCAGAAGTCAGTGGTCTGGAGTTCTGACAACCTGTCTTACCAAGGGGTATCGGAGGGTTCTGGAAGTCAGATAGACAGTCGCTCCTTGTCAAATACTGGTATTCAGGTGCATCCGGTTAGACTGGAAGCCGACTACAACATTGTTGGCTAAGGCTAGATTGACGATAATAACTTTAATATTTTACCTGACTGCGCCCAAAGTCGGTTATGTTTTTTACTCTAAGATTACGTAGAAATAAATTATCGAAAGATGATTCTCTCTAGTCATCGGGTCGGCTAAGCATCAGCATCATGGTTTTAAATAGTTTATGGAACAGTCAATAATCTGTTGCTAGGTGACGACCTTGGACCTTATAGTGATCATATTTCGGTGCTAATTACCCTGTGCAAGAAATAAAATCGGCTCGAAGCACTGGCAAACCTGCCGAATATATGTGTGCCTTCAAAGACCCATATCGAACCAATCCGCATCCATGAGTAAGCTTTGTACCTACTGTGTTTTAGCAGGACAATGTGTTATTTGGGGAACTCGCATCATACGCGGTCACGATCGGATCTAATCGCATGACCAGCCGCTGTCTTGAATAACATTAGTCGGACGCCCAAAAGTCGCTGCTGCGGCTGAAAGTCGTGGTCGTGGCGTAGGACACGTTGCAGTTGCAGTTCTATCACCAATTCTTTATCTCTGAGAGCAACAACCGAACAACCCACAGCGACAAAATACAGCATTACGATTTAGTTACCTGTATCTTTCAAGATAGGCCCTCCTTTCGACATTTTAATAGGGAAGCGCCATTTTAGTATCATTCGAAATTCAAACTTTGTTACGTTTTTTTGCATTTGCAGTGTCAAGTTACATAATAGAGAGTTTTACATCAAATAAAACTTACCTATTATTTTTTCATCAATATCCGGAATCCATCTAGAGTCAAGCACCTGTCTTTCAGCCTGTTGTTAGCGATTTCCTTTGCCTCTCCGCTCGCGCCCTCTATACTTACCGTTGGGTACTAAGCATTTAAAGCGCGTATCGGGTGATCTCTCGATTTATCGTCATTATGGAACTCATGATGCACCAGGTAGACCTTACCTGGATTCCGGATATTGATGAAAAAATAATAGGTAAGTTTTATTTGATGTAAAACTCTCTATTATTTGTTTTGTATCAATATCCGGAATCCATCTTGAGTGATGTGTTTGTTATCACCTGGTGCGCTAAACTCAAAGACGCTATAATGTGTATTAGGATTCAAAATATTGAGTTAATAAAAGAACATCAACATTATATAAATGTATTGCAATAATTAATCTAGTTTACATTACAAAATAAATGATTAAGAAAAACTAATGGGTATTCTTAATTAACAGGATCAAAATAATTAGACAAAGATACAGAATGATTGGGAATATTCGAATCATTATGATTTAACAGTTCTCTCTGATAATAATTCTGGAAAGTATGAATCATTTTCCAGTTACCGGTCGCAAGAATTTGATCAATGGGAAAATTTTCCACGAAATTGAGAGAGGCAACTGCAGATCTTACCGATCCTGGAGTTGCATCAATACCACTGGCCTTTAAAAGAGATCTCACCCATCCACCAATAACAGTTCTAGACGCAGGCTTAACGTCACCTCTAACTGTTATAAACAAATGTTGGATATTACCTCGACGGGTTGAAGTAACAAATATCAATTGTCTCAACCAAAAAATCGGATTTAATTTTTTATCAGGATGTTGTCTAAGCCTCCATCCAGACTGTTTGTGGTTCTGGTTGTCCGTTTTAGAACCGAACGCTGGCCACAATACAATGGAGGAGTCTTCATCGACTAGACTAGTGCTACCAATTCGTAAAAGTGTAAGGTCATGAACCCTACGGCCTGATGCTAACAATAAAAGAGTAGCCACGTGTCTAATACTTCAAATATATTATTTTCATCAAAATTATAAGTGCTCATGTATTGCAATATGACTTTGGGGTTCCAAATAGGTGGCTTAGCAGATTTCAGTTTTGCCACCGCAATAGCTTTTAAAATATGTTTGATAAAGAAATTTGATGACAAATCAATATTAGATGTTATATGTGTGAAAGTTGAGATAACAGATTTGTGTACCAAAATAGTTCGATACGCAAGACCTATATCACAGTGTAGATGTGCTAAATATCGAGCTACCTGGTCCGCATTTGGGTATTTAAAATGAATCGAATGGGACTCACACCATAGCTTCCATCTGCGCCACACTGGTCTGTAGGTATTGATTGTGGAGCCCCTCCAGCTTGACATAAGCAGATTCTGTTCTTGATCTGTCCAGTCCGTCAAAGTATCTTGCCAGCCGAAATCAGCCATGCTTCCAAGTGCAGGTCTTGCACTTGTGGTGGATGCGTTCCTGTTCTGGTGTCTATTAGAGTGCACGCTAGATCTGGAATCAAATATGGGGGATGTCGCGCTCGCCGTTGAACATCTGCCTGCCAAAATACCTTGCTCCATTTCGGGGCAATTAATATGTAGACTCCGCTGGCCTGGTTTAGGTGTTGGAGAACTCTGGGAATCAAATTTGGCGGTGGGAACAACCAAGCTAGGTTGTAGTGCCACTGGTGACAGAATGCGTTGTAATGTTGAGCTTTCTGATCGCTGACGTCCAGTGACACATACTGTGGTACTATGTGAGCCGTTCTCGACGCGAAGAGGTCTATCTCCGGCGTACCCCACATCCGAAATATGTTGGCCGTTGCTGTCCTCGTGAGGTGCCATTCCGGACAAGCCTTCTGTCGAGAAAGAGCATCTACCTCGGCATTGAACCTTCCTGGAAAATAATGTGCTGTTAGATAAATGTTCTGCTTGTCTAGAACAGCAAGAAGTTTTCGAGTTTGATGAAGCAATATCTTCGATTTTGTGCCGCCCTCCTTGTTTATATACGAGACTACTGTCCGATTGTCGGTTTGCAATAGTATCTGTGCATTTTGGAGTTGCTGCTGGTTCTGACATATAGCTGCGTAAACGGCAAACATTTCTTTTTTGTAGGCATGCCAAGTCTTTTGAGAATTTGTCCAGGTTCCCACAATATTTGTGTCGCTGAGTTGAGCCCCCCATCCGATGTCTGATGCGTCTGTGGTCAATAGCTGTGACGTCACAGAGCTCAAGTGTAACGGCATCGACATTCCTATGGCTTGACACCACCACTCCATCTCTGATCGAGCTGGTTGAGGGACGGTCATCAATCGGTACGGGTGTTTCACCGACAGCTGTCGACTGTAGTATTGCAGAGTACGACAGTGAAGGCGACCTCTCGGAGTCACGAAGGTTGCAAAGTTGAGTCTTCCCATTAGCGTTTGGTACTGTTTGAGGGACCACTTGCTTGTCTTGAGCTGTTGGTGAAGTGCTTTGCGTAGCGATAGGCACTTCGGTTCCGACAGGGACTTTGCGTTGCGTTTTGTGTCCCAGGTAATACCAAGAAACTCGAGGCATTGTGTCGGAACCAGAACAGACTTTTCGAAGTTGATTGTCCAGCCCAGTAAATGAACTATCTTTATCGTGAATGCGATGTCGTCTTCCAACTGCGATTTTGACTGGTTTGCAAAGAGAAAATCGTCCAGGTACACAAGGCACCTGATCTTGTGACTCCTTAGGAATTCTGCTACCCAATTGGTTATCGAGGCAAACGTCCTGGGTGCCGATGAAAGGCCGAACGGCAAACACGTCATCTGAAGTAGCTGATGCTGACATGGATTTTGATGATAATTTAGCCTCAGGAATCTGCGATGTTGTTGTGCGATGGCCACGTGAAAATATGCTTGGCTCAGATCTAGTTTGGCCATCCAGTCTTGTTGTTGCAAAAAACTTGGTACACGGAAATGACTGAATAGTTGAAATGGTTTGGCCGCTACGAACTGGTTTAGCTGCTTCAAATTGAAAATAGGACGGAAGTTTTAATCTGACTTGGGTACCAGAAAGAACGTTGAAAGGTAACTGGGTGTTAGCTCTGCTGGTTCTAGTACCCATGGTCATATTGGGAGAAGTTTTGGTTCTGTAACATTGTAGAACTGTGGAATCGAATATATTAGCGGCGGTCTGAGTATGAAGGGTATGCGTGCCCCGTTCAACAATCGGCATATTTTGTCTGGCGCACCCATATTGCTCCAAGCATATTGAAATTGCCTTAGACAGCCGCCTTGAAATGTCCGACAGTCATTCGCGACGCTTGTTTTTAGGTGGAGCCTGCGATTGCGGTTTCTTACCATTTGGTTTAGATCGATTGTTTGCGTAGTTTTTATTTTGGCGTGAAGCGTGCGAGTATCTTTGTTTTTTTATTAAAGGTTTCCCGACGAAAAAACTTGTCCTCAGCTTGTTTACTAGTAGATGGTTTTTGACTTCGATAAAAGTTTTCTTTAGAATAAGTTTGTGGTATTGATTTAGTAGAGACGGTAAGTTTATCCACCCCCCCAATTTTTTGGAGGTAGGTTTGAACTTCCTCATCATTAAATAGAGTTTCTGTACTGGGAGGAATTTTATTTAGGACATCACGATGAAAACCTTCGGAAATTTGACGCAACATACTCTCTCGACGTGTATTTATGAGATCAGCTCTTCGGCCGCATACTATTTGTAGTAAGTCATCAGTAACCTTGCTATATGGAGATTCTTTCGAAAACAATGATTCGACTTTTTCGAATAACAAGTTGGGTGTTAACGACTCTTTAGACTCATTTGACCAATCCACCAATAATTGTAACGATTTTTGTAATTCGTCTTTTTGACAAAGCAATGCATTCGTTAATCCAGCAAAAGATCTTTCCAATAAATATGAACGCGCATCTTCTTTTAACATATTCGATTCAAAACGCTTTAATTCGTCGTTAACATTTAATTCGACAAAACCGGGGGTAGCTAGCTAAATATTTCTTTTGTGCATCCGAAAACCGAACGGCATTCCAATCGTCACGTTTGAAACGCTGTAGTTGGGAGATTTTTCGAAGATACGTCTCGTTTGCACTAGGGTAAATCGGATCTTTTACTGTTGTACTGATTTCTGACAAAATTTGAAGTTTGTTGTTCTTGGATATGTTTTCAGGTCGTCGTAAATTTAAAGTGGTTGTGGTTACGGGAACGGCATTAATATTATTACTTGAAGCTGTATTATTTTCAGTAACGGAATTATTCGTTAAAAGGTTTGTTAAATAAGCCACTTGTTGTGATAAAAACTCGAAGTGTGCATAACTCACGGTTTGGGAGTCTCTTCTTAATTTGCGTTTCTCAGGGCTGGGTCCACTGCTTGTAGAAGTACTGCTATCACTATCTCTTGCACTTGGCGTTGGAAAACGAACACGTTTACGCGATAGTGAACCGTCAGAAACACATTCTGGCTCTAAATTATTATTAGGGTTTTCCATCGTAACAACGGAGAGGTAAAATTTCACGAATCTAAACTTAATAGTTTTACCAAACTTAATTGAAATAAGCAGGTAGTTTTCGCGAAGTTAAATAACGCTAACGAACGTACGGCGCGAAAAACGACGCTATAATGACGATAAATCGAGAGATCACCCGATACGCGCTTTAAATGCTTAGTACCCAACGGTAAGTATAGAGGGCGCGAGCGGAGAGGCAAAGGAAATCGCTAACAACAGGCTGAAAGACAGGTGCTTGACTCTAGATGGATTCCGGATATTGATACAAAACAAATAATACATGTTAAAAAAAACTGCCTGTAGACAGAATTACCAATTCTATTGTCGCCAATCGGATATGAGTTACTTTGGGAAAGTTGTTTTGTAAGTAAAACGGGTAGGCTCTTTTCCTTAACCTCTTGAATGCAGAACACTGGATTTAGTCCAGGCTGAGTAGGTAGTCTATGACCGCCGTGCACCTGCACAGTATGTTCTTTACTGAACTGCTCTTAAAACATTCAAACTTCCACTTTTTTAATAAATATTTGGAAACCTCTGTAGTTTCTGCGTACCTACCCCAGTTTATGTATGTAGGTATTTTGAAAGTGACTGTTGAACCTTCTCGATAGAACATTGGGATTATCTTAGCTTTATAGATTTTTTTACTCTTTGGAACAAATTAAGTCAAAATGACAACTCATGTTATTTTGTGACAACTTACACGTTTTCATGGTTTTGATTTAATTTATTTGTATAGTTTTTTTATTTGAACGTTTTATAAATGTATATTTTGTAACAATATTTTAAGAAGATTTTTATGCAACCAAAAATGAGTTCGGCTAGCGTTAAAGCTAAAAATGTATATCTTGCTGTATGTATTAAGTATTACCTCTGAACTACTAATAAACAATTAAAATTATGTACACACGGCGATACATCAAGCCATACATTTCCAGTATGGCATGGCATCGCTTTGTATAAATTTATCGTGAAATGAGAGATCTGCGTTTACTGGTTTTCATAGCTTGATTGGTCGTCGTTTGTAGTCTTACCGTTTAACTGGGTCGCCCGCGCCACTCAGCGCAGCAGTCGATCGATCAACCACTGCGCCAACCGCGCCTTGGTACTGTATTATGGATAATGTCATCTATAAACATTTAAATTGGATAAGTTCTGGCAGCCTAGCTAGCAACACCGCTAACATATTTCTGAGTTGCTAGTATTTTTGCCACGACAACATCAAGTCTAACAATACCGTTAGATGAGGCGCTACTCTTACACTCCCTTAATTACTTAGTCCCTCTTATGAAGAAGTAGACGGAAAAAACCCAAAGGATAGGCTAATGGAAGACACTGAGACTGAGATTGCTAAAACGAACTTCCGACTTCACACAATTAAAGCTAAGAACATTATCGTTTCATACAAAAAAAACCTTAATATCATGCTGGTCGTATGATACGCTTGATGACAGTCGCTTCTAGGGATCCTAACTAATATTATAAAAGCGAAAGTGACTTTGTTTGTTACCTCTTCACGCTTTAATGGCTAAACCGATTTTGATGAATTTTGGTACAGATATAGTTGGGAACCAGGAGACGGGCATAGGTTAACTTAATTTTAAAAAAGAAGTGGGATATGAGGGAGAACGAGGGAAGAAAAGGGAAAACTTAGCGTTGCTATTACAAATCAATAAGACGCAAGAGCAAAAACTGCAAGTAGCAGGTACTGTGTTATACCGAATTAAACGCGAGCGAAGCCGCGGGCAAAAGCTAGTATGCATATAAAATTCATAAGATCAGGGTTTTTACATTATTAACGCAGTATTTACCATATTGAGTGGCGGCGTCAGGCCTCGCAAAAATGTTTTGATTATACATAGAAACGACATTTGATAAAACAGCGGCAAAGTTTCCAAAGGCAAAGGGTACAAATTTGCGACATAAATATCTTTTGATTGCGTAGACTTAGAGGGTTGCAAAAACGGACCACAAATTCAAATTTGTGGTCCGTTTTTGCAACCCTCTAAGTCTTCGTCCCTCTAGGTCTTAAATTAAAACCATATACTCAAGTAGGTATATGGTTTTAATTTTAACTCGATCCTCCACACGTTCGATAAAGAGTCTTGACAGACAGAAGCACAACAAATTGATCCTATAAGGATTCCGTTATTTTTTCAGTTTGGTATGGAACCTTAAAAACTGAAAAGACAGCGGAAACAGTTAAATACGATACTACGATACATTCTGGAACTGAATGAGGCCTCGTAAAGCTGATGTCACCAACCATCTGCTGCCGCTTCTAACCATCATCATTATCCTGCCCTGGTCCCATTCTGTTTGGGGTCGGCGCAACACGTTTTCTTCTTCCATTCTCCCCTATCAGACGTCACGGCATCATTTACTCGTTTCTGCTTCATATCATTCTGACCATATTTGTTATTTATTTAGAACTTTTTTATCGGTTGTTTCAGAGCCACAGCGAGCTTTTAGTTAGACAAGCCAGTAAGAAGCTTTCAGTGGCTTATAAGCATTGGTAAGCTTTCTACAAGATATAGATACAGATAAAATGTACCTATGCATAATATTATATAGGTACACCCGGCGCCACAGCAAGCTACAAAACCAGTTTATGCGGATCTGCCATTGTACGAAAAATGTATCAAAAACAATACTTGTCAAAAAAACCAAGTCTCGCAACTCAGTTGTTCTGCGGTAAAAAGTTGTGAGATCCATGTAATACCAAGTCGGTTATTAATTTATTCAGTCTCTACTTAAGCGGCTTTCTGTCTTAATACGTCCAGTCTCTAAGACCACGATCGTGGTCCATAACAATTGAAAATCAATTGTGTCTGGAATCTCCGTACTCGAAGTATTAAGTTGTTACGTAATAATTAACAGCAACTTATAGAGACGCATATCAATATTAAAATTCTTAAATGTTTTATATAAATATATCGAGACTTGGCCATCGCACTAAATAATTGAATTTACATGTGTTTTCAGGCAATTGAATTTACACGTGTTTTCAGGCGATGGCCAAGTCTCAATATATTTATATAAAACATTAAAGAATTTTAATATTGATATGCGTCACTATAAGTTGCTGTTAATTATTACGTAACAACTTAATACTTCGAGTACGGAGATTCCAGACACAATTGATTTTCAATTGTTATGGACCACGATCGTGGTCTTAGAGACTGGACGTATTAAGACAGAAAGTCGCCTAAGTAGAGACTGAATAAATTAATAACCGACTTGGTATTACATGGATCTCACAACTTTTTACCGCAGAACAACTGAGTTGCGAGACTTGGTTTTTTTGACAAGTATTGTTTTTGATGGGATCTCATTTCTTTTTGTATTTTGTAGACAGTTCTACTTTTCTTTTTCTTTTGCTCGCTCGGCGACATTCACCTTTCCGCGCGCCCCGCCACTGTCCCCGCCCCGCGCCCTCGCGCTAGCACCGCGCAGCGCGTAGTAACGGCCCGCGTTCACTCGCTAGCATCGCAGCGCGTGGTATAATAATTAATTTACAACCTTACGCACTCGTAATAATAATAAGTACGAATACGCACGTAGGTACGTTTTTTGCATTAAATAATTTAATTTACACGTGTTTTCATGACGGGAATACCCATTTTTTGCTCGATTTGGCAGGGGCACTACCATGCGCCTATATTTATATGGGACTAGCTTAAGCCCGCGGCTTCGCACGCAATAATAATAACTGCCGTAAAACATCGTTACGAATAAAGCCAATATTGAAAAATTTAACTGAAGACTTGGCTGTATGGGCTTAATTTTCTTTGCGGTCTTTTCTAGTCTAGATTTTTTAGTTTTTCCTTGATTCATACACCAAACACTACTTATATTCCTTTGAAGCTTCTAGGTCTGCTAGAAGTGCCTTAGAATTTTGATGATCGGTGAGTCAGTGAGTGACAAAATTAAGAAATTTGACCCGTTATAATTCTTAAAATACTGGTTCAAATTGAATGAAATTTGAAATATACCGTGTCTTTACAATGCCTGCATGGTTATTGAAAATTTCAGTCTTCCAGTTTTATCCACAACGAAGTTACAGGGGGTCGAAAATGGTCTGAAAGTCTGAATTGCTTCGAGAAAAGGATGGTACGGCCGTGACGCTTTTTTGCTCGACTTGGTGGGGGCACTGCCGTGCCCCCAGATGCAAAGCGTGACCACGTTGTCAGGAAATGTATATTTTGACGCGATTTTTCGTGCTCTGTGGGCACAAAACTTCGAAATATGTTTAGATAAGTAATCAATACACTTCCTCGAAAGCTGGCTCTTATTACACTACGAATAGGTTCAACATGCAATGTATTTCACACTCGTTATTTTTTTCTCATTTATCGCAACGACGGCTTTGCTTCTGACAACAAATTGAGTTCTAAATTCAAAAATAAATTTAATTTCTTATTTTTAATGCTAGGCCGTTAGTGGTGTCATACTTTTGGTACTCCTGCAGTCTCTTTTTACCTCTTTCGCAGCATTTTTTTTTTATAAAATATTTTACATTATCTTTAACGGGATATTTTTCCGTAATTCCCTATAATGGTGATCTTCAAGCGCCTTGATCGCGGGATTACAGAGAAAGAGTCGAGTCATCCCGCTAACATGGTAGGTACTAATGAATTACCAAGCCTTTTTCCAACTACTATTAATGCATTTTTTTGCGGATGGGAAATCATCTAATAACTTCCCCCGCTCTGGGCGGAGTGGGGGGTAGTGTCAGATTTGTACTGACAATAACCCACCCATGTTCCTTCTATTGCCCTTTAACGAACAACCCGCAACCCCGGCACGATTAATGCATTGGATCGGCTTTATGTGCTGTTAATTAACAGCACATAAAGCACATAAACTTTGGTAATGTTTTCTTTCTTAATTTCTCTGTAATAACCTATTAACTGTCTTTTTTGCAGTATTCCCTTTTTACACTCTCGCTTATTCGCTGACATATTATCTGATGCTCTAATAAAGCTAAATATATTATGTAAGTAAAAATAATATAAGTAGGTACATGAAATGAAAATTCAAATTATAAAATGGTGCGTTTATGTTGCTGAATCTTCATACCAATTGGTTGAACGAAGTGTATTCTTGCTCGATTGGGTGATTTCTGCTCGGCACCTCTTCAATATTATTCGACGACACGGTTGGCGCAGTGACTGAGCGATCGACTGCTGCGGTGCGTGTCCCGGTTCGATTCCCGCACGCAACAAATATTTATATTGCCTTACAGATAGTTGTTCCGGGTCTGGCTGTTTGTGAATGTGTGTTTAAATGTTTGTGAACGCACCTACGATACAGGAGAAATTCCTAGAGTGGGGCAACGTTTTTTTTTTAGTATAAACACACACTAATTCATATCCGCACACCCATATCCAGCACAATGCAACAATACAATGCGGATCATGAAAACAATGGCGGACATGAGCAAGCATCTCGCCATAAAGTACCAAGTGGAGCAGGTGGTAGAGGATCCTCTAGACAAGATCAACTGTCGGCAATTGGGATCTGATCAATACAAGCTAGACAAACTCTTTACTGACAGGTAACTCCCTACAATACATATTATACAGGGTGTGGGTGTAAGAGACGTCTTCGAACGAACCCAACAACATAGAACATTCCCTCGGTTTAAAAAAAACAGTTTGGAACAGCTGCTTTTAAAAAAAAACAATTAATTATATTGATTAATTTTATGAACTGTGGTCCCTCAGTCCACATAACAAAGGTACCTAGTGAATGTTACTGAACAAATAATAAAACCGTTCTTTTTCGACATAAAGATTTAGTATAAGTCTTAAAATATTTTGTAAAATGAAATGGAGCAAAAATATCGAAGCACTTTGAAGATAGACTAGTCTACATTTTGTTTTATTGTGTGGTTCACACGCACATTCTTAAAATTATAACATGGCCCATTTACATTCTACCAGTACCTAAACATGAAATGTGTTTGGTATGAAAAATTTATAAATAAATATTAGAAATTTTTCGTTTATACAATTAAAATGAATGAAATGTGAACTCAACATGACACATAAAATGTTAAAAAAGTATGTAAACAAAATCAATTAAAAATGGTGTCAAATAAGATCAAACAACAAGATAGAGTTGAGTTCAGTTGAGTTATCCGCAACTCAAAAGTCAACGCTGTTAGGTACGGGCCACCACTGCTTAGAGATACCCATCATCATTTTCCTGCCCTTGTCCCATTCTATTTCGGGTCGGCGCAACACATTTTCTTCTCCCATTCTCCCCTATCAAACGTCACGGCATCATTAACTCCTTTCTCCTTCATATCATTCCTTACACAATCCATCCATCTTTTCGTTGGCCTTCATTACCTACCCAAGAAAAAAGAAATCTTTACGTTAGGTAGGTCTTCAACTATTGTGTAACTAATAGCCACTGTGCTAACCGTATCGTCGGACATTAGAACAGACAATGCTACGTAACACCTGGGAATATATTTTCCTTGCAGAAAGTTCTTAACGGAAGTGCTGCAGCAAACATTTATAGACATGATGGAAAATCGTTGCTACAACACTCTCAGCACCAAAAACAGTGAGCTGGAGGACGCATATTGGTACCGAGCAAATCTTATCAAAGAAGAGGAGGGGAATAGAATGTTCGTATCTACTCAGCATGCCTTTTTTTTGGGGTGGGAAATCATCAAATAATTTCCCCCGCTCTTCGTGTCAGACTTTTACTGACTAAAACCCACCCATGTTCCTTCTATTGCCCTTTACGTTCCGGGGCCGCGGAATCTCTTTTGAACAACCCGAAACCCCGGCAGGCGGAGGCTCTGGCAAGCCCCTCTGCTTTGCTGACATCTCTTATACCATGATTTATTTTCCCTTGAATAGTAGACACCAGAAATTTATTATCTAGGCTGGAGATGGAATGCAATGGTCAATTTTCTTGAAGATCAATTTATTAAAAAAAAAAAACTATTTTCTTACAACTTTTTGCACGTTTTATAATATAAAAATCTTTTAATATGTTAGCGCCCGTCGTGAATCGGCGCGGCATTTGAGACAACAACGGAACTACATTAAGGCGGTGCTCTACGACACCAATCTGACAGTGGAGCATCTCAAGTGTAAGGTCGAAGTAAGTGGATATACCTACATCGCTTAATTGTAGTCGTGTTACAGTGGCAGCCCACTTCATCTTCCCAATGACTAATACGCATTCGTAAGAAAAAAAAATCGCCTCGCCTAACTACTCGGGTGTGAATTCAGCCTCGAACGCAATGACAAAGTTTTCCCACTTGAATCAAAATGTACTATTTTGAGCGTAGAATTTATACCTTAGTATCTCTTTATTTTCACAAGACCATTACTCCTACATAGCTTAACTCTCGTCAGTTTTTGAGTATGCCAAGGTAGTGGTCTTTTCTGCCCGAAACGTTGGTCTAGTAATCGTAATCGCGACTGCTTAGCATGAAGATCTGGGTTCTATTCCTGTGTCGGGCAAATTGTTATTAGAATTTTTCCATCAGAAAATCAGTAGTAGCAATATAGTCTGGATTTCTGGCCGGTAAATGGCAATAGGGTCGCACTTTATTACACGGGACTTAAACGTAAATGTCGAAATATGGATGTACTATTAGGTGCACTTCTGCCTAACCTGTCATGGATTACAGGCGGGATGTTATGCTATGTACTGAATAAATCAAGGTTCAATCCCGCCGTAGTCACCTGTAAAAGACTTAGGCCAGGAGCGAAGTAAATACTCCTCCCTGGGACGAGGCCCGCCAGGTTTAGCGGGCCAACACTAGTTCGGGGCGGCAGATGTCACATTCGTCCCTGCTGCCCGCCAACGCAAGTGTGCGAGGGAACACCGGTGTGGTTTTAGTCAGTTGGAGTCTGACAGACCCCTCCGCTGACCCCAGGGCGGAGGACATGTGTGCGCATTTCCACATCGTGAAAAAAAAGGAGCGAAGTAGAGAGGATACGTGTGGTAATTAACCTAGCACAAAAAGATTGATGACAGTCTATCATGACATTTCTTGTCTGATCTATGATAAATCGAATATTGCACGTCTCTTTTCCGCTTCGCTCATCTCCGCTATATCGGCAACTTGGTATTAATCACCTTTGAGCGAGCAGTTACACCATTCAGTTCAATATTTAGGACATGGAAGTACTCGCACAAGTAAGAAGCAGGTACATAGAGAACTGGCAGCAATCGCGCACGGAGCAGAACGATATGAAGATCGAGATCAAAGAGTCGGGTCCGTCCAAAATAATCGACTACTACCAGACAAGATCTGACCAGGAGCACAGGATCCATTCTGAAGTTGAACTGCTTGTCAACATTTCTATCAACGTAAGAGGATTTCTTTTTTTGGGGGGTCAGTAGCGCGGCTTAGTATACAACTAGCAAATGTGGCCGTTCAGGTTGCACGATTAAACTATCTAAATGAGAATAGCTCACATGTTATGTTGAGTCCTGCACACGGCTATAGTAATATTTTTCCATCCCTTAGGTGCAGTCTAGAATATGAACTTTTAATCCATTGATACAGCAGACATTTTAAATATATTTTGATACTATTTTTTTTTTATTTATTCATTTATTTCAAGTAACATAGCGACTCATTTTAGGCAACATCAAACATGAATGTCAGAGAGATATAATAAAATGATGATGATTGATGTAATCAAACAATTACATTACATACAAATTTAGATTTTTAATATTAAATTAAAATGCAATAGATTATAATTAGATTAAATGTCAGCAGACTTAAATTTCATAAAATATAAAAGTCAATTTAGTTTAATACGAGGAAAACAAAATAAATTACATAATCAGTCATACCGATTCACAAACAATTACAATTTCCTCACGGGAATTGGAATAGCGGCATGTCTGGCACAGCCATGTCGGATATAAGCATAGTCTAACCTGTCGGCCATCATTGCCTGACTGGCGTAGGGGCTGACCTTCTGAAACACCTAAAGAAGTGCAGTTTATACGTCTGCCTTTGCCTACCTAGTCTATGTTGTATAAACTAGTCAAGTTCAGAAACGTGAGGTGATGTGCCATTCAATGCGGAATGACGTCTAGAAAAATGTATCGAAAGGATGTATTAGCACATGAAAAATATGCAAAATTAAGAACTCAAAAACTATTAATGTTTAAAGAATTTAGAAAAAAGATCCATAAAGATGAAGAAAATTTCCAATAAAAAGTTACGACTCCGGTAACTCTATTTTTATTACGTAAACTAGCTGTTCCTCGCGGTTTCACCCACGCTGCTCAGCACCTGTTGGTCGTAGCGTGATGTTATATAGCCTATAGCCTTCCTCAAGAAATGGACTATCTAACACTAAAAGATTTTTTCAATTCGAACCAGTACTTCCTGAGATTAGCGCGTTCAAACAAACAAACTCTTCAGCTTTATAATATTAGTATAGATAAAATTGTACGTAACCGTAACAGCATGGGCGCACCGCTAAAGATAGTTTTATTTTGTCACATTTAATTTAAAAATTTGAATAAATTATGGTTGACGGGCCTGTTGGTCTAGTGGTTAGTGACCCTGACTGCTGAGCCGGAGGTCGTGGGTTCGATTCCCACCCAGGACAAACTTTGTGTGATGAGCATTATTGTTTGTTCTGTGTCTGGGTGTGATTTATCTATAATATGTATTTATTTATAAATTATATAAGTAAGTATGTATATCACTTGTCTGGTTACCATAACACAAGCTCTGCTTAGCAGCTTAGCTTGGGATCAGATAGCCGTGTGTGAGTTGTCCCAAGATATTTATTTATTTATTTATCATCCAGACACTTAGGGCCGATTTTTCAATCGTCAGTTAAGTTTTATCCGACGAATAAGTCTGTCATTTTGACAGTTTTTGTATGGACATTCTGTCAAAACGTCACATTTACTCTTTAGATAAAAGTTATCTAATGATTGAAAAATCGGCCCTTAAAAGAATAAATCCTTGTTGGAAAAAAAAGTCAATTTTTCAAAACGTTATACTTTTGTTAATTAACAGCTTTTTTTGGCTTCATAGCTTTTGTCATACATAAATATAGGTACCTACTTAATAACAAGATCACGCAATAACAGTCAGTTAAAGTTAATTATTTTAGGGCTGTTTTTTTAATAGTCAGATAACTTTTATCTGAGGAATAAAAATGGCGGTTTGACAACTTACCTGTAGAAAATATGTCAAACCGTTATTTTTATTCCTCAGTAATTATATGTTATCTGACTATTGAAAAAACAGCCCTTAATCTTTAAATTTAACAAAAAATTAAAAGTCAAAGAAATGTTACTTATATTTTTTTTTTTCCAGTAAAAATTATGTTATTGCTGTTTTTGTGTCTTATTTTTCGTAGATAAAATTACCATCCTTGCACAAAAAAGCTAAGTGCGTGCCATAGACTAATATTGGTGCATGCAACAATAACGAGTAACTGTTACAATTGGTGTATAAAATTAAATATAATTTATTATTATACCTATTTTACAGGAAACAATGATGAAAGTGGAAAAATGGATGAATAGATACGACGTAGACATGGAAGTGCAAGAGGTTAAGATCGCAAAAGTTAAGAATAAGTATAAAGATGCAACCGAAAAGAGAATAAAGATGGAAGAAACGGTAGTTATTCTTTTTCATAGCGTGCCGATCGCAGTCGATAATTGGTAATATCGATACTCGATAGTTACTGTTGAGCTTGTGGCTTGTTTGTAACTGCCTACTCGTCAAAAAACAGAACAACGATTTGTTCAAAGTAACATGATTGAGAGGGTTGAATAACGTAAAAAGGATTTAGAAGATTTTTGTATGAAGCTTGGTCTGCTTCACTACCGTCATTTAATTTTATTTTCAAAATAGTGGCCACGTATTATCATCAATAGCTGATATACAATACAAACAACTTTTGTATGAAATGAGATCTTCTAATCGAAATAGAAGCTATCAAAGTTTTTTTTTTAGCTTAAAAAAAAACGTTGCCCCACACTAGGAATTTCTCCTGTATCGTGGGTGCGTTTACAAACATATAAAGTCACATACACAAACGGCCAGACCCGAAACAATTATCTGCACGTCATACAAATATTTGTTCCGTGCGGGAATCGAACCCGCGACACGCAGCGCAGCAGTCGATCGCTCAGCCACTGCGCCAACCGTGCCGTACCGCCGTTGTGCTGATGGCAAAGGTTGTATTATAACTTGGAAAGCCTATCTCGGGGACGTGACGCTTTAGAAAAATTGTTCTGATACAAAATTTGTTTGTAATGATACCAGCTATTTAATGATACAAGTTTTATCAATTATTTTTTTTAATGTGGAAGTTAGGCAGACCATGCTTCATACAAAAATCTTCTAACTCCTTTATATGTATACCTGGTTCCTCAACCCTCCAAATTATGTTATTCTGAACAGCCAGGCCAAATAATTCAAAGCCCTTTCCTCCAATATGAAGAGAGGACCCTCCATTCAGGCAGTTATCTGGCTCTCGTTTTTGTCGTCCTATGCTTAACTCGCGGATAATTAAGCGTAGGTAATGCTTGTTTGTGGTCATCTTGTGTCATAGATGTCGTTTTTGATATTGTTTTTTTTTGTAATTTTGGCTATTCTACTACTATAACTTTATCAGTTAAGTGGGTAGCAAGCGTTCATTAAGTACTTTATATTTGTCACCAGTATGCTACTCACGAAAACTTAATGAAGAACTGGATCCAATTCAAGGATGATCGCCAGAAGGCCAAAGAGTACGCGGACAATATGACAAACTCCGCAATTGTTGTGCAAGCGTGGTGGCGTGGTCTCCTGGTACGGTTGCAAATGGGCCCCTACAAACCGAGCAAGGCTGCGCGTAAATCTGCTAACAAGAAGAAGAAGAAATAAAAAATATATATCACGGCCTATATTTTTAAATTAAAATTTAGTGTCTTACTACGAATGGTTTTAATTTTAATAAGCTCTTGAAGATGATGGATGAACCATCAAGTTATTAGTAGCATAATGAACACTGGCGGTTGAACGCTTTTCAACTTAACTTTTCAGGACATTGGTCACTGCACAAGAGTTTCTAAATGGTTTTTATTTTTAATTTTTCTGATGCTTTCTAGTTTTGTTTTTTTAATTTGTGTTATACATTGTTTGGTTTGCTATATTTCTTTTATTGTTTACAAAAAATATGAAACGTAAACCTTTTTCTTTTTTTTACGCTGTGATTTTTTTGTGGCCTCTCAATTTCCCTACTGCTGGGCAAAGGTCTCTTTCTCCTTTCGAACCTCTCTATTCTGTGCGATATCTGGTAATGTGGGCCCGTATGTATTAAGGGCTGATAGTCTTAAGTATTCACTTTTAATGAGCATTCTAGCGAGAGGACAGTAAAGCTTTTTGCCGAGCCAAGCGTTTGCCGATCCGGGGTTGCGGGTTGTTCGAAAGAGATACCGCGGCCCCGGAACGTAAAGGCCAATAAAAGGAACATGGGTGGGTTTTAGTCAGTACAAGTCTGACACTCCCTCCCGCTCCGCCCAGAGCGGGGGAAGTTATTTGATGATTTCCCATCCGCAAAAAAAAGCGTTTGCCGATTCAAGTCTGACATATTTATGAAGATTTTTTTTTTGACAAGCATCAACTACGGGCTATGGGCTATGAATATCAATATCATATAAATTAGTCAAACTATCACAATTTGTGGTGACAAATTCGCGTGCGAATAGCTGTTATCCTATGTTACAAATAGGCGTTCAAGAGCGCCGTTGGTGTCAAGCTGTCAATCTGTCGTTAAGGCGCGTCCACACCTTCATACGTGCGTGCAACTAAAGAACATAGTATAGCACGCACGCTGGCATAAAATAATGTGGTTCTGTGACGACACATACATCACAGCCGTGTACATGCAGCATACTGTGGACAAATCCCCTGCTTGGACTTTTTTTTTAATGGCATCTCGCAGTTCGACATATGAGGTCGTTATCTGCTTAACCGGACAGTCGTGTGGATGCCTTGCATAAGTTATGTTGAAGTCTGCCGCGGTAAAAAGGTTATATAGGTACTTGAGAAACAAGGTGCAGGTAAACGCCCTTCCAAAAACGAACATGTAAGTACCTACTTAAATGCGCCGAAAATACGCTAATCTGAAATCGCCATAATCGTATTATATAATATGTACGATATTGAGCCGTCCTTCTACGATATTCAGGGCCACTTCTGGCCGAAAATGTTCCATAAAGTACTAGATTTTTTAAACATGTATTTTAATCACTTGTCATGCCATTGACTTAAATTGTCAACATATTTAACAAAAGACAGTTTTGAGTGAAAACTTGTTGTTACTTGTTAAAGATTTTAATATGTGACTTATTTATTTCAGTGTTAGTAATGTCTAGAGTACAGCAAGCTGAGACTGTTGCGGAGTTACCCGGCGGTGGGGCAACTTCTTTTGAGCCATTGGTAGAATTAAAACCTGGAATCTCCGGACAGACTGCTGAACAATATGATCATACAAACTCGGTAAATTATTTTCCTGTAGGTAATATATTTTACCCCCAAAGTGAATCGACTGTCTTGGTCTTGGCGATGGGGTGAGGGAAGACGATATCCCGTGTGTTAGGGTGTAAAATGTATGTTAATGGATGGATAAGAAGTAGAAGACCAAGGAAACAATGGATGGATTGTGTGAGGAATGATACAAAAGAAAACGGAGTAAATGATAGCCGTTGACAGAGCGAGAGGGAATGGGAAGCGGTCACCTCCTTCTGCGAAGCAGTCATGCTAGCGAAGGAGGTGGCCGGGGCGTTTGAGGGAGAGAATCTCAAACCAACCCAGCCGCTGCGGGAGACGCCCCGGACTTCGGGCGCCGCGAGACGACTCCCGGCCACCGTAAATGCGGGCCTGTAGACGGTGAGCACTGGGTAGCTTACCGTCCGTCCGTCTATTGACGACAGGCCGTGTTGACGGCGCGTTTGTGTCTCACGCGCGCCTCAAAGAGATATCAGCAAAGCAGAGGGGCCTGCCAGGGCTTCCGCCTGCCGGGGTTGCGGTTGTTCGAAAGAGATAGAAAGAGATCCGCAGCCCCGGAACGTAAAGGGCAATAGAAGGAACATGGGTGGGTTTTAGTCAGTACAAGTCTGACACTCCCCTCCGCTCCGCCCAGAGCGGGGGAAGTTATTTGATGATTTCCCACCCCAAAAAAAAGCACTACAATGCACGTCGAAGCCTGAACTTGAAAAAGTAGTTTCGTAGAGTTACTTAGATTGATGTTTCAAGTCAATTTCTCTTGTATCGTGGCTGCGTTTACACACATTTAACTCTCATACACAAACAGCCAGACCCGAAACAACTATCTGCAGGTCATACAAATATTTGTTCCGTGCGGGAATCGCACCCGGGTGAATATCAACAAGTCAATATTTTTGACAATTTTGGTGGCAAAATTTTTTCTTAACTTTTCGTGAAACTATTGACCTAGCACAAAAATAGAAGGTTTAAGCTTTAGGAATCTTCATGAGGTCCGAAAATATCTTGGTAACTTTTTGAGATATTTGAGTTCAAAGATTAGTGTAGCCACCAAAATTGAAAATTGTCCACCAAAATTGAAAGTTGACCACCAAAATTGAAAGTGCTTAAAACAATACATTAAAAATCAGTTTTTGTCACAAACTTAAATCTCACTAATAAAGCTCAATGACCAAAAAACTCCATCAGTTAATAAAATGTTATAATAATATTTCGTTTATTCAGTTAAATACATTTTAATATTTTTTTTAAATATTTCTTTATAAAAACAGAAAGTAAAAAAGAAACATTTAAAATACAAAAAATAGTAGCCCACCGGTATCGGGAACAGGGTCGAAGCTACCGGTGGTTAGAGTTCCAGAGACAGGAACCTCCTCACAATACAAGCCGTATCGAGGTGAACTGCCTTCAGAATCAGGCCCTTGATCCAACCGCCTAAGGAGAGCTTCGACAGATGTTCGTTCGGCACAATGATAGCCGAGTTCACATTCCACATGTCAACAACCTCGTGTGCCAAGTCGAGATATTTTAGTTGTTTTTCTTTCTCAGCTTTCACGAGGTTCTCGTCATGCGGGGTGATTACATCTTATCACCACTATGTCAGGCTTATTGGCGACAATAGTCCTGTCAGTAATGATAGACCGATCCCAGTACAGCGTGACATGGCCTTTCTCGAGAACTGGGTCGGGCACATACTTGTAGTACGGTACCTCAGATTCCACAAGATTATATTTCAAGGCAAGTTGCTGATGAATAATCCTAGCTACTTGGTTGTGCCTATGCAAGTACTCGCCGTTAGCTAGACGAGAACAACCAGAAATAATATGTCCGATGGACTCACCCGGATGGGTGACATGATGGCATGCCCGACACACATCAACCGTCCCATCCTTCATAATATATTTCCGGTAGTTCTTCGTCAACATAACTTCGTCCATAATCGCACAGACAAAATCTACAGTTTCCCCAAAAAGGTCGCTGAATCGTAGCCAGGATACGGATGCTAGAAAATTTACATCGGGCCCATGAAGAGCCCGGTAAAAGCGCCCGTGAAGCTCCTTGCCTTGCCATACTTTCTTGCGGTCATCGGTAGTAAGTACCACAATATTTATTATTTATCTGATGAACTCGTAATGAGAACTATGAGGGTAGACTTAAAAAAAAAAACTTTTTATTTTGAACAAAATTACCTGCCATACCACACATTTTTTCTCAGCAAAACTAAGAAACTAAAACATAATAAACTCTAAAATAAAACATGATTAAATAACAATATTAAACCGTAAAATATATAAAGAAAAGATATTATAGTTTTTAAACATGAACCTTGTCTCGTCTTTATTACAAAAAAAACATGTAATATTAAAATAATTAATACTTAAATAAGTATTTATAATTGTACACGTAATTGTATAGGGATCGATCCATCATCACTGACAGGACTATTGTAGCAAATAAACCTGATGTGGTGGTGGATCGATCAGAGCGGCGCGCAATGATTGTTGACATAACGGTCCCACATGACGAGAACCTTGTGGAAGCCGAAAAAGATAAACAAATCAAGTATATTGACTTGGCTCGCGAGGTTGTCGACATGTGGGACGTGGACTCAGCGATCATTGTGCCGATAGTCGCTACAGCCAATGGCTTAATTGCCAAGAGCCTCGACCAACACCTGAGAAGGCTCTCGTTAGGCAGCTTGATCAAGGGCTTGATACAGAAAGCGGTACTCCTGGACAGGGCTCGTATTGGTAGGAGGTTCCTTTCTCTGGAGCCTTGACTGCCGGTAGCTTGGACACTGTTCCCGATACCGGTGGGCTACTATTTTTATATGTTTTTGATAAGAAATATGTAAAAATATTAAAAAATATGTATACAAATAAATAAACGATAATAATACTAATTATAATACGGTTTTAATGTACCTACTCTTTCGACATACTTAAATGGACTCAGACTGAACTTGATGCCCTGGATAGGAGAGTCCATACACTGCTAAATGCAAACCGGATGCATCACCCAAGATCATCGGTAATCAGACTCTACATCCCTCGGAAGTGCGGGGGTCGAGGCCTATTTAACGCGAAGACCTTCCATAACCGAGAGGTGTGCAGTCTCAGTAGCCATTGCCAGTCGACCTTAGAGTAGTGCAGAAAAATAGCATGGCATGTGCACTTTAATAAATAGAAGAAACAGAACAGAAACAAATAGAATAGTAACGTATACATATAAATGAACAATGTGTAGTGAAAAACTATCTTTATATGTACAAATAATATATAAACAGTACATACTTAAATTTTGGTGGCTTATTTTCAATTTTGGTGGTGAAAATCGCCACCAAAGCCACCTAAATTGAACCACCAAAATTGAAACCACGCATAAAAAAAATCTTAAAAAATACAGTTATTAAGATACAAAAGAATAAATTTCACTGATAAATAAGTTACCCAAATCACTACCTACAATACGTAGCTTACTATTAAAACACTAAAAAATCACCAGCAAATCGATCCACCAAAATTGACAAATTCTTGTCCCCTGTTCGACCCAAGATGAATACTTCGTTTTTGGCGAGCAATTACAGCACTAAGCACAGACCTGTTACGCGCCACTTCCCGCGCACGACTGAGAAATACAGAACATAAAAAGCGATTGATCGCACACGCACGAATCTTCATGATAATGTAAATTGAAAAAGTGCTACCAAAATAATGATTTTTGCTAGGACAAACTTGAATCGAGTATCCTGTGCTTTTAACATCAATTTTATAATATGATTTAGATGTTTTTAGATAGTGTGTCATATGCATTTACCAATGAAATAATTTGTTTTTTACTTCACTTTAAATTGTTCCTTTGGTAAATACATTTATATCAAAAAATGGAGCTAGGACAAGCCACCAAACTTGAATTTTAAAGTTATTTATTTTTCCTAGCCTCCATAGGTAAGCCTATTTAAAAAAAAATTGTGGCCCTAAGTGGAATAAGTTAAGTAGTTCACTAGAAAAAAAATTAAGAAACATCCCATTATTTTACACCATGATTCTCAACGTGGACACGTAAAATTAGCGCCTGGGATATTCACCCACCCGCGACACGCAGCGCAGCAGTCGATCGCTCAGCCACGGCGCCAACCGTGCCGTCAAACATAATACCTAAGTATATGAATTGACAGGAATTCAAGTAGGTAGGTACCCCAATATTTAGACCTAGGCGTTTTTTTAAATAATTACATTTTTATAATTTAATGCTCATAGGTTGGCATTTCTGCTGAAATATCTGGATACGGTACCGAAATTTCAGTAGGTACAACTTTAGTGATGTCACTTCACACTAATTACAAATATCGATATCGATGAAATAAGAATATGTTTTCTAATGGGTCCCCAAAAAATGGAAAAGATCTAGGTTTCAATTACAAAATTAGGTAATCTAATTATTATTTTTAGACCATGAATATGCCTCGGACATCAATGCCGGGACTGTATGAATCAAATGTTTCTAAAGCTGCAACGCCTGCAGGGTAATATTTTGTTTTTTTTTTTATAAATATTATATTTGCCACTAAAAAAAAATATTTTGGTTTTGTTTTTTTTTTATTCGACAGATCCACCCAGATTTTTATGACATCTTTATTTACATCTATTCTTGAAGACGTGATGACACAACTGTGGATTCTTGGTAAATATTTTTGGTATTAATAGGTTTCTAAGCAAAATTTTTGTTTGCCGTGATTGGATAAGTCGGTGAATAGTTACATTTTTATACTAATAAGGCAATAGATTTGTGAGTCTATTTTCTGTTCTTAGCGCTGCTTAGGTTTGTACCATGTTCATAATTATTCCGAATAATGTTTGGATAACTTAGGCCCGGTTCCAATAAACAAAAAACGATTCGTTTTGCTTACGGATAGTAAGTACGGTGACAGTGATCCTATTAGCCAACGTCATCCTACTGCTAAGGAAAGGCCTCTCCCCATGACTTTCAGATGCTTCGATCCAATGTTGATTTAGTCCTGTTTTTGATTAAAAAATAACAAAATTATTTAATTAATATCTTCAGAAAGATGCAACAACGGGCTAGCTCTCGTAAAGACGATGTCTGATATTGATTATTTGAAAGCCATAAAATATGGCGTGTATAGTGTCAATGATGTTAAAGATGAGCTTGATGGAATAAACCCTAATAATCTTAACTGCACGATATACAAAATCAAGAAGCTCGATGCAGACAGGTACTCAACAGTTTATTTTTGTGTTAGGCTTTTAATTTAATTTTAAACTATTGATCAAGCTTTGTTCTAGGAAATATGTAAATGCAGTGATGACTGCAACATATTTGGGTCTAGCACACTCCTTTAGTTTTGATCCTCTGATAAGTTACATCAGTTCATTCGAAAACCGGGAACGCTATAACTTACGTGTAGCAGAAGAAGAAAATGCAAATAAAATGTAAGATTTGTAACTATTGATTTGTTTAACTTGGTTTTGTTCATTGTTATGGAATACTGAATTGATTAATCATTTATTTTTTGCAAAGGCTTCGTAGAGAGATGTCTAGACGTGTAAGACAGCAACGTAACCATATCAAAAGCATTTTGTACGACACCGAAATCATAATTACTAAACTAAGGACAGATGTTGAAGTAAGTCTACTTTTTTATTAAACCTATACCTTTTTCTTTTTATTGAATAACTAGCTGCCCCCCGCCTTTTGTCTGCGTATACTGTTACACCTATGTATTAATCCAGGGTATCAGCTATCTACAAATTAAAATTCATTCAAATCCGCCAAGCCGTTTGAGCGTGAAAGAGTAAAAAACATACAAACGTTTGCCTTTATTATATTAAATGTGATAATTATCATCACAAAGTATTTAATGAAGTCTATTTGTTAAATCTTTTTAACTTCCCACCAGATTTTTCACAGTTTTCAGCAATAGATAGAGTAAGTGATTCAAGAGGAATGTTTATATGCATAATATCTAATTCTACGTTAGTGAAACCGCGGGGTGAAGCTAGTATGTAATAAATTAATAATTACCATTTTTCTGGGCCTCCTGTATAATTGAATTGCTTAACGACATTGAATATGCTAGTCGAATTAAATTATTGTTTTTGTTCTTAGGATTCAGTCTTGTACGCTGAAGTCCGCAGTCGTTACATGGATAATTGGCAAGAAGCAAGGACAGAACAACACAATCAGACGATTTATGATGTCGAAATTATTCCTTCATCAAAGATTGAATATTATAAACAGAGAAGTGATCATGAATTAAGAGTGCACACTGAAGTGGAAACATTGGTTACCATTACAATTAACGTTAGTACATTTAAGATTAGCAAATGTTACATATGTTACCGAAAAGTAATGAGTTTCCTCTATATCTCATCAAGTGTATTACTAACTTACTAATATATCTTTTTTAAGGAAACGTTAGAAAAAATTGAGGAGTGGATGGAAAAATTCGACACAGATATGGAAAAAATCGATCTCCAAATACAAAAAAAGAAAAATAGTTACCAAGATATGCGTGACAAACGTATAGGCTACGAAGAAATGGTTAACTTCATATTAACTTATTCTATCTTGGCAGCAGCTTCTGTTTTTTTTGTTTTTCTAATCGTTAACATGATTTTTTTGAAATATTTATCATTACCATTGCCATGACTAGTGCGAACAGATATCTAAGAAATCCGTGACTGTAGCAAACAAGTACCCAGGAGATACACAAACTGTGGTGGCAGACTGGCGGACATATCCCTTAGCAAAATTAATTGCAGAGCAAGAGCCTCTTTTTTGTATGACATTTTATGCGAATCTGGGTTACTCTTTTACTAGACGGTTGAAGCCTATTTTAATGGTGGAACGGTTTTTTATTTAAATAGTATACTAGCTTTTGCCCGCGGCTTCGCTCGCGTTAAATTCGGGGTAACACAGTTCCCCTTGCGCCTTATTGAATTGTAATAGCTACGTGAAGTTTTTCCCTTTTCTTCCCTCTTTCTCCCTCACATCCCATTTTTTTTTTAAATTAGCCTATGTCCATCTCCTGGTTCCAAACTATCTCTGTACCAAAATTCATCAAAATCGGTGTAGCCATTAGCAAGCATGAAGAGGTAACAAACAAACAAACTCACTTTCGCTTTTAATAATAAAATATAATATTAGTAAGGAAGGATAGTTTCACACATCATGGAGTCTCAATTTTTTCATGGAGGATCCTTTTAGGACTAAGGTAGTGAGCACCTCGGGATTTTACAAAATTGTACTCCTTTTTTCTTGCGGATCATCAAATAACTTGCCCCGCTCCGGGTGGATCGGGGTAACTCTTTCAAACAACCCGTAACTCCGGCAAGTGGTGACCCTGGCAGACCCCTCTATTTGGCTGACATCTCTTAGAGGCGCGCGTGGAGCACTAACGCAGCGTCGACACGGCCTGTCGTCAAAAGACGGATGGACGGTGAGCTACCCATTCCTCACCGTCCACATGCCCTGGTCTACGGTGGCCAGGAGTCGTCTCACGGCGCCCAACGCCCGGGGTGTCTCTCGCGGTGGTTGGGTTGGATTGAGGTTCTCTCCTTCAAACGCCCAAAAGTCAAAGTCAAAAGTCATTTATTCAAATTAGGCTGATAATCAGCACTTTTTGAACGTCACATTACAAGAGACAGTCCCACAAAAACGCCCTGCCCTTCGCCACTTCCTAGTGTTTTAGCTGGGAAGAAGAACTGGCGGAACAAACTCCCCAGCAACACATCTGTCTGTCAGGTTAGAAGAACCAGATTTTATACAATTTATATTATGACAAAAAATTATAAAAAAATAAGAAATTATTCATTCATTGTCACTTGTCAGCTAGCAAACACCAATTATTTATAAAAACAAAAAAATACCCAAGTCTAAATAATAAATTCACCAGTCTAAAGGGTGTGCCCGCTTACACGTGCAGCCCCGGATCTTCAATTTTGGTTAGGCGGGGCAAAAACTGTAAAATGCCGCCCCCCCCCCCACTTATATATTTTTTTGCCTTTATCATCTTTATAATTTCAGAAATCAGATGTCCACTAATTTATTGACATAGGCCTTACGGAAATAATGCATCTATCGTTGTTCTCTCTGTGTTAAGCCTATTTATTTACAGACACAGTCATGAACGTGTAGGATAATTATTTATATATAATTTATACACAGGATAGGAATAAAAATACGTTTAATAAAAAATCAAATATATTATTATTTTTATGGATTGGAATTACAATTTTACTCTTCGGGCTTTTTGTTCAGCAAATAAATCTATGGCCTTGTCATAATTTATCTCGTGTGCAGTTCGATTTTCTATCAGATAGACCATCCTTTAGTGCAACGGAACGGGCAAGAATAATATCTTCTTTCTGAATTTCTATATTCACTCGATTGATTTCGCGGAGGATATTCGCCCAAATAGTTAAATTAAGGATAAATTTAAAATTCTTTATAGCAGTTAAGAGATGATTTGCCTCGTACTTAGCTTCTGGAGCATGAGAGGTTTGCTTAACTTCTTCTAAAGCCTCTGCTATTTCTGTCACATTATTTAATAGGGCATTCGCAGCAACATGTTTTGCCGACCATCTCGTCTGACTACTTCCTTTAAAATTTGTTTTGACGTATTTTTTCATAATGTCCCACCTAGAAGTGGAGCCAACAAAAAAGCAATATACTTTTTGAATCAGTCCAAAAAGGTTAATAGCTTCCTGGCATGATGAGGCAGAATGAACACCTACAAGATTTAAGGAGTGAGCCAAGCACGGTACAAACTCGGCCAGCTCATTCCTTTCTGCAATCCTGGCTTGTACTCCTTTATGGACGCCTGCCATATTGGACCCGTTATCATATGATTGGCCACGACATTGTCCAATATCTAAATCATCAACTGCCAATTTTTCTAAAATCTTTTGACAAATGTCCTCTCCTGTCTTTCCAGCAACTTCAATGAAATCAATGAAACTCTCTTTTATTTCACACACATCGCCAGTTCTTTTTACGTATCGAATTACTTGGCTCATTTGTTCTGTATGGGATACGCCTGGAGTGCAATCGAACATTATTGTGTAGTATTTGGCTTCTTTAATGTCATTTAAAATGCTATTTCTAACTGTTTTTGCCATTACGTCAATTATTTCATTCTGTATTGTTTTTGATAAATATGAAACTTGTCCCTTTTTTAAGTTTTCTAATTGAAATTTAAGAGTTGAATTATGTTTGGAAAGCAGTGAAATTAAGTTCAAGAAGTTACCTTGACTAGGCTGTGGACATTGTGTTATGAGATCGCTAGGAGTTTCGTGGGATCCGCGAAAAGAAAGGCAGTTTGTGGATAGATACAATACAGCATCCATTACAATACGCAGGATCTGTCTCCATTTTTCTTTCTCTGAGTGAATTACTCTCTCAATGTCTTGATCAATACCCTGACATGATTTCATTTGTTGTACCCGTGTTTTCCACTTAATCATAAACTCTTTGTGCATTTGAGTTGCCTCGTGTTCGGTTAATCTCTCTGAAACTTTTTTCCAATTAATAAATCCTGTGGAACACAATGCATATGTGGCGGCAGAAGACTGTTTCATTTAAAAAGCATAAGATGGTATTTATGATAAAACACTTACCTACCGAGAAAGGCGATCGATGAGCTGTGATAAGGCTGTGATAGATTTATTGATGTGACACTAACTAATATAATCAGTCTTTTACCTTTGGTTGATCGACAAGTACTAAAATTTAGTAAGTAATAGGTCAACATAAACGAACAACACACACGTATAAAACAAAACACTGTCGTGGAGAGAGATCGACGAGGGAGTTTTCGAATATAGCTTTATCCCCTTCGCACGTACGGTAACCAGACGCGTACCGCAGCGATCTACGATCTGCAATTCCTGCGGGCGAGCGAGCGCGTATTTTGAACTATGCCTACGCGTCTCGCAAATAATAATATTTATACAGCGCGTCTCACTTTGCGCCCGGTAACGTGATTCGTGTGCTGTTCTAGGTATCGGCCGATTTCTTAAGGTCACACAGTAAGCAATTATTCTGTAGTCAAAGTTAAATAAATGATGAGTTGTCTATTCATCTGTGTAAAAAAGTGTGAATTTGGCCGCCCTCGTAACTTGCCGCCCGGGGCATAGACCCCGGCTTGCCCCCCCCTAGATCCGGGGCTGTACACGTGCAGTGAAGAAGTCACAGGTGATAAACTAGGACCATAGTGCAAAAGAAATAAGCTAAGCATAAAAAGATAAATATAAATAATTATATTCAGTCAATGCTCGAGGTCACTAGTTAACCACATGCCAATAAGTAAAAACACACAAAATGAAACAAGTATATAAACAAAAAAAAGTAAAATATAAAATTACATGACACTGCATCCGGTCACTGCATCCCATTCCCTCTCGCTCCGGACCATTGACTGAATTGAAATTCCACCGGCTGTTGAGGATGATGCCCAGGTACTTCATCGTCGACTCGACGCCGGTGCGATCCCCTCCTACCGTCAGCTGGAATCCCGATGGTGGCGTATTCCCACTGCCATGAAAGATCATGGCCTCGGATTTGTGCAATGCCACCTCGAGACATAGTAGCCGGATCCTGTCCACGACTATCGCAGCCCCGCGTGTCATTATTTCGGCCGCTGCCTGGTGCGACCCATCGACAGGTCGAGGACGAGCTTGTCGTCAATGGCTAGGGAGGTCGGCGCGCAGCACCCAGTCGTGACCGATGTCCCACAGGACCGGCCCCAAGACCGATCCCTGTGGGACACTGACAGCACACACACGACATCTCTCGCCAGTTCCACTCTCCGGAGCGACCGGGGTAGATGACGGCCCTGTCCGTCAGATATGCCCCGACCACATGACGAAGGTAGGTCAGCATCCAGTGGTACTGGTGGCAAAGTTTGTATGAGAGAACACCATTTCTTGGCAGGATTGATATGAGGCTTTGCATAGGCATGCATTCATGAAATAAATATACTATATAACATCACACTACGACACTGAGGAGCTGTGCAGTGGGTGAAACCACTGGGCACTGCTCGTTTAATAATATTAATGTTCATCAAAGGGCGGGATATTCCATTTTTACCTATTATTTAAATGTCTAAAATAATTTCAGTTCGATCGACACGAGATACAAATGAAGGAATGGAATCATTTCAAGGAAGAACGCGAGAAAGCACGACAATACCACGAAAAGATGCTGACTTCCGCTATTATTGTGCAAGCTTGGTGGCGTGGAATTCTTGTACGCCTGAAACTTGGACCGTATAGGGTCAAGAAGCCCAAAAAGGAGAAGAAGAAGTAAAGATATATTCTATGTATATTTAATATTGTTGATTAATTTATTTAATAAACTAATTTTACAACGTTTAATTTGTATTTGTTTTGAAAAGGCTTTCTAAACCAATAAATACAGGAATACCAGATAAAAGCGCACCTTCGTATAAATTAATGATCCATTTGCGGCGGGATGATAAACGAAGGCCACTTTCAATTTAAACATATGGCATTGTATGAGAGCGTTTTTACGCACATTAGCTTAAATTGCAGCATTGCCTGGATTGCTCGCAAATTATATCACTGTGATGGACTCGGCGTGAATTATTCCTAATTAAGATTATATACGTAAACCCGACCTCAATTGTCTAGCAGTGGCCCACCAGACACGACACCCGTGTGGTAGGAAGATCCTCCTTTTTTATAGGGGATGAAGAGCTTTACACCCTGTTCTTTCTACCCCAAAAAACTATTTCCTCGGTCAAGCGCACAAAAGATTGCAAGAGAGATAAAATATACAAAAAATATTATAATTTATGACTGATTGTGGGCATCACCGTTAAGTACTTTAGTTTGGTCACAGAACTACCAAAGATAGTATTCCTTCAGTGATATTTACTTGGCGAACATAATACTCGCTTGGTACATTCGCATACCAGCCAGTTAACGCTCGACACCATCGCCTATTCGCTTGCTAGCTTGTTACTCGCCAACCGTTTCTGGTTGTATCAGTAGGATAACATCTATGCTATCTTCACTAATTTTTACTACTTACTTTAGTGTTTACTTTACTTAATATTATCACAGATAATATAATACTAACGTAATATTATAGAAAGAAAAGATTTTTTGTACCGAATAGGCTCCGAAGCAACTAGAACCAATATTACCCTGTTTCAGCAACAGAAAGTTAATTTTTCAGGAAGTACCATAGTCCATATAACATCACACTACAATACTTTTTTTTTTTTATTCGGGTGGTTATCATCAAATGACTTCCCCCGCTCTGGGCGGAGCGGGGGGGGCATGTCAGACTTGTACTGACTAAAACCCACCTATGTTTCATTCTATTGCCCTTTACGTTCCGGAGCCACGGTATCTCTTTCGAACAACCCGCAACCCCGGCAGGCGGAGGCTCTGGCAAGCCCCTCTGCTTTGCTGACATCTCTTTGAGGCGCGCGTGAAACACGAACGCGCCGTCGACACGGCCTGTCGTCAATCGACGGATGGACGGTGAGCTACCCATTGCTCACCATCCACAGGCCCGCATCTACGGTGGCCGGGAGTCGTCTCGCGGCGCCCGGCGTCCGGGGCGTCTCCTGCGGCGGCTGGGTGGGTTCGAGGTCCTCTCCCTCAAACGCCCGGCCACCTCTACATCGATATATTTCATAGTTGTTGTATCTCTATCACGTACAAACCAGAAACTTTACTGCAAGAAGGATCGACTCTGAGAGTTAAAATACCACAATAATGCCGATACGTTCACAAAACATTGTGTTCGATTGCGATTTTTCATCATGTGTAAAAAAAAAAATTTTTCTCCACATATATTCCTTATACTTCACAATAATATCTCAAAAGCATACGAAACAATCAAGATTACTTATTTTAGTTTTTTTAATCTTAATAAATCGATACTTTTTATTGCTCACATCACTATGTGCAACGTCAACGAAGTCACGTGACCGTTCTCAACCAATGAGAACGCGGTATTTGACAACTAAAATGTAAACTCTCCACGCGAATGTTATCAAAAACTTGTATTGAAAGCTTTAATTATTAATTTATTATGCCGAAAAAAGAAAAGGTGAGTTTAAGAATTAAAGAGAATTTTATAGCGCCCTAAAATATAAAATTTTCTTACCGTTGTAAAAAAAAACGGTAATTTACGTTGTCGGCATTTTACGCTTCCATCGTCGTAATACCTACTATGCCATGTCAGTTCAGTTCGTTTATGGTATGCGGTGCTGCATAATTTACGTGTGTAAAGTCTCTGCTTTTTAGTGATTTGAAGCAGATTAGCGTGTGTTGTGAGGGTTTCAGTGGAAGCTGTTGTTCGCAGGAGGCGATGAAGACCAAAGTTGATAAAAACAAGAACGGCGACAGTGAGGCCGAGGTGAGTTGTTTATAATTTAATTTGTACGATCGCATTATCTTCCCGTTGGTCGTTTTACTTGGCCAAAACGTCGGGCCTTACAACGCTAGGTTTTACTACGCCAAAAACGAACAAAACCTGCTAGAAATATTCTACATTTCCTATAATGAAGTCCATCATTTTTGTTCTGCAGTCGAAAAAAAAACGGGTTTCATTACTGCTGTTAAAAGTCAACAGGATATGTTTTTTATAAATATTAGAAGAAAAAAACCCTGTCCGTAATAGTATTCAATTCTTATTGGTTAGTTTCGATTAGGTGTCGTTAGTCAACAAATTGATGATGGGTCAAGACACATTATCATTGAAGGAAAACACCGTGTGGATTCATTTTGTAGTGCAATAGTCAGTACCTACGTACTTATTTTCCATATTTGTTTAATCCTCTGTAGTTATTATGAGAAGAATCAAACTTGTATTTCACCTAACCCCTTTGCTGTTGCCCTGGCTTAGAATTAGGTACTACTTAGAAGAATTAGGTACTGAAGTATATGCTGTCATCATTTGATTACTAAGAACCTACTTGCGGACTTCTCCAAATGGTCATCATTATGTCCTGTAAATTTTGACACAAGCATGATAAAACTTGAAAATATTGTGTATCAAATGCCAAGAGACTAGTCATATTGACTTTTAACACTTGTTTTTATTAAATAAGAGTAGTTAAAGATTAAAGGAAGTGTTTGCCACTTCACCATATAAAACACTTACATAATAAAATTATGTCTTGTACAACACAGCTACCTTTCTGACAACATACAGGGTTTACTACAAGACGCTGGCAGGATACTCAACTTTGGTTGTTGCTAAATTTTTTTTTTTTTTTTTTTGTTGTTGTTTTTATCTGCAATCAGTTACACACTATAAGCAGATTGGATGGAGGAACTTGTCTTTTTGAGTGTGATCTCCAGTGAGAACATCTACTCATTCATAATATTATGGTTCATCAGGCTCAATGACCATGGATTACGTCTTTTCTTTTTAGCCTTTTTAAATAGTTTCTGTATTTTAAATCTGAAGCGAGAGGATTGGGGTGATTTTTTAGGCGTTGCTGGTAGGTTTGCGAAGTGCTTATTATTTCGTCTTTCACAGTAGACATGTGGAGATTATCGTGAATCTCGTTGTTGGTAATGTACCATGACGAGTTGCTGATAGTGCGGAGTATCACATTCTGCATTCTTTGCAGGATAGATATATTGGAGTTACTGGCACTTCCCCAAAGCTGTATGCCATACATCCACGCAGGCCTCAAAACCGTCTTATAAATGAGCAGTTTGTTGTCTAAAGACAATTTGCTGTTACGTCCAAGCAGCCAGTGGAGGCCTCGGTACCGCAGGTTTAGTTCCTCTCTTTTCGTTTTGATGTGGCGCTTCCATGTCAGTCTTCGATCCAGGTGCAATCCCAGGTAGCGAACGCAGTCAGAGTGCGGTAGTACGGTGTTTTCCAGTGTTACAGGAGGGCAGTTGCCTTTTCTTAAGGTGAAAGTTACTTGCACTGACTTTGCCGAACTAGCTTTGATTTTCCACTTCTGGAGCCATTTCGTGATTTCGTCCAGCCCAGACTGGAGGATTTCTGAAGCACGTGTTGAGTCAGTACTACTGGCCAGTATGGCTGTGTCATCAGCAAACGTAGCCGTGGTGACACCATCCACTTGCGGGAGATCCGCTGTAAATATAGTGTAGAGAACAGGTCCCAGCACAGATCCCTGCGGGACTCCAGCCAGAATGTTGTAGAATGTTGAGGTTTCTTCACCCTCCTTCACTTGGAACAGTCTGTCTCCTAGGTAGGATTTTAGTAAGCAGTAATATGAATGAGGGAGGTAAGTTTTAATCTTGAAAAGTAGGCCATTGTGCCAGACTCTGTCAAAAGCCTGCTGGATGTCCAGGAAAGCTGAAGAGCAGTATTCCTTTTGTTCGAGAGTTTTTCTTATCTTATTATAGACTCTGTGCACCTGTTCCACAGTGGAGTGCCGCTGGCGGAACCCAAACTGGTGGTGGGGTATTACTTGGTTTTCTTCCAGTATGGGCAGAATCCTGCGTAGGAGGACCTTTTCGAATACTTTAGATGCAATTGGTAACAAGCTGATTGGTCTGTAGGATGTAGTCTCATTAGGTGATTTTCCTGCTTTGTGCACCATAAGTATTTGAGATACCTTCCATAGCTGGGGAAAGTATTGCACTCGCAGAATTGCGTTAAATATGGTAGTCAATAACACTATAGCTTTCCTAGGTAGTTGAATCAGGATCTCTTTAGTTATGAGGTCAAAGCCCGGGGCTTTCTTATCCTTGAGTTCCCTTATAGTCTTCCAGACTTCTTTGACTGTGGCTGGTTTTGGAGGAGGAGAGAGCTGCATAGCTTGGGTTAGAGTTTCGGTGACTACAGCTTCGTAAGAGTCATCCAACGCATCATTAGGGACGAAAACCTTTGATAGATAATGAGCAAAAGCGTCAGCTTTTTCTTGGTCTGTTTTAGCCCAGCCATTGCTTACACGGATAGGTGGTTTTGCCTCTATAGGCCTATCATAGCTCTTGGTAAATTTCCATAGTGAGTAGCCAGTGGAAGCAGTAGCCGTAAGCGTTTCTAGCTTTGTCTCAAGAGTATCGTTGTGCCAGTCTTTGATCATATCTCTTAGTTTAGTTGATTCTTTATTAAGTTGAGTTTTGTCATGCTGATGTCTACTTTGGTGCCAGGTGCGACGTATTTTCCTCTTGTTTAGAACTGCATTCTTTATTTCCATTGGGACAGTAGGAACCTTATTCTGCGGTTTCAGAGCAGGAGTGCACATCCAGCAGGCCTCTTGGATTAAGGAAGTAAATTTTTTCACCTGATCTTCAACATCATCTGCGGATTTTAATGCTACTTTGAGTTCTATTTTACTATCTATGAATTCTCTAAATGAGATCCAGTCTGTATATGTGTTGTACAGAGTGTCAGGCTTCTTGCGATCTATTATCATAGTGCTCACTGTCAGCAAAACTGGAGTGTGGTCTGATGAGCTATCCAAAGAACTTTCTGCTTTTGTATAGTGTCTACCTAGGCCTTTAGTAATAAAAAAGTCTAAAAGGTCTGGTGTTTTATTTACATCAGTTGGCCAGTATGTAGGCTCTGCAGAAGATACCCAGTGTAGGTTGTTCGACTCGGCGCTCAATTTCAGTTGTCTCCCTCTAGTGCTGGTAAGCCTAGAGCCCCACGTCGTGTGTTTGGCATTCCAGTCACCTCCAGCCACAAAACGGCTGCCAAGTGTTTGAAAGTAGTGGTTATACATGTTTTCTGTTATTTTGTATTTTGGGGGGCAATAGACCGCAGACACCAGTAAGCACCCACACTGGTCCTCTACTGCAATGGTGGTTGCTTGCAAGTGGTTGTATTTATATTCTGGCATAAGGTGATGTTTAATAGATTTCCTAATTATTATTGCTGTCCCTGCGTGACCAGTGCCATCAGGATGAGTTGTCAGGTAGCATTGGAACTCTCGAAACTTGATGGAGCTAGTTGATGTGCAATGTGCCTCCGATACAAGAACTATGTCGAGTTTGTGCTCTATCATCAGTAATTCGATGGCATATTTATTGGGTGCTAGACCATTTATGTTCCATGTTGCCATTCTAAGAGTTGTGTACGCCATCACGACAGCTTATCAACGAGCTTAGCTATGAGGCCCATTAAGGTACTCATTTGTTGTAGGATAAGTTCAAATTTTTCTGATTGTTTCAGTAGCATTTGCTCTATTGTTGGGTTAATTGTTTTTCCAGTTTCATAAGTTTCTTCTACATGAACTTGTTTGCTGTGTGATTTCAAGGTTTCGGAGTAGGTTTTTTTATCTTTAGGGTTGGTGGAAGGAGGTATCTGCTTCTCATTTGTGATATGTGTATCTATAGTTCTGTAATTTTTGTTGGTTTGCAGTGATGGCTTAGTCAGAGTTGTCGATTTAGATCTTCTTGCCAGTATTTCCTTGTATACTTCGCATCCTTTGTAGTTGGCTGGATGAGGCCCTTGGCATAATGCACAATTCGCTGGAGTGGAACGATCGCGTTTTTGACAGTCAGATGTCTTGTGGGATTCTCCACATTTAACACAGCGGTGTGGACGCATGCAGTAATTTTTAGAGTGGCCATACTGTTGGCACCTTTGACACTGGACTATAGATTTCTTTTTCTTGGGGTCTTCAATTATGATAGCCTGGTGGTAAATGAACTTAAGGTCCTTTACAGCTTTGTTATTCGGACCTTGACGGAGGTTTACGAAGAAAGTAGAGGTTGGAGTTTTATGAGGTCCATATTTTGCGTTTATAATTTCTCCAGTAACTATGTTACCTGTCGCTTCAATTTCTTCTTTTATTATATTTAAAGGCGTTGAAGGGTGTAGGTTTCTTATAACGACCCTGAAGTTTCTTTCATCCTTTCTATTAAAAGTGTGGCCTATTAAACCCTCGTTTCTAACTAGTGTGACAATTTTTTTATGTACATCAGCATCGGCACTATGAATTCTGAGCTGGTTGCGGTTTACCATTTTGTAGGTAAAGTTGTTTTTATCGGCAACAGTTTTTAACAACTCTGTTAGTTTATTTACGTCCTCAATACCATAAAGAATAATCGGAGGGGGTTTACTTAGACGTGAGGGTCCATGTACTGTATCTGCTTCGATTTCATCCACGAGGAGTTCACTGAACCTGTTTGTTATCTGGGCCTCTGTAGGAGGACTTTCTGAAATTTTCTTTCTTTTGGGATTTCTACCCACTGGGACCCTCTGCCATGGTGGAGGCTGAGGTGTTTCGCTCTCACAGTCACTTATGTCCAGTACTTCTACATATTGAGCCTGTGTAGCAGGTTTTTCCAAAGGTGGTATTTTTGTAGGAGTGAGTTGCACAAGATTGTCTTTGCGCAGTCCTTTAGTAGCATCAGGATCTGTACTAGTTCGAGTGTTGCCCATGGAATTGCTTCTGGGCCTAGCAATGAAGAGGCCAGGGTGGAAAGCCTGCTGGACTAGTTTTTTGCTGCCAGTAGTATTTACCGTCACAGAAGCCTGGTCGCCTACTTCTGTGGGGTCTTCGGTAGTCCATTTCACACCCTCTGGCCCGGGTACCAGAGAGCGCCGGGGGTTAGCCGGGTCGCAAGACAAACTATCATTCTCATTATTTAACATTTCATAATAGGGGGGTTTGGGAAAAGTAATCAGTAAGGCTTTCCCATGGCCTTACTGTCCACTATTTTAGGGGGGATTTGGTACCCCTTGGCTCGTGATAGCCAGTGTGGGTTAATTTACCGCCGCCCATTGCTCGGCGTTGTTACTCGTTTTGCACCACCCGGGGGACACGTGTAGGGTGGGCCTAGGAAAAGGTGGTAAGTCCTACGGACGCGAGCAACTCCATCCCCCGAAAGTTGCTAAATAAGAAAAAAAAATCATTGTGCATATCTGAAAGGTTTCATTACACATTTTGTGATGGTTCATTTAATTTTAAATATGGAACCTACCTACATACTCAGTTGACTAGATGGTTGTATACAAAAATATATAAAAACAGATCCCATAAAATCCACGTTTATCTTTTGTAATATTTCTTTATACAAAAATTTGTTATGATTGTGATTAAATATATATTTATGATGCATTGAACATAAATATATATTTAATACACACAGACAAGACACACACACACACAGAGGAAGGGAAAGTTTCTAGCCAGTGATGTACTAATTAATTGTGAAGTCTTATAAGCAAAAATTAGCAGCTTCTACAAGGCTGTTACTCTAAAATTAGCTACACTACTCGGATAGGACTTGTAACATACCCAAAAAATCTTTTGATTACATGTATCAGATAATATGTAGTCAGCAGGTTGTTAAGTTCTTTTTCATGATTCCCATAGTTATTCCTGTCAAACTAACGTCAAAAAATCTATCACAGTGACAGAATCAATCTATATTATCTATAACAAGTTATGCCAGGCAAGTGCTGCGATGACTGTTTTTAGAAAACTGCCCTGGCATATGTTTAGTTATTAAGGAGTCTATAGGGTATGCAAGACAGGATTTTAAATGTATAGGATACAAATTTCAGGTGCACCTTGTGTAAAGGGCCTTGGTTGAACTAACTAATGTTATAAAATATTACACAGTGTGAAAGCTTATTACTTACTAGCCAAGAATCTAGGCCAATATCTGAGCAGGCTCTCATTAGGTAGCTGGATCAAGGACTTGATTTACAAAGTGGGACACCTTTCTTATGTGTAGGTGTGTTTCTTTGTAGCCTTGACCCCTATTTGTTTGGAACAGGTCCTGATGCTAGTGGGCTAGGATTTTTGTTTATTTGTATACACACAAAACACATCATCATCTTTTTCCTGCTCTTGTCACATTCTATTTAGAGACAAGGCAGCATGTTTTCTTTTTACAAACAAAACTTATGGAAAAATACATACTGTTTATTTCATTTAGAAATCTCTTGCAGTAGACCTGTGATAGGACAATTTGATAAGAGACATAGAGAGTGTGTAAAAATAATAAATGAAGCTCTAACTCAACAATAATTATCCTTACTAATATTATAAAAGCGAGACGGACATATGCTATTTTTTTTTTAAATGGTCTATTATGGAGAAAGAGAAAACTTATCTTTGCTATTACAATCAATAAGGCGCAAGGCCAAAAACTAGTAGTACCTGCAAATCAGGAAAGGGGATCTGCCCCCGAATTTAACGCGAGCGAAGCCGCCGGCAAAAGCTAGTATTAGTATAAAATAAACATGCATACTAATAAAATAAATACAAAAAATATCTTTACTAAAATGTTCTCAAATAATACATACAAAATATCAAAGTATAGAGGACAGGGTTCTTTGATTAGTTTTTTAAACACAGAGACAGGTTTGAAATAGTTTTTACTGTTTCTAATTTCAAATTGTAACTTAAAATGAATGAAGGTGATGTTAATATGATATTATTACAATACTACAAAAACCAATTCACATTTTCAATGCCACCTCATTATATTTACAAGCTTGTAACAAGTGTGAAGTACTCCTTTTATGTTAAATGAATAACAATAGTTTTCTTGAGCAGCTATTTATATGGAAATTGGATGATTATTCCTGTATTGAGTTAGATGGCCAGACAAATCATACTGCAATAATCATGTGCAATATACAGACAAGAAATGTTTTATTTCGCAATTTTAAAAACTAGGCAGCACTAGTTCTGGTTGGTCTTGTTTGTGTTTGGTGACATTCCAATAGTATAAACAATCCATCCAGGGACCCACAAATTGGTCCAGCCGTTTAGGAGTTACAAACACACACATGATTAAGGTTGCATATTTAAATAAGTTCACTACTAGTTTTTCTATTGCTGTGCCTGGCAATGTCAACTATTGTTTCAACAAATATTACTTACCACCTAAGCACATATATTGTGGAATGAAATGAATGATTGAGTATTGAGAAGAATTATAAACTGTATTTATTTCAGTCAATTCATTTTATTTATCATCATTTCTTGTTATGTTCAAAGAATATCTTATTGAAAGCAAAATAAGCTATGTTATTTATGAAAATACCTATTATAAAAGAAACAATAATTGGACCTTTTATAATACATAATGTCTTTTCATAGAGGTATTGTTGACATTCTTTGCTAGATTATCTGACATTGAATACAATAATGGAAGAGATATGGTTACTAAGTGGTTAACACTAAAGTAATGAAAAAAATAATTAGTGTGAAACTTTTTATGATTAAAACAAAAATATAATGGTACAAATAGATGTAGTTTTCATAGCATCATATGGTTATTAATAAAGTCTTAATAAATTACATAATTAGTTAGTAAAACCATAAGGAAAGAGAATTTTTATTTTTGTTTAAATTTTTATAATTAGGTAGGTACTTAAGAGATTTGATGTAAAGTGTTTTTTTTAGATTTATTTTTATTAGTCGATAGCTTTATTGTCGCTTTATGTTAAGGCCTGTAAGGATAGTTAATGAAGAAAAATAATATCATGCTTATAATTCTATTAGAGTTAGGCTGACATGTCTACTGCCAGTAATACACTCACATTTCGTAATTTTAATAAAGACAAGCCCATGTATTGCCTTGTTGGCCGAGTGGTCGGAAACGCGACTGCTAAGCCCGAGGTTTTGGGTTCGATTCCGGAGACGGACTATTTGCTACTGCGTTCCTCCATCAGGTATTTTATGTTGCAGCTACGGAGTTTGGATTCGTGCCCGGTAAACGGCAACGAGTCTATTGCCTTCAACCAGACACGAATCGACTCCGTAGCTGCTACATAAAATTCCCTATATTGCAACAATTAAAAACTGTATCATATATTATAACTGTATTGTAGTACTGTCTATTATTAGGCATATCTCTGCCAAACCCTGTGGAAGTTGCAGTCGTGATATAATATTTTGTTAAGGCTGTAGTCATTGGCCGGGTCGCTGGCGCGTACGTATTCCACGCGTGCCTTAAATAGATGTTAGCATATCTTAGGAACCCGTCAGGACGACTGTCTGCTGGGGCTGCCGGCTGTTCGAAAGAAATACCGCAGCCTCGGAACACAAAGGGCAAAAGAAGAGACACGGATGGGTTCCAGTCAGTACAATTCTGATACTCCCTTCCGCTGAAGAGTCTCTTGATGATTTGCCATTAGAAAAATATGTTCATGGACATCAACCGGACACTTCATAGTACAAAATATTATAATAATTAGCTTATCTAGTGGATTAATAAACCAATGTTATATATAGAATAGGCATGACGACAGTATAAAAAAATCGCTGATTCAGTGAAGTCATATTAAAAAAAAAGTAAACACAGGTTTAGTTTTATTTAAAAATAACAGATTATTAAGATTTTCAATAAAATAAAACATTAAAATACTGCAATCGGCCATTTTGACTGAAACACCGATCACAGCGTATGACGTCACGGTTATGTGATTTATGGGACGTTGCTATAGAAACAATGTCATTTTTATTTAACTGTGACGTCATGCCGACGCCATGACACATGCGAGCTGTTTTCGGGCACTATTGAAAAATTATGAGAAAAATGGCTTCAAACTTTGTTAAACTTAAGTTTATTACCGAAATAAAGGCTTTTTTGTAAATAGTAAAAGTGTACCCACATTATGGAAGAGGATTTTAAAATCTTTCGTCACGCCTATTCAGATAAGCCAAGTCTATTGTAAATAATACCCTTTAGATGTATATCCTTACTAATATTATAAAAGCGAAATGAGTTTGTTTGTTACCTCTTCACGCTTTAATGGCTAAACCGATTTTGATGAATTTTGGTACAGAGATAGTTGGGAACCAGAAGACGGACAGGCTAATTTAAAAAAAAAAGTGGGATGTGAGGGAGAAAGAGGGAAGAAAAGGGAAAACTTAGCGTTGCTATTACAAATCAATAAGGCGCAAGGGGAACTGTGTTACCCCGAATTTAACGCGAGCGAAGCCGCGGGCAAAAGCTAGTATGTATGTAAAAATCAATATCTGTTGATAGACTCTTGTTCTTAGACTAAAAACTGAACCGATATTAATGAAATTTTGTACAGTTATCCTACATACGCCAGGAGACGTTTTAAAAAAGGCATTGCAATGTACAACTAGTTATCTATAATAACATTGCACAGCAATTTATCTATATGGTAGGCAATTCTAAAATCTGTAGTTCAAAAGTAATTTTACTTACAAGGCTGTACAATTTAAACATACAGTGCACAAACTTGGCAAGGTACACACGACGACAGATCAACCTATACAAAACCAGTTTATGCTGATCTTTCAACTACGAATCGTACGCCGTAGATTTCCCGTACGACGAGATATCCGCTTAAACTGGTTTTGTATAGGTTGATCTGTCGTCGTGTGTACTTGAATGACAAACGTTTTCTCCAATTAACATTGAATTAACTACAATTTAAATGAAACAAGGATAAGGAAACAACTGCCAATACCTCAGCTAGGTGTACCTACCAGCAATTTATTACAAAACAATGTTTACATTGTTAAATGATTCAATTAATGATGTAAAAATGTGTAATCGTAAAGGATGTATAATCATTAAAAAATATGAAGCAGTTAACATCTATACCAATATTATAAAGAGGAAGGATTTTTTGTTTGTTTGTATCGAATAAACTGTTCCGATTGTAACCAGTTTTTCACCAATAGGAAGCTACATTATCAGGAAGTAACATAGGCTATACAACATAACACTACTGCTCACGGGAGCCGAGTAGCAACTAAAGATGCGAGTAAAACCGCGCAGGATAGCTAGTAATTTATAAAAAATAAATATTTACGAAAACATAAAATCAGAAGTAAGACTTCACATCAATCTCCATCATTAAACTTGTAAAAAACGTACAAAACATTTAAATGGGAGCTGCGCAAAAAGTGAAAAGTATGCAATTGCATTTTGAGTCTTATTGCGTGGAGATAGCGCATTGGATATTTATCATTGATATGTAGATAGCTCGTCTTCGTATGTAGGTAGGTGTTGTGAGGATTTGGCATCGCGCATGCGTTGGTTATCCCGCCCAGTGATTGTGTCGCGATCGAGGGAACGCAAGCGCGTCCGGCTACCCTCCCTTAAATATTCCCATTATTCCGTTGTGATTTGAAATTTTCTAGCCTGTATATACGTATTGTGATTATCCGTGTTGGCTTGCAATGTTTACGTTGGCAGATCTGTGGAATATCGTCGCTTTTGTATGTATGTCTGCGTCGCAGTTTTCATTACTGCGATTCTCTGCTTGATTTTACTCAAAGTTGTTGTCGGTAACCCTTTTTCTGCTAACCTAAATTCTAACATAGCTACTCATTTTGAAAAACTCTCGTCTTTCCCCAAAGACTAAGAACCTCTCTGAAAAGCCTAAAGTTTTCGAACACTAATGTAAGCGTAACTGGGCAGTAATGCGAATAAAAACGTACAAAATGACATGGTGTGCTCTCAGATAATTTGTTTTATTTTCATCGCACTCCACCGAAACCAAAACGATATAAATATACAAACATGATCCGAATCAAATTTCGAAGCTCTCGAATATGAATCCTTCAGGCGACACTTCCCGTCCACCGTACGTCGGAATCCAATCAATCCAAGTCGACCCTACTCTCCGGGATCGCATCTGCTGATTCCGTCCATCCTTCTTCTGTCGACACACTTGAGAAACAGCTATACATTTTTCCACACATAATGTGTGCCACTTGTACGTCCTAAAATACTTTGATGCGCTTATTATGTTAATCGATACGAATAACTAATACATTTCTGTGTAGAATGCGAGAGTATCTCTGTTATCGCTACGCAACTTTCACTATCGCATTGGTGCGCTATAATTACATAATTAAACGAACTTACCTTAAGTGAAGTTCTATTGTAATTATACGAAGAGCTTAGTCCGAGATATCTTCTATATTCACTATGTAGTTTCACAATCCTCGCATTGTGTGTACCGCGAATATTTAGAGGAAGCGAAAAGCTTCGTATCCAGATCGGAAATAAGGCAGTCTGCTGTCAACACTATATCTGTAAGTCATTCTTTTCAGAGCATTAGCATATAGGCTTATGATTTCCAACCTGACTCTAGGGATATTATAATCTATGATTATAAATAGGGTGGGTGGGAGAGTGATATCTCGGACTAAGCTCTTCGTATAATTACAATAGAACTTCACTTAAGGTAAGTTCGTTTAATTATGTAATTATACTCAAGCTTAGTCCGAGATATCTTCTATATTCACTATGTAGATGTTTAGAGAATTGTTGGAAATCATAAAATAATGGTATAGTATTTAATCAAAAAACAATATAATAAGAATCAATTTAATGTGATTTATCACATCAATTCCACGACAGGTACCTATGTAATTTTAATGTTTTAAAACTATGCACTAATTAAAAATTAAACCTTAATGTTACAAATGGTTTTCGCAAAGGTATAGTTATCATTTTCTATACTTAAGGGTCTATTGTAGTGATTGGCAAATACACTTGATCCTGCTGACCATCCAGCAGATTTAAATATACAATCTAATGTTATACCTTCTCTACACGCCAGGGAAGTGGACGCATGGCGCGTAGAATGAGGGGTAAATTTCTTAACATCAATACCACACTCAGCCATAACTTGCCTTATCCAGCGACTAATTGTTTGATTACTGGCACAGTTATATGGTTTTTTATAACATATTAGTAGCTTATCAGAGTTATTTGAGTCTACTTTTCTGAGTGCCCTAGTCTGGTCCATGTAATGTCTAAGTGCCGATACGGGGCAAATTTCCGGATTGGTATCCAAGGAAGGAAGCTTTATTACGACTTGATCCCTACATGGAGTCATAGTTTTTAAAACGTCGGTAATCGTAATTTTTACACCGTTTTCCGTAAACTCTATGTTGCTCAATCGGATAACTGACAATGTTTGAATACGTTGAGCAGTTGTGAGAGCTAACAAAATAACCAATTTCTTGGTTAATTTTTCTAAGTTAAGGCTACTGTTTGGTGACCAATCTTGGATATAACTCAGGACAACAGATGGATCCCATGTGTCATTATACTTAGGCCTAGAGGGTTTTAATTTGAAAACTCCCTTAAAAAATCTCTTGATTTGTATATCTGCTCCTAAACTTGTATCTATGATAAGGGACAGCGCTGAACGGCATGTATTAAGGGTAGCGTACGAACCGCCTTGTGTTAATATTTCTGTGAGAAATGTTAAAACTTTAGGTATTGACAACTCATATATGTTTTCTCCATTACAATATGACCACCATTTTTTAAGTGCTGTTGTATATTGTTTAATAGTGTTTTGTGATAAAGAAGCTACCATGACTTCTATTGTTTCGTCAGGAATTAGTTTTCTCCGGAACGCTTCCCTGATAAGATGCAGGCTCCCAGGGAAAGGCTGTTGTACAAGGGGTGTAGTGTTCTGAAAGGTGATATTAACAAATCCTTTGATGGTAAGAACTGTAACACTTCTGAAATTGCTAATTCAGCTATAAAAGGATACCAGGGTTGTGAGGTCCATAGAGGGAAAACTATGATACCTGTTGCCTTATCACAAATAATTTTTTGTATACATTTTGGAATTAACGAAAAAGGAGGAAAAGCATAAAATAAGTTGAATTTTGACCAGTCTATAGTAAAAGCATCAATATTCTCTGCATGTGGATCTCTATGCCAAGATATATATCTATGGCATTTTTTGTTTGCTCTGGTTGCAAACAAATCTATATCCGGTTCTCCAAATGCCTTAGTAATTTTTAAAAAAGTTTTATTACCTAATTCCCATTCTGAGTCTATATTTTTTATTCTGGATTCTTGGTCAGCTTCTTTATTTTCTTTTGACTTGATGTAAGAGGCAAACAACCATATTCTACGGACCTCACACCACTGCCATATACTCCTAGCTAAAGAATTGAGCTTTGGGAATTGTATACCCCCCATCCTATTAATGTATGCAATTGCGGTGGTATTATCTATTCTCAACAATATCTGACAAGAGTTTAAATCTTTGGCAAAACATTGTAAACCCAGAAAAGCAGCTAAAAGTTCTAGGAAGTTAATATGGTTTTCCTTATCTTTAAGAGTCCAAAAACCATTTGCAACTTTACCATTACAGTATGCTCCCCAGCCTGTCCTTGATGCATCTGAATTAATTTCCAAAGAAAAATTGTACTGCCTAATTAGATTTTTTGATATTATAATTTGATTTTTCCACCATTTTAAATCATATTTACAGTCATCCTTGATGTTCATAATTGCATCAAAGTCATTTTTTGATGCACATAAAGCCTGATATTTTTGCTGTTCAAATGTTTTAGTGTACAGAAAACCATAAGGCACAGCTGGGCAACATGCTACAAGGGTACCAATAAGTTTTGCAAATTCTCTTATTGGACACTGATCCATTTTGGTATATTTATTAATCAATAAAGAAATTGCTTCCCTCTTCTTAGAAGGCACTGACAATGACATTTCTCTTGTGTTTACTATGAAACCCAAAAACTCTGCAATCTTGGTTGGCACAGTGACACTCTTTTCTCTATTTATAATAAAACCTAGGCATTCTAATAAACTTATGGTCACTCGACAATTTTCTAGACATTCCTGATAAGAACTACCAATACATATAATGTCATCAAGATAAACAACGGATTTGTAACCTTTTCTTCTAAGAAAATTTATAACTGGTTTCAACAACTTAGTGAATGTGAATGGAGCAGTACTTAGACCAAATGGTAAGCAGTTAAACTCATACATTATATTCTGAAACCAAAACCTTAGATATTTTTTATCTTCACCCATTGGGACCAAGAAATATGATTCCTTTAAGTCAATGGTACACATAAAATTATTTTTTGAAATCAATTTACAAAGTGTTCTTATGTCTTCAATTTTAAAATGATCTGTTGAAATAAATCTATTCAAACATTTTAAATTTAAAATGAATCTTACTTCCCCATTTGATTTGGGCACAGTAAAAATCTTAGAAAAATATTGTCCTTTTCCTGCTACACAGTTTGTAAGTACTCCAAGTTGTTTAAGTCTATTTATTTCTTTCAATATTATAATATTTTCATTTACAGAAAACTTTGAATTTTTTGGAACATAATCTTGGTTAGGAGCCTCTAAAAAGGGTATTTTATAACCTTTGAGCCAAGATAAGACAGTTTTGTCTTGTGTTATCTTTAGCCAGCAAGAATAAAAGTGCTTAAGTCTACCAGCAAAAGTATTTACCTCTAAGATTGTCGAACAGGTGCTTTGGCTGGAGGACGTTGTGGGGGTCTCGGCTTGTAGTGCTGTGGCTGTTGATATCTGCCCCCCCCCCCCTGTTTGAACTGAGTCATACTTGCACGAGGAGGGCCCCTGAAGTTTCCCTGTTTCTTGGGATAATTTTGAGGCTGAGTTGGTCGATAAGATGAAGTATTCTTTCTATTAGTGTTATTTTGTTTCAAGATGGTGCCAGCAGATTTTTTAATTGCTGTGGCAGATTTGACATTGTCATTAAATTTTTCACCAAAGAGGAATTCATCACGCTCTTGGTTCTCAACTATCTTTCCTACATTTTTATCAAGATGTGGAATTACCAGCTTTTTTCTAATGATTGTGTCTTGATGATGGAGGTCTGTCAACAAGCGTGTAACATCGCTTATAGTTGAAATTAGGTTTATCTTATCAACGTTCCCTTTAATTAATTTGTCTGTAGCAGACAGCAAGGCCGCTGTTGCGACACCAATTTGCTGTTGGCGGTCTTGGACTCGCTTGTCTCGAGACTTCATAGCCTCATTTAGAAGTCCTTCCAGCTCCTTGTTAAGTCTTGGTGCATCTAATAGCTTGATGTTAGAGGGTATCAAGTATTTCTTTAAAAGATCATCTTTCACATCGAGTTTAAGGCCTTTAGTAATAATATTTTCAACTCTTTTTACAAGCTCTGTATGAATTTCTGGCCCATATTCCCTTTCGGTGGATAGGGTTTGGCCTAGGGCCTTCATAATGGAATCATCCAACACTTCTACTATCACAGGGTCTTCTGTGTTATCTATACATTCAGCACCTAGAAAAAATATCAAACCATGTTTGATTTACTTACACAGCTACCAGCTGTACCTTATTACATGTATTGACTACAAGTATATTGCCAACAGCTACCAGCTGTATGTATTAAGGTATTAGGAGTATACATAGTGCCAACAGCTACCAGCTGTATGTATTAGATTGCTACCCCTACATAATGCCACCCCGTGGCAATTTAGTAAAGAAAAACTTTCCTTTACCAAAATTAATTTGGATTGACCTCACAGCCAGCGGCAGTGAGTCATGCAAGAACAGCGTTCTTTTGTAACAACGATAAACCCAGCAGGATCTCACTCCAGCGGAGTGCCTGTATGACGCGTAGCACGTGTCATAGAAAACAGGGACGATCACTACATTATATGTTCTTCTTGTAAAAAACAACTTGCCTGCAAGCTCTGTGATGGGTATTTCGTTATCACCCGCATCACTTTCTGCCTCGCACGACGATAATGGTATTGGCGAATTTGGCGATGGCGACGAAAACTCTGGTGATGTTAAACGATTTTCACTCCTCTTATTTTTCTTTAATTTCTTTTTCAACTTTTTAATCTTTCTATGGTACCTTTCTTCTTTGCATTCACACTTCCTTTTAGGCATTTTTAACGTTGAAAAAACTTCAATAAGAAGAATTGCAAAAAACTAAGTTTTAATTCTGACAAGTACACACGGCGCGAAAATAATGAATGACTTACAGATATAGTGTTGACAGCAGACTGCCTTATTTCCGATCTGGATACGAAGCTTTTCGCTTCCTCTAAATATTCGCGGTACACACAATGCGAGGATTGTGAAACTACATAGTGAATATAGAAGATATCTCGGACTAAGCTTGAGTATAATTGCAGATAGATCTGTTTTATATTAACACAATTAAGTATCGTCCTGACCTTCGCCAGTGCTTGCGTCAGTAACCTCAAAAACTTGACTCGTTTAGCGCGTACATTAATACGCAATATATATATTGGTGCTGTTTTTCTGGATACCATGTTCCAGTTGGCTGGTTTTCAAAGTCTCTGTCTAAAAATCCTTTAGGATTTAGTTTGTCTAAAACAAATTATTTAAAAGTTCCTTAGTCAAATCGTCCAGTTTGTATCTTTTGGCAGTAGCTCTTCGTAGGACGTCCTTGGATACAGCAAGTTACTTTTGTCGAGCCTCCTAATACTTCAATCATCTGCAGAAATAGTTTCGCTCGACATGTAAACAAAACACAGGCACATGTCCAAGATTGAAACCATTTGAAACGCCTCGCATAATGTAACTGAGCTGTCCAAAACCAATGTCTTGTTCATACCGTATTACGCATATCCGTCGATCGTTTTGCACTCGTCTAATTTTGTCCCCTCGTTAATTCTCGTAACTGCTCATAATATTACGTATGCGCCACTTGTATTAAAATATAGTACACTAGCTATTACCCGCGACTTCGTACGCGTTAGGTTTGTGATTTGCCTTGCCAAATAGCCGTTCAATTTTAATGCATGTGATGACAGTTGTCTGCTGTCAAACTGTAGACACAATATTGTTCAGGCCCCTAAGTTATAAGCGTGATAATATATTTCAGTTTCCAAGATGAAATCTATCGCTTTGTCAAATTTCATTACGAGCCGATCGGCAACATACATACATACATACAAACAAACAAACAGTTACTTTTACATTTATAATATTAGTATGAACTGAACATTGTTTCTGATTGAAAAATAGGTCAAAAGCTTGTAAAACCAACATTGGCGAGATCTAAACCGAATTGCACAACGAGCATCTTACAGTCTCTGCGAGAGTATTTGATTAATGTCTCTCTTGTGGAGCAAAAATATTTATGCAGCGGTCGTCGCTTTGACAATCGAGCTAATGAATTGTCCATTACTGTTAACAGCGCGTCATGCTGTGGGCTGGCCTTCATACGTCATGGCTGCCAATACGCCCTGAAAATACCTACACTATAAGACATATACGCGTACTGAATGAATATCAATTGTCTAAATAGAGCCTCCAAACCAACATCGATTTTCAGCTGTCATCGTAAGGTATAAAGTATAATAAATAATCTCCACCGTTCTTCAATGCTCAACACATTGTATTGTTCATTTTATCGCGAATGTAAACAATATAAGCGTCGCTGGTTGTAACTATAACATAATATCTTGATAAGAAAATGAACAGGTCTTATCTTTGTGGATTTGTATTCATCTACTTAAATAATGCAGCTATTTACATGAAAAGTTGGAATTTTAATAGTTGAATTAATAACGTACATTGCGCATGCGATAATTAATTAAAGTTATAAACATTATTTGCGATTGTATTGTTTGTCGTTGAATTATATATGGACTGGGCACGACTGAGATGACGAAGGCCCAATCCCTTTTGAGCTTTTAGAAGAAGCTCAGTGTCCCAGTTTGAAAATCTCATGATAATTATATGCTGTTTACAGTACTGTAAACGACAGGAACACATGATATCTTTGGTTTAACAGATCATGGATATACACCACAACGGTAGTCCAAAATTTTCCATAATCATCGTTTCACTGCCCTTGGATCGAATCGATCGATGAAACGGATCTTAAACGGAATGCTGCTATGAAATGCCAATTAATTACATTTCTGGCTGTTCTCTTATCCTTCATTTACGTGAAAATCGCCAAGATTTACTATAAATAGGGGCAGCGCATCATTGTTTGCTTTCTCTATTTCATGTGGGTGTTCCACTGACGTTCATTGCGTTTGCGCAGCTCATCTGGTTTATTTAAAGTCAAGATTTTTAGCTCATTTCGTTTTACGCGTGTTACAAATTAAAATAAATCATCGTGGAAGAAATTTTGGAGGGAGTTTACGTTTTGAAAACTTTGATTCTAATGTCAAGGAGTTTTATTTTGTTTTTACTCTAGGAACTAGTTTTATTGCAGCGGCTGGTGTTTTAAATCTGTTTTGCACTTGGCGATTATATGCCAAGATCAAAGACGTTCTGAGATATTTATAGAATTACACATTTCAGATGTTCTGTAAGGTCTACCCACTGATGTCTTTCAAAAGTGCTTAATACTTTTGAACAATTATTCAAATTGATTTGGCTTGGTCGGAGAGAATCTTCAGGAATAATATTTTTAATTGCAGTACAATCGACCATGAACGGCCTTTACTGGTCGTTTTAATATTATGCTGTCATGCGTTTTCCATTTACAATTCTAATTCAGTCAAACTGCTCTGCTAATTCACAAATTCCCCCAAATCAAAACTATGGGTTTTCTCAACATTAGGTCGAGCAGGAAAGTTCTTTAGGATAGTTTCACTCCCAACAGTACACAGACATGACAAACAGTTTCCAAATCTTTGAGAATGTGGAGTTTTCTAACATAAAATATAAACATTCTACTGACATACTTCTTTCTAATGTTTACTAATAATCCAGTTTACAAGAGCCAAGAAAATTATGTTGCCATTCCAATATTTAATCTTATTTCAAATGAGATCCACAAGATTGGGCGATGCGTTTACTGTATAAATATCCTTACATATTTTTTTTTTTTGACAGATACTACTCATTATTTATTAGTTAATAACGACTCTCCAATAAATGCAACCCGGTCATCGGTTCACGATAACGTAACGTTAGTTGCGGCAATTTATTGTTTAATTGTAGGAAACTGACTGTAATTCGACAATACACAATACGATTTAGAAATCCTATTCCTGTGCGATTAGTTTAGCGACGTGGCCGCCACTGTGTACACGCGTACAACTATATTTACGATCCACCAGAGTAAAGTGCTACCGTATATCATATCTTGTACGTAATCCCGCTCGGCATCCTGAAGTCTTAAACTAAATATACTGAAGATATTTTAATTGCACCTTAATACCCCAACTTTGGCACAGCCGCAGTGATGTCACACAATTTACTAACAGATAAGGACAATAAAATGTTTAAAGAATTTAAGTGAAGTGGGTTACAATTACAAATTAATTTATGCAGTAGATTGCGCGCTCTGGATCGAGTTACTGTCTCCGTCGCCGGCTCGTCTCACTAACGAGGTTTGCAGCCGTGACGCTTTCCCAGAAAAGTCTGCCTCACCTTGTAAACTTTTCAATCTCGTGCTCTTTGATATTGATTCCAATTTCGAAGTGAATTTACAAACAAGTCAACAAGGGACTCGATTCTCCGCCGTCCGGAAATGGTCCTTTCCAAATTTGTGCCGGGCAATACTTTCCATATTTAATTTGTTTTCTTCCTCGTGCGTTGACATATCGGCGCATTGATATGACTCACAAAATGGTAAACTTGCAGAGAAAGTTTGCCGTGTTTTGACCAAACCAAGAAAAGTGATAGGTTTGCCGGTTCTCGCGAAATACGAGCTACTGCGCACTGCAGTGAAACTTTTTATGTGGCATGATAGTAAAAGTTGATTGTTCTTGGAATCACAAAGCGGTTTCATTGTGCTTTAGCTCGTCTTTGTGCTTTCATGTTTGTCCAGCTTCGTGTGACGAGAAAATTAATTTTTCAGTTTTATCTTTAACATGCAGTTGTAACCGATAGCTACAGTTCAGTGCGCAGTGATAACAGGAATGAGCCAGTTTCAGTGTATGTGATAGTGTTGGATAAAGTGTAAAATGTTGGTGTCAGCCGCGTCATCGGCGAACCTGACCAGCCACTCTCTTTCCTCGATGTTTCGGAGGCGCCGAAACCGTTCACCCGTCACGGTAAGCTTTGATGTCTAAAAATAAACAGAGATGCGAAAATGTAATCTAGTATAAACTGAGTTTCGCACCTTTTACGCTTCTTATGAATAGTCAATAGTAAAATTAACATAACAGTGTTACCAAAATCAAGTTCAGACAAGCCACAATGGACAGTGCATTTAAATATCTTGCATTTTTGTTCCAAAAACGTATTCATGGCCCACAAATTTTGATCACAAACTTACTACGATAGAAGTTGACATGGATTTTGCGAGGTTTTGATTAATCAAAAAGTAGGCAAGCATCTGGAATTCCTAATATACTTTGATATCTGTCTAAGAGTAACGGTGGATTTCTACGTCACAGCCAGACTGCGAGTGCCATGATTCCATTCGCTTAACATACACAACGGAACATTCTGCTCAGAGATTACGTTTTTTAGTAGCTTGATCGTAAAACTGTTATAAATTAAAGTGAAACTAGTGAAACTTAACCCTATTTAATGGTGAATGATTTGTTTTAAAATTAACTTAATACCCGAAATTAATCAATAAAAAGATGAAATGATAACCGTGGCACAGCTGCAAGACCGGAATCAAGATTGGGATTGACACTCATCATCTCATTCATCTGCATCCGTTTAGAGTAGACTGGACGGCGACCCCAACGTTTAGGAAAAGGCCATGATGATGATCTGTCATCTATTCCGATTTCAGCAATATTTTTTTAAACAACAGTTGATAATCACTTTCATATGTTATGTCACGTTTGATTGCGATCATTGACAGATTCTGATAACGGAGTTGTTTGTAAAACGTCATTGTTACGTCAAGTGCAAGGGCACACGCGAGATTGATTCATCAGTGCAATTTATCTCAACGTCCTTTGTTTATTAACCGGTGTAAAGTATTTGGCAATATTGTTTAGGTTCTAGGATCTCACGATGTTTTACTTCACCGTTTTAAAACCACTGGTGATGAAGAAATATGCCTTACTTCGTTCGAAACTCATGTCAACAGCTTTATATTCGGGGCCGAAACCACTAAGCCAGTACTGCTCGTAAGCAAATCAAGTATGGGTTAATTACCTGACTTAAGAACTGAAGGAGCTTTCGTTAGGCAGCTGGATCAAGGGCTTGATTCAGAAAGCGGTACTCTTGGACACAGCTCGAATCGTTAGGAGGTTTCTTTCGCTGGAACTCTGACTGCCGGTAAGTTGAGCCCCGGCGGACGACTTGGTTCTTAAGTAATATATAAAAATTACTAAAATGTATGAAAGATAAATAAAGAAGCTTAACTAAATAAAGAATACAAATTCATGCGTTGTACCTGAGATAACATTGTTTTGCTATGATAATTCGCCAAGTGCGGCACTTGTATGGACTTAAGGAGGTATTACATAAAGGTTTGTGGTGACGTTTGATTTACGCGTTCGGGTCGCCCACGAGAAAGTGGTCCGATGAGTCTGTGACATATTTCATATTTAATATCCACGTAAGTACATACACTTATTGGCTACATATTGGCTTTTTGGAAATATTCAACACTGTTATCTTGTTGTGCTGTTGTCCACGACTTCGTTCGTCTGGAAATTTTTTGATGTATGTATATGTTCCAGACTAATCTACCTGTATGTCAAAATTCATCCAGATCTTTTCAGACGCTCTGGCGTGATTGAGTTACTAACATCAATCCATCTTTCGAATGTGTAGTTGCCTCCACGTAAATTGTTTATTTACAAAAACGTGTCAGATACCCAAATTCCATTCCCCATTCAATTCCTGTATCGTGAAAAGCGCGAGCTTTGCCAGATAATCTTGTGAGCAAATAAATTATTCTTAGTACCTTTTTTATTTTCTAGCCTGCTCTGTCCCACTCCTTAAATTTTTTCGAGAACCAGTGTGTATTACTTTTAGTTCTGAGGGAACCTTTCAAGTTCGTCTCACCATCTTCGTGGCCATCCACAACCCCGCCTCACTGTCATACCACCAATTTCCTGTTATACTGTCCCATAATTTGTCCGGCATGCGGCAGGCATGTCCTTTGCCCAGCGTTTTCCCAACCACGATGGGATCAGCGTCCAGTTTTACCGGATACAGCTGAACACCAGTCTATAACGTATGTTCCAAAATAAATACATCATCAAAAGGCCTGCAAAGCGGATTTTCCCAATAACTCTTGGTTTAGTTGTTATTTATTAGTTGTTTGAGTTAGAGAGCATCGTTTGCCTTCGATGTTCATGGTTGTTATGATTATGTATGATGCTATCCAGAGCACTTCCTACGCTAACTCCCTAGTAATGCAGTATCCTTATGTGTGAAGCATAATCGTAAACTTGTGGCCTGACTGGCGAGTAAAGCCAAGAATAAATTGAAAGGAACTATAGTACGCACAGCGACCAATCAAAAACTAATAAATGTAGATCAGTCATTGTACGTGAAATCGATATAAGCGAGCCATGTTATACTGGAAATGCATAGCTTGATGTGTGTATAATGCAAAAAGGCAGTCTCAGTCAGAATTATTATCTCCGAAACGGCTGCAGCGATTTTGGCGTTACTTTTTTATCTGATGCTGCTCATGTTATAAGGAGTCATTTAGGGATCTGTGCAAAAATAAAAACTCATGAAATTTACAACGAAATCCGATTCGAATAGGGAAGTAATATTTAAATAACGATTTCATGTGGACGAAATTTGCCGGCGACAGCTAACGTCCAATAAAACACGTGACACCAGAGATAATGTTTAGAAGCTTTTAACATTGAAATGAAGACAAACGATACAGTTTCTTAGCTATATCTATCCGCGGGATGCAACGTGATACACACATTACGCGAACATTTTATCGCCGCACGTTGAAACGCCGTAAATAAATCCGCACCTTTACTCCTACTAACAAAGTTATCGAACTAGACGAGTATTGATTGCGTACTTTTTACTGTAACCTTGACATTGTATATCTGATTGGCCGTATAGATTGTTACCTGTACCCTCCCACATAGCCTTTCATAATTTATTTAGGAAAATCGATTTTCATTTGTGACTACTTGAAGTACTGAAAGTTTGTTTTGTTTATTTGTTTGCGCTTGTTGGATATGATTTGATTGAGTGCTTTTGACCTTTGAAGTTTCTCTGAAGCAATCATGTTTTTGTTTGCGTTCGGGAAAAACCAGTCGCTTTTTTCATCTGGGGAATCACTTGGTGCAAAATGTGTAATTGATGGAATGCACATAGCGGTCCCTGGTTGTCATTGTCTGATCGATGACGCGTTCCGTTCATATTCTAACGGAATACATAATAGGTGCTGCATCAATCATTGTCAATAAGCCTTGGTATCGAACCCGTATATAATTCCACGCTAGAAATACATTGACATTTGTGGGGCTACTGTTCTCCAGAAAGCGCAAATGTTTACAGTATCGGTCTCCGCCCACAGCGTTGCATCTACAAATCTAGACTGTTCTATTATAAATTCTCTTCTGGTTTGTTTTTAAAACAAACCCACATGTATTTTTCTTTTTAGAGTTCCGTACCTTAAAAGGAAAAAACCTAACCCTCATAGGATCACTTTCTTGTCTGTCTGCCTGTCTGTCAAGACCTTTCATCTCGGGAACATGTGGAGTCTGTGTGTACAAAAATCAACCCTCTACACACATACAAATCAAGTCTACACAGTCAATAGGTATGGCTGTTGATGTCGCATGTTTGTACGGAACTCTCAGTGCGCGAGTTCGACTCGCACTTGTCAGGTTTTTACTTACATTGGCCAGTGCAGTTTAGAGAGAATGATCTTTTTCTGCCAAAATAATTCACTATATGCCATTTTCAAGATGCCTCTCATTATCTTGTGAAGTCTTTATTTCCCCGTGCCACTCTATTTTTCTTATAAAATAACACGTGTATTTATAATTCTTGCCTACACACGAAGTATGTAAATTATGTTTACCATTTCATAGTAAAACACATGTTATTTAATTGATGTTACGTAAAATAAACTTTGTATGCTTCAAGTTATATACGGTGTCGAGTATTGCATTGTATTTTTTCCGTAAAAGGAAGTGATGACAAACATTACACGAATAAAATAAAAATGTGCAAGTTTGTATGTGTGTACACATAAATACATAATATGTTTGTTCTTATAATCACTTAAAACGTCTTAACGGATTTTGATGACATTCGGTATACCGATAGATAGTTTATAGTCTGGATTAATACATGGACTTTTATCCTGGTAACGCGGGTGATTCCGCGGGGCACAGCTAGTAGATTAATATTTTCTTCACTATCATCACCTTGCTTTTCTAAGTTATCTAATACTTCAGTTATATTGGCTTCCAATCTTAATTGTTAGCAAGCAACATGTTTACTTTTATGTTTGTTTAATCAACACTCAAAAATGGCTGAAAGGATGTCCATGAATTTGGTCATACAGCTGTATACCCTGACTACCACGTTGGATTAAATTAACCTTGGAAAGTTTCCCCAAGGATGTGACAACAGAAATCCCACATAAAAGCAAGTCAAACAATAAAATTCAATGTCTGACTGTGTTCTATAAGTGTCTGCAGTACACAGCTTTGTACTCTAGAGCTTTCACCTTAAGTGCCACAGTAGCATTGACATTGAGTCCCTTTTGTTCTCGACCACGTATCTACTCTCCTAGTATTCCTAGTCTCCTAGTACAACTCGTTTTAACATCCTAGTGTATCCTCATGGCTATATATAGCTAAGTATACCTAGCTTTATTGATTTAAGACTAGAATGTAGGAAATATTCCACATGAAAATGTGTTGCATCTAGAATTCTTTGTAGTTTATTTGTGTTTGCGAAATTGAAGATTGATATGTTATTCTTTGGTTAATGGATAAATCATGGGGTGTTTGTGCTGTGGAAACTTCTGTAAAGGTAACACCACATTTGCCCATATCCCAGCTTTATTGGGGTCGGTTTTTAGTGCTACAAGATGGAACTGAATGCCAGTGTTTAACATGGAGCGACTGCGTATAATAATTATAAACCCAGTAAGTACTGAGTAATAGGGTACCCCTTGGTTGTTAGACTTTCGAACCATAGACTACACTACTGAAAAAAATTAAGGGATAAAAAAAAAAAATTGGGAAATTTTCTACTTTTACTTTCACCATTTCTCTTGAAGTTACGGCCTGTTGAAAAGGACATTGCCACGGGGCAGGTCCCTTTTGTGCAATCGTGTGCCTGATTGGAATAATAACCAAAAAATGTTATTTATTTTTTTGTGCGCAAATTATTTTTTTTACAATTTCTTTCACCCTGGGAATAAAGTTAATTATTATTAATAGTTAAACATTACATCGACATCCGTTTGATAGGTGTACAAAAAAAAAGTTGCCAGAAAACAAATAACTATCAAAAATGATGTATAGTAATCAATGGAGTAATCGATATCAAAACAAAACGATAATTAAAAAATATTTTTAAAAATAATTATTAAAGCTAGTTTACGTCTCAACATTTAAATATTTCTTAATAGGTATTTTGTGACAACTTCAAAGCCACCGATTTGGCATTATGTTTTCTCGACGATGAGTTAGAATGGTGTAAACCCTGTTTTTTTCATAGGTACTTATTATTGTAGCGTATTATATCTTGAATGCACGAAGACAGGTGTAGGCCAAGTATGAGTTTAATTATGTAAAATATTTAATTACGTAAACTAGTGGATATAGGTACTACTGCTTATAGTCTATGCGAGTAATAGCGATGGAATATGACAACAATAGGTTGCTTATTTTCATAATAAGTCTATATTGTTGATTAGATGTTCATAAAAGCGATTTACACATACATAAAAGCCTTACGTATTTTGGAAACGCCGTATTAACAAGAGTTTTATGCCCCGTTCCAATAAACAAGAACGACTCGTTTTGCTTTAATCGATAAAAAAACTGAAATCGATTTACTAATGGATTAAAAATAATTGATCTGGCAACATTTACTTGCGCATGTCACAGCACTTTGTTCAGAAATTCGTTTTGTTCGTGATTGCTTCGTTTAGATACCTACGTTGAGTTTTGAATCCCGTATTTACGTAGTTATTATTTACGATATTATGTCTACAGTATACCTAATTATGTCTTTATTACTTTGTGCATAAACATGCTTATAGTATGGAAATCTGCACATATAGTAATAGTGATATACCTAGTCTATGTCAATTTGTGATTATAACCTACATTTTTAAAACAGAAAATTAATGATATCTCCTGAACCAGGGTGAATAAATGAAAAAAGGTTTCAGATTTTGAAAATGCTAAGTTTTTACTATTAGGTAAAATAAAATACTTCAGGGCACAAGCATTTTCCACTGGGACCGAACTTCCTTTACAAAACGGGCAATCTCCTTTACCTAAAATTTGTTTTTATTTTGATCCCTTAGTTTTTTCCAGTAGTGTATAAACTTAGCAGGTGGTCGCCCATCTACAGACCCACCTTAGCAAACGCAGCTTAACCTTAATGTTCGACCCGTGCTGTTGTCGTTATTTAGCTACGGGCGCTTTCTGGTTGGTTCCCGATCTCATTATCGCGTCTGAGTCGGGATTGATTTTTTCATACATACCATAACAAAATTCATTGAAACCTCACTTCTACAAACAAATACTCATGTACTCATATCATACAATCGCCAAGGTGATCCACATTAAATATGTACGTGCTTCGATCTTCGATTTTCTTTTCATTCGAAGAAACCTTGACTCACAAGGACTCCAATAACGCACGAACCGACAATATCGCGTAGCATACCGTACAGTTTTAACGAAACTACAATGAGAACTAGTCAACTGTGGAAATTGCACGAAAATTCCTCTTTGACGATTCAGATAGGTAATCTACTCTTGAGAGGAGAAAGCATTCAACCAAGAAAAGGAAATGTGTTTTTACTGTGTGCGTAGAGAACCCTCGGATTAACTGAATTTTGTAGCACTTCTGCAAGTTTTACAAGCTGCAAGTTTGTCTACGTCATTTCGCATCTACCTTTGTTTAGAAATTTTCTCCGCACTAAACGTAATTCTAAAAGACCACAAATCATGGAGCACTGTGACGCTTCATCGTGTCATTTTGTAGAAAGGTTATCAGTATTTTGAAGTACCTTAAAAACGAAAATAACCTCCATTCAGGTTTTGAAAAAACTGTAGGTACCCAAAAATCGATAGGCCAGCCATAAAAATAATGTTTTATATGGAAAATAACACATTACACCATTTATTATGACGAGGGTAAACAACTAAAACTCCCGGTGCATAATAGTCTCGCAGTAAAATGAACGAATGTACGGAACAGGCAAATCTATAAATAAGGTTTTTGACATTTGCCAACAGAACCCTAAAACACAAAGTTTTGAATAAACTGTTATAAAACAACTGGCCAAGTGCGACTCCGACTCGCGTACGCAGGGTTCCTTACAAACTTGCGGAAAAAAACTACCTCTTTTGTGTGCGTAAACAGGGTTATATTTTTCAAAGCTCCAAGGGTCCACATTTAGGGGTTTGGAGGTTGTTCGAAAGAGATACCGCGGCCCCGGAACGTAAAGGGCAATAGAAGGAATATGGGTGGGTTTAAGTCAGTACAAGACTGGCACTCCCCCGCGCTCCGCCCAGGGCGAAGGAAGTTATTTGATGATTTCCGATCCGCAAAAAAGGGTTCTCATTCTTGAGTAATATGTTTTGGTCATTTCAACTCGATACGTTCGTTTGATAAAGAATCTTAACAGCCAGACAGGCGGATAACAAATTGATCCAGAACCCAAAAACACCAACTTAAAATAAATACAAATCCTTACTAATACAAACTTGTTTGTTTGTTAAGTCTTCACGCCTAAATGGCCCAACCGATTTTTGTTGAATTTTGGTACAGAGATAGTTGAGACCCTGGAGACGAAGGCTATTTTAAAGTGGGAAATGAGGGAAGAAAAGGGAAAACTTACCTTTGCTATTACAATAAATAAGGCGCAAGGGCAAAAACTACAGGTAGCAGGTACCTGCAATTCGGGAAAGGGGAACTGTGTTACCCCGAATTTAACGCGAGCGAAGCCCCGGCCAAGAGATACCGCGGCCTCGGAACGTAAAGGGCAATAGAAGGAACATGGGTGGGTTTTAGTCAGTACAAGTCTGACATGATCATCCAATGACTTCCCTCGCTCTGGGCGGAGCGGGGGGCTCCGCCCAGAGCGAGGGAAGTCATTGGATGATTTCCCACCCGAAAAAAAAAAAAAAAAAAAAAAAGCCCCGGCCAAAAGCTAGGCATTTCTAAACTATTATGAGTTTATGACACGGTCTATATAATTTAACCCCTAGTTGCTATAATAGTAGACATAATTCACTCAAGAAGTCCCTTCCATACACTATTACAGTTCTCCATAAAATCTCTTCGCAGCCACGATGCTGCCAACAATAATTACGGTCAAATATTCAAGCTGTTTTGCTTTAATAACATCATTTATATACAGGGGCACATAACATAAAGAGCTCGCATGTAAAATTACAGAAGTATGTAGTCGTAAAACTAACGGATGTCATGTTCTGTTTTGTTTCAGGTTTGCTATTAAAAGCTACAGATTTTATCAGTAAAATAATAATCAAAATAAATTAATTGCTACTTAGTTTTATTGTTTGATATACTGATATAGAACTTGTTAAATATTTAAGCAATTAATTAGCTGAAAGCTGTAAATTATTTCGGTATTGTTAATGAAAATGTTCCTTTCAGAATATTAATTTGGGCACGCAAAATCCTTAATTAAAGTAAAGAATGAGTAATTAATGAGATGTTTCGAAAGATAAATATCCTTGACACTTAGATAAGCTGGTACAAGTAAATATTTAGGAAAGTCTTTTGGCATGTTGACACCCTACGTGATATCTCTATCATATTATCACAGAAAAGATGGCAGAAACGGAATGCTGCTTCATATATAGGACGCTCTTATACGGAAGCAGTAGATCGATAAGCAGGTTTTGTTCGTATCTCTATCGTAAAATGCCTTTATAATACTTATAGCTAGAAAAGCCGACATAAAAAATAAAGGACACTTTACTTCTTGCAACCTTCGACGTTCGATAACCAATCAAGCTATGCAATACCAGATTAAGCGCCTCTTTAATTAAAGAGGCGATTTCCCGTGTAAATACGAGAAATCTAAACAGAGCCGCCATGTTATGCTAGAAATGTGTAGCTTGATAAGTGTATACACATTAATATCTTTATTGTTCTTTGAAAATAACCCCTCATCTCCACCGTTTTTACATCTCCAGACTCGTCCAGAGAAGCAGCACTCGGCCCTAGCATCGGGCCCGCCCCCTCCCGCGCCGATCGTCCCCCGCTCCGCTGATGGACCCCGACCGCCAGGCTGGAATGGCCAGCCCCGAAGACACGGATCCAGCAGATTCAACGTTCACAGTCACAACCAAGAGCTGGTGAAACTACCTCCTATTAAAGGTAAGTCCAGCTAATGTAAACTTTTTCGGTATAGATAGGTACCACGTGAGGCCAAGATTTAAGTAGTGTAGCAGTTAACTGGGAAATACTATACACCGCTTGGAAATACTCAAACAATCAATCAAAATATTTTTATTTTACATAGGCCTACATGGGCACTTATAAAACGTCGAGAAAAGATACTGGTCAGACTTGGGCCACTGACTACCTGGACTGTTAAAGATCTACGAATGACAGCCGAGACCAACAGCATCATCATCATTTTCCTGCCCTTGTCCCATTCTATTTGGGACACGTTTTCTTCTTTCATTCTCCTCTATCAAACGTCACGGCATCATTTACTCCGAGACCAACAGCATATATTGCTTAAAGAGACACAGAGGAGGAAAATATGTAATGGGTGCTCGACAGACCGACCTATGCAAGCATGTCTTATTAACTTGAAGATCGAGCCGTCCGGCTGTTATCATGAAGCCACGATCTACTGTGAATAGTCGTCCAGACGTTTCCTCATAGCTGGTAGGAAAGTTCGACGGGCCTATTGGTCTAGTGGTTAGTGGCCCTGACTGCTGAGCCGGAGGTCGTGGGTTCGATTCCCACCCAGGACAAACTTTGTGTGATGAGCATGATTGTTTGTTCTGTGTCTGGGTGTGATTTATCTATAATATGTATGTATTTATAAATTATATATGTATGTATATCAGTTGTCTGGTTACCATAACACAAGCTCTGCTTAGCTTGGGATCAGATAACCGTGTGTGAGTTGTCCCAAGATATTTTTTATTTATATTTATTTATTTAAAGTTGGTGCCTTACTGATGGTCAAGAATGCCTCATTACTTGCAATCACAACAGACATGCTGCATAGGTCTTATCAGAAAAGGAAGTTTAACATACATTATACTCAACATAATATGATTAGGCTATCGCAAAGCCGTTTTCTTTTGTAGCGGCAGAGATAAATCATACAAAAATTGCTGTATCGCTATAGCTATAGCGCAGGTGAGGAACTAATATCAATTTCCTGCATCGCCCTGTTGAGTTAGATGAGGACAACCCGACAAAAATAGTTGTGGAAGACACAACTCCCGTCTAGTCGAAAGGTCCTTGCTTTTCAAAGAGGGATGAGGAACTTCTTCACCATGTTCTTCATACTTTTGTCTCGGCTGACTTAAACACATGCCAATTGAATAGTGGGTTAGCGGTTTTTGTTGACTAACCCCTGCTATATTCTTGTCCTAACAATATTTAGCTGGGAATATGTTAGTGTCAGATGTCGATTAGGTTCATAATTGTGCACTTTCCGTTGTAAAACGTGAATGAAAAGGTGATTTATGTATGTTTTGTATATTTTGTCTGCTCTATATTGAGCTTCTATATTGCTTCGTGCAAATTCTTCATCAAAGAATGTAAACAAATGTGGATAATTCTACAGAGTTCTTAAATTGACTGTAATTTTCCCAAGAAAAACAGCATTGAATGGGTTGTTATGTTTAAATTACGGTTTAAATGAAATGTTTGATGACACAGTATAATGTTAAACTATTCAGTTTTGTCGCTCGATTCGATTGTTCATTCAAAATGCATAATAAATACAAGAACTGAAATAACATGAGTTAAGGGGATAACCCCTAACTTATTTTCGTAGGAATATTCTAAATTTGGGGTTTGTTTTCGCTAAGAATGCCTACATATTGCACTGGTGGAATTTGTTTGAGCTCTCAGCGCCGAGCATATAGTTAAAAATCCAACAACGCAATAATACAGGATCAAAGTAAATAAGCTAGCAAACCTCTGCAGACTGATAGATCCACAGATGATAGCTAACCTAGCAGAAGTAAGCAGCAGCTCAGTAGTGATAGCCTAGTATGTGACCGTCGGACTACCAAGTCTTAGGTCCCCAAGACACGTACGTTTAGTTTATTACATTCATATGCGTATTGTATAATTATTATCATAGGCTTCGTTGAAGGAAAAAATCGTGAGGAATCCGACCTGCATGAAACTCGACACTGTGATAAGTAAAGTCAGGGGCCCATAAGCGGCATAAAACTGACACCAGGCTAGGCCCTCACCACACAAGAAGAAAAGAACGCAAGCCAATATCTAGCTAAAATATTAGGAGGTACCTATGACCCAGTAGTATATTGAGTGCGGAGCTCAAATACTGCCATAAGTCGTGAATTATTGAATACTAGCTTTTGCCCGCGGCTTCGCTCGCGTTAAATTCGGTAGCGCCTTATTGATTTGTAATAGCAACGCTAAGTTTTCCCGTTTCTTCCCTCTTTCTCCCTCATATCCCACTTTTAAAAAAAAATAATAGCCTATGTCCGTCTCCTGGTTCCCAACTATCTCTGTACCAAAATTCATCAAAATCGGTTCAGCCATTAAAGCGTGAAGAGGTAACAAACAAACAAACTCACTTTCGCTTTTATAATATTAGTAAGGATTGGTATGCTCGCATTTGTTTAAATTGGAAGGTCGGCCCAAAATAACTGCAGAAAGAGATAGGCGGTTTTGTTTTGATAGGGCCACACGCACTTATTAGAGTCGTTTGACTGCTCAACCGGACTATATGTGGTGACCTTAATGAAATTAAGGCCCCCGGCCGGGGCTAAAAGCTACTAGAATATTCGATGACCTCACTCTAAGGGCACCCCCTGTGGGGTACGAGCCTCGGCTTAGGGGGTCATGATTGAGGGATAGGTGGATTAGAAAATTTTATTTTTTATATAAAATGCCTTGACAGGCATGATGTTACACGGGTAACAGAGGTGTTCCTAATATGCACCCTCGTTTAGCTAGTTATAATTTAAGTCCCATTTAATAGAAGGCGAGCCTGCTGCCATCAACCGGCGACAATTCTAGGCTCCGTAGTCGCTACTGAGTAATAATACCTAATGGAAAATCCCAATAACACTTTGTCCGACCTGGATATTGAACCCGTGAGTACCTCACGCTCACCAGTCTCGCTTACGACCACTCGACCAACGGGGCAGTCAGAATTATATTTCTAAACACACCATAGAGTGCAAATCATTCTTAGTTGATACCTACCGCGGTTATTTTCCTACCGATAAAGAATGCATTATCAACATCACCAAATACAGAATCTATGCAATTATTATGTTTTTGTGACCTAGTGCGATAATTAGCTTGAGGTCAAAGCAAGTTGCACACCAAAGGCTAAGCTTAGTTAGTTTAGCTTAGCTAGCATTGCTGACACAGTTTTAACGAGTATGAAAAATTGTATCAGTTATGCGAGCTAAGCTAAACTGACTAAGCTTAGCTCTTTGTCTACAGCCCGCATAAAGTAAGGCAAATGTCGAGATGTATACTGACACTAATCTGCTTAACGACTTACAAAGCATTGCGTATGTCTTCGTTTATAAACGTAACCTTGCCGGTAAGCTGACTTACGACTGATATATTATTAGCTATAAAGCAAACAAAGATCAATAATATTGTATTTATAAAACAGTTCCGTGATGTACTGAGAATGCGCAGCCAGACTTGTTTCTGATACGTGTGTGGCGCCATCTACAAAGCCACATAGAAACTACGTACGTACGTCTTTACGTCACCCAAATCCTGCATCGCGCAAGCAGTGTTATCCGCTAGTATAGGATATAGTAGCTTATGCCCGCCGTCTTCGCCTGCGTGGAGTTCAGTAGTTCACCCAAACCAACGTACTAACAGAATAACAATTATCATTACATCACACCTGTTATCCCCGAAGGGGCCTGAGGTGTACCCACATTTCGCCATAAGTCCCATATAATAGGGGCGAGCCTATTGCCATCAACCTGGCATAAATTTGCCCGACCTGGGAATCGATCCTAGATTCTCATGCTCAGCAGTTGGACTTGCGACCTCTAGACCAACGATGCAATCCTGCATAAAAAAAAAAAACATTCAAATCAGCTCAATATTTTTTAGCTCCAAGACATACATATATCCTGACAAACTATTACATTTATAATACAGTAGTAAGATTCAAATACCAGCCAATAGCAGTAGCCAAGAAGACACGACACCCGTCTGTTCGGAAGATCCTCCCTATTCAATGGGGATGAGGAACTTCACGCCCTCTTCTCATATCTCTAAAACGTAAGGCGGGAATTGGTTGCCCGAAATAACAAGTGCCAAGTCAGAATCATTTGACCTGAGACTTCCACAATCCTTACTAATATTATAAAAGCGTGAGTTTGTTACGTCTTCACGCTTAATGGCTGAACTGATTTTGATGAATTTTGGTACAGAGATAGTTGGGACCCTGGAGACGGACATAGGCTAATTTTTATTTTTAAAAAGTGACAAATGAGGGAGAAAGAGGAAAGAAAAGGGAAAACTTAGCATTGCTATTACAATAAAGAAGGCGCTAGGGCAAAAACTACAGGTAGCAGGTACCTGTAAATCAGGAAAGGGGAACTGTGATACCCCGAATTTAACGCGAGCGAAACCGCGGGCAAAAGCTAGTATTTGTATAAATTTCACAGGCTTTGTTAGAAAGAAGGTAAAGTACAGGAGAAGAGCTTTGAAATTGTGTAAATTTCTTATTTATGGAGTGTACCGTCGAGATGCACCTCCTTTGCGGTACACCCCTCTAACATCGATTTTCGAACTCAACCCGTACGTAAACTGATCAAGAATTAGAACGCAAACGAAAACGTGGAGGATCTCTTTGAGAAATTATATTCTGTTTGATAATTTATTGTACCAGAAATCAGTCGTATGTACACTAATAAAAACACAGCTGCTTCACGAGTCCCAGTGACCTACAGTGCACAAGTGTTCATCTATATGTAAATTAAACTTTGAACCAACAGAGCCTGATCCGGGCAACTAGTGCCCATTCATTAATCGTTAGTCCATCGTAAAATTTGAATTTGACACACCTCTTTAACTTTCTTCCGACGTGACCTAGGAACGTAGGAACACGTATGTTATGACTCTTTGGACTGCTGCTTTTAGTATACGCTTTTATTTCTACTTTAAATTACTTGCTTTTACGTCTGCGGAGAAATAAATTCTTGAACCAAACATTTCGTACATTTACGACTTAGAAATATGTTAACTGGTTGGCTACGTCATTCATTTCTAATCTTTCACATAATTATGTGTGGAGAATGTCCGAAATTGCCTCAAGGTTAAGGACCCCTGGTGAGTACAAGTCGGAACTTTCGTGATTAATGTTCTGTACACACGACGACGAACAATCAAGCTATATAACTCCAGTTTATGCTGATCTCTCTTTGTACGGGAAATCTATACATATTGAGGCCATGTTACACTAGAACATATATCTTGATTTAGCGCCGTGTGTACCTGGTGGGTGTGCTTTTTATGCATCTCATCGTGAAATTTCTTTTGCATATCGTCTGAAAACATGTCGTGTATTTTTAATATCTGTAAACATCGCAATTATGAGAATAGTTAAAGCTAGCTATTGGCCGCGGCTTCGCCAGCTTGGACGTCGGAATATATGTATCTTAACGGAACAAAGAACCGTGATTAAAAGTAGCCTATTAACTGGCGAAATGTGGGTTTACTATTAGGTACACCTCTGCTCTCACATAACAAGGGTTAGCCCTATTTATCCAAGTTATACAATATCTGAGCGCGAAATTACATCAAAATCCGTTCAGAAGTTTTTGCATGAAAGAGTATCTAATATTATCAACTATGCCTGTGATGTGAGCTAGCGAACATTGAAATTACATTTTTTATATTTAATCCTGGCAACCCTTGGTAAAAGCACTTTTTCGTTTTCGTGACAAGCGCTTATTTTCACAAGGAAGGGTCCTGTCGGATGTCATTTTTCATGTTCGCCAAGGGATCCCATTTTCCAAGGGGAAATAGAAAAGAATGGGCTTTCACTTCGCCATGGGATCCGAAAACCATAAAATGTTAGTTCCCTCATATTTTAGTGTATTGGAAATCGGAATTATGCGTTAAATGTTAAAAAAAAATACGATTGCTAGCATGTGATTGGATCGTTTCATAAAATCTGTTGGTAAAAATCACTTCTAATAATTGGTGGAAGTGAGTCAGGAGTAAATTAGCGTTTTTAATAATAATCATAATACATAGCCCTGAATTATGATTATGACATTATCAAGGTTATATATTTTATAAAATTTTGTGTTGGATTCCCGTTATCGGTTTTTTTCACATACACAGTTATCGATGGAATTCATACAGTATGTCTTCTTCATAAAAAAAAAACGTTCCCCCACACTAGGAATGTCTCCTGTATCGTGGGTGCGTTTACAAACATTTAAACTCACATACACAAACAGCCAGACCCGGAACAACAATCTTTAGGCCATACAAATATTTGTTCCGTGCGGGAATCGAACCCACAACACGCAGCGCAGCAGACGATCGCACAGCCACTGCTCCAAACGTGTCGTAAAAACTGACCTTCAATAAAAAAAAAAGAAAATCTCCCTCATAGACAGACTTGAGCTGCCATGGTTGATTTTAAATAACCTTCGGAACCAGTTCGGCCGCAACAAAGAAAACCTGCAGGTTGAGAATCATTGATGATGACGCTGTTCTGGAGTGTACATGTGGTGCTGTTCCACATACCATGGTGTGCTTAACATCGGGTCCTGCGCGTTTTGTTGCTTGTTCATTAGAGGAACTAATCGAAGCTACTGAAGGTGTCAAACTAGCGGCTCAGGTCTGGGTCGTAACAATTAAGATTGCCGTCAGCAACGCTAAAATAAGAAGTGATTGATGCAGAAACTCGTGACTTTAGAAACGTATAATGTTTACAAAACAAGACATCAAGGAAAATTGCGCTGTGAAGTGATGTTTTAATTGAGAGAAACATGCCATTAAAGTACCACAACAAGATTATTATTTGTCACGGACTGCAGTAACTTTTTTTCCTTGTCCGTTGCGTATTTTCTCCATCACAAGAAAATAATTATGCTTGTCGCTCGACACGAGACGAGAAGAAAATGTTTTTAGTGTTGCCAGTGCTAAAAATAGTTGGTGTTTTTATGATATAGAATATTTATTTGTGATGTTTTCCTTGTTGCGTGCAGATCGTCACTATGCATAGTGTATTAAGACACTTCCGTAACTGACGGACAGCCAAAGTCTATTCTCACTAAGCAACTAACTACAGGAGGTATCACTTTAAAAATACATTTACATGTATTCTTAACTAGCTCATGTGTCGTGAAGTTCGATAATTGACCTGCGGTATCGTTATTCGAGATTAAAAGTATCCTATGTGTTAATCTAATTTATTAACGACCTATCTGTGTGCTAAATTTCATTCAAATCCATTCAGCAGATTTTGCTTGAAAGAGTAACAAACATCCAGACATCCATCCCTACACCCTTGCAAACTTTCCCATTTAAAATATTAGTAGTATTAGCTCTCCAAAATCGGTCGCAATAAACTTGTTTGTCTGACTGACTAAAATGAATTATGTTCATTGTCAGTTTATTTTTTCTATAGTCCATGCTGGGCCGAGGCTTCCCCTTAGTCTTTCCATGAATTCTTGTCCTGCGCCACCTCGAACCAACGTGGTATGCATCCAGGTGGTCACACCACTGTACCAAAAATCATCAAAATCGGTTTAGTTATTGTAGGCGCAAAGACGTAACTAACAAACAAACTCACGTTGGCTTTTATAATATTAAGTAAGAATTAAGCAACGAAAGTATCGTTTCATATCATCATATCAGACTGTTAGTCCATTGCTGGACTTAGGGCCGCTCCCCAGGCGCGTCTCTTAGGCGCGTCGCCCACACGACCAACAGTCGAGGCGCGGGCGCATTAGGCGCGTCGCCCACAAGATCAACAGTCGAGGTGCAGTTGACGCGCAGGCGCATAAGAGGCACGCCGCAACGAGATTTTCTTTACAAATGTCGTGTGGGCGACGCGCCTAATGCGTCCGCGCCTCGACTGCGCCTCGACTGTTGGTCGTATGGGTGACGCGCCTTAGCCCGACCTTCGGCTACGCGCATCCAGCTGCTGCCAGCTGCCCTGCGCAGATCGTCGCTCTACCTGGCCGGGGAGCGTCCGACATTACACTTGCCTAATCCCGGTCTTGGTTCATGTATCGTTTCGAAATTCGGGGATGAAGAAATTTCCAGAGCGTTTGATGCCGTCTACCTGTGTGTCAAGTACCTACTCGTAGGTAGCTTATGTTCCTGCATAACATCCTATCTCTGAGCCTTGTGGTCACAGCCGGACACCGCTGAGCATGAATTCCTGGGTTCGAAGCTAGGTCGGGCGGTCTTTTCATCAGGTTTTTCTCTGTAGCAGCAAGTGCAGCAACGGAGTTTTTTGTCAGTTTTGCAAAAGACTCGCCCCTTGTACATTGGACTTAAACATTATTGGCGATTGGCGAAATATTGGCCTCTATTAGGTACACTACACCTCTGCTTAACTTTCGAGGAATTTTAGTCGTAATGTTAAATCACAATTCGGGGGCGAGTTTAGGTTGAAAAAGGTCGCCCTTAAGAATCTTCGGACACATAATGTACCGCTACCTAATGATTCAGTAAGGTGTCTTTAGTAATTGAGCTGGGTGGGTAGGGCTCATGCGTCACCTGAACGTTACATCTTCTCTACGGTAAACATGTGACGTCATAACGCTTGTGGAAAAAACACAATGGAGTACATGCAGCGAAAAAAATTTGTGTCACCTCTAGGATTTTATTGATACATAATAACATGAAATTGGGTTTGATTTACGCCCGGTTCCAATAAACAAAACGACTCGTTTTGCTAACGGATAGTTAAATTTTGACATAAGTCTCATAGAACTTATGTCAAAATACAACTATCCGTAAGCAAAACGAGTCGTTTTTGTTTATTGTAATATTATAAAAACGAAAGTGAGTTTGGTTGTTTCTTACGTCTTGACGCCCAAATGGCCGAACCGATTTTGATAGTACAGAGATAGTTGGGACCCTGGAAACGGGTATAGGCTATTTAAAAAAAAAGTGAGATAAAGGGGAGAAAGAAGGAAGAAAAGGGGAGAGAAAGATATTTTTTTTTCGATCATCACGCGGGTTAAAGTTAGCGTTAGCCCAAAGTAACTATGCCACGCGGACGAAGTCGCGGCCGGAAGCTAGTTTTAGACAATAAATAAGACTGTTACACAACAACTTTTAAGTTTGACTCCGATATGCCACAGTCATTTGAAGTAAATGCGGAAGTATTTCCTAACTGTATAAAGATCGGATTCCAGTTAATGGATGACAGGAATTGACAGATCAATATCAATATCTTACTTGAAGATGGGCAGTTTCTATCGGACTGTACAATCCAGATACTGAACACTATACCCGTTACTAATCTCTGGTGATCAGACCATTGGGTTTCTGACTACGCTTACTGTCAAAGATCTTTAAATGACAGCCAAGCGGCTTTACGTGGAAAGGGAGCTTCACTCGTCATGTTTCGTCGTGTTAACGTAACGCTTCGAAAAGCCCGACCCAGCTGTCGATTGTAGATGTTTGACAGTCGATACAGACAGTCAATGGTCCGAAATTTTGACAGGCAGTTTTACCTAGGGGTATCGACTATAGTATAACCTAGTACTAGATGGGTTGTGGTGGTCAGTTAGACAGTCGCTCCATGTGAAATACGTATTCAGCTGTATCCGGTTAGACTGGAAGCCGACTCTATTATAGTTAGAAAAAAGCGAGGCAGATAATAAACGCACTCAGCAACATAAACTTCATAATTGTTAGCTAATCACACTCCTCATTATCTCATGTATGAATCGCATCGAACAAAAAACGCAGCACCGTCTCACGTTCAGAAACTACACAAAGCAATAGTTGAACAACATCTTGATTCTTGTTTCTCGATGGTATCATTGTTTATTTTTTCCAAGGCAAATGACAATAATCGTTCTGAGTCGCCATCGGTTTGCAGTACAACGCAGATAGCAAAATAATTGACGCCTGTAAATGTACTGCGGAAACAACCGTCTTTGATTTGGTCAAGGTTGAAGAGACCGTTTTCAATGGTTTACAGCATAGTTTTACTGGCTAAATTAGCATTTCTATGACTTTTAACCTCTTTGCTGAAGTTATGACGGGTGAAATCAAGCCAGTCAGCGGTACTTTTGAACGCAGCGGAGTTAAGATTTACGGAAATTTACACTTACATTCGTTGAAGAGAGAAAGGGCTGCTGCCCCCGGTACACTGAAATATCTCCTGGATTACTGCGATGTGTCCCGATATATTTTGCCTTTAAACATAGTTAAATTAGCAAAAATCTATTCTTCATGGGTCTCGTCTCGTGGCGCCCGACGCCCAGGGCCACTACCTACCACGACGGCTGGGTTGGTTTGAAGTTCTCTCCCTAAAACGTCCGGCCACCTCCTTCGCTAGCATAACTGCAGAAGGAGGTACCGCTTCCTATTCTCTCTCGTTCCGGACCATGGATGGACTGAACCAGGGCCGGACGCAAGAGATCGCCACCGTTCATGTTGCACCTCAGAGGAGCAAATCTTTCAATTATAAAAAAAAATATTTTTTTAGCGTAATTGGGCGTTGAATTCATTACAATATAAGTGTTCCTGTAGTTTTTCCTAACAGGTAAAAAGGTTCCGTAGAACTATTAACAAGACACCATTATATGAAATAAGAGACGCAGTTACGCAAAATTCGCGGAGACTTGGAGTTAGACGTGGAGTTGGGTACACCAGCCCGTTATACAATACAAGAGACTCAGTTATTGTACCAGTCATAAGTTCCAAAAGTTAATTACATCTTGAAACTCAAATAGTTTCGAAAAAGCTGGGCATCGGATTCGGAGAAATGGGGAAAACGTCGCGAGGAAAGTGTTTTAGATGGCAACGGACCGGGAAGACCAAAGAAACGATTAATGCAGCAGTAGACTATAGAACATAATTATGTTTAGGAAGATGGTGAGTACTGGAACGACGAATGACGATTTAATGAAAAGTCGTTATAGCAGAAACCGACTTGTCCGTCTCCAAATAAATTGGGATAAAGGATGGTGATGTCTGTGATATCATTCACAATTTCAATGGACTATCGTAATCGACTATCGAAAATTCTCAGTGTTTTGATAAATCCATATCTGTTTGAATCCACATTAGCCGTTGTTAAAACAACACAATAGGTGATTGTTAAAGTTCGCAATTATAGTACTAACGCTAATTGATCGATGAGTATTTTATACTCAACCTGCACTGTGCCAGTGGCTTCAATTAGTCTGCGCAGGTATATTATTCAATCATTTAATTTATCATCTCGGTTTGCTGTTGCGTTTTGTAAATAACATAATAATTATTTGTGAAACGCAGTACATAAAGAATCCGTAGAAATTAATTAATATTCAAAAGCAAGATGAATAAATCTAACATTTTCTCATCAAGAACTAACGCAAGAAAAGAAAATGTAGCGGTAAGCGTAGTACAGTCTAAGAGCAATTAAACTTATCTAAATTCATAAGCATTTTTTGAAAAAAGTTTTTCTTCCTTGAGATAACACCTATTTCGTAATAGTATGTTTTCCAGTGCGTATACATTTCGTTGCTCGCGACTGTATTTGGAATTGACATATTTTGTACCTCTTATTTCAAAACACTTCACTATTAACAGCGTTAGTAGCATCCAGTCGTGCAAAGTTAAACAGGCAGTAATAAGCCGCGTCGTTTTCCAACTGCTCTGAAAGAATCCCTAAGCGCCTTAAAGCGCTTTTCACGCTAAACGCCGTATAAAGTGGCATGTGTCCTATGCTTTTTGCTCGGCATCCCTTTGTGCCCGTGTTCCGCTTCCGTTCGCTTTTCACCGCTGCAAGCGAGCCTCTACGGTGAATGCTACTTCAGAGACATCGTCCTAATTCTTGCCAACGACCGCTTTGTGTGTCATTTGTGACGTGTTATGCGACGAAAATGACCTAATACCATCCGAGGGACTTATTAGGCGGGTTTGTTTTTGCCCCTTTTTAGATTTTGCTTGTGTTTGTGTAATATTTTGCGGTTTTGGTCAATTTACCAAGACAAATTAGTTTGATTGAGCCGTTTAATTAATTTACCCTTTAAGAATTTACTTTGTTATTTAAATCCAATGATTTGGTAATCTTTTGTAAATAGGTATTTATTGGTCGTAATTTTCATAACCTTTGGATATCAATCTGACTTGGGGTGACCTTGTATTGCGGTCATTATTTGTCCATCATCGTTTACCATAAATAAATAATCTTTACATTACATCTCTCTTAGTAAGTTTCGTTTGAGTATTCGTATCCTTAATTTTAACTTTCTGGTAGAAAGGGTAAGGTCCTCATTGCATTAGAATAATCCCTGTTTCTAAGGGGTCATTACCATGAATGTTTAACTGAAACATGTCCTCTAAACTTCCAAATTGAATTTAGTCAGGAACTTGGTAATATCGATCACTTCAGTAATCCGTAAGGGGGCTGAAAATGTAGGTTAGTGCCTATATCTTCACCCTCCTTATAGTTTTTATGGATGCAAATCATCGATCGTTAATGATTTTCATCTATGGTCAAAAAACTACTCTTAGCAATCGGGCGTTTTTCCTAAACTCCGGCTGTCGGATTCAAAATCATTTATTTTTTAAATATGGGTATTAACACCGAAGATCTTATCACACTAATATTATAATATTAAGGTGAAAGTTTATATGTGTGTGTGGTTTTTTTTACTCCTACACCCTCAAACGTGTGAATCGATTTGTATGGTATGTAGAGCTTATTCCCCATTATTAAGTAATAATGTAATATTAAAGTAATAATGGTTCTCGTTGTTTTATCATTATTGACATACAAATTAAAATGAAAAATAATCATTTAAAATTTTCATAAATATTTCTTAAACATTTGCTATAGTGAAGACAAATAAATGCCTCAAGTTGGTCCATCTCCAAGGTGCACGAAGCAACAAAATTCTCTCCGCATAGTATGCACAGTAAATGCCATATCCTGAGACATCATCGCGAATCTAGGTCGTTGTGCACTGCATGAATCGGCGCACTCGTGTGACCCGGAAATCTTTGCTATTTGCCTGTTCGATAATATACTCGTAAAACCTCCCATAACTTCTGAGCGTGTCCGTTCAATTGTTTTATGATATTGAAGATCATTTTTGACTTAAATTCTTTATTTTAGCTTTGACTGTTCCACTACTGGGTTTAGGCCTTCTCCAATTCTTTCCAACTCTATTCCTGTGCCATTTCGAGCTGGCTTTCACGGTACTTATCTTGGTCGTCTCACCACCGTTTTCTGGGCCGGCTTCGGTGGCGCTGTCTATTTCTTGGGACCCATTGTGGAGACTAGCCTAGCGGCCGAAATGACTCACCCAATACCATAAAAAAAACGTTCGTTGTTATCATTCTTGTGATGGCGATTTATTTGAAGTTGGCACAGCGTTTCTTCTTCTTTATTCTTCTGTAAGCCATCATCTCACCCCTTTTTAGCCGTATCTCAGTGCATTATGGTTTCTTTGGTCTTCTCTACTATAGACACCCACATTCATTCTGAAAACTTGCCCCACGACATTATCCTCGTTATTTGCAAATGATTATACTAGTGGCCGTAGATTCATACAAGCCTAAAAGCTCGGCTCTTGCTCTTATAACCTAACTCTTCATGATGTTAGGATTTTTGAACTGTCTGCTTGCCGCCCGGCTTCCCGTCTTGTAGGCACGCCACTGAATTATTTCACTAATACATTTTTACAGAGAACATTCATTCTCAGAATCTAGAGTGAATTTGTAATAATTTGAATTTATGACTCATTCATTGTTCCATCTATTATCACATCATGATTAAGCATCAAAGGACACAGCGTCCTTGAAAACGGTTCTACTTGTAATTCGTTCTATCAAACGTTTCCAGTACTAATTAAACTTGAGTGCTTTGCAATAGCACATAACTGCTAATATATCACCCGACACCACTGTACATGGTTCCGATGATACGACATGTTAGATACACGTGCATATAGCTGTATGTTATGGGTTTAGACATGGAGTATGTGTGAAAATGGAGTGATAATGTAACTTTCCAAAAGGTGTTACGTGCGTAAAACAATACAATCAGTCAAGTTTTGCTGTGAAATAAAGTAATAGTATATCAAGTTCACGTAATAATGCCTATTGTTAGTAACACTAAGAATGTTGAATTTTAAATACCTACTGATTTAAGTGTCACCATCTCCAAAGTGTTGGTTAAAACATGCGTTAATCTTTTTCCTTCCCTCTTTTTAAGTGGCATTTTTTAATATTACTGTATTTTCTTTTTCGAAAACAAATGTAGGCTGTTATGGGAAGTTTGAGTTCTCCATTTATTTATTCACGCATATTTTCCTTGACCTATTTTGGGTTCGATTTATACAACATATTCGTATATATCTCTCATGTGTGCCATCACTTTGAAGTGTGCCCATCCTGTAAAGGACAGCGATTCCTAATTAAGAGCATTAATTAGGGCACAGGTCATCGCCATTCAGCAGCTAATCTTGCTAATTTCATCAGTGACGACCTAATCTCCGCTCTTATCTTAATTAGGCTGACCTTGGAGTATTTGTCAAGTCTTAAAACCGTTTGTTTTTACGGTGTTGTTGACTCCTTTAAACTAGAGTTGATTACTTCATTAACGGCCTTATCTAGTTACACATAGAGTGTAGTTTGCTATACATACATCTTCCGTTGCTTTGCTACGGAGGTGGAATCCCTAGGGCAGTCACTGCGGTAAATTTAATGCGTAAGTCAACGGATTTAATGTTTTGACGAACATGAGATTTGAAATTTTGGTCAATTCAGTGTAGACATACATAAAGAGAGCATACCGCATAGTTTATGAAAGTTTATGAAATGAGTCCGGTTTCATCTAGAAATTTCATCCTCGAAAACTGAAATCTGCTTAAGTAAGTAAAAATGACTAAAAGTCTCCTTTGGAGATCTCTACGTTTATACTTTTCCGCTAGTTTCTGTTTCCGCATCGAAAGTTAGGACAAATAACTCTGACTTCCAGATATTTGTTCCGAGTCTGGCTGTTTGTCAGCTTTTTCTCTAACAAACAAACTGACAGATATAGCAAAAGCCTTGACATACTTCTTAATCACGCCACTGTTCTAAATATAGTCTTTATTTTTGTTTTATGTACTTCGTTTATCCGTTAGGGATAACAATAAAAAACAACCCGCCATATTGAAACGAAAAAAATGGCGTAAGATATCATAAAAGTTCGTGAAAAAGTGGCGGTGTTCCTTTATCATATGGTTTCACGGTTTTCTTTTAAGTTCTTATAATATTTGATAATTTCACGAGTTTTATCGACTGTTCATAGATATAGCTAGAATAGAAGTCTTTAATTAGACACATGAATAGTCTCGGGATATTTCATTAAACATTTATTTTTTCACATTTTCTATAAATTTAATCAGTACTGAAGGGGTTTACTGTACCATGGCAAGCCGATAATATCTAGAGAAGATGACGTGAGCAATAGCCATATTGGATGGCACTGAAACACGTTCCCTGATCATTTCGATCTGACCTCATTCCAGGTCGCATCATCGCGAGCATTAGGCGAGTTGTGGCCAAACGCAAGCCTATTTATTATTTAAAAAAAAAAACTAGTATTTAGTGCTCAATAAATCCACAAAGGTCAAAATGGAATCCTGAAAGTCAGTTGTGGTGTCTATCTGGCCAGTATTTCAGTTTCGTTTTCCACACCAATGTTATAAAAGTCATTTCCTTTTGTATCAAAGAAAAAGGTTGCCCATAGCGAGCCTCCTGTCAACATAAATTATCCAGCGGCACCCGCTTATGAAAGCAAATTTTCGGGTTGCTTCGACCCTTCCGCTTCGTTTCCTCGCTAAATCAGCACTTTAGCTACCATGGTGTATAAGGGGCTGTTTTGAATTGGGGAATCTTCTACCGCAGGTCTTCCATTTCCCATAGCGCTCTTTACCAATATTCTGGGTGAAAGTAACAGACGCACTACGTATTTAGTACCTAATTTCGAACCCCTCGCATCCTTCCATAGAGATTCTTAATATAAAAAAAAATTGTGTCTGTACTTTATCGATTCCGAAATGAAAAATGAGGTACTGGATTATTGGCATAACCTCACCCTCTTACATGAAACCTAAATGCAACTGCTGGAATGTATATTTTACACTTCTTGTCTTCGAATTCCACGTGATGTTTGTACAGAAACCCAATACAGTACCGGTTTAAGGTCCAGTTGAAAACCAGCGTCGGGCACTAGCTGCTCGGCAGTTTGCTGAACTGGGCCTATTTGGCGCAGCCGTGAGACACAATTACGTATTTGTTATTATCGTTTAGTTTTAAGTTTTTATCTCATTTTGTGTGCACTTGTGGCATGGGCCAAATAAATGATTTTTCTTTCTTCTTTACCGAAAAAGGCTAAGCACATGAAAGTAGAGCAGTACACACTCCATTGTTAACTAGAAAGGAGGCAATAGAGCTACTAATACTACTTGATTTATTAAATTCTAACAATCGACCAACTTCCAGTAGCTGCATATAAACAGTTTCGATCCTAAACCATTTGTTTAGCATACCCTGATAATGATAGCCCTTTGTATTCCCCACCTCACATGAGGATAAGGCGTGATGGTGCATAAACGCCATAACTTATGTCCCTATCCCTACTTATTATATAGGGACTGTTTTTCCTAATTTAGCAAAGAGTCTGAAGGAAAACGGATGGCTTAGAAAATGGATTTAGATTTTACTTCATTTTCACGGAACTCGAGAAAATGTAACGACTGTGATGCAAGTAGGGTTGTTAAGCGTTTGCCTACATTTTCTTTAGACTATTGTTTATCATGTATTTGGAAAAAAAGTTCATAGTGAACGATGGATGGATTGTGTGAGGAATGATATGAAAGAAAAAGGAGTAATGAGAGCGTTACGTTTGACACGGGAGAAAAACGACCGTTTATCGAGCATTAGTCCCAAACAACTTACGCTCTACTTGTCTACTGGATTTAGGCCTCTCCAAATATTTTGAAATAATAAATGTCGCATTTGCTGGCAAATAGCAGTTATCCATACCATCCATAATAACTTTTAATGTTATATACCGATTCCTGATGCTTTTGGTGACCCCAGGAGAAAAACGACCGTTTATCGAGCATTAGTCCCAAACAACTTACGCTCTACTTGTCTACTGGATTTAGGCCTCTCCAAATATTTTGAAATAATAAATGTCGCATTTGCTGGCAAATAGCAGTTATCCATACCATCCATAATAACTTTTAATGTTATATACCGATTCCTGATGCTTTTGGTGACCCCAATTTTGAGCGAAATTTAGGACACCCAGTGAAAACATTTTCTCTGCTCTCTGGGATAGTTAGTTTCGTTTCAGAGATCTAAATCCACACTTTATCTTAATATGCGGTTGGTTTGAAGGTTCAAGCGATTAACAGTTTCATATGAACGATAACAATGATCGTTAAATGAAATATATAATGATATTTTTCGGATACTTCAAATGTATTTGAAGGCTAATTGGGTTTCCGTTTTTTCTTGAAACAATGAAACTGACTAAATCTGTTTGTAATTTAACCAAAGCTCTTTCTCGATTTGAATCCAGGAAGTGAGTCACACGAATTAAAGTCAATTAAACGATCGATGGTGCAGGGGAGGGAGCACCAGTCTGGCACAGGGATACACCCCCTTCCCCGTATGCCAGGGGATGGCGGGAACCCTCCGCAGTTCACCCAAACAAACTTACCCTTGTATACCCCTTGTTATTCTTCTACTTTCCCAGAAAACCGTCGCCGTCTACATTCGCTCGTTACTCGCAATTTATAATTTATCACCAGCTCGGTTATTGGCTGCGAATTGCTCATTGACGCATAATGTTTATGGCGCCTATCTATCTATCTAAGTTTTTTTTTTCTAATTAGTACAACGTTCAAACGCTTATCATTTGAGATAGCGGCCTTACAGCTGATTAATGTTTACTTGCATATATATTATATTGGTCGCTCAGGACTGTTCATAATATTACGCATTTGGTTATCGCGATACAGTCTATTTGTTTACTGTTCCTCATAGGGTGACACGATCGCGACCCCCGACCTCCTCGACTTGTGAAATCGTCGTAATATCTACAGGGCTGCTACATTGTAACACAAATCTGCGTCATTACACCGGGGTCTCGGTGTCGCTTCCGGCGACTGCCACTCCATTACGAGAGTGCTCCCATCACAGTCGCAATCAGCTATTGAGACGCACTCTCGTGTGTAGCAGGCGTTATTGTATTGCAGTAACAATCCATGTAGACATTATGTTAATGGTATATGTTGTGACGTGGCAACCCTAGCCGAGGTTGTATAGAGCGGCTGGGGAGCGAGCGGGGTGCGGCGGGCGTGCGCGCGCACTCGCGGCGCCGCCAGTGGCGAGTCGCGGCTGAGACCGGCGCGTGGCAGTCCAGCCGCCCCCGCAGCTCGCACCGGTCCCGGCGCTGCCGGGCCTCCGCTCGGATGCCGCTGCCGGCCGCCGCAAGCGATGGTCCACGCCGGGCCGGCCGCGCGCGCGCCCTCTCGCGCGATGTTCGCTGCCGCTGAGAGTAAACCGCGTCGCGCCGTCTCGCCGCTCGGAATCCCAAAGTCGCCGTCGTTCCACTCGGGCCTCGATCTCGTTGCCAGCCAAGCTGCCACCAAGCGCTCCGAGAGCGTGTCAGACGTCGCGCGCGCTTTCCGGTTCGCGCTGTTCGCCGGCTCCGGCATGGAGGGCCAAGGCCCGCCGCAGAAGGCGCCGTCGCCGCCGGACGCGCGCAGCCCGCCGCTCCCCGCCGCGGCCGCCGTCTCGCCCGAGCGCCCCACGATACCAAATGCCGATAAGGAAAGTTTGATGGTGCAGCTCCCCCCGCTGAAAGGTTCGTCGGTAATATCAACAATGCACTCGTGTTAGCTTTGCAGATAATGGATATCAAATGCGGCGAGCTCAGAAGGCAGCTCCTAATCTCTGTTTACAAACCACCTCCAATGTTTGGCTAATTTTCGGCATCCGCGTGTGAAATGGCCGCGTGTATTTGTAGTTTATACCTAGCTACTGAAGGAAACATATCGAACTGCGCCGAAGAAGACGTTTTCAATACACTATCATGTATACGACGCAGATAAACTACGTTTTAGTAGCGATAACTACATAGTAATCACCCACACCTCGTCACTGCCAACCTTGAAGAGTGTAATCAGTCTCGGCGACCGAAACAATGCGGTTGAATCACTGAAAATAGTGATTGACTATCTTATGCCTACATGTAGTATAGACGTAGGGGAAATGGCGAAAACGCCGCAGAAATATATCGACCCATCGGCGGCCAGCGGTCGGCCCTGTGCTGTATGTGTGCCATGGAGAACGTTGCGACGTCCTTGCGCTGCACCGCAACCAACGACAAAACATGCAGCCCGATAATAAGGAGCTGCCTAATTACTACCAAGCGGCCTTTTTTTGTTATAGACGCCAATGAGCGAAATGAGCGGCACGAGGTCATTTGCCTATTTCTGCAGTCTGTTTAAACTCATCAACATTGTTATAGACTGCAGCTTTGTTTATAGACTGTCTTCATAACTTTGATATTAAAGTCTAATGTTGTTGTCATTTGGAAACATGTTTGTTTATATGTGCAACCTAATGTGCGGCATTTAACAGTGTTTTTACAACTCATAGTTCTAACATTTCTTTAACATAATCTCATAAACAAAGCATAATGACCGCGTTGTTCTGTCGCCAAGTCCAAGTTTTATATTATTGTCAGGATGAACTGCTAACTAAAATTCAATATTTATCTAAGCCCAACATAAGACTGTTGTGACCTCATGCTGATAGCGTTTGACCCTGAAAAACTAAGATAAACCGAACATACCATTAACAAAAGATAAACATTATTTCTACGAAAGCAACCACGTTTACGTTAACTACTGCTTTTGCCCCGTAAACCCAAGGTTCATCGGGAAATCCAAAACCGGGGGTTGTTTTTTTTTAATCTAGAATTCTAGACCATTCCTGGGAATCTTTGAGTTACGAAGGTATTTGGGGGTCAAAGTTTTAACTTTTCACTCATTCCCGACATTAGTTTTATTCATTGCATCCACCAGCGCACTGTTTTGAGTGCGTTACATTGTCAATCTGCGAGTAGTATAAAATGAGGGGTGTGAGCCTATTGGTAGTGATTCGAAACTTCTACGGATCCAAAAACTCTAGGGACAAAATTTAGGTAGTACTTACTACCGTAAAGTAAAACATAATTTAACACTCCAAAAAAATGTCGTTTCCAAGCACTATTTTGCGTAGTTTTTTATCTATGGTTGACGGTCGTCAAGTGTCCATTTACACCTTGTATACACTAAACCGAAAAAAAAAAAGAAATTTTGTCCCTAGAGTTTTTGGATCCGTAGAAGTTTCGAATCACTACCAATAGGCTCACACCCCTCATTTTATACTACTCGCAGATTACGCGAAAAACTATTCAGACGACGCCGCCACTAATTTGGGGCTTTCTCACTCCTACAAAATTGGGCGACGGACGAAAAAATTTCGATTTTACTACCACTTTTCTTGTACCCAGTACTTACGCACCAAGTTTACGTCAGCTATTTAAAAAGTTCCCTTTTGTTTCTGCGGGGCACGCATTTAGGACATAATTCACCGGCCCCCTTGGAGGGTGTCTGGTGCGGGTGACAAATTTATTACGAAACGAAGCACTGAATTGTTGGCAGAACTGTCTCTTTACTTAAACTATTGTCCTTTTTGCCTGAATATTGAGTCGTAAATCTTTGAATACTTTAGCCAGACCCTCGCAAGTAAAGGGTGCCTTCGTTTTGCATTTATCCTGGATTTTTTAGAGTTGTTTTCGGTTGCTTTTGGTTTGAACCAAGTTCAGCCAAGCCTTTTCGCGACGATGTTGGGATCGGCTCCCAGTTGAACCGGATTCAGCTGAATACCAGTATTTTACTTGGATGGATCTGACCTCCACAACCCAGTTAATGACTGGGTAATACGATACTCCTTGGTAAGACTTATTGTCAGACCTTCGAGCCACTTACTACCTGTAAATATTTTCAAAAAACAAGTTTCGATCAGCTATCGGTTCTTAAATCGTGATAAATTTTCTTCCTGAAATCCATAAATACCGGGTTCTCAAGTGTGCTGCATAGTAAAGTAGAAATACAACAGGTCCAATTGAGAAAACTTGGATTTTAGAAAACGGGTTTGTTGATTTGAAATGACCTACTACTCTCTGTAGGTAAACATAGGTCACCTTACTTCCTAATTCAATATTAATTTAGTTCAGCTTCGGAACTAGTTTGATAGCAAATTATTCCATACTTCAAACTTTCACTTCAAGCGAGTAATGTGTTGTGAATTTGTAACACGACGAACTTTCAGTTGGGATAGAACTAAAGCTGTACGTAACTATTTCTCTTTTATCTCATGGTGTAAGCTGTTCCTGTAACGACATTATGTTTAGGTATGTATGGAGGGGGGGGGGGTTAGTTTCCAGTAAACTTAGTTTTGTTTTTAGGTGCATAGGCCTTCACGTAACCGAATCAAGTTTGTTCAAGTCCAGAGACAGCGTAGATTCACAGGAATGCTTCATGTTAGCATTTTTTTTTTCATTACTATCTGTTCGCGACCTTCGTATGCGTAAAATTTTAATAAAAATATTACGTCTCTATTTAAATCAGATTTTGTTAACAACTACCTTTATTACAATAAAAGAAAGTTACTCCTTATAACATCAGCTAACTGCCAGTAAAATACACGTCCAGCCGTTTCAGAGATTACCCGGAACAAAAAGACGAGACAGTCAAACATTAAAAAAAAAAAGTTGTAAATACCGACTTCAATTCTATAACTTTATTACAATTGCTAAATCTTATATTTAATTTAATTAGGAACAACGTTCTCTTAATACTACTGTTTATTTACCTATATTAGATGAGCCTATTTTTGATCTCAATCTTGTACAAAAAGTCAGATCTGAGGTCTGCAGGTCTGAAGCCTAATAACTCGCGAGCTGAACAGTCAACCAAACAAACTTTTAAAAAGAGAAAACGAGTGGTAGTTCTGAAGTCTTGTGATAATAGGTTCTTATTATAATCGAGCTGAGCCTGTTCCGAATTGGGGTCGTATTTCAATTTAGCGGGATGCGGGATGAAACATCTCCTTTGAAACGACTGTCGCCAAGGAAACCACAAGCCACCCCACATAAAAATAACCCAAAGCTTTCTTCCCCCAGATGCACCAGCGGCGGAACGTGAACAGCTCTTCGTACAGAAGCTGCAGCAATGCTGCCTGCTGTTCGACTTCGCCGACGAGCCCCTGTCAGACCTCAAGTGGAAGGAGGTCAAGCGGGCAGCCCTCCTTGAGATGGTGGAGTACGTCACCTCACAGAGGGGCGTCATCACTGAACCTATATACCCGGAGGCGGTTAATATGGTGAGTTGAATTGGAATTTTTTTTTTATACACGCAATAAGCAGTTTATATAAATACAAATCGAGTCACCATTTAAACAAAAAACAAAACTGAATCGAAATAGGATCATCCAATTGGGAGCTACGATTTCTTCTTTAGGGGTTAAGGAATTAAGGTTACGTTGCGCACTGGGCACAATTTTATATGAAACGTAGTTGCCTAACTTCCTAATTAATTTTAATATTTTCTTAAAGTTGTGGCCACGCATGTGATCTATATAAATCAATAGCTGGTATCAATACAAACTAGTTTTGCATGAAACACAAACCTCTCAAACTTCATCATTACTAGATAAAGCCAATCAAAGTTTAAATCTAGTCCTTGATGGCACCACCATGCAACAGTACAACTTTATTTTTATTAGCCACGCATAAGACCTGTATTAATCAATAGATAGCATAAATTGCTAATATTATAAAAGCGAAAGTGAGTTTGTTTGTTTGTTACGTCTGCACGCCTTAAAAGTGTTATATGAGGGAGAAATCGGGAAGAAAAGGGAAAACTTAGCTTTGCTATTACAATTAAATAAGGCGCAAGGGCAAAAACTACAGGGAGCAGGTACCTGCAAATCAGGAAAGGGTAACTGTGTTACCCCACATTTAACGCGAGCGAAGCCGCGGGCAAAAGCTAGTAGTAACTATTTTTAAATGAGGCAAAAATCTTCTAAAGCTTCAAAATGCCGAAATAAATAAACGATTAAAGTGTGCTGATGGTTTAAGATTTCTTTCATAAGCTTTTAAATCATTAACATTACAAAATAAAAAGAAAACTACAAGAACATATTTTGATTTAAAAGAGTGTCCATGGAGTTTCTTGCCCATTCTTCTCCATAGAGATCTACGCTTTGGAATGGGCAACTACAGTACATTCACAGTTATTATTATGACTTGGACTGAAGCTTCATTTTATTGTTGTCAATGTTTTGACAGTTCAAAAGTGCCTGTAACTGGCCTACTTGAAATATATGATTTTCATTGATTGATTTGATTTTGATTGAACAATCTACTTCGATAGAAACTAAAATCAATGAAGCACATCTTTTGAAAATAATCATCAGTTTTTGAATGTCTAATAAAATCAGTACCTATTAGCTTTTTACAGCGCCTGTACGTAACGCCTTTGAAACTGATAAGACTAGCGACAGCTCTTAAGCTTCCACGGTATGATTCGAGATTGGCTCGGTAGTGGCAAAGATAAGGTGCTTCAGACATTGTATGGGTTCCTCGCTAGAAATATTTTTTAATCTAAGGCTCTCTTCTCGTACGTTATGGGGATCGATTCTCATGATATTTTCAGATAAGCATTCTTTTCGAACGACCGCGATATTTTTACCCGACTTCTAGAAAAGGAGTTATGTATTTTGAAAATACCCTGATTTCTTTGTGGTTCTCATTTCATTTAGTATAAGAACGGGATTCTTATACTAAAGTCCCAAGTGAATCGAAACAAACAAGTGACTTGATTGTTTGTTTGATTTGGATTGACTTTTGAAACTTATTTATAATCATATTATTTTTGTTGAACAAGTGTGGTCCTTTAGTCGGTTTGTTTTGTTGATTTTATGGAATTACTAACTTTTGCCCGCGGCTTCGCTCGCGTCCAATTTTCTCTAGCAATTCTCACTTAAAAAAAAATTTGCCTATGTCCGTCTCCGCGGTCCCAACTATCTCTGCAACAAAATTCATCAAAATCGGTTTTGTCATTTAGGCGTGCAGACGTAACAAACAAACAATCTCACTTTCGCTTTTATAATTTTAGTAAGGATAACTTGATTTTTATTTAATTTGTAGACTTTTTCTCAACTCAACCCAGTGACAAAATCAAGAAACAAACGTTGTTAAAAAATTTGTTTATAGTCGTGATTCGAAAGAAATGGTCTCTCAAGCCTAATTAATCATCAGCCATAGGCATCTCCTTGTTTGTGTCAATCTGAGTATAATTATAACAGAAATATAATTGTTACAATGTTCAGTAGAATCTCCTTAATTTCGAGTCAATCACGCAACAATGAACACAGTAAGTCTCTTGCGCTCTCGCTTCATGGAACACGAATTGTTTTCAAAGACCAAGAATGTCCCGGCCGCCATCAAAATAGCTTCATTCATTTACGTTCAACTTTTCTTTAACTACCCTACATTTTTCTTTGAAAAGTATCCGAGACTTCTCACGCTTAAATGCACGGAACAAAGGAAAATTGTTTGCGGAACTTTTTAGAATGCCGTTTGGGCCTTCGAGGTAAAAAAAGAACTGAATTTTCGATTTGTTTTTGTTATTTTCGGTTACCGTAGAAAACGTTTGTTGTTGTACCGTTTTGAGCTTGTTTTGTACGATGGTTTTCTTGTGTAACTGAAAAAAGGAGCCAACCCACAAAATTATACTTTTAAGATAATAGTTTTATTGGGAACTAGCGCTACTACGGCATGCGTTGCAATGCAATTTTCTACCTTTCTACCCTACCTACCAAATGTGCGTCATCAAAGGTTGTATCAAAATCACCTCTTGTTTTTTCTTTTTTTCCTTATATTTTAATACCTCTTCTGCTATTCGGCACGGACACAAATTAAAAAAAATCAAGATTCATGAAAATCGGTCCAGCCGTTCTCGACTTATAAGTATTCGAACAAACCCGACTTTCTTTTATATATTAAGATAATTAAATAACGAAATATTTATTGATACCCGATTAAATAAAACTTATTTCCATGAAAAGGACTTTTATTTTCTATATTAATTATCTCAAGTGTAATTTTATGGGATGAGCCCTTTTTCGCGTATCTACGTACTTACAATTCTAGGTGCTAGATCAAAATGCTGATCTATGCATGTAAATGTGATTCACCATACAGTCACCGTGACCGACGGGCCTTAATAGATCAAGGACAGCAGCACAAAAGTCAAATCATTTATTATTAGTGAAGGCCTCCGAATACTGGTAAGGCCAAGGTTTTGTTTAGGGAATTATTTATTTTATGAAGCCCTTGTAGTTCCGATTGTCTTTAGGTGTCTACCGGACATATTTTTTGTAGGTAATAGGCTGACTGTTATTAAATTTGTCGAGGACCTGGGATGAGAGACTTGATATCGTGTGCTGACTGTCCGGTTATTTGAGCATGACAGGAGCTGATGGGCTCTACTGAAAGTGCCAAACTCGACTTGACTGACCCAATTTAGATTGTCATCGACTTTGTACATGTACTGTTTACTTTTTTACCTTTTTAAATTAGAAATAGAAAAGACGAATCTGAAATCTGCTCTTAATTAACCGCCGAATTCACACATAACTATCTGTGCCCCGCGGTTTCACTCGCGTGGTGATAGAATATACAATATATCTTTATGTAGTTTGATTATTATTAGAGATATTTAATTTAATTTGATTCAAGATAATTTAATTTAATCTAATTTAAATATCAAATTTAATTTAATTCAATATAATTTATTATAAGTAAACGAATCTAATTTATTTTATCTAATCTAATTTAAATGAAATTTAAATCTAATTTAATTTAATATAATTTATCTAGTTTTAATCTAATTTAATGTAATCTAATTTAATTTAATTTATTTGTGATTCCATTTTTAATTGGGTTGCATATTTGATTTGATTTATGTTTATTTTATTTTTGTTTTAATGTGTTTTTAATATGGATCGAGTTATCCGAAATAAACGAATTTTAATTTATAAATTGTAGCCTATATCTTATTCTGATGTATGAGCTGTATTATTGTAAAGTTTCATTAAAATCCATTCAGTAGTTTTTGCGTGAAAGAGCAGTTAAACATCCATACATCCAAAAAAAGTTTTGCTTTTATAATATTAATAGTAGGATATTATAGTCTTTTCCTCCTCGAAATTGCTTTACCGCTAAGGTTTAACATAAACCTTAATATCACGTATTCCCCGAAGGACTAGACAGAGATGTAGCTAATAGTACAACTACATTTCGCCTGCTGTTTTAGTCCCATGTCTGATGTCATAAGGGGCGGGCCTACAAAGGTTTAATGTCAATTAAATGTCACAAACCATGACGTGACCCAACCACCAATGTAACATTTTAAATCTGTAAATTACAATTAGCTGGGAGTTTTTGTAAAACATTGTAAAATATTATACACTAGTTTTTGCCCGCCCCCTTTCCTGATTTATAGGTACCTGCTACCTGTAGTTTTTGTCCTTGCGCCTTATTTATTGTAATAGCAATGCTAAGTTTTCCCTTTACTTCCCTCTTTCTTCCTCATATCTCAATTTTTTTTTAAATCATCAACATCGTTTCAGCCATTTAGGCGTGATGACGTAACAAACAAACTCACTTTCGCTTTTATTATATTAGTAAGGATTTACAAACACACTTTTCCATGACGTGATACTATTTCACTAATTCCTTGGTCGTTGTCCACGTTTGTCATATTTATTCTTGTTGTCTTTATTTATTTATATACACACTAGCTGGCGCCCGCGGTTTAGCCCGCGTGATGATGAAAAGTATCCTATGTGTTATTCCAGACTATAATTTACTTCTATGCCAAATTTCATCAAGATCCCTTTAGCCGTTTTGACGTGAAACAGTAACAAACATCCATACATCCATCCACACATCCACACATCCATCCATACATCCATCCATCCTCACAAACATTCGCATTTATAATATTTGTAGGATATATTTTTATTATCATAAATAAAACTTATGTCATTTATTTGCCAAAAAACTAAAACTCGACTGGTAAAAACGCTCTAAAAACTATGAAACAAGAAAATATTCTCGTCTGGAATAAAATGCCGTGGTCGTGCCATACGAATGGGGCATACGACCAGTTGGGATTAAATTTCAAACGAGAATGTTTCTTCATCACACATCACGTCATACACTATATAGCCAGCAAATGCTTCTAATGATAAGTACCCGATTTGTCAAACTATGATAAGTAGTTCAGAAGTTATGAGCCAAAAGATGTACATACAAACTTGCCAAAACCATAACCCTCTTTTTTGTTTTCCCGTAGTCGGGTAAATAACAAAATAAATTTTGATAAAGGCTGGAGAATAATGATATTGATGACATGACTAGCAAAGATAAACATACTATATATTTGATCTGAATCAATTCATAAACACAGTTGAATTCGCGGGCAAGGACAAAAGCGTTTAGTATTGAATGGATTTTGATTGCTTATTGACAAATTGTCTATGAATTGACAATGAATATGTCTGACGAGAATATTGAGGATGCAATATCAAAGTGGACGTTTTAAGGTATACAAGTTATTTTGACATAACTATGGACAATTAATAAACTTGTATTTGACTTGAAATGTTTGTTTTTTCACGTCAAATCTTGCAATCTTGGTTTATTGAGTTGAAAAGTTTCATCTGCTTAGTATAGATAACGATGCATGGATAGCTTAGTGACGTAATTCGAAATTATATGTGGCAGATTCGTAAAGATGGCGGACTAGTTTTTATACACCCCTGTGATGTAGGAATAAATTTAAAGGGTTTGCTACAAAGGATTATGAAAAGAGATATCTCTTATTGAGATATTTCTTTTTGTTTTGTTTATTGTCACACGCCTATATTTGGAAACTTGTTTCCAAAGAAATGACTTATTAATATAAGCTTGTTGCATTGATACCCAAAAGACTAGTTTTATATTAGACGCGTCCGTCTAGTGATGACAGGCCGTGTCGACGGCGCGTTCATGTTCCACGCGCGCTTCAAAGAGATGTCAGCAAAACAGAGGGGCCTGCCAAGGCCACTGCCTGCCCCCCGAACACTAAGGGCAAAAGAAGATACATGGATGGCGTTTAGTCATTACAAGTCTGACATTCCCCTCCGCTCCGCCCAGAGAGGAAAAAGTCGTTTGATGATTTTTCAAAATAAAAAAAAAAATATTATAAGTCCAATTATACCAGTTTCGCTTTGTTTATAGACTTCAACGGTTACAGCAAACATCATTTAATTCAGCATTTTTTATATTTTAAATAATTTTAATTTTATATAATTAAGTATAATATAATTTTATATAATTTTTTTTGTACCCTATCACAATGTTGTCGTATTTTACCCAAAGGTTGACTGGTAAGGCATTCTGCCTTATGGCATTAAGTCCGCCTATGTACCACTATTGTACATGAAGTTTAAATAAATCATTTCTCCATTGTCCACAGTTCGCGATAAACCTATTCCGGACATTACCGCCCTCATCAAACCCGAATGGTGCGGAGTTTGACCCTGAGGAAGACGAGCCCACGTTAGAAGCGGCCTGGCCACACCTCCAGCTGGTCTACGAACTGTTCCTACGGCTGCTGGAGTCACCAGACTTCCAGCCTAATATCGCCAAGAAATATATCGACCAGAAGTTTGTATTACAGGTTAGTACTTAAAGTGATTTGTATAAGGTTTAATTTTGTTTGGTAATATTATACTATACAGAGGAGTATCGTATTATCCAGGACTATGTGTATGTATGACGGTTGTGGAGGTCTGATAGTCAGGTCCCTATATATGAAACTAGCTTTTGCACGCGGCTTCGCTCGCGTTAAATTAACACAGTTCCCCTTTCCTGATTTGCAGGTAAGGTGCTACCTGTAGTTTTTGCAATTGCGCCTTATTGATTGTAATAGTAAAGCTAAGTTTTCCCCTTTCTTCCCCCTTTCTCCCCCATTTCCCACTTAAAAAAAATGCCTATGTCCGTCTCCAGGTTCCCAACTATCTATGTACAAAAATACATCAAAATCGGTTTTACCAAATAGGCGTGAAGACGTAACAAACAAACTCACTTTCGCTTTTATAATATTAGTAAGGATATTGGCATTCAGTAGAATCCTCAAACTCACTCGAACCGAATAAAATAGGTAAAATGAAAAAGGCCAATTTTATTACTTAAACTATGTACTCTTTTAAGTTTCTTTATTTATCTATGGTAATGACGTCAATATTGATTGTTTACAAGATTATCAATAGAGATAACGGATAGTTGAGCATACAAAAGATTATCAGTAACGATTATGCGCGCCTTATTTATAGATCAATAGAAAATGTGGGACATAATATGCGTTATTTTGATAACAAAAGAATAACCGGTTTCAAGGATCCGGGACCAGATAAACATTCTGTTTACGACTTTAAAAAGTCCTACTAATGTTTTAAATGCGAAGTTGTGTGTAGATATGGATGTATGGATGTCTTATTCTTGGACGTACCTACAGTGAAGCGATTTTATGCTTATAAGTTACTAGCTTCCGCCCGCGACTTCGTCCGCGTGGCATAGTTACTTTGGCCTAACGCTAACTTTAACCCGCGTGATGATCGAAAAATAAAAAAACTTTCTCTCCCTTATCTTTTTTTTTAATTAGCCTATGTCCGTCCCAACTATCTCTGTACCAAGATTCATCAAAATCGGTTTTGCCATTTAGGCGTGAACACGTAACAAACAAACTCACTTTCGCTTTTATAATATTAGTAAGGATAAATCAAACTGAAAGAAAATGAAGAAGTATCTCGATAACAAAGAAAACATAAAACAAATCCCTACTTACAATAACAACAGAGAAAATTACATAGTTCGCCTGAACAACTAGATATCTCAGTAATTGCCTGTGACATGAACAACAGACTTATTTTCTAGAACGACCGATATTCATAGTAATGTATAATATTGTGTACAGTCGCAATCATTAATATGTATACACGAAGCAACTTATTTATTAAGTAATTTGTCTTATTAACGTTTTAGGTTTACGCGAACTGACTGCCCTGTTGGTCAGATGGTAGCTATCGTGACTGCTGGGCATGATCCTAAGCTTCGAGCAAATTATGTTTTTTTATTAGGTTTTTTCATCAGGAAGTTTTCAGTAGCAGACACGAAATCTGGATTGGTGTCTGTTTAATTGCGTAGGATTTTAATAGGTAATATTAAACTAGAAATATGTAGCTTGATCTGTCGTTGTGTACTAGGTGCACCTCTGCTTTGCCTTTCGCGGATAACAAGCGTCATATTATGTATGTTTACACGAACATAGTATTTTGGAAGCCATACTATTACGAAATAGGTTATACCTTGAAGAAGAAACCGATATGAGAGATTTGAGATTTGGCAAGAACATTCCTTTTGAATTTGGTTAAGTGTGTGTATACATTTCATTGCTCGTGACTGTCCATATTCGCCATCGTTCGTCTCGCCCTTAATAGTCTGTTATTGAAAGCAATTCAGCTTAGCGCTTGATTCATTGTTACTGCTGCTTGAAAATGTAGGTGGAATAAACTTGTACAATGTATTTATTTATGTACACACAAAATACTTGACAGAACATTACATTAAGACAGAAGAGTACAAAGCTTTCATTATAAAGTTCTTCCAGCAGACCTGCGAGAGGGATGAGATAATTATGTAGACTGTGTCTAGAAAAGGCAAAACAGTTTTTTTTTAATTATCTCTTTAATTAGAAATATATGAATATAAAATAAACATACATACAAATAAATAAATAAATATCTTGGGACAACTCACACACGGCTATCTGATCCCAAGCTAAGCAGAGCTTGTGTTATGGTAACCAGGCAACTGATATACATACTTATATAATTTATAAATACATACATATTATAGATAAATCACACCCAGACACAGAACAAACAATCATGCTCATCACACAAAGTTTGTCCTGGGTGGGAATCGAACCCACGACCTCCGGCTCAGCAGTCAGGGCCACTAACCACTAGACCAACAGGCCCGTCAAAAATAATATATATTTAATAATAATATATATAAAATAATTTATATTTAAAATGCACAACAACAAACATACATACACTAACATAAAAATTTCCTAAAACAGAGCTTCCTCTCCTCTACCCTTTTGTTGTTCCCTTACTTACCTACAGGGTCCATAATGATCTATCATATGAATATTATAAAAAGCTATTGAGTATTTTTCTTCGATGTTCTATCTAGAAAAATAAATTTAATTTAATCTTCTCTGTTCTGAAAACCAAAGACTTCTTTAGCACTAGTTAAACAACATAATACAAAGAAATTCTTTACAGAAAACCCCTACGACACTATAAACGCATAAACTGGGAAACAACAGTCACACGTAGACCATTGAGACGGTCAATTAATAAATATCATTGTGTTACTAAAATAGCACCATTAGAAATTACGTTCCTCGCTCCATCAACTTCATACCTCGGTAATTGCTTTGACAAATTGAACCTTATTTAGCTTAAACAGTGTGGAAGGTACATTGACATAGAAATTCTTCATCAGTGATATTAAAATCATGTATACCAATATTTATAAAAAAGAGGAAAGGTTTGTTTGTTTGTTTCTATCAAATAGGTTCCAAAACTACTGGACCGATTTTAACCATGTCTTCACTAATAGGAAGGTACATTATCAGGAAGTAACATAGGCTATACAACATCACCCTACTACCCTCAAAAGCGGGGCAATAACTAAAGACGAGGGTGAAACCGCGCAGGATAACTAGTTATTAATATTTTTAATGCTTATTCAAATTAAATGGAAATTTACACTCAACCGCTAAGCTAAATTTGTTCTTCATATTATCTTAAAAAATTACAGCTCCAGTATGATAAAGCATATTTTAAATACCATTTACCAATGCATGGCCGCCATTTTGAAAATTAAATAAAAAGGCAAAAGCTGGTCCGGCCAAATAATTCAAAGCCGTTTGTAGGCAACAACTATTTTAGTGTTCCGTTGCAAAATGGGAACCTTTATTATTCTTCTTAATAAGGTCTTATTTATAACCGACGAAAAAAACTAATTGGGGATTCAGGACGATGCATGTCTTAGATTCTTTCATTTAGTTTTTTATACCTGGCGTCTTATCTCATTTTCGTATCCGACTACACATAATAAAACATTCTACTGAATACAGTAACTCTGTCTTTATTCATCCGTCCTTGATCGCGTTATTGAAAGCAATCCTCGCTTGGTGCGTGATTTATATGCCTTTTTGATTTATCAATGGCTGCCAGTCCTCGTGGGCCTGATTGGCTGAGAGACCTCCTCAAGAGTACTGTTACAGAGAAAATTTCTATGGAACGACTGATGAATTGAATGTAGCTTATTTCTGAAACAAATTAGGTCATATTGTAGTGAATTACGAAATGACTAGGGTATAATATTTCTATAGGAAAAATAAAAACACTTTCTTCTTCAATTTAAAGCGAATATGAATATTTTCTTTCTCTAATCATACTGTGTAAGTACATATTTTACATTATTTAAGTCTCCCTAGCCTTTTACCAACTATACTAGGGTTGGTTTCGTCTCACCTGACCTCTGAGTTTGTTTCGGCTGTTTCTTCTCAGAGTAGTCGGATACGAAACACCGGCCTCACCTAGTTTAAAAAAAAAAAGTGTTTGTGAAAACCTACTTGCAAAATAAACATCATTTATCACCGGGTGCAGCTGATATTTTATTATTATTTATTTATTTTATTTATTGATATTTTTTTTTCGTATTTCACATGAAGCGACTGCCTATCAGACCTCCACAACCTAGTTAGAACTGGGTAATACGATACCCCTGCTTTTCTTTCTTTGATTATTTTGCAATTTCGTTCGATCGATTTTAGTTTCACCGTATACTGGGCAGAAACAATAGTTTCTCGCTCAACTAGGTGTGAAATTCTAAGAATGTGCAACACAATTTTTCCGCCTGCAAATTGATTTTCGATGATAAAACATAATTCTACCGTAGAAAATGTGAAATGTAAATTCATTGTATAATTTTCTTGGATTGTAGATTGCGATAAGTTTTTTTTTACTATTTACGTAAAAAAATATTGGACGAATTGTTAAACTAACTGTATTATAATATGTGATACCTGTATTACCTGCAAGTTAAATTTACACTGTCAACAATTTACATTGTTATCTTCCCTGATTCGCAATTGCTTTAAGCTCCCGTTACCTGCAAGACCGACAAGTTTAGTGCGGAAGACTTTTTTTTAACCGTAGAAAGTTTATTTAGAAGTGCTCTTCGAGCAAACGCAAACCTTGTGTATAATCGTGTAATACTTACTGCCTCTTTAATGTTTTGAACCCCAAACTACAATGCGTCTAAGTGAATCTTGATAGTGATTTGGTGGCTACGATTACTCCATAATCGAAAAACACTGGCGCAATTTGTAAAGAAAATATTATAAAGCTCATAAATTTTCTGTTTAACTAACCCACCCTTGTACTTTACTTGTATATAGTCAACACAAGTCGTAAATAGATGCGAAAATCAATAACAAAAGTCGCATGCAATAAACCTCCTTATGCAGACATACACTTCGACATGTCTATAAGTGTTCACCCCAGTCATGGAAGCTATAAGGTCTGGGCGATAATAGCAACGGTACGCAAAGCGGGAGCGGTAGCGGAGAGAGCCCTTTGACAAATCGTCATTAGTGTCAAAGTGACATTTATTTAAGCTAGACTGGTAATCAGCACTTTTTAACGTCAAATTTGGTCGCAAATTTTAGCAATTCTTTGTAGCTACGGCGCATTCTTCAACGTTTTCTAGTGTTGGAAAAATTGGGTGAGGCGTTTAATAAACTCCCTTAAATTAGAAATCCTTGATTTTATACAAATGCGGTGATGACGTTTTGTTCATGTTTCCGGATTTTATGTGAAAAAAGCTTGATAGTACCAGCAAAAATAGAAATGAAATATATCAAACAGTACCTACACAATGTTTTCTTTTTTCATGATATGCTAGATTAGACCTAATATTGCTCCGTCCAAAAACTTCTTAAGCGTGTTAATGTAAAGTCTGTCCGGTTTTCCACCGTTTTTATTTACTTTTTATCTGCTGGTTTTTGATATGCCAATATTACAATAAAAGTTAGCTTCCCTAATAAACACTTAACGCCGCCGCTGCCGTTCCCGCTCTTCACTATCTTTGAGGACACAGCTTTACACGATCGATTTCAATGAATCTTTCATCGCAGTACTCAATTTGTTTACGACCAGTATCATGTGAATACAAACTTCTTTTCGCTTTGATCTATTCATTTAGTCTTGTTTACGAAACCTCCTTTTTGTGGCGTATTGAATGTTAATATGTAGTTGAGAAAAAGTAACGCTTCTGAAGATAACAAGATCGCCTTTGTAAAATCTGAGCCGTTTGGGATCAAATCTCTATATTATTTTGCAAACCTGTTACCCTAAATGTCCGTTACGTCGAGGATAAAAAAACTAGGTTATAATATATTTTTCCAGCGTACAGTGTGGACGGGGACATCGACACTTAAAAGGTTACAACGTGTTCAGTACAACATTCTGAATCGTAACTTTAAAAAGTATGATGTTTCCTACATTAATACACCATCTACACGGTCAGAATGAAAGAAACAACAGATGTTTTTAATATATCTGTCTACCCTGTATCATCATCATTTTCCTGCCCTTGTCCCATTCTATTTGAGGTCGGCGTAACACGTTCTCTTCTTCCACTCTCCCCTATCAGACGTCACGGCATCATTCACCTCTTTCTCCTTCATATCATTCCTTACACAATCTGTCCATCTTTTCTTTGGCCTTCGCCTCGCTCTCCGTCCATCAACATTCAGATCCATCACTCTTTTAGTCAAATGAAATTTTCTGTAAGAGGCGCAACTTTTAAACTTCCTCTAATATACTCATTCCTTTATCGATTCTTGTCACTCCACACATCCATCTCAACATTCTCATCTCCGCTACATGCAATCGTTTTTCATCCATTTTTTTACAGCCCAGCATGTCTACCCTGACTGTGTCCCTGTATGACTGAATGTATTCTTTTGACATCATGATCCATACTATTATGATGCTAAAGGCTCATCATAAAATTCATACTATAAGTATTTATAAGTTTGCGGGTGAAAAGGTTAGACTTCTGACATTATCTGTCATTTAGAAGGCGCGGTGGTCGAGCGTCTTATCACCGAATTGCGTGTTAGTAGGTTCTGAGATTGAATTAAATAACAAAAACCAATCTACTTTAACAGGAAACTAGGCTTCTAGTAACTTCAAGTTAGCTTCTTTTACTACTTGAAGAAAAGTGAGACAGTGTCTGTGTACGCACGATTAACAATCCAGTTTATGCGGATTTATAATTGTATTGGAAAGCTATACATATCGAGGCCATGTTATACTGGAAATGTAAACCGTGATGTTATATTGGAAATGAAAACTTATTCTATATAAAAGCATTTAAAAAGACAAACCTATTTAAAACACACACACACACACATATTATCACCCACACAAACACACACACATCCACACATATTATCACACAAACACACTACACATACATAATTTCTTACCTTAAAATTATTTTAACGTTTACTACTACTAAAATTACAAACACTGTGTAACTTAATTCTCTGATATTGTAACAGTAACATCAAAAGCACTACCTATGTAACATTTACATCACTATACCTAGGGGGACCGGACTGCTTCTCCTTAACACAGGTTTATTAACCTAGCTAGGAGAGCAGTGCTCACCCACACGTTTGTAGAAATAGTACTTATTTTGTAAAACTGTATTTTTAACGTGTACTACTATGCTTTGTTTGAGTAAATAAATATATTATTATATTATTATTTAAAACAAGCGTAGACTTGGATCATGATAGTATCTAGTGAGTTGTGTATTGACGTTAATACACCTCAATCTTGGGTAGAGTTCAGGATTACAGCGATTTCATGTTATGATTTTTTGCCTGTTTCGTCCCACTCTTTGGACATAACCGTGTCTGCATTTCTTACACCTCACACAATTCTGCATTTCTTACACCTCACACAATCCCTAGCTTTCGCACTTTTATCCGCCGGTTGAAATTATTATGTAAATATTACTTCCCTAGGTTTAATTTTTTTTGCACGGTACCCTAATCCTTTTTCTAAAACAAAAATAGCATTAGTTACTGTTCATAACATCAGCTATATGCGAATAAAAGCCCCGTCAAAATTGTTCCAGCCGTTTCGGAGATTAGCCGCAACAAACAGACAGACCCTTTAATTTTATTTATTTGAAAGAATGTTAACTTGTATTAACAAAATCCTTCTCGTTATCCACAGCTACTAGAACTGTTCGACTCAGAAGACCCTCGGGAACGAGACTTCCTAAAGACGACGCTACACAGGATATACGGAAAATTCTTAGTTCTCCGAGCCTACATAAGGAAACAAATCAATAATGTGTTCTATAGGTAAGTCTTGTCGATGTGCATGTGATAACGCTGCGGTATTCAGTCACGTACAGTCAATATCGAAAGTGGGCGATGAATTTGTATTTTGAGTATTTTTCTTATTTTATATAAAAAAATAACAAATGCTCCTGCCTGCTCTCTATGAGAAGAGGCCTTTGCCCAGAAGTAGAACAGTTATAGGCTGGTATATTAATGATTGGCTAGTGTGAATTTGATTTTAACAAAAACTTTTAGACGGCTCTTTGTTGTTGACTGTATAGGGCGTGCCCTAGTTTACTATGTAAGCAAGCCCGCATGACCACTCGACCGTGCGCTCAGGTTTTTTTTTTTTACAAATCTTTCTTGGAGAGAAGACTAAGAGGTGTTTGATACTAAGACGCATTTCCCGGCGAGACCCGCACATAGAGAACAGTGGAAGGTTATGGGGGAGACCTTTAGACCTTTGTCCAGCTGTGGGACGAAATAGGTTAATCCTACTATAAATGTATAAAATTATAAATGCCAGTGTTTGTTAGGATGGATGGATGTATTGATGTTTGTTACTCTTACGTCAAAACGGCTGAACGGATCTTTATGAAATTTGGCACAGAGTTAGATTATAGTCTGGAACACATAGGATACTTTTCTTTCGATCATCACGCGGGCGAAGCCGTGGGCGCCAATTAGTAAACAATATTTCTGATACACGCTCTATACAAGGTGACATAGGAAATGCAAGACCAAGAGTAATGAATGCATGACACTGAAGTTCACTGAACAACTTGTGATCTCTGACTTTTGTTTTTTTTTCCATTTTATCATGCATGTTGATCAGCTGTTCGCGTCAGTTTTTACTAACGGTTTTTATTTTGTGATATGACATAGTTTTTACATGTATATTTTATATGGTTGATCCTGCAATTTGAAACGAAAGATTGGTTTGACACCCACACACACAAAATATGTATGACTTCAAAACCTTTCAAAGATAGTAAGAACAATAGATCGATTAGGGCTGATTCTTTAATAACAATTGCATTCAATACGGAGTGGAGTTCCTTCAAGTGCTAGAAGGCGTGTATCAATTGTTTGTGTTACGACGACTATAAAACTTGCAGCATCTGGTCACAGGAAACCAAACCTATATACTTGATGCGGATAACAGCTATGTTAGTACTGAAAGTCCTTGCATTTGACAGATGTTGCGATCCACTGTATAAATGTACCTTGAAATACAGCTACTAATACGTTGGCTTTTGTTCTTGATAATTTTCACTGGTATATATGACAGTTACAGTTGGCGGAGGGCATGTGACTGAAAGAGTGATAGATTTGGTGGATGGAGAGGGAAAGGCCAAAGAAACGATGGATTCTGTAAGGAATGATATGACTGAGAAAAGAGTAACTGATGCCGTGATGTCTCATAGGGGAGAATGGAAAAAGAAAACGTGTTGCGCCGACCCCAAATAGAATAGGACACGGATAGGAAAATGATGAGAAATTACAGTTGGCTAACGTTTGTCGTAAATAAGGTACAAGTCAGAGAGATCAATTTGTTGTTATAAGCAAATTAATTTATAAATGATCATGTTTATTTGTGATATACACTTTTTTTATTAAAATAAATAATGAAGGCCTCAAAACCAAAAACCTCCTTGCTTTGAAAAAACAAAAAAAGAAATGCTGTAGGGGTTTGAGCAGTTCTTTATTGTTATCCGTAATGATACAGAAAAAATTAAAGCCCTTGTTGTGCTAAATTAGAAAAAAGCACGTGTGAGAAATACATTCCATGTTGAACCTAATCTTAGAGCAATAAGAGCCAGGTTTCATGGAAGTGTATTTAAAAATGGGTCCAAATAATAACGCAACATTGTTAAAACCGTGATTATAAAATTTATTTAAACACCGAAGGATACGTAAATTTAATTAGCCATTACAATTATCCTTTTCAGTCACATTCCGTTAAACCACAATAACACAGATTTAAATAGTTTTAATTTACCTCTAGTCCGTAGACAAACGATCTTCCGTCTATTTATGTATGAGGAAACGTGACGAACAATAAATAACTAATTACATCTCGTTGTTCATTCACATGATATAATTAAACGTGTAACTCAATGTCCACACCTCATTATGAAGCTGAAAGGTGACTTTAGTTTAATGTTTTAATGGGCTTTGAAATAATTAAGACTAGCTTAGTGGACGGTGAGCAATGGGTAGCTCACCGTCCGTCCGTCTATTGACGACAGGCCGTCGACGGCGCGTTAGTGATTCACGCGCGCCTCAAAGATATGTCAGCAAAGCAGAGGGGCCTGCCAGGGCCTCCGCCCGCCGGGGTTGTGGGTTTTTCGAAAGAGATACCGCGGCCCCGAAACGTAAAGGGCAATTTTTTTTTAAAATAAATAGAAGGAATATGGGTTTTAGTCAGTACAAGTCTGACACTCCCCCCCGCTCCGCCCAGAGCGCGGGGGAAGTTATTTGATGATTTCCCACCCCAAAAAAAAAGGATGCTATAACAAAAATTGTGTCAAGTAGATCCAATAACAGTACAATAAAAAATAAAAACAATACAACACTAATAAGAGACTATGACTTCTGAGGTTTTTTCGGCTATTTCTTCTCAGTGTATCCGGGCACGAAACACCGGCCTCATCTAGTTTTAAAAGAAAACTACGAGTAAAAGTGTTTTTAAAAACATAATTTATCTGTGCCAAATTTCATCGAAATCCGGTCGGTATTTTTTGCGTGAAAGAGTAACAAACATCCTCACTAACTTTCGTATTATATTAGTAGAATAGTTTAATTTTGAAGTTATGTGTGCAACCATTTATTTTATGGTGATTATTTTTCCGACCCAAATATCGACCAATAGAATTGCACCATTCGACGTCACGTGGTACAACCTACATGGTATTATACTGATAATTTTTTGAAAATTTTCTCTGGTCGTTGCTATATTATATATAAAAAACAAAACATGATCCAGTCAAATTAACCACACGTCAAACTGACAGGTTGAATTCAATTGTGAAAATTGGAGATTTTGCATGAAAATGAGTCGATTTGGAGTTTGTGCAATTCTATTGGCCGACATTTGGGACGGAAAAATAATCCCCCGAATACCACACGAGCTTCAAAATTATCGGGTATTTCCCGATAGGTTCGTTGCAAACAAATGAAGGAGTCAAGTTTTTCAGGTTAATGATAGTGATTTTTCCTGAAAAACTTGACGATTTGTGGCATTATAAGTGAGAATTTATATCTCGTTAGACATAGAGAAATAAATAGTTTAGAATAACATTAGTGCAGCTTCGTTTATATAAGTAAGGAAAAATCACTCGCGCCTCGCGCTCGTGATTTTTTAACCTGAAAAACTTGACGATTTGTGGCATTATAAGTGAGAATTTATATCTCGTTAGACATAGAGAAATAAATAGTTTAGAATAACATTAGTGCAGCTTCATTTATAATCGGTTATACTTATTGAGCTGAAATTTTGCATAATGCATTTGGCGCCGGTAATAGACCGGTTAAGCAGATATCGACCTCATAGGTTGAACTGCGAGATGCCATTAAAAAAAGGCGCCGGTAATAATACTTATAATTTTTATGAATTGTTCCTGCAGCCAGAATCGTTTTCTCGTGGAAAAACTCCTGAACAGTTAATAGCACAAACATGAAACTAACTGTATACGCGTTCAATTTTGATCGATAAACCTAATTTTCTTCTTCAGTAAAACTTGTTGTATGTGGTTATTTGAATGTATTTTTAGTCCTTTTTTTCTTCAAAAAACTTTCCCGCTCCACCCAGAGCGGGCATATAAACGACGCTATTCCGCTACAATAATTATAACAAAAATATTAACGCGTAAATTGAACAGTTCAATTTACAAAAGAAACTGCAAGACCTGCATCGACATCCAGCGTGCATACGTGGAAATTTTCTACGTAGATATACAACCTCATCCAAGCCTTACTTTTTTTTTGAGGATGTGAAATCAATCACACCCATGTTCCTTCTTTTGCCCTTAATGTTCCGGGCCGCGGTATCTCGTAACCTCGTTCTTACTTCACGAGTTGTTTCCGATTTTATAACGACAAGCAGTTAGTTAGTTAGCAGTTTAGTTAGTTGCAGTTAAGCAGATTTAAAATTATTATCTTTCACTCAGGTCTAAAATGTCATTTTTACATACATTTCTGTTGAAAATTTTAAAGTATCGAGTGTTTTGAAGTAAAAAGAAGGTTGGACTCTTGGTTATAAAATTCTAGTGTTTTTTCATATATCATTAATAGTGTTGTTCCTATTTGGAACAGCCATGAGACATTTTATATTTTGACTAAGTTTTCTATATTTTGTTACATTAGCTGAAATGTTTTTCATACTCAAGTTAGCAATGATTTTCCATTTCAAATTACTCGGTAGCAACTAAGTACATCTATACTTCGGCCGAGAATATGGTACCGCCTTTGGCACTTTCAGTAGTGTCCATCAGCTCGTGCATGGGTCCAAACAACAGGACAAGATATTAAGTGTACTGCCTTATCGATAGTCCAGTCTTAAGAAATAAGATAGATGTCGTTATTTATCCATATTTTTTATCCAGGTTTATCTACGAGACAGAACACCACAACGGTATCGCGGAGTTGCTGGAGATCCTCGGTTCCATCATCAACGGGTTCGCGTTGCCGCTCAAGGAGGAACACAAAATGTTCTTATTGAAGGTAAGCATATTTTTACGTACACCAACACTTAGCGCATTGGATCACAGCCCATTTCCTCTCACAGAGTGGCCTGTTTCTTCCTCTGAGAATGTTTTAGGCTGATTATGTCATTTGTAGATAATTGGCAGTTGTTACAGGACAAGTAGTCAATGACACAAAAATCTGACAACCAGTAGCCAGCACTAACTGGGTTTTGTAGGTCAGATAGGCAGTCGCTCCATGTAAAATACTGGTATCTAACTGCAATCGGTTTCACTGGAAGCCGATCCCTACGTAGTTCGGTAAAAGCTAGGTAGATGATGATTTTATGTTATGATAAATTTACCTTCTTTTCGACTATTAGGATTGGTTTTTTATCTGCAGTTTAGTTATTCTTTATGAAATTTTATGTTGACTCACAGCATTTGGCTTACTCGAAGTCATCAAGTATAACAAAAGTCTTGTTCCACCCATCAGTGTCAATATAGGCGAGTAGGATTTATTTGAAATCAAAATCAAATCAAAATGTTTATTTGTAAGAATATGGTTACTATGGTACTTGACTAAGACAAGTAGATAATAGTTTCCCCAGACAGCTTTTTTGACGATATTCAGCAAATCTCCATTTACCAGAAAAAGCGATGTTTATTTTATAAACTTACTATTTATGTAATTAATTCCAGGTATTACTACCGCTGCACAAGGCGAAGTCACTGTCAGTGTATCACCCGCAGCTCGCGTACTGCGTCGTGCAGTTTCTAGAAAAGGATCCCTCGCTCACGCAGCCTGTTGTTAGGTATGTAGCTTATGATCAGAGGTCGGGATCACGTAGAGTTATTTAAGTACTTGCATCGAAATGTTGATGTTAATATGGATCTTCCCGGGATTTCTAATGGAAAATCCCGTGTGACCAACAATATTACAGATAAATAATAATAAAAACAGTATTTGTTTCTTTTTTATTTATTCCGTCACGGGATTTTTTCTGCTCTCTAAAATTAATTCCCGGGATTTGAGGCATATCCACATTATTATTTCGCTGTATGAAATCAGTGTAAGTACATAAATAACTCTACCTAATTTCGACTTCAGCTTATGATCAACTAAACTCTATAAAAAAACTCTCGTCTTTCTCCTCTTTGTTGTGTTTAAATAAAGTATATTCTTTTCTATTCTCTACACATAATGGTGACTTCCTGTACTGCACACTTACCAACACCAAGTTTCTGGAACTCTTAATGTTGTGATACGTTCGCGAAAAAAAAAAATATTTTGTTTGTATAAGTTATCTGACGATTGGTATCTGTTCATTTATAAAATTAGGAAGTGCTTCTATGCAGTCTTTGTAACCTACTTTGAAAACAGGTTGTGGCAAAATACGACCTTTGGGCATTATAATAAAATTATTTACTAGCTCAACACTGAATATTTTATTTCTAATTTCCAGGGCGTTATTAAAATACTGGCCCAAGACGCACTCGCCGAAAGAGGTGATGTTCCTGAATGAGATGGAGGAGATTCTGGACGTGATAGAGCCGGCAGAGTTCCAGAAGATCATGGACCCGCTGTTCAAGCAGCTCGCCAAGTGCGTCTCCAGTCCGCACTTTCAGGTATACTGAGACACTCCATACATTTAAAAATATAGCCAAAAGAAAATATTGAAAGTACTGACTTTACGACACATTTGCGAATGCTCAGGATTGACAAGATTGGGAGAATTTCTTCTGAAGAGTATCCTACTAATCCTACGATTATAAATGCGAATGTTTGGGAGGATGGATGGATGTTTGTTAATCTTTCACGCCAAAACGGCTGAACAAATAAAAAGGCTTAATGAAACTTGGCACAGAGGTTGATTATTAGTCTGGATTAACACAGGATAATTTATTTTTCGTAATCACGCGGGCGAAGCCGCGGGTGCCAGCTAGTTTCAAATATATATGCGCCTAAATAAACATCTCATTAAGTCAGATATTATTTTAGATGAAAAGGTAGCTGTCATGAAAACTTCAAAACTTTTCAATGTCTATTTTTAATTTTACTGCTAGCCTGGGTCATAAATATAAAATAAATAGCAAAACTAACAACAAATCATCCACTTTTCAGGTAGCAGAACGCGCTCTCTACTACTGGAACAACGAGTACATCATGTCTCTAATCTCGGACAACGCGACGCACATCCTGCCCATAATGTTCCCGTCTCTCTACCGGAACACCAAGAGCCATTGGAACAAGACCATCCATGGGCTGGTCTACAACGCGCTGAAGCTGTTCATGGAGATGAACCAGAAGCTCTTTGATGAGTGCACACAGCAGTATAAGCAGGAGAAACAGAAGTAAGTTATTCTTGATGCATTTTCTTCTTTTCTATTTTTTTTATAGGGCCACTCGCGGATCAACTCTCTGCGGAGTTGTTAAACTGCTCAACCAGACTATCCTGTGGTGACCTTAAATGAATTGTAAGGCCCCGGCCAGGGCTAAAAGCTACTATAATGCCGATGACCACACGCTAAGGGCACCCCCTGTGGGGTACGAGCTTCGGCTTAGGGGGTCATGATTGAAACGACTATAAAAAGGGCCGGGTCGGGTTATTCTTTTCTACAAGCGATGATCTAAGCTTTTATGAGAAACTAGCTATGCCCAGCGGTTTCACCCGCAGCTCCTTAGGCCCGGCGCCCATTATCGGCATCGGCAAGGAAAAGGATCCTTCGGCATCCTATATGCAAGCGCACACTGTCGGAAACTATGCTTTGGCATGCTGCAACGTTCTTAGGGATGACGAGGCGTCCTTAAGCATGCCGCACCGTCCCGTCCTGTAGCTTGCCGAATATATTGCCTCGGCGCCGTCGGCGTACCGAAGAATGCCGAAGCATCCCGAAGCATTCTCAAGACTGCCGATACAGCAGCCTCAAGCATACCGAAGCGGTATTTTTGTTATTACGACCATATATAATGGAAATTTCTACTTTATTGCCATTACGTTAATGTATATTGCTATTTGCCACCTAAAATCCTCAGTCGTGCCGATGCCGATAATGGGCGCCGGGCCTTAGTGTCGTAGCGGGATGTTACTGGTCTAAAACCATTTTCGCTTTATAGCCTTTCCAATAAAACCGGTTTGGGGTATTCGGTAGTTTCAAATTCAATGGACATAGGTAGAAACAATTTTTGTTCTACATTATAGATAGCAAATCAAAACTTCAGTGAACAGCAAACTGCACATGCTTCGGGCATCAAAAGTTGATAACGAAAATCACTGGGCCTAGACAAGAGAGTTACAGATCAGTATTTTTCAGCACTTTCTGTAACAAGAGATTTATCCCACGTGAAGATGATCCCGCCGCGATTGTTTTTCGACAGCAGCTTTCGTTCTTCCAAATGACTACGTAATAGAATGAAATTGAGATACTCGCGTATCTACGATCATGCTTTGCAAGCATTTGATTTCATTTTAAATACTTCTTTTAAAATATGTTACTATAGTACCTTACTTTCCTGCAGGGAACGTGAGCGTCTTATTCAACGTGAGGAAGTATGGCAGGCATTAGAAGCGAAGGCGCGCGTGGCTTCTGGCGACCCCAAGGATGATCTGTGCGGCCTCACGTACCAGCGTATAGAACAGGAAGCTCACGAGGTATGAACTATAATACTTACATAAATCTCCCTACCCGCGTCACTAAATACTCCATTAGCAAACTTTTTTAGAACTACCTGGTCATTTGTTTCGTTATGCCAAAACATTACATATAAAAAGTTTTAGTTAAACATGTACAAATGATAACATGCCGCAGTATTCTTATTTTAACCTACGGTTACTGCTTCATGATTTATTTGCAACCATTTAATAAGGTTTTTCTCTGTAAGTGAATTTGTAATTCTTTTGATAAATAAATATCTTTAACCGTAAATTGATAAGCACAGTAAAGACTTCTCCTTTTTATAGGCAGTGTCTTAGGGACTAATTAGATGCGCACGCATTCGTTCAGCCGCGGATAGCTGAACGGATGCGTAGGCATCTCCAGACACGATAACCTACGCTGCACCTTCTGGTACACGCGCTCTACTTACCTTTAATCCGATCAGTAAGTTAAATGTTACGGACGTCACTCCTTTATTAACTTAAACTTTATTGCCGGCCACGCTGTGCTAAGTGTGAAGAGTCTCGTGATTACCGAAACAACACCACTAACATGCTCATCTCTTCCCCAGCTCCGAAAACAAGGCTACAACGCGAGCAAACCCTTACTACGCAAGAAATCAGAACTCCCCGCGGACTCCACGACCGTGAAGGCGTTGATCGAGCACAAGCGCGCCGACCCGTACCTGCCCACCCCGCCCGACGTCAACCAGTGCTAGCGCAAGACTAAGAAAGCCCGCACACAGAACTCGAGCCTTGACACTCATCGGCTGTAGAAATTGATGTCAAAATGGCGGAGTCTCGGCCTGGGTAGAAGCTAGATAATGATGAAGGAGCCCTATGCCAAATGCCTTATGAGTTGGTGGATTGAGTTCCAGAAAAACACCTTCCAAAAGTGGATTTCAAAGTGCGATGGCCACAATGGCACTTGAAAAGATGTTCGGAAAACTAGTTTGCTAGAAAGTGAACATTGATGGTTAACATGCTCACAACATCAATTCCACCTATAAACTCAAAAAAATCGAGAGAAATACACTAGATTTGTCAACGGCCTCTATAATATTGAGCAACAAAACAAACAGATTTGACAAAATTATAATAAGAAATTATGCCAAGACGTGTTTCTTAAGTGCCGGACATTTGACCGCTGGCAACACCGCGGTCACTGAGTGTGCGAGCGAAAGGACGCTATATGAGTGACACGAGTGACGCATTGTGCTCGATATTGATTAGTTAGTACACATATAATATTATGGTAGTGTCCTTTTGTTGATGTTTTATATCCACTTGGGTCGACAATCGCGATCGAATCGCGTGATAGCCGACCAATCGGGTGGCTTTCGCTTTTGCGTGCTGCTACCCCATTGGTCGGTTATCACGCTATATAAATTGCTACTTAAATGTACTCAAAGCACTGCTGTTATTGTATTATAATGTAAAAGAAGTTTCTGTCATTCGTCGCGTTGTCGACCTGTATTATATGGACAAGTGATGCAAATTGTGAGTGACTGGGATGTAGTTTTCTTTCTGTGGTTCTCACGAATACATTTGATTGCTTACTTACAGAACTAAAAGAAATCTGGCATACTAACCTCATTCTGAAAGTATCATCAATTAAGTCTGTTTGTTAACTTAACTTTGACAACAGGTTTAGTGTTTGAAGATCGGAGAGGTAAGGCCTGGGAACTGCGAAAACTGGAAATGAGCGGAGCGGTGTGGAATCGTGCAAGATTTAACCAATCACAAACACGCTATGTGGATTTTAACGAATGTGATTGGTTGATTCTCGTATTCCTCCTCTCCAATCCGGTCGTCTCCGCTTTGGTGAATTCCTAACATGCCAAACAGAAATCGTGTCTGCTTTTCTATAGTTCTAAAATTTCATTTGTTTTGTTCATTCGGGATGTTCCATTCCATACGCATCACAAAGCGGCTCGGGTTTACTCGTTCTTTTTTATAAATGTAACTTTATATGTGACAGGTTTAAACACCATTCCACACCAGAACCACCTACGAAATGTTTTGAAACATTTTAGCCCAAATCGTGTATTAATTTAAACTATATCTAGATTATAATCATGTTGATTTAAAAGCCATACTGTTCTAGAATACGGGGAAATTTGAATTGTGAATGAAAATATAGAGTAAATGATAGAAAAATAAACTTTTCATCAATATCTAATGATCACAATCGAATCCACCCGTCTCTATTTAAATCTTTAATTTATTGTTTATAGAAACCAAATACATGAACACATGTTTATACTATCTATTTGTTTGACATAGTTATTTTTCTCTAAGGATTTCACAATTATGTAAAGTATATTTTTTATGTCAAACGGTAGGTAATTATATCTTATATTTTAGTCGACTTTGTATAATGGGCGAGAGAATACCTGCACAACTAACTGCGTAGCATTTCATTTAATCATTTTAAAATCCCGTGTTTATATTATTCTCGCCTTCAGAAACGGAAACATATTTAGCTTACGTCATTTCACCTAATACCTAACTAAATAAATAAGTAGAAACATAAGTGGTTCGGTTAATAATATTTAGGATCGTAATAAATCGTAATTCAACCGTCCTACGGTAAATAAACTATTTGATAAATGTGAAGACTATGTGCTAATTGCTTGCATACTTAACTCGCTTGCTACACATTCGCTCTAGAAGTTTATAGGTAAATTAGAAATACACAATATTTTCCAAAGTGTAAGCTGAATATGTGTCCGTGTGCACACTCGACGTAAAGTTAGTTTATTTATAAAGAATATATGCCTATCTGCCAATATGAATTATCTTTATTTAAACTCGGGGCACCAATGGTGATGTATTTCGATTTATTTAAGTTTTATTTTTTTGTGTATAGTGTGCCAAAGGAGTTCGTTTTGAAGCCATTTCAAACAGTCGACTTAACATAATGATGTGTAATGTATGTATAAAATGTATTAGATGAGCTTCGGGGATGAGAGAATGTTTGAGATGCAGAGCACCTATGTATGTAGTTATTTATTTTTTTATTTTAACATTAACTTACCCATGTTATTGAGTGACGACTGAAAGGGAATAATCAAGTGTTTTAACGCAGTGTCCGATACTATCGACTGACGAAACTAGATTTTGTAACTTTTATATTTATAGTTATTTGCAGTGATATGTAAAATGACGTTAATGTTAAATTTACAGTTTCACGTTACAGGCGTATGCCACTATTATCGTATGAGGCCAGTTCGTAACATGGCAGAAAATATTTTTTAAACTTGACTGTACTGTTACAAATGCGCTTATATAGCTCATAAAGCATTTATTGATAAATAGAGTTTGCATCGTTACAATTTTGTACTTTATTAGTGTAATCAATCTAGTTTGATGTGTCTGATCTCGTTTTACCAACATCAAGTTTAAAGATCATTTTTCGTCCAAGGATTTTCTACCACAGGGCCTTAATTCCAGTTGATAGTATCTAACACTTATTCTATCTATCACCAGTTTTCAAACCAGCAAGTGACTGTACCGGACCATAATATAAATGATTTTAAAATAAGGTTTAATAATATAAAATAAACTTAATGAATATGGAATATTTTGCAATATGCTTCTGGTAAGCTACTGAGTGCAATGTTTTGATATACATATAAAAGTCCGGATAGCTACTTGCTGACTTTGTCTGTTCGCGTGACGCATGATCTACAAATGACCTCACTTTAGCGAATTATTTGCAAAACGCTGTTCAACAAATTGATAAATTTTGTATAAATATTTATAACGATAATGTAACTGTTGAAAACAAATATTGTAACAGAGGACATATTATAAGGTGCTTATGATTATCGTTATAATACAAAGTTGTGCATATAACGTGAATTTTTATTTACCATAATCCTAAAACATAGACCACAGTGCGGTAACCAACAAAGGTTTGCCAGCTCTTAAGCTTGCTTGCTGTTAAGCTTAAAAATTAGATTTGTAAGGATCAAGTGTGCTAGCTTTTGAATCATCGAAAAGTGGGGAGAGGGGCATTTTTAAGGGTTAAGTTAACTATCAATAGATGCATATGTTGTTCTTCATAGAATCTAAAATGTTATAGCTTGCTCCCTCAAACATGTTAGCACCTCAGATTGCATAGATTTTCTATACTTGTTCAAATATAAGTAAAAACAAAAAAAAAATGTTAAGTTATTTAAAAATTATAGGAAGAAATTAAATACAATTTTGTACTCCTCTCCAGACAAATGACATTTTCTTTGGCCTCTTTTTACTTAGAAATATATAGCTGTTATTAATCAAGCTAAGAATTGAGACCGAAGAGCGAGTAGAGGGAACTCGAAAATATTAACTCCATACCTTGGACAGAATAGTTTTTTTTTTGCGGATGGGTTATCATCAAATAACTTCCCCCGCTCTGGGCGGAGCGGGGGCAGTGTCAGACTTGTACTGACCCACCCATGTTCCTTCTATTGCCCTTTACTTTCCGGGGCCGCGGTATCTTATTCGAACAACCCGCAACCCCGGCAGGCGGTGGTCCTGGCAGGCAGGCAGAAGTGATGTAATCGTAAGGGGTTTGCAGGATGTGGAATTCGATTTTAATTATTTTGTTTACTGGCAATTGCAAGACGCAGAAACCCTAAAAGCCCTCTCGCTGAGAACACTTTGGAGTTTCATGTGATTATTCCAGTTAGTATATTAAGTTTCATGTGATTATTCCAGTTAGTATATTAAGTTTCATGTGATTATTCTAGTTAGTATATTAAGTTTCATGTGATTATTCCAGTTAGTATATTAAGTTTCATGTGATTATTCCAGTTAGTATATTAAGTTTCTTGGCGATTACACACAACCATCTCGTGATAGCCACGCTGCGACAGGCGACCTACACATCCGCCCCTAGATAATTATTTGTCGACAATCTTCAGCTCTCGTATTTTTACTTTCTTGGTGACTTTTTTAGTTAGGTACCTAACCTTTACCATGGAAACCGATTAGCCTTTAACGTTTATTTACTAACATACATTAGCTTAAATATAAAACATTTTGCTTTGTGGGGGAATGTGGATTCTCGTAAAGCGGCAATCAAGGATTAGGTCGATCCATGTGTGAGGCCTGAAACTGCGTTAAGCGGGCTCCCGCGCGGTTTCATACAAAGTGCACCGTCGCGGGGACACGCACGGGTCCCTCCAGCGGTAACACGCGCGGGCTTGTTCAGTCAATAACGCTTGATGAAAAGCTTATGAAAATGACTATCGACAGAGAAAGAGTAATTGTGGATCTGCTGTGTCGTTCTGTCATGTGGGGTCAAGCGAATGAACTCTTAAGGTAACTTCTGAGGGTCCTTCACGTACCAACGGAGCCCACACGCGCAGACACGCGACGGTTGCCCGTCGCGGGCGCCCGCTTAACGCAGTTTCAGGCCTGACGGCGCGTGCGGCGGCTTTGCAACATCAACCAGCTGGGTTCGTGACCCGCGGTGAACATTGCAAATTGGAAATACGTGGCATGGATATGATCCTTCGGTAAGTGGTAGACAAGTGTCAATAAAATTCAAGAGTTTTAAATAAACATTTTATTATTGATCTGACGTCAGTATTACAACGATATCTTATTTATACATTATATGCAAGGACTTATTGCGAGTACTTAGCGACATCTATTCTGTATTGGTCTGATTCCAGACTGCCAAGGCGTACCCAGACGTAAGGCGTAACTGGGTGATTTAAATTGAATTTAAAAAATGCGAAGATTATTAGATACTTAATTATATTTGTAGATGATGCAAAAATAATTAAATAGACCAACGAAAAAAAATAGTTCACGCCGCCGGTGTAAACAGCTATCCAAGAATGAAACATTGGTATACGAAAGCGCAGATGAGGGGGGGGGGACTACTACAGACATGTTTACCAAAATACTCGCATATAGTCTTCACCACTTTTTATACACATAATTACATATTCATCGCATTTTGTATTGCTTAAATATTAATAACTTAAGATTAGCAGATTATCTTAGAAACACTACTCTTTGTAGAGTAACAGTCTGGACATTGGTTATAATCTCAATGACCCATCTTTAACCAGCTCTATTACACATTGGCCGGCCATTAAGACCTTAATATTTCTTATCTATACAGTACTTAATAGTTCCATGTTTATTTCATTGTCCTAGACCGGCCAATGCGTGAAGAGTAATTTATTTATTTTTTTTAGTTCAAAAATAAGCCTATACTAGCCTACTGGTAGTAAAAATAAATAAAGTCTGCCAAGTAGTATGTTTTTGTTTTTCTTCTTACAACTTCCAGAAGATGTTTAAAATTAACCAAATGCTTTACCAATAATTGACTAAACTAAAGCACAAATCACTAGCCGATTTTAATACGATTATGTACATCAGATAGGCCACAATACTTCTCGTTTAAATGGTTACAGGAATGCAAATAATTGGAGACTAGACAAACTATAAACTTGACATAGAATAAGGAACAAGTTTTGAAAATAAACGTGTAATATAATCCCGAATTAGGGTTATATTCTGAACAATTATAAAGCAGAGTGGGGTGCTAATTCAATATGGCGTCTACGAATGTTGCCTGTCTAAAAATTTCGATGTCACTTTTTTTATTATTCGAGTTTCCCGTAATTTTGGACTGCCATGTAATACATAACTTATAATAGTAATAATCTCTCTCTGACAGGATGTCGGTAGTCCAACAATAATAAGACTTCAAAATGAAATTCTTTTAGGGCTGAATATTATTAAATATAAAATACCTTTCCTTTTTTTATTTTACGAAATATCCTAATCGATCATATTTGCATATTATTACTAAACAATTTCTTACATACGCCATGATTTTCTTAACACACACGTAAATATTTTATAAAATATATACAATATGCTGTGTTCAATTTTCTTTAATTCAACGACTTTTAACATTATATACAATTTATTTGTGTTAAACATTCAAACGTGTATATTTATGTATAGAAGGGAGATACAGTGAAAATATTTTGGGAAAGAAGAACAAATCCACAGTACTGTAGGTATGTTATACATAAAGTAAGGTTACATCTGACACTAACTTTCACCATAGATTCGGTACATTACTCTGGACCCGCCATCATGATTTGCCTTCCAACTAAGTTAGAGTCGGCTTCCAGTCTAACCGGATGCAGCTGACTACCAGTATTTTGCATGGAGCAACTGCCTACCTGACTTAATCTCATCAATGTTCCTTCTTTTGCCTTTGTGTTCCGGGGCCAGGGTATCTCTTTCGAACAACCCGCAACCTCGGCTGGCAATGGCCCTAGCGATCCCCTTTGATGATTGAAAGTCTGGAATTTTGTACCTAATAAATAGTGAATGTGCCACAATGTTCCTTACTCGTTATTATGTTACATAACAGCTACATGTTCAAACTATCAACTGAACATATTATAGCTACCTGACCATTTTATACAATTCATATAAATTTCGAACGCCTCGTCTTCCTTTTGTAGCTTCTGAACTAATTTTGAACTCAACCGAAGATAGGCGATAGATACCTCGCTTGGAAATCCACTCTTAATACAACAAATTGGGTTCACGAACAAGATTACTTTTACACGAACCTTGGCTCGGCTTTACTGCCATCCCTCTCGCACAGCTGTAGAACGAAACGTGCAAGACAAAGACGGGAACTTGGCCGAGCCAAAAGCGTGCATTATGAATCTCAACATACTTGTATTCATTATATATATCTCTAGTGATTATGAAGGCTTCATACTGTACATTTAGATCATACTTTGTTACTATGTCCTTTATATATTACAGCGAATATTGACATTATACAATATGTACGTTTACATGGACGTTTATGGGTAGAGGGGAGGGGATGCACTGGTCTGGAAATAATGTAACATAAAAAAACCGACTTCTAAAGACGGAAAATAAATATATTTCTGGATGTCGGTAGCAAAAAAAACCATAAATCAAACAAAGGTCATTGACTGATTTCCAATAAAGCAAAAAATAATACAATTGATTGAAAATGAATCGGATTTTCAGGCCTGATGTCAACTCCCAAATAACAGACGTGACTACTAAAAGCCTGTTTTTAAAATGCAACTTTAAGAAGTTGTTGGATTCCAAACGCTCAGTTCATTGCCAAAAGTTGAAAATCCAACAGTTGCTTTCATATTTAGGCATACATTAGGTGTGATTTAGTATAAGTTGGCGATAGTCTGATATTTATGGAGGAAAAAACTGTACTGCTTCTTACAAAGACAAAATGTGAAATGGGCACACTGACCGCACACTTATACGCGTAATAGATATAGAAGTGTGTTGTCAAAGTTATCCTATGTCAGAACGACACGGCCCAATACTATCTTAACTTCATTTCTTTCACACAAACTTGACTTTACGATCGCGAACGCTCATTTGCTTCTTTCCCGTCCCCCCTCCCCGTCGCTGCCTACCTACCCCCTATTTCCTCCGATTGTGTAGCGTGTGCTTGAGCTGCTGTATCTCGTCGTGTTGTCTGGTGAGCTGCTCGTTGAGTCCGGCCACATGTTCCGTGAGCACGGACATCTGCTCTTCGTAGTTGTGCGACGTCGAATGGAGCTCTTCTTCCTGTGAAGAATTTATTTGTTGATATGGTGGTTGCATATTTAAGGTATTTTTTATTTCAACAGTACTTTGACTAATTGACTTTTGAATAAGCACTATTCAGATTTGTGTCTGACATGGTTACATGCAGTGGTTACAGGTGTGTAAGCTTTTAGTCTTCTTTATAAGCTTGCTGGTGATATCTATGTATGTTAATATGTTCAGTTGGTTTGTCATACACTACAAAAACTCAGGATTTACTGGTTTGAATTCAAAAAAGATTTGATGCTGGATAGCCCATTAATGAGGAAGGTTGATTAAATATGCGTCTTATACGTGGAGTTGGGGACACCAGGCCGTTATACAATATAACGAGGAAGGTTAGCTGAGCGGCGGGTGAAACCGTTGAGCTCAGCTAGTTTACTATTTCTTGTTTTTTTTTTGGGGTGGGAAATCATCAAATAATTTCCCCGCTCTGGGCGGAGCGGGGGGGAGTGTCAGATTTGTACTGACTAAATCCCACCCATTTTCCTTCCATTGCCCTTTATGTTACGCGGCCGCGGTATCTAGTTTCCTAAACTATGAGAAAAACCATGGTCGAGGTCAACCAAACATACATCTTAAATGACAGACATTGTCAAAGCTGGTGCCGCCATAATATTATGATTAAAAGCTTCGCATATATTAATGATAAAACGTTGTGACCTCATTCAACACTGGCTATCAAGTTTGCTTATAAATAGTGTTGTATAACACTACGAAATATATCGAGGGAGCGATAAGAGTATTAACAATGAAATATACAGGGTGAGTCATAGTGATGGATGATACGTAGAAACAAAATAAACGTCAACAGATTTACAGTATGGCCCGTATTTGATCAAGCATTTTATCCTTACTATAATATTATAAAAAAGAATGTTTGTTTGTTTGTATGTCTTCACGCCTAAATGTAGCCATTTAGGCGTGAAGACCGATTTTGATGAATTTTGGTACAGAGATAGTTGAGACCCCGGGAGACCGACATAGGCTATTTTTTTTAAAGTGAGAAATGAGGGAGAAAGAGGGAAGAAAAGGTAAAACTTAGCTTTGCTATTACAATAAATAAGGCGCGAGGGCAAAAACTATAGGTAGCACGTACCTGCAAATCGGGAAAGGGGAACTGTTTTACCCCGAATTTAACGCGAACAAAGCCGAGGGCAAAAGCTAGTGGGTTAATAAAAAAGCACTAAGTTAGGATTTTTTTTAAGGCCAGGGTTTTTCATCAAATAACTGCCTCCGCTCTAGGTGGAGGGGAGTGTCAGACTTGTACTAACTAAAACCCACCCATGGTCCTTCTTTTGCCCTTTGTGTTCCAGGGCCACAACAACAAACCGAACAGCCCGCAACCCCGGCAGGCAGTGGCACTTTCTTGCATATTTTTCATATACAAAAATGAACTGTACGTGTGAAGTGTGAACCTGTTATAATAGACTGTTTAACCCTCTATTACGCGGTAACGTTTACTCTATGGATTGCCCCTCCTTACTCTAAAACCGGCCAAGTGCGAGTAGGAATCGAGCACCGATGGTTTCGTACAAACTTGTGACAAAATCGGCTATATCTTTTGATTGCGTGGACTCCCCTGAATACTGAAACGTCACTCAAAATTTAAGTAGCACTTATATTTAACAGATACTCAAATGTGACGTTTGACAATACGAAATCTAAAGTTTAGGAGCTGCTCAAATGTTAAGCAGCCCTTAAATTTTGAGTGACGTTTCAGTATTCGTGGGTCGAGAGTTGATGTTTTCATAGCTCCAAGGGACCATAAAACTTGAGAATATGGTTTTAATTTCAACTTGATACCTCCACGCGTTCCCGAGATAAAAGGTATTGACGGACGGACAACAAAGTGATCCGATAAGGGTTCCGTTTTTTTTCCTTTTGAGGTACGAAACCTAAGAAATACCCGATTCAAAGCCCTGTACGGGTAACGTTTTTGGTATCTAAAAATCTTAGTACATCAGTCTGTCAGAATATCTCCTGTCAGTCCTTACTAATATTATAAAAGCGAAAGTGAGTTTGTATGTTACGTCTTCACGCCTACATGGCTAAACGGATTTTGGTACAGAGATAATTGGGACCCTGGAGACGGAGAAAGGCTAACTTTTTTATAAAAAAAAAAGTGAGAAATGAGGGAGAACGAGTGAAAAAACGGAAAACTTAGCTTTGCTATTACAATAAATAATAGCTGGGGAGGTAGCGTTGCATTTTTGATGGTGATTTCTGTACGATTAATTTTGATTGAAATCTATAGCTTAGATATGGGCAATAATTGAATCAAGCGTCAGCAGGCGCACCCGGGGTGGATCAAGTGGGAAACAAAATATTATTATGTCAAAAAATAAAAAACCAAAAGTGTAATCTGGTCGTTTGAAAATTTGAACAGCAATAGTTTAAACAATAATAATAATTATAGAAATAATCAGCTGTAAAGATAATGGTGGGTTGTACGTCAGCAGGTCATATCCGCACATATTAAAAATAATTATCTTCAATTCATTTCTGGTCGAATGAAATTGATACATATTATTCTTTATGCTATTAAAATAATTAAAAAATGCGTCAGCCGACCTATTGATAGGGGTAAGATCGTCAGCAGGGGGATTATAAGTAACTATTTGTATTATACAACTGACGACTTTCCCCTCTTCAATTATTTTGCTGACTATTTTTTTATTTAATATATTGTTTAAATTACTCTCAGTATTAATTTCAAGCGACCAGAAATTAATTTGAATATAAACAATGCCTTTTTTATTGCATATATATAATCTATATACTATATGTTAGCTGGCGGACGACTTTCCCCTCTTCAATCACTATGCTGACTATCTTTTTTGTTTAATATGTTGTTTAAAATACTCTTAATATTAATTTCAAGCGACTCGAAATCAATTTATTTATAAAATTATCGTTTTAATTTATCTACATACAATTTGAACAGATAGGAATGTAAGGATTGTAAAGGATGCGTTTCAATAACGTAATTTAAAACATATTTTATTTGTATAGTATGTACATATTTGTTTGATGTTCCTCACATTCCTATCTGTTCAAATTGTATGTAGATATTAACAAATTAAAACGATAAATTTTATAATTAAATTGATTTCGAGTCGCTGGAAATTAATGTAAAGAGTAATTTAAACATCATATAGAATAAAAAAAAAACAGTCTAAATAATAAGAGGAAAAAATGGTCCGCCAGCTGACATATAGTATATAAATTATATAATTATGCAATAAAGAAGGGATTAAAATGACATTGTTTATAATCAAATTAATTTCTGGTCGTTTTTTAAACAATATATTAAACAAAAAAGATAGTCAGCATAGTGATTGAAGAGGGGAAAGTCGTCAGTTGGATAATACAAATAGTTACTTATAATCCCCCTGCTGACGATCTTACCCCTATCAATAGGTCGGCTGACGCATTTTTTAATTATTTTAATAGCATAAAGAATAATATGTATCAATTTCATTCGACCAGAAATGAATTGAACTTAATTATTTTTAATATGTGCGGATATGACCTGCTGACGTACAACCCACCATTATCTTTACAGCTGATTATTTCTATAATTATTATTATTTTTTAAACTATTGCTGTTCAAATTTTCAAACGACCAGTTTACATTTTTTTTTTTACATAATAAAATTTTTTTCCCCACTCGATCCACCCCTTCTGAGCCTGCTGACGTTTGAATTATTAAATAATTATCCATAAAGAATAAGTTCAGATATGAATCAATCGACCAGAAATTATTATGTGAAATGCAACGCTACCTCCCCAGCTATAAGGCGCTAGGGCAAAAACTACAAGTAGCAGGTACCTGCAAATCAGGAAAGAGGAACTGTTGTTACCCCGAATTAAACGCGAGCGAAGCCGCGGGCAAAAGCTAGTAATAAATAAAACACATATTGTGCGTGACTCACCAATCTACTGATAGTGTTGTGTTTCTCGCTCAACGTGTGCTCGTCTGTTTGTTTGTCACGCTCCATCTCCTCGAACCGGAGGCGCAGCATCTCGCACTGTGAACACGGAATAGGTTAGAGGTAAACAGAGGTATGAACAGAAATTAACAAGACATTACGCCTGTGATATTATTTATATTGTATTTAGGAAATAGACTATACAGTCAGCAAAAGACCAAGCTAGTAGGATACAGTTGTTTTTTTCCAGAAACCGATGGACGTCTTCAATTCAAATTTTATTTATTTAAACCAACTGTTGGTTTTCTATCAAATATTTTTAACTTAATAAAAAAAAAACATGGATTTTTAAGAAAATTTAAACATATATGACGAGTCCAGTTACTTATCTCCTTTGCAGGCAGTACTTATATAAAATATGATTTGCGCCCAAAACATGTATGACGTAGGTATATATTTACAGATTCAATCCCATTGAATTACTTTCTAACCGACTTAAAAAAGGAGGTGGTTCTCAATTCGTCGGAATCTTTTTTTTTATATGTTCACCGGTTACTCAAAGACGCCTGGACCGATTTGCATATTTTTTTTGTTTGATAGGGTCCAGGTTCCAGGTGGTCCCATATTTATATATTTTTTCTACTGCTTAGATAGTTAACCTACCTTATAATATTATAAATGCGAATGTTTATTTTTGTGAGGATGTATGGAAGTTTGTTACTCTTTCACGTCAAAACGGCTGAACGGATCTTGATGAAATTTGGCACAGAGATAGATTATAGTCTGAAATAAATAACACATAAGATACTTTTTTTTCGAAATCACGCGGGCGAATCCGCGGGCACCAGCTAGTCGTCTATAATACATATTTCTTTCTCTATGTCTATATGGATGATCTGCTAATCTTTTAGTAACAATGGAAAATGAATACTTGATAAAAAAATATCTGATATATCAGGGATGGCCAACCAGTCGATTGCGATCGACCGGTCGATCGCCGCTATTACTTCAGTCGATCGCGGCAAGGCAAACATAATAAATACGTCTAATAGTCTAGTCAACAAGTGCTTTTTTAGTCAAAACTTTTTAAAAGGCTCGGAAAAATATGGTTGAGGGCTCATTCGATTCGGGATCGAATCTAGAAAGTTTTTGAAAAAATTCAAGACCCGCTCGAAAAAATTGCAAAAGTTATTAACAAATTAGTAAACAAAAACAAAGGGGTTTAGTTTTTTTGGTATATCTCGAAAACTATTTTATATATTTTGATTTTGAAAAAAGATTCAAAAAGAGGAGAAAATTTCCTAAAAAAAACTCCCAACTCGCGAAATTGTAGGAACAATATTAAAAAAATTACAGGGAGCTGAAAGTACGCCTGAAAACGGGTACTCGGGTTTCCGCAAGCCACGCCCCCTTCGAGCGCTTTAATGAAAAATATTATTTAAACATATTAAATGTTGATATTAAAATTTGAAAAAATTCAGACATGTACAGGACAAATTAAAGAATGAAAGAATGAAATGCCGTAGAAAAAATATTTTTATCGCGATTTTATAAAATGTTATCCATAAATTAATTAACAATTTCTTCCGACGGGGCTATAGACATTGCAAGTTGCATAATTGTTAAACCAGAAATCTCAAAATTTTTTCCTCTCGTGGAGCTATTCTTCAAAGATTCAAGAAAGGATTTCCGTCGAGTAAATTAAAAAATTGTTAATTTTCGATTTGTTATTAACAAATTACCTAGGCGGCAAATTAAATATTTAAATAAATGTTACAAGAATTATTTTTTTCCAATGTCGATGATCATTCGTTTTTCTATCAATAAAAGCTACCTAAAAATATTTTTTTATAAATTTTAATTCTTTTTGTTTATAAAATTGTTATAAACAAATAGATTATTTATAAGATAATTGAAATTTTTTTTTGGAAATAGATTCCTCGTAAAAAATTATGAATTTTAAGATAAAAAACGACGCTTAAAAAAAAATTTTTATTGCTAAAAAACCGTTTTGTTAATTAACAATTTTTTTTTACCACTTGTTAATAATATTAAGGTACGCTTTTTTTTTAAATATTATTATTTATTATCCTCCTTAATAATCAAAAAAAAAAATTCGTTTTTTTTTTAAATTTTCATTGTTTATTAAATAAACAATTTGTTATAAACAATTAAATTTTTTTTGTATAATTTTTGTAGAATTCTTTACACTAAAATAAAACCGACTAATTACCTTTTTGCAAAAAAAAAAAAAATTTTATATTTATTTTCGAATTAATTTTTTTTTCCGCAAAAAGGTAATTGGTCGGTTTTATTTTAGTGTAAAGAGTTCTAAAAAAATTATACAATGAAAAATTAATTGTTTATAACAAATTGTTTATTAAATAAACAATGAAAATTTATAAAAAAACGAAATTTTTTTTTTGATAATAAATAATGATATTTTAAAAAAAAGCGTACCTTAATATTATTAAAAAGTGGTAAAAAAAAATTGTTAATTAACAAAACGGTTTTTTAGCAATAAAAAAAAATGTTTAAGCATCGTTTTTTATCTTAAAATTCATAATTTTTTACGAGGAATCTTTTTCCAAAAAAAAAATTTCAATTATCTTATAAATAATCTATTTGTTTATAACAATTTTATAAACAAAAAGAATTAAAATTTATAAAAAAATATTTTTAGGTAGCTTTTATTGATAGAAAAACGAATGATCATCGACATTGGAAAAAAATAATTCTTGTAACATTTATTTAAATATTTAATTTGCCGCCTAGGTAATTTGTTAATAACAAATCGAAAATTAACAATTTTTTAATTTACTCGACGGAAATCCTTTCTTGAATCTTTGAAGAATAGCTCCACGAGAGGAAAAAATTTTGAGATTTCTGGTTTAACAATTATGCAACTTGCAATGTCTATAGCCCCGTCGGAAGAAATTGTTAATTAATTTATGGATAACATTTTATAAAATCGCGATAAAAATATTTTTTCTACGGCATTTCATTCTTTCATTCTTTAATTTGTCCTGTACATGTCTGAATTTTTTCAAATTTTAATATCAACATTTAATATGTTTAAATAATATTTTTCATTAAAGCGCTCGAAGGGGGCGTGGCTTGCGGAAACCCGAGTACCCGTTTTCAGGCGTACTTTCAGCTCCCTGTAATTTTTTTAATATTGTTCCTACAATTTCGCGAGTTGGGAGTTTTTTTTAGGAAATTTTCTCCTCTTTTTGAATCTTTTTTCAAAATCAAAATATATAAAATAGTTTTCGAGATATACCAAAAAAACTAAACCCCTTTGTTTTTGTTTACTAATTTGTTAATAACTTTTGCAATTTTTTCGAGCGGGTCTTGAATTTTTTCAAAAACTTTCTAGATTCGATCCCGAATCGAATGAGCCCTCAACCATATTTTTCCGAGCCTTTTAAAAAGTTTTGACTAAAAAAGCACTTGTTGACTAGACTATAACAGGTGCGCAACGTAATCACCAAAAGTCCACGCGTATTATATTGTGTGATTTTTAATTTAAAAAAAATACTACATAATGGCATACATATTGGTAGATCGCACCGGATTTTGTCACCCCTGTGATATATCATCATTATACTATAACTAAAAATGAAATAAAAACTTTTTTGTAAAAATAAAACCGACTTCCAAAAAAATATTACTTTACTTCCGGAAGTCGGTTGCAAAAAAGTCAACGAAACCAACAAAAGTCACCGACTTCCGGAAGTAAAACTATTTTCCACTTTTTAGTTTTTTTTGGAAGTCGGTTTTATGTATTCATGATTTTAATACTGGAAATACATTCGTGTTACGGTTGATCAACATCATTGATCTGCAATTTGCAACAAAAACGCGGTTTACGTTGGCGCTTTCATGTTAAGTTGACTCACACATACCTCTTTAACATAATGTTCAGTCTTACTCTTCAACTCTTCTCTTTCTATTTTCAGCTCGCTAATCTTATTTCTAAAGTACGTCTTCATCCTTTCCTCCCTCGTCTCCACTTCTTGGTTCAGTAGGAAGGGTACTTGAAGGCTTCCGAGGAGCCCCGTGACCCTGCCCTCAGCATCCATTGAAGTCTCCCCGAAGGTATTGAAGTCCCCTGAGTCGTGGCCATCACCTCGCCGTCTTTGGGATGCTGATACGTATTTTGCTACTTCTAATTTAAGGCTCTCGTTTTCCATTCGAAGTATTTCGAACTCCATTCTTAGTTTTTGATTTTCCTGGAAATTGTATTGAGTTTAAAAGTTATTTGATTAGATTAACAAATTACAGGTATGATGAATGTCAAGGAGTTCATATGCCACGGTAAGTACGACCTCCTACACATATTATAAATGCGAATGTTTGTGAGGATGGATTTTTCACGTCAAAACGGCTGAACGGATCTTGATGAAATTTGGCAAAGAGGTAGATTATAGTCTGGAATAACACATAGGATACTTTTTTTCGATATCACGGGAGTAAAGCCGCGGGCGCCAGCGAGTTTTTTATAAAATAAAATTTTACAAATTCGACTAAGTAAACAATATTATAAATCTTTCATCCAAAAACTACTGAATAAATTTGCATTGAAATTTGGCACACAGATAGTTTATAACCCGGATTAACATATATTCAATACTTTTAGTTTTGGTAGAATAATCCCGTGGTGAGGCGACAATTACCGACACCGAGGGCGTAACTTAGTAAAAGATATGAAATCAATTTGAGTTGAAATTTTTGGTGATACATGTAGAAGCAAATGATCAGCAGAGGATGTGTTTAAGTGCAGATGAAAAATCGTTTTTTTTTAAATATAAATTTCATGTACACACGACGGCACATCAACCTACACAAAACCATTTTAACCTGATCTCCCTACTACGGTGTGCGATCCGTAGTAGAGAGATCAGGTTTTAATAGTTTAGAATAGGTTGACCTGCCGTTGTGTGTACAATAGTGGTACACAGGCGGATTCATGCCCCGAGTCATTTTCTACCAGTCAACTTTAGAATTAAATAAGACAACGTTGTAATAGGGGACAAAAATAATATCTAAGAAAATAACTACATGTTTTCGAAAACTTATATGAAAAATACACATAATGAAAATTTTCAATTTCTTGCTCGTGCAGATTTTTTTATGTCTTAAATGTATGATGCGTTAGCGGAACTTAACCTGATATTATTATATTTATTTATTATTGCAATAAATAAAAGGATGTAGAAAAGCGTGCTTACCTGTTCTAATGAGTGTGCTTTCATACTAAGTTGCTCAGTAACATTTAAGTCATCTACAGAACTTAGCGCATCCTCACTTCCAACCTGCAAACAAAATATGTGAAACAAAAAGTGAAAACTTGTTTTTTTTTCTATTTTTAATTTATGGAGTATGAAAGAATGGTGGTGCATTTTATGAATAGTCGAATACATTCTCATTAAGTAAGTTTGTTTTGTTAAAACTGGATTTGTCTAAATACTTAAGCTGTAACAGTCAAAAACATGCCATCACAAAGAGTGTGCCATACAAAGACAAAATATAAACAAAAAAAATCCCACTTCAAAATGATTTTTAAGGAGATTTATTTCACTGTCACATGATGAGATTTGAAAATGAACATTTGAAATGTGAGACCTATTATGTTGTTGTAGTTTAAAAGTTCCGTGTTTTGCCAAAACATGCCGACAATGTGTTTATGATGTTCAAAATTCTCAGGTCTTATTTTTCGCGACACCACACACGACGCCGTCAACGATTACTATACCTACACGAAAAGATTTACATATGTAGTAGTTTATTAGGTAGTATTCTTTATGTATTTTACCTTAGTTGCCCGACAATAAATAAATTGAATTGATTTCTTCCATTATTTATTTTTTAACTAAAGTCGTTACAGGTAGTCAGTGTTCCAAAAAGTCTGACAACCAGTCTTACCAAGGGGTATCGCATTACCCAGTACTAACTGGGTTGTGGAGGTCAGATAGGCAGTCGCTCCATGTAAAATACTGATATTCATCTGCATCCGGTTAGACTGGAAGCCGACCCCAACATAGTTGGGAAAAGGCTAGGCAGATGATGATGATGATTTATTTTTTAACTTCTGCCACAATACAAATTAAACTCGCATAAACCGTAAGACACACGAAATTGTCTTTTTTAAATTGTCATGTCTTCTTCTTAACAAACAACCACACCCAGAAACAAATAAAAAACAAAATTAATATCTTACCAAACTCCCTCCTTCCGACAAGAAGTCCCCGTTACAACTAGCTGCCTGACTGCTGGTAGCCAAGTGTATCTTGCTGGGAGTGCCTCCTATCCTCTCCCTCTGCGCCTCCTCTAGGGAGTACTGCAACTCTTGGTTCTTGTTCTTCAGCTTGGCTATCTCACACTTGTATTTGCTGTCACTCTCACTTATGTGTCTCTGGTAGTCTTCTAAGGAGGATCTTAGCTGAGATACCTCGAATACTTTGTCTGATAGCTGTAAGTCGAAGTTTCAAGTGTGAAGGTATATTTTTTTAATGACTAGAAATTGTATCCTTACTAATATTATAAAAACGAAAAATCGATTTTATAATATTAGTAAGGATACACTATTATAAACTTTTAACCTTATTGTTATAATTATACCCACGCATGGTCTGACAGACTGAAAGCTTGGACCTCATTTTTGGGGATTTTATTATTGTTTAACAAGATATTCTGTTCTTTGTGAATATACTATGATTTATTACTAATCTCGAAAAAGTGTTTTATATTATACTAGCCTACTATTTTATTATAAAAGCGAAAGTGAGTTTGTTTGCTACGTCTTCACGCCTTGACTTTTGGTACAGTGATAGTTGGGCCCCTGTAGATGGACATTGGCAATTTATTTTTAAAGTGAGTTGAGGGAGAAAGAGGCAAGAAAAGGGAAAACTTAGTTTTGCTATTACAATTAATAAGGCGCAAGGGCAAAATCTTCAGGTAGCAGGTACCTGCAAATCAGGAAAGGGGAACTGTGTTACCCCGAATTTAACGCGAGCGAACCCGCTGGCAAAAGCTAGTTAATTATAAGACCAAGTTTCCTCACAATGTTTTTCTTCACCGAGGTATACTTTAGAAAGTTCATAAGGATTGTAAAAGTCACAAAACACTAGTAATTTATTTAACTCGTTAATTCGCTTTTGAATTTTTTTTTATTTCATTTGATTGACTTTTTAGAGTTTAGTACAATTATTCCAACTTGTTTTATAAGAGCGAGAAGTATATCCCTACCGTTATTGACTTTTGTCTTACAGTGCATGCAAAATATATTTTTTTGTGAGAAGCGTGATCACATTAGGTAACTTCTACTACTTCTTTTAACTTTTCTAGATTTTGCTTCACTTTTAGTTGCCCTTAGTTACTAACAAACACTTACTTACAAAAGTTGTTTCCACAAATATAAACTTTGATGTGGACGCTCCTTAATTCAATACATCATACCTGTGAGGCATATTGTGCATTTTCAATGATTTTTTTTTGTAGTTCTTCCTGAAGGAGTCCCGAGTCCAATGCTGCAGCACTGCTGAGTGTTGGCTGCTTGTTATCACTTTTACCCTTTGATTTCTTTGTCAGCTTCAACTAGAAATGGAAACATCTTATTTTAATGGGACTTACTATTCATATACTTAAAGGATTTATAAAGCATTTAAAATGGAGTCATATTCAATCTTGTGCAATCTTTATACCAAATTATTGTTGACAACAAGCAAATAATTAAACAACCTATACTGTGATTTTGATTTTGTAATGAATGTTTTTAATAATACATATTTACAATGTGATGTTGTAGCATCATTTACTTTGTTAAAATCATTTAGAAACTTGAGCAGTTATTAGAGCAAATCATTGAGCACAAGGTAGATTGTAGTAAGTGCCAAACTACCTGGAGTTATTATTGTCTGAATGATGCAAAACAAAGATAACAGAATCTATGGAGAATTCAGATATGTTCCTTATCAGATGTTGATTAGAGCAACAACAATTGGAAATTCTTTATTTTTATTGTTTCATAATTCAACTGACCTGTAACGCGTCGAGTTCATCCTGAAGGACGGACACGCGCCGCGTCAACTGCTGGTTTCTGAACGTCAGCGAATCTATCTCTAACTCCCCTTTCCTCAAAGATTTTTCCTTCTCCTTCAACGTGTCTCGCAGCTCGTTCGACTTTGCCTGCTCATCTAGAACCCCCTTTTTTAACACCTTCACATGCACCCGCAACTGCAACAACGGAAACAACAAATTCACCAAATTGCTGATCGTTTTACCGCATCGCGTTAGCAAAGATACACACTTTTGAATACTCCGCCGCCAATTTCTGGTACTTCGCCTGTATATCACCTGAAGGCAACCCCTCCATTGTCGGTTTTCAGGTGTTCATAACTGTAAATTCCGGTATTTAGCTGTTTATTTGTTAGTTGTATTGAACATGAACACCCACTTCAACCCACTTTCGTGAAAATGACGTATTGTGTGTGATAGTGGATTGAAATGTCATGTGTCAAAATTGATAATGAAATCGATTGAATGAATAGTCGATTTAGAAATAACGACAAAAGTACATAATAATTGGTAAAAGCCTGAAAAGCCAACATTTCGGTGGCAAAATAAGTGCGTGAACATTATACACAATCAAAAACAATTTGAATTAAATGTGTCACCCACGAAAAAGCATTTGAAAAAAAACGAGGGAAATCTTTTTTTGGCATGGTAACATGGCCTCTGTTGATGTGTCGTGATTGTCCAATATAAAATATCAATATTTTGGAAATTTATGAAAGAAAAGCAGTAATTTGTACCCCAAAAAGCATATTTACATACTACTAAATATATTTCATCTTTCGATGGTACGGTCATGGACGATAGGTACGGTATTTGTTATTTTTTCATAACATTGTATCGCAACAGGTAAAACTAAGTTAGAACAAAGTAAATTATGACTAAACTATGGTTTATTTTGCAGGAATATGGAATCTGGCTGTTCTCATTATAACGATGTTGATAGCGAACACGCGCGGTGTATTATTCACATCGATGTAGACTGTTTCTATGCTCAAGTGGAGATGGTACGAAATCCCGAGCTGCGGTCGGTTCCGCTCGGCGTACAACAGAAGAACTTCGTCATAACTAGCAACTACGAGGCCAGGAAGTACGGCGTGCAGAAGTGCATGCTTGTTACTGACGCGCTAAAAGTTTGTCCCAATTTAAAACTTATTAATGGTGAAGATCTGCACAACTACAGAACTGCCTCCAATAAGATCTTTGCAGTGTTACAATGTTGGAAATGTCCAGTGGAAAAATTGGGTATGGATGAAAATTTTATTGATGTCACAAACTTAGTACTAGAAAAGATGAAATCTGTAAACATTAGTAATGTCACTCTTGCTGGTCATGCATACAGTGAGCCTAGCATCAACTGCCCATGTGGCTGCCACACCAGGCTGAGGGTAACATCACAAATAGCCAGTGAGATGAGGAAAAAAATATGTGAAGACTTAAGTTTCACAACTTGTGCTGGTATTGCACACAACAAGTTGTTAGCTAAACTAATTTGCCCTCAAAATAAGCCTAATGACCAAACTACTATATTCCCAGAACATGGGACCACTTTCATGTCTACTTTACCTAATGTTCAATGTATCCCAAGTATTGGTTCTAAAACTACAGAAGCACTTATAGCTAACAATATTATAACTGTGAGTGACTTACAACAAGCATCCCTAGATGTACTGAAAAAGCACTTTAGCAGCGATATGGCTGTTAGATTGAAAGAATTAAGCTTAGGTGAAGATAATACTCCAGTTAAACAGACTGGCAAGCCTCAGAGTATAGGCCTAGAAGATAGCTTCAAGATTGTCAGTGTAAGGAGTGAGGTAGAGGACAAGTTCACTGCTCTGCTGCAAAGGCTGATGGTCCTAGTGAGGGAAGATGGCCGCATCCCAGTCTCTTTAAGAGTTACACTGCGAAAGAAGGATGCTAAGAGGTTAAGCAGTCATAGAGAATCAAGACAAAGTCAGATCTCTCCTTCCATTTTTACACTTAGCAGTGGTGCACTGACAGTGACTGAGACTGGCCAGCAAAAACTAATGAGCATCATTATGAGATTATTCAACAAACTTATTGATTTGACCAAACCATTCCATTTAACTTTAGTGGGATTGGCATTCACTAAGTTCCAGGAACGCATGACAGGTAGAGGATCTATAGTGAACTACTTAATGAATGATATTTCCGTCCAATCTGTGCTTAATTTACAAAATGAATGTGATACTTCCTCTTCGCCTATGGACTACTCCGCCGTGTCGCCGAGCAGTAGCACCACGACTGATCTCTCCGACGGCGAAGTTGAGCCATCACCAAAAAAACCCAAAAAAGTTACATGGATAGCAAAACGACGATGTTTGTCCAAAGAAGAGGTTGCATCTCCAAGTAAACTAAAAGTTGGGGAACTCAGATTAAATTCAAAAGAGCTGGAGAAGGTATCTGAGTTAAGACTGAATTCCCGTGATCGATCGCTCACGCCACGTGCAAGTCCCGCGAAAGACAACATGTCTGACACGTCAGACACAATGAGGGATTGTGAAGAGCAGACCTGCGACGACTGCCCCAGCTACGTCGACAAGGAAGTGTTCAGCGCACTTCCCGACGAAATGCAGAAGGAACTGAAGGCTATGTGGAAGAACCCCTCCAGCTCAGAGATGCCGAGGAGTAGTCCCAGAACCACGAACAAAGCTAAATCGAACACAATTATGAAATATTTTGTTCCACACAAATAGTATTAGTAAGATTTTATCTTGTTAATTATTTTAAGTGATAAGTGAATGGTTTCTATTTTTTCAAATCATACAATTTTTATTCAGCTGATCAAATACATGTTTATGTTAAAAAATAAATATCTTTTATTGCTAGAATAATTACAGTTATAGTATAATACATTAGAATTAGATACTACAGGTTAAACAAAAAAAACTTTAATATACAACTGGGCATATCATTTAATATCTATATTTTTTACAGCTTCCGTTACCATACTGGAGAGTTCTGTGAACTTGTGAACACTATTAACATTGAGGCGGAGTGTGTGCGCGAGGGCGCCGTACGAGACCACGTCCACGTTCAGCTGCAGGCGGATCTTGTCCCCGTCCGTCACGCCCGCGCTGTCGCTGCTCTGAGGAGAGCTCTTTTCTCGTATTTGCTTCAGTCTTTTCAATGACTCTTCGGTCCTCTGCACCGAGGTCAAAACATCCTCTACATATTTGTAGTATCTGGAACACATGTTTCTATTTATAGAGATTTACTTATCATTCATGTAGATAAGGAGCTAAGTTTTATTAAGTTAGGTATGATTTTCAGCATCAACTAATTTATCCTATATGGATAACTTTTAGTAGATTGCGTATTGAACTCGATGACGCATTACGATTTAACTTATCAATTTTAAGGAAAATCTAATAACGAAATGAATACTTACGAAATGGTCATAACATTGAAAAGCGATTCAAATAGCTCCATAGTGAACACATTATCCAACTTTTTGGAAGCTTCTTGGTTAAATTCTTTTAAAGCATTAGACACTACGTCAATGTAAGTGCAAGGTTTGGTGGGCACGCTACGGTTTGTCTTCCTGTACAACCGTGGTATATCACTGACTTGCTTCAAGTGGACGTTGAAATTGTCATATAGTTCATTGACTATACACTCTTTTATCTTCTCCTTTGAACCTTGTAGTGCCCCCTCAGAAGATCTCAAGCTTTGTCCAAGTAGATCTTTGTTTTCAATGGGTATTTTGGTCTGGACAAGTTCCAATAAATATGGCAACCTTCTTAGTAACGTTTGTATATCCATATAGATATTAATACTGCTGTCAATTAGGTTTTTATTAACATTCGTCGTTTCGAACTTTTGTGTTGGTATTCTCTGGAAACAGTGAAGAATAAATTGCATTACATAGTTATCAACAAATCATTCATAATCGTCATCAGACTAGCTACTATGGCTGAACATAACTATTAGTTGTTGTAAAACAAAGCAACACAATGTGTGTTCATTAATCGAATGTTAACCTACTGTAGTATGACGTAACCGCTAGTTTATTTTTATTTATCTTTTACTACAAACTACTTTATACAGCATGTCTTTGTTGTTTGAATTAATTTGCATATGGTTACTCAGAAATTAGGCCTTGAGATTAAACGATCAAAGAGCTTAGGGCTTTACAAGTACCCATTAGCTTAACGATAAAATCGACGTTTCATAATGCTTATCAGTACATACAATAGAATTATCAGCACTCTCGAAGTTTTAAACCGACACATAATGTTTATTACCTGAGTACAATACGCATTGGCCCACGTGGCATATCGTGATAACAGTTGCAGGGTCAGTTTCCAGAACTTGTGCGCTAATGCTTCGATGTAAACGCCATCCGACCAGCACTCCTGCGTAGCATTCCAACACTTGTGTGTTTCTCTCAACACAAAGTCATTATTGATTTCTACGGTTGGGCTCTTTTGTAGCGCCGCCTCGAAACTTCCTGTGATTGTTTTTACATTTTATAAACACACACATTCTTGAAATTTTTGCATGCATGGATTACAATGTATAATGTCTTTCCTATCAACAATGTTGAAGTGGGAAGTGGTTCGGGAAACCCATAGCAGGTATTGGCAAATGTCCAATATATGGTGGTTTGATAAATTAGGTTGATAATCACTACAAACTACATACAGGGCGACGCCAAGTGATCTGTTAAGTCAGTGGGCGTCTTGATTGGACATAAATGGGACCATTTCGTATTTTACAACACCCACAAACAATGACCCAGTGACCAAACTGTGGAAGGGATAGATAGAAAGGATGCAAGATATGGACAGGTTAAATGACAATGTTTTCAATGGGTATTTTGGTCTGGACAAGTTCCAATAAATATGGCAACCTTCTTAGTAACGTTTGTATATCCGCAAATATATATAATCCGCATATAAAAAATACAGTGATATCCACAACATAAATACGAGGAACAAACACAAATTTGTTGTCCCGGCAACGAGGCTCAAAAAAATAGGGGGTACGTTCACATGCCAATGTATACGTTTTTATAACAAACTCCCAAACGACGTTCAAACACTAAGCCTCAATAAATTTAAAGTTTTTGTAAAACGTAAGTTAGCTCTTAAAGCTTACTATAATATTAATTATTACCTTGAAGATAAAAAGGCTTGGGATTAAGCTGCTCCAATTTAATTTACTCAGTGAGTGTCAAAATTTTCCTTTGTTTCAATTATTTATTGTTTATTCCTTTATTCTATACACTGACATTTAATATTTGACATTGATATTTACTTTGTTTTATATTTTATAAATTTTTTTTTATTTTATTTTACATTTTTTTTTTTATTATGACATTTTATGAGATCATTATGATCTCATTAATTTATTTTGTACATATTTTCTAGTCTGTAGTTGTTTATTGTGAATGTGAGGACCATGTCGATCATAATTTTTATTTACTTTGCTTGTTTTTGACGATTGTCTGGCAGTTGAGTACTATTAGGGACCTTCACCAATGTCCTTTTTTTGGTATTGTTCGTCGTTTCGTTGAGCTCCTTGGGCTATGAGTCGAGCTACACGATAACTGACAAATGCTTGCACTGACTGGACAGGTCTACTCAATCTGTGTGGTGCTTTCTTAAAAAGACCACTTCAGACACTAATCTGCATAGTCCTCATGTAAGTTGACCAAGATTTTTTGTCTGGACTTTAAAAGAGACTATGACCTCTGAGTTTGTTTCGGCTGTTTCTTCTCAGAGTAGTCGGGTACGAAACACCGGCCTCATCTAGTTTTAAAAAAAAGACGTGTAAAAGTGTTTGTGAAAACCTACTTGCAAAATAAACATCATTTATCATTTATCATTTATCATTTATCAATGCATAGGCTAGGTCAAGATCAGTCATATTTAAACAGCTGAAATTTGAACAGTGTAATTATTTTTAGGCATCTGAGTAGGTGTCACTTAGTGCTGGTGAAATGTCACTAGGCATTAGTGAAATTGAGCATTAAAGTTTGCAGAAATTTACTGAATTCAGTTTTTTTTTTTCGTTCATCTAAGATATAAAATATTTACCTGCAATTTCCTGAAACCGAATCTGGAAATAGACCGGCAGGTTCCACCTCCTTTGGAAGCTTTTGTACTCAGCTGTTTCATGCATCAATTTGACATTATCAGCTGAACAATACTCTTCAAGTCTCCTAATAAACTGAATGCTCTCACTGTACCTCCTGTAAAATATCTGAGGGTTGCCAGGAGCAAAAATAGATGCTAGATTGACTTCCAACCTGTTTTCAACTTCGCACCAAAAGCAGTTGACTAAAAACTTATATTTTTTAACAAGGAAGGATAGTCTGGAATGTTGAGTTACAGTTAGTAACAACTTCAGTTTTGTGTCTAATAAGGACAAGATTTTCTCATAGATTCCTTGCAGTCCATCTTTGCTTCTCTGTAATGCTGGTTCATTTATGATGTCTTGTAATAGAGGAGCAACGGCTTGCTTTCTGATCAGCATTTCAGACTCTTTGACTCGGTCTAAAGATGCTAGTGTGGTTAGAGTTTTTAAGAGGTTCTCCTCATCACTGTCATTCCAAAACTTGAACAGTAATTCATTGAGAGTGTGAATTAGTTTTCCTCCTATTTCATTATATTGTAATTTATGCTCTGGCTTTATTATACCGTCACACTTTGAAATGGAGAATTTCAATTGGTTGTATTGCATTACTGCGCGATCAGCTAGAGCTACCTGTTCATGTTTCTTTTTAAGAGTTATATTTTTTAGTATGTTGTCTAGTGTTTTCAGACAGTTAATTGTTTGACTATAATGTTTGAGCAGCTGCTTCTTCTTTTGTAGGCCATGTCTCTGACTCATCCACATTGACAACTCCTTCATTGCATCTTCTAAACATTGTTTTACACTCTACAAATAAAATAAAACACTTGTGAGTTTCACAATGTGTGTACACTGAATATAAAGCTAATCAATACTTAGAAAACTATGTATTACATGACATGGATCACAAAAATCTAAAATTGATTACAAAATAAGTTAGCTAATAAAAGATGTTACTTACAACAACTTCATCATTCAACTGTCCTAATGGCACCTGTATTTTCACAATAGCCTTGTCAAACCCGATGAGAGTAGCACAAAGATTGACAAAGTTAGCGTAATCCTTGTTTATAAGCTCTATCATCGCCAACCTTAGGACTTTTAAATATACCCCCAGGTCATCTCGCATTGTCTCCAATGAAGCCACATTTTGATGCTCAGCTAAAAAGTTATCGACGGAGAAATTCGTCTGAAATGACCAATAACAAGTTTAGGAAACATTTTAAGCCCAACCAACCGCCTAGCACGAATAATTACTTGGATATCCGAGAAAATACCTTGACGAAATCATTTCTGTCGAAGCACAGCCCCCGTGGAGCCGGCGGCAGTGTAAACTCCATTATATTGTTTTCCATGCTAACGTGTCACTATCATTGTATTATGAAGGCACCATTATTGAAAGGAATTGTTGGAAAGTGTTTAAATTATCTATTTAGATTGCTAGTCCCTACGGCGATCATTTTGACACTTAAAACTTCATTGACGTAAGCCTGACACATCACACGTCAAGTTTATGGTTCGGAAACACACCAATATTTTTGCTAAAGAAACTTTTTTTCTTCTATTTTAGGTGTGTGCCTTGCCACATGTTCGAACTTATAAATGTTCAAGATTAGGAACACGTATCGTTTTCTGCCTACAGCATTCCACTGCTGGATAGAGGCCTCTTCAATCACACGCCACTTCACTCGATTCTCGGCAATAGAGAATATAATGCAAGCAGGCAATGCAACACTTTTTTTATTTATTTTTAAATGCTCTGTCCTGTACCATTAAACAATGTGGTACACTTATTATATTTTCTAATTCAGCACTTATTTTACAACTTATTATTTTATTTTGCGTGTTTTTAGTACAACGGAACGCAAACTCAAAATGTAGTGACGTCAAAGTCCATATGTCAAAAATATAGTTTTCGCTAAGATTTTATTATTACAATTTTAGTATAAACAATGCGTATAATTATTTTAATAAGTGCAATAAATTTGATTTGAAACAGGGAAACTGTGGTATAACGTCCGGTTCCAATAAACAAAAAAACGATTCGTTTTGCTTACGGATAGTAGTACGGGCGTATGACGTCACATTATGCCCGCGCAACAGTCACAGGCGTTTGAACTGTAGCAGAAAATAGTAGTAAAAGCGACAAGTAGTAGTTGAATTTAAAATTTGATATATTTATTGGGTTGTTTGTACTGTTTTTCATTGATTTAAGTAAATAAAAAAAACTTGCATATTCCTGATTGCCCTTTATCAAGTTGTTACGAGCTACTTCTAGATTCCACTGAAGAACAAGTTTACCCCAACGTCCAATCCAATGATCATCGGTTCTCCGGCTATAAATATGGCCGGTCTATTGCCACTTTAACTTACTTAGTTTTATTTATTTATTTATTAAAACTTTATGCACAAGTAAAAACTGTACAAAGGCGGACTTAATGCCTTAGGCATTTTCTACCAGTCTACCTTAGGGTGATGCAGAGACAAAACATAGTAGGTGCGATAGCAGAAAAAAAGGATATTAGAAAATAAATATTTAAAAAATAAATAATAATAAATATACATATACAAATAACTATAAATATATATACATACATACAACAAAATTATATAAAGTAACGAGAGAGTAACAAGACAACAACCACAACTTAAACACGAGACGAATCTACCAACTTCTTATAAATATATTCTCGAGCTTTCTTTTTGAAAGTAAACGGACTGGTAACCATCCTGATATTCTGAGGGAGCTCATTCCACAGAAAGACTGCCTGCACGAAGAAAGCAGATTTGATAAAACCAGAGCGGTGAGAAGGACATCGAAGAAGACGATTATTGGCGGACTGAAGATTCTTGGTATGCGCAGAGCATAAGTATTGACAGTTAGAAGATAGATAAGAAGGTGAAGTGGGTTTGTTAAGAAGAGAAAATAGGGTCGTTAAAGCTCTCAATGCTCTGCGCTCCCGAATGGGTAACCATTTACCATTAACCATTAGTTCTGTTAGGTGTGTCGACAACTCTGGTTCTCTATCATATTACCTTGTTCGGGAGTCGATCTCTCAGAGAGAATTCAATTACTGCCCATTCCATATATTATATTCGCTGAGCAACCTTGTAAATTTAGACCAATCCTGTATTCACGTTCAGGCCTTTAATTCATAGACAACCAGCCATTCTGACGCTAACATTTCAGATGTGCGTCAGAATGGCTGGTTGCCTGTGGCTTTGGTCTATGAGAGTTGATTAGAAAATTGCTACATAATTGCTTATATTTGCTACATTTAATAAATAATTGCTACATACTATATATATTTAGAAATAACATATTTTTTTTGTACAGCCATCCTGACGTTTGGTTGGCTGGTCGCCTCCTAGTTTAAAGCCAAGCATGCAGAGTTTCCCGAAATGTATTGCGTCAATAATTGCTACATATTTGCTTCATTTATCTAATTTAGTTGTATCTTCAAACATATGTTAAATAAAGGATGTAGCAATTATTTTAATTATCCCAAGGAAAAGTGCCTGATAAAACAATAAAGGCAAATAGTTGCAGTGTGTCTTCAGTCAACGGTATTGCTACTTTAGGAGGCTATTATTGCTACTTTATGTTATGAGTAGGTAAGCGGAAGTGGTGGTAAGTGGAAGCACATTAAAAGGATATCGTAAATAAAAACGTCGGGTCGTTCATAAGATTCATTTTAATAATATTACAATTTACTTAAAAAATATTCAACCATTAATTTACTTAATTTCCATATTATTTTTTCGCATATATTATACAATGTGGTATTAGCTTCTTTTTACTCTTCGTAACTTTTTTCGATTGGTCATCGTAACATTTCCATTCTGAATTTCGTCTGCAATGAGCTTTGTAGTGACCAATTAGTGTTTCACATACTGGGGGCTCGAATTCTATTATAGACAGTAAATCAAACTCTGATCCTTGTAAAAAAAGAGATGTTGGTGTATCATCTATTGAAATGAATTGATTCGAATGAAATTCAAATGCAATAAGATCTCGTAAAGATAAACTAAATGATTTAACACCTTTACATTTACTACGCCGGCATTCTGTAAGTTCTTGAGAATTGAGATTTAATTAAAGTATTTGTGGCTTCTTGTAAATCATTAATGGTTGAATTTATATCAACGTGTAGAACAGGTATCTTACGCTGAACTCTATTGATTTCACAATCTGATTCTGTACAATGTTCACTTTCATCTGCACTGTATATACAATTTATTAAAATGCGTTCAAATATATTATTTACATTGCACTCACATCTCACTTCCACAGAAGATTCTTGTTCAACTTTTGAAAAATAGACTTGCGCCATTTCAGATCTTATTTTGTATACTTCTTCTGCATCTCTTCCACTCATGAGTTTGACAAGTTTACAGAATAAATTTTCACTCTCATGTATTGTTTGACTTATACGATAGCCATCGATATATGCTATAGCTAAAGCCTGACATACCGAATCAATCGCGCAAGTATTTCTCAATATAATATATTTTTTACCAATTTGTAGCCTGCTTCCGTTAGACAAAAAAATAACTGGCTTCAAAGTTTTTCTTTTTTTAGTAACATTTCCTTTCCCTTTCCAGTTTTCGATGAAGGTAGGGTCCTCAGCAAAAATAGAATCAGCAGTAAACTCTTCCTTAGGCTCCTTAGACTGTAATTTACTTTTCCGCGTAGATGTTATGGAATCCCGTTTTATTTCCTTCTTAGGAAAATCTGCTACAGTATTTCTTTGTACAGTAAGATTCGGCAGTAACGATATTCTCGGTGCAACTTTAATCTCTCCTTTTAAGAATTCTAAATGTTTCATAATTAATTCATCTGTTCGTAGTCTGTGAGATTTGGTGCTTAGATGTAATAGCAGTCTTTTTATAGTTTTAAAATATGATTCAACATTTGAAGAAGTAGGTGCCTCAATATCGGAATCATAAATATTCTTCATTACGTTTGACCACAAAGGAAACAAAGTCAGTAAACGTGATAAAATTCCTATGAAAGCAGGATAATGGTACAAATTGTCATGACTGCCTATATCTTCAGTATCTAGTGTTACGAGTAATTTTTCTGTTTCAATTTTTGTGGTAAACCATTTAAAAAATCTGTTCTCTTCACTTAATTTGGTATTGGTTTTTTTATTTTCAAACACTGATTTTTCCACAGCTTTAGGCAGATCATTTATTTTATTACTATCCTGAATCACTATCTCTGTTTCCAAAGTCTGAAACTGATTCAATGTCTTTAATCGACTCTTAGCCAACTCACATCTAGAAGGAGTATTGGATTTATTAATCGGTCATGTTCATTCAAACAAACTGTAATAATATCTTTCAGAATTTCTTTGGTTTTTTCAAAATTAACGCATTCCTTCAACGCTAACAGACATTTAATATAAAAGAATTTTACTCTGTTGTCGACATGTTTAAAACAAGTTAAATTGAAAATGATTTTAACAAAATGACTAGTGTCTATTCTAATGTAGCAATCGTCACTTTTTTCGTCTTCCTCCAGTTTTCTGTAAGATTCTGTAACATATTCTTTAGTAGAGTTATGTTTCGTAAAAGCTTTTACGCAAGCACCAATCAGCGCGGATGACTCATCGACGATGATTTCGTCTGGTTTTGGATTGCTCACGTGCCATGCTTCCAACCATTTGTATATAGTGTCCATAGACTGGCTTTCTGATACCATTTGGGTAAGTGGGATACTACTGTGACCTTCATATGTTTTCATGACACATACATAAAACAAAATGTGTTTGGTGATTGTGACATTATTTAAAGGGCCAAGTGGTTTGAAAATGCTACCGGTGGCGTCTATACTAACAATCAATTTAGCAGCTTTTTTAAATTCTTTGCAATATTGATCTTGGCAAGGGTCCCAATAATAAATATAAAATGGATACACTGAGATATGTTTAATAGCTTCTTTGTAAGGCGATATTTGGGTCATTAGCCATAATGAAAGTATTTGGTTTAGATGAAAAAGTGAGCTACTCATAAGTTCGTGTTTTATTTGACGTAAGCACCCTGTTGTTGGTAAATGAGTAGGTTCAGGCTCATCGGAATTAACAACTAAATTTGCCATTGAGTTACGATATGAAATAGCGGATACATGTTTAAGTTCTTCAGCTATTTCAGTTCGTTTTACAGGTGATAGTTTTATTTTTTTCATTGGAGGATGAATGAAATTTTCGTCGTAATTTGTTATTATGCATTTGCACTGAGCTATTTTATAACTTTCGCATTTTTATTTTGTATTTTTAATAACTTTCGCATCAGCTTCACATTGTTTACAAGATCCGATGCACGTTATATTGGTGTTCATAGAAATAGAATACTGTTTAAATGTCCAAGTGTGTGCTATTGGATGGACCTCCCAAATTTTTTCACGCAATTGATGGGCCCACTGATGTTTAGGCAAAAGATTTCTCATTCTAAAAACAGACTCAGATCCTTTATTTAATTTTATGCGTTTAGCTATTGGTTGCAGACGCTCCCATTGATACGTATCAATTAAAAAATCATAAATGACTGTTTTTCCAGGCGTTTTGTTGTTCACGTCTTTACATTTTTTTTCTTTTCTATTATCACATTTATAAAAAGTAATTGGGCTTGGTTCTTCACAGCCAATATTGTCATTTGGGCTAAAGAAATAATCAAAATTTTTCTTCACCGAAAGGTACAGTGCCTGTTTCGTAATCTTATTGCCTAAGGCAGTACTAATTTCACTAAACAGTGGATCAGTAGATGCTGGTAAATCTGACTTACTTGAAAAATACTTTTTGTATTGCAAGAAAACCTTTTTTTGCTCTTCGAGTGGCACAACGAACTTTCTTCCCCTCTTCATCGTCACAAACACCAAAACCACAGATTATATAATAGTTACCCAAATCACGAATTAAAAATAGGTTCTATAGGTAGGTACCTACTTGTTCCTTATAATAACATAGATCTATTTAAATTGTCGAATAAAATTAAATAAGCCTAGACTGTGATTCCAATACGATATCTGCACTAGCAATGACTAAGAATAATTGTTATAATGATAATTATTGAGGGTAGGTACATATTTTTTTTAACGCAAGAATCGCATTACTTACGCTGTTGCCAGAGCCTAAACGATTAAACCGATTCAACATAACTAAGTATTTGCCTTTATTGTTTTATCAGGCACTTTTCCTTGGGATAATTAAAATAATTGCTACATCCTTTATTTAACATATGTTTGAAGATACAACTAAATTAGATAAATGAAGCAAATATGTAGCAGTTATTGACGCAATACATTTCGGGAAACTCTGCATGCTTGGCTTTAAACTAGGAGGCGACCAGCCAACCAAACGTCAGGATGGCTGTACAAAAAAAAATGTTATTTCTAAATATATATAGTATGTAGCAATTATTTATTAAATGTAGCAAATATAAGCAATTATGTAGCAATTTTCTAATCAACTCTCATAGACCTATTTTTCGCATTACTTACGCTGTTGCCAGAGCCTAAACGATTAAACCGATTCAACATAACTAAGTATTTGCCTTTATTGTTTTATCAGGCTCCTTGGGATAATTAAAATAATTGCTACATCCTTTATTTAACATATGTTTGAAGATACAACTAAATTAGATAAATGAAGCAAATATGTAGCAATTATTGACGCAATACATTTCGGGAAACTCTGCATGCTTGGCTTTAAACTAGGAGGCGACCAGCCAACCAAACGTCAGGATGGCTGTACAAAAAAAATATGTTATTTCTAAATATATATAGTATGTAGCAATCCTTACTAATATTATAAAAGCGAAAGTGAGTTTGTTTGTTTGTTTGTTTGTTTGTTTGTTACCTCTTCACGCTTTAATGGCTAAACCGATTTGGATGAATTTTGGTACAGAGATAGTTGGGAACCAGGAGACGGACATAGGCTAATTTTTATTAAAAAAAAGTGGGATATGAGGGAGAACGAGGGAAGAAAAGGGAAAACTTAGCGTTGCTATTACAAAACCATCAGGCGCAAGAGCAAAAACTGCAGGTCTGCTTGGTGTGTTATACCGAATTTAACGCGAGCGAAGCCGCGGGCGAAAGCTAGTTATTTATTAAATGTAGCAAATATAAGCAATTATGTAGCAATTTTCTAATCAACTCTCATAGACCAAAGCCACAGGCAACCAGCCATTCTGACGCACATCATTTCAGACAGGGCGCACTGATTCTCTTGATTTTGTGCTTAGGCTTTGTGAAAAAGAGGTAAGATAACCCGACAAAGCTTTCCAAACTCTGCCCAGCCCAGCTAAATTCTTCTGTTAGCCTCCTCTAAATTCTTACTAAACTGCAAAGTTTGCCCAAGGTAAACGTTTTCTCGAACAGCCTCGAGCGGACCACCTTTGATACCAATAGGTCATGGGGTGAGGTTTTCGTTGAACATGACCTGGGTTTTGTTTAAGTTCACCCTGTGACCAATGCGTACTGGTGCAAATAGTGCAGTTCTTTCGATTCTGGCAGTTTTACGATGTTATCTGCAAATCTCAAGTGTGCGCTGTACTCGCCTTTGATAATCACGTCCGACTCAGCCGTATGTATTGCCTGTATCACCAGTCGACTTCGCATCTTTGCAAAGCCTCCAGAGTTGACCAGCCGTATTTGAAAACGCTGCGATTCGACAAATTGTGTGTCTGTCGTTTTTCCTTTGGGTACGAAAACGAACAAGATAGATAAAAAACTTTCCGAATCGAAGCGTTTGTGAATACTTCGGGGGCAGGTCTCAGTCTCAAAAGAGTATAAGCATTTCCATAGTCCAGAAATGCTTGACACAGTGGCCGATAATAATCTAGGGTGGTTGTCCTCAGTCTCGTAATCGTTCACGACAGCTGAGCGTGGGGTCCGGAGTTGTATCCTGAGCCAGGCAAAGTGTTATTAATTTGTCATAGGAATTTCTCAGTGGCAGCCTCCGGACTTTGGAAGTTGGAGGTTTGTAAATCTTGTGTGGCTCGGATATAAAGATTAAGCTGTTGGTCTGTGCCTCATCTCTCTCCGGTCGCGTCAGATTGCCGCATGCAGGTCCCGTCGAATTATTAGAATGAGGGAACTCAAGTGCACCTGTACAATAGGGTATTTTACTCTATATGAAAGAAATTCTAAAAATATACAATTCAGATAGCTTAGGCAATAAGCAGTCGGAAAATGTTAAATTTGGTTAATAAAATAACTAAATGAATTTTAAAATTGATTTCAAAGTTTTCACTTTTTTAGTCTGTTGTTTTACTAAGCGAAACAGTGTCCGCCATGATTATTACGTCTTATGGTCATGTAAACAAAAAGTGACAACTGTCAACTGAGCAACTATTACTATTTTTGTATTAAAAAACTTTACATTTTAATTTTTATTGAAATACTACCATATAATAATACCATAAACTAAAGTGAAATATACAACTAAACAGAAAGACTAATAACAGCGCATTTGTTTACATGACCAACTGACGTCATGACCACAGAGTAACATGGCGTCAAGCGATTTTGTGATTTTACGCGCGAAAATAGAAATTGTAAAATTGAAATGCAGTTTTATGGCACTTATCGATTGAATATTTTTTTTTGGTGTTTTACTAGGAATGGGTGTAATACCGTATTGTAGGACATAGGTGCAGGGTTCACCTGTCAAAAGTTGCAGACGGTGCTCTGACTGTAACTTTAATATTATGAGAGATCCTACTAATATTATAAATGCGAATGTTTGTGAGGATATATGGATGGATGTATGGATGTTTGTTACTCTTTCACGTCGAAACAGCTGAACGGATCTTGATGAAATTTGGCACTGAGGTAAGTAGATTATGGTCTGGAATAACACATAGGATATTTTTTTTCGATATCACGCGGGCGAAGCCGAGGGCGCCAGCTATTATTTAATAATTCTAAGGGCCGAATAGAACCAGAGTCTTATGTTAGTGAGCCCCCTTATTTTAATTTTGTAATTGGTCCATTAGACGCAATACAAACAAAGCATTCAATTCATCGATGTTACACTATCATTTTGTTCTTATTAGGCACATTTACCAGTAAGTAGATAAATGGAGCCTTATAGCAAAATATAGTAACATATTAAGTCTACAGGATGTTTGTTAAAAATATTTTAAAGTCATCGAACTGTCTCCAAAAGCTGACGAGGTAGAATGAAATACGAATAAACTGAGAGTCATCGAGTTTACCTTTATAAAAAAGACACAACTTATTGATGTTAACGGGTCAAACTCTTATCGTGATAAGTATTCAATCTCTTGCCGTCGTCAGTGAGAACCTATTATACTCATCAGAGGCTACTTATTTTTGGTACTTAGTAGTTATATAACCAGCTGACCAGGCATCAGCCTATATATAAACAACATGCGAAACGTGCCAATTATCGTCCAGCCTTATTGATACAACATAAATTAGGTGGCTTTTAACTGGTTATTTACCATAATTACTTTCCTTGTTTTACTAAGTGGCCAAACATAGAAGATTATATCTATACAAAGCAATTTGATTCGGAAAGGATTGACTCATTTCAATTGTCGATTTATGCACCATGACGTCGTCTGAAGAACTTTTTCTCAACAGAGCAAAGTTTGTAATGAAATATTTAGGTGTTTGGGTGCCAGCAGAAAATGGATCGGTTCTTCATATAGGCTACAGGGCTTTTATGATGACCTTGCAGTATTTGTTCTTGATTTTTCAAACGATTTACATAATCCAGGTGTGGGGAGATCTGGATGCTGTTTCCCAAGCGTCTTACTTGCTGTTCACTCAAGCCTGTCTTTGCTTGAAAGTGACCGTTTTTCAAGTAAATATGGGAATGTTGAAAGAGTTGTTGAAGCTTATGGATTCAGAAATTTTCAGACCAGAAAATGTTACGCAGGAAAAGTAGGTGGCATGGGTTGAATTTCCGGAGTACACACATTTTAGATTTTACTTTGACTTATACCGAGCGAATCTACTATAGTAACAGTCGGCTGCTGTTGAAACTTGATAAAGCGGTGTAAAACTGTGCAGCTGACTGTTATGATGCTCCTCAATGTGTGTACTCCGCTACCACTTCGATACTTTCTCAAGGAATGTAGGAGAAGGGTTTCCCATTAGTATTTTACAATTGCAGGCCGCTCGAATCAAGAGACTGTTGCTCGCTTTCATGGTGAGCTCTCAAATCACTTGCGGGTTGTGGGCGTTGAAGCCTCTATTTGACGACGCTGATCGGAAGTTTCCATTTGATATGTGGTAAGTGATCATTTATCATTGTAAGGGAGATTGTAGCTATTCTGCACTCTACTTCAGTTCACATGGGAGCTGGTTGGTTTCAGGAATGCAATTTGCACGGTTCTTAACCCATAGGCCGGGTTCTCGAAGGAATCAATGCCCTTCACCCAAAGCTTTAAATTTGGAAGAATTAAAATAAGTTACTCATTCAGCATCTTTTATAAAACCCGCGCGAATTTTTTTGTCTTCCCGAAAATAATTTCCAGAAGTTCTTTATTTCCAAAAAAACATTGTTTAAAGATTTCCTTATTTCATCAGGATGCCATTAAATCCCGAGAAGGCAGTTCAGTACTACATCGGATACGCCTTCCAGCTGGGCACGATCTGCATCAGTGCTTACATGTACTTCGGAGTAGACAGTGTCGCATTCTCCTGCGTCATTTTCGGCTGCGCCCAGATTGATATCATCAAAGACAAGATTTTGAATGTAAGTATGTAGTTAGATAATTTTATTTCAATGAGCTTGTTACTCACAGTGTTGTGCATTTATGAACGTGAGTAATTCTAAAAATCGTTATCTTTGCAGACTATTTCTATAAATGGAAAACGTGGCACAAGGGAGGTGGACGACGTTTTGGTTGACAACTACAACAAACTCGTAACTTGTATCAAACACCATCAAGCTGTTGTTACGTAAGTATGTGTAAGTTAGTGGGTACCTAAGTACAGTAGCGACGTCGGCGACCGCTGACGGCCTCGCGCATAAGGGGGCCTCGCAAAAATGTTTCAATTAGGGTCACAAAGGGGATTTAATAAGGGGTCTTGACAGACAGACAGACAGACAACGAAGTGATCCCATAAGGGTTCGGTTTTTTTCGGTACAGAACCGTAAAAACTAAAAAGAAAGCGGAAACAGCGGCTGGTGTTAGTTATTATATAATCTGGAACTGAAAGGGGCCTCGCAAAGCTGATGTCTCCGACGACCGCACTTAGTCTAGCGCCGCCCCTGCCTAAGTATCTTTGAAGTGTTGGAGAGGAACACACACTAGTATCAACAATGTGTATCAAGTACAGTGAACTTAATTCGAAATTGCCCAAATTAGATGTGTTCTTTAATTCACTGCCAAAGTTGACAAGTCTGTTACGCTTTTATGATCTAATCTGATCCTAAATTGAACAATTGGTAGTATAGTTAGTTTTTAAGGTATTTTTTTTATATTATTGATCTTTAGGACGTATTATTAATATATCTGTTTCCAATTTGATGTTTTACATTTTTACGTTTCATTTTAATCCAACTATAATAATATTATAAATGTGAAAGTTTGTGAGTATGGATGTATGTTTGATCCTCTTTCACGAAAAAACTACTGAACGGATATTGATGAAATTTGGCACAGAAGTAGATTATAGTCTGGAATAACACATGGGTTTTTTTTTATCACACAGGCGAAGCCACGGCGCCACTTAGTACTAATATAATTTTGCGATACTTTTTTTATACTTAGATAATGTTTACCTACATAGGTAATGATGATAACGGAAGCTCACGGGGAACTCTGGTTTCTATTTTAATTTTTAGATTCACAGAGCTTGTCGAAAATGCTTACCACCCATATCTGTTGTTCCAACTGGTTGGCAGTGTTGGGATCATCTGCATGTCAGCTTTAATGATCTTAGTCGTGAGTACCTACTATTTCTTCTCTACCCATCAACAGATCCATCTAATTGCTAATTATGTTTTCAATGGTATATTTAAAATAACTAGGTACAAACTAAACCCTTACTAATATTATAAAAGCGAAAGTGAGTTTGTTTGTTACGTCTACACGCCTAAATGGCTAAACCGATGTTGATGAATTTTTGTACAGAGATAGTTGGGTCCCTGGAGACGGACATAGGCTACATTTTTAGTAAAAAAAAAGTAGGAAATGAGGGAGAAAGAGGGAAGAAAAGGGAAAACTTGGCATTGCTATTACAATAAATAAGGCGCAAGGGCATAAACTACAGGTAGCAGATACTTGCAAATCAGGAAAGGGAAATTGTGTTACCCCGAATTTAACGCGAGCGAAGCCGCGTTCAAAAGCTAGAAAGTTAAGTAATAAAGTTAAAAAAGAAAATTGCGTCAAAAAATTCCTTAACGCTGTCAGTCGGCAATGTCCCCAAGAAACTGGCCGCGATGCCACGTTGTATGGCAAGGCTTACCTTAGAGGCTTACCTCTGGCCAAAGTATAGTTGAACACTTGCTAAAAGGAGGTTATGCTAATAGGTCGATTGGCAGAGCATGCAGTTCTTCTCCATTCTAACTTACTTATCAGTGATGATCAGTCAACTGTACGTATGCTGCTGGTGTGGACATGAGCTCACTGCTACCGTAAGTACTTACATTTTGCTTAGGTACACACGACGGCAGGTCAACCTATTCTAAACTATTATAACCTGATCTCTCTACTACGGATCGCACACCGTAGTAGAGAGATCAGGTTAAAATGGTTTTGTGTAGGTTGATGTGCCGTCGTATGTACTTGTAAGATTTCCATTTTTAGGGTTCCGTACCTCACAAGGATAAAACTGAACCCTTATTGGATCACTTTGTTGTCCGTCTGTCTGTCAAAATCCTTTATCTCGGGAACGCGTGGAGGTATCGAGTTGAAATTAAGAACGTATATTCAACCCTCTTAATCTACGCAGTCAAAAGATATAGCCGTTTATATCACAAGTTTTCTTGTCTCGGTATTATCGGTGCGCGTGTCAGACTCGTACTTGGCTTGGCTTTTTTCACCACTTGCACCTTCCTACCTTCTTTCTTGCACTTATCACCGTGGAATCAGCATGAGCCGATATGGGTGACAGAAAATACTGCGTGTCATCCACTACTTATTATTGAATTAATTATTTCTGACCTACTCATGCCGATTACTCGTCAAAAACCGTGGTTAGTCTCTTCTGTAATTTGTTGATTACATTTCTGCTTTCAAATAACCTACTCATAAACTTGGTGGTAGCTGTTATGAGTAGTTTTAATTTGTATTTATTATATATTTCAGAGTGAAGATCTGCACACAGTGCTGTACAAATGTTACTGGTACGAGCAGGATGTGAAGTTCAAACGCATCCTGTGCTTCGCTATGATGCGCATCAGTCGTCCTTTGGTGTTACGCGCTGGGCACTACATCATTCTGTCACGGCAGACTTTTGTGGCTGTGAGCACCTTTTTTTATTCCGGGGGAACTTTAAAAGACCGGGAGTGTGGGATCCACACTTAAATCACCTTGGTACCACCGTGGTACCGCCACTATCAGCACATAGCTCTTTCAAGATCCTGTACATCACCTATCAGGGAACATTCTTTGGGAAATACTATTAGTGTCGTGCTTAGCGATATTTTGATGTGCTGCATTTGTTTCAGATTCTTCGAATGTCGTATTCCTACTTTGCAGTGTTAAATCAGACTAAATAAGACAACAGCAATTACATCGTAGCGCGAAAACAGTTTATGCAAAAGAACAGCTTAAGATTAGATTAGTATCTACTAGGTTTGCACCAGGAATACCTAACCAACAATAAAATCAGCACCTATAATGCTTTTATTTTGTTTCATTTCTTGGTAATCTCTAGAACTTGAGTAGGTACCTCCATTTTTGTAGTGGGAGCTGTGTGAACCAAATCACAGAAAACAACTGCAATACGTGTGAATTATTTTAATTGTCACCTTCTAACAAAGTTTCCTTTGATGAGGAAGTTTATAATTGTAGAAATTTGCTAATCTAGGTGCCTACAGTGGATAAGAGTGTCAGCTAGAGGCGATAAAAAGTAATCGTTGAAATGAATTTGCTACACCTTTAGAGTTGTTGCAACGCAATGAAAGGTTCAGCTTGGGCATGCAATGCAATCGAAGGTTGTGGTAGCCGTGTGTCGTATTGCATTCACATTCGTATCCCCTCATGGTTTGCCCTACATATTGTTGGTTAACTAACCTTATTGATTTTTTATTTAAAGAAGCCACTTCAAGAACAGTGTTTCCTTGTGAAACTTAAGCAATTAGCACAATGTCCACAATTTATAACGCATCAAACTATTGATACTTTGATAGTTTGAGTAAGTAAAGTTTTAATCGTTGTTGATCAACTTTACTTACCCAAACAACAAACTTTATGCTTTTTAATATTTAACGGTTCTTTGGAAATATACCTTTCACGACAGAGAAAATATACCAGTGCGGAGAAGAAACTCATGTAGGTAGACTAAAAGTTGTCATAAACGCATTTAAGAATAAACTAAAAATGGCAGTGAAAAACACAACACTGTTTCTAGGCCGACCAAAAAAGATCTTAAGTGCCCACGGAGTCTGGCCACATCCAAATAACTACATTATTCTGCGAAAACTTTACATGATTTTCGTCATGTGGACCCAATACTCCTTCCTCTTATTCGAGATCATCTACATAGTGGACGTTTGGGGCGACATCGATGCGGTGTCCGAAGCTTCGTACTTGCTGTTCACTCAGGCGTCCTTATGTTATAAGAGTACTGCTTTCATGGTAAATAAGAAGAATCTGTTAGCGCTGCTAGAGATCATGGATTGCGAAATTTTTGACCCGAAGTCTGCTGAGCATGAGAAGTAAGTAGACCTTCCAATTTATTTACCAAAACAAGGGAAATTGTTCTCATCCGAAATCGAAGTATACCCCTTGGACGTGGAGTTGGGTTATACAATATAATATCCGAAATCAAAACATCGATCAAAAAGTTTCAAATCTCCGTCAAGACATTAGTCTGCTTTTACAATTTAAAGATGTCTTTGCCAGAATTTTAGCAGCTCAAGCTAGGAAAATAAATCGCCTGTGTTTGTTCTTCCTGACGAGCGCCACGACTACTTGCACGCTGTGGGCCATGATACCACTGTTTGATGACGCCAGCAAGCGATCCTTTCCTTTCAGAATCTGGTAAGTAAACAAGCAAGATTTTTTTAATAACTAGGTAATTTTTTACAAAAAAACACCAAGCGTCTTCTATCTAGTATTTTTTATTTATATTTATTATAAAGACAATAAGGGTCCAGTGTTTTAGTAACAAAATGCTTAGCCTATGTTAGTACTTAATAGTAAACAGCGTTCTGGTTCGATCGACCAGCGAACGCACAAGCGGACTGTCTACCCTGGCGGCAATTGAGTACAGAATGTTATGACTGCTACACAATCTATGAAGCAACTAGGCGGATCTTTTACGCCATACTGCGTCAAAATTATCGGTGCGTGCGTCAGAAAACATCCCCGATGCGCTGCAAAATCGTGGCAGTCGTAACAGAACCCTGAACGCTTATTAAATTGGACGCGCAAAGCATTGCAGGTACTTATATCTGAACCACAGGGCCCCCGTGTACAGCGATGTGCAATACGCCTTAAAGAGGGCTATTTTAATTGCTACAGTACAACGAGAGAATCTGCGAGCCAGCATGTTCGTCCGGACCGACAATCCTCTGCGCTCCCTTTCCAACTCCAAATCATCAGCATTGCGGAGTCGATGCATTTCGTCTCCTACTGATCCTTTCTTGAGACGCCATTTTGTTTAGGATGCCAGTTACTCCGCTGAAATCTCCTGGCTATGAGCTGGGGTACCTGTACCAGATGATCAGCATCTACATCAGCGCCTTCCTTTTTATATCGGTGGACAGCGTTGCCGTGTCCATGATCATGTTCGGATGTGCTCAGCTGGAGATTATCATGCATAAGATTCAGAAGGTGGGTGAAACGAGGGTAAGGTTTTCGAGGATTCAATTATTTGAAAGGCAAGGTTAAATTTCATCACGCAATATTAGATAGGTTAGGTACAGGATACTTTTTTTTTTGGGGTGGGTAATCATCAAATAACTTCCCCCGCTCTGGGCGGAGCGGGGGGAAGTGTCAGACTTGTACTGACTAAAACCCACCCATGTTCCTTCTATTGCCCTTTACGTTCCGGGGCCGCGGTATCTCTTTCCAACAACCCGCAACCGCGGAGGTACAGTTTACTTAAACATTGATTTGCGTCAATTATCTCAACGTTGTCTGAGAAGTATTTTTGAATAGCGAAGAAAGCAAGCACCTCACCCACAAAGTCATCATATTCCTGCCCTTGTCTCATTCTATTTATTTGAGGTCGGTGCAACACGTTTTCTTGTCAGACGTCACAGCATCATTTACTCCTCCTCTCGTCCATATCATTCCTTTCACAATCCATCCATATTTTCTTTGGCTTCCTCTTCCTCTCCATCCATCCATCAAACTGCATTTAGTCAACAAACTGAGTAGATATATTGAGACTTCAATGGGACACAATTACTACAAAATAATACAGAGTCAAACCTGTGCACCAACGGAAAAGTTATATTTGGCGCGAAAGACATTAGGTTGTTATTATGTTCTAACTAATTAGACTCCTTTCATGGACTCTGAAGATTTTAGTCTTTTTAATTTTTTCAGATACAGAATGTGTTTGACGGCGCACAGTCAGAGGAGAATCGTAAGAAGTTGATCAAAATGAATAACGAATATCTGGTTGAATGTATCAAGCAACATCAGACTGTTGAAAGGTTGTTAATTTTAGGGTTCCATAACTCAAAATGCAAAAACGGTACCCCTATAGGATCGACGTTAAATCGACCCTCTCCTCCATCGTCTTGCAGCGCAGTCAAAAGATATGGCCGTTTATGTTGCAATTTGTACGGATCCCTCGGTACGCGAGTCTGGCTCAAACGTGGCCGTTTTATTTTTAATTTTACGTGATTGTGACACAGGCATTAAATGAGCAATATTTTAATCACTTTCAAAAACGGCTGGAAATACAATAATTCTAGCTATTTTCATCCCAGCAGAGCTCGTTCGTACTTGTTAATAAAGGGATGTAATTTAAAAAAAAACTGATATCCATGGGTGGAAGTGTGGAAGGGACACGTACGAACGATTCAGCAGTGGCGGCGTAAGGGGGGGCGGTGGGGGCGGTCCGCCCCGGGTGCCAAGCATCAAGGGGTGACAAAGGAATGGCAAGCCAGTCGCGCAGATTACTAGCCACTACCTACTCGACAAGGTCGGCGCGGGCGGCAGGGGCAAGTTGTTGATGTGTCAGTCAAAATAATCACAGTTGACAGTTGGTCAGTCAGCCAGTGTTTCTATGATGTGATCGTTTAATTTGCAAGGGAATCATTATCTGGATCAATTTTGAAGTACGTAGCACCTTCGGCTTCTCTGGTATCAAATACACCACAGCAGGGTGTTGAAAGTGACATTGAAACAGATGATATACAAACCAGGAGCCAAAATGCATTACATGGAGGGACCCCGGGAACAGAGCATAACAATCTTGACAACCCTCAAGATGAAAGAAGGTGGAGATTAGCACCAAGAAAATTTTAGTTATGGGATAATGATATATCACATAATTTCTAACGAGTAGGTATTCATTTTCCATTGTTACTAAACGATTAGCAAATCATCCATATAGAATATTTAAATATGTATTATAAACGATAACTCATAAACTACCAAAGCAATATAAATGAAATTGATATAGGGCCACCTGGAAAGTATAAACTATATCCAGGGTCCAGGCGTCTTTGCGTAATCGGTGAACATCCACAAAAAACACCCTAAACCTCCTCCTTTTTCTTTGAATACGGTTAAAAAATTGAAAACGATGAAGAAAAGCTGCATGACACTACTCGTTTCGATGTTGCTACTTGTCTAACACGCCTGATGATTTGAGAGTTAGAATTGTTAAAACGGGAAGTGAATCCTATCGAAGCAGAATCGGCCCATTTGTAGATGCTGTCCAAAGATCTGGAGACAAAACAAAAGGAAAGAGCCCAAAATTTCCATTCAGAATGGTTTTGTATTTGGGAACGTTTAATACGTTACCAAATACAGAAAAAATACTCAGAAAATGGATGAAAACTATCCAGTAAAAAAATAAATGATGCTGTTTTTGCTGCAAACTTAAGCACCATTTCATAGTTCACAAAACAGAATTTCGTCAACGGATTTAATTCATGGTAGAAACTAAACCCTTAAGTGTCTGAACACATAACGAATTCTGAAGGCTTACTCTCCTGTTTTGAAAAATGGAAAATCTTGAAATGGATTGAGGCTGCAAGAATCTATCGACCATGACCATCAAAATGTTAAAAGACCAAGAAAAAAAAGTGGAGTGCCATTTTTCACCTAAGAATTCAACATGCTAAAAAGTAAACGGGTAGATTATTTTTGTCCGCAGACATTCAAAATGAGTTCAATATTTTGGAATTATTTTCGATAGTACCTACTTCAGACATATCACATCTAGATCAGATGAGTTATGTTATCAAATATAAGGCGATCAAGTTGCAGTGAAGGAATCATTTCTAGGTTTCTTCACTAAATCTGGAAAGACTGCAGTCAAACTTGTCGGGCACAAGAATATAATAACGCAGCAACCATGGCAAGAAGAAGAATTCATGATGGTGTACAAGCAATAATTAAAGAACACAAGCTAAAAGCGTTGTTTAAGCTTTGTGCTAATCAATTGCTATAAAATGTGGGGTGCACTCTTCCGGGAATGTTACTTCATATTTCGGAACAGTAGAAACGAGTTAACTTGTTCTTTTCGTCATCCACACATTGATGAGAATTTCTAATGAAAATTGCAGGCGTATGGGGGCAAAAATAAAGTAGATGAAGTGCTCAACAAGATGCTGTTAAATCACTAAAGAATAATTTTGCGAAACTTGTATAAACACTCAAAGACATGTGTGACGCCAGCAGCAGCAAGAAAACGTCGATACAAGATAAGCAGCATCTACCAGCTTTTTTTATAAGCATTTGTGTTTCAGGGGCAAAAGAAAGAAGGTGTAAAAGAAGTTCCTCAAAAATTTTGTTAATAAAATCTTCCTTAAGATCTACAATGACCCAAACACGACCTACCAGTCTTTCCATGTTGTCCATTGAAAAGAACAGATAAATATATTTTGATATAGAATATTTTAGCAAAAATAAAGTGACGCAAGCGCGTTTAGTATTTGTCGTTTTATTTTGAGGGTGCTCAATAGAAAGTCGCCCCGGGTGCCAACCTATGCTACGCCGCCACTGCGATTCAGTACATCATTCGGAACACCCACCATCGAAATTTTTCATGGGAAATTAATATAAACCAGCCCTGTCAAAATGTACACACGACGACAGATCAACCTATACAAAACCAGTTTATGCGGATCTCTCATTGTACTTGAAATCTATGGTGTACGATCCGTTGTTGAGAGAGCAGCATAAACTGGTTTTGTATAGGTTGATGTGTCGTCGTGTGTACGTAACTGATGTTTTTGTTTTTAAATTGCCGATGAAGTATAGGTTTGCTATGATGTACACGCGGCGACACATGAAGATATTTTTCTAGTAAAACATGGCTTCGCTTGTATAGTAATTCCGTGCAATGAGAGATCCGCATAAATGTGTTAGGATTTAAACAAAATAGACATAAAATATTTTTTCAGGTTCATCCAACTGTGTGAGGACACTTATCATGCAAATATATTCTTCCAACTGACCGGCACTGTTGCTATCATCTGCAATATTGGATTGAGGATATCGATAGTAGGTTCAAGCTCATATTTGTGTGTTATCCTTACTAATATTAAAAGAATGAGTGAGTTTTGTTTGTTTGTTACATCTTTACGCCTAAATGGCTAAACCGATTTTGATGAATTTTGGTACAGAGATAGTTGAGACCCTGGAGACGGACATAGGCTTTATATAATTTTATTTAAAATAAAGTGAGAAATGAGGGAGAAAGAGGGAAGAAAAGGGAAAACTTAGCTTTGTTATTACAATAAATAAGGCGCAAGGGCAAAAACTACAGCTAGCTGGTACCTTGGAAAGGGGAACTGTGTTACCCCGAATTTAATGCGAGCGAAGCCGGGGGCAAAATCTAGTCATCTCTATCATTTAAGCATTAGGTATGTAGTTTAAGTTGATTTTTGATTGACCGAATAAAGAAAGTCCGAAATAAAGTGGATTGATTGAAATTTTAACTTTGTTGTGTATGATATAGAGTTTATGTTCCCAAAGCTTGATAATTTAACATTCTGAATTAAATATAGGTAGAACATAACAGCGTGCAATTCTTCTCGATGATCAACTACATGGTAACGATGCTCTCCCAATTGTTCCTGTATTGTTGGTGCGGTCATGAGCTTACTATTAGGGTAAGTTACAAAACAGAAAAATTATATCGCACACCTCAATCTAAACCGAAACAATGGTATTTTTTTATGAGACGTAAAAAGTATCACTGTTTGTGTGGGAAGTCCATCTTCCTAGCCATTTTTCTTTTTTAAATAGGATGTAACATGTCATTGTATTTTCTAGGTTAGATAATTTTTTTTGGAGCATTCGGATACAAGATAAAATTTACAACTACACTTTAAACTAAAATTTACTGTTTTTGAGTTGTCTCAGTTTAGATCCTGGTGTACGATACTGCCGTCGTAAGAAAGAAGGGCACAACTAACATTTTTATCGAAATCGAGTTATATACATATTCGGAATCAGAAAAAAAAGGCCTATCTGCCTAATTTTTTGTGTATTTGTAACAATAAAACAAACAGAGATAGCATAAGCATAAAGGGCACAACTGCACCATTTTTTAAGACTTTGTAAAGAAAAAGGTCACATTGTGATATATGTCTTCTATTTCACATTTAGGTCTTTAGAATATTTAGTTGAAAAGGCATAATTGGCGCACGTTAAATATAAAGGGCTTATGTGGCAATTGTGCTATTTTTTTAAACCAACACCTTAGCAAGAAATTTAGAAAGAAAGTCACAACTGGCGATTGTGTCTTTACTTCTTACCCTACTCCTTAATATTTTGTAAAAAAAAATAGGCACACTGGCGGTTATGCCTTTACTACTTAACATCCCTACAGAGAAATTAAGTGAGGGGAGCGAGGTATGTGTGAGATTACGCCAGTTGTGCCTGGCGTGTCAAGACGAACCCAGCATGTCAGTGCCGCGCAATGGTAAGATTATTTTTGTTACTTATTTCAATGGAATGGGCGCATTCTATAATTATAAAGTCTAACAACCTAGTAATTTACATAACTTCATGTTTTCTTTGGCATCGGTAGTTTATTGGCAAAAAATCACCGTTATTTGGGCTTACTATTATTAATTTTTTATTAGTTAATTAATCATACATTCTGTCTGTTTGTCTGTGTGTTATTTTGTCTAGTACCATCCACCCCGCTGAACGCCGTGGCAATCGCATGCGGGGTCGTTGAAACTATTTTTTCCATCTCATTTTTATTTATTTGTTATGAATTTAAAAATGCAATTATTATTTACATACCAAATTTTTTAATTTACAAATAATATGTGAATTGAATATGCTTTATTGATATTATTACTAGGTAGATAATAGTAATAACAGACATGACACTGTGAAGTTATCAATAAATTATTGTATTGTATTGCATCCGTCCCGCTAACGGGGCAGAGCCAGCGGGGTGGTTGTAAGTCATAAATACTTACTAATTGATTGAGCGAGCGAAGAGAGTGAAATCTCAGAGTCAAGTGGGACGATTCGTCTTTCGTATGTTTGTTTGTAACAGCATAACTCTCGAACGCCTCCTCCGGTTTTGGTAAAATTTAAACTGTGGGTAGATGTCGTGAACTAATAGCGATTTTCGTCTGGGTTTTTTGATACAGGGTGTAGTTTTAGAGATACTGGGTATAAAAAGTTAAAACGGGAATAACTTTTAAACCGCTATCGCAATGTTTGTGTATTTTAAAATGTAGACGTTACTTCAAATTATTTATGTGTATGTCATAATGCAATGTCTAAACTACCGCCATAAATGAGTAGTTTTTGCTATTTTAAGAATCTGTCGTGTGAGATATCAAACGATTTTGAGATCTCATTTTGTCATTTATGTTTTTTAAGTATGTCATTTATGTCATCTACCTATGTACTTTATAAATAATAGTGTCAGCAATGTAGCCATAACAAAGAAATTGAATTGTTTTTTTATTGGGGAAGCTGGGGATATGTCTTTTATGCAGATAGCGTCGCATTGCGGAAGTTAGCATGTAATGTAAAAAATAATCTTTATTTATTTTCAGCAATATGTCATCACGAAGCGCAAGATTAGTCAATGCTGCTTTACGCAAAAGAGACTTAGATGAACAGCTACCCTACCATGACGTCTTAAAGCAGAACTATACAGACAGAGCTATACAGGGTGTCTAGCACCATCTCTTTCCCTCAATGGAATAAGAACTGCTAAGATGGTAACCCTTCAGATCTCAGATGAACCTGTTCCATCCACAAGTGGGATACAAACAATCGAAATCAAGCAGCAAGTGAGGAAGATTGATGATTTTTATTAATATTAATTGTTCCATTCTTTTATAAGCTTTTTGAAATAAATGTTTGATTTTCTCGTAATTACCTTGTTTTATTCAAATAGAAGTAATTTTTAATATTTTACTGTATAAATCTATACTAATAATATTACAGTGAAAAGGCACAACTGAATAAATGTGCCTTTTCATTGTAACATTATAAAATTTTCCTCAAAATGTTACATTAAAAAGGCGCATTTGGTTGTTTGTGCCTTTTAAACGTAATATTATCGTTTTTAACTTATTTTTTATGTTAAGATAAAAGAAATTAAGCTAATTATCTATTATATGCATTAAAATTAAAAATTAAAAATGGTCATGGTCTTATATGTACTATATAAGTGCATGTATTGCCATTCACAAAACTTCGAAAAACACTGTTTAGCAGTGTAATTTTCAATAAAAACAAAAAAAAAATTCAAACTTGATTTTCTCAAAATTTGCAAAATGTTAGTTGTGCCCTTCTTTCTCACGACGGCAGGATAAGTGAGCGTTTTATATTTATACAACGTCAATGCTACAACATTCATTCAATTAATCAATCGATCAATTCTTGTGCCTTATCTGTATGAGAGGCCTTTGCCCAACTGTGGGAAAGAAATATGCTGGTAAAACAAGACTCGCACTTGACCACTCTATTAATTGATGGTAAGCGACAAATGATTGTTCCAAACTTAAATTAAGATCAACACAAGTTTTTAAATAAGATTACAACATATTTTTTCAGAGTGAAAACCTCCGTGAATGGTTGTACCAGTGTCCATGGTACGAGCAAGACACCAAGTTCAAACGAGCCTTATTCATAGCCATGGAACGCATGAAGAAACCCATCATTTTCAAAGCTGGGCATTACATTTCACTGTCTCGGCCTACATTTGTTGCGGTCAGTAGAATATGTTGCTTTTGAAATGTTTCAAGAACTCTAGCTAAAGATTGACGAGTTCCTCTAGGATATTTTTCTCGTCGTGGATCAATTTTAATATTCCTGCAGTGTTCCTATGACAAAGCATTTAAAGCCTACCTACCTACTAAGATTTGGTCTTCTAGATGGGTTCTGGGCATGACACAAGTCATCTATAAATATGTAAAACAAACTCGGAGGCTGGTATAATGTTTGACCCATGCTAGGTGCTTGGCATCAAATGTGTTTGGTAAATACTGCAGCCAGACTCGAATCCGCACAATGATGAGATGGCCAACCAGTCGATCGCGGCTTTTACCTACTCCAATCGATCGCCGCAAGGCAAACAAAATAAATACGTCTAAGAGATGCGCAACGTAATCACCAAAGTCTGTGCGTGGTTATGGATGTTGTATGTGGTTATTATTGTGTGATTTTTAATAAAAAAAAAATACTACATAATGGCATACATATTGTAGTGGATCGCACCGGATTTCGTCCGTAAAAAGATCGTAGTAGATCGTGGGTGTTTTCAAGTCCGCCACTCCATAGTTTATATGCAAAGGTTTTTATTTGTTTCTATTGACGAGCAAATTAAATGTCAGAATAGAACTGGTATGTACTGATAATTTCCACGTTAAAGTTGGACAGCTAAACATTTATGTATGTGCATTTAATTTTCATATTTTAGTAGAAAAAGAACAAAGTAATAATGTTTTTTTTTTGTCATTTCAGATTCTACGCTGCTCATACTCATACTTCGCAGTCCTAAACCGGGTTAACACTGAATAAAACGCAGATATCACAAATTATTATTTATTTATAAACCGTGTAGGTATCACATATGCTTAGTGTAACATTCACGACAGTTTAGGCGAAAGTGTACTTAATATGGAAAAATATTATCATTTTTTTTCTCGTAACACTTAACGTCACTTAACTAAAGCCTTGTGCACACTTCATGATACTTTAAAACAAATTGTTTGTTAATATTCGTTTAGTCTGACAAAAGACTATGAATCATCGCCAGCGAAAAATAAAATCAAAACAGAACAAAGCTTGTAAACTCGATATAAGTACGCTAAAGTGTGTATAAGGCTTAACAAAGTTTTTAGTCAAATTCATAAATTCGTGCGTGTAAATTAAAAACAACAATTAGCGTAAAGGCGAACGTGTAGAAACAATTACAACCACATTTTAGAATTTTCATTCGCAATAAATAGGAGACTTAGGCCTATTTATATAAGAAAGATAACGCATAATACAAGACCTTGAACCAACCTTGAGATAACGCTCACTACGAGATTCATTCCACATTAATTGTACGTACTTAATAAAGAAAAGCTCATTCTTATAACATATTCTAAAAAACAACTTTACATTAAAATACAACAACCTTAAACCCATGTAAATACCATTTCTTTATAAATAGGCCTGAAACATTACAAGTACATAATCTGAATATCTTCAGTATTATTATTATGTGACTAACATACATTTATTAAGCAATAAAGCGTGATCATACCGTTTATTTTCATTTAATACCTTATCTTTTAAAACAATCACTTCAAAACGACTTAAGAAATAATTTTGAAATATCTTTAAAAGGTAACAATCAGTCGCATATCGTTATTTATTTGTTACGAAGCTCATTTTGTTTGAAATAAGGTTTTTTTAGTGGCCGTCTGTCATAAAAGCAATAATTTACAGGTTGATTTTGAGTTCATTGACGATATTTTTGGGTTAAAAGTACTCATTAATATCATCAAGTTTTACCATCGGGACACATCTGACATTCTGATGAGATGTCAGCCGTTGCTTCGCTATTTCAGAGTAGGTCCTCAAGTAGGTCGCAAATATTCGTGGGTAGTTTTTACCCTCTAAAAGTTTGTCTGGAAATAAATTTAAAAGTTATCTGTATATTACATGTTACACTTTCTATTAATTAAATCAACCATCAAAATTTTGTTAAATAAATCAACCATCAAAATTTTGTTAATTAAATTAAATTTTTAAAAAACTGCTCAAAGCAAGTGGAATTGAAATGTGTAATATAAAAGAAGATTTTAGATCTTCAATGACAGACAGGCACTAAAACTCGACGTAACAACATTATTTGAGATTAAAAATAGTGCGCATGAAATAAATAAGGCATTAGGTTTTACTATCCATATCATAGCGATGCAGTGCACGGGATGATACGGATATAATAGTTCTGTTCAAACTTTATGACGGCTCTGAAGTTGGCTACGAGTGACGGTCTGCGCAGGTATCGCAGTTCCAACTTTATGACGGCTCTGAAGTTGGCTACGAGTGGCAGTCTGCGCAGGTATTGCGGTTCCAACTTTATGGCGTCTCTGAAGTTGGCTACGAGTGACGGTCTGGGCAGCTATCGCGGGTCAAACTTTATGGCGGCTCGAAATATCCCAAGACACCATTCCAATCAGCTGCAGCGGGACGCAGATGACGCATCGCTTTGACTGTTTATTGCGCAGACAGTCACTCGCAGCAAAATTCCGAGGTGTCATACAATTTGAACAGAACTAATAAGGTCGCTTTTTCCAAGGGTTTCTATATAATTGTAATAAATTGGCAAGGTTTATTGCGAAGTGCATTATTTTACTAATGCCAGCAGCTAAATGTTTGTGGGGCTTCGTGTTGTTTTGTGATTTTGATTGAAATGCAGAAATTGGAGGATTGCCAAGAGTATTTCTTTCAAATATTTTGTTGTTATAAATGGCTTTTTAAATTTCGAAAACCGACGAGATTATATACTGCAGCTCTCTCTTTTTAGGAAAGAATAATTAAGTTCTATTTTCATGTAAATATATTTTTTTAATCCATAATTTTGAGCCAATACTCAGCTAGCGATTGCCTAACTAGCGTTCTTACATGATTAAATGTGCGTTCCAATACACAAAAACGACTCGTTTTGCTTACGGATAGTTGTATTTTGACATAAGTTCTATGAGACTTATGTCAAAATTCAACTATCCGTAAGCAAAACGAGTCGTTTTTGTTTATTGGAAGAGTTCTTAAAATGAAAAGGTGTATGATTCATAAGAATTTAATTCCATTTAATATGTATGCTGTAGTCTGTGTATATGTGCGAGCATAAAATGTATGTATAAAGGTACACGCGGTACTTTTTGACACCAATACTTTTTGAGAAATCGACATACAGTCACCAAAGGAGATAAGTAACTAGACTATTAAAAACAGTTGACATTTTCTTAAAAATCCATGTTTTTTTCCGAATTAAGTATATTACATAGAAAAAAAATAGTTAATTAGATAAATTATTTTTTTCCATAGGTTTTTAAGATGACTGTACTTACTAACTATATCTGACGAGGCTGGTTATTGTTCTCCTTTGCTGATTGTCAAGATGGCAAAGTTTAGTTAAAAGGTTTTTTTTTCTATATTTGGGCGCCTACAATACCACGTCAATAAATGAAAACACTGGTACCTAGTTCATAGGAATATTTTTAATTTATTGTCGTATAGTCGGCGCCATCTTTTATATTTAGGTTTAGGTTTAGACACTTTTGAGTCGAAAGATTATGTATGTATTGGGATAAAAGTATCGCGCAACAAATATTAAAGCTTTTCAAAGTCTGCAAAGGCCGCAAAATGCAGTGAACAAATGATTCTCGCATGTGATTAGTAGAACTTGTTGTGTAATGTTCAGCATTTTAGCATAAAGTTATCCAAGATAGGTTACCTAAACAATTGTATTTCAAATATTCAAACTTCACATTTTCAACTGAAACGTAACACAACCAGTAAAAAACTTACAAACACACTAAACATTTAAACGACACGACGCGTTTTAAAACGAAAAACTTTTCTCCAAAAAAACCACAACCGAAACGTTAAAAACGATTGTTATAAAATCACAACGTTATTTTTTTACTCTACGCTTGCACACTTGCCTTTTAAAGTATTGTTTACTAAAAAACGTTGACGACTTAACCTCGGCCATACACTACAGTGCAAACCAAAATTGTTTGGTATTACATTCGCTCAATTAGTACTCTAAAAAGTCAATAAAGACGAGATCCAAATTCAATTGGAATAGCTAATAATAGCTAACACTTCCGAAAAAACTCAATCAGATTCATTATCAAAAGGGACATCTATAAGCTATATTTTGACCGTACATAAATCATCAATTTCAACCAATACTAAACGATCTAAGCTGTCACTCATTTTAAATATAACCTTACTGCTAAACTTTTCAATAACCATATAAATTACACACACATTTTCATATTAAAATATCCCTCTTAATATAACTCCTAAAACCTGCTTCTCATTCTTAAATTAATTGCATCTTAAGTAGTGTATGACGGGTTTCAAGATTTAAGGGAATTAATCTATCTAAACGCCTTCCTGCCCACTGAAATGTAGATATAATATTAAAAGACTAAACACTGAAGCGTACATTGACTTAAATTATTGCTTTTAGTTGATCTAGTTGCTATGTTAACTATAGTGTTCTCCATCACACCGTATCGTTCTTACTACGACAATGTCGGAGATAAATGCGCGGGGCGGGAGGGGGTAGTTTTAGTCACTTGTCCACTGATTGGCCCTCCTCTCGCACCGTATATTTACCTCATGCACCATCTCCGTTTAGCAAATCTGTACTTCAAAATATGGATGAGTAAAAACATCCCTTAAATTCACCAGTTTCTTTCACCCTAATTTGTTCATCAGATCAGTGGACAGTTGGCCTAGGAAAGCTAAATTAATTTGTCATCCAGTTTAGCACTAAGAGTTTTAACTTTATCTATAAAGGGCTTATCTAGATAGCCAGTTGTGGTGTGATCCTGAACGTAAACCTTCGTACTTTTCCCGGATATGTTTTCAACGAATCCTCCTTGATATGCTTCCTTTCAAGTCTTGTGATTTATTCTAAAGTCAACTAAGCAAATATAAAGGAGTGAAACTGTTTTTCGCGGTCTTCAAAGAATTAAAATACAGTACCTATTTTTGGTTTGACTCTGAAGAGCTCTGTAATACCTATCTTATTAAAATCATTCTGAAATCAGGGCATTCACTTGATATAATACCACTAGCGGATAGTCGAAGCCCGAATTTATTACCACACATAACCGTTAGAAAAAGCTAAGCGTGCCTACAAAGTCTAAACTCTTTACCTACAATTCCATCTTACAAGTCAGAATCACGCCACAACTCAATATAAGCGTAACATATCGGGCAGCCACTACAAGTTACATTAACTACAACTAGCTACATTAAATGCTACAGTAACTGCACTAACCACTATGTCGCTGTCTTTTTAGGAAAACTGTTAACTATATTGTTACAAAATCTATTAACTTTAACTTTTGGCTAACACGATGTCGAACGGAGATGAGCTGAAACTTGTGATACAACTTCCAGTATATCGTGAAATGATTTTCTTATTTCTCACCATCCACTGTCCCACGAACGATGGGGCACGTATTTCGTATCCTGTTGTTTTTTCATTACAGGAGCTGATGGACGCTATTCAAGGCGCCAAAGTTTTGGACAAATTTTGTGCCGACACAATGTATATTTCTATCGCTATGCTAAAACTGATGTGAATTGGGCTTTATGCGCACATTTTAAGACAACACATATGCTGCTCTTAGTCGGGGAGCAGTGTTTCATCTAGGATATTAAAAATATTATTTGCTTACATCTTGTACGGAAGCCGCTGTGGACTTCTCACCAGATGAGACCAGATTCAGTCTGGATCTGTGTGAATATAGCCTAATTATGCCAGCTTCTTTATGCGGATGCGAAATCATCAAATAACTTCCCCCGCTCCACCCAGAGCGGGAGTGTCAGACTTGTATTACTACTAAATCCCACCCATGTTCCAATTAATGCCAGATGTTTTGTAGTCTATCCAGCAATTCGAAAGTAAAGTTTCACGATACAAAATAAGTTGTATAACAAGCTTAAGAGGGAGTTACGGTAGCAATAACCTGAAATCCCGTCGCACGATTGTTTACAAAAATGTAGGGTAACAATGTATGAAAGTTTGCACCCGTGTGCAAACTTTGTCGCGCGAAGCCTTAAGAGGGAGTTACGGTAGCAATAACCTGAAATCCTCTTTTTCTAATTACTTAAAACATTTGGATGGCAAAAGCAATTGGGTGAAGTTGACTTATAATTTTAATTACTACCCACTTTGGCAAAGTTAGCTTGAGAAAGAAACTTGGCAAGACACACACAGTAATCACAAGGACAAGTAACATTAATGGAGTGAAAGAAAAACAAAAAAAAACATCCCCGTGTACCGTAACTCCCAAATTGCACTTGACCAGTAATATAATGTTTTATACCGTACATTGGTTTGTGGAAGATTATTGATATTTTATTTAGAATTAAGCGTATTGTAACAATTTATAAACGTGAAGTACATTAATTTTTCAAAGTAGAACCATCGAGACAGATCACATTCAGAGAATTTATTTTTATTTTATTTTTAAACATCGTTGACACTACATTTAAAAGTGTTTGTTTACTTTTCATTTACAAAAACAAATATACAGGCTGACTTTAAATTCACTGGCAATCTATTCGAAGGTGATACAGCACTTGGACATTAAAACTTTTACTTAAAGAGCAATTGCGAAATAGCGACGAAAAAACGATTTGTGTATATTTTTTATCAAACAGAAGTTTTTTTTTTCGATATTTTTGTGTAGATCTCCTAGGTAGTAAAAGTTTTTCATAAACATGAGTACTATCACCCTCAGAAAGATAGCCAATAAGTTGTCGCCCTGTATACAAACCTGTCTCAAAAGCTCTTAGAGAGATGCTCTCGCGCATCTCAAAATGGCACACTATTATCAATTCTACAAATTACATACAACTTGCATGGTCCTGTAATTGATACTTTCCAATATATAACTTTCAATCCAAGAGATAGACAATTTGTAACAAACTATTATGAAAATATATTATCATTTCAACACGCTCAAAATCATCGTTTTCAATACAACATTTTGAGCAAACGATTCTAAGGCTGAAATATTAAGTGTACCAAGACTTTGTGAACCTTATTCTTATGTAAATAACGTTTAGATTCTCATAAGCGAATGTGTTTCATACGAATATGAACTTTATATTTTTTCACATAATGTTCATTGTCGTTTGAAACACTTAGCATAGTCTAAGTACACTAAATACATTGGAGCCTAATTCTTTCTGCTAATTTAAAGGAAGTGAATGTGCTACCCGTTTTCGATTGTCGTTTAAAAATGTAATCATTCATAAGATTTGCAGCATATTATATTATCAAAGCATAATTTTAATTATTTCGGATTAATTTCTTTTTTTTTTAAATAAAAATAATAAATCAACAGAATTAGATTAATTAAGTACATTTTGATAACAATTTCTAAAAAGCTATTTCATTTTGACTTGCGCAGTTTTGCGAAAAATAAAGTTTTTTTTTAGTTTTTGCAAAACTGGACTAGACAGACATACTGTATGATAAAATACTTGAATAATTTCAAAACTAAGGATTATTCTTAATTTCTTATAACACTGGGCAGTGTTAATGCTAACCTATTACCAAGTTATCGACAACCTTAAGAACATGTTACAATAAATCTTAATTAATATTTTTGGGCAAGTTTATATCGAATATTCTTCGAACTTTTGGGTAATGTATATCGTTTGAGATGATAATAAAATACTTGGACAATGAGGGGTTTTAAAAAAAATCTTAACGTTAAGAAATAATTTGACGTTTATTTTTAACAAAATGAATAAACCCCGTAATTATGTTTGTTTATTATAATATTAACTATTTGTTACTATGTATTCTTTGTTACGAGTGAGATTACAGTTTAATAAAAACTAGATACGTGGTAATTAATCTGAATGTGAAAAATATGCTATTGGTTATTACATGAGTTTGGGTGATATTTTAATAATATTAATGATCAGTGACACAAAAGTGTATCTTACAGTGTAAAATTACGCATTTTTAGAAACTATTTGTACAGAATAAGGTTGTCGATAAAAAAAAAACACAATTAAAATATAATAATTTCATTAAGCTACAATTACATTACATTGCAATTAATTCAAATATACAAAATTATGAGGTAATCCTAAAAGGTAAACGCAATTTGTACATTTCATTATTTTGTTTAGCTGATAAATGGTGATTAAATATTTTATTCTATAAAAAGTGGTAACAAAATGTATGAATACCTTGAATTTAATTTTACGTAATTATTATTATTTATTTTTGATCGATTCAATACAGTGTTACAGAATAAATAGTAGATTACAAAAACGATTGACTAAAGCAATTCGGTCCTACACACTTAATTTGAACTTATCACAAACAGATAAATATCAATTTTATTTCCAACACGTGTCTGTTTGTATGTGTGTTTCATGCACACTTTTTGCACAATATTTATCTTGTACTACTATACAAATTAAAAAATATATATGTATAATGTACTAGGAGATTATGTATGCAGTGGAGTACAATTGTATATACGAACTAAAGCTTTGTCATTGCAAAACATAACAATTGGAAGAGTCTGATGAAAGCTGTTGTAAGATTTGTTTCTTGGAGGGGTCCAAGAAACAAATATTGCTATCAAATTCCACACTACATCGGTCCTTGGTCTTTTAGATAAAAAGCGGAATTAAACCGAACAAGCCAAAAGGAAACATGATAATAAAAAAATACACTCTCTGACCTCGACATAGAGACCACTTTTCAACGTTCCTTTTGACTGGACGGGTACTATGAGGGCTAATGTAACCCGATTCAATTAAGAAGTCTTTGGAGCGAAAGCGATCTCTTTACATTAGATACATAGAAAGCAGCTTCTTTTAATGATTCGGGTTATATTATTTGGCGTAACCCGAGGACTATTTTAGTGGAGTTTGGACATTTTGGTTCATAATTATTTTTAACTTAGTCGTTTTGTTAAATTATTCTATATACAAGAGTTGTCTTAGGTCGTAGTTGAATAAAAACGTGAGAATTCAATATTAATTGCGACTGAGTTAAAAATAATTAATTTTAATTTAAAACTACTCAATATCAAAAGCTTTCAACATTGACATATTGCATGGCAAGTTTATATTACCTACACGTAAAATCGATTACGGCAAACATCGATAGGGCATCATTAATTTATTGGACTGCGTGCACGCAAAAACAGTCAATAATGTTGACTAGATGCGATTCAATTTCGTAAATACAACGAATTAGTTAAAACCATGTCAATTGTGAACAAAATCATTCGGTTTGGCTCGGCTGCATTTCGGGAATGTTCGTGTATTATAGGAGATCCAAAAAGGAATATGGCTACTTTTACTTTAGCTGTAAATGCAGCCGAGACAGGGTAAAAACAAATGTATAAAAATTTGAGCGATGAATTTGCGTGATAAATATTATCAATTGTAAATCAACATCGTACTTTCTATTGTCTATTCTCTTAATTAAATGACTCACCATTATATTGAGTTTAAGACCGATACCTGTAAAACAAAATACTTTTTTTAAAACTTAATAGTTCTATGTCGGATTTTGAACACTAAGCAAAGCGACGAAAGTTTAAACATGAATGTAGGTCACGCTTAGAGTTTGTGAAAATGGGCATTAGAGCGAAGAAGGTCGCGTCGCATCTCGTTAATTTCCTGATTAAGAACATTTGAGGTTTTTTTCTATTTGATCATTTAACGGATTTAACTTCCAACTTTTCCTTGATCTTAATAATACCACAGTGCTAGTCAAGAACGTAGATAACTTTCTATACAGCGTGTATCAAAAAAACGTGGCCATATTCAAGGATGTAGAAGAACAGAACAACTTTCTACATGGAAACAACATTGTGATCACGAAAACATAATCAGCTATCCCATAAGCCATTTCAACACCATTGGATCCAAGTGGGGACAAATCTAGACTTGTTATTTAATTTTTCTATAAATGGTATTGGTTAATTTCAAATACTTTGTATTCATATCTATAGTTTAGATTTTTCTGGATACTTCGTCGTCAAATATTATTATAATTCAGGTTTAAAATATATGTACTAGTTAACGATTTAAAAAAAAGACTAATTATGAAGTTTCTTTCTTGTGCATTCTAATAGGTGTTGAATCAATTCTAAAGTTTATCGTTTTAAAGTGTCTTTTATAAATGGCCTAATTAAAATAAATGGTTTAAATTTGATCTCCTAACTATGCTGCTTATCAATTGAACATTATGAGTTTTTCAATCAAAAATTAATACTCAATATCTTTATTGCTTTACCATAATGTGTACTTAGGTGGTAGTTTTTATAATAATGAGATCATTGTGGACCCTGTAGGGCACGGCAAAAGGGTACAGGATTATAAGTATTAAAGTTACCTGTATAACCAGATCTTCATAGCCCCAGGTCTCCGTACTGGACCGACCACTTCTCGTACGCCACTAGGCTGTGCGGCGACACGGACGGTCGGATCCTCTTCAGGGCATCCATGAAGTCTTGGAACGTGATGCTTCGGACTAGGGAGAGGTCCAGGCACTTCACTTCCTCGGGGTCTAGTTCTGTGGAGAAATAAAGTTTTAATCAGCTGGTTATTCTAATTGGTATGGTGTGAAGGAGAAAGGTGTAAAAGATGCCGTAACGTCTGACAGGGGAAATGGAAGAAGAAAATATGTTGCGCCGACCCCAAATAGTATGGGACAAGGGCAGGAAAATTACCAAGGTTATTTTAATTGGTATGATTAAATTAAGGTGTTTTTAGCACAAAATGATAAGCTCGTGGCAAAATAATTACAGCCGCTCGGGTCGATCTTTAGGTTAAATCGCACTTGCCTCGGTAGATACCCATAACTTACTGAGTTAAGCCGATAGTCCCGGAGGTCATTTGTAGATCTTTGACATTCTTTACAGGTAGTCAGTGGCCTAAAAGTCTGACAACCAGACTTACCAAGAGGTATCGTATTAGCCATCAGTATTCAGCTTGATCCGGTTAGACTGACTGACTGTTAGAGAGTAAGTTTGGAAAAGTAGTAGTAGGATCGACTTAGACGACGATGTGCTAAAGATCAAATACATCTTTGTTTGCTAAGTTTTGTGATCTGTTTGCAATTATTTATTTTATTTGTCAGATCAGTACAATCCCAGTATAGTTTAAGACATACACATCTTACAAACTAATGTTATATCATAAATACCTTGGTCAATTCATAACATGTCAAAGCTTATAACAATAACTAGCTTCCGCCCGCGGCTTCGCCCGCGTGGTGTGTTGATAAAAGCAGCCTATAGCAAAAATAACAAAATCGAAGTATAAATAAAATTAGGTACGGTGTAATGGGTAAAAACTCTATTACTAAGTCTTCGCTGTCCGTCCGTCCCTATGGACGGACGGACATCGTATCCGTACCATTACCTATGTAATGGTACGGATCTAACTAATAGGTATGTATTATGAAACTTCATAAAACCTATGTTTTATTACATTCTATGTAATTAGATCTTATTGTACCTATATGTTCACAAATAAAGGATTTGAATTTAGTTTGTAAGGAACGTGTCAACTCAACGTACTCTGTGCTCACGCGTCTGCCCGTGTTCGGGTCGCGCACTCAGCGATGAGCGACTTGTTCCCTACACCGCGCCCGAGCGGGCCAGCCTAGTCACGGCGACATGAAATTAATTTTGTTGGGCGTTATTTTGATTTTGCTATATCTCCTAAAGTATTTATTTAATCTGCATGATGTAAAAGGAAAAAATAATCTTCATGAAATGTTCATGCCAACCAACCTATTTAAAATGATAAGGATTAATACTGTATTTGTGTAAATAGCTTTCCAAGTTAGCGCTTTATAATTGCCCATTTGTTAAAGTATTAAAATGGATATAGTATGTTATCCTTAAGATATAGACATATGTCACCGCTGACTTTTCTGTGGACCTATATAAGATACACAATTACACCATACATTATTTTGTTATATCTTAAAGGGTTTAGGCAGCGTTTTCGTTGAAAGCTCCCAGACAGCATACTTTTTGCCGACATCTTCAACAAATATAGTTAATGTACATAGAAATAAATACAAAAACTTAACAAATTATATACTAAAACCTTCCTTAAGAATCACTCTATCTATTACTAAAAACCGCATCAAAATCCGTTGCGTAGTTTTAAAGTTTTAAGCATACAAAGGGACATAGGGACAGAGAAAGCGACTTTGTTTTATACTATGTAGTGATAGTGATAGTGATAATCACAAACTTTGCTTCTGGGTACAGTTTGAAGGCAACACTAGCGTTGTCGTCCAAAAATTATGAGTAGTTTTTGCAAAGCAGAAAATTTTTAAAGTCTCAACTTTACAGCGGTAGAAAGTGATGGAATTATACGGAACGAAGAACGCTATTCCTTATACAATACTTGTGGCTCCTGAATTTGGAGGATATACGTTTGTCGTGACAATATAGGCTAGCAGGTCACTTTTGGTAAATAGTAAATGATTAAGATCAGATATATTAGTGACGCTTTGATGCATTTGCATTGCTAATGGCACTTAAAAGCTTGCTTTTGAAACTATCAATCTCTGTAGGTTTTACATAACAAGAAGAACCGAAAGTTGTCATTTGGCGCCACCTACGACTTGTCATAGAGTTTATTGACCGTTGAATTTATGCCCAAACCCCAATACGATATAATTACATATACTTGGGAACTTAGCTTGTGTTTAGGCGTTAGGTATTTATACGCCCAAACTTATATATTTCACGCACGTACATAAAATGATAGGTTGGTTTAATAATTTGAATGGAACTCTGACAAACACACAAGTCTGGCTAAATAGGCAAATATTAGAAACAAGCTGCGCCCCGCGGTTTCACTCGCGTGGTGTTAGAATATACAATATATCTTAATGACTTGTAGTCTATGTATTTTTCTGATGTATAAAGCTATATTATTGTAATGTTTCATTAAAATCCATTCAGTAGTTTTTGCGTGAAATAGTAACAAACATCCATTCATCCATACAAACTTTCGCATTTATAATATTACTAGCTTTTACCTGCGGCTTCGTCCGCAACAAACGTCGAACTCTCGAAGCAATCGGACGACGCAATAAGAAGATTCTCCCCTTTCTGTCCCTTTTTCCTGCCTCTTTACCCCCTTTTGTTATTTTTTTTTTAAATTAGCCTATGTCCGTCTCCAGGGTCCCAACTATCTCTGTACCAAAATTTTTCAAAATCGGTTTTGCCATTTAGTCGTGAAGACGTAACAAACAAACAAACTCACTTTAGCTTTTATAATATTAGTAAGGATATAGTAGGATTCATCATCTGCCTACACTTTTCCCAACCTTAAATTAGGTCAGCTTCCCGTCTAGTCTAATCAGCTGAAGACCAGTATACCATGGATCAAATGCCTATCAGACCTTTACAATTCAGTTCAGTGACACAATATTTAAATACGAAATGGTACTGAATAAAACTGAAAAGGGTAAGACTGGTGTCTGTCTGCTTTTTTTTTTCTACAAATAACAGCCGGAACAACTGCTTAAGATAATGTTCCGCTACCTGCCTTGTTGGGCACTTGGTCGGTGTTAATTCCAAATACTATCTTGTCCTACTATGATGATGAATGCATGGATGGATGGATGGATGTTTGTTACTCTATCACGTTGTTACGGCTGCACGGATCTTGATGAAATTTGGCACAGAGGAAGATTATAGTCTGGAATAACACATAGGATTCTTTTTTTTCGATATCACGCGGGCGAAGCCGCTGCCGCCAATATTTAATCATTATGAACTTTTTAATTTTTTGCTTCTTTTATAAATGTTTATTTTGTTAGCTTCTATTTAAATTATATTGTGCATGCTGTGGTCTCCTGTAAGTGAAGGAGTATACCTACGTGATACTATCGTCCATAATTTACTTTACAGATCTGTGTACATTTTTTGGTGGAGATCCTTAGTGAATAAGAAAGAAAGAAAGAAAATCTTTTATTTGGGACTCGCACAAAACAAATAAAACAGTAACAAAATAAAATAGTACAGACAAGGTTATTGTCTGTGCGAGGCCAAAAAGGTGTCTCAGCATAAGCTGCGATATTTTAAGATAAAAATAACACAGCGCTGGTATTCTGACAGGGCCAGTTTAGTGGAAAATAAAGTTAAATTAACAAATAGTTACTTAAATAGATTAAAATTGAGTTGACGACGTCCATCGGTTTCAATAAACAATGTTACTATATCTGATGAGCCAGATTACTTATATTTTTGTAGATCCTACACCTCTGCCTAGCCCTTTGGATATTACAGGCGAGATGTTATGATACGGTAACACTTGAGTGCCATCTTTCAATGCGGACTTAAGACAGTTGCTTTAATTATTTATAGTATTTATTTCAATTAGACCAAAACAGGCACTTTTGAATGTCAAGTAACAAAAATGAAGCTACAGTCCCGGTCACAAGGCATAATAACTTGAGAAAGTACTGTAGTTGCCCATTACAAAGCGTTGATCCCTATATTTCGCCTACATACTTAAAAGCTGCCGTGGGCGTCAGTTTCATTGTGTTCCGATATCTTTTTATGAGCCTGAAGACATTTGACGTAGAACCAGGTCAAGGCGTTGCGTGTCAAACTGGTGTTGCCAGATGCATGCGTTACGTGATTATTGATCATACATGTTAGTGTGCATGCCCCAATTTTGGCAGTAAGACTTTGAATGTTTTTATTATGCTGAATTGGTGTAGTGTTGCTGAAGAGATGCTTGGAATACATTTATCTATCAGTGAATTACTTTGGACTGTCATGATGAATAACTGAATGACCAACTTTTTGAAATAAACCTTTCTACTATCTAATTTTGACGTCATCCTGTTTCTGTTCTTTTCAAACAACTAACGGTAACTGAACAATGTTGTATGATTTGTAGAACAAGTGGGCTTTAGGATCAGTCCAAATGATTTTGTCAGCTCAGCGCAGTCAATTTAAATAGGATTGCTTATCATTTTCATATAATTACTCTCATCAGTAAGAATGGTGATTATAAACATTGCTCCCCTAAGAGGCTATTTTAATTGCTAATGGCGCCTCACCTGTTGAAAAACCAATTCTTGTGTGTCTATGAGCTGTACTAGTGGTACATTATCCTCACCTCTGATGGGCCCGAGGGCGGCGTCCCGGCAGAGCGCGGTGAGGTCGCTGCCGGAGTAGCCGTCCGTGAGCGCGGCCAGGCGGGACAGCTCCTGGTCGCTGATGGTGGCCGCGGCCGCCCCGCGCGCCAGCACGCGGCGGATCAGCGACATGCGCGTGCGCACGTCCGGGAGGCACACGTATACGCGCTTGGGGAAGCGTCTGGAGAAAGGTGTTTTTTAAGTCAAAAGGTAATCAAGCTATCTTCATCATTGAAAGAAATTGGAGATCTACTAATAGTTATATCAAAGTAATTTTGGATCTTATTATATCCCGCTCTGATCTATCTAAGGAAGGTCCATGGATGATATACCGAGTTTCCTTAAAAAAATATTTTGAAGTCATAATTAAAAACTGGTTGGAATAATGAGCTTCCAACTGGATTATGGCAGCTACAATTTCAATGATTTTTTTTTAATCTATTTCAAACTTTATCTTCTGGCAACACCTTTACCTTAACGCCGCCTCATCTAACTCCTGCGGCCTATTAGTGGCAGCCATGACGATGAGTCGGTCAGCCCCGGCCGCCGGCAGCCCGTCGAACTCCACCAGGAACTCTGTCTTCAGCCGCCGAGACGCCTCGTGCTCGCCCGACGAACGCTCGCATAGCAGCGAGTCCACTTCGTCTACGAAGATTATTGCGGGCTGCGGATAAGGAAAAGAATTTTGAAAACGAACCAAAATTGACGAAGCAATGGCGTGACAAATAAATTAAAAAAAAAACAGTTGAATCTAAAACCTCCCTGTTTTGTAGAAGACGGTTATAAATTATTTTATTTTTATTAAAAACGTTGCCCCGCTCTAGGAATTTCTCCTGTATCATGGGTGCGTTTACGAACATTTAAACTCACATACACTAATAGCTAGACCTGAAACAACTATTTGCAGGTCATACAAATATTTGTTCCATGCGTGAATAGAACCCGCGACACGCAGCGCAGCAGTTGATTGCTCAGCCACAGAGCCAATAGCGCCGTCAAAAAAAAATTGGGGTGAACTCGAAGGAATAGTTACAAATCGGCAGTCGAGATGTTGTTGGATGTGATTAGTCAATTTAAATCACCGCAATAAATATCCCGGCTTTATAAATTATCGAGGACTTTTTGTTGCAGAACCACCCTCTTCTCGAAATAGAGTAGTGAAAAATGGACTTTAAATTGTGTAGCGTTCAGCACACTTTACGATCTTTTTACGTTTTGTAAGACCACAGTGAATACGGTCTCCTACCAAATTATTTATTGAATTACTTGTTGTTGTTGGCTTACCTTTTAAAATAAACTACAAAAACATCGACATTTTCTTAAATAAAATTGTAGCAGCAGACTTTCCAGAGGAATAGTAGCACAATAATTATATACAGTACTAGCAGTGTTCAGAAGTCTCACTTGCTGCTCATCTCCATAGTGGCGCAGTTATATACAAGTGGCTATCTAACACTAAAATAACTTTTCAATTCGAACCAGTACTTCCTTAGTTTTTGAAACGTACACAAACCAACTTAACATTATTATATGTCAAAGCTTATTAATATTATAATAGCGAAAGTTGGTGAGGATATAATGTAAGTATGTTTGTTGCTCTTTCACGCCAAAACTACTGTATGTGTTTTGATGAAACTTCACAATAATATAGCTTACATATCAGAATATCACTTAGGCTACAATTCATAAAGATATATTCTATAACTGCGGGGCGCAGTTAGTACAGTATAAAACAAAATGGAGTGCAAAATTCATTTTCGGAAATACTGCATAACCACGTGTCAAGTTTCATTGAAAAAACAATTAGTTAAAATCAATAATCCGGAAATCACTTTCATTCATACTTGACCGATTGTTTCGACCTTTCTTTTTTAATTGGAGCACATAAGTGGTGCATTCGGCCTCGCGGTATACAGCCTAGTTTTAAAATATGCGATATGTTTATTAATATTGTGTGTTATCATGAACATGAAATATGATGGGGTCAAATACGTTTAAAACTATACTATTATTGGTTTTGAATTACGGCGCACGCAAAAGCACCAAGCGGTATTTTAAAATTTCTTACGTTTTATGCAGTTTGTAGGTGAAGTAGAAACATGGAAGGGTTTTAGTCAGTACAAGTTGACACTCCCTTCAGCACTACCCTGAGCGGGACAAGTTATTTTTTTATTATTTAGACTTTGCCCCACACTAGGAATTACTCCTGTATCGTGATTGCGTTTACAAACATTTAAACTCACATACACAAACAGCCAGACCCGAAACAAGTATCTGTAGGCCATACAAATATTTGTTCCGTGCGGGGTTCGAACCCGCGACATGCAGCGCAGCAGTCGATCGCTCAGCCACTGCGCCAATTGTGTCGTCAAATTTGATGATTTCCCATCCGAAAAAATAGGAAAACTACCAGGAATTGCCAAGAGTTTTGGAGATCAGCCTTATTTAACTTTATATTAGAAAATGGGTTAAAACCTTCGTAAAATTCTAACATCAATGACATAACACTTAAGGGCAGAACTGTGAATTACTTCACCATTTTGCCAATGTGTCATGTGCGTGACTTTGTCACATAAGGGGAGCGTGGTGATACATGGAATTTCCCGATAAAGACTTCAATTATGCTTAGTCTGACTTAGCGATCAAAGAAAACTGTATGACCTGACCAATTTTTGTTACTTGATTTAAATTGTACATCCGACTAAACATTTTATCATATAAAAATCACGTGTCAATTTAAATAAAAAAAAATTGAGTGTACGTCTCAGATGGGACGGCGCCGTGCGAAGCAGGATAGTTGCTAGAATAAATATAAAGTACTATCAGGGTTTTCACCCTCAGGGAAAAATGGACCCTGCCGGGGTGCGGGTTGTCTATCTACGTACATCTGGCCATACAAGCATGCGGGTAGAATTAGATTACTTTTCTGCCGCTGACAGCCAAAGTAGTATTAACCACTAGGTCGTCTGAGACGCCAATTTGGGCCGTGATTAGGGTTGCCACGTTTTTTTGTCCATATAAAGTACGTACAATCGAAATTCAGGGTAGAAAAAAGTACATTGTGTTGAAATAAAGTACTTTTTATTCCGCTTTAATACGAGAACCAATTTTATCAAATAATTACTCTGAATTTTTCACAGAATCTATACATTAAAAAAATGAAATTAAAGTAAAATAAATACTTTTAGCACCCAGAAGGGATATTAATTAAAAAAAAACAATTTGTCAGGAAACTAAACGTTTATTCTAACCTCTAAACATTTAAACTTTCATTTACACAATTTAATAGAACACAAAATAATCACATCAACAAACAACCGTTACTTTATAAATGATTTTATAAATAACCACTAAATTTACACGATAGCAAACAGCGCCGATCACCTGACAACCTTTCGGTTCGAGAGCCAACGAGCAAATGATCGAATCACACTCATAACGCCCTATTTAAAGGTGGTGCTAGGTGACGTCACTTGTTTACCCTCGGCGATTACAATTATCCTAATACGGCCTCTCCTGACCGTGCACCGTCCTCGGGGGCACGTCTTCCACATTGTCACTCATCGTTAGGTACTGCAAGGGCCACGGAAGATGGGCCAGCCTTATCGCCATCACCACCTTCATCGTCAGTATCTTGAAAGAATAAAGTAAATTAGTTGTTGTACACACATACAAATACTAAGAAAACAACTATTCTTTCATCCATCTCGCATTCAAGGCCCTCATTCAATAAATCACTCGTCCAAGCAAGTACATTCGTCCTCAAACCATACATCATCAGCCACATCGCCCGCACTATGTGATTGCGCATGAGTCCGAAGGACATTTCAATACACGTTATCAAACGTGTCTGCTAGGCTACCTTTGTGCCTACACACATATCCAACATATGTGTCTGCCGGACATTAAGTCCAATACACGTTAAAAACGTGTCTGCTAGGCTACCTTTGTGCCTACACACATATCCAACATATGTGTCTGCCGGACATTAAGTCCAATACACGTTAAAAAACGTGTCTGCTAGGCTACCTTTGTGCCTACACACATATCCAACATATGTGTCTGCCGGACATTAAGTCCAATACACGTTAAAAAACGTGTCTGCTAGGCTACCTTTGTGCCTACACACATATCCAACATATGTGTCTGCCGGACATTAAGTCCAATACACGTTAAAAAACGTGTCTGCTAGGCTACCTTTGTGCCTACACACATATCCAACATATGTGTCTGCCGGACATTAAGTCCAATACACGTTAAAAACGTGTCTGCTAGGCTACCTTTGTGCCTACACACATATCCAACATATGTGTCTGCCGGACATTAAGTCCAATACACGTTAAAAACGTGTCTGCTAGGCTACCTTTGTGCCTACACACATATCCAACATATGTGTCTGCCGGACATTAAGTCCAATACACGTTAAAAACGTGTCTGCTAGGCTACCTTTGTGCCTACACACATATCCAACATATGTGTCTGCCGGACAATAAGTCCAATACATGTGAACACAAGAGCGTCTATTCACTCAGCTTGAGGTGCACGACCAGTCGTTGACTCTATCCATTCGGAAATTGTTATCCGTCTCACGTGCATACTCATTTATAACAAGTTCACACCATATCATTCTGCAACATAAACATGTACATGTACACTTACTGTCAAAGAAAGCTGAACAACTCTCGGGACACCATTCCCCTTTCCACGGCACCATATACTGTGCTGCAGCCTGAGTTGTTTTACCTCCGGCTCCACCCAATAGCTTCAGCTCGTAACGGTTGTTTTGGAGGACCTTGGTAACTCTATAGGGCCCTCGCATTCCGGAATCCAGTTTACCAGTTGATTGAGAGTATTTAATCACAAACACCAGGTCGTCAGTCTTGAAAACCTTAGGAGGGTGCCGTTGGCGATTGGTGTGGGAATCTTGTTTATTTTGGTTCTTGTCAAGCAAATCCTTTGCCCGGCTCCTGCAGATTTCTCTCCATGCTTCACGGTTAGGGTTCGCGTTTTCGATTGCCACATCGCGAACCAGCGCACGGATAACGGGAGTGGTGGCCTCAGTGCCAATCAGTAAGTTTAGTGCTGACATTTGTGTTGTTTTTTGTTTAGTAATATTTAATACAAGCTGAATTTTCCAAAGTGAATCTGACCAAATTACATTTTTATTACGACTTTCTACACGAATAAGGTTTAAAACAGTTCGCACATATCGTTCTGCCTGCCCGTTTGCATGATGCATCTCGGGAGTTATGTGGTGGATGTCACAACCTAAATCTGATATCCAGCTTGTGAAGCCAGCTGCTTTGAACATACGACCTCTGTCACACACAATTAATTTAGGGGCTCCAAACAAAGAAATTGCATTATTAAAAACACGCTTAAGTTCACTAGTGTCTTGCCGATACATGGGATACAGTATGCAAAATTTCGTGAATGCGTCTACTAGTACAAAAACAAACTTATAACCATTTGACTCTGGCAAAGGGCCCAATTCGTCCACATGAATAGTGTTAAAAGGAACTTCAGGTTTTGCCCATGACGTGATAGGTTGAGGGGGTGCCCTAGGCACTCGTTTTTTGGAAATACAAATGAGGCAATGTGAGGTATATTTCAAAACAAAGTTTTTCAGGCCTGGGAACCAGAAATGCTTTAGTATAAGGTCTAATGTTTTCTCGGCACCAATATGCTCGTGTTCATCGTGAAATAGTCGCAGTAAACTAAGTCGGTGTCCTTTGGGGACATAGCACAACAATCTGGACTCTTCACCGACTGGCGAGTAACGGTAATAAAGTAAATCATTTTGATTAACATAACGACGCGAATCTAACCGACCATCTCTTAATTTTTGTATCAGGTCCAGTGTTTCGTTATCGGCAGCTTGTGCCATTTGGGCCCAGTTTAACGGTTTATCGATGTGGTTCACCTGCGCAACTGGTGGATTCCTGCTGAGGTAGTCAGCATGAGACATCATGACTCCTTTTCGGTATTCAATTGTGAAATTAAAATCCTGCAAGTAAATCCACCAGCGCGCTACGCGTGGAAGCAGGTCCTTCTTACGCTCAGTGGCTTTCAAGGCGTTGCAGTCGGTTATAATCATAAAGTTTATGCCAATTAAGTAATGTCTAAAATGCTGCAACGCCCTGACTACCGCCAGCGTCTCCAGCTCGTAGGAGTGGTATCTGCTTTCAGCGCCCTGTGTGACCTTACTAAAATAGGCAACTACCCGCTTAATACCACCGCTATGAATTTGCATGAGTACGGCCCCATATCCTGCACTACTGGCGTCTGTGTGCAATTCCGTCGTCAATTTAGGGTCAAAAATTGCAAGTATTGGTTCACTGGTCAACTGTTTGATAAGATATAGGCGGACCTCTTCTTGTTCGGGCCCCCATTCAAATTGAACGTTCTTTTTCGTTAGCCGAGAAATACTTGCAGTTTTTGTGGCATACCCTTCGATGTAACGTCTAAAATATCCCGCTAAACCCAAGAATTGTCTGACTTGTTTAACGTTACTGGGTATAGGAGTATTAGTTAAGGCTTCAATTTTATTGGGGTTCGGCCTAACCTGACCATGGCTTATTATACGTCCCAAATATTCCACCTCGGTCGTGAGAAACGAACACTTTCGAAGATTGATCGAAAATCCGGCTTGTGTTAGAGATTCCAAAACTTCGCGTAAAAGTTGATTCCCGTCAGCAACTGTCATGCTCATAAGGAGTACGTCATCGATATACACAAGCACGTTACCAGATTCGATGAACCTTCGGAGGGTTTTATTGATAATACGTTGGTATACCGTAGGGGCGTTACATAAACCAAATGGCATCTTCAAGTACTCAAAATGCCCCTCCGGTGTTACAAATCCCGTTTTATGTATCGAACCCTCTTCGATAGGGATTTGATGGAAGCCTGAAGCCATGTCAAGGCCACTGAAGAATTTCGAGCCACCCAATCGGTCTATGTGATCCTCTATGAGAGGAAGTGGATATCTATCCTTTACCGTTATCCGATTGAGTGCTCGGAAGTCCACACACAACCTATCGGTACCATCCTTCTTTTTTACTAGGATGATAGGACTCGCGTACTCCGAATTGGACTCCCTAATTATAGACTTATCTAATAAATCTTTTACGATATCCCGGACTTTCAATTTTTCTTGATAGGATAGCCTATAAGGGTGATAAGCTACGGGAATGTCGCTATTTAAATTAATTTGCATTTTTCCCGTTTTGACAGTCGTAATGGCTGTGCCAGATATGAAAAAGGGTAAGAAATCACTAACAATGCATAACAAAGACCTTAGGTCTTGGCCTTGCAACGGCGTATTTATATCACTCAAACAGTCGAGTTCAGCGGTGTTAATGCATATTGTCTGTTTGGTGGAATGAGTCAAATACTGTCCTTGTTTTGTTCTAACAAAGGTTACCCCGTCCCTGTTTAAGACATCAGTGCCAATAATAATAGGCGTATTCATACAAGATGAAGGCACAATAATAAAATCTATTTCGAGTGCCATGTTGCTAAATTCGACCGTAAGGGTGACATATTCGCGAGCAATAATTCCGTCATAACTAACCCCTTTAATTACGCAGTGAGTTGGCTTTCGAACACAAGAAAAGTACTTTACGACGTCAGACGATATAAGAGAAACGTTAAGCGCACCGCTATCTATTAAAATATCCACCGGTATGCCCTGTATGACAGCAGTACTAATATCACTATTACGGGATGTGTTAGATATCTCCCTACAAAGGTTAACCTTTTTATGGTTGTTGGCTTGTGCCTCAATTCGCGCCTTAGTAAAACATTCGCTCTCTTTGTGTCCATTCTTTTTGCAAAACGTACAAGTCAGCTTTGTGTTACTGTTATCAGAATATTTACGCTTTTTTGTACAGTTAATGCGTCTATGTCCAACCTCGCCGCACGTGTAACACTTGCCGGCAGATTGATCATTAGGACGTTTATTTGCCGAAGCGCTAGCAGGCCGGCGAGGATTGTCTTTGGTACGCCCCGGCTTTACATAAATAGCTAAGAACGAAACTATAGTTTCCACCGTAAGGTTCGCATTTGCGGCAGCGGCGCGTACCTGAGCATCATTGATACCACGTATGACAATCTGGACCATTAAATCATCACTTAAGCCCTTAATAATACGAAGTCGTAATAAGGAACGTCGAGCATATTCCGCGAACGTTGGATATTTGTCAGACGTGGTGGACATGACGTCGAAGAGTATGTTGGCATAATCTTGTTTCCGTGGACAAAGGGACTTGAAATCTTTCGAAAAATTCGACCACGAACGATCGTTTGTCGTCCACTCATTCAGCCATGTCTTAGCGTCCCCTTTGAGGCAGTAAGCAACCCGCGATAAACACTCTAAATCAGACCAACGATTCACTAACCTGGCACGCTCCACCTCGTTACACCACACCTCAAAATCGTGGACAGCAGGATCGAAGTTTGACACGTAATAATTATGCGGCTTACTCCCGATAGCAGCTAATACGTCGGTCAGCGAATTTGCGGCGTTAAGCACATCATTGTTAAGGTTATCACGTTGAGGTGTGATGGCACGGTTTGGTGGCACTGGCGTATGCGAACTACTCGCGGTCCTGTCCTCGATTGCGTTTAATCGCGACACAATTGCACTCAACGCTTGTTTTACAGAGCTATCACGACTACGGGACCGAGAGCGACGCTGCCTAGAAACACGGTGGCGTTGGCGCGATCTGCTATGCTTTTTATGCGTTCTATGAGGTGAAGATTCCTCAGAGCTGCTACGCGAACGAATAGATCGCGGCATTTTATAAAGTAACGGTTGTTTTTATTTAAAAATGAGCACGGGACAATCCCACTTCTGATTTTAGCACCCAGAAGGGATATTAATTAAAAAAAAACAATTTGTCAGGAAACTAAACGTTTATTCTAACCTCTAAACATTTAAACTTTCATTTACACAATTTAATAGAACACAAAATAATCACATCAACAAACAACCGTTACTTTATAAATGATTTTATAAATAACCACTAAATTTACACGATAGCAAACAGCGCCGATCACCTGACAACCTTTCGGTTCGAGAGCCAACGAGCAAATGATCGAATCACACTCATAACGCCCTATTTAAAGGTGGTGCTAGGTGACGTCACTTGTTTACCCTCGGCGATTACAATTATCCTAATAATACATATTCTGTCGTTCTGTTCTACGCAAAAATTCTTACAATAAACCTGTTACTATATATTTTATCTCAAGATAAATCAAATCACGCTAAATAAAGTCTTTTCGCGTACTTTATAGTTGGTATAAAGTATAGAGTACGATTAGCTAAATAACGTACTTTATAATAAAGTACAGGTGGCAACCCTAGCAGTGATATAAGTATTCTTTGAGCTAATTGCACTCAGCCTTATAAAATAATTTGATAGCTGAAAAGTTTCACTCAAATATAATACAAAACTGCAACAAGACAACAATAGGATCAGACTTGACTAATCTAACCTATTCGAAAGTGCATTCGAATGTTCAATAGGTTTTTTTTATCACAAGTATGCGTTCGAAAGGAGGTCATTGACTTGCACATATATTGTTAGCGAGATAACGAGTAAATGGCGCGGTAGTGTTAATTATTTGCAAGTTGCAGGCATGGGACGTTTTAATTGTGTTATAGTTGCGTGTGAGACATAAGTGGCTTAGTTGTAGGATTGAGTAAACCTATAGAGGCATGATAGGATTTTTAGAGTACCTCAAAAGGAAATAAAAACGTAACCCTTATTAGATTACTTTGATGTTCGTCTGTCTGTCAAGACCCTTTTACATCGGGAACGCGTGGAATTATCGAATTGATATTAAACCATATTCACAAGTCTGTGGTCCCTTCCTGCTGTGGAAAAATCAACTCTCTATGTCTACGCAGTAACAAGATAAGGCCGTTTATGTCGCAAGTTTGTACGGAACCATCAGTGCGCGAATCTGATTCACCCTTGGCCGGTTTTTTGTTTGTAGAAGAACCTTTTGTAAGATCGATGATGGTCGAAAAAACGGATTAACAGATATCTGTTAATCCGTTTTTTCGACCATCATCGATCTAAATCTAATCTAAACCACAGAGTATCAGTTTGCTGGACCCAGATGTCCATTCCCTTGACATATGTCAAGGGAATGGACATCTGGGTCCAGCAAACTGATACTCTGTGGATTTTATTATAGTTTTTATTTCGAACTTCAAAAAAAACGTTCCTAGAAGGATTAAAATTGAACTTTTTATCATTAGAAAATCATCCCGTTATTTCAGTGTGCCTTCAAAAACTCTTAAACTGGGTTTAGAGTTGTCATTAACAATCCTTACTAACATTATAAAAGCGAAAGATTTTTTCGATCATCACGCGGGTTAAAGTTAGCGTTAGCCCAAAGTAACTAAGCCACGCGGACGAAGTCGCGGGCGGAAGCTAGTATGAAATATTAGTAGGACGGGTTTTGATGTGCTCCATTTTCTCTAAGAAGAATACCTACGTAAATCTTCTTCATAGCCTGTATGTACTCCTTTCTTTATACCTTACCTGCAGTTCTCTGGCGACCTGGAAGAGTGCTCGTACCATCTTCTCGCCCTCGCCGACGTACTTGCTGGTGAGCGTCGCCGCGGATATGGAGAAGAACGTCGCCGAGCACTCGGCTGCTACGCACCGGGCTAGTAGCGTTTTACCTGCGTACCAACATCAACGATTAAATTTCAGTATTTATTTTTATAGTAGCTGTTACCCGTGGTTTCGTACGTGTTAGGTTTGCGATTTGTCTGCCTTATAGCAGTTCTATTCTATTGCATTTCATGACAGTTGTCAAATAGTTGAGGAATATGGACATAAAGCAATATATACTTAGGGTTGTGAACCCTTAAGTTATAAGATAATATACTACTCTGTCAAGAAAGTACCGGGAAAAGATCAATAATACACAAAATGTCTGTTATTCATCCAAATTTATTTTATCACCTTCAAAGTATGCTCCTTTAGAAACGATACACTTGCGCCAACGAATAATCCATTCATCAAAACATTTTTTAAACGCTGCTTTCGGAATTGAGTTCAGTTCTCGCCGCGAATTCTCCTTTATGTCTTCTATCGATTGAAAACGGGTGCCACGAAGTGTAAGGAAAAAGAAAAAAGTCAGCAGGAGCCATATCTGGTGAATATGGTGGTTGCTGGATGGTATTTGTTGAGTGTTTGGTCAAAAATTCGTTCACAATGATAGCCTTGTGCGAAGGCGCATTGTCGTGGTGCAAAAACCAAGAATTTTCTTTCCACAAATCTGGTCTTTTTCGTCGAATTTGCTCTCTTAAACGCCGCATAACGCTCAAATAATATTCTTTATTTACCGTTAGACCTTCCGGTAAGAATTCAGAGTGCACAACACCGCGATAGTCAAAGAAAACAGTCAACATGACTTTGACTTTTGATCGACTTTGGCGTGGTTTTTTCGGTTTCGGTTCAGTTGGAAGGCGCCACTCCGAAGCTTGTTGACTAGTTTGCATGTCAAACTCGTAAACCCACGTCTCGTCACCAGTAACAATGCGTTTCATGAATGTTGGGTCCGAACTGACTCGTTCTAGCATGTCCTCAGCGACTTTCATGCGATTGAGTTTTTGGAGAAAATTCAGATCTTTTGGGACTAGCCGAGCAGCAACATGTTTCATACCCAAATGATTAGTTACAATGGTACGGATCGACTCGTGAGATACAGAAAGTTCGGCGGCTATCTCTCTCAGAGTTGAATGGGGATTTTCAGTCACTATTTTCTTCACTTTTGCGATGTTAACTTCAGTTGCAGACGTTGACGGCCTACCAGAGCGAGGCAAATCTTCCATCACATCTCGACCTCTTTTGAACGCTTTGAACCACTCATAAGCACGAGTTTTTGATAAAGTCGATTCACCGTAAGCCTTCTGTAACATTTTCAGTGACTCCGAACACGAAATTCCATTGGCGATGCAAAATTTAAGACAAACTCTTTGTTCGATATTTTTGTCCATTATGAAATTCGCAATACACACTATATATGATATTACTAAAACCAGCACTGTATTTAATATAAATAACAGATGCAACTCAAACTCCGCGCCAAAATGGAAAACAGTTGTGCCAATCTAACAACTACAAAAAAAACAAAAATTTTAATTTGGAACCATAAACAAATCATCCATTCCCGATACTTTTTTGACTGAATGTATAACCTATATCCCCAAATTCAAATCAATCTCCTTGCCGATTTTGTTATGATCTGATCAGCCGTTTAGTCGTAAAAATGTACAAACAGAGGTATTTTCAACATATATATATTTGTTAAAAAAATAATAATATAGGTAGGTTTTTACCATTTCCTGGTGGTCCAAAGAGGAGCAATCCTCTCGCTGGAGACCGGAGTCCAGTGAAGAGTTCCGGTCTCAAAGATGGTAGCACCACCATCTCTTGTAGCGCTTGCTTCGCTGCCTACAAACAATGATAAAACAATACATAATTTGGTAAACCTGTATTTTCACAAAAGGGTAACGCAGTGGAAATACAATATATATTGCACCAGTTACGTTTAACATTCATGCCTGCGGAAAAAACACAGAACGAACCTGTAAAGTACCTCAAAAGGGAAAAACGGAACCCTTATTATTGGATTGTTGCCGGTCTTTCTGTTTGTCAAGACCCTTTATCTCGTGAACGCGTGGAGGTTTCGAGTTGAAATGAAAACCATATACTCAAGTCTATGAAGATGATGATGTATTTCTGTTGCCGCTTTAACAACAAATACTATAAAACAATCGGAACAGCCGACGGCGCGTTAGTGTTCCACGCGCGCCTCAAACATTATGTTTTTTGCCGTTTTTAGTAGATAATGGTACGGTACCCTTCGTGTGCGAGTTCAACTCACACTTGGCCGGTTTTACTTAAGCAAACTTCAAGAGCTTGTTGAACAAAGTTGTTCAGTTTCATGGTCCAAGAGACCGGGAGGTCTTTCGTTTATTATGTTCACCTTGTACCTATACTAAATTAAGTAGGTTTTCGTTTGACATCCAATATCGAATTCCAATCCAATTTGTCGTCCAAGATCGAAATCTTCGTCCACGAGTGCAACCATTTTTTTTTAAATACGTTGTCCCACACTAGGAATTTCTCCTGTATCGTCGGTGCGTTTACAAACATATAAACTCACATACACTAACAGCCAGACCCGAAACAACTATCTGCAGGTCATACAAATATTTGTTCCGTGCGGAAATCGAACCCGCGACACGCAGCGCAGCAGTCGATCCCTCAGTCACTGCGCCAACCGTGCCGTCGTCATTCCCACTTAAGAGCCATTTCACATTTTCGCCCAAATTTTTAAGACTTTGAGCTTCTCTATTACCATCTAAGTAATATCTAGAATTTATTGAATGAATACAAAATATAGATTAATCGTTTATAGTGTCGTTTAATGTAACACATTTACTAAAATCGGTTTGTTTAATTTATAATGACACATCTCCCACAACCATTTTACTGAAAAATTGCCGCAGAGTCTACTTCTGAGTCCTAAATCTATCAATAATACTTATAAATGAAACTAAACAAAATACATACAGGTTCAGACATATATTTAAATCGTCGTTTAATGAAATAGATTCCTGAATTATATTACCATTAATTAGTAAAAAAATAAATTCTTAGACCAATTTTTAACTTTTATTTTGTTTTTTTTTACGTGTTTTTTGGTTCAAATACATCGTAATTATAAAAATAAAATTATTCAGAAATAATCTATGTTCTTTGGGAAATCGAACCCTATAGTTATTTTGAAAATAATTGCATATAATTTGTCAAAATATCAATTTGAACATCAGTCTAAATTACAATAACATATAAATACTAATACAATACTAAAATAAAATTTACCAAATCATATTACGATTACGGCTCAAGATTGCTCTCGTGTTACACTGTTTATATTGCACGTGTGTGGCTCGCTACGCACACATAAACAATGACGCACTCTTTTGCCTAAACTCGAGCGCAATCATTTTGTGAAATGGCTCTTAAGCTTGATGTTCTCCAACACATGACTAGAGAAGTGTGGTATTGCGCTCCATTTCAGAAATTCGAACCACTCTAACGCTCCATTGTCTATATTGTGATTTGTGACTGACCAATGAGACGGTCTAAGAGAAAACTATTGCAATAAGCATAAAACTATAATAATTGTTCTGTATATTATATTGATAGTTTTAATTAAGAATTTTCTATTATGATATAATTATCATTACTTTCTTGTGCGAAAATTAACACTCATTTGATGAAAGTAGATACCCAATAAATTTTATTAGAACACTTATCCGAGTCGAAAATGATTTGATAACTACAAATACACCATTTTTATCCTCACACGTTAAAAAAATAACAATATTTTACTACGGATCACTTATAAGACCCTCCCTCATTGAAAACTTCATCGGGTACAAATAAAAAGCTATTCTATACAAAACTACAATGGCTACCACACCATAGCCAAAATGTAAAGGAAAAAAAAGAGTAAAAAGTTTGGTCTTGAATATAGTCACGACCGGCGACCGATAGTAGTTAAATCAAATCAATCACGCGCATATCTATTCATAGATGTCGTAAGAAGTAACAATACAAATATAACGACACGACTGGATCTAACATGACGGAACTACGCTGAAAATAATAGCAGTCCTCTAATTTATCTATTACTAGCTTTTGCCCGCGGCTTCGCTCGCGTTAAATTCGGTAGCGCCTTATTGATTTGTAATAGCAACGCTAAGTTCTCCCGTTTCTTCCCTTTTTCTCCCTCATATCCCACTCTTTTTAAAAAATAATAGCCTATGTCCGTCTCCTGGTTCCCAACTATCTCTGTACCAAAATTCATCAAAATCGGTTTAGCCATTAAAGCGTGAAGAGGTAACAAACAAACAAACTCACTTTCGCTTTTATAATATTATTAGTAAGGATAGGATCTATCGATAGTATCGTACGTAAAAGATATATTTGATACACAATTACACACTAGTTGCAAAAATAACAGTCTAACTACTACTACTGTCCATCTGCATCAGCGATTCATAGATGACGCTGACTTGGAGTGAAAATGTTGTGTTGACCCACAAGCGATGGCAAACTTGATATCGTATCTTACATGTCCTGTTGTTTGCACATAACAGGACTGACGGACGCTACTGAAAGCGTCAAACTCATCGCTAAATTTCGGACCGACTCAACTTAGATTGTCATCAACACACATAAGAAGATTACTTTTATCCAACTATGTTGGGGTCGACTTCTAGTCTAACCAGACGCAGTTGAATACCAGTATTGCACATGGAGATACCTTAATGAAATCCACAAACCGGTTATTGGGTCAAACGATACCCTTTGGTAAGACGAGTTGTCAGATTCCTGGTCTTGACGACCTCACGAGTCGTCGACTCTTCACAGATGAATGACAGCTGGAACCAATGGCTTAACGGGTCTGGAGGTCTCTGTATGTAATGCAGCACTTACGTAAAATAGGTCAACCTTCCATGAGTTGGCCTCGGCAAGGTTTGCTAACCTGTTTGACCGACCCATAACGCAGTCATTATTTACCAACTACCACTGCTCGTTATTTGTAACAAATGCGGAAAAACTCGGCTTTCTGTTCCGTCTGTCGGAACTCGGTGATAAGTCACAATATACCGGAACTATTGTTTTTCAAGTTACGAGGTTTATCAGAGAGAACAAAAAGTAGATCTGCGATGTTTCCAAGATCGACGGAACAAAGCCTAGTTTTTACGATTACATTTGTCCTTGCTCAAAGAAAGAACGAGCATTGATCATAAATCCATACCATTATAGAGGGTTTTATTCACTATTTTATTTACTTTCCTGCAGTTCACGCAAATAAAATCTACCAGTTCCGATCTCTGATCAATACGCTTGCACAGTGGTGTTGACAACTTCACACCATTCAAGCTACGCTCACGATGTAGTCCTATGCCATAAGTCTGTTTTAGATTGACGTAGAAAGTAAGAATCACAATCTTTCTTTTCGAATCGTCATGACAACTTTTAGACTCGGTGATAGCCACTTGTAATATTGAAAATCCTCAAGTACCTGCCAAGTATCGAACCTATAACCCGGCGATTGTTGCACAATACCTGTCCAAGTGTGGGAATGTATAAAAGCTGAAGAAAGTTTAACGATGATTAATCTCTATTGATGATTTACGACATCATTTACTCTTAAAAGGATGCTTTAGAATAGCATTTGCATTCAAATGATTAACACTTTTCTAAGTATATTTTAGAAATGTTATCAGCGAGTCGTTTGATTGATTTTATCGTAAAAAGCGTTTGTATAACTTTTTTCAGCTATCGTCAAATCGATTCGATTTCTATACATTCACCTAATTGGTCTGTGTCTGGCTTTTATTTGCATTTTTTCTATTGATAGTGTAAACTTTCACTGTGGCTTTGTTTGTAGGGTAGATATTATTTTCGCCTTTGAGAACTTAAGCCCGATTGTACCACAAATCACTTAATGCGTTTAGCGTCAGAGGGGCCTGCCCAGAGGGGTCTGCCAGGGCCAGTGCCTGCCGGGGTTGCGAGTTGTTCGAAAGAGATACCGCGGCCCCGGAACAATAAGGGCGGTAGAAGAAACATGGGTGGGTTTAAGTCAGTACAAGTCTGACACTCCCCCCCCACTCCGTCCAGAGCGGAGGAAGTTATTTGATGATTTCCCAACCCAACAAAAAATGCGTTTAGCGTTTTTAACGTTAAAACCATCGTTTTCTTGGTAATCTTTTGAAGATGACACAGAAACAGTGAAACACACAGTAGGTATTATGTTTGAAGCAACAGCTGGGGGCTGCAATTCTCCATACAAATGTTTAATACGAAATGTCGATCTCGTATTGTTTTGTGATATGATGGATCTGAGGTGCAACTACACCTTTTGCACTCTAGGGGCGCTGTTAAAAGAGTGTCCATGGAGTTTCTTGCTGATTGTTCGCCCATTGTAATGGCCCATTCCAATGGGTAGATCTATAGAGATCTCTACCCATTGGAATGAACCACTACAGTACTATTTTATAAGTTACTAGCTTTAGCCCGCAGCTTCGCTCGCGTTAAATTCGGGGTAACACAGTCCCCCTTTCCTGATTTACAGGTACCTGCAACGTGTAGTTTTTGCCCTTGCGCCTTATTTATTGTAATAGCAATGCTAAGCTTGCCCTTTTCTACCCTCTTTCTCCCTCATATGTCAATCTTAAAAAAAATGCCTATGTCCGTCTCCAGGGTCCTAACTATCTCTGTAAAAAAATTCATCAAAATCGGTTTAGCCATTCACTTTCTCTTTTATAATATTAGTAAGGATTATACCTTGGTGACTGCAGGACTCATCTTTCTTTTATCTATTCGTGATTATTGATGCAATCGGACCTTAATCAGTTAAAGGAAAAGTGTACCTATTGCAAAGACAACAAGAAACGAATTAGACAAATTAAATTCTACGAGTTAGCAGTCAACTTCATTGACATCCATGCTAGCCTAGTACATTTTTATTGATCGCTTTGCGGCTTTGCAATGGTCAAACTCAATTTAGGTAAGCTCTTGACAAGGCGTAGATCAGTGAGAGACAGTTTGGCTCCAGTCCAGTCCAGTTCGGTTATAATAGGAATTGGGCCGGGTATAAAATTGCATGAGAAGCATCTATCGAATCACAAAAAAATAAGAGTCTATCTATACTGTAGTGGTGTCTAACACATAACATAACATCCCGTCTGTAATTCCCGGGTTAGGCAGCGGTGTCCCTCACAAGTACACAAACATTTTACCAGTAATGTAGACACTTGTAGACTGCTGCGCTGAGTAAAAGTGCAGTAAGGAGGTTATTACAAAGCACCTCCTTACTGCACTTTTAGTTTGCGCGGCAGTATACAAATGGGTATTAGAATAAGTACTCATTTATAGGGTGTGAGCCAATTGCTTTTAACCCTAATGTTTTATTACAACATGTACATTGATATAAGCAAAGGATCATCATTTTCCTGCCCGTATATTTTTTTTTTGGGGTCGGCGCAGTATGTCTTCTGCTATACTTCTTTATTATCTCACTAGCTATGCGTTGCAATTCAATTTTTCTACCCTACCTAAAACAAAAACGAATTGGTAAAATTGGTCCAGACGTTGTTGATTTATGCGCTTACCAATACATTTTGCGATTCATTTTTATATTATAGAGAGATTAGACACCTCCTTTCTTACCAGATCATCCTTCACACAGTCTTTCCATCGTTTCTGAATGAAATAATAAAAATATATGCTGTGTTCTTGATAACCTTTCTCATTCGCTCTCTATTCAATTAAATATCCAAATGTTGGCCCGACAGTATAACCATTTCTTTCGCCAATATTGGGGCAGACGTGATCGAAAGAAAATGCTTTTATGTAATGTCTGTCCGCAACACCCGATGTGTCAGCTTAACACCGTTACTTCAAAGGTCAATGAACAAGTTACATTACAAAACTTTTAGTTACCTCACGATTCTGATATGTATACAGAGTGTCCGTATTTTTTATTCAATCAAGTAAAAAATAATATGTATATGGTTTGAGAAAAATAACATTAATTTTCATCAATAATGTTTAGTGTTTCTTTCCGTTTTCATCGACATAAAGCTCAGTTTCCGCTACAACTTTTTGTTGTATTGACTTTTTCAATAATAATAGTCAATCTATAATCAACTTAATTGACAAAAGCATAAAGTTGATAATTGCTTAAGTGGAAGAAACGTTAAAACTGGAACAAAAAATTTGAATAGATTTTAAATAATTTAATTGGAGGTAAGGTTAGCTATTGTGTGATTGTTTTTCATGTTTCGTTGGCACTGAAATTTATAGATTGTTATGTTATTTGCGATATTGAGAAGCTCGTGGCTAAATAATACGGGTCGATCTTTAGGTTAAGCCGCGCTTGCCTAGGTTGGTCTGTGGATGGGTGATCACCCGTTACATACCGAGCTTCCTCCGTGCTTGGGAAAGCACGTTAAGCCGTTGGTCCCGGCTGTCATTTGTAGATTTTTGACAGGTAGTCAGTGTTGTGGAGGTCAGATAGGCAGTTGCTCCATGTAAAATACTGATATTCAGCTGCATCCGGTTAGGCTGGAAGCCGACCCCAACATAGTTGGGAGAAGGCTAGGCAGATGATGATGTTATTTGGGATATACACAATCAACCAAGACAGGCTCAACTTAGATCGCGCGAAAAAGTATTTGCACTGAGAAGAACTTGGACATTCCGCATTCCCTTGGTTGGAGCCTTACATTCGAAGCACCCACAGTCCGGTAAGCAGGTGACAACCTCCTAGGTTGACCTGTGAGATGCCATTAACAAAAAAAAGACATTCCGCTGACAGTCGTTTGAACTTAGACGATTTACAGTATAAATAACGCGAGGGCAAAAATATCATTGTAAAAACAATGCCGCCAATATAATTTTACACAGTAAAGGCGAATCCGACGTTTAATGTAGCTAGGTTCCTATTGGTCGAGAAGTTTTGGGCTTCTTGAGCGATAGTTAATTACAGAGTTGAATTTGGCAGCAAGCCAGGTTCATGATCGGTTTTGGTGTTCGTGTATTAGCATTGCGACGATATGAGCAGGCACATTGCTTATAGCTATATGATAGCTACACTTTGGATGCAACGGCACTGCCAAATAGCAATTGCGAAGTAAACTGCCAGACGGCAGAACTGATGTAGTTGCATTGCATTAACTGACAGACAAGCTGTGTACCGTATCTGAATCTTGGTAGGAAAGTTGTAGTCCACAATGCAGCATTTATTATTCCTAGATTGTGCTTAGCACTTTTGCCAAGGATCCTTTGCCTGTGTGTGTCTGTGGATATGGTGTAATCACACCCTGATATATGATCACACCTTACTTCATCTATAGTCTGTAGAGTAAAATAAAAACCGAAAAACTGCGAGTAGGACTCGCGCGTTCAGTACAAACTCGCGACATAAGCGGTCATAACTGTTTGGCAGATACGGGTTGATTTTTTCACAGCTCCAAAGGATTAGTTGTATGTAGACTTAAGTATATGGTTTTAATTTCAACTCGATGCCTCCGATGACTCTTAATCTCGGGACCGCGTGTTCCGAGATTAAGAGTCTTGACAGTTCGAAAGAGATACCGCGGCCCCGGAACGTAAAGGGCGGAACGTAAACAGAAGGAACATGGGTAGGTTTTAGTAAGTTCAAGTCTGACACTCCCCCCCCGCAAAAAAAGAGAAAACCTATAAGGCTTCCGTTGTTTTCCTTAAGGGGAACTCTAAAAATGGCAGGCAATGAGCGCGCATGAATCAGTGAATATAATTTCACTGATTCATGCGCGCTCATTGCCATTATTATGCATTCAGTCATTGAAATAAAACTTACATGACGCGCGCTTATAATTTTTAAAGACTTTATTACAATCACAAAAAAAATACTTACATCTTGTCCCGCAATATCTTCCCACTGCACCTTCGGCCCTCCTTCCACGATCTCGTCTAGGATCAGCTGGACGAGCTTGGGGTCCACCCCACGCACGCTGAGGGCCGGCTGAGGTGTCCTGCTCCTCGTGGGGGTCCCACGCTGGGAGCCTCCCCCCACCACACGTCGGACCGGAGACCCGTTGGAAGGTACCTGGTATGCGCTCTGATTTGAGACGCGAATTGATGACGATTGTGGGTTAAATGAGTGGAAATGTTAATGAGGAAAGAAAAGAAGTAAAAAGTTAGTAGTTAGTATAACATCACCCCTATTCCGTCTGTAGGACGTAGACAGAGGTCTCACAAATAAAGTAAGTTAGTTAAGAAGAGAATAAAAATAAATGAATTTTACTTTCGTAGAGATTTTTATAGACACAATGGCCGTCGTTAAATGACGAAGCTTTTTCTATTAAATAAAAACAAAGAGTTTCCTATCGTTCTACTTCGATATGTGTTAGAAACAGATTTACTTGTTTCGATGTATATTTTTTACTTTCTAGTTCACTTAATTATCTTTCAAGACCATCGTGCATCGGAGAGTTCTGATAGTTCTCAGTGAAACATACCAAAATACTATAGCAGAATTGTGTTATTGTATCTACGCAAACAATTCTGATTCATTGAGTAGGTGAAGGCAATAGTGGCATAGTTACCACCACTTATGTTTCACACAATATACAATTGATAATGTACTTTAAATACAGATACTTTACTACTAAAATAAGCTGTTGTTAGTTTTTTTTTTAAACAATGAATTTTGAATGAGTGAAGATGCCAATTGGTGATTTTCACATGGATAGTTTTATTCAAAAAGAAAGCAATTTAAATGCCAATTTAAATAGAAAAAAGCAATTAATAATAACTCGAAAAATATTGGAAATTATCTTTTTGATAACTGATAATGCTGTGTGGTGTGAAATCATTATTATTTTCAAACGATGATTGATTGTTTCTCACTACGTTTGTTCAGGGAAAATTATTGTTCAATTACCTGATAAGTAAATATTCGTTTGGTTAAAAATAATAACCGCTATTGTCTCTGTATAATCCCTTCAAAAATATTCATAGAATAGAAAATGTATGCGTTCATATTGACTGCCATTCCAAGTCTGTAGACGATTTTTACGGTAATAAGTTCTGACGGTCTCAAGCTAGCGCCAAGTCTGAAACTCATATTAGTACCTACTCAATTTAGCAAATTGTTCTTACGTTCTACGTTGTAAAAGCTTTGGACACTTACAAAAATTGAATCGATAGTCTACAACAAAATCTGTTTTGAGTTTTTCTATCATGGTCTATGTCGTTGTGTTATAATAATATTTTACTAAAGGCAAAAGGTAGAAGAGGTATTTTATTTTATTCTTTGATATAGGTACTCTTCGACATTAAAAAAAAATCTTATGTAATTTACCTATGTTTATTTTTTGTATGCTTGAAAGCAGAATGCAGCGCACTAACATAATTATTTTTAACACCTATTGTGAACGATATACCTGCATTGTGACAAATAAAATGATTTGATTTGATTGATTTGATTTGGGAGGTATGGAGAGGAAGACTAAGGAAACAATAGAGGTATTATATCAGGAATTATATTAAAGAAAAAACAGATAAAGTGCGAGTCGGACTCGCGCACCAAGGGTTCCGTACAAACTTGCGACATAAACGGCCACATCTTTTAACTGCGTAAGCTTAGAGAATTCATTTTCTCCAAGCTCCAAGACCACAGATTTGAGTATATGGTTTAAATTTCAAGTCGATACTTCTCGTGTTCCCGAGATAGACGGACAGACCGACGGACAAAAAACAACGTGATCCTACAAGGGTTCCGTTTTTACCGTTTGAGGTACGGAACTCTAAAAAAGAGTAAATGATAGCGTGACGTTTGACAGGACAGAATGGAAAAAAAACGTGATGAGCCGACCCCAAGTAACATGGGACAAGGGCAGGAAGATGATAATGACCTTATGCCAAAAGACCTGTGGGCCCTTTGAAGTCATTTGACAAATACGTTTCCGAAAGCAAATAGTTTTAGATATATTTTTTTTATATAATTTTTGTACCCTATCACAATGTTGTCGTATTTTACCCAAAGGTTGACTGTAACAATTAGAGATAGGCTAAATTTTAGCACGTGATCATAAACAGCTGCTTGGTGTCAACGGCGTGCATTCTTTAAAGGCGGATACGAAACGCGATACTTTTTGAACATAGTAACCGCACAGACAGGTTAACGTATATAGGATCGATATCCACCTGGCTGCAAGAACTAGAGCGACCCCTTCCCTTATTTATTTGAATAAAGTATAATAACCGGTAATTTCGTAGGTACTTGTCTCAAGAAGGATAAAGTTTTGGGTGTATTATATTTAGAGGAGGCCCAAGGAGTATGAGAGGAACGTAGAAGGTGGCGTTCTATAGTTTTTGCTTACCCTCATGTGAGCATGAGTTTTTGTATGTAAGTATATATTTTTGTTTTAAGTTTTCCCTGCATTTACACTCACATACACAAACAGCCAGACCCGAAACAACTACCTGTAGGTCATACAAATATTTGTTCCGTGCGGGGATCGAACCCGCGACTCACAGCGCAGCAGTCGGTCGCTTAGCCACTGCGCCAAACGTGCCGCCAAAATTGAATCTTTTTACAGACAATCCACGATACAGCTTTTTCTCACAGCCCATCTCAGATTTTTATCCACATGAGAAAATGTCGATATCAAAAAAAACACTATCGATTCACAAGTGAGTGTCAGAATGATTCGAACAAAATTTTTATTCATGTAAGGGCCGATTTTTCAATCATTAGATAACTTTTATCTAAATAGTAAATGTTACATACATGAAGGAACATGGGTGGGTTTTAGTCAGTAAAAGTCTGACATGCCCCCCCGCTCCGCCCAGAGCGGGGGAAGTTATTTGGTGATTTCACACCCCAAAAAAAAGAAAAAGGTATTAGCTCTCAGTTTAACGATCAGCCAATAGTTACTCATATCTGTTTTACCAAAATCACAAGCATTATCAGCAATCAAAAAAACACTTCCAAATCAAACCTTCCCATCAATTTTCTTTCTACTCACCGAAAGCTGTCGTTTAACAGCAGGTGGTGTCGAAGCCGGCTTCACAGGATACCTGCTGTAGCTGCCATTTGAGCTGTTCGGCTGTGATGACGACCTGCCCATAGACCTGGGCAGGGTCTGTGACTTCATCAGAGGGCCTCCGCCCCCACCACTGGGCACCCGTCGACCAGCAGTTGTGAGTTTGCGTCCTGCGACTGAAGATAGCGTTGTAAGAGGAGTGAGCAACTTTTAGATAGTGAAAACAAAAAAAAACAGTGTTACGTGGTATGACATGGTTATTTATAGTTTTATGAGAGTTACCACACCATATGCAACTAATACTAATGTTGGGTTACGTCCCGACGTATCGTATGATTTGCCTATTTCCTTTCAAGTTTGCGCTCCGAAAACTGCATTGGTCGAATGAGATGGAGGTGTGAAACTAGGATAATTTTTATTACGATTAGGATAAAGTTAGAAAAAAATATGTCATTATAAAAAAACCTTCTCTATGGTAAAAAAAAACATGTCTGTTAGTAAGACATAGACATATTTTATCGAAATGAAATGACATACACCTCTGCCCAACCCTTAGGAGATTACATGCGTTATGTTATGAATAGATGTACTTGCATTGAACGATGACGCGCTTTGTCCTATTATGGTACAGACGCCAGCAGGTCAAGCTACCCGAAACTGTCAATTTTTCCCAATGAACCTTGAACCTAATTCTTTAGAAATAAAGTCGAAAATCTATCAAAGAAATCTGACAGATTGTAGTAGCTTGATGTGCAGGCGTCTGTACAAACACATGCCTGGTTTAAATTCAATAACTACTTCTAAGATTGCTATCTTTTGACTGTAGACTTAGAAGGAAGACGTTGTCCGTCTCTTTATCTCGGTAACGTATGGAAGTAGCGAGTTTTAAATTAAAACTATACACTCAAGTCTATGGTCCCTAGAAGGTGGAAAAATCAAGTCTCGAAGTCTACGCAGCCAAAGGATATAGCAGTTTATTTCGCAAGTTTCCCTCGGTCCACACCGAGGGAGTCCGACTTGCAATTGGCTGGATTTTTTTTTTCAATACCATAGATTTACCGTAGGTTTTTTTGAGTACGCAATACTTCTCTTTTCTAAGAAGGCGAAGCCAAGTCTTTTAGCACGAAGTGACAAAAATACTATTAATCTATTCTTATATTCTATTCTTAATTTTAGAAGTCAAAGAACGTATTGGCTATGTTTATGGGCAACTATTTTGAAAGTAGGTTACAAACTGAAGCGACTTTTATTTTTGATCCACTTATTTGGGTCAACTCAGTTGAAAGTTTAGTGCAAACTTTTAGGTGAGGCTAAAATTGGAGCTTTTGTGGCTGTAGGAAATGCAGCCTGTGTTTAATTACTTTATGTATCTATGTAAATGTTTGTTAGTCAGTGTTTAATGTTATACATGTATTAGGTACTTTTAAAATAAAATTGATCAAATGTAGTAAAATAAACTGCATGACATTATACTACCAAATGTAGCTCGAAAACCATACAAAGTAACTGATAAAAATAATTTGATAAGGTACTCGTTAGTCGACGACAAAACGTTTTTGGCTAATTACTTATGACCGTTAAAAATAATTACCAAAATAAGTGGTATACTTAAAGTACACATAACTTATATCCTTCTACACCTCTACGACTACAACTATGCTAATAAGTGCTAGAAGAAGGTCGCAGAATATTCATGTATAACAGAGTAGAAATTGATAAAGAAGATATGTAATAACGAATACTAAAACTAATACAAAAGCTATAATTACGGAACCCGTATTCCTGGTTTTGCCCCTAAGGTGGAAGTGCCAGAGACGCCCGCGAAATTCAAAATAAATATTTCTTACAATTTGCATGTCAGTAAGTAGAAAAGCAGTTCAAATAATAAATCTATGGGATTACGTGAACTTCGATTATTTTAATGATTATAATTCTGTAAATACATCCGTGCCACCGTCGTAAATAATATTCTGATCAACACACAGACCAGCAATTTGCATAAAATGTAAAAATTTGCGGGCTACAATGGCGCTTTCACCTTAAGCTTGAAGATTTCCACCGAAAGCGGTGACGAAACGTGTAAGACTCGACTAGTTACAGGAGAGATGTGACACGTGATATGGATTTCTACCACCCTCTGTTCCTCTCGTCCGCTTTAGGCCCTAGGGCTCCTTATATCTAGCATCTACGATATACAATCGTTTTGACATGCAAAATACATGGAGTATTTTGCATGTCACCACCTTACAAAACATAACTACGCAATAAGTGCAATATACACACAACAAAATACCTAAGTATTGTGAACAGATACACGCTTTTATCAAGGATATCGAACATGAATAATCATTCAAGTGAGGTATCCTTGACTCTATTCCTATAAACAATCAATACAAAGATCTATGTTTTCTAAACAGAAGGAAATACTGTATATTTTGTCTTATGTGGATCTAACTAGACACTGGTGCGCGTTGAGAATGATCAAATAGCAGAAATACACAACAACTGAGAGCCTAGAAAAAGTGACATTATATCACAGACAGTGATGGAGGAATGGTATATTTGTAAACGTTACCTCAAACTAAAACCCCTGTACAAACGTTTACATTTAATCTCTCATACACAAACAGACCCGGCACAACTACGTATAGGCCATACAAATATTTCAGTCCCTCAGTGCCCGTGCCGTCGAAGTAAAAACTAATGGATTGATCTAAGCTATTGAAAACACTATGTCCATTTATCTGAAAGTCTCTGTAGAAATACGTAACGCTTTGTTTTACGACTGGCTTTCGCCTCGACTAGACCTATTGTGTTCCTAGAAAGATTGTCTTTGCCCACTTCGAAGTATTGAATACCCATATTTCGCCAGATATTTCATTATGTAGGGTGTCATCACCTTGGCAGACAAATCCATAGTACCTGCAGCCACTGAGAAGTTCCTCATGGGAAGCCCAATAACCTGATTTGGGTGTACCACTTGCGATTCAGAAGCGTCACTTTTTCTCCCCAGTTAATATACTAAGAAGTGGTGATGGGTGGGTGTTTTTTAGATGAATGACTTTACATAAGCTGGGGATCGAAAGCCAAGCCCACACGCAAAGTTCAAATTCATCATTCATTACATTTCATTACATCATTCAGTTACGATCACAAGACCAACGAAGTAGTCAATTTTAATGCTAGCAAAGGAGGTGGCCGGGCGTTTGAGGGAGAGAACATCAGGCCAACCCAGCCGCCGCGGAAGACGCCCAGGGCGCCGGGCGCCGCGAGACGACTTCCGGCCACCGTAGATGCGGGCCTGTGGGCGGTGAGCAATGGGTAGTTCACCGTCCGTCCGTCGATTGACGACAGGCCGTGTCGACGGCGCGTTCGTGTTTCACGCGCGCCTCAAAGAGAGTCAGCAAAGCAGAGGGGCTTGCCAGAGCCTCCGCCTGCCGGGGTTGCGGGTTGTTCGAAAGAGATACCGCGGCCTCGGAACGCAAAGGGCAACAGAAGGAACATGGGTGGGTTTTAGTCAGTACAAGTCTGACATGCCCCCCCGCTCCACCCAGAGCGGGGGAAGTCATTGGATGATTTCCCACCCCAAAAAAAAAAAAAAAAAAAAAAAAAAAAAAAAAAAAAAAAAAAAAAAAAAAAAAAAAAAAAAAAAAAAGTAGTCAATTTTATTAAATGACTGCATGACTAATTACGCACACGACACACGTTTTGTAAATGACTAAACAGCTGAAATAAATAGAATGGCTATTTCAATTTCAACTGCAGCACCTAAGTTCAAATGGACAGATTTAACCGAAACGATTGATTGATTCGAGTGGATGAAAACGGGCCACTGCCAATGTCAGTAGGTCAACGACCGTTGTCCAACCAGAGTATCGTAGCTCAGATGGATAGGTGCTTTTTATGTTAAACTAGCTACTACTGGTACATAAATCATATCTTCGACTCGAAAATAGAATTGGGCTTTCTATCAGTGAAAGATTTTTTTCTATTCGAATTAGAAGTTTCGAGAGTTTCCCTCATTTCATGAATAACTTACAAACTTAAACCTCTTTATAATATTGGCGTAGACTAGCGACTCGTATTACGACTTAACAAAGCATCATTCTTTTGTGAATTCAATATTGTTGTATCATACACTTAAACATTTTGGACATTACCTTATCTTGCAAACTCTACCTTTTTATAGTTATTACTCGCCCTTGCTCCGCACGGGGTTCACGACACGACAAAACATTAAGATTATTTTGTGAATCCACTATTATATCAAACTTTCTGGAATAAATTTGCTAATTGATGTTGAACACCGCATCAAAATCCGTTCGTTTAAAGGAACAACGAAATCTAACCGAAAGACAGGGAGAAAAATGAATTACTGTGAGTGGAAAGTGATTCACTTTCTTTTAGATAGGCTTTGTCCGTTACTACAGTCTCTTTGTAAATTTTATCGAAGAGATTGGAAGAGAACACAATGTGGATTGTACTAAGCTTTGGTTGAAAGGTTTCGATACATTTTGTAACCATTAAACTGATTGCTTTTAACGGTTTTCGATGGGAGTTTGCCGTCACGGTCTTAGCTTTGTGGAACAAATTAGAATTTAACTGATATCGACATGGATCGGTTTAGTGTTGCAAGCGCCTCGTCCTAAATTGAGTACGGAGATTAGTCTAGATTTTAGATTGGACACAAATATCTACGTGTGCCGCGCTACAGAACACGTTGAATAGTCTCTAGCCTTTGTGCACGAGATAGCCTGCTCTAAAAGAGACACTGGGCCTAAAATTAGACTTTCATGGATGAGGTGACTAAGAGCCGAAGTTTGAAATCTCTCTCGCTCGGAGTAGGAACATCTACATCAATGCTATTATAGGGATAATTGTTTTAGATACCGCGGCCCCGGAACGTAAAGGGCAATAGAAAGAACATGGGTGGGTTTTAGTCAGCACAAGTCTGACACTCCCCCCGCTCCGCCCAGAGCGGGAAAAGTTATTTGGCGATTTTCCAACCCAAAAAAGGGGTAAAGTTTGTAAGGTTAGTAGACGTACGAGGTAATCTCCAAAATCTCTCGTTTAATTTCAAAACTTCTTTTACAAATTGAAAGTTAAGTGTCATGTTTTATTGCCGCGGACGAAGTCTAGTGTTTTATAAATCTCAATTGCCACGGTGTTAATAGGGTTAATAGTAAACGTCGCCTACGATAGACTAAACGAGGTATAACACCATAATAAGCTGTTTCCCTCAGTTGATTCTAACGAATTTGGAAGGCCCATTAACTGTGAAACTGGCGCGAAATTGTGCGAGACTAAACATCCATGTTTATTAAAACTCCGTGAAACAATTTGTGAGTGACTGACGTTATTTAAAATTGACCTGATTGCCCCGTTCGCGTGAATACGTCCCCTGATAACTTTTCCCCAAATTTATTTTGGACTTTTTCCACCTAACTTTCGTAAATATTTAAAGACGTTGAGTGAAATAGATGGGATTTTAACGACGGGGTTAACGATCTAGAAAGCAATGTTCTTTATACCCTTTGTAGGGCTTGAAAGTCACCCCACTGCGGCGATACAAAATTACATGGAAATCTGTACCGCATTTCCGCAGAGGCCAGTCAACTGCAGAGCCAAACATAACTTTCGACTGTGTAACATTAGTCAGGAATTCAATGAAACAGTAGCTATGCATGGTGCCCGTTGAACCGAAACGAGATGTTAGGGAAATAGGTAGGTACAAGTCGTATGTAAAAGATCGTGCGTGTGCGTAGGTACTATATGCGCATGATTGCGCCCCCCCCCCCCCCGACGCTGGGACTACTATACTACAACGCAAGTCAACTGAGACCAACTAGACTAGGATCCGACAATTAGCATAACATTTTTCGGTCGATAAATTAAAGATATGAATCTATGAACCAGTTTTGTTATGTTCAAGGATAGAGCTATTTTTAAATAATTTTTGCATAACATGAAACGACGTGGAGGATTTAACAAGACCTTGCACTTATCTTTCTTGTTATTTTACCGCATAATGTCATTAAATAATTGTTTTACGTAAGGACGTAAGTTGCATAATTTAAAGATAACCGACTTATCTACACGGAAAAGAAAATGTATTTAATGAAAATGCGTAATGTGACGTCAATTGCGCAAGCGCAAGTAATACCACGTTTTTAAACTTCATTTTTCCGGAATTAGGTCAGATGAAGCACTTTAGATGCATGTTGAAAGATGCTGTAAATACCTTAACTAGTTAACGTAAGTAGTACATTAAAGCTAATCAAACAGTTTTTACTATGACCGTGTTGTTTAGCTGAAAATCTAGAATTCTAGACTCTAAATACAGATAACGTGGTCCAAATGACGTGTTACGTGTCCGAGTTGTGCGCTGTGCTAATACCTACATATAGGTATGTGCTTCCTAGTTGCTATGCAAGAGATACTGCGTCCGTACATAGAAAACTATTTAAGTACATTTTCCTTTGAAGACCAAGCGATACCTAATGCAATGCATATAAAGTGATCTATAAACATTGAGGCGGTACGATTTTTTTATTGAACAAATATTTATAATGGATAGTTTTTTTTTGTTATAGATGCAGTGGAAAGCATAACACATAACACAATCAAACACATCACACAGTGTGTTAAAATTTTAAAACAATTGCAAGCTAATATGATGGTAGGCAATCGACCCATGCAAACACTGACAATTTAAAACAAAACAGTCCAATTAGTTTCCAATGTCGAGTGTAGTGTTATAACAATCAAGTTATATAGATGTTAGTTGAAGTTCTGATTGAATTTTGCATTAGGTTACGTCAAACGAAGCATATTTCATGAAGCATTATGTTCTTGTGTCTACCTTCGTTCGTCGGCTTCGTTTGACCACTGTTACTTTCTGTATGCGCGAGTAACGTTGTCTTCGACTTCTCTAGCCGTCGGGCCTTTAGAGGTGACTCCGTCGGCTTTTTGTCGCTCCGTTCGGGCTCACTGTCTACGCCCAACTTACTGAGCGCAACTAGGCTGGCTACATTGGGGAATATAAAATTATATTCAATAGAAACTGTAGGATAAGTTGTGTATATATGTTGAAAGGAAAAAAAAGAAGCGTAGCATGCAAACATTCAGCCAATTTCCACTTTCAAAATAAAATAGCGTAGTTGGGTCATAGCTTGTTGTTGTGGCAGTGATGAAGGATGGTTGTATAATGTTATTTCATACCAAGGAAGTGTAGACGGTCTTTGGCCATGCCTAGGTTAGTTTTCATTTTGTCGTGGAGTCGTTGCGCCCGCTGCCAGGCGTCGCCGCGTCCGCCCCAGCAGTCCACGGCGATTCCTCGTTCTAGCTCATAAATGCCTTTTTTGTAAAGCTCTATAGCTAATTCCTTTTGTCCTGTAGGAGAGATCAAGTAGTTAAATGTGTTGATAGTCGTAAGTCTAAGTGCACTACTACGAAATATGGGCTAAGGATATTAAAAACATTATGATCGCAAATATTAAGGCACTCTTTCAGAGGCAACTGAAGACAGCTGGGGTGTTGCAATTGACAAAATCCACAAGCTACAATGCTGCTAGATTTTAAATTTAGAGCATCATAACTGATCGTATCGGCACCTTTCTTCAAGAAAGTCATTGATGGCACTTCTAGTTTGCCTGTAGCAGGTGGCAATGTTGTGATTGAAGTGTTTTCATAGAAACTAGTGTATATCTCTGACATTGTCATAGCATTTGGGTGGCTTATCAATTTGAAGTTTGCCACCTTCAATCTGATCTAGCATTATGATAATTATTTGTTAACAAGCTCTGTTCTGTTTCTGGGAAGATTACATAGTTGCCATTGCTGCTAAAACCTGGATGAAGGATAGGTGAAGTTGGGCTGTGGATGATAATGAAGCCTCTATTTCATAGTATGCATAGAGCAGTGATCATGATCCACTCCTTCAGAGAATCAGAGCAAGTTATCAGAGCAAAAAAATATTATTGGCTATAATTCCAACAATAAGCAGTAATTCTATCTTCCTGCAAGATCACAAAGAAAATGCAAACATTCAAGAGAGAATCCACTTTAATCTCTAAAAATGGATTTAGGCAATTTATTTAGGCCCTGTATTGAGTTAATGTCTCAATTCCAAATTTGAATTTAGGAAATGTGTTTGTTGGTAAATTAACAAAGAAACATGTTTGGATAAAAATTTATCCTTTGTGTTTAAAACCTTTGTTTTGTAAAACTCATTGAGTGAATACTGTGTTTTCTATAATGTTTCTCATTTTCTGATCATTTAATATTTAGTGTTCTTGTCTGTCATAATTTAAGAGACAAAATCTGCACAAATTTTAAAATTCTATTAAATTAAACGTCTGAGAAGTAAGAACAAAGAGTACTTTACACATTTTAATTAACAATTAGGCAAAATGAATTATTATTATTCAACACATTAACAGTAAAAGTTTGTGTTGACTTCTTTTGATCAAGTGACTCATTCAACTTTTTTGTTGAGTCTAAAAAAATACTGGTGATATAATAAATAAAATATGAGCAAAAACTCACCCTCATTTTCTTCATCAATCTTCAGTGCCTTTGATATGTACTCAAAAGCCTTCCGATGATGATGCTTCTGTTTAGCTAGCAGGGGGTCCCCGGGCCCAACATTGTGTATGTGAGCCATCTCTTCACTGGAGGCAAGCTCTGTAGACACTATACCGTCCTTCACTACCACTTCTAAGTTACAATCGCCTGCTTTACGAGACTTATGCATAAACCGATTGGACGCCGTATACAAATATTTAAAAATTATAAAAAGTTGATACAAAATTGATCTTAGCACGTTAAACAGAATGATGATTGGGAAAGAAACAACGTAAAGATTCCTTTTATGGACAGAAGGTTGCGAGTCATTTCGCAACGCTGACCCCTTTGCTAGGTCTGCGTCTGCCTTCTTGGACTTACGGTTCGGGGACCTCGTAGTTTTACGCGACAAACGGCCACCATTTGAATCGTCACCGGACACCATCAAGAACACCAACACACGGGCTTGTTTAACACAAATACTCCATAAAATTTTCAGACAAAGAAATGCGAGCTTATCCTACTCCCTATCATAAATACAGCAAAAAAATTGTGATCACTGAAACGTATTATTGACAAATTTTGACGTTTGTCACGCTTGCACTGCAGTCCATAAAAATAATTATGACTTGGTAGTTTTACTTCTTTGTGAAATTTTGATTAGATTCTTAAATTAAATGAATAAGTGGGATTCATAACTCATCATGTATTTTAGACACTAAACAACCCATTTATTTACATGATTGTAATATTATTTACTGGATAAAGCGAAATAATAATTGCTAAAAACTTGTTTTGAGAGGAATTATTTTTATTTATTAGCAACATTGGAAGCCATAGTAGCATTCAGCGTTTTGTTATTTTTAAGCAACTGGAGCAATATTCTCTTAAATCTAAAGACACTTTAATTTAAATCCATTGGTATTATTTTTTAATGCTGTAGTAGATCAAAATATATACAGTAAATCGTAGTTTATTTTCATTATAGTGAAAACGCATTTGTTTCTAAAATCTCTGAAGAATTAAGCCGTTGGACAACTAAACGTTTTGACAGCGTGTTAATGTGACAGCGCCGCATATGCGATCGATGTTGACTTTTTACACAAAATAATTGCATCAGTTTTTACTTTAATTAGAGCAGTATTCTAAACGGACACGTATTATAATATTACAGGGATAAACGTAAAACTTTAAAAGTAAGTTCTATCAATTAATAAAACCTAACCTGTAACCAGTTGTGATTAGGCCTATCTCTGTTTGGAGAAGACACATTAGACATTTCAACGGAATTACTAGTAAACTACTCTGTTAACACAACAGTGCAAATGCTCAATAATCTCAGTCTTAGATACCAAACATATGATTATAGTCATTCTGCACTAAATATTCATAAACATTGTCATAAACTTATTGTAGATTCACATTATGGCTGATATCGTAGAAGAACAAGTAAATAAACTGGCTGTGAACGAAGACGACGATTTTGTAGACCCATGGAACGTCGCTGGAAAGTCAGAGACAGGAATTGACTATGACAAGTTAATCAGTAAGTTGATTATGACTAGTAAAGAAAAAAAGGAACATTATAAGAAATTACATAGGTCCAATACAGTAACACCTTCCAAATGTTCTTGGGGCAGCTGCATTACTGTAGTGTGCCAACAGGTACATTCAGGTGCCATATTCAAGACTATCATGCAATGTTGACAAAGAAAACAGCATTGCTGTTAGTGAGGAAGCTGTAAGGTCTTTGGCATTCTGAAGATTTTAATGGAACTCTTATTATTAACTACTTTAGGCTGCAGGTGTTGCTCAGGCAGGAGTGAGCCATCAACAATGATTTCATATACCTATGTACGATTTTTGTATGGGTATAACAATATCTTACACTTACCTAGTTTTTTTGTTTCTAACTCATGGATCAATGTTGTCTGAGCAAATAAATTAAAGTAAATTTAATTTATCTTACTTTTCAGAAAGATTTGGGAGTCAGAAGATAGATGAAGAAGTTATTCAGAGATTTGAGAAAGTAACAGGGAAGAAAGGTATCATGATTTGAGATCTCAATACTAATATACTTACCACAAACAATACATCTATATTCAAACTTCTGTACAATACTTTTGCTTATTTTTTTGTTGCTTAATAACCTTTAAAAATACATCAAATTAACATATTTTTATATAATTTCCAGCTCATCATTTACTAAGGCGTGGTATATTTTTCTCTCACCGTGACATTCACACCATCCTCAATCTTCACGAGAATGGCAAGAAGTTCTACTTATACACAGGACGAGGGCCTTCGTCTGAGAGCATGCATATCGGACATATGATTCCTTTCATGTTTACCAAGTAAGTTACCTACCATTAAAAAGAAGAGAAAAATTTAAATGATAAAAAAAATCAACAATCTGAATTTTACATAACATCACACCTGTAATCGCCAAAGCATTAAGCAGAGGTGTACCTAATAGTGCCCTCATCATCATTTTCCTGCCCTTGTCCCATTCTATTTGGGGTCGACGCAACACGTTTTCTTCTTCCATTCTCCCCTATCAGATGTCACGGCATCATTCACTCCTTTCTCCTTCATATCATTCCTTACACAATCCATCCATCTTTTCTTTGGCCTTCCTCATGCTCTCCGTCCATCAACATTCAGATCCATCACTCTTTCAGTCACATGTGCTTCATAGGTCCTCATTACATGTACATACCAAGACAAACAACTCCCTTTCAATTTTTCTGTAACAGGTGCAACTTTCAAACTTCCTCTAATATACTCATTCCTTACTTTATCCATTCTTGTCACTCCACACATCTCAGCATTCTCATCTCCGCTACACGCAAATGGTATTTCATCCACCTTTTTCACAGCCCAACATTTTGCCCCGTACCTAATACTGCCCTACATCTGATTTTAAAATTAGTATAATATAGCTACCTATACATATTCTCAATAGTGGATAATGAAGAGAATTATAAAAGCTACAAAAAGATCCTTACTAAGTTACAGATTGCATCCCACCATCAGATTTTTTTCCTTGATCTTACCTTCTGACCTTCTAGTTCCAACTTTTTCACTTGTGCTTTTATAAATACTAGTTTTAAATGTTGTTACGCGCCTCAGATGTAGAGTTGCAGACATCAGCCTGTTATACAATACAAGCACCTCTTAGCATACACTTGAAAGATTTATCCTAATGCAATTTTTCTTAAGCTGCCAATTCATAGGTCTTGGTTCAAACCTAAGACACGCACCTTTGATCCTGAGAGACATTCCTTGATGGCACGCAAAGATACTAACCACAGGAGAAAGAAGGATGAACACTGGAGTTTAATGATGACAAATTTACAATCTTGTGCCTTTGCAGGTGGCTGCAAGATGTGTTCAATGTACCTTTGCTTATTCAACTGACGGATGATGAGAAAGTTCTGTGGAGAGACCTGAAGATTGAGGATGCCCGGAAGATGGCATTCAACAATGCTAAGGACATTATTGCTGTTGGCTTTGATCCAGAGAACACCTTTATATTCAATAATTTGGACTTTGTTGGGTGAGTATAATACTAAAATGTAAATACTTTGTGAGTAGTGAGACCTGCAGATAGTTGTTCCGGGTCTGGCTGTTTGTGTATGTGAGTTTAAATGTTTGTAAACGCACCCACGATACAGGAGAAATTTCAACAACTTTTTTTTAAAAGAAAGAAAGAAAGAGTCCTACAAAACACTAGTGTGACAAATTGGAAATGCTTTATAAAAGATTGGACAGAGAAAACTGTAGCTAGAAGTTTAGGAGGGAGTCCTTTGCCTAGCAATAGAATAGTATATGCGTTTTCAACTTAATGAGAATGATGTTCACCCACCCATATTTAAAAATAGCATGAAAAAAATATGGTGAACTTAACAATGTGTGTTAAACTTCCAGCCAATGCCCAGCATTCTACCAGAACATGGTGCGGATACAGAAGTGTGTCACTTACAACCAGGTAAAGGGTATCTTCGGCTTCGGAGACTCTGACGTCATTGGCAAAATCACGTTCCCGTCGATAGAGGCTGCGCCTGCGTTCTCAACTAGTTTCCCTTTCATATTTGAAAATAAAATTGTAAGTATTGTTTTGTTACAGTTGATTTTATTGACTTAATGGTAATTGTGGATTAAAGTGTCGATACTACTTGTTCTTATCGATATTTTAACTGCAATGCAAATATAGATAGTTGTTTCGGGTGTTCGGCAACTACGAAATATTTTGTTGATATATTAAATAAATAAATATCTTGGGACAACTCATACACGGCTATCTGATCCCAAGCTAAGCAGAGCTTGTGTTATGGTAACCAGACAACTGATATACATACTTATATAATTTATAAATCCATACATATTATAGATAAATCACACCCAGACACAGAACAAACAATCATGCTCATCACACAAAGTTTGTCCTAGGTGGGAATCGAACCCACGACCTCCGGCTCAGCAGTCAGGGCCACTAACCACTAGACCAACAGGCCCGTCAATATTGACAGCATGGTTGACGTAGTGGCTGAGCGATCGACATAGGTACAGGTAGTTGATTTGGGTCTTGCCATTTGTGTGTGTGTGTTTAAATGTTTGTACACACCCACGATACAAGAAAAATAAATGTGTGGGGCAATACTTTAAAAAATGCGATCGTTTAGGTGTTATAATTGGTAAAAGATTTTTGATGAGATTGGAAATGAGTTTAATTTTATTTGAGACTAGCTTTCGCCCGCGGCTTCGCTCGCGTTAAATTCGATATAACACACTAAGCAGACCTGCAGTTTTTGCTCTTGCGCCTGATTGATTTGTAATAGCAACGCTAAGTTTTCCCTTTTCTTCCCTCGTTCTCCCTCATATCCCACTTTTTTAAAATAAAAATTAGCCTATGTCCGTCTCCTGGTTCCCAACTATCTCTGTACCAAAATTCATCAAAATCGGTTTAGCCATTAAAGCGTGAAGAGGTAACAAACAAACAAACTCACTTTCGCTTTTATAATATTAGTAAGGATGTATCCATGAAAAATATTTGTAAAGTGCTACATAGAAGTTACAGAGAACCAGTAGTAATACAAAAGTTGTTAAACTCATTTCCAAACTGACCTATTGTTTGACAAAACATATAAACTCGAATTGCATTAGTAATAAGATCAAAATCTATAAACAAGAGGAAACAATGCAAAGAGCCCTACATAATCAAGTTGACTTCTCCCTAGCTCCCATGTCTAGTCCCGTGCGCAATCGACCAGGACCCGTACTTCCGTATGACGCGCGACGTAGCCGCCCGACTGAAGATGCCGAAGCCGGCGCTCATCCACTCCACCTTCCTTCCGGCGCTACAGGGCGCGCAGCACAAAATGTCTTCCAGCGATCCTAATGCGTCTATCTTTTTGAATGATACTGCTAAGCAAATTAGGACTAAGGTGACTTGACTTGGTTATTTTTTTACTGTATTGCTTGTTTTTTAACGGTAGATCTTTGAGGCATTTAGGTTATTAATGAGAACTTAATTTTATTAACGAAGGCAAAAAAATCAGCTCACATCTGCTAATTACATACAAAATCTATAATTGAGTTTTGTCTGTGAATTTTCGAAACTCAACACATTTTGCGATTTGAAAATGTATATTTTTACTGATGCGGCTTAGAATTTATTTGTTCAGTTTAAGTCTTTTTTTTTTAAATAAAACATGTATACATACTTTACAGATTAACAAATACGCGTTCTCAGGCGGCCAGGCTACCGTAGAGGAACATAGACAGAAGGGTGGCAACACCGACGTGGACATATCTTACAAGTACCTCACCTTCTTCTTGGAAGACGACGAGAGGCTAGCAGAGGTGACAAAATATTTTGATTATAACTGTGCGCCGTTCTAGGTGTATTTCTCCTCAACGCCGACATATCTGTTGTACTTTAATAACCAGAGTATCAATTACACCAACCGACTTCACCCATTACTGGGTAAAAATAATAATATCCTCTCTGCTTGTTCCAAGCTCCACATTCTTGTGTTAGTATCTAGGGTATTTATTCTGGCGATGCTTCTACAGCTAAGGTTTGTTTTTTTTTCTGTTGTCAGATTAAAAAAGATTACGAATCAGGAGCCATGCTAACAGGAGAACTGAAGAAAGAGGCAGTAGACGTCATTTCCCCCTGGATCCAAGCCTACCAGCAACGCCGAGCCAAGGTCACCGACGAAGTAGTACAGAGCTTCTTTAAGATCAGGCCGTTAAAGTTCTAAATCGCTTGCATTTGAGTTGTAAAGTATTTTTTTATTACATGTATTTTTGTTAATGTAAGACTGACTTAGTCAGTATGCCTTGAAGGTACAGAGAAGTTAGAGTGATTGTTGTAAATTATTTTGTGATTCTTCATTTATATAGTAACTTTTTTAGGGTTCCGTAGTCAACTAGGAACCCTTATAGTTTCGCCATGTCTGTCTGTCCGTCCGTCCGTCCGTCCTCGCTTAATCTCTGTGACCGTTAGCACTAGAAAGCTGGTACCAATATGTATATCAATCACGCCGACAAAGTGGTAAAATAAAAATTGGAAAAAAATGTTTTATTAGGGTAGCCACCCTATATGTAAAGTGGGAAGTGATTTTTTTTTTAATTTCAACCCTAACGTGTGATATATTGTTGGAAAGGTATTTAAAAATGAATAGGGGTTTACTAAAACCATTTTTTGATAATGTCTATAATTTCGGAAATAATCGCTCCAAAAGTAAAAAACAATGTGTCCCCCCCCCTCTAACTTTTGAACCATAAGTTTAGAAAATATGAAAAAAATCTGAAAAGTAGAACTTTATAAGGACTTTCTATGAAAATCATTTTGAACTTGATTGACACAACAGTTTTTGTACAAAAAAGACAAAAAGTTGTACAAAATAATTTCCTCCTCCACCTTTAAACTCATAAGTGGGAACACTTATTGTGACGGACGGGAAACTACGGAACCCTACACTGAGCGTGGCCCGACACGCTCTTGGCCGGTTTTTTTTTTCTTTTTAAAAAACGTTGCCCCTCACTAGGATATCTCCTGTATCGTAGGTGCGCTTACAAACATTTAAACTCACATACACAAACAGCCAGACCCGAAACAACTATCTGCAGGTCATCCAAATATTTGTTCCGTGCGGGAATCGAACCTGCGACACGCAGCGCAGCAGTCGATCGCTCAGCCACTGCGCCAACCGTGTCGTCAAAAGCTACTTCGCAGTCTCTTCAAAAAAGCTTGAATGAAACTAGTACTAATGAATATATCACCTCGCATTGAGAAATATAATATATACCGCAAAACTACTCCTTTGGGTGACGATATTTTAAAAGCTATGAATTGAAGAAAACTTAACTTCATTGACTGCCTCGTTGGTCTAGTTTTTAAACGCGACTACTATGCCTGGCGTTGTAGGTTCGATTCGCGGGTTGGGCAAATTGTGATTGGGTTTTGTCATCAGGAATTTCTCAGTAGCAGTCACGAAGTCTGGATTTGTGACCAGTTGATGGCAAAATGAGGGTACATAGGTACACCTCTACCTTACCCTTCAAAGATTAACAGGCATGTTATGTTAAAATGGAGAAACACTTACAAAATAAATCCTATTTCGACACTGGCTTAAATATTTAGGATTTGTGTAAACGCAATTAATGACATTAAAAAAAAATTAAGATATATATTGGAATTAAAATCATTTTTGTTTACTTAATAACCACTGTGTTCAATGCATAGCAGTTTATTTAATTATTGTAATGGTTTTGTTCACTTTTATGCTTAAGGCATTTTGAGTTTTATTTCATGAGTGTTTAAAATAATATTTTGCTTGCCACATACCATACACAATATTGATTAAAGTTAAGACTTGTTATGAATAAATGATAATTTTGTATATACATATATAAGTAAACAAGAATTGAGTGCTTAAGTGTGTAAAACTGCAAGATAATATCAGGTAACGTCAGTAGATCTTTAGAACAACGTCAATATCACACCCTGGTAATTGACCACAGATAATTTATAAATCTTAGAATACTTTTACCGAAGCCGAGAGACTTCTTTCCGTCATTCTGGTATTTTTTATCCTCGGAACCTTTTAGTTTCGGAGATATTAAAGGTCAAAGTTACAATGTACATTTTTTTTTCGTAAAGTTACTTAATTTGATGTATGTACAGAAAGTTTCGAGAAGAGTCAGTTTACACCATGTAGAATTAATCTTTACTTCTACTAATCCTTCAACATTTGAACATAATATGGTGTATGTAAATATGTATAGCCATAACCAATAAATTAAATAAATGTTATACAACATTATTTTTAGTATATGCGGAACCTGAATATAGTTTGTTCAGAATAAGTAACTCAATCCATTCCAATAGTTTTTACACCATGTTATATTTTGTCCCAAAAACGTTACGAGTTGGACACTTATTTATTTATTTATTTATGTACACACAGAACAATTTATAAAAAAGTACATAAGGAAAAAAGAGCACAAAGGTACTGCTTATTTCATAAAGAAATCTCTTCCAGCAGACCTGCGATAGGACAGATGGAAAAAAATAAACACGTAGACACAGTGTGTAAAAAACAAAACAACTTAAGCACTAACTTAAATAAACAAAACTTTATCAGTATAGAAAACTTACATACTAATAGAAATAAAAATAATAAATACATGTTTACATATATACAAACTAAAATACTTAATACATATCTAAAATATATACAAAATATCAAACTATAGAGGAGAGGTAGTGTTCTTTGACCAGTTTTTTAAAAACAGAGATAGTTTTAGCGCCACAAATGTTAGCCGGAAGTGAGTTCCACAAACGCACTGCATGGACAGAGAAGGAGTAGGAATAAAAGTCGGTTTTATGGGAAGGGAAATTGAGATGATGACGCAAATGCGATCTACACAAAGCGTCAGGAGGACGGGTAAAAGAAAAACGGTCTCGTAGGTAAATGGGATATGCAGGGTTGTAGAGGATGTTGAATAAAAGGCATAATATTCGAGTGTTCCTGCGAAGGCGAATAGGTAGCCACTTTAGTTCCTTGCGGAATTGAGAGACATGGTCGAATTTCCTTAGCCCAAAAACAAAGCGGATGCAAATGTTTTGCAAACGCTCAAGTTTGTTTAAAAGCTCCTCAGTGGCATCTAGATAGCAGGCATCTGCGTAATCAATGATCGGCTGAATCAGAGTTTGAGCTAGGTAAATTTTGGTTTTAAAGGGCAAAAAGCTCTGTAAAGACTTAGTAGGTATACGAAATCATACGATTATACGGCGCGCAACAAGGTCACGGCAGGTCAAGCGACAGTACACACGTGCGGTGCCGTTTGTGACGCGCGGTGACCGTGGTTTTGTACGGACAACCAGGTAAAATAACAAGCTTATAACTTTCTGATTTTTCATGATAAAGTTCTGAAATTTTGTACATAGATTCTTCAGATAAAAATACTAGACACGTGCTTCGGGTTTCGCATAAAGTAGAACTAATGTTGTATATTCATAAAACAGGATAGCAGTAGTATTCATAGATAAAATATTTCATACAATCTGAAGTTTAAGTGGGATGCGGGAATCTATATGAGACACTCCTGTTGGGTCACCATGAGATCTTAACCTACGTAGTAGCTATTTAGTAATCTGTGTCTTAACGCAGTACATATTCCAGTGTGGGAAAGAGATGGCGTTTCACATCCTGTATAGCTCCGTCTATTTCTTTCACTGAAACTCAAGATGTCATGGTAGAGGGTTCGCTCCGGAGTTGCGCGCTGTTCGAAAGAGATACCGTGGCCCCGGAACACAAAGGGCATAAGAAGGAACATGGATGAGGGGCGAACCAATAACATCCCCCACTCCGCCAAGAACGGGGAAGTTGTTTGATGATTTTCCATCCGTAAAAATAGATGGAGGAAAAAATCCTTGTCTGTTCTTATTGAGTACTTTGTCGAATGCACAATATGTAAACGCTTTGGTTATAGGTAAGGTATACCCCAATTTACTAAATGTGTTCCCTATCTAAAACTGACAGTTTTGGTGTGAAATCTATTCTTAAAGTAGTTTACAGCCGCCTGCCGGGGTTGCGGGTTGTTCGAAAGAGATACCGCGGCCCCGGAACGTAAAGGGCAATAAAAGGAACATGGGTGGGTTTCAGTACAAGTCTGACACTCCCTCCCGCTCCGCCCAGAGCGGGGGAAGTTATTTGATGATTTCCCACCCCAAAAAAAAAGTAGTTAACAGTACATCTGTAGGTACTCTAGCTATGTGTGTGTATCATAGCCAGCAATTCCTATGCCAATTTGTAATCACCCCTAAAGTTTCAGATTGTATAATACTCGGCGCCTTTTTTACGGAGTATGTAATGTAATTACATAAATGTGTAGTTCATAAGTCGAGTCTTCTTTTTTATATGATATGTTATGCAGGCAAAAATTTGCTAACATGGACATAGATTTTCTATTTTGTCTAAGAAAAACACAATTACAGCAATTCGTTTATAACCTTCATCTAAATAGGTTATTGTTTATTAAATATTGCGTACCATGCATAAAGTAAGGGACCTCGCACTCTATGCGGACACGACTTCATATTCGTGGCGAATGTCATGGCGTGTCATATTATGGCGGCAGAAGCTTGGCCATATAAACAAGTTTTGACCAAGAAATTGCATGGCTACTGCGGTCCCAGTCTGCAAAAAGCCTTACTTTTACTTTAAGCACAATGTTGCCACCCTTTTGAAAAAAAAAGTTTTGCTGCGCACAGTGCGCACGAGTTGATTATTATTACACTCATTAACAAATGTTGTTAATTGTAGTAGTACATGGCTGTGCTATGAGCATAACATAATAAGTTATAAATTATTTTATTTATTTCAATAAATACATCGTACAATTGATGCATTTGTTTTTGTTTAAAACCCTAGCACCTAAAAATACTTATATTAAAATAAGTGAATGGTAATTGATGCCTTAATCTAACCGACGCATGGCAAGAAATGTCTGTTACGTACTTCTAACTTCAGTGTCATATAAGGGTACCTATTACCGGACCGGTCAATCCCACCCGTCCCTTGCTAGAGCCAGCCCGCGCTGCTGAGCCAGTAAGTTCTAACCAGTCCCTAAATAATATCACTCAGATCCAGCCTGTCCCTTTGCTGTCCTCCCTCAGCGACGCCCTAAGCCGAAGCTCGTACCCCACAGGAGGAGCCCTTAGCGTGTAGTCGCTTAGTATGTAAGTTTTTTGCCCTAGTTGGAGGTCTTCATTTTTAAGGCATCCACAGGAATCGCCCGGTTAAGCAGCCATTCCTAAAAAAAAAGGACCGGTCGACATGGCGACGCCTGGGGAAGTAATATGCTCAGCAATGGACTTTTTTCGGCTGATACTATAATGATGATAAAATTACCTATTCAAAAATAACACCGCAGGTTCCTAACTAACCAATAGCGTACACAAAAATATATAATACAACCTCCCCCCGCCCCAAATAACCAAAAAACTCAACATAAACATTCACATATTACCATTTAAATAGAGAATGTATTTAATCCACTTAGAAGTCCACACTATGGGTGTCTCATAAGTTCTGTACAAAGCAAATAGCCAACAAAAGAGACCAAGACAATGACGGCCCTCCTTGGTGAAAACTAAAAATTGTAGCACACACTTGTGTACATACGACGCTACTTTGATCGAATATGCATTACAATAGGACTGAAATGAGGATGACACAGTCCTGAGGCAAAACAGGTAGTGGACGGGTGTTAGTGATCTTAGAAAATAGATGCAGTGGTACAATTTTGGTAGTTTATGGTCCTGAAGAGGTGGCCAAAGTGATAATGTAGGCACTGTGTTTTCTTAAGTGATAAATATCGAATTTCATTAATAACAATTAATAATAATCTTTATTGGCATAAATAATTATACAATTTGTAATTGTTGGGTTCTTTTTAACGTATAGAACGTTCTAGAAACTTTATCCGGATGTGTTATGACATACTCTGAAATTGTGGTGTTTTCTCACCAAAAATCACAATTAAAGAATTGATAAGCTTTGAAAGAAATATTGGATCAGTTGGTACTTTAATTGCCACGTTGGCGTAGAGCCGATCAAACTAATTTGACACCCGCTAAAACCAGTAGAAATTCTTTGATGAATAAAAGGACACTAAGCGCTACGACAAGTGCAACATAACATCATCCGTGAAGGTAATTCCCGAAAGGTTAGACCGGGGTACCCTTCAACAAGTGAAATGTACAACCAAACATACGAAGACGAGGCACCCCTCCCCCTAATAGCGAACTACACAGTAGTCAAAGAAGATGACGAAGAAAAGAGGGAATCAGAAGACCGTGTCATTCTAGAAATAGGACGACAGGATGATAAGCCCAGAGAAGAACATACTTTTTCCCATAAGAAATACGATAAAACTATTTCACATCATAGGTCTTATGTGTTGGAGGATTATGAACCTAGAAGAATTTCGTATTTTAGACCTCATGAGTTGGAGCACTGCAGCATTTCTGAAGGTAAGCAACTGCATTCTCTCTTAGAAAAGATAGAAGCTGTGATGTTTAATCAGTTTGCCTACGTAGACAGTAGACAGGCGGCAGATGATTCAAGTAGATAGATACAGTTATTAGTATGCTATTGCAGATTTACTATTGCCATATCCCACATTATCTATCCATAAAGGATTTTGGTGGCGTTTGTAATAAGAAATACCATACCTTTAATGTTGATGGACGGAGAGTGAGAGCACAGTATAAATATAAGAGGAATGATATAAAAGATGATGAAGCTGAAAAAAATGATAGCATAACAGTTGACAAGCAAAATCGAAGAAAATAACGTGTTCCGTCAATCCCAAAGTAGAACATTTGCTTTGTCAACTTGGTTCCACTAGATCTGCAAACCCAGATGAATACTGCATCTGCATTTGGCATAATTAATATTAAAACCTCTAAAGAGGCTGATTTTAAGTCTTACATTTCAAAAAGCTTCTTAAATCATGTCTTGATGCAATGCGTAAACGTAATGTTCTTATTAAAGGTCCCAGGTATTACGAGCAACAAGACTACAGAGATGCATCCAATATACCAGAGCCTGCCAACTCAGAGTCTTCTTTAGATTACTCCCACGAGTCCCAAGACACCTCTAAATATGGTACAGACGATCCCAACCAAGATATGATCACGAACTGGAAGGAGAGGGCGATGCAGCTTGAGAAAGGTAGGATAATCCCTGACCAAGTATTCGTTTCACCCATCATCAACTTTATAAGCTGTGACTTAAAACACCTGTCTTAAAGTCAGGGAATTGAATACAACTGTAACTACGACTATCATTCTTCGACCGTTATTTTCTGTTTTTTAGGGTTCCTCAAAAGAAAAAGCGGAGCCTTTATAGGATCACTTTGTTGTCTGTTTGTCAAGACATTATCTCGTCGTAGAGGTATCGAGTTGAAATTAAAATCATATAGGTATTCAATTCTGTGGTCACTTGAAACTGTGAATAAATCAACCCTGTTGTTGCATGTTTGTACGGAACCTTCAGTTGGCAATTTTGACTCAAACTGAGCCGGATTTTTAATCTATGTCCTACTTGTACCTATATAGTTATCGGCATGCAATTGAGTACAAATTGCTAGCATCCCTAGACCAAGAAATGATCTTATCATAAAGTGATTGCGGTAGTCTACTACTACATAGTGCATCATAATAATAAACGCCACACCTCCCGTAACTTATGATCTAAGCGTTCTTAAAACATGTTTTAAGAAAACTAAAATAAAAGTTATTCCGTTTCATGGTCTGAGACACCACACGAAAGCTCTTCTTACGACCTTGTATAAAACTGGTTCTGCGTAGTGGTTGGATCTCACAGAGACGAAAACTGTAGCTGTAGCCTAGCAGTTTGAAAGGCTGATTGGGATACCTACTTATACTGGTAATGACGCAGTGCGGCTAATTATTTTTGATACAAGGCGAGGATTCAAACTACGGCCTTTCAGAGTGGGAAGCCTAGAGCATATCAAATCGACAGCATGTGACATCCAATCTGGATTTGGCTCGAGTTATGGATGGCATAACATAACATCAAAATCATTTCTTTTTATCAACTCGGGCTCATAATATATAAATACCTACCTTACAACAAAAAGATGTGATTAATCCCAAAGCGAAAGTGAGTTTGTTTGTTTGTTACCTCTTCACGCCTAATGCATGGCTATACCGATTTTGATGAATTTTGGTACAGAGATAGTTAGTTAGTTAGATAGGACCCAGGAGACGGACATAGGCATTTTTTATAAAAAAAGAAGTGGGATACGAGGTAGAAAGAGGGAAAACGTAACTTTGCTATTACAAATCAATAAGGCGCAAGGGTAAAAGCTGCAAGTTGCAGGTACCTGCAAATCAGGAAAGGGGAACTGTGTTACCCCGAATTTAACGCGAGCGAAACTGCGGGCAAAAGCTAGTTTTAATATAAAACGTGTAAGTAAATAGAATCTTAACAAATATGTTAGTAGCAATTGACTGCACTATGACACTGCGTTCATGTGGCACTTGCCCGTGAAAACGTCAGAACACCTATCCTTGCGGCCAAGTCGTCTTCCAAAACAAGGCGCAGATAACCTCACCGTCCGTCCGTCTATTGACGACAGGCCGTGTCGACGGCGCGTTAGTGTTCCATGCGCGCCTCAAAGAGATGTCAGCAAAGCAGAGGGGCCTGTCAGGGCCTCCGCCTGCCGGGGTTGCGGGTTGTTCGAAAGAGATACCGCGGCCCCGGAACGTAAAGGGCAATAGAAGGAACATGGGTGGGTTTTAGTCAGTACAAGTCTGACACTCCCCCCCGCTCCGCCCATAGCGGGGGAAGTTATTTGTTGATTTCCCACCCCAAAAAAAGGCGCAGATATCGTAGGTACACTACCACGGCTACACTCTCGCCATGTACTCGACACAACGTCCCACTCCCGCCTATAAAGAGGAGGCTTGTGCCACAGTAACATTAAAAAACCAAGTAACATTTTTCTCTCTGGGCGGAGCAAGAGGGAGTGTCCGACTTTTACTGTCTAAAACCCATCTATGATCCTTCTTTTCCCCTTTGTGCATCGGGGCCGCGGTATCTGTTTTAGAACAACCCGCAACCCCGGCAGGGGTGGCAGGCAGTGGAACTGGTGCGCCACTCTGTTTTGCTGACATCTGTTCGAAGCGCGCGTGGACCACGCCGTCGACACGGCCTGTCGTCAGTAGACGGACGGACGGTGACTTACCAATTGGTGACACTACAACCTGATGATGCGTTTTAGAATACAAGAAAACGGCGTGCGACAGAGAGCGGACGCGTATGAGGGATATGAACCGTGCCTTCGATCTGTTGCGGTCCAAGCTGCCAGTCACCAAGCCTTCCAAGAAGAAGTACTCCAAGATCGAGTGTCTTAGGTGAGACTGCCTTCTCTCGTCTCCCTTATTCGTTTTATATCTTCACCAACTTCATAGCCTCAACAGAAAAAAACACATCTATCGTGCTTAGATCTTAAAATTTATCACTTCATGTTATGATTATGCAAATCGAGAAAATAAATACATGAAATTGTCTACGAGTTATAAATCAGACATGTCGTATATCCGCCAAGTGTGGTCATATTCAAAGGAGGGGCTTTAACACACCCTTATTAAATGACCACACCTTGCTGGCCCTCCTATATTTTACGTCAACATCGTTGTTGTTTCTTGTGTAACACGTGACACGCGCCACTTCTGTTTCTGGCTGCTACTGTAAAATTCCTGATAATATCATGACTTAATATCACTTTTCCCGACCTGGGTAACCAGGGCCTCATGCTGAGAACTAGCGCTTGTGATCTCTTGTGGTCAACGAGGCCAAATAGCTCAGTAAAAATAGTAAATTAAAATAGTAGTATAATAGCTGGCGTCCGCGGCTACGCCCGCATGATATCGGAAAAAGTAACCGTAGTACCTTTGTGTTAATCCAGACCATAATCTATCTCTGTACCAATTTTCATCAAGATCCGTTCAGTCGTTTCGACGTGAAAGAGTAACAAACATCCATCCATACATCCCCACAAATATTGCATTTATAATATCCATTAGTAGGATTAGTTAGTCAGTACAGTAATATAATCTTTGAAACACACCTCACTGGGAGTTGCAGCCTAGCCCGTGGTTTTCTTTCTGTATACCTTTATGAGAAAACGATATGGCCTTATGAGCATCGATTTTTACGTGATTGGCGCAGTGGGCGGAGCGCTTGGCTGCTGCGCTGCACGTCGCTGTACTAGTTTGGATCAAATATTTGTATGACATACACACAAATAGTTGTTCCGGGTTTGGCTGTTTGTATATTTGAGTTTATAGGTTTGTAAACGCACCCACGATACAGGACATATTCCTAGTACAGAGATATGTTTAAAAAGCAAAGAATTTATTTCCTAAAAATATCTAATTGTTTTGTTGTTGAATTCCAGGATAGCTATTTGTTACATCAGGCACCTGGAGTACATGCTGGCTGGTGGATCCCCTGATGAAAACCCTGCGTTCTTCGAGCTTCACGCTTCAGATCTTAGACGAAGACAGCAGAAATATTGAATTCAAGTTTGTAACTAAGATGTTTTCTTTGTTTAGTGAGTACATCTATCTGCGCGCGGCTTTTTAATAAACCAATACCTGGTATACACGGCAACCAATCAAGCTATTCAAAATCAGTTTATACGGGAGTTTTTTACCAGATTCTTTAGCGAGGCGACAAAGTTTGCTGGAAATGTATAGCATGAAATTTCACCGTGTATAAATGGCCACCATTACATGTTGGCTGTTCAATTGTAAACAGGATTCTTTTGGAACAATCTGAGAACGTTTTTGGAAGAAATCTACTTTTATAATGTTTGATTTAAAAAAATGAGTTATGGTTAGCAAAGCTTTTTATTTATTATTTAAAAATTGTTTTCCACAATATTTTTTTTACAATTAAGTATATTCCCTTCACAATATTTTTACCTCTGACAACAGCAATGCTACAGTACCCTCATCATTACTAAAACAAGGTTCACTATGAATCTGACAGCGCAGCGTTGAAGTCGAAGATAAACTTACGGTGAAAAGACTATATGATTCTTGTCTCTATGCTTAGCATGATTTCAAATATTATATCGTTGTGTATTTTAAAAAGACATTTTTTTACGGAAATCACTATAACATTACACCCCAATTTACATTTTTGCTAAGGTACTTCATAGATTCCATTTACATAAATGTAAAAATCTTATTTTGACGATTTCACAAAGACTTGGCAAGAACATGATGTTGGATCAACTCTTACTTCTGAAATTGAACAATATGTCAGATGGAAAGGTTGACGCGTTCTTGAAATACGTTTTTTTTACAGTTATTTCAGGCTCCTTACAATGCATCTTGTCAATTTTAATGACGATACTAGAGTTCTTTCATTTTCAAACTTCTTTATTTTTTTATTTTCCTTTCTTTCTCCATGTCATCCTTTTTCTTCTCTAGAGCTGCTAAGTAATCGAAGTAAGCGCATTTGAGTAGGACCGGTACCTTGACAACACCTGTCGGGGAGATATACCATTAGTTGAGTTGGTGCAGCATGACCACTTATAAGTGTGCAGTTCAAGATGGCGTCGCTTGTCAAGCAAAAATACATCGATATGTCAATCTTGGTACATTAGTTTAGAACTGGGTTTTCCCGCCTGCTCAAAAAGAAAATGGTGGATGTGATGTGTATTACATGTCTATAATGTTCACAGTTCCCACAGCTGGGACGCAGGTCCACCAGGGTATAGGACAGGACCGCCTGTCTTTGGGTGAGTGGTATAGCTATATGCCCGGTAAAACTCGAATGTAACTTTTATACCTAAACTAGCAAGTTTATACTTAAACTTGCTAAACCGGATTACGATTTACTTTTATTCGCATTTTCTAGCACCACCATCATCAGCCTTTTCCCAAAAATATTGGGGTCAGCGTACAGACTAGCGGATGCAGCTGAATATTAGTAGTTTACATGGAGAGACTGCTTTTCTCACCTTCACAACCCTTCAGTATTGGGTATAACGGTATCCCTAGGTAAGACTGGTTGTCAGACTCAGAGGAAATTCCATATGTTATGAGTGGTTGGTACCAAATTTTTAAAATATTCATTTGTATTTTTTCAAACTTGTACTAGTAAGGCCTTCATGTGCCTTTGTTTATAAATGAATTAAATTGAATTAAACCTACGCAAGCGCGGCTTAACCATAAGATCGATCCAAGCAGCTGTTATTTCTCAGCTACGACCTCAACCACCATTTTCTTCTACCATATTTATAACGATTTTATTAAGAATAAGTTATAAAGATCATCATCATCATCATCAGGCTATATTAGTCCACTGCTGGACATAGCCCTCCCCTAATGAGTTATAAAGATACTATTGCTAAATGCCTTACATTATTTTTTATGCACAGGTCATTTCTGTTGTCTGCGGTCAACTATCGACTTCGGGAAGAATCTATTCATTAACAAAATATAATTTATTACGTACCAGAGAAACAAGTAGTTACAGCGCCTTTGTATAATGTATAAACGGGCGCAAGCGCGTTGTCTACTGTGGCTTTTTTCTGAAACAACGGATTTTGTCAGCACTCCGTGAAACTGGGACATTTAGCTCAGTAATAAGGCTATTGTCATATCAGGATGTTCTGTTTGATAATGAAAAGGGTACTACTACTTTTACGCAAAATAATAATGTTGATTATTCGGCTGGTATGTCAAACATTTGTAGAAATACAACGGTGTAACAATTTTAATATCCTATTTCCGGCATTTTGACATATTAACCGCATTAATTAATATTTTCATTATCATAATACGAAAATAGCCACCCATTGATAAAATAACTGAAATGAAATATTAACACAAATTGCCTAGGGTACATATAGGCCGTTGTGGTCGGTGTAAACCAAGCGTTACATTTTTCATACTTGTAACGTAACATTGTCAATGATATGACCCCATTTATACCAGGCTGCTATTAGAGCAGAGGATGCTCGACGCTGCTTCCGCCCAGTATTACGTTGCCACTTTTATAGCGATATTAATCACCATGGATCCCCTGCCTCCCTCTGCGTGGATGTACAAGGATCACAGAAGGGTATCGGAGCGTACTGAGACATGTCTAACAGTTATGGCATTGAATGGCGTTATCCGTATGACTTTGGCCTTTAGGATCTGGATGTGACCTAATTGTCCAATGTAAATTATCTATTTCAACTGTTTCACAATAGCATTTGTTAGAAAATATAATTATTATATTTTACTAAGTAGAAACCACTATGTTAAAGAAACGATTACAATATGATTTGAAAATTATCATAAAAGTACGTTAGGGAGGAATTCAATTACAAAAGATACAGTTACGGTACAGTACAGGTAGTGTATGTATCTTTTGTTAAAAAGGTATTTGTGAAATTTTAAGTATTTTATGCAACCCAGTTGTACGTAAATAACAACTTTCGGAAGCTCTACTTGAACGCAATTCTAAATTTTATAACTTTTCAATAGTGCATCTTTTGGTAAAACGGTATTTGTAAAATTTAAAGTATTTATGCAACCCAGTTGTACGTAAATAAAAATTTTCGGAAGCTCTACTTGTACGCAATTCTAAATATTATAACTTTTCAATTCAAGCTAGACTCGACATGACTGACCGTGAATGACGTGTTGTTTTTCCCACAACCCACTCAATGCGAGAATGCGAGTTCATTTTCATTGACCGTATTGAGGGGGGAATGAATGAACCAACACTATGCGAAGAACGGCGTCTCTTGTATGTAACTGACGTGCATTCACTAGGAAATCATAATAATAGAAAAGCTTGGCAGGAATTTTCGCGTACCATGAAAAGGCAAATAGTGGCGCGACTTCACTGTGCCATAGTGTCTGTTGAGCGTAGCATACATCTACTAGGCTAGCAGCGATTGTTGAAGGTACCGAAACAAATGGCTGTTCTCCACCAATGCCTAGGAATATCCGTTGCTTCATGTGTATGTAAGCTTTAAAAAAGCACTGAGCAAATTACGCAATGAACGGAGCGTGTAGACGTATAAGCAAAATCTTTTTGTACAGGGTAATGTGGGCACAGCCAGCAAGCCGCCAGGCGCCAATGCGCGGATTGCTTCCGTTGTGGGCAGACGTTTTGCGAAAGCGTATGGTTCCGGTGCGAATGGCACGCGCCGATTGCGAGACAGCCTCCGTTTTACTAGGCTCGCAGACTTTATGAGGAGATAATTCGCATTCCGTTCCAGAATATTTTCAGAACACTGTGGAACTCTAGAGTTATAATACTGTTGAGTTCTGTGGACGGAGGACGGTTGCTCGTTAACATAGCATGTTATACTCTGTATAAAAGGTCGATGTTATTTATTAATTTCTTAGTAAATACTGACGGATACTGTGTTACATTTTTTCATTTCATTATTTATTAACATTGTTTGATATATTTGTATGCTTTTGATTAAATCTGAACAATGAACAACTAACTTAACTTTTTTGTACTAAGTACCTACACCTACATTAGCTACATTGAAATGTTTGATATAAATTAATCTTCTTGTTAAGTTTAAACTTAACAAGAAGGGGAAATAATATTTTCAATTTTTAACAGGAAATAATATTTCCAATAGAATTTGAACAGGTAATTAAAAAAAAAATACGTTAAGTATAGCTAAGTCGAAATTAAAATAGTTTGCGAATTAACCATAGCCGACTGCGATAGCAACTTGCACTGAATTGCCGAGCCAGTAAAGTTGATCGAACGACTGGTGACGTAACTACTTCTACTGGGGACACATGAGCCGCGAGCAGGTACAAATATTTCAGTAGCAGCATGTTTTTGCACTGGAATACGAATCTTATACTGCTAGACATAATGTTCAATTTCAATTAACTGTTAGTACTTACAATTACGTTACCGCATTGATCGAAGACCGGTGGGCGTCTCGTATTGATGCTGCGTATGTATTCCTGCCAACGGCGAACGCATTCTGTGACGTCTCGTTGGTCGCCCCACACTCCTTGCGTATACGTGAAGTAAAGAGAACCTACTATGATGCCAGCCTGTCGAGGAGATGGTACGAACAGTAAATAGATTCAATCACTACTAATGCCGGTGAAATGTAGAGGAGGTTGCATGAAGGATTGTAAATGTTGGTAGATGACTAAATGTAAATAAGAATTAATAAAGAAAAAAAATATAGTGGAGAAGAAACCTTGATTGATACTTTATCAGTTTTAATTTTAACACTGTTAACCAGTGACGTGTTCTCGAGGTTGTGGTTGTTGTTTCCTTGACCCAACCAGAATACTCTAAAAGGACTTAGTAACTTATTGCCAAAAATATTAGACAATCCTACCTCTTACTAATGTATTACACGAAAGTTTGTATAGATGGATGGATGTATGGATGTTTGTTACTCTTTCACGCAAAAACTACTGAATGGATTTTAATGAAACTTTACAATAATGTAGCTTATATATCAGAATAACACATAGGTTACATACGATTCATAAAGATATATTGTTTATTCTATCACCACGCGAGTGAAACCGCGGGGCGGGGCGCAGCTAATTACAAAATAATGGTAACTTGTATTACATCTTTTTTTACTAAAGTTTACTTGAATACTTCATCCTGCATCGTAGATATAAATTAGGTATAAGTATGTATATCTTTTGAATACTTTTGATAGATCAGATGAATGACAAAAACGAGTGATCAAAGTAAGCTAAATAAATGAATTTTCAACCTTACGGATAAGGATTACAGCATAGCAAATCTTAATTACTACTAGGATAGCATTAAGTAAAAGAGGTAGGTTTCACCAACTTTGACGGCGTACATAAGCTTCCCGTGTACGTAGTGAGGTAAACTGGGTAAAGCAACAGTTTGGCCGCCTTTTCTTAGCTTGTACTCTTCTTTGCTGCAGACTTTGATGCAGGTTGGATTTAGCGGATGAACTGTGACAAAATATTTATAATTAAGTAAAGACTGGTTTTTAAGGATAAAAAACATTTCTAGGAAGTGGGATAATCATAAAAATATTAAAAATAGAACTGAGAATCACCATAGATATCGGAAAAAACCTGATGTCTACACGGTGATAACAATCAAATCGCTTGTGTGAGAAAGATGCTCTAATTATTCGAATTTACGTACCTAAATATATTTACAAATTTAAGCAATCAGATGCCATTTTTTATAATAATATTCAAGATATAAGAAAGTCTCGATTGCATCAATAGTTGTCTAATTAATTCAAGTGGAATATCATGACATGGTTTCCTAAAGTATTACAATTTGCAAGTAGCAGTAACCACCAACCATGAAACTCGAGAGCCTGGTTAAAGTTTGAGAGCGTTTTGGAGACGTTACATAATTTGTAATATACACCAGGGCACCATAGCAATAAGGAAGCTTGTACGTAAAATGTAGGTCAGTCACCTATTACATGGCTGTTTCATTGATGCAAAAGAGACAGAGATATTTTAATTACCATGTTACATCTCTTTCTAGCTTTTGTAGCGGGGAATATTTTTATGTTATTTGAACTTTACATTTCACCTAATCCGCGCTATAGTATCCTAGTACGTTGGACATTTCTGTTTTTTTTTGTAATGAATGTTGTTTTTGATTTCACATCATGGAGAATCGAATTACATATAGGTATTTATCTTTTAAACATTTTTGTAAAAAAGTAGTTTGATTCAGTTGGCAAAATTAAATATATAGGTAGTAAGATTATCTGTCTACTTGTTTAAAAAAAAAGATTTTTGTTATCTTCATTTACTAAACACTATTTCTAAACTTCATTTATGGAAAGAAACAAGAAAACTAAACTGCTATTTTGAAAGACATTCAAAAATCGAACACTAAGGACCCTTAATAATTGGAATTGATGATACCTATTGCTTATTCAATTAACAATTTGAATGAAGTTTAAGTTGGAAACACATTACAATTCTATTGTCCGAGCATGCAACATGGAAGTCAGTGACACGAGCCGGTCAGTGTTATCTGCGAACTAAAATAGAATTCACGTAAGATTTTATATTATGCTCGCGTGGTGGCTGACTCACTACCGTACAATGTACCGGAGTCAAGCGTCCTAGGGAGTTAGGTCTACACACAATTGCGACGATATTTTATACGTTTGAAACTGTGATTATCTAAACTTTATTTAAATGTAGGCCCTTGTAGAGGGCATTTTCGAAAATACTGACACGATGCCGATAATTCATTGAATAACGGGAACCCCGAGTGTCATAGACTACAATAAGACGGTAAAAAAGTTTGTTTGTTACCTATTTATAAAATGACGATCAAAGTGTAAAAAGTGTAGTTGAAAAACTACTTAAAACATCGCATAGTCACTAAAAGGTCTAGTGACCCCTTAATATTTCGTTGTATAAGATCAGTTTGATCGCTAAAAACATCTAGACATCTATCCAGCTCCTGTTAGAAACAATTTAACAGCTTTGTCTGTTAGTATAATACTGTTTGTTATCTAAAACTTCTTAGGACTTAGCCAGAAGGAAGTTTAGACGTGCTGACGAAATGCAGAGCAAGCACTGAGATATATTTAGTGAAGATAATAAATTATGAAGATGGTTTTCAGATGTTTATAAAAATGCATAAAATTGTTGAGGATGGAAGTTTGCAAGCTATGTAGGTTATTTCGTTACGAATTGATTGATTTTCATCAAAGCTGGTGAAGTCTGTTGAAGATTTTTTCGAACAAGGTGAAAAAGGTATGGCCTTTTTATATTAAACGTGTAGAAAGCATGAAGTTTGAATGAGGGTGGCTCTATGGAATGCTTTTCTCCTGGTACTTGACCAAGAATATTTAGACTGTTATTGTCAATCCTTTTGGACTGAGCCTTGTAATTTTTTGTGTCTTAGATAATTACAACAAGTCCTTCGTTTGAGGCAAACATATTTGTTTTTTTTTGCCATCGAAATGCTAAAGATCATGTGTTACAGTTTAATAAGGTCACCTGAACTCGCAGGACAGAACTTTTCACTCGGTGTACATTTGTCATACATCTGCATGTTTGGTTTGGGACGTAGATGTTTGGCCAAGTTAATGGTACGACAAACGTCGCACCGAACGCGTTCCTGCTTGAGGTTATCACTTCCCGTTGCAGCACTCATGGTGAATATATTATTTGAAATACTTTTAATTTACCAGTACTAATGATTTAGAAAAAGTTACAAAAATGTGGTTTTGATGTCAAAAGGTGACAGCGTAATGTTTTGTTAGGATGTTTTACTTTTTTGGTCCCATACTGCCAGTCTTGTTTGTAGAAGGGTTTCAAAGTAAAGCTTCTTTGGACGATTAGAAGGAAACTTTAGCGCTGCATTATTGAAAAAAAAAACGCAACAACTAAATGTTCTAGCATTTATGGTTCCAGCAAAAGAAAAATAAACGATAATTATCGGTGGTTCCTTCCCACCGTCGGACATAGTTGATGGTCACCTGTCGTCCGAGCGAAAGGTAAGGGTAAGAGTGGGTTGGGTATACGTCATAATAACTGTCTGGTGGTTTGGGAAACTGCTTTTAATAGTTGCCCAACTGATTATGATTATTTTCAGAATAAAAATACGTGGGTTCCTTTACAATTTATCAAATATAGCGTCTAGTGGGAGTTTTCCACCACACAATGTGTTTGACAGTGGAGAAGTTAGACTTAATTTTGTTATTCATAACTTGGTTATCTGAAATCTGCCACCAATTATTCCAACCGTACCATTTAGTACGATACTTCTATTGATAGTTTCATCCTCACTAATATTATAAAAGCGAAAGTGAGTTTGTTTGTTTGTTACGACTTCACGCCTAAATGGCCGAACCGATTTTGATGAATTTTGTTACAGAGATAGTTGGGACCCTGGAGACGGACGTAGGCCTTTATAATATTAGTAAGGATGAATTTAAAAAAAAATGTGAGAAAAGGGAGAGAAAGAGGAAAGAAAAGAGGAGAGAAAAATATAAATCTAATGATGTAGGTATGTCTGATGTTAATGGGATCTTGGTCCATGATGACGTTTGGTCAGTAAAGACTTTGTTATACGCAATTTTTTATGCTGAAGCTTCAAAGCACCTAATGTTGACTTCTAAGGCACTACCAAAAAGCAGAGGGGCCTGCCAGGGCCACTGCCTACCGGGGTTGTTGAGAGTTATTCGAAAGAGATACCTGCACCGGAACATAAAAGGCAAAAGAATGAACATCCCATCCATGTTCATTCTTTTGCCCTTTTTGTTCCGGTGCAGGTATCTCCTTAGTCAGTAAAAGTCTGATATATGCGTCAGAAGTTATTTGATGATTTCCGAACCGCAAAAAAAGGCACTAGGTACCAAAATTATCACCGACTTTGTTTGAATATAAAACTCCGGCCTGAATCTGTTTTCCGAACTGTTAATTTCGTTAATTTAATGTTAATTTCGTTGTGCATATTGAATCTTAAGCACACGTCGCATTGTATGTTGTAACTAATTGTTTTTATAAAATGTGGATAATGTCGTTGGTTGGTCATTTACTTATCTTATAGCTGTAATTTTGTGCAATACTGTAATGTGTAACCGTTTGTTTTCCCAAATAAATAAAAATAAAATAAAAAATAACTGTGTGGCACAAAGCAAAGGATTTGCCCTCTTTTGTGGCTTATTTCCTAGTCTTGAATGACGTTTTCATTCACCATGTTGTACATAGAGTTAAAAAAAGCGTGTGATGTACTAGTTCACAACAGCATGGCGGAGATTCGTCATTTTTTAATGCTTACCTACCGCCTACGATGGTAGGTATCTAAATATACAATTGCAGATTTTGACTACAAAAAGATGAATACAGTTATTTGTTAATTGTTTGTATTGAATACAAATAGGTATGCAATAAATCTTCATGTCTGGTATATTTTTTTTTTGGAAATGTTCACTAGGTGATAACCGCGACTTCGTTCGTACGCCTTAAGTTCCGCGAATTGCTTAGCCCAACGACAATACGGGCCTAGCCTTATAGCTGTTCTAATGTATGTACGCCATGACAGTTGTTCAAAAAGTTGAGGAATATGACAAAATACAATATTGCTCAACCCCTGAGTTATCAGTGTTATAATATTTTCTTTTCCAAATTGAAATCCTTGCCAAATTTCATGACGTTCCGATTAGATTTGTGAAAAGGTAACAAACAAGCAGAGTTACTTTCACATTCATAATATACTTAATATGTAAAATTAACATATTATAAATGACCTAATATATTAAATTAGTAGATATGTATTCTAATACTTACGTTGTCTTGTTGTGTTAGGTCCAAGAAATGTGTAATAAATTAAATAAATTTAGTGAACAATAAAATAAAACACACAAACACGTAAATTGACGTTGGTCATGGCTACTGAGATTAAAATATAATATGTTTGATCTATATTGCAGACTTGCACAATGTAATTCAAAGCATAATTTATTATTGTAAGTACTTTTCCGTTTGTTTTTATTTTGTACTGCTGCGCTTCGCGGTGTTACCGGTAGTGAAAAAATCATTTTCGCGGTGTTACCGGCAGTGAAAAAACCATTTTGAGTTATTTGATCATCTCACGGAAACAAAGCATTTTTCCGGGATAAATTGGCTATGTCTAGCCTATTTGTTAATCCAGGGTATTAAGCTATCATACCAAATATCATCCTAATTTGGGCGTGAAGGAGTAACAAACATACACACAGAAATATTAAACTTTCGCCTTTATAATACACTAGCTTTAGCCCGCGGCTTCGCTCGCGTTAAGTTCGGGGTAACACACACTTCCCCTGATTTACAGGTACCTGCTACCTGTAGTTTTGCTCTTGCGCCTGATTTATTGTAATAGCAAAGCTAAGTATTCCCTTTTCTCCCTCATTTCTCCCTTTTATTAAAAAAAATAGCCTTTGTCCGTCTCCAGGGTCCCAACTATCTCTGTACCAATATTCATCAAAGTCGGTTTAGCCATGTAGGCGTGAAGACGTAACAAACAAACAAAAGTCACTTTCGCTTTTATAATATTTGTAAGGATTCTTCACTGACTCGATTTATTCTTCCTCTTATTGTTTTATATCCGCCAAAATAAGTCAGAAAAGTTTTCAATTCATCATAAAGGTAAGCAGAACGTATACTGTAATCTGCACACACTATATGTACTTACATATAGTATATACTCCCACATTTGTCGGTTAGGTACAAGCCCCACTTTATGAATGCTATCAGTCTGCAAACGGATCGTTGCTACATTGCACATGCCATTTTGTTTGGCTGGTAAACGCAATATATATAATTGTATTTAAATATAATATTTAAAAAAAATACTATTGTAATATTAAGCATTTTTAAATCATCGACATTAGTCCACTGCTGGACGTAGCCTTTCCAATCATACATCATTTAACTTTTATCTCAGGTTCTCTCCCTCATTTTGTTATTTCCAATCTCGTTAGATTGGTGATCCACCTTGTGTGCCCTAGATAACATCCCTTCGTCTCAAGAACGGCTGTCGGGTTATCGGCTCCACGGCTTTCTATAGCTGTTCTACTGTTTCTTAAGCTTACTTCCTTTATCAGCTATGTCGATTATTTATAGTTCACATGCTAAGCGCCTGCTTAGGTAAGCGCCTGCTAAAAACCTCATCACCCGAAGCTTTGCGCATTTGCTACTTGACTTCGAAGTATGTCTTTTAACAGACTCTGTCTTCAACTCAAAGGCCTTATTGAACAGCTAGTAGTACAATGAAGGAAATATGAAGTTAATTAAAAGAATCAATATGGAGTGGTGAGGTCTCATCGTCGGCGGTCATGCGCGGATGTGATAAGCCAGCCCACGCGGTGCTTCCGGTATGTGTCTGTGTTGCGCAAACGATTGTATATACTTCCTTATGCTGCTATTATAGATAACGGTGTGTTGCGAAATTTTGCCAAAATTCGCCTATGATACCAGCCTATAGCACGTGATATGAAGCGTGAGCTCCACGTTACTAGATGTCCCTCCCTTCGCGTTGCTGCCCTAGTGCCCACGCGATTTTCGGTGTAACTGATAAGGTTTTTTTTTCTGCGAAAAACTGTTATGCTATACCTATTTTCGTCCTGAGAGATCACTGGAGTTATGAATGTTTTATATGCTAAAGTAGGTAACGCTTATGACTGAACGGATTTCTATATTTAGCACGCAGGTAGACTATGACCGGGTTTAAACAGTGGTATATCTAATAGAACACCCATATTTCGACTGTTTTGTTTAATTCTCATGTAAGCAAGCCTATCAACCAATTTCAATCTCTGTGGCCACTACTGAGATATTTCAGATGGAAAACCAAAAAAACTTTGCTCGGCCTCGGAATCGAAGCCAAGTCCTCAGACTCAGCAGCGCTTGCCAGCACTATTCGAACGAGGTACTTATAATTTTAATGATGGCAATACAAACCTGAAGGAATATTTTCTGACATCCGAGACTGCAAAGGCAAACATAGCAGTATGTTGTGAAGGCGCTTCAGTTTTTAATTTATTATTGGTTGTACACACGGCGACCAAAATAAATTCAAAATAAATTTATGCGGATCTCTTATGGTAAGAGAAATGTATATAAAGCAAGGCCATGTCTGACTGGCGATGTATAGCTAGTTGTGTCGCTGTGTGTACTTGGTACGCATGGTCTTACAGTTTTTTTTTTTTCACCATCCTTAGTAAACGAATAAGTTCAGACCTTGTGTTGGGATGAGCTCGACCTTGTGTTGGGATGAGCTCGACACAAAATCATCTTCTTACCTTTGTCTCATATAACCTATTTGGTGTCAGCCCAACACAATTTGTTTCTTCTATTCTCCCCTGACAACTGCCACGCTATCATTTACTCCTTTTTCTTCATATCACTTCTCACACAATCCATCTATATTTGCTTTGGTTTTCTTCTCCCTCTTCAGCATTTAGCTTTTAGCTAAACGTGTTGTATCCCTCCTCGTCACATGTCCATATAAAGACAGACGACTCCCTCCCATGAGTTTTTTTTTTCTAAAAACATACTAAAAATGGTCCGCACTAGGCTACGAAGACCCTGCCAAGGTTGCGGGTTGTTCGAAAGAGATACCGCGGCCCCGGAACAGAAAGGCCAATAGAAGGAACAATACGGGTTGTTCGAGAGAGATACCGTGGCCCCGATACATAAAGGGCAATAGAAGGAACATGGGTGGGTTTTAGTCAGTACAAGTCTGACATTCGCCCCGCTTCGCAAAAAATAGCCTCGCCTCGCCTCCTATTAAACGTTTCTTTAAAAAATGAAAACCTTATGTTGGTGTAGCATGAAGCCCGCGCCTTAGACGTGGAGTTGCGGACACCAGCCCGTTATACACTACAATACAATACATGGTATGAGGTATATATGTTACTGTAAAAGCCCGAACTATGGTAACTCCTAAGATTTTCCAGTAAAACCTAAGATTTACCGATCATGAATGGTAAATGTCCATATAAGTTTGGGATTCGAACTTTTACCATCATTTACTTGGTAAATCTTAGGATTTACATTAAAGGAACGGTAAATGTCGAATAAAATCGGGTCCACCCTTTATAGCAGAACTTTTTATGTCATAATTTTATTTTGCATAACAACGGATAGCATAAACTTCATTTCGCAGAACATTGTTTGGCAGACACTCATTTAACATACATTCAAAACTCATAATTTTGTAAGTCAGAATTATCTCAGAATTGGCAGAATTGTCATATCGCAGAAAGTTTATAGTTAGAATCATCTTTGTCATTATTTGTTGTCATTTATTTTAATTACTTATTTCTTGGAAATAATGTCATTTAATTCAACAAGTAATTATCCTAATCTAAATAGTTCAGTTCTGAGTAACCTACTGTAAACAATCTCTTTTTTCTGTTAATGCAAGTCGTTTCTGCCACTCGCCGGCCGCTGCCGCGGCACAGCTCGCTACGCTCGCTGGGCTCGTGCGTAGGGGGTCACAGTTTTAACCTAACCTAACCTACCCATTTCTTTTTTTAAAGGAATTAACCTAATCTAAATAGTTGAGTTCCGGGTAACCTACTAAAAACAATATCTTTTTTTCTATATTATTCCCAAAAAATCTTATTTTTGCCTTAATATTTTTTGTATAATTGTAACTCATTGTATATTACATATCTGTGTCTGTGTAAATATTGGAAACTCAAAATAAATAACAAACATGGTAAATAACCCGTTTTAACCGTTTAAAGACTTATATGCCTTTTAAAATTATTGTTAATAAAATTCTGCCATCTGTATAATATGAAAAGTGAAATTATACCAAATAATCATCGCTCTAAATGAACATTATGCTAAACGATATAATGCTAAATTTGAACTTTGCCAATCGTAATTATACTAAATTTCATTCTGCCATCTTAAAAGTATGCCATTGTAAATTCGGAGTTTTAAACAACCAAACGATAATTATATCAAATAATTTTTACGCCTTATTATTCCTAAAACCAACATTTACCAGCCCACATTGGTAAAACCTAACATGTACTGAATTGGAATGGCAAAAGTCCGAAAAACTCGTCCCTTTATAATAAATACTTACATTTAGCAACTCATGTCGGTAAATCTTAGGTTTTACTGGAAAATCTTAAGATTTACCGTAGTTCGAGCTTTTACAGTAACATATACACCTCTGCCATACTCATCCGGCGTCAAATGCAGGAGATATGTAATGTATGTTTGTAATTTCAGTCACTGGTGCATCTTTAGGACTTTCCAGTACCTAAATGTTCATTTCTAATTTAATCATCTCGCATTCTTCTCAGCAAACCCTTTACTTTGATACTCTTAAGGCCCCTACACACAGTGCCGGCGGCAGGGCCGCCGGCTTTGCCACACAAAGGAGCCACCGGCATGGCCGCGGGTTGTGCCAGCGGGTTACGCGGCTTGCCGCGGCTTGCCGCGTCATTTCGTTCCTGGCATTCGAGCGGTAGTGGTGTGCGGTTTGTTTGTAGGTATTCAAGAAATTAAAATGTCGTTTCACTGGGACGACGAAACAGTGTTGCTATTAACGCACCCAAAACCTTCTCGTCCTTTTGTATTTTTTTCTTATTAAAATAAAAATTATAACTGCGGTGGCAGTGCTGATGATTTCCTTATTCATTGTAACCAACCATAAAATTTGCACTTCACTAGCGTTCTATGTCACTGTCACAACCGGAATGATGCCTGGCGGCTTGTGCCGGCGGCTTGTTTTGCCGGCGGCATAGCCGCTCGGCATAAACCCGGCGGCACTGCCACCGGCACTGTGTGTAGTAGCCTTTATCGTGGGAATGCATAAAAAATAACTAGACCGCCATCTTTGGGAATCCGCCATATTGGATTTTGAATAATGGAATGGGATACCGGGAAGTGGGTCAAATTTGACAGCTTGAGTTTCAGTTGAAATTCAGTAGATTGTTTTAAAATAAATGTTGGGTATAAAGTCCATAGCCAATTTGATAAAGGTTTGGTGGTTTCATGACACATAACACGACATTGTCAAAATTATTTTGTAGATATCAACAATGTACCTAATTTTAATGGTTTTTTATTTATTTTATCACATGTTAAATCATACCTAATTGATTTACACATGATGGAACTCAATGTAGGTTTTATTAATCACCATTTTGTTACTACCTCCAAATACTAATATGAGTAATATTTTATTCAACAGTTTAATAAAACCGGGCACCTGCGAGTTGTACTCACACAGCAAAAGGTCCGTACAATCTTGTCGATATGTAAATAGTTGGTTTATCACGGGAATTGGGTCTAGAGAGATTCTCTAAGATTTTTCCCTATTTTCCGATTATGTTGTAATCTTCACATTTTTTTTTAAATTAATATGAAGTCTTTGAAACATGGTAATATTTGGGATTTGAGCAGGGCCGTCTTTCACCTATTAGGGGCCCTGGGCACATTAGGATAATGGGGCCCCTATGACCATAGTAATAAAGCACTCTTTTGCTAGAATAAACAATGAACGTAGATGTGCAAAATTTTAGCTTTATTTTTATTTTGTTACATTAGATATTTTTATAATGAATAGATAATGTAATGTAATTCACTCTAAACAACCAGCATCCACGATGAGTCCTTATAAAAGTATCTATGCTGATTGAAGCGGTACCTATCTAGATTTGAATTGAGCAAAATCGTTCATCACATCTTCAAAATCTATGTTTTTGAGCCTCCTTCTGCGAAGCAGTCATGCTTGCAAAGGAGGTGGCCGGGCGTTTGAGGGAGAGAACCTCAAACGAACCCAGCCGCCGCGGGAGACGCCCCGGGCATCGGGTGCTGCGAGACGACTCGCGGCCACCGTAGACGCGGGCCTGTGGAAGGTGAGCAATGGGTTGCTCACAGTCCGTCCGTCTAATGACGACAGGCCGTGTCGACGGCGCGTTAGTGTTTCACGCGCGCCTCAAAGAAATGTCAGTAAAGCAGAGGGGCCTGCCAGAGCCACCACTGGCATTTTTTCTTTTCTCAATTATTTTGATAGTGATAACAAATATTTATAGATCTTGCAATTCTTCAAATTGACCATAGTCGGTGCGCATTTGTTAAGACTGATTTTCAGGCGCGTAGAGTAGCTATCGGTTTTCGTTTGATAATGGAGTAGGGACTAAACTAGGGGGCCCCAATCCATCGCGGGGCCCTGGGCACGTGCCCAGTGTGCCCAGTGGGAAAGAGGGGCCTGGATTTGAGCAGTTTTTTTTAAACGTTGCTCCACACTAGGAATTTCTCCTGTATCGTGTTTGCGTTTACAAACATTTAAACTCACATTACACAAATAGCCAGACAACTATCTGCAGGTCATACAAATATTTGTTCCGTGCGGGAATCGAACCCGCGACACGCAGCGCAGCAGTCGATCGCTCAGCCACTGCGCCAACCGTGCCGTCGTGTTTATTTTGTGATATTCTGTTGATACACCCAATCAAATTTTTTTAATAAATATTAAGCCTTAAAAAAAAGCACCTTCTTGGTCTAAAAAAAATTACAGCCGGCTATAGGGATTTGAGCATTTGTTTATTGCTTAATGTGAGGAAACATAAAAATTAAAGTTACCATAACACAAGCTCTGCTTAGCTTGGGATCAGATAGCCGTGTGTGAGTTGTCGCAAGATATTTATTTATTTATTTAAAGTCCTTGTAAATATATACATTGCATGTTGAAACTAAAAGTAGTGCAATAAGATCCAGTTTTCGAGGAAGTGTATTGAAAATTAAGTTTGTAATCACAATTTCGTTGGCGATGTTACTACGTTATCTACGGTTTTCCTTTACTTATGCTTTATGACCTTGCTTCTTGCAACATTTCAAGATACATGGTCAAGGGGAAGTACCCTATAGGTACCGGATACATTTGAGAATTTCAAAATTTGCGACATAAACGGCCTAGGTATCTGAAGATTGAGTTGCCTAAGAAGTTAGACTTTTTCAGTGCTCCAAAGGGGTTCAGATCCGATCAGACATTAATTTCAGCTTGATACCTCCATGCGTTCCTGAGAAAATAAAACGGACTGGACCGACGGACAGATAGGCAAACAATAAAGTGATCATAGAAGCAGAACTCTTCTATGTCATTCGGTTGTACGGAACCCAAAAAAAAATATGAAAAGCCGACCTATACAATGTGTTCGGTCATGGACTAGCGATATTCTAGATACTTATGTAAAGAGTGTTTTAATACACTATTACGATACACACTTGGGTCTAATTCACTTCCTCGCTTTTTGGCAGCCATTTTAAGATATTCTCTATGCGTGTACAAAAAATAATCATATCTCTCAATAATCATAGTCTCAAGTTTTGGTCTTACTGAGACGAAAACAAAATTATAGTCCAAGAAAATATGCAAATCAACAAAAGTTTTGTTAACTCTTCTTTGGGCAAAAAAAATGGTAGTTTTTTTTAATCAATAAATTTGAGTACTAGAATGTTTGTTAGGTATATAAGTACATAGAATATCGCTAGTCCGTGACCGGACACATTGTATTGTAACAGTTTTACACAAGCTACCTACAGGATTCTGGCTGACACATGCATAACATCACGCGTGTAATGTTCCAATCGTTTGTCTGATGTGTACCTAATCGTACACCCACATTTCCATTTTTAAGTTCCATGTTATAGGGAGCGAGCGTATTGCCATCAAACGGGCACAAATCCAGATTCCGTGGTTGGTACTGAGAAATGTCTGATGGAAACGACTTGAGAATCAAACCTTATACTCAGTAGTCGAACTTGTGACTCCTAGACCGACGAGGCTCTCCAGTCGTGGGTTCTGGCTGATGCTATTGAAATATTTTGGTTCCTGCATTGTTCCTCCTTCTCTACATTGTCCATGCAGTCACGAGATTCCTTCACCGCCATTCAATCTTTCAGTTAGATTTTTTCAACGTTCCAACGGATTACAGACCTAGGTTTGACCGCATGTCCAATCGAAAAACAAAGCGGTCTTCTAAGGGTTCAAGGGGATGAATGAAGAATGAATGAACATGCCATTTTAGACCCCCTGGTCTACATTGTTTATGAATTGTTCACTGTCTGTGATAAGAGTGACGATTTGAAACTAAGTATATTAACCACGAAACCTCATTCAGTCATTATTGCATTCATTTTCATTGGTCTGGTACTTCGTAAGGGTGAGGTACATAGTAGCATGCGTGTATGACCAGAAGCCTTGTATCGAGTACGCGGTGTTAACGTAAAGTTCTGCTTACCTACCCCTTAAGCAAATATATTTCAGACTGTTTTATTCAACTGCTGGGAAAAGTGGGAAAAAGTAGTCCAGTCCTCTTAATATTTAGGTAGAGTGGTCTGCGGTGGCGTAGTCTTGCCTATGGGCAACAAGCTCGTACCGCCATCGGCGCCTCAGCCAGTTGCGATGACCTTGAATGATTCCCGGCACCCACACTCAAAACAAAAATAAAATTACTATATGTGACGCCACTTTTAATCTAGACTTTAGAGGAAGTTTATAATGACACCAACATTATCAACTGCTTTGAAATACTTGATTGCCTATTCATTTAATTCAGTATTGCGTTGTTTTTAAATCCTACGTACAGTAATACGACTTACGCGATAGGTGGGTCCGAGCGATTGCCGCGTAAGTCGAATTCGCGTAAGTCGGGGTTCAACTTTGCATATAAATACATAATATGTGTTTTTCTTTTCTTGTTAGGCTCAAATGACTCATTTTTCGTTTTTTTTAGATGACATAATTAGATATTATAAGTAAAACGCACTGTGCACGTAAAACAGTTCCACTCGGAATACGTTTAAACCTGTCGCAAACTGAACACTGAGAGGGCGGAGCGAGTAGGGCCGATGCGCTCGGCAATCAAAATGAAAAACCGCGTATCTCCGAATTCGCGTAAAACGGGGTAGCATAAGTCCTTAAAATTTACAATACGGTTATGAATACGGTACGATTTGCGAGAATTGCAAGGTACAGCTACGGCTACGCCACTGCTACGATTTGCGTAGTACGCCTACGAGATTGGCACAGATTCGCTATGTCTACCGCTAGAGAATCGCTACGGGTACGCTGTGTAATCCAATATGTGTTACAGCCAAAATGGTTAATCAGCCAAAACTACAATTGGTCGCTTAAAACTATTTTAACAATAACTAACATTTTACTAGAAACTTATAAAGTTGTTAGCGTTATTACTCTTTTAAAGAAGCATCGTGTTGTGAAATGAATCAAGATATTTTTAGAACAGAAATTTGTGTCTATTAAACACATATTATCAGTTAATAAGGGTTTTGACTGACAGCATGCAGCAGTCAAAAATGGTTTGGCCCTATTAATAGGTTTGACTATAACATTTTGCAATCGTGGAAAATTATTTCTTACTAGAAATTTTTGTTGAACTAATATTAATTGAAAGGCGCGTACATTGTGTACTTTCAGTAACAATTATCTCTTCCTACTAAATAGCATCTTCCTGAAATTCTTATCTCCTGAAATATTCGCTTGGTTATAACATAGTTATGACTTTCTTATGAATCTACGAAATGTGGATGTACCATTAGGTACACCCCCGTTGCCGGGGTTGCGGGTTGTTCGAAAGAAATACCGCGAACCCGGAACATAAAGGGCAATGGAAGGAACATGGGTGTGTTTTAATGTCAGTACAAGTCTAACACTCCTCTCCGTACCGCCCAGAGCGGGGAAAGTTATTTGATAATTTCCCACCCCAAAAAAAAGGTACTGTACCTTTTTTTTTGGGGTGGGAAATTATCAAATAACTTTAATCGCGCCTGTAATTCCCGAGGAGTTAAGCAGGGGTGTCACACCCCTGCTTAACTCCTCGGGAATTACAGGCGCGATGTTATATTATTTGTCCAACTATACCTACTTGTACTTAATTCTAGTTTAGTAAATTTTCCTTATCTTACTAATATGATAAAAACGAAAGTTAATATGTATATAGAGACATCCAGATGGATGAGAAATTGAGAAAACGAAATGATGAAATTTCTAACAGGTAGGTAGTGCATAACCGGGATTATCATATAGGCGATTGGTGGACATTAGCAATTGAAAGCATTGAAGAGATATTGTTTGACCATTTTTTTAGCTAAGTTAGTTTGCTTAGGTTATTGTTTGTTTATATTTTTTGTAGTATTTTATTATGTATTACAAGTAAACATGTATAGGCTACGTTTAAACCAATTACAATGTTTTCATGGGATATATTGTAAAGTGGGCAAAGCTGCGCGCACCAGCTAGTAAGTCAATCAAATAACGCTGAGTGCTAACGCCATCATAAAGTCACAAACCATTTCTTTAACCCTCGTTTGCAAAGTAAAACGTGATTATTATTTGTTCGCAAAAGCTCCCATTGTTTTACTTGAAAAGGCAAAGCAAGAACTTGGAAGTTCGCGCCAAAGCCCGATGTTCCATTGAGAAGCTTCATGAATGGCGGGCGTGGTGGGGGCTGAGAGGATGCGCAAGCGCCGACAGACACTCTGCTCGTCGGAGGCTGCGTCACACGCACTCCAGTGAAACCCACCAGTCACTTCATTGTCCGCGCGCCTGCGCAAACGCGCGCAGTTCGGCGGGAATTTTAAAATATTACTTTTTTATTTGGAACATTTTTTTTTATTATTTAGTGCCTGAGTTTTAGTGTTCAGTGTTGTTGAACTACGTGAATATTGGGCATGCTGGTGTAAAGATGACGGCTTTTAACTTCAGGTAGGTTTATTTTTAAACTAAATATTTGACTTTAAAACGGATCACATTTAATTTGAAGACGTCGACGCAATTAATTTCGACTCAGTATTTTTTTTAAAGTTCATTTTAAAGGCTAAACGGTACTACACTGATTATTTTTTTTTAATTCATCTTTTTCAAAAATGGGGCATACAGTTCTCTATTTAATGTCGACCAACATTAAAAAATATGAGCAAAGAAGATAACCAATTTTATTTTCACTCTGCTAATATTTATTTAAATAACCCCGGGGTTCTGGGATCTGTACCAGCATATTCCGATTGGAAATATAAAAATATTATTTTAAGTTTTTTTTTATGTCATTGATGACTTCTCGGCAAAAGCCTAATCTGCCAAAAGGCATAGACAATGATTTTAATGGAATGGGTGAATTTCTTTCACGGTTTCATTTTCATGCACTTGTAACAAACTGAGATAATTTGAGGAACTATACTGGTTGGTATTGAAAGACTAAAAGCCTTCGTCCAAATAGTCGGAATATCAAAAGCCTACGAACAGTATTATCAAATTTATTGACGTTATAATATTTTGCCGGCCGGCAATCATGTTGGACTCAAAATATCACTCATGCGCAGGACTCACGCGCAGCGGATATTGATTGCGTTTAACAGTAGACTAGGCGTCAGCAGATAACAACTATAATATTTTAATTTCAGAACGAAATATGTTTGTATAATTATTGTATTTTTAATAATTATGTAGAGTATATTAATTGAAATAGGTTAGTATATTTATTCAAGGGTTTTTTTACGACCTTAAAGGAAGATACAGACTAACTATTGAGATTGGGGCTCGCTTGAACATCTTTTGAATATAATTGTACCTGCTTATAATATATAAGCTGGTTATTAAACAATTTTCTATTTCTATTTTATTAATTCAAATTCAGACAAAGTTTTTTTTTATTCTGTACGGTGAATGAGGAATGACACTATAAAACTAAAATTCGCACTTACCAACAAGAAAACTATACAACACGCATACCAAATACTTTCACAAAGATTAACTACCTACGTTAATAGTTTCCAAAATAATTACCCATTTGGCAACGCTAACGAAAATAACTTAAAAAATAACCTAACTAAAATACGTGTGTAATTTGGTCAAATTGCTAAGTGGCGTCGTTTTCTGCGTATGCGCATCGATCAGAATCACATGCAAATCGTGCGCACACTTCATGTCTTGTCAGTAGTGGCGAGGTATAAGGGAAGGGACGGGAGGGGTGTAGGGTCAGCACGTGTTGATAAAAAAAAATCTTAAGGACTTGAAGTATTTGTAGAAAAAAAAACAGAAAAAAACCGGCCAAGTGCGAGTCGGACTGGCACACGAAGGGTTAAATACCATTATTTATAAAAAACGGTATATATAGTATTTGTTGTTATAATGGCAACAGAAATATATCATCTGTGGCAATTTCAACTTCTAACTATCACGGTTTATGAGATACAGCTAGGTCGGACAGACGGATGGACAGCGGAGTCTTAGTAATAAACAGTGTCCCGACTTCCGTACAAAGATTAAAAACCCTTTGTACTTAACGATTTAAGCGACTGGAAAAAAAGTTTCCTAACCCTAAAATAGCATTTCATATTGTCAGTTAGACCAAAGGTTTGCTAGAATGATGGCACCATCATGAAGAAGAATTTCCTATAGTAATGCTAATTTCTTTTGGATATACGAGTATAAAACTTTGCTAATGAAATACAGCACATGCATTGAATTTAGAAAATATACGTCCCTACATGGATATGTTCATTATTTTATGATTCCTTGTATTTAGCACTTACAGTCATTTCGTAACAGAGATTTCTGCTAACATTAGTTAGTTCAAAGGCTACGGTTCCTAGGTTTTTGTCTAACTTCATCTACACTACACTGTTGGACGTTTATAGGGAAATACTATCTGAATTCCAGCAAGATAGTTTTCAGAAGTTTTTAGTAGTTATATGTTTCAGCCGTTTGGGGTTGATCATGGGTCCGAGTGCCCACCTCATATTTTGGCATATCACCAAAATATTAGATGGTTGGTCGACTCTCCACAAGAGCAGTGGGCTGGTCTTTTTTGGCCAAAGAAACAGCATTGCCTTCCAACCTTGCAAAATGCTGCCAGCCTTCTGGGTACTGTTCCTATTGACAGCAATGTAGTTTGTTACATTACATTTTTGTCACCCTATAGTTCTATTCTCATTTTGAAAAGTTTTTGAAATATAACTATTCCAATTCGCGGATGCCTGATTGTTGAGTTGTTTTTTTCATCTGTGTTGCCTCTTGTCATCTTCGAGGGTTTAACGTTTTTTACATTTCATCAACATTAATTCCTCGAATTTGAGATTATCACTTTTTACAACCTATCTAATCTTAATAAAGCCATCATTTCAAGTTAACACCTGATAAGGTCCCAAACCCCGCGGCAACCCTAACCTTGTAAGTCGTAAATCCAGTCGCACACGAACCCGACCCCGACCAAAAAATATATTAAAAAAACAACTGAAGATTAAAACTAAAGACTATTGTTCCTTTTATACAAGATCCCGGCGATTCGAGAGGAGAAATTCTCCGTCCCTTCATGCATAAATTCATTGTCGGTTTCGTGGCAGAGGCCCGTATAATTAAACCCTTAGAAGATTTAGATAACGGCAGAAAAGCCTTTCTTTTCTAAACAATTCAATAACAATACTATTGCGTTAAAATAGAGTTTCATTTCCTTTAAACATGTGAGGTAAGATTTTAAAGTTTTTGCAAACAGTAGCGTTAGGATTGCGCACGCGATTTCTTTGAAATTTCGCTTTCGTTTTCGTGTTTGTTTTTGCTCTTATGTCCCGTTTGGTAATTTTCTTTTAAGCTCATTGTGTTTGTTGAAGGCTATGTTTAGCTTTTGAATCTATGGTTGAACAATCTAAGCTTATATTCGGTAAGTTACAAAGAATGTTGGCAAAGAAAGCGATTGTTTTCGAGTTTTGATTGATATCCGCCGCTTGGATACAAGTTGGGATGATGTTAAGTATTCGTGTTTACTTGAATCATTTTATTTCCTCTCGTGTTAATCTGATCTTTGTTTTGGTATCTTCCGCTGTGTTATCTTAAACGAGTCTGAGATTTGTTTAAAGTTTCTCAAAACTTAACACCACACACTATTATACTACTAATAAATCTAAATACAGTACTGTTTCTCCTCTTTTAAATCCATCCAAAGGTTGTCTTGAAAAGATCGCTTTTAGCGATAAGACCGCCCATTGTGTCGCCCTATTTATAAGTTTGTCTAGTGTTATTCTTGTTACTTGTATGGTGTACATAATAAAAAATATTCTATCTATCTAAATACTATTACGATATGACGATAGACTAAATGTATTTAGCGGTGATGCTGGAGATTTGGTAAAGCGAATCATATTCAAAACACTTAAATATGATGGTTAGTTTCGAACTAAGAGAGTTCAAAGAACCAATTTATCGTCGACGTAAGATATAGAACAATGAACGTAGGTAAGAAACAGAAAGACAATAAGCTATCAGCTCCTATTCTATCGACTATAAAATTTAGAAGTTTTGGTCAAAATGGGTCACCCATAAATACACACGTCAACATCGGCGACATTCGCTTACTATTGTACATTTCGTAACGGTTTGAGGCGAGTTACATAAACCTACAAACATAGGTATTATTTACAGGTAGTGAAATAGGTAAATGTAAGTACTAGATGTTTCTATGGCTTGTGGTGTATTTATTTGGCATCCATTGCAGTTGCAATCATCATCTGCTTAGCCGTTTCGTAACTATATGACTGACTAGTTGAAAACTAATATTTTATATGGAGCGACTGTCTATCTGACATCCACAAACCAGTAAGTACTGGGAAGATGGTTGCCCTGGTTGTCAATTTTTTGGACCACTGTAACGACTGTCAAAATCAACCAATGTCAGCTATGCTAGTAATGGGACTAACGGCTTAATGTGCTTTCCTAGGCACGCAGGAATTATTTTTACAGATTATCATAAATGCATCTTTATTAATCTTACTGCTATGATCCTAAGTTGTTATCTATTCATTGACTGCGGAAGTCCCTCTGACTAAAATCATAAAAGTTAAGTAATTCTTCATTTAAGTAAGCTTTTTTATCTCTAAACCAGAGTTTCTTACTGATTACTTCGGTCTTGTAGGATGGTTTTCGTCTCGCTCGATAGTCTACACATTGAATGCTATATATTAGTCCTATAAGTCCCAACCATCAGCACCCACCTAGCCTAGGTCTTAACCATATGTCAATGTGTCAATTAAAAGTTCTGACTTCCGGACAAAAGCTTTGCACGTATCGAAACTACTAACTATGTGAGAAGGACCAGAGGGAGACACGCTGCATTTTAATTGTGCACTTGGTAACATATACATACACGTTTACTAATTACTGGTAATAGGTAGAGACATTAACTTTAACATCTATTAATAGTTTATTGTATATAGAAAGTATAAGCAGTTTCAATATATTTAATGCAAGATGCAACACCAAATTCCCGCCAACAATAAAAAACATCTTGTTGAAAATCCAGTTTACCTTGTTAAAACTCGCATGTGTGAGCAAGTATTGAAAGTAAACCTAGTGCTTACAAACCTCCTGGTACGTTATGCCGTCCTGGTAATTCTAGGTACAAACGAGACACAGTCTAGACTGAGAGATCTGGTAAAGCTAGATTTTATCACGCGGCGCGTAGAGCATGAATAAAATTAGTCTAGGATGAAATGTTTTTTTTTTCTTAAATTCTTTTTTTTTTGGTAAGCGTATGCTAATTTTGAGATTGTATTTTCCACGTCATTTTTGCAGTAATTGATGCATAATTTAGTAGTAGTTTATGTAAATTAACTTCGATAAAACTACATTATCACTGGTGGTGGAGTCATTGGAATGTTTATTGTGAATATTGTGATTGTGGACCATCTGTTTTATTATTTGTTTTTAAGATATTTTTTTTGGAACTGTTCGCTTTACAACTCTAAAAGATCATGACAACAAAATTTTTAATAGACTCTTCGTACTTTAAGCAATATTAATTTGTAAATAAGACAACCTAAATAAGGTAAGTATTTTGATTTCCCCGTTGCAAGTTTTAAAAAAGAGAGGCGTAATCCGGGTGAAATCTTATACTTTTAATGCACAATGCACTAATTTATCTTACGTTTCGTCTTAATTAAAGTACTTATATTTTTAGGTAGACATTTATTTCATAGCATACCGAAGTACACGAGAATATTTCAAACAATACTCACTTTTAGACACGAACAGAACGCTAGATAAATCTCAGCAAGTAAAGTAAACATTTTAACAGGTTTATAAATAACAATATACAAGCCAGCAAGCCTAGCAGTCCATGGTTAGTCGAAATTTCAGCGAAGTCCTCTATAAATTCACGCTGTAAGTTCGTTCCTTGTATTACGCGATCAAACGGTCCTGCTTCCTTGGTAACTGAAACATGGTTCCGGGAAGCAATGAGAGAGGATCACATTCTAGTAAGAGAGAATGAAATAAATCTTGTATTTTATTTTTAACTAGCTATGCCGTGCGTTGCAATGCAATTTTTTTACCTACCTACCCTAGGTGTACCTATTTTCTACCAACCCTACTTTTTTTGCATAAGAACCCTCTTCTGACATTAACCAACAACAAAAAAGAATTAGCGAAATCGGTTCAGCTGTTCTCGACATTTGCGCTTAGGGGCCATCCATAAAGTACGTCACATGTAAAGGGGGGGGAGGGGGTCGACGAAATGTGACATGGTGTGACAAGGGGTGGGGGGTCCTAGTTTTGTGACATCACATTTCAAATTTAATAAATTGAATCGCGAAATTTGAAAGATTAAATTATTTTTTAGTTTTCTCTATAAATTAGTTATTTTTAGATGTAAAATTACAAATTTGTGACGTCACACTAGGGAGGGGGGGTCTCACAAATGTGACCACCTGTGACAAGGAGGGGGGAGGGGTCTAAAAATCATGAAATTCGTGTTACGTACTTTATGGATGACCCCTTACCAACACATTCAGAGATTCATTTTTATAAAAAAAATATTCTCCACACTAGGGATTGTTCCTCTATCGTGGATGTGTTTACAAAAATTTAAACTCACATGCACAAACAGCCAGACCCGGAACAATTATCAGCAGGTCACACAAATATTTGTTGCGTGCGAGAACCGAACCCACTACACGTAGCGCAGTAGTCAAATGCTTCGCCACTGCGCCAACCATGTAGTTTTGTTGGTTGTTACTTTTCAAGAGTGAAATTCAAGTAATCGATAACTTTCATGATATTTTGTAGGTTACATACATATATTAGAAAATAATAAAATCCATTCATGCGTAATAAAATCCATCCATTGTCGACATTAACATAAAGGGCAAACTAAGAAACATGGGTGGGATTTGACATTCGCGAAAAAAATAACAAAATATGTTCTAGTAAACGTACATACATCAAAAGCCTTTACAAAATGTAAACTTTAGAATGCATGTTCAGGTTTGCAATAAAAGCTCGCTTGCACAATGTTCGCGACGGGAAACGATTGCTTAATGATAAACTAAACTAACCTACAAATCTGATATAGCCCAGACAATGTCCCAAGTGACGGATTCGTCGTTTATACCGTGGCATTTTATGATTGCGGTTTAGGATTTTGTTATGATGTTTAATGCTCGTTTATATGTTACGTAGATACTGCACAATCATGCATGTTTAGGTATATTTACATAGTTATAAGAATAATTTGGGCTATTTACTTTGGCTACGCACAGAACGATGTTCATTTAGCCATACGGTAACTGACAAACTCAAATACTGTCTGTATTTGAGTTTGTATTAAAGAAATAAATGTTGAAGTTAGTTTATATGTACAGATGTACACTAGCAGTGCCCGCGGTTTCATCAGTGATATGTTAATCCAGGTTGTTTGTGTGCCAAATTTCATCCAAATGCGTTCAGTAGCTTTTGCGTGAAAGAGTCACAATTATCCATCCTTACATACATTCGCATTTATAACATTTGTGTAGTTATTAATATTAATATACACTTCTCAAGGATCTATCATATTTCTGAAAATCAAGTATAACAATGTTACTTCTTGATAATTTAGCTTTCTATTGGTGGAAATGGTTAAAATTGGTCCAGTAGGCGCCTATTCGACACAAACAAACAGAAATATATTTCCTCTTTATATTAATAGTTTATATGTGCTTTAATTATCATTGTAAGCTACTTTATTATTGATAAGCATTATTCACTGACCGTAAAACAATAATATTGACTTTTAAACGTAGGAGGTGCACCTAAAATGTCAAGGCCCTTCGCCTATCAAAAGTCAATGCCCCACCCGTGACAACACATTCATTGATAACTAGTACGCTAGATACACCTAGGTCAATTTATACCTCCCTGGTACTTGCAGAAACCTAAGGCAACCTGTCGACTAGTCCAAATCGGTCAAGGTTGTACTGTACCTATCAACAAGCTGTTGCTGGCTGAGGGTAACTCAACGGGATTTGAGGAACGGAATGCCGAGTAGGGCTGTCGCAATCACAACTTGTAACAGACCGAATAACAAAATTCACACATACTTAATTTAATTAATTCTAATAGAAAAATAATCCGCTTGAGAACGATGGGAATCTCATTTCTAAATGTTATTTAGTATATATTTATGATACTTGCATGCAGTTTGAATTTAGTTTTTATGCACCAATTGCATCTGAATTTTATGTCCAGTTTTGTCACAATTGAGAAGTCCATATATTAATTGAATATTTGATTGAATGGGAGTTCTTGAAAACACTCTAGTAATTTTTTTTTAATTAATTACATTTTTGAGAATTTATTTTTTTTATGCCGTAAAAAGCGTCTGCCTTTTTGTTTCTATATTTACACCTATTTAGCTAATACTAAAGTAATGTTAAAACCGCGGAAATGGATGGATGACGGTCGCACAGAGCAGAGAAGACTGGCAGAAGAAAGGGGAGCCTATACCCAATAGTGACTGAACCGGGCTGAAATTATGATCATGATGATTAAATGTTTAGTGTTAATATATTAATATTGAAAATAATATTTTACACCTCAGCAGCTGAAACAGTAGGTAGTAATGGTATTTGTAGATTTTACTGCGTGTAAACAGTGACAAAATGCGATAAAAAAAAAACTATGGTGCACAAAAGATTATTCATTATTTATTATTATTTTATTTGATAACACTAATCAATTAAAATTTAGCAAAAAATTTGACAGCCATTCTTTTAAGGATGTTGCCTGAAGATAGAAGTTATTAAATACGTTTTTTTTTTCTATCCCGTATATTAGGGCAACCATAACTTGACGAAGGGTGTGTGGCAACGCGTGGGCGTCGATATAGACGTTTATAGCATGTTTGTAAGTTCGTTAGTTTACATTATTAAACCATTACTCGCTGGAGAATGTTTGTTTCTTTGAGAATGTCGGTCAAGTGTTTCATGGGATATTCAAGGACAGAGGAAGAGGATATGAGTTCATCGTGATCCTGGTCTATATATATATATATACTTCTGTCAAGCAGAAGATAAGAAAATCGAAGCTTTTTAAAGTTTTTGGACGTGGTTCATGAATGCATCAAAACTTATATGCTTTTACGTGGCACCAGGATATTAGTTAGTTTTAGTACCACCATAAATTGCTGATGATTTTGGTAACATGTACTTTATACTTTCCACTCATATTTTAATGACAAGAGAATTTAGAAAGCTATTGAACCTGCTACGACCTTAATACTATTGAATTTTTTTTTCGGATTTTTAATCATCAAATAATTTCTCCCACACTGGGTGGCGCGGACGGGAGTTTTTTTTTTGTATTATAAATTTCGTTTAATTACCGTGTCATCAATCATATCGGATAAGATTGACGTAGTGTACCGAAAAGTTTAAGTCGATCCTAATGAAAGTCATCGTAAAATACGAAAATCTTTTGAAGTGAGTCACATAATTATGTATTCAGACCTCAACTTTCCTGAAAAACTTCACACAATAACTCCATTCCTGTATATTTGCTTTAACAATTCAGTGGGGACCAAAACGAAAATAACGCTTTAGCAAGTTCAAAATTAGCAGAAGAGCTTTGTGTTTTATCCGGCTAACTGGCATGTCGGCGTAAAGTTATATGGGCGCTGGAAACGGCGTAAACGGCGTTAACGGCCCGGGGACGACTGTTCACTTGTTTAGGAGTTCGGAGTTTAGGACACACTTCCGCGTGCGATGTTTACTCGCCAAAATGGTACTGAGAAACTAACTGCAATTTTTTTCGACTGTGATCTCTTTTTCTTGGCCCATTCTTTCTCTAGTTACCTTTTACGAAAAAATACACAAGTGACCCAACAGTTCTCACTTATGGGTTACTTGCCTCTTTTTCAAGCCCATAATATAGGCTTTAATGTCATTATGTGATATTTGTGATAACTAGTGTGTTAGGAGTTATAAAATTTCTGTATTATTCTTGAGATTTCATAACATGCAGTTAAAATAACATGAAAAAACGACTATACTTAGTTGATTATTGTGGCTTTGTTTAACAAAAGTTTTATTTAAATGGTTCAATGGATAAGATTAGGAACTTATTAAAACCGCTTTTTAATAATATGTTTTAAGTAAAACTCATTTTACATCCATTATTTGTAAGCGAACGAAATTGTGAGAATATGCAGAGAATTAACCAATAAAATCGTGCATACAAGACCCGGAATAAACTAATTATAACTTATAATTACATAACGCGCCCCACACATTGATCATCACCCGTCACATGCACTAATCGTTTCCATAATGATGTCAAAACGAAAATTCCCAATGATCATAGACGATGGGAGCGTCCTGCGTCTATGCGCAAGCGCAGCCGGGGCGCACATGTTGTCACTTTAGGGGGTGGACACATGCACTTGTTGCAAGGTTGTCAATGGTGATAGACTTGATGTCACTTCAGTTTTTGTGTAATTTTTTTGTTTAAAGAGTTAAAATTAAGTGGTTATTTCGGTTTCCTTTTTTTTTAAATACACTGTAGATTAACTTGTAGTCAAATGCTGGCCAGTGGCCCGACAAAGCCATCAACCAGACACGAAGATATAAAAATAGAGTTTTTTGTGAGGACTTTAAGTACCTACCTATTACCTAATAGTAAAACACCGAGTCATCGTGTTAGCAGCAAGACTGTATCGTAAACATAGGCTTTGCTAATGAACGGTTCTGAACAAGTTGCATCCAACCATTCCCATGACCTTTATCAGGTCATCAGCTGTCCATCTAGTAGGAGGACATGTTAGGGCTCCTCCCAGCTATAAACACTTTACTTAGGTACCATTTGAGATGCAACAAATATATAAAGTAGGAAACCTTGTTTGTTCTAAATTAGCCAGTCTTGCGATTGGCTGTATCAAAGCTTTGCTCCTTCTATAAAAAAATAATAGAAACTAATCTTAACTAGCTCAATTTTCTACTATAAAACCAATTCCAATATTTTACTTAAGCAAAATTATAATACATAATGCACATAAAAATGCTCTTATTATATTGCTCATCAGAACTATTAATTAAACAAGCGTAAAAAACAATAATTTGACAACCCTAAAGTGGTTTATCAACAATGCGCGCCAAATCACCCGCAGAGCGGCGGCGTGGTGTGCCTACGTTTGACAAGCCGCGTTCCATTTTACGACAATATTCACGAGTCTTCCGTGCAATTGGCTCTCATAGACTACAGCCAATCTCCTAACGGTTACTGCCCGCCTAGTACTTTCGTAGACGTTTCGGTGATTTTGGCGACTTTAACGCTTTCTTTTAAAATGTGTGAGGGGAAGGATGGGAGACAAGATAAACATCATTCTTCTTTTATGTAGGGCAGGGGCTTTTTTTTTTTTTCAAGGTCAGCCTAAACTTGCTTATGTTTTAGTATTTTTGAAACAGAAGGTCGTATTTAATTAAAAAGTCAAAATCGACGCAGTTTTTTGCAGAAATTAAGTATTTTGCTAGTAGGTGATATGCCAAACTGTAAAATAAAATGGGTATGTTCAAACTAAAAAGTTAACCTGCTTCGTTATTTGTTACATTGTAAGCCTACAGAATGAAAGTAAAACTTAACCATTCTCACTAGTTCCTCCCTCCCATAGAAAGTTGGGATTAAAATAACAAATTTTTTTTTTGTATTTTGGTACTCCTTTCACGCTTATGTCCAATTTTAAACGAAAACCTAGTTTTGACCTTGCTTAGTAAAATTAACAAAGATCTTTAGTATGATTTCTGAACATTCTAAAACGTATTTGATTGTTGTTTATTGTAACCTTGTGATCTCATCTTAGCACTGAAAAATAATTTCAAATATAATATGAAGTCAAACAAATAGCTTCAGGAATCATTTCTTGTGATTTTTTCAAAAGAAAACCTATCATTTACTTTAAAATTTATTAGTTAACTACTAGGATAACAGAGTTTCCACACTTAGTACTTTCGCTATCGGTACGCTACTCGCCAGTCGCCGCTGCTGGTCGTTCGAATCGTAAATTTACTCGCCAAGGCAATATTTCACGCGCTTTGCTACACGCTCCCCCGCCATTACTGTTGGGTTTATTTATTCTTCCGACCTAACTAATGATACCCTAGGAAGTTCGATGCGCCTAAACTTTTACTTACACAGTCATCCTAGATACAAATCGCTGCAAACTTCAGATACAGTTAGTTTCAGTAAAATGCATTTTTTAAACGTTGCCGCTAACTTGGAATTCCTCCTGTATCGTGGGTGGGTGCGTTTACAAACATTAAAACTCACATACACAAACAGCCAGACCCGGAACAACTATCATCAGCCATACAAATATTTGTTCCGTTCGGGAATCGAACCCGCGACACATAGTAAAGAGGTCAAAGGCTTACCCATTGCGCCAACCGTGTAACCAAATAAAGTTTAAGTACATACTGTCTAAATTCTGACAATAAACTGTTCTTTCTTTCTTTCATAAAGTACCGACCTTAAAAGAGTTGGTTCCAATTACCTAATTATTTGCTTCATCAAACACCTTTAAACAAAAAGTTATTGTCAAGTTTAAGAGGGTACAGATTTTCTATATTAATAATTTTCTTCAATGTTCTTTTATATTATTATTTTACTACAAGTTAGCGTGTAAAACTTATCCCGTTATAAATGTCCCACAATGAACGTAAGTGTACACATAAATACCATCAAAGGCTGCCCTTTATCTTCCCATTACGGGCTCAGCGCATGGCGTAGTTAATCTCTCATGTAGGTTAAAAATAAAATAAAAATAAGTAGTTTACTTGCAAAGGGCACACTTTAGAGCTGGCCAATTATTTTTATCGCGCGTGTTCAAGATGTTCACCTGCATCCTTATGATTCATGCGGTCCTAGTACAAGTTACACGGTATTTACAAGGTCCCTCGGGATACTCGGGAAATACGGGAGCCACCCCGATTCCCGGCCTTTGTCGTCACACTCGTCACTACGGTTACAGAGAATACTGTACGAGGGAAAAAGTCCGTTTACGACTTTACAATGGCGTGGTGCGCGGTGTTCAAATAATATGCGCGCTTTATTTTAATATAGAACTGATGATGTTTTATTTTATTATAACAAAAACATATCATCATAAAATATATCGTATCATGTGAGTTTTTATTAAATTTCACAGAAAAACAAAAGATGAATAGTTAATTGTTTACACGCCAACGTAGGTGTTTCAATTATGTGTTCTTTAATTCGTTTATCTAGTTATTGTAACCGATTGAGGCGTAGGTGTAAATTGGTAATAGACGACTTGTTAAGGAAGGTTAAAACTTTCTCCAAAAATATCTTTTAATTTCATCGAAAGCTTTTTATCCCATGATAATAACGGCCTTACCCCAAATAGCTTCAGAGACTCCAACATAGACAGGAAAAGGCTAGACAAAAGATGATGATTTCTTACTTACTGTGTCATGTAATTATAAAGCCTAGCATTCCCATACCTACGATTGGAATTGAATAGAATAGCAGTCTGTAATTTGAAATTGAATCTTATAAAGATTTCCAATAAGTTTATTATTTGATTTACAACTTAATGCCTTCCATGAACGGTTAAATAAAGAAAATTGATTATTTTACTGTACTGTAAAGCTGTCGTGAGATTGCTTGGGTTAGTCGATGTGACAGTTATATCTTTATGTGAAGTACTCTTCATAATATCATTATAATGGCTGACTGGATAGAGAAATTAAAGTAAATAATAATAATGGTAGTCATCGTCTGGATTGAAGCTTGCCTTAACCGTGTCAATGTATTTTATACGAAGGCTTGTGATAATTTGCATAAGAGACAACGCAATGTTCCTATCATTAATGTGATTTTAACTATTTAGTTAATTGTTCCATCATTTAATTAGTGTAGACTCTTCCCTTCCTGCCTATTGTTCGGAAGCAGACTTGTCTGACAGAGGGTACACAGTAAAACAACACGCGGCCCCGATGTCGCAACACTTTCTCAACAATAATTATTAAAAATGGGGGAATGTTTTTTTCCTAGCCTGATCTTTCCTACTCCTGGACAAAGGCCTCGCTCCACGCTCCAACGCGCGTCCACCTTCCAGTTCTGACGAAACTGACAAAACTGAAAACAATATTGAAAAGTCACTTTTCGATAACTAACAGGTCTGGAGTTATGGCTCCACAACATTGGCATTTGAGAAAAATAAAATAAAGGACCACCACAGTTTCTTGTTCACACTAAGCTTAGAACTAAGTAAACCACACATGCAGCGTACCACGTTAATTTTGTAAAGCCTTATAAGGCTTTCCCGGAAGAACATGGCGATGTAAGTTGTTAGTATTACCTTACTCTTTCCTCTGCTTGTGTGTTTAACTTCTAATTAAATTGCACACATCTTCACGTTTACATTTAATCAGCCATAAAACCGTAATAAATAGTAGATTATTAACCAAGGGGATAAAGCAGTGTCTTCTGTCGCGGGTGACGGTTTAAATCGCGAGCGTAACGAAGGACCTGAGGTTTACTCCCGAGCGTAGCGAGGGTGTTAAAAACTTAAATCACGAGCGAAGCGAGGGATTTAAGACGAGTCCTGAGTGTAGCGAGAGATTTAAGTTCACCCAAGACTAAGACAGCTTTATCACCGAGGAAAATACTCTACTTTTCGTACCATTTGCGAAAAAATTAACACAGTAATCATATGAGATAAGCATTTATTAAAAATAATGACAATTAAAAGTTAAAGTTAACATTCGAAACATTGGTCCAATTATTGATAGAGAGAGTTACATTTTTGTTTGGTACATTTATTGTTGATGAGTATAATTGCGGCAGCATTTGCACTGATGGAATCCGACAATTCACTGTCACTGTCGCTTTGACTTAACATCGTAACGTATTTTTAGAACATTAACTTATTTATAAAAATAAACTTAACGTTTATGTATGTGAAGAAAACAAAAATACGACAAATTCCTAGACCAATATTTTTTGTCGGAAAAGCAAAGGCATCAAGCTCATACGGCCTCGTCGGTTTTCGTAATTTTATTTAATAATCATAACTGCATAATAAATGCGTATTCCTTTTCCAAAAAGATGATAATGCTTTATTTACAAACTCAATGGTGTAAACACAGATGTACTTCAGTCTAAACGGTAAGTATTCCAAATTTAAATCACATTCTCCCCCTAGAGCATGAATGAAATTCAGTACAATTTTCTTTCCCTGTTTCTAACAGATTAAAAATGACTATTGTTATGTTCGCTGTTTGTGGCATAGAATGTCACTTTTTTGAGCAAGTGGTACGAAAAAGTTTTTTCGTACCACTTGCTCAAAAAAGTGACATTCTGAATTTCATTCATCCTCTAGGGGGAGAATGTGATTTAAATTTGGAATACTTACCGTTTATACTGAAATACATCAGCTGTGTTTACACCATTGAGTTTGTAAATAAAGCATTATACATCTTTTTGGAAAAGGAATACGCATTTATTATGCAGTTATGATTATTAAATAAAATTACGAAAACCGACGAGGCCGTATGAGCTTGATGCCTTTGCTTTTCCGACAAAAAATATTGGTCTAGGAATTTGTCGTATTTTTGTTTTCTTCACATACATAAACGTTAAGTTTATTTTTATAAATAAGTTAATGTTCTAAAAATACGTTACGATGTTAAGTCAAAGCGACAGTGACAGTGAATTGTCGGATTCCATCAGTGCAAATGCTGCCGCAATTATACTCATCAACAATAAATGTACCAAACAAAAATGTAACTCTCTCTATCAATAATTGGACCAATGTTTCGAATGTTAACTTTAACTTTTAATTGTCATTATTTTTAATAAATGCTTATCTCATATGATTACTGTGTTAATTTTTTCGCAAATGGTACGAAAAGTAGAGTATTTTCCTCGGTGATAAAGCTGTCTTAGTCTTGGGTGAACTTAAATCTCTCGCTACACTCAGGACTCGTCTTAAATCCCTCGCTTCGCTCGTGATTTAAGTTTTTAACATCCCTCGCTACACTCGGGAGTAAACCTCGGGTCCTTCGTAACGCTCGCGATTTAAATCGTCACCCGCGACAGAAGACACTGCTTTATCCCCTTGGTTAATAATCTACTATTATTTAGTTATCTTTTTTTTATGAGTAGTACATAATAATATTATGTAGATGTACATAACGCATATTTATTTGCTGCGTTGTCATGCCAACTCACCTTCAAATTTTTTTTACGAAATTTTTCATTCCACATTTGTGTCATTTATATTCCGGAATATGTAAATTTATAGACACAGAACATCTGTTTGATAGTCTATTGTTCTTATATGTACCAAACATATGTAAACAAATGTGGCTATTACTCAAACTTAATTTAATAAACCTACATTTTTGCAATATTTTATATTTCTACTCCTTATTATATCCGATATCAGCTTGTTTGACTCATGTAAACTCGCGCCAACTTTTCACGTCACCAATGTTACAACTTACGACACCCAATGTAAAAGTTTTCCCCATTTCATCCTTGCTTTCCGTGGTTACCACCCATCTTCCGTCTCTTTCACTCGCAGTGGAACAATAACAAAGGTCTCTTGCGTTGTTCTGGGCGCCTGGTAGTTGCCGGGCGTTAGAGCGCCGCACGCCCGCACCGCGCACACATGCGCGATACATTCTCTGTCCATACGCCAATCCTATGCTTCCATTTACGTTATCCGTCACGTCATGTGCACACCATGTTGTTAAATGTTAACAGAAGTTTTCTGCCGACAAGTTCAGGAAAGAAGTCAACTGTTTTCTTTCACGGTATAAACGAGGCTTTCAATAAAAAGAGAATAAATACCAAGTAGACCTTTACTTGGCCTATATCAATAATTGGTTTTAGCATTATTTAATTGTGGTTGTTTAGTTCTTGACTTTGGACGTTTTCAATTTGATAGTAGGTACTCTAGAATCTAAAACTCAAAAATACCAAATGAATTCATCAGAATACCATTTTCAACTTTATCATGTGACAAATTTCCATAGCTATGATTGAGCTAGAATTGTCTTTTGTTTCTTTAACATTCTTTCCATCTTTCTTTTGGTTACAAATACGTACTAATATCCTATACTAACTAGATCTATAACAAATCAAAGCTTTTGTAAGTCTTAGATCTTGTCTTAATCTAGTAGTTCAATAAAAAATGTACCTACCTACATTGAATAACTTTGGATTTGTTAAGTTTTTGAAACGTCGAATTTTGCTGACTGTGCTGTAATGTGTAGTATCTCTTCAATAAAAAAAAGTGATAACACCTTTTAATTTCCGTGATTCGTGGTATCCAGGGATTAATCGGAGTCGAAAATTTCCGATTCCTTGATAAGTAATATTTTTTTGGTAATGCTAAAAATACAAATTTTTGATAACGCTATCTAGAATTGAACATTTTTAGGTAGCAGTTTGTCACCACTTTTCTTACAACAAGGTATTAATTAATCCATGTCGATACGATTTTACTAGTTTTCACCTATAAACTCCTGGTACTGCGGGTGACATTCTTGGTCGGAACGGTGACGCAATATGACGGGGTTGATTTATCGATTTCAAGAAAAAGAGACCGATGCAAGTTCAAGGGTAGTTGGTGTTCTTTCACGCTCTAGCTTTGCTAGGGAAGGTCATGAACTTGACCGAAAGTTGAAGGTAAACGGCAAGATGTAAATGACACCATGAAGTAACAATTTGCACATATTCAACGTGCAAATATAAAAACATTTTTAAAGTTACATTATGTGGTCACGTTCTTTGAGTCACATCCTGGGACAGACGGACAGAGCGCCGTAGACAAGGACCGGTCATTATTTAAAACTTTGTGACGAATATTCAACCAAAACAAGAGAAGCCATTGTTCCAACCGTGTTTGTATTTCCGCCGATGGACAAAAAATGAAACAGTTTGTACCACCGGCCATGTGTGTTTATAGACAATTTTTTTAAACAATGCATGTTGAAACGTTACAGAACGGTGTCAACTGCAAACTTTTGATTAAATGCCCGGTCTTTTAGTAATCGGTGTCATAACTCAACTCATTTACAAGTTTTATAGTCCATCTGTCAAAACAACGCATCCATAACTGGCATGTATTACGCAAACTATAAAAATGGCTCAGAAAAGTTCACCTAAGTTCTTTGCCGGGCATACCGTATGATGGTAAATGATGTAATTGGTTTTGGAAACACGGAAACGGTCCGTTCTTCGATTCGGTACGGGCCTACGGTACACATCGCATTAGACCAGTTAGCAAAGCAAACTAGTTCATCAATACCTAAGTAGGTACTTTGTTTTGTTTGTTGACTTTATTGTCAAGTCTAGTTACCATTACGACTTTTTTTTTAAATCAGCTCAACAATAAAAACTCATTGCTCCTGCGATTCAAGTCTGCGTTCCCTTAGAGCTGTAAAAAAAAATGCAAATCACACACTACGCAATCAAAAGATATGGTCGTTTGTACCCCAGCCTTGTGTATATGTTTAGTTTTGATTTTCATAACCTTCATGTGTTCTCGAGATACGAGAGGAGCTCGTGGCTAAATAAATAGTAGCCGCTCGGGTCGATCTTTAGGTTAAGCCGCGCTTGCCTAGGTTGGTCTGTGGATGGGTGACCACCCGTTACATACCGAGTTTCCTCCGTACCTCGGAAGCACGTTAAGCCGTTGGTCCCGGCTGTCATTTGTAAATCTTTGACAGTCGTTACAGGTAGTCAGTGTTCCGAAAGTCTGACAACCAGTCTTACCAAGGGGTATCGTATTACCCAGTATTAACTGGGTTGTGGAGGTCAGATAGGCAGTCGCTCCATGTAAAATACTGATATTCAGCTGCATCCGGTTAGACTGGAAGCCGACCCCAACATAGTTGGGAAAAGGCTAGGCAGATGATGATGTGTTCTCGAGAAAAAGGGTCTTGACAGACAGACACACAGGCGGACAACAAAGTGATCCTATAAATAAGGTATGCGAGTGAGGTATGGAAGCCTAAAAAACAAACAAGTTCGTAATTAACGCAGAGCAAAATCATGGTAAAGTTCGTTTGTTTAGCAATGTGTAACTATGATACATTACGAAATTATCTAACACTGTAACATATACAACTCTAGCACAAATAATACTTTAAGTGTGTCCTAATCGTAAGTGCCGGAACACACGAACAAACTTCCATTATTGTAAACAATAAAGTTTATCATATCCATTGTAGCGGCTTTTTAGCAACTTTTAGCATTCTAAACTGGTGCTTAACTGGTTTGCTAAACAGTCCAAAATGGGTGTAATGGGTTGATGTTAGTGGTTTCCTGTCAGTGAAATGTGTTTGGCTATTCAGCGAACGTTTTCTAAGTAGCCAGTTGAAGTTGTAATACTTATAGCAGAATCTTCATAAACAGCTGCATCTGTTTGGGATCCTTGGCGATTAAAACGTGAAACTACATGTCGATTATTTGAAGTAGAATATTCAATACCTTGTCGTAATTATAGCTTAACGTTATTGTAGAAGATATCTTCAAAGATTTGGTTTCACATCCAGAGTTTTGAAGAAACGTGGGAGACGATTCGGTTAGAATTTTTGTACTTGATAACAAAAAGTGAAAAATTTATAAATATTTTTAAAATAGCTATCGCCAAAAATCGTCTTCATTCTGAAACTGAAAACGTAGTTGGTCGTCTAAATAAAATCCCACCAAAAACATTCTGTAAAAAACTAGCCAAGTCTCGATGGAGCTGCTTGCTGATCTCTCAAAAGTAATGAAAATAAAAACTCACAAAATCTTTTCATTTAAATCTGATCGTGTACTAGGACCTTAAGTAAAGGCAGAGATGCGTAGGGTCACACACCAGTGAAAGCCCGACCTATGACTTAGCAGCTCAACCATTAATCGTATGAAAACAAGCTTTAATAAATTCACCATCGTATGTTACTATCTTGTTAGGAAATGTTTATTCGCTTCCTCCTTATGTACTTGGATTACAATTTTATTTGAGTTTGTTGTTTAATTAATATTAGGGGCTATTTTGATGCATTTCGTCCGATCATGACTCTGTTACCATTTTAAAATAAAAAAAATATTTTGTTATTTTATTTGTTTCAACTCGTAGTAATACATATAGCATAGGATACATCCATATGTAACAAAAACAACTTACTAGGAAAACAGAGAAGCCTGAATATAAATGGAAACTCAGTTTACATCTACTCGTAGTAAATATAATACTAGGGAAATAGCGCAGTAGCCAAGCGTACAAGCTACAACCTTACATTCAAAGCTGCTTAGTACAGTACATTATGTAATTTAAAACCTCAATAAATATTATTTTACTAGAACATTACCACATAGTTCGTAGTTAAGCTGATAAAGGAAGAACTTCTGCCGAAAGTTGGAAGACCCTGTTGTAACTTGTAAGTAAGGGCCTTACTTAAAAAGACAAACTTATAAAGGCAACTAGACGTCATTTCGTCTAATTCTGCTAGTAAGTTTATTATATAAGAAAAAATTAAGATATCGTGACTAAATAATACCAGCCGCTCAGGTTAATCTCTGGGTTAAGCCGCGCTTGCCTAGGATGGTCTGTGGATGGGTGAACACCTGTTACACACCGAGTTTCCTCCGTGCCTCGGAAAGCACGTTAAGCTGCTAGTTCCGGCTGTCATTATGTCGATCTTTAAAAGTCGTTACAGATAGCCAGTTTTCCGAAAATCTGCTCACAGGTTCTACCAAGGGTTGTGGAAATGTGGAGGTCAGATAATCAGTCGCTCAATGTAAATAAAATACTAACCAGCTGCATGCGGTAAGACTGGAAGCTGACCCCAATAAAGTTGGGAAAAGGCTAGGCAGATGAAATTCATAATATAAAGATTTAAAACAGTTTTTAGTACATGAACTTACAAAGTATTACAACATAAAATGAAAAAGAAGCTGAAGGCTCACGAAATATCAAATTGAATGTAGTGTTTATTTCTCAGGTCCGTACTCAAATCCAGGTCCAGACTCTGGAATATTTCGAAAATATTGTTACTAGGCTAGCACAAACAGCAGGATGTTGCGTATTACAGAGTCCGTTCATTCATATGGGAAAGGGGAGGAGGCCTGGGAGGTGTTACACACTGGAATACAGGCACAGATTCCAGGCCAAATTTATAAACAGTGTACTAGGTCTGCACAGATCGCAAAGGGTGTTATGTGGGCCTGATACAGGGGTATACAGGGGTAGGTTTTCGCCACACTACCGCTTTTATCCTTAGCCGAAAATTATGAAATAATAATGTCTGTGTGGTCTCTACTAACTTTCTACAGTAAATTCATAATAATCAAGCTTCGATTAATGTGGTATAGCATCAAACTGTACAATGCTTGAAATAAGAATGGTCATTGGTAGTATCTTTAATAAAGAAATATTCCTTTAGTTCCTCATCTGCCTTTCTTTGGACACCAGAGTTTTGACACGTAAAACACTTTGAAGACATATTTTAGAGTCAATTTCTATTCTATTGGTTATTAATGATATTAAAGTTATGACTTTCATAATGTTTTGATTATACATAATTCCGTCTCATCAAATGAATTTTCACTGGCGTTTTTGGGGGATTGCAGTTATCAAACGATGACTTGGAAACCATTAACTTAAGCTTACATTGTCACTTACAGGATTTCACTTACAGGATATTACAGAACTGTTGCAAGCGTACTGATTACGGACTGATGACTCAAGTGACAGTGTAAGTTAAGTTACAAAGTGAGAAAGCTTTAAACAGTGTCGTAACCTTAGCTAAGAGTACTCTTGAGGAATACCTCTCTCTCTACTCATCAATTCAATCCGGAACATGTATGCTCCATGAAACTCAATTACGAAATAACGGCATAACATGATGATGTTATAAATGTTTAATGGCGGGAATCAATCAGCAAGGCAACACTCTGGCGGTAAAGTATTAAAGTTAACAATAATGAATATTATAAAGTTTACGGTGTTTTTACGTCGCTTCCCGGTGCCCCAGATCCGATTCAAAGTGTTCTTGTACCGAGGAATACGTCAAATTAATTTAGGGCTGCTGTTAAAAACGAAATTACGGTAGTAAAAAGTATTTCGCGATTTAATTGCGTGGTTAAATTCTTTTGTGAGCGTTTTACGAGGAAAAGGTTGTATTTTTCATTTAGATTTTTGTTGCTAGGGAAATGCTGCAATATTTTTTCGGAAGTCTATTTTAATGTTGTAACAATACGTAATTGTTCTGGAGGGGAGTTTCGATTTAAGAGTTCAGATGGGGCATGGGGATATAATATCCCACCTTCCTAAATCTTAGAAATACGTAATAGTAGCCCATATCCCAGAACTAATCTACAACAGAATTTACCACACCACTGTCAATATATCACTCACCACTATAAATATTATTATAGTTCTACAGGAAACAAATTATTGTTCGAAGAAAAGTTTAGGAAATGAAATCATAGCAGAAATTATGCTTACTTTTTTAAAATTATTTGACATTTTAAACTAAGGTAACTAATTGGACGGATTTGCTCGTTTCCTTTGTAGACAAATTGTTTGAAAATTTGTAAGAAACTTGACAGTTACTCTTTTCAAAACACCGCGGTAACCCTAAGTTGATTGCTCCACAAATAGCCCACGAACGAAGTCGTCTTCGTACATCGCCGTCCATAGAGGAAGGAAGTATAGCACGTGCCTTCAAAAACGGTAATGATAACAGGAATTGATTTATTGCTCAATATTTACTCTGTTTATTAAGTTGCCCGGACAGTTTCGGAGATTCGAGTGAGTTATTATTGTTACTTTTAGCTAGGGTCATTTTTATTTATTTCTGAAGTTTTGGTTTCCAGTGGAATCAAGAAGACTGTTAAAAACCTTTTTAGAAAATTGTATAACCTGTTTTCGCAAACATTTGAAAATCAACGAAATAATACGATGTCATATAAGGCACTATCAATACGAAAAGTGAGTAAAATGAAACATATATTATATTATAATAGTGTATTGAAATAAAGAAAATACTAAAATACATAAGCGTAATAGATGAAAATGAAAGTAATATTCAGGCGCACACAATCACACGATGTTACCTACATACAAACTTACGCGTGGCCGATGTTGTTGTATCCATATTATATTATTATTTTGCTACAAAATGTAAACATTGGTACCAGGTAAACATGAAATGCAAGAGATGAAACGCAAACAAGTAAAACTCACCCTACCTTATACGGAAAAATATGCATGGCAGCGTGGAATAGAGTAGATACATATATTTATGTATCAATGGATTGAAAAGGTGGCAATACTTAGATTACACATGAACAGTTGTTTTTTAGATATTTTAACAACTACATACTATCTAACGTAATTGAGAAATTGTCGCAATCTGTCAGTTTCAATTTAAATGCAACCGAGTTCTCCCAATTAGTTGCTAGTCCTATGCCCTACAAACGGTAATGTTTAGATCCTACAAACTTAGTCTAGTCTTGCATATCACATTGTTCTTATTATCTCATAAATTTTATCTGGGCTAGAGGTATCAATTACACAGAGTTGTCATTTTAAATAGTCATGTTTTATTGGAACTGAGGTGATAACCTGAGCTTTACTGTTTTCATATTTATACTGTAATTTTGGAAATCTTTTTCAATAAATTTTAAAAACATTTCAAAATCAACGAAACAGTAAGATGTCACACGAAGGTACCGTCAACACGGAAAGTGACTTATGAAGAATTATAGCATAGTAAATTAATAGTCGGGCATTGAAAGAAAGACAATAATAAAAAGGGAGAAATAAAATACTAAAATATAATTATGTAATAGCGGTTTTAAAAGTACTATTCAGGCGCAAATCCTTACTAATATTATAAAAGCGAAAGTGAGTTTGTTTGTTACCTCTTCACGCTTTAATGGCTAAACCGATTTTGATGAATTTTGGTACAGAGACAGTTGGGAACCAGGAGACGGACATAGCTAGGCAGTGGGATGTGAGAGAGAAAAGGGAAAACTTAGCGTTGCTATTACAAATCAATAAGGCGCAAGAGGAACTGTGTTACCCCGAAATTAACGCGAGCGAAGCCGCGGGTAAAAGCTAGTAGTTAGCTGTTACCATATTAGCGAAACGAAAAACCATATTTTGTTAGCTGAAATGATCAATTGGTTGGAATGATAACGCATGACGTTATTATCTCTTTCAGTAAAATTATTCACTTGTAATATGAACTTTATTTCTCTTGTTTGATGTTTCATGGTATCTGCGTACCAAAAAGTGGGGTAATGCCTTTGACTAGCAGTATTCATTTTGCTTTTTCATGAAACGTCATTCCTATATTATGCCAGTTCATTAAGCTGATAGACACATGAGTATTGTAGTAGTGCGTATTCATTGCCCACGGCCTAGATTCATAACAAATCGTTGTTTAACAAGTCACTGCTATTCACTGCGATACTAGATTATTCGTTAAGATGGTTTAATTTACATATTACTTTGTTTGCAATATATTAAACGAACATTCATCAGGTCTAGAATTCCCCTTGTTGTCCAATTTAAAAGATTCACTGTGAGTAGATACAATTACTAGCATTGTCCAGTTTTTGAAGGAAATCCCTTTTTATCATTCTTCTTTAAAAAAACAGTGTTCTCTTCTTACACACTCATGCATGTCTTCCACAACGTCCAATATTTTTTCTCCATCCATGTTTTCAGCTCTTTACGTGCTATTGAATTTGTTATTGTACTTTTTCAATTGAACTGCAGTACACTTTAGTTAGTAGTTATGTTACTTGCCTCATTTGAATTGAATGCACCGATAGCTCCTTTGTGCAGTAACAAATTGTTGGTGTAGTCCACCTAATTGAACGTATAGGCTCTTCTTTCATTTTAGTTTTCGTTATGAATGTTTATTCGATTGTGTTGGTACACCTTCGTTCCAATGTCCATTACTTTCCGTTCTGTAGCAAGAGACTTGAGTAGTAAGTCTAACTTTTCATTTTAATTTTCATCTTCATGTGTTCCACCATCGGCATTGATGGTTGTCGAACTTTTCTCATTACTTCCAATCGTAATGTCTTTACTACAAACTTTCCTCATTCTAGTCATGATATTAATCGAATCTTTCTTAACAGAATTGGATTAGATGAGGTGAATACCGTATCATTTTGTCTTACAGAAGAGATGTACGCTCAAAACGCAAAACTGTCCAAAGCAAATGAAAGCTTTTAACATATTTTCTGTTAAAAAACAGGTTGAGGAAATATTTATAAAAATGCATACACGAGTATGTATCAGATGCTAAGAAAGACTATTATTCTAAACATCCTCCATATACTGTATCTAAGCTAAATTCTACTGAAAAAAATATGATCTAACAGAAGTATGATGTAAATCCCATATTTAAGAGTCTGCATTACATCATCAAGGCAGAGTGCAGACATAAACACTGTAACATAGTGGTTTACATTAGACCAAACGTTACTACTAACTTATGGTCTAGACTAATTATTCACTGTTCTCTAACCATGTGTTGATTACTTTATGAACTTGATGATAATTTACATGTAATTTTATAGGAGGATTCACGTACTGTTTCGCTCGTAAATGTTTTGACGTAACGCTAAAGATGCGTTTAGTTGAAAAGTTTGCGAGGATTTTTAATTAACATAATGTTTGGTAAAACATTTACAGGTTTTGATTGTGTGGGTAATAACTGCATTTTATTAGACTGTCGATTGGCTAAATAAACAGCCATCTGCAATTTGTTATTTATTCAACTCAACAGCCAGGTGACGTCTAACGATAAAACAATTACTTATTGTTTTATCGTCCTTGTTTTATTTGAATGCTGCAATAAGTTGTGTGTGGTGTCTTTGACTACTATTAGTTAAATTAGATCCAGTATACAGACTAAACTACTTAAACATATCACTAATGTCTTCCACGTTTTTAATTGCTTTTATTTTTGTATCATAGGCGTCTAATTTTAATGTTATTTATTTTACATTATTAGCTTATTTCACGCTTGTACCCATCATCGGCCATATGGATGCATCTGTTAACAGTATGTACCTACATGACATAAGTTTGTTTTCATTGTTTCATAAACTAGGCCAGTCTTTTGCCCGGCAACTGACAGGGGCGAACAAAAAAAAATGACTGGCTCCAAATATATGGCCGGCATTAGGCGCCAGATACGGTCCGTCGCGTTAACTTAGCTTTGCTAATAATCGGCTTTCGCTTGATTCTCGAAATGTATTATTAGGGTTTTGGATTCGTTATTTTTTGATCCTTTTACAAAATGAATGAGAGGATAATTGAATGTTGATATATGAAGTGTTTTTGTTTTTACAAAAATCACTGGCTAAAGTTCCTCGACTAAAAATGTTTAAATACATCTATAAGGTGAAATAACAGTTAGTTAGCGAGACTGTCATGTCCATTAAGACACTATCAACACCACATTACCGCAACTCAAAGAAACCGTTTCACAGCTCGTATCGGTTAATTCTATCAAAAACCCAGCTCCTTGGAAGCATTACCTGCATCCAGTCAGTCGGAAACCCAATGTCGGTGGTCTGACCATAGATGTAACGGTCAGAAATTTGATATCGCTCGTGCAAACCACACTACTTTGAACTTTATTACTAGGAGCACAAAGGTCGTCGAATCTAAGACTCGGGAACTAGGACTAGAAATACCCGTTCCTGATTCCCGTTAACACTGAAGTTTTTATCTTGTTGTTACAGAGACTGGACATTGTGGTGATTCTTTTGTTTTGAACGATATTGTAATATCACGTTTGACAAGTCAGCGATCACTGACTACAAATCATATCAAAACAATTTAAAAAAATATCCATGGGGAATCACCAAATGATAAAACGAAATGCTCAGTGACAAGTATGGCAACGTGGCAGCGGTTGAACTTACGAACACGATGTGATTGAGCGGGAAACGCTGAACCAAACATTTGTTCATACAACTATTGCTACGGATTCTTTACTGTTCCTGTTAGTTTATGCGTGCCTGGTACAAAACAGGAGCACGCACGTGACTAGAAAAAAAAAGAATCGTCTCATTTTAATTGGCGCAGGTCTTTGGTTTTATGGATTTCGAAGGTGTGGGGCACTGACTAAGCCACCTTGAAAATTGAATTTTAAATTGAAAATTAACAAGATAATGCATACAAAACATTTTATTTTATTTCCCGTCAAATGTTGTCTCAACATTGTACAACCACCGAAGTTTACGACTTGCGACTTTCATTTTCATTGTGCGACGACAATGTTTACTAACAAATCTTCAGCCCTTTCTTTGATACTAAGTAATGCGGGGGGCAGCGTACGGTTTCGCAATATAACCACAGCGTAACGCGTCTTCCTACAATTACCGTGACTTTCTGTAATTAATCAGCCCAAATAAAACTAATGGAAGCTCGAACTAATTTCTCAACCGGTGGCAGTTGTGGGAATCCAGTGTGACGTAACGTATAAATATTTCCTTAGAGTCACGGAGTAACAAAAGGAACTATTCATTTATAGCCGACATCAGACGGATGTTTTGAGGGACATGGGAGTAACGAAAAGAATGTTTTGGTTGAAAATGTTTTCTTTTATCCATTCAATACAACAGGTTTGCCAACAAAAGAACTGAGATGAAAGTCTGATAAGCAATCTGATGGTTGTGGAATCAAGAAATTCTCATCTATGAATAAAGTCAATGAACAAATCAACCAATAGTTATGATAGAACACAAAAACTTCAAATAATCCCAGCTGTGAATGGTAAGCTTTAAGATAATACACAAAAACAGTTCATCTTCATTTTTTTTGTAGGCCGTATCTTAATGATCTGTGTCGCAGGAGTGCTACGCGTTGATGCACTTTTAAATGCGCGGGCGCACTAATGGCTGCTCCCACGGTACCGCGGCCGGGTCGCGCGGTGCCTTATTAAATTACTTTTACATGGAACTTGCTTCGGATTAGTCGAATGTGTGAAGTTAAAGGAAATATTTGGATTTGGTTTTCGATGCGTCCAAAACTTTGTTTGGTTTCGTTTGTTGAGCTGCTATCGCTTTTTTTGATTTTACATTTCTGGTTTTGTTCTTCTAATCTTGCTCTAGCATTGTAGAGGTCACTCCATGTAAAATACGGGTATTCCGTCGCATCCGGTTAGACTGCCCTAGTAGTTGCCCTAGCATGATCTCAAAGAGTGTCGCAAGCTTTAGCTGGGACAAAATCTTTTAACACATATCATGAACAAGTCAGAAACTAATCATGCTTGCTGCAATAACTCCTACGCTGTTAATATAAATAAATCCAAGCCATGACTAGCATATGCTCCACTGGATGTGATTGGTGGGAGACCTCTCCATTACCGAAGACTTGTACCATTAGTCCAACGAAGTTACTTACTATACAAGTATGTGAAACGAGTCGTCATCTCTCAAACGTCATTATAGATAACAAGATTACTTTAAGTGAGACGCGAGTATATCCTTGCACACTTGAAGCAGAAAATCTTCTTGTAGATTACGTAGTTACTGGTAATGATGCTGTAAGGAGTGTGAAAGTGAACGCTATTGCTACGGAACCCTTCGATTTTACGGCATCATATAATGGGGACGACATAACGCAGGACGCACGTGCTATCCCGCAGACTTTATTATCCTTTAAAGGTTCTTTTACTTCTTTTATGTAATAAAATATTATCGTGGAGTGTTTCGTTTTATGTGTGCCAATAATGGAACAATTGACAGGTTTAGTTACATGAAAACGTTATTATAGATATTATAAAATGCTTGTTGAAGACGAGATGCTTATAAGAGAAGTTTTGTAATTTAGAGATTTTTTGATAGAGATTTTGTGGTAAAGCGTTCTAGTAGCTGTTGTGGTTAATCAAGATGACTTGTTTGTACTCTAGTCTTACTTTCTCGATTACAGGAAGATTATTCAAAGAATAATTAAGAGTTAGGGAAGCCTTTGTCCCGCAATTGTTCAATACAGGCAAGTTAGTTAATTATAATAAAATATTTCAGTCTAGCCAACGGTTGAAAACTGTGCCCAGACTTCGAAGAAAATCAAGAAAAAGCTCCATTGATAAAAATAACATACTAAAACCTACATGCAGATTGTTCTTGCTTCACTTTACGAGTACGCGTACCAAGACCTTCTTTGCATGTCCGTCGTATTACCAAGAAGTCAGTTTAAAGTCGGCACCAATCAGGTTTACTGCTGGGTCTTTGATGTGCCCTCGGCCTGTGCCTGTGACACTGTTATATGTGTCATAAACATAAAATTTATTAACGCTTACACTCCCGAGGGTAATATTAGCACATGCCCTATATAATTGGTCTAGTATAGGAATGATCGAGTATGGTTCTTAATGCCACAGATATTTATAAGTATTGGTATGGAATGTTGGACTAATGTATGATGTTTTGTCTTACTGAAATCTTATATACTTAGATAAACTCATGAGTCCGGGCATATTAACCTGCAACCTTGCTATTTTACTATTTAAATACTTTTGCTGATATGTTGAAATCTTTTACTGCCGGGAAATTACTCGATTTCATCTCCAATTCTTAGTCTTTCAACACAAGACTCAAACTTGCTAGGCTTGCGTCAAGAAAACATCTGTGAAGCTTCACGGAAACATGCGGTCTATCAAACTTAACAAAATATTGTTTCAGTGTTCACAAGCAACCTTGAATAACTTTTCGTTGACGTAATTTGTCAGAATCTAGATAGAGTTTATTAAGTTCTTCACATAATTAATTGGGTTATCTCTAAGGACAAAGTTTTTTTCTGAGGATATACATTTTTAATTACAAATGTACCAACTTTCTACACCATGTAATATGCCTACTCTGAGAAATAATAAAAGATTTAGTAAGCCTTTCTACTAAAGGTATCGTGGGAATAATGTGTTTTGTGATTATGGCAGATATGTATCAACTTTGCAATAGTAGCACTGACCGACATAGGATATTGTAATTCCCCTGGATTATGGTGAAGCGTAAATTTGAGATGGATTGGTAGACAGACATGCATCAGATAGCGTCAGCATAATTGCCTGTTAGCTATCCGAAGAACAGCGATTTATAAAAATAAGTGTTTCACAACAAAACCATAAGTTATTCGAGTATAACGAGCTTTTAATTTCTTTAAAATTACAATAGTGTATAGAAAAGAAATATATTGATATTAAAGTTGTTGTAACATTTTTAAATTAAAATGTTTTTTAAGTTTTATCGAAGAAGCGGCGTTTATCGAGCAATTAGAGCGAGCCGATGCATGATTCCTAATGGTCAATAATCGTTACTCCCAACACTACGTCGATAAAATTAGGAACGGCCCTATACACTCTTGCGCAACATGTTGGGAGAAATTTTATGTGAGAACGTGTGTAATGCACTTTTGGAGAGATTGTGGAAGATGCAACTTTGTAATGACGTACAACTTTGAAGATATTGGGTAACAGAAAGACGGGCGGAGCTATTCATCATAGTGAACGTTGTGGATTCTCTATTTTCCAAGTTATTACGCGTGTATAATTGTATGCCTTGTAACATTTTACTTGTAACTATACATATGTGTATGTAGTTCAATTTGTTCAAACTTAAACTATTGCCAATTTATCTTTCTATACGATGAAAGTAATTTATTTTCGCCCTGTTTTTAATAGCACGTAACATTCCACACTTTCATTCAATCAACAAGTAAGTGAATTGGGTTTTATTATTTTGGTTTTAAACTAAATACTCATTTCTCTACTTCTTTTAAAATACCAAGCACAAGTAAATAAATTGTTTGTAAAGCCGGATGCTAAAATCACGTGTAAATGGTATGATCTTAATTGATTTAAAAATATACTTGCTGAGTTAGAATACTGAAAATAGCGCGAAAACGCTTTAGTGTTTTCAAATAGAGTAAATAAATATAGTAGGTTATAATATAAACATGTCTTCGTTAAAAGTAGGTCACGGGAATGCTCTGTTTTTCATTAAACATGGATAATATTCACAAACCTGCTTGTACCTTTATTTCAAGCTAAATAAAGCGGGTCGTATGCGAATTTCTCAAGAATGACCACGTAAATGAGTCACTGTAACGATCGGAAATACGGCTGGTAAGTAAACATTTGTGTTAGCGCTTCGTTTCTCCAATCCTGTTTGGTCCATTTTCCTGTATGTTCTCGTAGCGTAAACTTGTCTTATTTACTTACGCATTATCTGAAAAGATTCTTCATTGGCAGTGCAAACTTTCCCACTTCCTCAATGAAGTCACTAGGAGCAATAATTCAATCTGAAACTTGAAAATTCCGACAAGTTTAATTGTTCTTGAAACCACCGATTTTGATACACATTGCATTCTATAAATTCAGCCATGCTCTCAGCTTAAGCTGGCTCATGAATCTTGGCTGGACAGTTGCTTACGCTAACCCAATTTCTGAACCATAGATAGGATGTTTAGAAAATGGTTTATGACTTTTCCTATTATAATAATAATAATAATAATTCTTTATTTCGGACAACATAGGAACCATTTTTGTTAGTAAACAACTTATACACTAGGATTAGTAACCAATTGGATTTATATTCTTAATAATTAATGAGTCATGTACTTACGAGGCATTTCATGAGGACAATGATTCCGCATGAGATGCCTCAGCACAGGAGCTCTCGGGTCCTCAGCCACGACTTTCAGGATGCTATTGTCACTCCCCCGAATCCTCCTCACAAGCGATGCCACCTTTTTCCTGATGATAGCATGGAAGCCATCTGTACCCGATTGGGCAAACATCCCCGAGGCACTACAGAAACGAGGGAGTTTCAACATCATCCTGAAAACATTGTTATATTGGACGCGCAAGGCGCTTAGCGTCCCTCGAGAACAGTTGAACCACAGACTTCCCGTGTACAGGCCTTGACAGTACGCTTTAAATAATGTTATTTTGACCTGATCGGTACAACGAAAAAATCTGCGCGCCAACATGTTCCCTCGGACCGCCAACGCCCTGCGCTCCCTCTCCACGTCGTCATCGTCCTTTAGGTCGTCGACAAGTATATGGCCCAGATATTTGAACTTGGTCACCTGCTTCACATTAGCACCGTTCAAAGTAATTGTAGACATGGTGTCTGTGCGCTTGCCGGCGGCCTTAAAGACCATGAACTCGGTTTTTCTTACATTATACATCAGACCATGTGATGCGGCGTATTTCTCACACACCTTCAGCATTTCCCTGATTGACCTCGCAGTCGGGCCCAGCACCACCATATCGTCCGCGTAGCTGATGTTGTTCACACAAACACCCCCCACTCGGCAACCAACACGCATGCCACTGAGCTCGACTAAGAGGTCATTCACATACAAATTGAACAGCTTTGGCGAGGACAACCCCCCCTGTCTCACCCCGCATTCCAACCTGTATGATTCCGAAAGGCTGTTTGACCACCTAACACAATTAGCCTGATTCGAGTACCAATATTGAAATATTTTCAATATTTCTGCCGGTATACCTCTGTCTTCCATCTTTCTCCAAAGCACTTCATACGAAACGAGATCGAAGGCCTTGGAGAGATCCAAAAAACAGGCGAACACCGGAGTCTTCCGTTCTGTGTAGTACTGGACAGTGTGCTTGAGAGCCAGAATCGCGCTTTCAGTTGACAGTCCAGGTCTAAACCCGAACTGAGCGTCGTGTATCTGTATGTACTTATCCAGACAAGATTCAAGCACACTATCCAATACCTTGGCTACAGTTGTCGCGAGAGAGATCGGGCGATAGTTCTCTTTGTCCGATATGTCTCCTGTCCTATTCTTCACTATGGGCACCACAGTAGTTTTCATCAAGTCATCCGGTAAGTAAGTATGAGTAATGCACATATTGAAGAACATGGACAGGACCCTCGGCACGTGTACACCAGCATATTTTAGGTGCTCAATACTGAGCCCATCGTGGCCAGGAGATTTACCTCTACGCATACTGTCTATAACTTTTTTAGGTTGCTTCACTGTAAATTTAAGTAATGGTTCCTCGCCCGCCACGCTGGGCTCACCATCTCGCTTAGTGGTCAAAGGGCCCAGAGGAGAGCGCACTTTAAAGTGCTCCATGAACAAATTAGCTATATCCACCGGGTCACTTCTTCCATCAACATTCGCAGGGAGGCCAGGCTTAACATCAAGCCTACTAGTGGACTTCCAAAATTCAGTGAAATCTTTTTCGGCTCTTTGCTTAGCTATTACGTCCATTCTAAGTTGATCCTGGTGCTTCTGACACCATTTTAGTCGTCCTTTAAACATTTTTCGCGATTCGACCATCAAGTCGTAAGCGGAGCCAGTACTTGGTCTGCCCAGAATCACCCAACCTTGGTAGCGTAACCTAGCCTCCCGATGCGCAATCCTCACATTTTCATTCCAGCCGCACACCCGCTTATTATTCCGTTTAAGTCTTACATTAGTTTTAGATTGTGCCGCCGCATCACTCAATATTTCTACATATTACGCCAGCGGATTTTTGCAGTTTATTATCGTTCCTTTTTAGCTAAATCTGGCGTTACGTCATTGTTAGCCTAAGGAAGTTGATTTGTTATTCCAACAAACATGGTATTAAATGTTTATTATCTTATCTTGTCTATAAAATAATCCGAATCGTTCAGTTAAAAGATGGTTATGACGTAATAGATAAATAAAAAAATTGCGCATGATGTCTAGCGAATTAGGTTATGAATAAAATTTGCCATTAGCAATATTTTACTAATTAATTAAGTATCCGGCGAAAGAATATTTGACTATAAAAGATAAAAGAGAATGAATAATGTATAAAAGAGGAAAAGTGACAATAACGCAACCTGTACGGAATCGCATCGACAAAATGGTGACGTAACGTTTTGTTGAAACTACTAGACGCGCAGATATTTGTAGGAGTTCTCCCGCCCCGGCTCTGAGGTGAATGGCGAATGTTCATGAATGAAAGGGGTGGAAATTGTAGCAGGGGTTGTAGTTTACGATGTAAAATGGTAGTAAACAAAATAAGTATTCTATCTCTTTCGGTCGTTTTCACTCTCTCACACACAGGCAGAATGTCTGTGCTGTTTAGAATTTTAGATAACTATGTGTTAAATATTTAATTTTATTATACTACACAATGGGACAGTAATCACAACTGAAAATATTAAATAAAACCAATAGGTAAACATTGTTTAATTTTCATTATCTATGATAATTTTTATTAAACAAACGTCGTCACGCTACTAGGGATTTATGAAAAGCGTTTTAATTACATTGTTATTCAACAGTTAATAACAAAAAAATCAGTAGAGTCATTAATCAAAGTTAACCAGTTTGGCGTGTGACAGCGTAAGAAAGGGACGAGTATAGTAGAAAGGGATAGTGGCACATTCTTTCGGGATGCGGCTAGCATTCTGTAGAAAGGGAAATCATTTATGTTGTTTTTTCTAAACCGCTTATTAAGCATTTCTTTTGTAAGGTTAATTTTAAGTTTTGAAGTTTTTTCGAGCATGACTTATGGGTGCAAAGAGGTTCACACAATATCCTTTTTGAACTTTTGTATTGGTTCTATTTTAATTTAGAGCTGGCTGCCTCAGCTAGTTCCAAATTCAAATTATTTTGAAGACTCGTTTATTCGATGGTTTGGATCGTGTTTTATTTTTTTTATTCATTTTCTTGTTTTGATTGATTAAATTGATTGTGAAAATAATATTGCAACATATTTATAATAATATGAAGATGGGAATCTTGAATTGGTTACAATGTGGTGGTAATGGTAAGTTTGCACACAACTAACATTGCATAGAATGTATAAAACATTCAAATCTTTTCTAAACGTCTTACAATTTAATCGTATTTATTTGTAAAATTACTATTAAATTAATAGGTTACGTTCTTTGATCGGTAAGATACATTTTCTGAACATGAGGCTTTTCCATAAATCGCTGTTACGAGCGATCTTGGACTATTACGACTATAATTAATTAATAAGGTTGGCAGGCGGATTAATGATCTTTATACGTTTATAATAAAAACAGGAACTAAGTAACATCTCACCAGTTAATCTCAAAGGATTAAGCAGAGGTGTGTTCCCCCTGCCGGGGTTGCGGGTTGTTCAAAAGAGATACCACAGCCCCGGAACATAAAGGGCAAAAGAGGGAACATGGGTGGGTTTTAGGCAGTACAAGTCTGACACTCCCCCGGCTCTGCCCAGAGCGGGGGCAGTTGCTTGGTGATTTCCCATTTGCAAAAATAAGGTGTGGTCCTCAGCAGCGACATCCACATTTCGACAGTTATGTTTGTGTCTTATGGAATAGGGGTCTACCTTGGTGCCCACAACTGGACACGAATCGAGTGTTTCAGGGATTAACATTTATTTGGTTCACAAATTAGAAATTTGTTCAAAAGTGATGAGATTTTGACAAGGACATCATGCCATACCTATTTACAATAATGTCTTTTCAAGTTTTTTTGTCAAGTTTCAAGACGTTTAATACTTACTTAGAAATTTAAAACCATTTATCGACAATCCTTGTCAATACATTGCAGATTGTTCTATTCTCAGGATTTGTTCATAAGAAACTATAAATTCAATGCATAGAGTGAAAACGTGCATGGAAACTTATCACAACTTACCTACTGGGTCATCATAAGCGAAAGCACGATACAGCTTGACTCGATGATTTGAATAATATTTGGAAACAGTAAAAGCTGAGCTTATTGTTATCAAGCTTTACAATCAACTGAAGATTGACAGCAACAAGCCAAATAAACTTTGTATAAACGCACTGATTGTAGTACAAAAGGTTTCTATTTTACAATTTCTACATTCACTTCAAAAAGTTATATGACTATATAAAATAACATGAAGGCCTAGAAAAAAAATATCAGTCAGTCACAGAGAGTCTCAGACCAAGAGAATGAGTAGCTTTTGTTCTAGTTTTACTATACCTATAGTACATGTTGATCAGCTGATCGCGTTAATTCCTATTCCTTCCTTATTCCTAAAAAAAATACTTTCTGTATTTTTTTTCACGCATTTTAAAAACTCGTAAAAACAAAAAAAAAACAGTTTCATGGTCCGAGAGAATACACAGGAGACCTTACGTTTACCTACATACTTCTTTAACATACATGTTTTGGAGATAACCTTATATGTATATATATATATATATATCAGCTATAACCACGATGGGAAATACATAGTTTGTATTGAATTGACCTATACGGATTTTTTTTAAGTCGATCCGATTGAATGTCATGGTAATAAGTATGAAAAGCTTTGAACTTTTTTTGAACTTTGGCCGCTTGCCCAGCTCTTAGTTTTTTATTAATTTTGGTACCAAAATAAAAAATAAATTAAGGCAAGAAGTAACCTATGACTTCATATAAGATCCGTGCAGTCTTCTGAATGACGAAGCTGTCAAACTGTCACGCACCTTGCATTGTTACAGCTAAAATGAATGATCGGAGAATGATATATGAGGGCCTAATTACAGTTAATTGAAACAAAGTAAACAAGCACAACAATCGCCATGATTCTAATTGGTACTTGCAACAAGGCGTCAAGCTGTCAATGCAGTTGACAGTTAAGTCAACATGGCCGATCGCGCATGCGCTCTACAGTACACGCGACGCTTAAGTAAATGGAGGCGCATAAAAATTTCACAGCCATTTAACAATCTGTATTGAAAATCATCGTGTTAATGCACAATTTAATTTCTGTGTGCTTCACAGCGACACAATTATTATTTGTGTTTTCTTTATCAACAACCTGTTTTTGGGCCACCAAATTATTCCAACATTATAATTTTTGTGAAATATAAGTGTTTTTTTTTGCCTCTGGATGCTGATGTAATGCCTGAAATTCACGTTTCAAATAAAGGCAAGACTCAGCAATAACAGTTTACATGACCGAGAGTACTCGCTGTGCGTAATCAATGCATAACCTACTAAACAAAACAACGATAGGAAAAAGTTCTGCAAAAAAAAATTACAATGATAAATGAAAAACATCCAAAAAAGAACTACAAAGACGTAAAATAAGTATACTTCTGAAAGTCGGTGAATTTTATTTGATTAATAGTTTTTTTTTGAAAAAACGGTTTTTATTACCAACGTCCTCCTGTTTTTAAGTCACTTTAAAATGGTATGGCTGAAATGATGTCTACCTGATACGTGCCACTCGTGTAAGTTTCGCGCAACTTTTTAAAAGAAGAAATATACTTAACATTGATTGTAAGTAAGTACTTCTTAAATAATAAGTCGTGTTTAATTAAACGAAACATAGGTAGTACGTTCTTCGGAGTTATAGGTATTTCCAAATCGGTTAAAACTGACACATGACGTTGAAAAAGTACCCTTTCCAAGGTTAATAAAAAGCTCACGAGACGTCGAGATGACTTTTATGATTTATGGCAATACATTCAATTCTCTATGCCATCTTAGTATGGAGATGTAGCACTCAAGTACGACATTATACATCATAACATGTCGTGTTACATACCGTTCTACAAACTAATCAACGACAAAATACATTACCCCTCAATACAAATGACTCTAATTTCTATGTTAAAACCTCAATCAAGTCTGTACTGTATGTGGCCCATCACACATTCAAATTAAGTCATTGAAATACTTAGTTCGTAATCGTTTGGGATAATAATGGTCGCATTTCGCGGTCCAGTGGGCCTATGACCTCATTAAACTGTAATACGAATAGGCTACGATGCGTTTCATTGATTGGGGCTTTGACCTTATGTCATTCAAAATGCGATGTGTGAAATTGATAGAAGAATAGATGGTTTTTCAAAATGCACTTGTAAAGTGGGCATGTAGTTCTTGTGGTATTATGAAAGGCTAAGCGAGTGCTGTGTACACTGTACAAGTGTATCTACATCCCATGCCGTGTAGTCAAAGTGTTTAGTATTTATAGTCTGTTTTATTGTTTCTTAAAGTTCCATTATGAGGGTGTATCCCAATGCCTATTCTAAACAACCCCAATTGGCAGAGCCCCTTGTTCCTGCTATAGTTTCTTTTTAGCTTTTTGTAATCCACTTTATTAAAAAAACTCGCGAACTGTAAGTTTTCCCCGATTTTCTCCGTCGTGAATGTGTCGACAGCCGCCTACTTTGTTTTCTACTCTACGCACACATGAACAAGAGGCCTGTCTAGACGGACACACACCCTCGCTTTCTACCGCACTGGCCTACGCACCCTTCAACCCCTAAGCACGATTAGCTTGATCCCTCTGGCCCCGTGTGGTCCCCTCACCCATCGCCCTTTTTTATCGAGTTTTGTCCTAAAATGGAAAACAACTACCAGGATTCCAGTCTTCGGGAGTGGTTTACGAACTTTCACCCTTAGAAGAGACTCAAGATGCGCAGACTCAAACTTGTCTTGTGACTCCACAATCCACGCCCCATATCTAACTCTTTCTAACGCTATGCGCCAGACGAGTGTGTTATCTCTGTCGCACCTACCTAGAGGGGTGGTTTCGTCTGCCTGTAAGCAAGTGTGTGTGTATTTAGGTTAGGGGCCACGTACGCTCAACCCCTTCGACATGCGATGCGTGTGTGGCTATAGCGTGTGTTATGTCTAGTAGGGAGGCATACATGTGATACTTCCTACCGATCTCTAGTCCCCTGGTACATGAGTATGTGTAGAGATTAGAATTTGCTAAGCAAACGCTGTTTTTTTTCTAACACACGTGCACACATGTGATCTAAAATAGGCTTCTAATATTCGTAGCACACAGATATCCGTTATTCAAATGCACGTCTAAGTTCTCGTATGTGGACACATTTTCACACGAGTGTTGGACGATAGAACAGGCAGGAAAATGTGGATGCATCTGTCTCTTTCTGCCATGGAGGCTTTACGTTTTGGGAACCTCACACGTTGTGATTAGAAACGGTAGCGGTACAGCGTAGAAAATATATTTTTAACATGACGTTTTAGGCATAAATTCTAAGAGCTTATTCATTATAATTATTGGGTTGGAAATAATACTAAGACATTACACTCGGTGCGGAGGATCTTTTGAGTGGGAACGCCAGAAGTTCTAGTACCTACTTAGCAACGGCAAACAGGTCTTTTAATAAACGGTATACCAATACCGGTCGAAATAAGTGCTAAACAAATATGAATCGAATTCTACACAACAGTATCGTTGTCGTTTGTACCAATTTTGCAATCAACTTCGCAACTAAAAAGAAACAAAGTTGACATTTAAAATGTCTACCAGCTACTGAAAACAATTTTATTTAAATATTGTCTGCTAGACATAATGTCTCGCTAAGTGGCGTTCACAATTTGGTGTCTTATACAGTCAACTGAAAGTCGGTGATAACATTGGACGATGAAAACCGCCCTTAATGCTTTAAAATAAAGACTTTCATGGTCAAACTTCTAATAACTACGTGTTGACTGTACTACTCTTATGTCCACTTTGCGATGCGGACTGTTAGCTTCGAGTTAACCCCTCGACTGCAGTACAACAATATTTGTTGAAGGTCGCACGTTACAACCAGTTTGAAGCTTTTCTTTTACCGTTTCGCGCAAAGTTCGTTTCAAGGAGAATTTGTTTTAGGCATCGTTGGAACATTTTCTGGTTTACTTTAGTTATGGATAAAATATCTAAGAAATATCGGTCTAGACTTTTGGGGTGACTATTTCATCAGATGTGTGACTTTATTAAGCTAAGCGAATACGCAGACGAATTATTATAGGCGTCATTATAATGATAGGTATCGCATGTTTCCACATGAATAGCTCCAGTACATCTCATTAGATTGTCGGCCAAGTATAAATAACAGTAGCTACATTATGACAGCGCCGGAAACATTCATAACAAGATAACAATTGTATAAAGTATTACTTAAACTCGCAAAAATTTCAGATCTGCGGATAGGAGCGATTGAAAGCTTTGGTAAATAAACGAATTGCTAGATGTTTTGCAAAACTCTGTGGAGTCCAAGATTTGCACGTCTTGCTTCATCATCATCTTCATCGTATTTTTGAGGTGTCACAGTGTCGTCGGCAAATATTTTTTTTACTACAAATATAAGCGTTTCATATCTTCGATAAGTTTTATTTCTCACTTAAAATCTACGTAGATTTTATAAAAACCTAGTAAATTTACTTACATTGTCAACATTTGCAGAAAACAATTTGTTCGCACAACGCAAACGTTATAGAAAAAAAAATAGTGCGTGTGTTTTCTTTGGTAAAAAAAACCTATTTAGACATTCATGTCAGCAGAGCCGTATGTCAGCTTCACACCATATTTGAGTAATGTGACGTATTATGTACACATTTGTCAATCTCAAACAATGCATAACTTTTCCAAAAAAGTGCTTGATTCGTGTGCTTTAAACTGACGCGAATAGCGAGCCTTAAATGATTTTTAATAATATTTTATGTTTCTTTAAAACCAATAATTATCACATAATTTACCTCATTATCATTAATTTTATAATATTTACGACGATAAAGACTCACAAAACTTAATCAAACAACTTTACGAGTTTTACGACCACAAATTAATGTGAACCCTCTCTTTGCAGGTAACACACGCCGCTACTATCCCTGCTCTTCTGATATCCTGGTACTTGGTTCCCGTAAGCGTGTGTGTAAATCACGCCTAATCCCGTGACGTCACGCCGGGCCACCGGGTACCTACATTATATTCCGTAGAATTTTTAATGTACCATTTATTAGATTGTTCACCTTCCCATATTTTATAGCACAATATCTTTTTACCAGCTAGAATTTACTATCGCTGGCTTCAAAAGGTTTTGGAAAGTAGAAGTTAGTTACTGTAAATTACATTACAGTTTGTGTAATAAAAGTGTCATAACGACGGTAAAAAAAGTGATAATTGTGACTATCGGGAAAATTGCTTAGGGATAATTAATTACCTATAATATTTATTGTCATTTTAATTTCATAGCGTATTATTTTTATTAGATACCTACTCTTAGTAAATGATTGCACTCCCAAGTCCTGTTTTCCAATTTCTTTCAAATAATTATAAAACGTTGAAAACCTACTTAAATACGTAATCAATTTTTACATGATTACAAATTATTTACCAAGTACAGCATTGTGAATTTATCACAATGCTGACACATGGCTGAAACCACACAAAAATGAGCGCAAATTAACTGTGCTAAAATCAGAGGCAAGTAATTTATGGCATCCGATCCAATCCTAAATGTTATCACACCTTCACAATTACTTAATCCTACATAATCTGAGTAGGCAATAGGCAGAAGGCACTTAATGATACAGTGGACAAATTGTCATTGAATTCGTATGAATGCGAATCTATGACAAAGCGGTGCTGTCCCTGACCACTATAGCAAGTGGTGGGCGGCGGAAGGGCTATCAGCGTGGAAGTCCGCTCCAATACTCCATATCGTCTCGCTCAGTGATCAATATCGTTTTTTATTAAGTAGGTATATTTTTATACTAAAAAACTATCAAAAATGCGGATTCTAGGACCAAAAACCGAGAAAAGGGGGTAAAAATAATCGCATAATGTAACTCTATACTAAAATTCAGTGTGTTTCGGAAATCAGACATAACTCTATTGTATCCCTGAAGAAGACCACCACTTTTTTCCTACAAAGTCTTGAATTTTGATCTCGGCCAAATAGTATTTGGTTTTTAAAAGTGACAGGTCATTTTATAACAACAGAAGGAATTTTAATGCCGTTTCCCTTTTAACTATGTTTCTATCAAAACTTTAAACTTCTTACAGTTGAGTTAAATACGGAAGCTCTAACTCATAAACTATAAATAAGTTAGAAGGACATTTTGACTAAGGAGTTTAAAACTTAAAAAGTAAAGTGTTAAAGGATGAAACGGATGAAAAGGATCTTTTTATATCACCCCCGGCTTCTGAGAAGGAAATGCCACCGCATCCCTTTGAGAGCATTCAATTAAGCGTGAATGGATTCATAATACATATAAGCTTTGGTAAAAAATAGACCAACCTCTTGACATTGATAAGTTAAAAAAATACTTGAGAGTTATACTTGGCCATGTAGGAAAACCTTTTATATGTTGACAGAATTTTATAATTTACTAAATTAATTAACCCAAAATATACAAGTTTAAATATGCTTTATTTATTTTTTTCTGACTGGAAAGAATGGTAGAAAAAATGGTGTTGCGCCAACCCTAAGTACAATGGAAGAAAGATAGGAAGATGATGATGGCATTATCCCTAATCAGATAAATGTTAAAAACTGTATTTTGTCACCTAGGTAACATGCCACGTATTAACATACATTTTACCAACAATTATTTATTTTTTTATTGACAAAGCGTTTTTACATGACTGATCGTCTAAATACTACAGACCGGCCTTAAGGGTGAAACGCCGCATAATCTTAGATAAAAGCTGAATTTGAACCTGTTTTTGTGCAACTTCGCACTTCGTTTCCTGCATTTAATTTAGAAGTAAGCCTAAGAAGAAAAAATTGAATTTAATTTAGTAATGAAGTAAGTTTGTGTTCATGGAGTGATTTAAGTCTCCGATCACGAACTTCTAAATTAAATTCATCTTTTTTACGGTCCATTGCAAAATATGAGTTCTTTGGAACAATATGAGTTTTACTTCAACAAATAAATGGCCTAGTCTAACATCAAACGACTTAGTACATCAGCCAGCAATAATAATATTTACTCCTAACAAACCGACACTAATTGCTTGACGTTGTTTCTGGACTAATTAGTAATTACTGGGTAATAATTACCTTAATATTCGTTCTACTCTCTCGCCAGTATCGTACTATTGGTAAATTGTTCTGCATATTCTCTATGTTTCTAGCTTTGTCCACAATTAAATTCTCATTCACTACTGCACTGTGTGTTTCTAAAGCACTATAAAATTCTTCATTGTCTCCAAAATCTATCAATTTATTTTTCATTATTGTGAAATGCAATACTGTCTTGTTAACTCGTTTCATAGTGAGATCAAAATTAATAAAATCCTATCAAAGATCCTAGATAAAATATCAAAACGTTTTACTACTAAACTATTAATTTAACTTAATTACAGCAAGTTCTCAGTTTTTTGTAACTCTGGTGTCGAATTTTATTTTTGTTCGAATCTCCGAAACTCCACAGGATCCCGAGGGGTTGGATTAAAATAACTCGTTTTCTTCTTCTTTTTAACATTTGATCCTAAGTAGCGGTTGCCAGGGTGCTCACAGATATAAATCTGTTAATGTGAATGTGCTTTTTGAAATGCACCGTGAAGATTAAACTGATAACGGCGTGTTTTAGTCATTTGGTAATTGAAAGCTTTTTATAGAAAACAACTAGTGTATGTCTCGGTCGCGTTTATTGAACAAAAATATCAAACAACACCCCATAATAAATAACGGCTAACATACTCTAAAACCAACGGCGTACTTGTGAACTACAACAACAATCCTTGTACGGTTAAATAAAAAATGATCATGACACATTGTCAGTTCAAATGAATCTCAAAAACAACCACATTCTTATTTGGTGTTATTTTCATATCTGCTCATTGTATTGTCGGTGTAACATGCGTGTTTTCGTAAAGATCTCCTCTCGCGATATCACTCCATACAAGGGTTACATGACTACATGATAGTGCGCGCGTGTGCGGTTGCCGCGGCCGTCTCGGATGGCGATACTATTCCAAGATTACGCGCTTCGAGGGCTTACTATTATATATCTTCTGAGTTCTGCTGCCCTGGTAATGCGGGTGACGTAATAGTTTCTTTGCATATATTATCTTCGTCATAGGGATACACGATAGTTTTGGTTTAGGGTAGTATAGAAATAATATCCTGCGCGATCGTAGGAAAACTTTGTAGCGTGGGAATTTGGTCGCTTTTGATCAAAACGCGCAATGCGGCTTTGTATATAATTTGTTTCAAATTAAATTAAGATAAATTTAAGTACCTAGTGTTCATTGTCATTTTTGTCAAAGATTTGAAGTTAATTAACCAAAAAGTCAAAAAATCATCTCAGACGCATTACGCTGTGAAGCGGTGGTTCTTATGTTCAGAGTTATCACAATCTAAGGACCACCCGTTTATAAGCTAAAAGTCTCATTTTACGAGAAACTTGTTTCAGCAACATCCATCCTTACTAGTCTCATAAAATTACGCGGCATCCATTAAGTAATTTGTGGTAAACGAACATCAACTTCTGCTAATTTGATCTTCTCTCTCTCTCGATTAAACAAAGTTAGACCTGTTGCTGTAACAAAAATAAGTGTAGGCACAGCATTACGATACACTTCCATGGACGTTTATACAAAATAGACTAATATGGGAAAAAAGTAGTCAACTCAACTTCAACTCTTCATTAATGGCTTTTGTGGACGAGAGATACCACAATTTTGCCAATAACACGTGTACTGGAAATAAGCTATCAAACGCTGGAGAATATTTAGCAAGTAATCACAGTAATTAAAAAATATAAAAACAATACAAGTATTTCTTTGCAGATTTAGATTTATTTCATATGACAGAATGACAGAAAAGAAAAGAGACTATAAGTAAAAAAAAAAAAAATTAACGATCCAAAAAGTTACAACTTAATTTTATTAATTTCGATGAATTTACATAGTTTGAAAACAAAACGAGAAAACACAAAAGAAAGAAGACATTTAACAGAAGTTGGACGAGGGATATGAGGAGGAATGATTTCAAAGTAGTCACAGAGTAAGTTTCAACTGACGTAGAAGGATTTGTTAAATGTTTTGACAGCTAAGTATCTGTCTTGATCTTGTCCTATACTCATTATACGAGTCGGTGTAAAATATAGCCACTTAGTTGAATTTTCTATTGTTTATAACAAATTAGGACATTAATAACACTTATTTCAGGCCTAAATTGGTTTTATATACACACATTCTGTTGTTGTTTTTAAGATAAAACATATAATATTAGTATTCTATGCCACTCGGCAGTAGCGAAGCTTTCACACAGGCAACGTTTTTTTTCAAACCGGATTTGAGCGGTTTAGAAGTTAACTTCCAAATTTCAAACTTTGACAACATTGACAATTATACGTACACTCAAGATTATTATGTTTTTGTAAGTTTATACCTCACTTGAGTATGCTCAGAAACTTACAAACATTATATGTATAAAGATACAAACAAATTCATAACTGCGGCATTAAAAAACACCAATGAACTGAAAACATTATCTACCGTACAATACGATCCCGTAACTTGTGAGTTGTAAAGATATGAGGGCTATAAACCTGTTATTTTATACTTTAAATTTTAAAAGACAGTCTGCGGACATTAGCAACGCTCGATAGACCTTCAAGGGTTGGCAAACATAAAAGTTCTGTAAAATATTGAAAAATCTGACAAAATATCAGAAGTTTTCACCATAATTATACTGTAAAAAATCGTGTTATATGTAGCCAGGGATTATAGATGTCATTAGGTGTCAGGCGGCGTTAATAAAGGTGACGTTTCATTATTAAGCCAGTAGGCGTTACCAGGAGAGCATTATCTCGCGGCACGTCGCTCCGTTTTTATTATAGGATGCGCTTATAAGCATGGTCCTGAAGATAGGAACCCTAAATGGAATATGATCTGCCTATTTTATGAACGCTTGCAAAAGATAATAATGACTTTGTATTGCATTTTTTTCCCTCAATATCTTTCTTAACGTTTGATATCTTTTTTCTCTTATTTGCACGACAAGTTAGTCAGTCAGTGCAATTTAGAAATAATAGTTTTCTTTTTTAGACAGATATAATAATATGTTACATGTCAACCACTCAACAATAGCTTTTGTTCTGAGAATAATGTAGTTATTTACAGCGTTAATTTTCCACATATAGTATACTAATAGATAAGTACCTATCTCATTTCTGTTCTCATTTATGACAAAACCCACATTACGTTACAAAACCATACCCAGTCTCCTAGCCTACAAGGACCAGTTAATAACGCGGGCGTGTCTGCCGCCTGACGTAATTACCTCTTTATTGCTGAAATATTACGGCCAGCCCTCAAGGCCATGGCCCCTTGGGGTGACTGCACTCCTGGTAAAAAGAGCAAGGAACCCTCAGGGGGTTATGTAATCAAGATGCAAATGTCAATTTGAATTTAGTGTGATTGCACGAAAACGCAGCTTGCAGTTTTATTTTTGCCGTAAATACTTTAGTGATAAAATATTGCCATTTTTAGGGATTCGGACCCAAAGGGTAAAACGGGACCCTATAACTAATAGCTGGGGAGCGTTGCATTTTTGATGGTGATTTCTGTACGATTAATTTTGATTGAAATTGATAGCTTAGATATGGGCAATAATTGAATCAAGCGTCAGCAGGCGCACCCGGGGTGGATCAAGTGGGAAAAAAAATATTATTATGTCAAAAAATAAAAAACCAAAAGTGTAATCTGGTCGTTTGAAAATTTGAACAGCAATAGTTTAAACAATAATAATAATTATAGAAATAATCAGCTGTAAAGATAATGGTGGGTTGTACGTCAGCAGGTCATATCCGCACATATTAAAAATAATTAAGTATCTTTAATTCATTTCTGGTCGAATGAAATTGATACATATTATTCTTTATGCTATTAAAATAATTAAAAAATGCCTCAGCCGACCTATTGATAGGGGTAAGATCGTCAGCAGGGGGATTATAAGTAACTATTTGTATTATCCAACTGACGACTTTCCCCTCTTCAATCACTATGCTGACTATCTTTTTTGTTTAATATGTTGTTTAAAATACTCTTATTATTAATTTCAAGCGACTCGAAATCAATTTATTTATAAAATTATCGTTTAAATTTATCTACATACAATTTGAACAGATAGGAATGTAAGGATTGTAAAGGATGCGTTTCAATAACGTAATTTAAAACATATTTTATTTGTATAGTATGTACATTTTTGTTTGATGTTCCTCACATTCCTATCTGTTCAAATTGTATGTAGATATTAACAAATTAAAACGATAATTTTTATAATTAAATTGATTTCGAGTCGCTGGAAATTAATGTTAAGAGTAATTTAAACATCATATAGAATAAAAAAAAAAACAGTCTAAATAATAAGAGGGAAAAATGGTCCGCCAGCTGACATATAGTATATGAATTATATAATTATGCAATAAAGAAGGGATTAAAATGACATTGTTTATAATCAAATTAATTTCTGGTCGTTTTTTAAACAATATATTAAACAAAAAAGATAGTCAGCATAGTGATTGAAGAGGGGAAAGTCGTCCGCCAGCTGACATATTATAGTATATAGATTATATATACAATAAAAAAGGCATTGTTTATATTCAAATTAATTTCTGGTCGCTTGAAATTAATACTGAGAGTAATTTAAACAATATATTAAATAAAAAAATAGTCAGCAAAATAATTGAAGAGGGGAAAGTCGTCAGTTGGATAATACAAATAGTTACTTATAATCCCCCTGCTGACGATCTTACCCCTATCAATAGGTCGGCTGAGGCATTTTTTAATTATTTTAATAGCATAAAGAATAATATGTATCTATCAATTTCATTCGACCAGAAATGAATTGAAGATAATTATTTTTAATATGTGCGGATATGACCTGCTGAAGTACAACCCACCATTATCTTTACAGCTGATTATTTCTATAATTATTATTATTGTTTAAACTATTGCTGTTCAAATTTTCAAACGACCAGTTTACATTTTTTTTTTTACATAATTAAATTTTTTTCCCCACTCGATCCACCCCTTCTGAGCCTGCTGACGTTTAGATTATTAAATAATTATCCATAAAGAATAAGTTCAGATATGAATCAATCGACCAGAAATTATTATGTGAAATGCAACGCTACCTCCCCAGCTATAAGCCTTCACTGTCATTGAGCTCATCTGTCACCAAGCTGTATCTCATGAACTGTGATTGTTAGACATTTAGTTGAAATTTCACAAATGTAGTATTTCTTTTGCCGCTATAATAACAAATTCTAAAAAAAACAGAATAAAATAATAGTTATGGGACTGCGAAAATGTTTTTTATGCCGGTTTTTAGATAATGGTACGGAACCATTCGTGCGAGAGTCCGACTCGCACTTGGGGTGGTTTTAGAGTATTGATTAAGTCTAAAGGTTTTTGGACCGCAATGGTCTAAACTAAATGCATACAGTGAAAAGCGTAAATAAAATAAACAATGTCATCAAGTAGGTGATTAATTTAAAACAAGATGTTTATTGGTTATTATTGGTGGTGATTGTATATTGAGGTGTTTGAGTCAGCATCTTAGTTTATACAGATTAGTGCCGGAATCGTATTTATGGCCAGAAGAGTTTATTAAAGTCGCGTAACAAGTGGCCGTCAAAGCTAAACGAAAATGAATCCACGAAAAATCAACCGCATCACCCAAACTCAGGAGAAAATACGTTTTTGATCAGTTATTTTTGATTATATTTAGCATCAATTTAAATTTTATTAAAGGTCAATAAATAAATTTTGAAATAGGTCTACATCTAAAAAAGAGCTGTTCGCTAATCGCAAAATCGTAAATCTCTATGTAAACCAATATTCTAACTTTTCAAGAGAAATACAATTCACTTAATTTTGTTTACAAACACAATTTCAATAATACCGTGTATGTTTACTGAAGGTCGATAAATTAGTCTGAACAAGTTGGTTCTTCTGAAAAAGATTTTCTGAATCAAAACACCTAAAACCTATTTGACCTATACCAATTCGACATGACCGTATAAACCAGTTTTGTTTACAAAAGCCCTATGAATCCATCGCGTGCCGTAGTCGCGTGCCAAATAAACGATACGATACGCCAGGTAACCAGAACGCATGCGTTAACACGCCCGCCATTATAAACGGACCTCCGCACCCTTCACAACTAAGTTAATTCTCAAATAACGAAGGGTCCAGGTTGCTTTGGGGGGGTTCTTTCTAAATTGGTTTACGGGACAGGTAGAAGGCAGGTGGCAAGTGAGACGCATGCGCCAGCCAGGTACGCTTGCAAACAACTTCTTGCTATCTCCTGGTATCCTGGTAGTCGGCTGGCATGTTGCCACAGGTATGATCCCAGGGAACAGGTGATGGGGGTCTCACGTGGACCTCAGTGATGACCCTACTTGTGAATCTAACACCTGTGGGCATGATTTAAGAATATTTTTGACAACATTTATTGTAAGTGGTTTTGAAGCAAAATTGAACTCTATTGCATAGGATTACGACTCTTCACAAATAGAAACTGCTACGTGCTCTTTTATTGATACAAAACCTTAAAAAAAAAAAGTAATACAAAAAAGCATTCAGCTTTCATAAACACTTCTCTTCATAACATTTGTTAAGTAAAATAACTAAAAGCATCACTCTGTCCCTATGTCCCTTTGTATGCTTAAATCTTTGAAACTACGCAACGGATTTTTATGCGGTTTTTTTTAATAGATAGAGTGATTCAAGAGGAAGGTTTATATGTATGATGCTTTACGCTGTGACTCTTAGAAGGTGAGCAGCGGGTGAAACCGCTGGGCGGGTCACTAGTATTCTATAAAGTGCAGTTACTGCAGCATTAAAATGAATCGCGTAGCAAAGGAACCATTTCTCAGATTTGTGATGTCTGTCTTACGCGCAATGCGAGTGACAAGATGTCAAAATAAATTGATTTACCGCGCCATTCGAACGCTAGCATTGAACTTCTCAGCAGATAAGTACTTCACAACATGATTTATTGTTTTCTGTTGTAAGGACCAAGAAATTTCAACGCTTTGCTTGGTCCTTGTACCCAAAATAAGTATGGCAAAATTTAAGTACTGTAGCAGCTGATGTTGCTAAATTCCTGATGGAAATCCCATTAACAATGTACCCGACCCGGTACCTCATCATATATACTCAGCAGTAAGGTTTCGGACCAACGAGGCAGTCAGTAATATTACACAGTTAACAGGTTAAAGTTACTTCAATCTCTCACAAGCTAACTATGTCATTAAAAATCAGGTAATAACTTTATCATCGACCCAAAACATCTTGCATAATTTTGATATAACTGTTCACAAGACCATAATCTTGATCAAGCTGAATTTGTTAAAGATGCAGTGGTAATGTCTCTATAATAACAATATTAGCATAAAGATTTAAAGTTGCCAGTCACTATACTAACGATGGACTGGGGTTACGGTGTCAGGATTAGCGGTTTGGACTGATTTCTTATTTCTAGCGATTTTTGCAATGGCTATTCGTAACCAAAGTGAAAACAATTTGACTGATTTTTGATAAAACAACTTTATCTTACAGCATAGTATTGTGTAGGTACGTTTATATGAAGACCAATTTCTAACTCACGTATTTCCAGCCCTTGTCCTATGTTACTTAGGGTCTTCGCAACTCGGTTTGTAGGGATCAGTACCTCAAACGAAATAAACGGAACCCTTATAGGACCACTTCGTTGTCCGTCCGTCTGTCTGTCAAGACCCTTAGTATCGGGAACGCGTGACAATTTCAACTCCATACGAGTTCAAATTAAATCCTCAACTTAAGTCTGTAGTCCCTTGGAGCTGAAAAGTCTACGCGGTAAAAAGATATGGCCGTTTATGTCGTAAGTTTGTACGGAACCCTCTCGCACTTGGCCAGTCTTTTTTTTCTTCTATTCTCCTCTGTCAATCGTCACGCTATCATTTTTCTTGCATAATATACCTAACACAATACATCCATCGTTGCCTTGGTCTTATTCTCCCTCTCCATTCGTCGACATTTATATTCATCACTTGTTTAGCCGCATGCGATTTATCCCTCCTCATTACATTATAACTCCAATAAAATCTCAACTTTAAAGTAAATGCATATAGTAGCTTATCGTAAAATATCTGCCCACTTGTGACTGGGCCAGTGAAGTAGTCTTAAAATTGAAGGAGCTAGCTTGTTCCTAGCGAATGTATTTGACATCGTATAAGTCACCATCCAACACTAAAACGTTCATAAAAATAACAATCCACTATGTTATGACCCTAACCCTTTCGCGGCCCGCCGTGGTTTTTACGGAACCACACACAGACTCTTTAGACCTCCCGAGAAGAGGGACGTGCCTCCGCAGGGTTAACTAATGATGACAGCAAAAAAGCACAGGTTGAATGGTGAGGTGCATTTTGGGCGCCTATTATTTTAAAACCATTTCATTTAAGTTAGGCAAAACTGGCATGGAAATAGCAGGTTGAATAGCTTTGTAATTTGTAGGACCATAAAATTAACTCTTATTAAGGAATCAAGAGCAAATTGTAATAATAGAAAACGATTAGATCCTTACTAATATTATAAAAGCGAAAGTGAGTTTGTTTGTTTGTTACGTCTTCACGATTAAATGGCTAAACCGATTTTGATGAATTATGGTACTAAAAAAGATTGAGATATGAGGGAGAAAGAGGGAAGAAAAGGGAAAACTTAGCATTGCTATTACAATAAATAAGGAAAAAACTACAGGTAGCATGCAAGTACCTGTAAATCAGGAAAGGGAAACTGTGTTACCTCCAATTTAACGCAAACGAAGCCGCGGGCAAAAGCTAGTCTATAATAATACATGATGATTAAATCGATTACAAAAAGTAAATGAAGTTAAAAATAAATGCCCTTATCATTTCATCACCAAGGATATAAAATAAATGCACATGTAATAAAATCCTAATAACAGTTTTGCTGCACAGTAAAAAAGCGCGTTAAACTGTAGATGATCCGTAAAAGCTTTAACAAAAGATAATAACAGCCGTAAAAAGTCAAAGTGAAGATAAAGCTATAATATAACAATAAATCTTATGCTAAGTAATAGACGGACTGGAAAGAAACATAACAGAGAACCTAGATGTTTAAGGTGTAAATAACACATGAAACTGTATTGGCTACTCTATACGTATTTTAACGACTGCAATGTAAAAGTTTAAAATGTATGTAAGAAATAATTATGTAAGAAATAATAAATTCATAATTTAAAAAAATTAAAAAACTCGACTTGTCATGTCAAAAAATTTAACTCATCATCTGCCTAGCCTTTTCCCAACTATGTTGGGGTCGGCTTCCAGTCTTACCGGATGCAGCTGAATACCAGTATTTTACTTGGAGCGACTGCCTATCTGACCTCCATAACCTAGTTAATACTGGGTAATACGATACCCCTTGGTAAGACTGGTTGTCAGACTTTCGGGACACTGACTAGTGTAACGACTGTCAAAGATCTACGAATGACAGCCGGGACCAACAGCTTAACGTGCTTTCCGAGGCACGGAGGAAACTCGGTATGTAACGGGTGGTCACCCATCCACAGACAAACCTAGGCAAGCGCGGCTTAACCTAAAGATCGAACTGAGCGGCTGCTATTATTTAGCCACGAGCTCCTCAAGTCAAAAAAATTAACTAAAAATTTCAATAGCCTATGTTACTCGGGACGATGCAAGGATTCTAATGATACCCCTTACATGTAAATCACTTCAGGCGTTTAAAAGTTATGATTTAATAAAGAAACTCACATACATACAAACTACTCATACTTACTACAGACTCCTTTTTTGGGGCAGTCGTGTAATAAAAGCAAAAATAGTAAGATCTAAAAAAAACACCTTTCTAGACCATACAATCTTGTTCATGAAGCTTTATTGCATGCGGTTCGTGGTGCCGCTCCTAAAAAAGTGCGTGGTCTTACTGCGTGAAGTTTTCACAATAAGCAAATATAATGATTCATCATTATCTTCTCTACAAATGTCGCCGAACAATAAGCTATTGACCTCATAAACGAAACAAAGAAGTTCAAGTTCCTGATATCTGGCATCCCGGTCCTGAGTTCGATGTCCGACTCAGTCAACTGTATCGGCGCGGTACTAATTGATTAGAGCCATCAAATTTGTCTAGACTTGTCCACCCGTGACCTATCTAGGTCCGCTTAAATTAGATATCATTAGGGTTCCTTGAGATGCTAGGAAGATTGTTTGAATTATACTTATTACAGTGGTTGCCCGCGATCTTCGTCCATTGTTACTTCCCTATTTGTATCGAATTTTGTTAACAATTTTATGGGTTTTAAATTCAAGCATGTAATAATTTTTACATACATACATAGACTTACGCCGGTTCCCCATGGGGGTAGGTAAAAACCCCAGAACGTCAACTGTCACGATCCTTACAAACTCCTTTTGCCTCGCACATATTCATACATCGGATCATACACGAACGCCGGTTTTCTTTAATAAACCTATGTTTTTCCTTAAAACATCAGTTTTCTGCTAGTAGAAGTGCCGTCAAAATACACACATCAAAAGTGTCTAGGGATCAAGCATTTTTATGCGGATTTCTTGAGATTGAGATGTGGCTTTGTAATAAATTTATGATTTTATAAATTTATATGGATCCTTTTTGGTGCATTTCATAATTTGAATCAGGAACTCTCAATCAAATTCGAGTAAAAGATGAAAATAAGCTGTCAATATTTTCCCTATAAAAACATACAACGCATTGAAGACATTATTAGTGCTACTGTTTCCCTACTACTGATTAAAACCAACGTTATTATGGAGCGGCGACGTCATTTAAGCAGGGAAGAAATGCTCAGAGCCGTGGGAATGATAGAAGCTGGTTCCCGGCAACGTACTGTAGCTTTAGCTCTGAATACAAGTCAGAGTGTTATCAGTCGACTTTGGACACGTTACCGAAGCACTGGTACCGTGGCTGAGCGCCATGGAGGACGGTATCGCTGCACCACATGGAGACAAGACCGATACATTCAAATCTTAACTCGAAGAGCTCCAACAATAACCGCCATGATGTTAGCCGTGAGGCTTCATCACTCTTCAGGGAACTTAATTAGCGACCAAACAGTCAGAAACCGCTTGCATGAAGTGAACCTTCATTCCCGAAGACCGCTACGGGTACCACCTATAGCAATGCACAATCGTAGGATTCGATATCAATGGGCTCTTGAACACAGAAATTGGGCAGAAGAACAATGGCGTTTCGTGTGCTTTTCTGATGAGTCTCGTTTTGGTATGAGACCGGATACAAGACGTATACGACACTGGAGAACCCCTGGACGCCAACAGCGATTAAAATCCTGCCAGGAAGTCCATCCTTATAGTGGTGGAACCATCATGGTATGGGCGGGTATTTGGATCGGCGGAAGAACTGAGTTGATTTGGATCAGAGGCAACCTCAACGCTCAAATTTATGCTGAGACGATTGTATCAGACGTCATCGTTCCTCTACAAGTGCAAATCGGTCCCTTATTTCAGTTAATGCATGATAATGCACGACCGCACACCGCAAGAGTTGTAAGACAGACTCTCGCCGCAGCTAACATCAATGTCCTGCCCTGGCCTGCTCAGTCGCCAGACTTGAACCCGATTGAGCATGCATGGGATATGCTACAGAGAAGAGCTCTGCCGAATATGGAGGGTATCCAGTCGCAAGAAGACCTTTTTTTGTTGTTGCAACGAACATGGGCGGCCATTCCACAGCGTGATTTGGATGAACTCATTTTGAGTATGCCAAACCGATGTTCTTGTGTTGTTAGTGTTCGCGGTAGAAACACGGATTATTAATTGTTTAAGTTACCCAATAAAATTTTAAAGAAAACTGTTATTTCAGTCTTTTTTTCGAACTTTAATGTTAGTGGTTCAAATGTCAAAAATCCCTTTATTAGGAAAATGGCAAATTTCTTTATTAATGCAAAGGTGACTTGGTTTATCGTTACTGTGACAAACGAAAACACTTTATTTGATGAATCCTTAAAGAAAATTTTAATTAATATCAATCAGGAGAAAAGTTATTGCAAAAATATATGTTGATCCCTAGATACTTTTGATGTGTGTAGGTACAGCCATTTTGAAGATTTGCAGGAACAAATGCAGACAGACAAAAAATAAAAATGTTATAAATTTAACCAGTTCTTGGAGTTGTTACTTCAACATAATGTGCTACATGTTGCTTCAACGCCAACAAAAGAAGTTGGTAATATTGTTGCAATCCATCAGGGAAAGATTTTTAGATGACTAGTTTCAGAGCGTAGCTATTTCTTTATAACACAAGATAGCAATTATGTCGAGTTCTTAAAATCATCACAAATTGTAACATAAGTTTACTGGTAGAGGAACTAAACTTTTAACTACTAGCTTTCTAGCCAGACATGTATTTCATTTTAACTCAATATTCCTAAATAACAGCCTTTTAACTTATTCAGTAGATTCAATCTCCTCGATATCATTCATGTAGGTAGCCCAGTCACATGGATCAGAAATTTAAATCAATACATACGCATAATGCTATGGCGCTGCTCATAAATAAATCATAAAATATATTCAGTTAAGATTTTTTACATAACGCTGTTAAAAGCTGTTGTTATCATCATTTTTCTCCTCATCCTTTACTTTTTTTGTGGATGGTAGTTATCAATAATTCCCCCGCTCTGGGCGGAGCGGGAGGAGTGTCAGACTTTTATTGACTAAAACCCACCCATGTTGGTTCCGGAGCCGCGGTATCTCTTTAAAACAACCCGCAACCCCGGTTCTCCCCATCCTTATTTCAATGAATAAAATAAGTAGCAGAGAAGTTTTATACTAATCAGTTGTCGTGATATGGGCAGCGCATGTGATGTAAAGAAATGAGGAAAATGTAAAAACGAGGTGGGGAATACCTAAGAAACGACCCAATTAAGTTGTTTCAGTTAATGATAGCTATTAAATAAGGCTAAGTCTTTAGCAACCATGTACGAAATTCTCACAGTAATTGTCAAATTGATTAATTTTATTCTCAACAAGAAAACACGAAGTTAAACCGCGGGAACGCCTTCCAATCTCGTTGCTAAGCTCTTCTATCAAATTATTTGCTGTTCCTAGTTCCTACTTCAAATGGCTATGTCAAATTGTCAACTGTGTGTCACGAATCACGATGTTGTTAATAGGATAAAGACTTTAGCTCACTTCTTTGTCGTCTGTATTATTTTTTAATTCTAGGTTTCAATTTTTTTTTTTATTGTCTAATGTATTTTTTTCTTTTGCAAAGTGTGTAATTTATAATTATAATCGCGGTGTTCTCTTTCATATGATTCTGCAAGTGCTGTACACTTCTGTAAGTGACGAACTCACTATAGTTTCATTGTTTGTGATGTTGTAGCTATATGTAAGGGATTAAGTCGTTGAAGTGCCTTAATAAATAAATAACTATTGCCGCCAATAAGCCTGACATAGTGGTGATAGACCGATCAGCGCGCCGCGCAATGATAATCGATGTTATCATCCCGCATGACGAGAACCTCCTGAAAGCTGAGAAAGAAAAACAACTAAAATATCTCGACTTGGCTCACGAGGTTGTCGACATGTGGAATGTAAACTCGGCTATCATTGTGCCGATTGTCGTAACGGCCAATGGCTTGATTGCCAAGAGCCTCGACGAACACCTGTCGAAGCTCTCCTTAGGCGGTTGGATCAAGGGCCTGATTCAGAAGGCAGTACTCCTCGATACGGCTCGCATTGAGAGGAGGTTCCTGTCTCTAGAGCCCTAACCACCGGTAGCTTGGACCCTGCTCCCGATACCGGCGGACCAGTATTTTTATATTTTTGAATATTTGTTTTGTTTTAATTTTTTTTAGGAAAAATTTAAAAATGTAAAAATGAGAGGAAAAGAAAAATAAAGATAAAAATAAATAAAAGTGATGACTTTTAGTTGCTTTCGGGATTTTGTTTGTGGTATTGCTAAAAATGAATTCACCTTTAAAATCTTTAAGTAATCTAAATGCATTATTAGGTAGTGGAATTTATTATCCTTATTGTGATTGGCTTGTTTTTTATGAGAATAATGTTCGCCGAAAAATAAGTTCAAACATTACAAAACCATAAATTGCACTTACGATATGCAAACACACATCGTTGGCACTCAGTTCCTAATGTGATTCAAACTTCTATTCAAACGTTGACTCATCGTACGAGCGGTTAAATTAATATTTTTACTAAACAAAAGCTTGTTTACACATACATCATTAAGCGGCGGTCCCTGATCAAAAGACTCTTCGTTCTCTCTGGTAGTTACAATTTATTGCCCTCCTTTGGTCTATCAACGTGAAAGAATTCCATTACTCTACCACTTATAGAACTTTCTTCAAGTTCTTATATACCACGAGCAATGTATACTTAAACTTGGAAACGCTGGTCGAAATGTCTCGGCCGTGTAGACAGATCTTTAGATCTAAATAGATGGCCGTGGGAGGCGGCGGGGTTTGAAAGAAAGTGGGAGCCATAAGTGGACAATTAGATCTTCTATCACACATAAAAACGCCGCTTCATTAGTCTAATTTAGGACTTCAGTAATGACGTCATTCACGATCAAGAGGCTTTTAGTATTGTACCCACGTGCAAGTACTAACTAACAGTGTCAATTAATCATCTATATTGGTAGCAACAACGACTTCTAGGTCATATATGGTTCTGAACACTAAGTGTCAAAATTAAATGAGTGCCAAATCATTTTGGTGACTCCATACTGTTTATTGGATGATTGCATTATTTATTTTGTTACTTATCCTTGTTTTGACAGTTTCAATTGTTTGTTTAACTATACTAGTTGTCGTTAAGGATCTTTACTTGGAAAAAGTTTCATTGACCTAATTGATATTTTGGAATGCTAGTAACTTTGTATGCATGTATGATGATGATTCATTCTCATTCTATAAGAGGCTGAAAGCGAGTCAGCGCTGGTCAAGTACATTGCTCTTCAGAGTTGCTTAGCAACAGTTTTGTGTATTCAATTTGTGACGAGGAAGCTCTTAGTGCCTGGTTTCTACTACCAAGTTTATATTTATAAAGCAAAATTCCGAACATAAGCAGAAAATTGCCTATTCGATCTTGAAACGAATGTCCCAGGGCGGCATGCGGCATAAGTCCAAAGATCACCATTCCACGTCAATTAGCACGCAATCTAGAACGATAAAAGTAATAACAGTCTCCAAAATAGTTAACCTATTTTCGTGAGTGACTACACAATAGCGGTTACGGGTCGTAAATCAATTTGTTAGTGCTTTTAGGCTAAGCTCGGCTGAGACCTAATTCCCATGTGGAATTAATAATGGAACCTAAATTGCAATTAAGATGTTATGCTTGTGTGTCATACAGTATACTAGATATTTGGGAACGCATCTGGTATATCTGGCTTGTATAAATATTCCATCTGGATGGTCGTTGGGTGGTCTGGGACACAATAGTTTACGTCATAATTAATTTAGCTATACCTACTAGTTTATCATTATTATAGCTTGTGGAAGCTGCTATGGCCTGAAACAAAAAAAAAGCACTTATGTGGCATCTAGCCGTCTGCTATGGGAAAATTGAATGTTTAAGTGTGTCACTTTTTAACCGATGTCAAAAAGCAGGAGGTTCTGAATAGGACTGTATTTTTTGTGACTTCTTTGTCGATTGTGTGCCGATTTTCAAAATTATTTTTATAATCGAAAGGTAAGGTATATTCCCGAAGAACATTGATTAGGTAATTTTGTGTTATTTTCTATAATACTTATCCTGCTGACATACCTATCCTTTTAACGTAAACGGATAATAAATTTATTTTGGAAGTCGGTGGAAAAAATCAATGATTTAAACAACTGGAGGACTTCCGGAAGTAGGTAAATTTATTATCCGTTTACGTTAGAAGGATAGGTAGTCGTTTTTTTGTAAAATTTTGGTATAGAGCCTGACCTGTCCACTTGCCGCAGTTTTATTTTATTTTCAAAATAGCAACTCCGCACAAAACATATTTTAATCATTCATTACAAACAAGTACATATTGTTTAGGTAACCCTTCAAAAGCTTTAAGTTTCTGAAATACCTGTAAATTATCCTATCCTACTATAATATTATAAATGCGTAAGTTTGTGAGTATGGATGTATGTTTCATCCTCTTTCACAACAAAAACTACTGAACAGATCTTGATGAAATTTGGCACAGAGGTAGATTATAGTCTAGAATAACACATAGGACACTTTTTTATCATCACGCGGGCGAAGCCGCGGGGCGCAGCTAGTCATCTTATAATTATAGTTATACCTACTAGAAGAATTTTTAAGTTTGTTTTTTATTACGCATTCCGACCTCGTACTTAGCCGTTGTATTGCAAAAATATGGAAGTTCTTATTTTTGTTGCGGTTGTAGGTTTTATTTTTCCTTGATAACCGTGATAACAAATAAATTTGTCGGTCAAAGAAGTGGTAAAGCTGACCTCCTAAAATTGACATCATTGGCATTATATCTTATCAGCTTATTTAAATGCGGTTATTAAAATTTGACGACACGGTTGGCGCAGTGGCTGAGCGCTCGACTGCTGCGCTGCGTGTCGCGGGTTCAGTTCCCGCACGACGGGGAAATCACCAAATAACTTCCCCCGCTCTGGGAGGAGCGGGGGGAGTGTCAGACTTGTACTGACTAAGACCTACCCATGTTCCTTCTACTGCCCTTTATGTTCCGGGGCCGCGGTACTTCTTTCGAACAACCCGCAACCCCGGCAGGCCCCTCTGCTTTGCTGACATCTCTTTGAGGCGCGCGTGGAACACTAACGCGTCGTTGACACGGCCTGTAGTCAATAGACGGACGGACGGTGAGCTACCCATTGCTCACCGTCCACAGGCCCGCATCTACGGTGGCCGGGAGTCGTCTCGCGGCGCCCGACGCCCGGAGCGCTCTCCCGACCCCCTTACTATATATACGATGCATCCATCAGCATAATGTTTTAAGTCCGTAAAATTGAGTTTTACCGTAAAGCGTTATTTTTCATCCCCAAAAAATCTCGTGGTTTTTTTCGTTCGTTTTCGTTGCCTAGCAATATTTATGCATGGAGCTACTTAGTTTGATGTACAGAGTGCTTGGTTGACGGCTTCGTGAAGGGTTAGATTACAGCCTGTATATGGTGTACGTAGAACAGTTATGTAAGTAGCTTTTCTGCATTAAGATTGTTGAAAAAAGCTAGGCAGATGACGTACTTCATTGCCAGTAATACCCCGTCCTTTATATAATTTAAGCCAGAGGGTGCGTTTAATGTGGTTGAGTCCATTAATATACTAAATTACAGTGGTAACCGTAATTGGTTAGCAAAAAAGCTTTTATAAAATCTAGACAATAACATGGAACCTTTTTAACAATATCGTTTTTGATCTAAATACAATTTAGTTCTAATTAAGGTCTTGATTTATAGTGTATCAGGATGACCATTTATCTTCATCAATCTTCTACCTATTTTAAGATTTGGACTCATTAGGTTGGGTTCCATTAATAACTCAATCAGGCTCCACATTTTTGTGGGAGCTACTAATAAAGCTTGTTGACCTTTAATTCTCGTTAACGTGGTGGCAGAATCATCATTGGGCTGTTTTGTATAGTGTTTCTATTTTTATGATAAGGGTCATGGAACTATTGAGTACAATATAAGTATATATTTAGATACACAACAAAGGAACAAAACTTAAAAATCTTGCCAAACTTGGTTTTTAAAATGCCCACTAACCTTATACCAGGACTCCACGCAAACGCATGTACATTCAGTCAAAAAAGTATCGAGAATGGATGATTTGTTTATGGTACAAGCTTCGGAGTGGCGCCTTCCAACTGAACCGAAACCGAAAAAACCACGCCAAAGTCGATCAAAAGTCAAAGTCATGTTGACTGTTTTCTTTGACTATCGCGGTGTTGTGCACTCTGAATTCTTACCGGAAGGTCTAACGGTAAATAAAGAATATTATTTGAGCGTTATGCGGCGTTTAAGAGAGCAAATTCGACGAAAAAGGCCAGATTTGTGGAAAGAAAATTCTTGGATTTAGCACCACGACAATGCGCCTTCGCACAAGGCTATCATTGTGAACGAATTTTTGACCAAACACTCAACAAATACCATCCAGCAACTACCATATTCACCAGATATGGCTCCTGCTGACTTTTTTCTTTTTCCTAAACTCAAATTACCACTTCGTGGCACCCGTTTTCAATCGATAGAAGACATAAAGGAGAATTCGCGGCGAGAACTGAACTCAATTCCGGAAGCAGCGTTTAAAAAATGTTTTGATGAATGGATTATTCGTTGGCGCAAGTGTATCGTTTCTAAAGGAGCATACTTTGAAGGTGATAAAATAAATTTGGATGAATAACAGACATTTTGTGTATTATTGATCTTTTCCCGGTACTTTCTTGACAGAGTAGTATATAGATACATTTATTAACAAAACTATAATTTTCTTTGGTCTAAAAGACTGCCGTGAAAACTGAAAGACAAAGTTTCCAATCTAGAATTAAGATAGAAATTCTATAAGATTACCTTGTAACATAATTGTGTATTGTAAACGTTATCGGCAATTTCATCAGTTCTCTCATTGTGTTGATTCAGTAACAATATGTGTTCCGAACAATGTACTGTAGGTGGTATGTGTTGAAACGAAGTGATGGAAGAACAGAATAGACAAAACCAAAGAATAATGATTTTGTAGAAGTGAAACTCCTTCAGCTAAGCTGATTACTGCGGTAGTTAGTCACTCATCATCAACTTCTTGCGTTTGACCCATTCTATTTGGGATCGGCGCAATACGTTTTCTTCTTCTTTACTCCCCTATTTTGTCACACCATCATTTATTCCGTCTCTATTTCATTCATTCATTCGTTCATTTCGTACATAATCCATTCATCTTTTCTATGGCCTACTTCTATTAATAATGATATTTATTTTGTTTCGTTAAGTTAATCAGTGTCATCATAATCTTATTAGGTTAAAGACAACTGCAATACTGCCAGATATTGCCCCTAAACTTCGCCACATCGACCTGTCTTTTGCTTCTCGCATCCCGCCATTTCCGTGACCTTAATCAGTTCATTGGACTGCCTTAGTCTGGTTTACGGTTTTATGTTTTACGCTGTATCCACTCCAACCCATTCTACATTATTTCTGAATCCACTTACTAACAAAGAAATATCCTTTTGTATTCGTAGTCGGACTTGTAAGATTCCACGCCACGCGTTGGCTGCCTCTTCTTGCATCGATTCAAAAGAAAGTATAAGAGCTTCGCTTCTATTCAGTACATCTTTGACAAAACCTACATAGTAACTTCTACGAATAACGGGATACTGTCACGATGTCTGAGTAAACTCATGTATGTGGAGGGCTATTTCGTTTTTGCATCACATTATGTGTTGCATTTGGAATTCCAATCTATGCAAATTATAGGACTTATGCTGTAGTTTCTTTTTTCGTTCAAAAATACTTTATTTAACAAGAACACGAAATGAAGAAATACTAACGGTCTTGTTGTTATTTTATTCATGTTGCTTCATCATAAGTTTAAAAAAAAGGTAGGAAACTCGTAAACGCTAACTGACTGTTACGTTGCCATGGAGTTAATGGCAGTAAAACATTTTTTCTTACAATAACAGGCAATATATCATATTTCGAGGCCCGATAAAAGTTGAGCCTTATGTCACGATACTTATAAATCAATACTACAAAAATAGTCAAAGCTCTAATTCATAAAACGTTTTTGGACAACACCCACACTCGTAATGCCGCGTCCGACTTTCACGAGTTGTGTTTCTAAGAGACTTCACACACAGCATAAATTAGAGGACCGATTTTGCAGTGCAGGATTAATCGTTATAACGATCCTTAGAGCGCCATACTTTAATGTCAGACATAATTAAGGCAATACTTCCTAGAATTTTGATACCAGAACTTCATTGACAAGTTCCGTTGTTTGCCCGTTCATTTGACTCCAAAATGTTTCGAACACTTAGAAAGACCAGCTTCAAACTTTTAACTACTTGACTGACTCCTTGTCCTCTTGTTTCGTCTCCTTGTCAAAATTCTGAGCCTGTGAATGGTTTATGAAATAAATGATAACAGACTTCTCTTGTTTAGTGTAGATCGTTTGAGGTGCAGATTCTGAGCGAGCAAATCTGTACTTGACAAGAAAGCACTACGTACAATGCACATCAAAATCGCATACTATTTTATGTACTTCGTGCAGCTCATCATGGCAATTCGCGAACTTTGCAGTGGCATCATAAAAGTTTTTAACAAAATCGGACGATAAAAAATCTGTGACAACGTGTATCAAGTCCTATTTCTAATGCTAATCGTCCTGATTGCCGCCTACATAAAAACATCGCTATCTTTTATTATGAAAAAAAAAAACTTAAATTTTCTTATATGGCGCCACGATTTTTTGCACCTGCGTTTAGACTGTGACTTTTTGCAATACAATATAATTTGTAAGTACCTAATACTTTTAAAATTTAAGCATTTTAACAACATCTGATTAGCCTTTTCCCATTGGTGATCCCTTATACTTCTTTGTGGTAGCTGTATTCTCCGAAACACTTCGAGGCACAACGATTTATCTGCGTTCGTCTAGCTTCACCGAGGTTCTCAGCTCGGCTGTACACTCTCGCATTCGCCTTGACTTGAAGTAGGTATCTCAGCAAAAGTGTTGAACCACCTTTACAGATCTAGAAACGGGTAATATTTATGCATTGAATGATGTGTACTCCTTTCTCAACCCCTCTTCAGTTATCAACAAAGCTACCCAACAGGGGCCTTAGTCTGCTATTACAATGGTGTCAGAATGGTCGATCACTGATCGCATAATGGTTGATTTTGACAAGTTTAGTATGTAGTAGATGTCAAAATCAACTATTATGCGATCAGTGATCGACCATTCTGACACTATTGTAATAGCAGACTAAGGCCCGGTACAGAAAGGCTCTTTCTCACCGGTCAAGTACACTTACATCATAAAAACTTTACCACTCCATCGTAAAAGTCGTGAACACATCTCTGATTGATACAGACAGACAGACTAACGTATTGACAATTGTCCTGTTAATAAAATCGAAAGTTGGACATCTGTTCCATTTTATATCGATCATAATAGTATAGAAAACGTTTATCATTTTATGTCTTGTTTTAAATGGCCCTATACCCGTACCTTCAATGATTTCATTGTAAATATACGTGGGTAGTAAAGTTTAAATTTACTATATTATAAAAAAAATTATAGCTTATTTAAACTTTGGGTCTAATTATTTATTAGAATAAAGTCGTGTTGTCGGCGTCAAGTACTACAGCGCCCTTTATGACACAAATTAAGAACATGGACATGGGATCGTTTTACACAAAAAAAAACAGGTCGTAGCTCTAGTACTTTTAAAAGTAGTAGCTCTGGTAACTGTTATTATAAATCAGAGAATTTATTCGTATATCTGGAACACTTCATCTTAGAACTTGTATTTATTTTATATGACGAAACAAACTGTTTCTTTAGATTTCATAAAATCTAATAAGTAGTAGGTATAGTAGGCAAGTCGTACATTTTTTTTTCACATCTTGCATCTTTTGCAATGTGTTTTTTCCTAAACACATAAACACTGTTCCTATTTAGCTGGGCAATGACTTATACATATATACTTTCATTAATCCCTGAAAACGCTATGAATTTCAAAAATACTTTTTTATCTTACAACTGTAGGTACATTGTAAAGCAAAACAATGGTGCGCTGAATGAACTCGTATCGGAAATCTTCATTGTCGTACTCTTTTTATATCTAATATATAAAATTCTCGTGTCACAGTTTTCGTTCCCATACTCCTCCGAAACGGCTGGACCGATTTAAACGAAATTTTGTGTACATATCGGGTAGGTCTGAGAATCGGCCAACATCTATTTTTCATACCCCTAAGTGAGCAGCGGGTGAAACCGCTGGGCACAGCTAGTTCCTTATAATATAAATAATAAGCCGCATCTCAGTAGGTATCTAACACAAAACATCCCCAAAGAGTAAGGCAGAGGTATATACCTAATACATTTCACCAGTTATGTTAAACTCTCATGTAACATCAGGTCTAAGGTCCAGTTGAAAACCAGCGTCGGGCACTAGCTGCTCGGCAGTTTGCTGAACTGGGCCTATTTGGCCGCTTATTTTCGTTGGATCCCAGTTTTTGATCCCACTTTAATATTTTTGGCGTTGGATCCCACAAAACATTATTATATATTTCCGTTGAATCCCAAATTTGAAAAATACTAAAAAAATACGTTTTATTGCCACTGAATCCCAAAAACTATTTCCGTTGGATCCCAGATGTTTAAAAACATCTGAATGCGGGTACATCCAACAACAAAATCACAATAATATTTTAAGGCGAAATTTGTATGTATGTTTGTTATTCCAACACGCTCAAACTTCTAGACTGATTTGGATGAAATTTGGGTATGTGGATAGGTTATGTTAGAATAACGGGTGCCTGCCGTTTTTCCGAAAAATTTCATTACCCAAACAAATTATAGGAACCGGGAACTAGGTTTGGTTAGGTTAAAACTGTGACCTCCTACGCACGAGCCGAGCGAGCGGAGCGAGCGGTGCCGCGGCAGCGGCCGGCGAGTGCCACAAACGACTTGCATTTATAGAAAAAAGAGATTGTTTTTAGTTGTTTACCCGGAACTGAACTATTAAGATTAGGATAATTACTTATTTACAAAAAAAAGGTTAGGTTAAAACTGTGACCTGTGTGCCAGAAACGGCCACATTATATAAAAAAATATGGAAAAATTATGACGGCAGTATTTTTGAGCTTAGAGGCGCTTGTTTTGAAGGCGTTCATATTTATTTACAAATAAACCTGATCATTTTTAACTCATGCCAGTCTAGTACTATTTGGAGTACATCATTTGTCTCATTTATTCCCCAGTGGCAACAATCCTAAAAAATCCAAAATACACACACGGTGTTTTTGAAATATTTAATAAAAGTAAATCACTTTTCTTCTGAAATGTACACATGTTGTCATAAAATGGGATTCAATGGTAATATCAAATGGGACCCATCGTTAATACCTAAAAAATGGGATCAAAAACTGGGATCCAACGAAAATAAATCTATTTGGCGCAGCCGTGAGACACACAATTACGTATTAATGTATTTTGTATCGTTTAGTTTTAAGTCTTTATCTCATTTTGTGTGCACTTGTGGCATGGGCCAAATAAATGTGTTTTTTCTTTCTTTCTTTCTAATAAGGTCCTATAAGCAACAATCAGGCACAGATTCAGACTCCGTGTAGAGAAATTCCGATAGAAAAACACAATAACACTATAACGACCGGCGACCGGACTAAGAAATCGAACACAAAGCAACTAGGTAATCGTTTCTTTGCAATGCTAGCTTCCTTCACGACATACTTGTATCCCTCATTCGTTACGAACTTCAGTGGATATGTGAGTTTTTGCTAGTAATATACGAGTACATACATTTTCTCTCTATTTTCATACCAGTTTATATACATAGTAACGGTTGAAAATAGTACAATTGTTTATCTTTGCGTCTTTCTTTGAAGAGTTCAGTGGGAATTTGCAGGGCAGTTTTACGATCATTGCGACCCTATGCCAGCTATTCGTGTTGTTTCGTTTGCAAAAACTAAACGTGCGAATGTAATTTCTGATTATTTTTTACTTCTTTTTATATCTTTATCAAACAGTGTTCATTGATTACATTTTTTAATGCTACTAGCTGGCTCCCGCGGCTTCGCCCGCGTGATATCGAAAATAAAAGTATACTATGTGTTATTCCAGACTATAATCTACCTCTGTGCCAAATTTCATCAAGATCTGTTCATTAGTTTTTTCGTGAAAGAGGATCAAACATACATCCATACTCACAAACTTTCGCATTTATAATATTAGTAGGAATACACACAAGAAAACAGTTTGACTCTTAGAAACTTGCATAAGACGTCTTCCGAAAAATGAATAGCAATTTTCTTCTAGGCAAGTAAAGCAAACACATGAAATAGTCAAGATCGGTATTAATTCTCGGCTAGTTGTGCAATCATGAGGAACCGACAAACCATTCACGGAATGACTAGACTATTTCTAGACAGCCTTAACACCATGTCAAATTAAACACAATCCCAACAAAATCTCTCAATTTGTGTCGAATTAAATGATGACTAATTCGTTTCCAAAGTCTTTATCCATTTGATTTGTCATACCATACCATGCAAGACTACCAAATAGCTCCGGGGCAATACTCTCATAGATTCGCGACCGTGTTTTATGTTCTAGTCTGTAACGTAAGTCGGAACGTTAACCTCTAAGCTCGTGGGTGCATGCGTAGGAATACTAAAAATCTGGATAAGCAATCAATCAACGCCTTTAGACCAGCAGATGTAGGGTTGACTATTCGACTTTCAGTTTTGAATTTGACTTAGTTTATTTCTGCATCGTTGGTCATGATCGCAAGCGTGGGTGCTGAGCATACTGTCCTGGCTTCGATTCGTGTCCGGTTAATGGCAATAGGCTCTCCCCTTATTACATGGAAGTTAAACATAACTGCCGTAATGTGGTTGTACAGACGCCTGCAGGTCAAGCTACCCGAAACTGTCAATTTTTCCCAATGAACCTTGAACCTAATACTTTAGAAATAAAGTCGAAAATCTATCAAAGAAATCTGACAGATTGTAGTAGCATGATGTGCAGGCGTCTGTACTATTACATACAGACACGAGAAATTTCATGTAGGTACACACTTACCAAAATTAAAAAGACATTTCCTCCTACCGTATTGATTAACGTTTGACGGTTTCACGAACATAGTATTTCGGAAGACATACTATTACGAAATAAGACTCATTTCAAAGTAGAACTTTTTTACGAAAAAAACGCTTTTGATATTTGGTAAGTGCACAAGATATTTCTCGTGCCTGAACGCGTCTGTCTTACCTTCGGAGACTACAGGCGTGATTTTGCTGCAAGTATGTAGGAGGTTGTCATCATTTCCCTAGCCTTTCCCCAACTATGTTGAGGTCGGCTTCCAGTCTAACCGAATTCAGCTAAATTTACATGGAGTAACAGCCTTTCTTGACCTCCCAGTTTAAGTACTGGGAAATACGACACATTGAAATGCCATGGTTTACGTGTTACGACTGTCAAAGATCTGCAAATGACCATCGGCTTAACATGCTTTCCAAGGTATGGAAAAAACTCGTACTGGTCACCCATCCACCTAGAACAGCGCGTATGTAGGAGGTTGCATTATCTGTTATTGTTACTAAGTGGTTACAATATTTTGCTTTCTTTATTTAAAATCTATTTAAATTCTTACTAATATTAAAAAAAAGAGAGTTTGTTTGTTGGTATGTTTGTTTGTTTGTTAGGTCTTCACGCCTGAATGGCTAAAGCGATTTTCATGAATTTTGGTACAGAGATAGTTGAGATTGAGACCCTGGAGACGGACATAGACCAATTTTATTTTAAAGTGAGATATGAGGGAGACAGAGGGAAGGAAATGTAAAACTTAGCTTTGCTATTACAATAAATAAGGGGCAAGTGCAAAAACTACAGGTTACAGGTACCTGCAAATCAGGAAAGGAGAACTGTGTTACCCCGAATTTAACGCGAGCGACGCCGCGGGCAATAGCTATTTTCATATACAGCATTGAACTCACTGCCTACCTGTCAGTTGTTACGTTTTGTTATCTAGTCGGTAAAAATGTTTTCCTGCTCATTTAACATTTCAAGAAAGGTTGTTAACCCTAGTTTTTCACTTAGAGCTGCTAGTGAAAGATAGATTTTAGGTTAAAAAATAGATTCAACAATATTTATTAACGGCTCACACGCATGTCTGCGTTGTTTTCAACCGATACACAATTTACGCTGTGTTTAATGTTTCTCTTTATAGTTACGTGATTCAGCGACGTGAATATAAGCAGGTGTAAGTATTAAATTGTTTATTGCTATGAGTAATAGTTAGTTACTAAGACTATTTTGTACTTTGATTATAGGCACATGATAAATTTATTACCGATGATTTCAGAAGAGTGTAAGTACCTATGTTTTAGTCTGTTATTCTTGGCACAACTTAAGTTTTTACACTCGGCCACACATCCATTCGAAGCATCATCTGCCTATCCTTTTCCCTAGCATGTTGGAGTCGGCTTCCAGTCTAACCCGATTTGGCTAAATACCAGTCATGAGACGCTTGCCTATCTGACCCCACAATCCAGTAAGTATTGAGTGATAGGATACACATTGGTATACCTGGTTATAAGACTTTCGAGCCTATGTGAAGAATGAGTGATACCCACTACCTGTTACGACTGTCAAAAAACTACTATTAAGAACAACATAGATACGGAGGAAACTCGGTATAAAATGTGTAGTGACTCTTTCGCGGACTAACGTAGGCAGGCGCAGCTTAACCTAAATAAAGTTCGAGTTGAGTGGTAAAATATAAAAACTTGAGAGGTGTCAAGGGACACCCGGATGGAACAAAGTTATTATTTATTATGTACAAAAAACCTGTATACACTCAACAAAAATAATTGTCGCGACACCACACTGTTCAGCGAGGAAACGAAAATAACTGGCTTGCTTTCTATGAGAGAGAGAGAGAGACAGATAGAGAAACACGCGCACGCCTCAAGGCTTACATAGCAACAAGTGTCGTTCCAAGTTTTGGTCTTATTTTTTTCCGTCTAGCCCCCTTTCGCCCCCTTTCGCGATAAGGAACTTCGTTCCAAGCGATATTCTATTCCGCGACCATAATAAACCTTGCAACAATGAACTCATCACCACAAAAGCGATTTCGCGCGTGACACCATGACGATGACCAGTGCGATTTCAAACCGAACTAATCCGATTACTACACTTCATAATGTGAATTAAATTAAATGACAACCTTTTTGAAGCGGATTAATTAATTTTAATACGCTTACACGACATTTCATAACAGCATTCATTCGACAAAGTACGGAATAATTATCTTTTAAAATCAGATTGTCACCTGTCGTTGAACAAATGTGCATTCGGAGATAACGGTTACAGAAAAGTTGGGTAGAACTAAATTGGTGTTGAATTTATTCGAAAGAGTTGATTTTTAAAATATATAGATGGTAGCGAAACATGACAAGTAGATATCGGTAGGTGCCGAGACAATGGCATGTAGGTGTTTGCGTATATGAAAGCGTTTTGTCATAGCCACTTTTATAATCTTTGCAATACATTTTGGCGATGACGAAAAATAGATAGACGGGATCTAAATGAGATAGGACGGGTGATAAAATTGTTTGGAAGAAAAATACATCCTGGGTCATGGAAATGGCGAAATTTCAAAGATATGAGATACTAGCTTTTGCCCGCGGCTTCGCTCGCGTTAAATTCGGGATAACACAGTTCCCCTTGCACCTTATTGATTTGTAATAGCAACGCTAAGTTTTCCCTTTACTTCCCTCTTTCTCCCTCACATCCCACTTTTTTTTCAAAAAAGTTAGCCTATGTCCGTCTCCTGGTTCCCAACTATCTTTGTACCAAAATTCATCAAAATCGGTTTAGCCATTAAAGCGTGAAGAGGTAACAAACAAACAGACAAACAAACTCACTTTCGCTTTTATAATATTATATATATATATATATATAATATAGTATATATAGTATAGTATATAGTATTATAGTATAGTATAGTATAGTAAGGATGCGGTTTTCCCAAATCTATCAGGGATTCATAGCATAGAAGGAAGAAGAGACAGCAAACTGTTCAGTATACGTTTGTTCAGCATATTGACGAAGTAGGCATCAACAAATTGGTCCTAAATGCATAGCAACAAACAAGCTCTAATCTGTCGGCTTTCTCAAATAAAATGATCATAATTACAGCTGTCTTCCTAACTCAAATGTATAGCCAAGAAAAGATTATGGAGATTAATACCAGCTGAGTTCTTAGCGAAAGCCATTAATAGCAATTGTCTTGATTAAGCCGCGTTTCTTAGTGTGTGTTCCTAATTAGCCAATCGATGTCAACGTTAATATAATCAGCAGAACAATTAGCAAATTCTGAGGACGTTGACAGTTCGTTAATCTTTGGATGAACTAGATGCTAACTAAAAAAACCGTCATCAAGCGAACTATTTTTAGCCATTGTTTAATACTTAATTAATTAATTAGAGTATATTTACCAACGCATTCACTGGTACAGAATCTAGTTGGTCACAAAGTGTATTGTCTCCGTCTATTCGAAGAGTAGGTATTTTTTCTGGCTGTGTAGAACTAACAGGTTTATTATTTATTAACAGCTACGACAGGAAAACATCTTGTCAAATAAGAGAGTTTAAATTATAATAGGTACACAATAGTGTATACCGGGTCAGTTTGCCGGGACAAGAGTTACCGCAGAGAAACAGCTTAAAGTAAATATTGCATCCAGTGTGAGGCAGTGTGGTAATGAAGCCCAGAACTTCGATAAATCTTTGGTCTAGCTAACGATATAGTTTCTGCTATTTATTTAATGTCATTCGTTGCTACATAATCAGGCCAAGCAGAAGTATTTTCGAAGCTTGCTTGTGTACCCTAATAAGTTAAAAGCTTTCGATGCACAGTGTTAACATAGTTGTTTGCTGGGTCAACGAGGAACATACTCTGAGCAAATACGTACGAAACTCCATGATTTGCATTTTCAAGGCACAAATCTTAGAATTTTTAACTAACATTTGCTCTTTTTTTAACATACATCTACAATTCACAATAAAACTACAAATATAATAAGCTAGTCACACTGACTTCGCTTCCATTCTGACCAAATGTGGTTATCAGCGCCATCTACAATTCAAAAAGCCGCTACCTAAAAAAATGTCTAGCGCCGAGGTTCTAATCGATCGAACATCGCGATTATCTAACTGTTATTTTTAGCGTATCGCTGTGCGAATGCTAATCGTCTGTTCGCAGACGCGCCGGCGTCGGCGCCGCGGGCGGGCGGCTGGTCGGAAGCGACGCGCGCGCAGCGCATCGGCATCACACCTCTTTACATAATTTAACGTTTTTTTGTCACTTTGTTTAGAAAAAAATATATTAACAATCAATAAGTTAATAAAAATATACATAAATATTAAGTCAGAGTATCTTCTAAAAATACTTCTACATAAATAATAACTTCTAATGGCAATGTATTGATAGATTTTAAGAGCTTCGGACTGAAGTTATTGGAAATAGCTGACAGCTGCATTAGTGGCTTTGCATATTAATATGTCTTGTTATAATGAATGACAGTATTTCAATCTTCTACGCGGAAGTGCACTCTTCTGACTTTTAATTGCAAATAACTGCTTATAAATTTATGATTGAAAAATATCTCCCCAACTAGTGTTATTTTCGGCATCACCTATGCCGAAGCAAGTTCCCAGTTTTTGTAAAAGATATTTCTTTGGCATCTATGGTTCCGCTACAGGGTAAAGGCCTCCCCCAATTAATTGCATAATCCTTTTTTCCGTGCCTCCTCGAACCAGCCCTTGTGGTACGCTTCCAGATCGTCTCGCTATTATTAATACTTGAGGTACTTTAGCTTACAAAAACTTACTAGTCAAGATAAAAACTCGCAGACATAAAGTAATTCCATCCTATCACAATAACTCTACGACAAAAGCTCTTGCATACAAACTGCTAACTACCCAAACAATAGAGTGTCAATGTATGTACTTATTAATATTCGATAGGGGACAAGACTCCGATGAAATTTATTATAGTTTATTATTAGGTGTAGTGTCATAGTGATATCATGGCGAAATTAAATGTATGCGCCTGTGGCGGCCTCTGGCGCACGTACATGTAAATGACGCTTAACGGTTACTTTATTGCGCAGGAGTCGTGTTGCAAATGTCTAAGTTAGCAATGGTGTCTGAATTGCATTGGGATTGTTCTAGTGTTTTATTGTTTTCATGTCATGTTTATTGTTTTACATCACGAAGTATAGTGGTGACCCGCGGATAAAAGGACTGCCAAATGATATTTTCATTTTCTTTGCGCGACACTTTATATATTCAACTATAAAGAAGGCAATCAGAGACAGAAAATGCGTGTTCTTCAAATAAAGTTCTCTTCTTGTTAAAAAGCTTTACACACTAAGTTCACCCCTAGCCCACTGTGTATGTAGACACAGACAATACCTTTTCGTGTATTAACCTAAACGAATACTGATAAACATTTTTGTCATTTACCATAAGAGCTTTCGTAAGCTCATGAAGGATGAAGTGTTGATATTTTGGCATTCCACTTTGGTACGTTCAATAGACGGTCTATCCGACAGTCAGCACTGCTCTTCCCCAGTCGCTTGAATATTATAGTCTGCCTAGCTTTTCTAAGTTGGGATTCGGCTTCTAGCCTTACCGGACGCAGCTGAATACTCCTTGTATACTAAATGCTTTGTACTTTCCATGCTTCGATTGTTTCTAAACCATCTTCTGGACGACACGGTTAGCGCAGTGGCTGAGCTATCGACTGCTGCGCTGCGTGTTGCGGGTTCGATCCCCGCACGGAACATATATTTTTACGGCCTACAGATAGTTGTTCCGGGTCTGGCTGTTTGTGTTTGTGAGTTTAAATGTTTGTAAACGCACCCACGATATAGGAGAAATTCCTAGTGTTAGGCAAGGATTTAAAAAAAAAAAAACTTTAAAATAACACAAAGTTCTGAACAAGTAAGCTTTCTCAGCTCCACCATCAGTCCATCAGCTCACAGCTAATTGACAGCGGCGTGTCGGACGGATGCCGCGTCATTACGTGCGGTGTCGGATGCCGTGGCCGACACTGACAATTTATTATACCCAGCTGATTAGTAGGAAGTGGTGTCCAATTTCGGGATGTTGCTATTAGTCCTGGTCGATCTTGGAGGATACGGGAAAATGCTCTTTCTGGAAACAGTTTTTACTGCTATAATCAAGCTTGTTGAAGTATAGAATGGATGTAGTTTATGAAAGAAATTCAGGAATAACCGCAGTGATCGCTCATTCTGTGCACGGTGAGGACACTTTTTCAGAGAAAGCAATGACTCGGGCTGCGGTATGGGAACACGGATGGGTTTTAGTAAGCACAAGTTTGACACTCCCTTCCGCTCCACCCCGAACAAGAAAAAAAGGGAGGGTTGATATAAAAGTCCATGCTAATTAATAAGAAATGGTGTTGGATGTCGGAAATGAATGCTGCTGTTACTGCTGATCAATCTTTGAAGATATGGGAAAATGATCCTTTTGTGTACAATTTAATTCATCTCAAATAAAACCCAATTCTGGGTTAAGGTCGCCTTTGTTCATAAGCTTTATTAGTGCCATTGAATGTGCAATAAACAATAAGAATAAGTTTAAGGCTTCAGTCAATCTCTCCTAGATTAAAAAAGAGCTTTCACGAATTAAATTTATAGTTACATTGTTACACTTATCGTTAATCTGTCGCACTCTGAGCACACTGACAGAAATTCCACTTGATGTAAATTACCAAAGGCCAATGTTTTAAAAAATAAATGAGTTTTTGACTCGGCTAGCCTATAAAAGCAGTCTGCTTCACTAGTAAAAAAAAGGCATGCTTAAAACTTGAATCAATCTGATACAGATTTTACTGACGCCAAACGAGGAAGTCACACTTAAAACCGCCAGCACTAGGCTATACAAATTCAAGCACACAACCACTACATGCGACATATTGCAAAACCTCTCGTTACAAACAACCTGACAACTAACAGCCACTGTTTGTTAGCGGTCGTTTGTTTTGGACACAATGTTAATATGAACTGCTGTAATCTTTAAATGTTAGGCACTTGACGCAACACTTCTTGCTGCAAATTATAGGATGTTGTTAAGAATAAGAATAATTTATTTGCCAGAATGTAGGTGTACCAGTAGATAGTACGTATGATCGTAACATTAATGTGGCCAATTTACATTCTACCACTAAATTTGGTGTGCAAATATTTAATTTAAGAATGGATATTGCATTTATTTATCTGCTAGCTCATGTCTGCGGTGTTGCCCGCGTAGACGTCGAAAATGTATTCCACGGGAACATAGTAACGGGATTAAAAGTGGCCTAAGTGTTATCCAATATCTGTGAGAGAAAGTTAATTAATATTCATGCAGTAGTTTTGAAAAAGTAACAAGCATACATACATCCTTACAAACTTTCGCATTTGTAATATTATTCAGTATGATTTGTAGGCACACAGTATTTTATTTTAAACAAAATATTTGCATTTCTTGGTTCCTGGTTCCATAACAACTTTTCCTAGTTTATTTTTCCCAAATGATTTGGCTATTCGCAATCCAGCACAATCCAATCGCTAATGTTCAGAAAAATTGTCTTAAATTAAGTCTTAAAATTCTCACACTTGTACTATAAATATAAGACCAAAGTCACGTCCTTAACCTTCAAAGATTGTTTTACAATGTTTTTCAGATGAAGCTGGCCCTCATCCACCGCATAGTTTTAATTCTTTACTAAATACGATTGATTCTGACAAGACTTTAGTGTAGGTCTTTGTTCTAACAAATCATTCGCGTGCGACTGTTTATTGGCAAAGATCGAAGCTCTTCGCGGCTCCCTTTGAGCTAGAGTGTTCACCTTAGGTACTGTTTACACTTCTCGTAATTCATCGGTATTTGTTTAGCAGTTACAAAGAATTCTTAGCAGAAATGAAAGGAACTTGTTAACCGATTTCAATTTGGTTGATTGTTTATTTTAACATTCTTTAGAAAATCATAAACTAAAAACGGAGGAAAACAGATTGTCCGTTTCTTAGACTTATTCGTCAACTGGCGACTGAGAAACTCGCGACTACGCACAAGTTGGCACCTTCCGATTTAACCTATTTTTGTTGTCGTCAACTCGCGATCGAATTAATTGATAACAACAGTAGTAATCCATGAAGGTTCTCTAATAACTTTCATCATTTCCTTAGCAGTTTTCACAATTATGTTTTTGAGATTGGCTTCCAGTCTAAGCTGCTAAGCTGGTTTATTTTCCTGTATTTTTGTAGATCGATATTCTAATTGACCTCAACACAACAACACAGTAACGCAATATTTAGTAACATCCGCAGGTAGTAACCAAAAAAACAGGCAAAATAATTCAATAGTAAATACTATGAAATTAAAAACAACAAAGACGCAGAGGCTGTCCTCCTCGCCACACTTATATGCGCAAGCATTCTTAGCCGGACAAGTGTATGTACAATTTGACCTCCTTCTGATATTTGGCTTGTCTAACTCGAGGACCAAAAAAGCAAAACAATACTTGCATATTATTATTATTCGCCCCACAATGCACTTCGCCAATCATATTTCAAAATAATCAATACCGAATTAGATATACGCATAGCGGCCGGATGCCATCGACTTAAGAACGTATTACTGGTACTTAGCTGATTCTATGAATCATTATCAACGTGTAATTGTGCATTCGTGTCATACGATGGCGCATTTGCATCCTAATATTCAAATTATTCAGACTCAGGGAGCCTCGGAAGCCTAACTTGTTACTGAGGACCATAGTTTTAAGGAAGTTGGTCCTTTTGAGATTGACCTTCGATTCTTTTATGTTCGGAGATGATGATTTATGTTAGGTACGCTACTGTTGATCTAGACGTAAGATAGAATTTGATTTTGGCTGTCAATTTCTGAATCTCATCAATGGTTGTGTCATTCAACGGCAGTTATTGTTAGTGTGTTTCCTTTAGTCTAGACTTGATTAAGAAGTGTAAAGGAACGCTGCTTCTGACCATGAAAAGGAGCCAAAGTCACGCTGTTATAATAGCCATCATCTCCTTTTTTTGCATTCTTGAATCACCTATGCAGTAAAAGGTATGTTATACGCATCAATGCAAACCTACAACCCATCTGACACCAATCAAAACTCTTCTAACTTCAAGATTTTTAATGCATCTAACACTTTTATTACCGAACTATCATGCCGACTAATTAACAGTATTAAAGAGCAATGATACGTTATTCCGACTCAGATTACTTTCGTGTTGATTAAACTGATGTAACTTGGTTATAGTCGGGTTGTGAGGGAACAGCCTTTGTTCGGCCACGGAAGGTAATTAACTCTTCGCTTTCAACACGGTCTTAAGGATCAGTGTCCCGTGGGACTCACATCAGTTTCGAATGTGTGAGTCATGGAAGTTGCGCGGACTGATTTTGTTATATGATGCGCGTTGTCTTATTTCCTTTTATTTTAGTTTTTTTTAGGGGCGATGTTGAAAAATATGAGATATCTAAATATAGTCTGGTATTACTGTTGTAAAAACTTCTGAAACTCCATCTGTACTTAGTCAGTGATGATTAAGGTACTCCGAGTTCGCGGGGCCACATTCGTCAATTCTGTTGAAAAGCTTTAAATGTGATTGACAATTGGCTAAGCAGTTTTAATAGCCATCAATGAGTCATTTAGTACAACGAAAATGAAAAACAAAAATCATAATGATTTTTTTGCTTCAAATCGAATCTTCCAACCTAATAATAACAATAGACACTTATTTCAATACTTTGTCTTCGTCGTTACCTCACTACTGAGGATTACGACACTACCCGTCTTCATGCCAGGTGGTTTTGAACTGAACTGGTGACTCTATGTACTTGAGTACGACAGGACCAAAAACTTACTCCAAAGAAGATCAGTATTCAACTTGAATGTTTTATTTGGAGAAGCAATTTGGGAGATTAAAGGAAATTGTGAGGTAGATAGAAAATTGGATTCATCCATTCAGCCATTTTCTTCAAGAAAACCAAAAATGGCTGACCTCTTCTAACTCACTCTATTTTTTGATAGAGATGTTATCAATGCCAGCCCAAAGGTACAGTTAGAACCGTGAGTCCTTTATCGACGAATTCTATCGACATTTCGGTGTTCGGCAGACGACACCGAAGATGAACTAGTCGATTAAACTTTTATTTACATACCATTACGCCTTATAATTGGTCTTTTGGACTGTACTTAGATGTTCGAAGTCGATAAATATGTTATTTTCGTTTTAATCCGATAAACTTGGCATCCTTTTTTCTTCTTTTTATTTTTAAAAATCTATTTGTAAAGAAATGAACTTTTGTAATTTAAATCTCTAGATTATATTTGAAAGTCTCGGACTGTGGTATCTTAACTACTTTGACTGCCTCGCTGGTGACTGGACACTATCAGGACTGCTGGCACTGGGTTTGATTCCTGGGTCGGGCATATCGTCCTTCGGTTTTTCACTTTTTGTGGTTTGGGAGTCTGGATTTAGTGCCCTGTTGATAGCAATAGGGATAACTGTTTGGTGCCTAACCTTCAAGGCATAAAGGTGTATTATAATGCGGTATAACTACTTTGAGTATCCTAACCTAAATTAATTGTATTATTTTATTGTTTCAGATCGCTGCTTCTGGCAGCAATCGTATTAAGTAATTGTATAACATGGACGGCGTCGAGGCATCATTACGCACATAATGTAAGTATATTTCCATATTTAGCAGTACTATCTTCTAACGATTTCGTCGTTCAGTGCTAGGCAAGTGGGCTTATCCTAGTTATAAAATTAAATGTCCTTTTGTGCCCATCGGTCTTGTTTTGTTCAGTCTCCTGCTGATATGGAGAGATTTCCCAATGAAATTAAATTCTGTCTGTGGGCTTTGTCGAACTTCATTGACTTGCGCTTTTTAGTGTTCGCCATTTTTAATTCTTTTTTATTTTATTCCCGTTCAAGAATAGTGTGGTGGGCTATCACAATTTAAAAAAAATCTATCTTCCACTTCTTGGTTCATATTATTTCCTTGAAATGTTCCATGCAAAATATTTCCATACAAATATAAATATAAAACTAACTCCGTATGTGTATGTGTTACATTTTCACGCCGTACCGGCTGAGCCGATTCGGCTAAAATTTGTTTCGCGGGTAGACTATTTTTTTTTAATTATTTTTGCTTTATTGGGACATTTAACAGTTACACATTACAATAAAGTATGACAATTTAAATTATTAAAACTAAGTGAAACCCACACCTATGTCCGCAACATAATGGTAAAATAATAAAAAAGAGTAATTAAATGCGCACAGAAAACAAAACTGGCAAAATACATACCAGCTTTATCCTCAGCAACACTAAATGAACAAAACAGCCATCCAACACTGCCCATTCCCAAACTACATATGAATGCAATTTAGGAACAACCAGCATTAGATAGCCGATTCAAAGATTCAATAGCCATCCTTTTGAACATAAAGTTTGAAAGTGCGAAAATATCAAGTTCGATGAAATGTGTGTTATACGTATCTACGATGCGTCGGAGAGGCGCCCGTGCGCCAGCGTGAGTTCTGCACCTTGCAGTATGAAAGAGTCGGGGCACGCGCGCCTCTCGGCGCATCACAGTTCTTGGTACAATGTAACTTAAGTTGTTAGTGATATCAACACAATCGAATCTGTTATTACATAGACCATGAAGCGTCATGACCATAAGTAGACTGCGTCTAGACTCCAACCTTTGAATATTGTAACGCTTTAATAATAGAGTGTATGGTAATTTTGACTTGGTGCATCTGAAGTGCATACTACGTAGAATTTTTTTGAACCATTTATATTTTTTTTTTCATATTAACATCAAAAATAGGACTCCAAATGGGTACTGCAAATTCCAATTGAGAGCGGACCAAAGCTTTGTATAGAAATAGAAAACTGGAAGTTCTTTTAAAGTCGTTTGAGGAACGCCTGATAAAACCAAACATACGATATGCTTTATTAACAATGTTTTCAATATGAAGATTAAAGTGCAAATTCGAGTCCATTAAAACCCCAAGATTACGAATGTGGTCGACTCTTTTTAGCAAGATACCTTGTAGACTATAATCAAATAATATAATGTTTTTATTTTTTGTGTAAGTGATTGCATTGCACTTAGGTAGGCTGAGCTGAAGTTTGTTGGACGAACAGTATCTCGAAAGTCTATCAAGGTCCTCTTGTAAAAGTAAACAGTCATACATGTGTGCTTTTGCACGACTTATAAATCTTGATATCATCGGCATACATTAGAAATTGGGAATTAATGAAGCATTCCTTAATGTCGTTGATAAACAGAATAAAGAGTAGGGGCCCCAAAATTGAGCCCTGGAGCACCCCAGAAGTGACTATAATTGAAGTTGATTGGAAACCGTTAATTACTATCTTTTGGGATCTGTTAAATATCTATGCCATGAACTATCTTAGCAAGTTGCCACGGATGCCGTTGTAGGCAATTTTATCTAAAAGCAGTTTGTGGTCCACCTTATCAAAAGCCTTTCGAAAATTTGTGTACACAGCGTCAACCTGAACTTGATCATCCATGTTTTTGAATAGAAACTCTGTAAATAACATGAGATTGGTATTTGTAGATCGTCGTTTGACAAATCCATGCTGCTCACCAATAATGTGGTTGTGAATACTATGATCGGGGTTAGGACATAGATGGATACCTTTTACAGCGATAGTACGTTTTTGTGGAATAATTTTAGACTGTAACGCAACGGAAGTCGCGGGAAAAAGAAATAGTCATCTAAACAAATCTGATCCAATTCCCGAGAGCGTCGACCGCCAAACCTTGACACTGGTCTATCGTGCGACCACGACTGCGACCGCGACCGTGCGATCATACTTTATGACAGTAACGACCGCGACCAGCCGCCGCAGCAATATTTCAATCATCGCACCGCACTCGCGAATGAACAACTGACGTTTATACGATCACCAATACATGATTGACGAGATTTGAAATAAATTCGCGAGAAAATTGTTGTTAGTAATTTAGAAATGTTTTAAAGTGGCTAAGTGGTATTGGTACTGATATAGATTTATTGGCGGCCGTTTTAGAAATAGATGATAGTTTTTTTATGGGGCTGCGAATCTAACTTGTTTGCCTATACGTATTTTAAAAATGAAGTGGGATGATGCATTACGCTAAAAGTGATATCAAAGATTACGGTTCCAAACATTTTAGTACGATTTTCACACACGTATAGATAGGAACATTCTTTTATAAACTGTAACTACTAACTATTAAAATAATAAACTACTTACTAAATACTTTTTTGATGCTCACAAAACTAATTGACTTTGTAAACTAGTATATTCTGTAAGAAATAAAAAGCATTTTTATTTTATTTTTTGTTAGATATAGATAGGAAGTAAAATTTAATTTAGGAGATAAAATTGGATTATGTTGGTAGGTTGTAACTTCCTTCAAAAGTAAGATGAAACAAGAGCATACGTTATTCGTAATCCATTAACATGTGGGTATACTAACCAAAATCAGAGTGAAAGGACTTCGATCAAAAATGTAGGTACATTATTAATCAAAGTGAAAGGACCAAATGTTTTTAAAATCAAAAAAAAAAGAATTTATTTTGACCTAAATCATGTTCACTGTTACAAAAATAGCTAAAAACTAATGATTAATGTATTATGACAATTATTAAGAGTACGTTTCATTGGATTCCGTCGAGTGTGACGCGTATGATGAAGACTCGTCGGGGCAGTCACAGCGTGAGATCATGTGAGCCGTTTCATTACTTAGGGCATTACATGCAGGGCTGGCCATTCATTATTTCGCTTATTTATAACGTATATAAATTAACGTTAACGAAAATGTAAGTATGACTTCACAAAACTATATTTTGATGTCAGCTCGTCTGTCTCGAATTGGCAAATATTAAAGAGAAAACTGAAGAGTTTTATTTTTTCATGATAATCAAGCCAAACTTACAAGTTCATAGATCTAAGCTTTTAGTTCTCAGTAATCTCAAGAAGATTAAAGAATTCCAATGTGTTCAACGTCCTCAAGGGCCTTCACAACTGATCACAACTCATAAAAATCGTTAGAACAAATGAATCGTTGGCTACCTTAGCGAATGAGAAATACTTGTTGTCCTAATACTTGCTTAGGGACACATAGTTCTAACCCGGTAAAATGATTGACTCAGACTGCATTCCGACATTCATAGCACACCTGACAGAATACATATTTAGTGGCTGCATCTTTATGAAGAGCACGTTCTTCTATTTATACAGACAGTCGTATTTAGAATTTAAGGTACCTGTTGAAAATGAAATAGTCACACTTGAGAAAACTATAAAACAAATAAGTTAACTGACAACCCTAATGAAAACTAATAGAAAAACATGAGAATAGTCATAAATCTAATCAGGGTTGGCGCCTATTGATGGGCGCGCGCGCGCATTTCCCCTCTCTTCCCCCTTGAGCCTGTAAGTACTATTTCTGGATGTATGACTTGATGATCAACATACGAATTTATCACTGCTTAAACTGTGTGTCGTTTGTTATATTTTATTTTCGGTTGATGGATACTGGTTTATAGGCGCCTGCCTATTAGCTCATTTAGATCAATTTCATTGTTTAAGGCAGTCATTGTAGATGATTATAAGAGCTGTACCAGATTATGAATTACTGACTGACGCCTTGTGGCATATAAAATAAAGCCAATCACAGACGCAGCTATATTTAAAGCTAGATATATTACGATATATTTTACATAGTAATCTTCTAAGTAATATAAATATTTATTACTAGCTGGCGCCCGCGCTTTCGCCCGCGTGATATCGAAAAAAAAGTAAATCTTATGTGTTATTCCAGACTATAATCTACCTCTGTGCTAAATTTCATCAAGATCCGTTCAGCCGTTTTGAAATGAAAGAGTAACAAAGATCCATACATCCATCCATACTCACAAACATTGGCCGTGTCGACGGTGCGTTAGTGTTTCACGCGTGCCTCAAAGAGATGTCAGCAAAGCAGAGGGCCTGCCAGGACCAACGCCTGCCAGGATCACCCTTGTGCCTGGAAGGAACATGGGTGGGTTTTAGTCAGTACAAGTCTGACACTCACCTCCGCTACGCCCAGAGCGGGGGAAGTTATTTGATGATTTCCTACCCTAAAAAAAACATTAGCATTGATAATATTAGTAGGATGACTCCGTCTGTGGTTGCTCGAAGATTACTATGGAAAATATATCGTAATAATGTTTTGCTAACGTCTGTCACGGGCTTCACTTTCAGAAACTACCCATATTTACGATTTATTATTTCAATAGCATATGTCTGATATAAGCTGCGGCCGATATGAAGTGAGACTAATTATATTAACCAATCAGATTTAATCTAACGAAGAAGAATTTTAAAGCCTCCAACATCGGAATAGTCCAAAGTTCAATCACCATATTCTTCTTCGCAAAATCGCTGCACAAAGAGTAATTAAACCTGAACGACGTTCGTTTCCTGCCATCGCTTGTCGCTGACAGGCGGCGTGTCGAGTGGGGGAAATGAAAATAAACTGTCACCTACAACCTGTGACTACACTTCATCAATAAGTACCTCCGCCTAATGCAATTGTGGGCCGGATTTGGAGATTGGTACCTACAGAGAGCTCAGTGCCAGTCAATTTCAAAGCCTTGCTAACGACTTTCAATTGACATTAGCTGGTAGAATGTTATCTATCATTCATCACAACATGTTAATTGATTGTATGTGTGTTAGATAGAAAAGTCCATCTTCTCTGTTTCTCCATATGAAGTATAATGTTGGGTTAAATTCTTGAAATGAATAAAGATCTAACTAAGCAATGTAAATCAGACTAAGTTGACGATTAAGTTGCCTCTAGACGTCTGATTATAAATCATTACGCTGCGCTGGAAGCGTATATAAACGTAAGCATTGTCACATCGATTTTTTTAACTAGAAATATCACGAATTTCCATTCAATTTTCATTGATGAGTTGAGGTTTGCGTTCTCCTAAATCCTGCAATCGAGGCTGACAGTTAGTGAATGAATTCAAAATATAAGTCTAAATTCCACCTCTTGCATCCCAACTCCGACCCTTTCCCCCGAGTGCTCATCACCCGCAGAGCAGCACATTGCAACACTGACACAGCGTCGGTAATGTACTACAAGTTGTTTATCGTCATAACATTTTACATACACACAGCGGCGACGCGCGTTTTATTCCTAAGAGCTGTTTCACATCGCGCGTTACTTAATAAACGCGGCGGGTGGCGCGTGTCTATGAACCCACATATTGTATGAAACTATTTTTATGAACTGACTAGCTTTCGCCCGCGGCTTCGCCCGCGTTAAATTTGGGGTAACACAGTTCCCCTTGCGCCTTATTGATTTGTAATAGCAACGCTAAGTTTTCCCTTTTCTTCCCTCTTTCTCCCTCACATCCCACTTTTTTTAAATAAAAATTAGCCTATGTCCGTCTCCTGGTTCCCAACTATCTCTGTACCAAAATTTATCACAATCGGTTTAGCCATTAAAGCGTGAAGAGGTAACAAACAAACAAACAAACAAACAAACAAACAAACTCACTTTCGCTTTTATAATATTAGTAAAGATTTAGTTTTAACATTTAGTTGTTAATATTGTTTTTTATCGTTTTATATTACTCTTTCCGACACGTAAGTTTTAGTTATGGTATATTAGAAGCGATCCATAGTAAACTTGTGAGGCTATTTGGTAAAGTTTTAGTAGTGTCAAGTACCGCTAAGATAGAATGGGACTTTTTCTATTGTCTCTAAATTCTTCAACTTAGCCTTATTATGTACAAGCACGAAAATAACACGCGGGCAGTACTTCAAAGGTAGTGCTTATAAAATGTGAACAAGCCTTATATTCAGTTGTCGACTCAAATCGGAAACACGTACTGCTAGACATTGCGTTTGTTAGCCCCACGCACCTCGGCTAACAAGACAAGTGTGACCACTCCAACACCGCGTAGGACACGTTATTTATTTGATCAAGTCCAACCGTTTCCTACTTCAACACTTTGTGTACCTTTTTTTTCGTCTCCTTTTTTTGTATCTATCCTTTACTTCCAAAGTATGAATGGTGTGCTAAGTTAAATAAATGAAGCTCAACCTTTTAATCAAATGTATTACAGTCGACTTCAGTGTTTTTATTTACGAACGGAAACGGAACGGAAACGGAACGGAACGGAGACGCGTGGTCATTTATTACAAAGGACCAGCGAATATTGTGTTACTTTTTTATTTGGCCATAAGTACTTGTTTTTAGAACGTTCATTAAGTTGATATTTGTACTAACTTTGCTTTACTTTATAACCTACAATAACAACAAAATGCTATCACTTCTTTCAAACAGTCCATGCATCGTTTCTTTGGCAGTCTCACTAATCACGTTTTGTCTTCACCAGGTACACCAACATCGCACCAGGCACAGGCGACAAGGCGCCGGACTGTACCTACCCGCATCCTACGTCATCCCAGGAGGAGAAGGCTCAGGCCCGTGGGGGGAGTGGGGAGAGGTGTCCCCTTGCTCCAGAACCTGCGGAGGAGGCGTTGCCAGTCAAAAGAGAATATGTTTGCAGTACGTATTTCTAGATTTATTTACCTATTTAAATATTTCCAGGTGTTGTTATGCTGAACGGCGGAATTTACTATTGCTTTTTCGAAACATTATCAGTAATTTTAGTTACTAATCACTCCCATTAAAAAGGTATAAAAAAGAAAGTTACAGAAATATATGATTCGGTTCATCCTGTTTGTCCAGTAAAGCAACCAAGCAGGTCTTGCAATGATATAATTTGGGAAGATTCGAATTGTCTATTGCCATTGCGAAAATCCTGGTTAACGCGAAAGGGAAACCAAGATTTTCAAGTATCTTCAGGAACTGACATAATTTAAACTCTTTGTACGTATGCAGGCCAGAAGACCAGTCTCAGTGCAGAGGAGGCGATACGAAGTACTTCTCGTGTCAAACGCAGGACTGTCCTGAGGGCTCCGGCGACTTCAGAGCTGAGCAGTGCGCCGAGTACAACGATAAACTCTTCAGGGGTTTCAAATACAAGTAAGTGAATGGTCCTCAATGGGAAGATGACCGATGAAGAAACTAAAGAACCTTTCAGGTTCGTTGATTTCCCAGTAGGTGTGCTAAATTAAAATGATGAATGTTATATACATATATATTATTATTTATATATACATATTTGAAAGCCCTACTGCATAGATACTTACTTTATTTATTTATGTACACACAAAACACATATGATGAAAAAAATACATACAGACAAAAGAGCACAAAGCTACTGCTTATTTAATTTAGAAATCTCTTCCAGCATACCTGCGATATGACAGATTGTTATTAGACACAGTGTGCATAGACTTACCTATCAAAACCAGAGCAGAACCCTTGATCAAATATTTTTTTATTTTGTGGCTTGTGTAGTAATGTAACATATTTACGATTCTTAGCTGGGTGCCATACACGAATGCTCCGCATCCTTGCGAGCTGAACTGCATGCCCAAAGGAGAGCGGTTCTACTTCCGTCACAAACTTCAGGTCACAGACGGCACCAGGTGTAACGAAGAGTCCTTCGACGTCTGCGTCAATGGCATATGCCAGGTAATTTAACAAACAAAAAGGAAGGTTGCTTTCTTTTAACCCATTTTTCTTATATATTTTTAATATTCCACCGACCTTGACTGGATCGGTGAACGGTGTTCGTGTAGCTGAATATGTGCCAAACATTTTGTTATTGGTACGCCAAGAAAAAGATTTCTTATTGTTGTTATTCTTGGACCTTGAAGCAACCAAACGTTTTTAGCGAGGGGTCTTTTTAAAGAATCGTGAGACTACTTTGCTTCTTTCTTTTTTATTGGTCCTTTGAGCTAGTAGATAACTAAATTATCTTTTTTTCGTCCAGCCTGTCGGTTGCGACATGATGCTGAACTCTACCGCGCGGGAGGACAAGTGTCGTGAGTGCCGAGGGAACGGCGCCAATTGTCGAACTACTGATGGGATCTTCGACTCACAGGAACACAGGAATGGTGAGCGCATTACCGAAGGCCACAAATGCAACAAAATTAGTGTTAAAATTAAACCGTTCTGATGGATTTTCTGATATCTGGCTAAACACGGGCAGATCTAAATATTAATGACTGTTATAACAAACTTTTAAAACTATTTTATTTCTATCAACAACTATTTTATTCAAATCTATAAGGTTCTTAATAGACTGTTGGAAGACACGTTATTGGTCTATAATTTTTTGGTACCGCTGTACCACCCGATTTTTGGAGCACGTGGATTATTCCGGTCATCAGGAACTCGTGCAGTGACCCTGACTCAAAGGCTGGCTGGAATAGGGTCATCAAACAAGCATGCGACCTTTGGACCCATTTAATCTATTTAGTAGTTGTGCAGTCCGTCCAACCCTGGACATTTCCAAATAGGCAACGGGTGGTCTACACGAGCTATGTCTTGGGGGCTGATTGTAATTGCCCCCATTTCTCGTATTGGATCACACGCTCGCTCGACCCTCACTATAACTGGCAGGCACCGACCACCGATATTTTACTATTCGTAAAATGGTCACAAGTGACAGTGTAACCATTTTAAGAATTTTAACGTAACCCACTTTGGACCCCCTGGCCACACAAATAAAGTCAAAGTCAAACATTTATCTATCTATCTTCTATATATATATAAAAATGAAACCCGTTTCCCGTTGTCACGCCATAACTTGAGAACGGCTAGACCAATTTGGCTGATTATTTTTTTGTAGTTTTCTAATACTCTGTAGAAGGTTCTTACGGAAAAAAATATTTAAAAAAGGTTTGAGAAAAATTGAAAAAAATACATTTAATTTTGCATATTTTAAAAAACGCGCGTAACGAATGTCAACGTCATTCACAGCCATAGACTATGTTGAAAGAGCATCGTTTGTTCGGAAATGTGGTTACTTAATTAAATTCTATCGCACTAATTTACTATTTTTTTAAAGGGGAACTGTGTTACCCCGAATTTAATGCGAGCGAAGCCGCGGGCAAAAGCTAGTTTGCTAATAAATATGGTTACAAAAGTTCGTATAATAAACAGCGTAATAGTAGCTTAGCATATTTAGTCATACCATAACGACATACAATACGTTGCTCAATCCTGTTCTGACTAGTTTTTTTTTATTATTTCAGGATACAATGACATCTTGCTGATCCCTGCAGGCTCTACCAGCATTACCATTGAAGAACTTGCACCTTCAAATAATTATTTGGGTAAGTGATGATAATGATCTAATCCAAAAGTGCCAGTACTTACTGAAGTATTGTTCCCCCCATCCGTGGTGAAAAGTACTGGTGATTTTGTTGTACCATTTTTTTTTGTTTTCGGATAAGAATTAATCAAATAACTTCGGAGTGTCAGACTTTTACTGACTAAAACCCACCCATGTTCCTTCTTTTGCCTTTTGTGTTCATGAACGACACGGCCTGTCGTCAATAGATGGTTGGACGGTGAGCTACCCATTGCTCACCGTCCGCAGACCCGCATCTACGGTGGCCGGGAGTCGCCTCACGGCGCCAGCCGCCCGGAGCCGCTTTTGCAGTGGCTGGGTTAGTTTGAGGATCTCTCCCTTAAACGTCCGGCCACTTCCATCACTAGCATAACTGCTTCGCAGAAGGAGGTGACTTCCGCTTCCATTCCCTTTCGCCCCGGACCATGTTCTAAACCAGGGCCGAACGGGAGAGGTCACCGCCACTGATGTTATCGTACCTCGCAGTTTGCCTCTAAGGGCTACACCATCTTTGTAAAACATAATAACTCAAAAAGTGTTTTAACACCCTTGCTCGTAAAGCTGATGTAATTCCACCGGTTTTAAATATGTAAAGAGGGTCATAAAAAACGCGTGTGTTATCAAAGCAAATAGTTAAGTTATAGTCCATACAAATTCCATAACAGTATTATTTGCCATTTCAAATTTGGAACTGATCGCCCCGCCGCACGACTCCAGCTAGTGAGCAGCGCACTGTTGCTATTCTTTTTCTTTTTTTTTTAATTTATATAAAGGGTTTTGTCGCTTAGCGCTGTTGCTATTCAAATTTCGAACTAATTCGAAAGTAGGCAACGCTAGCTCGCTGTTAAAATGGCGGGAAGCAACAATGTGCATTCACAGATTGAGTTTATTTAAAATGATTTTTTTTCTGTTTCCTCGCAAATGTGTTAAAAAACGTCGTACGATATACGTGCGTATTGGTTATAACATGCTCGGCTCAATTACGCCCTCGCCTGCGGCTCGGGCTGAAATTCCGACTCGCATGTTATAACCATCTTAACGCACTAATATCGTAATGTACTATTCTAAAATCCATTGCATTTCTACAGCGTTAAGACCTAAGAACGGTTCCTACTACCTGAACGGCGACTACAAAATCGACTTCCCGAAGACTATCAATGTCGCCGGCGCCCTCTGGATCTACGAGCGCAGTCAGCAAGGCTTTCGCGCGCCCGACAAGCTGCGTTGCCTAGGCCCAACCAATGAACCTCTATATCTTTCTGTAAGTACATCACAAAAACATACACACGTACATACAGACTAACTGTGTAGTTTGGGTGTTTTTCGCAACAATACTATGTAGGTATATATTTTAAGGTAATATTTGAGCCACTTTTAAAATTGCTTATGCACCTGGATAATAAAGAATTTATTTTTCAACCATAAGTTTAGTGTCAACGAACCTAAATGAGTCTTAAAATATCCTCTCCCAGCTCTTCCTTCAAGAACCCAATGTGGGGATCAAGTACGAGTACAGCGTGCCCAACAGCTCTGCGCCCCCGACCCACAAGCGCTACAACTGGGTGCATGAAGACTTCACACCCTGCAGCGCCACCTGTGGTGGAGGTAAGCTAACGGCTTACTTGTTGTTCTCCTTGCTCTTACCATACAAACTATGTCAACCTTTATAATGCGTGCAAGCACCGCTAGATGCCGTTGTCCCGAAACTCGTTCTGGGACCCAGGAGAAGAATAATTTTAAAACACACAGTGCAGTTTATCAAAATATGTGAAACATGTACACAATTCCTCTAGATACGAAATATGATCTTGTGTCTCGCCATGTTTTTTGTCTTCAACGTCAACATAAGTCAACATAAGTCTTCCGATCTTCTGATCTGATAAGGTGTGCATGTTATGAGGCTAAAATTGAGTCGATGTTCTAAGTTCCAACTTTTTATATAAATAAATGAACCTACCTACTTTAACACTTTCCCAGGTTTCCAAACCCGTAATGTGACATGTAGATCAAGAGAAGAACTGGACATAGTCGAGGATAGGTTATGTGACGACGGTCTGAAACCTCCCACCAACCAGTCCTGCAATTCCGACCCCTGCCCTGCACAATGGGTGACAGGACCCTGGGGAAACTGCTCACAAAGATGTGGTAGTGGAGGTGTCCGGTCCAGGGACGTCACCTGCCAGAAGATTATTACTAATGGGTAAGCTTTCAGAAAATTTGTTTAGCCAAGGGTGTCTTGGACATACAAGACACCCTTTCTTTTTTTTGGGTTGGGAAATCATCAAATAACTTCCCCCGCTCTGGGCGGAGCGGGGGGGGAGTGTCAGACTTTTACTGACTAAAACCCACCCATGTTCCCTCTATTGCCCTTTACGTTCCGGGGCCGCGGTATCTCTTTCGAACAACCCGCAACCCCGGCAACAACCCGCAACCCCGGCATACAAGACACCCTTGGCTAAACAAATTTTGATCAACGCTGATTTGTTAGACCTATTGTTATGAGGCTTTGATTCTAATGTCCGCTTCACTCAAGTGACACGTAAAATATCTAAATACATTTTTGACATTAGACTTAGTGGGTTTAGAGTTGAAATTCCAGAAGTCCAAATCAAAACTGAGACACAGAACATTCATTGAAGGCCTCATAACGGTTGTGCAAATGGGTATAAGAATTCCCTCGTAACCCGATATCTTGTAAGATACTAGCATCATGCCTGATAAAATCAAAGAATAAATAAATTAACTCCTACCTAGAATTTTTAAAGTAGCGCCATTTACAGGTTTTTTTTTCATGTATGGATATGGAATAGGGAGGGATGAAAGGCATGTGACTATAAGAGGGATGGATATGAATATTGATGAAGGGATAGGGGGAGGAAAGCCAAAGAAAAGATATATGAATTGTGTAAGGATTTATATGAATGAGAAAGGAGTAAATCATGCCGTGACTTCCGACAGGGGAGAATGGATGAAGAAACCTGTTGCGACAACCTCAAGTATAAATCGACAAGGCCAAGAAGATGTAGTCTTTAAGTGTGTCACATTCACTAGCGACCAATTCTTTTGTATGTACAGTCAAAACTCTGTAGTACCGGACAAGGAGTGTTTCGACCTGCTGGGCCCAAAGCCTGAAGTGTTCCAGACGTGTAACGAGGATGCTCCCTGCCCCACATGGTTCGTCGGACATTGGAAACCGGTAAGTACATGCTAAAAGCTATGGCATTCTTTCGTTCATAGTTGTATTGTAATGCTATCTTCTTTAATTCTACAGTACTTTCACAAGTTATTATGTCTTGTGACTGGGACTGCAGCAGCATTTTTTTTTGATTTTATGACATTCAAAAGTTCCTGTAATGGTCTAATTGAAATAAATGCTTTGAGTTTGAGTTTTGAGTTTCTCGCGTCACTAGGCTCGACAGGCAGAATCAAATTGAATCGCAGAAAGTGCTATTTCTATGATACTGCTTCCATTAGCGACGAGTCGCGGCGAATTGAATCGACCGCGCGAATTGCTCGACAGACGAATTTCTTTGCCGATGCGATTCCATTCGACTTTGGGCGCCTCAGTCGCATCAAATATACAGAATTGCATAAATATGAAGATCCACATTGTCAAGAGGACCACGACGCGTTTCTGCTGTTGTCAACGCCAGCCTTTAAAAACGTATCTTCCTTAAAACGTCTTAAAACGAATGGCACTCAATAATTTTGTTCTAATTACCATAATTTCAAATGATTTTTTGCATATCTTTGCGTTCAATTCATTAATTTTAAAGGTCTATATCCGCATTTAAAATAGGCGCTAAAATACTTAGTTGGATTATTGTATGTTTTTTAGTTCTTTTTACTACTATATAAAACACTGCACGACCTTTCCATTTCTTAATTAACTTCATATAAACTAATGAAGCAACTGTTTCCCCATCAGTGTGACAAGCTCTGTGACGAGGGTAAGCAAACCAGGCAGGTGGTCTGCTACCAGAAAAAAGATGGTCGCATCGATGTGCTGGATGACGAAAGCTGTACTGAGGAGAAACCGGAGGAAGAACAGACTTGCATGGATCGGCCTTGTGATGGAATCGATTGGGTCACGAGCACCTGGTCTGGCGTAAGTAAACGCTCATATTTTATTGTATTATTGTTTAAGAATTTCAGTGTAAATTCTTGTGTCTAAAATTGCAATGATACAAACAATTAATTCATTCATATCAAAGAATAAAATCCTTTCTCCCCATTATTACAAGTATGTCCTATACTAAAAATAATTCGTTTTGACGAAATTAAAATATCGGTCCCTACTTCCCATCTTTTGCACCCTTCATCTAGTCTTAAATTATAAGTTTCAATGAATTTCTGTCCTATCGTGCTGTATACACAGCGGTTCTTAGTAACTCCCATGAATTAGGTAACCATTTCAACAATTCTATATTTTTCAGTGCGACTCCTGTACCTCGAAAAACCGAACACGACTGGTGGTATGTTCGACGAAAGGCCGACAAGTGCTGGACGAGAGCCTCTGCTCCTACCACAACCGTCCTGTAGACTTTGAGGAGTGCAGGGAAGACGAGCTGCCGCCCTGTGAAGTGCAGTGGTATGCCACTCAGTGGAGTAAGGTACGTCGATCCATTATATCTTACCATTATGAACGCGAAAGTGTGAAACGAATGGATGAATGTTTATATACTCTTTCCTGCTAAAAGTACAGAGTTGATTTTGACGAAACTTTACAGTAGATGAGCTTACACATCAGAATAACACGTTATGATTTATAATCCACTTTAGACAAAAGAGACTGAACCCCACGACACAGGGTTTCCTAGTGTGGGGTTCAGTGTCATTTAAATTATGTATGTCCTTTTTTGTAGAACAATAAATAAAGATCATCGTCATTAGCTGCCTATCCTTTCCCAATCGTGTTGAGGTCCGTTCGAGTCAGAAAGTATAATTTTCTTTTTGTTTGTTATATTTTGGACGTACCTATAAAGACGCAAACAATAATTGAATTGCTGGATTACAGATGTAAGCTCTTACGAATATTTCTACGTTCATATGGTAGCAATAGACAAGAGTGTGGTAAAAATGGAGGGAGAAGTTGTATTTTATCTTGAGTCGTTGTCCTAAGACCCTCGGATTGAAGACTAACACTTTTCAACTGCGGAATTAATCATCAGATCACGTTATTAATTGGAACAAACTTATATCTATTAAAAAAGATCGATTAAAATACCTATAAAATAAATAAAACTGAGAATAAAGTCCCTTTGTTAAACTTTAAAAACAGTGCTAGTATTGGTCGTACAATTTAGCTATAGGTCAAAATAAAAAAATGTTTTCCAGAATGCTTTCATAGAAAATACTTTACGTTTTTGGCCAAACTTTCTTATTCACATAGAAATTTCATACAAGCCTCTTAATAATGACCTCTCCGTTCTTCTTCTGTTCTCCAACAGTGCTCAGTTAGCTGCGGCGAGGGAGTGCAGACTAGGAAAGTGTTCTGTGGCACGTACTACGACAATAAGAGTGGAGAAGGTGTGGAGGTTGTGGATGACGCCAAATGCGCCAACCTTACCAAGTACAAGGACACTAAACCCTGCACTGTGCCCAAAGAGGAGTGCCCGTCGCAGTGGTTTGCTGGACCTTGGTCTGAGGTAAGCATCCCACTTACAAATAAGAATACCGTTTTGAATTTAAATCTACCAATAATAATTTCCAAAACTTCTGGTCCGTATAAGATTTTGCTCAAATAGTTTCGATTCAGCGACGCCTTAGTTCATGAACTCCTAAAACTGTTTTGAAAATCTTAAAAGGAAAATGCATGACTACACATATTAGTATACCATATTTCGCAAATCGCACTCACTCTGAATTTTATGTTATAAAATTCAGTACTGGTTTATTTTTATACTTATTGCAACATTGATTGAAGAAATGAGTACAATAAATAACAAGAATCGTTTAACTTTGCGAAGTTATTGAGATGAAGGTATAGCTCACAATATACTTTTAGACTTCTATTATTTGCCTCAAGTGCTATTCATAATCATGTTCCCAGTGTACTAAACTATGCGGAGGAGGCGAGCAGTACAGACGTGTCATGTGCTTCCGAGGAGACAAGGAAGCCAAGGATTGCGATGGCTCCACCGTTCTTGACTCCACGCAGGTCTGCAACCAAGGACCTTGCGACGAAGGTAATAGAGCTCACAATGCTACAATTCCTATGTTAGACAGAGAAGTACCAACCCGAAATATTAACCTTAAAGAAATGGAATGAGTGCCTAAATTAAAATGAATAAGCTCCGAACTTTGGCACGATTTAAGACGACCAGTGTTTCTGACTTGATCTTGCTGATCAGAAAAAAAAAGAAAACATTACTAAACACGCCCTTTGAAGATGCTTGTTTGATTCAGCCTTTAATTTCCTTTTAAGACCATCTGTTGCCGGTCTCCCGATCATCTACAGTCGTTATGGATGACACAGACGACGAGTGTGAGGACGAAGATTACGAAGAAGTCGGCCTAGACATCTTAACGGTAAGTTCTTACCATAGGTTATATAATCATCCTATGCCTTCCCACTGCTGGCCTAATGCCTAATCTTTGGGATAAGGAATAGTCTTGAACCACGTGGGCCCAGTGCGTTAGGTGATTAAGGTTTTATGTCAGCCATTTGTGCCCAACTGCAACGCAAACGAACGATTTCCTTCTTCCACTGGTATGGTCCGTAGAGCTGTTCTTGGCCAATATTTGAGAAAGGAATTGAGTTCATCTCGCTATCTCATTCTATGCACTGTCGTGTACTGCTATTTTGTTTTTAAATAAAGGTTTATCTCCTACTATTAATAGGTAAGTATTGTACCGTAACGATTGTTGTTTTTATTGTTTTCAGACCGATGACATGATGAGCGACTCTCCTGGTGAGTGTTTAACTACAATTTAAATTAATTTCACCTTGTAATATGCGAAACTCACGCGCAACATAGTTTTTGTAATAAAAAGGATGCTAACAACTCTAAGAAGTAATGATGTCAATTGTGTAAATATATTTGAAAGAATTAAAGCAATTGATCACGCAAACATTTGCATGTTTGCGTGATCACTCAAAATACTTCATTTCTGTATTTATTTTTTAATAAATCAGTGATTCATTATTTCAGTAATCAGTCCCACAGTTAACTAAATAAGGCAGACAATCACACATGTTTATTTTGGTTTACAGGTTACGCTGAACACGAATCTACCTTGGAAACAACCGGATCAGGCTTTGGTATGTTTTTTTTATGTCATTGTACATCTTTTATTAAGATTTATTTTTTATAGATCTAACGTATTCATTTGTTAATTAATATCAATAAATATTACTTTTATTTCCATGAATCACTTCTCAATGACTATCGGAAGTAAATATTTTTTAATCAATTTTCCTGTTAACTTTAATACTATTAACCTATAAGCGAAGATAACTCAGATATTACCATTAAGCCAAGAACTGTTAGATGAGAAAATTTTAAATAATGCTATTTGTTTCTGCTGTTTTTTCCACGACTTTCACGAAAGTAAAAGTCAAATAATTTATAATTCCTATCGTTTTTTCAGGTTCCTCGTTATATACTGACGATTTGACCTCAGAAGGCTCAGGGTTCAGCACAACGGATTCTACCGACACCGACACGACAGACGACGACACTGGTTCCGGCGAAACATCTATCACTGATCTACCATCCACTGCAGCAAAGGACAAAGACACATCAACTACGACTACAGTCATACCTCCGACTAAAGGTAAAGAAGTTTTTATTCGTCATCTCCAACTAGCAGATAAACTTCCCTTAACATGAAACACTTAAAACCATTGGGAAAGTGATCCACGGTTGTTGCTTTCCATTCAAAAAATGCTTATTCCTGAAAACACTTAGCTATTTACGAATCGTTTATAAATAACACGTTATGTCATGATTTTCAAAAAATATTTTTTTACTAGCAGGCAGTGAACCGACTGAAACTGGTTCAACTGAAACAACTGACGCAGAAACTGGAAGCACACCAACTAGCATAACCGAAGATACAGAGGGCACGTCGCCAAGTGACTCCACTGGTTCTACTGAATCAACTGCGGTTGGAGTAACAGAGAGCACGCCTACTGCTGAAACTGATGTTACGGAAGCTTCAGGACCAACGACAGAAACTGGATCCTCGGATACAGAATCTACAGAGTCGACAGTAGAGGCAGAAACAGGAAGCACGGAGAGCAGCGTTTCTACTGAAAGTAAGGAGACAGGTTCCACAAGTGAAAGTAGCTCAACTGGTTCAGGAGAAACTGGATCCTCGGATACAGATGCTGCAGAGTCGACAACAGACGCAGAAACAGGAAGCACGGAAAGCAGCGTGTCTACTGAAAGTAAGGAGACAAGTTCCACCAGTGAAAGTAGCTCAACTAGTTCAGAAAAAACAGTCGCCACTGATACGTCAGATACAGGATCGACGGGAACAGGGGAAACGGAAAGTACTGACATCAGTACATCTACTGTCGCTAAAGAGACCGGATCTACTAGTGAAACTGACTCAACTAGTTCTGGTAAAACTACATCTACAGGTGAAACGAGTTCTACTGAATCTACATTATCTAGCGGAACAGATGAAACTACATCAACAGGAGAAACAGAATCGACGGTTACAGAAACAACTGGTCCTACTGAAACGACGATCACAGAAGAAACAAGCGACACTGAATCGACAGTTACGGAGGAAACCAGTTCCACTGAATCCACAGTTACCGAAGAGACAGGATCTACAGAATCGACCGTTACAGAAGAAACTGGATCTACAGAATCGACCGTTACAGAAGAAACTGGATCTACAGAATCGACCGTTACAGAAGACAGCACAAGTGATTCCACAGGCACAAGTGAATCTGAATCGACAGGAACGGAAACTACTATCGCAGGCTCGACGAAGACTGAGGAGACAAGTGACACCGAGGACACAACTACCGGATCTACAGGTAAATTTGCAACTAGTGTTCTTGGCAATCATAATAGCATAATAATATGATCGTACTTGGATAGGTTTTTTAACACTATAAGTGGTAACAAAAATCACACGACCGATACAAAGAATTTTATTCCTACAATCATTAGATTGTAACCGTTTAATGAATGTGCTTGTATTCACAGATTCTACAACCACTACTAAACTGGCAACTGGTACGTATTAAACTACATATTAAAAATTTAAATTTGATCACAATATTTAACTTAACAACAAAGAAAAGAATAAATGATTGAAATTCGTAGTTTTAAGTTTGACTCAACCATAAAAACGAGCTCGAGCCTTACTTGATTTGTTTTTGTAGATTCTACGACAACTACGCGTGCAGTACCAACCGGTATGTATATTTTTGTAAAACTTGCTTGCATTTGTATATTTATGCAGTTTCTATCAGAGTCGATACTAAGTTTGCCTCCTACATCCAAATTTATAAACTTTACCGTAATATAGCTTATTTAAAAGTTTTATATTCGGTAACAAACTATAAAACTTATTTTTATACACCTGTTTTTGGCAGAACATTCGGGCACTGAAGAATCAACAACACCATTATCAACAGAATCTTCTGAGACTACTGGATCTTCTACAGATAGTTTTGAATCCACTGTTGAAACTAGCACTTCTTCCGGAGTTGAGACCACTGGTTTAGAATCTACAAGCGAGGAAGCGGTGTCAAGCACAGTTGAATCGAGTACTACTTCACTATTAGATGAAACAACGGAGGCAGGCTCTACAATAAGCGCCGGATCCACTACAGAAGGCGCTGAATCTAGTAGTTTAGGTGCTGAAACAAGCACTTCTTCTGATACTGAATCAACTACTGAAGGTGTTGAATCAACCAGCTTAGCCTCAGGATCTACCGAAGCTGAAAGCAGTACTCCTTCAGGAACCGAAACTACTAATGAGACTACGGAATCTGGCAGTACTGTCAGTTCAGAATCAACTACGGAAGTTAGTGGATCGTCTACGGAAGAATCTTCGACAGTTTCTGGAGGTTGGTACTTTTTGTGTCAAAATCGATTAAACGCGTCTACGGACTTTTATTTCTGTAACTAAGTATCTTAAAACACATGAAATTAAATTAAAAATACGTTCCGTAGAACTTTATAGTAAAATTAATCGCCTGTCACTTTTGTCGGGATAGTATCACCATGAGACTTTAACCCTTTAAAGCTCAAAAAAAATATTGCATTTATTTATTATATTTTTTTCATTTATTGTTTATTTAGATCTTACAAGTGCTCAAAAAAATAAAAATAAAAATCTGGTATACATATATATCCAAATATAGTATGTTGTAAATGTGCTACATTGCGAAACACAAGAACATGTACAGGTTGAAATCAGTGTTGTAAATTTACAACAGTGCCCACGTTACAGAATAAAATGTAGATATAAATGAAAAACAAAATATATTAAAAAACATATTTATTCTACATTATGAAAGTTATAGAAACAGTTTCTTTTGGGAACTAAACACAAACGTTGTTCACATTTTGAACAGTGGATATTTGAATACCCAGTTTTGCAATATTTGCACCTACCTCGCTGTACAAAAACTGGAAAATGTCCAATTTTATCAAATCTTACAGCATCTGTAGGTCTAGACACAGTAGGCGCAGTAATTTTTTTCTTTAAAGGAATGTCTTTATCTTGCACACAACCCTGCACTCGATTTTTTTGTAATAATTCCGTAAAAATTTGGAATCGAAACTTTTTCAGCGTCATGCCTTGTTTTTGATTTGGTGAGAGGTTTCTCCTATATAGTAACCAGGCGTTGTTCACAGATATATCAATGACTTGTGAAAAGATTGCCATAGCTATCAACATATCAGCGAGGTCCACTCCACCAAATATTTTCTCATTAGCTCGTACTTTTTTAGACACATCAGCGACAGGAGGGTATCTGAAATCATTACTCCAGTAGTCTCGATATGACGGCATTCTTACAATACCCATCATAATTGTGATAGCTAGAAAATCACGCATATCATCTCTGGTAACGTTTATAGATTTACCTTCTTTGCTTTGCACAGAATATAAATTGGTGTGCTCCGTAATATAATCTATTATATCTTCAGAAAAATTAAGAAAATAGTCTAACGGAGATTCTGTTGCGGTACTACTAGTGCTAAGATCAGGCATATCAAACTCTGCTGGATATTTGAATTTCCCACACTGCCACTGGAAACTAAGAAGAGGTCTCTTGTACTTTTTTACTCTTTTAGCTACAACTCTTGGTTTACAGTTAGCACTTCTTTTTGAGCGAACTCTTTGGCTTAATGGAGTATTAAGTGGTGATAAAATTGACGAAACTGAATTTAAATTTGGGAGCGGATTGGGTGGTGTGTTCGAAGGAAAAATACTACGTATTACTGGAGTCAGTGGAACCGTATCTTCATCAGATAATGTCGAAAAGGTTTCTTCTTGCACTGGACTATCAAGAATAAGATCCAAGTTTTCTAAAGACGAACGAAGGGACCTTGGTTCTGAGCTGAAGTCAGAAGATACATCGTCTTGACGTTCGGTGTGGTTTGAATAATAACTTCGTCTTCAGACGAAGAGCTATCGGTAGACGAGGCCGCTTCTGGTGGAACCAAAGCTATTTGTCTTGCTCTCTGCCATTAAGCCTCCCTGGTAATAAGCAAAAAAAACAAACATGCAACAATCACCAACACCAAACATAAATTAACACAAGTTTTAGTAAAAAACGACCATATTAGTATAAGCGATATTCATTCATTATATAGCTTACTCGTACATTAGCAAACTTTCAGAACAGTCAATATAAAAACATAATACCGTCAACTCCCATAAATGTAAAAAAAAAACACAAAAACCATACAAAGAAAATTATAATTATTCAGTGTTAGTAAAAGCGCGACGTGGCACCCGTGCAACGTACGAAATTAAAAGTACTTATGCTAAAGCTTCGCAGTGTCGCAAATGTGCAACGTCGGTAAATACGTGCTTATAGTTCATAGTAGAATATGAATTTGACATTGGTGTTATATGACACAATTGTAAACACTCATAAACAAAAATATTTTAAGTAATAGTTGTCAATAAATGCATAAAAACTATTTATATTTATTAAAACTCAGCGGTCGTCCACGAGCGCAGTGTCGACGCGACGCCATTTTGGTCACAACTACGTAATGATGCGCGTGAGTTTGTTCAATATTTTTTTCATAAATGGCAGCAGTATATCCATTATTAAAATTTATGTAAATAAGAAAAAATAATGATGGTTCTTGCAATATATTTTTTTGTTTGGATAGTTGCATCGGTGCAACGTTGCGAATTAAAGGGTTAACAGAAAGTGATAAATGTACAGACTCTTGATTCTTGAAAGAACGCGTGTGTGTTTTTATTGGTCATTTCATGTTTAACAGAGATTACGACTGGAACAGAATCCACAGAAGAAACATCGACTGGCTCAGGTTCCACTACAGAATCTATAGGCGCAGAAACATCTACTGTCTACAGCACGTCTGAAGGCACTACGATTGCAGGAACTACAGAAGGTAAAACATAGAACCTCCTTCTTTTTTTAAGTCGGTTAGTTAGTGAACAAAAATGACAAACTTCTTCTTAAAAAAAAAACTAAATTCCATATTTCCAAAAGTTTTATAGCTACCTTACATTATACTGATACACACAATTTTTCAGAATCAGAAAGTACAGTTACGGGATTATCTACAACTGAAGGATCAACAGGCACAAGTACGTCATATTTTGTTCTGTTGTGTAATAATTCAGACATTTAGATTTAAGATTGCTAGTGACTATCTTCGTGGTCGACCACGATTTTCAAATTCATTAGCAATCTGAGGCGCTACAATAATCAAAATGGTTGCGTGACATATATGATATTTGTGTTTGGGTTATTAAATATTTAATGAGAAATCATGATGATTCTACCTTCTTCTTATTTCAGATGTTAGTTAATATTAATTCGATTATTACAGCAATATGGACCAAGTCGACTGTGTTCGTGCGTCCCAAGGTATGCAAGCCAAGGAAGTCCAAATGTAGAAAGACTAAGTTCGGCTGCTGTCCTGACAAAAAGACCGCCGCTTCAGGACCGTTCGACGAAGGTACGTTTAAAACCACACGGTCAGTTTTGTAAAAGTTTTAGTTGTCTTGTGAGATTGATGATATTTAAAATTATTTTTCACATTTTTCATATTTTCAACTTATCTCCAAGGAGAATGTCATCAATTTGTTTGAATGTTTTTTTTAATATTATATACACACATCAAAAGTATCTAGGGATCAACATATATTTTTGCAATAACTTTTCTCCTGATTGATATTAATTAAAATTTTCTTTAAGGATTCATCAAATAAAGTGTTTTCGTTTGTCACAATAACGATAAACCAAGTCACCTTTGCATTAATAAAGAAATTTGCCATTTTCCTAATAAAGGGATTTTTGACATTTGAACCACTAACATTAAAGTTCGAAAAAAAGACTGAAATAACAGTTTTCTTTAAAATTTTATTGGGTAACTTAAACAATTAATAATCCGTGTTTCTACCGCGAACACTAACAACACAAGAACATCGGTTTGGCATACTCAAAATGAGTTCATCCAAATCACGCTGTGGAATGGCCGCCCATGTTCGTTGCAACAACAAAAAAAGGTCTTCTTGCGACTGGATACCCTCCATATTCGGCAGAGCTCTTCTCTGTAGCATATCCCATGCATGCTCAATCGGGTTCAAGTCTGGCGACTGAGCAGGCCAGGGCAGGACATTGATGTTAGCTGCGGCGAGAGTCTGTCTTACAACTCTTGCGGTGTGCGGTCGTGCATTATCATGCATTAACTGAAATAAGGGACCGATTTGCACTTGTAGAGGAACGATGACGTCTGATACAATCGTCTCAGCATAAATTTGAGCGTTGAGGTTGCCTCTGGTCCAAATCAACTCAGTTCTTCCGCCGATCCAAATACCCGCCCATACCATGATGGTTCCACCACTATAAGGATGGACTTCCTGGCAGGATTTTAATCACTGTTGGCGTCCAGGGGTTCTCCAGTGTCGTATACGTCTTGTATCCGGTCTCATACCAAAACGAGACTCATCAGAAAAGCACACGAAACGCCATTGTTCTTCTGCCCAATTTCTGTGTTCAAGAGCCCATTGATATCAAATCCTACGATTGTGCATTGCTATAGGTGGTACCCGTAGCGGTCTTCGGGAATGAAGGTTCACTTCATGCAAGCGGTTTCTGACTGTTTGGTCGCTAATTAAGTTCCCTGAAGAGTGATGAAGCCTCACGGCTAACATCATGGCGGTTATTGTTGGAGCTCTTCGAGTTAAGATTTGAATGCATCGGTCTTGTCTCCGTGTGGTGCAGCGATACCGTCCTCCATGGCGCTCAGCCACGGTACCAGTGCTTCGGTAACGTGTCCAAAGTCGACTGATAACACTCTGACTTGTATTCAGAGCTAAAGCTACAGTACGTTGCCGGGAACCAGCTTCTATCATTCCCACGGCTCTGGGCATTTCTTCCCTGCTTAAATGACGTCGCCGCTCCATATTTTCGGTTTTAATCAGTAGTAGGGAAACAGTAGCACTAATAATGTCTTCAATGCGTTGTATGTTTTTATAGGGAAAATATTGACAGCTTATTTTCATCTTTTACTCGAATTTGATTGAGAGTTCCTGATTCAAATTATGAAATGCACCAAAAAGGATCCATATAAATTTATAAAATCATAAATTTATTACAAAGCCACATCTCAATCTCAAGAAATCCGCATAAAAATGCTTGATCCCTAGACACTTTTGATGTGTGTATTTGTGTAAACTACATGTTAATTCTTAACTTAGGTTGTGAAAAACCACGTACCTGCAAGGAGTCCAGACACGGATGTTGTCCGGACGGTCTCTCGCCAGCACAGGGTGAAAATAACGAGGGATGTCCCGTTGAGCCGTGCGCGGACACGCTGTTCGGCTGCTGCAGCTCGGACAACAAAACCGCAGCTCAGGGCAACGACCAGGATGGCTGCCCACCACCGCCACCAGCTTGCATCACATCCGAGTACGTACGGATTTGAAAGGGTTTTGTTAGAAATAATTAGGAAAACACCCCTCTTGATATTAAAGTGCGCGCTCTGTTGGTATAAATTACGTTAACGAGCGTTTACTTCAGTAAAGATCGAATGCTTATGTCGGCCGGTATTGAACGTAGCATTCCTATTCCAAAACCCTAAGAATCATTTGATTTTGTTTTATTCATAGATATGGCTGCTGCGCGGACAACGAGACAGAAGCCACTGGACCTGAGAAGGAAGGTTGCCCCGAATCCGGTGAGTTGACCATCTAGAACACAAAAAAAAAAACGAAAGTACCAAATAAGTCTATGACAGAACAACAGAGTTAGGAAAGATAGCTAAGATATCCTTAGAATGTAGTGAGCATATAAATAGACTGTTTCAGAAATAAGTCTCAAAAACGTGGCACATTTTACCCGGTATTGGTTTTCTTTTAGAAACCTCGACTACGGGTGCTCTTACCGAAACGACAACTGAGACAACCGAATCCATCGAAACAAGCGAAGGTAGCACAACTAACGAAGGTAGCACTGAAGTCATCGGTAGCAGCACGCTGGATCCTTGCAGTAGTTTCGAGTTCGGCTGCTGCGCTGACAACGAAACCGAAGCCTCCGGGCCCGACGGACAGGGATGTCCGTGCAATGCTACTGAGTTCGGTTGCTGTCCTGATGGTGTGTCACCAGGTAAACAATAATTTATTAAATTTTTGACTACAGTAATGGTAGTCTTAGGGACTTATTAGAGACGAAGTCCACCGAAGATCTACTAAATCTTATAACTTGTATTGTCTACAGCTTCAGGTCTTGAAAATGAAGGCTGCCCAGGGCCCTGCAGTACATCGCCGCATGGATGCTGTCAAGACAAAAAGACTCCTGCCCACGGACCTGACTTTGAAGGCTGCTGCTTGCTGCAAGCCTTTGGTTGTTGCCCAGATAACCGCAAGCCAGCTGAAGGGCCACATCTTGAAGGTATTTACCGGCCTGCTACTATCTTATCTCACTGCAGTAGAGTCTCAAAACATTAAGCGTTTGTACAGCTCGCCTTTGCCAAGTGACCTGTACTGTACTACTGTTGAGCGATAGAGAGTGTTCAATACAACATTTGTTTTAGTTTATGCGAAACCTGAAACACGTGTCTAGTATTTTATGTAAAGAATCTATAAATTTTTATGTATTTATTTACTTAGTATGCTATGATACCGCCTTGTCCGTACCATAACTACGGTCCCCGTGCGGCGCTGTGACCTGTGGTCGCCTGTGTCGTGCGCCGTATGTTTGAGTAAACCCACTAAGTGTCAAACTTAGGTATAACCGTTTTTTAAATATTTTTGGGTAAAATTATAACATGGTGTATGATTGGAATCCAAACTATATTCAGGTTACATATAAACAAAAATATGTAATGTGTATGATGTGCGTTTATTCTAAGGTTGTGGATGCCAGTACGCGCTTCACGGGTGTTGTCCCGACAACGTCACCATTGCGCAGGGACCAGACCACCAGGGCTGCGGCTGTCAGTACACCGAACATGGATGCTGTCCAGACAGGTTACTAAAAACTAAAATTAAGAAATATTTTCTACTACTGATATATTTAATAAAATACAACGAATGATGTCGTCATCCATTTAAAATACCCGATCATTTTCGAACTTGATCATTATTTTACTTAAGTTGTTTTGACAGTTCCAACACAACTGCATAAAAATTTTATTCTTTCCTCAGGCACACAGCGGCCTCCGGACCAAACAATGAGGGCTGCGGTTGCAAGACGTTCCAGTTCGGGTGCTGTGCTGATGGTGTCACCACCGCGACGGGACCTGAACAGCAAGGCTGCCACTGCCGCGACTCCAAGTTCGGGTGCTGCGGAGATGGCGAGACTCCTGCCACTGGCCCTGATGGCGCTGGATGTGATTGCTCTTCAAGTCGGCATGGATGCTGCCCTGATGGACGCACTGAAGCCTCTGGAACTAAGTTCTTTGGATGTACTGATGTTCCTGAAAATAAGCAAGGTGAGCTTACTATTTTGATTACGCTCCCTGCTTCGGCATTTAAACTGTTTATTAACATTTTATCCTATTTCAGCTGCTTGCAGTATGTCGACGGATCCCGGTCCATGCCATAACTTCACAGCAATGTGGTACTATGACCTGGCATACGGAGGCTGTTCTCGCTTCTGGTATGGAGGCTGTGACGGCAATGGCAACAGATTCTCTACCAAGGAAGAGTGTGAGGATGTGTGCGTACAACCCTCGCCTAAAGGTAATACGAACCATGCTGCTTTTAATTTATCGTGATGGATAACTGTATCTTAAAGTTGTTGCTGAGAAGGTTCATTCAGCTCAGTTGTCTCATTGGTTACCGTCGTTTGTTCGTAGATGCATGCAAGCTACCAAGCGTGAAGGGTGCTTGCGACGCGGACTACCAACGCTGGTATTACAACAGCACGCGAGAGCAGTGCATCCCCTTCAGATACGGAGGTTGTCTCGGAAACGACAATAACTTCGATACCCGGGAGTTGTGCCAGAAGCAGTGCGAACCTAGCTCTGTAGCAGGTGGGACTTATTACTAATTTAAAAAACGGCCAAGTGCGAGTAAGACTCTCACACCGAGTGTTCTGTAGAAACTTGAGATATAAACAGCCATATCTTTTGACTGCATAGACTTAGAGGGTCGATTTTTTCACAGCACAAAGGGACCACAGAGTTGACTATATGGTTATCGCAAATTATTTGAACTCGATATCTTTACGCGTTCCTGAGATAAAGGCTCCTGACAGACAGACTGACAACCAAAGTCATCCAATAAGGGCTCGGTTTTTTCCTTTTGAGGTACGGAACCCTAAAAATGTGATTACAAACTTAATTGCAGTTGGTAAACTAACTGCGACCCATGTCCATGTATGACAACAATTTTCCAACGACGAAGTTAAGTTTGTTTTTTCGTTAGAGCAATATTCAGTAATTTAATTAGTTATCTACAACTATATTACTATACTACTGGCACTATATGATATTGCTTCTTGCCAAATTTAGGTCAACGGAAAGTAAAATTTTGGTTCCTTTTACGGATAAACATCCCATATGGGAATTGCGACATAAACAACCATATCTTGTGATTGAGTATACTTAGAGGGTTGATTTCACATCCCTAAGAGACCAGTATATGGTATTAATGTGACCTCGACACCTTCACGTGTTCCCAATTGAAAGGGTACTGACAGCCAGACTGACAGAAAGACGGGCAACAAAGTGATCCTATTGGAGCCAGGGCTTGTCTTAAAAAAAAAAAGAAATCTGGTTACTCGCCGTCGTCGTGCCAGCTTAGCCATAAATATTTTTTTTTGTTTGGTTTTCATGCCAAGGTATAATTTTCAGACACAATATGCCAACGGACATAAACGTTTTTCAGGTCAATGCAACCTACCAATCGATCAAGGCTCGTGCGCTGGCAACTACAGCCGCTGGGGCTTCAACTCTGAGGCCCATCGTTGTGAACAGTTCATCTGGGGAGGCTGCGAAGGCAACTCCAACAGGTTCAGCTCTGAGGCAGCATGCCAGATGCGCTGTGCTGGCACACAATTACGTAAGTATCGAAACCAGGTTGATGGGCTTGAAATTTATCTTTTGCATGTGGCAAATGAATGATTTTATTTAATACTTTTGTATTTAGTTTGCAATTTTACTCTTCTAAGGCTTGTATTCTAAGACTTATGTTTCATTTTATAAATTTCTGAACGACCTGCCTGAAGTTTATTAGATTTTAATATAATTTTGCAAAAGCAGTTGACACGGTGTAGACTGCCTTACTCCTCGAAATTAATATTATATTTCTGTTTTTAATATAGACAAATGTGCATTTAATGATTTAAAGATAATGTGCAAAACCATAGCTTAAAACAAAAGTAAGCTCTTTCGTTAGTGATTAACTTAACTTGGTATCGAATCGTTTGTTAATGAGACGTTTTGGAAAACGGGCCTAAAATTTGTCAAAAAAGTAAAATGAAATCAAAAGATTAAAAATATGAAATCTGGCTGTTTTGACAAGTTACAGTTGTATTTTGAGGCTTTTATAGTTTTAAGTGGCATGGTGTGGGGAGTAACTAAATCAGCTGGGCTGAACTTCATTGGTGGCTTTTTCTTCTGTACTTATCTCAGTCTTAAAACCAGGATCATTCTTAGATATTCAGAAACTTTTACCATAACATACTTAAACCAATCAAGCTTAAGCTTAAGTATTAAGATCACTTCTAATCTTACTCAAGTGACCTACACTAAACACAGTGTTCTAAAGCAAACTCATTTGTTTTAAAGCAAATCTTCAGAATTTTACACTAAGCCACTTTTAGAAGTGACGTTGAAAGAATTATACTTTTTCTGCCGCTATGCTAACATTTTCTATCTTTGTGAACGTCTACTAACAAATGGGTTGCGTAAACAGCTCAGTGCACACAGCTACAAGAAGCAGGAAATTGTGCGGATAAGGAAGCTCTCTGGTCATTCAGTCAGTCGGAGAACCGATGCTTGCCCTTCTACTACACTGGCTGCGGGGGCAACGAAAACCGATTCATTTCTAAGGAATCCTGCGAACAAATCTGTCCTAGTGCATACGGTAAGTCCAAGCAGAACATCTATCTTGTCAGTTATTTATATTCAACAGTGTTGAATATAAATAACTGACAAGTTACCTCGAACAATTAGTGTTTGAGGACCTATCAAGCACGTGATTATCGTATTCCAAGATTTACAAAGCATTTGGTAAGTATAATATGTCAGTTCTTGTTAAAATTAAAAAGAAGAAAAACGAAGAACTCATAACAGAACCTTGGCGAAATGGAAATGCAACTAGAACAAAAAGTGGAGACTAAATAACTTAGCAGCGCAATGAATGACAATACCTTCATCGTACGGTACGACGTAGGTAGGTATGCATGCACCCGTGTTTTGGTAGGTGCAACACGTTTGTTCGATTATATTGCATTGAATGTTTGTATGGGTTGGAATAGTTTTGCATTTGTTTTTTCTTCTTGCATGTAAACTTTTCGACTGTCTATTCTTCTGTAGTTATCACCGTAGTTGCAAACTCAGTAACATTAATTAATATTACTTCAATTAATTTGCTTCTCAACTTAACAATCTATGCGTGGGTATTGGGCCAGTTAGATTTTTATGGTAAAAATCAGCGTGTTCAATAACTATTTATTTTGCAGTGGCAGACAAGTGTACGTTACCCGCCGAGACCGGCCAGTGCTCCAACTACAGAGAAAAATGGTTTTATGATACCACCTTCAAGAGGTAAGATTTACCATTTGATTGGTTATAATACCTATCAAATCTAAAAAAAAACCGCTATGCAATTGAAACCGCGGAAAACAGCCTAGTTCTAATCAAGTTCCTCTTATCCTCAGATGTCGTCAATTCTACTACGGTGGTTGTGGCGGTAATGAGAACAACTTCGACACCGAAGCAGAATGTGACAACAGTTGCTCGGAAATTAGGACAACGACCACGACTACCACTACCACCACCACGGCTAGACCTGTGGAACCACAGCCGGATAGATCAGGTAAACATGAATTTGACCATGGCTGATAACTGGGGAAAGTTGGATTACTACGTTCCTGTTCGAGACATCAACAAAGGCATTACTTAACTCTGAATATCGAGCCGTGCGTCTGTTGTTATTTAGCCACAAACGCTTACAAAACACTTTTCATATTTTATTCCAGAAATCTGTTTCAACCCCATCGATGCTGGTCCTTGCAACAACAATGAGACCAAGTACGCGTATGACAGCGAGCTCGGACGCTGCGTCACCTTCCAGTACGGAGGCTGCGGCGGCAACCAGAACAACTTCCCGGATGAGGACTACTGCTCCTTATACTGTCAGCCCATGCAAGGTATTTTATTATATTATATACATTGTCCTGTACAAGCACATTGCTCTCTGTCCGCATGATCTTTAATGGTCATTGTTCTTTGCAGATATCTGCCAGCTGCCGATGCTTCAGGGTCCGTGCGATGATTCTTTGATGCGCTGGTTCTACGATCCTACCACTGACTCTTGCAGTCAGTTCACATACGGAGGCTGTGAAGGCAATGGCAACAGGTAGTATTTTAAATGATCTAAAGCTTACAGTGAAAAGATAGCATCGATCCATCTATATGTTTTCTGGTGTTAGCCAATTATAACTTGACGTTTGTCTTCAATAATTTAAAGTTGACTCAAGTTTCAAAAAACATGCCTGATGAATGTTTCGTTTCACTAGTTAGCGGTCGGTATCAAATACTTTGAAATATTGGTATACTAATACAACAATCGCGTGTAGGTTCGAGAGTCTTGATGCTTGCGAGTACCGATGCAGAACTGGACCTGCACCAGTGCCAGCCACGACCCCAACAACCACAGTAGTCGTAGTAAGTGCTTATGTTATCTTATTTTTTGGACAAACATTATAATTCATTTAAAATATTGCGCAGTAATATTTGAGGCCAAATCCATCATTGATAAAATGGAGTTCAGATTATCCAAAACCTTCTAAGTATTTACAAAATTTCTCGTATTTCCATAAGGACCAACCATCAGAGTGCAAAGTGCCCGAGGCACTGGAGGACTGTCGCTACGGCGGCGTGGTGTGGTTCTTCGACTCAAGCCGCCACGAGTGTGTGTCCCACGCCAATCAGGAGTCAGGTCCCGTCTGCCGGTACACTGGAACCTTCCCGTCGCAGGAGGCTTGCGAACGGTCCTGTGGAGCCTTCCGAGGAGTCGGTATGTAGCTTATACCACATCCTTAATTTAACGCCATATCCCTAAATATAGATTGATAATACCACTTATGAAACTGTGTTTTGTGTCAGACGTGTGCAAGCAACGTTTAGACACAGGTCCTTGTGATTCATACGTCACGAAGGTCTACTTCGACCCGGCCACCGGCCAGTGCCATGAATTCACTTACGGAGGCTGTCTCGGAGGTGCTAACCGCTTCTCCACAATCGAAGAGTGTTTGCAAGTCTGCAAATCAGAAATAGGTACAGTTATTATACTTCGGTAAGCAGTTTACTAAACTTATCGCAAAGACCTATAAGCCTAAAACTGGATCATTAACCTTACAGCAGATCCGTGCGCGCTACCTCCAGAACAAGGCAACTGCGGCTTATACGTCAAACAATGGTACTATGATTCATCACGCGACCAATGTAACCAGTTTGTGTACTCCGGCTGTAGCGGAAACGACAACAGGTCAGGACAACTCTTGTGAACTTTTTATTACACAAAATATTTAAAAAAAAACCTTATCCGATCAAAAAGGGGCATATGGGTAAACTAATGACATTACCAAATAAACTAAGAAATATATTTTTTCTTGCGATTATTAATTTTGTCACAAATTACCACTAGTGCCCTAAATTCCAATATATCTTTAAAACGCAACAAAACCATGTTCGGAATTAGTTTGTTCGATTCATCATTTGTAGATCTTTGACAGTCTTTCCAGGTAGTCAGTGTTCCGAAAGTCTTACAAACCATTCTTAGCAAGGGGTTACGTGTTACCCAGTATTAACTGGATTGTGGAGGTCAGTTAGGCGGCCACTCCATGTTTAATACTGGTATTAAGATTATTTATTTTGTATCTCATTGTAAGTGAACCTATGTAATGTTCTTATGAGAATAAATTCTTTAAAGCTAATCAGCTGCATCCGGTAAGATTGGGCCGACCCCATAGTTAGGAAAAGGCTAGAAAAATGACGATTCACACAGGATTGCATTTAAAAAATCTACTCTCGATACCTAATATTACCCTCACGGATCGGACAGGGTTTTTCAACATACTGTAAACTGTAATAGATTTGCCTCGAAATAGGTGCTTCATTTCTTGCAAACAAACAAAAAAGATTATTCAAGCGTTTATATATTATTATAATTTTTTAATGTAGTTATTCTTGAATCCGACATTCCGGATGTCCTCTCTTTTAAACATTTTTGCTTAGATTCGAGAGTCAGCGCGACTGTGAGGCTCGCTGCAAGCGACCTGCTGCAACCACCACCACTGTGGCAACTCCTTCACAGGTAATTAAATAAAATAAAATATACCAATCTAGCGATCATAATAACCTATTTTCGGATGGACCGATCAATTTGAATCAGTCATAAAATGCTGCAACATTGCTTTATCCTTTTACAGCAATGGCCGGAGTCAGAATGTAAGACTCCAAGCTCATTAGCGCCATGTGGCAACAACGTGACAGTGTTCTATTACGACTCTGAGAGAAGGCAGTGCCTCGTCAGTGGCATCGGAGGATGCGGACACCCCAACAGCTACAGCACGGAGGAAGAGTGCGAGAGGAGCTGCGGAGCCTTCCGCGGATTTGGTGAGTGGACCAGCACCCAGCTTGCATGATATTGCATTTAAAATAAATTACTTATTTTAATCTAAAATTTCCCAGAGATTTGTGTTTTGATAGGTTGCAGCAAAAACCGTATTATCTCTAAAGAGTTACAACGATAATTTCACTAAAATATAACTAACTCGCTTCTCTTTCAAAGACGCGTGCCGCGCCCGCCTGGACCCGGGTCCATGCCGTGCGTCCATCCCCAAGATCTACTGGGACGCGCTGACGGGCAGCTGTCAGCCATACGCATACGGCGGCTGTGCCGGCGGACCTAACCGCTTCTCCAGCGTCGAAGAGTGCATGAACGTCTGCGGGGACACCGGACCTGGTAAGCACCAAATCTATGCTGTACCTATTTCTCACTCGGTTTCGGGATCTCATATTCTGGACACATTTTTACTATTAATTTTCATTTCGACCATATTCTTACTAAAACAACTCACAATATCTTAAACTAAAGCGAAGCATGAGTTTGATTTAACGATGACCAAGAAGCTTCCTCGCTAGTAGAGTAGTAGAGGCTAGCGGAGCCGCGGTGTGGATAACGCTTGTGCCTTGGGCAGCGCGCGCGTGCCTGCAGGAGGTGCACACGGGGCACAGCTGCGCGGCCGCGCCGGCGCAGCGCTGGCACTACAGCGTGGCGCACGTCGACTGCGTCGTGTTCGCCTACCTCGGCTGCGGCGGGAACGACAACAACTTCCGCTCCTACGCGGACTGCGCCGACACCTGCAGAGTGTCGGGAACGAGAGGCGATGGTACTTACATTCGCTTCACGTTCGCGTGCGCGGCCGACTTGTCTCGTTACCCTTCCATTGTTTAAGCAAGAAGAATTAGCTCTTGAATAGTAAATTAAATATAAACCACCTTCAAAGCCTTAAAGCGCGCAAACGGTGACAGAATTAAATTAAAAAAATCTATTTAAATAAATATTAATGTCGCATCTGTTAGCGGGCCCCAAAACTTTTTCATGTCTTTAACGAAATCTGCTGCCGAAGTTCATGTTCATTACAGTTTGTAGGGGGTTTCACCAGAATTGTTAACTTTTCATAAACTGTGAAATAGGATCTATGAGACAAAGTCTACCACGCGCGGAACTAACGCTACCTGCGCCATGGCCGTCATTGAGAAAGCCGCTCGATTTTGAAGTCCTGGGACACTAAACGCTTATGTAAGGTCTGCACTGCTTGCACGCTTGCTTACGTCTCTGTCTTGCACCAGCAATTCTAAACTTTTGTCTTATACCTATTTATGTAAACTTACTGTCCTTTCTAATAACTTTGTATAATATTTACCATTTATATAGAACAATTTGTAATTCGTGCACCCGTGATGGTATTCGTTCGTTTGTACCTATTCGTTGTCGACAACCGTTTTTGATCTTTCAATCACTGTGAATACATTTATGTACTTTAAGGATGTTTGATTTTTAAATTAAACGTTGTTACCGTGCACGACTGTTGCCTGCAATATGAGAATGTTACTTCCACTACACAACATATGTTTTTGATGTTACATACAAAATCCGATCTGAACAAGCATTGATCAAACAGGAAGAATACTCTAAAACAATGTATTAATGATTTATATGTCGAAATCTTAGATCAGAACCAAGTACAACCACAAGACTGTCGTCCGTACCGCCAAGAGTGCGAAGCCCTCAGCTGTCAGTATGGTGTTGACAGTTACATCGACAACGGGTGCCAGAGGTAAGTAGACAAACTATGTTTTTACGTTGAACTATGTGTCTGTATAATTTTTATTAGTTTTTTTTTATCCTGCTTTGTATGAATTCCACAACCTGTGTGAATTGGTTTTATGGAACCCTTCATGAAGCTTTCAACTATACATTATGTGGACGGTGAGCAATGGGTAACTCACCGTCCGTCCGTCCGTCCGTGCGAACACAGGCCGTGTCAACCACGCCTCCGTAAAAGCGTCGCGTCTCCTCTTCGGTCGAAAGAGATACCATGTCCTCTAAACACAAAGGGTAAACGAAGAAACATTAATGGGTTTTAGTCAGTACAAGTCTGATCCCGCTCCGCCCAGAGTGGGTGGAGTCATTTGCTGATTTCCCACCCAAAAAATAAACATGATACGATCTGTACATTATTCTAAGCAGGTAACTCTGCGCAAAAATTATTGCTGGGAAACGATGTTTTTGGGACCAAAATTACTTGTTACCTCTTTATCAATTTTACGCACTCAAAACAACGGCACTTGGGGAGGTATTCAAACAAAGTTATAAAATTAAAACATTGGATTAAAAATAAAGAAAACTTGTGAAATAGTTGGAACTTTGATCCTAAATATCTCCGTAACTAGAAAGAAGGTATAGAACAAAATAAGGATCGTGAAAACGTATATCGTGGGTGTCTGTGGTTAAAAAACAATAACTTTACAAAATAACATTATTTCTTTAATTCAGATGTACGTGTCGAGAAGACCCGTGCCTCAGAGCTAACTGCCAACCACACCAGCGATGCGAAGCCTTCGCTGTAAGGAACCCTGCTAGCCAAGAGGTGGTGTACTCCGCTACATGCGTTGCCGGTAAATTACACAATTGTATTTTTGCGGTAAATAATGGCTGACGCATACCGCACTGTCCGGTGAAACGGTTAGGTTAAGTGGCTTGCACCCATTACAAAATACCGCCATGTGACTACTGTTGCCTTGATGAATGAACCGCGAGAACTGTTGCAACGCATGACGTTCGCGACCCATCCGGCGCAGCTCGTCTCCGGGCCCTACACTTTGGTTGATCTAAACAAGACGAATAGTGTACTCGATTTTTGAAATCTCTCATTCCTCATTTTTTTCATACAACAGAGACGAACGAAGTATATGTTGACTGTGAAGAATACGCGGTGAACTGTTCGCGCCTGCGCTGTGAGTTCGGCGTGCAGCACACGCGCCTGCCCGACGGCTGCGAGAAGTGCTCGTGCGCGCAGGAAGAGATCAACTGCGAGCCACTGCGGCAGGAGTGCAGCCAAATAAAGTGTAGCTATGGAGTCGAGAGAATCATGGGCGCTGATGGCTGCGAGAGGTAACCGCACTTATGTTCAATCGTAAACCAATCAAATTTTCTGTAAATCCTTACTTAATATATAATATATTATATCCTTACTAATATTATAAAAGCGAAAGTGAGTTTGTTTGTTTGTTACGTCTTCACGTCTAAATGGCTAAACCGATTTTGATGTATTTTGGTACATAAATAGTTGGGACCCTGGAGACGGACATAGGCTATTTTTTTTAAAAAGATTGAGATATGAGGGAGTAAGAGGGAAGAAAAGGGAAAACTAAGCATTGCTATTACAATAAATAAGGCGCTAGGGCAAAAACTACATGTAGCAGGTACCTGTAAATCAGGAAAGGGGAACTATGTTACCCCGAATTTAACGCGAGCGAAGCCGCGGGCAAAAGCTAGTTGTAAATAAATAGATTTTTAAAGGATTCACAGAGTTATATGTTCGATATAGTTAGTTCATTTTTTTCATTGTGATTTTTCGTTTCGCCTGGTTGATGCCAGTTAACTTCATGTGGTCAAGTTTGCTGTCAAAACAACATTGACTAACTTCTATGATTGACTGGTTCATACAGATGCAAATGCAAAGAGTATCCATGTGAGAGGAAGTCGTGCGGATCAGGCGAGCGCTGCGTGGTAAATCAATACGTGAACGGCCTCGATTTAGAGCCCAAGTTCACAGCAGAATGCAGAACTAGTAAGTATTTTTTTAAAGCATTAAACTCGCCGAAATAGAACATTCCTGACAATACGCATGTTTTCGGGAACCTGTCTCTTAAATACCTTAAAAAAAGGAGTAATTTGTTCGATAAAACCCAACAAAGGGCCTAAGCCTTTCGCACACGACTTAGAAAACACGTGTGCAAACTGTACGCCTTTTTCTTTTTTGGGGTGGGAAATCATCAAATAACTTCTCCCGCTCTGGGCGAAGCGGGGGGGAGTGTCAGACTTTTACTGACTAAAACCCACCCATGTTCCTTCTTTTGCCCTTTACGTTCTGGGGCCGCTGTATCTCTTTCGAACAACCCGCAAACTGTACGCCTTCCACTGTTCCTTTAAGTTTTTTTTTAACAAATATTTTCATCATAGTTGTGAAGTCTGGTGCCTGTCCCATGGACGAGACGACTACGAACGAGGTGATCTGCCGCCACGAGTGTGACGACGACGCTGACTGCAAAGGAGTGGGCAAGTGCTGCCGACGAGGATGTAGTGACCTGTGCCTGGCACCGGTCGAGCAGACCAGCCCACATCCGCTACTTACCACTACTGTTACACCAAGTAAGAACAGTTGAACATAGCCACTATGTTGTGTTAAAAATATTGCTAAAAGAAACACTAAAATAAAACGATTATACTTACATGAAAGCAAGGCAAACTCTGTCAATGCTAAATCAATGTATCAAAATTATAATATAAAAATGCTATAAAACAAATCACGTCTTGGTCGGTAATACAACTTTTGCGCGAAAATTGTCATCTTGCTCTTAAAGGCTGAAACTATCTTTATGTACTTCCTGCCATTTTAAAAAAGTTTTTCTTTTTTTTCCTCTTAAAAACGATGAAAGGTTAGAAAAGTCTAAAGTTGTTTTGTCCTGCGTGTCAGTACAATGGCTTCTGAGACGACACAATTAAGATTACCATCAACACGATAAGAAAAAAAGACAGATACGACATGAGTCTTGTTTTGTTTGTAGATGTGCCATCAGCACCTTTAGCATTACCGCAGCCAGAACCGGAGGTGACAGCATCCGCGGGTGGCTCAGCCACACTGCGTTGTTTGTTCCACGGCAACCCACCGCCCAAGATCACGTGGACGTTCGGAGAGCTTACCGTGAGTACCAAATGCTTCAATTACTTAAATGGGACTTTATAACTGACCGGAAGGGTTTGATTTGTAAGCATGCTTTTTTTCGTATGGGAAAACGTCAAATGGCCCTATTCGCTCTCGGTGGAGCGAAAGGGAATGTCAGACTTGGACTGAGTAAAATCCATTCATGTTTCTACTTTTGTCATTTGTGTCCGGGGCCGCGGTATCTCTTTCTGGCCAACTCGCAGCCCCCGGCAGGCACAGGCCCTGAGGAGCCCCTCTGTTTTGCTGACATCTCTCTAAGGGTGAGCAACACATTGCTCACCATCCACAGGCCCGCGCCTACGGTGGCCGAAACTCATCTCGTGGCTCCCGAAATCTTCTTTTCAAAAACTGTAGGTAGGTACACAATCTTTTAATGTAAGTCTACCTAATCAATTTTGACGAAACAGATCGATGGTAACGTGGGCCGCTACAAACTGATGTCTGACGGCGCGCTGGAGATCGTCTCTTTGTTCAGCAACGACACCGGCGTCTACATCTGCGTGGCTGACAATGGCTATGGAGTGGCCAAGCAGGAGATACGCCTGGTCGTCAATGGTGAGTGGGGTGAAGCACAAGGGTGGCTTGGCGAATGGTAGAGCGCGTCAGTTGCTGTGGAATTCTGTTACAATTAAATTAGAACAACGATTTTTGTGCCGTGTTTAAGAGATGAGCAGCATGTTTAAGAGATATTTCTCGACGGCATGTTTAGCCAAGTCAGAGGCCCATGGGTAGCTTAAAAACTGACACCAGGTTAGGCACCCTACCACACGATAAAGAAGATAATAAAGAGTTGTTAATTGGGTGGGTGTTTTTGTTATCTCGACGTAATTTTTTGTCTTAATGTGTGTAGCCCTTTTCTATTTTAAATTGAAATCCCTAATTTGCCTTACATATTTTAAACACCTTTTGTGCGAAAATATCCTCTTGCCGTTGAAGACTAAAACATTCTTTGTTTCGCCTGCCATTTTCCTGGCGAAATGTCTAAGGAAAGACTGAAGCCGTCCTGTCCTGGATGTCTGTACCGTGGCATCTAGGACGTCAATTAATAATGCTATCGACACTATTAGAAAAAAACAAACTGATCCGAAATGACTAATGTATTGTTTGTAGATGTGCCAGCCGCACCTTTAGCATTACCGCAACCAGAACCGGAGGTGTCGGCATCCGAAGGTGGCTCAGCCACACTGCGTTGTTTGTTCCATGGCAATCCACCGCCCAAGATCACGTGGACGTTCGGAGAGCTTACTGTAAGTACTAAATACTTCAATTAAATGGAACTTTAGAACTGAACCCGGTTTGATTTGTTAGCATGCTTGCGGAGAAATTTTCGAAACCTGTGTACATAATTTCTTAAAGCCTTAATTTGATAATGTATTTTGACGAAACAGATCGACGGTACCGTGGGCCGCTACAGGCTAATGTCAGACGGTGCGCTGGAGATCGTCTCTCTGTACCGCAACGACACCGGCGTTTACATCTGCGTAGCTGACAATGGCCTCGGAGTGGCCAAGCAGGAGATACGCCTGGTCGTCAATGGTGAGTGGGGTGAAGCACGTTGGTAGCTTGGGGAATGGTAGAGCGCGTCAGTTGCTGTGGACTTCTGTCACAATAAGATTTAAAGAACAATTTTCCCCCTTTAATAATAAATAAATGTTTATTGGGGGTTTTTCAATGTCCAATTAGATTAGCTTTATTATTAAAATTAAAAGATAAAAAAAATAAAAATTAAAAGTCTCAAGTAAAGGGCTTTCTATTTTCATATATAAAAAAATTATGCGGCCATAAAATATTGGCTTTTATCATATTTTATGGCTGCATAAATTTACACAATAAGTCTACCTTCATAAATAAGACCACAGCAGCTTGCAACTCTTATAGCATTGGGTTTTGCATTTGAGACCATGGAATTTCATGTAGTTAGAGGTTTTGGATTTATTAGTTTAGAACATTAACTGATTGCCTTTCTGGTCTTTTTGTCTTTGACACTAACTTTTCTCTTTCCTCACTAAATAATAGAATCAATTGGAGAACGAGCGGCAATGTTGAATTGATTATTTTTTGCACGAAATTAGAAACATATAATTTTGTGTGCGTTCAGCTTCGTAATTATGCGAGACGAGTTTGTCATTACGGTAATGCGGATTAGTTATTAGATACGTTATGCAAATATCGGACGTAATAGTAGTATAATAAAAACCGTTATTGGACGAACTATGAAGCGTGTAAAACCAGTCGTTAACAGAATCTCTTCAGCCAAACAATATTCTAATCGATTTATCTAATAATAAATATGGTAATTCAAATCAATATGGACGCTAGTTAGAAAAGATAACATAAACTTTATTGAAATATTTTATCAACTTAATATGTGTCTCCGGTGCAAATTCAAAATCATCCATAAGTTTAACTTTGTTTAACAACAATATCGTGAACGCAGTTTAGCAACACGGGTATCACTCGATAGATACGAACGGAAATGTAATATTTCCGTCTGTATCGTGTGCTTATTACGACAATTGACACACATAATATTACTAGTTATAACGATGCTTGGGTGGGACTTAATGGACAGACCAGACGCAGTTTCTACAAAAAAAAAAAAACATTTGTATTGTCTGCTGTGTTGGTATACTTAGCCTTAGTCTTCTTCTTGGTGTCAGTTATCGCTGAGCACAACATCTTGATCGATCTGAGTTCGATTACCTCGGGAAAAGTAGTAGGTATTAGGTTTCTTCTGTTAGAAATACTTGTCAGAACTAAACGCTCTTAATATGCAAGTCTTTTTTACATCTTTCTCATATATAATTAAGTTCAATCTCAACATAAATGAATTAACTATGATATGGTTCGAATATGATTGAGATATCTAAAAAGTGTCCATGGAGCTTCTCCGTCATTCTTCTCCATATTATAATTAATCTACCAGGTAAGGATAACTACAGTACTACTTTCACAAGTTAATATGCTGTGTGTGACTGGTCCTTTTCTTTTTGACATTCAAAAGCGCCTGTAAAGGTTTAATTCAAATAAATGCAAAGAGTTTGAGTGGAATGTTGTGTGAAAGTTTATATTCGACTTACATCACAAACAACTTCGGTACTAATTAAGATAACATGGTTCATTCATGTTCCTTCTTTGTAGAACAGAATTTCTTTATTGTAAGGCATGAGTAATACATCAATGCTAGTACCTATGTCTGGTGTTTTGTGAAACAAAGTATGCAAGAGTGTCCACTGTTCCGTGTTAGTTTTACTTCCATTTTATATTTTATTTTCTGTTTCTGAGTTAATTATTGTAGGTAATTGGTGTTATACCGTTTTAATTAACTATAAATAAATTAATTAATTAATATATGCAGGGTCTTATAATAACAGTTAGACCTGATGCTGTACCTACATTAATGGGCTGAGATGAACATAATATGTTTATATTAAACCCTTAACTGCTTTAAAGAGACAGAAAACTCACTCCCGCGTAATTCGTAATGATGTTTATTCCACATGAATAGTATTATTTTTAGGGATGGGAAATTATCATATAAGTTTCTCTGCTCTGGGCGGAACGGAAAGGAGTGCCAGACTTTAAACGAGTAAAACCCATCCCTTTTGCAAACGCAAACCCGGCTATAGTCTCACTTTCTAACTCATTTAATGCACATGCCGCTAATTTATCTACCAGGATTTCAATGTTATTCTAGATCACGTTTTAGTATAATCTTATCTATGGCTTGTCTGATCCTTATTCTTGACCCTCTGTTATCAGCGCGTCTGTGTATGTAACCCCTCTCACTCGTAAACAAATTAATATGACGACCTTTCATTAGAGATAACTTAGATATTAGGCTGTAGTTGAATGTAGGGAATAAAATAAAAAACAAAACTTAAGTACGTAGTAAGCACTTTTTATTTTGATGTGTTAAAAAAGGAAACTGAAATATTTAATGGAAGTTAAAATAACTTGCTATAAAGCACTGAAAAACATATTTTGAGTTGCTACCACTGTAGCCTACTTGATGATGGAGCCCCTCCTCCTAGCTCTATCAACAGACACTCAATACCAAGTGCGGATTGGACTTATTAAAAAAATCATTGGTCCCCAACTCGAGGGGTTTATCAGCAGTCATTAAAGAGATCTATTATCTACCTCCCTGTGCCATCATGAGACCCTCTACACCAAGTAAAATATATTGGACTGATTTAAGCGAATCATGTTGCCTCAAAGTTCAAACTCGAAGATTTTACTAGTAACCACTGAAGAGTTCCATTATGTTGGTAGATAGGAGACTGGAGGACCTGGATCCATCATCAGATCAACTCTAAATATTAGTTTTGTTATCCGAATTACATTTATATATAACTAGGTTAAAGTTAACATCCAAGATTTAAATACTTTGTTTGTTACAAGTGAACCCAAAGTAAGCGTAAAATGAAAAAAAAAACTCATATAAAAATGGTGCATACGTTATATATGTATATACCCAACATGTTTAATATTCATAATCCTTACTAATATTATAAAAGCGAAAGTGAGTTTGTTTGTTTGTTACCTCTTCACGCTTTAATGGCTAAACCGATTTTGATGAATTTTGGTACAGAGATAGTTGGGAACCAGGAGACAGACATAGGCTATTTTTTATTAAAAAAGAGTGGGATATGAGGCAGAAAGAGGGAAGAAACGGGAAAACTTAGCGTTGCTATTACAAATCAATAAGGCGCTACCGAATTTAACGCGAGCGAAGCCGCGGGCAAAAGCTAGTATAAACATAAATCTGAACAGTTGGATTTATAAAAAGTACCGCAAATACTTCAATTAATTGAAACGTTACGAACTTTTGAACAAGTTGGCCTACAAATGCTTTTCAAACACAAATTATAAATAACTTAATTTATGAATATCATAGTTATCTCCGTTTACCAACGTGCGCACAGGCTGCAATCTTTCGCAGTCAACAGTCGTTTATCAACACATTAACGCAATCAGTAGAAGTCTGTCCATTGCTTGCGACGGCCGTATACTCGCGCGTTAGAAGTTCGTGTTATTCTGCATCAGTGTCTCATTCCGCACGGTTGACATGTTCCGCGTGTATCTCCTCTCGCTCGCCGCGCTGCTAGCGACCACACGCGCTTACGAAGGTTAACGACACACTAAACACAATATCTGCTGCTGGTTGTCACAATAAATTGATACATTGTTTTGAGTGTTTCTGAAGTAAGGCGACATGGTCCGATTTATGTAACTATGTTTTAGTCATTTGGTGGTTCATTAATATGTCTGTGACTAAGTGCAATTTATAAAGATAAGCTTTAAGGAATTTAGCGACATTAGCTAGTACTTTAGAAGCACACAAAACGTCTCCTAACACCATTTGTTATGTCCTCCCATTACAATAATTATAAGCTTTGTAGTCAAAATTAACAGAGAGTTTATGAATGTTACTTCACCCACTAAATACTAAGGATGTGATGCATTCATGAACTCTTACATTGGTCCGCTAACAATCGGGGGCTGGTAGATCCTGTGAGGATGCCTGTTGGAATCGCTGGAGAGGAAAACGCCGTGGTGACCGGCGAGCTGGGCAGTCCGCTCCAAGTGCGTTGCCTGGCGTACGGCTACCCGCCACCTTCCGTGTTCTGGTACCGCGGCTACGCGGGAACTATGGTGCCATACAACGACGCCGTGTACCAAGCGAGAGGAAACATTCTCCTCATCAGAAGGCTGACTATCGATACTCTTGGGCAGTACACATGTCAAGCATATAATGGAGAAGGCAAACCGGCGTCGTGGGTGGTCTTCGTGCGCGCGTATCAGCCTGATGGGTACTCAATTGAAAACGAGTTGTTAGTGCCACGAAACCCATTGCCATCCAGACCCAGGACACAACCACCTACCACCGCGGAAACTACCACGACCACTACAGAAGCGCCCAGACCGTTGTTCACTGGTAAGATTAGGAACTGTCTGCTGTATAAAAAACCTTCCCTGCTGATTGTGTGTCTTACGTCAGTTTTTTTTAACGCAAACTTTACGAGAATGTATTCCAATTAAACATCTTTCACGTATAAATCTAAATTTATTTCTTGTAGATTTCATAGGTTGTGATGACGTTAAGATCCACAATCATCCACTTCTAGTAAGGAATGGCTTATCTCTGCATGAAGCATGTATATGTATTTAGCTTGCATGTGTTCTTCTTATAATGATGTCGGATTGTTACTCAGTAAACAAAATATTTAAAGACTTATTGGGAGCTATACTTGTTCTACTGATTTTAGAAACTAGTTGGAATCCATTCGGTCCCTCGCATCTTGTATAATGATGGTACAGTATAGTGCTGTGAAAGAATTAGCGTTTTTTTGTCCGAAAGTCTCTGTCTGATCTTGTCAATGTTCAACAGTGATATATTTTGTTAACATCGATGTATAAACAGTGCGGTGCCAGTTTTTGTAAGTATGTAGAGTTTAAGGTAGGGGTAAGGTAAGGGTATCACTATTACTATCGTATGATTACTTATTTATGACATGTCGTATGATGGGGATGAAGTTCGTCGCATTCTAAGTTAAGTTTTGGATGGAGCATTTTTAATATTTCTATTCCGTACTTTATGCTGTACATAAAGCAAGCTTAATGTTTTCTGTTCATTGTTTAAAAAATGGCTGTTACTTGGTCTTAGTCGATTCAATTTAGATGTCTTTTTGGCACAATATCATTGTATCATAATTAGAAACAAAATTAGGGACCTTTATATTTTACCTGACGTCTTTATAAAATTGCCTTCTAACTCATATTTTCCACGTACAGTACCAGTGAGCACTCATGTGTCCACGCCATTCTCGACGCTGAACATCGGCGCCGACCTGCGCCTGACGTGCGACGTGGACGGCTTCCCCGAGCCAGACGTGCACTGGACCAAAGACGGCGCCACCATTCATACTGATGGCAGAATCACTATCACTGGTAAGTCCATTCCCATTTGGTTTTCCTAGTTGGATAAAATTCGATGTTTGCAGAGTTAACAGCAGTAGCTGTAGAAGCAAAAGAGTCGTTAAATAGAAAATGTGTATCTTTAAAGTGGTCTCCTTGCTAGATAGACAGACGACGTGGAAATATCAGCTGGTAATCTTAGATATAGAGATAGAACGGATGTTGTAGTACCCTGAGATAGCCTCATGGACATGGACAACGATAGGCTGAATTTCGAATGAGTCCACAAAACGAGACATTTTTAGTCGTGCTTTATGGTCTTACTCCAATGAAATCACTATCACTACATAGTATAAAACAAAGTCGCTTTCTCTGTCCCTATGTCCCTTTGTATGCTTAAATCTTTAAAACTACGCAACGGATTTTGATGCGGTTTTTAGTAATAGATAGAGTGATTCTTAAGGAAGGTTTTAGTATATAATTTGTTAAGTTTTTGTATCTTTTTCTGTGTACATTAACTATATTTGTTGAAGATGTCGGCAAAAAGTATGCTGTCTGGGAGCTTTCAACGAAAACGCTGCCTAAACCCTTTAAGATATAACAAAATAATGTATGGTGTAATTGTGTATCTTATATAGGTCCACAGAAAAGTCAGCGGTGACATATGTCTATATCTTAAGGATAACATACTATATCCATTTTAATACTTTAACAAATGGGCAATTATAAAGCGCTAACTTGGAAAGCTATTTACACAAATACAGTATTAATCCTTATCATTTTAAATAGGTTGGTTGGCATGAACATTTCATGAAGATAATTTTTTCCTTTTACATCATGCAGATTAAATAAATACTTTAGGAGATATAGCAAAATCAAAATAACGCGCAACAAAATTAATTTCATGTCGCCGTGACTAGGCTGGCCCGCTCGGGCGCGGTGTAGGGAACAAGTCGCTCATCGCTGAGTGCGTAGTTAGATTCGTACCATTACCTATGGACGGACGGACAGCGAAGACTTTAATAGAGTTTTTACCCATTGGGGACGTAACCTTAAAAATGAGACGTACCTAATTTTATTTATACTTCGATTTTGTTATTTTTGCTATAGGCTGCTTTTTATCAACACACCACGCGGGCGAAGCCGCGGGCGGAAGCTAGTTGATGTATAAAAGTATTTTTTTTTTTGTAAGTAATAAGTCTGAATGTTTGTATTACAAAGTCAAATTCACGTAAAACCTAAATAAATCAAAAAATAAGTTATTTAGTCAAATATATCTAAATAAAAGGCTGGTAATGTGCTATTTTTTTATTTAAAAAATCTTCAATAGAGTAATGCGTCTTATCTATTAGAAACAAAACAATTTAGTTTTGAATTTGCGACCATTATCTTCATTCCTCATACATTTTGACCCCCTTTTTTTTCTTGAGCCCTCATTTTGTTAATTTATTGTGGTCATGAATTGCATCGATAAACTAGATGCTATGTTAGAACCTATTTTATCGATACATTTATGAATCAATGTTAATTGATACTTAAGTATACCTACGAAATAAAAAAATTGTAATCAAATTAAGTATCGCACAGTTACATTTGCTTGTACTGTAACTTCTCATGTGTTTATGTCTATTTCTAATCCATAATTTGTTGCCACCACCAGGTAGCACGATCGTGTCCCGGCTGACGGTGGCGCGGGTGACGGTCGCCGACAGCGGGTTGTACGCGTGTCACGCAAACAACCAGTACAGTTCGCAGTTTGACACTGCGCAGATTAATGTACAGCGTAAGTATTCTCCATTAAAGCTAAAGTAAATTCCTGTCAACGAAAATTTTTGGGGCACGAGGCACAACGATAACATTCTGAAGTATTTCCGGTATGAAGGAAATGAACAATAGTCGTAGCGATGCTTGGGAGAGGCTTATGTCTAACAGAGGCCGTCTTTCAACTGCGTGAATCACCATCATTGTCAGCGTCATCTTAATAATAACAACACGATGACAAGGTTAACGTATAAAATCATTCTTGTCAGTACTTATATTGGCAAATAATATAGCGCCCACCATCGTACTGATATCACAAATGCATAGGCTACGTATTTCTTCTCTTCGCAAATCAGTACCTCATAGTTAGTTTTAATTGGACGAATCTATTTGCATATGTGTTTTACTATATACACTTCAAATGATTGGTTCATATTTAATTTTATATATTTATATTTTTACTTTTGCAGAGCTCGTGATACCTGCTAAGTGCACAGATAATCCCTTCTTCGCTAACTGCGGCCTGATCGTGCGCAGCAAGTTCTGTAGACACTCTTATTACTCGAAGTAAGTATATAATCGTTAAATGAGGTTAATCGATCAATTAGGTCAATCGATATCATTTGCTAAACAAGATATGCTTATGCTTAATAGTAGTGTTTAATTGTTGTTATCGACTATTCCCTCGGTTAAGCTAGTTGTTTATTAATGTCGGAATGTGCATTGTTTATTTATTTAGCAATTCGCACATATATATGTAATATATCCATAACTACACGTTCTCGATCTGTTATTGTCTCTGGTTCCCTAATAACCACGTTGTTGTTATCCCCAGGTTCTGTTGTAAGTCGTGTGTGGAGGCCGGACAGCTTGACCCCCAGGAGGCGGCGCTTCAAGCAGACCAGCCGTACAGGAAGAAGTAGACATCAGCTTCAACAAGATCTTACATAGTGTAGTAGCTAGACGCGACCGATACTAATCATTGTTTGTTAAATTCATTATTCTCCCTCGAGTACCTTTTTAAAAGTATAAAGTTAATATATTGTGTAAATTATTTTCTATTAGACTTACCTACGCGCGAGAAACACTTCTAAAGTTAGTATGTCTTCGAGTGTCAGGGGTTTAGCGAGAAGCAACTAGTTGTTGTTAGCACTTTTCTGCGCAGTATCGGTCGCAAGCTCCGGCGTAATATTGTTATTGTTTCATGTGCCATAGCTGGAATAGGTATTATTTCTTGAACGTTGAAGCAGAATACAGCGGTCTACTGTGCGCATGTTCATGACACGCAATCATACCAATAGATGTAATGTAGATAGTTAATATTACTTGAAATTAACAGTTTAATGTACATAAATATTTTGAAATGTCACAAACTCCATCTGTGATGGAATATTTTTGAGTAATTTTACATTTCTACATAGATAGTCAGAAAAAATATAGTAAATAAATTATTTATGTTATAAGTTGTCTAATAAAGTGAATGTTTAGCTCGTAGGGTAACGCTAGGGTGGCTAGTTGACAAGTCATAATAATTTGTGTAAGTGAATCCTTTTATAATTGTGACGATGTAAATAGATGGACAATAAAAACATATAAGCATAAACGTAGTGTTTAATTACCGCTTGTTAGAATAATAACGTTCGGTCGAAGCAACCTCTTAAAGGCGTTCGATTGCATAAATCAAGTTACTCCAGTTGAACCTGAGATATGTTTAAATGGCAATAACCCTATAACCTAAACTTGCAGGTTAATGTTGCTGCAATTAAACGATGAGATGTTAATTAATATCACAGCGTTAACGCCATTTCAAAGATGATTAGGGGCATTGTTCAAGGTTCAATATTGGGTCGGTAACTATTTTGAACTGGGGACACTATTTGCAAAACGAGTTTCAACATTAAGCGAATATTATTTATTCAGATTTATATTTTAAGATAGAAAGAATTTTGCCTACATGAATTTCTTATTCTCAATTAACCAGGTAGTTTTCAAAACAAAAAACAAATAGCCCAGCTAGTCACTTGAACAGTTGTTTTCGTTTGATGGTGTTTTCTGTCAGTCGTGGAATTGCGGCTTTAAAGTCATGTTGTAAATGTTCCTACTAAAAAGTAAACCTTTTTATCCCTGTCTTTCGTAGATTTTCCCTTCAATATACCTGTGGACGCTGTCAGAGGTTTAACACCGTTTTTTTCCTGTTTTCCTTAGGTGTGAGAACCAGATGACAGGGCCCTCTTTATTTATTTTTTCGACTTTTTGCTTCTTCTGCCTTCTGATTGGCTGCTCCGTTCTTTTGGGGTCTTGGAACCCAATACCCCGTAAGAACGTACCTAGGTTGGGCAAAAAGTTTTATCTGGTTTTTCCATTAGGAATACCTCAGATACCCCCGTGCCTCGTAAAGCACGTTAAGCCGTTAGTTCTGCGACTGATCTCTCTCCGGCCGTGTCGAATTGCCGTTCCATCAGACTATGAGAGAGATGGAACAGAGAGTGCACTTGTGCCTGTGCACACACTTGTGCATTATAATACCTCCGTGCAGATGGCTAGTCTTCGCTGAGATTGGCCGCTGTGGCCGGGTCTATGTCAAACCTAAACCTCCAACGTTCGTGACGTTCCCGACGTGCCAGCCTGATGCCTCTGAGTGGAGACCAGAGTAGTCCAGCTAAGGCACGATACCGGTCTTTCCCGGTTTTAAAAAAGCCGTTTTTACATAGCGATGTAAATAAAATGGTAAACCCGGGTGTTCGGGATTTTTCGGTTGTTTCGATTCTTATCATAATTCGAATATTATTCATATTATGTGTATGTAACATATCAATCACAACCCGTCGTAGGTAGTTAAAAATGAAAAAAACATGATTAGCCTGTTTATTTTAAACACGACTTATTTATCCATGTTAATGCGAAATACACTGTGTGTGTTCTTTAGAGATAAACTATAAAACACTTTGATAATGGACAGCAAAGCTCTTTAATAATCTGATGCTGGTGGTCTCGACTAAATGAAACTCCTTTTTTGACTGGGTGGATTACAAATAAAAATGGCCGATGTATGCGCACGCTAAGAAGTGACGGCGAGCGGGTGTCCATCGGTATGGTCGAGGGCCTTGCGTTAGGTGGGGCGTTTAGATGACGTAGGATCATACGTCGCGATCCCACTGGCCGGCGCGATGTGAAGATCCGGAACATATTCCCCGGGTTGAAATGCGTGAAGGCTTCAAAATTATGTTGTCGAGACGGGAAGAGAGCAAATGTTGTTAAATGCACGTGTAATGGTGCCCTTCTTTAACAGGATCTCGAAGATTCTGTTATGCCCATCAGATCCTGGTTTCACGGCTGTCACTCGGCCCAGCATCCACAGGAGAGGAGGGAGATTAGTGTCTCTCACTAAGACCATGGTGCCTATCTTCAGGTCATGCCGAGCTGTCTGCCATTTGGTTTTCTGCTGCAGGAGAGACACATATTCATTAGTAAACGGCTGCCTAAAATGTCGGAGCTTTTCGACTCGATGGAAGCGATGAAGCCGCTGGATGTTGCAGTCGGTGATCTGAGGACGAGGAACAGAAGTGAGTGGTCGTTCAATCGGGAAATTAGATAGGGAAAGGTATGAGAGATCAGATGGATCAGTGGATAGAGGTGTTAAAGGTCTGGAGTTTAAAATAGCGTCTATCTGAATTAAACAAGTTGAGAGCTCTTCATATGTCAAGAGAATTAGGCTTATGACTCGACGTAGTAAATGTTTGGTGGATTTTACTGCAGCCTCCCAAATACCGCCGAAATGTGGAGAGTAGACAGGAATTAATTTAAATTCTATGCCCTTGTTTGCAATATCTGATGCTATGCCGTTTTATGAAGCTTTTAAGAAGCGTGAAATCTCGTTGAAAGACCCCACGAATGTAGTGCTGTTGTCGGATAACACGCGCTGAAGTTGGCCCCGACGACTAATAAATCGGCTGAAGACCGCAAGGAAAGCTTCCTTGGTCCTTACCAAAGAAGCTTTCCTTCGGTAACGAGCTCCAGATGCACAGCTCTGGCTGCAAAGCAAACAAAAACACAAATAAGATTTGACAAACTTACATCCCCTACCTCTGCGGTCGGCTATCAGCACTAGCCTGGCGTAGTCAAGCCCTGTATTGCCCAAAAAAGGGTACTCGAGAAGCGTCCTATCACTTGGTATGTTACCCATGACAACCTAAACAGATTGAGCTTTAAAACGAACACAAAGCACTATCTGTTTGGCATGTTGTGTTCTTTTTCGAATATGATTTTTGTTAAGATGTCTTTACTAGATAATAGAAAAGCGTGTTTAATGTCGTAGCTGTAATTTGAATTATTAAGACGTCCACCAACGCGTATTAAATTGTCTGAATCGCTGAAAGGAGAAAGACTAATCACGGTTGATTAGTCTTTTCAAAAATTCAATTTACATAAAGAATCAGTATTCTTATTTATTTATTTATTATTTATTTATTTATTTATTTATGCACACACAAAATACATGACAGGACATTACATTAAGACAGAAGAGCACAAAGGTACAGCTTATTTCATAAGAAATTTCTTCCAGCAGACCTGCGAGAGGAAAGTTGGATAAGATATGTAGACACAGTGTGTGGAAAAGATAAAACAGAAAGTTTTATATTATCAATTTTATAATAAACTTACATACAAATAATACACATATAAAAATAAATACTGAGATAGTAATATATACCTAAAATATATAATTATGCAGAATATTACAGTAAAGAGGACAGGTAATGCTCTTTGACTTGCTTTTTAAAAATAAATAAAGTTTTAGAGTCTCGTATGTTAGGCGGAAGTGAGTTCCACAAACGTACTGCGTGAACAGAGAAGGAGTAGGAAAAAAATTCAGTTTTATGTGATGGGAAATTAAGATGATACTTAAGGTGGGATCTACACAGAGCATCAGGAGAGCGGGTAAACGAGAATCGATCACGCAGGTAGCTGGGATAGGCAGGATTGAACAGTATATTATAGAGGAGACATAAAATCCGAGTGTTTCTGCGAAGACGAATAGGGAGCCACTTGAGCTCCTTGCGGAAGGAAGAAACGTGGTCATATTTCCTCAAACCATACACAAAACGAATGCAAAGGTTTTGCAAGCGCTCCAACTTATTCAATAGCTCTTCGGTAGCATCTAAATAACAGGCATCAGCGTAATCAATGATCGGCTGAATCAGTGTTTGAGCTAAGTAAATTTTGGTTTTATAAGGCAAGAAGGTTTGTAAGGATTTAAGCGAATGAAAAGAAAAGTGCACCTTACGACTAACCTCATTCACACTTTTATTTTTTCTTTTATGTAAATTGAATTTATCTCATCCGGAAATCACTTGTGTATGTATTACTAGCTTTTGCCCGCAGCTTCGCTCGCGTTAAATTCCGTGTAACACAGTTCCCCTTTCCTCATTTACAGGTACCTGCTACCTGTAGTTTTTGCCCTTGCGCCTTATTTATTGTAATAGCAATGCTAAGTTTTCTAGTTTAAATAACAAGTAGTTTTTTCACGTACCGTACACAAACCAACACAAGTCATCCAATTGTCAAACGAGATTTTAACGAGCAGATAGTCTTAAGATCTGCTATGCTATTCTGAAACGTTACTTTGCGATCTCACTTCTGAATCCGCAGTGAGCTCATGAGAAATCAACGTTTCGAATTCTGAAATTGAGTGAATTCGACACTAGCGCCACCGAGTGATAACGTCAGTGAGAGGAATTACAACAGGTGAGTATTTTGACGTTTGTCAATAGGATTTCGTATTCTCACACACGTTTTACTCGCTATCTCGAAAGTCATCTCGCATGTCATACACGAATTCATCTGTCAAATGAAAAGTTACTATTTCTTGAGTGAAATTATCTATATTGATTAAATTACTTAATCAAATAGGCTCCAAAAGAAAGGAACAATTAACATAATATATTATTGATTGTCTTGCAGAGAAATTTAAACGGTTAGTATGAACTGTGAACTAATATACCGACCATAAAAAACTTCATAACCTCAGTATTTTCATCTATTTCTAACTTTTGTAGATGTCTCCTTCTTTTTTGATACTGAGTTTGCTGAAAGAAACTGATAGTTTAGACGTTGCCGCAAGCCGCCGCCAAGCCTAGAATAATAGAATTTTATTTTTTGAGCCGTGGTCAAACCTATGCATGTGTACAGACTAACATTACATAGGAGCTTAAAGAAATTTAGAACAAGAGCTTAGACCTCTATTACCTGTGACTGCAAAAAAGGGAAGAGGTCTGACCAATAGAATTAAGGTATATAAATGATTTATTATTTACTTTAAAGTTTAAAAAATACTTAGAACCTGTGTGACTCATTTTCCCATTATGCTACAGACCTACCTATCACTGCACCATTTGAATTTCTTTAAGGACATAAAAGTACTTAATGTGTTTAAAAAAAGGTTTTTTTTCAGTTACTCTCTACTCTGTCGTTTCTGGCCAATGGAAACTATCAAAAAATATTAAGTAAAACTGAAAATACTTTTCTCTCGCAAGCTTCAATATCATGCAGCCTATATCAATGGTGATTTAATATATTAAACCACCCTATAATGGCAAAAAACTCATAGGTTTCCACAAAATGCAGCTTAAAAACAAACATTAAAGAAACAGTAAGTATGTTTAATTTTCTATTAGATTCTTCTTTAAAATAATATGATTTGAGATTATAGGCGGCCTAGGTACAAATCACCACTTTAGAGCACCTTTGATCAGTATGTATGGCTTATTGTGCTGACCCAGTATCATTTGGTTTACATGTATTTTTAGTCACTGGTCTCCTTCTCCTTTGCCAGTAAAATAAAAAAAATAATAATTGAAAGCCATTATTTAGATGTACTAGTACTTATTTAAAATGTAATTTTATAGGTTTCATATGAAAACTAACATACCCGGTGTTATAGAATGTATAGATAGCACATTGGTTGCTATGATAAGACCTAAGGAGAATGAAGGAAGATATTACTGGCAAAGGATATCATGCAAGAAATGTTCTATTGGTAAGTTCAGTGAAAGAAACACATGCTTAATTTTTTATCTGTTTATTTGGATATCAAACTGTATAATATCAAATTACATTTAGAACATTTAAAAACATCATTTATGTTATATTAAGATACCAGCAACAAAATAAACCAATTTATTATTTTACTTTAAACAAAGTGTAAGTAATAAGTATTTATTTACTCTAATTGCAGATAACAGATGCAGATTTAAATATAATACATGTGGATGCTTCATAAGGTGGATCATGTCACGATAAGCAGCCTGGCACATCAATTAAATATTCATCAATATCCTGAAACAATTAATTTTTAATGTCAAAACTTACATAGTATTAAACCAATATAAATCATTGAGCTTGTTGTATTTGTCAGTTTAAGCCCGTCCTGAAGCTCCCTGTGCATGGGAGTGTATGTATACAATGTAAACAAATTATGTAAGTCATTGATCTCAGCTGTTGTTAGAAGATGACAATAATTAAGCAAAGTCAATGGGCTGCAGCCCGCTTGAAAACACTGGCCTCTGCCTAGCCAGAAGCAGCATGATGAAGTAAGCTTGAAGACTTGATATTTTTATAATACTTAGGTATAAATATACAAATGACTCACTAGTGTATTTGTGCAAGTGCCAAATACCTGAACGTACCTGATAAGTTTTTTTTTTATAAATAATTAACTTAAAAGAAAGACTGGGTCAGTAGATTCCAAAAAATGATAATGAGTTAGTAACAGAATGGGCTTATTAACTACCTTTATAAATAACATACATTAAATGGTTGTATTTGTAAATGTGTGTCGCCTGTAGCAAAACCTTCACCTCCCATTAACATTACTATGCGTTCTTCTATATTTGATAGCTTTGGTATGCCACCATCCACTATTCCTAAACCTGTGGTATATCCAAAAGCTGCGCGTGTAGTTTCTTTTTCACTGCACTTTTTTTGCCAGACCAATACTGTAATGAGAAATACAGAAATAATAATTATTTCACACTGCATGATTAGCAAAGACGCAAATAGCACAACACACAATGAAATAAATGAAGTATGCTTTGTAAATAAGATAACTGAAATTACCAACTAACCTTAATTCATTTTTTTGCAGTCTTCACCGTACCTCCACCCATACTGTATAGTTTTACAGTTATTTGATCCCAATCCTTATTAGCAGCCTGCTTGGCGCTTTGACTTTTGGAAAATCCGTTTGCCAAGCTAGGTTTTCGACTCCACTTGGGCCGCAGATAGATGGGAAGTACGCTCGCCACAGTCGGCACTGAAGTAGAGAATTAATAATTAAATATGAATTATACCGATACCGGCTGTTACTAATTAACCTAAGAAATCGTACTTACTTCATTTTTTTAAACTCTTCACTGAGAAAACTTGAGGAAATAAAAATAATACTTTGCTTGTAAACAAAGAACACCATTAATGACATCACGTGATGAGTTTTTTTTTTAATACACAGGCTTCTCATCGGACCACGAAGCAACGGCAACACCGCATTTAGCCTAGTTATTTAATTCTTGATCTCAAATAAGACTTGTAAATATTAAAATGTACAAAATAATGCATTTACATTAAACAATAAACTATTAATGTAGAGCGCATATTCTGCTAATTTAGTGTGTCGATATAAATTTTAGTAAGACACAATTCAGCGTCACTCCCTATTACCATAGAGAAATCTCACTTAAGTTTTCGGAAGTCACTTCACTTCGCTTGACCGTGATCTATATTTGTTAATACGAAAACTTTTACAGGTGAGGCGAGATGTGAAGGGAGTGTGGCTTTCGAGATGGCTTGCGAGGCGAGTTCTAAAGTGAATCACTATTTACAGAATAGCACCGCTGGTCTTCCATGTCTTCAGACCATCTTAGCGATAGAACCGATATATTAGGTAATCAGTAGATAGTGATCTCACTTAAAAATCGAGCCATAAACCGGGTCTCAATATTTGTTCAGAAATGTTTGGGTTTCAGAAATGGGATTTGTTTCTAAATACTGTCTTAAATTTTCTGTTAAGATCACAACATTTTGATTTGCCCTCAAACCATATAATTTGCAATAGCTGATCCCGCTTATCCGAACGAGTTCACAAAGGCTTTGCTTGTGGTGTGGCTAATGTAGACGCCTAACTTGGTACTAAAGGTACGTGGTCAGTGAGGACAGTATTGATAATACTGATACGAAAAATAAAACGTATACGTAAACGTATAGACACAAATATTTAATTTATTTTTCTCAATTGTCCGAGCGATTAGCACCATCCCCTAGCGATTTATGCTAATCGCTCGGACAATTGAAATCGAAATAGCCAACCTTAAAACAATCTCAAACAACCACACAACAAATAAATGGAGCTCTACAGAACAAATCGTTCACACTGACACTTTTTGGAATTCCTGAATGATGATTGTGATACAACCAAACTATTTTCGACGGAGGGTTGGCCTGGTGATCTGTAATACAGGTTTACCTAACACAGACACCAGTCTCTAAGTAGTGATGCTATGAATATGTACTGTTTTATTGTGATGAGATAAATAAACCAAATTTATTTATTTATTTTAGTAAACGTACTGCCACATCCTTGTACGATAAGGATTTTAAACGTTATTTTAGCAGCAGTGGGTCGTATACTGCCGCTACTGGTGCCGCTTCATGTTACTCTCCATCAGTGGCTCGCTACGAGCGGTCGACATGTCGCGCATCTATATCCTCTCGCTCGCCGTGCTGCTAGCGAACAAATGCGCGTACGCAGGTAAACAACACACAACAATATCTGTTGCAGATTTTTAGTGATACTGTGGATAACATTAATTTGAATATCGCTAGTTCAGATTAATGTTTTAAGCTAAACAAAACAATTATTACGTAAATTATTAAGTGCAGTCTTATGCTACGTAATACCTATTCCTACTAGATACTAATACCGACTTTAGATGCAAACAACAAGAAAGATCTAATTTTAATTGTTATGAAGTCTATTTTGTGATTAATATTGCGATTTGCGGTTTTTTTTCAGAAATGATCATTTATTCAGAAATGATCATTTATTCAGAAATCTGTAGGTATTGATATTAATATCGATATTAATTATCTTCTAACAATAATTGGGTGCTTGTAGATCCTGCTGGAATTACTGATGATGAGAACGCCGCTACCGTGGTAACCGGAGAGCTGGGCAAACCGCTCCATGTAACTTGCTTAGAATCGGAGGAACCGACACTCTACGTGTTCTGGTACCGCGGTCACAAGAAAAATAAGCTGCTGAAAATCGATGCGGTGTACGGAATGAGACGAAACGAACTCCTCATCAGAAGCCTAGCTATCGACACTCTTGGACCATACACCTGTCAAGCATTTAATTCAAAAGACATGAAACCGCCGCGGATGTACGTCGTGCGAGCGTACAAGCCTGACGGAACGAGTTCGCCTGCCAGCAATTGGTTAGTCTCGCGCGGCACTATGGCGCCCAACTCTGAGACACTGCCGCCTACCTCTTCAGAAACTTTCACCACCACTAAGGCCACCACCGAAACCTCCGAGTTAAACGGTAAGATAAGAATATCTTTACCTATTTTTTTTTTCATAAAAACTAAGAACAATATCGGCAACTACAGTCCACTCACATATTTTACTTATAATTAAGCTTTTGGCTGGACTGCAGGTGGTTTATTTTTGACTATTCCATAGTGCCTATCACGGATCTATTTGAAATGAATGCTTTGAGTTTCAGAATTACTTAATTTAATGCCAAATTCCAATTACTAACGCCCGCGCCTACGGTGACCAGGAGTCTTCTCCTGGCTATCGACGCCCAGAGGCTATATGTGAGGCTCTCTCTATCAAACAATCCGGCCACCACTTTCGTTCCGGACCATGGATTGAACAACGGCCGGACTAGTACCTAATGCTACTTTTTGGGGCGCGTTAAGGTAGTGAGCGACTTGCCTTGAATTAATTTATTTAACCGATAAGAATAGAAAAATAATGTGACCCACGCAAATAATTATCGTTATTATTATCATATCACAGCGTAATCTATTTTGTTTAGTCTTAGAAAGGGGACTAGAATTTTCACCATACCATACAAACATTTAGTCAATAATATGTTAGTTAACTGGACAATAAGCAATAAGTATAGTAAATTTTATTACAATTCAACATTTATTCGCGGAAGTAGGTATTATTATTTCGGTTAGCTAAAATTGTTGTGAACCGACTTTTATAGTCAAGAGCTAATGAGGATGACCCATTCGGCTTTTATTAGAAATACAATCATCTCTAAACGGAAACTCGAATAGGATTGTATCAGTACATTTATGCCTACTATTTTTCGACGTTCACCGACAGTCATATACTTAAGTATTATATTTTGCAATAATATAATATATGCAAATAAAAACAATTTAAGTGTCCGTAATTTCAAAATAACAGACTTTACTGGACGCATATCATAGTAAATACTACTTATATAACATTCACTAGGTACTTACCTGTTTCCTCCGACTAACCTTCGAAACGGCTTGACTTATTTGGACGGGACTTTTACTGACTGGTACATAACAACTAACAAACTCACTTTCGCTTTTATAATATTAGTAAATTCCACATTCTGTGCTTTGACCCGACAAGTATAATAGAAGTCGTAGGTACACCAAACTTCACGAAACAGCGAACAGAATAGTTTAACAATGCTTGTTTAATCTACGATATAATATAATCAAAGACATACTTTGGCAAGTATTTACAAGACTTTTCAAATACTTACTTGTGAACATACTTATGAGTGTTAGCTAAGTGTTAGATTTTCCAATACACCAAAACCCAAAGCTTTTTTAGAAATCGCCACTCGTATATAACTTATGAATGTTTTGAACTACTCAACCAAACCTAAAGATTTTGTTATAACCAACATTAAGATAAAAAAGTATTCATAAATTCTAATACTTCTAATTTCGGGGTTGGCAGATCCTGTGAGGATGCCTGCTGGAATTGCTGGAGATGAGGACGCCGTGGTGACCGGCGAGCTGGGCAGTCCGCTCCACTTGCGTTGCCTGACGTACGGGTACCCGCCACCCTCCGTGTTCTGGTACCGCGGTTTCAACGAAAAAGCCTTGGTGATATACAAAGATACGAAATACGAAGCGAAAGAAAATGTCCTAATTATCAAAAGCCTCAATCAGAGCACTTTAGGGGAATATACGTGTGGAGCTTACAACGGAATAGGCCAGGCGGTATCGTGGCAGGTCATCGTTCGAGCGAATATCCCTGAAGAGTCGCTTGTAAATAAAAACGTTTTGCCTGAACTCGGGACGCAGTCATCCATCACCGTGGAGACGACCTCTACTGGACTTCTGCCTAACGTTGAACGTTGAAACAGAATACAGCGGTCTACTGTGCGCATGTTCATGACACGCAATCATACCAATAGATTTAATGTAGATAGTTAATATTAAGTACTTGAAATTAACAGATTATGTACATACATATTTTGAAATATCACAAACTCCATCTGTGATGGAATATTTTTGAATTACATTTCTACAGAATACTTAGTCAGAAAAATATAGTAAATAAATTATTTGTTTTAAGTTTGTCTAATAAAGTGAATGTTTTTGTTTAGCGAGTTGACAAGTCATAATAATTTGTGTGAGTAAATATTTTTATAATTGTGACGATGTAAATAGATAGACAATAAAAACGCATAAGATATCAACGTTTGGTCGAAGCAACCTCTTAAAGGCGTTCGATTGCGTCAAGAAAGTTACTCGTCCTACGTGTTATTCCAGACTATAATCTACCTCTGTACCAAATATCATCAAGATCCGTTCAGCCGTTTTGACGTGAAAGAGTAACAAACATCCATCCATCCTCACAAACATTCACATTTATAATATTAGTAGGACCAGCTGGCGCCCGCGAGATATCGAAAAAAAAGTGTCGTGTTATTTCAGACTATAATCTACCTCTGTACCAAATGTTATCAGTATCCGTTCAGCAGTTTTGACGTGAAAGAGTAACAAACATCCATACATCCTCACAAACATTCGCATTTACAATATTAGTAGAAAGCAGGATAAAATGAAGTCGCGTCTGCTGTATACTAGTCATCGCTAGTAACGGTATAATGTAATTCGTGGAGTAAGTACCTACTGTTGGGTGAGCCGAACTTTATGCGGATTGCAGACCAAGAGCTAAGCTAAGTAAGTTTAGCTTAGCTCGCATAGCTGACGCAGTTTTCCATACTTGTGTGCAGACCGCAAACTATGTAACAAGTATGACAAACTGTGTCAGCTATGCGAGCTAAGCTAAACTTGCTTAGCTCTTGGTCTGCAATCCGCATTAACATAAATAATCTTATGAGAACATTTTGACATTTCGTTACATAATTTCATTCGGCGGATCGCGAGTAGATTATAAATTTTAATTAAGAGAGTGACGATGTAAAAAGTAGGTCAATAAAAAACGTGTTAATAAAATGTTGTTTTTAATTACCGCTTTTCAGAATTAGAATACAAAGCTGAATATTATAGACAGTGTGGTGGCGAGGCTCCTTGGAATCCAGCAATAGAACAATCAAAGCTTAGAAGAACAACTAAATGAAATACATTTACTGTTATAATATTCGGGAAGTCGTGACGCCAACAAAAATAAAAAGAAACATTGCGATAACATAAATTTTTATTTACATTCCGAAATTCACAATCAAATATAACAATAAACGTCCTACGTCCAACTTACCTGTCAATGAAAGTACAGTGAGAAACACAGAAGTCTACTGGTGATTTATCTATATACACACATACATTCACGCGTTGTTCGCGACCGGCCGGCTGTACGTTACTGTCAGCTCGCGTGCGGTACGCGACACCACGACTCGACTGAGGTGGCTAGGCCTGTACACAATTTACTACCAAATGAGTTATACAATTTATTTCTTCGTATAGTTCAGCCGCCTCCGACTACTCTTATAGAGCACACAGCGATACATATATAATAATATATTCTTAGAATACAAAAATTAAAACAATAAGTTATATACATCAAATTATAAATTCATGTACATGTGTGTCGGCGTATAGACGCGCCCCGCCGGCTCACTCCCGCGCATGACGACTCCGCGTCAGTTGAATGTCGCCGCCCGTGCGTCTACTCCTCTTAAATATCTTACCGGGCGCCGAGCGGGCCCATTTTAGTATCACAATGTGTGTTAAACTAAACAAAGGTCCCACTAAATCCTAAACGCCTATTAAAAAACTATATAAAACCGAAATCTTCTACTACAAAATAAAAAGAAAATCCATTACGAACAATAATAAAGTCGGTAGAAACGTGCAACGAGCGTAGGGCGTGTGCGTCGCGGTAGGAGGGCGACGATTGTACTTATGCGCTGGCGGCGGGGCGGGTGGGGCGTGTGGGTCGTACGGGCGCGCGGGCGCTCAGTCGAGGACCTGCGAGACGATCTTCTCCATGTCGTGGTCGATCTCGTCGTTGGTGGGCGGCGGCGGCACGGGCCCGGCCGCGTCGGGCGCGGCGGGGGCGGCGGGGGCGGCGGGCGCGGCGGGGGCGGCGGGCGCGGCCGGCAGCGTGAAGGGCTCGTCGAGCTCCTCCAGCCCGCTCGGCACGGCCAGCTTGCCCAGCTCCTCCTGCAACTTCACGTAGTGCCGCTGGAACGACAAGCAGCATTTTATTAACACATAACATCTTAGTCTCATCGTCACAAACATGTTCGGTTCAGCATCAAACGGCACAGCTAGGCATAGTTGAAAAAACCGCTGGTATTCTTCTGTGCGGAGTAAACCCAATCATGTTTTAGCGACGGTAATTGCCGAATAGTGTTTGTCCAACGATACAAGCTACTCGAACTAGCGTTAAGATGGATTATGGACAACTTCTCGTCTTCTTTATCGTCGACAAATGCATCGTAAGTGCTCAAAATATGCAACAAAAATCATTGTCTTTACATACACACCATAACTTAAATAATTATTGAATACTATTCCAAACCAACATTAGTACGATCACGTATTAATTTAATTTTAATAAAATTTAATTAAAATATATTTGTAACTTGAAAATAAACTTTTTGAATTTGAGTTTTTGCGGATATCACTTATGACGCATTTTTGCTTTTTCAGCCTTTTCCAGTTTTGATTTAAGGACACACATAAACAAAAAAATATGCATGATTAGCCGATCTTAGCTCAAATATGCATGATCTTCCAAAACAGCCATAATCCAGTCTCGAGTGATAAGTGTGTAGTTACCTTGAGCGCCATGAGGTTGAGCTGTATGCTCCTCTGCGTGCGCTCGTCGCCGCTCTGGCTCTCCAGCTCCGTGATCCAATTCGCCACCGTCTGCATTATCTCGTTGCGTTTTATCCAGAAGTGCGTCTGGATTACCTGGGAATAAAATGTTCATTCAACGATCATTTTTATTTTATGTAATAAAATAAGTAATACACTAATATTTTTTAATTAGTACAAAAAAAAATGGGGCTCTATCTGTACCCATTACCGATCATATTTGTATAGTCAAAATTAAAAAAAACGAAATCCCAAAATTGTCCACAAAAATGTGTCATAGTTGGTAAATTCATAACAGAATCAATCATTCATAACAATTACTACTAGAAAATACTACGCGCAGTGCTTTTCCATTTCGGTTGCCATTCATAAGTCCCGGCAAACTCGCGTCGAAGCTCAAGCCACGCCCCCTTCTGCGCCAGCGTCGCGCGACGCCAGCGATCCTTTATCGAGCGAGCGAGCAACAAACACAAACAGACAGTGCCAATTTGTTAGCGGAAGTGAGCGCGTGCTCCTTGTACCTATCTAAATTGTTTGTTTACGTTTTTCTTACTGTCGCGATGGCTTACCAGTTCTCATCTCGGGAGTATATATATAGTAAATCTTTCTGTTAACCTTTTATTTTACTTTTTTTCAATCCTAATGCGTTTTAGTTACCTACCTACAATTACGATAACAGCTGTTGGAAGTGGGGCAAGTTAGAGCGAGAGCACGCGAACGCGCGAGCGAGAGAATACGATTAATGAATACTAGTATGAATGGCCTGTATAATACTTCCATACATTGAGTGACATTTTGGGATATAAACAAAAGCTATTATCTTTGCTGTTTATGAATATTATTTATTGATACTTTACATGTATAATAACAAGACCTTCTTTAATAAGCCCTTTAAGTATTTGTACTAATTAAAAATTAGTAGTGTATAGTCGAAAAATATCCACCAGATAATAACTAATAAAGTAAGTCCTATAGTAAACAATGTCTTTAACAGCTATTTCAGATTTTCCATCAAAGTGATCTTTATTTCTAAAATATGTATTAAAAAAGTGTGTTTAATAAAAATGTGTTGTGTACCTCCTTGAAGCAAGGCTCTGGGTTCCTAAGATGGTCCAGCATGGCCCAGCGCACACAAGCCTGGTAGATATTGGAGTTGTACTCAAGCGATGCGCTGGAGCCGACGCGCGTGCCTCGGCTTCGCTCGTAACCCGGTTCGTTGAAGTATGGCTCGGGGACCAGAATAAGAGACTGGATCGATACCAGGACCTGTAGGTAAACATTTTTGGATTAGCTATGTAGGTTAATATGCCTTTTTTATAATAAACTTTTTATAAACTGTTGGTCCTTGAATGTAATAAGAATAACGTAGTAAGAATTTATGTCAGGACCTTCCTCACCAGTGGCGCCATCTGGTGAGCTAAAAACGATTGAGTCACTGGAATTTACCTGTAGGAAACTAGAAGTGTGCGCATTCCACTTCTCCTCGGGGCGTCCGTGCCAGGTGTTGAGCACGGACAGGCACACCTTGCCGTCGTTGTACAGGTTGGGGTTGAAGCGCACGGAGTGCCGGCCCGTGGTCTCCAGGTTGATGAGCATGGGCACGGCCGGGTACTCCGCCGGGAAGTACACGTCCAGGACGAAGCAGCCGTTCGCGTACGGCGTGTCTGATGGACCCGTTATTAGGACCTGTGGAGGAAGTGGTTATGTTAGTGTTATGTTTATCACTCACCGGCTGAACAGAGTCATCAGCCAATATGCTGCTAATTTCGTCTTAACAATTTATTTTATAATACACGCTTGCTGCATAAGGTTGGACTAAAAGCCTAAAAATACTTGGGAAAAGCAAGGATGTGTCTTAGCAAATAAATACAAACATTACATGTCTTACGGCGTGCGATAATACAGGCGTGTTTGTTTTGAAAACTAGTATGAGATGCGCGGATGCGAGCGGGTGTGAGCGTTTTTCTAAGGACATTTTGACGGCGGCAACCAGCTTTGTGTTTACCTTCATGACGTCGAGCCGGTCGGCGTCGGTGCGCACGAACACGGAGGAGGAGTAGGACAGCGGCAGCGACGTGGCCAGCGTGGCGGCCTCCTGCGCCAGGCGCTTCATGCGCGCGGGGTGGGCGCGCTCGCCGGCCGCGCGCACGGCGCCCTCGAAGTGGTACGGCACCAGAAACCGGAACCCGGACTCCGCGCACTCCGCTATCATCTCGAACGTCTCTGTGAACGAACAACACTCATTGACTGGGAGATCATACACGTAGAACACACACGTAATAAACCACTTTGTCATCAACACACACACACATCAGCGCTGACGTCACGTGCAACCGACACATATACATGACTCACCGAACTGCATGGTGCGCATGAGCTCGATGTAGCGCGCCTCCCGCGACGCGCCGCTCAGCGGCTGCGGCACTCCGCTCGCGCGCCCCGCTTCTGCGTCGTTCTCCGCGCGACACATAAGCGCTGACGTCGCCTGAAACCGACACACAACATTATTAACTCTAGGATACTACACACTACTTAGAATGAACTTGATGCTCTGGATAGGAGAGTCCGGAAACTACTGACCGTAAACCAGCTACGTCACCTACGTCACTATCGGTGATGGGACCGTAAATCCCTCAGAAGTGCTCGAGGGTTTTTAAACAAGAAGACCTTCCACAACCGAGATGTCAAAAAAAATGTTTCCCTGAGACTTCAGGGAAACATTTTTTAAAGCTGAGGTGGTTCTGTAACGAGACGTGCTCGTAGTGGACAAAAGACTCACCCTGCTGTCCATGGCTAAAGAGGAGTGGCGCAAACTTATAATATGAACATGAAAAGTTTCCGTAAGTAGACAATAACCAATATCCACCAAAGAAGTTCAATTTGGGCAGGGGGGAAGAGATTAGTGTTGAGCCATTAGACCTTGCAGCCGTCGACACCTGATCATTCTGGAATTACGAGCCTTGATCCACAACCACCAGATGAGACAGTAAGAGGCAATGAGAATACCTTAGAAACCGAGCAACTAAATCAGAGATTGAAACGACGTGTTGTAGCTGTCAATTATAAGCCATTTTTCTAAACTGGAAGTTGGAATTTGTATATGCGCATACGCAGACTACGACTGTATATGTTGCCGCGCGTGCGCGAGTGATTTCTAACAAATACACAGTATGATTCAGACTCGCAGTTGTATTGCACGTTCCCTACTCCCGTAGATGGACAAGCACCAATATGCTTTATCTATGTTTTGCAAAATATTTTACAACAAAACCTTAACGATAAAAGTGTGAGGAAAAGAAACATTCGTGCACTCTGATTGGAAGTTAGAAGCCGAATGACAAAAGTCAAACAATATAGCGAACAGCACTTCACTGAAACTTCACTTCACATTCACTGAATCAAGGTGACCGAAAAAATGCTTTATTTTTTTTATCACATTTTTATCTCATAAATCTCATCACTTACGAAATTAATCAAAATTATTATTTTTATCTGCTGTATCGCTTGACACTTGATTTTATCACATGTCTCATATAATAATATCGGAACCCCTTTACACAGGGTGAGTTTTTCAAGTGGGCGTGAATGGCCAAATCCAAAACAATGAGAATAGCGAAAATGCTTTATCTATGACATGGGTTTGCTCAGGAGAATACGAGAGAAATTGTGTTTTTTTTAGCTTTTTAACCGTAATATATTATAAAGCGTCATTCCAAAGATAAAAGTAAAACCAGTTACTTACTTGTATGTCGGCAATAAGCGCCGCGAGTCCCTCGTCCTCTTCGGACAACTCTGAATTACTTGAAGTACTAAATCTTTGGCTATATGTCATTTTACCGAATATATTCTTCTTACTCATCCTGAAATGGAGAAAATTCTGTTAAAAATAACGAAATAATAATATTTTTTAACAGAAAAAAAGTTCATATAAAGGAAAGAATAGTTGAACATACATTCTTCTAGCCTAAATCACTAAATCATAATGGTCTGATACGCCAATTTAGGTGGGGGGTGGGGGTACTTACGAAAGTTTGACGTCATAATTCAATCTAAATCATTTTTATACATCTACCATTTATATATCTAGCAAACAAATAAAAATGATGAACATTAAATTAGTCAAGTTTTATTTGTTTTTAATCTGCATCACGAACTTCAACGGACAACTTGACGTGGATACAGAGTTGCAGTTTTTTTTTGACGTTTGATTAACATTAATAGGAGAAAAAATAAAGACGTTAGTTCTGATGATAACCATGCCCCAAAAGCTCAAAGTATATTATAGTATACACTACCCCTTGGTTGGTGTATGTGTACCTGAGTTTGGTGGCATAGGAGTTGGTGGTGCGGCTCATCATGGCGAGCAGGCGCGGCAGCGGGCGCAGCGCCTGCGACAGGCGCCGCGAGCGCAGCGAGTGCAGTGCGCGCGCGCAGCGCAGCACGTGCACGTACAGCGGGATGTGCCGCGACATGTCCAACACTACAACAACAGACAAAAACTATCATTAATCCTGCTGTACGACCTGTAAAACAGCTCAACCATAACATATATGCACTAACACCAAACTGTGATCCTAACCTAGCAGTTTTCTAACAGATATACGAAGAGAAAAAAAAACAGAACAGATAGATCAGCATTTACAGATAATGTTGGCCTACAATGCAGGATGCCTGTAACTATGAGCCCAAGAGCAACAGACGGAGATTGGGAAGGTAAATAGAGATAAGTACGTCGTGCAATGTACACAGGAAAAGGTTGTTTGGCCACAAGCCATTCGACGACCTGCGACGTTGAGTCCAAAATCTTACGTGCGTATATGGTGACATGTTAAGTTCTTTTCATTTTACACTACTACTTAAACCATCTTCAAAGAGAAATATTATGTCAGTGCTTTGATGCAACGTCAAGCTTGCCTTCTTATTTACTAATAAAGTAAGCTCTTAAAAAAACAGTTTTGTCCATCAGACAAAAAAACATTTAAAAATCACTTCAACAAAAACATAACTATGTCAAATAAATTAAGAAATGAGTTTAGTCATCGAAAAGCTGCTTCGTAACTTTTTAAAAATAGTAAGTACCTTGATATGGCATTTTAAACTTAATTGCAAACAGTGTGCTAAAGAATTTGAAAGCTGGTAAACATTCTCAGACCTCTACCGTAAGATGCTAATACTAACTTAATCTAAACACCACTTACCCGAATCGTTTCTAAGATATGAGCAGATGGCGGGCACGAGCGAGCTGTTGGCAACGAGGTCAATAAACTCCGCGGGCAGGTCGTGCGTGTCGTCGGAGTCGCCGTCGCGGTCTGTCGTCTCGGCCGCGCCCTCTTCCGGCGGCCACTTCTCGCCGGGATTCATGTATGATGCTAGTACCTGTGTAAGCAGAATTGTAAATTTGTATAGCTTCCAACTCGAACTTAAAAAAAACTGTAAAGATTGAAACTGGAAAGAAAATACGTCTATTTTTATTCGAAACTACAATTATAATAATTGTTAACAATTTGCATCAATCTGAAATTCTTGAAATTATGATGCTTTTAATTTAAATAATTATATTTACGTTACTTTACACCGCGCTTAGGGCCTCGGGTCTGAGTGAGCGATAGATCTTGCCCCACACGAGGTGTTTTTCAGTGGCAACCCTGATTGAGGCACTAATAACGAGTATACACTCGGTCGGTTGGTGTGGACGCGCCTCGTGTCTCATTCTAGTACTTTACGCGTACGTACCTTACCAAGCTGCTGCTACTACTACTACTACTAAACGAAAGATACTTGTTCTCCTAATCATTGCATTTTTTGTTGTTCAGGCCATACCTGGAAAACCTCTAATCAAACTTTATTTTTGTTGTTAATATGTATTATATTTTATGATCCCTGTACAATTCAATGCATCCATCAGCACAATGCTTTGACAGCTTTGCATTTAATTCTACCAAAGACCGTGAATTTTCACCCCAAAAAATAAGTACCTAGTTTCACTAGTTTCCCATTTGCCAGCAATAATATCCAACCTCATTCAATTTTTTCAATTGAATTACTTAGTTAGATGTTCGAGTTACCTGCAGCAGTACAGTAACGTGTTCCTCCTCGGTCCGCTGCCGCACGAGCGCTTGCTCCACGTTCCACGACTGCTGCGTGGAGCCGGTACCGAAGCCCGTGCCCTTCGCCCAGTACAGCTGGCTCTTCTCTTCAGACTTGCCTGTCGAGCCGTTTGAGCCTTGGCTGTTCTGTAACCAAACGTGAGTATTAGTAGAATGTCCAAGGCCGGGTCTTCCTCCCGGTCTAAGAATTGGTGCTACTAGCTCTCCAACATTCGGGAATTATAACTGTTGGTAGTATTTGTTTACGTAAAATACTGATACTCAGCTGCACTTAGTTAGACTAGAATCTGAACCAGGTCTTATCAAAGACAGGCTGAGGATGATGATGGTCGTTGAAAATTCTGTCAATGTAAGGGGTTAACGAATATGATATTAAATAAGTAATACATCGCGGGCCTATTAAAAATGCCTTCGATAGTATACTTATTTGAACATACTACCGATGTAAGTTGGCTATTAGGCTACACGTAGATGGAGAGATCTTTCTAAGCAAACGCATTTGATATACAAAGTGGTTAAACTAATACGACAATAAATTAAACTACGCATACTTCAAGACGTTCTCAGTCTACCTATAAAAAATCATTTGAATATACCCAGTAGTTTAGTCACAGGAAATTATTCTACATTTTTAAAATTTGGTACATTAAAATTTACTACACGATGTATCTAATAAAAGGGAAGTACTGACAGGTTAACGACCGGCGCACGATTCTTGAGCGCTGACCTTGACCTGCGCAAAAGTGAGTTATTGGGTCCCTTTGGTGATATGAAGTGAGGCGCGGGGGCAGGGAAAGTGCAGTTACTGGCCCGTAGCGCATCGCGTCATAGACGTCACTCGGGATTTGTTCTTTACTTCTGCTGTACACAGGTACCTCACAGGTTAGTGACCAAATTATAAAAGGTGTTCTAATTTGCTTACACTTTTATGTCATAAAGTTTGTTCGATTTTTTTTTATTTTTATGATAGTTTTAAATTATTCTATTTATTGTCGTATTGCCATAACCACTTTGTATATCACAATGATCAGACTTTAATATTAACGAAACGCTTCTATTAGCTATGGCTATCACGTTCATTTTGAAGTTGTAAGAAAATGTCAAAGATTTCGGACAGAACAGTGGGTATCAAGGCAAAAGTGAACATGTGTAAGTTACATCATTGGAATTAGGTCTATGGTGCGTGAAGACAGCGAGGCACGCCAGCAGCAGTCGTACGGCTCCCCGCTGCAGCAGCGCGCGCCGCAGCGCCCGGCCCGCCGGCCCCGCCGGCCCCGCCAGCCCCGCCGGCCCCGCCGGCCCCGCACGCTCCAGCAGCCGCGCCACTACCGCGAACGGCAGCGTGCCCAGCGAGCCCGCGCCCGAAGCACCGTCGCCCACTGCGATACTTCCTATTCAATTAAAAAATTGGTTGTTTGTAAAGTAGGTTTACGATCGAGATGTTTACGTGATAACGTCTTATTGGTGATATAAGTTATCACCAATAAGACGATCGATCGATCGATCGCGCTCGATCGGCGATCGATCGATCGCGCTCGTGAGGTTTTGGTGTGACACAAGTTTCTGAACATGTCACCCGACTAAAACGATTTTAAAGACGTTATCACGTCAAAAAAGGGGTTGCTTTTAGGGATTATAGCATACAAACCAAGCATAATAAAATCTTTTATAAAAAAATAAGGTCAAATCGGTTAGCAACAAGGGTTTGTAATTGAACATAAAGTTAACGAAAGTAAATAACATATTAAGTAATGAAATAAGTAACAAATATTTCATTTTTTAATAAACCAATATTTTTGTCACTCTTAAAAAATGCTAACAACTTGTATTTCCTATTTCTCATGTACAGGCAAATAGGGGGATATTTGCAATTTTTTTTTTCATATTCTTTGTCCCATACCATCAAACAATGTGGTACACTTGTTTTTTCTAATACATAACTTATTTTACAATTTATGAATTTATGTTCCGTTATTTTTGGTGAAACGGAACGCATGTATTCAACTGAATACCTCTGAGCCATACATCAAATTACCATAAAACAATTGATTGGATCCAAGACAAGACATACGGTCAACACTAAAATTCAAGACACAGTGCTGTAAAACTCAAATTATCAACACTGACGTAAGTATGACCACTTTACTGTGTCGACAGCGCATTCTTGTAACACGCACGATTCAAGGATGTGTCACCAAGCATACCCGGGCCACCGCTTGCCGGGGTTGCTCGAAAGAGATAACGCATCCCCGGCATTCAAAGGACCAAAGGAGGAACATGAATCGGTCTTAATCAGTACAAATCTGGCACTCCCTTGCGCTTCGCGCAGAGCGGGAGATATCATTCGATGAAAACAAACATAAAACAAGAAAAAAAAGTATGACTATTTAAGTATCCAGTAAAATGTGGTGTTACTTCTTGTGTGATTGATGATTTTAGTGCCGTGTTTTCTCGCCTGTACGGATAAGATGTTGGTTGAAGTGTACTAGGTTGATACGCAATCAAATGATGTAAAGACATACCTTCACACTTTAGTGTCTAGAAATTACAAGTATTTAAATTATTTAAAGTTTTTTGTTTTCTCTGATAAGCACTTACGTCCATCCTCATCATGTGTCACTCCAAGTAGTAACCTTAAAAGATGGCAGGCTCTAGCACCCTCGTCCAGCAAGGCATCGGCATAGCCCGGAAGCTTCAGTAACAGTCCCAGCGCAATCAGCGCATGCGCCGGCACGCCCGTGCACCCGCTCTCTTCGATACCAGTGTTGCCTGACGCGACGCCGAGCTCAACGACCTCCTGCATGTAGTAGGGAATCTATTAATATACATACAACTGTCCTTCCAGTTCGGTGATAGTAAGCAGGGTGAGAGTTAGCTGTGGGAGGGGCGAGGAGGGACCGGTCAAACACGCAGACGAAACAAAAGGTAGGATGTAAATTCTCTGTGATTAGTTAATGCAAAGCTCTGTGTAGTTTTGGAAGAGCGAAATGCTATCTTTGTTACTGAGGGTGTATACATATATTTATAGCAATTTTGCTAGTAGCAGATATTTAATGTAGTCACATAATGGTTAATTTAGTTATATTACGGTATCACTACCAGCAAGTCTCCGAGCCATTAAAAGTTGCTGCACAAATCATTCGTGTTAATTTGATTTAATTTAAATATATATCGAGTAGTTTGTAGATGTGGATGTGCTATTAGGCACACCGCTGTCTACGCTACGGAGAATATGGCGTGATATTAAATTACCTTTTGAATCAGTAGGAACATGCAGTGTTTCCCTCCACCAGAGCATTAGACCCTTGTTCATTACCTCATAGGGGTCATCGAGCTTGACCCAGTCGAGGTCGTGGTGGTGGTGCACGAGCGCGGGCGGGTCGGGGGGCGGGGCGTGCGGGCGCGGCAGCCGCGCCGCCAGCAGCGCCAGCCCGCCCACCGCGCCGAACCAGCGCAGCACGGCCGAGCCGCCCGCCGCCGCGCCCGATGCCACACCGGCAGCGCCCGATGTCGCACCGGCAGCGCCCGATGTCGCACCGGCAGCGCCCGATGTCGCACTAGTGGCGCCCTCCCAAGTCGGGCCCGACCACGCTTCTGGAATCAAAACGGAACTGATAATCTGAATAACGGAAATTTGGATAAATCTACTACAAAATCGAGAAAAATAACTATCGAAGGTTGTTAAGAATTAACAGAGAAGAAAAAACATGAATATCCCACCACACCACCTAACCACAGAATACTACAGGAAATTTAGTCTAGTCCGACGTCGTTTAAGCATGTCAATCTAATTTAAATAGGCCCAGAATTCGGAGGTCAGTTCAGGGCCTTTAGTGGCGTCTATCAATAGTTGTTGGTTGTTCAATTTAGTATTAACCTCCGTTGGTGTTGAGATGCAAGGTGAGCGCTAGATGCGGCCCGAACACGTGCGGCACGGCGGCCGTGAGCTGCGCGAGCGTCGTGCTGGGCGGGATGAAGCCCTCCAGCCCGGGGACTTGCACCCGGATCGTTGTCTCTATTAGATCTGTAGAACATACACTTTATATTATAAAGGCGAAAGTTTGTATTTATATGTGTGTATATATTTGTTACGTTCAAACGTCTGGACCGATTTAGTATGTAGATAGCTTATTCCCTGAATTAACACATAGACCTGTAATCCTGCTCCATGCGGATGAAACCGCGGGACGCTGCTAGTGGGAACAATTACTAACAAGCTCGCGACGAATCACCGAGCTGTAATTGCAAAATCGATCTGAAGTTAATTTTTGGCAATTTTTGTTAATTATTCCATCATTGCTATACTTTTTGGGGAATACCAGAATAACCAAGAGCCTAAAATTCCAAAACACGTATCATCCATCCACTAAACCTGCGTAAGTTTTTCCGGTTCCAAAATATCTAGTTAATAAATAATCGCCAGCATCTATTTTGATAACGTAAATAGTGGATTATGGAGCATTATCTCTCACAGATAAGAGGCATATGACTCACTACATCATCATGCTTTAACGTTAGGAAAGTTATAGCATGATAATGAATCGCGGCTGGGCGGAGCCACGCTAAGGCCTGTCATATATAAGTATGTGATAGCATAAGTACCTTGAAGTGCGTTGGATTGTCATACGTAACCATTAGTATTAACTCGATAACTGACAAATGCTTGCACTGACTGGACAGGTCCACTCAATCTGTGTGGTGCTTTCTTAAAAAGACCATTTCAGACACTAGTCTGCATAGTCCTCATGTAAGTTGACCAAGATTTTTTGTCTGGACCTTAAAAGAGACTATGACCTCTGAGTTTGTTTCGGCTGTTTCTTCTCAGAGTAGTCGGATACGAAACACCGGCCTCATCTAGTTTAAAAAAAAAGACGTGTAAAAGTGTTTGTGAAAACCTACTTGCAAAATAAACATCATTTATCATTAACTCACCGTCAGTAACAGACAGTACAGTCGCATCATTACTCGTCTTGGTTTGCCTCTTCTTGCTATTCGCCTGCTTCAGCGACGTGTTCTTGACGTCCTTCACCCGCTTGTCCTTGGAGGCGCTAGCGGCGGCCAGGCTGAGCTCCCAGGCCTCCGCCACCGTGGTGATGGCCGTGTCAGAGGCGCTGCGGAGCACGGACGACCCGCCCGTCGTGGGAGATGTGCTCACGCATACTTTTGTTGTTTCTTCCATAATTGGTACTGTGGGAGTGAAAGGCAATTGATGATGAATATGTTAAAAAAAATGCGCTTAAGTGATTAAAACTACTGTTGCAAAAAACAATCTTGAAAAATAAAAGACATTGCATAAAATTTAGGGACCTGTTGCTGCAGAGTAAAGCTTTGGATTTACGTGTGTTATACAGTTTCGAGGCAAGAGACTTGTTTGCAAAATATTATGAACGCACTGTGCCGAACGTTTTCACCCACTGCTCAGATCTTAAGTGTCGTAGCGTGGTGATAAATAGCATTTTGCCTTCCTCGATAAAAGGGACAACACTATATTATATTATACTAGACTATAGATGCATGTTCTGATTAGTTACAGATGTTGCATATTCGTAGAATGTGTGCGTATAAGTTGCGCCTGTTTCAGAAAAATTGAAAGGGAGTCGTTTGTCTTGGTATGGACATGTAATGAGGAGGGATGAAGGACATGTGACTAAAAGAGTGATGAATCTGAATGTTGCTGGACAGAGAGCGAGAGGAAGGCCAAAGAAAAGATGGATGGATTGTGTAAGGAATGATATGAAGGAGAAAGGAGTAAATGATGCCGTGACGTCTGATAGGGGAGAATGGAAGAAGAAAACGTGTTGCGCCGACTCCAAATAGAATGGGACAAGGGCAGGAAAATGATGTGTGCGTATACGCATCTTCAATTTTAGTTTTTGTTCGAAAAATGCAATCGGTTTAGTGTCATCTGTTTGGGTGTCAGCGCGCCTTGCTGTGCCGTGCCGTGCTGTGCCGTGCCGGTACAGTATACTCACTCGGCGGGCGATGGTCGGCCAGCAGCTCGCGCACGGTGCTGCACAGCGGCAGCGGCAGCACGGCGTGGCCCAGGTAGGCGGGGTGCGCGCAGCCCGCGCCCGCGCCGCCGCCCTCCGCCCAGCGCAGCGACACCCACACGCGCTCCGGTACAGTATACTCACTCGGCGGGCGATGGTCGGCCAGCAGCTCGCGCACGGTGCTGCACAGCGGCAGCGGCAGCACGGCGTGGCCCAGGTAGGCGGGGTGCGCGCAGCCCGCGCCCGCGCCGCCGCCCTCCGCCCAGCGCAGCGACACCCACACGCGCGCCGGTACAGTATACTCACTCGGCGGGCGATGGTCGGCCAGCAGCTCGCGCACGGTGCTGCACAGCGGCAGCGGCAGCACGGCGTGGCCCAGGTAGGCGGGGTGCGCGCAGCCCGCGCCCGCGCCGCCGCCCTCCGCCCAGCGCAGCGACACCCACACGCGCTCCGGTACAGTATACTCACTCGGCGGGCGATGGTCGGCCAGCAGCTCGCGCACGGTGCTGCACAGCGGCAGCGGCAGCACGGCGTGGCCCAGGTAGGCGGGGTGCGCGCAGCCCGCGCCCGCGCCGCCGCCCTCCGCCCAGCGCAGCGACACCCACACGCGCTCCGGTACAGTATACTCACTCGGCGGGCGATGGTCGGCCAGCAGCTCGCGCACGGTGCTGCACAGCGGCAGCGGCAGCACGGCGTGGCCCAGGTAGGCGGGGTGCGCGCAGCCCGCGCCCGCGCCGCCGCCCTCCGCCCAGCGCAGCGACACCCACACGCGCTCCGGTACAGTATACTCACTCGGCGGGCGATGGTCGGCCAGCAGCTCGCGCACGGTGCTGCACAGCGGCAGCGGCAGCACGGCGTGGCCCAGGTAGGCGGGGTGCGCGCAGCCCGCGCCCGCGCCGCCGCCCTCCGCCCAGCGCAGCGACACCCACACGCGCTCCGGTACAGTATACTCACTCGGCGGGCGATGGTCGGCCAGCAGCTCGCGCACGGTGCTGCACAGCGGCAGCGGCAGCACGGCGTGGCCCAGGTAGGCGGGGTGCGCGCAGCCCGCGCCCGCGCCGCCGCCCTCCGCCCAGCGCAGCGACACCCACACGCGCTCCGGTACAGTATACTCACTCGGCGGGCGATGGTCGGCCAGCAGCTCGCGCACGGTGCTGCACAGCGGCAGCGGCAGCACGGCGTGGCCCAGGTAGGCGGGGTGCGCGCAGCCCGCGCCCGCGCCGCCGCCCTCCGCCCAGCGCAGCGACACCCACACGCGCTCCGGGGACAGCACCAGGCGCAGGATCAGCGCGCGGGTGAAGCCCGAGATGCCGTCTGGAACAAACCTCACAATGGGAAACTACCAAACATAGCGTAGCATAGGACTAGCAAAACTTGTTTGCCGACGATTATTGATGCTGCGTTCATTCATAGTACGCAATGGCGTTTCATACAACAATGATATGTTTGAGTTAGCTTGTTCCATCGTCGACCTCATCTGTCTTCTGGATAAGATTTAAGTCAAGAATATTATATAAAACATAAAGAAGTGGTACAACTACCATTGCAACTACTGATACGTACGTACGTATACGAAATTCTAAATTCATCAGAAGCTCGTATACTCACATCCCAGGAAACAAAAACTCACCATTACATTGCAGCCCCTCTAGTATGCCGTGTAGTGTAGACGCGAACAGCTTCTGATTGGCCGGATGGCACACCGTCAGCTCGGCGAACAGTCGGATGGTGCTTTCTTCCAATTGGGCGTATTGTGCATCTTCTTGCCAAGTACTGCTAAGAAATTGTGTCGTTATAATTGTGTGTTGGAAAAATAAAGTAGTGGAAGAGAAGTTCTGTTTAAAGTTAACATGATACTAAATAGGATAGTGCTCAAACAGCTCAAATTGACATTCCCAATCAACACGAGGTAATGTTTAACCTCTAAGAGCCCCAGCGGCACAAAAACGTGCCAGTAAACAAGTATTACCGTTGAGCCCCGCAGGCACAAATTTGTGCCACCAAACCCCGACCGATTTAAAACTGTATTTGTAGTAAAGCTAAGTCTTAAAATCAGATTACGCTTACGATAAGAGCCCGCCCGGCGGTGCTTGATGGATAGTTGACGTAAATAATGGCGGTCCTTGAGAGGTTAAACTAAATACATAATTGAGGTAAAATTGTATCTTTATAATTGCTTGTTGAATTGAAGAGTTTAGTGATGATATTATTCAAAGTAAACTGATGCCATTCAAAATTGTAAAACTATACTTATACGTTAACGTAACTTAAGAAAGTACTGAATAATGTTTTAACGAAAGATAAACTGTATTGAAATACAAGCTTAGCTTTGCCCTTGAAAAACTGTTGTCCACATACATTGACATAGCCCGCAGTTAGTTTATCAACTGCAATTAAGTTTGTTCTGATTCTGTTTAAGTTTGTTCAGATCTGGGTGTCTATGATATTGCTTCTAGCCAAATTTTTTAATTCTAAGTCAAGAGGAAGTATCTTATAGATTTTGATTCTCTTTGCGAATATATGGGAAATGCGAAATACACGTCCATATCAGTTAATTGCCTCGACTTAGAAGGTTGAATTTTTCATAGATCCATGGGACCATAGATATTTTGGTTATAATTTCAACTCGAGATAAAGGTCTGTTTGTTGGTATAGGGAAAGCATGCATGACAAACTCTCAGTAATACCTGTAATGTGGTCTAGGATGACACAGCAACGTGAGCAGCGGTCTCCAGAACGTGTTCCCAGGTCCTCCGAGCCAGTCCTTCAGCCGCTTGGACCAGCACACGGCCCGCGCCCACTCCACCAGTTGCCACACGCTCTTCATCGACGGCAGATCGGATTTGGGCTGGGTCATCTCCTTGTCAGGGTCGATCATTTGTACGTCTTCGAGAGAGCCGCGTTGTGATTTGATTGTTTCTAGTTTTGCTTCGCTGAAGTCTGAAATAAATGAGGTTGATTAGAAATATTGGATTAGCAATTTTTTTATGATAATGGGTAGTATCTGACCAAATCTTTGTGCCCAATACGACGGCAAACATATTTCAGTAAAACGCAGAATTTAACTAGAACTAGAAGCCATTTATTCGATCCACAAGATCATATTATCATGATGCAGAAACTTACTGTTCTGTCCGACGTATCAAAGTTGCAAGTTTAAAAGGGCCATTATTGAATGAGAGCGTAATTACGCATGTATCACCTAGTTTAATTTTCTACTTTAAGAATTGGTGAAAACTAGAGTGTCAGTGAGAAATAATGAGAGTGCAGTGCTTTGGCGTGTTGATTGCACCGTGTATTTATCGTGGCCGATGTTTTTAGCTTATCAGGACCTGAGGTGGTCGAACTTACCAGCAATAGCTTTGACCACGGCAGCGGGTAGCCGGGAGTGTAACAACGCCACGGTAGCTGCTGGCGACATGGCGGCGGCCGCAATGGTCTGCAACTGCCAGCCTCGTGCTTCCCAAGATACGGCTCCAGTAGGAGTTGATGATGAAGGTAATGGACTACTGCTGCTCGGTGACTGGACTTTGGTGTCGTCTGTTAGGCCTTCCATGCTGGAAAAAAGGGATCGTGGAAATTCATAATGCATGGAACATAATTTTAACTGGCGAAAAAGCGTGCGACACAATAAACGGTAGTATCTCAAATCATGAAACAACTTTTGGAAATTCATAACTTTTTTTAAAATTACTTTTACCATAATGTTTTTTTTAATTATTTAAAATAAATTAATATTTTAATCAGTAAGAAAACACGTGTTCTATTTATAATATGTTATGTAAGGCTTTACCTCTCGTCTTGGTCCATGGGTATGTCCATATGTTCTAGAAGCATCCTAAACAGCTCTGGCCTGATGTAGCACATTGAACATAGAACTGCAAAAACAAATAATTAAATTAGAATAATAAATACACCTGTTATAAAACACTACACCATAAAAGTGAAAGTTCTATCAAGTTTTGTATTACTATTACCCATATTTTGCAAGAACTGCCTCCTGGTATTCACAATACGCGAGTATATCGTAGGTAACGAATGTATAATATTAGAATGAGAATGGATAAAAGTACGGTACTCACTAGCATCAAGTGATTTCTTGAGTAGACTAGACTCTGGGACATCCTTGACCCAGGTATACACCAGCTCGAACAGGTCGTCCGTTATCAACTCCTCTAAGTTCTCTAGGATACGCTTCTCTTTCAGTGTCCATAATACCTGTGAAGGAGTTTAGATTTTCAGAACAACTATCTTCAACATAATGGTTGCTGAATCTTTAAAAGAAAAGTTGCTGCACTAGGAATTTCTCCTGTATCGTGGGTCCATTTATAAATATTTAAACTTAAGTGAGTTTCACAAATATCCAGACCCGGAACAACTGTTATATAAATATTTTGTTTCATGCGGAGATCGAATCCGCGATACATAGCGCAGCAGTCAAACGCTTAGTGAGAAATATCATCCCAACATACTGAAGCCAGCGTGTGCGTGAGCGCGGCGGAGGGCGGCTCCCGCTGGCGCAGCCACAGCTCGGCCGCGCCCGCCAGCCACTGCACGTAGGCCGCCACGGCTCCGTCCGCGCACCAGCGGCACAGCTGCCGCACCAGCTCGCACACCGCCCACATGCTGCCGTTCACGCGCCCGTTTGATGATACTTGGAATGCTGGAAAAGTAATGAACATGTTTAGCCGAGCGCATTATGATATGCGTGCGGTACACCACGGGCGTCGTCGCTATGCTGACCGTGTGCGTGCGCGTGCGCGTCCATGTTGAGCAGCGCCGTGATGAGCGGCGCGCGCAGCGCGGGCGCGCCCCGCGCGGCGGCCAGCAGCGCGGCGTGCGCGTGCGCGGCGGGCGCGCCCCCCGCGGCCACGCACGCGCACAGCGCGCCCACGGCGCCGCCCCCGCGCGCGCGCGCCAGCCGCGTGCCCGCCGCCCCGCCGCAGCGCGTGCACGCCGCCACCACGCACGCCCAGTTGTTGCTTCTGGTGGAAACAACTTATATGTCACAATACCATCTCATCTCATCATCAAGAAAGTAAACACCACTACAATTCATACAAACATAAAAGATTGACACAAATAATCCTACACCGTTAAAACCATAACATAATGGACTATAGGCTGACCACTTAACTGAGACCACGCCGAAGATAGCCGAGCGGTACAAAAGGAATGTAATATCGGAACGTGGTGCAAAGGCTTGCACCGTACACTTACAGCTACCTCAGGATCTCAGTTAATCATTACGATCTTCCTACCGTTATCCCTCGTTACCCAGTGTCGATGTAACACATTGTATTCTTCTGTTCTCCCCTGTAAATCCTTTTCCTTCATATCTTTCCTCTCACAATCAATTTATCTTGGTGACAATTAATCACTTATAGAAGCCACCGAGACTAATCAATAGTTCAAACAAATCCGCGCTGTACCAGTTGTTGTGATATCTTTTTTAATTAAGATAACAATGGCAACACTTACGTAATAGGTGTAGTATTCGCATGACTGTTGAAAGCCGGCGCAGCCAACAGTCTCAACTGCAACAACCCCATATTGGAGGAATCCCTTGGCTTGTACAGTCTGATCTGGACCGTGGTACAGACAATGGGCCTGGCTACGACCAGTCGTATGAAGGTCATGCCGGCCGTGTTCTGCGGCGGACCCAGCGGCGCCAGCGTGCCGCCGCAGCCAGCCTCCACCGCCACCGCGCCGGGACATGCTAGGAACATATACACACTGTTAGTGATGCACCCTCGACACACGCTGCCTGCCTCTACCCAAGAAAGGCGCAACCTGACAAAACATTTTGCGGATCTCAAGCAGGCATTAATCTACTATTACAGGAAATGCTTCCTTTGAGATATATTGCAAAGAGGATCCTAAGCTCAAAGTAAAACAAGCGATGACACACGAACCATGGCGCGCTCATGTTTCGCTCATATTTAACAGATCAACACTCTTCCTCAAACAATACCTGGTCAATATTGGGTGAACTTGACATAGATTTGAGAAAAAAAAAATTTAAAATTGTACCTTATATTTATATTAATTTACTATTATTTGGATCGCGTAGGTATTGAAGTTTGCACGAGACAGTCGTAAAAAATGAATCAATACTCACTAGCAAGACTAGTCAGATGCGGCTGAAGCTGCACCTCATGCAGCTGCACAGCGTACGGCAAGGTCAAGGTCAGCGCTAAGCTAGCGTCGTCAGCGCTGAAGAAGTGGTAGGACCAGGCCGCCGCGCGCACTCGCCGGGCTGCGCACGCGCCGCGCACACTCATGCCGCCGCCGCCGTCCAGCAGCACGTCGGCTGCTTGTGCGGTAGGGTTGCCGCACGACACGGTGCCTGGCGAAGACACACCATACTTAGGCGCGGCGCCCACACGACCAACAGTCGAGGCGCGGGCGCGTTAGGCGCATCGCCCACACCATATTTGTAAAGAAAATCTCACATAAGATTCACGCCGCAACGAGATTTTCTTTATAACTTTAGTTGGTCGTGTGGGCGACGCGCCTAAGACTTACACACTATCACTTTTATTCCTTTACGCATAAAATTTACGGATAAAAAGCCGGCTGGTCGGCCCGGAAAAATATTAGATAAGTTTACTCATTTGTACGCTTATTTTGACAGATATAAGTTAGCCGAGGAATATTTTATTAGAGTTCATAAGATGTATGAATGTAATAAGATTTAAAAATTTAACCTACAGCTATTAAATAAAGAAATCGCTTTGAACACACTTTTTACACACAGGTTGAAGTTATAATTTACACAGACAAACAGGTTGAGAAAAACAAAGTTTCCCGTATTTGTCTGTGTAAAGCCAGTTCTTACCTGCTAACACGATTTAGCAGATATCTATTATAGCTTTTGACGATCAAAAAGAGTTCAATTGTAAATAATGTATTTATCACATAAACTCTTGAAAAAAAAACTTATAAATAAACTTACAAAGTGGTGCAATATTGACAAGACCATTTGCAGTCTCAATAACAGGTGTCTGGCTCTTCTTGTTGCCAGAGGCAGGCGTGGACATGTTCATCATCTGCGGAGGCAGCTTCAGGTAGTTCATGAGCGAGGAAACCAGGCCTTGACCGCTGCTTGGACCCGCCTGAGGACAATATGAGTGAATTATTAGGACGTTTAGGTACTTTTGGAAAATGGTGAGACTGAATTGGTTAATTTGTGTTAGTTGTATTTTTATTATTGACACTGATACCGAAATAAAATTAATCACCTACCAAAAATTTAACGCCGTTAACTAAATATTTTCGACCTTTCAAAGTAAATTGTAGATGGAGTGACCATAGCTCCCAATCTCATCAATGAGGTCGTGTTATCTTCAAGTATTTTGACACGAACAGATTTTCAACCAATGAATATGTTGGAAACCAGCTATTATTATCGTCCCTCAATCACATTTCCAACCGCACGACGTTCAACTCAATCATTGGATACTACCAATTCAAGCAGGTAGCGAAAATCGTGGCTACACCTAGCCTACGTGAGCCCTACCACACAATCATTTATTCATGGTCTCCAACTCTGTGGATTACATCGACTGTGTTAGTTTGTCGTACGTATGTGAGAAGATTTGTGCCCGGGACAAGTTCTTATGAGTTTCGAGTATATTCTCAAATACCTGATGACACGCAGTAAGTTTCTCGAGCGCCAGTTCCAAGCCGCCCGCGTCAATAAACGCTGCAAGCGCTTCAGGGTAGTCCAGCACGCGGATGATCAGCTGTTGCATCGCTTGAGATAGATTTACAACCTCTTCTTTTCCTGAATTAATATCGAGTATTACTTGTCATTCACTGATACTAAATAGACAAATAAGAAATGAATAAATAAACAACATTTAATATTTTGGCTACGAAATGCTTTAAACCTGTATTTGTGGATACTTAAAAAAAAAGTAATACACGTTGAAAAGTAACGTGGTGAGATGGAATGAAGACATGTGATGCGCAGAGGAATCAAGTCTAAGTATGAATGTGGATTTGTATAACAGTAGGTGGGAAAAAACAGCAAATGTCAAACTTCTCCTTGAGAAAAGTCGCAACAAAATGACGGTGGAGAATATCACATTAACAATCCATTTTCTTACCGATCATCATTTTCTTGTCTTTGTCTCATTCTATTAGGGGTCACCGTAACACGTTTTTTTCTATTCTCCCCTTTCAGCCGTCACAGTATCATTTACTCCTTTCTCATTCAGACCATTCCCTACACAATCCGCCTTACTGATCCTCTCCATCCTTCAACATTTATATATATCACTCTTTTAGTCACGTGCGTTTCTTCCCTCTTCAGTACATGTCCATATCAAGAGAGGAATAGAGAAAAGGAGGGGGGCTTTCTCTATTCCTTCAATAAATTTTCGTAGCTATGCTTCAAAAATACTAAAGTAATGAGACAACCATATCTTTGGACTGCTTGTAAGTGAATGTTCATATTTAAGGGTTACTTACTAAGGAACTCCATGAGGCTAGTAACCATGAGCGCAGGGTTGGACGCCACGGTAGCCATGTGGGCCACAAGCCAGAACACCTCCTCCTTCAGAGAACACGGCTCCGAATTCATGCCTGTAACAGATACATAAATATAGTAAACTAGCTGTTACCCGCGCCTTCGCATGCGTTAGGTTCGCGATATGCCTTGCCTTATAACAGTTCTATTCCTATGTACGTCATGACAGTTGTGAAACAGTTGAGTAATACGGATATAATGCAATACTGCTCACCCTTTTAACTTATACGTGCATGATAGCCTATATCTTTCCCCAAATTAAAATCCCATTACGATCTGGTAAGCCGTTCAGTCGTAAAAAGGTATCATATGTACATACAAACAACAGAGTTACATTTATATAATATGAGTTTAGCAGTGGTTTACCTGAGTTCAATGCAACGGTGTTCATTCCATCGCAGATGGAAAGCGTCCTGTAGAACTTTTGCATTATTTGTTGATGTTGGAGCACTGTGGACGAAAGTATATTACGGTGAAAATCAAAGATAAATAATAATTAGATCTTACATTTTATATATTACCACTTATAATGGGTTAGCACAGATATTTGCTCTAAAACGTTTAAACCGCGATTTATATCCTTAATAAGTATTTAATTTCACGCGTCAAATTATACACAAATGGTGAAATAAGCCGCATTGAACATCGTCATCGAGCATTTTCATTGGCATTGAGTCATCAATTCATTGTTTTCAACTAGCCTTAATTTATTAAGTTGTTTATATATTACCAGTGTCAGCGAAGCATGGCGTACGTGCTGCTTGCTGTTTCCTCTCGTCCTCCACATTGGTAGCCTCGGGTACGCTGCTGTGCTGTGCTTTGCTTTCATCTGTCTGCGATTGCTCCCCACTTGTCGATACTGACGGGCTCGATGACGACTATTTAGGAAAAATAAAGAAACAAATTAAAAAAAAAATGTATCGGTCTTTAAAAAAATACAAATGAATATGGGAAGGAAGTTATAATATAATATGGGTTAGTACATTTATACGACCAATAACTCTTATTGTTTTATATAAAGAAACGTAGAAACATGTACAGTAGAAACATACCATTAGAGTAACTAAAGCGTAATTATGAATAATGATAGTATAACCAACACAAAGTATGTTATCGTAAATTATGATGCACAACAGATCACTGTTCTCTTGTAAGTTTTCATAGAAATGCCAAATGATACCTTGTGAGTCATTATTACTTTGTGGCTAGAAGTTATTCATTCTCAGTCATTATTTAGTCGGGGGATTCCGAGAATAAAGATCAAAGCAATTTTTTTTTAAAAGCTTTATAGTTACGTATTTTTAATCCCTTTTAACAGGGATAAAAAAGGAGAATTTCAATTTGTTTGTAATGCAATTTTTCCGAAAATTATAAGACGGTTTTAAAAATTCCATATCAGTTTTATTTATATTGCTGGGGTATTTTACGAGTTATCTTCTAGTGTTAGTAGCAATAGAAAATTAATCGATATGAATTACACAAATTCATATTGATTAATTTTCTATTGCAATATCACTAAACAGGCTCAAAATGAAAAAGCCGGTGCCAAAATAACCGATGACACAAACAGAAATAAACTTGTTTTTAAAGATTGGCTTCAATCAAGGAGGGGGGATTCTAGAATCGCTTTTTTGTTGGAAATTAAAATATTTTTATGAATTAACTACTGCATTTTAAAAGAATCTTAAAATTGGCGACATTTTAATTTTGCTTAGAGCTTTGTCAAATCGTACTGAATCAAGCTGACCAAAGTATGTGGTCACACACATAATAATAATGAAAAAAAAGAAGAAATTCGTCTGCTCGACAGGCGTAGAAATGCACTGATCATTGTTGGATATTCAAAATAAATGGGAATGCGATTGAAAAATAATGAACTCGCTGGTTTGTCCCGTTGAGTGGATGTGGTGCACCCCGATACTCACATTCTGCGGTAGTTGCTGAGGCGGCAGCGGCACGGCGAGCAGCTTCCTGCAGTAGGTCAGCAGCTGCTGCAGCACGGCGCGGCGCAGCGGTGCCCTGCGCGCCGCGCCGCCCGCCAGCACGTCGGCCAGCAGCCCCGACAGCCGCGCCTCCGACCCGCCCGCCCCGCGCCCGCCCATGCACTCGCGCACCCACCATACTGACTGCTGTGCTGTAACCACAGATGCTGTTAGCTTTTAACAATAATCCTAATAGGTACGCGTGTTTAAAATAGATAATGGTTGAGTAAAATGATTTAGTAGAATTGAGCTTTAGATTGGATTTTGTGTTAAAACGATTCAGCTACACCAATAACGTGGGTGTATGAATATAGCAAGAATCACCAGTGCTAGGTCGCACTTATGGGCGTTTTTTAAAAGCATTTTATTTTGTAGCGCGTATAAGCTCGTGTACGTTACTCCAGCAAGAAAGTATCTCCTAGAGTTATATGAGTAGAACGTATAGTTTGTGCCTTATCTGCTGTAAATGTGCCCCTACATAAAAAATGTGTGCCCCCTGTCGTTTTGAAAAAAAAACGGAAAAACGATTCTTGCTGGGGTAACGTTTTTCTAGCAGGAAAATTCTATACGAGTGATCGGAGAGAGAAAAAATGTGCATGGCCAGAGAGCTTATATGTGTGCCAAAATGTGCCCCAAAAAATAAAATCTGTGCCCCTTCAGGTTTTCGAGTTATTGCGTTTCCTGCTGGAGTAACGTTTTGATGAATCGTATATCTCTAAAACCTTTGCATGTGCCCCTGTAGAATAAACATACACGAGTAGCTCTTAATATGTGCCCCTTTGTGCCCCAATTAGATTTAAGGAATAATTTATAGTTTTCAAGTTATCGTGGTTTTATCAAAACCCGAAAAAACATCGCAGCGCCTAAATGAGGCAAGGCATAAGTTCACTGAAAACTGTATTCGGTCCTTCTTGGCGCTAATAATAACCATAGAAAGTTTCAAAACTGTTCATGCATGCGTTTTTGAATAATCTTGCTAAAAGTCAAAACGATGGTGCCACAACTTTGACGGCAAAATACAAGGAACTGGCTCAATCTCAGATGTGTAGGTTTTAACCAAAATCATGTGCCTTTAGTCAAAAATATATGGTGAAAATATTGAGCTTGGAATGTTTCGCATTAAGTAAATATAAACAAAAAACCAAATTAGTAAACACCGGCTGGTTATCCGACCAAATTAAAATGACTACTAAAAAGCGACGGATTCATACATATCGATGACCTTCTTTATTCGACGTATTATACCTAAGCTGTTGTCCGTACAGTTGCGTTCAAAAGTTTTGGGGGCTAATTAAAATAGTACATTACGATATTAGTGCGTTATGATGGTTATAACATGCGAGGCGGAATTTCAGCCCGAGCCGAAGGCGAGGGCGTAATCGAGCCGAGCATGTTATAACCAATACGCACGTATATCGTACGACGTTTTTTAACACTTTTGCGAGGAAACAGAAAAAAAAACATTTCACAATACAAGTACAAAGAAAAGAAAATTTGAGAAAAATGGCGCGAGGATTATTTTCTGCCGTGGCTGCGTGAACATGTTGGCAAAGACACTAGACTTCACTAGAGCATGCAGCCAAGTTTTTAAATTACCGAACAAACTGTTTTTTTTAATTTTAAATAAACTCAATCTGTGAATGCACACTGTTGCTTTCGTGGTTGCTTTAAAATGGCGATTAGTTCGAAATTCGAATAGCAACAGCGCGCTGCTCACTAGCTGGTCAGTCGTGCGGCGGCGATCAGTTCCAAATTTGAAATGGCAAATAATACTGTTATGGAATTTGTATAGACTATAACTTAACTATTTGCTTTGATAACACACGCGTTTTTTATGACCCTCTTTACATATTTAAAACCGGTGGAATTACATCAGCTTTACGAGCAAGGGTGTTAAAAAATATATTAAATGCATCTTGTGACTATATTAATAAAACAGCTTGTTTATGTGGTAATTATTATTTACTTCCATCCAAGTCTAACTGTGATGCGAATTTACTTTTTATAGTAAATTCGCATCACAGATCAGTATTAAGTATTTTATAGTTTAGTATTGTGTTAAAAAAAATGTTAAATTTGAAATCACAGATAAATAATTCTCTTACGAGTAATTTGCTTATACATAGATTCAGATAAAGTGTGTTATTATAGTAAACCGCATAAAGATATAACTGTAAACATCGAATGTGTACAAATTATCTGATGGTATATGGCTATAAATAAACATATTTATCCCATATACGTAACAACATTATCACCTGACTGTGGAATGACACTTATATAATTATCTAAAACGCCATCAAATTAAAATTATGTGACACTACATCAGCTTTAATATAATCGTTGGTTAATAATTCTGCCCTGCTTATTGCAAACGCAGTACTTGCAAAATGGCGGTTTGGAGATAACCGCGGTAAACTTATTTCTTCATATCTAATGGAGAAATATCCGTTATATAACTTTTAAGGAGTGACTTAAAAATAGTAAAAAATCTATCTTTTTATTGATATATTTTTTTTCTTTACTTTATTGTCTTATTTTGATAAAATGCTCAGTACTGCATTTATATCAACTTTTTGGGCTTGCGAGCATTACCGTACTACTAAGACTAAATGCAGTAATTGTGTTTATTACTGCAAAATCACCTAGCACATGCTCAATACTGCGTTTTTAATTAGCAATAATTTTATATTTTGATGCCTGCCACGAGTTAAAAGGTAAGGAATACTGCGTTTAGGCTTAGCATCGCAAGAGTAGGTTTTTGTTATTTTTGCTACATTCAAAGGCAGTTATGGTGACTACTGCGTTTGGCTTTAGTTAGTACCTATTCGATGCAAAAAGTTATATGCTAAAAGCATATATACAGTAAACGTGGCAAGTACTGCATAATTTTGTAGCATATGCTTAATGCTGCAGATCTTTTTAGTAAAAGTTACATTTAGGTGCAAGTACTGCGTTTTATTTTAGATAAAAAACACGTTTTTTATAAGAAAAATCTTTTAAATATATTTTTTACGTGTAGAATATTTCCTTAGGATGTCATTTTTGCAAAAGAGTGAAATTCTCAAAAATTTCGATTACTGCAAGTACAATTAGTAGGGCAGAATTAAAAATCCCTCATAGGCACGTAATACGACATACAAAATGGAAACACGTTGCGACACAGATCATTGTGCGGTTGACTATAGGTATACACGAATTACAACTCTCAAAACTGTAGGTACAAAAATTTATTTAGTCAAGGTGAAAGCTCCAACCTAACCGCGAAATTCAAATTTCCTTACGTTTCTTGCAATTTGCACGCCAGTGCTAGGTTGTACGTTGATTAAAATGTTATTAAGAGGTATAATCATCAATCAACCCTCCAAGTTCATGAAGGTGTAGAAAGACTTTTTCTGTTTTTTTTTTGGTTCCTAGTCCTACACCTTTATGAACTTGGAAGGTTGTATTGATGATGATTTTAATTCTGTAAATACATACGTCTTACAGCTGCGAATAATATTTAAAATCAACATACAATCTACCTAGCTAGCACTGGCCTGCAAATTGCAAAAAACGCAAGAGATTTTGAATTTGGGGGGCCGGTTGGGGCATTCCCCTTAATGATGAAAAACTTACTGTTAATTTACCTAACCTACGGCTTATCAATAAATATATATTACATATACAGTCGTGGTCAACTAATTAGGGACAATCTCTAGTTAAGCCAAATTGTGAATTTATTTTTTATTTTCCAACGAGTCTTAACAATATTCCATATCTTTTACACGTAAGTATAATTAGTCATTGATGTGCCCGATTATACAAAAAATAACAACTTCTTAAACATTAAACCTCTTTACAGTATAGCTGATAGATTATCAGTGTGCTATTTGTTCAAAGAATGCTGGCTGGCCATTTAATTAGGGACACTGAGATATTGCGTTCTATTTTCAAAATTTGAATCTCAATACTTTTTTATTTCTTCTTTTATTGTTTTGTGGTAGTTTTGGCGGCAATCCAGATTTTTAATTTTAAGTTTTGAGAATTATTTTGAAGAAATATGGGCAAAAATAAAAGTTGCGATCCAACACTACGAACAATTATCATGAAGTTTGTCGAGCGTGGTTGGTCATACCGAGGGATAGCAGAACATTTAAATTGTTCAAAAACTATGGTATGCAATGCAGTGCAACATTTCAGGCGCAATAACACAGCTTTAAATGTGCCCAGGACAAAAAGATCGAGAAAAACAACTCCGCAAGAAGATAGAATGATAACCAGGTTAGCTAAGAAAGATCCGTTTCTAGGCTCTATTTTAATTAAACACGAAGTGTTTGGGGCAGACGAAAGAGCCGGTGTATCAGCGAGGACCGTTCGACGACGTCTGGTAGAAGCAGGGTTGTTCGGAAGAGTGGCTCGCAAAGTACCGTTGTTGAAGAAAGAACATAGAAATGCTCGTTTGGCGTTTGCACGTAAATATGGACATTGGACCTACGCCCAATGGCAACATGTATTATTCTCTGACGAGACCAAGATTAATTTAATTTCTTCAGATGGAAGGCAATACGTACGGCGTCCTGTAAAAGCGGAAATGAATCCAAGATTCACAAAAAAGCAGGTGAAACATGGCGGTGGAAACATTAAAATTTGGGGTTCATTTTCTGGACGTGGAGTGGGACCTGTGAGAAAAGTTCAGGGTAACTTAGACCAACATCAATACAAAACAATATTGGAGGAAACTATGCTTCCCTATGCTGAGGAGCATCTCCCTATTATATGGACGTTTCAGCATGATAACGACCCGAAACATACCGCCCGTTCAGTCAAGTCGTTTCTTACCAGTCAGTCAGTATCGGTGCTAGATTGGCCAGCAAATAGCCCGGACCTCAACCCAATTGAGCACCTTTGGCACGAAATCAAGAAAAAAGTTTCAACTTATCGTACCACAACTTTAGATCAACTTAATCAAACTTTTTGTGAGGCATGGGCAAACATTCCTATCGAAACATGTCAGAAACTGATAATGTCTATGCCACATCGGTGTCAAGCGGTAATTACTAACAAAGGTTTTGCTACTGGGTACTGATTTTACACGTAATAAAATGGAGCTTTTAAAAATATTATAATACTGGAGATTATTCGTTTTGTTTAACTCTATTCATCATTATACTTTACTGTCCTTAATTAAATGTCCAGCTACATAATTATACCTTAAAATTTAATACATGTTCAACCTTTGATATTAAATACTTTTTTCTATTTAATTATTCTCTTATTTACAGCCATTTATAGTATAGTAATCGGACCAAATTATGCAAATAATAGGTGCTGAAAAATCAATAGGGTTTTATATTTATATGTACATAACCGGTTATTGCTCTTCACTATCTTGAATGTCCCTAATTAGTTGACCACGACTGTATATAAAGACAAATGGGCTTTTTATTTATATACAAAAAAGAGCTACATCTTTTTAGTAGCAGGTATTCATAATACATTTCATGAACTATATGTTTTTTAGGGTTCCGTAGTCAACTAGGAACCCTTATAGTTTCGCCATGTCTGTCTGTCCGTCCGTCCGTCCGTCCTCGCTTAATCTCCGTGACCGTTAGCACTAAAAAGCTGAAATTTGGTACCAATATGTATATCAATCACGCCGACAAAGTGGTAAAATAAAAATTGGAAAAAAATGTTTTATTAGGGTAGCCACCCTATATGTAAAGTGGGAAGTGTTTTTTTTTTTAATTTCAACCCTAACGTTTGATATATTGTTGGAAAGGTATTTAAAAATGAATAGGGGTTTACTAAAATCATTTTTTGATAATGTCAATAATTTCGGAAATAATCGCTCCAAACGTAAAAACAATGTGTGGGGGACACACCTAGGGGACCTCTAACTTTTGAACCACAAGTTTAGAAAATTTGAAAAAAATCTGAAAAGTAGAACTTTATAAGGACTTTCTAGGAAAATCATTTTGAACTTGATTGACACAACAGTTTTTGTACAAAAAAGACAAAAAGTTGTACAAAATAATTTCTGGACTAAGTTTGTAGTATAATCGTATATGCAAGCATTTTTTTTAACTTCGTTTACATATTTTATTATCCTGAACGTATCTTTTTTCAAACAAAAAAAGAATTATTGAAATCGTGTCTCGCAATCAAAAATTACCACCGAAAACTTCTTGCACTTTTGTCTTTGAATTAATTAGTAACCCAATTCCCCGAGAGATGGCGCTGTAGGTACTTATTACATTGGATCGGGTATTACCGAATTGTTCGGTTGGTCTCTCCTTGGCATTGGCGGTATCTTATAACTACATAAAACTTCTATCAAGAACATGCTAAGGCAATTTAGAACAAAACTAAAATTCATTTTTTTAACACCATCAAAATGTTAAGGTAAAAACCAGTTCATAAATGGTTCGATAGATGGCGTTGCGTAATGACGTCATTTTTTTAAAAGTCGATGTTAAGATTTTCCGTGCTTTCATGACCTACCGTGGTAAAGAACACTTATTGTGACGGACGGGAAACTACGGAACCCTACACTGAGCGTGGCCTGACACGCTCTTGGCCGATTTTTTAAACATTGGGACCAATCAAATTTTGGGTCAAAGACCTGACAAATGGCAAATATCTAGATGTATTTCTTTCGTTCACACATAAATTACTGGATGTATTTTTATGAAATTTAAAATGGAGAAGATAGCTTACCTTGGAATAGCACTTAGGCTACTATTTATAATGTACTTAATCATGTGTAAGGTCATAGAAACAGCTAGTAGAACATAATCCAATAACAACTTTATTTTATTATTTATTACTTTTCTACTTCAGTGTACTCAGGCACAACACGTGTGAACCGGTTAGTGAGATATCTAAAGAAGGTCATCGATATGTATGAATCCGTCGCTTTTTAGTAGTCATTTTAATTTGGTCGGATAACCAGCCGTTGTTTACTAATTTGGTTTTTTGTTTATATTTACTTAATGCGAAACATTCCAAGCTCAATATTTTCACCATATATTTTTGACTAAAGGCACATGATTTTGGTTAACACCTACACATCTGAGATTGAGCCAGTTCCTTGTATTTTGCCGTCAAAGTTGTGGCACCATCGTTTTGACTTTTAGCAAGATTATTCAAAAACGCATGCATGAACAGTTTTGAAACTTTCTATGGTTATTATTAGCGCCAAGAAGGACCGAATACAGTTTTCAGTGAACTTATGCCTTGCCTCATTTAGGCGCTGCGATGTTTTTTCGGGTTTTGATAAAACCACGATAACTTGAAAACTATAAATTATTCCTTAAATCTAATTGGGGCACAAAGGGGCACATATTAAGGTGAAAGCTCCAACCTACCCGCGAAATTCAAATTTTCTTACGTTTTTTGCAATTTTCAGGCCAGTGCTAGGTTGTATGTTGATTAAAATATTATTCGCGGCTGTAAGACGTATGTAATTATAGAATTATAATCATCAAAATCACCAATACAACCCTCCAAGTTCATAAAGCTGTAGGAAAGACTTTTTCTGTTTTTTTTTTGTTCCTACGCCTTTATGAACTTGGAGGGTTGTATTGGTGATTTTGATGATTATAATTCTATAATTACATACGTCTTACAGCCGCGAATAATATTTTAATCAACATACAACCTAGCACTGGCCTGAAAATTGCAAAAAACGTAAGAAAATTTGAATTTCGCGGGTAGGTTGGAGCTTTCACCTTAAGAGCTACTCGTGTATGTTTATTCTACAGGGGCACATGCAAAGGTTTTAGAGATATACGATTCATCAAAACGTTACTCCAGCAGGAAACGCAATAACTCGAAAACCTGAAGGGGCACAGATTTTATTTTTTGGGGCACATTTTGGCACACATATAAGCTCTCTGGCCATGCACATTTTTTCTCTCTCCGATCACTCGTTTAGAATTTTCCTGCTAGAAAAACGTTACCCCAGCAAGAATCGTTTTTCCGTTTTTTTTTCCAAAACGACAGGGGGCACACATTTTTTATTTAGGGGCACATTTACAGCAGATAAGGCACAAACTATACGTTCTACTCATATAACTCTAGGAGATACTTTCTTGCTGGAGTAACGTACACTATAAGCTCGTACCGACTCGCGTACGTACACAAGCGAGATAATACGCGCTTCAAAAACACGCATACACGCCGTTACTTCGGCTTATATTTGATTAAAATGACGGGCGCAGCAAATGCAACAGTTGTAACGAACTATCTCGCGAATCGTGTTTGTACGCACTTATATGCACGTCAACGCTCGTACGAGTTCCGTTTTTGGCAAAAGGCACGTGTCTATAAACGTAATCCTATCACTCAACATTGATTGAGTAGTAGAAATTATGGCGTTCGTTTGAAACATGTGCATAAACTTCAATGTCACTAATTGCTGCATTTCATAAATACCTGTAAATTCTTATTCTTACATATTGGACTCTAGTATCCTCCCATGCCAACAACACAATTGTGTACAAACTCACCGACGGTAAGGAAGAGTGGCAAGGCATGATGCACATGCCTCGCACTAAGCACTTGCAGCATGGGATGCGCGAGCCTCAGTAGCGTGGCTTGCAGGTCGTAGGCATGTCCCGGGTCGTTGTCCCGGCGCCACACGCCGCACACGGCCCGCAGCGCCGCCAGCGCGCCGCCCGCGCCGCGCGCGCACACCACGCGCGACACCACGGAGTGCAGCGCGGACGCAGCGCCTGCGCCTGCGCCGATTTGTGCGCCGCCCTGTGTACACCAATAAATATAATAAATAAATCTTTATTTCAGACCATGACTGTGTAAATAATTATTATTATAAAAGTTATCTAACATTAGCACATTCAAATACACACAAAACACCAACATATTTTTATTTAATGAATTTATTCGTACTCGCTAAATATTTATTAAATATTCCAAGCAAATTATATTGGACGATTTTACGAAAAGCAGAAAAAAGAAAATGCAGCCTTTTTTTACATTGTGACCACACTGGCTTAAGACCTCCATGTCCTGATCACCATATAGCTGAGCCAAGCCAATTTTTTGTAACACTTAGCAATACTACCTGCACAAATAATGAACAATCACTTACCAAATAAGGTTCAGAAGAAGCGACAGCGCCATCTGTGTTGACATTCATAGTAATAAACTTCACTAGAGCAGGCACGAAGTGCTCACACTCTAGGATAACGCGACCCATAGTTTGTGTACTGCTGCCTTCCGTCTGCGACAAAAAAAAAGTCATATTACTACGAGAATGGATTCATGAGGCACTGAAATAATCAGTTACTGGCAGATTACGTTTTCCCTTTCCAAAGCAATAATTAAAAAAAAATAGTACCTGCAGTGGCAGACTTGCAATCCACGCCAAGGCTTGCATCGAAAGCACCCAGCATCTCAGTGATATATTTTCTAACCTGCAAACATTAAATCGTTTATTTTTGATCGGCGCACATCAGAAAAAAAAATATGAACACACTTGAGCTTAGTGAAGAGTGAGCTGTGACCAAGTGGCGTCCGATGCGCACGCGCCACACTAGCCTTACAAAACAACCACGTGCTTGTACACCGTAGGATGCAGTCATCCTACGGTATACCATGAGCAGCCAGCATATTTCACAACTCTTTTTTCTTTATTTATTTATTTAATGCACTATGTACAAATAACACGCTAGGCTTACAACTAGTAAGTACATGACCCTCTTAGGACGCAGCAAAATGACTATTTGTATTGTATAACGGGCTGATCCGCAACTCCACGTCTAAGGCGCGTATTTTGCGTACCAAAAAATTACTATCTAATATCACGTACGTAAGGAACTTTCATTGTTTTAATCGTGTGGTTAGTGCCTATCCTGGTGTAAGAGTTTATATACCGCCCATGGGCATCTGACTTAGCTTATTAACATGCCGTAGAGATCTTTCAAGCATGCTGGTTTCCTCACGATATTTTCCTTGACCGCAAGCAAGTGATATACAATACGCACATGAATTCGAAAAATACTAGGCTATCGCTGCTTAGTCTACAAAAGTCTAGTTATAAACAGAGACTTAAAATGAAGTTGTACTTTTTTTTGGGGTGGAAAATCATCAAATAACTTCCCCCACTCTGGGCGGAGCGGGGGTGCGTGTCAGACTTTTTTTGACTAAAACCCACCCATGTTCCTTCTATTGCCCTTTATGTTCCAGGGCCGCGGTATCTCTTTCGAACAACCCGCAACCCCGGCAGGCGATAAAGTTGTACTCACGTGCAAAGCGAGTGCAGTAACGCGTTGACAGTGTCGGAGGCCAGGCGTATGCGCGGCGTATCAGCCGGCACGGCTAGCGTGGCCAGCGACCACGCGCCGCCACTGCCCCACGCGGAGCCGTTCAGCGTGAGCCATAGAGAGATCACGTTCTCCATAAATGTGCAGTCCATCTGGGTGATAAACATTTAGTAATAATAGTCATGTCAATTAGAAGTGTCACCAAAGTGTAATGACACAAGCAAGTTTTTTTTTCCAGAGACAATAATGATTCTTGTCAGCAGTGCCCAAAAATAGTAATCAGTTCCTACAGTTATCAGACCACAGTTTACCTATTCCTCTTTGTATGAGGATCAAGCAATGCAAAGCACTGAGTGTACTGTAAGAGGTTTTATAACCTAACCAATGCTGGCTGGTTTACCACAATGTTCAAATACTCAGGTCGTTTTAAAGTTAGAAATTAGGAAAAAACATAAGATAGGTTTGATATAAGCAGTGTGACATTTAACTTAAAATATGATTTAAATTATAATCTAAAAGTATTATACGCGCATTTTATTGAATTACACAATCAAACCATTATAGTACTGTACTAAATATGCCTCGAGTTAGGCACCATAGCAAGATTTCTAATTCATCCTGTATCTTTATAAAACATTTTTATATCTCACCTGATAATGGAACTCTAACGCCAAATGCCTGAACACATCATACAAGGTGTGCGTGAGTGGCGGGTGAGGCCTGTGCGGCGGCGGCGCGGGGCGGGGCGGCGGGGGCGGGGCCGGGGGCGGGGCGCGCACGGCGGCGGCGAGTGCGCCCGCGGTGCCCAGGAGGGCGCGACGCGCGTGCGCCTCGCCGCACCCGCCGCAGCCGCCGCCCCCTGCTTCTACGCGAGCGTCCCAGCATACTGACACGTTGCTGAATTAAAAAATAAAACTTTAAATAAGGGTAAAATCTTGGAGTTGTCCAAAACATACATTATAATTATCATATTATTATTTTCTCCAACCATTCCAATTCCTAATTTTCTTTTTGGTATCTCTATGTACTTGTACGTAAACCCAATTCTGGGTTAAGCTTGCCATTGTATATAAGTTTGTGTTTATTTGTGTGCAATAAAGAATAAGAATAGTTATATCATTTAGTTTATTTAGGACCAATTATAGTGACAACAAATGTCCGTAACCCACAACTTTGTGTGCTTCCGTCTGTAATAGTTGGGGGTTATTTCTTATTAAACTTTTTTTAATACTTTGCCTAGAATTACTAGAGGGATGTTAATAACGGGTGGAGGATACATTGCAAACATCGTTAGCAAGAATAAAACCCTTTCTTTCTTTCTAAAATCTATCACGCAATCCACCAACCAACACATCGTTTCTTCAGTCTAAACCTACGCTTATTATAAGACATAATCACACTCAAATCTTTTCTTAGAATCGCAACATGTTATTTTAGGTACACTGGCTATTATCAACAAATTACCTGCAACTATTATCCACCACAATTTTCGTTCTGGTTTCCTTCTTTACAGCATCAATGAAGTACTGTTCTAGCTTCTCTTCTGAAGACTCCGAGTCGTCAGACTCCGCTACTTGCGTCAGCTGTTCTTCCACGTCAATATCTACGGAAAAGGAAATAAAGGTTTTTGATTATAATCATAGATAAATTAGTACCCAGTTATGCCAAAACAAACCAACTTACACCACATTTTTGCAGCATTTGATCCATTTTGCAAACAAAATCTTACTTTATTTTTGCGGTTTTTGCTGTAGATTATCGATAAGCTTGATGAAATTTTAGTCGAAATTGTCGTTAGTCTGGCGAAATGTGGGTGTGCCATAAGTTAACCTTTACCTAACTGTACACACCGGGACTTTCCCTCGGAGATAACAAGCGTGATGTAATGTACCGTTTTCGTGATGGTTCGCTTTGGCATAACAGGGCTCAGTATGTAAAAAGCAAAACTTATAAAAGCTAAAACATAATAACAGTGACGTTATGATGTACTAAAAACAGCGTGTTCCTTAAAATTACATTTATTAAAGCTGCTATGACGTTGTATGTTTTATTAAATTAAACGATAGCATGCATCACTAAATGGTATGCGTTTAATGTAATGCTATGTATGATCCTGCTTAGTAAAAGCCGAAGCTATGTTTTTTTAACGCGAGAACGAAAGGGAACTGTTGAATAATTTCTGTTTTTCTAAAACTATTAGGTCTTTTTAGACTAACTTATGTCGATATTCATCGCTAAAATCTTCTTTCAAGCCCATTTAGAGCCAGCAAGAAAAAGCCCGATCGTGGTTTAGAAAAAAAAAGCAAAAAAAAAACACATTTATCGCATCATTTCTATGATAAATAGACACGCAAAAGCGTATTCGATATTTAAAATCGAGGCTATGGTGCTATGCAAATGTGTAGCGGTTAGGTGTGGTCTGTTATCCTATCACACACACTACATATCAGTGCAAACCGAACTAAGCCCGGTCATCGACCTTACAGACGTATATACTTGTTATTTTATGTATAATGTCCTTACTTGCTAAATTGACACCTGCTGTGGAAAATAGTTTGGGCTTGAAGTTGGTAGTCTTCCCCAGACCAAAACTATCCGCTAACAAATCTGCAATAACAATAACACAGCAAGTCAATTCTGCTAGCTCTTTTAGTACAACGGGATTCACGAAATTTTAATCGGTTTTTTTTTCAAAATACATGTAAATAAATAGAATCAAATTTGGACTACTTGCTGTCTAACTTGGGTCATTGGGAATTATGCAACCAATTACAGTTCCGTGTTTAGTAAAGGCGCCACGCCTACATTTTTTTTGGTTTTCATTGATTTGTAGAATAAAGGCTGGGTTATAACAGCCGGTGCTAAGGGCTAATGAGGTTAATCGCTATTGGTTCTTTATTTTTAATCTTCAAGTAGCAAATATGCATTAACGCGCACTGTAGAGGTGCCTTTAAGTAAAAAAAAAACTGGACATGGGCGAGTGGAACTCGTGCACCAAGGGTTCCGTACAAACTTACGTCATAAAAGGTGATATCGTTTGAATACGTAGACTGCTGTTTAAATATAAGCTACTAGTTATGTAACTCGGAACAGGTGGGGACCAGCTACCCTACCATGAAGTCTTAAAGCAGAACTTATTCCGCTGAGGGAAAGAGACAGAGCTATATAGGGTGTCTAGCACCATCTCTTTCTCACACAGGAATAAGAACTGCTATAAGATGTCATGGTAACCATACTGGTGACCTGTACTACAGGTGTTACTACCTACCACAGGCACCAGCGATCCACAGCCAACAGTTATCAGCTAATGGTTCTTTGTGTAAATATTGTCTGTGTTTTTGGCTTGTGGTGAGAAATAAACATTATATTATATTTTAAAACATTATATTATTACTTAAGAGGGTTGATTTTTTCACAGTTCCAAGGGATTGAGTATATGGTGTTTATTTCCATTCGATACATCCTTGCGTTCTCGAGAAGAGAGAGAAAAAAGTGACCCTATAATGGGTTGGTTTGGATCCTGTAATGGTACCCTAAAAATCGGCCTTAGTCAATGCCGCATGTTTATATAGTCCTCTATTTAGGGATATGTAAAGCCCACGTGTATTCTTAAATTTTTCTCTAGAAAAGTACCAAAAACCTATTAATCCGTCCCATTCCGTGGCAAACTTTCGATTGCATTCAATATAATACCAGGATCTAACTTAACAACAAACATTTCAATTTTATTTATTTTTTAAACATCCTATAAATAAAAAAAAAGTAAATCTCGAATATATAGATTTAGCCTTTTTTTTTTTCGGGTGGGAAATCATCCAATGACTTCCCCCGCTCTGGGTGGAGCGGGGGGGCATGTCAGACTTGTACTGACTAAAACCCACCCATGTTCCTTCTATTGCCCTTTACGTTCCGGGGCCGCGGTATCTCTTTCGAACAACCCGCAACCCCGGCAGGCGGAGGTTCTGGCAAGCCCCTCTGCTTTGCTGACTCTCTTTGAGGCGCGCGTGAAACACGAACGCGCCGTCGACACGGCCTGTCGTCAATCGACGGACGGACGGTGAGCTACCCATTGCTCACCGTCCACAGGCCCGCATCTACGGTGGACGGGAGTCGTCTCGCGGCGCCCGGCGCCCTGGGCGTCTCCCGCGGCGGCTGGGTTGGGCAGATGTTCTCTCCCTCAAACGCCCGGCCACCTCCTTTGCTAGCATTACTGCTTCGCAGAAGGTGGTGACCGCTTCCCATTCCCTCTCGCTCCGGACCATGGCCTGAACCAGGGCTGGACGCGAGAGATCGCCGCCGCCGATCGCCTCCACGAGGGCACGGCGGTGCTCCTCCCAAGCTGGGCAGATCGCCACTGTGTGCTCCACCGATATATAATAGATGCCTTAAAAACCATATTTTCTAAAAATGATGCTTAAAATGATGAATAAAAAAATGGTATAGTATTGCATTCTTATTTGTTATATTTTGATGTATCACAAACATTTAAAATATTAACAAAGAATAATAAATATTCAACAAGCTAATTTATTTCACGAACACCGAGAATAGTCACATGCAATATGTTGAAAGATCTAATTCCTGGTAAAAATGCACACGTCGCGTGCGCAAAGACAGGGTGGGGGTCATGATGATATTGTTCTCGGAACTGTCTCCTAACTCATGTAGTCGTTTTTTTTTAATGTATGCCTAATATTTTGATTTCACCTATTGACTTATTGAGGGTTGTGATTCCCCCGACGTGAAACAATCTTCTGTTTAACGATGATACGCCATCAGCTGTGCCTATCTTTGGTAATGTGAATTAGGCCGTGGAATTTGAGTCCAGTTACGTGCGAATTTGAAATTGGTCTGTCCATCTAAGGCGAATACGACCCCTCGGATGCTTGCCATCAACCGATCCTAGGCCGCCTTTCCTTGAGATTTGACCGAAAAAATCCAAGGAGAGATGAAGATCATATAAAATCAGATTTTATTTTTAGGTCATGGAGAATTGCCTCGTTGGTGCAGTCTAAGGTATCTGAAGCATGCTCCACTACTACTTACTAACAATAGTCGATGACAAATATTTTGTTAATCAGAAATTAAGTAAGGTATGGCGGCTCTGGGATCTTGTACTATATGGCATACGCCCTCTACTGCATTTGTAAAATTCCGAGCGGTAATCGTAGAACATCGGATTATGAAATGTGTTTGCTGTGACAGTGAATGTATTTTTTATAAAACATCTAAGTTGTGCGGTCTGAGGTCTGTGTTTAGTAGCAGTGCCTGTTGAAATGAGATAACGTGCTTTGGTACTATATGATAAAGTTCAGTCTTGTTTATCAACTACCTATTTTACCTTCGAATTTCTGCCAAACCTTGAGGGAATGCCTACGTAGAAATAATTTCACTACCGGGCATAATTGTAGAAAACAATAATCCGAAGTAAATTTGTCACGCTTATGCGATTCATGTCCAATCTAAATAACTATCCGGTCCGATAAGATGAAGTTAAGTTATCTAGAAGAGATATCTGGTAATTCCCATTGGAAACAACTTTCTTCTGGACTGTGTTTTACTTAAATAATGGTATGGTTCAAGTTGACAAAGCTAAAACTGCACGCCATTGCCAGTACAGGAGAACAAGATATTGGTATTCAGTGAACATGGGAACATTGGTTAAATGGACACTATACAGTAAAAAAAAAACATGCAAAGGAAAGGCGTGCAATTTTAATTTTTCGACTATCTATCTTCACTAGGGAGGGCATCGAAACCAGATTTCGGTCCACCTGTAAAACTAGGTTTTTCCTCGGGTTTAACTAACCGGGTTTTGATGCCCTAATTTCCACGACGAACTTTAACAACAAAACCGATCGCGATCAGTACAACAAAATGCGTTCAATATTCTATACCAATCATGACACTGGTTTTGAACGCTGTTCAGATGTGCTGATTAAATTTAATTGGTGTGATCTATGCTCAGATATATATTTATGTTTGTATAAGAACCAACAAACCTGCAACAGTGGGTCCCTTGAACTTCCTCGCCTTCACCCCAGCCGGCGCTCCGGGTATGGAGTGCACGCGGATGACTCGCGAAGAGCCCGCGCCACTCCACGACTCTTCGTTCGGAGGACTTGAGGGGGACTCTCCGCTTTCATACTCCACTAAGTCCTGGTGGAGGAATATATGCACACGTGATTTCAAAAATGGTTATATCTTTGACAGTCTTTTGTTGTGGCGGTAGTGGCGCCGATGATGTGATAAACAGGTTACATCATATCAAACCTTTTGTTAGACGTTTTTGTTATTAATTATTTATTTAGGATCCCCAATAAAGGGTTTACACAGATCATAAAAAAATAATCATGGACGACGAAAGTATCACGTAGCTGCACTCCTTCATTTATAAGAGACCACCGCATGCACAATAGAATTTACTCTAAGCCAACAAAAACCTTTATGATAGAAACTAAAATAAATTTACAAAAAAGGGGGAGAACCGAAAGATGCGTTTATCACTACGGCAATCTGTGGAAATCTTACAGCCCTTCTTTATCTTAGACCGCTTAGTTAATGCATAAGACATGAGAAACAATATGCCAATGCGCTTTTATATCCTAGTGAATGGAAATTAGATCGCTGTCGAGGTATATCGAGGTAGATTACTACATATACAGATGCTATCCTAGCTATAGGAATCAGTGTTGTTTTCGTTCTAGCTTATTATTTACAAATCCTATTTTACAAAATTGTAGGTACCTGTAATAGCGTAGTGAGTGCATGTCGTGGCCAGGGCGGCAAGGTGACAGCCAGGCGCGCCAGTCCCAGGATACATGAGGGATCAAGCAGGCTTGCTCCACCAGATAAAGCACATAGCCGTCCCACTACCTGTTGAGATAGAAAGAAGATTACAATCACTGGTAATTTGGTGATTAAGTCACAGTGGGAATAGTGTGGTAAGCTTTGTTGGAATGTCTTTGTAAACGCAAACTTTGATGTATATTTAACAGTTAGCAAAACGAGTCGTTTTTGTTTATTGGAACGGGGCATTAGTCCACCAAATGTCAACCTTACTTCAATTTGAATGTGACAGCTAACTTCACTCTCTTACCATTTGGATTTTACTGTGTATTGTGTCGTTCTATGAATAAACCTTATAAATCTCTGCTTATAAATCTCTGCTACAAACAATCGTATATTATTTCGACAATAACCCTTCAAGCTTCCTAAATCAATATGTCATTGGGCACCAAGATACTGCATTTGTTTTAATGAGCATGTATTTATAAGTTGGGTTCTAGTACAAACCTTAGCAGCCAGCATAAGAGCATCAGCATGTGAGCAGGTGTCAGCAGCAAGCATGTGTGCCACCAGCGCGTGCGCCAGTCGCGCGGCCAGCGCGGCCGGCAGCGGGCGCGGCCGCGCGGCCTCCGAGCTGCCCGAGCTGGACGACTCGCCGCGGGACGCGCCGCGCTTGCCTACCATCGCCATTCGGGCTTTCAAGCTTAGACGGGCACGCTGTCAACAGAATTTTTATTATTATAAGGAGTGTTTCGAAAAGTTTTCTTGGCAGCTTTCGGCAACCAACACAATGTCATCGTCGAACCGCATGCATCAGGGAACCTATACTGGATGTCCGACGTGAGAGCACCACAGAGCCTCACGGGGTATTCGGTCGTATGTCTTTTCGAAGTCAACGAACACTTAGTGCGCACTTCTATATTTCTCAACGTCGTTTCCCGATCAGGTATAAAACCGAATCGCTTCGTCCATACATTTGTTACCACAGAACTAATAACAAAATGATCGTAAAACTAAACTTCCGTTTTTGCTCTATTGCGCACTATGCTATTCATAAAATTTGTGACTTCAGAACACTATTTGTTCTCAAACTTTACTACTAACTTTCTACATTATTAGGTCGTAAATGAATTCCTGAATTGATGAATTTTACACTTTATAAATTAGAAATTATTTTTCTGATTTAATGTCAAAATACAAAATAAGTGAAGATCTATAATGTTAATGCAATACAAAATAGTGTCAAAACCCACCTGTTGATCCTCCAAAGCGACTTGTATTCCTCTCCTTGCAGCTTCCAACTCCTGCATCTGATGCAGCAGTTTCTTGTGCAGCTTACGTCTATGCAGTTTGCACTCGTTGTTGCGGGGAGAGCCTTGAGCTTCGCTGCCCGGAAGGCACCCGCCCGCGCGTCCGCCTGTTACCCAGTCCCACCTGAGAATATTAATAATAATCAATATGTGGTTATTCGGTATGTAACAATTGAATACCTCTTTTTCGTTCATTTATTGTCTTAATAACATAAAATTTCATTTTTAAATATTTCTTAAAAACAAAATAAAAAACATTTAAAAATATAAAAATAGTAGCCCACCGGTATCGGGAACAGGGTCCAAGCTACCGGCGGTCAGGGCTCCAGATAAAGGAACCTCCTAACAATACGAGCCGTGTCCAGGAGTACCGCTCTCTGTATCAAGCCCTTGACCCAGCTGCCTAACGAGAGCCTCCTCAGGTATTGGTCGAGGCTCTTGGCAAAAGCCATTGGCAGCTTACACCTCTTATATGAATACCTCTTTATTATTATGTGCAAATTGTTAATTATATTTGTCATAGTTTACTTATAAGCTTTAATTATACGACTGCATGAGAAATAATACTAGTAGTAAGACAGTATAATTTACCTGGCATGTCTATTAGAGTGTGCAGCCACGGTATCCAACACAGACGCGAGGGCCGTAAGCAAGGCAGCCGTGACAGCGGGCTGCGGGCGCGGCGCTCGAACCAGATCTAATGCACGAGAAGCTAATGCCGGACACACTCCTCCTTCAGCCGTCGTGTGAGAATATAAACTCTTGCGACACATATAGATTATGAGGACTAGGCATCTGTGAACAAAGGTATTAGAATTATGTCATGGTTTCTTAAATAAATATTTAAGTTTTCACGCGGTGCTCGGTTGCCCTACACCCTGGGAACTTAGACAAAGAGGCGTCATTAATAAAAAATGAGTTGGATTATACGAGGTGTAATATAATAAACGCAAGCCCTCTCTCTGTGACCATGAACAATTCAAACAATTTTCTGAACAATTTTTGGTTTGTAATCCTTATCCTTACTCCTTCTTACTGATATTATAAAAGCGAAAGTGAGTTTGTTTGTTTGTTTGTTACCTCTTCACGCTTTAATGGTTAAACCGATTTTGATGAATTTTGGTACAGACATAGTTGGGACCCTGGAGACGGACATAGGCTATTTAAAAAAAAAAAAAAGAGTGAAAAATGAGGAAGAAAGAGGGAAAAAAGGGAAAACTTAGCATTGCTATTACAATAAATAAGGCGCTAGGGCTAAAACTACAGGTGGCAGGTACCTGCAAATCGGAAAAGGGGAACTGTCTTATCCCGAATTTAACGCGGGCGAAAGCTTGTTTAAAATATATTATATATCTTTTTGTTTATCTACACATGTTGATTAGCTGATTGCGACAGCTCTTATAAGGTCTAATATTGTTTTTGGCGTATTTTATAAACTAATGTAATGTGATGTTACACGTGTATAAGTTATGAATTAAATGTATCGTAGTGCAATCTCGCTGAAGGTAGCTGTAGAAGCCCGAAAAACGCTTCTAAAGTATTTTTTACCATTTTTATTTCAGTTAGCCATATTGTTTTTTCTTAATTTGTTACTAATCATAATCATTTTGGTAAGAGTACAGTGTAGCCTCTTTATTTCATAGTGGCGAGGATTGTTTTCCTAGTTCAGGTTTATATCAGATCGTTTCCAGTTCTACTTTTGACATCATCCAACATCAGTTACAAAACTTACAATAGCCCGGATCTATTTTAGGTCATGAAATAACAGACTTTTTTGGATCAGCTCATCCCATCGTCGACCACATATCTGTATGGAACACAACTAGAAAGAAAATTGAGTTCAAGAGAAAAACTGTTGTATATGTGGTTAATAACGTGAGGGTGGTTGCATCCACTCCTATACATATAAGTTGTGACGCTTGACCAATAAACTCACCCACCCGTTCCTTGCAAGAGCCAGCCCGCGCTGCTGAGCCAGTAAGTTAAAATAGTCCATAAATAATATCACTCAGATCCAGCCTGTCCCTTGCTGTCCCTCAGCGACGCCCTAAGCCGAGGCTCGTACCCCACAGGGGGTGCCCTTAGCGTGTAGTCGCTTAGTTTATAAGTTTATACCCTGGCTGGAGGTCTTAATTTTTAAGGCACCCACAGGATTCGCCCGGTTAAGCAGACGACAACCTCCTTGGTTGAACTGCGAGATGCTATTCATAAAAAAAAAAAACCAATAAACTGACTTGTCAAGCGAGGTGGGCGGCGCGTCGTAGGCGGCGAAGGCCTGGCTGAGCGTGTCGGCCAGGTGCGCGCCCCACCACGGCGCCGCGCCGCACGCGCGCGCCGCCAGCGTGGCCAGCGCGCCCGCGCCGCGCCCGCCCCACTCCCACACCAGCGGCAGCACCGCGCTGCACCACGAGCGCGGGGCGTCCGAGTATTGCTGGAATAATAACGAACATCAACTAAACGATCCTACTAATATTATAAATGCGAAAGTTTGTGAGGATGTTTCACGAAAAAACGTATCTAGGTACACAGAGGTAGATTATGGTCTGGAATAACACATAGGATACTTTTTTTTTCGATATCACGCAGAGAAAGCCGCGGGCGCCAGCTAGTTATACATAAATAAGAGATAAGTAACCATGCTCATCAGATACAGTTAACTTTTCTTCAAAATCCATGAATATTTTTGAATTAAGTGAAATCTATTTGACAGAAAACGAACCATAAAGGAGAATGTTCACGTGAAAATGAATATTAGAATCGGTATCAAAACCTATTACAGTGTATCTAAACTACTCTGCATTAGTGCCCTTTGACCCAGGATTACAGAAATGCATCACAATTTCGTTATCACATCAATCATGTAATTGGATCTTTTCACAATATACTGCATTAACAAAACTAAACTGAAATCATCAAAAAAAAATCAATCAATCATTAAGAAATATCTATAACAGTATAATACTCACCACATCCCCAACTTGGAAATAGAAATACAGCAGCATATCAACAATTGTCTCGCTGATAACCCTCAACTTATCAGTCGATGCGGCTTCTAAAAGCGCTTCAGAGGACACCAGCCCCTTATCGATCATCTCTGGCAAATTCCTCTGCCCCTCTGCATTGTTCTGTAGTTTCCTGTAAAATAAATATAAACGACATAGCATCAAGCCTGTATTCTCCAAAGGTAAACGCAGAGGTGTTCATGATAGTACATCACTCAATGCAGGTTTACGAGCTCGTCAGACGCCGCGACTCCCGGCCACCGTAGATGCAGGTCTGTGGACGGTGGGCAATGGGTAGCTCACCGTCCGTCTGTTCGGGCCACCGCCTGCCGGGGTTGCGGGTTGTTCGAAAGAGATACCGCGGCCCCGGAACGTAAAGAGCAATAGAAGGAACATGGGTGGGTTATAGTCAGTACAAGTTTGACACTCCCCCCCCCCACCGCTCCGCCCAAGAGTAATAAATAATTTAAAAAAAAACCGCATTAAGGCAGGTTTACGTGACTGTCGACAAATACAATCAAAGGTGAAAATAATAATCTTAATATATATAAATCACGTGTCACGTTGTTTGTCCGCGATGGACTCTTAAACTACTTAACCGATTTAAATTAAATTTGCACACCGTGTGCACTTTGATCCAACTTAAAAGATAGGGTAGGTAGGGTATGTAGGGTAGGTAGGGTATGTAGAGTAGGTAGGGTATGTAGAGTAGGTAGCGCATGTAGGGTAGGTAGGGTATGTAGGGTAGGTAGGGTAGGTAGGGTATGTAGGGTAGGTAGGGTATGTAGAGTAGGTAGCGTATGTAGGGTAGGTAGGGTAGGTAGATAGAGTAGGTAGGGTAGGTAGGTAGGGTAGGGTAGGCAGAAAGGTAGAAAATTGCATTGCAACGCATGCCGGGGCACACTAGTATCTCAGTATAAACCGAATGTAATTTTTTTACTAGAATCAAGACGTCTAGTATATACTCACCGTAACATGCTAGTGCAAGTGTGTAGTTGCTGCTGCAACTCTATGCATTCCTGGTAGGCTGTGATAACCTTCGTATCAGTGTCATTGCTGATGTTGAGGTATGACATCATGTGGGCTGCGTTACCGTTGTACAGTTCGAGGTATGGGTTTAGAAGGTCCATTAGTTTACCGGTTGCTAATCTGTGAGAAAAAATAAATATGTAGTTTTTTATTAAACATTTTGTTCCACTCCGCTCGCGTTAAACTCGGGGTAACACAGTTCCCCTTTCGTGATTTGCAGGTTCCTGCTACCTGTAGTTTTTACCCTTGCGCCTTATTTATTGTAAAAGCAATTATTGTAAAGGCGACGAAGACCTAGAAACCATTAATAAGTACTGAAAAGATCTGATTTCTGAATATAGCTAAATATTCCACACATATGTGCATATCTCTAGGGCTATCTAGCAACTACACATCCTTACTAATATTATAAAAGCGAAAGTGAGTTTGTTTGTTTGTTACGTCTTCACGCCCAAATGGCCAAACCGATTTTGATGAATTTTGGTACAGAGATAGTTGGAACCCTGGAGACGGACAAAAGCTATTTTTTTAAATTGAGAAATGATAGAGAAAGTGGGTAGAAAAGGGAAAACTTAGCATTGCTTTTACAATAAATAAGGCGCAAGGGCAAAAACTACAGGTAGCAGGTACCTGCAAATCACGAAAGGGGAACTGTGTTACCCCGAGTTTAACGCGAGTGAAGGCGCGGGCCAAAGCTATTAATAAATAAGTGGCTCCTTGAAAGTACGTATTTTTTTTTAAGTTTTCAAAACTTACTCTCAAACATATTAAAATTTGTATTACCTGAATCGGCACGTCAAATCCTGGTGCAAGGCATTGAGCGCGTTAATGGACGGCTGCACATGCGCTATCTCTGCCACCTCACCGTAAAACCACCCTAGCGGGATCTTACACTTCATCGCCGACATGCCGTATCGTCCTATCGTGGTTATCTGGAGGAATAAACAAGATTTTTCATAATATTATTGCAACCCAGACGAAGTAGAAGCAAAGGCTAAAGAGATGCTAGAGAGATGATGATGTTAGTGTGTTACTAACTTCGATCAATCAGGCCATAAATTAAAATCGGTACGGAGAGAGTACAGGTCAATTTACACGAGATCTGCGTATTTGCGGGTTCCCATAAATATAAGTGGTATTACGAGTTCAAAGTAGATTAAACAAGTTAGTGAAACTCCAATATCGTTACCCATCATATTATCTGTGGAGTTTCGCAATCTATTTGACTCGGCATAAACAAATTCAGTAGATACAAATTGATTATTGTTCAGCTCTAATCGAACTCTATAGACTCCTAAACAACTGAATCGATTTGGATGAAATTTTCTATGTGCACCAAAGAAGGTAAAACAACCTAAAGATTGAAATTCGTTCAATATTAACAGGACATTCACAACTACCTTCATGTATCGGCAGATCGGTGGCGGCTGTATGTCCGTCAATACTAAATGCTTGGTCGCGATGTCAGTTGCGAAGGCGAGCTTCACGCAGTCAGTCTCTTCACCAGTCACCCAGAGGTCGATGCAGAGAGTCACCAAGTCCGAACATGATGGTATTATCTAGAAAAAAAAACGACTTAAATTATAGAATCTGCAGTAAACTAGTAAATTATAGTCTGGCAATTAAAGGGGAGAATGGTAGAAAAGAGCGTGTCGCGCCGACCCCAAGTAACATAGGACAAAGGTAGGAAGATGATTCTAGTCATGGTTTCGTGAAAGTAGTTCAAAAATACCTCCCAACCAAGTTTTGCAAAGAGCAGTGTTTATAAAACTTTTCAAATGCTATCTTAAACTCAAACTCAAAGCATTTATTTCAATTAGACCATTACAGGCACTTTTGAATGTCATAAAAACAAGAACAAAAAAAATGATGCTGCTACAATCCCGATCACAAGGCATAATAACTTGTGAAAGTACTGTAGTTGCCTATTCCAAAGCGTTGATCTCTATGGAGAAGAATGGGCAAGAAACTCCATGGACACTCTTTTAAATTAAGATTGAGACAAATGTGCCGATTCTGATGAACCACATCTAATTTTATTCCACACCATTTTAGTCACGATTAAAGATGGTCCGATTTAGCTTGACAACCATTATTTTTGGTGATACGTCAATTTCAGAATAGTGAGATTGCGATTTTCAACAGAACATTTTAACAGAAAAAAAGAATTTAATATGCAGTGAAAAATCTGGTACTGACTGGTAGAATTTCTTTGGTGCCCACGTGATGTTCGAAGACAATAATCTAAATTAAAAACCGTTTTTTCTTGAAATATCGATTTAAACCTTAAGACAAGGCGTATCTTGGGGCGTTCCAAATACTTGGTACAGTTAAAAATTACAGTGAAGTCGGTAGGAAAAAAAGAACTTTCAGTGGCTGTGTTTACATAAGTTTAGTGGTCGGCGCAGTAACTGAGCAATTGACTGCTGGGCTACGTGTCGCGGGTTTGATACCTTCACGGAACTAATATTTGTATTATTACCAGTGTGGCTGTTTGTATTTGACTTTATTTGATTAAATTCCTAATTTTATATGAAGAAAAATAAAGATGGAATGATACTTACAACATCAGTCAACTTCACGGGGTGGCCGAAGTCAAGCACGATGTACCGCCGTGCGCCGGAGTGCATGCGCTCGACAACCAGCGTGTGTTGTGGCGGCCGGGTCACCAGCGACGCCCACGGTATACCGCACTGTTCTTGGTCCTAGCGATAACATTTGTAGATTAGTTTGAAACAGACAACAGTTATGGATTCGTATGTTGCTTGATGGGCATCACTACAGAATAGTTTTTTTAATGTACATGGTATGACTGTCCCGTTGCTGTAGTTGTCGCAAGAGCAGCTCCTGACCATGAGGTTGTGGCGAACAAAAGATCAATATTGATCCAGAAAGAAAGAGTTTGACGCAAAGGAGGTGGAATGCCCGCTCTGTTACAATTTCGTGGGTCGGACAAAGTGTTTATGTTTGTCCATCAATAATGTCTGATTTTTGCCCAGTTGATGGCAATTTTGTGATTGGCACATCTGCCTAACGTATGTTATGCCATGAACGACATCAGACAAAAAGACTTTACACAGTCTATGGCTCCCAGAGACTAAAAGGATCGTTCATAACAAACGAACATTAAATTTTATATTCCTATTAAATTTTTGGCAGCAACTTAAAGTTAGTTTACTATCAAAAGAAGAGCTATGATTGAAAATTATTTTATAGGCGAGGAATTTTTGCTAACTCATACCTTGAAAAATTTCTCCTCCGAAAACTCCATCTTATCCTGAGGGTCACACTCCATGAGGGAGCTCTCGACATCCTCCAAGGAGTCTGGGTCTTGCGACGACTGCTTCATCTGACCTTCCTTCACGACCGACCACAGTTGCTGGATAATGTTATGAAAATTAACAGACTATTAACAATGCACATGAAAAAGTACTAATTGGTCCTCCTTGGTTTAAATGTGTCATTTTTACAATTATGTATAAGCCTTATCATCTACAATGCAAACAGCTTTGTTTCATCATCGACATTCTAGGCACAATTAAAACTTTTTGGTAAAAGGCATGATAAGAGTTGTAATGTAACCTCTTCCTTGTATAGTGGAATAGTGGCGCACGCCGCTGGACTCCAGCTCGGTGCCGTCAGAGGATACTAGACCCTATGCTGCTAGTGATAGACAAGTTGTACCTGGCTGGGGTCCCCCGGGCCGGCGCCTGGCAGCGAGCTGACCACGGCGGAGTGGTGCCGCGCGCCGCTGGACTCCAGCTTGGTGCCGTCAGAGGATACTAGACCCTATGCTGCTAGTGATAGACAAGTTGTACCTGGCTGGGGTCCCCCGGGCCGGCGCCTGGCAGCGAGCTGACCACGGCGGAGTGGTGCCGCGCGCCGCTGGACTCCAGCTCGGTGCCGTCAGAGGATACTAGACCCTATGCTGCAAGTGATACACAAGTTGTACCTGGCTGGGGTCCCCCGGGCCGGCGCCTGGCAGCGAGCTGACCACGGCGGAGTGGTGCCGCGCGCCGCTGGACTCCAGCTTGGTGCCGTCAGAGGATACTAGACCCTATGCTGCTAGTGATACACAAGTTGTACCTGGCTGGGGTCCCCCGGGCCGGCGCCTGGCAGCGAGCTGACCACGGCGGAGTGGTGCCGCGCGCCGCTGGACTCCAGCTTGGTGCCGTCAGAGGATACTAGACCCTATGCTGCTAGTGATACACAAGTTGTACCTGGCTGGGGTCCCCCGGGCCGGCGCCTGGCAGCGAGCTGACCACGGCGGAGTGGTGCCGCGCGCCGCTGGACTCCAGCTTGGTGCCGTCAGAGGATACTAGACCCTATGCTGCTAGTGATACACAAGTTGTACCTGGCTGGGGTCCCCCGGGCCGGCGCCTGGCAGCGAGCTGACCACGGCGGAGTGGTGCCGCGCGCCGCTGGACTCCAGCTTGGTGCCGTCAGAGGATACTAGACCCTATGCTGCTAGTGATACACAAGTTGTACCTGGCTGGGGTCCCCCGGGCCGGCGCCTGGCAGCGAGCTGACCACGGCGGAGTGGTGCCGCGCGCCGCTGGACTCCAGCTTGGTGCCGTCAGAGGATACTAGACCCTATGCTGCTAGTGATACACAAGTTGTACCTGGCTGGGGTCCCCCGGGCCGGCGCCTGGCAGCGAGCTGACCACGGCGGAGTGGTGCCGCGCGCCGCTGGACTCCAGCTTGGTGCCGTCAGAGGCTACGTGGCAGGTAACATGGAGAGGCATGGCCTCACTCAGGCCAGCACCGAACACACCAACGCCGTTGTTCTGAGCCCACCATGCAGTTGATGTGGTAGCGCTTTTTGCGTCTGTTAATAAGAATTTGTTTTGAATTACAACTGACTAGCTGGCGCCCGCGGCTTTGCCCGCGTGATATCGATAAAAAAGTATCCTATGTGTTATTCCAGACTGTAATCTACCTCTGTGCCAAATTTGATTAAGATCCGTTCAGCCGTTTTGCCGCGAAAGAGTAACAAACATCCATACATTTATACATCCATCCATCCTCAGAAACATTCGCATTTATAATATAAGCAGGAAGTAGGATTTCTCAATGAATGTCAGTTTGTGGTACATTTTGGTTTGTGACACTTAGTCTTAAGCACAATACAGAAGCATTTAAATTGCACAAGAATCTTAATATGGATCGAGATTTATTCTGTACACCCTGCCTGATGCCGAATCATCGAGAAAATATCTATGGTAACCCTGTGGCTACTATGATACAATGCAAAATGGTTTTAACGAGGAAAATTTTTACATACATTAACGCACGCCTTTTTTCCATGGGGATATGCAAAAACCATAGAACGCCACCTGCTTCGATCTTTACAAATTCCTTTCGGCTCGTCCACATTGATCCCCCTTACCATACACCATAGACCTACGCCGGTTGCAAATACTACACACCTGATGAAGTGAACCATGTCAATATTGTCAGTACATGTCTTTCTCGGCATTCTCGGTGTAACCACCTTTTTTAGTCGACTCACCCATATCCAAAGGCAGGTTAAGCAGTTCTTTTAGCTGGTAGTCAGGTTTGGTGACCGGCGGGGAGGTGGTGTCTCCGGCTAGCACGCTGGCGTACGTGACCGGGGTGGATGTCCCACGTCCTAGCTCTGGTATTTCTGTGGCGAATATAGTGCGCTCCAACGGTAGGCCGTAGAGGCCAAACCTGTGAGAAAATTAATTGATTTAGACTACATAGAATAAATAGTGCCTAACATAATGACACGACTCATTAGAAAGAAAGATAAGAAAGAAAGAAAAGAAAGAAAGAAAGAAAAGAAAGAAAGAAAAACTTCTATTTGGGACTCGCACAAAACAAGTAAAACAATAAAAAAAAAGGAAATAAAATAGTACAGACAAGGTTATTGTTTTTGCGAGGCCAAAAAGGGGACCTTTTGTCTGTCTCAGCATAAGCTGCGATATTTTAGGATTAAAATAACACAGCGCTGGTATTCTGACACGGTGTCACGGACACAGAACAGAACACATACTTAAATAAATATTCTAAGATTACAAAATAATAAATAAATGTAATAAACATTTATTTTTTTGTTTATATTGAAATATTTTTTTAAGTTCGTAATTTTTCTTTTTATACATGTTTTTAATGTTTAACTGCTTTTTAAGAACCTCCATGACCCCGGTATAATGTAATGCATCCTTCAGTATTTTGAGTGTTACATTTAACTCAAGAAGGACTCAAATCCTAGTGTGATTATTCCACCCAAAATGTAATCGAGCAGTTATTTTTTGATATTAGCCATTGAGTTTCATGGACAGAATGATTATTTGAAAGCCTCATGAAGGATGCGTTTACACCTTGTATTTTTTTACAGAAATAGATTACGTGATCTGCGTAAAGGCGATTCAAAAGTGACATCAGTAGGCCTACCATGACGTCTTAAAGCAGAACTTATCCCGCTGAGGAAAAGAGATGGTGCTAGACACCCTGTATAGCTGTCTCTTTCCCTCAGTGGAAAGAGTTCTGCTTTAAGACGTCATAGTAAGGCAGCTGATAGAGATATGCATAACCATTCATATCATATCCAACCAAATTAGTGTATGCAGCAGACGTCTCCTGGCACACGCAATTTTACTAAAACTTTAACCTAAACTCATTCTGCAAATACCAGCTAAGTTGCAATGTTCGCCGCCTGTCGTTACCTTCCGAATTTCGGACATCATTAATAATCGTAAATTACATTATCTTAGCAATCAACACTAAAGATCTTACCGCGCTCTCAGCAGACTGTGATACACATCAGGTCGGTCTCTCAGACACCTCGCGGCTCTCTCCAACAACGCCAAACATTTCGCTACAAGAGCAGGCGCCATGGCTGTCGAAGTACATTGTTGCGCAAGCGCCGCTAGCCAACGCACAGCTCCTGCGGATACGCTTGCGCCGACGTATGGAATGCAAGCGCACACGCTGTTTGAGAGTGTCGCTTCGAAGGTAGATTTCCATGGTTTTGGGAGCTGTTTCTCGCCCCTGTTTGAAAACAAAGTCAGTTTAGTCTTTAATGAAAGCCTGGTCGAGGTAATAATCGAAAGTCTGAAGAAAAACTTAAGGTAACCTTAAATGGATAAAAACTTAAATGGATGTTGGGAGTAAATATTACCCATAAGTAAACACTTATGGGTAATATTTACTCCCAACATCCATTTGCAGAAGCGAACCAAAAAAAGTGAAGAGTAACATAGCTTTGGTAATGATTACCACAGTTAAAAGTTTCATTTTCTTGTATTATATTTTTTTAGAGATGAAAATCCACAATAAAAACATACAGCCAATACTGAATAATGAGCACAAGAAGGAAAGAAAAATTAAAACAAGTCATACTCACTCGCTAGTAATTAAAAGAATTTTCACACACTTCTTCGCCATACTCCTATTGGCGCACAGAATACAATTCTTGATCAGAGCATCAGTGTGTTTCTCAATAATTTTCACACACTCCAATTGTTGTGTTTCAACAGACTTGTCCTTCCCTTTCTCGGTCTTCGCCAGTCGCATCCGTTGTAGCCTGATCGACACTACCCAAATCAAAATATCCATGGCTATATTCCTCATTTCCATATCAGCGTTATTTACCGAAATCTCGCATAACGTGTTCAAAAAGCTGTTAGATTCTAACATCGCTGTCCGTTGCTGCCTTTCCATTGGGAACTGTGTATGAGGACTAGAGCGAACAGTCAATGAAATTTGATGCAGCCAATCGCATCCAATAAAACCTGATTTCTTTGAACTGCTTTCTCCAGTCTTATTTGTCCCTTTACCCATGTCTTTGGCAGGGTCAAAGAGCGTCTTAATATGGATAAGGAAGGTTCTTCCTCTGGCTCTGTATAACCGAGGGCTTGTTAGTATTAAAGTCCCTGATTGTTGCGTCATGTCGAGTCCTGACGACAGCAATAAAGGCCCCGCTAAGATTTCAGCGTTATGTGCTTGTAAATACTCTTCACTGTTGACAGGGTTTTCGAGATTTGACATGTCGGCGTCTATGACCGGGAAATGTATGGGAGAGTCCGATTTGTGGCCAAAAGACGCGTCTTTCTTGTATCCAATGCCGTGAAGGTTTTGTTTCAATAGGGTGACCAGAATGATTGGGAGATTGGCTGAACAAGCAGAATGTAAAGTGAAGCCAAACTCTATATGAGCTAGAGAAACGCTATACGGTAAAGTAAGCTCTAAAACATGCTCATCCCACGTCGAAGAGGTATTCTGTAATCTCCAAGTCCTGTTATTTTGGTGATCAGATCTCGATCGTTGAGCCGGTGACAACTCGCACCAGAATCCAGGGACAACTGCACTATAAGGCACTGTTGTATTAGTCCCATAATAACCAGTTGAATGTATCAAAATTTCTAAGTCCGTCAAACTAAGATCAGTCTTATTGGCAAGGATGACGGGAGCGGGCGACGGCCCACATACTTCGTCCCGAGGCGCTCGCTGTAGCATATCAAAATCTATATTAGCGAATTCATCTTCGTCAATATCACCCGCATTATCTTTCTCGCCGTTGTTCAAGGCGTAGAAGTATATCATTCCGTGTTTAGTAGACACACTGAGCCTTTCCACTGAAGCACAGAACACTACTGAAGTGAACTGACCTTTTGATACGCGTTTCTCTGACAAAGTTTTGAAGTCGGGCAATGAATACAGTCTTAGACTGCCGTCAACTCCAACAGCCGCGAACGAATACTGGTCGTGTTTATCAATTGGTAACAAACATAGGTCTACGGGACTCTCATTGACAGGCAACTCTTTGTAGGAAACCGGGTGGTCTTCTAACGTGTAAATTAACGTTTTACTGTTAATTTTATACAGGAGGAAGAAAGCCTTACCATCAGATTTTGGTTTGTCACTGGGCTCAGTAACATCGTCGACCTCCATTTTGGTGTCGCCATCGTTGTCAGTCTCTTCCTCAGCTTTGACCTTTTCTGGCTCAAAACTTGATATGACTACGAGCAAATGTTCTTTATCTTCCGTTGGTAGCAAATGCGTGACCTTGGAATCGTCTCTGAAGTTCAATTTTGGCGGGAGAGTTAAGCATTGGACTGCTATGCCTTGTGAAACAGCCTCTTCTTGAGGTGGATCGCTGTCAAAACCGTCATTATTACTGTTAGTAATGGCTGTCTGTGTACCAACTTTGCTTCCACCTCCGAAGGTCGTTACCTTAACCTTTTCAGTTCCATCTCCGCCTTCATACCACTTTAAATCCGAGATCTCTAAAGGTCCATTCATGTTGAGATAGTGCGTTATAGGGTCTGCTTGTTGCAACACCGCGTCAGTTTGGTCTGCCAGTTTCGTACCAACAGAGTCGAGGTTGCCGCTCTTCCAGCTTTTGAGCTGCGAGATCTTGCCGACGAAATCTAGCATTGTGGCTTGCCCAGCTTCTTGTAACTCTGGTAACAACGCTGTAGGAGGCGGCGGCGGCATTACTTTGATGAAATGATTTGGCAGTATTATCTTCTTAGGTTCCCAAATCTTACAATCCTCTTTGCTGGACGAAGCGTTTAAGTTAATAACATTGCTGATTTGCTCGTCTAGTAAGCTATTTGTGCATTGTGGAAGCTCCGTATCGTCATCAGAGTACTGGAAGTATATTTCGTCGTATATGTTCGCGTCGTCCGTCCTCGCTACGGTGCATACTTTCTTGCTGCCACCTGGTTTGGAGTTACCGCTACTATTTGAAGTGTGTACTACTGTGGTGATCGAGCCTGCTAGTGAGCTGTGTATGTCATAAGTTAGGAGAAATAGCATTTTGTTAGTAGTTAAGTTGTTTTTAGCTTCGTTTTGGTCATTCATTGCTTGAACACTTTCTTTGTCAGCTCCTGCGTCAAAGAGTGCTTTGCTGGAATCTTCCTTGATTGGCTGGTCAGTCTGTGAGTTATTGGTGCGGGTGATGACGACGGCGCACATGAGGGACGGTTTCGTCTTGGTCGTGTTGGTCTCTTTCTCTGTGCTCTCCGAGTTCTGTGTCTGTGGGTAAGCCTCCTGTTGTGACGTCATACCGACGAAAGCCATCGCCGTTAACTCGACGCCGTACGTAGCTGTGACAAAAAAATGCATTATGAATACTTGGGAAATACAATAATTTCTATTCGTAAAACACATTCTAGTCAACCATGCATAACACCTTAAAATAAACGTGAATCGTCATCAAAATTACTACAAAGAGGTTATAATATCGAAAACAAAACCAAACAACGTGAATGAAAACTTTGTACACAAAAAAAAAACGAAAAAAAACCACAACAACAAAAAAAAAACAAAATACTCACAACTATCCTTCTCCAAGCTAGCAGACCAAACTTTATTACTATCGGTCGTTAGCATGCCGCTGAATATCGAGTCATACGGCGACAGGTGAATGAACTTCACTAGCTTCAGACCGCAATCGAACCTCCAGATGTTGACTTTGCCCTCAGGGGTGCCCGTCGCGATCAGTTCCCCCGTGTTCCCCTTTGACACTATCGTTACGTTGGTACAGGGAACCGCACATGCTGTCGCATTGGTCACCTGTGGAATATAGAAGTCTTTCAAACTATGACACGCAAAGTAATCTCAGCATTAGCGCCTAAGTTCACAGTCTTCAGTTTTTAATGACCCGTCATCGTTACGTATCCTTTTTTTCCGCCACGTCATGTCAAGGGAGCAACGGTATTTGAACTCTAATCTAATCAAAATATAACAAATAAACAGTTAAAAAAACACTCATCATGATGATTACTCATAACAAAATTACGAAATATTATTTATAATACGGTTATACTGAGATGTGTGACGTGTTATCACTAAGATTATAGAATTGCCGAATCACTGTGGCGAGCCGCGCCTCCAAACCGATACTGATAATGAGTGATGTCTTACGTTCCGAAAAAGTGACCGACAGTTACCATAGAGCGTCCACTGTGAGCATACCAGATGTAACGTGTGCAAAACTTTCGAACTCGTGAACGTGGAACAGGTTCTTTCACCTAAGAAAATATTGAACTGTCTATATCAATATTTCTATATTTTCTTAGGTATAGTCCTTAGATTATTAGGCTTCCAGTGAAGCTTAATAATCTAAGGACTATAATATTCTAGAACGGTGCCTTGTCAAATGCATAGTCATGTTACAAAAATCTAACAAATATGATATAAATCTGAACTCAAATTCGAGTCATGCACCTCAATATATGTTAATAAAATGGGGTGCATGACTTGACACAGTACTGTTCTAGAATATGGTTCTTATCAAACTTCTTTGAACTGTTACAGATAATCAGCATCCCTGTTATAAGAGCAAGTAATGATTATGTGTGGTTTAAACCAAATGTTGGTTAGTGATAGTGTTAAAAGTGATGTTCAGTGAACTACTACAATCATTTTAGTTTCTTCGTCCCCTATTACATGGAACTTAAACATAAATGGCGAATTGTGTTAGGCACACCTCTGCCTAGCCTTTCCGGGATTACAAGGCGTGATGTTATGTGTAATTAAACATTGAAGCAGATATTACTAGTGGAAAATTGTAAGTAAATTATTACAGACAATAAAAGTAAGTAGTTTGTTTCATTTCAGAAACCCTTACAAGATTAGATTTTTATTCTAAATACATACAAAGTCTCTATCTGTGTTTGTATTTGAGTCACTTTATTTTTAGATAATTTTTAGACACAACTAGATTCCTTTTAATTTTAGACTGTATCTTAACTCTAGAAGCTTTAATGTATATAACATATTTGTAAACACATCTATTGTCGGTTGAATACAAATAAAAGTTCAGGCTTTAAAATTGTTTATCAGATTTATAGACTACCCTAGATATAATTAAGAAATAAGACTTTTCGCAGCCTTTTCAATTGCCTGCAGTTATACAAGTAAATTAAATGTTGAAAGAAATACAATATTCACACTAAGAAGCATGCCAGTTACAAAAATACAACTCAATTAATATATGCACAGTCACAAATACATATAATAACAAATGTGCCAAGATTTGATTTGATTCGTTATATTTCTATTTGCTCTTGCTGGAAATAGTCATTGTCAAACAAAGGTAAAATAAACCTTAAAATCTAAGAAATAACGTTGTCAGCACCTGCAAATGAAAATACTACGATATCTCCTTTTCACTTACGGACATATTGGCGTTTATTTGATATTTATCAACTCATATTTTGTAAAAATTTGCAAAATTCAAAAGCTATTTGAGATTTTGATAACAATTTCATGGGTTTCATGTTTTTTTGCACGGAATGTTAATCCTTTTTCTAAAGTAAATCCAAGTTATTCCTTATAACGTATCTGCCCAGCCTTGTAGATTAGCCGGAACAGAAAACAGAAAAAAACGTTTTGTTTGTTATAAGTTAATCTTTGTAAGGTGGAAACATCAGGGTAACCCGCAAAACTCAAATTACGTTACGTTTTTGCATTTTTACGGTCAGTGTCAGGCTGTATGTTGACCAAAACAGGATTCGCGGCCGTTACGTTTGTATTTACGGGATTATAATAATTAAAATCATGAATACGTTCATTTAAGCCTAATGTCAATTTTATGAAAAACTCACTTTATGGGATTACATGAACTTATGAGAATGTTAAGATGATTTGAATGGTTAGATCTCTTTATACAAATATTTGTTTTGGTTGCAATTTATATTTTAATCAAGATACAATCTGACACTGTTGAAAACGTAAGAATAATTGAGTTTTGCAAGCTAACTTTGTGCTTTTTCCTCAAAGAATCCTATCTGGCAGCATTATTTTTTTTTTAAGGTAACCAAACAATGACTAGACATATTCTCACTAAATCCTGTTCACCTAACGAAATTTGCAACTACAAGACGAATTTCATCATTCAGATATTATACAAATCTTTGTATTTGTGATTCATGTAACATGACAAAATGATGAATCAGCGCGGCTTGCGCTTGAGCGATCGAAACGACGTCATATGACGTATATATCTATACGTATGCACGATAAAAAAATCCTTACTAATATGTATTATAAAAGCGAAAGTGAGTTTGTTTGTTACCTCTTCACGCTTTAATGGCTACACCGATTTTGATGAATTTTGGTACAGATATAGTTGGGAACCAGGAGACGGATATTTTTTTTAAAGTGGGATGTGAGGGAGAAAGAGGGAAGAAAAGGGAAAACTTAGCGTTGCTATTACAAATCAATAAGGCGCAAGGGGAACTGTGTTACCCAGAATTTAACGCGAGCGAAGCCGCGGGCAAAAGCTAGTATAATTATACACGCAAACGGAAGACACATACATAATATTACGTATTATTACGAGAATAACGCACAGATAAAAAAATAAAAAATGATCTTTGTACTGTACTCAATAGCACTTGACTATGGATGAGCTTATTAAGTCTAAGGTATTAAGTGTAACGGCCTGTCTTTTATTGTAAGTCATCATTTTCTTACAAATCTTCATGAAATTGATTGCTTTTTCCCAGGGTACCAGTTTCCTATATAACCAGATTGAAAAATTGAATTGAATACCAGTATTTTGAATTGGAACGACTGCTTGTTTGACCTCCAAAACCCACTAACTAGTTCAATGGTTTTTTTCATCCATACAACATAACTTTTTTTCTTTAAACTTGTGACGACACGGTTAGCGCAGTGGCTGAGCGATCGACTGCTGTGCTGCGTGTCGCGAGTTCGATACCCGCACTGAACAAATATTTTTATGGTCCATAGATAGTTGTTTCGAGTCTGGCTGTTTGTGTATGTGAGTTTAAATGTTTGTAAACGCACTCACGATACAGGAGAAATTCCTAGTGGGCATCGATTAAAAAAAAAAACTTTTTATCGATAGTATCTTTCATATAATCACCTACATTCATTTCATACTCAAAACTTTTCTGATGACATATCCATCATAGTTTCCATTGTTATAAATCTAAACATGAGTACACAAATAAAATAATATTATTCAGATATCCTTATTTTATTATTTTCTCACTCGTAACTGCAATTCCATGTTCTTGATTTACTTATCATCATAAGACGTAAATTTATGAGTATTGTGTTACATGTGAACTAGAATGAGTAAATCTGTTTGTTTTTTAAATGTCCGACTAGACGTGCTCTAGACCAGTAGGAAAGTGATTCAGGTGGGGTCAAGGGTACACGGGAGACTCGACGGGGTCTACGTTAGCGTGCCAAAATTATGGGGGTTCACAATTCATAAGCGGGGGTCCAATAAAACAATCTGCTTTCGATAGTGAAGAACTAAAATGTTGGCTTGCCTTTACCTCACTGTAGCAGATAGTATTATAAAAATAATAATTAAAAGTGTGATCCTTACATATTTGAGTAATTACTACACAAAAAATATACTATTTCTTTTTTTTTAATCAATCCGCATGAGGGTTTTGTAAATTATTTAAGCGATAATTGATAGATTTTTTATACTGTAATAAATTAATGGAATCACTTGTTTGATTGGTCCACTTTACTTTTTTGACATCCATTTGTAACACAATCAATTAATTATTGAATTAATTATTTAATTAATTAACCAATCAATTCTCACTATTCTTTCGAAAACTATTAAACCATGATTGGAACTCAGTCGTAATGCAAATTTCGTTAGAGCTAATTTTCACATTTTATGTCGAGTTTTAAAAATATGGTAGAAATGAAGCTACAGGGAAATTGAGAGTGGTGTATGAGTAAAAAAGTCTGGACACCTCTGCTCTAGACAGACGATAAAAACACTTCAAAAAGTGTAAGTGCGTGGTAATTTACCATTTTATGGTACAAAGGTAAATAAGAAAGTATGTCATAGCTCCATGTTTTATTTGCATGTGATTAAGTCGAAAATAGTCCAAGAGAAAAGAGTCCCTTTAAAATGGCAGCTTTGCAAGAATCATAACTGGATAATAATAGGAACCATTTTCAAATTCTTTTTAGGCCACTTTTTTCGGATGGAAGGTCATCAAATAACTTCCCCCGCTCTGGGCGTAGCGGCCACTCCCTATGCCAGACTTTTACTGAATAACCCATCCATGTTTCTTCTTTTGCCCTTTGTGTTCCAGAGCGGCGGTATCTCTTTTGAACAACCCGCAACTCCAGCAGGTAGTGGCAGGCCTGCTCTGCTGCCTGGTTTGTTTTGGAGACATCTTTTTAAGGCGCGCGTGGAACATAAACGCGCCGTCGACACGGCTTGTCGTCAATAGACAGACGGACAGTGAGCTACCCATTGGCCGGGAGCCTCTACGATTTTTAACCATTGCCATTTTAGGCCCCCAGAAAACATGTTTGTCTACATAAAAAACGATCTGTCATTTCATTGATTGATACAGCTGAAACCAGTATTCTACATGAATCGACTGCAATATGATAGATGCCCCTCGGTAAGACTGGTTGCTATTTTGATACCACTGACTACCTGTAATTACTGTCAAGAATCTACAAATGACAGCCCGAACTAACGGTTTAAGCTGCTTTTCACCATGGATCAAGCTGAGCGGCTGTTATTATTTACCCACAAGCTCATCGGAAGATTTCTCCTAATGGGATAAAAAAAAAGCTATCATATGTATGGGTGTGATTTATCTATAATATGTATGTATTTATAAATTATATAAGTATGTATATTAGTTGTCTGGTTACCATAACACAAGCTCTGCTTAGCTTGGGATCAGATAGCCGTGTGTGAGTTGTCCCAAGATATATTTATTTATATTTTTTCTTTTTTTTACATTTTCAATACCTACTCGAACCCTATGTATGGCACAGCTGATTGTTTTAAATTTTGAATCCTGTACAGAAATTTGTGCAGTTTGATAGTCAGTACCACAGCCTTTATTATGTCAAAATTTTTCGATACACGCTGTGTATAAATCAATTAAACTTACCGAGATGGGCACATTGTGCGTATATTCGCCCCTAACGAAGGGGCAGTTGGGCGAATGCCTCTCATGCTCCACCCACGGCTCGTCCGATTTCTCCCAGCAGACCAGACACACGAGACAAGTGAAGCACATGGCGCGATCGTCGCCGCTTGGTGAGGGCTGGTGGTAGAAGCCTGCTTGAGCCATCCGAGCGGGGAGTGCCCATCTGTGGGGTAGGAAAATGGTTATTATAATCTATACCTTTGTTCTGAATAGTTATAGCACTGATGACAACATTTTTGCCACTTGTTTCATATATTACTTTTTTTTGCAATATTTTTCTATTTCTTGTAGATTCTTTTTTATCTATTCTTTGTGAATGAGTGGACATAGTTGGCCTTGTAGATTCTTAGACGCTTGTCAACTTTTTTTTTATTTTATGTTATGTAAAATAAGATAAAATAAAAACAAAAATTTTGTAAAGTAAGTAATGACTTACTGTCGGGCCTACGCTGTCCTCTCATATTTAAGTCCTAACGCTCTAACAACAACATTGTAAAACCAAATGATTTTAAAAGAGCAACCTTCTACTTAGGAAACGACCAACCCAAACAGTGCACCTTTACTCGACGTTTTATAAGTGTCCATGTAAGCCTATGTGAAATTGATTTGATTTATCATTTTTTTAAAGGATTCTATTAGCTCCATCTATAACTGTGTGTAAAAATCCTGTATCCGAATGAGATGAAATTTTGCATAATATGACGTTAGTAAGGCTTGCTGCTTTACAGAATTTGTAACAGCTCAGTGGTGTGACCGTCGGACTGCCAAGTCATAGGTCTTGAGTTCAAACCCATAGCACCTCTGATTTTTCTGATTCATGCGCGTGTTTTATAATATCACTTGCTTCGTCAAGGAATGAAGGAAAACATCGTGAGAAAACCAGCATGCCTGAAAATATTTCTCGGCAGCATGTAAACCTAAGTCAGAGGCCCTCTCGAAACTCACCACACAAAAGTAATAACCCTACTGGTTAACCAGCCTCTGCATGAAACCTAATCCACCGGCATACACAGTTGTCGCTTCACCTGAATGCGATAAACAACATTGGGATCTTCTACTGCTGACCTTCCAGATGTTGGATGATGCCGCATCGCAATCATCTACTACTCACTTGTAGTCCATGTGCGGCCACCGCTTGAAGGTCTCCTTCCTCTCGGCCTCGCTGTACATAAGCGGCCTGGTCTCCTCGTCGCGGGAGCATGGCACCAGCTCGTTGGCGCGTTGACCTACTGCAGATGCGATGGCCAGAGCTGGTATCCGCCGGTTCTGGCCCTTCAGCTCCTGGACCACGCCGGTTGTGACCAGCCGGAGGGTGGATTGTGGTAGGCAGATTGTTACTGTGCTCCACTGGAAGATTTAAATAAGGTTATTTCACTGTTTCAAATAACATAACTAGCAGAAAATGCTTCAATAGGTGGTGAAAATACACTATCCTTGTAACTTTGTTAGTATTAGAAAAACTAGGATTTGTTAATGCCTTAATTACCTAACTTTATTAATCTCTTTACAATAAACCGACATCATGCTGGTTATCGAGACATTGCATTTCTAAATACCTTTTCTTTCATTTCCTATTTATTTTTCTTCCGTATTTTCTTAAATTAGACACATTATTATAAAATACGGCGGCGTTACCTTTTGTGCCTTGACTCCTTTCCTTACAGGTTCTGCGTCGATGGAATTCTTCAGTTCGTTGATGAAGTCTGTCAAACCCTCGATGGAGTGTGCGTCTAGACTCTGAAGACATTGGTACAGAAGCACCGCCTGCAACAAAAATATATTCGTTTTCATTTATGGGTATTTGAGCCATTGAACAGATATTGATGGAAATGATTTTAGTTATCGGCAGACTACGTAGGATACCACATGGTATCCTTGAGAATAGTAACATAACTATTTTCTAATACTGACACACATTTATAATCTCACGCCTTTTTCCAAAGCGGTTGGCAGAACCCTACCCAACGAACCTGCTACGATCCTTTTACCTTGTCTATGCTTATTCATTTATTTAACACTTCTATCTAATAGATAGAAGTGGAAAAGAAAAGGATATATAGTATCTATCCTTTTTTAAAAAACGTTGCCCCACACTAGGAATTTCTCCTGTATCATGGGTGCGTTTACAAACATTTAAAGTCACATGCATACACAACCAGACCCGGAACAACTATCTGTAAGCCATACTAATATTTGTTCCGTGCGGGGTTCGAACTCGCGACACGCAGCGCAGCAGTCGATCGCTCAGCTACTGCGCCAACCGTGTCGTCAACTTCAAGCTCTAAGTACAGAGGCGGACTTAATGCTATAGGTGATTACAGAGGAAGGGTATCGTGAAAGGTTCGTTTATACATTATATTATAGTACCTACCTACACTCCAACTCTACACAGTAATACACTTAGGATAGCAAATCGATTGTGCCGTAAGCTCGCTACACTGCGTATCGGTAGCGGTCTGCAATGGGTCATGAACGAAAGCATGTAAGTCGCGTTCTTACCCGCTGGTCAGCTCCTAAATGCCTTAGCGTGATGCTTTATAGACATTAAATAGCCTTTTTCCATAAACGGACTTTCCAACACATAAAAGTTTTCTAATTCGAACCAGTACTTCCTAACATTAGCGCGTTCAACCATACAAACATACAAACTCTTCACCTTCATAATCTTCTTTGCATAGTTTAATATGAAGTCACTTCCGCTGTCTGTTTGCTTAGATCTTTTAAACTACTCAACCGATTTGCAGTTTTCAACGATATTATCATTAACCTCTCAAGGATCGCCATTATTTACGTCAACTATCCGTCAAGCACCGCCGGGTGGGCTCTTATCGTAAGCGTAATCTGATTTTAAGACTTACCTTTACTACAAATACAGTTTTAAATCGGTCGGGGTTTGGTGGCACCAATTTGTGCCAGCGGGCCTCAACGGTAATACTTGTTTACTGGCACGTTTTTGTGCCGCTGGGGCTCTTGAGGTTAAGTGCGTTACTTTCTGGTATGAAACACACAATATGACGCACCTATCCTATATTCTATATACATTACATACGTATTACTCTTGCGTACAAAACCCAACAGCTGCTATGACGTAAATCTTTAACAAGCACAGGAACCCAAACATGGACTTTATATTATTAGATACTAGCTTCCGCCCGCGACTTCGTCCGCGTGGCATAGTTACTTTGGGCTAACTTTAACCCGCGTAATGATCGAAAAAAAATTACTTCTCTCCCCTTTCTCCCCATTTTCGCATTTTTTTTAAATAGCCTCTGTCCGTCTCCAGGGACCCACCCAACTATCTCTGAACCAAAATTCATAAAAAAACCGGTTTTAGTTCCGAACAATGTTTAATTCTCTGACAAAAAGGCGAGTGCATTGCAGGGAGCCTAATCAACATCAAGAAAAGATTTCTGAAAATTCATCCCCGAAATGGTTAAACAGGAGACAGTTTGTATAAGAGTTCGCCATTTTAATCCCATTTCAATAAGACATTACTATTCAATTCAAAATTGGTTCAAAGCTCTAAAATCTGAACACTAATATATCCATGAAAACGTTACACTTTGTTAGGGTTCCGTAGTCAACTAGGAACCCTTATAGTTTCGCCATGTCTGTCTGTCCGTCCGTCCGTCCTCGCTTAATCTCTGTGACCGTTAGCACTAGAAAGCTGAAATTTGGTACCAATATGTATATCAATCACGCCGACAAAGTGGTAAAATAAAAATTGGAAAACAATGTTTTATTAGGGTAGCCACTAGGGATTGCAGTACCGGAACTGAACTGGATTTTCGAATTCCCGGTACTGGAGCCTACCCAGTACCGGGAATTCCCGGGAAATTTCGAAACTTCGGTACTGGATAAAAATATTTTAATTTCGTTATTATTTTATGAGTATGACAAAATTAAACACCCAGACACTTTTCAAAATATTTAATCAACTTAGTAATTTACTAATTAGCTATAAATTTTGTAATTGAGATTACAAATCACAACCTACCACAGTACCACTTCACAATCAGTCTTTAAATTTACAATCAGTACAGTAACTATCTAATAATAATCAACAAAGTTTTTAAACGATTGAAATAATAATATAATTTCAACATTTCTGTCGTGCCATGCACAAGCACTCTCTATAATAAGGTTCCTTAATTCTACTACTATAACATAAATCATTTTTAACAATAACAAACAAAATATTTACTCTTCCAGAGACATCAATCATCGCATCAATGATGTTGAAAACAAAATAATTTTAAAAATAATCAGTCATGCATTTAGTGCCATACCTAGTGAGAATAACTTCAAATGTTTTTTTTAAAGGACCGTAACTGTTGGTAGTGAGTACGTAAAAATAAAATTGCGTCAAGGGTTTCGTCACTTAGTCTTGTTCGCAATCTGTTGCATATATATCCTGCTGAACTGAATATGCGTTCCGGTTCAACACTGGTTGGTGGAATGGTGCTTAAATGTTTGTGAGCTATGGTAAGATAATGTCCACGGTGTCCGCCATTCTCCCAGAGAGCCATTTCTACTTTTACCAAGGATGCAATGTGTGAATTGTCTGTATCAGATTCTGGCTGGTTTGATTTTGGATCGGGAGCTGCGATCGCTTTTTGGATTTCAAGGTTTAACTCCTCTTTATTGCTCATTTGCCTATCTTGGGTAAATATGCCAGAGGTTGATGCACTCGGTGGCTCAAGATGGTCTTGAAGTAAATCCGACTGTCCAATGTCTCGTGAAGCACAACCTAAGAGATTCAGTATATACAAACTCATCTAGTTCATGATAAAATAATTAAACAAGGATGTAATATTGTACTCACCAGTTTATTACTTTTTACAAAACACTCACTACGTCGCGTCGTCACAGTATCAAGTTAGGTGCGGCACTGTGGCAGGCGGACCGGGCGGCGGGGAAGATGCGAATCCGAAACGAAAACTACCGAATAGTACCGACTACCCTCGAGTACGAATCGTGCACGTACTTCTGTCGTGGTTGTGTTCGCGCGCCACACACGCAGTTTTAATAATCAAAATTTCGTACCAAGGATTTAGTGTTTGTGCAGTACCGGGAATTCCCGGGACATAGTTTTGATTTCCCGGTACTAAACATTTTCAAATTTCCCGGGATATCCCGGTATTTTTAGTACCGAGAATTCCCGGGAGCAAACCCTAGTAGCCACCCTATATGTAAAGTGGGAAGTGTTTTTTTTTTTATTTCAACCTTAACGTGTGATATATTGTTGGAAAGGTATTTAAAAATGAATAGGGGTTTACTAAAATCATTTTTTGATAATATCAATAATTTCGGAAATAATCGCTCCAAAAGTAAAACACAATGTGTCCCCCCCCCCTCTAACTTTTGAACCATAAGTTTAGAAAATATGAAAAAAATCTGAAAAGTAGAACTTTATAAGGACTTTCTATGAAAATCATTTTGAACTTGATTGACACAACAGTTTTTGTACAAAAAAGACAAAAAGTTGTACAAAATAATTTCTGGACTAAGTTTGTAGTATAATCGTATATGCAAGCATTTTTTTTAACTTCGTTTACATATTTTATTATCCTGAACGTATATTTTTTCAAACAAAAAAAGAATTATTGAAATCGGTTCTCGCAATCCAAAATTACCACCGAAAACTACTTGCACGTCTTTGTATTAATTAGTAACCCAATTCCCCGAGAGATGGCGCTGTAGGTACTTATTACATTGGATCGGGTATTACCGAATTGTTCGGTTGGTCTCTCCTTGGCATTGGCGGTATCTTATAACTACATAAAACTTCTATCAAGAACATGCTAAGGCAATTTAGAACAAAACTAAAATTCATTTTTTTAACACCATCAAAATGTTAAGGTAAAAACCAGTTCATAAATGGTTCGATAGATGGCGTTGCGTAATGACGTCATTTTTTTAAAAGTCGATGTTAAGATTTTCCGTGCTTTCATGACCTACCGTGGTAAAGAACACTTATTGTGACGGACGGGAAACTACGGAACCCTACACTGAGCGTGGCCTGACACGCTCTTGGCCGATTTTTTTTTAATAATGCCCTCTCTGACGTCATCGTGCGTGATATCCTGAACTGAACTAGCGTATGATTGACGCTAAAAACCCCTAGGTACGATGGCAAAGTAAAGTTTATTACGTAGTAATATTTTATTTGGTTCAGTTTATCTATGCCAAAGCTTTTATTCCTAGGTAAGGTATTTGGTTATTTCGAATAGCTTAAAATTCTGAAATGGTGTTTGTTAACGGCGATAAAAGCTGTATTGGCGCTAATACATCTACTGCTATCTTTTATAGACCAATAATAGTAGCAGTCAATAAAATGGCATATTATAAGTAATAGCGATATGACTTGTTGATGATTCGGAAACAGTGTCCAACAACAAGTCATCAATAGTTTTTTTTTCATTGAAACGTAAGTAGTTTTGTTTCTGGAAAAAAAAAAAAGTTTAATAATTACGCGAAAAAAATATACTCCAACTATTACTTACAAACGGCTGCTTTCGTTTAAACGCGTTATTCTTTTATACCGCTATAGGCTGAGGCAGAGCAGAGATTTCTACTATTGACGTATTCAGTACCCCCCCCCCCCCCCACACTTCGTTTTTTTGTCAGGCTCCTAACTCAGCATGGTGTTATAACATTAAAAAAATGTCACAGCTCGGAGTGGAGTTAAATAATTATTACTGGATCCACTATCAAGCCTAATACGCGGTACCTAACATATTTAACTATCGCAAAGCCGTGGACTGCCCCGGCGACAATAAGCCTGCCCTAATGCAGTATGTGCTGAAGTGCTGTAACCAATCGGAACCTGTCACGCAAACTAGTTTAAGTAATTCAAATTCATATTTCTTTCAACTTAAAAATACTTACGCTTCTATTTTTGAGAAATTGCAATATTTGTTAACGATAATCTGTCTTAATTTGACACACTTAATACTAGACGGCATCAAAGCACACTAAAATCAAAAAGACATACAACTGCAGTTTTCTCGAGAGTTGTCTAGGCATGAGTACTAAGATTTTTAATAAATTACCAAAAAATTTGAAAAGTGGGCCGAGAGATCGGAGCCGCCGATCACCTCTACGAGGGCACGGCGGTGTTCCGCCCAAGTTGTAAAGGCACTGTGTGCTCCACCGTCTCCTCCGGGCGATCGACACAATGATGACACCCGGGCGCTTCCTCCCGCCCGATTGTAAGCAGGGAAATTATCAAATAACTTCCCCCGCTCTGGGCGGAGCGGGGGGGCGTTTCAGACTTTTGCTGCCTAAAACCCACCGATGTTCCTTCTTTTGCCCTTTACGTTCCGGGGCCGCGGTATCTCTTTCGAACAACCCGCAACTCCGGCAGGCGGAGGCCCTGACAAGCCCCTCTGCTTTGCTGACTCTCTTTGAGGCGCGCGTGAAACACGAACGCGCTGTCGACACGGCCTGTCGTCATTAGACGGACGGACGGTGAGCTACCCATTGCTCACCGTCCACAGACCCGCATCTACGGTGGCCGGGAGTCGTCTCGCGGTGCCCGGCGCCCGGGACGTCTCCCGCGGCGGCTGGGTTGGTTTGAGGTTCTCAAACCAACGAGAGAGATCGCCGCCGCCGATCGCCTCTACGAGGGCACAGCGGTGCTCCGCCCAAGCTGGGCAGACCGCCACTGTGTGCTGCCCCGTGTCCTCCGGGCGATCGTCACAATGGAGACACCCGGGCGTTTCCTTCCGCCCGATGATGTGCAGGAACCTCCCGAAACTTCCGTGTCCGGTGAGGACCTGCGTCAAGCGGTAGGTGAGGACGACATGACGCCTCTCCAGCCACTCCTTAAAGAGGGGACTTATCGCCACTATCGTGGCGTGCCCTGCACGGGGTTGCGACAGTCGCTCTCTCCATGCCACCATGAGATCGCACCGGAGGTCTGTCCGCTGAGCGGCAATTTGCCGCGGTAGCGGAGTTTCTCCCCGGTGTAGTGCTTCCGCGCGCCACTCATTGTGTCACCATTATCACCATTATGTGATATTTTATGTACGCCACAACTAACGATCCAGGCAAGTTCGACGGGACGCTATTAGTAAAAAAGAGACCATCTTGGCTATGCAAGGTAAAATAGCCTTTAGAACCATGCAATAAAAATAGTTATACTAGACAATTTATCAGTTCAAACCCTGAACACTACTAAAAATTAGACTAAACGTTAAAAAAAAGCACATTATTAATTCCGACGACAAATAATTATTGTGCACATGGTTAAAATTCAATAAACCAAACATACAAAACGGGTCTCATCTACATAACATCTTTTCATACAAACAGTCCATACAAAGTAAACAACATACAGTTTATCATTTCATAAGATGTTGATCCAATAATCAGCTGTAGTGTTGTATAGGTACTTAGCCTTGAAATTTCCCAGCACTCTTCACAAACAGTCTCTTTGTGCTCAAAAAATATGGTGTATTTGGTCATAGACTATGACATATTCCCTGAGAATGCCGTAATGTATGCCCAGTGCAATATGTTAGATATCTTCAAATAAATATTGGAATAATGTGAAATTGTTCAGGGACAACTCAAATTCTTTTTAAATTCTTCGCTTTTTTGACAGTAGTAGTGAGAAAATAAAATGCAATTCGCCTGCCTGGAACACACAACCTATGAGCAAAGCCAGAGCTGATGTTGCCACTAATGCTTTAGCACAGTACAGAAGGATTTTTCTGGATGTTGATGATGAATTTCTCTTTGCTTATTATCAATCCCTCAATGCAAAACCTTTATGATGGGGTTTGAACTAATTTAACTTAACAATATGGTTCATCCTGTCCAGATTGTATTTACAGTATGCATAAGGCCTTATGCAATGCTTCCATTGTCAACTATTGTATGTATACAAGTTACTCTTATTGTGTAGCATGGAGTTTGAGGTTTTAAGGTCAATAGGGCCAAGATAAAACCAGCAGTGAGATGTTACAGGCTACGACAAAGGAATATGCCCAAACATGGTGCCTTTTAAGAGACCACACTAATGCCACCTTGTTATTGTATAGAGTACTTCCATACAAACAATAGTTACTATGGTAATTCAGTTTGTTTAAACTGAACATGTGAGATACTCTATTTATTACATAGGAACAAAGTATTGTACACAAGTTACAAAATAATAGTGTAACCGGCAGTGTGACCATTTCTGGCAAATCCCTTAAAAACAATACCTATTTGATGTGGTGCCATACGTTTAAAATACATTGTTGTCAAGTGGGACTAGAACATTCTAAAGGATTGACCTATCAACACAATTTTACGGCATATTGAAATCTGTCTTTTGCTGCCAATCCGCAGGTGCAACATATTACGGCTAATCGCAATACCTGTGGTTGTGGTTTGTAGCAATCATAACATCAACACCAGTGTCATAATTTTTTTAAATTAATGAAGGAAAAGTGTACATTTGATTCACTATTTTTACATTGATGTGAGGAAAGTGAATAAACACTCACTTTCCTAACAAATATTAGCATTTAATATTGGCAGTTAGCTCTGATGCCAACCTCACTGACAGGCTGTATGTTAACAATTTCTAAATAATCCATAACAATATAACAACAAAAACAATTGTTTACACCCTCATGGGCATACCATGAATAGATAGTAAACAAAAAATAAATAACGCATTTTGCCATAAATATGAACTTAGATAACCACATTTAATCAGATCTGCATAATGTCAAATTTATTATGTGCAAAACTAAACTAATAATTATAGAAAGTTATGTTCATAAATTCTTATTTATGACAACTTATGCATACAATCAACTAATAGACGAAGAAGAAAATGGCATTTGAGTGATGTGTCAAGATTTCATAGCATTGTTTTAATTGATTGATAATCCAAAACTAAAATTCTTTTAAGTATCAATATATTTTCTATCACTTACATTTTACCTAATTTTCCATGCAGAACAGCTGCATGTAACACAATTTATACCATGTTCATGGTTCCACACACATAAATGCCAAGGGGGAATATCTAACCAAGATGCAATGATTTATTTCAACTTAATGCCACAAGGTTTTCTCTACCAGACAACCTTTGGGTTATATACAACAACATTGTGATAGGGTATAAAAATTTATCTAAAAAATAACTACTAACTTTCGAGAACTTATATACTTTTTATAGATACTAATACACTTAAACAAATAAATATATTTAAAAAAAAAAACAAATAAACAACATACAAAATGAAATCAGACCCATCACTATCCAAATGCTAATACAATGAATTTGTTTTTGTTTTTATAATTAGGTTGCGGAAATCAAATGAGCAGTCACTAGATGTAAAATACAGAAACTCAGCTGCATCTACTAATACTAGAAGCCAACCTCAACATAGTCAGAAAAAGGCAGGCACATGTTCATGGTACTTTTAATTGTTAATTAATATGACGAGCAAAGCCAAGGTGGCTCGCTATTCTGCCAATGTCTAAAGACATTTGTAAGAGAAAAATTGAAATGAAATTTTTAAAAAAAGACACTGCTAGTTCAATGAATAGAGTAGTAATGGAGAAATAATTAGTCTTTGTTCTACTGGAATCAATTAATTGCCTAAGCACACTGAATAGAGTGAATTACAGGAAGAATAAACAAACAGTAGTAGGTAGATATAAACACAGATAAGAGCATTGATAATAATCTAGTAGAGACACCATCATTTTAGTATTGTATTCATTCTTGCATAATTTCAAGCAATTAGTTTTTTTTTTATTTATTTGTATGTGCAGCAATACACTGCATTTTTGATAGTTAGGCATATTTCTGCACGGTTTCAACCAAATATCAGCTTGGTATCACATTTTCTTTTTTATGAAGATTAAAATAACATGACAATGCAAAAATTTAATACTAAAACCTGAAACCCCATAATTATTCACAAAACTCACTTTAATTTCACATACATGGCTAAGGATATTGACATTAGCATCTCATTTACATCAACTTATTGTTATCATGATTGCATTAAGTGCAGTGCTGATGATTGGCGATTGGTACCTAGTATTGATCAGAAGTGTAAATGAGAACATACCTCGGATAGTACGAGCTCGATCCTTATGATTTTGTCGGGCTGTGAGGATGGAAGCGGGCGCTGAAGTGCCGTGTGGAGAAGCAGCACTCCATTATAATCGGTGCGCGCACCAACCCCGCTGCTGTCCCACACGAACACCCGGTCCGCGCCCGCCGCATACTCCACACCAAGCGTACCACCATCATCTTCAAACACAAGACAACACTTCAATCCGGCATAAATGGAATTGTTTATTGAGAACTGTCAAATCGAGAAACAATGTAGGGCACCGAAAAAAGTCACTGCCAACTATCCGTGACTAAAATTACCCTTAATCCTTCCAAATACAACATGATTATTAACACAAATCAGTATAAATCTTTTGTTCGCAGATTATTAGCGTCTTACTTACCCGCTGACAGACATGAAGACTGCAGTATCACACCCGAGTTCACATCCAAAACGTGTACACCACCTACGTCAGTCTTCACCAATATTATATTTAAGTTGCTATGATAAGTTAGAGAAGTAACAGGAAAGTTCATACGTATATAACCATCTTCTCGTAATATCAAAGAATCATCGCCCATCGTGGCCGTGAACACATCTGTCTACACTACGTAAACGCCATTTGTAATTGTATTTTTTTATGTCAAATATTTTAGCAGTGAGTGGCCAGCTATAAAATTTAAAAAGAAAAAATAATGACAAATTTTGAAGATATAAATGGCGCAAATGACTAATTTGCTGTTAATTAACATTACGATCCCGTCAAAATAAATTTGAAATGATTATATTTGTCTTTGTTTCCTGGTAATAATGTTATCCTGGTATTTTTTCGCCAATATTTTGAACTTGGCTGGAATTAGTGTTGCAAGTTTAAAAATAGTGTTGTACGTGCTATCATAGACAAGATTTTTTATCTTTTATTGATAAAAGAAAACTTTTGAAGTGATATCTAGTCTTTTGAGAAAGAGCGCTTTTGTGCATCTTGTCTTTGCTTCATATCTATTTTCTAAGAGCTTAATATTTTGGTATTAAAGCCTGTTTCTAAGTAACTATGTCAACCTTTTATTTTGTTCAGCATTAAAGGTGTATTTAGGTTAATAAAAAGAAAGAAACAATGAAAATTGGTTATTATATATTTATCAGTTTTCACACAAAATCTTATCAAAAATATATTACTATACCTTTAAAATGGACGGAGTTTTCTTAAAGCATTATTCATTGAGTATTTAATATATTCGATACAAGCTATGATACAAATAAATTAGTTAAAAAAATATTCATTTAATTATTTAATATATTCGATACAAGTTATGATACAAATAAATTAGTTAAAAAATACTTTGATCTGCTGGCTCATATAAAAATATATTACAATTAACTATAAAGACAATGGTTAAAAACTAAGACCCTTTATTACACCATGTAATACACCGGACCAGATTAAGTGATTCTTCTAATCTGTTACTATAAGTTAGTCTTATAAGGCGTTGTACAGACCAAACCTACAAATCCACATAAATATAAGTACCCAAATAAGAACAGCACTGGTACTGGCAACACACATATTTCTTTAATTTGATTCTCTCCTTTACGTCACGTGCCCTCAGTCTGTAATTCACCTTATTTTAACTTTCCTTTACGGCTTCCTAAAACTCCCAACTCTCAAGCCATTTCAATCCTGACATGGTGGAATTGGGCTCATGAGCCAGCGGGCCATTCATGCCGTAAGCTAGCGGCGAGAACAGATAGAAGCTGTAGATGGTGGTGGATATCACTAGTCCTATTATGCAATGGTACACTGTCGTGCCTAGCTCGGGGCTCAGGAAACTCTTGATACTGGTCAGCAGATATTCTGTGAGGATACCTGGGAAAAAGACATAGTTATAAATGTGATACATATTTTTTTGTCTTCGTTCAAGTTAGATGTTGGATTCGGAGCAACTGGTGGTCTTGATGAATGCGGTTCTCTCCATAAAACCGACGGTAGCAAATGGATAATCACTACAAAAAAAAATGTTGTTTACAGCCGTAGTAAGGCTTTAGTGTCATGTCCCAAAAGAGTTGTGTCCGTTTTCACTAATACAAGGCGACAAACAAAAAAAAGTTGATCTATGCTTACATTTATCAACTTTCAGTTCTGTGCTGAAATATAACAGCACACTTGAGCCTAAACTGTTAGAACCCTGTTAGAATAGTTACCAAGTATAAGTCGGTTCTGTTACCTGTAAGCATAGAACTGAACACCAGCGCGGGGAAGTAATGATGGAAGTACAGCACACGACCCATTGCCCAAAACGGTACATAGTGAAGTGCCCAGCCAATAAACGTCCAGCCTGCCGCGTTCAGGAGCTCTCGAGTTTTACCACCTGCGAGACAAAGTATATTTAAATTAATCTAACACATTGTATTACCTAGATACCTATATTTTTTTTTAAGTGGTAAATTATCAAATGACATTTCCCGGTCTGGGTGGAGCTGAAGGTAGTGTCGGATTTGTACTGACTAAAGCCCAGCCTATTTTTCGTTTTGCTATGCATTCTCGCGGACCATTGACTGATGGAGGGAGCGGAGCGGAACGGAGCTTGAGGGTGCACTTCAAACTAAACATGTTTTTACTACCAGATTTGATTTATTTTCAGGACCGTTCTTGTCCAAGTTAAACAAATTGTTTAAGATATATAATGTGAGTTATAATGGGTGTAGTATAATGTTATTCGAATATTTAACAAAAATCAATTACTAAGACACAAAAATACCTACTAGAAGTGTTAAAATAAATTTAAGTCAAACGACTGTAATGAGCTTCGCTCCTGCATCGTGACTTTATTTTGTATTCCTATCTCTTGCATCACTCGTGTATGAGATTTGTATCATAAGTCATAACACGTCATGGTGTCTCCATTTAATGTTTTTAGGTTAATATTAGGCTGGATGCAGGATACAGTAAAATCCGCAAAAAATGCAAGACAAGAAATAATAAGCATGCCATTCGCCCAAATCTATAATTGGCACGTGTTACGGCTCTATACGGGGCATCTTTAGAAGGTGTTTCATGCCCGAGCGTCCGTCGCTCAACCATTTTGTAGGGAACTAAATGACTCAATCAACCGCCACCATCAGCGAGACATTTAAGTGAGCATGACTTTCTTTCAAACACTGGGTCACATCCGAGTCAATGATGATAATACACGTACTCACACATGGGCTTTACAATACTAGGAAATTGTCCTCTACTTTGAAGACACGATAACAACGAAGTTTGACAGTTTTAACATATGTTTTAGCTCACCTTGTAGAGGAGTACGGAAAGCCTCAGCCCTCTTCTCTCTGATCGAGTTGATGACGTATATAAGGAAGAACACTGCAAGGAACATCAGGTTCCCCCACCACACTACAGGGTTTCCCAGCAGGTAGATCCTATGAGTGCTGCCTGAGAAGAACTGACCCTGTAGAAAAATTTTTATTAGCAAAATTGTGTTTTGAAGAAGAATAAAACATTATGAGGAAATCGGCATGGCTTAGAATAAAAAAATCGAAGATCTGTGGCTTCCGAACTTACCCGCGCACTGGGCCCGAGTAGTGAATTACGATCTACTCTTTCACACACAGAGGCATGCTGGACTAGGGAGTATTCCCAACACACGCTTTCGAGAACCCCACTTTGGAATACAATTGGAATAACCCAAGTCGCCGATAATTTACCAATAACTTCAAGACACAAATCCCCTAAAAAGACTCTTTTATTTTAGGGCTAGCACTTTATTACATATTAAATTAGATTTTTAATTTGATTCATTGCGTTTGCAAGTTATTGATGTTTCTGATATACAAAATCTTTGGGAGAATCGCGTTTTGACAGCTGATAAAAAGCATGTACATACCCTATAGTTGATAGGCCACTGCCACGGCTGCGAGGTGACTTCGCCCTCCTTGGGCTTAAGTCCCGCGTTCCCTTGAAACATGACCGCGTGCGACTCCAGGAAACGCTCGATGAAGCCCGAAGAGTAAGACTCGAAACTTACTTTTGGCACTAAAATTTGTAATTAGTTTGTTTATTTGAAACTTATAAGTATAACTAGCTTTTGCCCGCGGCTCCGCTCGCGTTGAATTTGGGGTAACCTTTTCAGGTACGTGCAGGTACCTGCTACCTGTAGTTTTTGCCCTTGCGCCTTATTTATCCAAACATGGAATCCTGGATTCAATTTCGCGGTAGGAGAAAGTCTTATTGGATTTTTCCATCGGAAATTTATCAGTGGTGGCACGGAGCCTGAATTTGTACCCAGTTGATGGCAAGAGGCTCGCCCTTATTTCATGGGATTTAAACACACCTGGCGAAAATTGGGTTTTCCATGTACTATTACTACTACATACACGTCTGCTTAACCCTTCGTGGATCACCGCAAGTAGGCGTGATATTAAGTTAAGTACAATTTAGATTGCAGGGATACCACTGGTTTCTATACAAGGTGGAAGGAACGGAGGAATCATGCTGCCCAATTCGAAACTGTTCGGCTGCTACTGAGAAATGGGAATGGGCAACTACAGTACTTTCACAAGTTATTATGCCTTGTGACCGGGACTGTAGCAGCATCATTTTTTTGTTCTTGTTTTTATGACATTCAAAAGTGTCTGTAATGGTCTAATTGAAATAAATGCTTTGAGTTTGAGTTTAAATCCGAAAAACCCCAATAACACTTTGCCCGACCCGGGACTCGAACCCAGGACCCCAAGCTCAGCAGTCGCGCTTGCGACTGAATTACCAAGAGATCTTAAAAACTTCAAAAACGAAGGGCGTTTTAAAAATTTACTGAACATTAGCCTATTTTGAATCAATGAGATTTGTTTTTTTTTTGTAAAGTTAGGAATGAGTATATTAGAGGAAGTTTGAAAGTGTTACAGAAAAATTGAAAGGGAGTCGTTTGTCTTGGTATCGATATGTAATGAGGAGGGATGAAGCACATGTGACTAAAAGAGTGATGGATCTGAATGTTGATGGACGGAGAGCGAGAGGAAGGCCGAAGAACAGGTGGATGGATTATGTAAGGAATGATATGAAGGAGAAAGGAGTAAATAATGCCGTGACGATTGATAGGGGAGAATGGATGAAGAAAACGTGTTGCGCTGACCCCAAATAGAATGGAACAAGGGCAGAAAAATAATGATGATAAGTTTTGTTTTTTTTTTAATGTGTCTCCAGTCCACAATACTTACAATCATCAAAGATATTATCCTCTACATTCCACAGCGCGTTCTTGTCCCTCAGATTAGGGTTACACGCCACCTCCTGCTGCTCGTAGCCCCACTTTGGAAGCTGCTTGCCCGTTGTGGTCAACACACACGCCTGGACAAAGGTAAATTAAAGATTACTTTTAAATATTGCATGTATGACTAGATGTATGATACATAGATACGGATGCGTTTAACAAATTGATTTCTTATACAAGATTTTCTTTTGTACGGTTACAAAAAATAACGAGGGTGATACGTGACTTAGAAAAGTGTAACACCGAATAACACGTCCCCGTAAGTTTACGAATACGAAACACATAACAACGAATGCACGCTACCACGAAAAACTTAACGCCGTAGCAATGTGATCTCGAATAACTAAATCTCTAATGTTCACTTTTTCGAAACACTTAACAACGAATGCACGCTACCACTAAAAACTGAACACCGAAACAATGTGATCTCGAATACCAAAATCTCTAAAAGTCATCGTAAAAAGTCTTAATTCATATAACAATCCTCAAGCCTCCTCTTCTGGCTTTAAAAAGGCTAACGCGGCCAAATGACGTATTTTGTGAGCAAAGGATGTCGATTCTGAAAAGATAATAGAAATTGTAAGTGCGCCATCACCACTGACCGCAAATTCCCTTAAGCGCAGGCCACACCGCCAGCTAGCGGGCGGGCGGGCTAGGCGGGCGAACATCGTTTCACCTCTTTACATACTTCGGTTCACACCGCGAGCTACCGACTAACCTAACGAGCTAAGCTAACGAAATATCCGACGATTCCAGCGAAGCTACTTGTTCACTTCGCTAGCTTAGCTCGCCCGCCAACCCGCTCGCCCGGTTCGTTTGCCCGTCCTCCCCGTTGCGAGTAGACTAGACTACTACACTTTTCTAAGTCACGTATCACACTCAAAAATAGAGTGTGATACGTGACTTAGAAAAGTGTAACACCGAATAACACGTCCCCGTAAGTTTACGAATAAGAAACACATAACAACGAATGCACGCTACCACGAAAAACTTAACGCCGTAACACATACCTGCAAATAATGCACCAACATAAGTTTACTTCTAACTGTCTGTAGTTCATCGCCATCTTTGCCTCCGGATACAACGACCTTCCAGACGCCGTTTGCGTCGCCAATTCCGTCCTACAAATACAAATTCTCGTAACTTTATTATTTCAAAATTTTTAATATTTCTGTATGAATTTAATTTAAAAGACATCATCCTCCTCACAATGCGAGCTGTAGGAGTATTGTCTTCTGAATCAGGCCCTTGACCCAAGCGCCTGAGGAGAGCCGCTAAAGATGTTCATCGAGGGTCTTCACATCAGGGCACGCCATAATAGTGGCGGTAAGTCCCCTCTTTGAGGAGTGGCTGGAGAGGCGTCATGGCGTCCTCACCTACCGCCTGACGCAGGTCCTCACCGGACACGGAAGTTTCGGGAGGTTCTTGCACATCATCGGGCGGGAGGAAGCGCCCGGGTGTCACCATTGTGACGATCGCCCGGAGGACACGGTGGAGCACACAGTGGCGATCTGCCCAGCGTGGGCGGAGCACCGCCGTGCCCTCGTAGAGGCGATCGGCGGCGGCGATCTCTCGCGTCCGGCCCTGGTTCAGGCCATGGTCCGGAGCGAGAGGGAATGGGAAGCGGTCACCACCTTCTGCGAAGCAGTAATGCTAGCAAAGGAGGTGGCCGGGCGTTTGAGGGAGAGAACATCTGCCCAACCCAGCCGCCGCGGGAGACGCCCAGGGCGCCGGGCGCCGCGAGACGACTCCCGGCCACCGTAGATGCGGGCCTGTGGACGGTGAGCAATGGGTAGTTCACCGTCCGACCGCCGATTGACGACAGGCCGTGTCGACGGCGCGTTCGTGTTTCACGCGATTACGACCATCGTAACAATGATAGCCGGTTGCTGCTAACTTCAGGATATGTGGGAAATAAACACAGCTTAATAAATTTACAAATGTACGTGTTATTTTACCTCTCCGTAACCCGTGACTTGCAAGTACTTGGTGGTGAGAGGCGCCCTCTCGCGGTGCGAGTGTAGGTTGCGGCCGGTTGGGGCGTGCGTCAGGCGCACTAGGTCACCACTCCTGACAACCACTACACCGTCAACCTGTTCCTTGTCGTAGGGCTTTATGAGCCAGCGGTTGTTCTCGTCTTTGTGGGTGTAGGTTGTTACCTAGACGAGTTTAGGAAGGAAATATAAATGGTTCAATTTCATTCTTTCTTGGAGTCAATGGAAGAGAAATACTTGTATAATGCATACTGAAGTTTTTGTATGAACTGTTGATGAAAAAGAGGTTTGTGCAAATAACTATAATGACTTTTGAAAGAGATCTATAGATATAATATCATCATTATCTGCGTAGCCTTTTCCGAACTATGTTGGGGTCGGCTTCCAGTCTAACCAGCAACTTGCAAAGGCTAAGATTAAAGAAATATTTCATAAGGTTAATTATTTTAAATTTAAATTCATGCAATAGTAATAAACAAATAAACCGTTCTAATTTACAGAAACCCCGAAATACGATGTTTAATAAGTAACAGACGCATTAAAAAAAAACTTCACGAACCTGCTGTTGCTTAGCTCCAACTCCCGACGGATACAAATGATGATGAGAGTGCAGATACCCTCCACCAGTCCGATGGTTCTTCAGCGATATAAGCGCTCCATAAGCCACAGTCTTAGGAGCGCTTGCGTTGTGCAAGCTGTTGCCTTCCAGACGGGCTTGAAAACCGGATGAGTAGAATCCGTCGCCATTGCCGCTGAATATATAAAAAAAAAACATATAAAATTGGGTAATCTTTTAATCTTTTGATTTTGTTACTTTCATTTTTTAGATATATTCCTAGTTCTAAGACACACATTACTTAAAATTGTAAACGGAGCGAAGGAGCCTGGAACTCACGACACAGGGAATCTTAGTGTGAGTTTCAGGATTCAATGTAACAACTGTATTTTATCGGAACAATAAATTATTCTATTATATATAGGTAATTTATGGGTAATGCTGCATGCCTTAAAGATCTAGGAAGACTAAATACGGAGTGTCCCCACACTCCTTACTTAAATCCTCAGGCTGTGCAAAATGTTATCAAGACTGAGAAATCGTACGCAGCAGCTCCGATTTTGGATTTTTGCCTGCATTATGAACAGGTTCACCCCTTAACCACATGTCATGGGATTCAAACTTAACCGTCAAACTATTGTTATCCTTACTAATATTATAAAAGAGAAAGTGAGTTTGTTTGTTACGTCTTCACGCCTAAATGGCCGTGGCAATGAATTTTGGTACAGAGACAGTTGGGACCCTGGAGACGGACATAGGCTAATTTAAAAAAGTGAGAAAAGGGGAAGAAAGAGGGGGTTTTTTCGATCATCACGCCGGTTAAAGTTAGCGTTAGCCCAACGTAGTAATGCAACGCGGGCGGAAGCTAGTACTTTATAGTTCTGCCAATAACCTACAGAAAATATAATTTGTAATAACTGTATCACTGCGTCAGGTGTCTGTTTTATATAATATAACTATACAAAGAAGTCCACATCATCATCATGTTCCTGTCCTTAACCAAAACTACTTGGGGTCGCCGCAGCACGTCTTCTTCTTCGATACTTCTGATTTACTCTTCATCTCATCAGACTCTTCCATTCCTGCCACATCATCTTTCACAAAGTCCATCCATCATTTCTTTAGTTTTCCTCAAGCTCCGCGTCAATTGCAAAGAAGTATTGCTCACAATAAATATCTCTGGCACTCCAGGTGGATCAGACCGGTGCCATTGTCTACATAGTCATAAGAGCATACGACGACCTATCAAGATATACAAAACCAATCTAAGATGATTTCTCATGGTAAGCAGAATCTATACTGGAAATGTATAGCTTGATGTGTCGCCGTATGTACGCGATGACAGATAATTCTGATGAATTATCTTCTGTCTAACAAGACTCACCTTTTGCTGAGAACAGTAAGATGTATCCAGAAAAAGAACACATAGAGCAATATCGGCCAGAGAATAAGGGTAAGTGTTCGTCCAATCAAGTGTTTCACAGTTAGGCTCTGAAATAGATTTAAGTGTCATTAAGGTGTTGCGGGTTGTTCGAAAGAGATACCGCGGCCCCGGAACGTAAAGGGCTACAGAAGGAACATGGGTGGGTTTTAGTCAGTAAGTCTGACACGCCCCCCCCGCTCCGCCCAGAGCGGGGGAAATTATTCGGTGATATCCCACCCCAAAAAAATAAAAAAGCGTCATTAAGGTGAAAGCGCGAGGGTAGTCCGTAAAATTAAAATTTTCGTATTAATAAACTTTTTTTTTTAAATACCTTGTCAACATTAGGAATTTCTCCTGTATCACAGGTGCGTTTACAAACATTTAAAGTCACATGCACAAACAACCAGACCCGGAACAACTACTCAAAAATTATTTATTTATTCCTTCAATTAATAAAGTATACTATCCCGATATTTGACCAATTAAGAGCTGAGTTTGTAAAGTTTAGAGATCCACAAGGAGCAGTCTAAGATCGCGGAGTTGAAGATTGAGATTGCTTTGGATAATTGATTCCAAGCATTACTTGTTCGTCTAGAATCGAATATGTAGGCAACAACCCTGCGGATCTGAATAGATCCGAATACAAGATGAAATAAGTATAATAAGCTAGCAAGGTTGTCGTGTTTCGTTACTGTTAGCCTGCGTCTTCCTTCCAGCTCTTTGGGTAAAGGGTCAATTTTAACCCACAACTCATTAGGGATATAGCAGGCGTGAACAGTCAAGTCCCACTTCTGACGGCTTTTTGAGTAACATCAGTAGTTGGAGAGTTTCGCTGGCTTTGACGGCACAGTTGGCGCAGTGGCTGAGCGATCGACTACTGCGCTGCGTGGTTTGATTCTCGCACGGAACCAATATTTGTATGACCTGCAGATAGTTGTTTTCGGGTCTGGCTGTTTGTGTACGTGAGTTTAAATGTTTATAAACGCACCCACGATACAGGAGAAATTTCTAGTGGGAAAAGTTAAAAAAAAAAACTTGACTCAGGTAGAGGCAATGGCGCCATCTAGCCTCAAGAACCGATCAAGTGTACAATATTTAAAATAAAAATAAAAACTGTACTCACAACGGGCTTACTCAAATCTCCGAGAACGTTCCACAGATCAGCAATAGTGCGCAAGCCCACAAACAAGACGACGAACAAGCCGACAAACTTGACTGACATGGTACAAGCGAGGGAAGCACCCAGAAACAGTTGCCAGGATACCATTCGGAATGAGAACGGTGGAAGATTGGCGTCGGTTAGTGATCGGACCTGGGGAAGATGAGAGGGTTATTGAACATGACTTTCACTCACACTTTACGTTTCTAAATTTAAAGGCAAATTTGCGCGAGAAATATTAAATTAAAAATTATTATAATATATTAAAGTTACGATCGTTTATTTCAATTACATAGTACTTTAAGATATGTATCTAAAAAATCTACAAAAAAAATATGAAAATAAAATAAACGATCGTAACTTTGAGATAATATCTTTTCCACAATAATAATATGAGTTCCATAATACTGTTTGTACCAACAAGAAATTTGAATGAGACCTGAAGGAGAAGTGTTTACATTTAGCTGCTTGTGACTGTACATATTAAATTACATGTTCTATGCATCTTTGAAATTTTAAATACTTAAGGATTTTCCTGAAAACCAGTTGTAATATGAACTGGAAAAGCCATCTTATTCTATTTGAATACAAGGAAAACCAATTCAATAAAAGACATAGAACTAAAATGTATGTAAAGTATATACCTTAAAGGCTCCATAAATGGAACAGCTCATAAAAAACAATAAGATTGGATCCAATAATATGTACCTATTCAGGGTAAGAAATCCCACATCTGAAACAAATGAATTATATCATTATTCTTACTAACTATGATGTCACTCGATAACTTATAATGTGGGTTTTCAGACAATTGGATAAACCGCAACATTCATTGTATTTATTTATTTATGAGGTATTAATTATACGTCGAGACTTAAAAGACGTTAAGCTAAAGTTTATCATAATGTTAGTACCATTACACAGTATATATTATCCCCAAAAAATCGAACATGCCTTTATTTTTGTGCTTTTTTATTCAGAAAATACATAACTTAATTAATATTCATGGCAGGGTAACAAAACCAGATCGCTCCGCTCAGAGCGGGGGAAGTTATTTGATGATTTCTCATAAGCAAAAATACATGGCATGACCAATTCAGAATATTCAGTTTAATCGTATAGTTCAGTACGGGCCTCTTTTGGGGCTAGACATTCAAACATCCGCTGGCTCGGTACTAGCCCCGAAAGGTGTCGAACATTTAAATCATACGACCTCCTCATTATTTTTGTAAATATTGTTAAAAAATTGTGACATCCGAGTTTTTCCTCTCGCCTGATTGCAAGAACCTCCCAACACAACCTGCGTCAGGCGGTAGGTGAGGTCACCCTAGCGACTCTCCAGCCACTACTCAAAGAGGGAACTAATCCCTATTATTATGACGTGCCCTGCACTGGGTTCCGACAGTCAGTAAAACCTCTCAGCTCAATTTATGCCATTGAATGACTATTTCATAAAAAAAAACCAGCCAAGTGCGAGTAGAACTCGCGCACCGCGGCTTCCGTACAAACTTGCGACATAAACAGCCTTGATACCTCTACGCGTTCCCGTCTTCCCGCCCGAGATAAAGGGTCTTGATAGATAGGCGAGATGAAGTCCTATACAAAATGTTAAACAAAATTTTGTTTTTACTTACCACACAATAATAGCATAGTTCCAATGATTGTAGACTCAAGTGATTTCGTCATCTCCCATATTGTTAAAAACGTCAACGGAATGATTAGTGCACCAAGAGTAGTACAGAACTGAAACAAAATATAATAGAAGTTAAGTTTTAGGGTTGCGTATTCTTTCATAAATCTTCCGTTGGCCAGAGAACTTTCTCTCTCTACAACATTTCCCTCCAGGCAATGGCGAGCCTGGGGCCCAACAATACTGCGAGCCTAGGACTCAACAATACGGCGAGCCTGAACAATTGGCTGAACAACTGCCCAACAATTGGGCAAGCCCGTAAAGCTAGCCGACTGTTCAGAAGCCCTTACATCCTGAAAAGTAGTGGGGCTCCAGGTACACCACAACAACTTGCTTTGCACCTTCTGCATCTAACAGGTTTTTAGCGTAGGTTTCCACCGAAGAGGAAAAGAAGAAAGTGGGTTGCGGGTTATTCGAAAGAGGTACCGTGGCCCCGGAACTTAAAGGGCTAAAGAAGGAACATGGGTGGGTTTTAGTCAGTACAAGTCTGACACTCCCCTCCGCTCCGCCCAGAGCGGGGGAAGTTATTTGATGATTTCCCATCCAAAAAAAAGCACTAGATAAAGAAAAATCAGAGGTTCAAACTTGACACTTATGACTTGGCAGTCAGACGGCTATCAATGTTATAACTTAAGGATACTACTTATCGACGGCGCGTTCGTGTTTCACGCGCGCCTCAAACAGAGGCGGCAAAGCAGAGGGGCTTGCCAGAGCCTCCGCCTGCCGGGGTTGCGGGTTGTTCGAAAGAGATACCGCGGCCTCGGAATGTTAAGGGCAATAGAAGGAACATGGGTGGGTTTTAGTCAGTACAAGTCTGACATGCCCTCCCGCTCCGCCCAGAGCGGGGGAAGTCATTGGATGATTTCCCACCCGAAAAAAAAAAAGGATACTACTTACAAGTCGCATTCCCTCATACCGAGCTCCTTCATACTTGTCTCCGGGCTTCTCAAACGGAAATGTTCCATCATATCCAGTCAGTTTTCCAGACAGAGCTATCAGCATCTGATAACATGAAAAGCAGTATTAAAAAAAAAAAAAACAAAAAAAAAATGGTATAAAATAAAGATGCTTCTGCTGTCTATTTGTGTGTTTACCTAGTACATAATATTTTTATACACTGTTTTACACCTCTGTTTATACCCTCAGGAGATTACAGGCGTGATGTTATGTATGAAACAAAAACTGCAAAGTTTTGCATGTTCTTTTTTTTTCTTTTTTTTTAAACTTTGCCCCACACTAGGAATTTCTCCTGTATCGTGGGTGCGTTTACAAGCATTTAAACTCACATACACAAACAGCCAGACCCGGAACAACTATCTGTAGGCCATACAAATATTTGTTCCGTGCGGGAATCGAACCCGCGACACGCAGCGCAGCAGTCGATCGCTTAGCCACTGCGCCAACCGTGTCGACGTGTGTGTGTTGGCACAACAGTACATCGCACTTTTTGCGAAGCAAGATTGTGATTTGTGATATTATGCAAATATTTACAAATACGAATGTAAGTATGTCTGTTTGTAACTGTTTTAGGTATAAAATATTTTTCACTCAGAATGAATGACAAGATTTCTCACAGATGAAACTGCAAAGCATAATTTGTTTATTACACACAATAAGGTATGCAATAACTATCTTTGTAATAAAAATACATTGTTTAAAGTTTTAAATTACAACAGGAAGTAACTGTTTTATTAAGTTTGACATAAGAAACTTTGTTTAATACAGGATGCGTGCAGATAAATTGAATTTTAAACAGGGAAATACATATGAGCTCAGATAATAATTGTAATATTTAGTACTAGCTTTTGCCCGCGGCTTCGCTCCCGTTAAATTCGGTAGCGTCTTATTGATTTGTAATAGCAACGCTAAGTTTTCCCATTTCTTCCCTTTTTCTCCCTCATATCCCACTCTTTTTAAAAAAATAATAGCCTATGTCCGTCTTGTTACCTCTTCACGCTTTAATGGCTAAACCGATTTTGATGAATTGGTAAAGAGATAGTTGGGAACCAGGAGACGAACATAGGCTAATTTTTATTTAAAAAAAGTGGGATATGAGGGAGAACGAGGGAAGAAAAGGGAAAACTTAGCGTTGCTATTACAAATCAATCAGGCGCAAGAGCAAAAACTGCAGGTCTGCTTGGTGTGTTATACCGAATTAAACGCGAGCGAAGCTGCGGGCGAAAGCTAGTTTAATTATAATTCTAGGGGTATTAGAGGCAAGAAAGGCTGAAATTGTGTTGCATGATTCCCAATTATTTATACTAAACTAGCTGAGTCCAGCGGTTCCACGCGTTACTCAACTCCTCAATATCTATATCTCCTAAATAGATGAGCCATCCAACACTAATAGTAAATTTTGATTCAAATGAGGAAACTTTGTCATTGCGACCGACACCGATTTAACGCCCTAGCCGCTGGGGGAGGGTGTTATAGAGCCGAGAACAGCAGTTACAAATTCTCATATGAATCAAGCAACGATTTTCAATTCACTTACGGAGAAACTAAATAACAGAACAAAATGTATTTTTGTCATTAATAACTATGAACCTATGTTTTTTTTTTCCACGCGCTATCTAAGACAACTCTGCTTTACCCCACTGCTGAAAGCCATATAAATATATTGGCTGAATCTCATATGATGATCTTTCAGCATCCTACCAGACACACTTCGCCATAATATGGAAATGCTAGCTGCATCATTTGATACCAAATAGTAATTAACATAGAATCGAAGACTCCAATATTAACTTTGAATGAAAATATAACAATACACCTGTTTTCTTATCAGTTTAGACAGTGTATCTGTAGTACACTACACGATACACACTTGGGTCTTATTCACTTCCCCGCTTTTTAGCAGCTATTTTGAGATATTCTCTTTGCATGTACAAAAAATAATCATATCTCTCAAAGTTTTGGTCTTACTGAGACGAAAATATGTTTATTCAGAGGGCAACAATATTGTCTATTGTTTAAATTAAGAAATGCTGAGCTATTTTCGTAACTTTAGAAAACAAAATTAAAGTCCAAAAAAATATGCAAATCAACAAAAATTTGTAAACATTTTTGTGAAAAAAAAATGATTTTTTTTAAATCAATTAATTTGAGTACTAGAATGTTTGTATAAGTACATAGAATATTGCTAGTCCGTGACTGGATACATTGTATATTCTGTCTGCTATCAAATGGACTACTGCCACTGTTCCTGAAAGAAAAGTTTAAACAATCTTGGCCACACCTAGGAATCGACCTAGTACACCATCTTTAGCAGTAGCACTTCCAACCACAAAAATAATTAGGCAAAGGAAAGCATTATCTTAACTCTTTCGCTGCCCAGAACTCAGCGTATGAGTCCAAAATATATGGAATAATTTGGATTGGGCAGCGAAAAGGTTAATATATTTAAAATCACATGTTAGTGCAAGCTAATCTCCAACTTCTATGAAATTTTGTAAATATGTATGGTTGGTTCCAGCTTGAATGAAAGATCAGGAACTACTACTGAAATATTTCTATGTAGGGTTCAGAATCAGGCCCCTTCCAGCCAGTTAATTAATAGGAAAAAATTCTATGCAGTATAAATATAAAATTTATTTACCTTGCCCAGTGGAGGGTGGACATCAAAGAAGAATGTTCGATTTATGTACCAACTAGCCATTTTACCAAAATGAGTTTCATCCCAACTGAAAAAAGAATTGTTTGTTTCCTAATTATTTTTAATCTGTCTGTTTAGCCTTAACCACTGCCTTTCTGCACTCCACAAGTCAGAAAATGGGGTAAAAAAAAGTAGTCAATTATTAGTTAAACAAAAAAATATGTTTTATGAAACAAGAATTATAATTATAAAATGGGAAGACTTCCTTGCTTATGAAATTTATGTTTTTTTTATCTTGTATGTCTTTTATTTTAGGTTTAGCAATATGTATTCAGCGAAACTTAATAATTTTAAAAAGATTATTTACCAAACATGATCAGGTTCCAAAACTTTATAAAATCTGGTTACAAATGTGGCACCACACAGTATGCCGAATGCGATACACCATCTACAAAAAATAATTATTTAAATATTTATATTTGTACTGTAAAAGTGTATAAAACAAAAACGTAGTGCGTCAAATTTTAGAAAGTACATTTTGTTACTCGGTACTGTTGTTATACTGGTTTTCTTCTTTTCAGACATAGTTGCAGTAACGATTATTGGATTACTATGATCAAGCTAATTGGAATTTTTCATTTTCATTTATAATAGTTATTACAAAAAGCTGCGAAACCTAACGGTATCACAACAAGGCAGGTAAATGTCATGAACATTTGACGGGCGGGTTAATGACATTGACAGAAAAAGAAAGGTTGCGGGGACCGTTTTTTGGTGTTGCTAAAGTGTCTTGGTTTGGCTGCGGGCGCTGCGGCATGCACGGTGGGCTGAAAATCGGCTTTCATAGACTTAGGGATTTCAATTTGCAAGTGCTTGTTTTTATGCCGGATATCGCTTCTATTAGTCATTATTATGTACAAAAATGACACCCGAGTTAATTCTGCTCAAAACCGAAGGAAATATAATTTTTTTACGAAAAATTTGTATGAAGCTAGTATGAAAAATCGAATTATCTCCTAAACGGCATGTTTAACCGTAATATCCTTAGAGATGGTCATAGTGCTAATTATTTATGATTTTTTGGTTGACGATTGGACAAAAATTTTAATGCCGTTTTTTTTTTAAAAATCGTCAAAATATTTTTATTTGTTTTTACGTATGAAACGATTCCTTTTGGTGTTTATGTTGAAGAACACGGACTTTTAACTACACATAACATAAAATAGCATCACTCCTATATTTCCGAAGGAGTTGGCAGAGGTTTATAGTACACCCACACGTAGCCAACTATGTTTGAGCTAGATATTTATCAACACAAAATGAGTTTTAAAACTTTTCATACAACCAAATTACCAATTGTCTTCTAATGAGTCCAAAAAGAAGTGATTAAGTAACTACACTGATTAGGTCTTCTAATGAGTCTTAATAGGTGATTTAATGATTTTCAATATCTCACGACAATGGATTATATTTAACATTTCCTGATAAGTAAGCTAATTTGTTAATTAGCAGTGCTATGAGTTCTAAGAATAGTTAGTGACAATTATAGATTTTCATTAGCTAATGAGGAGATAACTAATGAGGGTAGTTACCTAATTATTGTCGTTTTGCAATAAAAGGGCTAAAGTTTTGTTTTATAATTTAATTTGTTCACAACTGTGTAACTGCTAACACTAAATCTGCGACTATAAAATCTTAAAATGGAAAGTTTAATGACCAATTTAGACTTGTTTGTTCTTCTACGAAGTGAGAGTACTTCATTTGATCATGAAGTATTGTTTAGTGCAGTTGTATCCCGCATAGGCGATTGCCTGTCTGACGAAGATTATGTTGTTCTCAAAGAATTTTGTCGGAGATTTACGCGAGCCGCTTTACAAAGGTGGGAGAAATCCAACCGATTCCTTGATAATTTCAGGAGAAAGTACGAGAATTGGTTGGGAGCAAATATTGATTGGCCGAGTTTTGTGCAAACTTTAGTTAATCAAGAACCAAGTGTTGATGAGATACCAAGAGCGCCCTCAGTCTCTCCAGAACCGTCGACATCAACGTCCATTGGAACAATGACGAAAAGATCCCGTAAACCATTCGAAGACCTGGGAAGTAAACAAAAAAAGAGAAGATCTGATGAACACACAGGCGAAGGTTCCAGTGAATTGGCATATGCAGCTGCAGCACGTTTAAAAGAAGAAGGGCATGGAGATATCGCCTCTGTCATCGAAAACATGATGAAAAATCCTGAAGCAGCCGCTAAATTAAATGAAACGCTTAAGAAACCAGCGAAAACAATCATATTTACGCCAGAAAAGGCGCTTGGATTGCTTCTTTCGCTAAAACTCTCAAAGTGGCAATATATTACGTTGCGTGAGGCTGCCATTCGAGAAGGTGCTAAAGATATTTATCCATCTTACTATAAAGTGCAACAAACTAAGCTTGATTGCTACCCTCCGAAGCAATCAGTGACAGTTACTGATTCATCGGCTAGGATTACACTTCAAGCTTTACTTGATATCACGGTTACAAGAATCCTTCAAAGCCTTTCTAACGAAGAGCATAACAAGCAGTTGAAGCTGATAACCAAGTGGGGATTTGACGGTGCTTCTAACCAAAGCCGATACAAGCAGAAAATTGAGGGTGAGGAAGATGATTCAAGCATTTTCATGACCTCCTTGGTGCCACTAAAACTGACAGATGGAGACAACATTTTATGGACGAACCCAAAACCATGCTCAGTTTTGTATTGTCGTCCAGTTCAGTTTACTTTTGTAAAGGAGAGTGAAGCAGTTGTCCTTGGGCTGAAAAAACAAATGGATGAAGAAATTGAGGCCCTTATCCCCACAGAGTGCAATAATAATAATAGGGTGACTCATCAACTAATGATGACGATGATCGACGCTAAAGTCTGTACTTACCTTTCTGAAGCTAGATCAAATGCATCGTGCTACCTGTGCTTAGCAAAGCCTACAGAAATGAACCGCTTAGATGCTGTAACATCAAAAATTGTGTGTTCGGACCTGTATGAGTTTGGCTTGTCATCCCTACACGCCCGTATAAATTGTATGGAATGTCTGTTACACATTGCATACAGACTGGACTTCAAACGGTGGGCAGCGAGAAGTGATGAGCACAAAGAAATGCTACAGACAAGAAAGAAAATAATTCAAAATAAATTCAAAGATGAGCTCAATCTGTTGATTGATATAGTAAAACAAGGCTCGGGAACCACCAATGACGGGAATACTGCAAGAAAATTCTTTGAGTTTCCTAATAAAACCGCAGCTATAACCGGTTTGGATGAAGACCTCATCAAAAGATTTGCTGTAATTTTACAAGCAATTACATCTGGAGAGCAGATCGATATAATAAAATTTAGAGATTATGCTCGCAAAACAGCAGAAAAGTACGTATTACTATACGACTGGTACTACATGTCGTCAACCGTTCATAAGTTACTAATCCATGGCGCTGACATAATCGAGAAAAATAATATTGTGCCGATTGGGACTCTCTCGGAAGAAGCCTCAGAGTCTCGAAACAAAGATTTTAGGAGGTTTCGAGAACATCATTCGCGGAAAAGAAGCAGGCAGGATTCCAATCAAGACATTTTAAATATGCTTGTTGTTTCTTCGGACCCTTTGCTAAGTGCACAAAGGCCTAAGTTAGATGCCAAGAAAAAGCAGAGCTTTTTTGCTGAAACTCTCGACTTAATTCAATTTCAGGAAACTGAGTTCGAATTTTTGGATATATCCAATCTGGATGCTGACTCAGAATTGGAGTCTGACAACGAGAGTGATAAGGAAAATTTGTAAAAAAGATATATATGTACATATTTGTAAATTTGTATTTGAGTGTGTTTGGGTTTTTTTGTAATATTTAATGATATGTTTTATTTTTTTTATTTATTTTACTTTATTTTACGAATGCTTAGTATGAATTCCTTAAATTAACTTATTTTGTATAAAATATAACTTCATATGTTACTTCAATATAAATCTTTTTTTATTTAAATTAAAATAAATGTGTCAAAAACAGCAATTTTTTTATTTTATTTTTCTTGTTTCGTGTGTTCTTAATATTTGGGTTAATAACATATCGAACTTTTTAACTTAGACACTAAAAGGGATCGTTTTACATGTAAAAATAAATAAAAATATTTTGACGATTTTTAAAAAAAAAACGTCATTAAATTTTTCATCCAATCGCCAACCAAAAAATCATAAATAATTAGCACTATGACCATCTCCAAGGATATTACGGTTAAACATGCCGTTTAGGAGATAATTCGATTTTTCATACTAGCTTCATACAAATTTTTCGTAAAAAAATTATATTTCCTTCGTTTTTGGGTAGAATTAACTCGGGTGTCATTTTTGTACATAGTAATGACTAATAGAAGCGATATCCGGCATAAAAACAAGCACTTACAAATTGAAATCCCTAAGTCTATGAAAGCCGATTTTCAGCCCACCGTGCGGCACCTCTCAGTCATGCGTCGTTGTCGTTCCTCTAAGAATTTTAATCCTAAATAAAATATTAAATACCAATCGTAAAAGAAAACTTTTTAAAGGGCACTACTTTCATAAGAAATTAACATTCATAAAAAAATAACATAACCATACCGTTAGACACCGTTGGTTTTGTGGCCACAAACGCCGAACAGGAGGTCGTGGTACGATTCCTTTGGTAAAGTGATATAAGGTTTCACCATAACAGATTTCATAGTAGCTAGCGATGTGCATATTTTGGGCATATTTCGCTTTTTAGTGCATATTTCGCTCTTTTTTAATACATATTCTAGCACTCTGATAGTGCACATAATTCGATGTCTAGTTATAATTCTAGGAAGTAAACGATAAAACGATAGGAACTGTTGTTTCACAATTATTATGCATAAGATCATTCAAAGCAAACGCAGTTGGCTAATGATATAAAAATGTCTAACCATAAAACCAAACATTATCGCGTTGTTTATCAGCAAACTTGAATACTTGAAAAATTGTTTAGACATAGGAGGCTTCATTGGAATGTAGGGAAAATGGAACGGAATGCCTTAGCTGCCTAGAAATGGGTAGAGATGTTCTTAATTTTGAATTACCTAACTACTAGGTGGGAGTGAGCTAGCTGTTATTTAACTCACGAAAACAAAATATGGGTTGTGGTGTCATCTTCTAAGAGGGCAAAATGTTTTTTCATTATTGCTAGATGCGACTAAATGTGCACAAAATGTATGTTCTTGACATTTTTTTCCTACAGATAATAATGTCGAGTATAATTATGTAGTGTAATACTTGTAGCGACTTCAAGATGCAAGTGGCAAAAAGTACTACAGCGCCATCTATCCAGCCACTGAAGAACTAACGGCAAGATTCCTACATCGCGCAAGCAAAGTTGTACGCGAAGTTAGCATATGTACGGGCACCCGACAAACAACCGTCGAGCAGTGGCCCACCAGACACGACACCCGTCTGGTCGGAGGATCCTCCCTTTTCCATAGAGGATGGAGAACTTTACACCCTGTTCTTCATTTCTCTAAATACTAAAGATCAAATCATTTATTTTCAAAGAATGTATGATTTTTACAACATAGCTGGGACAGAATTTAAATGGAGTAGAAGTGACATATTGCCTTAGTTTTGGCATGCAAATAAACAAGCAGGTAAAAAATAAATTGAATATGTAACATTGTTTTATGTATTTTTTAATAAAATAAAAATGGATAGGTATACAAATAAAGGTGTATAAATAAAATTAAATATTCGACATATTGGCAAACGACGTTGGTGACACATGGAATGTGAGCTCGGCTATCATTGCGCTGGTTACGGCCAATGGCCTGATAGCCAAGAGCGTCGACGTCAATCTGTCGAAGCTCTCCTTTGGCGGTTGGATTAAGGGCCTGATTCAAAAAGCAGTAATCCTCGATACGGCCCGCATTGTGTAGAGTGTGTACAATTTAATTTTATAACTTTCTTGAAAGCAACAGTCTGCGTAATTCAAAAAGCGGGAGCTGCCGTATTAATAATGCCAAAAAATCTAAGAAGACTTGAATTTGGTGGGCTTTTTTCGCACTTTCAGATTACACGTACCAATCCACCAATCTGTATAGTCCTCATGTAAGTTGACCAAGATTATGCACCCATATTCTAAGTTGTAACCTCGAAAGCTACTCGACCCACAACTCCATCGAGGAGACCTCAACGCGTAAGTAAATAAAGCAAGCAAGTCGGACTCACGCACGAAATGTTCCGTTCCATTATCTATGAAACACAACAGCACAAAAAAACATGTATATTGTATGGGAGCCCCTTTAAAAAAATATTTTAAACCGTTTTTTGTATTTATTGTTATAGCGGCAACAGAAAAATATCATTTATTTCAACTGTCTAACTATCACGGTTAATGAGATACAGCGTGATGATAGATGGACTTAGGGATAGATAGACGAACAGTGGATTCTTAGTAATAGGATCCCGTTTTACCCTTTGGGTACGAAACCCTAAAAACGACACAAACATAAAATAAATAATAAAATAAATATAATATGCAGGAATAGGTTGGTATTAACGGTTTTCGAATGCGAAGAGTATTTTTTGAGAAACTCGTTTATGGTATAAACATTTTCTATAATTAACCACTTCTACTAAGGTCAAACAAAATTTACGAAATGGCAGATCAACAAAATTGATTAGGCTGCGAGTTAAAGATTAATGGTGCCATACACGCGTAGCTGTGTCTAAACACTTCTATTTCTGAGTGTCTCAAAAGAGACTCAAAATCGGTGACCATAGTCATCAGAGTGGGAAAATTAGGAGGTCCCTCAAATGAGTGAAATTTCACAAATATGTCATTACTAGCTTTTGCCCGCGGCTTCGCTCGCGTTAAATTCGGGGTAATACAGTTTCCCTTGCGTCTGATTAATTTGGAATAGCAACGCCAAGTTTTCCCTTTTCTTCCCTCTTTTTCCCTCACATCCCACTTTAAAAAAAAAGCCTATGCCCGTCTCCTTGTTCCCAACTATATCTGTACCAAAATTCATCAAAATCGGTGTAGCCATTAAAGCGTGAAGAGGTAACAAACAAACTCACTTTCGCTTTTATAATATTATATATATAATATAGTAAGGATTTGGAGGAATATTCCGTGTGTTTATTTGTTGTATTGGCTAAGCTTATTTTCTACTTGACGTGCCAGTATTTGTCAAATGAATGTAGAACATAAATAAATGAACCCTTATCAATTTATAAGCTTTGTTGTATGTATTAGTCAATAACTTGCATTTGAATATTGAACCAGCTCCATCCAACTGAGCTGAACTCTTGCGTACACCTTTAATTCTAGTGACAATACCTACATTTTTATGATACATAATGACTTGATGTTGATTCTCAAGCCAAGATCGCTTCCTTACGAAAGAACTATTCAATGGTTTTTATTAGAGGTATGTATGAAGAACAGGGTGTAAAGTTCTCCATCCTCTATGGAAAAGGGAGGATCCTTCGACCAGACGGGTGTCGTGTCTGGTGGGCCACTACCCGACAGTTGCTTGTCGGGTGCTCGTATATGCTAACTTCGCGTACAACTTTGCTTGCGCGATGTAGGAATCTTGCCGTTAGTTATTCAGTGGCTGTATAGATGGCGCTGTAGTCGTTTTTGCCTCTTCATATTTGTGTCGCTACAGGTTAATAGAACGGACACGAAACTTTGTATACGTTTTAAATGTTGATAGATTGTCTTAATTTTACTCGTTTTCCATTTTAACAAAAGGACGATTTTGTTTAAAAAACAACTTTAATTTCTTCTGCTCGTTTCTCGTACTGTTCGTTGTTGTATGTATGTAATACCTACTAAGTATTTTGTTTACTTGCTCACAATGGCTGGAACCACTAAAATAATGTTTACTACAATTCTTGATTGTCAATTGACTGATACGGTGGAAATTCCCGTATACGATCTGAAAATACGTAATATCAATTAAACGTGCCCAAAAAAAATATATTTGACTTGGAAGTTTCCTAATGCCTAAAATCGTTAAGCAGCCAACACTTGGATTACGTCTTTTACCACCAATATCTTGAACAAATCAAGAGCATTTTTTTCATTTCGTAAATAACGTCGCGTTATCATGTTATTGTAAGGATTCTCTAAAAGAAGAAACTCTTAAAAAGACATTTTAAAAAACTGATAAAAAATGCGTGTTTTGATTAAACACACATTGTCGTTGACCTCGTGCAAGGCACGCCACAATAGTAGCGGTAAGTCCCCTCTTTGAAGAGTGGCTGGAGAGGTGCCATCGCGGGCCATCGCCATGGCGTCTACACCAGCCGCCTGACACAGGTCCTCACCGGACACGGAAGTTTCAGGACGTTACTACACATAAACGGGCGGAAGGAAACGCCCGGGTGTCACCATTGCGACGATCGCGCGGTTACCTCCTTCTGCGAAGCAGTCATGCTAGCGAAAGAAGTGGCCGGGCGTTTGAGAGATAGAACCACAAACCAACCCAGCCGCCGCGGGAGACGTCCCGGGCGTCGGGCGCCGCGAGACGACTCCCGGTCACCGTCGATGCGAAACTGTGGACGGTGAGCAATGGGTAGCTCACCGTCCGTCTGTCCATTGACGACAGGCCGTGTCGACGGTGCGTTAGTGTTCCACGCGCGCCTCAAATAGATGTCAGCAAAGCAAAGGGGCCGGCCAGGGCCACCGCCTGCCGGGGTTGCGGGTTGTTCGAAAGAGATACCACGGCCCCGGAACATAAAGGGCAATAGAAGGAACATGGGTGGCTTTTAGTCAGTACAAGTCTGACACTCCCTCCCCACTCCCTCCCGCTCCGCCCAGAGTGGGGGATTTTATTTAATGATTTCCCATCCGCAAAAAAACAAAAGATAGATCGCGATGTACCCTGTTTGACAGTTAGTTCCTCAAGTCACACACCTCTCGACTGAGGAATCTGTTTGAAATGAGGGGTCCTACTATAATATTATAAATGTGTATGTTTGTGAGGATGGATGGATGGAAGTAAGGATGTTTATTACTCTTTCACGTCAAAACGGCTGAACGGATCTTTATGCAATTTGGCACAGAGGTGGGTTATAGTTTGGAATAACACATGTATTTTAAATGCGGGCGTCAGCTAGTGAAATATAAATATGACAACAGATAATGAGATTGAGTCTAATCGAGGAACTCATCAGGTAACGACAATACGTAACAGCATTCTCATCTATGTAGTTTCAAAATAAAACTTCGAGCAAAATAAACATGATTTATCATTTTAACACAGATGGACAGATTAAAATGTATTGTATTTATCATGCAATCGAAATATCGAAACTGGTGTGGTGTGATTTTCCATGAGTGAAAACTATTTGAAACCACATTAACTCACATTACAATTTTGAAATGCCCATCACTATGGTCAACATGACGCGAACGTTGTAATCGTGAATAATGTCAACAAATAAAACTTTGTTCGTCTTCGCTGATTCGTGTCGCTGTAGTAAACAAATAAATGCTACTTTATAATTCACGTTGCCTTCAATTCTCATTTATTGTTCACACTTTGTGCACGACTATGAGGGAGCACTGAAGATTGCATCATGATTAAAATTAAATTGTTTTTAGTTGTTCAGTTAATATTTTCTTTGGGTTTGTGCGAAATAAATAATGGTCAGAAAGAAAAGTTGTTGAATGGCTTCTTAAAGTATTATAATAGTTTACCTAATCATGTTTACCAGAGTGAAGAAGGATCTTTGCAAAGTACGCAGCAAGTGGTGAGTAAATACGTTTTTTTTAATCTTAAAATAGTTTTCATCTTTTTTTTTATGTGTGAAGTGGGTTATCTATACCAGAGACCTTGTTATCTTAAATTTTTATAAATATGAACCGTATTTTCTTCAACACGTCTCAACTTATTTGAATAATAATTAAAGGGTTACAAGTTGTTCCTGGACACAAGCATATAATTTAATGTATTTTTGTGTGGCTTTGGGATTAAGTTCTCCCAAAAAAAAGAAAATGTTATTAGTGAATTTCTTACATAATTTAGTTCTAATTTAAAAAAAGATTGTATTTACTATGTAATTGTAATAGCAGCTTAAAACACAATAACAAGAAATCTGATTCATATGCAGTCTTTAGAAAAAAAATATGGTCTAATACTCATAAAATTTTAAACTAAGGTTTTTTTTGCAATTTGCAGGTCAGTGTCAGGTTAAATTAAGTTGATTAAAATATTAATTATGACCATAACAAATATGGCTTACCAGACTTTTAATAATTAAACCATCAATACAACCCTGTATATTCATCATATTCCAATAAATTAACATTTCATGAAAACTCACATTATTTTACCCCAATGAGTTTTAGAACAAGAGAACGAAGAGCGTTGTTTTGATGATTTAAATGATTATAATTAAGCAAACCCATAATTTAATGGTTGCAATTCATATTTTAATAAACACTACTTAACACCAACCTGCAAAATATATATATCCAATAAACATCTAAAAAACTTGGGCTATGCTGGTTTTTTAACCATATTATTTTTTTTCAGGATGACACCACCTATCAAATAGAAGCAAACCTTAGGGTCGCAGAAATTAGCAACAATGAAGAAAAGAAGCAATTAAAATGCATAGCATCCTTAAAGGATTCAGAAAATGAGGTCACAGTCATAAGCAGTCACTGTGAAGATGCTGTGGAGCAAAATCAAAGATCCAATGGAAACCTGGAAACAACACTGGAAGCCCAAGTTGAGGTTTCGGAACCCACAGTTGAACGGAAACCTGTGCAACTTGTCAATGAAGTGGAATCTGACACAGCTGTGAGTATTACAAGAACCTTGAATTCTTGTTAAGTTGTTTGCCCAGGTGTATTTCCAGTTTATGTAAGTATACCATAATTTAGGCTAGAACAAAAATAACAAGCATTTGAAGATGCCCCAATTCACACCTTAGGACTGGGACTGTGGTAGAAATTCATGGCCCAATTTCACAGGAGTACAGTTTCTATTTGTCTGAGTACAAAAGTGATGTGATGTGTGACCCACTTGCCCTTATATGCCATTAGTTTACCCAGTCGAAAAAAAAATAACATTGCAGTTGTTTGTGAAGTATAGTGTTTGCCACATTGTAATCCCATAAATTCGGTTGTTAAGGGTTGCTATAAATACAAATACATTAGGGTATTGTGGAAGCCTAACACCTGAAATAACAACAATTTTGTGAAGTAATTTCGAAAATAATTTGCCTGAGATTATTTAAATTTCCCTTTGCTTGCCAGTTAGATATGTTTTATAATAATATGCAAGCAATTACAGGTCAATATAAAGTGAAGATAACCCTTTATCATGTCAGTGTACGCTAAGTAATAATGATGTGACCTAGAAACGTGTCACATAAATATGTCAAGGATACACACATGAAACAATCAAAAAAATCATTCTACATATTTACACCCGTTTTCACTAATAGGCGACTACTAAATAAATAATAAATGTGTAAGGTGTTCATTAGTTTTAGTGACATTGGCCGTTTAGTCTTTCTCAGATCTGAAAAACTGAATATTTACTTATCTATAAAATGATTCTACTTTTTCTAAATTAACATAAAAAGTGTGACAAAAAATCTGTCAACACAAAATATTTCTGACGCATTTGAGTAAGTTTACATGATAAGAGATTAATTGTTCATATCTCTATTCATTTTTCTTGCATATTATTTACATATTTAATTACAAAATTACGTGAAAAAAAGTAGTAAAAAATAGCCAATCACCATCGGGAACATGGCCTATCCCAGGAGCATTGAACTCCGGTTTGTGGGATCTTCTGGTGGTCAGGGCTCTTTGGAGGAACTTTCTTTCTCATTGTTGAATAATAATAAATAATAATAATATCTTGGGACAGCTCACACACGGCTATCTGATCCCAAGCTAAGCAGAGCTAGTGTTATGGTAACCAGACAACTGATATACATACCTACTTATATAATTTATAAATACATACATATAATAGATAAATCACACCCAGACACAGAACAAACAATCATGCTCATCACACAAAGTTTGTCCTGGGTGGGAATCGAACCCACGACCTCCGGCTCAGCAGTCAGTAACCACTAGACTAACAGGCCCGTGAATGATTAATTAATACAAGTTTCACATAACTTAAATTTAGCAACTAATACCATCTTCCTGCCCATTTTCATCCCTTCTCATTACATGTCCATAGCAAGACAAACGGTTCCCTTTAAATGTTTCTGTAACAGGCGCAACTTTCAAAATTCCTCTAATAAACTCATTCCTTATTTTATCCATTCTTGCTAATCCCACACATCACACATCTATCTCAACATTTTCATCTCTGTATGCAATCGTCTTTATCCATCTTCTTTACAGCCCAGCATTCTGACCAATACAGTACGGCTGGTCTAATTACGTACTTGTACATAATCACCTTTAATTTGAAGAGGATCCGTTGGTTGCAAGTTGATCGGGTGTGCTACCAGCACTTATCGGAACCGGCTTACGCGGGTAATGTGTTCAGGTAATAGGCGCCGAGATGTCAATGTCAAGCACAAAACCGATAAGCGCCGAAGGTCTCTCACAAGCTTCGACAAGCGCAGGTCGGCGCTGGCACCGTCATTTGTTGATTTTCGAAACGTTTTCTTTCTCTAGAATGTATAGTTTGTTTTCGCATTTTCAAATATATCCTACTAATATTATAAATGCGAATGCTTGTGAGGATTAATGGATGGATGTATGGATGTTTGTTACTCTTTCACGTCCAAACGGCTGAACGGATCTTGATAAGATTTGGCACAGATTATAGTCTGGAATAACACACAGGATACTTTTTTTTCGACAATCACGCGGGCGAAGCAGCGAGCGCCAGCTAGTATTTTCTAATAAAACCAAATCAGCGTCCGATGAGTCCAACATTTAGCTTGCTACTCAGAAAATAGCTCTTGCTTCAACCCGCTTGCTTTATGAAGCTGATACAGGTAGCGCCGATAAGCGCTGGTAGATCGGCGCAGGCTGCCTGCTTGGGAATCTCCGTTGTCGCGGCAGATAGCCGCCCAACGGATAGACGTCCGGTGCGATCTCATGGTGGCATGGAGAAAGCGACTGTTGCAACCCCGTGCAGGGCACGCCACAATAGTGGCGGTAAGCCCACTCTTTGAGGAGTGACTGGAGAGGCGTCATGGCGTCCTCACCTACCGCCTGATTCAGGTCCTCACCGGACACGGAAGTTTCGGGAGCTTCCTGCACATAATCGGGCGGGAGGAAACGCCCGGGTGTCACCATTGTGACGATCGCCCGTAGGACACGGTGGAGCACACAGTGGCGGAGCACCGCCATGCCCTCGTAGAGGCGATCTCTCGCGTCCGGCCCTGGTTCGGTCCATGGTCCGGAGCGAGAGGGAATGGGAAGCGGTCACCTCTTTTTGCGAAGCAGTCATGCTAGCGAAGGAGGTGGCCGGGCGTTTGAGGGAGAGGACCTCAAACCAACCCAGCCGCCGCGGGAGATGCCCCGGACGTCGGGCGCCGCGAGACGACTCCCGGCCACCGTAGACGCGGGCCTGTAGACGGTGACCAATAGGTAGCTCACCGTCCGTCCGTCTATTGACGACAGGCCGTGTCGACGGCGCGTTAGTGTTTCACGCGCACCTCAAAGAGATGTCAGCAAAGCAGAGGGGCCTGCCAGGGCCTCCGCCTGCTGGGGTTGCGGGTTGTTCGAAAGAGATACTGCGGCCCCGGAACGAAGGGCAATAGAAGGAACATGGGTGGGTTTTAGTCAGTACAAGTCTGACACTCCCCCCCGCTCCGCCCAGAGCGGGGGAAGTTATTTGATGATTTCCCACCCCAAAAAAAGGCTGCCTGCTTTCTTTCTGTTTACGACTTAATGCTAACGGGAAAATATCATGAAAAATTGTGTGGACAGCGGGAATTACTAGAAAAACACTGTCCATGCTGATGATGATATAATTTCGGGGTGGACATCGGGATGCATCGTTTTTAGTCGTGGTATCTTACACTAATCCTTGTCAAGTGTCAATTTAAAATTTTAAATAGAAGTTAAATCATCCCCATAGACGAAGAATATCTAAATAATGTAAATTAACTGGGACCACCGCGTGGTTTTCCTCTAAAGAATTCTTAAATCGAACAAGTAATAACAGAGATATAGGCGTAAGTTCATTCACCAAAAAAGAAGAACGAAATAGGTAAACATTTTTTAGAAGTCGGTCAAAATTCTTATAATCAATCAACGGTGATAAACCGTGACCGAACAGAGGCAGAAACATGTGCTCATAACATAACAAATAATAAACATGGCGTTGCTTAAAAGTTATTTTCAATCATAAAAAAAAAACATTACACAGTTCATTAGTATAATAATGGAAGTGTGTCTTGATTTAATAAATGATTATTCATATTCATTATTCGTAACTAAATAATAACAGCCCCTCGGATCGCTCTTTAGGTTAAAGTATATTCTATTCTTGTCTAGGTTGGCCCGTGGTAGGCAACCCATAACATACTGAGTTACCGCCGTGCTTCTTAAAGCCCGTTGAGCCTCTGGAGCTGTCATTTGTAGATTTTTGACAGTCGTTAAAGGTAATCGGTGGGCCGAAAGCTTGCCAAGGTATATCGGCAGTTGCTCCATGTAAAATACAGGTACTTACCTGCAACCGGTTAGACTGGAAGCCAATATAGTTGGGAAAAAGCCAGGGCGATAACGTCAAGACATAATGATTTGAGACAGATGTTGAGTTGGGCAAGCAAGAATGATGTGGCTGCTAGTTAACATTCTAACACAAACAGACGGGCCCTGTTCACGACCTTCGTCGATGCGATTTGCGTCAAGCGTCATGCGCGCGACATTCAAAAAATTCAAAATTGTTTATTTCGATATTACACGTTATGCAATGCTATCTAGTTGGTGGCGTCCCCTTTTAAGCATATAGATGCTTGTACCAGAGGGCGCCGCTCTTTTATATCATACAAGTGTAATAAGATACAAAGAAGTAAACAAGTAGTTAAACAATTAAAAGACTAATTCTAGTTCTAAACTAAGTCTGTCGGCGTGTGTTTGTGTGTGTGTGTGTGCGCGCGCGTGTGTGTGTGCGCGTGTGTGTGGGTGTGTGTGCATGTGTGTGTTTTGGAGTGTGTGTGTGCATGTGTGTGTTTTGGAGTGTGTGTGCAAGGTTGATTTATACGGAAAGCGGTTTGTGTAAATAGAAACAGTTTAATTTATATATGACAGCAGGCTCTCTGTTTCATCATAATGTAACTTGTTTACCCAGTTAACCAGCAACGATTTGCATTCTTTAAACGGTTTTGTGTAAATATCTATTACTTTATTTATTTTATTGTATAGGAAAGACGAGAATATTAGCGAATTCTGTTTTTACGAGTGTGGTGCAAGCAACATTGTGTTTTCTTCTTCTAGCTAGGATATTAGGATCGAATGGTAGGGTTTTATGTTTTTTTAGTACTACGTGTATTGTATATAATTTTCGGACTGATAATAGGTTACTAATTTTGTATAATTCACTAGTGGAGCAGGTCCTTTTTTTAAAGTACATTACTTTTATTAGTGTCCGTTGTGCTCTTTCTACATCAAGAAAACGTGTTTTACGAGCGCCTCCCCAAATAGGAATACAATATATGATTACTGATTGAACTATCGTGATATATATTTCATTTAGGAGGTTTTTTGATTTGCCACTCTTTGGGATTACGTGTCGTAATGTTTTAAAAATCCAAATAAACTTTCGTATTCGTGCCGTAATTTGTTCAATTTGAGGATACCAGGATAGGCTTTGGTCCAATATTATGCCCAGGTACTTGACGTGGTTGACTTTACTTATGATTGGACATTGGACAATTACAGTTGTGATCTGTCACACTCCTACATTCACGTATTTTAATGTTGAAATTATGTCCCGGTTGTACATTTTTATATATTGAGTAGCAGATGTAATTAGTTTTGCTCGTGTTTAACGTAAGAAGATTGGTCTTTAGCCATGTGGCTACTTGTATCATACCATTTTCTGTGTTGATTTTGGCTTCAGCCCAGGTTGAGCCAGTGAAGACAATTGCGGTGTCGTCAGCGTACGAGAAAATTTTTGCTTTGTGGATTGACATATTACATAAGTCGTTAAGGTAAATGAGGAATAGGGTAGGTCCCAAAACGCTTCCTTGGGGAACACCGCATGTTACATCGACTTCCCCGCTGACACAATTCTCTAGCTTAACCTTCTGTTTTCTGTTTGTCAGATAATAGGTAAATATGGCTAGTTGTGTTTCTCTAATACCAATTTTTTCTAATTTTTGGATGAGGATGGGAATAGATACCGTGTCGAAGGCCTTTTTTAGGTCTATAAAGACGGATAAGCACCTAGTTCCTGTGTCAAGTTCTTTAGTAAGTAATGAAGTTAAAGATGTGATAGCGGCTTCCGTAGAGATACCGCGTCTAAAGCCGAATTGGGATGAGGATAAAATGTTGTTGGTTTGAAGGTAACTTAATAATCTGTTATTTAAGAGTTTTTCTAATATTTTTGCTATTACCGGAATAACAGAAATTGGTTTATAATTGTTAATATCACCCTCCCGTCCACCCTTGTATATAGGGGTTATAATTGATTCGCACAAGGCTATCATTGTGAACGAATTTTTGACCAAACACTCAACAAATACCATCCAGCAACCACCATATTCACCAGAAATGGCTCCTGCTGACTTTTTTCTTTTTCCTAAACTCAAATTACCACTTCGTGGCACCCGTTTTCAATCGATAGATAAAGGAGAATTCGCGGCGAGAACTGAACTCAATTCCGGAAGCAGCGTTTAAAAAATGTTTTGATGAATGGATTATTCGTTGGCGCAAGTGTATCGTTTCTAAAGGAGCATACTTTGAAGGTGATAAAATAAATTTGGATGAATAACAGACATTTTGTGTATTATTGATCTTTTCCCGGTACTTTCTTGACAGAGTAGTACATCACACTAATGCTTTCCTTTTTGTATTTTTCATTTGTTTTTAATTGCATACAGCATCTCCTTGCTTCAAAGCTTGCTGACCCTATATTTTTTTTTTGAAAATATACCTACGTTTTTCAAATGGTACGTAGTACCTTATACATTTTTATTTATTGATTTCTCACATGTTTTCATCTCACAAGTGGCATATTCTTCAACTTCTTATATTTCGTGTCTTTATCAAGACGGGTGTCGCATAAACCTAATTTTCACAAGTTTCACCCCTGACCTCGCTCGTGTTGTGTTCAGAAAGTATTCCACGAGAACATTTTAAGTAGTGTCCGACCGAAACCGAAACGGAAAACGAATTTCGCCAACGGCCTCTGTTTCGGCCGAAACCGAAACCGAAACAAACTTATAAGGATCACTTTTATCAGTCATATTGAATATGTTTTTGATGTTTACTCTCTTATGTTATAATGACATGAAACGAGATAAAACTTACCAAATTCAAAATAAATCACTCGAAAACTCGCCACCACAATAAAACAAAACGAACAGCAAACAAACAAGCGAATCACGACATGGGCTCTGATGGGATTCATTCATTCATTCAACGCGCCGAACATGACCGATCACAGCGCGAAAACTCCCGAATGCAAGCTCGCTTTCGGTCGTAGTTTCGGCCGTTCTAGGCCGAAACCGAAACTAGAACCTAGAAACTAGATTTTTTAGCCGAAACTGGCCGAATCCGAACTTTCGGTCGGACAGTAATTTTAAGTAGCCTTGTGAGGTGTGGGGACAATGCAGCTTCCAATTAATGAAAGAATTGTATTTATTACCAGTGACATCAAAAACTCACAATCTTTACCTCTAACTAAAGAAAATAATACGATAAATCCTTTACAGTTCAAGCTGTACGGCTATGGAATGCCCTGCCCGTGTCTCTAAGGAGCGCTCAAACTCTGTTCACTTTTAAAATTCTGGTCAAAAAGCACTACCTCTCTCCTTAAACAAAATATTAAATACCAAAGAAGTATTTACTCTTAATGATTATTATTTTAAATGTATATTATATGTATTTATATTTAAGTATTTGTTTTTTTAAATGTAGCTATTAATTTTGAGAAATGTTACACCACAGACTACCTACAGTACTGTTTGTCCTCCTTTAAATCCATCCAAAGGTTGTCTTGAAAAGATCGCTTTTAGCGATAAGACCGCCCATTGTGTCACCCTATTAATATAAGTTGTTTAATGTTATTTGTATGGTGTACATAATAAAGAATATTCTATCTATCTATCTATAATTAGCGGCGCCCCGTGTTTATAATCGCGTAGACCGGGATGAAAAGAAGCATATATGTTACTCCGGGTTTTATATCTGTGTGCTATTTTTTTTTGTTTTTCGTTCAGTAGTCCATCCAACATTAGTTCGATAATAATAGTGTAGAATAGTCGCATTATTAAATTGTATGTAAATGATTTGTTATAGATAACATCAGGCGAACAGTTTATTGCGATTCCTCGAGACCAACCTATAGCACCGTGCATTGGATGCGCTTCACACGTGAACCCGCAAGCTGCAGGCGTCAGCGACCTGGCGGCCCTCGGAGTGAGGCATCTCGACCTCCACGAACCATCCGTCAAACATAGCTTGGCCAGTGTTATGGATGTAGAAAGACAAGTTCAAGTAAGTAAAATATTGTTAGATAGCTGCATCAGTTATAGTACAGTCACAAGGACTACATTGCTTTGAAATTTCCTTCACAGGTGGTAAACGGTGTCCGATACATTTTAACTTTATCAGTTAATTTCAACAATTGTACTCAAATAGAAGAAGAAAACTGTGCTTCTTTTAAGATCTGCAAAATCACTATTCTAGTGAAACCTTGGGTTAAACTGTCCAATGGTGGAAATTACAGAGCAATCCTAGCAAATAATTGTACAGAAGAATGGCAATTCGGAGATAACGGTGAGGTTTTGCCGGAACTCGCCGGAACGGGTGATCCTGGTGACATTGATGGCGTTATACAAGTTAAACACGATACATACGTCCAATCCCAGCCAAATCAGGAAAGGTCCCTTACAGACGAGGATATAAAGAAAATACAAGAGCAAATAATTACGGTTGCTCAATTCCAAGAAGTCACTGAATCAAATAGACAGTCTTTCACATTATCTCCTGATGTGTCTGATGTAAGCAAACAACATGTTTTCAAAGTCGAATCTGATAAACATAATGAAAATTCTATTCCCGTTACTGAATCAGCAAAAACTGAAAAACAAGCTTTGAAGTTAAATCTAGATAAAAAGAAAGCTATAGATGAAATGTTAGATTTTTTCGACTTTTCTGGTTTTAAACCTAAACCTGTAGTTGAAGAGGTAGTTCCAAGAGTTAGGCGAAGTTACGATTATGATCTACAAGTGCTGTCACTCGCGGAAGATTTTCATGGCATTAAAAATAGTATAGAAAATGCTCGTTTTATGTACGAAATGGCGCAAGCCGTAGTTGACTACATGAATGAAATGGATATGGAAGTTAAAAATAGAGCAGTAAAAAATGTCATTAGAGCTGAAGAGGAAAAGGAAAATCTTCAGCGTTTTGTGTACATACAAGTTCGTGTAACGATACCTTGCGATAAAGTTGAATGTGAACCGAGAGACGTGGATACGCAAATTTGTAATGGTGTTATTGATTGCTCGAACGAAAATAATCCACAAATACTAAGCACTTTCTGTTACAAGGATAATAAAGACAGTGATTATAGGGAAGACATCAGAGAAGTATCTCTAAATGATCCAGTTCTACGAACACTAGCTGAAGAAGCCGTAAATAAAATTGAATCTGAATCAAAGTCTCAATATGCAATGAGAATTAATAAAATAGCGTCTGCAATTACACAGGTAACATCTGGAACATTGACAAAATTTTCAGTTATCGTTGAGAACATGAAATGTAACAAAAGCGTACCTGTGTCATTACGAATAAACTGCACAGTTCTAGAACAATTAGGATCAAAAATTTGTGATGTTATCGTCCACGAGAGACATTGGCTTAAAGAAAAGAAAATATCGTATTCTTGTACAGACAGACCGGCTGACATGAGAATGTCGAAAAGTAAAAAAGTGAGCAAAAATATAACTGTAGACGACCCACAAATTATTCAAATGTTGCAAGAGGCCATACAGTATTTGGAATCGCAGTCTGATAAAACGAACAAACAAAAGATTGTAAACATAAAATCAATTTCGTCCCAAATTATTGCTGGGTTCTTGACTAAAATAGAATTTGTTGTTGGGTACACAGATTGTACAGACGAAAATTCAAGAGCTCAAATAAATAAATGCGAATTGTTGAAAGGTGAACAACTTCGTTCGTGTAAAGCCCAAATATGGGACAGATCATGGATTATGGATGGAAGACAAATTGAAGTTTCATGCGACGAAATTTCGAAAAATAACGAAATTGACAATACGAGGAAAAAAAGGTCAATTGATTCCACTAGGGATCAAGAACAACAAAGTTTAAATAAGGATAATGATCTTGATTTCTTAAAATTAGCCAATGAGTCTTTGTATAGGTTTATGCAGTCCTCATCGAGCAATCAACATTATGAAGTAGTTAAGATTGACAGAGCTGAAGCTCAAGACGCGTCTAGAAAGTTAATAAGAATTGATTTTTCAATCTCACCCACTAACTGTCTAATTCAAAACAACGGTGTGTCACCGTCTGAATGTAACATTGTTAATTCTAAAAACATTTTGCACTGCCGTTCCAAAATATTAGAAAATAATTGGATTAGCAAAAAACAGTATTTTGTTAAATGCAACATAAAATACCAACATCAAAAAAACACAAACATGATGAAAGAACGCAATCCGAGTGACTCGAAATATTATCAGCTAGCTGCAGAGTCATTGACGAAATATCTCCACGATACTGGCAATCCACAACACACAATCGTTCGAGTGGAAAAAGTCACCACACAAATAGTTTCTGGACTTCTAACAAGGATCGACTTTGTAGTATCTCCAACGAACCTAAGCATAAGTAATAGCAAATCTGTGCGTTGTCATTCTGAAATTTTGGAAAAACATTGGATGGGAACAAAGGCTATTAATGTTTCTTGTCAGATGAAACAAGACGTGCAAACAATGGATCACACTATTCAAGTAAATGTGAATGATCCCAAATATATGCAAATGGCGGTGGAATCCTTGCAAAAATACATAAAAAATAAACCTGAATCTAAGCTGGTGCGTGTGGCTTTTGTAGATAAGGTGGAACGGAAAGGAGAACAACTTAAAATCAGATTTATTGCATCTCATGCCGAAGAAGATGACGGTGACAGTTTGTGCTATGCTGAAGTATCCGAGTCTAAAAGAGACATTGAGGTAAAATGCCATTTAATCGGACAACTATTTAGAAAAGCCGAAATCACTGACGATGATCCTAATTACTACAAATATGTACAATTGGCAGATGAATCGCTCCGTAATTATCTTCAAATAATGAACAGTTCATTTTACACCATTGTTACTATAGAAAGTGTAGCTGTGCTGTGGGATGAAGGCATTAAGACTCTTATTAATTTTACCATATCCCCAATAGATACAGATAACAGCGATTTATTACAGGGCAAACAGTGTATTGCTGAAATACTGGAACGACCATGGTTACTAAACAGTAATAAGAAGAATTCAAGTGTTCAATGTAAATTAGACAAGGACATGTATAGGAACAAAAGAGAGGCTCTAAACGACAGAGTTCGTCGTCAACTAGGGAATAAATTAGGTGGCCGTAAGGATCGAAATCCAAACGATCCTCAGTACAAAGCGTTGGCTGATGAATCTCTGCAACAATATACGATTGATCATGGTATCACAGAACGTCTGAGAGTAGAGCTGGTTGAAAAAGTGTCTACGCAAGTCGTCGCAGGCTCGCTGACTCGTATCGACTTTCTGGTATCCGGTAGTTCCGATTCTAAAACATTGAAGTGTCACTCAGAAATTTGGGAAAAGAGTTGGGAAAAGTTTAAACAAATTACAGTAACTTGTGGCAACGGCAGTCATAGAGGTAAAAGACAAATAGTGGGTGGATTAGAAGATCAAGATCCATCAAAACCTCAGTACAAAGCGTTGGCTGATGAATCTCTGCAACAATATACGATAGATCATGGTATCACAGAACGTCTGAGAGTCGAGCTGGTTGAAAAAGTGTCAACGCAAGTCGTCGCAGGCTCGCTGACTCGTATCGACTTTCTGGTATCCGGTAGTTCCGATTCTAAAACATTGAAGTGTCACTCAGAAATTTGGGAAAAGAGTTGGGAAAAGTTTAAACAAATTACAGTAACTTGTGGCAACGGCAGTCATAGAGGTAAAAGACAAATAGTGGGTGGATTAGAAGATCAAGATCCATCAAAACCTCAGTACAAAGCGTTGGCTGATGAATCTCTGCAACAATATACGATAGATCATGGTATCACAGAACGTCTGAGAGTCGAGCTGGTTGAAAAAGTGTCTACGCAAGTCGTCGCAGGCTCGCTGACTCGTATCGACTTTCTGGTATCCGGTAGTTCCGATTCTAAATCATTGAAGTGTCACTCAGAAATTTGGGAAAAGAGTTGGGAAAAGTTTAAACAAATTACAGTAACTTGTGGCAACGGCAGTCATAGAGGTAAAAGACAAATAGTGGGTGGATTAGAAGATCAAGATCCATCAAAACCTCAGTACAAAGCGTTGGCTGATGAATCTCTGCAACAATATACGATAGATCATGGTATCACAGAACGTCTGAGAGTAGAGCTGGTTGAAAAAGTGTCTACGCAAGTCGTCGCAGGCTCGCTGACTCGTATCGACTTTCTGGTATCCGGTAGTTCCGATTATAAAACATTGAAGTGTCACTCAGCGATTTGGGAAAAGGGTTGGGAAAACTTTAAACAAATCACAGTAAGTTGTGACAACGACAGTCATAAAAATAAAAGAGGAATAACTGGCGGTGAAACGTACCAAGATCCAAACGATCCTCAGTACAAAGCGTTGGCTGATGAATCCCTGCAACAATATACGATAGATCATGGTATCACAGAACGTCTGAGAGTCGAGCTGGTTGAAAAAGTGTCTACGCAAGTCGTCGCAGGCTCGCTGACTCGTATCGACTTTCTGGTATCCGGTAGTTCCGATTCTAAAACATTGAAGTGTCACTCAGAAATTTGGGAAAAGAGTTGGGAAAAGTTTAAACAAATTACAGTAACTTGTGGCAACGGCAGTCATAGAGGTAAAAGACAAATAGTGGGTGGATTAGAAGATCAAGATCCATCAAAACCTCAGTACAAAGCGTTGGCTGATGAATCTCTGCAACAATATACGATAGATCATGGTATCACAGAACGTCTGAGAGTCGAGCTGGTTGAAAAAGTGTCAACGCAAGTCGTCGCAGGCTCGCTGACTCGTATCGACTTTCTGGTATCCGGTAGTTCCGATTCTAAAACATTGAAGTGTCACTCAGAAATTTGGGAAAAGAGTTGGGAAAAGTTTAAACAAATTACAGTAACTTGTGGCAACGGCAGTCATAGAGGTAAAAGACAAATAGTGGGTGGATTAGAAGATCAAGATCCATCAAAACCTCAGTACAAAGCGTTGGCTGATGAATCTCTGCAACAATATACGATAGATCATGGTATCACAGAACGTCTGAGAGTCGAGCTGGTTGAAAAAGTGTCTACGCAAGTCGTCGCAGGCTCGCTGACTCGTATCGACTTTCTGGTATCCGGTAGTTCCGATTCTAAATCATTGAAGTGTCACTCAGAAATTTGGGAAAAGAGTTGGGAAAAGTTTAAACAAATTACAGTAACTTGTGGCAACGGCAGTCATAGAGGTAAAAGACAAATAGTGGGTGGATTAGAAGATCAAGATCCATCAAAACCTCAGTACAAAGCGTTGGCTGATGAATCTCTGCAACAATATACGATAGATCATGGTATCACAGAACGTCTGAGAGTAGAGCTGGTTGAAAAAGTGTCTACGCAAGTCGTCGCAGGCTCGCTGACTCGTATCGACTTTCTGGTATCCGGTAGTTCCGATTATAAAACATTGAAGTGTCACTCAGCGATTTGGGAAAAGGGTTGGGAAAACTTTAAACAAATCACAGTAAGTTGTGACAACGACAGTCATAAAAATAAAAGAGGAATAACTGGCGGTGAAACGTACCAAGATCCAAACGATCCTCAGTACAAAGCGTTGGCTGATGAATCCCTGCAACAATATACGATAGATCATGGTATCACAGAACGTCTGAGAGTCGAGCTGGTTGAAAAAGTGTCTACGCAAGTCGTCGCAGGCTCGCTGACTCGTATCGACTTTTTGGTATCCGGTAGTTCCGATTCTAAAACATTGAAGTGTCACTCAGCGATTTGGGAAAAGGGTTGGGAAAAGTTTAAACAAATCACAGTAAGTTGTGACAACGACAGACATAAAATTAAAAGAGGAATAGTTGGCGGTGAAACGTACCAAGATCCAAACGATCCTCGGTACAAAGCGTTGGCTTATGAGTCCCTGCAACAATATACGTTAGATCATGGTGTCACAGTAGAGCGGGTTGAAAAAGTGACCACCCAATTCGTCGAAGGTGTACTGACTCGTATAGATTTTGTGGTATCCGGTAGTTCCGATTCCAAAACAGTGATGTGTCACTCAGCGATTTGGGAAAAGGGTTGGGAAAACTTTAAACAAATCACAGTAAGTTGTGACAACGACAGTCTTAAAAATAAAAGAGGAATAACTGGCGGTGAAACGTACCAAGATCCAAACGATCCTCAGTACAAAGCGTTGGCTGATGAATCTCTGCAACAATATACTATAGATCATGGTATCACAGAACGTCTGACAGTAGAGCAGGTTGAAAAAGTGACCACCCAAGTCGTCGCAGGTATACTGACTCGTATCAACTTTCTGGTATCCGGTAGTTCCGATTCCAAAACAGTGAAGTGCCACTCAGCGATTTGGGAAAAGGGTTGGGAAAACTTTAAACAAATCACAGTAAGTTGTGACAGTGACAGTCATAAAGGTAAAAGACAAACATTGGGTGGATTAGAAGATCAAGATCCATCAAAACCTGAGTACAAAACGTTGGCTGATGAATCTCTGCAACAATTTACGATAGATCATGGTATCACAGAACGTCTTAGAGTAGAGCTGGTTGAAAAAGTGACCATCCAAGTCGTCGCAGGTATACTGACTCGTATCGACTTTCTAGTATCCGGTAGTTCCGATTATAAAACATTGAAGTGTCACTCAGAAATTTGGGAAAAGAGTTGGGAAAAGTTTAAACAAATCACAGTAAGTTGTGACAACGACAGACATAAAAATAAAAGAGGAATAGCTGGCGGTGAAACTTACCAAGATCCAAATGATCCTCGGTACAAAGCGTTGGCTGATGAATCTCTGCAACAATATACAATAGATCATGGTATCACAGAACGTCTGACAGTAGAGCAGGTTGAAAAAGTGTCCACGCAAGTCGTCGCAGGCTCGCTGACTCGTATCGACTTTCTGGTATCCGGTAGTTCCGATTCTAAAACATTGAAGTGTCACTCAGAGATTTGGGAAAAGAGTTGGGAAAAGTTCAAACAAATCACAGTAACTTGTGGCAACGGCAGTCATAAAGGTAAAAGACAAATATTGGGTGGGTTAGAAGATCAAGATCCATCAAAACCTGAGTACAAAACGTTGGCTGATGAATCTCTGCATCAATATACAATAGATCATGGTATCACAGAACGTCTGAGAGTAGAGCAGGTTGAAAAAGTGTCCACGCAAGTCGTCGCAGGCTCGCTGACTTGTATCGACTTTCTGGTATCCGGTAGTTCCGATTATAAAACATTGAAGTGTCACTCAGAAATTTGGGAAAAGAGTTGGGAAAAGTTTAAACAAATCACAGTAACTTGTGACAACGACAGGCATAAAATTAAAAGGGGAATAGAGGGCGGTGAAACGTACCAAGATCCAAATGATCCTCGGTACAAAGCGTTGGCTGATGAATCCCTGCAACAATATACGATAGATCATGGTATCATAGAACGTCTTAGAGTAGAGCGGGTTGAAAAAGTGACTACCCAAATCGTCGCAGGTATACTGACTCGTATAGATTTTGTGGTATCCGGTAGTTTCGATTCCAAAACAGTGAAGTGTCACTCAGCGATTTGGGAAAAGGGTTGGGAAAACTTTAAACAAATCACAGTAAGTTGTGACAGTGACAGTCATAAAGGTAAAAGACAAACATTGGGTGGATTAGAAGATCAAGATCCATCAAAACCTGAGTACAAAACGTTGGCTGATGAATCTCTGCAACAATATACGATAGATCATGGTATCACAGAACGTCTTAGAGTAGAGCTGGTTGAAAAAGTGACCATCCAAGTCGTCGCAGGTATACTGACTCGTATCGACTTTCTAGTATCCGGTAGTTCCGATTATAAAACATTGAAGTGTCACTCAGAAATTTGGGAAAAGAGTTGGGAAAAGTTTAAACAAATCACAGTAAGTTGTGACAACGACAGACATAAAAATAAAAGAGGAATAGCTGGCGGTGAAACTTACCAAGATCCAAATGATCCTCGGTACAAAGCGTTGGCTGATGAATCTCTGCAACAATATACAATAGATCATGGTATCACAGAACGTCTGACAGTAGAGCAGGTTGAAAAAGTGTCCACGCAAGTCGTCGCAGGCTCGCTGACTCGTATCGACTTTCTGGTATCCGGTAGTTCCGATTCTAAAACATTGAAGTGTCACTCAGAGATTTGGGAAAAGAGTTGGGAAAAGTTCAAACAAATCACAGTAACTTGTGGCAACGGCAGTCATAAAGGTAAAAGACAAATATTGGGTGGGTTAGAAGATCAAGATCCATCAAAACCTGAGTACAAAACGTTGGCTGATGAATCTCTGCATCAATATACAATAGATCATGGTATCACAGAACGTCTGAGAGTAGAGCAGGTTGAAAAAGTGTCCACGCAAGTCGTCGCAGGCTCGCTGACTTGTATCGACTTTCTGGTATCCGGTAGTTCCGATTATAAAACATTGAAGTGTCACTCAGAAATTTGGGAAAAGAGTTGGGAAAAGTTTAAACAAATCACAGTAACTTGTGACAACGACAGGCATAAAATTAAAAGGGGAATAGAGGGCGGTGAAACGTACCAAGATCCAAATGATCCTCGGTACAAAGCGTTGGCTGATGAATCCCTGCAACAATATACGATAGATCATGGTATCATAGAACGTCTTAGAGTAGACCGGGTTGAAAAAGTGACTACCCAAATCGTCGCAGGTATACTGACTCATATAGATTTTGTGGTATCCGGTAGTTTCGATTCCAAAACAGTGAAGTGTCACTCAGCGATTTGGGAAAAGGGTTGGGAAAACTTTAAACAAATCACAGTGAATTGTGACAACGACAGTCATAAAAATAAAAGAGGAATACCTGGCGGTGAAACGTACCAAGATCCAAACGATCCTCAGTACAAAGCGTTGGCTGATGAATCTCTGCAACAATATACGTTAGATCATGGTATCACAGAACGTCTGAGAGTAGAGCAGGTTGAAAAAGTGACCACCCAATTCGTCGAAGGTGTACTGACTCGTATAGATTTTGTGGTATCCGGTAGTTCCGATTCCAAAACAGTGAAGTGTCACTCAGCGATTTGGGAAAAGAGTTGGGAAAACTTTAAACAAATCACAGTAAGTTGTGACAACGACAGTCATAAAAATAAAAGAGGAATAGAGGGCGGTGAAACGGACCAAGATCCAAATGATCCTCGGTACAAAGCGTTGGCTGATAAATCCTTGCAACAATATACGATAGATCATGGTATCACAGAACGTCTTAGAGTAGAGCGGGTTGAAAAAGTGACCACCCAAGTCGTCGCAGGTATACTGACTCGTATTAACTTTCTGGTATCCGGTAGTTCCGATTCCAAAACAATGAAGTGTCACTCAGCGATTTGGGAAAAGAGTTGGGAAAAGTTTAAACAAATCACAGTAACTTGTGACAACGACAGACATAAAATTAAAAGGGGAATAGAGGGCGGTGAAACGTACCAAGATCCAAATGATCCTCGGTACACAGCGTTGGCTGATGAATCCCTGCAACAATATACGATAGATCATGGTATCATAGAACGTCTTAGAGTAGAGCGGGTTGAAAAAGTGACTACCCAAATCGTCGCAGGTATACTGACTCGTATAGATTTTGTGGTATCCGGTAGTTCCGATTATAAAACATTGAAGTGTCACTCAGAAATTTGGGAAAAGAGTTGGGAAAAGTTTAAACAAATCACAGTAACTTGTGACAACGACAGTCATAAAAATAAAAGAGGAATACCTGGCGGTGAAAAGTACCAAGATCCAAACGATCCTCGGTACAAAGCGTTGGCTGATGAATCTCTGCAACAATATACGATAGATCATGGTATCACAGAACGTCTGACAGTAGAGCTGGTTGAAAAAGTGTCCACGCAAGTCGTCGCAGGCTCGCTGACTCGTATCGACTTTCTGGTATCCGGTAGTTCCGATTATAAAACATTGAAGTGTCATTCAGAAATTTGGGAAAAGAGTTGGGAAAAGTTTAAACAAATCACAGTAACTTGTTACAACGACAGTCATAAAAATAAAAGAGGAATACCTGGCGGTGAAACGTACCAAGATCCAAACGATCCTCGGTACAAAGCGTTGGCTTATGAGTCCCTGCAACAATATACGTTAGATCATGGTGTCAGAGTAGAGCGGGTTGAAAAAGTGACCACCCAAGTCGTCGATGGTATACTGACTCGTATAGATTTTGTGGTATCCGGTAGTTCCGATTCCAAAACAATGAAGTGTCACTCAGTGATTTGGGAAAAGAGTGGGGAAAAGTTAAAACAAATCAAACTTAGTTGTGACAACGACAGTCATAAAAATAAAAGAGGAATAACTGGCGGCGAAACGTACCAAGATCCAAATGATCCTCGGTACAAAGCGTTGGCTGATGAATCCCTGCAACAATATACGATAGATCATGGTATCACAGAACGTCTTAGAGTAGAGCGGGTTGAAAAAGTGACCACCCAAGTCGTCGCAGGTATACTGACTCGTATCAACTTTCTGGTATCCGGTAGTTCCGATTCCAAAACAGTGAAGTGCCACTCAGCGATTTGGGAAAAGGGTTGGGAAAACTTTAAACAAATCACAGTAACTTGTGACAACGACAGTCATAAAAATAAAAGAGGAATACCTGGCGGTGAAACGTACCAAGATCCAAACGATCCTCGGTACAAAGCGTTGGCTTATGAGTCCCTGCAACAATATACGTTAGATCATGGTGTCCGAGTAGAGCGGGTTGAAAAAGTGACCACCCAAGTCGTCGATGGTATACTGACTCGTATAGATTTTGTGGTATCCGGTAGTTCCGATTACAAAACAATGAAGTGTCACTCAGTGATTTGGGAAAAGAGTGGGGAAAAGTTAAAACAAATCAAACTTAGTTGTGACAACGACAGTCATAAAAATAAAAGAGGAATAACTGGCGGTGAAACGTACCAAGATCCAAATGATCCTCGGTACAAAGCGTTGGCTGATGAATCCCTGCAACAATATACGATAGATCATGGTATCACAGAACTTCTTAGAGTAGAGCGGGTTGAAAAAGTGACCACCCAAGTCGTCGCAGGTATACTGACTCGTATCAACTTTCTGGTATCCGGTAGTTCCGATTCCAAAACAGTGAAGTGCCACTCAGTGATTTGGGAAAAGGGTTGGGAAAACTTTAAACAAATCACAGTAACTTGTGACAACGACAGTCATAAAAATAAAAGAGGAATACCTGGCGGTGAAACGTACCAAGATCCAAACGATCCTCAGTACAAAGCGTTGGCTGATGAATCTCTGCAACAATATACGATAGATCATGGTATCACAGAACGTCTGAGAGTAGAGCAGGTTGAAACAGTGTCCACGCAAGTCGTCACAGGCTCGCTGACTCGTATCGACTTTCTGGTATCCGGTAGTTCCGATTCTAAAACATTGAAGTGTCACTCAGAGATTTGGGAAAAGGGTTGGGAAAAGTTTAAACAAATTACAGTAACTTGTGAGGATGACGGTCGTAGAGGTAAAGGAGGAAAACCTGGCAGTCGATTAGTCATTAGAAGAGTTAAAAGAGATTTGGGATTGCTTAGTGGAGCAAAACAAAATCTGGGGACACCTCGGTACAAAGTGCTTACCATGGAATCGATCCGAGGAAATGACAGTTTTAAAGATCAACAGCATGACATTAGTACTTTACGCGGTCACATCGAGGAAGAACAAGATCCGACAAAGCCTGAATATAAACAAATGGCTCAAGAATCTTTACTTAAATTTTACCAAAAGAAAAGCACTGTTTATCATACTGTACTCGAAGTTCAACGCGTTTTTACCCGTGTGGTTTCTGGTATAAAGTATAATTTAGATTTTACTGCTGCAGCGACAGCATGTTCGGTAAACGTGTCTAGCGTGCGTGCACGCAGTTGCAAGGCAGTCGATGATGTTGTCCTGTATTGCCATAGTGATATTTGGGATAGACCTTGGTTAAAACAGAAAAAGATTGAAGTGCAATGCAATGGCCTTAACTATGACAATGTTGATATTGCAAAATATGGATCTGACAATGATTCGTTAACAAATCCATCTCATCTTCAAAAAAACAATCTTAAGAAGTATATTCAGCTGGCAGAAGAAGCTTCAGAAAAATATTTAACGACATCAAATAGAAAATACGTTCATAAAGTTACAGAAGTCGTTAGCGCTAGTGAACATGTGGACGACGGCACTCTTATTAATATTGATTATATACTTTCACCAACGACATGTTTGCGGAATGTAACAACTGATACTACGCCATGTATGTTAAAACACCCATTGGTTGTTTTTAATTGTAATGCAAATATACGGGAACGCAAGCTGCAGGTTGAAAAAGAAATAAAAGTAACGTGTAAAAAAGTCAGCGAAACAAAAGGTAAAAAGCATAAACGTGAATCGGGTGTCAGAATCATAAGACAAATAGGTGAGGATGATGATGAAATAGATGAAGATACTGCTTATTACTACGGTGATCGTGCTGTTCAACATATCAATGACCGTTCGAATTCCAATAATTTACATAAATTAATATCAATATACGCCGTGAAAAGTAGTGTACAAATGGGAACTTTGACGGTTAAAATGTATATTGAAGTAGCCGAAACATTTTGTTTACGGCATCACAAATCAAAAGATTTGCGAAATTGTGAAGAGATGAATGGTTTGAGCCATAGACTATGCTTGGCTAGACTGTGGCCTTCACCCGATGATGAACTGGTAGTAAGACACGTATCTGTTGTTTGTGACGACGAAGCAGATTTTATATCAATTACTGGTGTGAATTTGCTCGAACTGGTCAAGTTAACCCTGGCAGTACTTGAGGAACCTCCTGATAATCATTATAAATTAGTGCATCAAGGTGAACCACAGCTTATACCAAGTCTGGATTCACGACGTCCTTTTAAACTTAATTTGGTAGTTGCTGTTACAAACTGTTCAAAAGACACCAATCTTAATGATAATCCCTTCCAGTGCTACCTTATTTCGAGTATACCCCCAAGGAACTGTTTCGCTCTTATTTGGTTGAAACCAGAAGCTAAATATATTAGTAACATCAACGCTCAATGTTCGGCAATAGGACGCACCGGACGTCTCAAGAGATCTACTCTGGATCCAGAAAATGTAACTTTAGACTATTCTGAAATACAAAACATGGTGACAGCATCTTTGGAACAACTAGAAATGCAATCATTGCATAGATATAAACAGAGGGTTCTGCAAATTAACAGTCACTCAACAAAGATAACTTCAGGAAAAGTCACCACCATTGATTTTGATGTCGGTTACACCTCTTGTTTAAAGTACGAATGGGTTGCAAACATAACTAGTTGCAATTTCCTGGAGCATTTGCCTCGAAGGCGCTGTGTGGCGCAAATATGGGAGAGGCTGTGGATAAATAACGGAAAAAATATTGATGTGAATTGTGTCGATGACGAAACGCCATTGGAATCTCACATCGAATTTGAAAGTGCTGAAATGGCGAATGAATTGGCGAGACAGGCATTGAAACACATAGAAGCAAAGTATCCTCATCCGAGTAAACAGAAAGTTGTAAGGATTTTCTCATTAGAGAAGCAAGTTGTGGCTGGTATTCATTACAAAATGAAAATTGAAGTTGGCTTCACGGATTGTTTAGCTTTAAGCGACCAAAAAGAATGCAAGTTTGCAGAGAATCGCGGTTTAAACAAGTTCTGTCGTGTTAATGTGTGGATTCGACCGTGGACTGACCATCCGCCTAATTTCCGAGTGTCATGTGACTTCCAAGAAGGTACTACACATGATTTGTACCACCATGTACAATCTGAACATTTGTTTTATAACTTTCTGACAACTTACAGTCCCAGTTATGTAAACGATTATTCTCAAATGCATAAAAGATTCGAGATATTTAAGAATAATATTAAGAAAATTCATGAACTTAACATTCACGAAAAAGGGACGGCTGTGTACGGAGTAACACGGTTCTCTGATTTATCTTATGAAGAGTTCAGTACTACTTATATGGGTTTGAAAACGAACCTCACAAGTGAAAACCAGGTTCCGATGAAGCAAGCTGATATCCCAAATATTAAAATTCCTCAAAACTTCGATTGGAGGGAGTATGACGCCGTGACAGATGTGAAGGATCAAGGCTCTTGTGGCAGCTGCTGGGCGTTCAGTGTCACTGGTGAGATATTCTTTATGTTTATGTTACTAAACAAAGGGCTAGATGGTAGCAGTTGGGTGAGTTTTGTGATGTGAATTCCTTTTTGCAGGCAATATTGAGGGCCAATGGAAAATGCAATCGGGACAACTTGTATCCCTCTCTGAACAAGAGTTGGTAGACTGTGACAAGCTGGATGATGGCTGTAACGGCGGATTGCCTGATAACGCTTACAGGTAAAACATTTGATATCGTATAGCTTTAAGAATATTCTTCGGTGACGAGACGTAACACGTCTGCGAAGGAGAACCATGTCGAGTAGAGAAACATGTATTTTGGTATGCCAGAATCATAATATACTATTCACGTGTGGGGGGCATTTCAGGTGAAGTGGACAGGGAAAAAAACTGAGCTTCTGAAAATCGATCATATTCTACCCATTTATATTTCTATTAGGTATGAATATGAACGCAAAATATGTTTTTGTATAATGTTTATTTCACAGGTTATCGTAAAGAATTGTCGTAATTGTAATATCAATTTTATGAAAGTTGTTTTACGAATTTAACAAAGGAGGCTGGCGGGGATGCATGTACAATGGGACTCTGAGGAGCATCGTATAGTATAGAAACTTATACGTAGTTGTAGAATTATATAAAACTAAAAAAAAAGCAAATGGGCAGTGAGTCGTAGATGATGGGAGAAAAATGAAATTCAAGGTAAAAGATATAACCTAAAACGAATCCAAGATTGCGTATTTAACAATACAATATTATCTATTGTCTGAATGACCTCAAGGACATTTGTTCGTTCCCTGAATTCAACAGCAAAATGGTTCAATAAAACATCAGCAATTCACACAACGCATTTTAACGGGTAGTTAAATCCAAACCACTTGCAAATCGAAATCCAAAGGTAAAAGCGTTTGTCTAAGTCGGTATGTAGAATAATCAGTCATAATGTAATCCATATTAGAGATGAAACGGATAGTAGTTTGGCCGGATACCGGATACCGGATATTCGGCCAGCTACTAGGCCGGAGCGCCGGATATCCGGCTGCCGGATATTCGGCCCTTTATTGCGTTGAAAAATTTGGTATTTATTTCATCACAATTTGCCACTTGTTAATTTTGAGTATTAAACTAATAATTAATAAAACAAAGATTATTGATGTGCGATTATAAAAATAAACGGTGTCCATAACCTATTGGAGTATGATTTGCCTTGTGTAAAATAATGAGATTTTTTAAAATTTTACTATCCGGTATCCGGCCGGATACTGTATTACTATCCGGTATCCGGCCGGATAGTGAAAACAAGGCCGGATAGGCCGGATACCGGATAGTTACCGGATATCCGTTTTATCTCTAATCCATATACACGTCTTTTCGTTTTATAATCCATAAAATCACACAGAAAATAACAGAAATTCCATATTAGCCGTTGAAAACAAACAATGGAATAATACGAAATAGGGATGAAAACGATAAATCGATGTTTAAAAACATCGATGTTTAAAACATCGATGTATCGTTCATAAGCATCGATGTTTTAACATCGATATTGATAATGTTAACATCAACGAACGAACGATATTTTTTCAACGCCATCTATCTATTGATAAAAAAGCATTGGCTACAGCTATTAATTATTATAGATAACTAGGCTGCATGTTCTACAGTTCTTTGCCACAAAAAAATCTCATTTCTCCTTGCGTTTGTGTTGTCTATGACAGCGCTAACATAAACGACACGGTTGGCGCAGTGGCTGAGCGATTGACTGCTGCGCTGCGTGTCGCGGGTTCGATTGCCGCACGGAACAAATACCTATTTGTATGACCTACAGGTACTTGTTCCGGGTCTGGCTGTTCGTGTATGTGAGTTTACATGTTTGTAAACGCAACCACAATACAGGAGAAATTTCTAGTGTGAGGCAACGTTTTAAAAAAAACAAAATAAAAAACACTGTTAACAGCATACCAGTTATAATCAAAAATTAAGATTCAATTCTAAGAAAAATACTTCATCCTATTTTGCGTACCTGCGTAAGTAGTGATTGATTTAGAATTTGTTTGTTAAACTGTTCATTATTTAAATGCGAGGTAGAAAAACATTTGTAAATATGAATTTTAACCCCATCATTCCTTTCTACATTCATACATATTTCTACAGAATTTGTTCAACTTTCTTACCTTTTTCACACCAATTAATCGTTTACAAAGATCTTTTAGATTGCTTGCACAACAAACAAAACTTACATGTATTGACAAAAAACGACTTACACAATCCTAAAAACATCGAAAAAACATCGATGTATCGTTCATAAACACCGATGTTTAAATTTTAAAAATATCGATGTTTTAATATCGATGATGCATCCCTAATACGCAATAGTTTTGACACCAACAGTCAGTTCATATTGACAACATAACGTTTCATTCTACGTTATCATAAATAATCGTAATTCTTTTAACATTTTGCATATTATGCAATGTGAATGCATGTTTAATATTTTTTTTTTATATTTTATAAGTTTTTTTATTAAAAAAAAAAAATATTAGTAAACATCCACTGGTGTGAGAACATAAATCATATAAAAAGTAGCTTGGAATGTAATTCGAAACACGGTGCGTTCAATAACTGTATGATGACATATTTTTAAGAAAATAAAAATCTTTTCTAACTTTTAATATCCATCAATCAATCCATCCAAATCAAATCATCCATCAATCATTCAATACTGTTTAGATAATCTTCTTATAAACTCTTAGTTATAATAAACATTAACTCGCAAGTGAACGATCTTCGTTAATTTATAAATAATGTGGGTCCAATTTCGCCCTGATCCTTTACATCAAAGTTTTTAACATAGATACACATTGGGAAAATACTGTTCTTTTTGACAATAAAATAAATTTAAAAGGCAAGGGGGCGTTTGAGGGAGAGAACCTCAAACCAACCCAGACGCCGCGGGACGTCTCCCGGTCACCGTAAATGCGGGCCTGTGGACGGTGAACAATGGGTAGTTCACCGTCCGTCCGTTTATTGGCGACAGGCCGTGTCGACGGTGACGGACATTCCACGCGCGCCTCAAAGAGATGTCAGCAAAGCAGAGGGGACTACCAGGGCCACCGCCTGCCGGGGTTGCGGGCTGTTCGAAAAAGACACCGCGGCCCTGAAACATAAAGGGCAAAAGAAGGAACATGGGTGGGTTTGAGTCAGTAAAAGTCCTCTGCTGCGTCTCTTCATGTAATTTTTAGTAAATAAAATGTATCTACTAATTCATGAAATTTATTACTTTAATTTAAGGGATATTATATTGTCTATTAAACACAATTTATTTAGTTAAGGTAGCATTCTTAGTTTCCGAGATTTATCGGTTTCTTTAAGCGACCCGGATTCATTTTCATTCAATGTTATTGAGTGTATTTCGTCTCCATTCTATTGACATATGCAGAAAGGATTGAATGCATTCAGGCTCATGTTTATTCGGTATTTCAGCATAAGAAATGGGTGTTCGTCATACTATTCAGCTAGGTTGGATTGGAACATTATAAAATGAAAGGTTTAAAGGAAAGACGTCACATTGCTGACCTGTTGATTCTTCATATAATTATAAGTAGATCCATAGATGCTAAACTAATAAACTTTTTCAACTTTAGACTTAAACAACGAATTATGAGCCGTCTCCTTACATTTTAATACCTACTTCTACTCTAAATCCCACATTAGATAGTTCCAACACGTATGTCAAGGCTATATAATGAAATATCCTTCACGTCAAACCTTTAATCTATGAAATTTGCATCATGCAAGAACTTCAATGGTTAATCATTGAAGGAATAAAAATCGAAATAATGTTAACCTTTTAAAAAGTACATTTAAAATATATATAAATTCATGGACATAATATCGACCCCCGGAGTGCACTCGTAGAGCTTCATGAGTTAGTAATTAAAATTCTCATAAACCTATATCATCATAAGTTTCAATTACAGTTGACAGTTTTAATTAGTAAAGGCATACGCCTGTATATCAATTAACTTGATGTGTGTATTTGTGTTCACAAGCATTTTTAAACAGGTACTTAGATATTGTTGTTTTTTTGAGTTCCACACTTCTAAAGGAAAAAGACGAAACCCTTATTAGATCACTTTGTTGTCCGTGTCTCTGGCAAGACACTTTATCTCGGGAACACGTAAGGTTTAAAGTTGAAACTAAAACCATATACCCAACTTCCCTTTGTGCTGTGAAAAAATCAACCCTCTAAGTCGACCCAGTGAAAAGATATGGCTGTTTATTCTGCTGATTCGCTTTTGGCCGGACTACATGGTCTATTCGTGTCGAACTGCTAGGCTTGGCTTTCTACTTCACCTCTCTTACCTGTGCGATCTCTGGCCAGGTAAGCCCCGTAAACATGATCAGATCGTCACGCCACCTTCTCTGCGGACGACCTCGATGGCACCTTCGCCCTCACTGGACGCGTGTGACGAACTTTGTTAATAATTTGCTTCTGTTTTTTACCACAGTGCAAACAACTTGATAGCGCCTCGTTTGTAGCCTTGATAAAATAATCTTGTTAAACAGCTGGTAATGATTCAAAAATCATGTGGCCTACTCCACAAGTTCTTTTCTAAATTGAAGGGTAACTGTGCCTTTCTTTCCATCCCTCAAATCTTCTTCTAGCTTAGGGCAAGTCAGATTTATTTTAAGTCAGATCAGCCTACAGGTCATATACACTACACAAACAAACCTACATAAAACATAATAGTAGTATATGTAGTGTAGTGTGTAGGGCAAACAGACACGAAAGATCTTATTAGGTATTTAAAAAAAAAAAAATTTGACCATGCACTATTATTTTAATTTTTGATTGAACATTTTTTGATCACCTAAGTTTGGCTCTTGTCATTCGGTAGTCTTCGTCCGCCATCGTTGAGGCGGCGGCCTCTGGCGACTGTAGCGCTTGCTGACTGCGCTGTTTTTTTTGTTGTGGCAATTACACCGTGCATTTTACCAGTGTCTACTGCGCGGTTTATTCAAAAGTTAGCACATAAGGCTGTGTTTACACTTTTGAACTCACTTTCGTTGAACAATAAAAATGAAAGTAATAAATTTTATGAATTAGTATATTTTATTTACTAAAGCTATCTCTCAAAAACAGGTGTATTAATAAACGCTGTAAAAATGTTAATTAGATAGATAGAATATTCTTTATTATGTACCTACACCATACAAGTAACAAGAATAACACTAGACAAACTTATAAATAGGGTGACACAATGGGCGGTCTTATCGCTAAAAGCGATCTTTTCAAGACAACCTTTGGATGGATTTAAGAAGAGGAGAAACAGTACTGTAGGTAGTCTGTGGCGTAACATTTTTCAAAATTAATTTTCAAACAATTAATTAAATTAAAAAAATTAATTAGTTATATTTAATAATAATTTAATTAATTAAATTAAAAAAATTAATTAATTATACTTAGCGTTATCTTTTAGCCTACATTTTCACCGTTATACGTCTGCACGAAAAATCCCCTTCAAATCATGACTAACGAACAAATCGTTCAGTGTATCTCAGCGTAAATTAAAAAGCGTTTACGTCTATTCATGTTATAAACCGTTGCAGTTGTGACGTTTGGATTCTCCCTTACCCAAGAGTCAGGTTATAGCCGTATTTTCATTTACGAGAATATGGTGCGTTGTGTATCATGATCTGAGTATTCTCATCCGAACTTATGCTGATTCGAATAAGTACGTACTTATAGACCAAGACCCCACGACGGCCAGACCTTCCTTATTTTATAAAAGCTAAAAAAAAACTGTGCGTCCCCTTTACAGATAAGAACGACCAGCGACTATAGAGTTCGGGTTGTGGTTACTTGGGCAGGTAACAGGTAATAAAGGTGTATAAAATAGTACCTTACTTTCGTCAAAGTATAAAGCTCAATATTTTTTTATCTTCTTCGGGATGACTTTAGAAAACTCGTCATCCATCTTCTCTTGTGATGTTATGTCCGCCTATGTACCACTCTTGTACACAAGACGGCAGGTCAACCTATTCTAAAACTATTATAAAATGATCTCTCTACTACGGATCGCACACCGCAGAAGAGAGATCAGGTTAAATGGTTTTGTGTAGGTTGATGTGCAGTCGTGTGTACATAAAGTTTTAATAAATAAATAGAATAATCTGTTATTAACCATTGTGGTTGTTACCCAGGGCCATCGAACAGATGGGAGGTCTAGAACTTGAGAGCGACTACCCATACGAGGGCACGGATGACAAGTGTGTGTTCAACAAGACCTTAGCCAAGGTACAGATCAGCAGTGCCGTCAACATCACCACCAACGAGACCGGCATGGCCCAGTGGCTTGTACACAATGGACCAATTTCTATTGGTAAGTGAGAATACTCTAACGCCCGGTTCCAATAAACAGAAAACGATTCGTTTTGCTTACGGATGGTAGTATTTTGACATAAGTTCTATGAGACGTATGTCAAAATATAACTATCCGTAAGCAAAACGAATCGTTTTCTGTTTATTGGAACCGGGCGTAAGGTAACCACCGAAGCGGAGATGTAAAAAGCGGGGAGAGGAGTTGTGCAAAGCTGAAAGGAGAGGGAACTGCTCGCAGCACCCCGATCACCGCACACTGCTTGTAGACCATCACTCACGTCTCTTTTCGCCTACGCTGTGCGCTTGGCCGTCGAGTGCGGAGGCTGGCCTAAACAATTACGAGACATCTCTCCTATCACACCTCCTAAACTTTTCGTCTCCGCTAGTAGTAACGGTTGATCCCGTTACTACTAGCGGAGACGAGATGTGTTTATAAATAAACATACACTTGATAACATGAACTTTTAATGATAATTATAATGATTGTAATTCTGCAAATGCAGCTTGACACGGATCAGCAAAATCAAAAATAGTAAATGTTACTTCCATCTTAAAAGAATCGGTCAGTGAACGATGATGCGTTCATCGTAGTTGGTGAAATATCAACTACTTTTTGCGCACTCACTCTTGTAATTGGCAACGCTGCAAAAAGGTTCCATCAAATTCTTCGCGGTTTTGATTATTTTGTAAATGAGAGTATGCTTAATAATGTTCTAAATTCAGCTCATTGCACACAAAGACACTTTTGTTTTCGTTTGTTTCTTCTTTAAATCGTTTTAAGAAAAACCAAACCGACATGTTTTTAACAATAAACGTTTCTTCTGCAGGAATAAACGCGAACGCTATGCAGTTCTACATGGGAGGCATCTCGCATCCTTGGAAGATGCTGTGTAATCCTACCAACTTGGATCACGGTGTGCTCATAGTAGGATATGGAGTTAAAGGTAAGACTTAGCACACTTAGCATACACATAATTAGCCCATTGCTGGACACTGGCCTTTTCTCATTTTTTTTTCTATATATCTGTACCCAGCGGTTTCTCACGCTGCTCAGCTTCTCAGTGTTATATAGCCTATAACTCCCCCCACCACTGCTTGTTTCGTACATATTTCAGCCATATTTCTGTTATCTATTTACCTATACCGAAGTTTGAGAATGCTAATTCTAAACATTGAACTATGTCATGGATTTTGTCTGTTTTGTGCGTGATTGTACAAACACAAATAGCACATAATTTAGTAAGCAAATAGAATCTAACAAATAATATTAGTTTACAGTACTCCCCCCACCACTGCTTGTTTTGTACATATTTCAGCCATATTTCTGTTATCTATTTACCTATACCGAAGTTTGAGAATGCTAATTCTAAACATTGAACTATGTCATGAATTTTGTCTGTTTTGTGCGTGATTGTACAAACACAAATAGCACATAATTTAGTAAGCAAATAGTAGACGTCTACCGTGCACAAATGAAATTCGTTACACGGAATGCATCAACTGTGGCGTGACTGCATTTACTGATATTTACAAAGAGAGAAATCAATTTGTTTTACATCTTATTAACATTTTCTTTCTTATAATTAGAGGAGCTTGTGGTTGTGGCTAAGGATTTAAATATAAAAGAAAACATATTTAAATATAATAACACCTGAATTGTTTAATGATAAAACTTCCACATAGAAAAATAACAACTATCTTCTAAAACAGAGCTTCCTCTGCTGTACCTTTTGACTGTGCCCTACAGGGTCCATAATGATCACAATATTATAAAAAACTACCACCTAAGTACACATTATGGTAAAGCAAATAAAGATTTTTAAGATTGAGTATTAAATAATAACAGTTTTTGGAGTCGATCTTTTAATTCAATTCAATTCAGTCTTTATTTACGGACATCATGATTCAAGGGTTAGTATACATACAGGCTTAAAAACTATTGTTAGTAACACAAATGAAATTATAGGAATACAAAAAGACACTAGGTTCTAATATTTCGCCTCCGGGCAGGAAAAACAGAACTTACCCTGACACTCATAAAGACCCCTGCGCTGAGACAATCCGCCCCATCCAGATAACCGATAGAGAGATAGGTACCTCTCTAATCGATCATCAGACGAATGAAATGCCTCAACACAGGGGCACGTACATCTTCAGCCATAGTCTTCAGGATACTGTTGTGACTGTTTTAGTTAAGGCGCGTTTGTCTACGTTGGTCTGTGGATGGGCAACCACCGTACTTACCTAGTTTCTTCCGTTCTTCGGAACGCACGCTGGTCCGCTTGTCATTTGTAGATCTTTGACAGTCGTTACTGGGTATCAGTGGCTGGTGTATCATTGGTCAGTGGTACAACTAGACTTACCAAGGGGAATCGTATTACCCAGTACTAACTGGGTTGTGGAGGTCAGATAGGCAGTTGCTACATGTAGAATACTGGAAATCGACTCCAACATAGTTGGGAAAAGGGTAGGCAAATGATGATGTTGATCGCATAGAATAGCATAATCGGTACCGATTTAAGAGGTATTGGAGACGGAGTGAGATCTATCTTCGAATATTTGATTCTAGGATATGATGGCGTCGTCATAATTTCACTTCTTCCACTTCCCATGTTCTGTTTCATTGACTTTAAAGCACGAAGGTTGGAACCCATGACTTATAACGTGAGGCCGTAACTACTGAGCCAGGCCATGCAATGCTTTCATACATGATCACTGTTAATTATAATAACAGCATTTGGAACGAAGTTCCTTAATTATCGCGCGTTGCGAAAGGGGGCTAGACGGAAAAAATTAAGACCAAAAGTTGTAACGACACTTTTTGCTATAGTTGTAAGCCGTGCGTTGTGCGCCTGTTTCTGTCTCTCTCTCATAGAAAGCAAGCCAGTTATTTTCGTTTCGTCTTTCTATTTCGCATTGAACAGTGAGGTGTTGCGACGATTATTTTTGTTGAGTGTAAACAGGTTTTTTATACATAATAAATAGTAACTTCGTTCCACCCGGGTGTCCCTTGACACCTTTTTTGTATTATGTATTTTCTCCCAGTCACTGATATTTTTTTTTGTGTTTTGAGATATCTTAGGACAAATATTATTTTTCATTGCTTTCTCTTTACTTTAAATACTTTCCCGAAGCTTTTTCACCCCGAAAATAAAAGTTTTGCTAACTAATTAACTCTACGCCAAAACAATTATCGGGAAACGCCAACACGCCGAATAGTTTCATGTATAGAATTTAAAATTCTAATAGGTTTATTCGTTTCGCATAGGTAAAAGTATGTTAAGATACAGTCATGGTGTTAAAAAAAAGTGTTTCACTATGTGCTGCCCTGTATTGGTTAACGGTTTCGTGTAGATCGTTTACACCCTGTACATTGCAGCTGTTAAAACTTCTTTAATTTCCACAGACTACCCGCTCTTCCACAAGAAGTTACCTTACTGGATCGTCAAGAACTCGTGGGGAAAGTCTTGGGGTGAGCAGGGATACTACAGGGTCTACCGAGGAGACGGAACGTGCGGCGTCAACCAAATGGCGAGCAGCGCTGTCATATAAAACCTGGTATTACGATTACGGCACTTTGTAATTTACTTACACATAAAAAAGCAACTTAATTAAATTTTATAAATATGTTGTAAAAAAAAACATTTCTAAAACTAAGCGTACACTAATGCACACAGGAGACACGCAAGAAAACGCTGTTTTTCTGTGACAACGTTTTTTTATTTTTCTTATTTTGTGGCATCATTTGATTTGTCGGGGCAGCATCAGCGTATGTACGTCTAGCTTAAAATGTAACCGTTTGCGATTAGGATGGCATAACTCAAAAAAATAGATTTTTCGATGTTGTTTTTACCGGTAGAATACAAAATTCATGACAGTAAGTTGAATACTTTAGCAACGAAAAGCTTTATATTAACCTATCATCGTTTGACAAAAGGTTTCTTTGCAATAAATATATTGGCAATCATAATATTTTTATTACTTAAAGAAACACTGTCCTGTATTTCGTATTTTTTGAGTTATGTTATCATTGTCGTCAAGACGATTAGTAACACCTAAATGCCCAAGGGTCCATGTACTTTAGAGACGCTAGTCTAAACTTAATTCTAACCGTAACGAGACATTTAAATGACTTCTGTTCATTTTGGTCATCATCTAACGTAAACACGACGGCAGGTCAACCTATTCTAAACTATTATAACCTGATAGTAGAGAGATCAGGTTAACCTCTAGAGCCCCAGCGGCACAAAAACGTGCCAGTAAACAAGTATTACCGTTGAGCCCCGCTGGCACAAATTCGTGCCACCAAGCCCCGACCGATAAGCCTTAAAATCGTTTATGAACGAATATTCTCGACCCGCCCGGCGGTGCTTGACGGATAGTTGACGTAAATAATGGCGGCCCTTGAGAGGTTAAAATGGTTTTGTGTAGGTTGATGTGCCGTCGTATGTACAGTACAGTACAGTACATTTGTATTGAAAACAAAACAACTTAGTTCATAATCCAAAGATGGACAGTAAATTGTGTTTAAAAATATAAATATGAAATAGTGCTAAAGCGCTCTAGGTGCATTTACAATAAATTGTCATTATTGTCTGCTTATAGTTAATACAAGGTCAAATTAATATTTTATATCATTTTATGAGTAGGTATCGATTCGGAAACAATGAAACAAATAAATCATGTATTTATGCGGACTGTGTAGTTAGTCAAGTGGGCTCAATTCCCAGGTGGATGCAAAGTGCTATTGGGTATTTTCTTAGTAGTAACCACAAAGTCTGGATATGAACCAGGTTGATATCAATAAGCTAGCCCCCTATTACATGTGACTTAAACGTAACTGGCGAAATGTAGTCTGTATTAGCTTACGGGGAATACAGGCGTGATTTTATTTTATGTCATGTCGAATACTTATATTTAATACTAGCTTTTGCCCGCGGTTTCGCTCGCGTTAAATTCGTGGTAACACAGTTCCCCTTTCCTGATTGCAGGTACCTGCTAACTGTAGTTTTTGCCCTTGCGCCTTACTGATTGTAATAGCAAAGCTAAGTTTTCCCTTTTCTTCCCTCTTTCTCACTCATTTCTCATTTAAAAAAAATAGCCTATGTCGGTCTCCAGGGTCCCAACTTAATTTCATCAAAATAGGTTTTACCATTTAGGCGTGAAGACGTTACAAACAAGCAAACTTACTTTCGCTTTTATAATATTAGTAAGGACATTTAATCGATCTGTGTATTTCGTTAGCTAATTCAATTTGACCCTGTATGTATTAATTTATCTACGTACTTAATTATTCTGCTATGAACAGGAGCCATTTCACGGACCAACCGATAAGCTTTCTTCTCTCCCTTTAGAAGGCCAGTGATCTCAAACACTTCCAAGTTTTCTAAAGGGCAACCCTATTTATTAACAATATTAAAAAAACAATTAAAATTACCCACATATCTGTATAACAACGGTCCATTATAATGTCTCAATTACGCTCGTCACCAATCATTAAGATTTGATGGTGATTAATAATGTGCATTGTTATCAAAAACATTAAAAACTGGTTGTGAGTCTTTGTCACATATTGGAGCCATCATTGGTCGCAAATATGATATTTAAACTATGATTTATTATGACCTTCGATATTAGATCATACAGGAAAACCTATAAAACAATAAAACATCAACGTCTTAAAAATATAAGTAAGTATCTAATAATATATAAAACATGTTGTTGATTAAGCATAATAAACGTCTCTATGTCAAACACTACGTTGAATTACCGGGAAGCTCATACATAGTCTCGTGGGTTAGAAGTTATTTTTAATGTACAAAATACACATAAAAAAACTTGAGAGATGTCAAGGGATACCCGGATGGAGCGAAGTTATTATTTATTATGTACAAAAAATCCTGTATACGCTCAACAAAAATAATCGTCGCGACTCCACACTGTTCAATGCGAAATAGAAAGACGAAACGAAAATAACTGACTTGCTTTCTATGGGAGAGAGATAGACAGAGAAACACGCGCACGCCGCACGGCTTAAAACTATAGCAAAAAGTGTCGTTACAACTTTTGGTCTTAATTGTTTCCGTCTAGCCCCCTTTCGCAACGCGCGATAAGGAACTTTGTTCCAAAAAAATCGATGTTTTTGCGTCGGTGTTCTTTCCACCCTGTATACGGGTGATAATCCTGTACTGTATTCTAACAGGTATACAAAACCAGTTTATTCGGATCTCTTATTGTAGGGCCAATCTATACAAAGCGAGGACATATTGTACTGGAAATGTTTAACGTGTTGTGTCGCCGTGTATACGTAACCCTTGATATCCATTATTGCCCCTTAACTAACATCCACATCTAAACACAAACTCATTGTTGAATTTTCAACTTTCAGCACTGAACTAAGCGTTGAAAATACAACAATGACTAGGCTATGTTAAACAGGTTTTAAGACTCAGGCTGAACTGAAGCGAAGTCTACCTAAGTTTAAAACAAATATACTATATTGAAATACACTTATCAAACTAAACCGGCTTTTTCATCACAGATTCCTAGAAACTCAACGTAGTGTCAGGAAAACCACAAATGTTTTAAATTATAATGATTGAAATGTTACGTCAGTGTTATATATAGAATTCCTTATTTTATCTGTTGTCTTACTCACCTAACACGCTACTATTGTTTTAAAACCTTTAATATTGCACTTGATGTCAATATCATTATTTCATTGCTATTCGCGTTAACCCTACTATTAACCAATTGTTTTAATATAATTAGTTGTGATTAGGGTGTTTGTACATAGATTCAGGTTTTCGATATGTACGGATATGTCCGGGTAAAATAAAACAGCGGCATAGAAAGTGATCCATACTTTTCGTATGCACTTGGACTTAAAGTATTATACCGTATCTGTCACTAAATGACTAAACACAAAGGAGTCAAAATAACTGGTACGGTTTGTATCTGTTCCTTTATGAAACGGGTAAATACCGTACTTTTTATTTTGAGTACTTTTGCAATCGGTACCGTTCCGTACCAACTTATTCATACCTATATGAAACCTGTAAATTTATGCAAGCGCCATAAATAACTTTAACAATATAAAGAGGGAAGTTAAGCTTCTGAAATTGGTTTGCCATACTTAAAATAAGATATTTTTAAGTTTAATTATGTAATCAACTAAATTGGTTGTCATTGTTGTGTTTTTTTTCTTTTTATCTCTTTTATTTATGAATCTCTTATGTTTTTACTAAAATATTTTGTATTATGTCTATTTTATTGCTATTTATTTACTTTTCCTGTCATATACTAATTGTTTTTAAAGTAGTCATAAAATATAGTCAAATTACAAATGCTCTCAAATATACTCTACAATTGTCAATTTCATGTAATTTGCTCAAATCAAAATTATACTCATAATAATTAATTGGTTTAATGTATATGGAAAAAGACGACCTTTGCACGTTGGTACACAAATTACGACCAGTGTCTGAACACCGCCATAGCAGTTTTATTATATGAAGAGTGTGAAAGAGATGGCGATATACCCCTTGTATAGTGCTATCTCTTTCATACACTGACGTGAAATTCAAATAATAGGTCCTAAAGGTGGTGGGCCTAAACCAATGGCTAGTAAATACAGGGTGGAAAGGCCTCTCAAATGATTACCACGTTTTCAGTACAACATTCCGAAACCAACATAGAAAATTTTCATCAATTATTAAATGAAAGCTTGCCAAAGTGCAAACCTACACAGTCAAAATGTATGGTACATCTGATCTCTTCTGCCAAGCCTTTTCTCAATTCTATTGGGGTTGGTCTTCCAGTTTTACCGGAGGCAGCTGATTACCAGTATATTACATGAAGGGACTGCCTATCTGACTTTCACAACGTTAGTCTTTGACGAGACTGGTTTTCAGGACTTCAGGCCACGAATGTCTAAGATCTTGCGTCTCTTGTTATTGAACCACGAGCTGCTTTGCCATTCTTATCCTGTGGAACAGCTGATTTAAGGAAAAACAAGTTTCAATGTTCAGAATGATGTACTGAATACTCGGAAATTCGTTGGTTTGTCCATTCCACTTTATTGTTTTAATCAGTAGTAGCCGTCGTAGGGCCCCAGAACTGATGATAAGCATTCATGACAAAACGAAATACTGACTCGAAAATGAGAATAGGAAATAGAGATTATCGAAAAAGTTGTGCCAACTTGTGGAAGTATATGAAATTAATACTTATGAAAATGTTAAACATTAAAAAGGTTTTACTTGCCATTTATAAATTTACTCATTTCTGTAATATTATAGCTAGTCCCTATTGTCCCATTGCTGGATCAAGGCCTCCCTCTGTCTATTCCTTCCAACGGTCACGATTTTGTGCTTTTTCTTTCTAATCCTCAAACAAATTTACATTATGTAACTGTGAGATAAATGTAATTCAAATAAAATCTATGATATTTGCAGCAGTTACATGCTTGATTCTAGAACATGAAATATTTTTAAACTGTTGCGTGTTTTTACTCATGTACCTATACTCTTAAAAGTCATCATATTTATATGTATAGAATTGGTTCCAGTCAGTCTGTAAATTATTTCGATGCCAAATAATATGCATACCTAGCGCATAAAAGAAAAAAAGTGCCTTCTAATCGTATTTGTTCCGGTAAAAATGTACATAGTTTTGTGTAATCAAAATAATATAGTTATTGGCATCTCGCATTTTGAGGCCTATCGCACTTTGCATAAAGTTCAAATTTAAATAAATCTTGTACCGACGCAAATATGGATTTGCATCGGTTTAAGATTATTTTAATTTATTAAGATTAACTTTCTGTGCATTATGTGAAATTTTAATTAAAGTGAATTGTTAAAAATGTCTTCCAATTATGATTCATGTGTACTTATAAATTGTTTTTGTTTTATTTAAATATAATGTTACATTTTGTTTTTGTCTGAAAATATTTGAGAATTTTATAACTGTACCTGTATTCTCTTATCATATTTGTTATAATACATTGTGTTTTTAGCTCTTTAGATTTAAAAAAACTTAAGATTTCGGATTTCTTAAAAAAAAACACTATGCATACTGTTATTTTGCTCATAAATGCCAATGTAATTTCGTTGAAGATGTAAAAACGCATAATACACGTCAGGCTAGATATTAAGCGAAATATTTTGATAAATTCACCTTTGCAAACGAATTTGATACTAATTGTGTTTTTAAGCAATAAAGATATTTTATGAAATTATGTTTTATTGAAACCTAGTTACCTTTATCAAAACTAACGCCGCCATCATCGTTTTTTTTCAAAACGGAACCTTTACACATTGGTACATTCTTCGTGCCCGTCTGCCGTTCGTATGCTACATCCCAATTCCCTCCGAAGCTTGGCACCATACAGCTGAAATATGAAGTGGAGGTGTCTGTTCTGAACCGCTAACAAAAGTGAAATTACATACACCTGACGGTTTTTTATCTGTGGGTTACCAGTCTGGGGTGTCTTTCGACAGCTCTTCCAAAATGAGTTTATTCAAATCTTATTTTGTGTTTTTTGACATTGTAATTATGTGGATTTATATCTGGAAAATAAAGATTCATCATTTCATGAAGCCGTAAGTACACTTCCTAGTTTCTAAGGAACAGAAGCAGGCACTGAACGAATATTTTTATGATTCCCCAATAGTTGAGCCGAAACCTAAAACCTTGCTGCGGAACGGATTTGGAGGCGACTCCGCTCTAGTACAAGCAAAAGTTTTCGGACAGATGGCAGGGTATGTTGCATTGCATTGAGAAGTATGTACTTATGGCTAGATATAAGTTTAATTAATATAATATTGTGAAAGTTCCTACCATACGTGATATTAGATTCTGCAATATAATTTTATTAGTTTTAAGACATTTTGCTGCGCCCTACCAGGGTCATGTAGGTACTCATTAGTTATAAGCTCAGCATGTAACTTTTTTGTACATAGTGCATTTAATGAATAAATAAATAAAGTGAGAGCAACTGTTCCGCACTGTATCAGGTGACTAATCTTTTTATAATATTTCAGAAAAAACATCATGCGATCTCCATAGGGCTATGCAGAGGTGTAGTTAATAGTATACCCTCGCCAGTTATGTTAAAGTCCTAAATATGTAATAGGGACCATTAACCGGGCACAAATAAAGAAAAATTTTGATGGACAGCCCAACCACATTTTGCCTGACCACGGAATTGAACCCAGGATCTTATAGCAGTCAAGCTTGCAACAAAATTAAATACTTAACAAAATTATTAATTAATTAATTTACTTTGATTCTTGAACTTGCATTAAGGAAACTGCGTCTCCTGCAGAGGTTTGCGGGTTGTTCGAAAGAGATACCGCGGCCTCGGAACGTAAAGGGCAATAGAAGGAATATGGGTGGGTTTTAGACAGTACAAGAGGAGTGGAAGGAGTGAAGGACTGTCAGAACACCCCCCACTTCGCCCAGAGCGGGGGAAGTTATTTGATTCCACCCCAAAAAAAAAGGAAACTGGGTCTTGAGTTTTAGTTCCTATAACTTATTTGATTTCGATATAATATCATATTATTTGCAAACACACGCGCGTTGTTTTCTTAACGTTCGCTTCACCGCCTCGCGGTGTGTTCTACCTAAAACTAAGTTAACAACGAACCTGATTCAGTTATTACATGGTTCTTGGCGGCATATAATTGGCGATAGTTCATTTATATATTTTTGTGTATAGCTTGTGGTATAGTGGTTCGCAATACTCTGGGAGATCTGAGATTTATTTCATCACAGTTACTCATATGGTAATCCAAACCGACCGGGTTACCTGGATTTGACATAGTTTGGGAAATCCGGGTTAGATTTAAAAAGTGTCTAGTTAAAACCCCGTCACCTCTTTGTCAGAAGAATCAAGGCCCGCTGTGTCGAAACCGTGTTTGAAAAGCGGGACTGCAAAAGTAAACAATGTTCATACTACTGCCTTCGTCCGTTGGGTTACCGATAAGTCATCATATAATGAATTGTGTGTACAGTCCCTATTTACTGTAGTGGCTTATGTAATTGTTAGGCTGTTTTTTCGTAATAAAAGAAGCAAAGAAGACTTTAAAATATACCTAGTATTTTAGATTATCATTTTAACATAGGTAATTTAAAAATAAACCTACTCTAATCTTTTCTTCTTTATCATATTTAAATACTTTGAAGATTCGACCGTTATATCAATGCAGCCAGCACAAGACGTGCTGGCTTGAAAAATGAAGTGAAGGTTTGAAAATGATAGAGATGGGGTTGCAAAAAAAACCTAACTGCATATATTCAACATCTTTAATTCAACACATTTTACTAATACTTAATAATATAATAAATCATTTATTTCATCATCATTCATCTTGCGAATACACCCATATTTGTTAGTACCTACAATTACGATATTACAGATTAGTATTCATAAAAATAACTAATTCATTAATAAACAGTAAGTGGTGGACTTCCCGATGATGGTGGCAAATTACTATACGACTGCATGCAGGCTATGCGTTGTTTGTGTATTGGTTTCACCGAGGATTAACTATTAGTTTATGTACCTAATTGTAGGGATGATCCGGTAATAAAAGAAGCATAGAAGAATTTATTTTAGATACCTAGTACCTATCTACCTTGAGGCCCTCACCACCTTGTCCCACATTGTCCTCTCGCAAACGATTTCAACTAAAATTATAGGTACTAATAACCACAATAATTAATTACTGGAACGTGACCAAAACTTCAAACAATTAGCAATTGATCCGCAATAAAATAGCAGAGTCCGACAATAATTCGCACGCTCGGCCGTCCGGACGGTTTGGTCAAAGGTGGTACGGTAAGCGTGGCGGACACTGAGAACATAGGTTTCTAACTCCAGGCGGTTACAGGTTTGCTTAGTAAATGATAAATCAGTAAATGTGTTATTCCAGACTATAATCTACTTACTTCTATGCCAAATTTCATCAAGATCCGTTCAGCCGTTTTGACGTGAGAGAGTAACAAACATCCATACATCCATTTCCATTCCATTCATCCTCACAAACATTCGCATTTATATTATTAGTAGAATACAGTAGTAGTATTCATAGTAGGTATTAGTAGAGTACAGTAGTTGGTACAGTGGCCGAGCGATCGACTGCTGCGCTGGGTGTTTCGGGTTCGATCCCCGCTCGGAACAAATATTTGTATGACCTACAGGTAGTTGTTTCGGGTCTGTCTGTTTGTGAGTTTAAATGTTTGTAAAAGCACCTACGATACAGGAGAACATCCTAGTAGTAACTAGTAACTTCTCAATGGAGAATGTTACTAGGTATGCCGAATCGCTTGAAATGTTGTCTCAGTAAAGTCTGTATGTATTCAAACACACTAGTTTTTGTTGTAGTAAAAAAAACCTAGTAGTTTTGATTTTATAGGCATTCAAAGTTTCGAAAAATATCGAGCCCGCTAACAGTCACCTGACCGCTTTTTTTTATTTTTTTCGGGTGGGAAATCATCCAATGACTTCCCCCGCTCTGGGCGGAGCGGGGGGGCATGTCAGACTTGTACTGACTAAAACCCACCCATGTTCCTTCTATTGCCCTTTACGTTCCGAGGCCGCGGTATCTCTTTCGAACAACCCGCAACCCCGGCAGGCGGAGGCTCTGGCAAGCCCCTCTGCTTTGCTGACTCTCTTTGAGGCGCGCGTGAAACACGAACGCGCCGTCGACACGGCCTGTCGTCAATCGACGGACGGACGGTGAACTACCCATTACTCACCGCCCACAGGCCCGCATCTACGGTGGCCGGGAGTCGTCTCGCGGCGACCGGCGCCATGGGCGTCTCCCGCGGCGGCTGGGTTGGGCAGATGTTCTCTCCCTCAAACGCCCGGCCACCTCCTTTGCTACCATTACTGCTTCGCAGAAGGTGGTGACCGCTTCCCATTCCCTCTCGCTCCGGACCATGGCCTGAACCAGGGCCGGACGCGAGAGATCGCCGCCGCCGATCGCCTCTACGAGGGCACGGCGGTGCTCCGCCCACGCTGGGCAGATCGCCACTGTGTGCTCCACCGTGTCCTCAGGGCGATCGTCACAATGGTGACACCCGGGCGCTTCCTCCCGCCCGATGATGTGCAGGAACCTCCCGAAACTTCCGTGTCCGGTGAGGACCTGCGTCAGGCGGTAGGTGAGGACGCCATGACGCCTCTCCAGCCACTCCTCAAAGAGGGGACTTACCGCCACTATTGTGGCGTGCCCTGCACGGGGTTGTGACAGTCGCTCTCTCCATGCCACCATGAGATCGTACCGGAGGTCGTCACCTGACCGCTTGTGACGTCATTTCACAATGCGCCGCGCGTCGTATTTTTACATTTAGGCACAACACATGATTTCCTAGTATTTAGAGCATGTTGTGTGATGACGTCACATCGTAACCGGCAGCCCGCGTCTTGTTTTACTTCTAAATCGGAAACTAATTGACATATATAAATAATTCTTTCACTAGTATTTTTTATTTTTGACAGAGAATAAGGACTGCTAATAATCAAAATTAGTTAACATTCTTCATTAAAACATACAAACTAGTCATTAATACATTCCATAGAGGCTCGGGGTGAGCTTGCAACGTTTCAGTCACGTTGTTGAGTCACATTGTACATATGTACCTACGTGCGTGGGCCGGTGTGCCTGCAGCCGACACGTCCATAATACCCCTGACTCCCCTAGGAAGGGGAGAAAGGGAATGTCACTCAGCGTTGTAACGGTTGTTTTTCTTTTTATGCTGTTGTTAAGGACGGAGTGTATTTTTTTAGGGTTTACGTCAAATGGAAAAGAAAATGTTTGTCGTCGGTCGAAGTCAAAATTTGTAAACTAAATTAAAATTATAACAAAGCGGGAAAAAAACATAATGTCAATTAAAAACAAGATATAAAAGTTAATTGAATATAACATTAGAATTAAAATTGATTCACATAAAAATTATAATCATAATGGTTGTTGTACAATTCTTGTAGTGGTCAAATTCTTTTTGTATTTAGTAATATCGATGTATGGGGACAACAGTTTTCCAACGGTAAAGTTAATTTTGTCGTTCATTACAGTTTGGTTTTGTTACAGCAATGTTCGGTTCTTTCAGTAGATACTTACAAGTTTCTACGGAACCTTCGGTGCGCGAGTCCGATTCGCACTTGGCCGTTTTTGTTTTGCTTGTGTGTTTCAATTATTGTTATGTTATTGTTTTGACCTTTTTTTACTGTCTGTTTTGTGCTGAATTATAGGTAGGTACATGTTGTTGTAGCTGGCACCTATATAAAAACGTGCCTCGTTTGTGAAGCGTATTTGCTGTCAAGTTGCAAGTTAAACTCAAAAATACTCAACTTCAACTTCAATTCTTCATTAATGGCGTTTGTGGACGAGAGATACCACAATTTTGCCAATAACACGTGTACTGGAAATAAACTATCAAACGCTGGAGAATATTTAGCAAGTAATCACAGTAATTAAAAAATATAAAAACAATAAAAGTATTTCTTTGCAAATCATTTATTTCAATTAGACTGTAACAGCTGTACTTTTGAATGCCAAGAAACAAAATGATGAAGCTACAGTCACAGGGAAAGATAACTTGTGAAAGTACTGTAGTTGCCCATTCCAAAGCGTAGATCTCTATTAGACCAGGGCCGAAGCCTCCAAAAAGGGTAAAAAATGAAAAGAAATTGTAGTAGGATGAAACCCATTAGAAAAGGAAGGGAATATGATAAAAATTAAAGGAAAAATAAATTACGGTCGATCCGAGTTCGGGAAGTGGGCGGGGGGGAGTTTTTAAGGGTAAAAAATGGTTTATCTTGATTTCCGGCAAAACTACATGTCTTATGGAAAAAATTTCAATAGCAAAGTTGTAGGTAATAAAAAGATCCACAACTTTTGTATTTTAAATTTTTTCACATAAATAAATAAATAAATATCTTGGGACAACTCACACACGGCTATCTGATCCCAAGCTAAGCAGAGCTTGTGTTATGGTAACCAGACAACTGATATACATAAGTACTTATATAATTTATAAATACATACATATTATAGATAAATCACACCCAGACACAGAACAAACAATCATGCTCATCACACAAAGTTTGTCCTGGGTGGGAATTCGATTCCACGACCTCGGGCTCAGCAGTCAGGGCCACTAACCACTAGACCAACAGGCCCGTCAAAAATAATCATCATAACCTCAAAATGGTGAAAAATTCAAATACCTAACCATGTTTTTGGTTTTTTATTTTTTCAAAAATTCTTTTTTCGGAACATGGTTGGGTTTTAGTCAGTACAAGTCTGACACTCACCCCCACTCCGCCCAGAGTTGGGGAAGTTATTTGATGACTCCCCATCCGCAAAAAAAGGCGTCATGTTAGGATGTTATAATTATGTAACTAATCCATAATTCATTGTAACATGCAAGGTTTTTAAATAACCCAATAAGATACCTACAGCTGAATGCATGACCAAAGATCAATTTATTTTATCAAAGTTACTTACGTAGGAATAACGATTTATTTCGCTTGTATCAAATTATCCATGCCTGTATGTCTCACGGTTAACTTGCATTATCATATTATAGGTAATGGAAATCGATTAAGTACGACAGGAAAATAAAGCCTAGGCATAAAAATCAATATAAAAACATAATCTTTCCAAGCAGCTATGAAGGATACGGCTTCGCAGAGAACTTAAAGATATTTTATGATGGAAACAATGTTTAGCATTATATCATCATCTGCCTAGCCTTTTCCCAACTATGTTGGGGTCGGCTTCCAGTCTAACCGGATGCAGCTGAATATCAGTATTTTACATGGAGCGACTGCCTATCTGACCTCCACAACCCAGTTAATACTGGGTAATACGATACCCCTTGGTAAGACTGGTTGTCAGACTTTCGGAACACTGACTACCTGTAACGACTGTCAAAGATCTACAAATGACAGCCGGGACCAACGGCTTAACGTGCTTTCCGAGGCACGGAGGAAACTCGGTATGTAACGGTTGGTCACCCATCCACAGACCAACCTAGGCAAGCGCGGCTTAACCTAAAGATAAAGTTTAGCATTATATTTTTTTTAAAATAAAAAACGTTGCCCCAAACTAGGAATTTCTCCTGTATCGTGGGTGTGTTTACAAACATTTAAACTCACATGCACAAACAGCCAGATCTGAAACAACTATCTGTAGGCCTTACAAATATTATTTTGTTCCGTGCGGGGATTGAACCCGCGACACACGCAGCGCAGTAGTCGATCGCTCAGCCACTGCGCTGACCGTGTCGTTCATCGTTCTCCTGCCCACATAATCTCAATTTATTTGGAGTCGGCGCAGCATATATTCTTATTCCATATATCCTTACTAATATTATAAAAGCGAAAGTGAGTTTTTTGTTTGTTACGTCTTCACGCCAAAATGACCAAACCGATTTTGATGAATTTTTTCACAGAGATACTTGAGCCCCTGAAGACGGACATAGGCTATTTAAAAAAGAGAGAGAGAGAGAACGGGGGAGAAAGGGGGAAGAAAAGGCGAGAGAAAGATATTTTTTTTTCGTTCATCACGCGGGTTGCTATGCCACGCGGACGAAGTCGCGGGAGGAAGCTAGTTTCTCTATAATTAGATATTTCATCAGACTCCTCCTTTCTTGCTATATCATCCTTCTCCATCGTTTCCTTGAGCTTCTTCTACTGCTACAGTTACCCGTATTCACACTCAACGAAACAGATTTATATGGACAAGTGGGCGTTAAAGTGTGAGTGTGCTCTTCGAGGAATCACCCATTTAAAAGCAAAGCGAATCAGATGATTGTAGAAAGTATTACTCTTCATCAACATTACAGGCGGGATATTATCGCACCCTGCAACACATAATCTGCCAAGCCTTTTCCCTGCTCTGTTGGTGACGGCTTCGGCTTCTAGTCTAACCTGATGCAGCTGCAACACCAGTATATCACATGGAGCGATTCCTATCTGACCCCAGTTAGTACTGGGTAATAGGTACGATAAGACTGGTTGTCTAACTTTCGGACCACTGACTCCTTAGGTACCTAACCTTTAACGATTCAGAAAGGTCTACAAATTACAGTAGGCGCCAAAGGCTTAACGTGTTTTGCGAGGACAGTCGGTATACGTAAGGGATGGTCATCCACTAACGGACTAAACTAGGCAAGCTCGCCTTTACCTGAGTTTCGATCCGACTAGCTATAATTATGTAGCAAAAAGCTTCTTTTGAAAACTTTGAGCATACTTGTATGTAGCTAAAACAATAAAAAAAATGTTTTGAATTCCACCCATTTAACATCCAACAACATTCACAAAACACCGCCCATCTCAACGTCAACACATTAACAGGAAACTCAATAGGTATCGCAAACCGAGATACAGTTAAGTAGACATAGATAAAACTAGGTATACTAGCTAGGCGACTAGGTATTGTGGGGACTGGCAGCGAGGCCACGGATCTAGGGCGTTGAATGTACTCTCGAAACGGGGTTACAGCTGCATATAAACAAATCTATATATGCGCGAGAAAATTTGACTTCCCCAACAATATTTGTACAGAGCCCGAAAAGCAAAGCTTACTATGTTATTGGAGCAGATTCGTTGCAACCGCACTTTCGAGTTTTGTACAAATAAGTTTTAGTTCAATCGTTTTGGAATGCGTATTCGGAAATGTTCTCAGAGTGTTCTAAAAAGCTTCCTTTTACAGTTACACAGTGGTCCATGCTGGCCAACATTTCAAGCTCATTGGTGTAGGTATTATCGAGTACTTTAATGGACCTTTTGGATGGAACGATGGTCGTTGAGAACTAGGTCACTACTCACTATTGATTCTGAATCGAACGAGGAGAGTTCAAAGAACGGCTCAGAATATTTTAAAGCAATAAGATGTAGAACGTGCGATCTAGTTTCTCTGCAAATATTCGCAGGGTGATATTATCTTGGTGAATCAAACGAGCGTTAAATCTTTACATTATGGAGTAGGCTCTTAACTTAATTATATCATAACACCTGATGTTATAAAGGCTGTAATCCATTAAGGGTTGAGCAAAGGTGTACCTACTCTAATATACCACACCTCCACCTACATTTGCAAGTTATATTGTAGTCCAACGTTATAGCGGGCGAGCCTATTGTCATCATCCACACATAGATCCAGATACCGGGTCTACTGCTAAGAAATTGCTAAAGTAAAAACTCTATACCACTTAGCTCTACCCAGGAATCGAACACCGGCCCTCATGATCAGCAGTCGCGCTTGTGCCCACTTTTTTTATTATGCGGATGGGAAATCATTATATAACTTTCCCCGCTTTGGGCGGAGCAGGGAGTGTCAGACTTGTACTGACTAAAACCCACCCATGTTCATTCTATTACCCTTTATGTTCTGGGGCCGCGGTATCTCTTTCGAACAACCCGCAACCCCGGCAGGCAGTGGCCCAGGTAGGCCCCTCTGACGCGTGTGACCACTAGATCAAGGAATTCTAGTCCCATACAATGGCCTCTGTCAATGAGAAATTTGATCAATAACAAGAATAACTCAAGGACACGCGCGTACCTACCTTAAGAAGTTTGCTTATCACTTTATAGTTTACGGGCTGAAAATCCTACACATTTCATTCAAAATTACTATCGAACGGGGCAACTGAAGCTCAACAATAAAACTCATTACCCGACTTGAAAAAAAAGGAGGTTCTTAATGGATAATATTTTTGTGTTCACCAAAAATACTGATCTTGCACCAAATATTCTTTTCTGAATGTTTAAAAAATGCGTAGGTTAGGTTAAAACTGTGACCCCCACGCACGAGCCGAGCGAGCGGAGCGAGCGGTGCCAGTAACGACTTGCATTAATAGAAAATGGATAAAGATATAACACTTTTTTATTGTAGTGCGCTGATGCTCGTTATGACATATTTTAATTAACATATTTTGGTGCACATTCAGTATATTTGGTGCAACACAGGCAAAATTAGGTAAACGAAATGGGAATAAATTTAAGTACTTTTAAATACCATCCGTTCTTAATTCGACTGTATTTTTATTTTTTGCCTGTTTGTTACGTGCTTTCTACATCGATAGTGGGCCGATTTTCAAAATATGGTCCATGCTGGCCAACAATAAAAATTCACATGGTACCATATTGTTTAGGTAATTTATGGGTCATATTCTATAATAAATATTTTTTCTACTAATGCATATGGTCGATAATTATGCTTATGTCTCTTGGTAGTAATTAAAAATGAATACTCGATAAAAAGACAAGAAGAAACAAGATAAGAATTTATTATTCTGACACACATAGAACAACGAGTACCTACGTTACGTAGGTAATACTAAGCTGCACGTAGAAAATACCTTGAAAAACATATTTTTTTGAAGTGAATGAGTTTTATGAAGCTTGTTTTGTGTGGCCTTCGTACGAAATTCAATTATAATACGAAGGAATTTAGAAGATTCATAAAATGTCTGCCGACTTTGTGATCATTAATATTTGGATTTTTTCGAAATTCGAGTGAATCGATTGCGTCAAGGCAAGTGTACACCACCCTAGGCCGCATGATTGCTTTAAGCTTTAGTTAAACATGTACAAACCATAACTTGCTGCAGTATTCTTATTTTAACCTACTAATTTATTTGCAACCATTTAATTAAGTTTTTCTCTGCAAGTGAATTTGTTTTATTTTATTTAATAATTTATCTACTTACAGTAGACCAGACAGGAAAAAAGACATATAAAATTTGTGTACATAAAAACTTAAAACGCACTTAGCGTGTAAAATGGGATGGGAAACTAATTTGTGTCGTGGCCAGAAGTGAGCTACGAGTTTGGCGCCCTCAGTAACCTCCATTCGTTCCTGTTATAAACAAACAATAAGACACGCACGACACTAAAGTCGCACTACTCTATAGAACTCGTATCTGGATATTTCGTTTGTGGTTCATCATTTTCCTGCCCTTGTCCTATTCTCTTTGTGGGCAGCGCAACACGTTTTCTTCTTCCATTCTCCCCTATCAGACGTCACGACATCATTTACTCCATTCTCCTTCATATCCTTACACAATTCATCCATCTTTTCTTTGACCTTCCTCTCGCTCTCCGTCCATCAACATTCAGATCCATCACTCTTTTAGTCACATGTGCTTCATCCCTCCTCATTGTGGTTAAGGAATCTTTATTAGTCAAAAGAAATTCACGAAAAATTTTATTTTATGAGAAAATGTTATCTTACGAATACTAAAACGATAACATTAGAATTGAAACTAATAGACTATTGAAACATCGACATTTTAGATTCATCTTCTACTATATAAAAATAAGTCGGGTTTTCCTTCCTGACGCTATAACTCCAGAACGCACGAACCGATTTCCACGGTATTGCATTCGTTGGAAAGGTCTCGGGCTCCGTGAGGTTTATAGCAAAGAAAAGGTAGGGTAGGTGGAAAATTGCATAGCAACGCATGCCGGGGTACAGCTAGTTCTCAATAAAATTATGTATAAAAAATAAAATAATAATATTCAGTATATAAAATAATAATATACAATAATAATCACATACTCAACATTAACAAAAAATACGTAAATTATAATTGCATACAAGACATTGAAGGTAGCAATTAAAAAAATCATGCGTAACAAATGTTCATTAATGTGGGTAAATTAAAAACACAAACCAGGGCCAGATTTAGATTTTGTCTTTTACATACGTTTTTTTTTTATAGATTTGAATTTATTCTTGTGGTTGTCAGCGGAAATTTTAAATTATGTCCAATTAAGTACAATAATATTGATACGTGTGCTGGATGGCAATCATTCCGGCCAATAGCTCGGCTACTTGGTCGGCATAGGGCGCGCTAGCGAACACGGTAGACTCTCGATCGAACTGAACGGCCAACTAGTTAAGTTTAAGTCGCATGTAATAGGGGCGAGCCTATTGCCATCAACCAAGCACAAATCCAGACTCCCTGGCTGCTACTGACAAATTCCTGATGGATAAATCCAATAACCCTTTTCGATTCACAGGTGGGGACCTGTGAATGAGCCAAGGAGCTCATCTTCAACAATGTATTGTTTTTAAAATAATAAAGGAAGATCAAAAGAAGGATTCGGAAGGAAAAAATATATATGTAAAATTGAAAAACCGTAAGAGACATACACAAACAGTCGTCTGACTGTGGTCAAGGGCGCTTGCCTGTCTTTTAAAATTAATTCCTTCGGATTATCAAACGACTTTTTAAACATAATCATGGGCCGAAAGACGGCCATTGTTAGACATGACCTACCTTAAGACACGCCACGTTATGCGATCCCGCGCCTATCGCCTCTACAGTTTTCCTGCGGCGACCAGGTCACTTAGTCTAGGTCACTTTTTGCTGTGGTAGGCCTCCCAAAGCTCACCCACCCACACACCACGCACACCAAACCATGCCCCAACACACAACAAACTACCTACAGTTAACTTTCCTCCCTTAATCTATCCAAAGGTAATCTTGAAAATATCGCTGTCAATGCCCCAGTGTGTCGAGTCCCCAATCCCCAAAAGTTCCATATTGCAATGCAGAATATCACATCTGTAATCCCCGAAGAGTTAGACAGATGCGTACCTAATAAGACAGCCACATCTCGCCAGTTATGTTTTAAGTCATCATCATCTGCCTAGCATTTTCCCAATTATGTTGGAGACGGCTTCAAGTCTAACCGAATGTAAATAAATAAATAAATAATGTAGCTAACTACCAGTTTTCACACAGAGCGACTGCCTACGTGACCTCCACAACCCAGTTAGTACTGAGTAACTTTCGGGCCACAAACTGCCAGTAACGACTGTCAAAGATTTAAGTACAAATGACGGCCGAGACCAGCCGCTTGACGTGCTTTCTGAGGCACGGAGGGAACTCGGTATGTGGTCAACTGTTCACGGAACGACCTTGCAAAGGGCAAGATCCGTGCAGCTATTATTATTTAGCTACGAGATCGTACTTGTATCATAATGTTTAATAATGGGCCTGGAATACACGTGCCGACATATTAACAGAAGCTCATGAGCAGACCCGTGAACCTTTGCTGATTAAATAAATTAAAACGTATCGTACTGTTTGTTGTATGGTTTTAATTACAACCGCACGTGCAATGTTTTGTCACGGTAAGGGGCACCGGAGCTGGGTGTTGCTATACATATTCGATTTGCACAATACGTCATTAGTTAATAACATAGTTTTAACATTGGATCTTATTTTAATATAATGTTTTTTTTTTTCAGTGGCAACTATTTAGTGATTTTTACCCGTTTGGTGGCAATGGATTACCCCCTAGTACGTCGGAATTAAAACATAACTTTGATTTATTTATTCAGGAACAATTTACATTGTATTTGAATATTTTAACATGAAACAGTATTGAATTGAGTATACAATTAATTATTAAATAATACAAAATTACACGTTATTAAAAAAAAAAAAAATTGATAAACCAATAATGTAATTGTCATGCACACATAAATAATAAAAACACAATGTCAATAAATTAATTTAAAAAAAATAAAATAAAAAAAAGCTGGTTGAACGTCAGTGATTTATTAGGTACACCTTTGCCTTATCCTTGGCGGCGACACATGGCGTGGGGCGAGCACAGGTGTGTTGTTGTTTTATGTTATGTTATGGAAAACGAAGAACAACATTTAGGCAACGCTTGTTGCCTCCTCACCTACCTTCTGACGCAGGTCGTCACTGGACACGAAAATTCCGGGAGTTTCCTGCCCATAATCGGGTGGGAGGAAACGCTTGGTTGTCACCATTGTGACGATCGCTCGGAAGACACGGTGGAACACCGATCGGCGGCGGTGACCGCTCGCGTCCGGCCCTGGTTCAGTTTACGGTCCGGGGCGAGAGGCAATGGGAACCGGTCACCTCTTTCTGCGAAGCAGGCATGCTGCAGGTGGTGGGACGTTTGAGGGAGAGAACCTCAAGCCAACCCACCCGCCACGGGAGACGCTCCGGCCGTCGAGCGTCGCGGGACAACTCCCGGCCACTGGACAGACGGACGATGAGCCATGGGTAGCTCACCGTATACCTGTATAGTGCCGACAGGCCGTGTCTTCGGGGCGTTCGAGTTTTACGCGCACCTTAGATGTCAGCAAAGCTGAGGGGCCTGCCAGGGCCACTGCCTGCTGGGGTTGCGGGTTTTTTGAAAGAGATACCGCGGCCCCGGAACTGAAAAGGTAAAGAAGGAACATGGATGGATTTTAGTAAGTACAATTGATTTGATGTATTACCATAAGCTAAGCAAAACGCTTGTTGCCCTATTAAATACAACCTTATTTATCCATTGTCATCTATATAATAGGTATTGCAACCTAGCCTGTTTCACCTTAGCCGTCAAAAGTGACGGCTAAGGCTACTTGATTGTGCAAAAAAACATCCCGAAAATTATTTTTGTATTTTTTTTTTGTGTTAAATACTAGTGTGTGATAAAACATAAAGGGCAGATCAAAAATGTCTGAAACTTTTCAGCCCAACATTAAAATGTCACTATCCGAAGAAATGTTCTCAAGTTACGCTTTACGAAACAAAAACATTAAGACAAGTCACCTTGACTCAGATCCAGGCACATCGTACGAGGTGTTCAGGAACAACACAACTGCAGTTGAAGTTATAGTTAAAGAAGTGCCTAAAACTAAGAAAAAAACGTTAACAGAATACCACGATGGAACAATGATAAAGAAACTCCAAGAGGAGATAGACAGGCTCAAAAACGAATTGAACATAACAAATAATGCACTAACCAGATCACGAAATGGCTTCCTGGTAATGGTACGTGAAATGAGAAAGCAGCTAGACGCGGCAAACCATAGTGAAATGGAAGCACAAACTAAGAACCTGGCTTTACAGTTGGACAACGAGAAATTGAGGAGTATACTTGTATCGAAGTCAAATTTGTTAAATAAATTCAAAAGGGAATTGGTCAGTATGAAGCGAGTGATGAGGTATGTTATAAGGAGTATATGTAAGACATCTCCTCCAGTGTCAGAGAATGTGACGTGCAGTTCGGAGCCAGATTATGACGATTTTGAGGATCACCTGAAAAAAAATGTTAAAGTAAAGTTTGCGAGCAATATGTTTGAAGAAATGGGTACGTTTGATAGCTCGATCTCAAAGGACACCAAATATTCATTTGATAAGCGTCTATTATAACATTTTGATAAAGTTTTGTGTTAGTTTTAACGAGTGTAATTATGAATTTGAATGTAGAAATGAATTTAGATTTTCTTACGTTATTCAGGTATTTGATTGAATTTGCCAGAATTTCTATAACCTAATGTCTCCAATAACTGTGTTCCAAGTTATTATGACCTAGAACGTGCCCCTAATGAATTCCAATAAGTTCTGTAAAGGCGTGGTAAAGACTTGTGATTTACTGTGGCTACTTTACTGGTATGTTGCTTTGAGCTTTTGTCTAGCTTATGAGAAAATATTCTATTTACTTTGGTACCTATTTAAATGTAATATTATTTTGTCTAACACAATATTTGAACAAAGTTTAGGTACGAGATAAAAGTCTCCATGAAGTCTTGAAAGCTTTATAATATTAACTCTGAAATCCTATAAGTGAATCACGAGTTACATAAGTCTCGAACCCCAGTCATAGGTACTTTACCTCGACACACATCCCCCTAACAAAAGAGTGGTCTGATATAGTAGAGAATCAATCGCGGAATGCAAGCGCGGGCGTGCGGGAGACGGGTGGTGCATACCCGGCTGCCGAGTAACCGGGTCAGGCTGTGACCGGGTCATGCGGTCATAGCCCACCCGGTCACCGGGTCGCCGGTGAGACACGCCCGCCTGACGGTTATCATACCGGGTTAAGGAGAGTTCGTCTCATCGGATTTGACGGTTTCTGAGCGCCTCCCAGTGCATAACGAGTGGGTTAGAAATTGGGGTAGAATAACACAATATTTTATAAAAAAAATATTTTAAAATTTTCGAGAAATTGTTGTGGTATTAATTTCTAGTGCAGTGTTGTAGAAGCTTGATCGAAGCGTAATTTCAAGTTTATTAGGTAGGAAGTGTACGCAATATTAAATTACGTGCGGGCTCGTCTTACGTTACGGAGCTCAAGAACTTATTACGATGCATTACTATGAAATGTAGTGGTAAATGGATTTGTAATAATACAGTGTTTGTAACATTCTGTTGCTGTGTTCGTCCTATTTTGTTGTACAAGCAAGTAAAAACTTCTTGAAAATTATTTACAAAATTATCGACTTGTTTCCACTAAGATAGGATTATCTTTTATCCACGTAAGCATATTTTATAATTAACTAGCTTTTGCCTGCGGCTTCGTTCGCTCGCGTTATATTCGGGGTAACACAGTTCCCCTTTCCTGATTTTCAGTTACCTGCTACCTGTAGTTTTTGCCCTTGCGCCTTATTTATTGTAATAGCAAAGGTAAGTTTTCCCTTTTCTTCCCTCTTTCTCCCTCAATTCTCACTTAAAAAAAAAAATTGCCTAGCCTATGTCCGTCTCCAGGGTCTCAAATATCTCTGTATCAAAATTCATCAAAATCGGTTTAGCCATTTAGGCGTGAAGAGGTAACAAACAAACAAACTCACTTTCGCTTTTATAATAGTAGTAAGGATAGTGGCTATCAGACAGATGAAGGCTATCATTTGTTTGAGATTATTTCACAGCTAAGTAAACAAGACGACCAGGTACTAAATTAAATCTATTTAAAAGTATCCCAACAGTAAAAATCAAGTGTAAATGTTTTCTTATAGAAAAACATGCTTTTTTCCAACAGAAAATAAAGGCGATCCGCAAAATAAATGAAAACCTTTTCAATTGACTGTCAAGGACGATGTCGGTTTATGTTGGCGTAAGTTTTCGTGACGGTAAACAAACCTGAAAGCTTTACTTGACAAGTAAATAGCTAGACAGTAAGTAATGTTAATAGTTTAATGTTAAGTTATAACTTTGAATGATGAGGACTGTGAAAAGTGAGTAGACGCTATTAGTACCATTTTTTTTAAATAAAACTTTGCCCCACATTAGGTACTCCTCCTGCGTGGGTGCGTTTACAAATATTTAGTTCACTTACACAATTAGGCAGACTCGAAACAACTATCTGCAGGTCATACAAATATTTGTTGCGTGTTGCGGGAATCGAACCCGCGACACGCAGCGCCGCAGTCGATCGCTCGGTCACTGCACCAACCGTGCCGTTAATTGTATTTAGTGTAAGCTATCCTTTGACCATGTAACAGTTTATGCTTATTAGTAATTTTTAGGGTTCCTTTCCTGTCTGTCTGTTTGTCTGTCAAGATCCCGTCTCGGGAACGTAGAGGTAACAATTTGAAATTAAAACCATTTACTCAAGTCTATGGTCCTTTAGACCTGTGAAATCAATCCTCTAAGTTTACGCAGTCAAAAGATATGGCTGTTTTGGTCGCAAGTTTCTACGGAACTACTCTAGTCTACCGTTTAAAATAATAAAAATGGTTATTGTTAGTCAACACCAACTGGTTTTACCAACACGGTATAAATGTTTGTCATCCTCAGCGTTTTTTTGCGACCGAAATTGTCTTTAATACTATAGAATTTTGATGCATATATTAAGAAATATAACAATTAATATAACTCTCACAACAAAATAATATTTCGATGACGATAATAATGACAGCGGCGTGTACGCGTTTTTGCTGAGAATAGCCGAACATTCTCGAAGTTATCTAGAGGATGAACACCATTGCAAGTGGTCGTATGAAGAGTATTTTTTGAGGTTGAAAGTCTGCTTTGGAAAGCGGTGTTGGCCCGAGAGAGTGGTGGGCCAGTAGAAGAGCTTTCATGTGGTGGCTTGTGGGTAATAGTCTCAACTTATGATTGGTGGGTCGTGGCTTCGAACTCAGCAGCTACATTACTTTGTGTAATTTATTTCATCAACGCTGCTCTCAAAATGGTAAAGGAATACATCGTTTAGTGACTTATGGGTGATATCCACTTAGGTTATGAAGACCTTCAAACTCTTTTCACTAAGGTAGAAGCTGTTTTTAACGATAGTCCTCTTTGTAAGGGACAAAAGGGAAGTCTCGTTAAAAACAGCCTCTTCGTCAAAATCCGCCTCTCTAAAGATTGCCTGAGCCTTACTTCTGGGTATTTTCTCATTTGGAGCCCCCAAATGAGAAAATACCCAGAAGTCTCACTGCTCAGCTTTGGTCAACCATCTTGGGGGAAACCAAACACCTACCAAGGTTGTCAGACTTTCAGCCTCCTACCCGTTACGACGGTTACAGATCTTTAAAGGACAGCTGAGACCAACAGAATGCCAACCTCGATATGTAATATTTGTCACCCTTTGTTGACCTCAATTCAGTTAGCGACGATTTTTTTTTCATAAAGTCTGGTCGTATCTGTAACGAATCAGGATTCCTAAAAACGTGAACACGTGTTACAACAACGAAACAAATTGCCAAACGTTAACCTCATTGAATGAGTTACTTACTACTTCCAATCAAGAAATTCATTAAAAAGAAAAGTACAAACAACATTTCGAAACACAGATTTTTAATTGCTAGGCAATTTGTTTAAACAATAGTTGTCAATGAAAATTATAAATTGAAATTAGTATGTACATATTTTAATTATTTTTTGTCGTAGATTTTGATTTGAAGGTTGAAAACGTGCTTGAGGTTTATGCTAGACTGTGGGTTTGACATCTTTATAGGGGTTCTTTTTTTTATTTTTCTTTTTTTAAAAAACCTAGCCGAAGGATTTCTCCTGCATCGTGGGTGCGTTTACAAACATTTAAACTCACATAGACAAACAGCCAGACCCGGAACAACTATCTGTAGGTCATACAAATATTTAATCCGTACGGGGATGGAACCCTCGACACGCAGCGCGGCAGTCGATCGCTCAGCTACTGCACCAACCGTGTCGTCAAAATGAAGCGTTTTAAAGCAGATATACATTTAGAGCTATAACTTTAGCAGAGAATCACATACGTAGGTATATATAGAAGAGTTTTTAAGAAAAACAGGGACATTTTTACTTAGTTGTGACAAAGACATAGGCATAATACCAATTGAAACTTATCTATTTCTTCAATATACGTTTGGCATTTTTTATTATAATTTTATTGTATCACTAAGTTTCAATACGAAATAACACTAATCCTACTATACTTACTAATACATATTATAAAAGCGAAAGTAAATTTGTTTGTTACCTCTTCACGCCTGAATGGCTAAACCGATTTTGATGAATTTTGGTACAGAAATAGTTGGAACCCTGGAGACGGACATAGGCTATTATTTTTTAAATAAAAGGGAGAAATGAGGTAGAAAGAGGAAAGAAAAGGGAAAACTTAGCTTTGCTATTACAATAAATCAGGCGCAAGGACAAAACTACAGGTAGTAGGTACCTGCAAATCAGGAAAGGGAACCGTGTTACCCCGAATTTAACGCGAGCGAAGCCGCGGGCAAAAGCTAGTAATATTATAAACGCGAAAGTTTGTATGGATGTTTGTTACTCTTTCACGCTCAAATGGCTTAACGGTTTTGGATGAAATATGGTATGTAGATAGCTTTTACCCTGAATGAACACATAGCCATATCATATCGGTATACGCGAGTGAAACCGCGGCCGCAGCTAGTAATCTTTAACTACATGATTGTCATGTGTATTTTAATGTTTTGACAGCAATCGACGTTTTTCATTTCATTGGTTGCATCCATATCAGTCTTGTCTAGCTAGAGCTTGAAGGGTTACCATGAAATCTTATAGCAGTTCATATTCCTGTGTGAGAAAGAGATGGTGCTAGACACTCTGTATAGCTCTGTCTCTTTCCCTTAGTGGAATAAGTTCTGTTTTAAGACGTCATGGTAGGGCAGCTGCTTCATCAACGAAGCCGAATAACTTGGCTATTTGTTAAAATTGAGGTCTTGTGCCGTGACTGCACCAGCAAACCCCTTTATTAGTCACTATTATGCTAATTACACCGAAATGCAGCCATTTTGTTTATCCTCTTGAAGAATACAAAACTTTAATCCTACTAAAATTATAAATACGAATGTTTGTGAGGATGGATGTATGGATGGATAGATGTATGGATGTTTGTTACTCTTTCACGTCAAAACGGCTGAACGGATCTTTAAGAAATTTGGCATATAGGTAGATTATAGTCTGGTATAACACATAGGATACTTTTTGTTCGATATCATGCGGGCGAAGACGCGGGCGCCAACTAGTAAACAATAAATAAATAACAAAACCTGACTATAGTAGGTCAGAGTCGCATGGTTGTGCAATATCGGTCATGGTTAGCCTTCATAATTGTAATCTAGGATGGGACCTAGTTTGCTTTCAGTCTGGCCTAAGTTGAAAGCCTGGCTCTAGTTACTAGCGTCAGTTTTTAACTGGGTAAATGTAATATATGGATTGTAAATGCATAAGGCAGTTAAGTTCACTTGGAGAATGTTTTGTTGGCCAACTATAACATGGTATTTATCACACTAATCCTTTCTATTCTAATATTATAAAAGCGAAAGTGAGTTTGTTTGTTTGTTACGTCTTCACCGCCTAAATGGCCAAACCGATTTTGTTGAATTTTGGTACAGAGATAGTGGGACCCTGGGGACGGACATAGGATAATTTATAAAAAATTCGTGAGAAAAGGGGGGGAAAGAGGTAAGAAAAAGGCAGAGAAATATCTTTTCGATCATCACGCGGGTTAAGTTAGCGTTAGCCCAAAGTAACTATGCCACGCGGACGAAGTCGCAGGCGGAAGCTAGTATTATATAGGCGAACGTTTGAATGTGTGTATATTTGTTACTCCTTCAAGCTCAAATGGCTTATCGGATTTGTATGTGGTAGGCTTATATCCAGGATTAACACATAGGCACATTTTATTTCGGTCTACGCGGGTTAAGCCGCGGGGCGCATCTAGTTTAATATTATATCTGGTGGAATTTAGGTGTTTATAAATCTGCTTACGTAACTGGTGTTATTTAGCATGTTTTGGGAACATGATTGTTTTGTTAAAAACTTAGACGAAACACGGATTGTTTTTCGTTGTAGTTTGGCGCATTCCTGTAAAACTATAATTTTTTGTAACTGTATTTCGTAATTCTATGTACTTTTCGCAAGCTCGGTAACCGTTAACGAGTCTCAAAATAAAAGCGCTCTGTTTGATTTTCAACATTCGGTTCTAGGGCCAGAGTTGTAAGTCTAATGCAAGCATATAAGAGAGCTACAAGATGGAAGGTTTGCGCGTATGGCAAAAATGATTCGTAAAAGTGTTTTAGAAATCCTTACTAATATAATAAAAGCAAAAGTGAGTTTGTTTGTTTGTTACGTCTTCACGCCTAAATGGCTAAACCGATTTTGATAAATTTTGGTTCAAAGATAGTTGAGACCCTGGAGACGGACATAGGTTAATTTTTGCTATTACAATAAATTAGGCACAAGGGCAAGAACTACAGGTAGCAGGTATCTGCAAATCAGGAAAGGGGAGCTGTGTTACCCCGAATTTAACGCGAGCGAAACCGCGGGCAGAACCTAGTAGAAAAATAAACAGAGGTACACCGAGGCACAAACGGTGATATTTTATTCTTCTTTTAAATGATATATAGGGATGTTCAGAATTATTGTTCTAAGCTTAATTATTAGTCCTCCCGCGCACGCAATCAATATTGCAATGATAATCACGGAAGATATTCGCTAAGAGACAGTTTTAATAGTTCAGAATGATGTACTGAGTACGACTTAAAAGTTTGTGCTTCGGTGTCCCTTTCTGTATGATTGTTGACAATGGTTTTCCCGTGTATACATATATATATAGTTTTTTTTTTGAAGAAAAATGTTGCCCCACACTAGGAATTTCTCCTGAATCGTGGGTGAGTTTACAAACATTTAAACTCACATACACAAACACCCAGACCCGAAACAACTATCTGCATGTCATAGAAATATATGTTCCGTGCGGGGTTCAAACCCGCGACGCGCAGCGCAGCAGTCGATCACTCAGCCAATGCGCCAACCGTGTGAATATATGAACCACCTATGTGCTATATAATATCTATTTCTATCAAAATCATTTATTTGCAACTCTATTCGTTTATGCACAAACCTTATTTTGCCTGATAAAGGCATGCAAATTATTACATGAGAAAATTAATGCGTAATTAAGATTAACATACCTAATAAAAAAATCGTATTTCTTATCACCGAGGGTACAATAGTAGGAGAGATACTTTTTCAACATAACCATAATTTATTGTTTCAAATTATTATATTAATTATTCCATTACATCATTATCTGTCTAGCCTTTCCTCTATGCTATAGCTATGTTAGGGTCGGGCACTAGTTTACCGGATTCAACTGAATACCAGTATTTTACATGGAGTGACTGCCTGTCTGATCTCCAGAAATCAGTTAATAACTGGATAATACGATACTCCTTGATGGGTAATTTGATAACGTGTAACGACTGTCAAAGACCTACAAATATTATGTACTAGCTGTCGCCCGCGGCTTTGCCCGCGTGATTTAGAAAAAAAATGTATCCTATGTGTTATTCCAAACTATAATCTTCCTCTGTGCCAAATTTCATCAAGATCCGTTCAGCCGTTTTGACGTGAAAGAATAACAAACATCCGTCTATCCATCTACCCATACTCACTAACATTCGCATTTATAATATTAGTAGGACTATCAACACCCCGAGGTTTCACTCGTAAGTTTCGGTTTCATGAGAATATCGGGATTCGTTTTATCGCAATTTTTTCTTGTTAAGCAACATATATAAATTACTAGCTTACGCCCGCGACTTTGTCCGCGTGTCATTGTTACTTCGGGCTAAGGGTGCTTGTACACGGTGCATGTAGCTTGCGCATGTTGCCATCTCTATTCATTTGAAATAGAAATGACCATGACAGGTGATGTTTAATCGTTTGCTAAGCAACACAAGTTTTTATAATTAAGGGAGTAAAGTTCAATTGAAATGATTATTTTACCTTTCGATGCATATAACCCGCGAAAGTGCCTCAACATGCGCAAGCTACATGCACCGTGTACAAGCACCCTAACGCTAAGTTTAACCCGCGTAATAATCGAAATTTGCTTACTCATGGTGCTGAGACTTGGGTTTTCACTCGTGACACCATCAACAGACTGGAGGTAGCCCAGAGGGCGGTTGAAAGAAAACTGGTAGGAGTGTCATTGATGGACCGCAAAACGAATAAATGGCTTCGAGAGAAAAGCAAAGTCGCAGACGTAACGAAACGAGTAGCGCACCTCAAATGGAAATGGGCTGGACATGTAGCCCGAAATGAGATGTCTTGGTGCAAACGCATCCTGGAATGGAAGCCGTGGGGTGAAAAGCGCCCTCCAGGACGACCACAAATGCGCTGGAAAGATGACGTGAGGAAAGTCGCTGGTTCGAACTGGGTACAAAGAGCGCAACATAGAGAGGAATGGAGGAAGTTGAAGGAGGCCTACACCAAAATGGTCGAAAAAGGCTAAAAAGAGAGAATAATCGAAAAAAAAAATCTTCCCTCTCATTCGCCCTTTTCCCACTTTTTTTTTAGCTTATGTCCGTCTCCAGGGTCCCAACTATCTCTGTACTAAATTCATCAAAATCGGTTTGGCCATTTAGCCGTGAAGCCGGTATTTCTTTTGAACAACCCGTAACGTAGCCCTGGTAGGCTCTGCTATGCTGAGGTTGGCTGATCTGGTTAAGTCGTGGAACAAGAGCGCGCCGATCGCCCCGAGCTGCAGTTATTATTTAACCACGCACCACTATATCATTCACCCGTCCCTTGCAAGAGCCAGCCCGCGCTACTGAGCCAGTAAGTTTAAATCAGTCCATAAATAATATCACTCAGATCCAGCCTGTCCCTTGCTGTCCCTCAGCGACGCCCTAAGCCGAGGCTCGTACCCCACAGGGGGTGCCCTTAGCGTGTAGTTTGTAAGTTTTCACCCTGGCTGGAGGTCTTAATTTTTAGGCATCCACAGGATTCGCCCGGTTAAGCAGACGACAACCTCCTTGGTTGAACTGCGAGATGCCATTCATAAAAAAAAACTACATCACTACATAGTATAAAACAAAGTCGTTGTCTGTCTGTTGCTATGTTGTATGTATGCTTAAATCTTTAAAACTACGCAACGGATGTTGATGCGGTTTTTTTTAATAGGTTGAGTGATTCAAGACGAAGGTTTATATGTTTAACACACACTTCACACTATGACTCTTAGGAGGTGAGCAGCGGGTAAAACCGCTGGGCGGGTGGCTAGTGCTTCATAATTATCCACTGAGTCAAAAGGCGGACTGCCTTTTGACTCAGTGGTTGTTACTTAGTTTCAAGGCTGGTGTTCCAGTGAGAAGCCAAACTAACGCCCGTCCTGAGTGTAATTGAATTGCCTTTGGGAGTCACGTGAACCTCTACAACTTTAACTTTAAAAGCTGCTTCGAGTGGCAGGAATTCGTACTTACATCGTAATCACGTTAACGTGGTAGCTTTAAGCCTGAGAAAGAGGTAGGTGACATTACATAACATCACGACTATAGTCCTTAAAGTGTTAGGCAAAGGTTGCTTAAGACCAAAAGTTGTAACGACACTTTTGGCTATAGTTGTAAGCCGTGCGGCGTGCGCGTATTTCTTTGTCTCTCACTCTCTCTCTCTCTCTCTCTCATAGAAAGCAAGCCAGTTATTTTCGTTTCGTCTTTCTATTTCGTATTGAACAGTGTGGTGTCGCGATGATTATTTTTGTTGAGTGTATACAGGTTTTTTGTACATAATCCTTACTAATATTATAAAAGCGAAAGTGAGTTTGTTACCTCTTCACGCTTTTATGGCTAAACCGATTTTGATGAATTTTGGTACCTACAGATATAGTTGGGAACCAGGAGACGGACATAGGTTAATTTTTTTTTAAAAGTGGGGTATGAGGGAGAACGAGGGAAGAAAAGGGAATACTTAGCGTTGCTATTACAAATCAATAAGGCGCAAGAGCAAAAAACTGCAGGTAGCAGGTACTGTGTTATACCGAATTTAACGCGAGCGAAGCCGCGGGCAAAAGCTAGTAAATAATAACTTCGTTCCATCCGGGTGTCCCTTGACACCTCTTAAGTTTTTTGAAACTCAAGTCATTAAAGTTATAACTTTACACCTCCATGCTCACTGTACTATTCCACCCACCGCCAAAACAAAGTTTTGAAAACGATACATTTTGTCTTACCGTAAATCGTGAATTTTCTTTCAAACACACCAAACCCCTTGGTGAGACTGGTTGCCAGGCTTTCGGGCCACTGACTACCCGTAACGACTGCCTTATAAAATCTACAATTTGAGTAAGTACTACCTATATTGAATTGATTTCTCGTTCTCCGTTAGTATTATTTGTACTACCGTCTTTATAAAAGAGAGATCGTGACACATTTACGTGTGTGTTGACCTCATTCTCCTCACTGGCTTTTCTTAGATGTTATGTTGAGAACACAATACCATATTTTGTGTAGAAGAGTTTATCGGTCAGGGTCACTCAATAAACAGTACTTAGAGAGTCAAGTCGTTCGTTTGAATTGAAATTTTTGTAGAAATAAAGGGAAGTGTTTTAATAGCTGAGATGAGTGTTTATCCTTGGTTAAGGCTCATCATAAACATTCACGTATCATTATGGTTGAATTGTTGTGACTTGAAACGGGAACCTTGTGGGAATCTGTTGTTCTAAGGGTGAGGAAGACTATCCACTCGTGATACAGTTTAATAATAGTACGATGAGATAGGGCGAATCAGTCCAAAGACAATCAAACCATCTATCAGTCACATCTACCATTTCACATTTTACAACTGTTGACTTGTGGTTATTGTTAAGTAACTCTCTATGATTGCCTCATATTATACAATAAAGATTTTATTTTATTATTATAACTAGCTTTTGCCCGCGGCTTCGCTCGCGTTAAATTTGGGGTAACACAGTTCCCCTTTCGTGATTGACAGGTACCTGCTACCTGTAGTTTTTGACCTTGCGCCTTATTTATTGTAATAGCAATGCTAAGTTTTCCCTTTTCTTCCCTCTTTTTTCCATATTTCTCACTTTTTTTTTTAAATTAGCCTATGTCCTTTTCCAGGGTCCCAACTATCTCTGTACCAAAATTCATCAAAATCGGTTTAGCCATTTAGGCGTGAAGACGTAGGTAACAAACAAACAAACAAACTCACTTTCGCTTTTATAATATTAGTAAGGATTTTGCCCAAACAAGTCAAAAAGGATATTTTCCAACAAACAGTCAGCGTTCATCGATTTTAGTCAGCCACCAACTTTTACCACATCTCACGATTAGGTGTGGCGAGTGGCGACCCAGTTTTCTATTAGGATTTATTCCTATAAAGTTTTATCTGTGTCTCATAATTGTGTAGACCGTTTTAGAGAACGACAAGAGTCTTTTGAAAGAATAGGTTTGTCTACAGTTCTGGACAAGTCAACTAAACCGAAAAAAAAGTTCGATAGATTTAGAAATAAAAAAAAGAAAGAAAAAAGTGAACAACAATAAATAAAAACAAAAATGACACAATGACATCATCAATCGAATTAGTCCTGTACGAAGCCATATTATATCTCAACATAGAAATGCTTCTTACTTATTATAGGGTAGTTTCCAGGGTCAAAGTTATTACATTCTATTTAGTCCGTCTTTTAAATAAGGGACACGTATTTTTTTATTTGTAAAATAGACCAAAAATTACAAAGATATAGCCCATTAAAGTTACGTGAAACGTCACGCGTTGCCGCATTTTTTCGGAACAAGTGACGTCACACGTCATAATAATAAGTTTTTTTTTGTAAACTAGCCTATTATAAGAAATTTTAATTAATGGTGAGTGTCGCGTTTTCAGAACTGATAATCTTATTGTCTTGTTGGTCTAGTGCAGTAGCCTAGCGTGACTGCTGACCATTGTTATACTATTGGGTTATTCCATCATAAATATGTCAGTAGCGGCCACGGATAAACATCGTGGCCGTTATAATAGACTCGCGGAACACAACTGGTGAATTCTGGGCACCTGCGTGTAAACCTGAGATTACAGGCGTCATATTATGTTTATTAATACCCAATTATATTTTTTTATTTAAACAATTATTATTTACAAACTACAAATAGACATAAACTAATAATAAAAATATGTACGCTGAGTCTCAGCGATCATTGTGCCGATAGTCATATCTGCCAATGGCTTAATTGCCAAGAGCCTCGACCAACACCTGAGGAGGCTCTCGTTAGGCAGCTGGATCAAGGGCTTGATACAGAAAGCGGTACTCCTGGACACGGCTCGTATTGTTAGGAGGTTCCTTTCTCTGGAGCCCTGACCGCCGCCCGGTAGCTTGGACCCTGTTCCCGATACCGGTGGGCTACTATTTTTATATTTTTAAATGTTTTTTTTTGTGTTTTTTTTTATTAAGAAATATTTAAAAATGTAAATAATATGGAAATTAATCAATAAATGAACGAACAAAATATGTACAAGTATAATAATGGTAAATTAATTACAGGGTGTCAAAAAATTAGTCCGCATTGCTGTCAACAAGAAAATGGCTTGAAGGCTGGTAGCATTACCACGGCCACGAGAAGAGTCGAACAACCGCTTGGTGATTTCTCGAAATACTACGTGGGCACTTGGACTCCATGGCCCTAGTAGTTTTAACCCTAAACGTTTACAATACCTCTGTCGGAAATAGTTGTACCTGCAGCAGTCCGTAACAATGTCGTAATGGGGAAAGTTGCGGCAAGCGACTTAGCTACCTGTGTTCATGTAGGTACCTGTGTCATATTCGTTATGAGTAGTTTAAAATCTAGTTGATGGTTCAGTCGTCGAGCTGTCGTGCCGTCGAGCTGTCGAGCGTACCAGTTGAGTATTCGTTTTAGTTTTCATTGGTCTGTTTACGTCGGTAGCTGCCGGTATTGTGAAGTTTGACTGCGGTTTGGCCCGTTAGTTCAGCTGGAAGCGCTATCGGATATTGCAATAGCTTTGGAAATGCCCTTTTTTCAGTTTGAAGACAATAGCATATATTAATTGCACACTAAAATATGGTTGTATGGTTATTATTTATGGTCTACTGATTTTTATACTGTTACGATATTAATGCTAAATCACCCGGTGGTCGTGAGATACACGGCGTTTTGTGACTGCGACTGCCGAAAAAGAAGGAGACTATATTTTTCGCCGCGCTTGATCGTGTTCCTCACGGCCGCTGGGTTAAAAGGCATTAACAACGGAACAGCTTGATTTGGAAGCGCTTGTATGCGCTTTTTGCCACTCACGCAACTCGTATGTAGGTTGATACGTTTTGATATAAGTACTTGAATGAGTTAGCAATACGACAACAACCGGAGAAATGATACGAATTGATTCAACGAATTGATTTGGACCGCGACATGCTAGACATATGTCAACCGTGGCAGCTTTCACAATACATCTCTGGTAGTTCTTACGAATTATTAACGTATACTAGCTTCCGCCCGCGACTTCGTCCGCGTAGCAGAGTTACTTTGGGCTAACGCTAACTTTAATCCGCGTGATGATCGAAAAAAAATATCTTTCTCTGCCCTTGTATTCCCTCTTTCTGATGAATTCTGGTACAGAGATAGATGGGACCCTGGAAACGGACATAGGCTAAAAAAAGTGAGAAAGAGGGGCTTTCTCACTTTTTTAGCCTATGTCCGTTTCCAGGGTCCCATCTATCTCTGTACCAAAATTCATCAAAATCGGTTTGGCCATTTAGGCGTGAAGTCGTAACAAACTCACTTTCGCTTTTATAATATTAGTAAAGATTCGTATTTCTTGCCCATATGAACTTTACTATATAAAAAAATATAATAATTATAATGAGGAATCCTTTGAGCTACCCTTTCTTAATACCATGAACTAAATAAATTCTACAACCAGTGTATTTTTGAACCACCCATTATCAAAACATACCCCTACTTATGCTTCAACAAACATTCCTGCACCATCCAGCACCATTGTGTGCACGGCCACGGACCATTTGCTCACGTAACTGTCGCTCGGAGAGCTTTACAAAAGCTGAGTGCAAACGAAACTTTGGTGTTGGCTCGCATGGTTGGTTTGTGATGGAATTTCTAAATTGCTCTTTTACAAACCCTTAGTTTGGTTGCTGAGTTAGCTAAGTGATCAAATGTTGGAAGTAATTGTAAATACAGGTAAGGAAAAACAGAAGAAAAACTAAGTTTAAGGCCCAGTGTGCGCACTGCAACCAATCAAGCTAAACCATGTGTGTGGATCATTTATTCAAAACCAAAATCAAAAGTCATTTATTCAAATTAGGCTGATAATCAGCGTTTTTTGAACGTTACATTACAAGAGACAGTCCCACAAATACGCCCCGCCCTTCCCCTTCATTTGTTTCTTCAAGTAAACAAGGAATCGCGTTCTCACACACAAACTTTACCACCGTATTTCACCCCCCTTTTTACGGGGGGGGGGGAATGTCAGATTTGTACTGACTAAAACCCACCCATGTTCCTTATTTTGCCCTTTATGTTCCGGGGCCGCTGTATCTGTTTCGAACAACCAGCAACCCCGGCAGGCGGAGGCCCTGGCAAGCCCCTCTGCTTTGCTGACTCTCTTTGAGGCGCGCGTGAAACACGAACGCGCCGTCGACACAGCCTGTCGTCAATAGACGGACAGACGGTGAGCTACCCATTGCTCACCGTCCACAGGCCCGCATCTACGGTGGTCGGGAGTCGTCTCGCGGCGCCCGGCGCCCGGTGCGTCTCCCGCGGTGGCTGGGTTGGTTTGAGGTTCTCTCCCTCAAACGCCCAGCCACCTCCTTCGCTAGCATGGCTGCTTCGCAGAAGGAGGTGACCGCTTCCCATTCCCTCTCGCTCCGGACCATGGACTGAACCAGGGCCGGACGCGAGATATCGCCGCCGCCGATCGCCTCTACGAGGGCACGGCGGTCTTACCTGCTTTAGGTTCGCAATATGCCTTGCCTTATAACCGTTCTATTGTAATGTATGTCACGACAGTTGTCAATTTTCAAACAATTGAGGACATAATGCAATATTGCTGCCCCTCGTAAGTTATTAGGTTGATAATATTTAGCCTATGTCCTTCTCCAGATTGAAATCTAACTCCTTGGCGTATGTCATTACGACCTGACCAGCTGTTTAGTCGTGAAAAGGTTATATACATACAAACAAACACACAAACAGTATTTGAACATCCTACTAATATTATAATATTTACACTACTTATATAATATTATAAATACGAACCATCAACCGGATAATTCAGACTCCGTGTTTGCTATTCAGAAATCCCTAATGATATAACCGAATAACTGTTTACCCAATCCGGGAATCGAAACCAGGACCTCAAGGTCTGCAGTCACGCTTGCGACCCCTTTATCAAAGAGGCAGTAAGTTTTGTTGTTGTAATTATTTAGCCTCTCGTAATCCAACACTCGATAAGGACCTCTTTTTCGAGCCGCCTAGGGCCATAAAATACCAGTATTTTAAAGTCTGTGGGTGAGAATGTGTACGTCCTTTAGGTTTTTTCGTCCTTTGCCGGGATTAATCATTTACTTAAAACCTTTTCTTCTCGGGAGTTCATTGCAGATCAAAGGCATCCCTTCTCTCCTTTTACAATTTACCTACCGTATAATATAATTCCAAATCATAACAAACTGAAAACTTAACACTAATTAAGGCTGTGAAGCTCTTTCATTACTCATTAAAAATACCAATTACGCCAAGCCGAATAAATTCTCACCCGTCTTAAAACGTCGTACATAAACATTCGCGGCAAATGAAAACTTCAATTTTTAATAACATCATCGCTTCATAATCAAAGTAGAGTGAGAGAGGCATTCTTGTCTCGCGATATCATAGACGACGGAGATGTAATGGAATGCACATACAAATGCAATAACGGCATCTTACTGTATTTTCATCGTCAAAGCATCAAAATTTTGTGAGCGGAGTACAGTCGTCTCGTCCTGTGGGTCCGACGCTGAGCCTGCGAGCGGCATTCGATCCGAATGCTGTCGAAGTCCCCCGAACGAACCTTTGTAATGTTGCCTGCTTTAGTTACTCTGATCTGCTGTAGGGAATGCATATTTGTTTTTTTTTGTAGGGTCAATTTGTTTTCTTTGTTGTGTTTTGTTTACATATACGAATTTGCTACTTTACAATAGCTATACGATTATAATGAACATTATTGTTATTTAAATATGTAAATGAAGTATATTTTGCAAGTTGGTTTTTGGTTTAACCAACACTTTTACACGTCGGTTTTTAAAACTAGATGAGGCCAGTGTTTAGTACTCAACTACTCTGAGAAGTCTCTTTAAGGTCCAGGCAAAAGTCTTCTTGGTCAACTTTCGTAAGGACTATCCAGATTATAGTAACCTGCTAAACTCGATTTCTGGCTAAATCTAATTAGTCTTAGGCCAAATCGGTTTACTGATTTATCGTATCTGCAAATACTGGTGGTCACAGATTTACCTAACCCATTCACATAACTTTGGCCGACCTTGGCTGGGAGCATATACAAATCAAGAAACAAGTTATTTCAGTGCAAAAACCTGCTTTATAAATATTAAAATCATTTCAAACCATAGTGTTTTAAATACTTTTTATTTGTAACAAAAGGCACAAATACCACCAAACGTTAACAAGTTCTTTCAACATTTTCCGACCACTTACTCGTATTCTGGGGAATTTAATTTCTACTCCATTCTCGCCTGAAGGCTTGCCACCCCCAGTCCCGTTCACATCGGCCAGTTGCTATACTTCCGCCGGCACAACCGCTCGCTTCCACCGCTCGCACTCACTCTACACATGTGAACTTTTTTATAAAATAGTGCTGTGCTATACAGATTCCAAACTTGAATTTTATTTGACAGTTTTTTATTTTTAAGTGTATATGATAATGGGTTTTTACGAAGTGGCCAGGCGGAGTGTTTAGACCAGAAAAAGGTTTGTTTTTATGCTTAAAGAATAAAATTGTTTTAACATAAAACCGTTCACTTATATTGAAAGTAATTTACTTTGTTATTTATTAAAGCATTTGTAAATGCTTTACTTATTTATTTACAGTTATTTTACTTGGTTTTAATTAAGTTTGTCACGAGTGAAAGCTTTCAAAGCACTCGTCTATAAAAGCTATTATTCAAAAGGTTTATGAAACAAACAACTTACTTTATTAATTCGTAGTTAGGTCTCATTTGGATTTGAGTGATAATATTTTTTTTATTAAATTGTGTCATGACATTGAATGGCTGAAGTTTTCACTTTTTTTAAACCAACGAACATTGTAATAATTAATTATACGGGACAACGGACACAATAGAAACAGCTTATTAAAACTAATTAATGATAATATAATATTCCACTTTAATTATTTATTGAAGCTGTAAATAAAAATAACGAATCTAGCGCTACAAAATTAATGAGCTTATTCGTGCTGAAATACTAATTTATGAATCAACAGAATATAATTAAATATTAACGCCCTTTACAAGTGTGTCACGAAAATAGGTCAAACTGTTACCAAGTATATAACTTAACAAATCGATGTTTCCAAAATGCACAACAGCACACAATATAAAGAAAAAAAAACAACAGTATGCAGAACTAAATAATTTATGCAAAAGCAATTTCGAAGAGGGTATAAAAACTATTACCATGCCATAAAGGCGAGTCTCCCATGTCAGTGTCATAGTTTAAATATTATTTTACACTTATTTAGACCTTTTGGCTTGTTCGTGGAGTACTGTGACCATCGTGACCACAATGTGAGTTCTAAGGGTTGAATTTAAGGGGACATGTAACTTGACACTGTCTCCCATAGACTATTATTATGTAATATACACTCAAGGGGATCAATACTTTACTTTGATTGTTATGTCAAAGAGGAAACGTAAAAAGAATAATATTTAAAACTAGTTGGCGCACGCGGCTTCGCCCCCGTTATATAAAAAAAAGTATCCTATGTATTATTCCAGACTATAATCTACCTCTGTGTCAAATTTCATCAATATCAGTTCTGCATTTATAATATTAGTAAGATTTATATTTTTTTAGTTTTTTCTAACATGTTAAAAATTACAAGTAACCTTTTGTACATATTTAAAACAAAAAGTAGAGAATGTCTGACACATATTGTCATACACACAATCGTTATGCCTGTAGGTCCAAAGGGTTAGGCAGGTCGCAGGAGGTCTTTAAACGAGAATATCAGCTTTGAAATGTCCCACACTTGCAGTGTAACGAAAGTTGTGAAAGTAAAGCTTTCAATGTTGTGTATACTGTCGTTGTCTTTATTAGTCGTTGCCTTACGATGTTTTGCTATAGTATATTTAGAAATTGACGAGGTAGTGGAAGAAGACTGCTTCGTTGGTCTACTGGTCGTCGTACTATGAATGAGAGCCTGGCTTCAAATCAAAGGCTGGCTTTTTTTTGCCGATGGGGAATCATCAAATAACTTCCCCCGCTCTGGGGGAGGTTCAGACTTGTACTGACTAAAACCATGCTCCTTCTATTGCCCTTTACGCTTCGGGGCCGCGGTATCTCTTTCGAACAACCCGCAACCCCGGCAGGCGGTGGCCCTGGCAGGCCCGTCAAGGGTTGGCGTGAATGTCGTTAGGTTTTCCTATCAGGAATTTCTCAGCAACAGCCACAGAGTCAGGATTCGTGCCTATGACAATAGGTTCAACTCCTACTACAAGAGACTGGTCAGAGATTTGTTGGATTCTTATGCTTATTATACAACTAGCTGGTGCCCGCGGCTTAGCCCGCGTGATGATCGAAAAATAAAGTATCCTATGTGTGTGTGTGTACGTGAAAGAGTACAAACATCCATACATCCATCCTCACAAACATTCGCATTTATAATCCTTACTAATATTATAAAAGCGAAAGTGAGTTTGTTTGTTACCTCTTCACGCTTTAATGGCTAAACCGATTTTGATGAATTTTGGTACAGAGATAGTTGGGAACCAGGAGACGGACATAGGCTAACTTTTTTGAAAAAAATGTGAGAAAGAAAAAGATGTGAGGGAGAAAGAGGGAAGAAAAGGGAAAACTTAGCGTTGCTATTACAAACCAATAAGGCGCAAGGGGAACTGTGTTACCCCGAATTTAACGCGAGCGAAGCCGCGGGCAAAAGCTAGTATTATATAAAGTAGGATTATCACTAGCTTCAGTGAAGGAGTAACTTCGTGAGGAAACCAGTATATTAAGCCAACTCAGAGGGCAATGGACAGTATCACAGCTCTGAAACTAGATTAGTTAGCCACTAATAATACACTAAAGAAAAAAAGACAAGATCTTAGCTCAATATAGTTGGCTAACGACTAGGCAGATGCTGACATGTCCACGTAATTATTTTTGTATAAAACACTAGTAGTACCCAGAGGTTTTACTCGCCGCTGCTCAGCTCCTAAGTATTGCAGCGTGATGTTATAGAACCTGTTGTCCTTCTCGATAAATGCGCTATACGACACTTAAAATAAAAAGTCGAACAAGTAGTTCCTGACATTAGCGTGTTCAATAAAACAAGCTATTCAGCTTTATACATAATATTAATGAATTGTTGCTTCTAAAAGATCAACAAAGGATAATACGACACAAGCCTCTAAAGATAACATAATCTGTAATGCACTAATTAAATATATGGTTTAGTCATAAATGAGCACGATTGTCTCCGGGCGCGCTCATTACGTGGTAATTAAGTAAATTAACTTGGTTGAATCACCACATGAGCAGGGGTGGCAAACCTGAAGCGTGGGAGGTTTTCAGAGTAGGATTGTTGTACTAGCTTGTTAAGAGATAATAAGGCACTATTGGGAATTCTACTTGTTGTTGTATTGTTCTTGATGATTTGGAAAATACTCGAAGTCCCAGCTTTAGTCTGTGACGTCACACATCCTACTTTCCTATTGTTCATATTATAAATGCGAAAGTTTGTGGGGACGTATGTTTGTTAGTTTTAAATACTATTAAACGAAGTTGGGATGAATTGTTTGGGACACATGTAATCTGGATTAATATAGTTGTAAAATTTTACTATCCTAGTAAATTTTCCGGGGACCGCGCGATCGAAGGCACGGGCAACAGCTAGTACGGACTCATCATCTGCCTAGCCTTTTCCCAACTATGTTGGGGTCGGCTTCCAGTCTAACCGGATGCAGCTGAATATCAGTATTTTACATGGAGCGACTGCCTATCTGACCTCCACAACCCAGTTAGTACTGGGTAATACGATACCCCTTGGTAAGACTGGTTGTCAGATTTTCGGGACACTGACTACCTGTAACGACTGTCAAAGATCTACAAATGACAGCCGGGACCAACGGCTTAACGTGCTTTCCGAGGCACGGAGGAAACTCGGTATGTAACGGGTGGTCACCCATCCACAGACCAACCTAGGCAAGCGCGGCTTAACCTAAAGATCGACCCGAGCGGCTACTATTATTTAGCCACGAGCTCCTCAACAGCTAGTACGGACTAAAGACGAGAATTCAAGCGTGTGTAGGCTAATCTTCGTGAAATTCAACAATAATTACCATTAAACTTAACTTACTTGTAGGTTTGTTTCATCATTCAAGTAAAGCGTAAAGATTTTAACTTTTTACACATTTGCATTATTGTAATGAAGAAAAAATATAACAAAACATACCTTCACGCCTAAGCCATAGGGGGCGGCCATGCCGGGGTTGCGGGTTGTTTGAAAGAGATACCGCGGCCCCGGAACTTAAAGGGCAAAAGAAGTAACATGGGTCGGTTTTAGTCAGTACAAGTCTAACACTCCCCCCCGCTCCGCCCAGAGCGGGGGAAGTTATTTGATGATTTCCCACCCCAAAAAAAGAGCCATAGGGGGTGACATTATTGACATCAACTGTGCACAAATCTAGACTTCGTAGCTGCTACAGAGAAATTCTTGAAAAGAAAACCCAATCACACTTTCGCCGACCTGGAATTCCAACCTAGAACCTTATATTTAGTAGTCGCACTTGTGACCACGAGACCAACAAGGCAGTCAGAATCTGTCAGAAGTAGGGAGAAAACATATCTTTTTCGCTGTAATAAAAGACATGACATCTGCACCGGGTAGAGTACAGGCCATTATCCATCACGGGGAGGGAACTTTATCACAATAGATCCAAGCTTATAAGTTGGTTACACTATTTGTTAAGCGACACAGACCAAACTCCTCATCATCTGCCTAGCCTTTCCCAACTATCACCGCACCGGGCCCGCAGTGTAGAGTACAGGTCAATCTCCATCACAGGGAGTGGGCTGTATCACAGTAGAGGGAACGTGGTTTAATGTGGTTTCCGAGGCACGGGGCCGTGATCTACGGACCAACCCATGCAAGCGCGGCTTAACCTCAAGATCGACCCGAGAGGCAGTTATTATTAGGTCTTCGTCACAGAAAAAAATCAGGATCCAAAAATGATGTGTCCAAAACCAATTTCCAAAAAAGATAACTAAAAAGTGGAAAATGAATTTACTTGCGGAAGTCGGTGGCAAAAAAGTCACCGGCTTCCGGAAGTAAATTTATTTTCCACTTTTTAGTATTTTTTCGAAGTCGGTTTTATTTTTTACTAAAATAAATAAATACCTTGGGACAACTCACACACGGCTATCTAATCCCAAACTAAGCAGAGCTTGTGTTATGGTAACCAGACAACTGATATACATACTTATATAATTTATAAATATATACATATTATAGATAAATCACACCCAGATGCAGAACAAACAATCATGCTCATCACACAAAGTTTGGAACCCACGACCTCCGGCTCAGCAGTCAGGGCCACTAACCGCTAGACCAACAGACCCGTCAAAACCGACAAACCCGAAATGTTTTTTATTTCAGCATTTTTATTTATGGTATAATATAATGATATAGCACAACATCATTTTTATCGAGTATTCATCTTCCATTGTTACTAAAAGATTAGCAGATCATGCATATAGACCAATCAATATAAATAAAATGTGGGGCCACCTGGGAAATAGACCCAATCAAACAAAAAACGAATTTTGCAAATCGGCCCAGGCGTTTTTGAATAATCGGTGAACATACGTAAAAAACAATTCCGACGAATTGAGAACCTCCTCCTTTTTTGAAGTCGGCTAAAAAGAATCGCACATGTGTTGTCAGCATTTCACAAAAAGCAAAATATTTTTTTGGCACAAATACGATCAAAGCGTCACCCCTGATCATCTGTCTAAATTCATATATGTTACGTAAAATATTTGGTGAGTAACTAAAAGGGATTTTCGTGTAAATACATATAAATGGAATGTTAGTTTCTTGTTTTGGTTTTGCTTAACAGAGATTTATTGGATCGTACACTTAGTAAGCGTTCCTCACATACAAATAATACCCTCACGAAATTCTCAGTATTTACTTGGTCTTTCATCAACTAAATTACATCTAATAACCTTCTTTCATAAATCAATCTTCCTGCAAAAATATTCGTCGCAATCAATTGTTACACGCGGCTACGTCAGTGCTACGACAGCGCTACGGCGTAGCGCCACTGTAGCTCGTAGCCCAATCGAGTAGAAACAATAGGGGAAGATAAAAATATATGGACGCCGTAACATCAGACGGGGAGAATGGGGGACGCTATTACACGACAATCCCCTTCATTACGCTAACATTTACCCTTTTGTTTTGTCACTGGGCGAAAATAACAAAAAAGTACATGTAATTTATTTATTTCTGCGTGTGATTCTGCAAATTTTTTGCTTACGAAAATAATAGAATTTTAAGGGTACACAGCTTTTTGTACAGTGTATGTTATGCCTGCTGGTTTCAGTGAGGGTGCAATTATGACTTTTGGACACGATTTGAACAAACATACCATGTGTTCGTTGTATACTGACAGCTCTTGCTAACAAGGTGACTTTTGTTGGTTTCGTTGACTTTTTTACCACCGACTTCCGGAAGTAAAGTTATTTTCCACTTAATAGTTTTTTTTGGAAGTCGGTTTTGTTTTTTTTACAAAAAAAGAATTATACAAAAAAAGTTTTTTTTTTTACAAAACTGCACATATCAAATTAAGAACCTCCCCTTTTTTGAGGTCGGTTAAAAAGTATAAAACCACTACTTTTTGGCGTTTAAAGCTTAAATATGAGTAACGTTACTACAAAATATGATAAATTGCTCTAGTCCTGACCGACAATTGAATTAATCTATTTAAGCAATAAATATAACCTGACGTCTTGGTGTATGACCTTTGTGGGATGCAGACGACTAGGCCGTTGCTCTGGCCTCTAATATTTATGAAGCAAAACCAAAATATTGCTCGCAAGGGAATACAACTCCGTAGTAAATTACGTGGTATTAGGGAAACAAATCACTTGCTAGTTTTAAACTTGCATTATTTTTTTTATTATTGTGGTGAAATGGATTTAAAACCGTCTAGCTGCCTCTTTTTACGAGTTTACGAGATATATTAAGATATATATCGACATCGCCTAAACTTAATCGGATGCAGCTGAATACCAGTATTTCATACACAAAGTGGTTATGACAATACGACAATAAATGAAAACATAGACAATACTAGTTCATAAGAATAACTCTAAACTATCAAAAAAACCCTAACACCAAATATAAAAAATATTAAAATTTCGAACAAACTAAATGGCATAAAAATGGACGCAAAACAGAATACCCTTTATAAATAGGTCACTAACCTGTGAGGTACGTACAGCAGGAGTAAAGAACAAATCCCGAGTGACGTCTATGACGCGATGCGCTACGGGCCATTTTGGACCACCAATTTTTTTCTTTTCTTCTTCCATACCCTTCTATTAATTATACGTCATTTCATCGGACACTTCCTTTCTTGGCATATCATCCTTCACAGAGTCCATCCATCATTTCTTTGGCCTATTAATCATAATTCGAAAATTCTAGGCTATGTACAAGACGCTCCCATGGGATAAATCCTGACCCTGACTACAAAGTGCGCGAAGCTGCGGGCAAAAACTAGTGTTAAATAACTTGACTTCCAATTATATATACAACGATAGTATGTTTTGATAAATTAAGGCAGACATTTCACAAAACATAAAAATCATATAGCATAAAATAACAATTTTGTAAATGATTGTTTATTTTTGACGATTATCTGACAGTTTGAGTACTATAAGCGATCTACACAAATCGATGGCCCCACCGAATAAACGTGTAAGAGAAAAATGACAACTTTTCAGTAGAAAATAAAAACGTTTAAACTTCAATAACGCTCATTTCATTGTAAATAGGTATAGATAATGTATTATCGAATTATAGGTAAGAAAAAAAACTATAGACTTGTATATTTACTTTTTTTCAAACATCAACCAGATTCAGGAAATTCATGAAAAACTATTTAATATTTTTACTCTTGTGAAATTTGCATGACTAGGTCAAAGCAATATATCATTACACGTTTATTCGTGTAATAATACACAACGAATAAATCTTACTGTAATGTTACACTATTATTCTCCGTATATTAAGTTTATTTTTTAACCCAGCTATAACTATTTACACGCTTGTTTACAGTACATTGTTCGGCTATTATATGATTATAAAGACCGTATGCATTTATATTAGTGTTTATAAAATCAGTTTTCATTTATGTAATACAACTTTTTTAATGCATGGTATAATTATATAAATAATTTTGTAAAAGGATGAAATAAAATACAGCTATATATAGAATTAAAAATATAATTATGTATTTGTCTACGTGAACACAAGTCTTCTTAATAAAAAAATACGTTTTTATTGGTACAAAAAACACATACACAAGCTATTACAGTAACCACGAGGACAACGACGACGACGACGTTCCGGAGGTGGCTGGGGTAGACCTAAGGGTGGCGGTTGGCAGGCTGAAAGCCAAAAATACCGCCCCGGGATCCGATGGCTTGCACGGCAAAGCTTGGGTCCTGGCCTTAGAGGCTCTCGGGCCCCGAATACTATGGCTTCTAAGCGCATGCTTGGAGAGAGGCCAGTTCCCACTTCGTTGGAAGACGGGGAAGCTGGTCCTCATACAGAAGCCGGGGCGCCCTGCGGACTCTCCGTCCGCATTTCGGCCCATCGTGCTGCTCGACGAGGTGGGCAAGTTCTTTGAAAGAGTAATTGCAAACCGCCTCGTCGGGCACCTCGTGGGGACGGGGCCGGATTTTGCGGAACACCAGTTTGGGTTCCGCAAGGAGCGCTCGACGGTGGACGCCATCATGCGCGTGAGAGCCCTCACGACGGCGGCTGCAGTGTCCAGGGGTGGGGTTGTCATGGCGGTGTCTCTCGACATCGCCAACGCGTTCAACACCATGCCTTGGAGCTTCACCAGGGAGGCACTCCGATACCACCGGATGCCGACCTACCTTCGTCGTGTGGTCGGGGCATATCTGACGGACAGGGCCGTCATCTACCCCGGTCGCTCTGGATAGTGGAACCTGCGAGAGATGTCGTGCGGTGTCCCACAGGTCCATCGGTTACGACTGGGTGCTGCGCGCCGACCTCCCCAGCGGCGTCAGCGTAGTTTGTTACGCTGAAAACACGCTCGTTCTGGCTCAGGGGGGGTCGCACCAGGCGGCGGCCGATATCATGACACGCGAGGTTGTGATAGTCGCAGAGAGGATCCGGCTACTGGGTCTCGAGGTGGCATTGCACAAATCCGAGGCCATGGTCTTTCATGGCCGCGGAAACACGCCACCGTCGGGATCCCAGTTGACACTAGGAGGGGTTCGCATCGGCATCGGGTCGACGATGAAATACCTGGGAATCGTCCTCGACAGCCGATGGAATTTCGTGGAGCACTTTCGACGTTTGGCTCCCAAACTCGAGCGGGCGGGGGCTGCTTTCAAGCGGCTCCTGCACAATCTGAGGGTGCCCAACGCCTCCTGCCGTAGGCCCTATGCCGGAGTCGTGCGGTCCATGGCCCTTTACGGGGCCCCGGTATGGGCGCTTTCCTTAGGGCGGCGCGCCGCCCACTACCTGTACGCGCCCCAAAAGGTGGTAGCCATACGGCAGATCCGGGGCTACCGCACGATCTCCGGCGAGGCAGCGAGCCTCCTTGCCGGATTGCCACCGTGGGATCTGGAGGCGATAGTTGTCGCGCGCCTGTTTGAGTGGCGCGCGGAAGCACTACACCGGGGGAAACTCTGCTACCGCGGCAAATTGCCGCTCAGCGGACTGACCTCCGGTGCGATCTCATGGTGCATGGAAAGGGCGACTGTCGCAACCCCGTGCAGGGCACGCCAAAATAGTGGCGGTAAGTCCCCTCTTTGAGGAGTGGCTGGAGAGGCGTCATGGCGTCCTCACCTACCGCCTGATGCAGGTCCTCACCGGACACGGAAGTTTCGGGAGGTTCCTGCACATAATCGGGCGGGAGGAAAAGCCCGGGTTCACCATTGTGACGATCGCCCGGAGGACACGGTGGAGCACACAGTGGCGGTCGCGGAGCGCCGCCGCGCCCTCGTAGAGGCGATCGGCGGCGGCGATCTCTCGCGTCCGGTCCAGGTTCAGTCCATGGTCCGGAGCGAGAGGGAATGGGAAGCGGTCACCTCCTTCTGCGAAGCAATCATGCTAGTGAAGGAGGAGGCCGGGCGTTTGAGGGAGAGAGCCTCAAACCAACCTAGCCACCGCAGGACACGCCCCGGGCACCGGCTTTTGACGACGGGCCGTGTCCACGGCGCGTTCGTGTTTCACGCGCGCCTCAAAGAGATGTCAGCAAACGAGAGGGGCTTGCCAGAGCCTCCGCCTGCCGGGGTTGCGGGTTGTTCGAAAGAGATACCGCGGCCCCGGAACGTAAAGGGCAATAGAAGGAACATGGGTGGGTTTTAGTCAGTAAAAATCTGACACGCCCCTCCGCTCCGCCCAGAGCGGGGGAAGTTATTTGATGATTTCCCACCCCAAAAAAAAAGCTATTACAGCAATAACTTGTGATTTGTAGTAATCTATTGAAAAGTACCGCTGTGTATATCCAGAGATCTCCATCAGATCTTTACCCATGTAAATAGAAGCAACCTTATTTTATTTAGGTCATTAAAAACTGCATTTAAATCACATAATATACACAGACGAACAGTCACATAAGCCTTAAATTAGCAGCGGAGTATTTTTACATCGGTCTTAGCTAAAATATTTGATAATATTTATACTTACATACCTAATATTAAAGTTGATTCTTACCTTTATTTCTTTGACAGTTCGCTAATTCTAATATCCTTTTGCAGAGACTAGAAGCATCCCGAAACCTTCTCATTGTTACACTTAACTACAAAACAACAATTTGACTATAATAACAATTATAATCGAATGATATTACGCGAAACAAAATCACGTAATAGCGCGCATAGAATCACAACAAGATAGAACGTACGATTGCAATAGAATTTATCGCGTAAACATTTGTTTATTTACCATTACTAGCTTTAAACTTAAACTATTATGCAAAGAATATTAATGTTTGAATCTTTAACACAGTTGTAAGAAAAAAAGATATTATAGTAAAAGACAATGCAATACTTTAATTTTAATAATCTATTTATATTCAAACTTCCATTTTGTGCAGTAAAACATTAGTAATGAAATTTGCATACATTTCTACACGAATAAACGTGTAAGAAGACATTACCCAAATTCGAAAACAATCACAAATCTTCTCAAACGTCTGTAGGTTTTAGCATGTTTATTCTTGTGTACTTGGCGACTCAAAAAGCATGTAATAAAAGCATAAACTATTATTCCTATAATTTTAAAATTAATTTTTTCCCTAGAATAAAGAAAAATACTATCATAAAACTCGTGTTTTGAGTCTAAAATTCATAAAAAAAAATTAAGTAGGTGCAGGATAGGCAAAAGAGATGAAAATTGAAAAAAAAAAAAAAAACGTGTAAGAACTCTTGCACGTTTATTCGGTGGGGCCATCGAAATGTCCTTTTTTTATTCGTCGTGTTGTTGAGCTCCTTGAGTTATGAGTCGAGCTACACGATAACTGACAAATACTTGCACAGACTGGACAGGTCCACTCAATCTGTGTGGTGCTTTCTTAAAAAGACTATTTCAGACACTAATCTGCATAGTCCTCATGTAAGTTGACCAAGACTTTTTGTCTGGACCTTAAAAGAGGACCTCTGAGTTTGTTTCGGATGTTACTTCTCAAAGTAGTCGGGTACGAAACACCGGCGGAATCAGTTAGTTAAAAAAAAAAGTGTTAGACTGTTTGTAAAAACCAACTTGCAAAATAAATATAATTTGCCATTTATTCACGCCTGTAATCCACGAAGAACTAGGCAGAGGTGTACCTCATAAGATGCGTACTACTACACATTTCGCCAGTTACGCAACTAGTATTGTGTTTTGTGTTATAAAATCATACTTTTCCAGTGGTTATTATACTAGTTTACTACTACTAGAATACTTTACTAGTTAGTTACTTGATTGGCGTATGGTTTGGGTGATCCCTGATCATACGCCAATCAACTAACTAACTGACTCAACGCCAGCTTAACAATGAATTACTCTAATGACATTAAAACGTAAAACTTTCACAATGAATAACCTAAATGATGGCGAAAATCGCATTATAATCGCAATCGATTATGATACGATTTTCATCATCACCTTTTTGTAGTCGTGGCTGAAAATCTATGTTTATTATTTTAACACCACTGCTCTCAAAAATGATGAAGGAAAGTATCGTAAGGATACCGGCATGGCATAGAACAAAATTGATACCGAAAACGTTATGAGCAAAATAGATAAGGAAGTAGGCACGTCAAACACACTTGTTTTTTTAATTCATGATCATAATCATTTCCGAATAAATTAAAATTAATTCAATAGAAAAACACAGTTCGTCGTTCCACTTAAAGAAAATAGCTGGCCTAGTATGGAGCCGGTTAGCGAGAGACAGCAATTCGTGGAAATCTTTAGAGGAGGCTTTTGTCGACAGACAAGTTGTTGTACAAAAAACCCAGTTGCCGATAATGTCTTTCTTTTCTTTTTTTTTAGACTTTTTCCTGTATCGTGGGTGCGATTACAAACATTTAAACTCACATACACAAATGGCCAGACCCGAAACAACTACCAGTAGGTCATACAAATATTTGTTCCGTGTGGGAATCGAACCCGCGACACGCGATGCAGCAGTCGATCACTCAGCCACTGCGCCAACCGTGCCATCAAAATACAAGTTAGAATTAATGAAACCAATTTAGTTTTAAGTAGGCATGTATTGTAAGGAAATTGACAGCACTAAAGACAATTTCATTCTATTTATTTGTGTGAGCTCGGGAACAGACGCAGGCAGGGAATTCCACTTCACTTCCACTTTAGTCGTACACCAATCTCTAAAACTGTACCACACCTCGTCTCCTCCTCTCGTTACACAAGTGATTGGTTGAGCAAAAATCCCAAAGATGGCTGACTAGTTAGTTTAGGGTTCCATATCTCAAAAAAGAAAAAATCTTAAAGCTATATGTAGTAGTAACATCATGACAGTACCTTGTCAATATATTTATGATAACATCATGTATGGCAGGAAAAACTTGCATATTTTTAGTAAAAGAGGTGACAGACACAATTATAATACTAGAAATAGGGACCAATTAGTTCAACCAGGTTTCAGGTTAGCTAAAGTAGACTCATCTTTCATGGGGTACTGTTTGAAATGCTACAATAAAATACCTCCCCACATTCTTCAACTGAATGAAACGAAATTTAAATCTTGTATTAAACGCACACTATGTAGGCAAGCATATTATAAGTTGGGGGATTATATTGATGATAAAAATGCTTGGCTCAATGCTGGTCCTGCTCCACAAGAATAGGGGTAAACTCATTGATTGGTATCCGAAGCTATAGTGGAAGCTGCAGAAGATTGTAAGACTATCTTTGCAATGTATAGAATCAATTCTCTAGTATTGTATAATTATTAAGCCCATATGTGAGTGCTATGTATTATTATTGACTTGACGAAGCCCTGGTGGTTGATAGTGTCATGCTCACTTAAATGTCTCGCTGATGGTGGCGGGTGTGTCGGGTCATTTAGCTCCCTTCAAAATGGTCGAACTGAATGGGGCTGATCCATACGTCATGTTCGTGAACGGGCGCTGTCAGTTGGGACTGGTCATTTTTTAGGTACCACGGTTCATTTGTAACTTATTTAGATTTAAAATTAAATTTTGCTTTTTATTTACTCTGGACGCTCTTACTGTGCACGTCTTTCTACATCGTTCTCACATATTTGTATAATCTCAACATGAATGATGTAAATACAATTTTGTAAAAATATTATAATATAAAAGAGTGTCCATGGAGTTTCTTGCCCATTCTTCTCCATAGAGATCAACGCTTTGGAATGGGCAACTACATAACAGTACTTTCACAAGTTATTATGCCTTGTGACCGGGACTGTAGATTAGTTTTGTTTCTTGACATTCAAAAGTGCCTGTAATGGTCTAATTGAAATAAATGGTTTTGAATTTGAATTTTGTAGGTAGATGTTCAGTGTAGATGTAATGACATTTCAGCGCATCTGGCATCTAGTTAGACTGGAAGTCAGCCTCTGCATTCCAGGCAAAGTGCCGGGTAGGTAATTACTTAGATACTTATGTATAGCACTTGCCAATTTGAAATACACTTATGCCATACTTTTTTTGCGGATGGGAAATCATCAAATAACTTCCCCCGCTCTGGGCGGAGCGGGGGGGAATGTCAGACTTGTACTGACTAAAACCCACCCATGTTTCTTCTATTGCTCTTTATGTTCCGGAGCCGCGGTATCTCATTCGAACAACCCGCAATCCCGGCAGGCGGTGGCCCTGGCAGGCCCCGCTGCTTTGCTAACATCTCTTTGAGGTGCGCGTGAAACACGAACGCGCCGTCGACACGGCCTGTCGTCAATAGAAGGACGGACGGTGAGCTACCCATTGCTCACCGTCCACAGGCCCGCATCTACGGTGGCCAGGAGACGTCTCGCGGCGCCCAACGCCCGGGGCGTACGAGGCTTAGGGATGGAACCCTTATAGGATCATTTTGTGGTTCATCTGTCCGTCTGTCTGTCTATCAAGATCCTTTATCCCGGTTACGCGTGCAAGTATCAAGTTTAAATAAACGCCATATACTCAAGACTATAGATCCTTGGAGCTGTGAAAAAATCGATTCAGTCCTACGCAGTCAAAAAATATGGCCGTTTACTTATTTATTTAACGATTTATGTACCTACACGCTGAATACAGTAAAGATAAAAGGAACAGAAAACAAGAACAAAGGCAATACTTATTCCTAAAGAAATCTCTTCCAGCATACCTATGAAAGAAGAGTAAATAAGTAGAGATGTAGTCACAGACAGTGTTTATGTCGCAAGTTTGTAAGAAAACCGTGCGAGAGTCCGACTCGCACTTGACCTGTTTTTTATGTATTCCCTTGATATGGATATCAAATGAAAGTATTTTCCTGAGAAAAATAAGAGAAAGCGTGTTCTTTAATCAAACTATAATATTTATAAGCCCGAACTCGTGTGGAGTAAGCCTAATAAGTTACTTAATAAAAACAAGGAAAAAAACCTTGTCAATCATTCTTTCCCACCCTGTTTACTGAGTGTCGATACCATATGGGGCAAGAGTATTTAGAAGCACAAGAGTGTTCCTTATATTGGGATCAGGGTTATTATGACCCGAAAGGGTTGATTTATGCCTATTGGCGGCAGATGACGGTGGTACCAAGTTATTGATTACCGAGAATTATTGTTTTAGCAGTACTTAGGGGATAGTTATTTTAACGGTACTTTCGGTACGTTAACGGTATTTGACGGACCCTGGTTCAGACGTATCAGGTAAATGCTTACTGTAACCTGGTTGTTGAGGTATTTTGTCAAAAATGCTTTTAGCCACTTTTTAGGGGTATAAAATATATCCTCCATGGAAAAGGGAAGATCCGTCAATCAGACGGGTATTATATCTTATGGCTACTGCCCAACAATACTTGTCGGGTTTTAGTATATAGTTTTAAGACGTGGATAATTTTACTTGCGCGATGTAGAATTTTGATGTTTGTTCTTCATTTGTGTAATAAATACCGCTGTAGAACTTTGTGCTATATAAAGTCCACCAGTGCTATTCATATTGAAAATATTTATTTCAGACCAGGCACAAAATAATGTTACAAGTCCATAATTATGTTAAAAGAAGAAACTTAAAAACTATGTTAGTAAAATTTAAAACAATCATTTTGTTGCACATGCATGAGCAACCACTGCCTCAGGATTTGGCTGTCCACTCTGTCCGAAAACACACTCAGAATGCCTGTTGGAGGCTATTTGGAAAAAGCTCATTGGAGAAACGTCAGGTAATGTGAGAACGTATTTATTTAACCAAATGTTTTAATTGCAGGTCAACGATCGCAGAGCACAATGTTTTCCTTATGCCGACGCTTCAAAGATGATCACGGTGAGTAATAGCTTATAAAAACTTGAGAGGTGTCAAGGGACATCCGGATGGAACTAAGTTATTATTTATTATGTACAAAAAACCTGTATACACTCAACAAAAATAATCGTCGCGACACCACACTGTTCAATGCGAAATTGAAAAACGAAACGAACATAACTGCCTTGTTTTCTATGAGAGAGACAGACAGAGAAACACGCGCACGCCGCACGGCTTACAACTATAGCAAAAAGTGTCGTTACAACTTTTGGTCTTGTTTTTTTCCGTCTAGGAAGTTCTTTATCGCGCGTTCCCTCTCGCAACGCGCGATAAAGAACTTCGTACCAAAAGCTAAACCATGATCTATTGACCTTTGAAAGAAATCGCAAGTGTCACCGCCATATTTTTAAAACAAGATTACCTATAGCAACTTAATTCGATCAACCACCAACAGCACTTGTAATGTTGCAAAAGGATGCGGCATTAGTTTTGCAGTCGGCCGCCTACGAAACACTAAACCTTCTTGGGAATGGTGCTGTTAGTGATTTTCCTGTTACCAGCTGGAAACCCAAGGTTCTCTCACTGGGTGTTTAGCTCCAGTCGCATCATACACCTACGGGGTGAGATGGGGTGGCCACCATCCATAACCAACAGTACCTTGTAGGCAAAGCACCTACATTTTAAATAATATCCTAATAATATTATAAAGGTCAATGTTTGTGAGGATGGATGTATGGATGTATGAATGTTTGTTACTCTTTCACGTCAAAACGACAGAACGGATCTTGATGAAATTTGACAATAGAGATAAATTATAGGCTGGAATAACACATGGGTACTTTTTTTTCGATATCACCCGGGCGAAGCCGCGAGTGCCAGCTAGTATTAAATATTCCAAGGGGCTACCTCGACTATCTAGTTGGTGAAGTGAATTTCTCAGTAGCAGCCACGGAATCTACGTATACTAATGCGGATAATTATTGAAACAGTTCATGGCAACATGCTCAGCCCGTATCACAACTGGCGAAATGTGGGTGTACTATCATGAACACCTCTGCTTAAGTCAATAGGAGATTACATTCGTGATGTTAGTTATTCCAAAGCATTAAGTTCTCCTTTTAAGTGTTGCCATACTCTTTTCATTGCACAGTAATTGCAAACTAGACATTAAAGTAACCTTGGCACTAGTCTTGTCCTACTTACAGCTAATCGTTGTAGGCATTTGGAAGTCTGCCATGCGAACATGTGAGCTTTCTTCCGAATCGGAACCATGGGTTCTCGCGTTTAATTTTATATAGTCGAATAATAACCAGTTGATTTTAGCTCATCATCTCGTTCCTGCACTTATCCTAATTTATTTGTGGGCGGCGCAGTATGTTTTCTTCTTCTATACAGAAGTATTGAAGAAGAAAACATGAAAAGAGGTGACTGTGACGAGTTTTATAGAACTACTAGCTTTTGCCCGCGGCTTCGCTCGCGTTAAATTCGGTAGCGCCTTATTGATTTGTAATAGCAACGCTAAGTTTTCCCGTTTCTTCCCTCTTTCTCCCTCATATCCCACTCTTTTTAAAAAAATAATAGCCTATGTCCGTCTCCTGGTTCCCAACTATCTCTGTACCAAAATTCATCAAAATCGGTTTAGCCATTAAAGCGTGAAGAGGTAACAAACAAACAAACAAACAAACTCACTTTCGCTTTTATAATATTATATAAGTAAGGATTACTTGTCATCTTAACAGTCACCCCCTTTTTTGCTATTTTTTTTTAACTTTTCCCCACACTAGGAATTACTACATTTAAACTCACATACACAAACAGACAGACCCGGAACAACTATCTATAGGCCATACAAATATTTGTTCCATGCGGGGATCGAACCCGCAACACGCAGCGCAGCAGTCGATTGCTCAGCCACTGCGCCAACCGTGTTGCCATTAAATCTGCTGTTCCGTTTACAAAGACTTTTATGGATTAGTCTTGCCCTCTTTCGAGGGGCCCTCTATCAAGTAGAGAGGGACCTCCATCCCAAATAATATTTTGCGTTGTGCTAACTTTTAGAATTAAGTTAATAATATAGTTATTATGTAGCTTAAGATATTTCGATCAATCCGCTGTAGTGACAGGTGGTTGATTAAAGTTCCTTCGAAAAATTACGCTCAAATGGAAGTGGACTGGTTTTGGACACGCGGGGTCCATAGCAATTGCACGGCACTGACTCTGACTAACTTTAATACTGTCACACTAAAACTGACTGCTGTCGAAATATATGTTAGTGTATATCAGCTTGCCCCCACCGTATTCATTAACGCTTCGATTCGATATAAATTCTGAAATCTTCTTATTTTAGTACATAATCGATTGACATATATATACTTCTTTCCGAATATAAATCGAATCGAATCGTTGGTGAAAAAGGAAACTTATTTTACGTTTTCATTAAGGTATTTCCAAACAATTTGCAGAAGTTTCTTGTTATAGTCAATAGTGTTATAGAAATATATTAAACCAGCGTTTGCCTGCGGCTTCGCTCGCGTTAAATTCGGGGTAACACAGTCCCCTTTCTTGATTTGCAGGTACCTGCTACCTGCAGTTTTGCCCTTGCGCCTTATTGATTTGTAATAGCAAAGCTAAGTTTTCCCTTTTTTTCCCTCTTTCTCCCTCACATCTCAATCTTATTCTAAAAAAACCGGTTCAGCCATATAGGCGTGAAGACGTAACAAACAAACAAACTCACTTTCGCTTTTATAATATAAAAGGATTTTATACTGTGTAAATTGATTTCTAAGTTTGAACTTAAACTGGAAAATGGTTTTGATGATAATTGTACGAAGTCGTTACTTAAGAAATATCGGCGTTAACTAGTTTTTAAAATCAAATGCTAAAGCGTATTTCATAAGCTTTATAAATAAAGCTTATGAAAACCAAACCAAACCAAACTGAAAAATATTAGACGTTGAATTAACGCGACTGTTCAAGGTCTACAACAGGACGTAATTAAAAGACAAGAGAATTTCATGTTTTTTTCAGAACTGTTGGATTTTCAACCTTAATTTTAATTTTAGAGTATTTGTAATTGGTTAAATACGTTGAAAAGCTCGTGGCTACATAATAGCAGCCGCTTAGGTCGATTTTCAAACAAAGCCGAGCTGGTCTGCCATGGGTAACCCCTATATCGAGGTTCCTCCATGCCTTGGAAAGCACGTTAAGCCGTTAGCCCCAGCTGTCATTTGTAGATCTCTTTAACTCGTAAACTTGTCAGTGGCCCGAAATTCTGTCAAAAAGTCAACTTCAACTTCAACTCTTCATTAATGGCTTTTGTGGACGAGAGATACCACAATTTTGCCAATATCACGTGTAAACTGGTAATAAACTATCAAACGCTGGAGAATATTTAGCAAGTAATAACAGTAATTAAAAAAAATTGAAACAATAATAGTATTTCTTTGCAGATTTAGATTATCAATTCATGGCAGAATGACAGAAACAGAACAGACTTCAATTTAAAAAAGAAGCGATCCAAAAAGTTACAACTTAATATTGTTAATTTCGATGAATTTACATAGGTTGATTGTTCTGAATTTAGTTTTTTCGAAAAAAAACATTTTTTTTTATTTGAACGAAGCTGAAATGGGTCGCTATAAATAGTTTTCAAGTTATGTAAGCATCCGTTTTTTTTTCAGAAATTGTAAATAAGGATTTTTGGGATCAAATCTAATGTTAAAAATTGTAAAACAATTTTGGGTGGGTGGGGATTGGAATGAAGTTTGGCAGCACAGGGATAGCACAGGCTATCCTGTATGCCAAACTTCATTCCAGTTCCAATCCCTCAGACATACTGTCCATACAGTACATACAGATGTACTGTATGGACTGTATGTCTTTAATAAATGAGTTATTATAGCCCGCACCTCTGTTATTGTTTTTTCCCGATTGTACGTTTCCATCGGATAATTTCTAGAAATGTTACGGGCAAAATTGCGGACTAAAGCAAAGTGGGATATTATAATTATTTTTTGAATACCCAGAACTTGTTAAAATACCTTGGAGTTTGTTTTGGCGATTCTTTTCAAAAGTATTAAGTTACAAATACCGGCTCCATCTTGAACTTTTGACGAAGAAACTTATTATTTTATATCTTACTTAGAGAAATGGATATATTCGTGATGTTCCTTGGAAAGGTCAGGTGCGTAGTACTTGAAACTGGTCTGCGTGTATGACCAGATGTATGAACATAAACGAGGCCATTGGAGCATGTAAGGATATAGCATACTAGCTGGCGCTCGCGGCTTCGCTCGCGTGATGATCGAAATCAAAAACCTATCCTATGTGTTATTCCAGATTGTAATCGACCTCTGTGCCAAATTTCATCACGATCCGTTTTGACGCGAAAGAGTAACAAACATCCATCCTCACAAACATTCGCATTTATAATATTAATAGGATAATAATTATAGTAGAACTAAGCTCGCTGCTGGAGAATTCATTCTTCGCTGGGCATCAATGTTGCTGACATGAAGCAATCGTTGAAGGAACGCTTCTTTGGCCGCCTGAGAAAAGTATTTAATAGTCTTTTATCAGGCGGAAACAAGGTGCGTGCTTTCAACGGTTGGGTCATGCCGGTTTTGATGTACTCTTTCGGCATACTCAAATTGACTCAAACAGAACTGGACGCCCTGGATAGGAAGGTCCGTACATTGTTAACGGCATTTCGTATGCATCACCCACGTTCTTCGGTTATGAGACTGTATATCGACTGTATGTCGAGGCTTTTTAAACGCCAAGACTCTCCACAATCGCGAGATATGCAGTCTCAGGGAATATTTCTCTTCTGGATGATGATGGATCTCTTTGGAGAAACTGAAGGTTTTATCTGTGCAATTATGGATGAAGTTATGATGACAAATAACTACCGGAGATTTATTGTGAAGGACGGCACGGTTGACATATGTCGGGCATGCCACCGTCCGGGTGAATCAATTCGACACATTATCTCCGTTTGTTCTCGTCTAGCTAACGGAGAGTACTTGCATAGACACAACCTTGTAGCCAGGATTATTCATCAGCAACTTGCTCTAAAATATAGCTTTGTGGAATCGGAAGTGCCGTACTACAGGTATGAGCCCGACCCAGTTCTCGAACATGGCAATATCACATTGTACTGGGATCGATCCATCATCACTGACAGGACTATTGTTGCCAACAAGCCTGATATAGTGGTGGTGGATCGATCAGAGCGGCGCGCAATGATTGTTGACATAACATTCCCGCATGATGAGAACCTCGTGAAAGCCGAGAAAGATAAGCAAAGCAAGTATATTGACTTGGCTCGCGAGGTTGTCGACATGTGGGATGTGGACTCAGCGATCATTGTGCCAATGGCTTAATTGCCAAGAGCCTCGACCAATACCTGAGGAGGCTCTCGTTAGGCAGCTGGATTAAGGGCTTGATACAGAAAGCGGTACTCCTGGACACGGCTCGTATTGTTAGGAGGTTCCTTTCTCTGGAGCCCTGACCGCCGGTAGCTTGGACCCTGTTCCCGATACCGGTGGGCAATTTTTTTGTATTTTTATATGTTTATCTATTTTTATTTTATTTAAGGAATATGTAAAAATATAAATAATATGTTAAAAAATTAAATAAACGGTCATAATAGTAGGAAGTAGGATATTAGTAGGATTAGTAAGATAAAATTAGTAAGATAGCTGGCCCCCGCGGCTTCACCCGCGTGATGATCAAAAAACAGTATCCTATGTGTTATTCTAGACTATAATCTAACTCTGTGGCAAATTTCATCTCGATCCGTTCAGCCGTTTTGACGTCAAAGATTAACATACATCCTCACAAACATTCGCATTTATAATATTATAGTAGATAGGTATTATGGTAGACGGATTAAGTATGTTCGATTTCTAAGTATACCTAAGTATATCTTACCAAAAAATACAGGAACACCATTCAAGTTTCATGATGATGATTCCAAGAAACTGAGCCAACTTGCTGTAGAGTAGTTCCCGGTACCCGTTGCTCTCAAATTATTATTAACTAGCTTTTGCCCACGACTTCGCTTGCGTTAAATTCGGGGTAACACAGTTCCCCTTTCCTGATTTGTAGGTAGCTGCTACCTATAGATTTTGCCATTGGGCCTTATTTATTGTAATAGTAAAGCTAAGTTTTCCCTTTTCTTCCCCTTTTCTCCTTCATTCCTCACTTTCAAAAATTGCCTATGTCCGTCTCCAGGGTCCCAACTAACTCTGTACCAAAATTCATCACAATCGGTTTGGCCATTTAGGCGTGAAGACGTAACAAATAAACTCACTTTCGCTTTTATAATCTTCTAATATATAAAATTTCCGTGTCACAATGTTAGTTACCGTACTCCTCCGAAACGGCTCGACCGATTCTTATGAAATTTTGGGTACATTTTGGGTAGGTCTGAGAATCGGCTAACATCTATTTTTCATACCCCTAAACCTCAGCGGGTGAAACCGCTGGGCACAGCTAGTATTAGTTTATAAGGAAATATTTATTACTAAGGATTTTTACAACTAAAATTAGTAGATACTGAGTTTTTAGTGTCGTAATACATTCTTGTGGTTTCCACCACGAAATTCTCGCAGACTGGATTCTGGATTTGTGCCTATATTCCTGAATATAGAACATAAATATTTGAAATAATGTAAAAACAAAATCCGGTATCTGTTGATAATAACAGACAGACAGATGAAAAGATATTGCATTTTAAAATAATATCATGTCATGTTAGGTAGATGTCATGCATATCTTATCGATAAAGTAAACATTGAAACCCAATATTTGTTTATTGTACTTTTTTATTCAGTTTATTGAGTGTCCAATAATGTAAAAGAATCTTTACATGCTCGCGGCTTTTCTATCTTATATTCTGTTCCAAGACTCTGTGAGCTCAAAGAAATGATTTGATTTGAGCTCCCCGATTCCTCCAGTATATTTCAGTTAACAATGCATGTGTATTTGCTTGTTGAAAATACGACTTTGTCTTGTTCTCAATTGGATTCAAAATTACTTTGATTAAGTTATTAATCAGAAAAGAATTTCCTAGACCTACATAACGACGCCTTTAATACCCGAAGCGTTACACACATTTCGCCAGTTATGTTTTGGTGAAAACCCAATAACATTTTCCCCACCATGGAACCGAACCTGGGACGTTTTGCTCAGCAGTAGCGCTTGCTACTACTAGGCCAACGAGGCAGTTCAAGGCACTTCGGACCCACGCTTTATAATGTAATTATTATACATTACTTAATTTTGTCAAGTACTTGCCCTGTCTGAAGGGAAAGTTTTAAGTCCCTTGGTTATATTTTAATGAGTGTCGGCCTAAATAGTTTAGAGGTTAAAATACGAGGGACTTATCTCTATGATAAGGGTATAGCTACATCACTCGGTCTTACCCTAATGCTCGTTTACACTATAAATATTTTTCGAATTCAAATCCTAAAACTCGTATTTTTTTGCATTTTTTTTTTTGGTATAGAAGATTGACATCATGGCAGGGCCCTGTAGGCATTAGAAAAAGAGGATGACCAACAACTCGCTGGGATAACGACTTAATAAAAATAGCAGGAAAACACTGGAAAACAAAAGCCAAGGATAGGGACAAGTGGAAAAACCTGGAGGAGGCCTTCACCCTCACATAAGAAGGGGTTCTTGCATGCATAAACATAGTTTTAAGAAAACATTAGAGAATGCAATAATAATAATATTATGTAAATTAAAATTAATAATAGAATAAATTAACAACCTTTAGCTATAATCAGAAATCGTATTAAATAATAAATTACATAATAAATTAAATACTAACCATACTAAAATCAATAAATTACAAACAACAACTTACAAGATTACAGAAAACTGATTGTACCAACCATAGGAATAATAAGAATGTATTTGAAATGTGATTACGCAAGAAATAAAAGGCTTTTTTATTTATTTATTTTATTTATAGAAGACTAGCTTTTGCCCGCGGATTCGCTCGCGTTAAATTCGGGGTAACACAGTTCCTCTTGCGCCTTATTGATTTGTAATAGCAACGCTAAGTTTTCCCTTTTCTTCCCTCTTTCTCCCTCACATCCCACTTTTTTTAAATAAAAGTTAGCCTATGTCCGTCTCCTGGTTCCCAACTATCTCTGTACCAAAATTCATCAAAATCGGTGCAGCCATTAAAGCGTGAAGAGGTAACAAACAAACAAACAAACTCACTTTCGCTTTTATAATATTAGTAAGGATTGGGTAAAGAAATACCGCGGCCCCGGAACGTAAAGGGCAATAGAAGGAACATGGGTGGGTTTTAGTCAGTAAAAGTCTGACACTCCCCCCCGCTCCACCCAGAGCGGGAATTGGATGATTTCCCACCCAAAAAAAAATGACATGCTCTTACAACCGATAACACTCAATTTTTTAGTCATCGGCACCACTTTAAGAATTCCATTTTAAAACGTCTTTTTTTTTACTGAAATCGATGACTTACTTGTGATATAATCAGTTTTTGTGCAGAATGGTTTAATGAAAAACTATAATAAACAACTATAATGCTAAACTTTAAGCGCTCATTTTATTTCCATTATTGTCATTTATTTATTTACATACATATTTTTTATATTTTTACATATTTTTTTTATCAAAAACAAAAAAAAACATTTAAAAATATAAAAATAGTAGCCCACCGGTATCGGGAACAGGGTCCAAGCTACCGGCGGTCAGGGCTCCAGAGAAAGGAACCTCCTAACAATACGAGCCGTGTCCAGGAGTACCGCTTTCTGTATCAAGCCCTTGATCCAGCTGCCTAACGAGAGCCTCCTCAGGTATTGGTCGAGGCTCTTGGCAATTAAGCCATTGGCAGATACGACTATCGGCACAATGATCGCTGAGTCCACATCCCACATGTCGACAACCTCGCGAGCCAAGTCAATATACTTGATTTGCTTATCTTTCTCGGCTTTCACGAGGTTCTCATCATGCGGGACTGTTATGTCAACAATCATTGCGCGCCGCTCTGATCGATCCACCACCACTATATCAGGCTTGTTGGCAACAACAGTCCTGTCAGTGATGATGGATCGATCCCAGTACAATGTGATATAGCCATGTTCGAGAACTGGGTCGGGCTCATACCTGTAGTACGGCACTTCCGATTCCACAAGGTTATATTTTAGAGCAAGTTGTTGATGGATAATCCTGGCTACAAGGTTTTTCCATTATTGTTATAAGAGTCTTAAGTATAGACTTCATCTGACAAATCGGGGACCGGACTTGAGACTACTGGCGCCAAAAATCCAACAGATCGCTTTTGTTAAATGCGCTGGGATGCACAATGAAGTATTTTTTCGCATTTATTTTTTTGTGGCTATACATTTGTAGGATTATCCAACGAGTTTCGCTAGTTACAAAATACATTATGCATTCAGTCCATATGTACAGCACGGCCATATTATTTTATGTGGGTCGGTTATGTCCGGCAGTATTCGGGAGTAATCGTCAGCGCTTTGCATTTGTTTGTGTAAATAAACTCAACATGTTTTATTTGTTAGATTTTCTGATTTCAGACTAGTCAAAACGACTGTCGAAGATCTAAATGTACTAGGTGATACTATCGACTTCTCGTGCTTTCCGAGGCATAGAGTGGTGTCGATATGTAAGAGAATATCACCCATGCGATTGGTTTTGTTTTAGGGAAGAACAATTAAAAAAAAACTTACATTATTAGCAATATGCATGGTCAGTGACAGATTGTACGTTCATTAAAATAATTATGAGTAATTGTTTCAGTCGCGATATCATTAAAATATTATAAAATACTAGCTGGCGCCCGTGGCTTCCCCCGCGTAAAACAAAGTATCCTATGTGTTATTCCAGACTATAATCTACCTCTGTGCCAAATTTCATCAAGATCCGTGCAACCGTTTTGACGTGAAGGAGTAACAAACATCCATACATCCATCCATCCATCCTCACAAACATTCGCATTTATAATATTAGTAGGATAATATAATATAAATTATAAACAACCATCTTTTATTTTGCGGATGGTTAATCATTAAACAACTTCCCCCGCCCTGAAGTAGCGGGGGAAGTTATAAAAATAAATAAATATCTTGGGACAACTCACACACGGTCATCTGATCCCAAGCTAAGCAGAGCTTGTGTTATGGTAACCAGACAACTGATATACATACTTATATAATTTATAAATACATACATATTATAGATAAATCACACCCAGACACAGAACAAACAATCATGCTCATCACACAAAGTTTGTCCTGGGTGGGAATCGAACCCACGACCTCCGGCTTAGCAGTCAGGGCCACTAACCACTAGACCAACAGGCCCGTCAGTCAGTTATAGGAAGGCTTTTACTGACTAAAACCTATTCATAATTCTTCTTTTGACTTTTGTGTTCGGAGGCCGTTGTATACAACCCAGCATTTAATATTTGAATTTAATTGACTTTGAGGGTTGTATATTGCATTTGCATGTCATCCGTGTTACGGTCGTAAATCATATTCTGTTCAACATACAGATTGACATTGACTTAGAAAGTGGAAATACGTAAGAAGAAATGAATTTTGCGGGCTACCCTGACGCTTCTACCAAACAGTTTAAAACGTACAACAGAAAAATACTTTGAAACTAAATCTCGTGGTATGTTTCAAGCCTTATATTATCCCTTTTACTACCAATTAGTAGCACAACCCAAAACCACTAAGTTCATTATATACATTACAGTATTGGCGTTTTCTCACCTCTAAAGTTCATTGACCCCCACACATCTGATGCATACGCAGCGTTTCGCTAGATTTATGAGTTAAAAAGCACGAAACAGCGCTTTTTTGCTCAAATTCTCTTCAGTTGAGGATTGCTGCATATTTCATTGTTGTAATGAGCGCATTTATTCAGCTCTGCGCTTTATATATGGCACCTGGAGGTATTGCTGAGTTTGTTCGGGATTTAAGGGATGAACGAGGTATGTGGTGGTCAAAGAAATAAAACATTCCCCGAAGGGCTAGGCAGAGTGTACCTATTATGTTATTGGGGGTAAGCCTATTGCCATCAAAAATCCAGACGCCGCCAGTGTTTCGTCTAGTACAAGCTAGCGGGACAAAATTCATGACGTCATTTCCAGGAATTCGTGATAATAACTTGTTAACAACCCTTCCCAGGTAAGGAATTCTAAGAAATCATTTGTTTGTTACTTCAATAAGTAATTTTGTGGAGGGGTTAATGTTAATTATAAAGAGAGCAAAATTAGCATTTTCAAATAAGTTGCATTTTTAGCACACCTGTGACACCATCTCAAATAATTGTTAGGTAAGTGAAACGATTTTCTTGTGATGGATTCTACTAATGAAGGTATGAACTTACTATTAACTTCAAACTTTAAAGGGTTGCAACTTTTTTTATACCAAAGTATCCAGCTAGATTCTTCTGTATGTTATAAAAATACAACATTCGGGCGTAGGTTACTATATTTTTTAGTTCCCGAAACCGCCCGTAGATAAAGTAATTTACTTTCTTTCAGAACGAGTCAAGCTATGACAAAATTGGAGTTTTTCGAAGAATGGTTAAAAAATGATAAAACTGAAAGAACAAGTCGCATTTTTGATCATTTATGTGTACAGCATAATCTAATAGATACTTCTGAAGAAGATTCACTGAAGAAACTCAATATGAAAATTTCGAGCCTATCGTCAAAATTAAACGAAAAGTGGACATCTTCTAAGTGTACTTAGGATGCATTTCTCATCAAACATAAAAAATGGTTAGAAGGATGTGGAATCGAAATGCTAGTGTGTGTGAATAAGCCATCAACATCAGTTCCCGAATTTAGTGACGGGGATTATTCCTTATCGGAAGATTCTAGCGAATTGGAGAGTGGTGATGAGGAATCTTCTGATGATGAGTATTTGACTTGGTAGATTTTTTTTATTGTTAATTTATTTACCTATTTTATTTTGTAGTAATTTTAACAATCTATTAGTTTTAAACTTTATATATTAGATATAAATTATAACATTATTGTAGACGGATAATTCTAATTTTGTATGATTTTGTTTTAAGAGTTATTATAAATGTGGATAATTGTTGTTGTCTTGGACTATTATTGTATTTTATTTGATAAAGTGAATAAATAAAAACCTATTTCAAACATATTTTTGATTTAAATTTTTAAATACCCTGAGATGCATGCGTTGCAATGCAATTTTCTACCAGGGTAGGTAGAAAATTGCATTGCAACGCATGCATCTATGTACCTACCCTATGTTTCAAGTTGGACCAAACTGCACACGGTGTGCAAATTTAATTTTTAATCGGTTAAGTAGTTTAGGAGTCCATCGCGGACAAACAACGTGACACGTGATTTATATATATTAAGATATATATACACACATATAGTATATAAATGTATATATACTAGACATTTGTATAGTGCCTTGCATGCATAATAAGTAGGCAGAAGCAGATAATTATCACAATGAAGGATATCAATAAACAAAACTAGTAAATTTGGTGACCACTTCCATCTTGCATCCACACCATTGGACTTAGAGAACACAGAACGGTGTAAGACACCTTATTTATACATAAACAATTAAAATAAGTTAAAAAATAATTTTGTCCCTCTAGCTTGTACTAGACGAAACACTGCCGTAGCGAAATAATACAGTTGTTGTTTCTTATCTTCCAAACCTTCGGTGGCTTCAGGCTAAAAAAAAACATATAAATAAAAAAACAGAATGTTTAATATAATAATGTAAACGACTTGCTCCTTTTTAACCGACGAAAAAAAGGAGGTTCTCAATTCGACATGTATATTTTTTGCAACTCTATTTAAAAACATTGCGATCCGACTGTCAAAACAAGATGCCCATTGGAATGGTGTGACGTAGGCATTTTAAATTTAGAATGTTCCAACATTTCTTTTTCTGAGAAAAACGTCTATGACAGATGGTGACGAACATCATGTACAGCCTCTGGCCGGCCAGTGATTATAATACTTTTGTATTTTTCTTTAGAACAGTATTTTCTTTACCGTAAGGTTAATACCAATGTACTAGTGACAGTTTATTGCCGTTTGTCGAGCTTTTTTTTTTAAATAAAAACGTTGCCCCACAGTAGGATTTTTTTCTGTATCGTGGATGCGTTTACAAACATTTAAACTCACATTCACAAACAGCCAGACTCGGAACAATTATCTGTAGGTCATACAAATATTTGTTCAGTCCGGGGATCGAACCCTCGACACGCATCGCAGAAGCCAAATATCTCTCAGGCATACTTGCTCTCCTCACGCTGTTTTCCTTTACCAAATCTAGTGAAAGTGAAATATATAATCTATACTAAGATAACAAAGCTAAAGAGTTTGTTCGGTTGAAAGTGCTAATCTCAAGAACTACAGGTTCGAATGGAAAAAATCCTTAGTGTTGGATAGTCGTTCAGTCTTTTTATCCAAGAAAGCTATAGTCTATATAACATCACGCTACGACCCTCACCCGACCCTTTTAACGGGGTGAAACCACGGGGCAAAAGTAGTTAATTATAGTTATTAGTAATTTTTTTGTAATATTTTTTCTTATTCATGTATAGATTATTTTTTACCAATTCGTTGTGAATGAGTGGATAATACGGTCATGGTTGGCCTTGTAGATTCCTAGACGCTTGTTAATTTTTGTTAACGTATTATTTTATTTTACGTTTTGTAAAGTAATCAATGACTTATTGTCGGGCCTACGCTATCCTCTCATGCTTAAGTACTAACGCTGTAACAACAACTTTGTAAAACCAAATGATTTTAAAAGAGTGACCATAGAGTTTCTTGCCGGTCCTTCTCCATAGGAAACGACCAACACGAACCGTGCACCTTTTCTCGACGTTTTATAAGTGCCCATGTAGGCCTATGTACTAAAAATAAAAAAGTAAGTGGCTTGGGTATTTGGGCTTTGTTTTTTTTTTGAGTTAGGTTCATAATGCGCACATACACCTAAAATCAGAGGTGTATGTATCCCAATACATACACCTCTGATTTTAGGTATATGTCAAACTTCAGACCTGGGTATAACTTGGCAGTACAACGGTACCATTAGGCTATCATTGTTACCTTTAGAGGTATTTACGAGTTTCTCCAAAATCATGTATGTATTTAGTGTCTACCTATGTTGGGGTATCGTTCATAGACCTGATACCTACCTTATTCGGGTACTATTACAGCCTTGGGGTGATCTGTTCTTAGCTTTTGAATATAACACGGGTATTGAGTAGTAGCAGCTTGCCGAAATATATTTCAATAGGTGCTTCAGTATTTCGGAATAGGATTTTTACAAGTCAGAATTTCTTTGAATGCGGAATATTTCATTCACGTTGAAGTTGTGACTCTTTTCAATAAATAAAAAGTGAATATTGGTTTAAGGGTGATACGCAGTTTTCGGGTTGTAAAAACATGGTGTTAAAATCTAACTTAGTTTTGATATTATATAAAGCGTAACATGATCAAGATAAGACCTCTCAGATCATGAAACTGAACCGCCTTTGTCTTACGAGTTCTTAAAATTCCTAAAAAAAATACTGTGTATAAGAACTGCCGCGATTAGCTGATCAACATGTATATTAGTTACGGATTTTGCGTTTATTATGACCACCCCTTTTTTTGGGTTCGGAAATCATAAATAACTTTCCGCTCTGGGCGGAGCGGGGGGGAGTGTCAGACTTGTACTGACTAAAACCTACCCATGTTCGTTCTACCGCCCTCTATGTTCCGGGGCCGCGGTATTTCTTTCGAACAACCCGAAACCCATGTTCCACCCCTTACCGTTAATGACTAAGTTCGGCATCCTGTGGACACACATAAATATGATGTCAAATTTACTTCTCAAGCAGCGTAAAAACATGTAAATTTTATTCATTACATTCAAATTTTTTCCCTTACCTTGCCATTTAATGGTAACGCGTTTCTAAAAAGTCACGTGTTCTTACACGCGTTTCGTGCTTTCTTCCACCTCCTTGAATCTTTTGATGTCCTGGTAGCTGTACGTCGTTTGTGATGTCTGTATGTACGCTCAACAAAAGAGATAAAAGAACAGGTTCGTCAGATTTTGTTGATTTTTTTTCTTAGAATCCGATGGTCGTTTACAACTTTATTTTTAACCGACTTAATCAAAGAAGGAGGTTCTCAATTCGAATGTATTTTGTTTTTAAGCTATTGCATAGCTTCTATCGCGGGCCTTGAGCGTGGAGACCGAATCCAGAAATTTCGTAACGAAAAAACCTAACACTTTCATTACGAATACGGTCAGTTATTTCAATCACGATTCCGATTTTCTATTAGCGTGTTTGGTAGAGAATCGGATAGTCAATCGAAATTACGCTGGATCAAACCCAAGGTCTTGTTTTTCTTTTTGCGACTTCTTTTCATTGGAAGTACTTTTTAAATATTATATTTAGTATTTTTTTTGCATAGTTGATAAAAAATGCTAAGCAAAAGCTTTACCGCGGCAGTCCCTGAGTGCCACACGTATTTTTTTTGTATGTTTGTTACTCGATTTTTCCGTCGATTGTCGGCCGATTTGCAGATTACATTTTATAATTGAAAGGGTGACTCCCGAAAAGGGGGTAATAGTTTTATATATGTTGCTTGGGTAGTTTATGAGATATCTTCTATAATATATATTTTTCTTCTAAAGTATATAGACGATATGCTAATATCTCTTAGTAGCAAGGGAAAATGAAAACTCTTTAAGAATTTGTGTGAGATACCATCATACCACAACTAAAAGGTCTGAAATAAAAACCTTTTTTTGCAAAAAATACGTTTTTATAACTAATTATAGTTTTTGAACTATATTTCTTTTCTATTAAATAAATGAAATTTTATTTAAAAAAATCATAATTTTTTAGGATGAACTGTATCTGATGATTCTGGTTACTTATATCTTTTGCCGACTATACCTTCGACCTTGTATATATGTACTGCAAGGTAGATAATACGATGTACACGTGGATAACATAATAGTGTGAAAGAATGTGGGGCTTGTTACAAGAAAGTGTTGTTTTAAAGAATGGGTTTATAAAAAGAGGAAGGGCAAAGAAAACGTTAGAGAACGGCTTTGTAAAATAATGTGGTTGGGAAGGTCGTGAATAGCGAGATGAAGGCTGATAGAAGTTTATGGATAAGACTTGTTTCATTGGTCTCAATTAAATTAGGATAGAGTGGTAAAATGGATACGCCTGGCACAGAAACGCGGAAATAGGCTGATAAAAAAGAGGCGTATAAAAGAAATCTTTCGCGCATAGCGCTAATCCATGTTCAGTTTTAGCTCTTCTTAAGGAGTAACAGAGGATATACTACAAAAAATATCAAGAAAATCATCATTTTCCTGCCCTTGTCCCATTCTATTTGGGGTTGGCGCAACATGTTTTCTTCTTCCATTCTCCCCTATCAGACATCACGGCATCATTTACTCCTTTCTCCTTCATATCATTCCTTACACAATCCATCCATCCATCTTTGGCCTTCCTCTCGCTCTCTGTCCATTGACATTCAGATCCATTACTCTTTTAGTCACATGTCCTTCATCCCTTCTCATTACCTGTCCATACCAAGACAAACGATTCCCTTTCAATTTTTCTGTAACCGGCGCAACTTTCAAACTTCCTCGAATATACTCATTCCTTACTTTATCCATTTATTTATAAAATCATCATCTGCCTAGCCTTTTCCCAACTATGTTGGGGTCGGCTTCCAGTCTAACCGGATGTAGCTGAATATCAGTATTTTACATGGAGTGACTGCCCATCTGACCTCCACAACCCAGTTAATACTGGGTAATACGATACCCCTTGGTAAGACTGGTTGTCAGACTTTTGGAACACATATATATATATAAAAAATATCAAGACAATAAATATCATTATATTGACTTACATAATTTTTTTCCATTAATATTCAGCTTTTCGCTCTAAAAAATACTAAGTTTCAATTGATTCGTGTAAATTGTATACGGAAAACTACGTAGAGCACCTCTTATGTTATAACAGCTACCCTACCATGACGTCTTAAAGCAGAACTTATTCCACTGAGAGAAAGAGACAGAGCTATACAGGGTGTCTAGCACCATCACTTTCCCTCAGTGAAATAAGTTCTGCTTTAAGACGTCATGGTAGGCCTACAGATCGAGATGTCAAATGAAAGCTCCTCGTCCACACGAATTATTATTGTTTTTGCAGTGTATTTTATATTTTTGTACACCCAGACTTAGGCCTTGAATATAGCTGGATAAATGTGGATGTACTACATGTATGTGTATAACCTCTACTTAACCATTTGGTGATTACAAGCGTTATGTTACAAAGAGGATGATAATGGTAGCTAGCTTTAGCCCGCGGCTTCACTCGCGTTTATTTAGAATGTGAAAATCAATTTGAGTTGTCTTCGGCTTGCTCTTTCAATCGTGATTCGAATGACACGTGGCTCCACATCCTACTAATATTATAAATGCGAATGTTTGTGAGGATGGATGGATGTATGGATGTTTGTTACTCTTTCACGTCAAAACGGCTGAACGGATATTGATGAAATTTGGCACAGTAGTAGATTATAGTCTGGAATAACACATAGGATACTTTTTTTTGCGATATCACTGGGCGAAACCGCGAGCAGCAGCTAGTTATTTCAAAAGAACGTTATTATTGTTTAATTCCTTTCGCAATAAGAGGTACCCTTAATCCGTCTCTGTACACCTGACAACACATATGCAAAATTTCAGGATGCCCAGTTCAGTGGTTCAGGCGTAAAAAGATAACAAACAAACATACTTTCGCATTTATAATATTAGTTAGGAAGGATTAATACAAAAAGTGAGATCAAAAACGGATTATTTAAATTTCTGTTTACCTGATAATGTGCGAATATAATTTTCAAGTTACGGAGTTAAATACTTCATTTACATACGTGAACTTACGAATTTTCGTCGAGGTAGATACTAATGTGGTTACTAAGAAATGGCTGTTGAATTTCGTGTCGGAATATACGCCAAGAAGTTCGCGTTATGAATGAATGAATGAATGAATGAACTTCCGGAGCAGAAAGCGTTCGAGTCGATGTTCTCGTTCAATTAGTTTTATAAGTATTTATGTCGATAATGTAATACTTAAATTGTACTTATATGTAATACTTTTATTATACTTATATATTACATAACTTTTCAATAAAAAATAAGTTTGGTGATGGCCAGGAAACGTTTTATATTATACTAGTAATTGTAGCCAGCGGTTTCACTCGATGCTCAATAAATAGACAATCCTGGAGCGTAGGTAGGTACCCAAACCAACTTAACATTAAACATTATATCCTTACTAATATTATAAAAGCGAATGTGAGTTTGTTTGTTACCTCTTCACGCCTTAATGGCTAAACCGATTTTGATGAATTTTGGTACAGAGATAGTTGGGACCCAGGAGTCGGAAATAGGCTATTTAAAAAAAAATAGTGGGATATGATGGAGAAAGAGGGAAGAAAATGGAAAACATAGCTTTGCTATTACAAATCAACAAGGCGCAAGGGCAAAAACTGCAGGTAGCATGTACCTGCAAATCAGGAAAGGGGAAATGTGTTACCCCGAATTAAACGCGAGCGAAGCCGCGGGCAAAAGCTATTTTATTATACAAACTTTGTCATCATCATCTTCTTTCTCCTGTCCCATGTAACAAAACATTTTTGTGTTCGGGAACAAATCTTTTTTTGTCCTACATTCAATAATCTTATATAATAATTTCAACAATCCCACATTTTATAATACATAAAACAACAGCAAGACTTACATAATAATCAAAGATAAATAAAAGTAAATTTTAATTATACACATCACTCCCGTCTTCCATTTGAGTTAATCGCTTGCCTAATGATCACACCACAAATCAGCTGGCTAAATTGGTACTCTCATACCGAACTGGCTCCAGGTGTCGCAGGGGAGGCGCCAGAGGACGGGCGGAAGGGGGGGAGGGGGACTACACAGCGAGAACGAAGCCAGCCATTCATAAAACTAAGCCCGATCGATATAAAACGTCTCACCTACCCCGAAATGTCACTCGGAATTACCAAATAGCGCTCCCCGCGTTCATTGCTTGGTCAACGCACTCCCCCCGGTACTAAGACGGCACTAAAAAAGCAATGGATTGTGTTCAACGCCGTATTACAGCGTCTGAGTAAGGGGGACGTGTTGTTTTAGGTAGATTTATACTTTCTCAAGCTCCTAAAGTACGTTTCGAGATTTAGTTGAGATTGGATTGCTTGGTTGGTTTAGTGAGTTCTTCGAATAGTCTGGCTGGCTCTGTATGTTCGGCCAATTAAGTCGGGGACGAACAAAACGAGTGAAAGTTTCATAGAGACAGATATTGAGATAACAGGGCATATCGAGTCGTTACTATAGAGTTTGTCTTTCAGTTTCAATTCAATATTCTTTATTAAAATATCGGCTGGAACGATATACTATGTCACAGATTGTCATTTTACTTAGAGACTAAACTAAAGGCTTCGCAAATGTTCTAATATGGAAAAATGTGTGATCTATGTTTTTTCTTAATTTCTAAAGTATTATTATTGAATGCAACAAAGGGACTATAACTGACTAATTAATTTATTTTCATTAGTAAGTATCGAATGGGGAGTCTCATAAAATTAGCAATTAATTAGTAGTTCATCTACACGCTTGGGAAAAATACAAGTGATAACAAACGGTGCAAAGCCGAGCAAACTGCCAACAAAGGCAGATGATGATTGATTAATGAGTTAAATTTAAAAAGGCCGCCCGCTGTTGTAACTATGCTGGTTACAGATTTAAAATATTTAATCTGTATTGGTTTTGAACATGGGCATAATGTTTGACCATAATGGAAGTCATCGTTTAGAAAATAATCAAATTATTAAAAAAACTTAAAAAGAAAAAGGTTACATCTGTGACTTCCTATTTCGTAGATGATGTGCTTCATCTAGTCATTACTTGAGGCTGCCTTCCAAGTTGCGGGTTGTTCGAAAGAGATACCGCGGCCCCGGAACGTAAAGGGCAATAGAAGGAACATGGGTGGGTTTTAGTCAGTACAAGTCTGACATGCCCCCCCGCTCCGCCCAGAGCGAGGGAAGTCATTGGATGATTTCCCACCCGGAAAAAAAAGGCTGCCTTTTAAGGCGTCCTGCTATCTTCTGTTTGCTTTTGTAGTCGTTAAGAAACTAAAAAAAGTATTGTAGTTAAGAAAACTAAAAAAAGTATTGTAGTTAAGAAAACTAAAAACACACTTTACCGTATTCTTTACAGAAAACCCTTCCAACTTAAAGCATTTATTTTCAATTATTTCAATTAACTTCAACTCTTCATTAATGGCTTTTGTGGACGAGAGATACCACAATTTTGCCAATAACACGTGTACTGGAAATAAACTATCAAACGCTGGAGAATATTGACCATTACAGGCACTTTTGGATGTCAAGAAACAAAAAGAAGCTACAGTCCCGGTCACAAGGCATAATAACTTGTGAAAGTACTGTAGTTGCCCATTCCAAAACGTTGATCTCTATGTAGAAGAATGGGCAAGAAACTCCTTTCATTTTATACCAATATCCTATATGCATAAAAATAACTAGTCTATGTTTAGGAATCCGCCATATTATATTTAAAATGACGTCATTTAGCTGACATTGCATACCTACTCAAGTCACTGAACATTTTGGCAAAATTTCAGTTCAATATAAAAACGGAAAATGGGTCATAATTAACTTTTAAGTTTTGTTTACATTATTACAGGTGAAGTTGATAAACGTGTGATAAAAAAATACATTTTTAAACATGTCAAAACCAACACAACAACATAATCATCACGCTTTGTAATCTGCGAGGGTGGAGCAGAGATGTACACACGACGGCAGCTCAACCTATTCTAAACTATTATAACCTCTCTACTACGGATACACCGTAGTGAAGAGATCAGGTTAAAATGGTTTTGTGTAGGTTGCTGTGCCGTCGTGTGTACATACATACCTAACAAGTTCACCCATAAAACCAAACCAAATATTAACTTACTAGCTTTTGCCCGCGACTTCGTCCGCGTGGATTAATAGTTCCCGTTCCCGGGGGATTTCCAGGATGAAAACTATCCTATGTCCTTTCTCGGGTCCCAGACTATATCTGTACCAAATTTCATTGAAATCGGTTCAGTGGTTTAGGCGTGAAGAAGAGACAGACAGACAGACAGACAGAGTTACTTTCGCATTTATAATATTAGTTTGGATTTTATCAAAAGAAGTACTAGTAAAACAATAACAATAATAGGGAAGTCTATTAAAGACTAGGAATTTTAGGAAATCTTCAAATTTCGTTTGAAACCACACTTGTTATGTTTAACTTAGGAAATAGTTATCAAGAGTAGAATATAAACAAAGATTCAGTTCCTTTTAGTCGTTTCAAGCCGGTTTCAGATGATTACTCAATTCTGATACTCGAATACGAATGCGGAATGTAAACGTAACTTACTCTTATTTTAAAAAAAAAAACGTTGCCCCCCACTAGGAATTTCTCCTAAACAGGAGAAATTCGTGGGTGCGTTCGCAAACATTTAAACTCACATACACAAACAGCCAACCCGGAACAACTAAATTTGTTCCGTGCGGGGATCGAACCCGCGACACGCAGCATAGCAGCGATCGGTCAGCCACTGCGCCAACTGAGTCTTCATATTTATTATATAATTTCATATAGTTTATATAATTTTGTGGCTATTAACAGCCGCACTGGACGATATCAAAAACTTACAATGGTCCAGTCGTTCGAAGGATCGGCCCGTGGATAAGAAGAGAGAAAACTTGGTATGTGTGGTTCAAAAATATTATATTTATAGGAGAATTTCCTAGTGTGCGTTTTCTAGTTTTTCTTTTTAAACGTTGCCCACGTTTAAACAAAAAGCTGTTCAAATTAAAGGTCTTCGGAATGGCCATGTCACCGGCGTGTTCTTGTTCATCCTTTTTGCTATATCGTGCTTCACACCGTCCATCCATCGTTTTGTTGATCTTCCTTTACACTTATCCGACCCACACTCATACTTAAAACTTTCCTAACGACATTTTCTTCCGTGTTAGCAAAAATTTCCTGGCTCACAAATACCTTCTTTCCACACTAGGGTGTACCTGACGGCGACTTTCCGATAGCACGTGAAAAGGGCTCCACGTAACTTTATTTATTAGATACTTGGCAACACCCAAAACTTTTCCGAACACCCTTAAAATACCAAATATGTTAACCTATTAACTTATCGTGTTTATTTAAGCAGGCAAAGTGACACTTATCCACATTTCTATGGGTAAACAGAAAGTTCTACCGTCTGCCTCTTCGAGATAACGGTTCCAAACTCTTTTGTCATGGTAATTGTAGCGTATAATAAATACCGACACGCTTAGTGGTAGGGCGAGCGGTGGCGGGAGCGCGCTCAGTCATATTAATGGACTGAGCGCTCACTCGCTTCTGGTCCGCCGTGCTAGTAAGACGTGCTCATTGGAGACAGACTGTTGTTTAATTTAACATACCTAACACCCTAATAGTGTAACCTGTACAAGTGGCGACCCTGCCAGGATTACATAAGTGTAAGGTATGTACCAAAATTCAAAACATATTGTGAATAAAGAGGTAAATCAGTGACTAATCAGTTTTTATTCATTGAGATGTTCCATGTAGCCCATAACTGGGTTTTAAAATGAATTAATTACTTACTTTTAATCTGGGTACGTAATTATTAAATTGTTACGTAATTATTGAAATAAAATAACGAATTTAAATATAATTTTGGTTATGACACAATAATTAAAACGATTGTCTTATTTAGCTTACGTATGCTATTATTTTAGAAACCAGCATTCTAATTAATTTACGTAATTTGTGTGCTTTGAGATCACAAAAGGAATATTTCAAGATAAATCTGATTTTGTTACTTGGTTGGTACCTAAATAGTCGTTATTGACTAATCGAAGTACCTGTACATCAAAATATACCACAAATGAAAGTCGTTGACAGAACAAAACTATCAAAGGTGTTAATTAATAATTTGAATGTCAGTGTTTTCGAAGTAGCTATTGTTACAATACACGATTTCATAAATATTATGAATAATAATAAATTATTTATTGGCATAAACAAGTTAATACATATTTGTGAATCACTGGTGCCTGTGGTGGGTATTGAAACACCTGTATCACCGGTCACCGGGTATTATATTATAAAATCTTATTCATTAGACAAACTTTATGAGAACTTATGGCTTGCTTACCTGTATACAGTATAACACTAAATATGTTTTTCTTTTATATAATTTTTACATACACAACAATATAGTAATATAGTTACAATAACTTGATAAGTGTGAGTGTAACTGATATTAAATAACTCACTGTAGTTTATTATGTTATTTTACTTTTGTTCTGTCAACAAAAACGTGGTTATTAGAGGTAGTTTGGGTAACCAAACAGTACCTAAATGGTCTTGTAAAATAAGATCAAGGGAAGTTCGATGAAAATCGGAACGGTACCTATAAAGGAAGTAATTCCTTAGAGAGGTAGTTTGGGTAACCAAACAGTACCTAAATGGTCTTGTAAAATAAGATCAAGGGAAGTTCGATGAAAATCGGAACGGTACCTATAAAGGAAATAATTCTTTCAAGAGGTAGTTTGGGTAACCAAACAGTACCTAAATGATCTTGTGAAATAAGATCAAGGGAAGTTCGATGAAAATCGGAACGGTACCTATAATGGAAGTAATTCCGTCGAAAAAAAAAAAAAAAAAAAAAAAAAACAATGTCGACGGTCCCTGCGTGCATGAGGACATGTCGAAAATGGCATTTTATTATTGTATCATCGGCTTTAGATTATAAATTATCTATGCCTACATGCTGAACTTGTTTTTATTCAATAAAGCAAACTAACAACCTTGCACAATTCAACTTACTTACAAATAAGCAGTAGAGGTAGTAGACACTTTTTGTCGGTACTCATTATAGATGGTTGTTAACACAGAACTGATTCACTCTGTTCCCCCCGTACTAGTATAAACTGTATTACGGTGGAACAGTTTTCCTCGCTATGTTATTTTATTTATGGTAGCAGACTTGTGACAAAATAATTACTTATTAGTTGAAATAATTAATACATACGATTTTTATTTAACTTATTTACCGTGTTTTAGAAATCGTATAAGACGTATAAAAAGTATTATAAATACAACGAATAAGTGTCGTATAAATGGTCATCTATAAGTTTTTAAAAAAAAAAAACGTGGAAAAAATAAAATACCTATGTACGTAGGAACCGTCGAAATACACCTACCGCCACTAGACTCGAGCGTGCGCCTGAGTTGTACTTGATCGCTACTAATGTAGCAACGTCAAAAAACGGAACGGATTGCGATGTTCGCATCTGTGTACATATGATATGAGAGCCAATCGAGCTATCATTAGGGAAAAGCATCCTTTGCCCACTATGGAACGAAGCGACGAGGCCGAACATAGCACAGGCTTACAAAATATGTCTTACGGGTTTTAAAAGATAACAATGTTCTGCTAAACGAATCAAAACGCGCTTAATAAAAACCCTTTAAAATAAAAGCTCTGGATTGTTCAAACTGAATTAAACACAAATTTAACGTTATTCATTTTGAAAATTTCATAAGAAAAAAGGAAATTAATGACTGAATTAACGTTTTAAATAATGCGCTAGGCATGTGAACGTCGTGGGAATTTAAAAATGTACTTTGTTTATTGTATTTTCCTTTGAAAACATGGCGTCGGTAATTACTAAGCGAAGGCTATGTTTTTATCAAAGTAAAGTAAGATGGCTGATTGTCTAGTCAATAAACTGTTTTAGTTGACATAAAATCACGCGTATAATCTCTGGAGGGTTAAGCAGAGGTCAAACTCAAAGCATTTATTACGATTAGACCTTTACAGGCATATTGAATGTCATGAAAATAAAAAGGATTGTGCTACAGTCCCAATCACGAGACATAGTAGCTTGTGAAAAATTAAATACTGTAGTTGCCATTCCAAAGCGCAGATCTCTGTGGAGATGAATGGGCAGAGGGCTCCGTGAACGCTCTTTTAAATCATAATATTTTTACAAAATCATGGATATATCATTCATGTTGAGATTATGCATACATGTGAGAACGATGTACAAAAACGAGCACATTAAGAGCGTCCAGAGTAAAAGCAAAAACAAGAGTTTAATAGATGAATGAACGAATTAATTTAAACAAAACCGTGGCGGCTAATAGTCGACTGTCAGTGCCCGTTCATGAACATGACGGCAGCCCCGTTCAACCATTTTGAAGGGAACTAAATGACCCGATACTGATAGAATCGTTGCGAGTGCCAACAGTAATTGGAAGGTACAAAGCTTCTTAGGGCTAGTATATTATGTAGGAAAATGGATCCCTTATTCAGCTTCATAGACCGAATCCTTGCGCGAACTTTTAAGACTAAAACTAGGCAAAGATACGGATATCATCTCTTATTGGCACGATACACAAACACAAGCTTTTGATGATGATAATAGGGTAGATGACACCACCAATCATTTGACATACTTTTTATGAGCTGTCAAAACGCGATTCCCCCATAGATTTTGTATGGGACTCGCAAACGATGACGTCACTAAGTTGTCAAGTCAATGACGCAACTATTTATTGATTTAAAAGCAACTAAAAATCGAATTTTAAAGTTATTTTGAAATTAATGCAGTTCTCAGGTCTAGAATAACGTGTTCTTTCAGAAAAACTGTGTCTTTAAATTATTGGTTAATGGTGTCAGCTACCCAATTATTTATACTTGGTAGTTGATCAATATCATCCTGTAGCAATTACTTTGCGTGAATAAAGGCAAGCCTGTGAGGGAGATTCAGAGCTAAAGTTAGTCAGGAATGAAATATAGAACAATAGTTGGGCGAATTGTATATCCATTAAATTGGACGAATTGGCTATCCATTAAATTGGACGCATTGGCTATCCATTAAATTGGACGCATGGCTATCCATTGGCGCATTCTTGTGGCCAAAGCCACCCGGGCATTGTAGCCATGAAAATGAGACTACGTTCCAAAGTGGACAGTGATGGTGAACATTGTAGAGATTACTTTGGATAAGCCAAACCAAAAAGGTGAACTGACATCCAAATTCAAATTAGGTCACAATTGCAAAGGCGTTTCACAGGGCAATATTTTAGGCCCACCCTTTTTTATATATATCAATGACCTGACAAAAGTAACTGATGATCCTTGCGTAGTCTTTGCAGACGATATGTCCGTAACCATTCCTAAAAATGAAGTAAACTTTAAATGAGGAAATCAATAGTAATGTGAGCAAAGTAATAACTAAGAAAAAAAAAGAAACTTTAACCTCTAGAGCCCCAGCGGCACAAAAACGTGCCAGTAAACAAGTATTACCGTTGAGCCCCGCTGGCACAAATTCGTGCCACCAAACCTCGATCGATTGAAAACTGTATTTGTAGTAAAGACAAGTCTTAAAATCAGATTACACATACGATAAGAATCCGCCCGGCGGTGCTTGACGGATAGTTGACGTAAATAATGGGGGTCCTTGAGAGGTTAAACCCAACATAGAAAAACCTAATATGTCCAATTTTGTAACAATAATTGGAATAAAATAAATTTGAACATCAATTATAAAGATAAAAGTATACAACAATCAGATAGTATGACTTTTCTTGGGACAGATCTAGATCATAAATGTTCCTGGATTAGTCATATTGACAAGATATGTGAAAAGCTCAGTAAAAAAAGAGGGGGAAAGAAAAGGGAATGTTTAGCTTTGCTATTACAATAAATAAGGCGCAAGGGTAAACACTAGTATGTGTGTGGCAGCTGTATGTAGCATGGTCGCGAGTGTCCAGTGCCCGAAATCTATATTTATCAGCACCAAATGGAAAGACATTCAATATAGTTTACAGTAGCGTCCTAAAATAATGCTGTTACTCACATTTATTATTCAAGTACAAATATTATTAGTAAATTAAAGTACATATATTAGGCTAGTAGTAGATATAAACAAATGAAAACCTTTAACATAGACTCTGCACACTCCAAGCTTAAAGAGGTATTTTCTTGGTTAGGTGCACCCGTAAGCGTTACCGCTGATCATGGTCGGCAGTTTGTTAGTTCAATTTGAAAGTTTTTGTAAAGAATTTGGTATCCAGTTGTTCCAAACAGAAATTTCCAAATGTCGAAGTTAAGAGGCAGAACTGTTTGATTCTTTATAAGCAATTTATTGTGAATGAGTGGACATTGTTGGCCTTGTAGATTCTTAGACGCTTGTTAACTTATTATTTTATTTTGCGTTTTATAAAGCAAGCAATGACTTATTGCCTGGCCTACGCTGTCCTCTCATATCTAAGTACTAACGCTGTAACAACCACATTGTAAAACCAAATGATTTTAAAAGAGTGACTATGGAGTTTCTTGCCGGTTCTTCTCCATAGGAAACGACCAACCCGAACCGTGCACCTTTTCTCGAATGTTATTTATAAGTGCCCATGTAGGCCAATGTGACATAAAAATATTTTGATTTTGACTAAAAACATAGATTCTGCAAAGAAAAGAAAATGCAGATAGCAAGAGGAAAGCAACAGAATCTAGAAAAGATATTGGGAAAAAAGTATATGTTGAGAATACAATAAAGAAAACAAGTTATCCACAACATTCAAGGATACGACACACATTGGTGAATAAATAGTGGACAGCGGTTGCGCAGAAATATAGTATAGAAAGTGGGAAGTTTGACCAAATAAGGATAATAAGCTTTCAGAAAATAGCGATACCGCCTGTAACAACGTGTGTGACGAGAATGAATAAGTGATTGTTTAACGGAATATTATTAAAATTATTTGATGATTATTCTTGAAATAAACTCATTTGTATGTTATTATATTTATACGAAATTATGCTATTTTTAAAATTTTGTGAAAGGTAGATGTAGCGTATAATAAATACCGACACGCTTAGTGGTAGGGCGAGCGGTGGCGGGAGCGCGCTCAGTCATATTAATGGACTGAGCGCTCACTCGCTTCTGGTCCGCCGTGCTAGTAAGACGTGCTCATTGGAGACAGACTGTTGTTTAATTTAACATACCTAACACCCTAATAGTGTAACCTGTACAGTAATGAATTCTCCTTGAAGAATCATTTTTAGAGATCCATTCCGCCGATGAAAGGTTTAAGTAGATAAGTCGGTTTTGCTGAGTTGGAGATTTTTAAGGGATTTTGGTAAGCTGTTTTACCAGTTGGGGATTTGGTTAAGTTTGTTTATCAATTAAGAACTTTTTTTTGATATATACTGGCTGTTGATTTCGTAGATATTTTATGTCCAAGTGAAATTCCTAAAAACTACATACCATTCATGTCGTGTTATGTACACTGCAACTTTACTGTCCGCCAATCATAAAAAAAATATGATTGTTAAAAAAACATAAAAGACATTTTCGCGTATCCTTTTTAGACGAACGACAATTTAGGTCATTCTGATTTTAACAATGATGCAACATCTGAAGTAAAAGCCTGTGTGAGGACTGTAGGCGATCGTGATTGCAATAGTTTCCTACGTGTTCTTTTGTTTCTCGTTGATCTAGTTAGTGGTCGCACAGCTGGGCAGGATGTCCGATGTTCTACTCCGGGTCGGGCAAATTGCTATTGGGTTCTTGCATTAGAAGTATATAGCACTAGCCGGCGCCCGCGGCTTAGCCTGCGTGATATCGAAAAAACAAATATCCTATGAGTTATTGCAGACTATAATCTATCTCTGTGCCTAATTTCTTTAAGATCCATTCAGTCGTTTTGACGTGAAAGAGTAGCAAACATCCATATATCCATCCATCCTCACATACATTCGCATTTATAATATTAGTAGAATTTGTCATTAACAGCCACGGAGTCTGGATCCTTGGGCCCTCTATTACTTGGGACTGAAACATTCTGGCGAAATGTGGGTGTCCTGTTAAGTATAACTCTGCCTAAACCTTCGGAAATAACAAGCGTGAACATTACGTTCATGTCTCTATAGTGCAGCAAAACGAAACAGGCCAAACGAAAATGAATTCGTGCCAAACAAAGAACTAAAACAAATCAATATACGGAACCTAATTATAACAAACGCGGTCGGACTTGTCTGGCAGTTTGAGTAAACACGGCATTCGGCACCAACGCAAATAACACATAGAAACTTATTAATAGCTACTTCTGTGAGATTCATGGTGTATATGTGATGTATGGGGTTGTTGAGGATGTGTAAAGGAAATTGGAGTATGGAGACTTTTTGTCTGCGGGAGGTCTTGAGAGGAATATAATTTATTCCGACATAACTAGAACTGACTAGTTTTTACACAGTTTCGCTCGCGTGCATTTGAAATGATCTGATAGCTTCTTGGGAGATTACTTACTGCCTCAAGTATCTTATGTCGTACATATTATATAGGTTATCGTCTACATACATACAAGGCGTTACAATGCAATAAAGAATCATTTCTTATCATATGATATACCTAAGCAGTGATAACTTAGTGGTGTGACCGCCAGCCTGCCAAGTTCTCGAGCTCCCGAGTTCAAATCCAATTTCATGACCATATTTTTGACGACACAGTTGGCGCAGGTGGCTGAGCTATCGACTTCTGCGCTGCGTGTTGCGGTTTCGATCCCCGCACGTAACAAATATTTCTATGGCCTACAGATAGTTGTTCTGGGAACTGGCTGTTTGTGTATGTTCATTTAAATGTTTGAAAACGGTCCCACGATACAGAAGAAATTCCTAGTGTGGGGAAAAATAAAAAAATATGCACCTATGATTTTTCCTATGAAAAATAACTAGCTGGCGCCCGCGGCTTCGCACGCGTGATATCGAAAAAAAGTATCCTATGTGTTATCCCAGACTATAATCTACCTCTGTGCCAAATTTCATCCGTTCAGCCGTTTTGACGTGAAAGAGTGTGGGGAGTGTAAGGATGTATGGATGTTTGTTAAAACACACATACAATTTCCCATTTATGATATAGTATGGGTAGTGTGATTCTCTTTGAGAGGTTTTCGGATTGTATACGATAGTTTTTTTTAAATAAGCAAAAGCATTTAGTCAAGATATTTCACTTAGGTCTTGGCAGTTAACCGTCGTTATGATATATTTAACTTACAAAAACAGGACCGAAAATAAAACCTTCCATCAAAAAATAAAACAGACGAAACACAAAATCATATAACAAAGCCAACGGAGTTTCAAATACCGGTCCCAATAGGCGTTTCATTAGGCGTATCACGAAAATACCGGGTATTTCATCCCTGGAATTTTATTCACGGATAGCCCCGTCCGGGTAAATAAACATTAGCATAAATCCAATATCAGCTCACTGCCGAGTCTCCGAACACCTGCCTTGCAAGTTTCATAAAATTACTTGCTCTCCTATATTCGTTTGAAATCGGGATTTCTTTCGAGTTTGTTTTCGAGATCGCTTTTCAATTGTTTTGAAACGCTTTTTAATGTTGTGTTTGATATTAGTTTTTGAAATTTGTGATTTAGATTAGAGGCTAATTGGGTTTTAATATGTCAGGTCCTCGGAATGATCCTCAAGTAGAACAAAGTGATTTTCTAAATTGTCATTAATTAAATCACTTTGCTCGTCTGGAGATTTTCAGGTTAATAGGTTTGCAAGGGACATAAACACGACTGGTATAATTCTACACAGAAGCATGATTTTATGTTATGTTGATTGCGCGACTAATAAGGTACATCCTATAAAATACCTAGATATCCTTTAACTCACTTATTCCACACTAGAGCATTCAACACAAACATCGGTGTAAACTCACCTCTAAATAGAGGTGTATCAGTCGAGAGATGAATTGTTTTTTAAAATCCGCATTCCACGTTGATATACACCATGATTCATTAAATTCCTTTAAGACCCAAATACTAATGTCTCAAAATCAATCTCTTAAGGACTTGTAGTTTTAGTAATAAGCCACCTACATCTGGCAACTTGCCTACCCAAATTGGATTCTATTGTTTTTAATTTATAATTAAACTAGCTTTCGCCCGCGGCTTCGCTCGCGTTAAATTCGGTATAACACACCAAGCAGACCTGCAGTTTTTGCTCTTGCGCCTGATTGATTTGTAATAGCAACGCTAAGTTTTCCCTTTTCTTCCCTCGTTCTCCCTCATATCCCACTTTTTTTAAATAAAAATTAGCCTATGTCCGTCTCCTGGTTCCCAACTATCTCTGTACCAAAATTCATCAAAATCGGTTTAGCCATTAAAGCGTGAAGAGGTAACAAACAAACAAACGAACAAACTCACTTTCGCTTTTATAATATTAGTAAGGATTTTGATCTCATTTGTTTTTCTTTTTGTAACAAGATTCGTTTTTTTTTTTCGTCTTCTGTTATATCCTAAAGAAATTGTATTTTTTGTTGTTTTTGTAGTTTAATTATTATTGTTATTACTCATTAGATATGTAAAAATGTTGGTTAACCTGTAATTGGCAACTGTATAAGTCCAATACTATAATTTTTATTTTTTTAAGATATTTTTAACAGAAGCTGTTAGTGACCTAATCAATAAAATAATACATCGAGCTATTTTACGTATTACTTACCTTTAACCACAATCTCACTCGTTCGCGTCGCTAGGCAACCCGGGAACCTCTTGTGTAAACAAGACATCACAGATCCTTATGATGAAAACACAGTCAATTGGAATCGACTATACCCCTTCCGCGTCCAAAACAGAGGGTATCAAAGTCCATGTGAAGTACAAAGGTATACCATCATATCTATCGGTGCATCCAGGCGTGAATGTTCAAGTTACAGTGACAGATTGTGCGGTGAATTCAATACTTGAGGCTTTTGATGCAAAATACAATTATCCTATTTTCCTAATTTGTTGCCAAATTGTTTTCGTGATCAGTGTCATAAATAGATGAATAGAAGGGGAGAATGCTAAGCAGATAGTGATAACCTTATCATCATTATATATATATGCATTATAACCTTATTATGGCGCGTGGCAAACGTGGCAACGCGGCCGGTCTCTTGGGGACATTGCCAACTGACAGCGTTGAGGATTTTATGACGTTATTTTTTAATTTATTTATAAGTTTGTTAATTCTATTAAAAATGATTATTCTTTAAAGAATAGATACCAGCTGATATTATATAAAATGGTTTCAAACAAAAAGACGATGGTTTAATCCAAGTATGGTTATATGCCAAAATATACGCGTATATCACATGTATACCTCAATATAGGTACCACATACGTAAAAATAAAGAGTTTATATAGCTTTTATTTTTTCTTTATCCGTGGCACAAGACGGTATATTCCAGGTATAAGCCGGGATTGGGGATTTGAAAGTGATTCCAAGTGTTACGTCCAAATATTGTGGGAGGGAAAAAATATCCCTTAGGCTGAGGAAAATACACTTTATTAGTCATTTGGACACCGGGTCAGGGTACAAGAATAAAGTACAGAAAGGAAGGTATATTAAGGGATGAACGGTGTGACGCCCGATTGCTATCCTTACTTAATATTATAAAAGCGAAAGTGAGTTTGTTTGTTTTTTCGTCTTTACGCCTAAATGGCTAAACTGATTTTGATGAATTTTGGTACGGAGATAGTTGAGACCTTGGAGAAGGACATAGGCTACTTTTTTTTAAAGTGAAAAATGAGGAGAGGGAAAAAAAAGAGAAAACTTAGCTTCGCTATTACAATAAATAAAGCGCAAGGGCAAAAACTACAGGTAGCAGGTACCTGCAAATCAGGAAAGGGGAACTGTGTTACCCCGAATTTAAAGCGATCGAGCGAGCGATCTTTGTTTGTTAGATGACGTAATTTGAGAAGCTTGTGGCTAAATAATAACAACCACACGGGTCGATCTTCAAGGTTAAGTCGCGCTTGCCAAAGGTTGGTTTGTAGATAGAAGACTATTTTTTTTTTAAAAAAAAAACGTTGCCCCACTTCAGGTATTTCCCCTGTATCATTCAATGAGTGCGTTTATAAACATTAAAACTCGCATACGCAAACAGCCAGACCCGAAACAACTATCTGCAGGTCATACAAATATTTGTTCCGTGTGGGAATCGAACCCGCGACACGCAGCGCAGCAGTCGATCGCTCAGCCACTACGCCAACCGTGCCGTCATTACACATTGAGTTACCTCTGTGCCTCGGAAAGCACGCTAATCCGTTGGTCCCGGCTGTCATTTGTAGCTCCTTGACAGTCGTTACAGGTAGCCAGTGGCCTTGAAGTCTGTTGTTCATTTTACTAAGGGTTATGGTATTACTCAATACTAACTGGGTTGTGGAGGTCAGGTAGGCAGTCGCTCCATGTAAAAAACTGGTATTCAGCTGAATCCAGTTAGACTGGAACCCTAACATATTTGGGAAAAGGCTAGGCAGATAATTATGTTGGTTAGACAAAGAATGGAAGATTCAGGTGGATGTGTGGAGTGTCAAGAATGAATAAAGTAAGAAATTAATAAACTAGTGTAAGTTTTTAAGCTACGTTAGTTACAGAAAAGTTGAATGGGATACGTGATAAGGAAGGATGAAACAACGTGACTAAAAGACCATTTCAGATACTAATCTGCATAGTCCTCATGCAAGTTGACCAAGATTTTTTGTTTGGACTTTAAAAGAGACTATGACCTCTGAGTTTGTTTCGGCTGTTTCTTCTCAGAGTAGTCGGGTACGAAACACCGGCCTCGTCTAGTTTTTAAAAAAAGATGTGTAAAAGTGTATGTGAAACACATATTAACAAAAGAAATGGTTCGCAGCTAATAATCTCTTACTGAATGCGAACAAAACCAAATGTCTAAAATTTGCCTTACCAAATGTACCACAACGAGATCTAAATTTAAATCTGGACGGCAAAAATCTTGATGTTATAGCGGAAACTGTATTCTTGGGGATGACTATCGATTCAAAACTGCAATGGGCCGCGCACATAAGAACTCTTTCGGGTAGGCTCAGCTCAGCCGCTTATGCAGTAAGGAAAATAAGGCAGTTTACTGATGTAGACACATCTAGGTTAGTATACTATGCTTACTTTCACAGTATAATGTCCTATGGCGTTCTGCTGTGGGGATCAGCAGCAGACGTCGATTCAGTTTTCATATTACAAAAGAGGGCAGTCCGCGCGATCTATGAAATGGGTCCTCGCGAGTCCCTCAGAGAAAAATTTAAAGAGATCGATATACTGACTCTGCCTTCACTTTATATCTTATAATGTATATTGTATGTCCGTAAAAATCGGGGGCTTTTCAAAATTAGGAGCGACTACCATAATATTAATACACGCAGTAAACACGAAATTGTAATTCCCAAATTTAGATTAACAAAAACTAGCAAGTCATTTCTAATAAACAGTATAACGCTTTTATAACAAGTTGCCAAAATCAGTTATAGAACTGACAGATGGAAAGTTTAAAAACTACATAAAACGTGTCCTTATTAAAAAAGCATATTACAAAATCAAGGACTACGTTGAAGATAAAGAAGTTTGGCTATAGATCTCTTTAATCATTTTTTTTTTGCAATAATTGTAAAATCACATATTTATATCACCCTTGTTCTGAATAGTTAATTAGTGGACATGGTTGGCCTTGTAGATTCTTAGACCCTTGTTAACTTTGGTTATTTATTATTTTATTTTACTTTCTGTAAAGTAAGCATTGACTTATTGTCGGGCCTACGCTGTCCTCTCATACTTAAGTACTAACGCTGTAACAACAACATTGTAAAACCAAATGATTTTAAAAGAGTAACCATGGAGTTTCTTCTCCATAGGAAACGACCAACCCGAACCGTGCATCTTTTCTCGACGTTTTATAAGTGCCCATGTAGGCCTATGTGAAATAAAAATATTTTGATTTTGATTGATTTTGAAAACCTACTTGCAAAATAAACATCGCATATCATTTATCATTAGGTGGATGAACCAAATATGCCTAAAAGAGTGATGAATTTAAATTTTGATGGATGATGAGGGAGAGGAAGACTCAAGAACAGATGGATGGATTGCGTGAGGAGTAAGGAGTAAATTATAGTCTGACGATTGACAGGGAAGAAGAAAAAACGTGTAGCGCCGACCCCAAGTTACATGGGACAAGTGCAGAAAGAATAAGCCATAGAACAAACACTAGATTTGCCAACACTGAAGTGCACTAATCTTAGAAATGATATTACTCGTGTGCGATTTTGATTACCGTTAAAAATGGACATGCTTGCCAAGAAATTTATTGTGTCTAGATTTATTTTTAAATTAAATGATTAAAAAATATTTAGAATATGAAATTTAAAATAATCCATACCATCTATATTCGGAGTTCAAATCGAGTTCAAATCAAGATAGGTATTGTGTGTTTTTTTAATGACAAATTAATTATTTATTATAATACTATCAGTATTTTTTTTTATTTCTGTCATTAAATTTACTTTTATTATTTATAAACTATAAATAGACCTATACTAATATTAAAAATATGTACAAGTATAAAAATGTAAAAATAATTATTTAATTTGTATTCAGAATGGTGATATTTTTAATGTTATTTTTTTAAATGTATTATACAATTATTTTGATTTTATTAGTGTTTTTGTAATGGGTTTATTGCCTTTTTGAATGGTTAAATATACTACATGATATCAGTACCTACACAAGCTGTGTTTCCAATCGAAAGTCCATTTCTGACAAAATACTTTTTATTTTCCATTTAAGCCTGATACTAAACCCTCTTATTAAGCACAGTCTTGCCCCTAAAAATAGCAATTAATAAATGACCTCAATAAACACAAATAATCTGCAATTGACTTTGAAAATAAAGTGAGAAAGATTCACAGTTGTATATTCATTCATAAATTTCATTCATTCACATCTACAACCCTCAGAGGAAATCATGTGCTCAGTTCAGGTGTCACATCTAAATATTTAGGTAACTTCGACAAATGTACCGTCATGTTGTACCTTTTTCATCTTTCATTAGGTACAGGAAGAGGTTCGAGCGCAGTTACGGTGTGTTTCAAAACTTGTTAGAACTGAATGTTGGAAGTTTCCTGATTCTAGTGCTGTATGTTTTGAATTGTTGCTCATTGGGGACGTGAGAAAACTTTGTATGGTAGCTTTTGTAAACAAATGACACACAGTAAAGTAAATCAGTACTTAGCTGTTGAGCTCTTTGCGTTCTCTAGATTACCATAACCGCATAAAATTTCTACTGCTTCTCGTAATTTATTAAACATATATAAACTCACGCCTTTTCCCGTGAACAGCACCTATAGTCTTACTTTTTCTTTTCTTTTCTTTAAAAAAAAAAACGTTGCCCCACACTTGGAATTTATCCTATATCGTGGGTGCGTTAACAAACATTTAAACTCACATACACAAACAGCCAGACCTGGAACAAGTATGTGTAGGCCTTACAAATACTTGTTCCGTGCGGGGATCGAACCCGCGACACGCAGCGCAGCAGTCGATCGTTCAGCCAATGCGTCAAACTTGTCGTAAATAAAAAGTGTTAAAGTAAAAAAAAAAGTGTTACGTCATCGACGACGTCTTCTTCTTGTTGACGTCTTTATTCTGTGATGTTCTTCTATATTTCTTCTGTGGTGGTTTGCAGAAAAAATATTGAGATAGCTACCATAAACTATCTGGTTCTTTAAACTGCAATAAAAAAAAACAAAAATTGCCTGTAATGGCATGTATTTTTTGGGTGTAAATTCTGTTGATTTTTTTACGATATTCTACTAACAAAAACCATTATTTTCAATCATCCCTAAATACCTCACACAAAAAAGATATCAGCAAATATTTTTCCTTAACAATCTGCCGACGGCGACGTTTAAAGGAATTACACAAAATATATTAGCTACAACAATGATGGATCATTTTTCTGATTAGTCTTTTCGACGTGGGTTTAAAGTTCCGTTCACATTTTCTGCCATCCGAGTAAAGGACACTGACGGATATTTACAGCACTTATCTGGGTGTGAACCAAAGACGTATGACATTTTTTTTTCTTAACTTATCAAAACTTTTATAAGGAAAAGGTTTAGTTAAAAAAAAACGATTGTATATTTTTCTACTAAAGATGAAAGAGACTGAACCCCACGACACAGGGTATCCTAGTGTGGGCTCGTCGGAATTTGCGACAAATAAATGTTTTTTCTTTCTGTCTTCCTTCTTTCAATAATGACTTTATTGTTTACAAGCTGGCGCCCGCGGCTTTGCCCGCGTGATATCGAAAAAAAAAGTATCCTATGTGTTATTTCAGACCATAATCTACCTCTGTACTAAATTTCATCAAGATCCGTTCAGCCGTTTTGACGTGAAAGAGTAACAAACATCCATACATCCTCACAAACATTATTATTTTATTAGTATCTAAGAAGTAAGATTAGATTATAATATTAGTAAGATTTTAATACTAAGGCGATTCTCACAGAACACTGCTCGCTCGATCTAGATAGATAGATAAATCGTTTATTTGATGCAACAACAAAAGACACAGTGCACGTTATTAATGCGAAAAACATCAAGGTGAAAAAATATAAACTCACGTAGCATTGGCTTGTACGAAATTTGTTGTTGCGAGACGCCTAACACACGTATTACATGACGACATATCAACCTATACAAAACCAGTTTATGCTGATCTCTCAACTACGATCTCGCATAGAATGAGGGATCCGCTTAAGCTGGTTTTGTGCTTATGTGTCATCCAAGCGGCGTACTGCCATAATATTTTCCCCGTCTCCGAACGCGCGGACTGGAGGTATTGTTTAAGAAACGCTTTTCAACCAAACCCTTCGCCATCGGGCTTGGCGCTGGTTATCTTGGGACAACTCACACACGGCTATCTGATCCCAAGCTAAGCAGAGCTTGTGTTATGGTAACCAGACAACTGATATACATACTTACATAATTTATAAATACATACATATTATAGATAAATCACACCCAGACACAGAACAAACAATCATGCTCATCACACAAAGTTTGTCCTGGGTGGGAATCGAACCCACGACCTCCGGCTCAGCAGTTAGGGCCACTAACCACTAGACCAACAGGCCCGTTGGCTGGTTATGTGTAAATAGTACCTAAATGTGTCCCAAATAACTAAAGTCCGGTCTCACGTCACCGAGGGAGCTCGACGTATATTTCCCTGCGGTGTCATTCGGTGCTTTTTCATTTGGGTCGTTGTGAAATACGAGTATAATATTTGGTTTACTCTGACCGTTATTTTTGGCTAGTGGATAAATTTTAGAAAAACATAACATTACGCTCGTATTCCCTTAAAAGGATGAGCAAATGTGACCTAATAGTACACCCAAAGGGGAATGCCCACTCTCCATGGTGTCCTAGGCCCAAGGTGGACATCAAATATTACAATAAAAGTTGATTGTTTTAAAATCTTAACTGTATTAGATTTCTAAAAAATACACTTGGGAGCAAATAAATCGAGCCACTACCTTTTTTCACGTAAAATGGTAAATATTTTTGGTAATATGGAACGTATCAATTCGAACTATATATCGCCTAAAAGTTTAGTTAATAACCTTTACAATGAGGGTAAATTATTGAATAATAACCTTATTGAATGATAAATTATTGGCTCTGCAAGAAAAATGGTAATTTTGACAGAAAATTTAGTAGGGCTAAAACAGTCCATAAAAACAATAAAAAACAAAATTATTGCAAAAAAAATATTCTTAATAACTGGTATTACCCCCCCGGGCCCTGATACATTCTTGTAGCCTATTAGTCATCGATCTGATCAGCGTTACGATGACATATTGTGGTATGTTCTCCCACTCTTCAAGCACAGCGACTTTAAGCTCGGGAATGGATGAAACAGCGGGAACCCTGGCTCGGACTCTCCGTTTTAGCTCGTCCCATAGGTGTTCGATCGGGTTCAAATCGGGACTTCGTGCTGGCCATACCATTTGTTGAATCCCGATCGCAGACAAGTATTCCGTAACGATCTGCGCGGTATGAGGTCTCGCATTGTCATGCATAAACAAGAAATTTTCTCCGACAAAACCAGCATACGGCATTACGTGGTTTTCAAGAATGTCAGTTATGTATCGGTCAGCTGTTAATCCACGTCTACCACTGCCATCGTTGGCGGGGTCGACGAAGACAAGTTCCGTTTTTCCGTCTAGAGAAATTCCTCCCCACACCATACAAGAACCACCACCAAAACTCACCGTTTCTCGAATGCAACATTGGGCAAATCTTTCACCAGGACGTCTATACACTCGGTTTCTCCCGTCATTGCTAAAAAGACAGATTCTTGACTCGTCAGAAAACAAAACTGACCTCCAGTCTTCTAACGTCCAATTAATGTGTTCTCGAGCAAACTCCAAGCGAGATCGGCGATGAGCTACAGTCAATTTTGGGCCAGTTGCTGGTTTGTGTGATGTTAAATTTCGTTCTTTTAGTCTTCGTCTCACTGTCCACCTACTGATTGCGACTCCTCGAACGTCACGTAACGCTTGCTGTAGCTGAACAGCATTAAGTCCACGGTCGCGCAACGAATTGGTTGCAATAAAGCGGTCGTCACGTTCTGTTGTTGCCCGTGGTCGGCCAGTTCCAGGTCGCCGAACAAAAGCACCAGTCTCCAGATACCTGCGGTATACCCGCTGTACCTTTGAACGACTCAAATGAAGTCTGCGTGCCACTTCACGTTGTCCGTGTCCAACCTCAAGTAAAGCTACAACTTGGGCAGCTTCCGTCGGTGTAGTATCCATTTTATCAGGTTATTTTGATTACACAGACACAGATAAAGACAACAATAACAAGTAATATGGGTATGATTAACAAAAACCTCAAATTTAATCTTTTCTTAACAGAGTACAATAAAAATGTCATAAGCAAATTAAATGCGATAATTTTATTCTACCCTTTAAACTTTAATAAAAATGAAATTTTGACAACTAACTACCCTCATTGTAAAGGTTATTAAATACCCTTTTAGGCGATATATGTTTCGAATCGATGCGTTCCTTAATACCAAAAATAATTGCCATAATGCGTGAAAAAGGAAGTGGCTCGATTTATTTGCTCCCAAGTGTATATTCAAATTGACGCCACTATTTTAGAAATATTAAAAACAAATAACATTTTGGGGTTTATTTTCCATATAATAATGTCTTTGAGTGTGAGATAATAAGAAAACTTCTCTTTGTCAATACTTGGTAATAATTATAATAGGAGGGATGATCCAAATATATTTTTATCAAATTATATTAAAGAGAAAAGATAGCAGTTCGCATTAAGTAATTCACTTGGTAGGTTGCTATTTTGTTCACAAATCAAAACATCCACAATTGGCAGAAGCAACAAGCAAACGAAGCAAACTGTTAGTGTCGGAATCAAATTCAGTTCAGTGTTGTCACAACCACGAAAAATAAAACATTAAATCGATTATTTTTTTCTAAACCGATTATTGATTTATTATCCTCATTCTTTTTTTTTTTTGAGGGTGCAAACTGTTTTTATATTTCCTGTAAGTTGGTTTTATTAAAGCAAGTAATTACAATACCCGTAAAGTCTCGTGGGTATGATATTGGGGTTATAGTATTTTTTCATAAATCAATTCGAATCGATTCATTAGTCGTAATACTCAAAATATTTTTTTGCTGCTGGCAATATTTGCTAGCGTTAAATAGGAAAATACAGTTTATTTTATCAGTAAACTTACTTTTTTAAAAGAATTCTTGTGGATTGTAGTGGCGGATAAATGGAAGAAAGTAAAAACATATTTTAATATGCTAAAATTTATGCATAAATTATTTTTTCTCTAGTCTGTTGTCCACTGTGGGCCTCGAATGGGCATTTCCCTTTCACCAGTTATATTTTTCTTCTTTAAAAAACGTTGTCAAATTTCATCAAGATCCGTTCGGCCGTTTTGACGTGAAAGAGTTACAAACATCCATACGTCCATCCTCACAAAAATTCGCATTTATAATATTACTAGCTTCCGCCCGCATTTCGTCCGCGTGGCATAGTTACTTTTGGCTAACGCGTGATGATCGAAAAAAAAATCAAAATTCTGTCACTTTTTTTAGCCTATGTCCTTCTCCAGGGTCCCAACTATCTCTGTACCAATATTCATCAAAATCGGTTTGGCCATACATAACAAACGGCCATACATAAATAAGAATAAGTATGGATAGAAAAATAACTAAAATAAGGCCAACTAGCAGCGATACGAAAGGTCATTAACCTAAAGAACAACTGTGGCGTTGACAATCTAATATTTATCTCTTTCCATCTTGTGCCTTGGTCGTAATGTCTCGTTCTCCCGGCAAAAACATGACAACGTTAAGACGGGTTCGCCAACATTCGGGCGGCCATTTTAGATGGGGTTTTAGCATGGGTTTTGTTTACATTTGGTATCGCTACTCGTTGGCCGTACTTTAGCATTGCTATATTTTGGCGTTATTATGAATTACTTTACTAGGTGATCAAACAAGCTTTCATAAAAATATTATCGTAATAATATTTCCGAACAGCTAATGATAAATCCGCAATAAATAAAAACCAATATCATTTAACGAAACGAAACCGGGACGGACCAAAACGGGGTAGTAGATTCATGATGGCACAGGAATATACACATGCTAAGCACGTCGCTAGAGTTCATTAAAACTTTTAAAAGCAACAAGGTGTGTTAGTATATGTAACATACACAGTAATTCATGCAATCAAGCTGCGTTGTTCTGTGAGCGACATTGGTTTCAATTCAATTCAACCAATCAAGAAGCGAACGATCAACGATTCTGAGAACCGACGGTATTGCATGCAGGACATTTATTTTTTTATTTAATAAAACTTTATGCACATGTATAAAAAACACTGTTCAAAGGCGGACTTAATGCCTTGGGCATTTTCTACCAATCTACCTTGGGGTGATGCAGAGAGAAAACATAATAGGTGCAGGGTGCATAACAGAAAGTTTTCAAGAAAATATTCACAAAAAAAATCCTTACAAATGTTATAAAAGCGAAAGTGAGTTTGTTTGTTTGTTTGTTACGTCTTCACGCCTAAATGGCTTAACCGATTTTGATGATTTTTTTATAGAGAGTTAGTTGAGACCCTGGAGACGGACATAAGCTATTTTTTTTAAAAGAGTGAGAATTGAGGGCGAAAGAGGGAAGAAAATGGAAAACTTAGATTTGCTATTACAATCAATAAGGCGCAAGGGCAAAAATTACAGGTAGCAGGTACCTGCAAACCAGGAAAGGGGAATTGTGTTACACCAAATTTAACGCGAGCGAAGCCGCGGGCAAAAGCTAGTATAACGCTAAATACTTATGCAAACAAAATATAGTAAAGAAAGATACGGCCAAAAGGAGGAAAGACGGGCCTGTTGGTCTAGTAGTGGCCCTGACTGCTGAGCCGGAGGTCGTGGGTTCGATTCCCACCCAGGACAAACTTTGTGTGATGAGCATGATTGTTTGTTCTGTGTCTGGGTGTGATCTATCTATAATATGTATGTATTTATAAATTATATAAGTATGTATATCAGTTGTCTGGTTACCATAACACAAGCTCTGCTTAGCTTGGGATCAGATAGCCGTGTGTGAGTTGTCCCAAGATATTATATTATTATACATATTATTATTATATTATACATAAATACATGGAGAAAAACTAACAACCTTTTAATTTGGAGACGAATCTACCAGCGTTTTAAGCAAATTTACCCTGAGCTTTTACTTAACGGAAAACAGGCGATGTGTGAAAATATTTCACGTTATGAATACCTAGTGTACAAGAGACATGACATTGGTTTAGTGATTGCAAGTGCGCCTGCTGAGCATGAGGTCCTGAGTTCGATTCCCGAGTTGGGCAAAGTGCTATTGGATTTTTAATAGCAGTCACGGAGTCAGGATTTGTTCCCACGCCCGGGTGTCACCATTGTGACGATCGCCCGGAGGACACGGTGGAGCACACAGTGGCGGTCTGCCCAGCTTGGGCGGAGCACCGCCGTGCGCTCGTGGAGGCGATCGGCGGCGGCGATCTCTCGCGTCCGGCCCTGGTTCAGGCCATGGTCCGGAGCGAGAGGGAATGGGAAGCGGTCACCTCCTTCTGCGAAGCAGTAATGCTAGCAAAGGAGGTGGCCGGGCGTTTGAGGGAGAGAACATCTAGCCAACCCAGCCGCCGCGGGAGACGCCCCGGGCGCCGGGAGCCGCGAGACGACTCCCGGCCACCGTAGATGCGGGCCTGTGGACGGTGAGCAATGGGTAGCTCACCGTCCGTCCGTCTAATGACGACAGGCCGTGTCGACGGCGCGTTCGTGTTTCACGCGCGCCTCAAAGAGATGTCAGCAAAGCAGAGGGGCTTGCCAGAGCCTCCGCCTGCCGGGGTTGCGGGTTGTTCGAAAGAGATACCGCGGCCCCGGAACGTAAAGGGCAAAAGAAGGAACATGGGTGGGTTTTAGTCAGTAAAAGTCTGACAGTCCCCTCCGCTCCGCCCAGAGCGGGGGAAGTCATTTGATGATTTCCCACCCGAAAAAAAAAAGAATATGTTCCCAGCTGACGTTAATATTATAGGTTTACTAGAACAATGAGCATAAAAAAGGTACATAGACACAGGCCATGGCGTATTTTTTGGCTCGCTCGCTCCTTCCCTCGCGTCGCTTGCGCGCACGACTCTGATCATACTTATTCGCATTACTCCACTGCGCTTGTCAATGTGGCAACACCGTGTGAGTACCATGTACTATTATTGACTTGACGATGCCCTGGTGGTAGACAGAATGCCATGCTAACTTAAATGTCTCGTTGGTGGTGGCGGGTGTGTCGGGTCATTTAGTTCCCTTCAAAACGGTTAAGCTGAATGGGGCTGATACGTCATGTTCGTGAACGGGCGCTGTCAGTTTTGACTGGTCTACTTTTAGCTACTACGGTTCATTTTTAATTGATTTATATTTTAAACTAGCTTTCGCCCACGGCTTCGCTCGCGTTAAATTCGGTACAACACACCAAGCAGAGCTGCAGTTTTTGCTCTTGCGCCTGATTGATTTGTAATAGCTAAGTTTTCCCTTTTCTTCCCTCGTTCTCCCTCATATCCCACTTTTTTTAAATAAAAATTAGCCTATGTCCGTCTCCTGGTTCCCAACTATCTCTGTACCAAAATTCATCAAAATCGGTTAAGCCATTAAAGCGTAAAGAGGTAACAAATAAACAAACTCACTTTCGCTTTTATAATATTATAGTAAGGATTGAATTTTGCTTTTAATTTACTCTGGACGCTCTTACTGTGCACGTCTTTCTCCATCGTTTTCACATATTTGTATAACCTCAACATGAGTAATGTTAATGCGATTTTGTAATAACATTATAATTTAAAAGAGTGTCCATGGAGTTTTTTGCCCATTCTTCTCCATAGAGATCTACGCTTTAGAATGGGCAACTACAGTACTTTCACAATTATGCCTTGTGACCGGGACTGTAGCTTCATTTTGTTTCTTGACATTCAAAAGTGACTGTAATAGTCTAATTGAAATAAATGCTTTGAGTTTGAGTTTAAAACTTACAATAAGTCAGCAAATCAGAGCCGCTGGCACTGTACAAATAGATACAACGCTACCTAAACCATTCGGAGATTACAGATGTGTTGTTATGTTATGTTAATGCCTACCGTAGCGTTATTGGCTGGATACCATACGGTTCACACGGTATTGCTCGATTATTATTATCAGCGTACAATCACTAAATATTGAACATACGGGACTCCGTGCCCTTTTCTAATATTCCAATGTTTTTGCATCGAAATCGCGCGATCTCTGTAATATCCCCCGACCATCTGGCGATCGTATATTGAAACACTAAATTTACGAACGACAAACAGCCGATACACCTTTTAGTTATTAATTTATTTGAATTTATTTAGAATTGCAAATTGCTTTGAAATACCATTGCGTTTTGGAGAAGTTTAATTTTTTTATCTTTAATCATAGTCATAAAGCAATTTAATTATTTTGTAGTAGTGAATAATTAGACAACAAGATACTCCTAGGGGTATTGTGCCCTCTAACCAACCCAGACGCCGCGGGAGACGGGCGCCGCGAGGCGATTCCCGGCCACCGTAGATGCGGGTCTGTGATGAAAGACCGTGTCGATGGCACGTTAGTGTTCCACGCAAAGCAGAGAGGCCAGCCAGGGCCGCCACCTGCCGGGGATGCGAGTTGTTCGTAAGAGACACCGCGGCCCTGGAACAAAAAGGGCAATAGAAGGAACATGGGTGGGTTTTAGTCAGTACAATTCTGATACTCCCCGTCGCCCGCCTAGAGCGGGGTAAGGATGCGGGGCGAACTTCTTGCCATTAACCCCAGACCTCACGATCTGATGGAAAAAGCCAGTTACACTTTGCTCGACTCGGGAATTGAACCCATTGCAGGGCCTTATTCTCAGCAGTTGCGCATGCGACCACTAGACCAACAAGGCAGTCAACCCAGGTAATAAGCAATGGTTCACCTAAGTGTCATCGGAATCTATTTAGCATTAGAATAAAAAAGATCTCAGTATTCACCCCTTCATTCACCGTTTCTTTCATTGACATCACATAAATTCTCGTATTAAAAAAGATGAATAGGGATTCGCGTTTTACAATACGCATGGGAATAAAAGCCGTATTGAATTCTCCACCTGAAACCACGCGGAAAACCGTTCCGGTTAGTATGAAGAGGCCATTCACTATGTTACTGCGTATTCGTCTCACGTCTCGACGGTTTCACCCCGTCTCGTTTTGCCCCGTCGGAATTTTCCTGTTTACCACAAATAACTGCTTTTGTTTATATTCCTAGCGGTTCTCAGATACTGTTGAATTTTCGTTTTTTTGCCAGCCATGTTTGTTTGTTGGGTTTTAATGATTCTGGTTTCTTTTTTGTTGTGTGTTGGTTTATGTTGGTTCACATTAGTATCCTCGTATGTGGTAGCGTTATATTTCAAGACAAAACTAGACTTTTGTTCAACTTAAAAGATGTCGTCATTTTGATCACATTGTTATCGCAAATATTTCACAAATGTAGTCAAAGTCAGATTGGCCTTGTAATGTGGTGCCACGATATACAAAAAGATAACCAACTCATATTACTTACATTAAATAAATAGAATCATAACTAATCTTTTAGAAAAAATAATATTTTTGCAATTATACTGAAAATAATACCAATTCAATAACAACTACACAATTCGAAATAACTTACTTTAACTGCTACAAGCTAAAGTCTGATAATGTCAGACGTTAATTTACGACTTGTAACGAAAACTACTAAAATTAATTATTATTTGTTTCAGAACATGGCGCAACACAAATCAAAGGCGGCTACATGCTGCGGTACAAACGTAAGTATCAATATCATAAACTATATACGACATCACTTAACACGTCAAGGTATGGTCAATTTTGTATGTGCAGAAAAAATCGTGACACCGCTCTGGACACCAGAGTTTGGCAGATAATGTACTAAAGTATTTGTCAATGTTCGGTATCCGCAATCTGTTCGTACCGGATTGATTGAACAAATCGAACTCCTTCGTAGTAATGTAGCGTCGTAGCAAATCCGTAGCACATTCGTAACTACGTAGCAGCATCGTAGAGCCCTCGTAGCCCTTTCGTAGCAATTCAATATTGTAAACCCTTTTTTACAATATAACTCCATTTTTATTTCTAAATCTTCGATTACTTTCAATAAACTAGATTTAAATTGTTTTCTGAAAACATACTTAACTTACAAGCCTTCGTTTATAAAGAAAAATGAAGCTCACAAAAGGTGAATGAATCTAACTTTTCTAGAACAAAAAGGGAAAACCAACCTGTTTTTTCCTTTTCTTCGTGTAACAACAAACTCGTACGGAGGGTAGTCCCAACTTGTTTATTGTGATCTCGTAAAACTCTCTCGCCAATAAAAACATCGTCACTCAATCATTTTCGAAGCCGAGTCAATAATCTTGAAGAATGTCGGCGACATGAAAAGGGCGTAGGATAGGGTTGGTAACGTTTTTTATTTACAGCTAAACCTCATATGTTATACCGTTAGAAAAATTAGTTGCTGAGCAAATTGACACCATATACTACGGGAGGTGATATGCATTTACTTTGAACAAGTGTTTTCAAACCGGTTGACAGTAATATCAATAGTAATAGTTTTATCTTAGTATCTAGAGAAATCTAATCTCTTCAGCTGCTCCAGAACTGAGAAACGCTTAGTTAATAAGTAATTTCATCTGTGTCACCTTGGTATCCTTACTAATATTATAAAAGCGAAAGTAAGTTTGTTTATTACGTCTTCATACCTTAATGGTTAAACCGATTTTGATGAATTTTGGTGTAGAGATAGTTGGGACTCTGGAGACGGATATAGGCTATAGGATATAGGTAACTTTAAAAAAAAAGTGAGAAATGAGGGAGAAAGAAAGAAGAAAAGGGAAAACTGCATTGCTATTACAATAAATAAGGCGCAAGGGCAAAAACTACAGGTAGCAGGTACCTGCCAATTAGGAAAGGGGAACTGTGTTACCCCAAATTTAACGCGAGCGAAGCCGCAGGCAAAAGCTAGTTATCCATAAAAAATTAACGTCATGTGATTGCGTTGTTCTTCTGAACTATGCGACGAATCATCATCATTGAGGGATTTTTATCAAAAATTTAAGGTGTTTATTTTTTATTTCCGATCCAATACTGTCTTACAGTGGTGGACAAGGCCCTCCCCGAAGTCTTTCCTTGAATACGTGTCCCGCGCCACTTCGAACCAACCCTCGCGGTCCAGGTCGTCGCGGCGGCGCGGGCCGCGTAAGTTGCATGCACAATAACGACTGGGTAAAAGACTCAATGGATCAAGAGAATACTTATTATTTGCCAGCATGCTCTTTTCTACTAATACTGTAACAGAGTGGGTATTTTACCCTCTCTGTTGCCTCAACCTCTTTCTTTTTGGACCAACATAAATTTTTAAATATCATATTTTGAATTTCATTCTGTCATTTCACCTTCAACAGTATTTTTTTCGCTCATTACGTTTTTGGATCTCGGCTAGCAGCCACTTGTGCTAGTTATTGTGTTTTTTTTTTACTAAGCTGTATGTATTTTTAAAAGTTCTGAAATCACTTTGTGAATAAGTTTTGTGCAGTTTTAGTTTTGTTCAGTTTGTGATATTTCACCTAACCAAAAATATACAATAGTGTATTTTCTCCCTTGATAAAAGGGTCCTGCCTCGGGATTAAAGTTATTAAAAAACTGTAGTGGCTATCATTTGTACACCTGTCCCACCTCTAACACCTGAAAACTACGACCTCGCTTGAAGAGCAACGAGCGAGTGTTACAGTACTACTGGGCAAAGAACTCTTTCTACTCTTTCCAATTCCTGCGAACCCTCGCGTCCTCCTTGCAGTTCTGACGGACACTATTCGGTAGCCTTTAGAACCACGTCAGCTAGATTTGTTTTGGAGAACAGCTACCCTACCATGACGTCTTAAAGCAGAACTTATTCCACTGAGGGAAAGAGACAGAGCTATACAGGGTGTCTAGCACCATCACTTTCCCTCAGTGGAATTAGTTCTGCTTTAAGACGTCATGGTAGGCCTACAGTATTGTGTTTCCAACACCATCCGGTAATTTAATACCAAGCATACTGCGTTTCTTTGCTCGTTGGCAATCCTTGAGTATTGTCGTCCTGATGTTAGTCAAAAGCCAAGTTTGTGCACTATGGGTTAAAACGGAGAAAATACACATGCCCATAAGTTTTCGTTTCAGTGCCATAGGCAACTCACGCGGGGGCGAAGAGCAAAGGGGTGGTTGCTCCTCCTGTGGACAGTGAGCAATGGGTAGCGTAACGACAGGCCGTGTCGACGGCGCGTTAGTGTTTCACGCGCGCCTCAAAGAGATGTCAGCAAAGCAGATGGGCTTGCCAGGGCCTCCGCCTGCCGGGGCTGCGGGTTGTTCGAAACGGATACCGCGGCCACGGAACGCAAAGGCCAATAGAAGGAACATGGGTGGGTTTTAGTCAGCAAAAGACTGACACTCCCCCCCTCCGCCCAGAGCGGGGGAAGTTATTTGATGATTTCCCACCACAAAAAAGGGGTGGTTGCTTATAGATACAAAGACAATAAACTTATCACTGAGAAATTTCGTGTACAATATATAGACTTGAGAGATGTATGTTCCTACTGATATCCTAAGATCAAGGTTGCCAAACGCTCAAACCCTCAAAGATCGATCTGCACAGTTACTATTTAATAACCCCACAAAGTCGTTCGGCAACCCTACGTTTAGGGTTAATTCTCATTCGTTCATAAAACAAAGTTTCTTTACGACACTTGGCGAAGGTTTATTTCAACTGTTATGGCGTAAGCAGTAACTCAAGTTTGATGGTATCGAGCTTACGGAGTAAGATCGGATAATGTGGATATTCGGACAGTTAAATATGAGAATTATTAATTAACCCACTGATTAGTTACTTACTTAGTTGAACCGAGAATTTGACTTGACGGCACGGTTGGCGCAGTGGCTGAGCGATCGGCTGCTGCGCTGCGTGTCGCGGTTCGATTCCCTCACGGAACAAACGGAGTTTAAATGTTTGTAAACGCACCCGCGATACAGGAGAAATTCCTAGTGTGGGGCAACGTTTACGAAGCAAAAAAAAATTAAAAGAATTCAAAGAATGATGACATAAGAACACGCCTGTGATTCCCGAAGATTTGGCAGAAATGTACCTAATACATATAGGACACCCACCAGCCAGGTGTGCTTACTATTGCCATTAACTAGGCACACATCCAGACACCGTGGCTGCTACTGTTGGGATGTCTTTGTAAACGCAAACTTTGCTGTATGTTTATCAGGCTCCGTAAATGCGACTAGTTAAGTCCACCAAATGTCAACCTTACTTCAATTTGAATGTGACAGCTAAATTCACTCTCTTGCCATTTGGATTTTACCGTGTATTGTGTCGTTCTATGAATAAACCTTTTTAATCTCTGCTTATACAAACAATCGTATATTATTTCGACAATAACCCTTCAGCTACTATGAAATTGATGAAAAAATAAAATATCTCTTTGCCTAACTCATGCCCAGTAGTCGCACCAACAAGACAACGAGGAATTTAAAAATATGTAAAATTATCCAACAATTTATTTATTAAAACTTTATGCACAAGTAATAACTGTACAAAGGCGGAATTAATGCCTTAGGCATTTTCTACCAGTCTACCTAGTGCCTCAGTGTAATGTAGATACAGATCACAGTAGATGCTATAAAACAAAAAAAAATACTAGAAAATATTTATGAAAGATAACGAAGAAAGAACATAAACATAAAAAAAAAACATAGTAATACGCGTAAAACAAAAATCAACAATTATGGTTTGTCGTTTTTTAATCTGCCAAATAGTGTTTATTTGAACTCCAATACTTATATAGTTTCGGTAGAATTATAAAGAAAACACAAATACTACTACACTATTTGAAACTACTATATCTACTATTTGAAACACAAAAAAAATACTTGTTAATTTGATTAAATCGTTCATTGTAATGGAATGTGTCTGAGTACTTTAACTTTGTATTATTATTTAACTTTGAGTCTGTAGTCTCTTTGTTTACTGAAAGTTCAGGTCTGAACGGCTGCAAAATCTATTGGCCATTATATTACTACAAAATTTTCACATTATATACCAATTCCAAATAGACATAAACTAGTAAAAAATGTACTAGTATCAGAATAAAATAATTTTAAAATCATTGAGTAACTTCCAAGCCTGCACTGTACCTCCATCTGGTGCGAAATTGCTGATGGAGCAAAAACGCCAGCTTGCAAGCCAGTTACTCGACTATTAAGTAGCTCTAGAGAATTATGATCAAACCTTTCATGTGTGACCGAGATACAATGATGAAAGAGAGAGACAACATATCTCATTGACGTCGTCCCCTGGTGATAAACATAAGAGAGCATTTAGTATGCGCGCTAGAGTCTAAATGCCAGTGAAGTTTGAATTTCGAAATAGTGTGAATTGCCCCTTAATGACCATTCTATCAGTGACTTTTATGCAGGAGTCGTAAAACTAAAGTAATGTATATCAGCTCTCTTCGGCTCAACACTGCTGAGAGTTTTATTCAATTTTGTTCGGTTTTACGTTTCCTAAGTTATTTTGCGTGTTCTGCGCTGCGTGTCGCGGGTTCGATCCCCGCACAGAACAAATATTTGTTCGATGTACAGGTAGTTGTTCCGGGTCTGGCTGTTTGTGTGAGTTTAAATATTTGTAAACGCACTCACAGTATCTATGGAGAACTTTGACAGGCTCAGTGGTCATAATGTATGTGTTTACCTAGGACATGCTGTCCGGTTAGGTAAACCCCAAGTAAAATGTAATAAGGACAGGATGAGACATATTATAATGATAATTAAATAAACACGTGTTTTCTTATTGCAGGCAAATATCTATGGAACTCCTGGTCGGAAGAGTGGGTGGTTCTGTATGACGACTCGACCATGGCATGGTTTAAGGTAAATCAAAAAACTTAAGTCTGTCATTTATTTGTAAAAACAAAGCTTGACAAACAGCTTACATTAGCTTTCCTTGTTTTTATTAAGTTTTTCACACAAAAAGTATAAGTCGTCTCCGACAATTTTCAGTACCTAGCTTAAGCCCGCGGCTGTCAGTTTTATGATTGTCCCACGAAATCTACCGGCAATTGTACCGGGATATAAACTATGTATGTAAACTTATAGAATAATGAAAACAAATTTATGTAAAATGAACTTATTAAATAAATTATTGTTTGTACCTTGTCATAAATGGAATTGTATAAAATCTGGTTCTTCTAACCTGACAGACATATGTGTTGCTGGAGAGTTGTTCCGCCACTTCTTCTTTCCAGCTAAAACACTAGGAAGTGGCGAAGGGCAGGGCGTTTTTGTGGGACTGTTTCTTGTAATGTGACGTTCAAAAAGTGCTGATTATCAGCCTAATTTGAATAAATTACTTTAGATTTTTAAATAAACAACGGCATGCTTAGGCATCGAAATACTCCTCTTCATCGCTGTAATTTGCACATGTGACTTAAAGAGTGATGGATCTGAATGTTGATGGACGGAGCGCGAGAGGAAGGCCCAAGAAAAGATGGATGGATTGTGTAAGGAATGATATGAAAAGAGTAAATTATGCCGTGACGTCTGATAGAGGAGAATGGAAGAAGAAAACATGTTGCGCCGACCCCAAATAGAATGCGACAAGGGCAGGAAAATGATGAATGATCGCTGTTATTTGCAGCATTGTCACGTTGAATGGCAGTGCTAATTCATTAATGTGAAAAATTAATTTTCTACCAAGCCTTCGATTAAAATGTCACAAACATTCTATTCGGACTAGCGGGTAATTTTCCTGAAACCCTGTAAATGTGCTTCGGAACTGAAAACAACGTTACACAACCACCTTCGTACGTGGTTGGTGTAGACGTAGGTAGGTTGTGAATACTTAGCGTATCGATAGGAACTAATTAAAATAGTTTGGCGAGTACCATAGACTACACATTTTCAGTAATATTTTTAGCTATTAGGTGGATGGTATTGTAAGGTCTTCTAGGGAAAGCTTTCTGTTTTGTTGTATTCCTAATTTTGTGGTGCTTTTTTTAAAAATACCATTTTAGACACTAATCTGCATAGTCCTCATGTACCAACATTTTTGTCTGGACCTTAAAAGAGACTATGACCTCTGAGTTTGTTTCGGCTGTTTCTTCTCAGAGTAGTCGGTTACGAAACACCGGCTTCATCTAGTATTAAAAAAAAGACCAGACCAAAAAGATTTATCATTGTTTTAATTACGGTTTGCTTAATACAATAAAAACATTTACTAACATCGTTCTTCTTTAGAGAAAGGAATATGTTGCGGTAATAAGAAAATTTGAAAAAATGATTCGTGGAAAGATTGCGTGTAATCTTCTCACCAAACGAAACGAACGAACCAAAAAACGTTTCTTTAACCAACCCAACACTATTTCCTAAGTTTTCAGACAGAACTAAGCGTAGACGGCACGCCAACATGTTGTGCTGAAGGTAATCCTAAACAGCACGGATGTGTAATAGGATATTTTTATGGCTCCAATAATTTATGATCAGATACCAGAAACAATTAAAATGTTAAAGGTGACTGATAGAACTTCTGTATTTCTGGATGGAGCAATACTTGATACGCTAACTTTAAACATTTTATTTTGTCTGTTTTCAATGTAAATTACCTATTATTTTTTAAACCACTGAAATTTAACATGTAAGCTCTAAATTTGACATAATATGCTGAATTGTGATTTTGACATTAATTTACAATTTTTTTATTTATTTGGCATAATTAAAATTTTATTAAACTATTCAGAGATTGATACATTTTCACTTTTTTAATATTCACATAATTATTTTTGCAAACGATCGTGATGTCAATTTGTATTATTTTTTTACTTATACCTAATCTTTTTTCAAATGAGTTTTAAATTTAATGATCTTGAAAAAAACCGCTGTGACAGACATACAAACTTTTTGTTATGCCTTTCACATATGGTTTTACTCGTATTTTACAGGCTTAATTTTTCCCAGGAAAAACTAAATTGAAGCTTCCGGGAGTTTATTTACGTATCTATTTAATGTGATGACACACAAACATGATTTGTGCGCATGACTCAGCAGCACTTGTAATATCATAATCTCCTCCATAACTTGATTCTACGAACTTATGACAACTTTCTATTTGTTGATTAAGAAACTTGCCGGAGTCTAATCGCTCCAGGAATTTACGACACGGTTCAATCGTTGCGTGTGTGAATATATGGACCCTTTTATGGTGTAATAGAGAAGCGATAAGCGGGAAACAAAGATAATTGTCTTAATAACTGGTTACTAAACGAAAGGTTACATTGGGGATATCCTTACTTAATATTATAAAAGCGAAAGTAAGTTTGTTTGTTTGTTACGTCTTCACGCTTTAATGGCTTAACCGATTTTGATGAATTTTGGTACAGTGATAGTGTAGGTTAGGGCCCTGGAGACGGACATAGGCTTTTTCTTTAAAGTGGGAATTGAGGGAGAAAGAGGGCAGAAAAGGGAAAACTTAGCTTTGCTATTACAATTAAAAAGACGCATGGGCAAACCTACAGGTAGCAGGCACCTGCAAATAAGGAAAGGGGACCTGTGTTACCCCGAATTTAACACAAACGAAGCCGCGGGCAAAAGCTTGTATTGTATAAAAAAGTCCCCTGCCAGGCAGAGGGTCTGTTTGTTTGTCTTAAGAACAGATTTTCAAACGGTTTTTAACGATGGACCGAAAAATGGGCTTAGATGGTTAAACTCTTCCCAGTAACTAGTATAGTTACTGGGAATAGTTTAGCCATTTTTGCTTGGGTGTTATATTTTAAAACAGTTCTCAAATGTTAAATGTAACCATATATTATAAGTCTATTTTTACACGGGGGCTTATACTTCTGTTAAAATTGACAAAAAAGCCCATTTCATTTCATTTCATTTAGACCATTCAATAATTTACGTTTATCGCTGTTTCCCATTACTTGCGCCCAGTTCAATGGTGTGTACAGTAAGCAAAGGGACGCTCTATTCACATGTCTAGTTTGGTAACAATCAGGGGCCCGACGTGGGCTCACAAGGCAGGCCTGACGCGGCCCACCTTATCCAATTGTTTGCATCACTTATTCTTGAGACAACTGCTCCATACTTATGTTGTGTTGGTAACTGACTAAATATATTGTTTGTAGTATTTGCGCTATACGTCTTCTTCTAATCCTTACTAATATTATAAAATCCAAAGTGAGTTTGTTTGTTTTTGATGAATTTTGGCACAGAGATAGTTGGGACCCTGGAGACGGACATAGGCTAAAAAAAGTGAGAAAAGATTTCTTCTCTCTTACTCCCCGTAAGAGGGAAGAAAAGAGGAGAGAAAGATATTTTTCACGCGGGTTAAATTTAGTGTTAGCCCAAAGTAACTATGCCGAGCGGACGAAGTCGCGGGTGGAAGCTTTTTATAGAATAAAGAAGTATCGTGTTATCCCGTTATATGCAAAATATCTCTCTAGCTCTATGTAAAATACTAGTATTCAGCTGAATCTGGTATCAAGACTGGAAGCCGACCCTAACATAGTTGGGAAAATGCTGGGCGTGATACATACAGCGTGTAATACAATAAACGACCTATATAAAGATATATATAAAGACATCTCGTGAGTATAACTTTTGTAAATTTGAAACTTTTTATGGTTTTACCATGTGTTCGTGTGTGCGATCAGCTGATCGCTGATCGCGTCGGTTCCTATAGAATGTATTTTTTGTTTGATGGTGTTGGTCATGGGGTGATTTCTTATAGTGTGCAAAATCTTTTATCTAACACCTTTTCAATACCAATCTGAAGATTTTTACCGATAGTATTTATTTATTTTACAATTTATGCACACATAGGTAGGCAAGACCTGAAAAAACTGAATTAAAATTGCTAAAGTGCCTTCGAATCTGAAAAGTATTAACTTTTAAATTTAATTTATATTTTAATCTATATATTTAAAATACATATCACTTATTTTGTCGCGTATTCAAAAAAAGAAAATAATACACTTTTAATGTATATTTTCTAATTATTTCTAGTATCGACTAGTTTTGTTAATCAATTGTTTATATGTGGTGGGTGAAATAATATGTTAAAAATATTTAATTGAAGAATAAAAGAAAGAAGCTCTTTGATTATCCCAAAGAGCTTATTGCTGATTAATGTAATCAGCAATAAGTTTTTTGATTTCTTTTGATTTATTAATATAAATTTTTAAAGTTTGTTGGTGGTCGTGACTGCACATTGTAAAGAGTATTCTATTTTATTCTACTTATGTCTGCAATTCATTTACACAGGGAGTGTAGCGACTAGACAATGGCAATTTGTCAAACTTTCCCAGCTGATATGACAAAGTATTCCAAAATGCATACTCTAGCAAGTGCGGATAAGTATTTCAATAAAATAAAACTTTCAACGTTATCCCAAGAAACTCGATTCAGCGAACAATGTAAAAGAACCCGTATCCGTCGCAAGCCAATGAAAAAATAACCTTATATTTTAGCAACAGGGTTTAATTTACACTAATGACCGTTCCACGTAGTCCCTATCAAATATGAATTTCTTTATCTCGTCTCGAGCGAAGTTTCTCGCCGAATCGCTGATATCTAAATAATATTAATAAAAAATCTTGTTTGTCGTCTTAGTACGAAAGTTGTTTTGAAACAACAAAAGTATGTGGGTAGTTGTTATTGTAACAACAAATATTACGGCTATAAAAATATCGAGTAAAGCATTAGGACACTGTATTATGGATATATATATAAATATGGCGTGTTGCTTATGCTCTTCTAGGGATTTAATATCAATGGATTATTTGCTTTGGACATATAGTCCAGATCCGTAACCAGTTGATGGCAATAGGCCCCAATAGGAGTATTGTTTATTGGAACGAAGTTCCATACCGCGCGTTGCGAAAGGGGGATAGATGGAAAAAATACACAACTTTTGGTCTTTTTTTAAAAACTTTGAACCCACACTAGGAATGTCTTCTGTATCGTGGGTGCGTTTACTGACATTTAAACTCACATACACAAACAGCCAGACCCGGAACAACTATCTGTAGGTCATACAAGTATTTGTTCCGTGCCGGGATTGAACCCACGACACGTAGCGCAGCAGTCAAACGCTTAGCCACAGCGCTAACCGTATCGTCTTTATTCAATTTGTTCATAAAGTTTGAAAAAACGTATGTTTCATCATGAAATTTTTTACTACCATTTACATATAACATGTGTACATTACATCATTCTGAACACCCACATAGAAATTTGTAATCGGTAATATAAAAAACAGCAGTTCCAAATATTTTGACCTTGTTTTATAGGAAATAGCTGTTGTGTTTAATAACCAACGAACAATCAGAGCAGAGGAAGTTATTTGATTATTATTTCCAATCTGGAAGGCAATTCGAATCAAGTTAATATTGCTTGATTTTCTAAAAGTAAAAACAAACATTCAAACCTAGCAGTCAAGATTAACAACGGGATACATATAATATGTTGTTTCAGTTCTACACGTGTACAATAACACATTACGATAAATTGTTATCCTTGAACTCCTTACCCTTGAAAAATATCTCCTCAGGGATACTATTTACCAAGACCAACCCAAAAACGAGGTCAGTATCCCTACATTGTCAAACCAGAGTAATTTGTATGTAAGTAGAAAATGTCGTCATCATTTTACCGGCCTAACCCCCAATATTGGAGCGGCTTACGACAGATCGGGGCTTACAAACGTCACCCAAATATGATAAAACGCCTCTACGATCGGCTCGTAGCCGCGCGAGCTACGCCGACAGCTACGCCGACGCCTACGCCGTAGGCCGGTTACGAAACGAACTCGGAATAAACTTAGCTTCGGTTACAACTTCGTAATTTAGATCTTTTTTTATGTGAATATTTTCGTAGTCTGTTTGTCAATGTTATTCTCGTAAAAGTGAGATTATTTTCTGTGCTGACGCTGTTTTTATTTATTTGTGACGCTAATAGATGTCTTTATTGCGCTTCGAAGAATGTTTATATAATGTTTATTTGAGAAGTTTTGTCAAAAAATATTTATATCATTTTGGGGATAAAAAGATATTGGTTGAGTATCTGTATTTTTTTATATTGAACTTATAAGTTTTTCATTACTATTTGGATTCGAATCTAGGTCACAAAAAATGATAAAAGCTGATAAAATCCGTTAATGGATTGGCAGGCTGACGCCATTATTGTTATTGCCAATCTTTTGTGTTCTTTCATTATGGCTGAATACATTATGTATGACTAACTCACGCTCGCGGCTCTTCCCGCGTGTAAGTGATAATTTAACCGTGTAGCAAAGTACTTTATATGCTAATCCAGGGCGAAATTTCATTCAGAACTGGTAAGCCGTTTAGGCGAGCTCAAGTTACAAATACAAAACGTTATAATTAGTATCGTTTAATATTCTATCTAGTAGATCGGATCCAAGATTTAATGTTGTTTTGAGTTAAAGCAAAGAATATAAAGCTTTTCGACTTTTTTTTTTACATGGTGCTGCATCATTTTTTTTTAAATACGTTTTCCCACACTAGGTATTTCTCCTGTATCGTGGGTGCGTAAACAAACATATAAACTCACATACACAAACGGCCAGACCCGAAACAACTATCTGCAGGTCATACAAATATTTGTTCCGTGCGGGAATCGAACCCGCGACACGTTGCGCAGCAGTCGATCCCTCAGCCACTGCGCCAACCGTGCCATCATTCATGGTGCTAGGCAACTAGGCAACAAACTCATGCCAGTTGTAAACGTACCTATTGACCTGTGTTATAGAGGGATGTGAAAATTATGTTTTTCCTACTACTTAGTATTCTTTCCTGATTAATTTAGTTGCCGGATCCAAGACAGTCAAATTGTTTCTAAAGCTTAATTTTTTCGGCGTTTTTCCGGTAGTCGCCACTGTTGAATTTGGGTTTCAAGAGTTTGAGTGGTTTAGGAATAGAGTGACGAGCTTGACACAAAAAAAAACCAGTCCAAAAAGGTCTCCTGAAATGCTGCCTAAAATCCACATCATTAGAGTGACATACGGTCTTTATGACACTTTACATTGACGTTTTTATCGGTCAAAAAAATGGTGATCTCTTTTATACAGCGTCAATGTATTGAAAAGCAAAAGAATCTCACGGATCATTCGCTTAGGTAAACGAGTTAGGTCCAGTCGCGCCACCACCGAGATTATTGCGACAAAAGTTATAATAACTTCCAGAAAGGAGGTGGTTAAAGAAGGAGCAGTAGCGTTCTGAGACTTAAAGGAGTTAGGTGCAGATTAGTAAGTTGATTTATTCGCTTCATCCTTACTAAAACTATAAAAGCGAAAGTGAGTTTATTTGTTGGTTACGTCTTCACGCCTAAATGGCTAAACCGATTTTGATGAATTTTAGGTACAGGGATAGTTGGGACCCTGGAGACGGACATAGGCTTTTTTATATAAAAAGAAGAAAAGAGGAAGAAAAGAGGAAGAAAGAGGGAAGCAAAGGGAAAACTTAGCTTTGCTATTACAATAAATCAGGTGCAAGGGTAAAACTACAGGTAGCAGGTACCTGCAAATCAGGAAAGGGGAACCGTGTTACCCCGAATTTAACACGAGCGAAGCCGCGGGCAAAAGCTAGTTAATTATAAAAATAACATTAAACATTCTGCAAAAAAATATCGTTCATAAAACCAAAAAAACAACTCGCTTTCGCTTACAACGTACACAACACCATTTCAGAATCAGTTTACACGGGACGTTTCCCCGGTAATCTTTCCGTTGTGGATGCGATATCAACTTCGCTACTATTGCGAGCACGATTTACCACAAAATGCGATTTAAACTCTTTTGTCGAGTAATGAAAATCGACCCGTGTGGAACGGAGCGCTTGATGAAGAAAATATGCGTCGTGTATTGTTTTCTTGCTTATATTCCTCTGGTTTTTTGTGTTGAAGGTTTTTGACTGTGACTTTGCGATTTGTAAACACGTACAATTTAGTCCCGTAGCTAGGTGATCAACGGCTCGAAAGACTAAAAACCAGTCTTACCAAGGAGTATACTTACTTAATATTATAAAAACGAAAGTGAGTTTGTTTGTTACCCCTTCACGCCTAAATGGCTAAACCGATTTTGATGAATTTTGGTATAGAGATAGTTGAGACCCTAGAAACGGACATAGGCTATTTTTTTAAAGTGAGAAATGAGGGAGAAAGAGGGAAGAAAAAGGAAAACATAGCTTTGCTATTACAATAAATAAGGCCCCGAATTTAACGCAAGCGAAGCTACGGGCAAAAGCTAGTGACTTATATAACCAAATTATCTACCAATACTTTTGACTGAATGTGTAACATTTCACCATCAAAATAATCATTAGAAGAGGCTTCTTCTACTACGTTTTAAACCAAAAAATAACGTTTAATACATTCAGAAAAGTTAATGACTCTGAAAGTACTGTAACTTAAATACCTAAGAAAACTTTACAGGGTGTAAAGCTATCTCGGCAATTTAAGTTGTCCAACTCTTTCGCAGTTTAGATAACATCTAGGAACTTTAATCTGAGCTGCATACTAATGCGCAGTTTCAGCAAACTTCACTTCGCACCGTAACTCAATTGAAACGCGCATTCCTAATATTCCAAATGTATGTTTGAATTTTAAAACATGTGTAGCACGCATAGCTACACCAGTACATACCTAGACTAATAAATTGTTCTTGGTATTTCCGAGCTTAACTTCGGGAACCTTCGGCTATGGTCGTGGCAGATGACTTGCGTTAAATCAAGTAGCAGGATCATCGATCGACAGTACTTGATCTGGACTCCTGATGAGTGCACGCCAATTCTATCCGCGAAATCTAAACCTGCACCAAGACCTAGGTTCCACTAATTGTTACCGTACAGTCTATCTGTTTGTCCCTCTGTTTAGAATAAATTGTCCTCTACCAAAAATTGTTATTTGTAATCGTAAAGGTGCTCCCTCACCGGGAGCATTCACGTGTATTGTAACATTATAGATTCGACTTTGAGCATTACATTACAATAATACCTCCCTGACTAACGAACATTTGAGTGTAATGTGACATATAGATTCGGCTTTGAGCATTACATTACAATAATACCTCCCTGACTAACGAACATTTGCGTATAATGTAACATATTGATTCGACTTTGAGCATTTCAGATGTCAGACGAAGCGGTCGTTATGCTAAGTGCGGCAATATTAACCTAAAAAAAGAAATTCATTTAAATTAAAGTTAAATTCATTGATGTTACAAGTTGTCTCAAGATATTACACATTGTATCATTACAAGGTGCGCATTGTAATGCTCGGTTCTCCTCCTTCACTGATGTAATGCTCAAATCTGTAACGTTACATTACACGCGAATGCTCCCGGTGAGGGAGCACCTTTAGGATCAAAGAAGTGTTGAGAAAACAAAATAAGTATAACAACGAATATCGGTCGTTTTAAAACGTGTTCTTGAACCACTTTACTTACATGTACATTATGGCTTTTTTTTTAAATTGGTTTATCTTGTATTGTTTAGGTACGCTTCGATGTCCTGTTTTTAAACAAAAATATGCAAAACTGTGACAAAAGAACTGCTAATCAATCAATCTACGAAGCCTTTTTCCGAACTATGTTGGGGACGATTTCCAGTGTAACCGTTTTCAGCTGAATACCACTATTTTAAAGTGTCTACCCGTCTGACCTCCACAACTCAGTAACTGGGTTATACCCCTTGGTTTGTAAGACTTTTTGGGTTCTGACTACTCGTAACGGTTATAAATATAGATATACAAATAGCACCGAAGATCACAGGCTGAAAGTAGCTTTCTGAACCAGAGGGAACTCCGTAATGACTCGGATGGTCACCCATCCATGAACAGACCTCGGCCGGCACTGCTTAACCTTGAAGATCCGTGTAGGTAGCTGATATTATTTAGCTCCGAAAACCTGGTCCCAAGCGAGTAAGTAGTTAACACAATTACTCAAACAATTAAAAGATAAATCAATTCGATTTCCCTACAGAGTAAAGTATTTGAAACTGTTCAGTTATTCAGTGCGGTTTTATCGGCTCTTACTATAACTGCTTCTATTCAGGCGTGTTTTATTCGCGTAGTCGCGTAGTGCGTAAAGTGCGTAGTTCCTTGCTGATGTATCGCTGGGTTGGTTACACCGCGCGCCGGAATGTGAGAATAACGCTTCTAGTAAACTTCCTTTACTTTATGAATAGACGAGCTTTTGCCCGCGGCTTCGCTCGCTTTAAATTCGGGGTAACACAGTTCCCCTTTCCTGTTTTACAGGTACCTGCTACCTGTAGTTTTTGCCCTTGCGCCTTATTTATTGTAACAGCAAAGCTAAGTTTTCCCTTTTCTTCCCTCTTAATCCCTAATTTTTCACTTTAAAAAAATAGCCTCTTACTCTTCCTTTTCTCACTTTTTTAGCCTATGTCCGTCTCCAGGGTCCCAACTATCTCTGTACCATAATTCATCAAAATCGGTTTAGCCATTTAGCTGTGAAGAAGTAACAAACAAACAAACTCACTTTCGCTTTTATAATATTAGTAAGGATGGGTGATGTATGTTGATGGTGGACTGTTTAACTTTGATATACATCTGATGGCGATTATGGGTTGTGAAGCACATAATTATGTAATGTTCTGATAGGTGCGCCTTTTTTTGCGGATGGAAGTCATCAAATAACTTCCCCCGCTCTGAACGGAGCGAGGGGGAGTGTCAGACTTGTACTAACTAAAACACAACCATGTTCCTTCTATTGCCTGTTATGTTCCGGGGCCGCGGTATCTCTTTCAAACAACCCGCAACCCGACAGGCGGTGGCCCTGGCAGGCCCCTCTGCTTGTTATGTGCGCCTCTGCCAAATCCTTCAGGAATTACAGCTGCTATGTCATGCTTTACTTTCTTTCAGAAGTTACATTTAAATAGTTTTCCTCGTCTACTCTAACACTGTCTCACCAACAATTTATCAAATAAAAACAATAACTAGATAGTGAACCACAAACCTAACAACAGCAATGAGCGTCTCAAGCAATTTATTGCAATAACTCTCAGGTTTTCCGACACGCCATACGCTCGTTAAAGTGAAAGGGGGTAGTGCTGGCCCATTGTCCGACACTCGACACTCGCTCGACACTTTTGGCGCTCTCAGACACTGCCCTCGAGCGAAGGTGCTGAGTCGCGTAGTCGAGACCCTTGTTGATCAAATATAGAAATGTGATGTTTGTGTAGGTGAATGTATATTTTTGTGTTAAAGGGCTCTTCCAAGATGTTACGTCATGGAGTAACTTAAGGGTTCTTAGAATTAAATTGATGAATTTTCCCTCGATACCCAATAATTTTAATGGGCTACTTATCATCCAGGAACTACGGCATTTAGTCTCACAATTTCTATTTATAAAAATAAAACCTTTTTTTATGATAAGCAGATATAATCCAACGAATATGATAAATGCGAATGTTTGTGAGGATGGATGGATGTATGGATGTTTGTTACTCTTTTACGTCTAAATGGCTGAACGGGTCTTAATGAAATTTGGCACAGAGATAGATTTATAGTCTGGAATAACATATAAGATACTTTTTTCAATATAACGTGGGCGAAGCCGCGTGCCCAGCTAGTACGATATAACACAGAAAAAAAATTAAATTAAAAATTTAAAAACACCCCCGACCCAAAAAAAGTACGCAATTATTATGACAAAAGGTTAAAAATGCTAAACCCTATAAAAAGGCAAAAAAAAAACTTTTAACACTACGTAAGTACCAACTAAAGCATGTCAGACTATCTACTCGGGACTTTGTGCCACTTTTATGTCGGAGGCATAACCGCTAATTTTGAACTGCAAATGGTTATCTTGGCCTGCTGTTGACCGTACGTATGAAGTTTTTGATTAAATTTTGTCGTGTCTGGGGACCGCTCTAATTTATTAGCCTAACGTTAGAAGCTCACATTAAGAAGTCCTCAATCCCATTGTCATTTTTCATACAAATTTTTTGAGTCGTTCCTAAGATTGGGGGTTAAAATTATTATTTATCATTTATTTAGATAGAGTATAAAGTTTTTTTTGAATTCGTTACTTACGTTAACATTTTCGTTCTAATTTAAATATTATTTTGTTTACTTATCTTCTTCTTTCTTTACAAGTAAATCTTGTGAGTCATACTATTCGTCTGTTTTAATTTTTTGTCCAGTGTTGTTGTATCATTTGGTGTAGTTGTGTACATATTTAGTTTTAAAATACGAATTTTGTGATTGATCATTTGATTTAGGTAAGTATTTTTGAAGGTAAAAAGCGGTCCCCCGACACGACAAAATTTAATCAAAAATTTCATACGTACGGTCAACAGCAGGCCAAGATAACCATTTGCAGTTCAAAATTAGCGGTTATGCCTCCGACATAAAAGTGGCACAAAGTCCCGAGTAGATAGTCTGACATGCTTTAGTTGGTACTTACGTAGTGTTAAAAGTTTTTTTTTTGCCTTTTTATAGGGTTTAGCATTTTTAACCTTTTGTCATAATAATTGCGTACTTTTTTTGGGTCGGGGGTGTTTTTAAATTTTTAATTTAATTTTTATTTTATGCTTTTTAAAGGAGCTCCTTAATTTTTCATTCTTACATTTAATTTCTTTTATGTTTCTTGCCATTTAAGGGTAATTTTGTGTTTTATTTTTAAATTTTGGTCATTCTAGATTTTCAGCAAAGATATAAATCGGTTTATCCGTTTCATTCCGGCATTCCAGGGTTTCATCCGCCACATCCCATTTCCAGCATCAGGTCCTCATCAATTAGAAATATGAAGAGAACTAGTCAAGACAAATTCAACGAGCCCAAACTCGATGGGTTTACTAAAAGGCAGTCCAGGTTTACATTTCCTACCTTCGAGCCCTATCACCAGACCAGCTCAGAGGTTCCAGATTTCCAGCACCAGGTCCTCGTCAATTAGAAACATAAAGAGAACTAGTTAAGACAAATTCAACGAGCCCAAACTCGATGGGTTTACTAAAAGGCAGTCCAGGGTTACGTCTCCTATCTTCGAGCCCTAACAGCAGACCAGCTCAGTGGTTCCAGAAGACATCAATGTTTCAAATGTCACATCTTACATATGCTCGCAAGTAAACTGAGCGTGGAACATTCCTATCACACCTAACAAACGACCTGATGACCTTGAAGACCTGAACCGATTTCCACCAAACATAGCTAAGAACACTCTCGACTGATATACCTTTCAAACAAAAAAAACCGCATTCAAATCGGATCATCCGTTTGGCAGCTACGATGCCACAGACAGACACATACACATTTACACACACAGACACGTCAAACTTATAACACCCCGTCGTTTTAGCGTCGGGGGTTAAACACACAGACACGTCAAACTTATAACACCCCGTCGTTTTAGCGTCGGGGGTTAAAAAAGCAATACTCACGCATATCATGTTAAAGTCATTATGAACTGTAAGAACTATTTTAATTCATTAAAATGGATACCCTTGTATACGGGTTCATTATTATGCACATTCTTACACTTTTTCAAGGTTGTAACGATAATTATTTGTAAAATTGAAACATTTATGAACTTTTCAGATATTCTGTAAAGAAAACTTTATGAAATTATTAAGACGAGCAAGCAAACAATAATACCACTTTAAACTTTTTATAATTAATTATCTTGCTGTGATACAAAATAATAAGTTAGTTTAATGTACCATTATTTTAATTATTTTCGAATCCCATCAAATTTAAAAATAGAAATGGCTGTGTGTTGCCATTTTGTCATGACATTTTCAAAATTTGATCTCGACCAAAGATTAAAATCAGTAAAATCCCAATACCAAAAAAAGATGATTTCGACGGCTCGACGCGACGCCCACGCGCACAGAGTAAACGACCCTCTATGTTTTTTTATGTGTGTTTAACAGATCAACCTATGAGGTTCGTCCGCTTAACCGGACTAACCTAACCAACCATGCCCGCGGCACTGTCAATTTATATTTTTAACATTCTGCCGACAGTTTTTCAGGCTGCCAGTTAATTAAAAGGTCATAATTATTCTAATTTAGATCAGCGTATCGACATTTAAAATTATATTATTAAATAAAAATATAAATGTACTAGCTTTTGCCCGCGGCTTCGATCGCGTTAAATTCGGGTTAACACAATTCCCCTTTTCCTGATTTGCAGGTACCTGCTACCTGTAGTTTTTGCCCTTGCGCCTTATTGATTGTAATAGCAAAGATAAGTTTTCCCTTTTCTTCCCTCTTTCTCCCTCATTTCTCACTTTTTTTAAAAAAAAAGCCTATGTCCGTTTCCAGGGTCTCCACTATCTCTGTACTAAAATTCATCGAAATCGGTTTTGCCACTTAGGCGTGAAGACGTAACAAACAAACAAACTCACTTTCGCTTTTATAATATAAGTAAGGATTACGAGTCTGCCAAACTTCACGTATATAACTACATGTTACGTCTTCACGCCTAAATGGCTAAACCGATTAGGAAGGAAAAAATCCGATTAGAAAAACCACATAGGAAGTATCCTATAATTCCCTAAAGGTTAGTCATGAAGAATGTTCTGCTGGTCAAGGATGATTATTAGAATTTTTTGAACGTAAAAGCTTACAAGAGACTTGCTAGTGTTTCAGGTGGGAAAAAGAAGTGAAGGAACAAACACAGCTACAAAAAAAAAAACAAAACAAAGTATTACGTATAAACATGAATACACTAAGTTACGTTAGTTATTTTGTGGCTGTAGAACCACCAGGGATCAAAGCTGCACAATACTGACGCACACCAAACAACCAAACAAATCTTTTTAAACGAATAAAACAAATGACTACAATATTTTCCTTATTTTTATCGGTTCAAGTGATTAACAAGCACTTCAACTGCAGCGGTGAAGACCAAATGCAGCGCCCTGACCGGAAAAACCAATTTAGCGTGTTTTTAAATAGCTTGCATATAAACAGGGTACGGTTACACCTATGTATGTTCAGGAATTAGGGTTTCCTTTTACTGATGGTGAACTTCAAGCACTGTTTTGGTATAGACTGCGCGCCTTTCTGATGTCATGTATGGGGAAATGGACTACAGTCCTTCGCTATCCAGGATGTCGACAAACCCAGAGGAATAGCGAGCCTATAAAAATAGAGCGAGGTATATTTCAGGGTGATAGTTTGAGTCCACTTTGGTTTTGCTTAGCCTTGAATCCTCTAAGCACGTTGCTGTAGGATTCAGGTCTGGGCTATCGATTGAGGAGAGGCGGTCAGGTTATATCGCACCTCCTTTACATGGATGACCTGAAACTCTTTGCCCACAACGATTTGCAACTGATGGAGCTACTAAAGGTTGCTGTAACCTTTAGTAGCGCCATAAATCGTAAATAATTAATTAAAATTCAAAATACCCGACCCTCCTTTCGGCTGTCGGGTAAAAAAACACTAATTACTTGAAACATAATTTATTAGGTTTCCAGGCACCTTTAAATCTAATTAAAACTCATTAAAATTCTTGAAACTGAATGTAATCACAAGTTATTCGTCGGGATCCAATGACGCTGCATGAACGAGAATACCTCCTGTGCCTCAAGTTTTCCAATTAAGTAGAATATTTTTGCGACTTCCCGTCAAGGTCGTGGGTTTTGTACCTGACGTGTCCGACTGGTCCGTTGGTCTTGTGCTCACAATCGCAACTACTGATCTCGAGCACGGGGTCCTGGGTTCATTTTCAACCGGGCAAAAAGTGTTATTTGCTTATACTCTGGTCGCTCTTAATGTGCTCGTTTTTATAATCTCAACATGAATGACGTATCCATGGTTTTCTAAAAATATTATGATTTAAAAGAGTGTCCATGGAGTTTCTTGCCCATTCTTTTCCATAGAGATCAACGCTTGGGAATGGGCAACTACAGTACTTTCACAAGTTATTATGTACTTGTGACTGGGACTGTAGCAGCATCTTTTTTTGTTTTCAGGACATTCAGAAGTGCCTGTAATGGTCTAATTGAAATAAATAGTTTGATTTGATTAGGTTTTCCATTATGAATTTCTCAGTCTCAGCCAGGAGTTTGGAAACTGAATGATACCTCTATGCCTCGGAAAACAGTTTCTTATAGAGCATTTTCATTGTTACCGCATTTATAACGCACGTATGTCACCGAGTTAGCTCGTGCTCTACAGAAGTGAAGTACGCCAAACAAAAAGTTAATGAACGGTTTTCGTGAAATGTGTGCATATTTTAGCAACTATGCACATTGCACATATTTTACGTAGATACCGTTAATTTTTAATGTTAATTGACGAGTATTATGATTTGCATGACATATTTTTAAAAGCGTTCATTTAACTTAACTTGTCATTTAGCTAGTATGTATGTAATGGTTAAAGCTAGCAACTGAATTTCGGGCACGCTTTTACGCGTTATATTAACAACTAATAAATATAATACATTTTTATGACAGACATGATGTGATCCCACGGCCAGGAGTTCTATCGTTAGGAGGCTCACGATAGAACTCCTGAACGGTTAATATCACGGTCAAGAAACTTTATATTCGCGTTCAATGTTGAAAGGGACCTAAACCAAATGTTTCTTCTGTTCATTTAATTTTTTTTGTTGTACAACTTTACAGCAACAAAAAAAAATGTTTAATTTATTTTATTCTTCTCTAAAAAGCTGAACTGTAGTTACCTGAAACAACTAAGGTTGTTGTAATAATATGCATAATTCCTAGCTCTGCCTAGCAGTTTCAACCACTGCTGAGGTTCCCTTTTGACTTAGCTGTAAGAAAAATATATATTGGCCCATTCTCAGACCTACCTGATATGCACACAAAATTACTTTTAAATCGGTCCGGCCGTTTCGGAGGAATTAGGTAACCAATACACGAGAATTTTATATATTAGATGTGCAGGTAACAAGGCAAATTTGATTTGATGCTACAGTATTATCATCAGCGTAATCAGCACGCCACCCAACTCCTCACCAACGTAATTGAGGTATCGTGTTTGTGCTCATTTGAAAGACTTAGAACTCTTACACACGAGTGGCATGTTCCCAACGGCAGAGGTAATTGCAGCTGTCGATGCGCGTCGACGGCGCGTTGACGCGTCGACATTGCTGCAGTTACCTCTGCCGTTGGGAACATGCCGCTCGTATGAAAGAGCTCTAAAGCACCGTTTAAACGGCGCGCAAACACGCGAGCCGAGCCTGGCTCCGCTCGTGGTTCGCCGCGCCACGCGCTGTGTAAACAACTGCGCTCGGCGCGGCTCGGCAAAGTTCGCACGATCCATCACTTGTCGGTTTTTTCGACACAGATCAAAGGCGCGCGCGCCATCTGCGGCTCGGCTTGTGTTAATACGCGCCGTCTAAACAGATAACACAGAGCGCGCGACGAAGGAAGACCTATTTTGGTTTTTTAGGGAAGTTTTTAATTGGGGATTGATTTTGTACGAGATGGAGTGGAGCAACGAGAAGATTCAACTCTTCATTGAATTGTACGAAGAGGAACCGGCCATATGGAACCCAAAAGACCCAGGTCACAAAAGCCGCAAGAATGTGCACGATGCTTGGACAAAAATAAAAACTAAGTTCTGTGGAAAACCGGGGAAAGTATATCAGTGGAAGAATTAAAGAAAAATGGTTGCCTGTAAAGTCGGTTTTACGGGCGAAGATTTTACGTGACAACGTCTTTTTCTCGGTAGAATGTGCTGCGCGCGCGGCAGACCGATCATAGTTGAGTGGGAGAGAGACGCAAGGCATTCGGCGGGCCTCTCTCTCGTTCGGTGACTCATCGTAACGTTACCGAGCGTTACACTTTTTCATAAGTGACTCCCAGCCGCAACCTAATTTAAGACGTTGTCACGTCAAAAAGAAGGAAAATTTAATGCCCACTTACAGAAAATTAAATACGAAAGTGAAGTCAAGTTCAACAAGCGGGAGTGGTACGGATGACATGTTTAAACCTAATTGGCCATTTTACGAACAAATGGCCAAGTTCCTGCATGGTGTATACAAACCAACAACAACGAAGAGTTCAGAGGTGAGGAACTATCTTTTTAATCTTTATTTAATTTAACTATTAAAACATGAGTAAATATCAAGACCAATTTTGTTTAATTGGTCACGACGCACTTCCCTACTAGCACTTGTACTACTGCCAATCTGGCTGAGCGAAGGATATTCCAGGGATACTAATTAAAACCACTGTCTATATCACAATCACATAATTATAATGTAGTACTGAATTAACTAAACAAAAAATAATCGCGGAGGGTCATTAGATCGCGGAGAATCTTAACACCGCGATCTAGAAAATGGACTTAAACTAACAACGCCATCTGTGATCAGAAACAAGGAACTAATTTTCCTTAAGTAACAATTTTTAAATGAAGATGGCGACACTTGAACATCCCGCCCCCCAAGGACATTATTGAGGAATGTCCTTCAAACAAAAGATACTATTCGGTGTACATTAATATTTTTAGAACTAGCACTTACATTGAAGGCAAAAAAAATAAACATAAAACTAAATGACATACAAGTTGTTTCTACTATTAACTATCATAGCCTGACATAAAATCTTTATATAAAATCAAACATAAGCATTTAATATTAACTTCTTAAATCTTAACCAAAAGTTAACAATTACCTTAACCTTACATCAAATAAATCCTTGTTTAAAATAAATCAGAATCCTAACTTAAATACCTAAAATCTTAACTACAAATTCACAACAACTTAGAGCTTATATTCACTTGCCTAGATATAGCATAGATATAAACAGTTCTTACTTAACAAAACTAGTTTATTCAATAAACCTTCAGTTACTGAACTATTAATGTAACCTTTAACAATAAAATAACAGACTTCACAAACATTCTGGGTTTAAATACAATCAATTATGTTTATTCATTGACTGGCAGAATACAGAGCTTGGATGTAGGACGTTTCAGCAAACCCTTACTAGTTCGTAGCGTTACTACTCGTGTGATTTCATCAGGTCCTGGATGTTTCTCAATAATTGTACCCAGAAACCAACAAGCAGGGGGCATGTCGAATTCCTTAACGAGAACTACATCCCCGACCTTAGGCTCAGGAGTCCTGTGCGACCACTTATACCTATGAACTAAGCTACTCATGTATTCTACCGACCAGCGTTTCCAAAAACTTTGAACCATTTTTTGTACATGCTGCCATCGAGATAAAGAACTGATATTAGATCCTTCATAACTAATATCCGGAACAGTGACTAGCGGCTCACCGATTAAAAAATGACCTGGGGTCAATGGCATCGGTTCATGAATATCTTCACCATTGATCACAGTCATTGGCCTGGAATTTAAACACGCCTCTATTTCACTCAAAAGAGTGCTCATCTCCTCGTAAGTCAATGTTGAACTACCTATTACGCGTTTTAAGTGATATTTGGTAGATTTCACTGCTGACTCCCATAATCCACCGAAATTTGGAGCATGCGGTGGTATGAAATGCCAAGTAGTATTACGATCTTCTAAGTTTCCTGCAATATCTTGTTGGATCGAAGCTAATTCCCTAAGTTCTCTTGCTGCACCTACGAAATTGGTGCCATTATCGCTCCAGATGTTTGCACAATGGCCACGTCTCGCTACAAATCGACGAAAGGCTGCGAGAAAACCCTGAGTACTCATGTCACTCACCACCTCTAAGTGTATAGCTCGAGTACTCATACACACATACACACAAATGTAGCCCTTGTGGGAGCGATGCCCTCGACCCTTTGTCGTCCTAATTTGAACTGGACCTGCATAATCTACACCACTATTCAGAAATGGTCGCGATGGAGTACAACGTGATGAAGGAAGCGAACCCATAAACTGATTATATACTTTAGCTTTATTTTTTACACAAATGACACATTTATTTACATAATTTTTAGCAAGACCTTTTACTCCTATTATCCAATAAGCTGATCTTAGATAGTTAATCATTATCTGAAGACCACCGTGTAACGTCCTATCATGTGCGTCTGCAATCAGCAACTTAGTAAAATGGGTATTATGTGGTAAAATTATAGGATGTTTTTCGTTGTCACTCAATGAAGCATGGTGTAATCGACCACCAACTCTTATTATACCGTCTTTATCTAAAAAAGGACATAAAGAACTAATTTTACTTGACTTATTATTTACAGGCATATTCCTTTGTAACTGTATGTACTCAATTTCGAACTCCACTCTTTGACATCTTCTTATACAACACTTTAATGCTTCGTCTAGTTCTGTCCCCTTTATGTATTTGGGTATATCTCTAGACTTAACATAATGATAAAAGAAAATTCTACATAAAGCTACTATTCTTAATAATTTCCTTAACGAACTGTACTTATCCCACGGTAAACCTTTATGTTCTACCGTAACATGGCATTTAATATTCTCCTCCAAATTAATGTCTACATTCAATGGTCTACTATACTCTATAATTACATTATGTAAGAATTGAGGCCCATGAAACCAAATTTTATTTTCATGTAAGAGTGACGGTAAAACTCCCCTTGATGCACAGTCTGCGGGATTATCTTTCGTAGATACATGTGCCCATTGATTTGCTTCTAATGTGGTTAAGATCTCTGAAACTCTGTTGCTGACAAAGGTTTTCCATCGGCTTGGGTGGCTATTTAGCCATGCCAAGACTACTGTGGAGTCCGTCCAAGCGCGCACCTTGTCCTTGGGAATGTTCATAGCCCGTGCCACATCGGTCAATAAACGTGTCAAAAGTACTGCTGCACATAGTTCTAGGCGAGGGATACTGACTGTCTTTATAGGTGCGACCTTTGTTTTTGCTGTCAAAAGAGCGACTTGTATATTGCCTGAAGGATCTATACATCGAGTATACACAACTGCTGCGTAGGCTGCCTTTGAAGCATCGCTGAAGCCATGCAACTCTATAACCGAACCATTTGATGTTCCTAACCACCTCGGAACACGCACCTTGCATAGATTCTCCAAGTCTTGACGGTAAGTGACCCATTCTTCTTTTATTTTATCCGGTACACTATCGTCCCATCCTACTCCTGCTAGCCACAATTTTTGTATGAGTATTTTAGCTAGGATCAAACTAGGCGCTATCCAGCCTAACGGGTCAAATAAACGCGCGATATCCGAAATAATAATACGTTTACTTAAAGTTTCAGATGCTGAAGGAAGCAGCACCGTGTACTTAAACTGATCTTCACTACGACACCAGGTAAGTCCTAAAATTTTTGTACTATCATTTAATATTTCCTTTTCATCCTTACCTTCATATGTCTCGATTTTCTTCATTAATTCCGAACTATTGCTGTTCCACTTTTGTAATTCAAATCCAGCCTTTCCTAACAAGGTTTTCATTTCAATATACAAAGTCCTGCCTTCTTCTATTGTGGAACACCCTGTCATTAAGTCATCCATATAATAACTTGTTGGTACTATTTCCGATGCTGTTGGAAATTCTTGTTTATAATCCAAGGCGACTTGATGCAAAGTCTTAACCGCCAAATAAGGTGCTGAAGCTGTACCAAAAGTTACGGTTAATAACTCGTAATCTTGTATTTCTTCATTAGGTTCCTTCCGCCAAACTATTCTCTGGTATCTTACATTATCTTCGGCTACTCTCACTTGTCGGTACATTTTTACTATGTCTGCAGTAAGTGCTATCGGGTGAACTCTCCAGCGAAGAATGATATGCCGCAAATCCGACTGCAAGGTAGGTCCTATCATTAATGTATCATTGAGTGATACTCCCTTTTCATTCTTGCAGGACGCGTCGAACACTACGCGCACCTTTGATGTAGATTTATCCTCCCTTATGACGGCGTGATGAGGTAAGTAAGCTGCTTTATTTAACTTTTTGTCCGGTTTCTGTACTCTTCTCATATGGTTCAAATGTAAATATTCCTCTATAACCTTTGTGTAAATTTCTTTCAGATTTAAATTCTTCGCGAATTTTCTCTCTAATGCCTTGAATCTTCTTACAGCTATTTCTTTTATGTTACTATTTACACAGGCCGGTATTGCATCCTTAAATGGTAAATTAACTATGTATCGTCCATCTTCGCCTTTTGAAGTAGAAGCTTTATAAAGCTCTTCACACCTTAATTCTTCCTCGGTTAAGATACTAGTTTGTGGAACTTGGTCTTCGATCTCCCAGAACTTTTTTAGTAGATCATTTTGGTCTACCGCTGTGTGCATAACTGTGATATTACCCGCGCTATCTTTATTTTCAACTTGTGTGACACCAGAAAGAATCCAACCTAATTTGGTACACTGTGCTACCATTGATCCACTGGGCGCTCTCTTAAGACCCTCTTTCAGTATCTTACTGTGCACGTCTGCACCTAATAAAATATCTATCCTATTGGGTGTAGAAAACTGCGGGTCTGCCAGTGTAAGTTGCTCTAATTCAGACCAATCAAGATGGGCTACCTGTCTTTCCGGTATGTATGAGGTAATATTTTTCAAAACATATGCAGTAACTTCTAACATAACACTGGGTTCTGTCATTGATTTTAACACCAAGGTTACAATTGAATTTGCTGTTGATTCGATGCTACCTAGACCAGAAACAACACTCTTAACCGGACTTTTCTTTAAACGTAAATATTGTACCGTAGCTTCTGTGATAAAGGAAGCTTGGGATCCCTGATCCAACAAGGCTCGAACTGTATGATAATTCGCCGTAACGGTTTGAACCTTAACCAACGCAGTAGCTAGCAATACTTGATTAGGACTTACGATGTGTTTAGTCGACATACACGAGACCACTGGACTTACATCAGTTGGTGTATCATTGTTAGCTGAACTAGCAATTTGCTCCTCTTCTTTAGCCTTCTGTTCATAGTTAACATGTAAAAGTGTGTGGTGTTTCTTTTTGCAAATATGACATACTGATGATCTCCTACATTGATAAATTAAATGGTTGCCACCCAAACAATTGAAACAAATTTTATTCGATTGCACAAAGGCTCTTCTTTGATCAACACTAATCTTTGTGAACGGAATACAAAAGCATAGTTTATGGCTATCGCCGCAATATTCACAACTTATTTTCGTTTGACCAGATGGGCCAGGATCTTCGCTCCGAGCAAGCAAAGTCTTTTGACTGGAAACCCCTTCTGTTCGCGAACCCGTTCGCCCCTGTCCCGATGTTTTCTGTGGTTCTATACATTCAAGCGCTCTAAATCTACTTTCTAAAAATGTCTTGAATTGTGATAGAGTTGGTGGCTCAGTTGGATCGTCCGCGTCAGAGGATATCTTCAACTCCCACTGCTTACGGGTCTCTGGGTCCAGTTTTGAAGAAACTACATAAATTACGATAATGTCTACAACGGTGTTCATGCTAAGACCTAGATTATTAAATGCATTCATGCAATCCGACGTTGTGTCCAATAACTGTTTTATGGTTACAGCTGATTCGGTATTAATTTGTTTTTGATTAAATAAACGTTGAAGTATTGAATTTGCTAAATGACGTTTGTTATTATATCTTTGTTCTAACTGCTCCCAACATACTGAGTAATTTCCAGCCGTTATTGGTATTTGTCGAAGTAATAGTTCTGCTTCGCCTGTCAGACATCCCTTTAAATAGTGAAGTTTTTGTACGTTGTCTAAGCCCCTTTCGGAATGTACTAACGATACAAAAAGGTCCCTAAAACTAGTCCATTCACTGTATCCGCCAGAAAATGAAGGTATGCTAATTTTTGGCAATCTGACGTTTGAAGATGTTGTAGTACAAGGTTCACTTATTTTACTGACAGACTTTAATTTATGAATACCATCTTTCAATTCTGATTTGTACGTTATATAAATTTCTTCAGTCTCATTGTGGCAGTCATAAGTAAAGTAACTATGTTTTAGATCCGTTATTGTGGCAGTTTCAATCATTTTCTCATGCCTTTTATTAAATGTAGACCACTGTTCTTCTAAAGATTCTAATCTGGTTTCCATATAACCAAGAGTTATTCTTTCTTTGGGAGATTTTTTGAAATTAGTTCTCCCTTTCTCAATTGTGTTTTTTAAATTGTCTTGTAACTTGAATAAGGGCTCCATATTTCACTATTAAAATGACTTAGTAAATAATTGAATAAAGCCACTAAACCATCAATAACAATAACTAACAAACTATAAACCAGTGTACGTAGTCAACCTAGTTGCAGTCGTAATTAAATAAATAGTTAGATCTTACTTGCAAACAACAAATGTTAAAATTATTGTTATACACTTTCCACTTGAACATGCCACTGACACATAACTTCGCTGTAACACGTACTCGCCCGGCTCCGCTGCTCACGTACTCTCCTGGCTCCGCCACTCGACTCGTACTCGCCCGGCTCCACTCGACTCGTACTCGCCCGGCTCCACTCGACTCGTACTCGCCCGGCTCCTCCACTCGACTCGTACTCGCCCGGCTCCTCCACTCGACTCGTACTCGCCCGGCTCCTCCACTCGACTCGTACTCGCCCGGCTCCTCTACTTGACTCGAACTCGCCCTGCTCCTCCGCTCCGTTCTGCTGCTCTGCGCCGCAACCTCCGGTGCTCGTTCTGGGTATTGAACCCGGTGCAACAACTCACCAGCACCTTGGTACCATCAGCAGCGATCCACTACTGTGTCGGCACCCTCTCCGGAACCACTCACTGTGACTATGTCACCTCCGGCTCGTAAGGACCAATGTTTAATTGGTCACGACGCACTTCCCTACTAGCACTTGTACTACTGCCAATCTGGCTGAGCGAAGGATATTCCAGGGATACTAATTAAAACCACTGTCTATATCACAATCACATATAATGTAGTACTGAATTAACTAAACAAAAAATAATCGCGGAGGGTCATTAGATCGCGGAGAATCTTAACACCGCGATCTAGAAAATGGACTTAAACTAACAACGCCATCTGTGATCAGAAACAAGGAACTAATTTTCCTTAAGTAACAATTTTTAAATGAAGATGGCGACACTTGAACAAATTTAATATTCATTTTGCCAGCTTACTGCGCCATTTGTTGTGAAATATTCAGCAAATTTATCTCGTACAGTTTTAGCCGCTAATGTTGCTCTTCTAGGTATTCTCCTAATCGGTACTAGTGATGTGATTCCGTTTTGATCACTTCGCCACAAACCAGGTTGAACCTCACCGTTAATTTCGGTATCGAAAGTTCCATGCGGCGTATAATTCTGTTTTGAATTGTTACTCCTCCTCAAAAAGTTATGTAGCAAAACACATGTCATAACTATAACTGACACTTTTTCTGGTGCCAGTAAAATTGGAGACCTAAGTATTCGAAATACAGCAGACATTATTCCAAACACATTTTCGACGATTCTGCGGGCGCGTGATAGACGGTAGTTGAATACTCTCTCCTTTGTCCCTTTATCATGAATCCCGGGGTACGGTTTCATCATGTTTTCCGTCAATGCAAATGCACTATCTGCTACTATCACGTAGGGCAGAGGATCATTTTTAAGTGGGAGAGGTTTACCCGGCGGGAAATTTAGTGCACGTTCTTCAATTTTTTGGTACATGCTGGAGTTTCGGTAGACTCCACCATCACTTATTCTACCTTGGCACCCTATGTCTACATATGTAAAGTTATAGTTTGCATCTACTAATGCTAATAGCACCACACTAAATGTTCCGTGGTAATTGAAATATTCTGTACCGCTGTGCGTGGGGCACTGAATTAATATATGTTTTCCATCAAGCGCACCAATGCAATGTAGAAAATTCCACCTTTTGTCAAATTGCGCTTCTATTTTTAACCATTCTTCTGCAGTTCGAGGCAACTGTAACAAATTTTGAAATATTTTATTAATGTCAAATTCACTTTTTCAGGACACCGTTGATCCTGACGTTGAATTAAACGAAGAGGAAGTAGTTATTCGCGAAGGTAACGAAGATAATGTAGTTGATCGAGAAAATGAATCTTCTACTAATACAGACACAGTGAATCCAGTTATTTTCAAACAGCCGACTAATGCAAGCAATAAAAAGGAAGTAAACAGAAAGCGGAAAATTGAACATCAAATGGAACAAGCGTACGATATCCTTAAAAAAATAAGTACAGAGCCAGAACCGGTTGAAGACGAATGCACTTTATACACAAAATTATTATGTGCAAAGTTAAAATCCATGGACGTATTGACTCGTGACATCGCCATGCACGAGATTGATAATGTAATGTTTCGCCTAAAACAACAGCAAGCGTTTCCACGATTTCAGAGTCCACCTAATCAACCGTATGCAGGACTTCACTTGCCTCAAAATCCATTAGCTCCTAGTTATTATCAAAACATGCAATCGTCAGTGGGTTATCAAACGTCATCTTATCAGCCATCGCCACAGTCCCATTCTCAACACAAAACAAACTTTCAACCATCTCCACAGTCTCATTCTCAACGGCGAGCAAACTTTCAGCCATCTCCACAGTCTCATTCTCAACAATCTGCGTACTTCCAGCCGTCACCACAGTCACGTCATTCTCAAGAATCAGCAGATTTCCAGCCGTCTCCACAGTCACATTCTCAAGGATCTGCATACTTCCAACCATCTCCCCAGTCACATTCTCAAGAATCTGCAGACTTCCAGCCGTCTCCACAACCACATATTCAAGTCTCTGCAGACTTCCAGCCATCTCCACACTCAATTTCGCAACAATCGTCTGATATGGAAGAGTATTCTCATTCTCAACCATTTCCTGGGTTTGAGTCTCTTTCTAAAGAGCAATCAATTGATCAATTGTATGCAGATGCAGTTTCTAAAATATTTGAAAAATCTGAATAAATTATAAACGCTCACCTTGACTTCTTCTCGCAACTCTTGAATCAAAGCCTGGCAAACTTCCATTATGCATGTAGCTATTGTAGATTTTGAAAACTTGAATAGGTAGGCCAAGCTGCTAAATTTATCACCCGTCGCAAGAAACCTGAGAGTTACAGCCAGTCTTTCTTGAATCGGAATACATTTTCTCATGTTAGTGTCTTGTTTTGCGATGAATGGTCCGATTTTGTTGAGCAGATATTCGAAATCAGCTGCGGACATCCGACAAAAATTTTCGAAATATCCAGAGGGTTCTCGAGTTAGGTCATATAGCAGATCTGTAGCATTGTACCTAAAATATTGAAAATAATATTATATTGTACCTAAGATTATTATTATAAAAAGAAAGAACTAATCTGTCTAATTCTTGAATAAATGATTGAAAAATAATTATTATGTTCTTTATTCATTTCAAGACTAAAAGGCTAGGTTTGTTTACAATACGTTTATATGTAGGTAACTAGGTATGAGGTATGGAAGTGAGACTTTCTACCGCTATCAGGATCCTGGTCATAATGTAAATATACTGGTCATATAGTACTAATTAGAGATGCAACGAATAGTTATTTGGCCGGATACCGGATATTCGGCCTGACCATCGGCCAAATATTCGGTATCCGGCCTCCGAATATTCGGCTGCCAAATTTTATCAACAATACCTATATTTTGAGTTGAACATAAACATGGCTCGCATCGTGCAGATTGTGATCTGTTTCGTTTAGGCAACAAAGATACTGTTAGATTCGGACATCAGATATAATAAATATATACTGACTTTATATAAAAATATAAACTTACGTTTTGCGACTCTTATACAATGACACCATCCACCACCGTCTTTTTCGTCTTTCTTTTGTTTTCAAATATTCACCACAGAGCAAAATAATAGCAGCTGCTGCAGCAAGGCGTTTTCTTTTTAACCCCCGACGCTAAAACGACGGGGTGTTATAAGTTTGACGTGTCTGTGTGTGTAAATGTGTATGTGTCTGTCTGTGGCATCGTAGCTGCCAAACGGATGATCCGATTTGAATGCGGTTTTTTTTGTTTGAAAGGTATATCAGTCGAGAGTGTTCTTAGCTATGTTTGGTGGAAATCGGTTCAGGTCTTCAAGGTCATCAGGTCGTTTGTTAGGTGTGATAGGAATGTTCCACGCTCAGTTTACTTGCGAGCATATGTAAGATGTGACATTTGAAACATTGATGTCTTCTGGAACCACTGAGCTGGTCTGCTGTTAGGGCTCGAAGATAGGAGACGTAACCCTGGACTGCCTTTTAGTAAACCCATCGAGTTTGGGCTCGTTGAATTTGTCTTAACTAGTTCTCTTTATGTTTCTAATTGACGAGGACCTGGTGCTGGAAATCTGGAACCTCTGAGCTGGTCTGGTGATAGGGCTCGAAGGTAGGAAATGTAAACCTGGACTGCCTTTTAGTAAACCCATCGAGTTTGGGCTCGTTGAATTTGTCTTGACTAGTTCTCTTCATATTTCTAATTGATGAGGACCTGATGCTGGAAATGGGATGTGGCGGATGAAACCCTGGAATGCCGGAATGAAACGGATAAACCGATTTATATCTTTGCTGAAAATCTAGAATGACCAAAATTTAAAAATAAAACACAAAATTACCCTTAAATGGCAAGAAACATAAAAGAAATTAAATGTAAGAATGAAAAATTAAGGAGCTCCTTTAAAAAGCATAAAATAAAAATTAAATTAAAAATTTAAAAACACCCCCGACCCAAAAAAAGTACGCAATTATTATGACAAAAGGTTAAAAATGCTAAACCCTATAAAAAGGCAAAAAAAAAACTTTTAACACTACGTAAGTACCAACTAAAGCATGTCAGACTATCTACTCGGGACTTTGTGCCACTTTTATGTCGGAGGCATAACCGCTAATTTTGAACTGCAAATGGTTATCTTGGCCTGCTGTTGACCGTACGTATGAAATTTTTGATTAAATTTTGTCGTGTCGGGGGACCGCTTTTTACCTTCAAAAATACTTACCTAAATCAAATGATCAATCACAAAATTCGTATTTTAAAACTAAATATGTACACAACTACACCAAATGATACAACAACACTGGACAAAAAATTAAAACAGACGAATAGTATGACTCACAAGATTTACTTGTAAAGAAAGAAGAAGATAAGTAAACAAAATAATATTTAAATTAGAACGAAAATGTTAACGTAAGTAACGAATTCAAAAAAAACTTTATACTCTATCTAAATAAATGATAAATAATAATTTTAACCCCCAATCTTAGGAACGACTCAAAAAATTTGTATGAAAAATGACAATGGGATTGAGGACTTCTTAATGTGAGCTTCTAACGTTAGGCTAATAAATTAGAGCGGTCCCCAGACACGACAAAATTTAATCAAAAACTTCATACGTACGGTCAACAGCAGGCCAAGATAACCATTTGCAGTTCAAAATTAGCGGTTATGCCTCCGACATAAAAGTGGCACAAAGTCCCGAGTAGATAGTCTGACATGCTTTAGTTGGTACTTACGTAGTGTTAAAAGTTTTTTTTTTTGCCTTTTTATAGGGTTTAGCATTTTTAACCTTTTGTCATAATAATTGCGTACTTTTTTTGGGTCGGGGGTGTTTTTTATCCATATTGAAGAACGAACAAGCGGACAGCTCGGTTCAACAGCGCGATGTGTAGCGGCGTTGCCACGGACGGCTCGGCTGGCGTAGGATCGTGCTACCCCGCGTCGTTTAAACGAGCAGGCTTGCGTCCGTATTTAGCCGAGCCGCATCTCCACGGACGGCTCGGCTCGCGTAGGATCGGGCTAGCCCGCGTCGTTTAATCGTAGCTTTAAATATAGCTTGTAGATGGACGGAGACTGGTGTGACTGATTTTAACTTATCTGGTATCAATTTAACGTTATAAAACAAAGTTAGTTTTTTAAGCTATGGATTAAACAGAGTCGTACAGAAAAAATGAGGTTAAAACGTGTTAAAAAAACGTATGTTTCTCTGCCTCACAACCCAAATCATCTCCACATAACTTTAATTTAATACTTCAAACCAAACAAAAATAGAAACAACTCGACAGTCAGCTGGCGTATACAGCCTGTCAGTATTCCGTCCCAATAGTCCTTAAAACCCCAAGTTTCCACTTCGCAAGTAATTTATGAGCGAGCCTTCCACTCATTACGGAACAGGTGGCGCCTCCTTGCGGCACTCCTGACAACTAACTTTGTTTTAATAACGAAGTTCCATTAACATTGGCACGTGGCGTTGTCTCGATGTTTTTGATTTTGTCATAAATATTTTTTAAGAAATGAAAGCTTTAAATTCTATCTGCTCGTGGCTAAACAATATTCGTTCTGATCGATCTTCGGGTTAATAATAATAAATAATAAAAACATTTATTTTCAGGCATCTTAGGCCCATAGATAAATACCTTACAGACAATCATATATATCGCTAATACAATTCGTGTTAGTAAATAAATCCTTAACAACTATGTTTGTAGCACTTTACTGCACTATGTCACTACGCGTTCATGTGGCACTTGTCCGTGGAAGCGCCGGAACATGACATTCAAAAGTGCCTGTAATGGTCTAATTGAAATAAATGATTTGATTTGATTTGAACACCATTCCCTGCAGCCAAAAGTCCTCTTGTAAGATGAGGTGCAGATAACACGGTACTCGCAGCACAAACGCCTTAAAAGTTGTCGTGGCGACGCGACTCCAACAACTGCACTATCGCTACGTACTTGAGCTTTTGGCGTACGTACTCACATAAGTTAAGCTGCGCTTGCCTGGGTTGGTTTATGGATAGGTAAAGGACGTTAAGCCGTTGGACTGATATTAGTACATTTTTCCTCGCCATTGATCCCGGCTGTCAAATGTAGATCTTTGACAGTTGTTACAGGCAGCCAGTGACCCGAAAGTCTAGCAACCTGTCTTATCAAAAGGTATCGTATTATCCATACCCAGTACTAGCATGTCAGTTTAGATGCGGTTACATTCCCACCTTCATAGTATTCGCCGCTCTACAATGTCGTATTTCATTATTTTTAGATCATTGCGTTTTCTCGACATCTGTGTGCCACTAGCAGGATTCAGCAGAATATCAGCGCCAGGTAGTCTACCTGGCATTGTGCTGAGCTGAACTCCTATTTGGTGCAATCTTAAGACACACACCGCCCCATAGTGGGCGACCGTTATAAATGTATGTGATGTATCTGTGATATTTTTGTGTATTGTGTCTTTTGTTACATCAAATAAATAATTTATCTATCTACTAACTGGAAAGGAAGAGACATGAATGGGTTTTAGTCAATACAAGTCTGACACTTCTTCCCGATCCGCCCTTTGATGACATCCCATCGGAAAAAAGGGCAAAAGCAATTTACTGCAGTACCCTTGAGTTTTCGTAATGCTGTTCAAATAATAGTTTTCAAATCTTATGTCATGTAACTCCTTAAATAAAATTAGAAAGATTGTATTCCATAAAATCGAACTCGCAAAATCGCGAAGGCTTTTATTCAAACAAGACTAAGAATCAGCTTTTTATTGAACGTCAACATTACAGGAGACCGAGAGATATTAAGTGGGGCTTATAACATTCAGCCTACATCGCTTACGACACTAGTGCAACAAACTTTATGGAAATACAACACTAATCAGGTGAGTGGCCATGACGTCTTTAAGTAGGACTTATTTCAGTGTGAGAAAGAGATGGCGCTTGACATCCTAAATAGCTCTGTCTCTTTCACTCACTGTAATAAGTCTTCCTTTTAGCGGACATGGTAACCCACCGGTACTTAGGACGATATAAAACTCTTAACTGCCCTGTTTCTTGCAGTTTTTGTGAAGTTCGCATGGTGTTTTCTTTGGCAACTGAGTCAATGTTGATTATTCTGCCAGCGTCATGTGGTGATAAACTTTACAAAAACTGCAACAAACTTCGACAGTAACGCACGAAGAGACAAGTAAAAGTGCCGACACGTACACAGATATCTTTCGATGGCAATTTAGCTCCCAAACATTGGAAAAATTACTTAAATGCAAGACGCCATTTATGTGTTCTACAGACATAAATTGTGTGATAGCCGTGAACAATGATAATCTAGTGGTGTGGCCGTCAGACTCCCAAGGTCATAGGTCCCAAGTTCGAACCCAAGGCAATTCTAATTTTTCGGATTCAGGTGTATATTGTATTATTATCACTCGCTTTGATGAAGGAAACATCGTGAGGAAGGTTCTCTACGAGATGTTAGCCAAGTCAGAGGGCAGCATAAAAACTCTGACACGAACATAAGGGGCAATAGAAGGAATATGGGTGGGTTTTGTCAGTACAAGTCTGACACTCCCCCCGCTCCAGAGCGGAGGAAGTTATTTGATGATTTTCCATCCGCAAAAAAAGCCTAGTCAATAACCACACGAAAAAGAAAGAAAAAATTGCGTCTTATTTTTCAAATACTTGGAAACTCAACAAAAATTGCAAACTTAGGTTATGCGACAAAAGCATTGTTACGCACGAGGAGGCAAGTGACACGTGCCGATACCTTCACTGACCATCCAGTAGACGCAACGTGGATAGACTAGTATATAATGTGTATATCGTGCGTTTGGAATATAGTTTCCGAACGTTTTTAAAATGTGAGTTATTCAGTTTTTTTATGACTTTTGATAGAACTTACCGATTATGAAACAGCAATCCTTATTAATATTATAAAAGCGAAAGTGACTTTGTTTGTTACGTCTTCACGCCTAGATGGCTTAACGGATTTTGATGAATTTTGGTACAGAGATAGTTGGGACCCTGGAGACGGTTAAAAAAGGGGAGAAAGAGGGAAGAAAAGGGGAGAAAGATATTTTTTTTCGATCATCAGGCGGGTTAAAGTTAGCGTTAGCCCAAAGTAACCATGCAACGCGCTCGAAGTCGCGGGCGGAAGCTAGTACTTAATAAATAAAAACAGTGAGTAACAAAACTTATTATGCCCACTGTTTTCTAATTTTTAACCACTAACTTCTCGTTCCATCAATCCATTACTCTCATGAAAATAACATTGGTAAGCTAATTAATCACATATTGTAATTGCGGTTAACCTACGGTTTGTGTGTTATGTATTAGGAGCTGACCCCATAACCACACCAAGAGCGGGTCGGTGTGATGTGTTTTTGTTTGGCCGGTTACAAAGTGTTTACTGCACAGCATACAATGCAATATTTTCTATTCTTTAAAAGATGTTTGCGCATATATACTGAAATAAGTACATACACACTACGTGCGTGCATTAACTGATCAGGGTGTCTAAAATGACTACTTTAGCAGAACCATAATCCTTACTATAATATTATAAAAGCGAAAGTGAGTTTGTTTGTTACGTCTTCACGCCTAAATAGCTAAACAGATTTTGATGAATTTTGGTACAGAGATAGTTGGGACTCTGGAGACGGACATAGGCTACTTTTTTAAAGTGAGAAAAGGGGTGTAAGAGGGAAGACAAGGGGAGATAAAGATATTTTTTTTTCGATCATCACGCAGGTTAAAGTTAGCGTTAGCCCAAAGTAACTATGCCACGCGGACGAAGTCGCGGGAGGAACCTAGTAGGATAATAATATGAGTAACGTTAAAATCCTTAATATGATCGAAGACTCAGCTAATATTATGAATTATCACTTTTTAACCATTCTACGAATAGTTATGTAATTCATATGATTAACCTATTATGGTTCTACATAATGTGGCCATTATAAACCTCCACGAACAGTTTGTTTTTTTTTATCTTAATTTTCAAGGAAAAATCAAGTGAATCAAAAAGAAGTGAATGTGTGATGTGAGAATCCTTACTAATATTATAAAAGCGAAAGTGAGTTTGTTTGTTTGTTACCTCTTCACGCTTTAATGGCTATACCGATTTTGATGAATTTTGGTACAGAGATAGTTTGGAACCAGGAGACGGATATTTTTTTTTTTTTAAAGTGGGCTTTGAGGGAGAAAGAGGGAAGAAAAGGGAAAACTTAGCGTTGCTATTACAAATCAATAAGGCGCAAGGGGAACTGTGTTACCCCGAATTTAACGCAAGCGAAGTCGCGGGCAAAAGCTAGTCAATGTTTTTTTTAATCTACTTAAATGATTAAGTAGATTAAAAAATAAACTTTGAGAAGTTAGCCAATAATTAGCAGGTTCGGACAAAAAATGCCCCAAAAATCAATATTTTTAAATGTTGTTGCCTAACAATCGCCAAACAGTACCTTGCCTTTACAACTCACATCTGCCTATTCAAACCATTTATGAAAGCACCTTTGATCTTAGAGTTTCAATCCAACAATTTGCTTGAACGCTTATGATCAAACCGCTTCAACTCCAAATCCATTTCCGAACACAACCGAGAGTCTCCGAAGCCACACGAGCTTTGTTTAAAGAACTGACGGTTGGTCAGGTATGAAAGGCCACATACAAGGGCTGATTTTGAACCGCGTCGGGTCTCAAGGCATTTGTTCCTGTCCAGCGTATTCTGACCTTTTTCAGCCATGGTTACATACATAGCAAGGACCCCTTAATAATAAAAAAAGCAATTTATGCAGCATTTATTTTAGTAGGTAGTATTTAATTAGTAGAAGGATTTTTTTTTGTTCATAAAATCACCAAAGATTTTAGTTTCCTAATCATAAATGCATTGGCATACAATTATTAATGAAAAGGTTGGTGTGTGGGTGGAGAACTTCAAACCAACCCAGCCGCCGCAGGAGAAGCCCTTGGCGTCGGGTGCCGCGAGACGACTCCCGGCCACCGTAGATGTGGGCCTGGTGACGGTGAGCAATGGGTAGCTCACCGTCAATCCGTCTATTGACGACAGGCCGTGTCGAAGGTGCGTTAGTTTTCCACGCGCGCCTCAAAGAGATGTCAGCAAAGCAGAGGAGCCTGCCAGGGCCACCGCCTGCCAGGGTTGCGGGTTGTTCGAAAGAGATACCGCGGCCCCGGAACATAAAGGGCAATAGAAGGAACATGGGTGGGTTTTAGTCAGTACAAGTCTGACACTCCCTCCCGCTCCACCCAGAACGGGGGAAGTTACGTTTTTGTAACTAAATCGGTGACATTAGGGTTTATGTTACAGAGTTGTATTCTCAAATCGGATTCCACTTGTAATCTGTTTCTGTTCTTACTTTTACTAGCTTCTGCCCGCGACTTCGTCCACGTGGCATAGTTACTTTGGGCTAACGCTAACTTAACCGGGACGTGATGATCGAAAAAAAAAACTTTCTCTCCCCTTTACTTCCCTCTTTCTCCCCCTTTCTCACTTTTTTTAGCCTATGTCCGCCTCCAGGGTCCCAACTATCTCTGTACCAAAATTTATCAAAATCGGTAGAGCCGTTTACGCGGGAAGACGTAAAAAACAAACAAACTCACTTTCGCTTTTATAGTATTAGTAATAAGGAAATATACGAGAGCAGAGAATGCCATTTCACAAAGGTATGTGGTTGAAAAAAACAGCCCCCATACATCTATATACCCCCGGTTCCCCCGAGGTTCGTGGGGCACAAACCAGGCAACACTACAAGTCCGTACTTACACGTGTGTTTCAAGATTCTAAATTTAAATACAGTTTGGTTAATTGGAGCTTGTTTATTACTAAAGTGGGCTATATCATTTAAATTCTCTGAACTATGAAATGGTTCTAGTACATATTACGTAAAGATCTGCCGTTAGAAATCTCTCGGGTATTCATGAAAATGTAACTAATAATGGGAGTTCTTGGCTATTGATCGAAATCTATTTTGGTACATCAAATAAATGGTCATTCCGATTAAAGATAACATAGACCTTAAAAAAGGTGTTCATAACTTGAGATTCAGACTTATACAGAAATTTGAAAGAAGAAGACATGCTATAAAGATGTTTAATAAATTGGAATAGTAGCAGAAGAAAAATATATAATAAGAAAAATATAAAATACACTTTTGCCCACGGCTTCACTCGCGTTGAATGCGGCGTAACACAGTTCCCCTTTCCTGATTTGCAGGTACCTGGTACCTACTTTTTGCCCTTTTTTTCCGGGTGGGAAATCATCAAATGACTTCCCCCGCTCTGGGCGGAGCGGGGGGGCAGGTCGGACTTGTACTGACTAAAACCCACCCATGTTCCTTCTATTGCCCTTTACGTTCCGGAGCCGCGGTATCTCTTTCGAACAACCCGCAAACCCGGCAAGCGGAGGCTCTGGCAAGCCCCTCTGCTTTGCTGACATCTCTTTGAGGCGCGCGTGGAAAACTAACGCACCTTCGACACGGCCTGTCGTCAATCCACGGACGGACGGTAAGCTACCCATTGCTCACCGTCCACAAGCCCGCATCTACGGTGGCCGGGAGTCGTCTCGCGGCGCTTGGCGCCCGGGGCGTATCCCGCGGCGGCTGGGTTGGGTAGATGTTCTCTCCCTCAAACGCCCGGCCACCTCCTTTGCTAGCATTACTGCTTTGCAGAAGGAGGTGACCGCTTCCCATTCCCTCTCGCCTCGGACCATGGCCTGAACCAGGGCCGGACGCGAGAGGTCGCCGCCGCCGATCGCCTCCACGAGGGCACGGCGGTGCTCCGCCCAAGCTGGGCAGACCGCCACTGTGTGCTCCACCGTGTCCTCCGGGCGATCGTCACAATGGTGACACCCGGGCGTTTCCTCCCGGCCGATGATGTGCAGGAACCTCCCGAAACTTCCGTGTCCGGTGAGGACCTGCGTCAGGCGGTAGGTGAGGATGCCATGACGCCTCTCCAGCCACTCCTCAAAGAGGGGACTTACCGCCACTATTGTGGCGTGCCCTGCACGGGGTTGCGACAGTCGCTCTCTCCATACCACCATGAGATTGCACCGGAGGTCTGTCCGTTGAGCGGCAATTTGCCGCGGCAGCGGAGTTTCCCCCCGGTGTAGTGCCTCCGCGCGCCACTCAAACAGGCGCGCGAGCACTATCGCCTCCAGATCCCACGGTGGCAATCCGGCAAGGAAGCTCGCTGCCTCGCCGGAGATCGTGCGGTAGCCCCGGATCAGCCTAATGGCTACCACCTTTTGGGGCGCGTTCAGGTAGTGGGCGGCGCGCCGCCCTAAAGAACGCGCCTATACCGGGGCCCCGTAAAGGGCCATGGACCGCACGACTCCGGATAGAGCCTACGGCAGGAGGCGTTTGGCCCCCTCAGATTGGGCAGGAGCCGCTTGAAAGCAGCCCCCGTCCGCTCGAGTTTGGGAGCCAAACGTCGGATACTTTTTGCCCTTGCGTCTTATTTATTGTCATAGCAAAGCTAAGTTTTCCTTTTTCATCCCTCTTTTTCCCTCATTTCTCACTTTAAAAAAAATTGCCTATGTCCATCTCCAGGGTCTCAACCATCTCTGTACCAAAATTCATCAAAATCGGTTTAGCCATTTGGACGTGAAGACTTAACAAACAAACAAACTCACTTTCGCTTATATAATACTAGCTTTTGCCCGCGGCTATGCTCGCGTTAAATTCGGGGTAACACAGTTCCTCTTTCCTGATTTACAGGTATTTGCTACCTGTTATTTTTGCCCTAGCGCCTTATTTATTGTAAATAACAATGCTAAGTTTTCCCTTTTCTTCCCTCTTTTTCCCTCATATCATAGCCTGTGTCCGTCTCCAGGGTCCCAACTATCTCTGTACCAAAATTCATCAAAATCGTTTTAGCCATTTAGGCGTGAATACGTTACAAACAAACAATCAAACTCACTTTCGCCTTTATAATACTACTACTATACTACTTTATAATATTAACACTACGCTTTGTCGTTTACTTCGGATACCGAGAAGTGTTCACACAGTTACACAAATGTTTAAAAAAAATACCACTATTTAAGAAAAGAATACTGTTTCTAAACGAATGATAAGAACTTCTCGCCTGAGACTCCCTAGACTGCTTTGTTAGCAAAGGAGACTAGAATAGCTGTAGGTGCTAGCTTAGTACTTGCTACTTCCATGTTTGCTCGCCTAGTACTTTTACTTATATCTCGTTCTTGTTATCTTCTGTGAGGTCAATCTAAAAGGTCAAGCGTTGTGAATGGTGTGTGACGCACGAAGATGCTTCTGACGTAGCTGGCATTGGTTTTTAAATACTAACTGACTACCTTAGTAATTACTTGAATCTCTTGATGGATAATATAGGATAACCGAAGCGAAAGGTTTTTAGAGAGTTAAGATGTGTATTTAGATATGATGTATATTGTGATTAGAATTACGGGGCGACATCCTCACTGATGACCGAATGACCGAATCCACTTTTTTTTTGGGGTGTGAAATCACCAAATAACTTCCCCCGCTCTGGGAGAAGTTATTTGGTGATTTCACACCCTAGGAGCTCACGCTCTGGGAGCGGGGGGGAGTGTCAGACTTTTACTGACTAAAACCCACCCATGTTCCTTCTATTGTCCTTTACGTTCCCGGGCCGCGGTCGATCGCCGATCGCCTCTACGAGGGCACGGCGGTGCTCCACCCAAGCTGGGCAGACCGCCACTGTGTGCTGCACCGTGTCCTCCCGGCGATCGTCATAATGGTGACACCCGGGCGTTTCCTCCCGCCCGATTATGGGCAGGAACCTCCCGAAACTTCCGTGTCCGGTGAGGACCTGCGTCAGGCGGTAGATAAAGACGCGCCTCTCCAGCCACTCCTCAAAGAGGGGACTTACCGCCAATTGTGGCGTGCCCTAACCTAGTCCCCTTTTTTTTTTTTTTTTTTTTTTTTTTTCGGGTGGGATATCATCCTATGACTTCCCCCGCTCTGGGTGGAGCGGGGGGGCATGTCAGACTTGTACTGACTAAAACCCACCCATGTTCCTTCTATTGCCCTTTACGTTCCGGGGCCGCGGTATCTCTTTCGAACAACCCGCAACCCCGGCAGGCGGAGGCTCTGGCAAGCCCCTCTGCTTTGCTAACTCTCTTTGAGGCGCGCGTGAAACACGAACGCGCCGTCGACACGGCCTGTCGTCAATCGACGGACGGACGGTGAGCTACCCATTGCTCACCGTCCACAGGCCCGCATCTACGGTGGCCGGAAGTCGTCTCGCGGCGCCCGGCGCCTTGGGCGTCTCCCGCGGCGGCTGGGTTGGGCAGATGTTCTCTCCCTCAAACGCCCGGCCACCTCCTTTGCTAGCATTACTGCTTCGCAGAAGGTGGTGACCGCTTCCCATTCCCTCTCGCTCCGGACCATGGCCTGAACCAGGGCCGGACGCGAGAGATCTCCGCCGCCGATCGCCTCCACGAGGGCACGGCGGTGCTCCGCCCAAGCTGGGCAGACCGCCACTGTGTGCTCCACCGTGTCCTCCGGGCGATCGTCACAATGGTGACACCCGGGCGCTTCCTCCCGCCCGATGATGTGCAGGAACCTCCCGAAACTTCCGTGTCCGGTGAGGACCTGCGTCAGGCGGAGGCGTCATGGCGTCCTACGCCATGACGCCTCTCCAGCCACTCCTCAAAGAGGGGACTTACCGCCGCTATTGTGGCGTGCCCTAACCTAGTCCCCTTTTTTTTTTTTTTTTTTTTTTCGGGTGGGAAATCATCCAATGACTTCCCCCGCTCTGGGTGGAGCGGGGGGGCATGTCAGACTTGTACTGACTAAAACCCACCCATGTTCCTTCTATTGCCCTTTACGTTCCGGGGCCGCGGTATCTCTTTCGAACAACCCGCAACCCCAGCAGGCGGAGGCTCTGGCAAGCCCCTCTGCTTTGCTGACTCTCTTTGAGGCGCGCGTGAAACACGAACGCGCCGTCGACACGGCCTGTCGTCAATAGACGGACGGACGGTGAGCTACCCATTGCTCACCATCCACAGGCCCGCATCTACGGTGGCCGGAAGTCGTCTCGCGGCGCCCGGCGCCCTGGGCGTCTCCCGCGACGGCTGGGTTGGGCAGATGTTCTCTCCCTCAAACGCCCGGCCACCTCCTTCGCTAGCATTACTGCTTCGCAGAAGGTGGTGACCGCTTCCCATTCCCTCTCGCTCCGGACCATGGCCTGAACCAGGGCCGGACGCGAGAGATCGCCGCCGCCGATCGCCTCCACGAGGGCACGGCGGTGCTCCGCCCAAGCTGGGCAGATCGCCACTGTGTGCTCCACCGTGTCCTCCGGGCAATCGTCACAATGGTGACACCCGGGCGTTTCCTCCCGCCTGATGATGTGCAGGAACCTCCCGAAACTTCCGTGTCCGGTGAGGACCTGCGTCAGGCGGTAGGTGAGGACGCCATGACGCCTCTCCAGCCACTCCTCAAAGAGGGGACTTACCGCCGCTATTGTGGCGTGCCCTGCACGGGGTTGCGACAGTCGCTCTCTCCATGCCACCATGAGATCGCACCGGAGGTCTGCCCGCCGAGCGGCAACTTGCCGTGGCAGCGGGTTTTCCCCCCGGTGTAGTGCCTCCGCGCGCCACTCAAACAGGCGCGCGAGGACTATCGCCTCCAGATCCCACGGTGGCAGTCCGGCAAGGAGGCTCGCTGCCTCGCCGGAGATCGTGCGGTAGCCCCGGACAAGCCGTATGGCCACCACCTTTTGGGGCGCGTTCAGGTAGTGGGCGGCGCGTCGCCCTAAGGAACGCGCCCATACCGGGGCCCCGTAAAGGGCCATGGACCGCACGACTCCGGCATAGAGCCTACGGCAGGAGGCGTTTGGCCCCCTCAGATTGGGCAGGAGCCGCTTGAAAGCAGCCCCCGTCCGCTCGAGTTTGGGAGCCAAACGTCGAAAGTGTTCGACGAAGTTCCACCGGCTGTCGAGGACGATTCCCAGGTACTTCATCGTCGACCCGACGCCGATGCGAACCCCTCCTACCGTCAACTGGGATCCCGACGGTGGCGTGTTTCCGCGGCCATGAAAGACCATGGCCTCGGATTTGTGCAAGGCCACCTCGAGACCCAGCAGCCGGATCCTCTCTGCGACTATCGCAACCCCGCGTGTCATGATGTCGGCCGCCGCCTGGTGCGACCCCCCCTGAGCCAGAACGAGCGTGTCGTCAGCGTAACAAACTACGCTGACGCCGCTGGGGAGGTCGGCGCGCAGCACCCAGTCGTAACCGATGTCCCACAGGAGCGGCCCCAAGACCGATCCCTGCGGGACACCGCACGACATCTCTCGCCGGTTCCACTCTCCAGAGCGACCGGGAACCTAGTCCCCTTAAATAAAGATTAAAATAAAATATATATATAGGATACATTTTTAATATTTTTGTGAATTCGAATGAATTTTACTTCCAAAATGTTAGTATTTATATCAAATTGAAGAAGCTGGTTAGTTGTCTACGAATAGTTTAGCTATTTAAATGTAACAATTTTAGAAACGAAGCCAAACAAATGAGCAAAGCATCAAGTTTGGTTGGGGGCTTAATAACAAGCCATCTTCAAAACATTGGCCCCCAATGTGCACATTCATTTAGAAGAATCATTGTCATCATTAACACGTTTTGTTCCCTCCATTCAAAAAACCCCGACCATTAATTCAACAAGCTAATAAAACCTCTTGTGATCAACACAGCACCATTAATATTTCTCGACGAATGCTGGCAGTTAATCAAGAAACGTCTGTCTATTCAAAATTAAACCGATTCTCTGTCCTTTGCCTAATTTTGAATTCAGCGCGGGCGTCGCTCGACACGTATCCGATAGTCCCTTATAATTCGCACATTGTTCGCAGAACCTCCATCAAATAGACTCTTGTTACATTGTGCGAAAATTTACACGAAAATTTTGTGCGAATTTTTGATCTTGATCGATGATTCGAAATGTTTTGTGTTCAGGACGTTTGCGAGAGAAGTAAATGGTGAAGTTAAAGCTGGACTTGATAGATCGTTTGATTTCTATTGGTACGATTGATAGGGTTGACTTTTATTGGTGACTTCACTTAGGTATATCTTTTGTCGAAATACAACCTTATTTGTTTTATCTTTTTTTAGCCGGTCGTAATAAAAAAAAAACCCTTACTAATATAATAAAAAGCGAAAGTGAGTTTGTTTGTTTGTTACGTTTTCATGTCTAAATGGCTAAACCAATTTTGATGACAATGTTTTGGTACAGAGATAGATGGGATCCTGGAGACTGACATAGGCTAAAATAATTGAGAAAAAGGGAGAGAAAAATATTTTTTTTTGATCATCACGCGGTTTTAAGTTAGCGTTAGCCCTAAGTAACTATGCCACGTGGACGAGGTGGCGGGCAAAAGCTAGTAATGATATAAAGAAGAAAAAACAGTACAACAAAAATATGGGTCATAGGACCCCCTTCCCTAACCTAGGCAGAAAACTTGTCTGTAACTAAGAAAAGAGCAACAACAACAAAAACCAACAGGCACTAACTGACGTAATAGAACCGGAGACAGAATACATCCTAGCCCAATAACCCAAAACACGCATCAGACAGTGAAACCAATAAGTTTTCACACAGGTGGGGGCGCCACCGCAGTAGGCACAGGAGGTAGTAATTAAACCCTCACCGCGTGTAGTAGGTATTAGCTAACCACAGGGACCGCGCCGCATTCATTTACCAAATGTCTGGCGTTACGATGAATATGAGAAATGTTTTAACTCATGTGTTTGCTCTTCATAGGTTTTGTTGTTTTATGAAGGGTTTTAAAAAAAAAACAAACTCAAAGCATTTATTTCAATTAGACCATTACAGTCACTTTTGAATTTCGAGAAACAAAATGAAGCTACAGTCCCGGCCACAAGGCATACTAACTTGTGAAAGTACTGTAATTGCCCATTCCAAAGCGTTGATCTCTATGGAGAAGAATGGGCAAGAAACTCCATGGACACTCTTTTGTAAATATAATATTACTAGCTTTTGCCCGCGGCTTCGCTCGCGTTAAATTCGGGGTAACACAGTTCCCCTTTCCTGATATACAGGGGTACCTGCAAGGGCCAAAACTAGTTTTGGCCCTTGCGCCTTATTTATTGTAATAGCAATGCTTAGTTTTCCCTTTTCTTCCCTCTTTCTCCCTCATAACTCAATCTTTTTTTAAAAAAATGCCTATGTCCGTCTCCTGGTTCCCAACTATCTCTGTACCAAAATTCATCAAAATCGGTTTAGCCATTAAAGCGTGAAGAGGTAACAAACAAACTCACTTTCGCTTTTATAATATTAGTAAGGATTACATAATCGTATTTACATCATCATGTTAAGATTATACAAATATGTGAGGATGATGTAGAAAGAAGTGCATAGTAAGAGCGTCCAGAGTAAATGAGTACCAAATGTCTTGAGTAGGTATTGAGAACAAAATAAATGGCACAAAGTTATCCGCTTGGTTAGATTAGAACTCTTGGCCTATATGCCGCACGGTTTGTTAAAAAACGTCAACAGGGCAAAAATCGCCAGTTATCGATTTTATCCCAATCTTATCTCATTTAGGAAGATATTACAAACACACCTTATATCGCTATTTTTGACCGTTCAAAATTAATATTCTAGCAATTCCATCAAAAGAGTACCATGGCAATTTTATTTCACGTGTTTCTTTCATAATATACCTAGTTTTCTCCGTGCCTAGAATCGTTGGTAATCAGTCCGAAAGTCTGACAACCAGTCTTACGACTTACTAAGGTTGTCGTATTACCCAGTATGAACGGGAAACAATAGTAAAAGCCAGATAGGCTATCGCTACACGTAAAATACTGGTATTCAGCTGCATCCGGTTAGACTGAAAGCCGACCCCAACATAGTTGGGAAAAGGCTAGGCACATGATAAACTGTTCATTTCCAGCAACTCAATCTTAAAAGGCATGGTTATAACTTTCTTTGTTTTGTCAACAGGACGCTTCAGGAAAATGCATGGCAACTCAAAAACATCTGGTGAAGGAGTGTCCTGAAATGCTGGCCATCTCGACATGGACGGGTCAGGTGCCCCGCCGACCAACCCTGCCGCCTGGAGCCAAGCTCTCTCAACTCATGGCTTTAGGATCCCGTCGCAACCCAGGATCTGTCGTCTGGATGCTGGCAAAATCTGATGCAGAGATGAAGTAAGTGCGATTGTGACACAGATAGTCTAGATGAAGAGAGAACATTTTACTAACATAGTCATAAGATACACTTAAAACCAGCGTGTCTGAGCAGACGGGAATACCCAGAACTATATAACCTACTAAGTTTGGCATCTTCTTTTTCTTTTTGCTGGTGGGAAATCATCAAATAACTTCCCCCGCTCTGGGCGGATCGGGGGGAAGTGACAGATTTGTACTAACTAAAACCCACCCATGTTCCTTCTTTTGCCCTTTACGTTCCGGGGCCGCGGTATCTCTTTCGAACAACCCGCAACATTATACTACTGCTTTGCTGACATCTTTTTGAGGCGCGCGTGGAACACTAAGGCGCCGTCGACACGGCCTGTCGTCAATAGACGAACGGACGGTGAGCTACCCATTGCTCACCGTCCACAGGCCTGCATCTACGGTGGCCGGGAGTCATCTCGCGGCGCCCGACGCCCGGGGCGTCTCCCCGATGTAACTTTTCTTGACTAGCAACTCCACTTTGAACTGCACACTTAAAGTGGTCATACTATACTGACAAGATTATCTCAATCATTAAACCAATCCTAATCAAAATTTTTGCAGAAACCCTTAGAAAGTAATTCTCACTTGTCTGAACTCACTGGTTTCTGAAGTCCTGTTCAAGGGCATGCTAAACTAACTTTGGCGTCACTGAACGAAAGAGTAAAATTAGTTCTTTTTGTTTATTTATTACATCTAACTTTTTTACATCAGTCAATAAACCAGGCTCGTCAGTTTTGCGTCAATGGTGACAAGAGTACGACGGGTGAGACCATTGCCTTCTACTGCGTAATCCGACACGCACTCATACTGCAGAAAACGCTATGTCAGATTAAACTTGAATTTAATTCTGTGATGGGATTGTTTCAATCTTACAAAACGTTAGGATTTAAGTTTCTTTTGATGAACTCAACAATGAAGATGCGTCATAGCTGGTTCCTTTCAAACGAATGTTACAATGAACGGTTTAATTAATAAATTGCCACATAACTATGTCACTTGAAATCTCTCGTTAGAGTGCCCATACAAGTAAATGCACACATAGAACTAAATTATTGACATTTTCGATAACTTAATGTAGATTTTTTTTTTAAAACATTGCTCCACACTAGGAATTTATCCTGTATCATGGGTGCGTTTACAAACATTTAAACTAACATACACAAACACCAGACCCGAAACAACTACCTGTAGGTCATACAAATATTTGTTCGGTGCGGGGATCGAACCCGCGACACGCAGCGCAGCAGTCGATCGCTCAACCACGGCGCCAACCAATTTTGACTAGTTAATCCGATACTGGCGATGAGGAGATTTTCAAGCATTTGCAGAACTAGCTATATAATTTGGAACGACTGTAGCTTCCCACAGATCACAGAATCGGTCGCTAAGGCCGCCTTATTTAGCTACTTAATACTTAATAGCATTAAGTAGCTAAATTTTACTCACTTCCCAGCTCCCGATTGAGCTGAAATTGTGCATAATGTTTAAATTTGATGGCAATACTAGCTAAGCGTGGCTTTAAATCCAATATTGTTAATTCATTTATTCCAGGATATTTTCCATAATAAGAGCCACTAATTATACAATACATTTATACATACATAAGATTACACATAAAATTTTTTTTATATAAGTAAATATAATAATTTTATTTTAACTTATTTAATTTTATAATAAGTAAGTTAAAATAAAATTATTGCTATAAGATTACACATTGAATAAATTAACACAAATTACATTTTATTTCATTACATTACCTTATATTTATTACGGTAGACTCTCAAAGATGTTAGGCATTCTTACGAGTGTCAAATGAAAAGTGTCGCGAAGCACAGTTAGTATGCAAGCATAGTGAATATTATCCAGCTTAACGCAGTATGAGCATAACGTTTAATTAATATTTGCTGAATCAGCGCCATTTAACCGCCAGCTGTGAATTGGTCACGCAACGCCCGGAGTCTTGTCTGATTAAATCCATTGCCTTAAAAACATAAATATTATAGTACTAGCTTTCACCCGCGGCTTCGCTCGCGTTAAATTCGGTATAACACACCAAGTAGACCTGCAGTATTTGCTCTTGCGCCTGATTGATTTGTAATAGCAACGCTAAGTTTTCCCTTTTCATCCCTCGTTCTCCCTCATATTCCACTTTTTTTCTTTTTTTCCCCTGCAAATCACGAAAGGGGAACTTTGTTACCCCGAATTTAACGCGAACGAAGCCGCGGGCAAAAGCTAGTACTAAATAAAATAAAAAACGTTTAAAAAATACAATAAAAAATTGGTTGTTTGTAAAGTAGGTTTACGATCGAGATGTTTACGTGATAACGTCTTATTGGTGATATAAGTTATCACCAGTAGTGACATCTAAAATGAAATTAAGTACTAATTTAAAGATTTTTTTTCGAGCCAAGTAACAGATGGCGCTACCATCTTTATGAAATGTCGCTTGTGAGGTTTTGGTGTGACACAAGTTTCTGAACATGTCACCCGACTAAAACGATTTTAAAGACGTTATCACGTCAAAAAATAGTAGCTAGTGATATCGGAAACAGTGTCCAATCTACCGGCGGCCAGGGCTCCAGAGAAAGGAACCTCCTGGCAATACGAGCTGTGTCAAGGAGTAGCACTTTCCGTACCAAACCTTTGATCCAGCCGTCTAACGAGAACCTTCTCAGGAGTTTGTCGAATTTTTTGGCAATAAAGCCTTTGGCTGTAACGACTACTAAAAGAAAGAAAAAATGCTCTCTGAGTCCACATCCCACATGTCGACAACCTCACGAGCCAAGTCAATATATTTGATTTGTTTATCTTTCACGGTTTCACGAGGTTCTTGACGAATTATTATATTCGTTTAACTAAAGTTAAACAGTTTTTGGAATCGGACCAGTAGTTCCGAAGATTAACCTTATATCCAAACTTACAAACTTTATAATTTTGTTATATGAATGTAGATGTGTGTATACAATGTGTGATGGTTGTGGATTTGGATGTTTGGCACATAGATAGTTTGTAGCCTGGATTTAACACATATGATACCTACTTTTTATTCGGGTATAGTGATCCAGACTCTAGAATTTATAAAAACTTTATCATACCATCTCCACTCTGTATATATAAATAAGCAAATCAAGAAAATATTGTTTCATTATCATGGTGTTTGTGTGCGTCTCTCATCAACACACAGCTTCAAATCAATCAAGCTCTGTATTACCCTAAGTAATTAAAAGCCTTTTCACTGAACCACAACATTTTTAATCAACGTCGAAATTAATGAACATTTTAATAAATATTTGCCGTCATACTCATTACAAAAGAATTACCCTCATGTCATTGCTATCAATGGCCGGCAGAAGTAGCTTTTAAAAAGATAAGCTAGATAAACTCTAGGCTAAAGCCAGTAACCCTAGACAGAATAATACAGAAGGTCACTTTTATAAAACAAACGAACTTATGCTTACTAATAACTAACTTATGATAAAAATCCTTACTAATAATATCAAAATGAAAGTGAGTTTGTTTGTTTGTTACGTCTTCACGCCCAAATGGCCAAACCGATTTTGATGAATTTTGGGTGCAGAGATAGTTGGGACCCGGGAGACGGACATGGGCATATTTTTTTTTAAAGGGGGATATTAGGAAGAAAAGGGGAGAGAAAGAGATATTTTTTTTAATCATCTCGCGGGTTAAAGTTAGCGTTAGCCCAAAGTAACTATGCCATGCGGACGAAGTCGCGGGCGGAAGCTAAAGCGTATGTAATGTAAATACAATATACAAACATGAATGTAAATACATATGCTTAGAAATTTTCTTATCGCTGACAATGAAGAGATGACATGAGGAACTAGGTGACACACTAGAAACCCGTTACCTCACGAGTTAAATAGATCTAGGGTATTATAAATTCGGGAATCCAGACGCAAGTAGGGGGTCCCACTCCTTGGCTGTGCGCCTAATAAAGGCGGCTTCATGCGAAATTGTGTCGACAAAATCTGGAAAATGGGAGAAAGGAGGTAGTGGCATGAGCTAAAGAAGCTCTTGGGTAAAGAGCGACACCGACAAGCATGCTAGTTGGTGAAAATGAGACAGGCTATTTAGCTTGGTACCCACCAGCTTATTGTCACCAATGCTTGACTCTGCGCTCAACAGAATCGTGTAAAACTCGCTCATAGCCCAACGACAAAACCATCTGAACGACAAAATTGTTACTCATTGTATGACGGCACGGTTGGCGCAGTGGCTGAGCCATCGACTGCTGCGCTGCGTGTCGCAGGTTCGATTCCCGCACGAAACAATTATTTGTATGACCTGCAGATACTTGTTTCGATTCTGGCTGTTTGTGTATGTGAGCTAAATGTTAGTAAACGCACCCACGATACAGGAGAAATTACTAGTGTGGGGCAACGTTTTTTTTTTTAAAAAAAAACAAAATTGTTCGCCCACTTTTTTATATTTTCTAGCTCAACTGACGCGATGGCACTTCCGTCCTCGTTTATTTCGTAAGTTTTATGTGCTGTATCCCTAGACTAGCAGCCAGCAAGATTAATGTGCCAGCCTTCCAATTAAATGGATCCCAGTAACCTTAGACTTACCCCTTACCCTAAGGCGAATGAACTCAGAATAAATAAGTTCTCACGAGTCATTGCATTCGGGACATGATTAAGTGCTTCTATTTCTTTTAATTATTAAACTTTGAAGTGCAATCGGTTTTCGTTTTAATTTTGCTTGGGTTATTAATAAAGTGACAAGCTAAACTCATATTATAAAGCTGAAGAGTTGGTTTGGTTGGTTGAAGTTGAACAACGCAACGTGCTAGTCTCAGGAAGTTCTAGTTCGAATTGAAAAGATCTTTTATTGTTGGATAGCCCATTTATTGAAAAGAAATGGGCTCGAAAGAAAGAATGAAAGCAAGAAAGTATTTATTTGTATGAAACATGTGTAAGTCTTGTACAAGAATCAGAGAGAGATAAGCTAAGGCATTTTCTACATTTATTTTTGTATTCTAAATGAAGATATAAATTCAACATATTTTCAAAATATTTCTTAAAAAAAAATAACATCAAAACAACATTAAAATTTTAAAAAAAATCACCGCCCATCTGTGTCGGGAACAGGGTCCAAGCTACCGGCGGTCATGGCTCCAGTGAGACACACAAACCGTGTCCAAGAGTACCTAACGTAAGAAAAGAGTACTACAACCTACTAGTTGCCTAACGATAGCCTCCTCAGGTTGTTCGAGACTCTTGGCAAGTAAGCCATTGGCAGATACGACTACCAGCACATTGATCGCTGAATCCACATCCCACATGTCGACAACCTCGCGAGCCAAGTCAATACACTAACATTATTATTATATCATCGTGGTTAAAACAACTGATAGAATATGTCTGCGCTACCCTTCGGGATTCGATTACAGTACATTCATTAAAACCAGTTGTGGTCTTGGCTGCTTTTAATTCTGGTTAACATCAATTAATGGCCCTGAGGTTAAGCCCAGAGGTTAGCTCGCCTCTCATGTGGTTGTGGGTTCAAGTCCGGGCAAGTGACTTTTTCAATTCATGTACTTTCTTGGTTTATCACATTAGTGAAGGAAAACATCGTGTGGGAACCGGGACCTATAACTAGCTTTTTCCCGCGGCTTCGCTCGCGTCCGCCTGGCATTTTAGAGAAGTGGGGCGTTAGAAAGAGACAAAAAAATACGTGTGGCACTCGGGGACTGCCGCGGTAAAGCTATTGCATAGCATTTTTTATCAACTTATGCAATAAATAAAAACAATCTAAATAAAATATTTAAAAAGTACTTTCAATGAAAAGAAGACGCAAAAAGAAACATTTTTTTATCAACTTAGGCAATAAATAAAAAAATAAAAAAACTAAATATAATATTTAAAAAGTACTTCCAATGAAAAGAAGTCGCAAAAAGAAAAACAAGACCTTGGGTTTGATCCAGCGTAATGTCGATTGACTATCAGATTCTCTACCAAACACGCTATTAGAACATTAGAATTGGGATTGAAATAACTGACCGTATTGTGTAAACGACGTTAGACAAGCCACACCTCCGTGCCCGTCGGAGTCGGGAGCGTCATTTTTTTCTTCGTTACGGAATTTCTGGATTCGGTCCCCGCGCTCAAGGCCCGCGATAGAAGCTATGCAATAGCTTAAAAAGTAATCTATGTTACTCCATCTCTTCAACTATCTTCACTTAAAAAAGCACGTCAATTCGTCGCTCCATTTTGCCGTGAAAGACGGACAAACAGACAGACACACACATACAATTCCCCCCCTCTTTCCCCCCTTTTCTAACTTAAACAAAAATAGCCTATGTCCGTCTTCAGGGTCCCAACTATCTCTGTACCAAAATTCATCGCAAGGCAATAGGATAGCCTCCTACTACATGGCGCTTAAACATTACTGGTAAAACGTGGGTGTACTTATTTGATACACCGCTGCCAAAACCGTTCTGGAATTACAAAGCGTGATATTATGTTATGTTTAATTTTGTACAGTTTTTTGCAACATCCGTCATTACTATTGGTAGTAAATACTAACGAACATCAAATACCCACTTCTAATCTGCTCACTTATCACCAAAACATGACTGGTGATTGCCAAAACGAGCGCGCATTATTCTGAGTACCAATCGCGTATAATCCCTGTCGTTCCCGACAATTATACTCCATTATCGTACCTTCGGGTTGGGTTCTGTACGATTATTTACCTAACTGCGTAGTGCGGCTGTTTCGGGTTAAATTTCTAAGGTTTGGATTTGAGGGTTGAGCTGGGGTCCTAGCTTACCAGCTTATTTGTAACTAAATATGCTTGGTGGATTAATTTATCGAGATAAGGTTTTCTTGCCGGTTGTGTCTTGTGATGGATTTGAGGAAAATATATAGACAAAATGTTGAAGGACGGAGAGCGAGAGGAAGGCCAAAGAAAAGATGGATGTATTGTGTAAGGAATGATATGTAGGAGAAAGGAGTAAATGATGCCGTGACGTCTGATAGGGGAGAACGGAAGAAGAAAACGTGTTGCGCCGACCCCAAATAGAATAGGACAAGGGCAGGAAAATGATGATATAGACAAGGTCATACATTTCTCAAAATAATGCCAACACAGGACCAATTTAGATTATAGTCGTGTATTACTTTAAAATTGGTTGTTTTTTTTTTAAGTCCAGTGGGATCTATGGTTTTTTTCATGCTTTTTTTAACAATTAATTTTGTCCAGTAGTTTAAATTCTCTTTTAATTAGAAGTCTTGTAGAATCCCGATCATAAGCATAAGCTTTTTGCCGAAAATGTTTTGAAAGTAACGACCATACCATAATTAGAACTCATCTCAAATTATTTATCTTATTTACTACTATCAATATTATTATTTTATATCTCATATCTCAGAAAACCCATTCATTTGATACCCATATCATGGGAATGCATAGAGACACTCCTAGTGTGGGGCAACTTTTTACAAAAAAAAAAAAGTTCTATGATTGTTTACATATTTTCAGAAGTTAATAAAACGCGCTAAAAACAAACGCCGCCGGATAATCATCACTTATCATACTAATAAATATAAACTGTATTGAGCAACACCTTGAAAAGGTCGACGCCTCAAAAAGGAAATAAAGTACAATAAAAACAAGAATCAAATTTGCTTGAACACTGAATTATTTATTAGTTGCTTGAATTGGATAGAAAAGTTTCTAAGACATGAACCGTTCAGGTAGATAATCTTTGCTGGAGTTTTAAACGGAGTAACTTAGTGGATCATCGCAGATATTGTTCTGTTTGTTTTAGACAACTTTGGTGTTGGAAGTACTTATTTTGATCTGGGTACAATGACAGTTCATTGACTTTTGTTAAGGGGTGTTTACGACACACGTAGAATCGGTTAAAGAGTTTGGTGCTCGGAGGCGGGCTGCGCTGGATAGGTTGCGGAGATCATGCGTAGCAGTCTCGCGGCTTCTCCACCAAGGCGATAGGAATTCACGGCAAGGCCGACAAGGAAACAGCAGTGCTCCGCCCAAGTGAGGTAGACCATGTTCTCCAGACGATCCTCACAATGGTGGCACCCAAGCGTTTCCTTTAACTATGTGCAGAAACCCCCCGAAACAACCAAGGGGGAGAGGACGCCGTGGCCTATTCAGTCACTCTTAAAGACGGGACTTATCGCCACAATTGTGTCGCCCCTGCGCAGTTATGCTAGGTCCTCCGATTTGTTGTTTACACAAAATATTGACAAATATATACAAATAGTGACAAATCGATTCATCAACCCGATGTAGTGTAGCACCCCTTAATCCTTTAAGTAGATAACTTTTGATACTAAGATAGTACTATCGTTCTTTAGACATTCTGAATTTGTTTGTCTTGAAAAACAATATCGGTTTTCAGTCAACATTCAGCTAATATCGTCTGCCTCGTAACTTGTCTATCGTGTGACTAGTCGGACTAGACTGAAGTTATCGTGTTGATATAACTATACCTTTATACAAAACGATAATATAATAACTCAGTGACGGAGTGGTTTTTCGTGGTCTTTTTAAACATTTTTTTTTTCGTAGTACTAGACCACTTTTGTAAACTGTTTTTGTTTAAGTCTTTCTTTATGTATTTGACTATATACTGTATTTTTTGTCTTGATACGGCTAACTTTGCAACAAAAATCTAGACATTTTACAAAGTGTTTGCTATGTACAGGGCCTTAACACTTCCTATAAGACCCAGGATCACACGCGCACTAGTCGCGACGCTCTTACTGTGCACGTCTTTCTACACCGTTCTCACATATTTGTAAAATCTCAACATGAATGATGTAAATATACGATTTTGTAAAAATTTTATAATTTAAAAGAGTGTCCATGGAGTTTCTTGCCCATTCTTCTCCATAGAGATCAACGCTTTGGAATGGGCAACTACAGTACTTTCACAAGTTATTATGCCTTGTGACCGGGACTGTAGATTCATTTTGTTTCTTGACATTCAAAAGTGCCTGTAATGGTCTAATTGAAATAAATGATTTAATTTGATTGGGACCACTGTGGATATCCGAGGCAGTCCAGTGTATGTAGTTGCATACATCTAAAGTATATTATAAACTTATCTTTATTACAAAATGTTTTCACAAGTTCAATATAAATCGGCGTTCACCGTTGAGAAATGACTTATTTACATAAATAATGAATGATACCGTTAACGAAAACTTTTACAAAGGATATTAATTTTCCAGATAGGACGCTCTTCCACCATCTTGATTTGATCGTTAATTTCCCGCGCTTTTGGACACTGACGAATTACTGACGATGTTTGCGTTTTTAATTATATCATTCAATATGGTGAAATACTATTTTATCGTTTTGTACAAGTGACGTAGTGCAGTGAAGTGCTACTAACATAGTTTTAAGGATTTATTTACTAATACAAATTGTATTAGATATTTATAATTGTCTGTAAGATATATATCTATGGGCCTAAGATGCCTGAAAATAAATGTTTTAATATTATTAAAAAATAATAATAAATCATTTATTCTTTTCTTTTTCTTTTTAAAAAAACGTTGCCCAACACTAGGATTTTCTCCTGTATCTTGGGTGCGTTTACAAACATTTAAACTCACATACACAAACCCCCAGACCCGGAACAACTATTTGTAGGTCATACAAATATTTGTTCCGTGCGGGGATCGAACCCGCGACACGCAGCGCAGCAGTCGATCGCTCGGCCACTGCGCCAACTGTGTTGACAAATATAAATATCATAAATTTATTATATATATCTAATACAATTATCTAATATAATATCTAATACCCTACTTATTACTTAACTATCTGCTTAAATATTAACTTATACGATTATAAATATAATATAAAGACTAGGTCAATCAATGAAATTTAGATATATTAATTGAAACCGGCCTTAGAATGAAAATATCCGTTGGAGCCTGATTTTTTTGCAATGCATATTAATATTTTGCCAGTTATGTTTGCGTCTCATGTAATAGGGGACGAGCCTATTGTCATCAATCAGTCACGCATCTAGACTCTGCGGCTACCCAATAATAAGTGGCCAGACCTGGGAATCAAACCCAAGACCAGGATCTCAGCAGTCGCGATTGCGGCCACTAGATCAACGAGGCAGTCTTCAAATCACATCAAATAAAGCCACCGTACCTACCTTTTTTTAGGGTGGGAAATCATCAAATAACTTCCCCCGCATTGGGCGGAGCGGGGGGGCGTGTCAGACTTTTACTGACTAAAACCTACCCATGTTCCTTCTATTGCCCTTTACGTTCCGGGGCCGCGGTATCTCTTTCGGACAACCCGCAACCCCGGACCTATCTTACCTTGTAGATAGTTTTTGGAACGAAGTTCCTTATCGCGCGTTGCGAAAGGGGTCTAGACGGAAAAAATTAAGACCAAAAGTTGTAATGACACTTTTTGATATTACATAGTTAGTTGTGGGCCGTGCGGCGTGCGCGTGTTTCTATGTCTGTCTCTCTTTCTCTCTCTCTCTCTCATAGAAAGCAAGCCAGTTATTTTCGATGCGTCTTTCTATTTCGCATTTAACAGTGTGGTGTCGCGAAGATTATTTTTGTTGAGTGTATACAGGTTTTTTGTACATGATGAATAAAAACTTCGTTCCACATGGGTGTCCCTTGACACCTCTCAAGTTTTTTAAATATATAAACGTTGCCCCACACTAAGAATTTCTCCTGTATCGTGGGTGCGTTTACTAACATATAAACTCACATACACAAACAGCCAGACCCGAAACAACTATCTGCAGGTCATACAAATATTTGTTCCGTGCGGGAATCGAACCCGCGACATGCAGCGCAGCAGTCGATCGCTCAGCCCTTGCGCACACACAGTACAGTTATCACTGTGTTGGCAACATATCCTCACATTTAAATCCACTATTATTCTAGTATCGTTGAGACACCCATTAATGTAGACCCTACAGAGCTATCTACCTCAGTCTAATAAGATAAGGGAAGCTTTGTAAGCTAAACGTGAAAGATGGCGGGATCCGACAACGACGATGCCCCAATATCAATAAACCAATGTTACTCAGTAACAATGAAAAATCTACTTTTTCTTCTGGAAAAAACTTCGTAATGCCTTTAAAGATTGAGTTGCTGGAAATGAACAGTTTATCATGTGCCTAGCCTTTTCCCAACTATGTTGGGGTCGGCTTCCAGTCTAACCGGATGCAGCTGAATATCAGTATTTTACGTGGAGCGACTGCCTATCTGACCTCCACAACGCAGTTAATACTGGGTAATACGATACCCCTTGGTAAGACTGGTTGTCAGACTTTCGGAACACTGACTACCTGTAACGACTGTCAAAGATCTACAAATGACAGCCGGGACCTACGGCTTAACGTGCTTTCCGAGGCACGGAGGAAACTCGGTATGTAACGGGTGGTCACCCATCCACAGACCAACCTAGGCAAGCGCGGCTTAACCTTAAGATCAACCCGAGCGGCTGCTATTATTTAGCCACGAGCTCCTGGAAATGAACAGTTACTATTTTAAAATTATGATGAATCATAGTCGAAAATTTATCATGACGCTGACATCCTTACTAATATTATAAAAGCAAAAGTCAGTTTTTTTTTTGTAAAAAAAATGCATCATACTTCTTACTGCTAATGGTCGTAAATCGAATAGCACGGACAATGCCCCTTACGTTAGTTCACATTCCTACAACCCGTACTTGGAGAGCTAGTTTCTTCCTGTAAGAAAGTTTAGTGCACTCTTAAATACTAAACATTGTGCTATTAACACGCTCTTATTCATTTTGTGGAGTGGATGACTGCTTGATTCACTGGCTTTCATCTTCTATACAAAGTGATTCATACTCTAATTGTTTTTTTTAGTTTATGTATGTACTGACACTAGATATAAGGCGTGCTACTAACACTATGGATCTCTGGTATCCGAAAATAAATAAATTATTATTATATTATTTAGTTACAAGGTGCGGTTTTTGTTTGTGTTGTACGTGTAGGTTAGTAATGGTTTGATTGTGGGGCCCGGTTTGATCCCTGAATAATAATTTTTCAGGGATCAAACCGGGCCCCACACTACATCACCTGTCACCTCTAATACCTGAGCGTGATGAATTACCGCGTTTTTTCTCCCATCCTTACGGCACACGGATACGGTTCTATTCCACCCCTTTCACCCAATTATTATAAATAATGAGATAAGATCGGGTTTCGTGGGGAAGTTCCGGTGAATAATGTTGCCAATTTTGAACGCCTCTTCGTAGTTTAAAAAAGCTTCTACGGTTGCTTTGCTTTGTATTTGTAACAACAAAAAGGAAGGTTCTAGAAAAAGTTACTTCTTCCATAACTAGAAGATGTCCAGAGGCTACATGATAGTTGTATTCTCGATTCAAAAATCCATCACTCGCTCGCGCTAAGTCCTCAGGTGTAGTCTAGAAATGTACCAATGACGGGGAATCCTTACTAATATTATAAAAGCGAAAGTGAGTTTGTTTGTTTGTTACGTCTTCACGCCTAAATGGCTAAACCGATTTTTATGAATTTTGAGATCCTGGAGACGGACATACATAGGCTTTTTTTTTTAAAAAGATTGAAATATGAGGGAGAAAGAGGGAAGAAAAGGAAAGGTAGCAGGTACATGTAAATCAGGAAAGGGGAAATGTGTAATCCCGAATTTAACGCGAGCGAAGCCGCGGGCAAAAGCTAGTTTATTATATTTCGCTAGTACTTGGTGTACTTTATATAGACACACAAAACAGTTTGCAATGACTTTTACATCCATTTTTGATTGAAATAATAAACTTTTGCGTATGTCGCATCACATAACCTTTGTAAATTGTATAACAATTAAATAAAGCATTAACGAAAAACCCTCTTTCTTAATATCACACATATTTCTGTCCTTGACTTGTACTGTGCCGACTTAAGGGAGGGTGAAAGCTGCTTCTTTTCATTTTATAGAAAGCCGTATAGGATGGATCGGATAATGACAAGTGAAAATTATTCATATTTCAAAAGAATATAATAAAAGCCTTTGTTGCTTTGGCAGGTTTTATGTTCAATCGAATTGACTTATTATCAAGTGCTATATGTAAGACCTAGCTTTTGCCCGCGGCTTCGCTCGCGTTTAATTCGGGGTAACACAGTTCCCCTTTCCTGATTTGCAGGTACCTGCTACTTGTAGTTCTTGGCCTGGCGCCTTATTTATTGTAATAGCAAAGCTAATATTTTCCGTTTTTCCCCTCTTTCACCCTCATTTCCCACTTTAAAAAAAAGTTAGCCTATGTTCGTCTCCAGGGTCCCAACTATCTCTGTACCAAAATTCATCAAAATCGGTGTAGCCATTTAGGCGTGAAGACGTAACAAACAAACTCACTTTCGCTTTTATAATATTAGTAAGGATTAATAACATACGTCACTATTATGCACACGATCATTATCATATTTTTAAATAAAAAGCTTTCAAATTCAAATACCTGTCCGAAACCACTCAAAAAAAAACTTAATTTAAATAGGTCCAGTACCTCAACCTTGTCCGAGAACAGAAAAGATATCGACGATGGAACGATCAAACCTAAAAGAAACCTGTTAACTCGCGTATTGACGTAATAGATCCAAGCTGTGAAGCTGCTATGAACTCGAGAACTCAAACATAGCCACTGAATTCCACTCCTTGCTCCAGAAACCGCTCCTCAGATAATACACATGTATGTTGAATGTTTCGATTAGAATTCCACAAAAGTACGTCTCGTCAATTTTCGTCCAAACCAAACACAAAATGCCAGAATGCCTAATGTTATTTCCCTTCAAATAAACGGAGAAAATTATTCTTAATACCTATAATAAAAATGGAGCTAATAAAAGATTAGGGAAAAACTCAAGGTCGTTATCCGATAACTCGATTTTTATTCGAGTGTCTCGAGTACTGGCAATTGTTTTATTCGCCCATCTCTAGCATGAGTTGCCGTAGCTATGGCAACGCATTACCACGTCGAAAGTTAACCATCGTGTCGTGTGGCTGTTACATCATTAGAGCCTTTTCTACGTTCAAATTGCCTGGGTAGTGGTGTGGAAGTTTTTATAAGCAATTATGGGTCAGAATGTGTACAAGAAATAAATCTTATTTATTAAATGTTGTTGCTCGTGGCTAAATAATAGCAGCCGCTCAGGTCGATCTTTACGTTAAGCCGCGCTTGCCTAGGTTGGTTTGTGGATGGGTGACCACCCGTTATATACCGAGTTTCCTCCGTGCCTCGGAAAGCACGTTAAGCTGTTTGTCCCGGCTGTCATTTGTAAATCTTTGACAGTCGTTACAGCTAGTCAGTGTCCCGAAAGTCTGACAACCAGTCTTACCAAGGGGTATCGTATTACCCAGCATTAACTGGGTTATGGAGGTCAGATAGGCAGTCGCTTCATGTAAAATACTGGTATTCACGTGCATTGGGAAAAGGCTAGCAGATATTTTTTTAAATGTTACTACTCGCTGTGTTTTGTGTGAACCTTTGCTAAGTGACAAATCCTATGTATAATATATAGCTGCGTCCCGCGGTTTTATCCGCGTACGCCGGAATAAAAAGGCTATGTCGATCTAAGAAATTAGTAAATCTACATGCCACATCCAAATTCGTTTAGCCGTTTGAGTTCTTTCTGTTTGTATGTTACCTAACTAGTGTGTGTCAAAAAAAATATTTCTACAGTAATTAATGACAAATATACTATTCGTTCTGTTTTTGCATTTCTTCATTATCGATCAAAATGTACTTCTATTTAAGTAACCGTATTGTTTTGTTTATTCATTTTTGTACATATTTTTTATATTTCTCATACAGTAATAAATAACAAAAAATATATAAAAAATAGTAGTCTACCGGTAGCTTAGACCCTGTTCCCCTGAACCTGTTTGGTCTCTGTGGAGATGAACCCCCTAACGATACGAGTTGTGTCCAGAAGTACCGGTTTCTGTATTCTCCATAACCCTTGATCCACCTGCCTAACGAAAGCCTTCTTGAGTGTTTGTCGAGGCTCTTGGTAACTAAGCCATTGACTGTAACGACTACCGGCACAATGATGGCTGAGTCCACATCCCAAATGTCGACAAACTCGCGAGCCAAGTCAATAACCGTATTTTTTATTATTATGACCATATTTAGTAAGTCATAAGTAAAAAGTTTGTGTATTAATTTGTATGTAAAAAACTTGAGAGGTGTCAAGGGACACCCGGATGGAACGAAGTTATTATTTATTATGGACAAAAAACCTGTAAACACTCAACAAAAATAATCGTCGCGACACCACACTGTTCAATGCGAAATAGAAAGATGAAACGAAAATAACTGGCTTATTTCTATGAGAGAGAGAGACAGAAACACGCGCACGCCGCACGGCTTACAACTATAGCAAAAGTATCGTTACAACTTTTGGGCTTATTTTTTTCCGTCTAGCTCCCTTTTGCAACACGTGAAAAGAAACTTGGTTCTAAAAATATGTATTATATAGAAAATAACTCATAAACTACCGAAACAATATAGACAATATTGTTATGGTACCCCTTTCGATTACAAAAGGAATTTGGAAAGACAACCCACAATTGACGAAGAAATCGCGTAACAAACATATAAAAATACGTCGAAAAGAGAACATCCTCTTTTTCTTGAAGTCGGTTCAAATTGGAATTAAGAACCACCCGAAAAAAAAAGCTAACGCGTACGAAGTCGCGGGAAACAGCTAGCACTGTTTTAATGGTACCAACCGTTTATTATGTTTTTCTAGTACTTTGCTGTACTTTATATAGACACACAAAAGAGTTTGCAATCAAGTCTATCTCTTTGATATGTAAATATAAACATTCAACTTAGTATACAAAGAGATTCAAAATGGATGACTTTGTCGAAGACTCATAGGATACGAATTATTTCGAGTACGTTTTCGGACATTAACTTTATTGAATGTGTAAATTATAGTTCGGTATATACAAGCCAGTAAATAGCGCGAAAGTAAGTAAGTAACTTGCTTGATGACTTACTTATGTTATCACTGGACATCGATTTATTTGCACTATCAAAATGTAGAAACATGCAGTAAAAAGGAAAATATTATTCACTAGAAAAGCGATTCACACAATCAAGGTGCTGGATTTTTAACATTTATTTTCACAGATTTATATAGAATATCAGAATAATATTAATATATATTTAATTAATTAGCAATGTTATTCTTGAGGCAATAGATCAGTGTACTGTGTAAAACGTTGCTAGAAATTTCTCCTGTCTCGTGGGTGGTATACAAATATTTAAACTCACATACACAAACACTCAGACCCGAAACAACTATCTGCAGGTCATACAAATATTTGTACCGTGCGCGAATCGAACCCGCGACACGCAGTGCTGAAGCTAGCTCAGCCACTATTCTAACCGTGCCGTCAAATATAGACAAATACATTTCATCCATATAGACGGCATTAAAGAAGAAATATATGAAATCACGAAGCAAAGTTTATAAAATCAATAGGGTGCGAGCTTCCTCTGTCGAATGAAAAAATAATCACTTAAATGAGACCAGTAATAACGGAGTAATCGTGTACAAAATGCAAAAATGCTGTGCGAATACATAAACTGCTCCTTTTTTAAATTTGTTTAAGGAGAACGCAGTGTTATATATCTCGAATGCTAGTTTATTACTAAATTCTAGTTAGTCTCTAATTCTCTATTCTAATTAGTAATCTAATTATGACATGGTTTACTTAATTAGATTTAGACGTCGGACTGACTTCTCGCTGAATATTTTAGAAGCTGCGCCATTTTTGGAATGATTTATTGAGATATCTAAATATGCTTGTTTTCTAACAAGAGTCAATATACAATTCACAAGGGAGTTTGTTCTTGGAGCAACATAGATATGATTAGCAATTGAAATCCATTTACACTGTCACCTTTAAAATGATAACAAAACGCAATTTTCTAAAAGACAGGCAGAGGTTTAATATAATAAATACACCGCTACATCTATAAGCATGTTATTATTTAGAGTAATGAACTAACAAAAACTTAAAATAAGCAAGCCAGTGTTTATAAATTAAGCAATATTTTAACAAATCAAACTAATATCGAGCCTTAAAGTGCGTACAAATAAAGTATAAACCATGTGTTTATACCCCGTGTAGAAAAAAGGTTAACTTAATCAAACCATGTTGAGATATAACACAGCCATTTCAAAATTAAAACGCGTAGCCAACCAACCCCACACATCGCATAACCGCTACTACATCACCCCTAAATGAACCCCCAAACATATTTCCAACTTAATTTGGCGTCCGAAATAAAGTGTACATTAAAATATGGAGGTATATGTGAACCCGAGTCTCAATTTTTGTGTGGGAAATACAAGGAGTAAGGAAAAAATGGAAAAATGAATGTCGAAATGCTCATGCTTAGGTATAAAATTCTTTCTTTCTTTCAACAGCCTTGTCATTGTCCCGATTTCCAAATCATTCTTTTCTTTTTCGTGTGGTTAGTGCTTAACCTAATGTAAGTTTATATGCCACCCATAGGCGTCTGACTTGGTTTAGAATTTATATTAGTGGCCGTCAAATTGATAAAAACTGCCGTCGTTTGACTTTGTGATCAGCACTCCATCCTTACTATATTCCAGGCTTTATGAAACAAACCATTATATCTTCACCTCCGTCAGCGAGGCACGAACTCCAACGAGCTCGTCCGAAATAAAATTAAACCTCCGGGAGTTCGTCTCCCCAAGGATTACGTTAGGAGTTAAGGATTCTCACATTCCGTGGTTCTGTATTGTCAAGTTTATTTGATAAATTGGAAAGGGTTATGTCTGGCCTTGAAAATAGAGGAATGTAGGTCATGTTTGTAGAAGAAAGAATAGGGTTATGTGTACACTTCCGGTGCGCTGAATATCTGTCTTGTTAAAGTAAAAAGTTAAGTAAAAGTAAACTAAAGTTTTTGTGGATTGAAAATGCTCTATTGTGACTAAAATTATACATTCGTTCGTTTTTTGCCCCATACTATGAATTTCTCCTGTATCGTGGTTGCATTTACAAACATTTAAGCTCATATACACAAAAAACAGTCCAGCAGTTTATTGGACACAATATAAAAGATATCATACACACGTAGTTTACATAAGATAGTGAACTTAACCCTGAATTAGGTTTTACAGCAAAACCCTATTTCGATTGCGCGACTTGCAAAAGAGGATTTAAATTAATAATCAGTATCCATATTACAAAAAAGACCGCCAAGTGTAAGTCGGACTCGCACACCGATTCCATATAAACTTGCGAGATAAACAACCTATATGTTTCGTCTGCGTAGAGATAAATGATTTATTTTTTCGCTCTGAGGGACCACCAACTTGAGTTTGGTTTTAATTTGAAAGCGATACTTTCACGCGTTCCCGAGATAAAGGGTCTTGACAAACAGACAGGCTGACGGACAGCAAAAATTATCCTATAAGTGTTCTGGTTTTTCCTTTTGTATTACGGAACCCTATAAAAACTAAGAGCAAGCATTACTGTCTGTCTTTGGCATTAATGTCTTGTCTTTTTATTACGGTCTGTCTGTCACCTTGTTTAGGACAAACCGTTCGTTGTAGTTCGCGAAGGCGAAACTGCGAGTTAATAGTTCGTGATAATATTTTGTATATACTTCACAAACAATAAGATAAACATATATGTAGTTATTTAAATAAATTTTAATTTCAACCAAATGAAAATAATGGTTTTGTTTGTAACGTTTCATTACAAACTTCAGAATATAATATACACGTGGATTTGCAAACGAATCATAATTATTATGGTAGGTATATTACATATATTAGAATAGTAGTTTTAAATACATAAAAAAAAAACTTGAGAGGTGTCAAGGGATATCCGGATGGAACGAAGTTATTATTTATTATGTACATAAAACCTGTATACACTCAACAAAAATAATCGTCGCGACACCACACTGTTCAATGCGAAATAGAAAGACGAAACGAAAATATCTGGCTTACTTTCTATGAGAGAGAGAGAAACAGACAGAGAAACACGCGCACGCGGCACGGCTTACAACTATAGCAAAAAGTGTCGTTACAACTTTTGGTCTTAATCTTCTCCGCTCTAGCCCCCTTTCGCAAAGCGGGATAAGGAACTTTGTTCAAAAAAAAATACTGCATCTACAGGTCCATAATACACAAGTCTAAACTACAAAAACAACAGATAAAATATCCTTCGTTATAAAAACGCATTTCCCGAGATCAGTGGCGACTTATGGCTAACCATAAACCATTGCGTGACACATTAACCTACCCACAGACCTTTTTTCTACTATGCTTTTCATTAATAACCCAACCCACTGTCTGCGTTGAGAAATAACAGGGTAACACAGAGTTATACTGTTATTATAAAAGCGAAAGTGAGTTTGTTTGTTACGTCTTCACGCCTCAATGGCTAAACCGATTTTGATGAATTTTGGTACAGAGATAGTTTTAAAAAGATTGAGATATGAGAGGCAAGAGATGGAAGAGGGAAGAGAAATACAAGAGGGATTAAAAGGGAAAACTTAAAATTGCTATTATAATAAATAAGGCGCAAAGGCAAAAACTACAGGTAGCAGGTACCTGCAAATCAGGAAAGAGGTACTGTGTTACCCCGAATTTAACGCGAGCGAAGCCGCGGGCAAAAGCTAGTACTCTATAATCGGATATCAGTATGATCAGAATAGGTAGTGTAGTGCAATTTTATGGTATTTCTTGAGTTCGTGACGTTATCTTATTTAAATGCCTTTAAATCCCACGTAGTTGACAACGGTCAATTTAATTCTAATAATTGCGTTGTGTTAAATTAATTGCGAATAATAATGTATAATTCCGGCCCTATAATTATAAAATTTCAATTGTTTTTTTAACATAACCTAAATAAAAAAATAAAGCGTGTTCTTACTTTGAACACGAGCCCTTCTAACAAGTGACCAATACTTTTGTTAACGTTTTGAATACAATAAAATACAATATTAGAATATTTATTTAAAGTATTGTAACTTTTATCTGTAGACTACTAAAAATCAGCTCAATGAATTGAATTGCAGCGTATCCTTGAACCAATCAAAGTACAGTTTACACGAGTCAACTTTTGATTTTCTTTCGACATTCTCCTATTCAAGGCAGGAAACTCTCCTCGTATCGATGACCTTTAAAACACGAAAGTCGTACCTCTACGTAAACAATTACGTAGACTACGAGGGGAAAGGAGCTCACGTAACTAGTCTACTAATCTAATCGCCGAAAGGTAAGGCAGAGGTGTAGGTACCTAATAATACACACACATTCCCCCGGTTTTGTTTAAGTCCCATGTTCTGTGAGGTTGCCATAACCCGGCCACAAAAGCCATACGTTTTGCTTTTCATAAACAAACCCGTTCATAAGACTGCGAAACTGGGTACTGCCGGGGTTGCGGGTTGTTCGAAAGAGAATACCGCGGCCCTGGAACGTAAAGGGCAATAGAAAGAACATGGGTTGATTTTAGTCAGTAAGTACAAGTCTGACACTCCCCCCCCCTCCCGCTCCGCCCGGAGCAGGTGAAGTTATTTCACATCCTCAAAAAAAAGCTAATTCTTCGGTACGAACGGAGTAAACTGATTACTTCACTATTTATAAATAACCAGTTACTTTGGGCTAACGCTAACTTTAACACGCGTGATGATAGAAAACAAAATCTCGCCTCTTTTCTTCTCTCTTACTACCCCTTTCTCACTTTTTTTTTTAAATTAGCCTAAATCCTTCTCCAGGGTCCCAACTATCTCTTAGAGGCTAGTAAAAACATAAGGGAATAAACTAAAGCGGAACTGGGCTGGCCACATCTGCAGGATGTCGCATCAAAATTGGACTTAAGTGGTAACCGATTGGGGAATGGCCCAGAACGAGATGGCATGACGAGCTGGACTCTTATCCAAAGCCAACCCTTTGATAAGAGTCCAGATAGCTAATGACAGAGAAAAATGGAAAGTGAGAAGGTAGGCCTTTGACCTGCAGTGGGATACGACACACTCATAATGATCCTTACTTCCTTACTAATATTAAAAAAGCGAAAGTGAGTTTGTTTGTTTGTTACCTCTTCACGCCTAAATGGCTAAACCGATTTTGATGAATTTTGGTACAGAGATAGTTGGGACCCTGGAGACGGACATAGGCTATTTTTTTTAAAAGAGTGAAAAATGAGGGATAAAGAGGGAAAAAAAGGGAAAACTTAGCATTGCTTTTACAATAAATAAGGCGCTAAGGCAAAAAATACAGGTGGCGGGTACCTGCAAATCAGGAAAGGGGAACTGTCTTATCCCGAATAAAACGCGGGCGAAGCCGCGGGCGAAAGCTAGTAATATTATAAACACAAAAAAGAGAAAATTATTGTGTGCTCCAAGCACTTGGTAGAAAATGAAAATGTAAGGTTGACTGGTAGAAAATGCCTTTGGCATTAAGTCCGCCTCTGTACTTTGTGCTTGAAGTGTTAAATAAATTTTATTTATTTATTTATTTATCCTTCTTACAACTATCATTACAGGCCTTAACCTAATGCGACAGTGAAGCTATCAACTAATAAAAATAAAGCTAAAAAATAAAACAATTTACATCAAATCTCTTAATTTCTAAGTACCTACCTAATTATAAACAAACAAAATAAAATAACATATTTCTGCTTCCTTATGGTCTTACATAACTAACTATATTTAATAAAACTCTTGCGAAGTCACTCAAAGTGCACGAGAAAACATCCAATCGCTCGTGAAGTTCGTTTATAACGCGAAATAAATAAGCAGGAGTGCCTGACGCTGCTTCTCAATTAGTTCTGTGAAATTCTTCCCTGCTTATGTTATTAATTAATATTTTCTTCTCTTTTTTATTGCGCACTAAAGGGAGTGGATGACGGCAATAACGAAAACGGTAAGCTGACCATGAATATGGTTTTATTAATAAAATGAAAGTGGTCCTTTAATGTATTTCATCGAAAACCTTTTATATGTAAGTGCATTGTGTGGTGGAGCTTTTCCTAATGGCCTTCAGCGCAGAGTTTAAATTAAATCTTTACATTAAATTATGTTGTTTAAAGCTGAAGAGTTCATTTGGTTTAACACGCTAATTTCAGGACCTGTTGATCAGAACTGGTTTGAATTAAAGATAAAATTGTGTTGGTAGTCCATTTTTCGAGGAAGGCTAAGGGTCGTAATTATCACGTTACGACCCTTAGGAGTGAATATGAAAACGTGGGGCCCAGCTAGTTGCATATACGTTGTGGTTAGACCTTAGAATTGATCACTGCATTGTAAGTTGGGTAATGGGGACCAAAGACTACAATATATATATTATGAGACATGATGGGGACAGTCTCATCATGAAGTGAATAATTCCTAGATCTTGGTTTTAAAATGGCCGCTTCAGCAGAATCATAATAGGTTAAAAATATGAATACGTGGCCATTTGTAAAATGGTCATAAAGTGACCTTGCCGCAACAAATATGTTTTTTTTTCAATTAAACTAGATGTCTGATCTTTTACAGTTTATGCTTATCAACTGAAAAACTGGCAAATAGGTATCTTATGTGTTTTGTTGGAACATTGCTGGAGGAGCTCCAATGAGAGTTTGGATATCGACAGCAAATATTTTCATAATATGTTTGTCTTAAATACGGACTGGGCTCAAAGAACAGAGTAGAAACGTGAACTTGATTTAACAGTATTTTTTCTTCATTTATCTCTTAAACAGTTGTAATAAGAACTATTTTCCTTACAGCTGCCAGCGCCCCCTCACATCGAACTGGTGATGGCGATGCCTTACCTCCGCACAGCATTCAAGAGACCCACTGTTAGAGTAAGACGTAAGTACATCTCTATCTCTTTCTAAATAGCCAGAAACTTTCCATTGATATCTGTGGAACTCGCACGAACGAGCGTTGTAACGTTTTATTCATAAAATACCATAATCCTACATTCTATTCTATTATTTTTAGCTCGGTATGTTGTCTATCCATATATATAAATAATTAAATAAATGATGTAAATAAATAATCAAAATTATGAAAATCTTAAATTCGTATTTTTAAACAAATGTTTTAAAATAATTAAATAATAATATCGATTATTTTTCCGACCCAAATATCGACCAATAGAATTGCACCATTCGACGTCACGTGGTACAACCTACATGGTATTATACTGATAATTTTTTGAAAATTTTCTCTGGTCGTTGCTATGCATAAAAAACAAAACATGATCCAGTCAAATTAACCACACGTCAAACTGACAGGTTGAATTCAATTGTGAAAATTGGAGATTTTGCATGAAAATGAGTCGATTTGGAGTTTGTGCAATTCTATTGGCCGACATTTGGGACGGAAAAATAATCCCCCGAATACCACACGAGCTTCAAAATTATCTGGCATTTCCCCGCTCGGCAGGGGGAAGTTATTTGATGATTTCCCGCCGCAAACAAAGTGTGTTTATTTGTATATTCACGGGTGCTTTGTTCGTCTATTGGTCACAAGAGCGATTTCTGAGCAAATGACTATTGGGTTCCTTCCCCAGGAATTTCTCGGTAAGAGCCATGGAGTTTTGCCTGGTTGACGGCAATAGACTGGCCCCCTATAACATGAGATTTAAAACATAACTGGCAAATATATGGTAGCCATATAGGTCAGGCTCAGAACTCTTTTCTCTTCTAAGCTGGAGGAGAGACGGGGGGGACAGGGGGAAGGGGGGATTCGGGGGCGTCGTTTGCTGCTTTTCACTTGCATCACCACACCACCCAACCTAGACCAAGGGCTCTCGCTGTCTTGCATGTGTGTATTGCATGCACCTACCTGCACGTGGGATTTGGGACTTGGGTCGGTGGTTGGTGCTGGTGCATCTCTGAGCGTAGCATAGTTGTCATGCGGCGCGACGTCGTAGCAGTGCGCTGGGCGATCGCGCGCGTAGCCGCTCTACTATACTGAACTCTAACGAAAGAGATACCACGGCCCCGGAAAACAAAGGGCAAAAGAAGGAACGTGGATGGGTTTTAGTCGGTCTGACACTCCCCCCCACTCCACCCAGAGAGGAAAAAGTTATTTGATGATTTCCCATCTTTAAGAGGCACACAACTTGTAGTACGCAGACCAGCAAACGTGCGATTATAGGGTACTAGCTTTTGCCCGCGGCTTCGCTCGCGTTAAATTCGGAATAACACTGATGTCTTTTCCTGATTTACAGGTACCTGCTACCTGTAGTTTTTGCCCTTGCGCCTTATTTATTGTAATAGCAATGCTAGGTTTTCCCTTTTCTTCCCTGTTTCTCCCTCATATCTCACTTTTTTTTTTAAATAGTTATTTCCGTCTCCAGTGTCCCAACTATCTCTGTATCAAAATTCATCAAAATCGGTTTAGCCATTTAGGCGTGAAGACGTAACAAACTCACTTTCGCTTTTATAATATTATAGTAAGGATAAGACCTGTGGATAAGACAATGGTCTGCTGCGTCGTCCCTGAAACACGTGTGTCGTGTGTCGTGCGCTACAGATATTACACGTGTTGAGTAACGTGCGAGTCTAGATCGTAATTTAATAAGTGTTCTAGAAATTATCGATTTCTAATCGAATGATTATTAGGTTTACCTTGTGTTATATGTCGTGTTGTAGTTTTTTAATTGTACTTGAGGGAAAGGTAATTGCAGTATTCAGGGTTTTGTTAACAGATTGCAAATCACGCGTTCCTGAGATAAAGTTTCTTGACAGACAGACGGAGAACAAAATGATCCAATAAGGGTTCGGATTTTTTCTACGTTTACCCATAGATTTTGCCGCACTTTCCTAGGTTGGTTCGTGGATATGCACATACCGTGTTTCCTCCGTGCCACGGGGTGGTCCCGGCTGTCAATTTAGACAACACGTTTGGCGCAGTGGCAGAGCGATCGACTGCTGCGCTGCGTGTCGCGGGTTCGATTACCGCACGGAACAAATATTTGTACGGCCTACAGATATTTGTTTCGGGTCTGGTTGTTTGTGTATGTGAGTTTAAATGTTTGTAAACGCACCTACCACTATACAGGAGAAATTCCTAGTGTGGGGCAACGTTTTTTTTTTAAAAAAAACCATCCATAAACAAACGTGTTCATATTAATTCAAACGACCGTTTTAATCTGTATTTCTAATCCATTACAAATCCCTTCCTTGTTAACATAACAACCCAACACCCCTACATTCTAATCACCCCAATAATCACCAACACGTGACAAAAGAACAGATAAATCAATTAAAAGGCTTCATTAATGCACGCTAGCTGAAAAAGAGCAAAACGACACTAATATCGGAAAAGGGAAAATCGGTTTTACTTTGTACTGTTTAAGGGTTGAAATTGATTGCCAGTGTTCTATAAGCTTTTGCAGCGTATACGATTGGACGGTTCGTCAGATTGATATTCGATGTTACGTAATCAATTTGTTGATGCGATTGTGTGAAATGGAGTACCGAGAATGGTTTTTGTTGGTACGACTTTGTAAAGCACACTAAAATCATATCCATGTTAGTCATTGTGTGCATACCTGTTTAATTTGGATAAAAGCGGCGTAAATAATAGTAACCTTATTGGTAACTATATTTTCGAGCCGTTTAGGGTTGAAACTCTGGGACCGTGGGGTCCTTGTGCTCACAGCCTTTTTAAGGAAATTTCAAAACGTTTGGTTGACACTTCCCATGAACCAAAGGCTGGCTTCTACTTTGGCCAGAGGCTTAGCGTTGCCATACAACGTGGCAACGCGGCCAGTCTCTTGGGGTCATTGCCAACTGACAGCGTCGAGGACGATTTTTTTTGACGCTAATTTTTATAAGTTAGTTAGTAAGTTTAATTTAATATTCTTAATAATAAATTTATTTGGATGACAGTTAAAAGTGACGTCATTTTGAATGCACTAGACTATACTTACTGTTTTCGATGTTGCTTGGTGCAACATACATTAGTAAAATGTATCATTATTGGAACGAAGTTCCGCGTATTGCGAAAGGGGGCTAGACGGAAAAAATAAGATCAAAAGTTGTAACGACACCGTGCGGCGTGCGCGTGTTTCTCTGTCTGTCTGTCTCTGTCTCTCTCTCTCATAGAAAGCAAGCCAGTTATTTTCGTTTCGTCTTTCTATTTCGCATTGAACAGTGTGGTGTCGCTACGATTATTTTTGTTGAGTGTATACATGTTTTTTTTCTGGAACGTAACCTCCATTTCTGATCATGACTGAGAGTCTTTAGGGCTTTACCCTGAATATCATAGCCGTATAGGAGTACCCACAGACATGTTTAGTGATGGGATGTATTACTAAAAACCACTGAACATATATTTTCATCTAATGTCACCCGCACCATTTTTTTGGGGTGGCAAATCATCAAATAACTTCCCCCGCTCTGGGCGGAGCGGGGGGGAGTGTCAGACTTGTACTGACCAAAACCCACCCACGTTCCTTCTATTGCCCTTTACGTTCCGGGGCCGCGGTATCTCTTTCGAACAACCCGCAACCCCGGCAGGCGGGAGACCCTGGCAGGCCCCTCTGCTTTGCTGTCATCTCTTTGATACATCATTCATGTTGAGATTATACACACATGTGAGGACGATGTAGAAAAACGAACACATTAAGAGCGTCCAAAGTAAAAGCAAAAACAAGAGTTTAATAGATGAATTAATTAATAAAACGTTTAACGTTTCCGTGAATTAAATTCCGTACTTATATAACGAAGGCAAAGCCGCGAAATGATGCTAGTATAGTAGGCGTGGGAATAGATTCCACAAAAATCTCAAAAATACGTCAATTACTTATCAAAATTCGATTATTACCAGTTAATACGTTTTATGAAAAGCACTTTCTTTTACTTAATATAATTATGATTTCCAAAGTCAAATCATTAGCTTTCTTTGAAGAATAATTGGTCTCAAGCTGAGGAAAGATTGACACATTTATTAGAAAGAAGACCGTTTTCATTCATTTTACAAATTGATTGATGAGAATGCAAGTGACGGTTTTATTAGATTTTTTAAAGATAGATATTTATATCTCCTATACAGATCTTGACGGGCCTGTTGGTCTAGTGGTTAGTGGCCCTGACTGCTGAGCCGGAGGTCGTGGGTTCGATTCCCACCCAGGACAAACTTTGTGTGATGAGCATGATTGTTTGTTCTGTGTCTGGGTGTGATTTATCTATAATATGTATGTATTTATAAATTATATAAGTATGTATATCAGTTGTCTGGTTACCATAACACAAGCTCTGCTTAGCTTGGGATCAGATAGCCGTGTGTGAGTTGTCCCAAGATATTTATTTATTTATCTTTGTTTTGATGTGGAATAATCGAAGGATGAAAGAATATGAGCGTAATTTGCTAATATTAGGTATCAATACACATCAAAATCGAAAGATATAAATAAGTAAATTAGTTGATCACACTAATCTCATAAAGACGAAAGTTTGTAAGTGTGTGTGTTTGTTTGTTACGTGCCTAAAACCTTTTTTTCACGGGATGGGAAATAATCCAATGACTTCTGCCGCCATGGACGGCAGTGTCAGACTTGTATTGACTAAAACTCATCCATGTTCCTTCTTTTCCCTTCATTTGAATTTCTTTCGAATAACCCGCAACCCCGGCAGGCGGAGGCCCTGCCAGGCTCCTCTGCTGACATCTCTTTGATGCACGCGTGGAACACGAACGCGCCGTCGCCCCGCCGACTGAATCCGCGGGGCGCAGCTAGTATACTGTATGAAAGGGATTGTAGAAATAATGTTTTATACGATCATTTACTTAATTAACTGCATCTATAATCTAGGACTTTTAAACGTTAGTTATAAAACGAAGTTTTCTTTGAAAAAAAATAATCAATAAACAATGAAGAAAATAAATAAATGCAAACCTATTTAGTACTAGATGGCGTTTCGCCAGTTATTTTTATATATTGGGCGACCATGGAGTTTCTTGCCGGTTCTTATTCATAGGAAACGATCAACCCGAACCGTGCACCTTTTCTCGACGTTTTATAAGTGCCCATGTAGGCCCTATGTGAAATAAAAATATTATGATTTGATTTCATTTGACCCTATTGCCATCAATCGATTAAACGACTATTTGAATGATACTTTGACATCCTAATTAAATTGTAATCTTGTAATCATTATAATCATTGACATCTCTATTAAAGTTTGACATTGAATAATAATTTGACATTGTACTGAATACTGATAACATTTATTTAATTGACATGCCACTAACTGTATTTTTTTATTCCTATTTAATGTTTGTCTTAAAATTTAGTTTATGTACCAAATATCTGCACGCCCCCAATGGCAGAATATGATGAAACCTTTGTTTATATTTTAAGACCATAAAAATGTACCATATTCAGACAATTAAATGAATTTGAATTTGAATCGGACATGAATCCAGACTCCGCTGCTAATATGGAATTCCTGCTACCCTACCATGACGTCTTAAAGCAGAACTATTCCACTGAGGGAAAGAGATGGTGCTAGACACCCTGTATAGCTCTGTCTCTTTCCATCAGTGGAATAAGTTCTGCTTTAAGACGAGAACACAAGGAAAAACTTAATAGCAGTTTTGCAATAGTACGATACCCAAATATTAAATTCGGGCTTGATTTGCAACTCAATCAACATTTAAATTCAAAAAACAATAGCAAGGGTTATCAATATCAGAAACAGCCTCGTAAACTCAGGATTATCGAAAATACATGCAAATGTAATCGGCTCGTGTCATCGCCTCGGAATAAATTCCTTCATTGGGCGATGGTTACACCACGAGCTAGGCTTATACAGCTTAGTTCAGCTCACGTAGTTTTTGGATGTAAAAAAGCGACTACCAAAAAAAAACTAAAATATGAAAAATAACATGATTTCCGGAAGTCGGTGACTTTTGTTGGTCTCGTTGCCACCGAGTTCCAAAAGTAAAATTATTTTCCACTTATAAAAGTCGGTTTTATTCCATAATTTTTAGTTTGTATAATTTTTATCGAGTTTTCATTTTCCATTGTTACTAAAAGATTAGCAAATCATCCATGTAGGCATGGTAATTCATAAATTGCAATATTAATAAAATTGATATGGGACCACCTGGGAAATATACGAGTACTAGCTTTTGCCCGCGGCTTCGCTTGCGTTAAATTCGGGGTAACACAGTTCCCCTTGCGCCTTATTGATTTGTAATAGCAACGCTAAGTTTGTCCTTTTCTTCCCTCTTTCTCCCTCACATCCCACTTTTTTAAAAAAAAAATTGGTTGTTTGTAAAGTAGGTTTACGATCGAGATGTTTACGTGATAACGTCTTATTGGTGATATAAGTTATCACCAGTAGTGACATCTAAAATGAAATTAAGTACTAATTTAAAGTTTTTTTTTCGAGCCAAGTAACAGATGGCGCTACCATCTTTATGAAATGTCGCTCGTGAGGTTTACAAGTTTCTGAACATGTCACCCGACTAAAACGATTTTAAAGACGTTATCACGTCAAAAACGCTTAAATGGCTACACCGATTTTGATGAATTTTGGTACAGAGATAGTTGGGAACCAGGAGACGGACATGGGCAAAGCTTATCAAACTAAATACATACCTACTTAATTATCAAAATATGTCAAATAAAACACCCAGAGACGTGTGGCAGGCTAAATTGAATTACCCGACCAGCAACACCAAAGCCAGCTCTCTCAGTGAAAGTGAGCTAAGCCAAGCTCATCTCTCAGTGTGACCTGTGCCTTATCCTTCCATAAATTAGTTCCACAAGTTACAACAGTCGACGGCACAATTGGCGAGATATTAATCCATATTCATTTGTTTCTCTGCTAATAGAAAAGGGTTGCTGAGTGATCCGTCACTGGTTATATTAACAATAGCTGTCGGCCATCTTGTGCTTTGTTTTGTGAAGAGGATCAATTGTTTTGATTACGTTTTTGGGGCTGAGCTAGGTGCCTTTTCTGATGAGGAATGTTGTAATTGTAATGCCATATTCATAAATGGTTTAAAAAAGCTAGTTAATACTAAATCATCATATTATTAGAGGCCTATCAAGCAGTGGATGTCTCTGGACATAAGCCTCGCCTAATTTCAAAGTTTATTAAAAATTAATAGACAGAAACGTCAAATAATGTTTGATGCATGAAAATGTATTTAAAAATTCGTGAAAATAAATGTTTATCTTATAATACTTGTAATTTTTATAAATTTTTCCTAATTTATTCAAATAACGTATTTGCGTAAAAACACACACAAAACTGCCAATCTCGCGAGATCTCGAAATTGGCGAGATATTCATAAACTCGCGAGATCTAGCTTGAGTCCCAATCTCGCGAGATTTGCATTCCCTAGGTAGTGTAGGCAATGCATTCTCTAGAAGTCAATTAAACAATCAATTGTCTACAACAGCTTCGCATATTGAATAACCAATACTAGATTCTAGAATATTCCCAGTCTCTGATATTTGTCGCAGCCAATAAGGCGCCGCATTTGACACACACCTGAGTGGGTAGATTGGCACGTTGTTATCACCGGAGTTATCGACGAAGAAAATTGTGTAATTTAGTGCGAATTGATAGTTCGCTGGAGACGTTATAGAGATTTAGAGAAGATTCATGAATGGCGATGCGATGTTTACTTATTTTTAAAACAAAGTCACTTCCTGGAGTCCTCAAAAGAGATCAATAACCAGGCTGTCAGGTGTAGTTGTTTTGTTTTGGAAACCGATGGACGTTTTCAACTCGAATTCAATTTATTTCATGGAATGTTTGCTTCATCCTTACTATATAATATTATAAAAGCGAAAGTGAGTTTGTTTGTTACCTCTTCACGCTTTAATGGCTACACCGATTTTGATGAATTTTGGTACAGAGATAGTTGGGAACCAGGAGATGGACATAGGCTAATTTTTTAAAAAAAAGTGGGATGTGAGGGAGAAAGAGGGAAGAAAAGTCAAAACTTAGCGTTGCTATTACAAATCAATAAGGCGCAAGCGCGCTCGCGTTAAATTCGGGGTAACACAGTTCCCCAACTGTGTTACCCCGAATTTAACGCGAGCGAAGCCGCGGGCAAAAGCTAGTATCAAATAAATTTAACTTTATTCAAAATCGTTCATGGAATTCTCCTTTCCTGACTGCACCTCGATATTTTAAACAGCGTAACAGATTTTAATACAGTTTTGATCAATAGACAGAAAGATTGAAGTTTATATCTATAAAACATACATATTACATAAGAAAAAAGAATACTTATTATAAACTCAAGTTTATTTTATGTTTGTATATGTGACTACGTTGTTCTTCGGAACTATGCTATGCAATGGAATTTGAAACGGCTTTTAATATCAACTAGATCTGCCCGTCTTACTTAATGAAGAAATCTCAAAATTCAAATGTAAATTAATACAAGCATTATCCCGACAATTTATAAACACAACAAAAATGTCTGGCCAAGTGCGAGTTGGACTCGTGCGTCGAGCATTCCGTACAAACTTGCGACATAAAGGCCGTATCTTTAGAGTGCGTACACTTAGAGAGTTGATTGTTTTTACAGCTTCAAGGAACCACAGACTAAGATATATCATAACTAGCTGGCGCCTGCGGCTTCGCCTGCGTCATATCGAAAAAAAAGTATCCTATGTGTTATTCCAGACCATAATCTACTTCTGTGCCAAATTTCATCAAGATCCGTTCAACCGTTTTGACGTGAAAGTGTAACAAACATCTATACATCCATCCATCCTCACAAATTTTCTCATTTATAATAGAGGAACTGCAGCATATTTGGAATACCAGTATGTTTTTTGAGAATAACTTTAAAGAAAAAAAGGATGGCTCAATAAAAAATACAGTAATGATTTGACAAACTTTAATATTAATAACTATCATAAAGAACAATAGTAAGGAACCTTATAAAAAAACAAAAAAACTACTAAATTGAAAATTATGTGAATTGACTTAGAGGGCAGGTAATTTGGAATATAGTATTCCAAATTATATTCACATTTTGGATTAACATACTGTTAACACTTTAACTTAAAAACTAATAAAATTTTAATCTTTGTAACAGTTTTACAGTCTTTGAGTTCTCTAACTAATCAACCTTTTTAAACAAAATATCAAAAATAATCTTATTAATAAGTACCTAATCAGTCACAATAATCACAGAAAAGTCTTAATTTTTAACCTATAGTTTACTATGTTTAAGTAGGATCATTTCAACTCGATACCTCTACGCGTTCCCGAGACAAAAGGTCAGTCAGAGAGACGGACAACTAACTGATCCAATAATGGTTCCGTTTTCTCGTTTCAAGAGTTACGGAACCCTTATCATCAGTCAAATCGATTGATGATCGGCCGTTCTCAAGTGATACTCCTTTTGTGGTATATCATCTGCCTAGCCTTTTCCCAACTAAGTTGGGGTCGGCTTCCAGTCTTACCGGATGCAGCTGAATACCAATATTTTACTTGGAGCGACTGCCTATCTGACCTCCATAACCCAGTTAATACTGGGTAATACGATACCCCTTGGTAAGACTGGTTGTCAGACTTTCGGGACACTGACTACTGTAACGACTGTCAAAGATCTACAAATGACAGCCGGGACCAACAGCTTAACGTGCTTTCCGAGGCACGGAAGAAACTCGGTATGTAACGGGTGGTCACCCATCCACAGACCAACCTAGGCAAGCGCGGCTTAACCTAAAGATCGAACTGAGCGGCTGCTATTATTTAGCCACGGGTTTTTATTAATGAAGATATTCATTTTACGTGTAGGTACCAAAATTTTAGTCCACAACAAATAAATGTTAATATCTTCCCCTTCAACGGAGGAACATTTCCTTAATAACCGGTCATTTATGAAGGAAACGCTGAAGACCAGCTGACGGTAATGATGTACCATCATCGTCTTCCGAGTATCCTTCCACTCAGCTATTAAAGTAACCCAAACTCCAGTTCAGTTTCGTAAGTGTGGCTGAATATAATATCATGGCTTGAAATTAATTACAAATCTGTCTAAAACTGTTTTCATGTTAGACGTTTTCCTGAAACATCCCTAAATGTGGGTTTATTTTGTGTTACACATAATGTACTAACTGGTTGTTACGATAAGATAATATTTAAATAACACGCTTTCTTGTATTCTTTTCAGCAAACCCTATCATTTGATGCCTAAAGATAGATAGAAATAATATAATTTACTAGCTTCCGCGACTTCCTCCGCGTGGCACTTTGGGCTAACGCTAACTTTAACTTGCGTGATGATCGAAAAAAATAATCTTTCTCTCCCCTTTTGTTCCCTCCTTCTCCACATTTTCTCACTTAAAAAATAAATAGCGTATTTCCGTCTCCAGGGTCCCAACTATCTATGAACCAAAATTCATCAAAATTGGTTCTCGGCCTTTTGGCTAAGATCAAAGTGTTATTTATTTGGTGCAACAAATCAGTAGCAAAAATTAGTGTGGAAATAATCGTCACAACATTTTCACATATAAACAGAAAAGATTAATGAACCAAAACGCATAGTTTTATATATCTTGACCAACTATCTGTACCAAACATTGAAAAAGTATGAAGTTACACAGAAAAAAAATCTTGAGACGAACTGTAGAATAAAAAAAAAAAAATCCTGTAAGTCGTCTTATTTGGGTCGTAGGCATGTAGGACGAGCTGATGATTCCTCGTTTTTGGGAGTCCGTAATATTGAATAAAGAATGACGTCAATTAGCTAGCCATGGATTGTTATCCAAACAAAACATGTGTGTTAAATTTCAGCTCAATCGAAAACATGGAACTAGGGGTCAAATAAAACTTCTAAGATTTGTTGACGTAGTTAGTTCGTAACAGGTAAAGCTTATGAAAGCGTGTCAAGGCGCGGTAACTAGCTAATCTTTAGGTATTTGCGGAGGTGAGGCTAGCTGCAGACTAGGCGTGGACTGACACAAGTATACCACAGTAGTGCATCGAAAGAATAGAAATAAGGTCTAAAATATTTAGGCGTTTAATTTTATTTGAATATCATGTCCGCCAAAATGTAAGTCATTTTGCAGTTTTAATTGAATATTTAAAAAAATACAGTTCCGTGTTTTAAAATATGTCTTTAGTCTATGAAATTTCCTTTGTTATAGATATAAAAAATAATGGTTGTCGTTGAAAAAATTGAGAATTTCGTGGTCTTTTTAAACATGTTTTTTTCGTAGTACTAGACCACTTTTGTAAACTGTTTTTAACCCCCGACGCTAAAACGACGGGGTGTTATAAGTTTGACGTGTCTGTGTGTGTGTGTAAATGTGTATGTGTCTGTCTGTGGCATCGTAGCTGCCAAACGGATGATCCGATTTGAATGCGGTTTTTTTTGTTTGAAAGGTATATCAGTCGAGAGTGTTCTTAGCTATGTTTGGTGGAAATCGGTTCAGGTCTTCAAGGTCATCAGGTCGTTTGTTAGGTGTGATAGGAATGTTCCACGCTCAGTTTACTTGCGAGCATATGTAGGATCTGACATTTGAAACATTGATGTCTTCTGGAACCACTGAGCTGGTCTGCTGTTAGGGCTCGAAGATAGGAGACGTAACCCTGGACTGCCTTTTAGTAAACCCATCGAGTTTGGGCTCGTTGAATTTGTCTTAACTAGTTCTCTTTATGTTTCTAATTGACGAGGACCTGGTGCTGGAAATCTGGAACCTCTGAGCTCGTCTGGTGATAGGGCTCGAAGGTAGGAAATGTAAACCTGGACTGCCTTTTAGTAAACCCATCGAGTTTGGGCTCGTTGAATTTGTCTTGACTAGTTCTCTTCATATTTCTAATTGATGAGGACCTGATGCTGGAAATGGGATGTGGCGGATGAAACCCTGGAATGCCGGAATGAAACGGATAAACCGATTTATATCTTTGCTGAAAATCTAGAATGACCAAAATTTAAAAATAAAACACAAAATTACCCTTAAATGGCAAGAAACATAAAAGAAATTAAATGTAAGAATGAAAAATTAAGGAGCTCCTTTAAAAAGCATAAAATAAAAATTAAATTAAAAATTTAAAAACACCCCCGACCCAAAAAAAGTACGCAATTATTATGACAAAAGGTTAAAAATGCTAAACCCTATAAAAAGCAAAAAAAAAACTTTTAACACTACGTAAGTACCAACTAAAGCATGTCAGACTATCTACTCGGGACTTTGTGCCACCTTTATGTCGGAGGCATAACCGCTAATTTTGAACTGCAAATGGTTATCTTGGCCTGCTGTTGACCGTACGTATGAAATTTTTGATTAAATTTTGTCGTGTCGGGGGACCGCTTTTTACCTTCAAAAATACTTACCTAAATCAAATGATCAATCACAAAATTCGTATTTTAAAACTAAATATGTACACAACTACACCAAATGATACAACAACACTGGACAAAAAATTAAAACAGACGAATAGTATGACTCACAAGATTTACTTGTAAAGAAAGAAGAAGATAAGTAAACAAAATAATATTTAAATTACAACGAAAATGTTAACGTAAGTAACGAATTCAAAAAAAACTTTATACTCTATCTAAATAAATGATAAACAATAATTTTAACCCCCAATCTTAGGAACGACTCAAAAAATTTGTATGAAAAATGACAATGGGATTGAGGACTTCTTAATGTGAGCTTCTAACGTTAGGCTAATAAATTAGAGCGGTCCCCCGACACGACAAAATTTAATCAAAAATTTCATACGTACGGTCAACAGCAGGCCAAGATAACCATTTGCAGTTCAAAATTAGCGGTTATGCCTCCGACATAAAGGTGGCACAAAGTCCCGAGTAGATAGTCTGACATGCTTTAGTTGGTACTTACGTAGTGTTAAAAGTTTTTTTTTTGCTTTTTATAGGGTTTAGCATTTTTAACCTTTTGTCATAATAATTGCGTACTTTTTTTGGGTCGGGGGTGTTTTTAAATTTTTAATTTAATTTTTTTGTTTAAATCTTTTCTTTATGTATTTGACTATACACTGTATTTTTTTTGGCTTATGGTATGTATAGATACGACTAACTTTGCGACGAAAATCTAGACGTTTTACGAAGTGTTTGCTTTGTACAGCAGCGCCTTAATACCACAGTCGCGTGACACGCCAGCGTTGTACTCGTAATACAAGGAACCTGCTGTATGTACCCTTTGAATACGAACCCTAAACAATTAAAGACATCAGCTCGAGTTTCTACTGCTAAAATTACCTCTACAGTGAAAGGTCAGAGCGTTTATTCTATGGTCACAAAGACAGTACAAACCATTAGCACACAATTAGTGTCAACCTCTTGATTTACTTCAGTCGCCTTTTACTACCCACGGTCAGAAGGGTTACCATGACATCTTATAGCAGTTCTTATTCCTGTGTGAGAAAGAGATGGTGCTAGACACCCTGTATAGCTCTGTCTCTTTCCCTCACTAGAATAAGTTCTGTTTTAAGACGTCGTGGTAGGGCAGCAGTTATATTATCTATTCTACTAATCCTACTATATCTTACAATTAATATTATAAATTCAAATGTTTGTGAGGATGTATGGATGTTTGTTACTCTTTCACTTCAAAATGGCTGAACGGATCTTGATGAAATTTAGCACTAAGGTAAATTATTATCTGGAATAACACATAGGATACTTTTTTTCGATATGGTGCCAGCCATTTTTTTTAATATTTGGATGTTTGGCAGCTTTGTACCTTTGCTTACTTCAGCCTGAAAAGGCAAAGCGTAGAGTAAAAATCAAATTGATCATATTAATATAACATATTAATTAATGACAAAAATACTTTTCGTTGTGTTATTTAATTTCTCCGTAAATGTATTGAAAAAACTTTGTCATTGAAATTTGTCATTGCTGTTCTTAGCTCCATAATAATGTACTATATGTGGAGAAATCTCCACATTTTTTATAGAAGTGAATAAAGTAGGTGGTCAATCTTTTGTAATCAGCCAATACCATACTATTTTCAAGGTATGATAGACAATACCAGCAAAAGCAACCAAAAAATGAAAATTAGTATATTTTGACAGTTAAAGACTGACAGCTCCTCGTCCACATTTCTATTCAGACAGATTTTCAATCAACTGGTACTGAAAAACTTTTTTTTTTTGGTTTGGTAAATCATCAAATAACTTGGAGTGTCAGACTTGTACTGACTAAAACCCACCCATGTTCCTTCCATTGCCCTTTACGTTCCGGGGCCGCGGTATCTCTTTCGAACAACCCGCAACGTACTGAAAACCTTCAACGTTATCAAACGATTTAAAAAAAAAACAAAATGTAATTTAACGAAAGGGAGAAGAGTGCTCAGTTGCATGCTAAATAACTTGTGAAACAGCTGCAACATGATGTCATTTAATTTAAAACTAGGTACATACAATTTTCTAAAAGAGAATTCGCATGGAATTCCAAATGAGCGTATTTTGTTTTTAATATGAAAGTGAAAGGAGCGGAGGATTGAGAGGAAAGTTTTGAAGACCAGAGAAACGGTGTGTGGACTGTGTAAAGGATGATGTGGCATGAAAGGAGGCTTCTGAAGAATAGAAGAAGAAGACATGTAGAACCGACCACAAGTCAATTCTGAAAATTGCACGAAAATAGTACTACTCTTCCGTCATGCCCTTGTCCCATTCTATTTGGGGTCGGCGCAACACGTTTTCTTCTTCCATTCTGCCCTATCAGAGGTCACGGCATCATTTACTCCTTTCTCCATCATATCATTCCTTACACAATCCAGCCATCTTTTCTTTGGTGGCCTTCCTCTCGCTCTCCGTTCATCAACATTCAAATTCATCACTCAGAAAAACCGATATGACTGACAAATAAGTTATTCACATCCATTCATCAAGGATTATTTCTTCTATCGTCTGACGACCTTAAAAATGCCCCAGAGTTCGCTAGAGGTATGTTAGGTGACGTGTGACATACGTGTGGCTACAGGCTCCTAAAGCAGTGCGACCACATTTGGGACTAATACCTTCTAAAATTAAATCCTGACCAACCCATGAAAGCATTATGTGAAAAATTGGGTTTTATTAAAAGGACTAATGTCCGCCGCCGTGCGTCAGCTGTGAAACGCTGACCGCAGCCATCGTGAAAGTGTGGCCATATTGAATTCTAACCATTTTATTTTACCCCTTTGATTTGAATAATTTGTTCTCGAAACTTTTTATTATTCATCTCTTACATAATTTGAAGGTACCTTTAGCCATAAAGGTATTCATTAATAGACCCTTCGGGTTTCCTCAGGTTTTAATTTCATGAATGGACTACGTTCTATTCCCCAATCTTAATAATACATCTCCAAATAACCTTTTAAGAGATTACTGAAAAGAAAATGTCTATGCCCTTTCCCAATATCCAAACGATGACCTTTCATTGACTTGGCCATCCCAAAAAAATCCTTTTAGCAGTTTTTAAATAAAAACAGAAAAAAAACTTTTGCGGGTCCCAAACTCACCCGAAAGGCTTGCTGGGTTCGCGTTAACAAAGTTGTAATGCGTTATCCTTGTCGCCCTTGGGCAAACAATGCCTTCGCTTATACTAGGTATAGGAAAAGGTCGATATTTTGGCTTTAGCAAAAGGCAGAAATGAACGGGCTATAGAAAACTGAACTTACTGAAAGTTTGATTCGGTTTTTAATCATTTATTGTTTGTTGGACTGCCCTTAGATTTTAGGTATTTTTCCACAAGACGTAGAGAAAAGGGTTAAAACATAGGCGCCATTTTGTCCTATTTTTCCCAACACAGCAAGAAGCCTTGATCGCATTTTACGACTAGTCAAATGAGGTGTCTCTTTCGTCGCTCGTAAAATGCGATCAAGTAAGAATATCAAGGGCAGCATTCCTCCTGACTGATAGTAACAGAGCACGGAATTGCTGCAATAGCGGCGCTTCGTCTAGATGTGGCAGGACTTGTAAAATTCGTGGTGATAAAAGTCGATGACGTCACTTTGACCCAACGTCAGTCGTAGGTCGTTTTCAAGGCGGTTAGTTTCGATACGTTATTTTTGTGTTAAAAAGATTTACTTTTCGTGTGGTTAATGTTTAACCTAACCTGATGTCAAAGTTTTAATGCTGCCCATGGGCTTTTTTTTGGGGCTTCACTTGGCTTTACATGCCGTCGAGAAATATGTCTCAAGCATGTTTGGTTTCCTGTTAAGCAAAGCAAGTGATAATTGACGGGCCTGTTGGTCTAGTGGTCAGTGGCCCTGACTGCTGAGCCGGAGGTCGTGGGTTCGATTCCCACCCAGGACAAACTTTGTGTGATGAGATGAGCATGATTGTTTGTTCTGTGTCTGGGTGTGATTTATCTATAATATGTATGTATTTATAAATTATATAAGTATGTATATCAGTTGTCTGGTTACCATAACACAAGCTCTGCTTAGCTTGGGATCAGATAGCCGTGTGTGAGTTGTCCCAAGATATTTATTTATTATTTATTTAACAAGTGCGAGTAAACGATGGCACGGTTCGTTTGTGTGAAAATTGTTTGATTATGTCAAACGTGTCTGGCAGCACAGACTATAACAACTCCGATAACAACAAAATTCGTCTACTAAGCATAGTTATATATAACATAACATAATATCACGCCTGTAAGCCCCCAAGGATTAGGCAGAAGTGTATAACCACACACGCATTTCGTCACCAACATTTCGCCCAATATAGTCCACTAGCTTTTGCCCGCGGCTTCGCTCGCGTTAAATTTGGGTAACACACTCACAACACTTCCTCTTTCCTGATTTACAGGTATTTTTCGTTGATAACAAAGAGTGTGTGTACCGATTTTTAGCTTCCTACCTTGAAAATTGCGGAATGCTCCATACAAACTTCCGCCCCCTATTTTAGGGAAGTGGGGGGTTAGAAAAAAAAGTAGCCTCTGTCCGTCTCCAGGCTCCCAACTATCTCTGTACCAATATTCATCAAAATCGGTTTGGCCATTTCGGCGTGAAGATGTAACGAAAAAACTCACTTTCGCTTTTATAATATTAGTAGAATATAATAGGGGCGAGCCACACATCCACAAATCCATCCATAAAAGCATTTCATGTGCACTATGGCAATATACCCTTCACATTATGTGTACTTATACTGATTTTGTTCATATATACACTAACTAGCTTTTGCCCGCGGCTTCGCTCGCGTTAAATTCGGGGTAACACAGTTCCCCTTTCCTGATTTACCCGGTACCCTGCTATCTGTAGTTTTTGCCCTTGCGCCAAATTTATTGTAATAGCAATCAAAAATCAAAATCAAAATATTTTTATTTTACATAGGCCTACATGGGCACTTATAAAACGTCGAGAAAAGATGCACGGTTCGGGTTGGTCGTTTCCTATGGAGAAGAACCGGCAAGAAACTCCATGGTTACTCTTTTAAAATCATTTAGTTTTACAATGTTGTTGTTGTTACAGCGTTAGCACTTAAGTATGAGAGGACAACGTAGGCCCGACAATAAGTCATTGCTTACTTTACAAAAAGTAAAATAAAATAATACGTTAACAAAAGTTAACAAGCGTCTAAGAATCTACAAGGCCAACCATGTCCACTCATTCACAACTAATAGGTATAAAAGAATCTATACAAAAGTAAAAAAATAAATAAAAAAATATTGCAAAAACAAAATAATAACTAAAAGACGAGTCACACAGATGTTGCTATCAGTACTGTAACTATTCAGAACAAGGGTGATATAAATATGTGATTTGACAACTATTGCAAAAAAAAAAAACAAAATGATTAAAGAGATCACACAAATAAATAAGATTGAGAATAGTTAGAGACATCCACAAATTTGTGCTGATTATAGCTACCAGGGAAGCCGCATGCGCAGAAGGAACTATAGCCAAACTTCTTTATCTTCAACGTAGTCCTTGATTTTGTAATATGCGTTTTTAATAAGGACACGTTTTATGTAGTTTTTAAACTTTCCATCTGTCAGTTCTATAACTGATTTTGGCAACTTGTTATAAAAGCGTATACTGTTTATTAGAAATGACTTGCTAGTTTTTGTTAATCTAAATTTAGGAATTACAATTTCGTGTTTACTGCGTGTATTAATATTGTGGTAGTCGCTCCTAATTTTGAAAAGCCCCCGATTTTTACGGACATACAATAAACATTCTAAGATATAAAGTGAGGGCAGAGTCAGTATATCGATCTCTTTAAATTTTTCTCTGAGGGACTCGCGAGGACCCATTTTATAGATCGCGCGGACTGCCCTCTTTTGTAATATAAAAACTGAATCGACGTCTGCTGCTGATCCCCACAGGAGAACGCCATAGGACATAATACTGTGAAAGTAAGCATAGTATACTAACCTAGCTGTATCTACATCAGTTAACTGCCTTATTTTCCTTACTGCATATGCAGCTGAACTGAGCCTACCCGAAAGAGTTCTTATGTGCGCGCCCCATTGCAGTTTAGAATCAATAGTCATCCCCAAGAATACAGTTTCTGCTATAACATCAAGATTTTTGCCGTCAAGATTTAAATTTAGATCACGTTGTGGTACATTTGGTAAGGCAAACTTTAGACATTTGGTTTTGTTCGCATTCAGTAAGAGATTGTTAGCTGCGAACCATTTCGATAGAACGGTTAGACTTTTGTTAACATTATCAACATCCGGATTTTTTCTATTTATTTTAAAAATTAGCGAAGTGTCGTCAGCAAATAAAATTATATCCGATAGTTTGGCCATCATATAAGGAAGATCATTTATATAAACAAGAAACAGGAAGGGACCGAGAATAGAACCTTGGGGCACGCCCATCTTGACTAGAGACCCAGAGGAGGAGGAGGAGGAGCAATGCTAAGTTTTCCCTTTTCTTCCCACTTTCTCCTTTATTTCCCACTTTATATTAGCCTATGTCCGTCTCCAGGGTCCCAACTATCTCTGTACCAAAATTCATCAAAATCGGTTTAGCCATTTAGGCGTGAAGACGTAACAAACAAACTCACTTTCGCTTTTATAATATTAGTAAGGATTTTAATAACAGTGTACTTTAAAAACGTGCTCTAAATGTAATAGAAAATGGCAGGCATATAGCGAAACGTGAAAGGCCCATTAAAACTAAATCTTTAACCATTATGCCTCTGACTGCAGTACATTAGTTCGTACGTGTCAATGTCAAATGGAGAATGACCCCGCGTCACTGCAACTTAGTCGTATACATATGTAAGTAGCATAACCACAACTTCAATTCAACAGAGGTGCATAAATAAATTAAGTGACACTTGGTTTCTAGAACCTATGGCTACTTGTGGAATATTGGCTAGTAATGACGGACTGGACTCCGAGGTTCAAAAAGTTGGAATCGGTTCACAACGTTAACTTTGAGTCGTTCGTGGTACAAGTTCCAACCAACTATCTACAGACCTTTAGAAGACTTTTGGCCGAAAGGTGTCGAATTTTCGACGGACGGTTGCGCGACACCACGCACACGCGCGGAACACGACGGTCTAATAAGTGTAGTATATATTACTTAGTATATGTCTATAGTATAGTATATGTAATACTTAGTTTATAATTTTTTAAGATAATTTTAAGCATTTTATCTGTAGCTTCGTTATATGATAATAAAATGATTATTATCTTTTATTCATTTTAGCACATATAATATTACATTTTTTAAATATTTCTTAATAAAAACCTTTAAAACCTTTAAAACCTTTGATCGAAACTCTCGGTATTTAAGCCAATGGCTGTAACGACTATCGGTACAATGATCGCTGAATCTACATCCCACATGTCGACAACCTCGCAAGCCAAGTCAGTATACTTGTTAGGTTTATCTTTGTCGGCTTTCACTAGGTTCTCGACTTTCGGAACTGTTATGTCTACAATAATTGCGCGCTGTGCTGATCGATGCACCACCACTATATCAGATTTATTAGTCACAATAGTCCTGTCAGTGATGACGGATTGATCCCATATCTCGCGGTTGTGGAGTCTTGGAATTTAAAAAGCACACAACACAACTCCACGAAGAACGTGGGTGATACATTCGATATGCCTTCAACAATGCATGGTCCTTCCTATCCAGGGCGTCTGGATCTGTTTGACACCATTTGTGGTTTTTCATAATTACTCTTGTTATGCTATAATTTCCTGTCAAATTTGTTGTGGTCGTTTTATTTAATTTGCTGGTATCTGTTTTTATTTATTCTTGATACTTCACTTGCTCTACAATGAGTAAGCAAAGCGATGTTTTACATGGGAGAGGCCGAGAGAGTTCTTTAAGAGCGAGAGAGCAGAGTGACAAATGAATACAAGACGGCATAATTATTATGCTGTCACAACCAAAAGCAAATGTAACTATGACTCGCGAATTGTACGTAAGCATTTTGTAAATCCTATAAAATACAAATAATAATAAATTTGTGAATTTAACAGATTGGGACAAATAATGTTATGTTAAGTATGCTTTACTGAAATTTGTTTATAACATATTCTACAACAATAAAACTTGCGTGAGGAAAATAAATATTCGTGCGCTCTGACTAGCTTCATCATTATCATTTTGCTGCCCTTGTCCCATTCTATTTGGGGTCGGCGCAACACGTTTTCTTCTTCCATTCTCCCCTATCAGACGTCACGGCATCATTTACTCCTTTCTCCTTCATATCATTCCTTACACAATCCATCCATTTTTTCTTTGGCCTTCCTCTCGCTCTCCATCCACCAGCATTCAGATTCATCACTCTTTTAGTCACATGAGCTTCTGCGCTCTGACTAGCTTAGAAGCCGAATAAAAAAGTCAAACAATATGGCGAATTTTGGGGAACTATTTCGGTTGAACTGAATCCTTTGATTCACGTGACCAAAATTATTATTATTACTAGCTTTCGCCCGCGGCTTCGCTCGCGTTAAATTCGGTATAACACACCAAACAGACCTGCAGTTTTTGCTCTTGCGCCTGATGGATTTGTAATAGCAACGCTAAGTTTTCTCTTTTCTTCCCTCGTTCTCCCTCATATCCCACTTTTTTTTAATAAAAATTAGCCTATGTCCGTCTCCTGGTTCCCAACTATCTCTGTACCAAAATTCATCAAAATCGGTTTAGCCATTAAAGCGTGAAGAGGTAACAAACAAACAAACTCACTTTCGCTTTTATAATATTAGTAAGGATTGCAGATAGTTGAATTCAAATATCTCAGAAAGTTTACCCCTAAAGAAATTGACACTTGTTTTATCGCTGGTCGCCAGTAAGGGTCGGTTGGTATTTAGGTATGCCAGGACCCACACAAATATGCCGAAATCCCTTTATATTTTTTTCCTTTTTTGGAGCCTACAGAAAAGGGCTTTATTATTGCCACCGAATGTTTTAAACCTTTCATAATTTTGTAAATTAACGCACTGTGTTGATAAATTTGGTAGAGGGATTTGTTTTAAATAAATGTAACTGAATGTTTTTTGTTGTTTTTGTAATAGCAAGTTAATAATCTGTAATGGTTAACAAGAACAAAGAGTTTAGGTTGGGGCCAATATTTTTGTTTATTTTTGACAGAAAAAAAACCTTTTTAACCCTTTTTTCGATTCGACAGATTTGACGTCATAGCATGACAAGATGTCACCATCCATGTTCTTTCAAACGCCTTAAAATTACTCCTACCCATACATTGTACAGCCCATAATGCAAAAACAGGCGGTTGAATTGAACAAAGTAAACACGCAATACTATAGACAATCCATCATGGCCGCCACACGACCTGTCATTGTTCCCGCCAAAACTACAGGCACCAAGCCACTTCATTAATTAAGTCAAGTGTTACACGATTAATATCGGCACCTCTGTTGACTCGACAGCGCCTTTGGAAGGAGAATATCTATGTGACGTAATTACACTGATTGCTATTCGGTTTTGTCAGAGGTTTCTTGTTTTCGTGTCTTCATCGCTGACTCAGATTTATTAGTCGAACTCAGTTACTCTATCTGTTCAATCAAAATTATTTTATTTGTTGGGTTTTGGCCGTTTTATTACTTTTGTGTTTTCTATTGAAATCTTCGTATTGACATAAAAATATGAGCGCGCAACTATTTTAGATGTAGGTAAGTACTGAAAATTCGGTTCTAGGTTGTTGAAAAACATCGTATTTCCGACTCTACTTTATAGCCATGTTTATTAAGTAACTTAGTAAGTACTTAAATCCCGTTTGACGATAAAATTTTCATTTCATAAAACTTTAGTGACGTACTAGTTAAAATGCCAATTAAATTGTTATTGCTAATGGCAGATTACAGCTTTCACGGCGAGACAAAAGGATTGTGTGTTTGATTGCTGCTGATTTGCAAAATAATTTAATTACCTAGTAAATTCTAACGATTTCAATAATCTTAAAATTTTATTAAGCTATTGCATAGCTTCTATCGCGGGCCTTGAGCGCGGGGACCGAATCCAGAAATTCCGTAACGAAAAAAAACCTGATGCTCCCCACTTGCTTGACACAGGCTTGAAGGCCGTGCATTGTCTAACGTCGTTTACACAATACGGTCAGTTATTTCAATCCCGATTCTAATGTTCTAATAGCGTGTTTGGTAGAGAATCGGATAGTCAATCGACATTACACTGGATCAAACCCAAGGTCTTGGTTTTCTTTTTGCGACTTCTTTTCATTGGAAGTACTTTTTAAATATTTTATTTAGATTGTTTTTATTTATTGCATAAGTTGATAAAAAATGCTATGCAATAGCTTTACCGCGGCAGTCCCCGAGTGCCACACGTATTGTTTTTTTAGCTTGATTTAGCTCTTCTGTCTTCGTATCGACAGGCGCTATACAATTTGAAGATTTGTTTGACACACACACCCACACACATTCTCACACCCAGTCACAAACACTCATTCACACACTATTTTAGGATTATGTTTTTTTAGGTTTTTCTTTTTTATGATTTAGGTCTTATTTTGTTTAATTTATGGTTTCTTTTTAATTCGATTATTTGCTATTAACTGTTATTGGAGAGCGGGACCTCCTAGCAAAGGTATATCTTTAACTTAAAAGAAGGTCCCTATGTAATATTTACTGTAAAAGTTGTACAAGTTTCTGAAATAAACCTTTTTTTATTATTTATTAAAAGTCCAGGGCGTGATTCGGCTTCACTTGAACCTTGAAATTAGAACTGGTCCCCCATTGGTAATCCGCCAGTCACCAAATAAGAGTCTGACCATCAGCTCACATCGGACATTGTAGATACATCTTTCTATCATCAATCGTGGTGGCTTTTTTATTTGAAACCGCCCTAGGTTACTTTGTGAAAGAGACAGGGTTTTACGTCATGTACAGCTCCATCTATTTTCCACAAATTGGTAGAAAGAATGTACTGTAAAGACTTTAAAGTTGTGTTTTCATGGCCAACGGAATGCGCCACCGTCATGATCCCAACTGGCGGTTCTTATTCACGTTGAGATGATTATGAAGTACCTGGGAATCGTCCTCGACAGCGGATGGAACTTCATGAAGCATTTCCGATGTTTAGCTCCCAAACTCGAGCGGACCAGGGCCGCTTTCAATCGGCTCTTGCCGAATCTGATGATGTCAAACGCAGCAGTCATACGGTCCATGGTCCTTTACAGAGCTCTGATGTAGGTGCGTTCCTTGAACGCGCCCCAAAAGGTGGTAGTCACTCACAAGGCTGAACCCCACCTATAGGGTACATTGTCGGAGCAGGTATGCCTCTGGAGGCTTCTTCAATACGATGACCAGTATATAATAGTTTTACACTTGATCTAGTCTTATAACAGTTATATACTAACTTGTGCCAATAAGCACTCGGCAAATTATCTTATGTCAACGTATTGAAGCTTCGCCGCAGAAAAACCCAGAAAGGCTGCAAAACGTACTCCTAAAGAAATATATGATTTATTAATAGGTACATTAATAAGGTTAAAAAATCTTTACAATATCTTTAACTCCATTGGACGCGATTGAGTCTCAAGGAAGAAAAAGACGATAAAGTGCAGTTTTCATAATTACCTTATGTTAGAGTTCCAAGTTACTCATCGCATTAAATAAAATTATTTTATCTTTACCAATATATTAACAGTCCTTAATGACTAAACTGTCGGATTTCAATCAGCAGCTGCACCAATTGTGTCAACTCAACATTTTTTACGCTGAGTTGGATATGGTTGACTATAAGGCTATGTCTTGTTTGTAAACTTGATATCAACGATGACTGTGTTTTTTTTTCGCACGCAATGGTTCAGGCTTTACTTAAAACAAAATGGCGATATTTTTAAATAAACATAAAGTTTACAACATCAACAACTATTGTCAATCCTATTCTCCTCTTCTTTCATTTTCTCTATTTAAACACTTTGAGGATCCAGCCGTCATTACAAAACACCTCTACAGTACTGACGTCAGTTTCTCATACTTGTAACTTACCCCTTTTAAAGACAACGCGGAGTATGATCTATAGACCTTACCCTTGTCGGTTTCAGCAGCAACTTCCTCGGAGATGTACAACCGCAACGCTCGCAGCGCTGTAGGAGCGCTAGACGGCCGCGGCCTCGTCGCTGTCATAAAGCGCCAGGTGCCGCTGGCGGGGCAGCTAGACCACCAGCTCGCTTGGGGACAAGGCTGGGGGTGGGTCACCTTGCCTAATGGAGTGTGGAGTGGACGTGAGTATACTTATTCAAACTATTTGTAATGCAAACTAACTGCTCAGCTGCAAGATTGGCCGCGCTCAAGAATCAGAATCATTTATTTACTTAAAAATAGGTGTAACCAGATGTTAATAATGGTTGTTTGGGCACAAACCATATTTTGCCTGTTGGGGGTTGTATTTGGGGTATGCAAATATAATTTTACATTAGTAAAATAATGCGTATTTAAGCTAAGCAGAACAAATTTAAAAAGCTAATTTAAAGTGAAATAATACAAAAAAATCTTAATACTATATTGCATGGCTACAAGGCTGGAGAAATCAATAAATTCTAGCAACATTTCTGTTGTTGTACGACTAGTTGTGTCGCTCCAAGTTTAATACTGGTATGCAGCCAAAACTGAGTAGATTACAAAACGACCTCAATATATTTAAGGAAAAAATGTAAAATGTCAAAGTTATCTTACTTTTTTTATCACGGAACATATCCCGTAATAGGCGTTGTGAATTAAGTTAGAAACTGTAAACGTTTAAAATAGATTTGTGAAAAGGCTATGCAGAAGAAGATGACGAGGAATACTATCAGGCTGTCAAGTAAAAAAAAAATTTCAACAATAATTTTGGCAAATTGGACAGGTGATGCTTACCTACAAATACCTTTTTATTAGCTGTATGGCTATTCACTACTTAACCTTGCCAATGTGATCAAAGTCTCTCTTTCTACTAGCCCTACAACATACCCTAACCAATAATCTCCAAATTAACAAAAGCTTTCTCCCTTTTCAGGTCTCACCTGGTCTCAAGAAGGCGAAGACTTCGCCCTCCACGCGATGCCGATCATGCACCACACAAACGTATCCCAAGCCTGCTCCATGCTCGACGGGGTCACGGCATACGAAGCTTCGGTCTACGAACAGGCTCTGGCAGAATACGACGATACTGGCACAGACGACTGGGATTTTGGCGTAGACTGCGGAGATTTTATGATGTAAATCCTTTTTGATAACGTCATGATCTATGGCAAAGATACACTGTTCTAAACAGGGGCAGAACTGGAGCCTTTGGCTAGAGCTCTACGCCGCGCCGTTGGGTTTCGGCCCGATGGGATGCGTATGCAAATTTGCGTTGCATTACATGTAGTACTTGCTTACGCGTCTTTGCCAATCTTGTGGTATTTACTTAGCATCACGATGGCATAACAGCAAAGACAGAAAAAACAAACGGCAATCAGTTCACCATACCCAATGATTGACTGGAACAGTGTGTTTCTTTCGTAGATTTTGACATAGTCCCAAAAATCGGTGAAAGACACTTATATAAAAAATAACCACATTTTCATGTTATATGCTGGTCATTTTTAACATAGCATATTGGCTTCGAATATACCAAATATTTAGTTGTTTGTTGGATTTGAAGTTTAAAAACGAAAACTTTGTTCCCGATTTGCTGATTTGCATTTATTTTTTGTATTAGTGTCTTTTAAAAAAGGATAGATACTGTCAACATTATCTTGATTTTAAAGTGTAAAAAATTTCACAAAGTGACATAGAAATTGATGACGCCAAATATATTTTGTGTTAAAGTAAATTTAAATTAAATATGTATTTACAAATGTGCTGGTCACAAAAAAAAATGTATGTGCCAATTATAAAGTTCATTACCGAAATAAAATAATCACCATCAAAAAAAAGTTATTAAATATTCAAGGAAAATATTGAAAGGAACAAGGTAATGTTTGTTAACCGTTAACTTTAATTTCAATCGAAAAATATAAAATAATTGTGTTGCTCAAAGATTAAAAATTACAGAAGAGACTCTTCTGAACGATTGCCAAATGAATACTGACAATTTTTAGTTTTATTGTTAAGTTCGATATACTTATTTCGATAAAATTATATTCAGACACGGAACAATGTAAAAAAAAAATCTCGACGCCTTCAGTCGATATTACAGCGGTCATGAAGCATACATAAGTACACATTTATCATATAAAATGCATTTAATAGATGTGCTCTATAGAGATATTGCATGTTGTCATAGAAAAGATGTGTGTAGCCATGAAATTCTAGACATTTTCAAATTTTTGAAGTTCGGCCTATTGATAAAGCCATAGGATGTTCATGTAGGTTAGGTATAGCACTAAATCTCGATCTCTCAGAGCGATGTTTATTTAGGTACCATATTATTTACGAAACGTTTGATACTGTCTTCTCTTTAAAGTTTGATAAACTGTAACGTTGATTGTTTCCGCCATTTCTTACAAATAATGCATTTTTAAGGATTATTGAAGATGTTAAAAAAAAAAATTAAAGAAAATGCCTTTTTAAAATTCGGTAAATGACAGAAGAAGTTTTCGATGGTTTTATGTGATTACACAAATCAGGGTAAGTACACATTATTCTGCTTTCTTGAAAACTTTTTCATGTTCACTGAAAACATAAAGTCGCACAAAATGAGAGCAACTTGAGAATAGAATTTATTTAAGGGGAATACTGCAAGGGAGCCCTTGAAATTCGACTTTTTAATATTAGATTTTCCCTGGTTACCTTAGAGCATTCTCCTTAACATATAGGATAAGTACATTCAATGCTTGTCCCCTAATGACACCAATTACGAATTGAGAAAGTATATTTACTCATTGAATTCGTAAATTAAGAATATTAGAGTTAAGTTGATGTTAGCATTAGTTAATGTGGTCGGTAGAACATAACCTAACTGAGCGAAATATAACATTTAAGGCGTTTACGGTAAGAAAGTGACTGAGCTCGCGCCATATTGAGACTATCTGTCAACTGTCACTTGAATACTTCTCAGTATACAAGTGACAGTTGATAGTCAATTATTATTATAATTTTGATGTATTTTGGTGCGCAGTCTTTGCGTGCGTCTTGAAGCCAATCTAAATCCTTTTATGTATTTTTTTGCATAACATCTAACATCCAACTTCTTCGATTTAACAACTATGACGTCATCAACATAGCATTAGGTTAGTCACTTTCTCATTGTAAAGTCACTATAAAAGTCTTTTGAATGAACAACATCAATTTTAAAAGAGCTGTTTACTACAAATTACAATGTTTTTGGATATTGTCGGTATAGTTAGGTGTGTATTAACTTAGTGAAATTATTTAAACAAAATATCTAGAAGCTATAAAATCTTCCGACCTACCCAAAGACTGCCTAAAGTTATTTACCTAATACCTGTGTTGTGTGTAACCCTAGGCATGGTAAACGCGATAAAATGTCCCTCGCCCCGCGAACGCTACATTGCAAGATTTAACTGTTACAAAATAAGTTAATCTTATTACCAGAGGTCGGAATTAGGTAGAGTTATTTATCTACTTACACTGATTTCATACAGTGAAATAATAATGTGTATATGCCTCAACTCCCGGGATTAATTTTAGAGAGCAGAAAAATCCCGTGGTTGAATAAAAAAAAAAGAAACGAATATTGTTTTTATTATTATTTATCTGCAATATTGTTGGCTACACGGGATTTTCCATTACAAATCCTGGGAAGATCCATATTTACATCAATATTTCGATGCAATTAGTATAGTTATTAAAATAACTCTACCTAAGTCCGACCTCTGCTTATTACATTATACTTATATAGAGCTGTGAAAACAGTTTAACATACTGCCAAAACATAAGAAACATAACATTATAAGTATTTGATTTTTTTTTAGAGACGTTTCTTGGCCATTAGATAGAATATCACCAGAAAGGCAAAAAATAAAAATTCTAAAATTCAGTGACCCACTGTCATGCCTGCGTATTCTGCCTAATCTTTGTTCACAATGACCTTTTGAACTTTTGACAGTTTTCTAATGGCGGGAAATCAATCTAGATTTAAAAAAAAAATTTGGGGTCTTGCAATGTAGCTATAGATGTTGTAGCAAATTTATTGCATTATACGAATGTAAAATAGAATAATTATTTAGATGTTTATAAGATATAATAATAGGTAGGTACCGCAATTTAATTCTTGCAGAGGAAATTAAGTTGTTTATTTTTTTCAAACATCAAACAATTTCCTAAATAAGTAATATGTTTTTTTTTAATCCTGCTATTTTTAGAAGGGTTTTTTATTGTTAATTGCCAGTATTTTTATTCAATTTGTTTTTACCTGACTTGAAGACCGAAGAGTACCTATTTAATTAATTAGGTTACTATGATAATGTCAAACCCATAACGCGTTAGGTCTTCCTATCTGACCTAAAATTTGATAGGTCTCCTTGGTATATATTTAATTCTGCGGTTTAACATACATGCAATTAGCTAAGTCGATGTTTTGTACACTTAAAATGTAATTCACCGACACTTCAAAAACACTCTAGATCTTATATTTTCTTTGGTAAAATATACAAATTATTTGTAAAATTAATGAATATTAGACAGCAATAAGACGTTTGCGTTGTTCAGACGTCTAGTAATATAATTATGAGATATTTTTGTATGAGATGCTTGCATGTTTGGTTTTGAAGTGGAATCCTCTTGATGTGTTCGTACGTTCATGTTATTTGTAAGTAGTTTTATTATATTTCGGAGCGCTTGTTCGATGAAATGTTTTTGTTTGTGAAATTGTCTGCACAAGTACCTTTAATTTACTTTGTAACCCAAGTGTGTCTTATAAATTTGTAACCCATTACAACTCTGATTGATTGAAAGAAGCAGCTTGCATCATGAAAAACGTATTTCAGTCAATTGAGGGGATACATTTTGTCAATTGATAAGAGAGAGAAAATTTAATGTGTGGTTTTAAAAAAAAATGTGAACTATATGATAAAGTTCCTAACTAATATTTTAGGTTTTTTTTTTATAATTTTCGCGATTCTTAATTCCCTTAAACACAGTTATTTGTGCAGACAAAGCTTTATTAGTTATGACATCACTGGTATTATCAATGTTCCTAAACATACTTTAAAAGTGTGATAAACGCGAGTAAAGTTGGATAAATGATAGACAATATTGTGATCTACATAAAGGTGCTGGACCGTAAAGTAACAAAAATACTTTTAAACCTGTTAATCACTGCATAACAGGAAACTGATAAAAGACTAAGCCGAGCCAATAATCTGCCTAACTTTTTCCCAAATTGGAATATTCCATCCTAACCGGATCCAGCAGAATACCAGTGTTTTACATAAAGCGACTGGAGGTCAGATAGGCATCTTTTTTTAAATAAAACGTTGGGACACATTAGGAATATCTCCTGTATCGTGGGTCCGTTTACAAACATTTAAACTCACATACACAAACAGCCAGATCCGGAACAACTATCTGTAGGCCATACAAATATTTATTCGTCCGTGCGGGACTCGAACCCGCGACACGCAGCGTGGCAGTCGATCGCTTAGCCACTGAGCCAACCGTGTCGTCAAATCTGATCTCCACAAGTCAGTTGACTGGTTGTTAGATTTTCGGGCAACTGTCAAATGACAACTGGGCCAATGGCTTTACATGCTTTCCAAGACACTGGGTCAACTCAGTATGTTATACTATACACAGCCCTAAAGATCAACCCGTACGACTGTTATTTAGCCAAGACCTCACAGCTAGATGTCAATCCTAATTTATTTGAGAATCCGTTATGTAAGCATAAAAAAGATGAAGAATTATCTTTATTAAAATGTTTTTATGAGATTCCTATTGATTGATATTGTTTTCAGAGGCTGGCCTCTGACATAGATACTAGTTACTATCACATTCAGCCTATAACACCAGTGATGTTCCTCAGAACTTCGACAGTAGAGGATAGAGGTGTAACGCTACGAAATGGACAAATAAGTATAGCGCGTGCGCAGTTAGATCGACGTCGTGTGTTGTATGAACATGTATGATAGTGACGTTCAATCACAGATTATGAATGTTTGTATGTAACTTTTTTAATAAAATATACCGTATGGTCAAATGTTTTGTGTTTCATTTCTTTTCGAAATCAAAAGTCTAAATCTTGTGTCAAAGAGCATAGGTCCTATAGTGCACCCTTGAGGTACATCTTGTATGAAGGTGAACGATACAAAAGTATTGTTAGTTCTAATGTTTCAAAGGCATCTCTTACTTTTTATAATAGCTGAAACAACAAAACAGTTCCAGCCTATATTGTTGCAAGACTTGCAAGCTATATTAAATTCAACAAAACTTTTGTAAGTCTACTAAACAAAAATACTTAGGAATGTATGGAATGTATACAGAGAAGGGAGCGGCAATTTTTATGAGTTTGATAACTATTACACGGCAAGCAACACCTTTATAAGTCACGCGACAAAAAAATCTAGTTATTTTTATCAAAATCATGATTGTTTTAGTACCTACTCATGCTTTCAATCCTTAAAAGCTCAGTGGTAGCATCAACATTTCAATTTATAGAATGTAGTTCGCTCAGTACCACATATCACAACACCAAAAAAGGCGTAAGTAAAAGCAAGCATTCATAAAAATATAAAACCATATCGTTTCTTCGAAATTTATGAACTGAGATGAGAGTAAAGAGATTTTTATCTCTGTATCCGGTTGTCTTTATTTACAGGATTAGCTCAAACAAGTGGGCATTGCGATTTATTATTAAGATACACGCACTTAAGATGTCTGAAGACTGTCTATCTAAATTGAGTATCTTGCAAGAGGAACATTGCGGTTATTAAATATGAGTCGCATTTGTTTTCCCTTGATTCATTAATAATACTGTACTTTTGATTCAAGTTGACTGTGATAATATTAATAAACTGAAACTTTTTACCAAAACTCTTACGCAAAAAATTCAATACCTAGTGAAATTAATTTATTCACAGCTGAGTTAAGTTAAATAATGTGACATCACTAAATGTTAAACCTCGGTACAACCCTACCAGAGTATTCCAAATAAACACACTCAAAATAATAAATTACTTATAAGCTTATCATTTCGTTAAATCAATACTTTATGCAACAGATGGTCCGTTTCATTAACGAGTTCTCTTGCACAAACCGTGCAAAGCGATGTGAAGCTGGCATTTTATGCCATCCCCTATAATTACCCTGACGCTACCACCAGGTGAACGCCCGTGTGACTTATGATAACGCTTTCACTGAATTTGGCTGCGGGCTTGCGAATTTCTTCAATATTTATGCCATTCTACAGAATAATTTCAATTCCACCCGCGAAAACTTTTACCGGTAAGTAATAAAAAACATTTTCCTTTGCTTCAAACGTAAACAATCATTTGTCTATTGGCGGTGTAATACAAACTCTTTTGTACAGACAAACTGTCGGTGTTATGGAAAAATATTCTTTATGTAAGCACGAAAAAAGGCTGATTAAAATTATAATGTGGCAAAAGTATTGTTGTCGGTTCACAGGGCGTGTAGGTGCAGCCAGTCGATTACTCAGCGAGTAGTCATGCAGGCTGCTCGCTCCCCGGCCCCGCCATCTCTCGCTAATTTGCCTCGGTGCTTCACAACAGCTGAGTCGCTTGGCGACCGCTGACACGTTTGATCGGTATTGCGATTAAATCATTCTTGTAACTGAGAACGCGGTGTTAAATAATAATAAAAAGTTTAAATCATAAACGCATTCCAATTTTAAATACCGCGCGAAAGCTCGAACTTGACGGACAAAAATAATATTTTTTTGACATGTTTATGTCAAATTTTGTGAATGGTGTTTGATAAATACAAAAATCGAGTTTAATTTTTTTTTATAGTTTTTTACACGATTTGGTCAGTGGGTCATCTTAGGTTTTCAATAAGTTGAAACAACGAATTGTTTAAATTTTTGTTGTCTTCCAGTATACTTGGTATTTTGTTATTTTTGTGTGCCACTAAAACCGATAAAATGGAGAAGAACGGTGGTTCCAGGCTCTTGCAGATGCAAGTAAGTAACTTGGTGTTTGTTTTCTATTTACCTGAAACTTGTGGGCTACAATGAAAGCTAAACTTCTTACGAATATTCTCTGATTTTTGTAAATTGCTACCTACTAGATGAGTAAATACAATTAATACAATCATTTGACCGGCTTTCTGTAATTGAATTTCAGCAACATGCGCCAAGCATTTTTAGATATTTATACCTATATAATGATTGATAATTCCTATTTATTACTAAACGTTAAGTTTGTTATTATTACTATCCAACCTATGTTATATTTCCTTGAACACTATAAATAAACACAACAGGAAAAATTCCTCCCTTTGTCCAGGAAAATACAAAAACAATATCTAAAATGTCATTCGTTCCTGTGATACTAAAATACCAATAACATTAGTAAACCATTAACATATATGAGCCCATTCTTTTAAAAAATCGTTAGCTTTGACGATCTCATGAATAAAACAAACAGACCAATAGCAACCGGCGCTTCGTGAATCAACAACGAACTTTTTTTATACCTAGCACCAGAACCATAGACTAAGATAATATGTGCAGTGGGTCAAAGGGGTCAAAGCGCTAATGAAGTCAAAAATGCTGTCAATTTTGTGAGAATGCTTTTAACTATGCAATTAATTAGGAATAATTTCTTATTAAAACTAAAAAAATAGTTAAATTACTTAACTGCATAAGTTTCTAAAGAAATTAAAAAAGAAGATGAGCAAGTTGCTCATCTTCTTTTTTTATACTTTGATGATTCCACATTATCATGGTAGAATAAGTCAATGCCGTCCTTGACTGACAAGAGGTTCTTAACTTAATGATGTCATAAGATATTCTTGTGCTTATGTATAACTTAGTCAAACATAACTAGACGCAGTTGTTTACTTATATCATAACTTAAACAAGCCTGGATTTACCAAGCTTGGAACTAAGTAAAAGTTAGATTCTATTTGTCTTTTGCAATTCCGCGTAAGAAGTTTATTTACAATTTAATTCGCCAAAAACTATAGAAATAAAGATTATTTTCAAATATTTACGTACGTCTTCCGACTGGCCCTTTTCTCTTTAGTTATCATCTGTGGCATTGCTAAGAGTTCGGCGAACGCTAACCGGGATGCGAACCTTGACCTCGACGGTGACGCTTATTATTACACTCAGCGACTGGAACCACAGAATACAAGTGTTTCGGTTTATTCTGTGCTCTATGTACTTGTTCTTCTAAAATACTTGATGACGTCAATCGTGGCTGTCAGGGATAGAGTGCCTCTGTTTAACTGACAAATATAATTAGCTAGTACGGCTCCTGTCTTTCAAACTTGGTACGCATGACGATAAATCAAGCAATACATAACCATTTTATGAGCGTCTCTCATTGTACCGAAAATTTATACGAAGCGAGTCCATGTTATACCTACTGAAAATGTATAGCTTGAAATAACACCCAAAGAATATTGTAATAGAGAGAACCAGTTATCTAATCAGTATAATCTTCAAGCCCTCTACCCGAGCATTCCTCTATTTTATCCTCTAAGCCACGAATTTACAATATACTTACTGATTGCTTACCCTTGTCATAAAGGAAGTTTAGTGCATAATATCATGCTTCCAGACTTATGGTTTACAAAACACTTGATCGTTTGCCCGAACTCGACTGACTCTGGAATTGACAAAAGACTTAGTGTTGAAGAACGTGGTCGAAGTACGTTCGGATTCGGACCATCTAGTTCTATCTGCTACATCAGCTACATAATTAAATTGTTTGTCTTCGTAGACGACGCCACAGTTGAATGGTTTATCGTCTGCAGTTTGTGTTATCAGAAGGTCATCATTAAAATCGACCTGCAGTGCAGTTCAACTATTTAGGTGGATATGCTATTTATATATTTGTACAATATAGTTTATTATGCCTAGGAATTTCAAATTAGGGGCAGAAATTTATTTCGCATGCCAGAAAAATAGGTAGGTACTGAAGATTTTCTTAGTTCATGAAATCGTCTGATGACTTGCTGGTAACTTGTGCTTAGTATCTATTCGGTATGGTTCACTTTGCTTTGCTTTTGGTTCTGCCATCAGCATTTTATAGTGTGAGATGTGCTATCCAACTGGTCGTACCTCAGTCTCGTGATATCTGTTTTCGTCTACATCATTGCCGGCGGTCTTATCATGGATGCCATTACCTATATCGCGATTCGCGACGATAACCGCAAGATTGCTAGAAATTATAGGAGACTAACCACTTCCCAGCTATTAAGTTTTTAATGCTTTGATTTGCGATAGGTTTTTATTCAAGTTGATTTTCTTTGCATTAACCCGCCTCAAGATTATACGCGGGCAGGGAGAGCTATTCAATTTCCTCTCTACGGAAATTAAATTTGAAAGTACCAACAATATCTTGATTAGATTGGTAGGTTTTGTACAGATCTGTAGCTGCATCGTTGCTATAGTGTTACTCAGATCATGTTGCAATGTAGCAGGAATCTTATAGCAATAGCCCGGAGCTTAGAGTTCTTGTTCTCGAAAATTTGACCCGCCGATTATAAGGGACGTTAACCTAAATGGCAGTTCGTTTAGTCCCATTAATTGACTAATTCATGAAAACGCCATTCAATGAGGTTACTTAGAAGATTGTTTTGATGATTTGAATTATTACAACTCTATAAAACATATTTCTTGCGGTAGCGAGTCATATTGTAATCAACATAACGGTTAAAATAATTAGAAAAAATAGAATTTCGCGTTCTATCCAGGCGCTTTTACCTTAGATTAGTATTAGTTATGTTAAAGGTATTTTTACATCCATCACGTATGTTTTGTTCATTGTTTTGATTTTCTTTACCCATTTTTCTAACATCGGTGATTTCTCCGATCCACCTCAACCCCATGAACACGAGGATCCCTTGCTTCTACGTATTTTTTAACCTTATCTACTCGCCTTTTATTACCCCATATTACATAATTGTCCCAGTTCAACAGTTCGATAGCCGACAGTGTCGGGACAATTAGGCATACGCCATACAAACAAAGCTGTGACCCAATGCCCTAGTTGGTATTATTGATAAATGTATCAACGGTTTAATGGATTGCTTCTTATGCATAATGCCGTAATTCGAATACATCGGTGGTATTGTTTATTGGAATTTACGACTTTTTTTATTTGTCTGCCTGGAATTGGCTGTTGGCTGTTCTGTAATATTCGATGCATCGTTTATTGAGATAGCAAGTGGTGTAATTTTTAAATGATTCGTCGCTTGATTCCTACTCAATGACAAATTCAGCAGCTGATAAAAAATATTGGTGGTCCAAGTAATATTATAGTAACAAATGATTTGTGTTATTAGGTTTTTCCTATAGGAATTTCTTAATAGTCTAGTGGAGTCTTGATTTGTGCCCAATATAGGCTCGCCCCCTATAACTAAACCACACTGCTGTTATCCCCAAAGGATTTTTTTTTAAAAAAAACGTTGCCTCACACTAGGAATTTCTCCTGTATCGTGGGTCCGTTTCAAACATTTAAACTCACATACACAAATCATCAAAGCCAGTCATACAAATATTTTTCCGAGTGGAAATTGAACCCGCGACACACAGCAGTCGATCGCTCAGCCACTGCGCCAACCGTGCCGTCAAAAGCCGTATAATTCCGTCCCTCAACCATGTTTCCCGCGATTTTGACAATATCGTCAACCCAACATGATTTTAGAGGGCCCAATCTTAACCACCATTCGGTCAATGGCCCAACCTTGACAACACTTTACTCCATCGGCATTGGAAGAAGAAAATACGCACAAAAGAATAATATATAAGCCAATATATGCAGTTATCATAAATCTAGTCTATGTGCAACTATATTATACGTGCATACATTTCGTAACATATGATTTATCAGCCTTGTTATCAGACAAACATTTAGATAAGGCCTATAAAATAGCGGGGTTTTATAATAAGTGCCCTACTTATTATGTTGCTCAGTATATAGAGATATCGTGTTAAATTAACTTCTACTATTTATTCAGGACAGGATGTTTTTTGAAAAAAAACGTGTAATCAAACCCATCCATGGACAAACATTCCAGAGACTAGTAATTCATTACATTTGAAACATATAGGGAGGGATATAAACTGTTTGTTTTTTTTCGTGAACTCAAAATAAATAATAAAAATTGTATAAACTAATGCGGCCTGTTGGGCCTGTTGGTCTAGTGGTTAGTGGCCCTGACTGCTGAGCCGGAGGTCGTGGGTTCGATTCCCACCCAGGACAAACTTTGTGTGATGAGCATGATTGTTTGTTCTGTGTCTGGGTGTGATTTATCTATAATATGTATGTATTTATAAATTATATAAGTATGTATATCAGTTGTCTGGTTACCATAACACAAGCTCTGCTTAGCTTGGGATCAGATAGCCGTGTGTGAGTTGTCCCAAGATATTTATTTATTTATTTTATTTTTATTTATAAACTAATATCATAAAGAGGTAAAATTTGTTTGTTTGTTTGCTACGATTTAATTAAAAAATACTCAACCGATCTTTTTTTAATATTTCTGTATTATTCGAAAGCTACAATATTGCTGAGTAACATAGGCTAATAACTATGCCACGCGGACGAAGTCGCGGTCGGAAGCTAGTAATATATATTATATTATATATTACTAGTCTTATCATCTATTTTGCTTTTTCTCAGCTATGTTGGGGTCAGCTTTCAGCCTAACCGGATTCAGCTGTATACCAGTATCATTCATGGAGCGACTGCCCAGTTAGTAATGGATAATACGACATCCCTTGGTTAGACCGATTGTCAAACTTTCGGGCGACTGACTAACCTCTAACGACTGCCAAAGATCTAAAAATGACGTGCTAAACGACAACTAAACATACTTTACAACAACAAAATGATAAACCCACGAGCCGACGACCCATTTCGCATGTTTTATCGCACTTTCAATACTTAACTGTAAACCACACCGTTATCGTCATTTACTTGCAAATTCATAAGGTGCAAATACATAGGGTTAACTTGAATTGCTGCTGACCGTCATTAACTTTGGTTAACTGCCAGGTAAGCCTGCTATGTGGCGTTGGAAAGCTTGGAATTGTTGAAATGCAGTGAAGCGCATGCTTGCCACATTCCGCCAGTTTGTAATTCCATGAAAGGGCGTGCCTTTTTACCATCAACCAACAAATTTCAATTTGGGTTGAATACTTTACTTTGATTTTTATCATTGGGTTTTGTTTGTGTACTATCAGACCTGATGGTATCCGTATCTAATCTACTAATAGTAGATATTTGGATGATATTATGGTCCGTTTTTTTATAACGTTCTTTATACGTTTTTCAATCCCCAGTTAAGTTTTATCCGACGAATAAGACTCATTTTGACAGTTTACCTATGGACAGTCTGTAAAAATTTCACATTTACTGTTTAGATAAAAGTTATCTAATGATTGAAAAATCGGCCCTTAATAGAATAGGCTAGTTTCCAAAATAAAATATAATATTAGTCCGTCTTTTAGATTATTCAAAAATAAGGGACACGTATTTTTTTATTTGTAAATTAGACCAAAAATGACAAAGATATAGCCCATTAGAGTTACGTGTGACGTCATGCGTTGCTGCATTTTTTCGCAACAAGTGACGTCACACGTAACTTTAACTAAATAGAATGTAATTACTTTGACCCTTGAAACTACCCTATTATAGCTTCTTTTACTTTGCTCAATGTAATATGTAAAGCTCCTTTAAAACTTCCATAGGATATTTTTATTTGACTCGACAATCTTTTTCATTAGTCGCTCCAGAAAAATACTGGTCTTCAGCTGCATCTGGTTAGACTGGAAGCCGACCATTAACACAAATGGAAAAGGCTAGGCCGATGATTTCTTAAAATGTAGACTTCTTTTTCCGGCCTTATCTTTATTTGGGGTCCGGTTTCCTTATCATTCTGCTTCAAAGAAATATTTTATCTCATAAGATGCATATATACATGGATCACCAATAATTTCACGTAGTATACGTGTATTGAATTACAAGGATATGAAATACCTCAAATAAACTTCATTGGCTAGTTTACCATTACCGTACAGGTAAGCATATTGTACTTTTTTTAAATTTATACATATTTATTATAAAAAAAAATTCAAGTAATAGTAGGTAGTCAGGAGTCCAGAGAAAAGATCCTCCTAACAATACGAGCCGTGTCCAAGAGTACCGTTCTGTATCAAGCCTTTGATGCAGCTGCCTAGCGAGAGCTTCCTTAGGTATAGCTCGAGGCCTTTGGCAATCCCTGAGTTTACTAAATCAGGCCACAATAGCCCTGGCAGTGATGATGGGTTGATTTCAGTACAATGTGATATTGCCATGTTCGAGAACTAGGTCGGGCACATATCTATAGTACGGCACTTCCTATTCCACAAAGCTGTATTTTAAAGCAAGTAGCTGATGTTGAATCCTGGCTACAAGGTTGTGTCTATGCAAGTACTCTCCATTAGCTAGACGAGAACAACCAGAGATAATGTAAAGTAGATACTGATTCACCCGGACGGTCGCATGCCCGACATAATGTCAACCGTGCCGTCCTTCACAATATTTTACCGGTACTTATTCATCATAATAATTTCATCCATGATTGCACACAAACAAATCCTTTGTTTCTCAAAAGAGGTCCTCGGAAAGTAGCCAGGCTACGGAAGCTGATTGGCCCGAAAAAAGCGTAAATGAAGCTTTTTACTCTGCCACACCTGCCTGTAGTCCTTAGTGTTAAGCACTACAGGTTTGCGCTAGTTCTCCGTAGCCAAAGAGATCGGGGTGAGACTCTTGTGGACCGCCACCACATCTCTATGCATCCATACGTCGGCTTCCAGGAAATATTCCCTGTTTGTATGTTTAAATCTAGACCTGATTATAACATTGGCAAACACTTCAGCCAGTCCAGTTAATGAGTTAAGTCTTATTCTTAAACACAGATCTTTCTATATGAATATTCAAACGGGGCCAAAGATCTGTACAACAGAATCGCTCGCGTAACGTTCCGGGATATCTCGAAAAATCGGGACATCTCGAACATTCCCTAGTAATCCATCCATGAGTAACAATCTACACGCAATAATAATCCTATAGTAACTTAAGTCCTAAAGGTTTTGTAATGATAAGGATACTGCTTAGTCACCTTATCGTGTCAGAGAGAAAAGCGTTGCTTAAGATTACGACCTCGTCTAAGTTAAGCAAGAGATTAAGGGATATTCATAACGAGGGTATGTCTACAATCAGAGACAAGATTGTTATATGTTTTGTGAAATCGCGTATCTAAAGGATAGCAACATTGTATTAAACTAAAAGATATTTCAGAGAGAATGATAGATTTATAATACAATTTTTTTTTATAATACCATTTTTTTTTACTTGCGGGTCTTTTTTTGGGGATGGTAAAATCATCAAATAACTTCCCCCGCTCTGGGCAGACTTGTACTGACTAAAACCCACCTATGTTCCTTCTTTTGCCCTTTACGTTCCGGGGCCGCAGTATCTCTTTCGAACAACTCTCAACCGCCGGGCGGTGACCCTGGCAGGCCCCTCTGCTTTGCTGACATCTCTTTGAGGCGAGCGTGGAACAATAACGCGCCGTCGACACGGCCTGTCGTCAATAGACGGACGGATGGTGAGCTACCCATTGCTCACCGTCCACAGGCCCGCATCTGCGGTGGCCGGGAGTCGTCTCGCGGCGCCCAACGTCTCCCGCAGCGGATGGGTTGGTTTGAGGCTCTCTCCCTCATACGCCCGGCCACCTCCTTCGCTAGCATGACTGCTTTGCAGAAGGAGGTGACCGCTTCTTACCTACGGGCCTACCAAATAACCAAGACTGTGCCTAAGATACACGATGCGAGATGAGTGTGTTGCGTTGCCAACGTGCAATGATTCGCCCTCTGAAAGGTGACACTTCTCCTGCAACGCGCACCTTCAAACCCCGTCTCAGTTAATCACCAAGCCCGTACCATAGTCTGCGAGATTGTTCGAAGGGGATACTGGGAACCTAGAACACAAAGAACTAAAGAAGAAACATAAATGGGTCTAGGTCAGTGAAATTCTGACACGTTCTCTCGCACTGCCCACAGTAGGAGAATTCATTTGATCCATATTTACTATTATAACAAGCAAGTCTTGATTGTGGCTCACCTCATGTTATCCTGGTTAACTAGATAGGTTCCTGATCTCACAAATTAAATAATGTTACTTAATATCCCAAGACAAGTTCTATAAAAAAAAACTTGAGAGGTGTCAGGGGACACCCGGATGGAACGAAGTTATTTATTTATTATGTACAAAAAACCTGTATACACTCAACAAAAATAATCGTCGCGACACTACAATGTTCAGTGCGAAATAGAAAGACGAAACGAAAATAACTGGCTTGCTTTCTATGAGAGAAACAGACAGAGAAACACGCGCTCGCCGCACGGCTTACAACTATAGCAAAAAGTGTCGTTACAACTTTTGGTCTTAAGCAAAAAGTGTCTTTACAACTTTTGGTCTTAATTGTTTCCGTATAGCCCCCTTTCGCAACGCGCGATAAGGAACTTCGTTCCAAAAATATTCAATTGAAGTGAGTTTTGCAATAGTTTTGCCTCGTAAACAGGAGATAAAATTACACATGGTATCCCTAAAGGATAAACCAGAGGTTCATTTATAGAACCTAAAATGGGGCTAGCTTTATTACCATCAACAGGCACAAACATTTTTCGCGAAAAAAGGGCCCTATGTCACAAATCCGCATGACTCACTAACAAGCTTCCACAAGACCAATCTATCGTAAAAAAACTGCTTGCCACACACAAAATCCGCTAAAAAAGTCAATCCATTTGCCCTAATTACTTAACTTCGGTGCGTAGGCGGTCGCTCCCTTTCAATCGATATATAGATAGCCTATAAATACCTATCTAGAAGTCTGATGTCAGAGCTAGGACCAACCCTGCCGGGGTTGCGGGTTGTTCGAAAGACATATCGCGGCCCCGGAACTTATGTTCCTTATGCCTTTATAGGCATAAAGGGCAAAAGAAGGAACGTGCTGGTTTTATTCAGTAAAAGTCTGACACGCCCACTCCGCTCCGTCCAGAACGACGAAAATTGTTTCATGATTTCTCATCCGCAAAAAAAATAGAGCTACTACCAAAAAGTTAGTTATGGAAGGTGGTAAAACTGGGTTGTGGGAGTCAGATACTGGTATTCAGCTGCATCTGGTCAGACTGGTTGCCGATACCAACATAGTTGGGTAAAAGCTAAGCAGATGATGATTTCTTATGCAGCAATGTGCGTTATTTGTTGCGGTAAGCTGAGCATTGTGTCTGCGTAGAAGGTTAAAAGCTTTCTCACGCTAAATGTGTATAAGGAATGTGCGTCAGAATGTGTCATTGTTTTGTATTGTAAGATCAAGTTCATAAACACATGCACGAATTGTGAATGATGTATGCATGCATATTATACTGTTCTAATAATGTTTTAACGCTTGACATGAAACCGGCAGGGTAAACTATTGTATAAATCACTGGTAAAAATTGTATTGAAATAAATAATAGTGAAAAAAATCTAAAATCTCACTTTCTAGTATTTTTCACAGCAAACCTTTTTGATAAATATATCAGTGTGTTATAAATATTATGACGGCGTTAGGTTTGAGACGACTCTGATTATTATAAGGACAATTACAAGGACTAAGTGACTTAATGAGTTATTTTTATTTTTGTTGTAGGATAAATACATACCAAAACCAATGTGCAGCGGCTTGTCTAAAACAAAGGTAACTAATATTTAGATAGAGAGATACTTCTTTGTAGATAGTTTTAACATGTTTACAGAAGTAGAGTATAAGGTAGAAAGTATTCATTAGAACAGCAATTTGGAAACAACCCATTTACATCGTCTAGTTAGAAATAGTTATATTCTAAGGCCTCGTCTAGAAAATGTTGTTTTAAAGGACCAATACACAAAATGGTTTTGACATGTGCTTATTTTGTTGTAAGAAATGATATGGTACACCGCAATGCTTACTTTTTCTATTATACACGTACCCACGTAAAGTCACGAAATTTTTCACGAAGGCTTAGCAGAAACTTGAACAAATGTTACCTAGAACTACAACGATCATTTCACACTCATTTATCATACACAAACGTCCTTTATCTCTCTGATCTATAAACCTCTAATCCTATTTTCATAAATCAATGTCATATTAAAACTAAACGGACATTTACGACACTAATTCAGATTCGCGATACCAAAACCGTATTCCCGCATCCAAAAATGTTCACGGCCGTTTATATTACCGCAGTGGGTGTAATATAATAATGACAAGATCGGATACCGATACCAGATACCAGATTTGCGAACGTCCCACACTGGTTTTGGTCTTAACTGACAGTTTTGGTGTAATTTATGCTTTGCATTGTGTCTTAAAACTGTTTTGGGGGTATAAGGTTTTTCAAAATTGTTATTATTTAATTATGACTACAAAATTCTAAAATGGCTTGGAATGGATAACTTAATCGAGGCCTTTTATAATAGTTACCTATTTTTTATTAGTGTGCTAATACTATAGCAGTCTATATTAAAAAAAACCGGCCAAGAGCGTGTCGGGCTACGCTCAGTGTAGGGTTCCGTAGTTTCCCGTCCGTCACAATAAGTGTTCCCACTTATGAGTTTAAAGGTGGAGGAGGAAATTATTTTATACAACTTTTTGTCTTTTTTGTACAAAAACTGTTGTGTCAATCAAGTTCAAAATGATTTTCCTAGAAAGTCCTTATAAAGTTCTACTTTTCAGATTTTTTTCATATTTTCTAAACTTACGGTTCAAAAGTTAGAGGGGGGGGGACACATTGTTTTTTACTTTTGGAGCGATTATTTCCGAAATTATAGACATTATCAAAAAATGATTTTAGTAAACCCCTATTCATTTTTAAATACCTTTCCAAAAATATATCACACGTTAGGGTTGAAATTAAAAAAAAAATCACTTCCCACTTTACATATAGGGTGGCTACCCTAATAAAACATTTTTTTCCAATTTTTATTTTACCACTTTGTCGGCGTGATTGATATACATATTGGTACCAAATTTCAGCTTTCTAGTGCTAACGGTCACAGAGATTAAGCGAGGACGGACGGACGGACGGACGGACAGACAGACATGGCGAAACTATAAGGGTTCCTAGTTGACTACGGAACCCTAAAAAAAGCTACATTTGTTTAAAATCTTTAGAACCACTGATCTGATTCCGAGAGATCTTTCACTTGCGGGGAGAAGCTATGTATGTACATTATCGCCCGATTGTTATAGATTACATTTAACACGTTTTTGTGGGTTCATTTCCGTACATTACCAATGCAAAGCCACAAGCAAAAGCTATTATAGTAATTAACGATAACCTTATTCTTTTGTAACAGACAACATACATCCATCCATATTTCCCTAAAAAAACTTATTATTTCATAACATACTAGCTGTGCCCAGCGGTTTCACCCGCTGAGGTTTAGGGGTATAAAAAATAGATGTTAGCCGATTCTCAGACCTACCCAATATGTACCCAAAATTTCATAAGAATCGGTCGAGCCGTTTCGGAGGAGTACGGTAACCAACATTGAGACACGGAAATTTTATATATTAGATTTAGAAAAAAACTGTCTGTATGTTACCTGTTCACGCCTTAATGCCTGAACGAACTACGTTTTGCACACAGCTAGACTACAACTTGGGTTAGGACTTAGAATTCTCTATTTAACATAGGATATTTACTCCCGTACTAAGTTTCTGTGCGGGTGACGTAATCCTTACTTAACTAATATAAAAAAGCGAAAGTGAGTTTGTTTGTTTGTTACGTCTTCACGCCTAAATGGCTAAACCGATTTTGATGAATTTTGGTACAGAGATAGTTAGAACCCAGGAGACGGACATAGGCTAATGATTTTTTAAAAAAAACGTGAGAAGGGACCCAGGAAACTGATATAGGCTAATGTTTTTTTTTTTAAAACGAAAGAGGGAAGAATAGGGGAAACTTAGCTTTGTTATTACAATAAATAAGGCGCAAGGGCAGAAACTACAGGTACCAGTTTCCTGCAAATCAGGAAAGGGAAACTGTGTTACCCCGAATTTAGCTCAAGTAAAGCCGCGGGCAAAAGCTAGTTAAACAATACCAGCAGCCCGAGTCGATCAATAATTTGGTCCGGATGACATTGCACCTATTACATACCGAGAGCACGTTAAGCTGTTGGTTTCAGCTGTCATTTCTAGATCTTTAAATGAAACTCAAAGGCCCGATAGTCTGACAGCTAGTCTTGCCAAGGGGAATCGTATTACCCTAGCACTATCTGGGTTAATTGTGGAGATCAGATGGGCAACCGCTCCATGTAAAATACTGGTATTTTTCTGAACCCGGTTGGAGTAGAAGCCGACCCTAACATATTTGAAAAGGCTTGGTAGATGGCGTCCCTGTGAGAAAATCCACGGACCACAACGCGGGCTTTCGTTAATGGGAAGTCATCAAATTACTTCTCTTACTCAGGACGGAGTGGAAGGGAGTTTTAGACTGGTACAGGCTAACACGCAGCTTAACCTAGTTTTCCATATATAAATTAAAAGATTCATTGGAACTAATTAGGTTAAATTGTCCTTCTCACTACTCACATGACATTCAGGACCCGCTTAAAATACAATGTCTGCCCTATTCTTAATCATTTATTTGACTTGCATATTAGGCTCTGCTGCATTCTCAGATTCTTACAGAGAAACTATTTCTGTAATTTAAATGTAGCTTTTCATTAATTGATGAGCTTTTCGCCGAAATATTTCAGCTACGTGTTCTTAGAATTTTACTGTTTTTATACTGACTGAATGAAACTCACCTACGTCAGTTAATTAATCAGATTCTACTGAAATGACATCTCAGTTTCACTAGTACCCCAGGAGTCTTCATTTATCGTAATTTATAACTGGGTGCCTCGTTGGTCCTAGACTGTTTTTCTACACTACTAACCCTATAACATCCGACCCGGTTTTTGAACTCTGAACTACCCAGAACCTTATGCTCAGTAGCTGTGACCACTAGACCAGAGAGGTAGTCAACATATCTTCCAGTCTTCTATTTCACTCAACCAGTCACAAAACTGCTTTATATAATCTGTATCTATGAAGTTTCACTATAATTTACACGAGTAGGTACTAGCTTCCGCCCGCGACTTCGTCCGCGTGGCATAGTTACTTTGGGCTAACGCTAACTTTAACCCGCGTGATGATCGAAAAAAATATATCTTTCTCTCCCCTTTTCTTCCCTCTTTCTCCCCTTTTTCTCACTTTTTTTAGCCTATGTCTCCAGGATCTGTTCCAAAATTCATCAAAATCAGTTTGACCATTTAGGCGTGAAGACGTAATAAACAAACAAACTCACTTTCGCTTTTATAATATTAGTAAGGATGTTAATAATTCCATACACTGAATACCTCAGTCGAAAGCTATTCCTCGAGGCATCTAACAGATATGCGTTCCTAGTACTTTTATTGTTCGTCGGTGGGCAATATGCTGCCCTGACTAATTGAGGAATGTATCATAATGGCCACTTGACTCAATGGAACAAGGAATCTGTGGAGCAGCGTTTAGTAAACAGATCAATTTAGCAGCAAATAATTTATGGAAAGTTACTTTTTCTGGAGATCTAACTTATTTTATAAGTGCTAAATTGCATGCAGTGCAGATGCATTGTTGTATCATTTAATTATTTTTCAACAAAAAGTTAAGATTTATTAGTTCTGTTAGTAATTTCTAAATTATATAAGTACCTATTAAATCTACTTGGATTGAAGTAGGAAAATGTGTTATTATAAATGAAAAAAAAAACATACCGGCCGAATTGAGAACCTCCTCCTTTTTGAAGTCGGTCAAAAAAGAAACAAACTGACGATCCACCAAAGATCATCATAATCTGTCCAACTTTTTCAAAACTGTATTAATGTGGGCTTCCAGTCTAACCGGATGCAGCTGCTGTGTTTCACATGGAGCGACGGCCTGACGATCTACTTAAAATATGACAAGTTTGTGTCTTTTCAAATCTAGTTTATTTTTAACTAGCTTTTACCCTTGGCTTCGCTCGCGTCCACCTCCCATTTTTGGGGTATAGAAAGAGACAAAAGTAGCCTATGTATACTCACTCTTCGTCCCTTAAACTACTTAAAAATAAACTTTAGCTAAGTTTTGCCGAGAATAACGGACAAACGAACAAACACACACATACACTTTCCCATTTATAATATTAGTATAGATACGGACTTCTATTGTAGATAGAAACTTAGAATTAATCTCTATTCGTTCCATTCGCCCAAGTTGCTGGCTCAAATTCTGTGAAGACACTACACACACACATACACAACACACTTGCATCAATTCCTAGTGCCGTGTGGTACTAACGAGCCCTTCTGACTAATCAGAGAGGTACCTATGAATATGTAACAACATGCAAAGCTTGGGCAGTCGTCTGTCTGATATCTCGTTACCATAGAAACCAGCAGGTTAAACGTGTGTCGTTTTTGTGAAGAGGACAAGAAAAACAACTTTAAATGCTTTCATTTCAGTCAGGAACCAGACGTTCTATATATTTTTTTTAGCCTTTTTTGGCTTTTTTTAAAAAACGTTGCCCCACACTAGTAGGAATTTCTCCTGTATCGTGGGTGCGTTAACAAACATTTTAACTGACATAAACAAACAGCCAGACCCGAAACAACTATCTGTAGGCCATCCAAATATTTGTTCCGTGCGGGGATCGAACCCGCGACACGCAGCGCAGCAATCGTCAAACAGATATAATAATAATAATAACACGAGGTTGTTGACATGTGGAATGTGAACTCGGCTATCATTGTGCCGATTGTCGTTACGGCCAATGGCTTAATTGCCAAGAGCCTCGACGAACATCTGTCGAAGCTCTCCTTAGGTGGTTGGATCAAGGGCCTGATTCAGAAGGCAGTACTCCTCGATACGGCCCGCATTGTGAGGAGGTTCCTGTCTCTGGAACCCTAACCACCGGTAGCTTGGACCCTGCTCCCGTTACCGGCGGAAACCTATTTTTATATTTTTAAATGTTTTTTTTTTATTTTTTTTTTCTAAAAAATATTTAAAAATGTATTTGTAAGTGTAAAGAATGAATAAAGAGAATAATAATAATATCTTGGGACAACTCACACACGGCTATCTGATCCCAAGCTAAGCAGAGCTTGTGTTATGGTAACCAGACAACTGATATACATACTTATATAATTTATAAAAACATACATATAATAGATAACATATATATATGCTAAGATATGATATGCTAGAGGATTTACTGTCTCGTGATTGTATATGATTAATAGCGATTGAGACTGTTTTGTTGGTCTAGTGGTCACAAACGCGACAGATTATAAGTTGGATTTCCAGATCATTAGGGTTTCTTCATCAGGTACTTCTCAGTATCAGCCACAGAAGCTGGACTTGTGCCGGTTGTTGGCAATAGGCTCGTCCCCCTTTTATGTGAAATCCTACTTCCTACTAATATTATAAATGCGAATGTTTGTGGGGATGGATGGATGGATTTATGGATGTATGGATGTTTGTTAGTCTTTCACGTCAAAACGGCTCAACAAATATTGATGAAATTTAGCAAAGAGGTAGATTATAGCATAAAATAGCATGATAAGCTGGAATAACATAGGATACTTTTGTTTTTGATATCACGCGGGCGAAGTCGCGGGTGCCAGTTAGTTTTACATATAATTTTCATTTTCTAAGTATTTATAACAGTTTTAAAACTTACAAAAATAACTGTCTGCATATTAACAAACACTGCACGTCCCTTCAATTCAAAACCTTTGTTCTTTATCATTCCATAAAAGTCTACACAATGACTACTCCACAGCTGCGTTGCTCTATGTTGAGAACGTTGCACTTAAAACTGTGTTCACGAGTTAGCTTCCAAACATGTTGCCAAATATTATGTTTCTAGACAAGACATGGGGTTCATTTGATTATTATTAACATACATATAGTACACTATTTTTGTTTACCTATTAATACATATATTTTTTATTATTTACTAAAAACATTTATTCCAGCAACTACAAATTGAAAAATTTTAATGACTTAATTTTTTTTTACTCTCAATTTTGCAATAATTAACTTGATTTCCAACCGACTAGTACGTCATTCTGAAATTAACTTAAGGCACACTTTAATAAAGTTGATATTGGTGTAAGTTGGAATTTCTTCTAATGAAAACACTGACTTGTTTAGGCTGTGTGCGCAGACGCCGCCGGGTAGAACCACACTCGATAGAGTGGCGCACTACATGATTAGTGACGCTATTAATAGAAGAACTTGCTCTTTGTTGTTATGCTATTTATTCGTCTGGGCATGTGTGGTACACTTGAGTTGCGAAATAGCTGTTAAATTGGATTTATGCTTACAGTTGAGTTGATGAAGATTGTAAGGGTTTTGTTTGTCTTATTCTTTATTAGGTTTCGTACATAATATCAAGCCTGTAATCCCTTAAGGCCGTACCCTACGCAAATAACCTTGAGTATTCGCTTCCCTCTTTGCCGCGCAGGAGTGAGTGAGTGAGAGCAGTAGTGAATAATGCCTATTTTTTGGAATAAAATCTATATAAAATTAAGTATTGGGTTTTTGGAAAAAATATTTCGACCAAAATGTTCATTATAGAATTGTGTATCCATTAGTGTCAGTAGCAAAATTAAACAATGTTTACTTTACGAGGAGATGCATTTTATTGATATTTTTTCTCATTTCGGGGGCTTTGTTGTAAAGAGATTTACTAAATAATGACTCAATAAAAATAAAAACTAAATCTACAATAATGGAATCAAGATTATAAAGAAATTTAATGTATTGTTTTTGTTACTTAGTTCGTTTTAAATAACAAGTAGATAGCTCTAGAAAACTGTACAAAAACGGCTTGCGCGGCGTTTTGGCCGGGGTGGCGCCTTAAGTGTTAGTAAAAAAGGTGCACTTTTTGCGAGTTATGTTATGTAACTATTTACATCAATCAGGCACAAAAGGCTGTTACTGAGAAAGTTCTGATAGAATAATCCAAGGTGACTTTGCACGTGTGCCCGCGAATTGAATACAGGAACTCTTGTTCAGCACTCGCACTTGCGACAGCTAGAACAACGACGCAATCTACTATGATACTAGATTGACTCAGCGGTGTCACCTGCTGCTCAGCTCCATGGTGTCAAAGGGGGATGTTAAGGAATCGCATTCTCCCATACAAACTTTGCCACCCTATTTCACACCCTGAGGGGTTGAATTTTGCACAATCCCTTCTTAGTGAGCATCTACGACCTAAAAGGATCTCTCATGCAAAATTTGAAAATGCTAACATTTGTAGTGTCATGATAGTTTTATGAATGAGTCATTAATTTTCTCTTTTAAATATATACTAGCTGGCGCCCGCGGCTTCGCCCACCTGATGTCAAAAAAAGTATCCTGTGTGTTATTCTAGACCATAATCTACCTCTATGCCAAATTTCATCTAGATCCGTTCAGCTGTTTAGACGTGAAAGAGTAACAAACATCCAAACATCTGAAACATCCTTACAAAATTTGCATTTATAATCGGTTTGGTCATGTTTGTAAGGATTGGTTATAAATGAAAGGCGTGGAGACGTAACAAAAAAACAAACAAACTCACTTTCATAAAATTTGTAAGGATACATAGTAGGATATTAAAAAATCGTCCCATAACACTAAAAACATCACAATAATAATTTTAAGAACCACATCACATTATTACTATTTTCCTAGGACGATAATTTAGCATCGTCCGTCCGGTTATCAAAGTGTGCCGTAATAATAAGAGCGCCATAATAACACTTGCTGTAATAATACACGAATGATAGCTGTGTATTGTAATACATTATTTGTCTGGTCGTCTACCGTGACTGGTGGGCAATAATGACCTGTTTGACCATATTGTGCTGGGAACATTAATTGATTGCTGTGTGACGGTTATATTTTGGAAGAATGTTGATTTTATAATATGGAATGAGCTCAAGGCTAAGTATTAACTACTCAGGTCGATATTTAGGTTAAGTCGTGTCTGCTTAGGTTGGCCTTTGGATGGGTAGCACGTTAAGCTGTTGGTTCCGGCTATCACTGATGTAATTTCGTAGTCGTGACTGACTGTCAGTGTCATATTACATCATCTGAGACACGGAGGAAACTCAGCTTGTAATGGCATCCATCCACCGACTAACCTAGACAAGGGCAGTTTGGCCTTAAGATCGACTGAAGTGGCTGATATTACTTAGCCAGGCCTCGAGATCTTTCAAAATAATTACGAGAATGATACTTTTTTTTTACTGTTCCTGCTCTGGGTGGAGCGGAAGAGAGTCTCAAACCTGTACTGTAAACTCAAACTCAAAGCATTTATTTCAATTAGACCATTACAGGCACCTTTGAATATCAAGAAACAAATTGATGAAGCTACAGTCCCGGTCACAAGGCATAATAACTTGTGAAAGTACTGTAGTTGCCCATTCCAAAGCGTTGATTTCTATGGAGAAGAATGGACAAGAAACTCCTTGGACATTCTTTTAAATTATAATATGTATTATCCTTATCCATTTTCCTTATTTGGCCCTTTGTGTTCTGGCGCCACGGTATCTCTTTCGAACCAACCCGAAGCCCCGGCAGGACTAACCCTTGACGGGCCTCTCAGAGTGAGGAGTACTTGGAAGAGCCATTTGATCAAGCTCTACACTGACAACAGTTTATTTCCAGATTCGTATATCAATCTCAATGCGATTGACCAGACCACTCTTAACTCGTGATGGATTGCATCCATTCACAGTCTTGACGCATCCTTTCAATAACGCATTTCACTCAATTTGAGTTTACAATTACCTACATTTACGACTGACTCACACAAATCTAGATACTGGAAGTAATTGTTTACAATTAACAAGGCAGCTTAGAAAGTTCTTGCAATTCTTTTCACGTAGTATTGAATCACCATGGCTCATGTGTACACACGGCCACCAATCAACTGTACAAAACCAGTTTATGCAGATCTCTCATTGTACGGGAAATCTATACAAAGCGATGCCATGTTATAATGGAAATGTATAGCTGTTGTGTCGCCATACGTAGAAAAATTATCGAAAATATTTTAATCATCTTATGCTGCTGAATCATTTCCTTTGTGATAAGAAACGAATAGATACATAGATTACAGAAAGATTTATCATGTTGTTTTTTGAGTTGTTGATTCACTGCAAAAGTTAAAAACAAACATCTACGTGGGACAAGGTAGTCAATTCGAATGCCGAAGTTGTCTTATCAAAACAAAGTAGATAAAAAGACAGCATAGTAAAACATTACACGTGCAATTCCTGAAAGTCTGGATAGGGCTGTAGAGTACATCGACATGTAATGACACGTAGGTAAAAATATTAGCATTAAAGGCAATATTTTGTGTGTGCTACAAAAGAGAGATAAAGGAATCGCTGTAAAACCGACTCTACGTAGTCTTGTCAGCCCTACCCCCATAGCTCACCGTCCGTCCGTCTATTGACGACAGGCCGAGGCGACGCGACGGCGCGTCAGTGTTTCACGCGCGCCTCAAAGAGATGTCAGTAAAGCAGAGGGGCCTGCCAGGGCCTCCGCCTGCCGGGGTTGCGGGTTGTTCGAAAGAGATACCGCGGCCCCGGAACGTAAAGGGCAATGGAAGGAACATGTGTGGGTTTTAGTCAGTCCAAATCTAACACTCCCCCTCGCCCCGGCCAGAGCGGGGGAAGTTATTTGCTGATTTCCCACCCTAAAAAAAAACCCTAACCCTACCCCCAGAGTGTAATTTAAACCCGCGTAGTTAGTCAACCCTCCGCACGAGGGTTGACCGATGCACCGCAGCGCCAGAGCCGTGACAGAAACTATAGCTGCTGCATGTTGCATGCTTGCTTGCTTCCATGCATGGTATAGGCTTGTTTGCATGCTGCATGCATGGTGGTGGTGATATGAAATGTATGCCAAAAGATGATTCTTTCTTTTTTTAGTTTTAAAAACGTTACCCCGCACGAGGAATTTCTCCTGTATCGTGGGTGCGTTTACATACATTTAAACTCACATAAACAAACAGCCAGACCCGAAAACAACTAACTGTAGGTCGTACAAATTTTCGTTCCGTGCGGGGATCGAAACCTATTCTGCCTATTCGGTAAGTAAACTACTCCAAAAACGTTTCTGACTTTCTGTTATAATATGATGGTCCTACTTTTTAATTATTATGGACTAGCTTTTGCCCGCGGCTTCGCTCGCGTTAAATTCGGTATAACACAGTACGTGCTACCTGCAGTTTTTGCTCTTGCGCCTTATTGATTTGTAATAGCAACGCTAAGTTTTCCCTTTTCTTCCCTCGTTCTCCCTTATATCCCACTTTTTTTAAATAAAAATTAGCCTATGTCCGTCTCCTGGGTCCCAACTATCTCTGTACCAAAATTCATCAAAATCGGTTTAGCCATAAAAGCGTGAAGAGGTAACAAACAAACAAACTCACTTTCGCTTTTATAATAATAGTAAGGAAGTAAGGATGCTAGTGATCATTTCAGTTTAAAAAATTAAATGAAATTCATGCCTAAAGATGATTCTGACTTACAAAATTGTAAGTTTTGAACGATTATCTACTAAATAATGTCAATGCTAACCGCTGTTACGTAAAATAATATTATGACATGAAAAGTTCTGCCAAAAGGGTAGATCGTTCTGAAATAAAATGTGATAAACATAAACAGTCAATTCGTACTCAACCGTATTAATCCACGCCTACATGGTAGGTATAAGCCCAACCCTTCGATTATCATTGCTAACCTAATTACTACACACACGCCCGTTTATTTATTTGGTTAGCACGCCATCAAAATATACGGATACGAGTTTCGTGTTATGTAATAATCCTTACTATGCTTATCCTAACTAATATTATAAAAGCGAAAGTGAGTTTGTTTGTTCGTTTGTTACGTCTTCACGCCTAAATGGCTAAGCTGATGTTGATGAATTTTGGAACAGAGATAGGTGGGACCGGGACCCTGGAGACGGACACAGGCGATTTTTTTTTAAAAAACATTGAGATATGAGGGAGAAAGAGGGAAGCATAGGGAAAACTTAGGATTGCTATTACAATCAATAAGGCGCAAGGGCAAAAACTACAGGTAGCAGGTACCTGCAAATCAGGAAAGGGGAACTGTGTTACCCTGAATTTAACGCGAGCGAAGCAGCGGGCATAAGCTAGTAATAAATATTACTTGACATTACTGTGAGGGTGTGAGAGGTACTACTCTGTTTACCTTACGAAGTCGCCAGGCGTGATGTTTTGTTTTGTGCAAGATTATTATCGCGCCGCGCTGCGCTGCGCTGCGAGAAAAAGGTCCCAAAACTCTTGAAACACACACTAAAAAGCTTTCTAAGTTCTAAATATTATTTACCATACATATCCGCTAAATACTGCATAAATCCTTACTAATCCTTACTAATATTATAAAAGCGAAAGTGAGTTTGTTTGTTTGTTTGTTACCTCTTCACGCTTTAATGGCTAAACCGATTTTGATGAATTTTGGTACAGAGATAGTTGGGAACCAGGAGACGGATATAGGCTATTATTTTTTTTTTAAAAGTGGGATATGAGGGAGAAAGAGGGAAGAAACGGGAAAACTTAGCGTTGCTATTACAAATCAATAAGGCGCTACCGAATTTAACGCGAGCGAAGCCGCGGGCAAAAGCTAGTTATAAATAAACCGTTTTATACAGTCATATGGCGGGATTCACATCGACCTTGACCATTCAAGGTCGCCCCCGATATTTTCAGCCACGGCAAATTGAATAAATAAACACGTGAAACCTTTTTTTAATCGCGTGCACCGAGTTCATATGTTACTGGGGCTTTCATTTACATTTATTTAGCTCACAGAAGCGAGCGAAGTAAAATGTTGTATACACTAAAACACTAACTACACACTTACTAGTGAACCGCCCCGGCTTCGCACGGGTGTAATTTAGATACTAACTAGCTTTTGCCCACAGCTTCGCTCGCGTTAAATTCGGGGTAACACAGTTCCCCTTTCTTCTTTGCAGGTACCTGTAGTTTTTGCCGTTGCGCCTTATTTATTGTTATAGCAAAACTAAGTTTTCCCTTTTCTTTCCTCTTTCTCCCTCATTTTTCCCTTTTTTGTTTAAATTAGCCTTTGTCTGTCTCCAGGGTCCCAACTATCTCTGTACCAAAATTCATCAAAATCGGTTTAGCCAATTAGGCGTGAAGACGTAACAAACAAACTCACTTTCGCTTTTTATACTATTAGTAAGGATTATTATACATTCTTCAACTTCCTCTTGAATCACTCTATGTATGAAAACTATATGGGTTATTGAATCACTTTATTGTCCGTCCGTCTGTCTGTCTGTCTGTCTATCTGTCTCTTTGTCTAGACCCTATATTTCGGAAACGGATGGAAGTATCCAGTTAATGTTTGTCATCCTTACTAATATTATAAAAGCGAAAGTGAGTTTGTTTTTTTGTTACCTCTTCACGCCTAAATGGCAAAACCGATTTTGATGAATTTTGGTACAGAGATAGTTGGGACCCTGGAGACGGACATAGGCTATTTTTTTTAAATGAGTGAGAAAGAGGGGATAAAAGGGAAAACAGCATTGCTATTACAATAAATAAGGCGCTAGGGCTAAAACTACAGGTGGCAGGTACCTGCAAATCAGAAAAGGGGAACTGTCTTACCCCAAATTTAACGCGGGCGAAGCCGCGGGCGAAACTAGTAAAACTATATACTCAAGTCTGTGGTCCCTTTATGCTGTGAAAAAATCAACCCTCTAAGTCTACGCAGTCAACAGATATGGCCGTTTATGTCGCAAGTTTGTGCGGAACCCTCGGTGCGCGAGTTTGACTAGCTCTTGACTGATTTTTATGTACCTATACTTATGATATGAATAATTATTTGAATCGTTTAAATTATTCCCTCCATGTCGATTTCCGCTATGCCCATTCGTGAAACAAATGATATCTGTTTAAAAAAGTTCACACTTGACCTCGAGGTTGGTCAAATTGCCACATTGCCATTATACGGCTCTTACTGTTTTTCACCAACCGCGCAGTAGCGGGTTGCGACTCATTAGTCCCGCGTGCCAGAGGTTCCATTCCCAGTTCGCACGCCACCGACATCCGTTGGCCCACTAACATAAAAGGCAACAGCTATATTTAACTAAAACGCCCATAAAAAGCTAATTTCGGAGCACGTTCAGAGCTAAATGAATATCAAAGTTATGGTGCCATTGATTTAAATTTACTGTTAATGTTACGTAATCATACTAATTCGCGCGAAAATGAATGTTAGTTCATAATAAATGGTTCAGATAAACACATTGTAATCTAGATTAGACATAGCATCGAAATAAACGAAAGAAATTTACGATGATTTTTCAAATGGAAAGCTGTTTAAAACTAGGTGGGGTAAGTGTTGGTATTTAAGATCTAAACCATATGATAACCAAATAAATAACGTTTACAATCAAGTAGGATGACAGCGAGAAGTTTCCCGTACGGTAACTTAGGATTTCAGGATTCAGGACTCGTAAAGAATAAGATGGTTATCTAACCGTGTAACGAAAGATGTATTGACAGATATAGAGATTAAGATGTAATGTACCTTGAGTCGCAACATCGAGAAAAGTGGGGGGAATGGGAGGAAGGCTTTGCTGAAGAGTTGGCCAATCCAAGCTCACAAAAGAATTAAGTATTTGTAGTATGTAAACAGCGAGCACCGTAATATAAAGGTGTAATTGGAACGAAGTTCCTTATCGCGCGTTGCGAAAGGGGGCTAGGCGGGAAAAAATAAGACCAAAAGTTGTAACAACACTTTTTGCTAAAGACCATAAGTTGTAACGACACTTTTTGCTATAGTTTTACGGCATGCGCGTGTTTCTCTGTCTGTCTCTCTCTCTCTCTCTCTCTCTCACACACATAGAAAGCAAGCCAGTTATTTTCGTTTCGTTTTTCTATTTCGCATTGAACAGTGTGGCGTCGCGACGATTATTTTTGTTGAGTGTGTACAGGTTTTTTTGTACATAATAAATAATAACTTCGTTCCATCCGGGTGTCTCTTGACACCTCTCAAGTTTTATGTTTCAAAGTCATTTAGACCATCGAACCATCTCCATAGCCGATTTCTAAAGTGACCGTGAAAAAAAGCAGCTGTCCAGTACAGAACTTTAATACCTATTCCACCCAAGTGATGGATAGCTGATTGTTTTTCAGTTTGTTGTTCTCAATAATACCCTAAAATATGACCACAAATGTCTTCTACACATAATATCACGTCCGATTAGTAAACTCACATTTCGCCAGTTAAGTTTAAGTCCCAAATAATAGATGGCGAGCTTATTGCTTTCTTCAACACGTTGTATACATATATGTTTACTAGCTTTTACCCGCGGCTTCGCTCGCGTCAAATTCGGGGTAACACAGTTCCCCTTTCCTGATTTTCAGGTACCTGCTACCTGTGGTTTTTGCCCTTGCGCCTTATTGATTGTAATAGCAAAGCTAAGCTAATTAAATTTGTCTTTTCTTCCCTTTGTCGCCCCCATTTCCCAAGTTTTTTTTTAATAGCCTATGTGCGTCTCCAGAGTACCAACTAAACAGAGTCTCTGTAACAAAATTCATCAAAATCGGTTTAGCCATTAAGGCGTGAAAACGTAACAAACAAACAAACTCACTTTCGCTTTTATAATATTAGTAAGGATTTAGTAAATCTCTTTATTGGGTCCTAAACATGAAAAAACAAAACACATAAGTCTGACTTTCTTCAAACAAAGGCAAAAAATACCTAAGAACGTAATTGCTCGTCTTTCTTCATCCACAAGCTCTACGTACAGCACGCCATTTAACACTTTAATCGGTATAAAACGAGATAAATGTAGGTATCGATTTACCACTAAATCGTTAATCAATTAAGATACAATCGAGAATCTCGTGATTCACCCACGCTCAAGAAATTGGTAAAATGTTTGTAAACAATGTAATTCAGTAAGCTTTTATTTAACTTGTCTTGTTAGTTAGTAAGAGTCCAGCTTGTCACGCCATCTCCTTTTGGGCGTCGGCGTCGCCATCGGTTGCAACTTTTGCCCAATTTTGATGTGACATTTAGCAGGTGTCACCAACCCCAGCTCCATGTTACAAATGTCTGCGATTTGGGTCTGGAATTGAAACATACCATTTCTTATACGGTCAGACATTTTGACTCCTATTATGCTTTGTTCTATAGCTCGCAGACCCCGAGTGCGTAGTTTTAACGCTTCGTTAATTACCACGTTTGCGGTCCATAGGTTAGGGGGGTGGTAGGGATGCAAGTGTCCATGAGTTTTAGTTTTAAGGGAAATCGAAAGTGGATTCATGTGTTTCATTGTCCAATAGCTTTTTCGCGTTTTTTCTGATCTCATCGCCGTCTAAATGCTCTATTAAAAATATACTGAATAATATATGCAAACGCAAGGAACCATTGGCAATTTATAGCTTTAGTTGTAAGCAAAGTTAGTCATATAAAATCAGAACTTTGTTTACTAAGTTGTTCTTATTAACTTAAAACCTCGAATCTCTAAGTTAGTTTAAGTAGTATAGACTTAGTTCTTAAGGTATTGTTGATCGTCTTATCTCCCTCAGTAGCGAAGTTATAAGTTTGATGACCTCTTAAGGCTATACAAGCCGATTATTCTCCTAAACAAACGGAGAAAACGTTTAACGCTGTTAGGTGTTAAATACCAAAAACTAACCATGATATCGATAGAGCTCGCCATTACTAAAAAAAACACACCTCGCGTATTCTTTTCAGCAAGTCATTGGATACCCATATCATGGGAATCCATAAAACCTAACAGGTCCACCATCTTTAGGAGCCCGCCATATTTAATTTAGAATGACGTCATTTAACTCACCATACATCGTCATCAAATTAAATAAAAAATTCCAATTGAGCTGAAATTTTGTATACATACAAAATTTCAGCTCAATTGGAGACCAGGAAGTAGTCGATAATAATAATAATAATAAATGTTCCGGTAGGGTTTACTTATGTTCCGGTAGGGTTTACTTTGCCGAGATAGGTCTAGGGTGAGGGGCCAGACTAAAAGAGATACAATCCAAGCCAAGGTCGCACACGCCGAGGGCTGCATGACTAGGGGAGAGGCTAGTCGCTAGTGTGCCAACTCTGGATAATAGGGGACCTCCAGTTTTATTCACCCTTACCACAGTGAACGCAGGGCTCTGCTGTGGTCGACTTTATAAGTCCCTAGCTACTCGTGGGATAAACATGAATACTAGATCTAAAACAAAAAAACAACTACAGGCAAACCTGCCTCAGATAGATGACGAAACTTCACAACCATCTTCGTCATCTCCTTCATCTCTTTTCCCATCAATTCCTTCATCATCGCAATCTTTTCGCGTCACTCCGACACCTTCTTGTTCATCAATAAGTATTCAGTCAGCGGATGTTGTACAGGAGACAAATTCTGTCGATGATACTGTACCCACCGCTAAAGCTGCAACACGCCGTAGGAAATGGACCATTGAAATGAATAAATTCATCCTACGCACTTATCTTCACCTTACTACCATGGAAACAGATAAAAATGCATACCTACCATCGCTTCACACAAAATTTTTAGAAAAATACCCGGCCATGCAAGTCAGCCGACAAAGAATAGGTGACCAGCGTAGAGCCATAATACAGAAGAAATTATTACCACAAGACACAATCGATCAGATTTATGAGGAAGTCAGATCCGAATTACAAATTATACACACACAAATACAGCAACACTCTACACAGCCTTGCACACAACCCGGACAACGTATGAGATGGACGAACGAATGCAACGAAACAATAATTACAATTTACTACACTATTACACAGTTAGAAACAAATAAAACAGCCTATAGGAAAAAGCTACATGAGGAGTTCATCATTAAATACCCAGAATTAGCGCATATAACGGAGCAAAGATTGTCTGATCAAGTAAGAGCGATTATAAATAACAAATATATACACGAGAACAGATTAATAGAAATTAAAAACCAGGTAACTTCAGAACTAAGCAATAGGAACACTAACACACAAAATATTGAAGATTTAAATAACTATCACAGGAACTCACAAACCCAGGACGACTCAGAACAAATACTAGCTACAAATACTAGCTTCTCTGATACGCCTATTAATTCTCATATGTCAAATATAATCTTAAACAATAGCATAGACTCTGACATCGCATCTCGGACAGTCGTAAATATAGATGACGAAAATTTTTTGGACAATATACACGCTGGTCAATTTGTACCTACGCAAACTAATTTTGATCCTGTCCCAGAAATTGAATCCACATTCCATCAAGCTCAGCAAAACTTTAATGACACACATCCCATTAATAGACCATACATACCCAAACAGAAGACTTCTCGAAAGTTTTCCGCTATAGTTACTTACATAAATACTGTAATTCTCCCTAAGCATCTTAATGTCGACACCGAATTCACCAAATTGCAGACCATAATTTATTGTGCAGCATGGACGGCAGCTACATGCAATGGGGCTAAAATATCAGACCCCGCACAAAATGAACGCCGCCCAAATACACAGAGAAAACCAAAATGGCAAATCAGATTAGAAAAGAAAATTGAAAATCTAAGAGCAAATATAGGTAGGCTGACACATTTTAATAATGGTTGTAGAAGTCCAAAATTAATAGCTGCAGTAGAAGATATAAAAATAAAATACCAGCTACACGCACAATACGAAAACTCAAATACACAAATAGCACACTTTATGGACACTCTAAAACAAAAATTAAGCGCAACATCGAGTAGACTTAAAAGATACATCACATGCACGAACCGCAAAGTACAAAACACTAAATTTATCAATAATGAAAAAATATTTTATAGGAACCTTACATCTAATAATAGGGATACCACAAACCAAAGTTTAGAGACGCCTACATCTGAAACACTACGACAATTTTGGGCTAACATTTGGGAAAATCCAGTACAGCATAACAACAGTGCAGACTGGGTAAACGAAGCTACACCAGAAATTCCTGAAATGGAATTTGAGTTTATACCAATAGAAACATTTATAGATGTTATAAAACGCACACACAACTGGAAATCGCCTGGCAGTGACAACATCCACAACTACTGGTATAAGAAATTCTCGAGCTTACATCCTTTCTTGCATAACCATTTAAATACATTCATCCAATCACCACATTTACTTCCTCAATACATAACACACGGAGTAACTTATATGATACCCAAAGACACGAATGACACCACAAACCCAGCAAAATACCGACCAATCACTTGTTTACAAACCATTTACAAAATCCTGACAGCCTGTGTAAGCGAAATTGTGTACGAGCATTTAACTAAAAATAACATTTTAGCAGAACAGCAAAAAGGTTGTCGTAAGAATAGTCAAGGGTGTAAGGAGCAACTTACTATTGACTCCATAACTCTGAATAGCGCCGTAAAAAGTAGAAAGGATATTCACACAATGTTTATAGACTATCAAAAGGCTTTTGATTCGGTACCGCATAGCTGGCTACTACACGTATTAAGTCTTTATAAAATTCATCCAACACTTAAACAATTTCTAGAAACTTCCATGCAGAATTGGCAAACTGTTCTTAAAATCAATTCCCCCTCTACAACTGTAACTACTGAACCAATCCGTATTAAACGTGGAATTTTTCAAGGAGATGCTCTAAGTCCGCTGTGGTTTTGCATGGCACTAAATCCACTCTCACTCTTGTTAGACAAAACAGGCGGAGGTTTTACGATGGAAAATAATAACACACAATATACATTAACACACCTTATGTACATGGATGACATAAAATTATATGCAGATGACGAAGTGGCACTTTATCAACTAGCTGATGCCACACAACAATTTTCAGACGATATTTGCATGTCATTCGGAGTGGATAAATGTAAAATTCTCTCCATTGTTAAAGGAAAAATCCAAAACAATAGTTACACACTTTTATCAGGAGAATCGATCGAGCCAATGGATGAACAGAGTACATACAAATACTTAGGATTCAAACAGTCTAGACAAATACAACAAAAGATGTCAAAACAAGAACTGCTCAAAAAATTCTCACACCGTCTTAACCTTATTTTGAAAAGCAACTTAAATTCAAGAAACACCGTGAAAGCCATCAACACCTTTGCAATACCTATTCTTACATACTCTTTCGGAATCATACGATGGTCAAAAACTGATATCAAAACACTGCAACGCACTATCCATACTCACCTCACCAAACATAGAAAACACCATCCAAAATCATGCATACAACGACTTACACTACCACGCCAAGAAGGAGGAAGAGGATTAATAGACATAAACAATTTACACAACAAACAAATACTTTCACTCAGAGCATACTTTCATAACAAATCAGAAAACTCACCATTACACAAGCAAGTAACGGAGGCAGACAAGAAACTAACACCACTAAACCTGCAAAACCGAAACACACAAATAAACGAACACATTGTAAGTACACAACAAAAAATAACAGCATGGTCTGAAAAAGCCCTACACGGAAGACATCGAGCCTGCCTGAGCCAGCCACACGTCGATAAAATAAAGTCGAACGAATGGCTCAAACGAGGCGAATTGTTTCCCGAGACCGAGGGTTTTATGCTGGCCATACAAGATCAAATAATATCTACACGTAATTATAGAAAATACATAATTAAAGACACAAATCAGCCGACTGACTTGTGCAGACATTGTAACACTGCCTCCGAAACTATACAGCATATAACAGGAGCATGTAAATCACTTGCACAAACCGATTACAAACACCGTCATGACCAAGTTGCTGCAATCATACATCAACAGTTAGCATTTAAATATAAACTAGTTAATGAAATGATACCATATTATAAATACAAACCAGAAGTAACACTTGAAAATAACCATCAAAAACTATACTGGGACCGGACTATTATAACCGATAAAACAATTCATTACAATAGACCTGACATAACCGTTCACGACAAAACCAATAAAACAGTTTATCTGATAGATATAGCAATACCTAACTCACATAATATCCAGACTACAATTTCCGAAAAACTAAGTAAATATCAAGATCTTGCCATTGAAATTAAAACCCAATGGAAAGCACAGACTGTTCATATAGTCCCTATTGTTCTCTCATCTACTGGTATCATACCCAAATCTCTCACCCAAAGCCTCAATACTCTACAAATGCCTACTCACACACTTTACATGCTGCAAAAAGCCACAATTCTTAACACCTGTCGCATCACCCGGAAATTCCTTACTTCTTCTACAATATCATCAACATTCTGCATTTAAACTCCCCCCTACAAACTTGGCTCCGGCCCGTGGGTAGGGTTTTATACTCTCTTACTAGAGAAGAAAATTCAAGAACAACAAATAATAATAATAATAATAATAATGTCCGACTGTCAAATTGACGTGACGTTTTTCATCTCCAAATAATTTTCTTTTTCATTTAATATTAATAATTTTACGCCAAACCGAACAAAAATCAATTAAAATAAACATATATACACATAAATAGTAATAGAATAAAAAAAACAATCAAATGAAGCCAAGAAAAGTAAAGAAACATAAAGCTGCTTATATGTCAACCAATTCAACAATGAAAGTTCATACGTCAACATGCTGACCAGACGCCGGGCCCAGGAACAACAGGCACTCCCATCATCTCCGGGCTCGTCGCTCAGCTCCGCCTCGCAGCCGCCGGGACGCGCTACACGCGTGAGCGCCGTGTCGCCGGTCGCTGCAGTTGCGTCGAGCTCGAGCGACGAGTTTTTCTCCCCGCCGTCGTCACCACCACCACCACCAACACGACAACGACGAGGAAGAGGACGGCCACCAGCGGGCTTGGGATCTAGGGGCCAACAGGCCCCGATCAGGGTCCCCGCTGCCGGTGGAAATGTGTCGCGCATGCGATGGACTTCGTTTATCAACGCGAATGTCATGCGCGCATATTATGGGTCTACAGAGGGGGGTACTAACCTCACTGCGTACCGTGTTAGGATGCTGTTTCTGTTCCAGGACCTAGAACCAACCATCAACGTTTCGGCCCAACGACTGTCGGATCAGGTGCGGGTCATCCAACGCAATCACTTGTTGGACGATGCTGCACTTGATAGGCTGCGCTCAGAAGTACTGAGCAACCGTGTCATCTTGACTACGCCACAAACCGCGGTGCAAGCGTCAGCAATTGATGTGACGCAGCCGCGGTCTAACCCCGCTGTCGTAGAGGAGGATGATAGGGTTGCTACGGTAAGTAGCCAGTGCAACGACCGATTGAGGAGCGCACTGGAGGATGCGCTTCGCGACTATCGATCCACTCCAGCCGAACTTAGACCCCGATTACCAAGGTTACCCATGCATAAAAAAAAATAGGGCGCTGGTGTGTGCCCTGGACTCGCAGCTCAAGAATTTATTCGAAAGTAGCGAGGATCTCGTTGATACGCACTCGATCCTGTACTGTGGGGCTGTTGCGGTATGTCGTTTAGCTAACGTCAAATTTCCAAATTGTGACGTAGCTACTCGACCAAAACCATCCGTACCAGCCTGGCAGTGCAGGATCGAGCGGCGTATCGACGAGGCCAGGGCACTCATCGGTAAACTATATTGCTTCAGGGAGGGCAATACAAGACCACGTGTGATGCGCTTTGTGAGACGGGCATTCTCGGGGACTGGAATCAGTCCTCAAGAATATATGTCTCGTACCACAGAGCGCATCGACTTCCTGAAGCAGAAAGTTTATGCATGGGCAAACCGTATTCAGCGGTATAAGCGGCGGGTTGATCGGTATTCGCAGAATCGCATGTTCCGGAGCGATGAGAGGTGGGTATACAGAGCTTGGGAGCGACCCGAACAAAGTGTGACTGACGTGTGCCGCCCGGATGATGTAGCCACGAGTTCTTTCTGGCACAGCATCTGGTCGGTGCGTGTCTGTCATACTGAGGCTGGCTGGATGCGTGATGTTGAGCGTGTGTGTGAAACTATTCCAGAAATGGAACCTATTTTAATAACATCTTTAGACATAGCCAGTGCAGTTCGTCCGTTACCGAACTGGAAGTCTCCAGGGCCGGATGGACTGCACAACTTTTGGCTCAAGTGGCTCAGTAGTTCACACACTCGCCTGGCATCTCAATTTCAGTCTTGCCTTGAGTCCGGCTCTCTGCCACAGTTTCTAACAACAGGCGTTACCCACCTGCTCTATAAGTCAGGCAGTCCCGCGGAACCCAAGAATTATAGGCCGATCACGTGTTTATCGACGGTCTATAAACTTCTTACGTCCATTTTGAGAGCGAAAATTAATTCACACATTGTCAAAAATTCAATTATATCTGCCTCTCAGAATGGATGTAGGAACGGGTCTCGCGGTACTAAGGAGCTACTCCTCATCGACATGGCCATTAGCCAACAGGTTCGTCGATCCCGCAAGGATTTATCGACATGTTGGATAGATTATAAGAAGGCCTACGACTCAGTGCCACATACATGGCTCAAGAGGGTGCTGGAGTTGTACAAGATAGATACAACTCTACGCACCTTTCTTGAGTCGTGTATGGGACAATGGAGGACGGTCCTTCGATATCCAGGATGTCGACAAATCCAGGGGAACGATGAGCCTGTGTGGATTAAACGGGGAATATTTCAGGGCGACAGTTTGAGTCCACTTTGGTTCTGTCTAGCCTTGAATCCTCTAAGCACATTGCTGGAGGATTCAGGTCTAGGCTATCGGTTGAGAAGAGGTGGTCAGGTCATATCTCACCTCTTTTACATGGATGATCTGAAACTCTTTGCCCCCAACAAATTGCGACTGATGGAGCTACTGAAAGTAACTGAAACTTTTAGTAACGCCATCAGGATGGAATTTGGTGTGGACAAATGTGCAGTCATGTATGTGAAACGAGGGGAGATTATGGAATCCGAGGGAATTCATCTCTCGGATTCCATACACCTCAGATCCCTTTCCTCATCCGAAAGCTATAAGTATTTGGGTATGTCGGAAGCATTAGGCATTAACGTAGCTGACATGAAGCAATTGTTGAGGGAGCGTTTCTTTGGTCGCCTGAAGAAGGTATTAAAAAGCCTTCTTTCGGGAGGGAACAAGGTGCGCGCCTTCAACAGTTGGGTCATGCCGGTTTTAATGTACTCTTTCGGCATACTCAAATGGACGCAGACTGAGCTCGATGCCCTGGATAGGAGAGTCCGTACATTGCTGACTGCAAATCGGATGCATCACCCACGATCATCGGTGATGAGACTGTACATCCCACGGAAGTGTGGGGGTCGAGGCTTTTTAAACGCAAAGACCCTCCACAACCGAGAGGTGTGCAGTCTCAGGGAATATTTCTTAAAAACCGACGTGGGTATGCACCGAGATGTAGTCGCAGTGGACAAGGGACTCACCCCGCTGTCCATGGCTAAAGAGAATTGGCGCAAACCTGTAGTACTTACTACCGATTACCGCAAGGAAGTATGGCAAGGTAAGGAGCTTCACGGGCGCTTCTACAAGGCTCTTCATGGACCTGATGTAGATTTTCTAGCGTCCGTGTCTTGGCTTCGATTCGGTGACCTTTTTGGGGAAACTGAAGGTTTTGTCTGTGCGATTATGGACGAAGTTATGTTGACGAACAACTACCGGAAATATATTATGAAAGACGGGACGGTTGACGTGTGTCGGGCATGCCACCGTCCGGGTGAGTCCATCAGACATATTATTTCTGGTTGTTCTCGTCTAGCTAACGGCGAGTACTTGCATAGGCACAACCAAGTAGCCAGGATTATTCATCAGCAACTTGCTTTGAAATATAATCTTGTTGAATCTGAGGTACCGTACTACAAGTATGTGCCCGACCCAGTTCTCGAGAAAGACCATGTCACGTTGTACTGGGATCGGTCTATCATTACTGACAGGACTATTGTCGCCAATAAGCCTGACATAGTGGTGATAGACCGATCAGCGCGCCGCGTAATGATAATCGATGTTACCATCCCACATGACGAGAACCTCGTGAAAGCTGAGAAAGAAAAACAACTAAAATATCTTGACTTGGCACACGAGGTTGTCGACATGTGGAATGTGAACTCGGCTATCATTGTGCCGATTGTCATAACGGCAAATGGCTTGATTGCCAAGAGCCTCGACGAACATCTGTCGAAGCTCTCCTTAGGCGGTTGGATCAAGGGCCTGATTCAGAAGGCAGTTCTCCTCAATACGGCTCGTATTGTGAGGAGGTTCCTGTCTCTGGAACCCTAACCACCGGTAGCTTGGACCCTGTTCCCGATACCGGTGGGCTACTATTTTTTGTATTTTTAAATGTTTCTTTTTTTTATTTTCTATGTTTTTATTAAGAAATATTTAAAAATTTAATCAATATGTATTTAGCTGAATAAACGAAATAATAATAATAATAATAATAATAATAATTTATTTGTATAGAATGCAGGTGCTACAATAGTGGTGTTAGTTTTAGGTTTAATTCCAGTACATTCTGCCTGTTGGCATACAAAAATTTACATGAAAAGTATAAGTATGACATAAAATAAAACAATTAATATTACAATTCATCATTTAAAAAATCAGTAACAGAGTAATAACATTTCTCTGTTAGCAATGACGACAGGAGTTTCTTAAATGTTACTAAGGGCTTATCCTTAATACAATTTGGCAATTTATTAAATATAACAGGTGCCATACCAATTACGTTTTTTTTAAGCAAAGCAGTGTTATATCCACCAGTACTTAGTAGATTTTGATATTTGGATCTCAAGGCAGTAGTTCGCATCCTTGTGTCATTTAATGCAGGAAATAGATGCTTGTTAGTTTTAACGAAGATAGCTATTTCGAGAATGTATATGCTAGGAAAAGTTAATATTTTATGTTTCTTGAAAAAAGGAATGCAACTATCTGTAACCTTGAGATTGAAAATAGACCTTATACAACGTTTTTGGGCTTTAAATATAGACTCCCTTTCGGAACAATTACCCCAGAATACTACACCAAATCTTAGAATAGAGACCACCAAACCATGATATGCAACCATTAAAGTATCCACGTTGACTTTCTTGGACAGATTGAAGAGAGCATACGCGATGCCAAGTAAAAGCATGTTAAAACAACAAAACAATCTAAGACCACCAAAGTTCAGGTTCTAAACAAGTAAAACCATTGACTACGCTAATCCACAAACCTATAATTAACAGCAATAATAATAATCTAGATACATTACTATCTGTTCGGTAGGCAGATAAGATCGCTATAGTTTGCAAACCTGCGCAGAAGCAGCGCACGGCCTTATGAAGTACTACGTGGGAGGATGCAAGGGTGGACGGAGACAAATCACTGGAAACCGGTTTAGAGTTACAACTTGTTTATTGTGTGAATCAGGTGTTCATGATGCAGGTTATAAACAGGGCTACAGGGCTCTTATCTCGTGATAAGAAATGTAGTTTGGGTGTGTAGTGGTTGTTTGTAAAATGTCACAATAAACATTTCGTTATTTCATTTGGTACCAATGAAAATATATCCTATTACATATATAATACAATTAGCATCAAAATAACGTGAAGAAGACTTTCGATTTTTCTCCTCAATAGCGATGGCAAAAAATATTTTAATCTTTTGACTTTTGGCAATAGATAAAACTCATCGAGGTGAAAGTATACCTCAATGACAAATGTACCAAAATCAGATCCGCGCTGACAACAAACGGAAGGTGATAATGATGTTAACAATAATAAAGTAATATTGTGTTACACGCTTTTGTTTTGCGGTCTAAAGATTCGAATGCTAAAAGATATGGTCGTGACTGAAAACGGGCTTTATTTTAAATAGCGTCAGAAAAAAGTTTGGCATTGCGATAAATAGTGCCTTGTAAGTGTAACACTTTCTTTTGTGACTGTACTTAGTCTATTATTAACTTGCGGAGAGCTGTGTAGCAAACCACGACTATGAATAATGGTTTAACATGTTCGTAAAGAAAATTGTATAGCTGGTAGATCGAAAAATTCTATCGAAATTGAACCCACCCCTTTTATTGAAACACTAGAATTTAGGACAATATCACTCATCATCATTACAGATTCAATGCAAAATAAAAGCAATGACCATAAACAACATTACCATTTATAAAAACAAGCGAGGTTAAGTTAAATACAGGCCATCACACATAGTATTATGACATTTAACAGTAACTTATTGTCATAAGAGCTAAATTAGTGCAAACCATTTTGGGAATTAAGGTCGTTTCTCGAGTGTGCTGACCTTCGTAAATACGAAAAGCTGGAGCCTTCAGACGACATTTGAATATGACAGAGTAGTGAGAAGGAAAGTACTAAGAGTTCTTGTGACGTATTCAAATCTGTTCGTCTAACTATGTCGTCATATAAGGACCGATGAGTCAGCCACCTTCATCAATCTTCGGAACATACATGGCTAGCTTCTTGCCTAACGTGGGCAGCACATCACAATATGACGCATAAAACCTACGTGATAAGACTTAAATTGTTATAACAGTTGGAGCTGTAATGCCAGTACATGATCTTTAGATTTGCAATATATGGAGAGGATTGTTGAAAGTTAGAAAGTGATGATAATATACGATATGTTTGCAAAGCTTTCGCACGAAGACAAAGCTGTTTATTTTTAGCAAAGCATATTTTATAATGGCCGTACCTAAGTTTACATAGACATTTCTAAGTCAAAATCTGACTGAACACTGCCATTATTTGTTACTAGCTCATGCCCGCGGAGTTGTCTGCGTGAAGTTCGGTAATGTAGCTTTGAATGCAAAGCTACTAAATTTCATCTATCATCCGTTCGATGGGTTTGGCGTGAAATAGATATACACAAACATTTGCATTTCCAATATAGGTTAAAAACTTATATATTGTTTAAAAACATTCACTGCATTGCCAAACTCGATGTGAAGTTTCAATTGCTTAGCCCATTGTTAAGGTCTTAAAAATATCGCAATTTATATCAATACATTCGTTTCGTTCGTTTGTATAATATTTTCGTTATTTGCTTTATGTATTCTTTTTTCTCTTCTTTTACACACTGTGTCTACGTCCCTTTTTATTTACTCTCCTTTCGTAGGTATGCTGAAAGAGATTTCTGTAGAAATAAGCAATACCTTTGTACCTATTTTTCTGTTCCTACTCTTATTTGTATTCAGTTTGTACAACCGTTAAACAGATAAATAGATACATAACTAATGCAACAATTTAAATCAATCATACCTGCAGAAAGTTTGTTATAGAAAGCTTTTTTCGTTCAAACGACGTTCTAAAATGAGGCAGTAAATCAAAGATTAATCTTCAAGATACGACAACCAATTTATTTAATCACAATTAATATTTACGTCCAATCAAGACTTATGCAGCCATTGTAAACCCGACAGCGAACTTGAAACCAATCCATTGTAAGACCACAGGAAACTTGAGAACCTCCCAGTATTGTTTACATGAAGACATTAAACAGAAAATGAACTGTTATAATCATCCAAATCTCGTACCAAAGATTCACAGCTTCTCTGAAAAGAAACAAACATCATTTGTTCCAATATCAACCTTGATTCCAAGAATTAAGACGGCATTCGGTAAAACCAGATGTAATAATAAGTTCGCTTGACTGGGTCAAGTTACTCGTAACAGTAGTACCGCAAAGGTCATGATTTATTCATAATGCCGTGACATTGAATTTCCACGTGCTCCGTTGCTAGGCAACCAGGGTACAAACAAACAACCCTTATATTCATTCAGCCTTTAGCTTCGGGAAAGAATAGACGTGGTTACTTAGACAAAACTTTATTTTTTTAAAATACTTACCTATCCGTGATATCATGTTATAAAACCAGCATAATAGAAGAAAAAGAAAGTATTGGAAATATCCAAGAAGGATCTTATTTAGCTGGTCTCTTCCATGGAAGCTCGAGGTATCTCCCGTTCCTTGGATCACGTGAACTGGTGGGAGCCTGAACATTGGAAGGCGCGAGGACCTAGGACTATATCGTCGATATCCTTGGAAGACGCTGATCCTGCAGAGATTAGAAACGGCTGGCTGACTATTCAACGTCCAAAGGTATTTTAGAAAATAGCAGGATTTTTAATTTTAAGAGTGACATAGAGGACATGAAAATCTCCGACACACGAATTAATCTAATCTTATAAGTACTGAAAATAAATAACTAAATATAGTAACCTTATTGGTAACTATATTTTCACAGTCACTTCCCGTGAACCAGGAGCTGCTTTTACTTTGGTCAGAGGCTTAGCGTTGCCATATAACGTGGCAACGCGGCCAGTCTCTTGGGGACGTTGCCAACTGACAGCGTTAAAGACGTTTTTTTTTGACGCAATTTTTTTATAAGTTAGTTAGTTATTTTAATGAATAAATCCTTTCTTATTTAAAAAAAAAAAGAATGAACACTGAAAAGAAACATGCAAAAATATGATTTACAATGTTCATTTTTGTCCATTCTTTTCCAAAGAAAACTACTATTATACTAATTTAACAAGTTATTATGCCTTGTGCCTGGCACAGTGGCGTTATACTTTTGTTTTTGATAATCAAAAGTGTCTGTAACGGTTTAATTGAAATAAATGCTTTGAGGGTTTTTTTTCTCCATATCTTTTATTAGCTGGTCAGTGGTCTGATCTACCGCGGACGTTTCTGTCTTGTTGTCGGCCTGTTTATTCGTTTTAAAGTTTGTGCTTTAAAACACACACAGTTGCATAAAAGCTGTTGTTTGATTTATCATTTACTAGCTTTTACTCGCGGCTTCGCTCGCGTTAAATTCGGGGTAACAAACACAGTTCCCCTTTCCTGATTTGCAGGTACCTGCTACCTGTAGTTTTTGCCCTAGCGCCTTTTTTATTGCAATGTTAAGTTTTTCCTTTTCTTCCCTCTTTCTCACTGATTTCTCAATCAAAAAAAATTCAATTTTTATTAAAAAAAATAGCCTATGTCCGTCTCCAGGGTCCCAACTATCTGTGTACCAAAATTCATCAATATCGGTTTAGCCATTAAGGCGTGAAGACGTAACAAACAAACAAACTCACTTTCGCTTTTATAATATTAGTAAGGATTTGTCACCGACTTCAGGAAGTAAATTTATTTTCCGTCTTTTCAATGTTTTTTTGCAAAAATGTTTTGTCTTCAGCTTTTTTAAGTTGTGGTATGGTCGTATCTCATACAAATTCTTATGGAGTGTACACACGACGACACACCAACCTATACAAAACCAGTTTATGCTGATCTCTCAACTACGAATCGTAGGTACGTCGTAGATTTCCCGTACGACGAGATATCCGCATAAACTGGTTTTGTATAGGTTGATGTGTCGTCGTGTGTACATTTTCCATTGCTACTAAGAGATAATAGTATATCGTCCATGAACATTAGTAGAAAAATTTAGACGTAGGTTTTTCATGGATGCATTTGTCAGAACTGGACCAAATCGAAATGGGACTAAACGGAAAGCACCAGCTTTCAAATAGAAGAATAAAAAAAATCGATTCTGAAGTAAGAAACAAAAAAAATACTGTCGAATTGATAACCTCCTCCTTTTTTGAAGTCGGATAAAAAAACTCTTCGGGGTTATTATTTGTTCTCGTTCATTTATTGATTAATTTACATATTATTTACATTTTTAAATATTTCCAACTAAAATATATATATATATATAATATAAATTATATTTAATTATATATTATTTGTATTATTAGGTATATAATTATGTTTGATTTCATTCACCAATTCCAAAACTTAATTATTTCATTATAAAGTACTTCACAATAAGTACCAATAGGTACTTCATTAAAATATTTCAAGTTCAATCTTCACCCCTCAATTTCTTCTATTACACTCGCTACGAGAAGTTAAAAAATCTTGTTTAAAAACACAGTAACTTAAGTCACTGAACTTATGTTTTATTTTTCTTTTGCGTATAAACGATGCGGTTTCCTGTCGCCCCCTTGCGGCAGAAACAGGATGCATGAACAGAAACATCGTTCTATGTTTAAACGTTGCATGGAATTCGCATGCATGAGGTAACCTTTTTACAGAGTTTGATGTCAATAATGGTGGCTGTTGCGATGTTGTTGCGATATTTACAAAACATGAAAGCCAGTATCCTTACTTTATTTTATATTTTAAAAGCGAAAATGAGTTTTTAAAGTGAAACTTTTATTACATCGTCTCAAACACTTTCGTCTGTGTGTTGCATGTCGCGTGACGGTCGTCCCAGAGTAGGGACGTCTAAATGTGTACAATGTGAAAAACGTTTCACTTTTACCTTAAAACCACACAATCCTTTTTTTGTTTGTTTGTTACGTCTTCACGCCTAAATAGCCAAAACGATATAGATGAATTTTGGTACAGAGATAGTTGGGACCCTGAAAACAGACATATAATGCGGACGGACGGCAATGAATATGAAATATCCACTGAAACTTAAGTTTTTATTTAACTTGCCTTTTTAGTTAGATAATGGTATACAGTATTGATCAAAATTTGCAAAGGAATTCCCCCCAACTGATTGAGCTGAAATTTTGCACACACCTTTCCTATACACGCGTTTCCTTATATTTATGACCCGTTGTTTTTTTGATTACCTAATACAAAAAGCTTTCATACTAAAACTTACATCATATTTATTTTCTCCACGTTTTTTTAAAAACAAATGTAACTAAGAAGGCTTTAAACGCCAGCTGTATTACAGATTACAGGTTCTTAAACTTACGATCTAAAAATACTCTAACTTAAACGTTTACTATTAAATTCTAAAGTCGTTTACGTATTCTGAAGGCTTTATTAGCGTTCACGCCACCTGTATCGATTCCCATACCAAATCAAATAAAAGGTGGTACCTACTTAAAATTTACGTGTAATTCATTTGACCTTTAACTTTCCCGAACTGTCGCTACAAGCAAGGTTTTTATCAAATATTTAAAGGTGCTCCCACACCGGGAGCATTCGCCTGTAATGTATCAATTCAAGATTCGATTTTGTACAGAAACAAGTGAATCTCAAACGTTACATTACAAGTAAATGCTCGAGCACCTTAAAACAAACAAATTGACGTTCTTAGGTAAGTGGATGGATTTTGTAAGAAATCAAAAATATTAAAGAGAAAGATGTGTTGTGATGAAGGTAACGCAAACGCATTGGAGAATGGAAGGAAACAGCGTGTTACGCCGACCCCAACTAAAACAATACAAGGGTAGGAAGACAGGCCGTGTCGACGGCGCGTTAGTGTTTCACGCGCGACTCAAAGAGATGTCAGCAAAACAGACGGGCTTGCCAGGGCCTCCGCCTGCCGAGGTTGCGGGTTGTTCGAAAGAGATACCGCGGCTCTGAAACGCAAAGGGCAATAGAAGGAACATGGGTGGGTTTTAGTCAGTAAAAGTCTGACACTCCCCCCAGCTCCGCCCAGAGCGGGGAAGTTAGAAAGGGTAGGAGGACGATAATAATGGTTTGCAGGTAGGTGTCCACATCATGGATACATGGAAAAATACCAGCTTTTGCTCCCAGCTTCGAACGAGTGGAGGTTGAATATCCAAATGATTTATACGGCATGAAACGGTTTTTCTATGTCTTACCTCAGGTCAACTCGTGTGCCAATTTCATCGATATTCATTCAGTTGGAAAGTAGTGAAAAGGTACCAAACAGATAGAATTACTTCTACATTAGTAATATTATAATAGACTAGCTTTTGCCCGCGGCTTCGCTCGCGTTAACTTCGGTAGCGCCTTATTAATTTGTAATAGCAACGCTAAGTTTTCCCGTTTCGTCCCTCTTTCTCCCTCATAACCCACTCTTTTTTTTTAAAAAATAGCCTATGTCCGTCTCCTGGTTCCCAACTATCTCTGTACCAAAATTCATCAAAATCGGTTCAGCCATTAAAGCGTGAAGAGGTAACAAACAAACAAACTCACTTTCGCTTTTATAATATTAGTAAGGATAGTAAGGATTGACAGTATTGACATGGCCACTGAAAGCGACCGATGGTGTGACATCTAATTGCAATGTCCACCACATTTGGTATGGTAGGTACGATTGAAAGGTTAATGAACTATTTATCAAGGGTGTTCAATACTGATCGAACTGGACAGGACGATGAACCCTAATGGGTAAAAATGATTTATTAGTAGAGACATAAATATTTTCTAATGGTTACCATAAAAATTCTAAGGTTCTCCTGCTTTTTCGTTTCGAAAAATCTTATTTCAAAAGTGATCAGAGAAATCTTGGAGGTTTTAATTGATGAAAAATGAATGGGGACCCCCTTTCCGTGGTCGACGGCGCGTTCGTGTTCCACGGGCGCCTCAAAAAGATGTCAGAAAAAAAGGGGCCTGCCAGAGCCACCACCTGCCGGGGTTGCGGGTTGTTCTAAAGATATGATGGGCCCGGAACATAAAGGGTAAAAGAAGGAGCAAGGATGGGTTTTAGTCAGGAAAGGTCTAACACTCCCTCTCGCTCGAGTAGGAGAAGTTACTAGACGATTACCCATCAGAAAAAAGAAATGAGGACCTACTTAATCTTAGAAATGTCTGAGACACATTATTTCTTTACCAGTTTATGACCGCGACTTTGCCTGCTTAGAATTCGGTAATTGTTTCACGGAATCATACCGGGACAAAAAGTATAATATGCAAAAATCCGGGTTATAAACTATCTGTTTGCCAAATTTCATCTAAATCCGTTCAACAGTTACTGCGTGAAAGAATCCCAAACATATAGACATCCATCCATCATTCTCAGTATCTTTCTCATTTATAATATTAGTAGGATTATGCAACTAAACCTGACATGGCCGCAGGGTTCCCAACTTGCCACTTTTATTAAAAATAAAAGATTTATTAGCTCATTGTTTAAAACAAAAAATGAGTCACCGCTATGACCCTGAATGTATTTGTTTTCTTCGATCAAAATTCATTTGATGATAATATCATAATTTATTCATACTGTATGTCCTCAACAAAGCTATAACTAATTTGCAAATACAACCTGCATCTATTATTTTTTTCAATGCGTTGATGACTTCATATAATTTTTTTTTAAACTTTGCTCCACACTAGGAATTTCTCCTGTATCGTGGGTGCGTCTAGAAACCTTTAAACTGCTGGACACACACAAACAGCCGGACCTGGAACAACTATCTGTAGGCCATACAAATATTTGTTCCGTGCGGGGATCGATACCGCAACACACAGCGCAGCAGTCGATCGCTCAGCCACTGCACCAACCGTGTCGTCAAATAAACACTACTGGAAAAATTGGTGATTTTTCTTTTTTTTGATTGATCTTTCTAACATTACTCAAAAAACACGGGAGCTACAAAATTTTAAACTAGACACTTGGAGCTACAATTTTCTGTTTTTGGTTTCCCGTACGACCATTTCTGTCGAAGTTACGGCCTGTTTGGATTTTTTTTGATCCCTTAATTTTTTCCATTAGAGTATATCAATATCGCTTTTCAAATTACGTTTTGGGTGATGGTATCTTAAGACCGAATACGCAATAACACTGCCCGACCCGGGTATTGAATCCAGGAAGCCATGCTCAGCAGACACCACTCGCGACTAACGAAACGAATATAATATAGCGAATTTCAGCAACAAACTGATACCGTATCTTAAAGGCCATCTAGAGCTGTCATTGACAATATTTCAAAGCAATTATTCGTTCCTCCGAGCTTAACAGTTGGTTCCGGCTGTCATTTGTAGATCAGTGTCTAGGAGGTCTGACAGCCAGTCTTACCTTACAAAGGAGTATCATATTACTCAATACTAATTGGATTGTGAAGGTCAGATAGGCAGTCGCTCCATGTAAAACACTGTTACTCAGCTGCATCTTGTTGGATTGGAAGAAACTGAACCCACATCAGTGGGGAAAAATACTCGCTGGTAAGATGTGTTCAGTTTTAGTGGTATAATTCACTCTTAGTGCTGCAAGATCGACATTACACTGTTTATTTTTTCACTATAATTTTACCTCAGTTTTTGCAACACAACGACCTCTTCCAGTAGTCATGAGGTTTATTTCAGGTAAAACGTAGTCGAGTATAACTGTAAGAAAACGACAATATGCGACTCAATAGGAATTCTTATAAAACAACCTGTTTACTTGACTTATTGGCTTAGGAATCTTGTCGACTTTACTAATCCACTTTGAAATCGTTCAAGTGGAATAATAAGCAATACCTACGCAGTTTCTTACGTAGTCAACTTTATTAGGCAACAGAATATTGCAAAGAAATTGCATTAGACAATTATTTTTAAATTCAATGGTCATCTCAGTGAAATAATTCTCATAATTCTGAGATTACGTTTACCTATCTATATTTATGTACATCATTAAACAACGTCACGAAAAAAAGATAATTACTTAACCGATCACAGTTTTCTAATTTAACCGAAAGCGCATTTTAACCACTGTAAAATCAATCTGGGTAAATGTAAATCCTTTCACAGGACATACCTGTAATGTCCTCATATTCTGTCATGCCTAACATGTACAGTCACACTGCATTTTCCAGGATAATAACGAATCACTTGTCAAAAAAACAAAACAAACGGTTTTTTTTTATAATTCCTCAAGAAAACCGTAAACTTATCATCGCATTACCTTAATCTACATGTTTAAGGTCAATGACTGGTGAGTCAGCGCAGTCCCCCCACTGTGCGCCCGCGCAGTCCCGCACACTTTTATGGTCATTGCATACTCGCTCACTTAAACACTGTTGATAATTATCTTTTTGTCTGTAGGGTCATTTAGAAATAAATTTGAGAGATTGGAGGAATGGTTTGTTCTAAATTCTTGTTGGAATTATTTTAATTGGCTCTTCGTTCTTAGAAAATCATTTAAAATTTCAACTCACAATTAGATTTCGTTCATTAAGCTCTGAGATCGTCTAGTCGTTATGTACTGACAGTGAAGTATTTGTCTATCGGTCTGAAATGTCAGATAAATCAATAGATAATTTATTTTTAATTGAGAACCACCTTCTTTTTTTCGGGTTAACGATTCTTAATTTTTAGTTAAAAAAATATATATATTATAAAACAACTTATTAAAGGAGCTTTTGTTATAGATCCTTTAGCATGCTTTATTTCGTACCTTTGCTTTTAAAACTAGATTCTCATGAAAAGAATAGAATATTCATTTATTTGCTCAGAATATAGACCGCATTTACTATAAGGTGGTTACAATAATGTACACTTTATAACATGGTACGCCTGAATATCTCGTGGGGCAGTACAATTTTACATCTTATTATTTCTTGTGAACATCGCAAGAGCAGTATTGCAACCGCGACAATTAAACAGTTTACCAGTTCCATTAGAAATCGTGTGTTACACGGATGTTGCCTTACTATAATTATATTTCAAATTTGTCATAAATTGCTTGACATAATTAGTTTCGCTGATTGCCAACTTTGTAGCCACAAGTTTTAGGAGTACGCAATATTTTTATCTTATTTTAGTCAAATGTAGTTTTGTGTGCGTGATAGGTTGATATAATTAACCCCATAATGACCCCATAATGGTCGCTGTGGTAAAGGCAAGTGTTGTGAGAAGTTTGAGTATGAATGTGGCTATAAGAGTAAAGGGAGACCATAGAAACGCTGGATGCACAGTGTGAAGAATGAAAAGGCAAGCAAGGAAGTGGCTGATAAGATAACAAGCAATACTAATAATTGCGAGAAGAAGTATTGAAGAAGAAGACATGCTGCGCCAACGCCAAATAGTTTTGGGTACCTACAGGCAAGAGTGAAGATGAAAATGAACGTTGAGTCGGTGGAAGGTTTCCTCACGATGTCTTTTCTTCATTATTTCGAAAGCAGTGACAAAGAAATAAAATTCAAAGTGTACCTACGGGCCTGGATCCAAACATACGTTTAAATTGTCAAAATTATAAAAGGAAGGGCTACTGACTAACAGAAATCACGACCCGTTAAATAGTTTGTGATTGTTATGGTATTTGAATTCAGTAATTACTCCGACTCAATTCTAAGAATTAAAGCCAGTAGTGAAATTGTACAGCTACATCACTTTGTCTAATCTAATCATCGCACCCGGAATGGCCTTCTAATTCGTCACCATCGCCAATCTTCCGCGTAGTGTCAATTGTCTCCACAAATGGTAGTAGACACAACCTTGTCCGTTTGCGTACCGCCAGGCTATTGATTTTACACCCACGGTAATAATAGTCCATGTTTTTTTTAATAATACTGTTTTTCCTTTCACTTTTAATAGTTTTAATATGCTTACGAGGTCGTTATGCGACATTTGTTTTGTGATGGCATAGTTTCATAGCTCTTTGTTTATAATCTCAATAGTTGCTATTACGGTAATACGTTTCGCTATTTAATTTAATCGTACTTATAATGTTTAAAAAAATACTGTTAATTTAAGTTAAGTTAATTTCTGATAATGTAATGATGTAATCTAATAAGGGGTCAAAATTGGCCTGAACTGTTTCGAAAAAAAAGATGGTACACCCATGCCGCTTTTTTGCTGAACTTGGCGGGGGCACTGTCGTGGCCCCAGATTTAATAAGCAATAAGGAAAAAACGTGAGGAAACTTTTGAGTATGAATGTAGATGGATAGAAGAGTAGAGTAGAGTATGGACTGTATGACGGATGATACGGCGATGAGGAAGTGGCTGAGGAGATGAAAAGTAAAGAGAAGTATGCAAGAAGAACACAATCTGCAACGACCCTAAAAATAAACTTTGTTGAGGATTTGTAGGAGAACGATGATGATGCTTACCTGCCTAAGCATTTCGGTATCACTCCCTCCTTGCTATCATTCTGTTGCTCTTTATCCCTACTGGCCCCAATTAATCTAAAAACTACCACCGACTCAAGTTGAAGAAGGCTTTACTCTAATCTTAATCATTTTTAACACGCTTTTATTATCTTTACCTGTGAATGTGTAAAAAAATAAGAACTCATATTTGGCCCACTTCCCACTTTTTGATTGAGCTGAAATTGTGCTAACTAAGTAGTGCCATTTCTAAACCAATATGGCGGACTTAGGAGTCCGCCATTATGGATAGCGGACTAGTTATTTTTAATGCCTTCCCATTATATACATACCTACATAAAATCTTACATTTGATACCCAAAAGATTTTGCTAAGAAAACACTACAAGAAAACATGTATTTTTTAATATCATATTTAATTATAAAATACAGTATACTTATTTCACCAAAGAGCTCATAAACCGAATTGATAAAAAATCTTAAACGGAACAAGCGCTTAAAGTTTTTAATAATTGCGGTTTACTTACATCATAGACGTTCTCGTTACCCCTCCCCCCCCCCGCGATCTAACAATGCAGATTAACAGATTACCAAAAATAACTATCAATACGGCCAGTTAGTATTTAATACTCACACAAAATATTTACAAACACTAGTATTCAATCCAGCAGCTGACATTAGTAACCCAAGCGGCTAGCATCATACAGTAGGGAGGCAAGTACAGTAGAATAAGCTATTTGGTATCTAGGTACGAACCCTTACTTTGTGTTATTTATTTAATTACAAGTAATCACTATTGCTCTCAAAACGGTTAAGGGCAACTTCGCAATATAATCGGCATAATTATCCTAGAATCCTTACTAATATTATAAAAGCTAAAGTGAGTTTATTTGTTTGTTACGTCTTTACGCCTAAATGGCTAAACCAATTTTGATGAATTTTGGTACAGAGATAGTTGGGATCCTGGAGACAGACATACTTAGGTTATTTTTTTTTTAAATTGAGAAATTAGGGAGAAAGAGGCTTATAAAGGGAAAACTTAGCTTTGCTATTACAATAAATAAGCCGCAAGGGCAAAAACTACAGGTAGCAGGTACCTGCAAATCAGGAAAGGGGAACTGTGTTACCCCGAATTTATCGCAAGCGAAGCCGCGGGCAAAACTTAGTAAAAAAAAATGTGATTCCTACCAACGGTATCTTAGTTCTTTCTACGCCTAAAATGCCCAGCTCTCTCTCATTATTATAAAGCAAATAACCTAACTTTACTGCATACCAAATACGTTATTCGTCTGTACACTCATGCTGTATCGGTCACGATCGTTGGAAACAAGCATGGTGCACACACGCGTGCATTACACGCTAAACGTGCATCGTACATTGCACATTGTGATGTGGCGTACATCGAATACGGGACATTGTGCATTTTAATGTCGTGACGTACTTGTGTAAAGCATGATACATGAATTTGCTAAAACTTTATCTGTAGAGCTTTTATTGTCGACGTAAAAAAATACTGTACAGGGTGATTGCTTAAACGTGAGTAATTCTCTAAGGGAGTGAAATAATCACTAACTTAACAAGTTTGACTATGGGACTGATTGATGCCGATTCTGATGAACCACCGAATTAAACTAGACTAATATTAAAATGACATACCTAATCACATTATTTATTTAATACTACATTCGAGGATTTACTCTCTATGGCCAAGAAACTTCAATCCTAATTAATAATTAGGAGCCCACTTACCCAGAGAAACAGATACTATGAAGGGCAGGGAGGAGCTCGTGGCTAAATAATAGCAGCCGCTCAGGTCGATCTTTAGGTTAAGCCGCGCTTGCCTAGGTTGGTCTGTGGATGGGTGACCACCCGATACACACCGAGTTTCTTAGTGCCTCGGAAAGCACGTCAAGCTGTTGGTCCCAGCTGTCATTTGTAGATCTTTGACAGTCGTTAGAGATAGTCAGTGTCCCGAAAGTCTGACAACCAGTCTTACCAAGAGGTATCGTATTACCCAGTACTAACTGGGTTATGGAGGTCAGATAGCAGTCACTCCATGTAAAATACTGGTATTCAGCTACATCCGGTTAGACTGGAAGCCGACCTCAACATAATTGGGAAAAGGCTAGGCAGATGATGACAGATACTATGAAGAAAACTTCTATTCGTCTTTGTGTTCTATCTTCACAAAATCTGCACATGCCATGTAAACGCTCCCCCTTATGCAAAACAACGTATCTAATGCATGCAAGTGTGTCGTCTACTAACAGCTGCTTAATGCGTGTAACCCGTTCTTTAGCGGATTAGTTAATCTAGTGCTTGCCTAATGACCTGGCCTACGCGGCTATTAGTATAAAACATGCAGTAGTATGTAGGAGAATAGCTAAGTACATATACTTTGGCATACCAACATATTTTTTGCGAGTGAATATTAATCAAATAACTTCCCCCGCTTGAACGAAGCTGGGGGAAAGTCAGATTTTTCGGTGGCCTTGGCACCGTATACATACATACATATACAACGTGTAACGGAAAGGGTATATACATATCAAGAGCAAGGCTTCTTCAAGGCTTATCAAACGATATCGCAAGGGTTTCAGCTAAATATAAAAAAAAAAAAAAAAAAAAAGAAAAAAAAAAAGAAAGAAAGAAAAAAAAAAAGAAGCCTCGCTATTGGTATGTATATACCCTTTCCGTTACATCCTGTATACCAAGTCAGGTTATTTCTTTACCTTGCTAACTTCAAGCGAATACCATGTATTTGCTTTTTTTATTCAGCCACTCTTTGGGTAACTTTGACGGTCAAGGGGTAAGACGTTAACTAGTAACTTACTACTACTAACTAACTGGGTTGGTCAGATAGGCAGTCGCTCTATATGAAATTCTGGCATTCAGCTGCATCCGGTAAGACAGTCGGAAAATAAGGCGATGAAATGAAGATGAAGGGTATTTATTAGAGAGGGAATGTGATTATGTGAAGCGTTCACGAGGTGGCCTGACTTTTGAGTGAGTGAACCTCCTGCCGGGGTTGCGGGTTGTTCGAAAGAAATACCGCGGCCCCGGAACATAAAGGCCAATAGAAGGAACACGGGTGGGTTTTAGCCAGTACAAGTCTGACACTCCCCCCCGCTCCGCCCAGAGCGGGGGAAAGTTAATTGATGATAACCCACCCGCAAAAAAAAGGGAGTGCACCTCAAACCAACTTAGCCGTCGACGCGGGAGACGTTCCGTTCGTCAGGGCCGGCGAGTTGACTCCTGGCCATTGTATATGCGGTTCTGTGGACGGCGAGCAATGGGTAGCTCACCGTCCGCCCGTTTATTTCTATTAATACTTACGATAGATAGATATTATGTTATTATAACTCATTAGGCATATTAACTCCACATACTTATTCGTGTCTGGATCTCATTAAATATTATTCAGGTCAATTTAAGTGAAATAATTTGAGTGAAATAGTTTCATTGATATCAGGCACAACCCACATAATATAAAATTGGCTATAATTTATTTAATTACCTAAATGTAGACTGAATAACATGTTTATTGTGCTTTCTTAAGGGATGTTTAGAACAAACGAACACATTCAGATGCAGTTTTTCTCCTAGCCCTTACTGTCCCAAAGCTAGGCTAAGACCTTCTCAAGTCGGGCGCCGCGACACGACTCCCGGCCACCGTAGTTGCGAGCCTGTGGACGGTGAGCAATGGGTAGCTTACCGTCCGTCCGTCTATTGACGACAGGCCGTGTCGACGGCGCGTTAGTGTTTCACGCGCGCCTCAAAGAGATGTCAGCAAAGCAGAGGGGCTTGCCAGGGCCTCCGCCTGCCGGGGTTGCGGGTTGTTCGAAAAAGATACCGCGGCCCCGGAACGTAAAGGGCAATAGAAGGAACATGGGTGGGTTTTAGTCAGTAAAAGTCTGACACTACCCCCCCGCTCCGCCCAGAGCGGGGGAAATTATTTGATGATTTCCCACCCCAAAAAAAAAACCTCAAGTAAATAAACATAAAGGGCAAAAGAAGGAACATGGGTTGGTTTAGTCAGTAAAAGCCTGACACTCCCCCGCCCTCCATTGTGTATTGCGCTTTTGTTTGTTACAACTGATTTCTTTAAAACCAACGAATAATTTCAACGGTAATATCTAGACTCGTGTACCTACCTATTTACTTAATCCTTGGTTAGAGTTTGTATCTCGCTGTCCCTCACACCACATGATGTAACGTGCACTATACAGACCTAAGTCTTGAACCGCATCATTTTCTTTGTCTCTAAACAACAGCATCCTTAACCACATGTCTCCTTATAGGTAGGTACATGCACGTCTTTGTTCATGTATCAATGTCAACGAACATTGCTAACTCAAACACAAATACTTTAGATGCTTTGTCTCTTCCAGCTGAAAGAATAGAGGCTAGAGTTACCTATTTATTGTTAGCTACATAGGTATATTCAATATAATACACAATCCTTACTAATATTATAAAAGCGAAAGTGAGTTTGTTTGTTTGTTACGTCTTCACGCCTAAATGGCTAAACCGATTTTGATGAATTTTGGTACACAGATATTTGGGACCCTGGAGACGGACATAGGCTATTTTTAAATTGAGATATGAGGGAGAAAGAGGGAAGAAAAGGGAAAACTTAGCATTGCTCTTACAATAAATAAGGCGCAAGGGCAAAAACTACAGGTAGCAGGTACCTGTAAATCAGGAAAAGGGAACTGTGTTACCCCGAATTTAATGCGAGCGAAGCCGCGGGCAAAAGCTAGTCTATCAATCAATATTTCTTTGATTATTGATTTCGACGTTTGGTTTAGCTAACAAACTAGTTTTGATGGCGGATTGTGTCATGGTGTTAGCTATCTCAGCTCAATAAAAGTGAGCTGGTACATAAAGAACTTTAATTTATACCCTATTGATAAGGTCTTTCTGAACGATTTTCCTGAAAACAAATAAATAGAGCTATTCTAGTTTGTCTTCGTTAGTACACTACAAGCAACATATTTTCCAAGTCTAAGTAATAAGCCTCAATTCTCAACATTCGGCCAAATACAATAATTTTATTTCACATTGTTGATTTAATCCAAAGAAATAAGATTTTTTATACTGAAACATTTTCTCATAAAATCGTGCCAAAAAAACCCCCAAAAACGATGTTACTGACTCATGTTCGAGACTGACTCTGATACTCCTGCTTCCCAAAAAAACTCAATATAGTATTACGGAAGTGTGGTATCGAACAATAATGTCATTGTAAAGGCGGCTGACAGGTTGTCTGTGCGCAGTGATGCGTGGGCGCCGACCTCACGCCCCCACTACAAAGTTATCGCGATACTGTGAGAAACGAGGCGATGAGCAATCTTATCTAGACGTGATTGACATTTAAATATGTGATTTGAGATTTCATTTTTGCTTTATGCAGGTGGAATATTGATGAAATTATTTATGAGTATTCTACATATTGTTCATATATCTATTGAGAGATATTTTAAGTATTTATAAACTCTCATTTGAATAAAGTCAGTTTTCTTCTTTGTCTTATTAAAACCCTACTGAACCTACTAAAATTGGACTAGTGAGTTTATTTGAAAATTAGTTACTTTTCCATTACATTTGTACTTATATATATATATATATTCTTAGACGTTTCCATTTCCAACCTACCCGCTCTGAGAAAAAGTGCATAAAAAGGCATGGCGTGCTGTCAACGGTCTCTTTTTCTACTTGACTTCCGAAGGCGACGGACGTATTCTAAGGATGTTAAGTGCTGATTAGGGTCGTGTTATATAATTCTGTTATATTTAATATTTACATATGTGTTTGAGATTGATTGAAGATATTTTGTAAGAAATATAACTTTTGGGTTATTAGTGCTTTGTTTTTTTTAAGATAATCCGCTTCTGGTTCCTAAGATCAGAAGTGGGATAACCACGCGTTTTAGGCCGTTTGCCATTTACTTAACTATTCATTAACGGTGTTAAAGTGAAGTGTTGTGATTGTGTGAAAACTCCTAAACCGTAAGTACCTAAGTTCTGTTTCTTACAAAATGTCAGGGCGTTCGTCTCGATCTAGAGGACGTAGACACTCTCGTGAGCGACAATCTAGTGGCGGTTCCCGCAGAAATAATCGCGACAATTCGGATGATCGTAATACGCCGCCGATCGTCGCACGCCACGGTCGAAACAGTCTTACAGACCGTAGAGATAAGTCGTCTAGGCGTCGTAGTGTCTTGCATAGCCCACATAGTCGCTCTCGTGGTCGTAGGTATCGCGAACACTCGTATGATTGTCGCGACAACTCGCGCGATGTTGCCCTTGATCGAATTATTACGAGATTAGAAGTAATTGAACGTAGATTGCCAACAACATTGAGTAGTGATGGTCCATTGCATCCAACTAGTGAAAGCCAGTTATTGTCCTCTCTCCCGGCTGTACCAATCCCTGCTAGTAAGCCAGGTTTCCGCGCAACCGAGGCAATAACCGATGAGGTTACCGCAGAGAATAACTCACGTGTAACAGATGCGCATAGCGAAGATAACGTAGCGAACAGTATTGTTGGTGCCTTAAGCGCGCTTTTAAAAACAAAGTCTCATAACTTCTACATATCACCATTTGATCCAAGTATCCAAGATTTTGATGTCTGGTGCGCTGAGGTCGATCGTGGTCGAATAAAGAATAATTGGGATGATCGCGAATGCCTAGGACGGATAGGTTCCTGTTTACGTGGTGATGCAGGATCGTGGCTAAATGACTGGGTGACAAATGATAGATCCTGGAGTAACTTCAAGGTTGAATTTAGATCTCTTTGTCCCCGTAACATTGATAGTGCGTCCATATTATTTGAGGTTATGTGTATGAACTCAAACAAGTACCCAACTTATGCGGAATACGCGCGTAAATCCTTGCTGCGTCTGAATATAGTTCAAGGTTTATCCGATGAGTTGAAATCCGCCATTGTTGTTAGAGGCATCAGCGACCCTCAAGTTAAGGCTGCGACAACCAATGCCAAGCTAGCATGTAAAGTTTTGGTAGAATTTTTATCAGCTTATGTCATCATTTTCCTGCCCTTGTCCCATTCTATTTGGGGTCGGCGCAACACGTTTTCTTCTTCCATTCTCCCCTATCAGACGTCACGGCATCATTTACTCCTTTCTCCTTCATATCATTCCTTACACAATCCATCCATCTTTTCTTTGGCCTTCCTCTCGCTCTCTGTCCATCAACATTCAGATTCATCACTCTTTTAGTCACATGTCCTTCATCCCTCCTCATTACATGCCCATACCAAGACAAACGACTCCCTTTCAATTTTTCTGTAACAGGCGCAACTTTCAAACTTCCTCGAATATATTCATTCCTTACTTTATCCATTCGTGTCACTCCACACATCCATCTCAACATTCTCATCTCCGCTACATGCAATCGTTTTTCATCCACCTTTTTTACAGCATTCTGACCCATACAGTACAACAGGTCTAATCACGGACTTATATATTTTCCCCTTTAACTTGAGGGGCATCCGTGGGTCACAAGTTGTTCCAGTGACCTGTCGCCATTTCATCCATCCTGCATTGATCCGGTGCGTTACGTCCCGGTCTACTTCGCCATCCCCTTGGACAAGCGACCCGAGGTACCGGAAGTTGGAGCAGATCGGTATAGGCGTTCCGGCAAGGGTTATGGGCACAGGACTGGAGAGACCGCCGAAATCGCAAAACAAGTATTCTGTTTTGGTTCTGCTTAATTTCAGGCCAACGTTCTCCAGTCTTTGCCACCACACTTCCAATCTGCTCTGGACCTCTTGGCCGCTCTCGGCAACCAACACAATGTCATCGGCAAACAGCATGCACCAGGGAGCCTCTTCCTGGATGTCCGACGTGAGAGCGTCCATTATCACCAGGAAGAGGTAAGGGCTAAGAGCCGACCCTTGGTGCAGACCGACAGCCACATTGAAGGTGCCGGTAGTGCCCGCTGTGGACCGGACTTGGGTACTGCATCGACTGTACATCGCACGGATCAACTGCACATACTTCCCAGGCACACCTTTCTCCTTAAGAGCCCACCACAAAACCGCTCGCGGTACCCGGTCGTATGCCTTTTCGAGGTCGATGAACACCATGTGCACGTTCTTATGTGCACTTCTGTATTTTTCGCACAACTGGCGGATAGCGAAAATGGCATCCGTCGTTCCCCGACCAGGCATAAAACCGAATTGGCTCTGTGTAATTTCGCTCTCTTCTCTCAGTCGCCTTTCAATAACTTTCTCCCAAACTTTCATACTGTGTGACATTAGCTTTATTCCTCTATAATTGTTGCACTCCAGCACATCACCTTTGTTTTTAAAGATGGGCACCAGCGAACTGTTGCACCATTCGTCAGGTATGGCCTCTTCCAGCAACAGTTTATTGAAGAATAAAGCTAACCACGTCCATCCGTCCATCCGCAATAACTTCCATACTTCCACCGGTATTTCGTCCGGTCCTAATGCCTTACCATTCTTCATTCCATTCACTGCAATCCTCACTTCATCCATACTAACATTTCTTACTAGTCCCTCATTCACTGGTTTATTTTCAAGCACACTATTCCAGTCATTTTCTTCATTCATCAGTCTTTCAAAGTAACCTTTCCACCTATCCTTAATTTTCTCATCATCTGATATAACCATTCCAGCTTCGTCTTTTACACATTTAATCCGACAAACATCCTTCGACTTTCTCTCTCTCGCTCTAGCAAGCCGGTAAAGGTGTTTTTGGCCTGCTGGACTATCCAGTGTGTCATAGAGTTGGTTTTGGGCTTTCGCTCTCGCTATGGCCACAGCTCTTTTGGCTTTTTTCTTGAGAGCATCATACTCACTCTTCCTTACAGCTTTCAAACCAGCACTCTCATTTCCAACACTCTGCCATTCTTTGAACTTCTTCTTTTTTTCCTTCAGTACATTCTGTATCTCTGTCGACCACCACCATGTATCCTTTTCTATTGTGCCCTTTCCTTTCGTCTCTCCCAAAATACCTTTTGCTGCGCTCCTAATACACTTTGCCATTTCATTCCAACATTCATTTACACTTAGGTCATTCAAATCACCCATCTCTATCATTTTGTCTACCACTCGGTCTATAAATTTCCTCGCACAATCAGGCTTCTCTAGCATATGCCATTTGATTTTAGGAGGAGGTCGCTCTTTTTGTTTAGATAGCCTTATTTGTATGACTACTTCCATAACCAGGAGTCTATGCTGTGAGACCAAGTCTTCTCCTGGCAGCACTTTACAGTCTTTAATGTGCTTTAAACTGTTGCGTCTGACGAGGAAGTAGTCAATTTGCGTGTTATGCATACCACTTTTATAAGTAACTAGGTGTCCATCGGCTTTTTGGAACCAAGTGTTGGCTACTGCTAGATCAAATGCAGTAGCTGATTGTAATAGAGTTTCCCCCTCATTGTTTATTCTACCAAAACCCCAACCCCCGTGTACTCTTTCATAACTTCCTTTTATTCTTCCCACATGTCCATTAAAATCACCTCCAACTATCAATTCCTCCTGCACCGGGATGGTCATCAGAACTGTATCAAAATCCTCCCAAAATTTCTCTTTCACTCTTTCTTCACATCCTACCTGTGGGGCATAAGCACTAATCACGTTCAAGACCATATTTTCTAACATTACTTTCACAACTATTAACCTATCATTAATCCTTTTTACGTCTATCACACTTTCTTTCAGATTACTATCTAGGACTATTCCCACGCCATTTCTTTTCCCATCACTTCCACAGTAGAAAAACTTGTATCCTTCACCAATTTCTCTTGCTTTTGTACCCTTCCATTTAGTTTCTTGTAAACACGCCACATTTATTCTTCTTCTTTTCAGCACATCCGCTAATTCCCTGGCTCTTCCAGTCATTGTCCCAACATTCCAACTAGCATACCTCAATCTCACTTCCCGAGCTCGCTTCTTACGTCGCACCCGCCCGGGATGGTGCAACAACCCTTGTCCATTTCCCGCGGGGGCCGGGTGCTGCCCCTGCGCGTCGCCTGCGGGGTACGCCCTAACCCTATCGCGCATCTCATTCTGTCTATCCATGTTGCTTAAGGTTTTAGCTAATGTTTTATAGTCGGCCGCCTACCTGACACTAACCCTCCTTGGGAATGCTTTTGTTGGTGCATTACCCGTCACCATTCGGGTGACCCAATGTGCTCGATAGTCTGCACTGGGTCATAAGTTTTATTATAATTTTATCAGCTTATGTAAAACCCAAATATGACAATAATGTTGCTCGTGACCGTGCCTCCTCTAGTAACTCGTCTAACCAACGTAAACGTGAGGCCCCTAAGCTACATAATAGCAATGTTACTTGTCACAATTGCGGTAAAACGGGTCATAAAAAATGGTATTGTCCTAAAAAATCTAAAAATACCAATTCGGTTCAGGATACCAGTACCTCTACATCTAAGTCTGCTCCAACGACATCAAGCGATAGAACCGATAAACCCGTTCAACGCTGTACTTTTTGCAAACGTAAGGGACACTCAATTGATTCGTGTTTCCAAAAGCAGCGCTCTGATAGTAATAATAAGAATAAGAGTGAAGTAAATTTTTGCTCAGAACTGACCCCAAACAAAAAAACGTAATCTCAGCCGTTGTACAGAAGATACCTGTTGATGTTTTGATTGACAGCGGCTCTGATATATCATTAATTTCGGAAAAGGTACTTAAACATTTTAATTTTAATCGTATACCAGCTTATCGCTTGATGCGCGGGATAGGAAGTCAGATTATCGAATCGACCTCTGTCATCACAACAGTCGTAGAATTTCCAGAAGTGTCACTAGAAATTGATTTATATGTTGCCCCTGCTGAATGCATAAATGCACCTATCCTAATTGGAACTGATGTCCTAAATCGAAACGGGTTGATTTACACTCGTACACGTAGTGAGCAACGGCTTACCAGGTCGGACAATCAGTCAACCGTGCAACTCATGAACACTGTAGACGATGAGCATATTAAAACTTCCTTAGTGGGTGCCGATAAGGATCGGTTACTGGAAATCATCAAAGAGTTCTCTGATTTGTTTATTTCTGGTACGGCAACCTCCACAGTGAACACTGGTAGTATGGAGATCAAACTAACGTCTAACATTCCGATAACCCACCGTCCTTATAAGCTTTCGGTGGATGAAAAAAACAGGGTTCGAAATATTGTTAGCGATCTTCTCAGCAAGGGAATAATTCGTGAATCACAGTCAGATTACGCCAGTCCTATCATCCTTGTCAAAAAGAAGGACGGGAGTGATAGGATGTGCGTAGACTACCGAGCACTTAATGCCATTACTGTTAAAGAAAGATTTCCCTTGCCGTTGATTGATGACCACATAGATAGACTTGGTAGCTTCAAAATCTTCACTAGCCTTGACATGGCTACTGGCTTCCATCAGGTGCCTATGAAAGATGACGATTCCATAAGTAAAACCGCCTTCGTAACGCCTGAAGGGCAGTATGAGTATTTAAAAATGCCATATGGTCTTGCTAATGCTCCGATTGTCTATCAGAGGATTATATCAAAAACATTAAAACCTCTCATTGACATTGGTAGGGTTCTAACCTATATCGATGACGTATTGATTCTGTCCAACTCGGTAGATGAAGGTCTTAAAACAATGAGAAAAGTTTTACAAATACTTAAAGCCGCGGGATTTTCCATAAATTTAAAAAAGTGTACTTTTCTAGACGTAGAAATAGAGTATCTAGGGCGACTGATTGGACATGGTCAGGTACGGCCGAGCCCAGGTAAAGTAGATGCACTTGTACGTTCTCCAAAACCTACAAATGTGAAAGAGGTTCGACAGTTCCTTGGGCTAGCAGGGTATTTTCGCCGTTATATTGCTGGTTATGCCTCGAAAACAGCCAGCAAGGGTATAGCAAGGCTGCTGAGGAAAGGTGAACCTTTTTCGTGGGGCTCTGAGCAGGAGGCTGCTCGCGACTATATTATAAATTGCCTAACGACTGAACCGGTTTTAGCAATATTTGATCCCCAGTTGCTTACGGAGCTTCACACAGATGCTAGTGCTATTGGATTTGGTGCCATTTTACTCCAAAATCATAGCGATGGCAGAAAGAGGGTTGTTGGGTACTTTAGTAAGTCCACTCAGGGTGCGGAATCGCGGTACCACAGTTATGAATTGGAAACGTTGGCTGTTGTACGCGCGCTCCAGCATTTTCGCCACTATCTTATTGGTATTCACTTTAGGATAGTGACGGACTGTAATTCTTTAAAGTTAACGGAGCGAAAGAAAGATTTGTTACCCCGGGTTGCGCGCTGGTGGGTTTACTTGCAAGATTTTACGTTCACTCTTGATTATAGGAAAGGCTCATTAATGCAACACGCAGATTTTTTAAGTCGCAACCCTCCTCCTACCGATAATATCTCGCATATTCGAAATCCAAACAACTGGGCAAAAGTTGCTCAAACCGCTGACGCAGAGACTCAAGACTTAATGTCTAAATTGAGGGAAGGGCAATTAGATCCAACGAGATACAGAATCAAAAACGATCTATTGTACTACAAGTTTACACCCACTGGGGAAGAACCGAGACTTTTGTGCTTTATCCCAAAGGGTCATAGGCTCAGCCTGTTAAGGGTTTTCCACGACGACCATGAACATATTGGTACTGACAGAACCACTGACTTGATTTTACGTCATTTTTGGTTTCCGAGCCTTCGGGCATTTGTGAGGAAGTATATAAGTCATTGCCTTATATGTCTGGCACATAAAAAAGTTCCTAGGGCTCCCTATCAGCCAATCCAGTCCTGGTCCAAACCAGAAATCCCTTTTTCTGTCGTACATACTGATGTTCTAGGACCACTTCCAGAATCAAATGGTTTTAAATATGTTTTGATTGTTATTGATGCCTTTTCTAAATATTGTCTACTTTACTCGTTGTATGGACAAGACGCTGATGAGTTAAAACGTGTGTTCTCTAACGCAGTATCCCTATTTGGTACCCCATCTATGATAATATGTGATCGTGGTAGGATGTTTGACAGTAAGGCTTTTCAAAATTGGGTCACTGAGTTGGGATCTTCGATACACTTTATCACGCCAGGCATTCATCGCGAGAATGGTCAAGTGGAAAGATATTGCCGAACCGTTCTTAACATGCTGCGGGTCGAGGTGGGCAATAAAGGCTCACAATGGTCTGATGTGCTCTGGAAGGTGCAGCTTACCCTCAACGTCTGTAGACAAGCCACCACCCAGACCTCACCACTTCAGCTGCTGGTAGGCATAGACGCGGCTACTCCCGTCATCAGATCCTTGGTGCGAGACGTTGCACTCGAGAACTCTCATCCCAACAGAGAAGCCTTGTTAACTTTAAGAAGACAACGAGCTTCTGAGCTCCTCACAGCCAATCAGCGTAATCAGGATGCTTATGTAAATAAAGATCGAAGACAACCACGTACGTTTGCTGTTGGTGACTTCGTGTTTGTGAGCAAAGTTGCGCAGTCTACGGGGAAACTAGACTCCGGCATGCGCGGCCCGTATAAAGTTGTCCGTGTGCTGCCACACCACCGCTATGAGCTAGAGTTACTAGCTGGGTCTTATGGCAAAAAGACTCAAGCCGCCGCCGAACATATGATGTTATGGCGTGGCGAGTGGACGCCGGATACGTGCTCAGCTTTCTTTGAGAGTGGTGAGTTATTAGCATGCTAACGATTGGGCCTCTGCTCTGCTCCGCGGTCATAGTAGAGACATGCAGAACTTTTGGGCCTCTGTCTCAATGACGCGATGTGTCACAAATGCATAGTAAGCAAACGTTTGGGCCTCTACTATGTATTCGTGAAAATGACATGCAGAACGTTTGGGCCTCTGTCACAATGATGCGATGTGTCACAAATGCATAATAAGCATAACCTTTGGGCCTCTATTATGTATTCGTGAAAACGACAAGCGAACGTTTGGGCCTCTGTCAATAACAATGTATGGCTAGTGGTGGAAGTCCGGATTCCATCATTAGGAATACATTGAATCTCTTGGGTTGGAAGCTGATTCAACTTTAAAAATCACTTTTGGTGGTCTTTGTTGCTGGCGCTTGAGTGCACGCTTGCGCCTGTAACACTGGTCAAATTTATGAACTCTTCGTATGACTCCAGGATGAATAAGCTTCAAACCCTAGAAGACATGTTATTTAACTACTCATGTACTCTTATGTCTTTTCAGATAATAACGTTGATCTAAATAATGATGATAGCCAGGTTGTGAGAAATGGATCTGAAGCGAATGATGGGAATGATGATGCGGTCGAGGACGTCGCGCTGTCAGGAACGGCCGTCTTAGACGTTTCCATTTCCAACCTACCCGCTCCGAGAAAAAGTGCATAAAAAGGCATGGCGTGCTGTCAACGGTCTCTTTTTCTACTTGACTTCCGAAGGCGACGGACGTATTCTAAGGATGTTAAGTGCTGATTAGGGTCGTGTTATATAATTCTGTTATATTTAATATTTACATATGTGTTTGAGATTGATTGAAGATATTTTGTAAGAAATATAACTTTTGGGTTATTAGTGCTTTGTTTTTTTTAAGATAATCCGCTTCTGGTTCCTAAGAATATATATATATTACCTATACAGGGTGTAAACCAACCCTTCACGAAGCTGTCAAGCATGCATTCTGTACATATAACTCAGTTAATATATGTTAAAATTAGTGCTAGGAAACTACTAAAATTTTACGCTCTTTAGTAGTTCAGGGCTTTCCGTACAAAAACTTCACAGTTCCCTGCATAAGATAAAGATTACAATCAGAAACGTTTTTTTTTATTATTATTTAGCTATAAATACTGCTGGGCAAAGGCCTTCACCCCATTCCTTCCATTTCCTCTTTTCTCCCTCCACCTCAAAACTATTCTTATGTTTTATTAATCTGTCCCGGAAGAAAATGAAGCCAAAGCCAGACAACACATCGCTTACTTTTGATTACCAAATTTAAACATTTATTTCTTTGTCCCCCAGGCTCGGTTCCAGCAAAAGCAGATGCAGGAGCGAGAACTTAAGATCGCTTCTCTTTATGAAGCACAGCAGGCGAGGGCCCTGGATAGGGTGAGACACTCGCCCAGTAACATAGGCCAGACCTCTCCACCACTGCCCCCCGCTTCGCACCAACCCGGGAAGGTAAGAAGACTCTTACAAAGATAAATTATACTATTTTATAATTATTAACACTCTAGCTATGCTTCAACCTAAAAACCATAAGCTGAAGCTGAGGTTTCAAAACCTAAGGTTAGCATGCTTCTTCGAGGGTAATGGTGAAATAATAAATAGCACAACAGGTCTCCTTGCTTGAATCCTTTTTAAATTAGTTGGAAAAGTTGACCCAGTGATGTTAATTTTCATTGATGCAGGGCTATAGCATGAGTTGTTTAGCCTTGGTCGATATGGTAACCCATCCATTTCCAATCCTTGACATGAGTTTCTTAAACTGGGCCGGTAAGGTAACCCATCCCTTTCCAAACCTCGGCAAGAGTTGCTTAACCTACGTCGGTAAGGTAACCCATCCCTTTCCAAACCTTGGCATGAGCTGCTTAACTTGATTTTTTTTCAAGCAATAGTATATGCGTGTTATCAGCTCGAAAGTTTTGTAAAAACCTGTAAAATTGGAAAAATTATAAAACAAAATATGTCTAGGTTTACTTGAAAGAACAAGTGTATATTCATTGCCGTTCTCACGAATGTTGATATTCAATATCAATTTATTATTCAGTAAGTAATACACGACGTAGAAAATAACTTAATGACTGAAGGTGAAAAAATTCTTTGAGAACACACTGTTATTTTTCCAAAGTCAATTTAAAATCTTTTATTACTATGGATAACCAGACTTTCCAATTCGTTAAAAGTCTTTATCAAATTCTCTCCCTTATGTACCGCTCCTCCTTGGTTGGTCCGTGGATTGATGACCAGCCATTACATACCGAATTTTCTCCGTGCCTCAAAAAGCACTTTAGACCTTTGGTCCCGGCTGATATTTGTAGATCTTTAACAGTTGTTCAGATAGTCAGTGGTCCAAAAGTCTGATAAGCAGTCGCAGAGGCGGACCGTGAGTTTGTGGGTCCCTGGACTAATACTATTTGGGAGCCTGCTTAATTAACCAAGTAATTACCCTTATGTCAAAACTGTTTTCGATACCTAATAATATACTAGGTACATACGACACATCAAGCAAATTTCTAGTTTAATATAGCTCAGATTTTTAGTAGTTTTGTGAGGTGGTAAGGTTGCTTATGGTAAAGTTGTATACCTGCCAAATTACAGTGTTTATTTTTTTTATTCAGAATTGTCTATTGTCTTAAATGGTCAATGGGTGCCCTTCTTCCTCAAGCGGCCCTGGGCTTCAGCCCAAAGAGCTCTTACATAGATCTGCCCCTGACCAGTCTCGGTACCATGTATGTCGTACTACCCAACACTAACTGAGTTGTGGAAATCAGATAGGAAGTCCCTCCATGAGAAATACTGGTATTCAGCTGCATTCGGTTAAGACTTGAATCTAGCCTCGACAAAGTTGTGAAAAAGGTTGGTCTGATGGTGATGAAGTACCTACTTGGATTGTGGCATCCACCTCCTTTTTTTTCTCATCTTACAATCGGTTTATTTGAACATTTACCAGATTTAAGTCGACTTTCAACCTCCTTTTTGACAGACTTAATCCACCACAAGGGCCCAAAACAGTTAGGTGGAAGACTGGAAGTCATATCTTCGAATGTCTGGTTTTACCGGTTTGTTCCCTACACTGTATTCTTAACTTTGTATCCCAGGTGCGACAGATGTTCGAAGAACGTCGAACAAAAGCCGGTATCGACAAGAGCTATCCTCTGCAGCCAATCCACAATACAGACAGGGCTGCGGCCCGGAAGCCCCTGCCCAATGGGTACAGTAAGGTGTCCAATACCAATAAGCTCAGTCTCGAGAGAAAGGTCAGCAAACAGGTCATCAACAATACACACAGCGTTAAGAAACAACATGTAAGTATAAATATTTTAAAACAACAGACACTTCAGACAGGTTTGACCGGACAGGACGCGGACATTGACGGATAGCTAAGTCCAATTATCAAGAAAGATAAATAACGTTATCGTCAGGTACTTTTTTATTTTTCTTTTGGAATAAATTTAAATATACTTATGATAGAAAACAAACAGTTCATTGGTTAGTTCTACTACCGTCTGGGTGGTATCGGTATCAGCGACCGCTTGTTGTGACCGTAGAATTAGTAATATTCTAAAACAGTTGTTTAAATTGTGGTGTACAATAAAGTATATTCTATTCTATAATTAATTTATCTATTAAACTCTGGTTTTTGCTTTTACTCTGGACGCTCTTAATGTGCTCGTTTTTCTACATCGTTCTCACATGTATTTATAATCACAACATGAATGATTATCCATGGTTTTGTAAAAATATTATGATTTAAAAGAGTGTCCATGGAGTTTCTGGCCCATTCTTTTCCATAGAGATCTACGCTTTGGAATGGGCAACTGCAGTACTTTCACAAGTTATTATGTCTTGTGACTGGGACTGTAGCAGCATATTTTTTTTGTTTTCATGACATTCAAAAGTGCCTGTAATGGTCTAATTTAAATAAATGATTTTAATTTGATTTGGCTCATTAAATAAATTAAATTGGCGGGGGCACTGCCGTGCCCTCCGATTTGAGTTGAAGGAGTCCATCAGTTTTTAAGAAAAATCTCCTTTATCTAACGAGCCTGGTTACTTATCTCTTTTGTTAACGGTACATTCTCTGAGTCCGTGATCCTGAACCGTGTCCGTACCGGTTTGACCGCACCGTGAATTCGACGTAGTACTTGTACTGTACAGAATCCAAGTCTATTTCTTGTTGTTGTTGCAGAAAATAGAGAACATAATAAACGGATCCGGTGATCTCAATCACAACCATGATCCGGACCTAAATTCTGTCAGATATGTGGTGAGCAATTGTTTTTCTGATTTCTTTTAAACTTAACCCAAGATCCATCTATGTTAATACTTAATACTGTATACAGTAGTAAGTAGCAGACCTAACAGGAATGCGAAAACCTTGCAAATTCTAGTGTATTCCTAAATGTGGAAAAATGTTTTTGGCTTCCCGTTGTTAATGTTTTATTTCAACTGTAAGTATTCCATGCTCCATTTTTTTTAATTTAAATTCTGTTCAGCAGCCCCAAAGCAACGGCGAGGTGATACTCCCGAGCACAGACGAGCTGGACAAAGCTGATAACAACTACCTGATAGAGAACGAGACGTTCCCAGAAGCGCTGGCGCCGACACCCACCCCCAGGTCGCCTGATCCACCTGTAGCAACCAAGAAACCCCCACCTAGAAGGTAATATCCCTTAATCTTGATACTTGAATGTAAGTACTTCCTAAGGGGTGGAGTTCTGGTGTCCCGAAATACATGCCTACCGTCTAGCTTAGGCACCACACACACACACACACCACCACAGTATAAGTAAATTGATTGTTCACGAAACCTAATAATGTAACTACTTATTTGTTGTGGTGAGAAATAAAACATTATTTATCTTAAATGATACCCGGAAAATCTTCTAATTTGGGCATGTTAAATGAATTTCAATAGGTTTCAGAGTAACAAAGAATTTGAAAACTGGGAAAACTTAAAACTAAAGGACCGTATGTCAAATAAGGTTGCTTTGTTGACCATGCGCTGAAATGTCCCTAAATAGTATTCTAGACTTCCCGGTCATTGTAATCAGCGAACTCTGTAAATTGCTTTACAGAAAACATATTCATTATGTATTTATTGTGGTTTCTGAATCTTAGAAATCCCGCTCCAAGAACCAGTCCAGCAAAAACAAAACCTCAGCCATCACCAGTCGTTGCACCACCTAGGAGAGCCACAAGCGAAAATGCAGTAAGTAGTCTTAACAGAGATTCCTACGTAGTTTGTAGGTATTTCCAGAACTGGTCCGGCAAGAGTTCTCTATCCATGCCTGTTTTTTTATAGTTAAGGGTACACTTCTGAACTGAAGGTAACGGCAGATTTTAACTGCAAGAAACAATTCTGCAGCGGTTTCAACCGAACGCGACGTCCAATCTGTGATGCATTTCTAAGGCAGTTATTGAGCAGAGGGGCCTGCCAGGGCCACCGCCTGCTGGGGTTGCGGATTGTTCGAAAGAGATACCGCGACCCTGGAACGTAAAGGGCAATAGAAGTAACATGGGTGGGTTTTAGTCAGTACAAGTCTGACACTCACCCCCGCTCCGCCCAGAGCGGGGGAAGTTATTTGATGATTTCCCATCTGCAAAAAAAGGCAGTTATTAGTCAAATAAAAATATCATAGAGTTAAAAAGAACCATTGCCTCATTGTGCGGTCTGGGTTAGCGACTAGGATGGCTTTGCGGCCGCTTTGTGACCGCAATACGTCAACCGTGCTTTCGGAAACTAACCTTTACTCCCCACCTGTGAACCAGAGGCGTTGGGCAAACCATTTTTTTTTAAGAACTCTCTCTACTCTAGTAATTTCTCCTGTATCGTGGGTTAAACATTTAAACACACACACACAAACAGCCAGGCCCGGTACCTACAACTACCTATTATCGGTCACACAAATATTTGTTCCGTGCGGAGATCGAACCCGCGATACGAGGCGTGGCAGCTAATTGCTTAACCACTGCGCCAACCGTGCTGTCTTTTATGTGTACCAGTACACCGTTTAGCATTTACATATCTGGATATTTGTAGAAAACTGTTAGAATCGCAACTCATCAACTTACACTCGGACCGTGGTCCGTGTTCGGCACTATACCAAGAAGGCGATATGAAAAAGAAACTATTGAAAAAACCTACTGGTTGCATAGAGAAAAAAAAATGACATCTGAAAAAAGACTTGCAATGTCATTCTAAATTCGAATCAAGCAAAAGTTGCGACCATTTTGTCAATATGACCATTAAAATTTTCTGTTTACAAAATTAATAAATTATACGAGTTAACTGGGATAACTGTTAGCTGACGAAGGAGTTGGTTCTCAATAGGCTTTTTGTGATGTGTTCAGGTCACAGAGAGCAACAAGGCCCGCGGCGGGGCCATGCAGCGAGGTGGTAACCCGGTAAGCTTTACAAGCATTGTAATACTAAAACATAATATTATAGTATAATTTTAGTTTTAAAGGAACAAATAGATTTAAAAGGCTTATAAAGCGGACATTGGAATATTTTGATTGCGAACATTTTTCATTTTGACACACGAATGTTCCCTGACAAGGGTGACACTTGACAGAACGATTTGTTACCAAGTGATAAGAGAGAACCACGAGAAACGGACAAAATAGAGACAGTTTGGTACCCTAGGTATGACAAACTGAGTAGGGGAAAACAACTGAGGAGATGGGAGGACGAGTTGAAACTGACAGTGGGCCCTAACTGAAGGAGAGAGGCTTACAAAGGAGGCTTGGTGAAATTAAAAGATAAAAATAAAATAAATAAAAAGTACCTAACAAGTCTTGAATTACGATTTACTTTGTCTTGTCCCGTCTTTCACTCCTAAATCCTTACTAATATTTTAAAAGCGAAAGTGAGTTTGTTTTTTTTGTTCCCAGACATAGTCTACCTGTGCCAAATTTCGTCAAGATCCGTTCAGCCGTTTTGACGTGAAAGAGTAACAGACATCCATACATGCATGCATCCTCACAAACATTCGCATTTATAATATTAATAGCTTTTGCCCGCGGCTTCGCTCGCGTTAAATTCGGGGTAACACACGTTCCCCTTTCCTGATTTGCAGGTACCTGTTACCTGTAGTTTTTGCACTTGCGCCTTATTTATTGTAATAGCAAAGCTTAGTTTTCCCATTTCCACCTTTCTCCCTCATTACTCACTTTAAAAAAAAAATAGCCTATGTCCGTCTCCAGGGTCTCAACTATCTCTGTACCAAAATTCATCAAAATCGGTTCAGCCATTTTGGTGTGAAGACGTAACAAACAAACTCACTTTCGCTTTTATAAAATTAGTAAGGATGATGTACACAGATCTTCCCACAGTATCTATGAAATACATTTACTCAGGCTTCGGATTCCACAGCTTTACATAGGCCCAATTTTAATAGGCCTAGGCTGCGCGGTTTGCCCTCCGGGACTAAACCTAGGTTTGGTCTGCTACCAATCTTTCGATTAACATGGTCAACCCACTTCAGCTTACTTACTCTGCTAGCTATTTCTGTGTAACTCCTGTTAATTTCGAGGATTTTTTTTAAATAAAAAAACGTTGCCCCGCACTGGGAATTTCTCCTGTATCGTGGGTGCGTTTACAAACATTCAATCATACATACACAAACAGCCAGACCCGGAACAACTATCTGTAGGCCATACAAATATTAGTTCCGTGCGGGGATCGAACCCGCGACACGCAGCGCAGCAGTCGATCGCTCAGCCACTGCGTCAACCGTGTCGTCGAATCTTTATCTTAAGTTATGTTTACTGTTAACCTTCAAGGAGCATATAGCACGCTGACTGGAAATAGTGGACAAGAGACACTGTTTAAAACCTTATTCTTAATCAATTATTTACGCACATTTTATTTTTCCCTTTTTTATTTTTCTGTTTTGTTCATTTATAGTTTTTTTACGTATTTTTGTTGATTTTTACTTTATTCACTTTGCAGGTTTTGACCAGAAGACCACCAGCAGTTGTAAGTATTTCTTTAAAAACGAATTCATGCACCACATTATGGATTAAATGAGCTATAGACATTGAAACCCCTTATATCTAAAGAAGACCTAACTAGTTTACTGGTCGATTCGACATTTAAGTATTCAAAATGACGCTTGTCCTCGAATTGATCAGCGTATTCTGTTGGTCAGAGTACCGGCAGCGTGCCCGCGAGCGGCACAGTCGCGGGCCCGGGCCGGCGCGCGGTGGCGGGCGTGGCGGCGCTCGCGCCCGCTGCGTCCGGCGTGCCGTGCGCCGTGTGCGGGCGCCGGTTCGCGTCCGACCGCATTGAGAAGCACCAGGAGATCTGCCGCAAGGCCCACACCAAGAAACGGAAGCCTTTCGACGCGCTGAAGCATAGGCTTGCTGTAAGTACCTTGTTAATGTCTTTATAACCTATTCTTTGAAGCTTGCAGATTCTTTAAACCTTGCTAATTCTTGCCCCCGTCTAAAACACGACAAAAGTGGGCGGGCATTTTGAGGGAATGCCATAGTATTGGCTTCCAAGAGACATTACATTTGGTTTTTGGCGATTATTAGTTTTTAGTTAGAAAATGGGCGATTGCTTGAGCAAAATTTTCGTGTCGAGGATACACTTAGACATTGAGGCAGTACCTGATTAGTCCACGAAATCAAATATTTAAACTCGCGACCAATCAGAACACAGTGATGGTGTCAAGCGTTTTGGGTGCGTTCTCGAGTAGAGCACAGCCTGGCAGCGTTGACAGCGTTTATCGAACGTTATGCTTAGAATATGACATTTGGTCCAATTCTTTTTGGAGGTTTGGGAAATCGTCAAGGAAGAACGGATTTTGAACGGATGGATTACCAACCAACCAAACCCTCACAATTCCTACTAATACCGTGAGTCGGTTGCCTCCGACTGAAATATCTTATTACGCCAGCCTGCATCAATTTTAGGGGTGCGCTTGATAAACATAAGGAAGTAACAACCAAATAAATATGCAATCTTTTTACTAACGTTCTGTACTTTTTACCCCTTTTAACTACTAGGGAACGGAAGCAGTTGGTTATAAGGCAAGCAACACTTGATAAATTAATACATTAACGCATTGTTCAGTGTCCTAAACCACACCATCACATTTTTTCATTAGTATCTTTCATGAATTAAATTGTTTTGTCTACTCCGTCTGACCACTGTGTGTGCCTGTAATCATTACAAAAGTATATAATCATAGAAAATCATTACCATTTCTATACCGGTTGGAAGAACATCGACCCACAAACGGCTACCACCCTGTATTTCACTCAAAAAGCCCCAGAAGGCGAAACCAATTCATTTGCACAAATTGAACTGCGACGCAAAATACCTAAATATGAATGTTGTTAAGCACAATCTGCCTGACCAGGTCACTACGTTCTGGTCGGACAGAATTTAAGTAATCATAAAGAATTAGTGTTGGTCCACCATCTAAGCTGTTCCTAATTTCCCAGGGTACTGAAGCAGAGCCTTTCATAGGCAAGCTCCGCAAGGCACCTACAAACGCCCAGTCTTCTACCAAGGTCGCCAAGCCACTGAACAACAACTGGCGACAGAAGCACGAAGAGTTCATCTCGGCCATACGAGCTGCCAAGCAGGTGCAAGCGCACATCAGTGCAGGAGGTGGGTATATTTACTCAGTATTCGTTTAAAAGAGACAGAAAATACAAGTACTTGCCGGGATGGAAGTCGAGTCCAAGGAGTTATCTATAGAAATAAATTCAGTCTATTTGAAATAACGTTAAGAACGCCTGTCTAGCGGAACCGTAGAGCGATGCAGACCAAACGAATTATTTAATCGTCATTATACTGTGTCATCTGAATAATGTATGTGAATAATAACAGTTTTGTCAAAATTGTTATGGGATCAAATCATTCATCTAAAAGACTCGCTGCTTGACATAAGCTAATCTAATAATTTTGCTGTTTCCAGGAAAGCTAAGCGATCTCCCACCACCTCCGCCATCCGAGAACCCAGACTACGTGCAGTGCCCTCACTGCAACCGGCGCTTCAACCAGTCGGCCGCCGAGAGGCACATCCCCAAGTGTGCCAGCTACCAATTCAACAAGCCGAAGACCACGACAAAGCGCCGGTAACCGGCCGGTCGCGCGACGAGTGCCGAGCTTACCCGAGTGAAACCCGACAACACCCGAACGGAAGACGACCGTTTCATTTGAAATTGGTCGTTGATTCTAGAAGTTTGTAAGCTGTTAACTAGCCTATTACTAGTTAACTAATTGAAGAGGTAGTACTGTGGTCACTCGTGCATAGTTTGTAGTCGCTGTCAAGGTGTGATTTTTGGCTGTACTAATTTTAAGAATAACAAATTAATCGTTTAGCTCGAGATCCCGCTCTCTGACACGTTATGTCCGACTGTAACATCGTCTGCAGCAAGGACGTTCCGTCCAATTGGATGCTCGACACCTGCCTACAAATGCTTTTCACTATTACTTTGTTTTATTTAGTGAAGACGTTCTTGGATATTTTAAGTCCGAGTGAATAGCTAGGTAATTAAGATGGATATGGGCGATGTGGAATACACGTATAGGCCGGAATTTACCGGCTACAGATACTCCCGGGGCCCGTTCTCTTTACATGATTTTATACTTCGAATGTGCTTGGCGTCCATTATCTACTACCTGATTTGGATGTCCATCACTTACGTTCACGAGCTCTTCTGCGATAATGAGCAGAGGCCAACATTCAATAGACATCGAGTACTGTCGGACATCTTATCATAGACAATTTCATTGAAACTTAGAATGCCAGCAACGTAGAACTTTCTAACAAAATAATTAACTTTTTTCCATCCTAGCTTTTACGTTTTTTCAAGATTCAATCCATTTTTACTTTTTGAATCAACTTTCATATAAATTATGCTCGAATTATTTCATTGGCGGTATATTATTAATGTTATTTCCAATAAAATTATCCTTTTTATATATTTAGACTTATTTTACAGGTTTTTACTTAATGGCTTATGAATAAAATAGTGAAGCGATCAACTATTAAAGATATAACATATTGTTTCTGTTATTAAAGTTTAAAGATTCTATTCAACTTTTTACCGTCGGAATGAAGGTAACAATTCCGATCACAAAAATTACCAATTACTATACAGTTTCATCATATATAAGCCATCCTATAACTAGTTATTCCCATGAATAAATAATTCGACTGCAGTAATCATATACCCGCGCATTGTTTGAAAATCATTAATTCTATTATTCTTTTCAATTTGATTTCAAAGCGGTCTTGAAAAGACGGACTATAAAAGTTAGTTTATATTGATATTATGTACTTAGAACACCTTACTGTACTGCAGCTTTCGACTTCAAATCAAAAAGACTTATAAGTCAATAGTACTAATAGCAAAAGGACATTTAATAAAAATGTCCTTTAGGTAAAACGTCGTATTAATAAAACGTCCTACGAGCAATGGCCTGATATATTCCTTTTAAAATCTCATATTTATTTGTGGCTTAGCTAACTTTACCACTTCCATAACCATTCTTTCGTTTTTAGGACCATTTGCTCGTGTGACGATTTTTTAATAAGGCGTTTTGGCTAAAATGTCGTTTTGAGAATGTCATTTTGCTGTTAGTTTGATTGGCTTGTAGGACCTTTAGTAACGGAAGGCTAAGTGCAACGCCATAAAGACTGTCGGGACCTATATATTTTAGATAATAAAGACTACAAGGAAAGATTTTTAAAGTCAATTGACGTTTGTACAAAAGGATTATGCTTTTTAAAATGTTAACAATGCAGAATGTTATTGGAATATTAAAATGTACTTTATTATTTTGTAATTTTATGCAGTTTTATTCCAACCACATCATCTCTCAAACATAAAAACATACAGGATTATTTTTTTAAGTGAGCGTGGATGGCTAACTACGAGGAATACTCATAAGGGAGCTTCTTATCGAGCCCGATTTAGATGAAATATAAAACTACATCATTGGAGTTATGAAATATCGAAACGCATAGTCACGAATTTTGGAAATAAAATCGTGTAATTTTGTTTTCACTATTCAATTGTGTGACTTTTATACATTTATTTCTGGGAAGTAATGACATCCGACAACCTATTTTTCCATAGTGCAGTTACTTTTTTATGCATACGGGAATCCGATTAAAACTACAAACATAATATGCTTGAAATTCTATATTTTGTTTGTCTTTTAAAAACTTAAATGCAAATAATCGCCCCTCACTCAATACACCGGGGAAGCTTGAACATGTTTGTGTAAATACAGTTCGTTTATATAAATGTTTACTTCTCCGACGACGTGTGTGGGACGTAGGAGAACACCACTGAAGACCTGGCCGGGACCAGCAAGTTGTCCGAGGGCACTGAATTGTGGTTTGAGTAACTGGAACAATGATGGATACATTAACATTTGTTTTGCATTCCCTGGCTGGGATTTTGTGGATCCAGTGGGTCGTGGAATGGAGAAAGATTGAGGTGGTTTTGTGCTACTACCAATCAAAACGAATCCTACATCTTTTAACTATTCAGAAAATATTAATAAATTAATTAGTGCTTACTTTAGCAAAACCAGTACCTACTTCGGAAAATGGAAGAAGTTATGACATTTGTACCTATGCTCAAATGCGGAAATGATAATATTTATTCGACATCGGTTTCGAATGATTGTTTTGCTTTCGCATAGGCCTCCCCCATAATCTTCCACGTTTCGCGATCATGGGCTTTTTTTCCACAAATACATGTTCTGCTCAGTTGTACCTATCATATAAAGCAAACGTGCCCGCTTGACTGCGAGAAACACGTAATCCGCAAGAAATTTTGTCACATTTTCAGCTCCATTTATTTATTTATTTTTTGTACTAAATAGGTCGAACGCAAAATACGCGCCTTGGGCGTGGAGTTGTGGAAACTATCCTGGTATACAATACAATATACTAAATAGGCATGGGTTTGGTCGTTACTCGTCTGATGTGTAGCAATGATGCGGCCTAGTTTATTATTAACTAACTTATGCCCGCGGCTTCATTACCGTTATGGTCAGAAAGAAAAAACATTTTAAATATTATCTTTGACACTCCGGGATAATGTACCTTCCGGTTTATAAATAAACAAATTTTTATTTCAGACCATGTGTCCATAATTATTATTATAAAATTTATCTAACATGACCAAGAATACATTTTCTTATAATATTGGAAAGTATTTTTCCATCAAAACTGTATGGATAATGTACCTTCCGGTTTATAAATAAACAAATTTTTATTTCAGACCATGTGTCCATAATTATTATTATAAAATTTATCTAACATGACCAAGAATACATTTTCTTATAATATTGGAAAGTATTTTTCCATCAAAACTGTATGGATAATGTACCTTCCGGTTTATAAATAAACAAATTTTTATTTCAGACCATGTGTCCATAATTATTATTATAAAATTTATCTAACATGACCAAGAATACATTTTCTTATAATATTGGAAAGTATTTTTCCATCAAAACTGTATGGATAATGTACCTTCCGGTTTATAAATAAACAAATTTTTATTTCAGACCATGTGTCCATAATTATTATTATAAAATTTATCTAACATGACCAAGAATACATTTTCTTATAATATTGGAAAGTATTTTTCCATCAAAACTGTATGGATAATGTACCTTCCGGTTTATAAATAAACAAATTTTTATTTCAGACCATGTGTCCATAATTATTATTATAAAATTTATCTAACATGACCAAGAATACATTTTCTTATAATATTGGAAAGTATTTTTCCATCAAAACTGTATGGATAATGTACCTTCCGGTTTATAAATAAACAAATTTTTATTTCAGACCATGTGTCCATAATTATTATTATAAAATTTATCTAACATGACCAAGAATACATTTTCTTATAATATTGGAAAGTATTTTTCCATCAAAACTGTATTAACTACTCGAGCACTACCTGTACTAACGATTTTCAGCTCTATTTCCGATTTTTAAAAGTTTCTTTTGAATTAAACTGTTTGATCACTAGCTATAGGAGAGTCCAAGTGATACTTACTTAGTGTACGCCCGGACTTCGCGCGACATGTAGTGCGGCGTGACCGAGCCGGACACGGAGTAGAACGACGTCAGGTTGGCTCGCTGCTCCTCCGCACTGGGGTTGTACAGCGCCAGGTAGCCGGTGTGGCCAGACTTCCATCTGAGGGGGAAAGGATTTGATTATTAACTGATTTTTATAAAAAAAAAACGCTTCCCTCAAACTCTGCATTGCGGTCTGACGCAGTCAGTTGACAGCAAACCAGTAAATCTCGTCATTGGCTGTCACTTATAGCAACAAGACATATTATTTGATAAAAAAAAGACTAACACGGGAACGAAATTTGGCTACTGTCGAAGTTGTCACGCGCCGTGTACAATAAGACTACGTTTTCACCAGATATGTGCGGGGTGCGTACCGAGAGACTTGTGTGAAAGAAACCAAAGCTTAGTTCTTTTTTACAGCAGAGCACATCTCTCGCTACACATTCTCGCACTCTGATAGAAACGCATCCTTAAAACCGCAGCGGGATGTTCAGTCGCTTCGCTCTGTCATTGCACCAAAGCCGGCAGCATGTCAGCAATTTTCTTTTGCGTTCAGGTGTCATGACGCCTACATGCACATGTTATTTCTTTATTAAAACTTTATGCACAACTGTACAAATCCCGACTCAATGCCATTTTCTACCAGTCTACCTTAGGGTTGGTTGGGCATTTTCTACCAGTCTACCTTAGGGTCTTATGTTACTAGGAAGAGCTCCTCAACAACTTATCACACATACCTGGCCACTGCTAGCAGTGAGTTCCCGGTGAAGTTGAGAGCAGGCACGCCCTGCACTAACGTTGCGCCGTGTTGCACGCTCGCGTCTTCGCGCAGAGCCACTAGGTGGGACAGGTCTTCGTCCTGCAAATGCATGATATAGTTTAAACATACACACGCCTTTTGTCTTGGGGAAAAACAATAGAACGCTACTTGCTACGATCTGTACATACTCTTAGCTTCGTCAACGTTCGTTATAGTTTAAACAAAAAACATGATTCCATGATTTTGATGCTCAAGTCAGGGCCGGTAAGTACTAGTTCATTTAGTTATCACGTCACTAAAACGGCTTTTACAATTTCTATTGAAAGATGCAATATGGGATTTACAGAAGCGAAAAATAAATTTAGCTAAGTAAATTCCCGAGTAGAATTAGATCGCACAGGTCCTTTTTATAATATTGAATGAATCATAGACCCAACAATACAGTTTTTTTAGTTTGAATATAAAAAAGAAAGATAAACTCACTGTTGCGTTGGACTCCTTCTCAAACTGTCGCAGATTGAGAACAGGCGCGGCCGGCAGCAACAACTCAAACGCCGCGAATTCTTTCTCTGCCTCCGGAGATGTCCTCAACTGTGAACATTACAGTAGTGGTTAGTTTGTTACGATATTACGTGAGGAATATTAATAAGGAAAATGTAGTGAGGAATGTTTTGCGCATGTTCTTAGCTATAAGAGTAGAGGGAGACAAAAGAAACTATGAATGGACTGTGCGAATGAAAGATGATATGACTAGAAAAGAGGTGACCCGCTAAAATGACGAGTAATAGTTAGAATGGAAGAAAGACATGCTGTGCCGAACCCAAATATAATAGGACAAGGGCAGAAAGATGGTGATGATGACGCTCGGCTCGATCTTCATGGTTGAGTAGTGCTTGGCGAATTTGGTCCATCACTGGATGCCTGTCATAATTATTGAGTTCCCATCTTCCATTGTCCCCTGTCAGACGTCACGGCATCATTTACTCCTTTCTCTTTCACATCATTCCTTAATACAGAATCCATTCATCTTTTCTTTGGCCATTCTCTCCCTCTTCATCTATCAACATTTATATCATCATCTTTTAGTCACTTGCGCTTCGTCCCTCCTCATTACATGACCATCCCAAACGACTCCCTTTCAATTTTTCAGTAACAGGCGCTTTCAAACTTCCTCTAATATACTCCTTACTTTATCCATTCTTATCACTCCACAAATCCATCTACCTGATCGTGTCGGTGGCAAATTATAATTAAACTAGCTTTTGCCCGCGGCTTCGCTCGCGTTAAATTCGGGGTAACACAGTTCCCCTTTCCTGATTTGCAGGTACCTGCTACCTGTGGTTTTTGCCCTTGCGCCTTATTTATTGTAATAGCAAAGCTAAGTTTCCCTTTTTTTCCCTCTTTCTCCCTCATTTTTCAAAAATTGCCTATGTCCGTCTCCAGGGTCCCAACTATTCGCTTCACTTCACTTTTGCTTTTATAATATTAGTAAGTAAGGATGTATTTGGCCCAAAATTCAGCATGCAGTCATAAATTCGTTAAGTAGTCAAGGCATGCAATGCATGATGGCGCGGATGAGCCATCTCACCTCCATCTGCAGAGATTGTCTTCGCTATAGACGACTTGGGTTTCTACAGTGTTAGAACAAAGAGGAAAATCACCAACCTGCAAAGCGGGCCACCACTGGTCGATCCTCTTCTTGATATCAGCGGCGGCCACCGATACGTTCTCACCGATGAAAATGGGTTGTGAAGTCGGCGGCCGCAGTGACGTCAGGTTTTGTTTCAGGAACAGTTCCGGACGGCCGCCATCTTCCTTTATAGTGAATACTGTTGAACCTGGTGCAAACACGGATGAATTACAACTTAAATTTAATTTTCAATGAATATGACACATGTAATCCTCGAAACGTTAAGCAGAGGTTTATATAGTAGTAAACCCACATTTCGCAAGTTATGTTTAAGTCTTCTGTAATAGGGGACGAGCCTATTGCCATCAATTGGACACAAATCCAGACTCTGACTGTTACTGAGAAATTCCGGATGCAAAAATCTAATTACACTTTGATCCGGGAATCAACCCAGGTCCTTATGCACAACAGTCGCGCTTGACTAACGAGACAGTGGTGACGAGAGATGAGGGGCTTTTTTATATAATACTAGCCCTTTGCCCGCGGCTTCCCAGTTCCCCTTTCCTGATTTGCAGGTACCTGCTACCTGTAGTTTTTGCCCTTGCGCCTTATTTATTGTTATAGCAAAGCTAAGTTTTCCCTTTTCTTCCCTCTTTCTCCCTCATTTCTCAATTTAAAAAAAATGTATTAGCCTATGTCCGTCTCCAACTCAACTATCTCTGTACCAAAATTCATTAATATCAGTTTAGCCATTTAGGCATGAAGACGTAACAAACAAACAAACTCACTTTCGCTTTTATAATATTAGTAAGGATAAACAATGGCCTAAGGTGTATATCAGCCTCTGATAATCAGCTAAGACTGAGTCACGCTACTCACCAGTGCCCGGCTCCTCGCTAGCGGCATCGACAACCTTAGCCCACTGGTTGAGCAGCTGCAGTAGTCTGGGCTGGTCGCTGGTGTACTTGTGTTGCCAGTACGAATAATATGTGTGATCGGCTGCCAGGTCTCTGCCAGCCCCGGATGCCGGCAGCTCGTCCTTGAAGGTTGAGTTCACTAGCAGTTGACGGACTTTGTTTAACCTGGAGAAATATTTATAGTTAGATTTCGACATACGATTCTATTTATAGTTAAAGAAAATTAGCTAGAGAATGTCCATACATGTGATTGCTATAGATATCTAAACATGCTAAAGCAAATCATCATCATTTTCCTGCTCTTGTCCCATTCTATTTGGGGTTGGCGCAACACGTTTTCTTCTTCCATTCTCCCCTGTCAGACGTCACGGCTTCATTTACCCCTTTCTCCTTCCTTACACAATCCATCCATCTTTCTTTGGCCTCCCTCTCGCTCTCCATCCATCAACATTCATATCCATCGCTCTTTTAGTCACATGTGTTTCGTCCCTCCTCATTACATGTCCATACCAAACAAACAGCTTCCTTTCAATTTTTCTGTAACAGGCGCAACTTTCAAACTTCCTCTAATATACTCATTATTTTCTAAACATGCCATCTGCATGGTAAAAAAAAAACGAATTAATCTGAGGTGGAGTTTTACGTCGTTGTGGAACAGAAGAATCTTTTATTTAAGGTGGAAGCGCCCGGGTTACCTGCGTAATTCAAATATTCTTACGTATTTTGCAATTTATCTCCCGTTTAGAATCTTACGAAAGTTTATAAACTTCCAAGTAAATTGATAAACTTACGGATCTTGTTATTTTCCGGTGACATATACAAGTAAAAAATGGTAAATTACAGGGCGTCAAGTAATTCCTCCGCATCGCAGTCAACAGGAAAAGTGTCCAGAAGGCTGGCAGCATTACCATTGTAGGATACTGAATAAAAACATAAACCAATCAACCACATACCTAACACCAGCCGCTCCAGCCTTCATCCACAGCTGCAGAATCTTCTCGAACTCCTTAACGACGTCCTGATTGTTGAAGTTCAAGTCGGGCTGACTCTCCTCATACTGATGCAGGTAGTGAGCCTTGCGCGTGTCGCTCCACGTCCAGGCTGGTGTGTTTAGAGTTGATACCTGCAGGCATTACGTTGACAAAATGAAAGCTAGCGACACCTATGACGTAACAGAAGAACTAAAATCCTGAATCGTGATTCCAATTAGTCCGCGAGTAAAACCAGACTATATCTGTCAGTCTGTCAGACAATGTCAGACACAACTCCCGTCTGGTCGGAGGATACTCCTTTTTTCTATAGGAAGAACATTACGACCCTGATCTTCATACTCCAAAATTAGCTACTTTTATTGAGACTCTTTTTATTTATACTTTTTGTGTTCGATAACAATATTTACGAGAAACACTTTGACGGAGATTTTAATAGTCGAAACGTATTCGCTGTTGTCACCTTTTGGTGCAATTTGCAAGTATCCCTATATAGACAGAAGTTTACGTATCTGAGACTTTGAGACTCTCTAGATATAAAAACGGCAGTCAAATAGCGACTATTAATCATGAGAGTTCGATTTCCGGGTTGGGCAGTGATATTTATTAATCGATTTATGTACACACTACATACACTAAAGAAGACAGGAACAGAAAATAGATACAAAGGTAATTTTTGTGCTTGCTAGAAGAAATCTTTTAGATATTGGATGTTTCCATTAGAATTTTCTCAGTAGGAGCCACATTTAGATTCGTCCTCGGTTGATGACAGGCTCGCATCCTATTATATGAAAAGATAACTGGCTATATATGGATGGTATTATTGGGTACACCTCTAACCTAACCCATGATATGTTAGAATAGGCCAGTTTCCTAAAAAAAATTATTAGTCACTTGTTGCGAAAAAATGCAGCGTGACGTCACACGTAACTTTAATGGGCTATATCTTTGTCATTTTTGGTCTAATTTACAAATAAAAAAATAGGTGTCCCTTATTTTTGAATAATCTAAAAGATTTGTTTGTTTGTCTAATTGAAAACTTTGAGTTTGATAGTGCTGTACTATCTGTGGTAAAAACAATACTCTAAACAAAACTAGGTGATTTAACATGTATGATTGTTTGCTGTTAAAGCGCCCATGGTCAAGAGACTTGGACTTATGAAATGACAATGTTTGTAAAAGAAAAGAAAAAACGAAATGCAGATTTACAATTGAAGCATAACAAGTATTCAACGTGACATTTGCGTAGATAAATAGAATGTAATTACTTTGACCCTGGAAACTACCCTATTATTGCCAGTCAACTTACCCAGTTATTAGGCGCTTTTGGTGTTTTGCCAGCTTCATCAAACTCAGTGCTTTCCTTCCAGACGAAGTAGTCATCGTAGGGCCCGGTCTTGTTCTCGCTCTCCTTGAACCACATGTGCTCGAAAGACACGTAGTTGGGGATCAAGTTCACTATCACCCTGTAATGTTATGTGGTTTAAATAGGGTTGCCATAACGAAAAAAAAGGGTGAAAAGGTCTTTGACATTTGTAACATACGAACAAGTGAATAAATAGAAGCAAAAACAAAGAATTAACCATCTGTAGGCCCCGGGGGGAAGCAAGCCCCTCAAAAGTTCAGACTTCGCATCCCCCCAGGGTAAACCAGTCTTACTAAGGGGTATTGTATAACTCAGTACTAACTGGGTTGTGGAGGACCGATAGGCAGTCTCTCCATGAAAATATTTTGCTATTTAGCTGGAGCATTTGTTTAAAGGTTAGGCAGACAATGATAATTTATTTGTTCATAAGGTTTGCATGCCTTTTGACGAACAAATTTGCCTTCATTTCTTCATTTTTTAACTTCTTTTTCCTACAAAAGTCCAAAACCTACACGGTCAAAAAAACAATAGATTATTTTTTCTATATGCCATTGGATTGTTATTATTACTTACTTAATGCCAAATTCTTTAGCCTTCTTAGCGAAAGCCTCGAAGCTTTGCTTGGCAGTAGGAACGGAGTCTATATCGTAGGTAGGCACATCGATGAAGATGCCCTGGACCTTGAAGCTCTGCAACTGCTTGAGACTATCCTCGGCGGCAGCGTATTCAACGTCTTCTAAGTCTGCCAGGGGTCCTTTCTCGAACCTAAGTAGATAGAAAATTTGAGTTATTGTAAAGAAGCACTAGTAAGCCGCGAAATACACACTAACCCAAACCTATTCAACAAATATGGCTTATTAACATCAAAATTGTGACCTGAAAGAGCATAGGAGTTATTCTAAACGAGTGTATGAAATGTTGATAACGAATGAATTATGAATCAATGACTACCCCGGGAGAATATTTGTTAACGGACATATTACGGTTTTTTTAAAACATTTATGTACTAAAATGTGTATATCTGTTTACCACAATAAAAAATAACGAAAAATATGCGACCGATTTTTAAATTATATTTTGTTTTTCATTTACAAAAACAGGAGGCTTAGCAAAAATCTGATACTGCGATGTTATTGGTTGATGATGAGCATAAATAAGCGGTTCTATAGCAGCCGGGCGATGCAAGCAGAAATAGTACTTATGGTGGTCAGATTCTTGACAACAAGAATGAAATCAAGTAATGAAATATAAAATTACAGTTTGCAAAAAACCTTTTGAATAATAAAGTAAGGCTTTCAAAATAGTGATCGTGTTTTTTTTTAATGAGACTATTGCTTTTGATTCTAAACAACTATTACAAAACAAAGTCACTTTTCGTGTAAGTCGAATGTTACTGGGTTGTTCTACTAAACTATGCAACTGCTTTTGATGTGGTCTAACCATTACAAAAAAAAACAGGAAAGTTTTCGAACACGAAATGTTATACTATTTTTTTTAAAAAAAAGAACAGAAATGTCAATACATTGTCAAATAGTAAAAACATACAAAACTGCTTGTGGGCTAGTTAAAATGATAAGAAAGCAATATCAACCCAAAACTGCGCTTAAAATATCACATACCAAGTCTTGGGTTCCGGTGCGGCGCACTTAGGTGCCCTGATGATGATGGTGATGGCCCCGGCCAGCATGCACAGCCAGAGGGCCCAAAAGAGGATGAACATCGCCCAGCGAAGGTTCACCCAGAACGGATCATCGGCATACTTGAGCAATTCTTCTTTAGTTAAGCCGGAGAATTGCTGTAAAGGAATTCTACTGTTGTCAACATATTGTTATAATAAAATATTTAAGAAAACATTAAAAATATAAAATAGGTTTCCGCCGATATCGGGAGCAGGGTCCAAGCCAAGATTAGGGCTCTAAAGACAGGAAGTACGAGTACTACGTTCTGAATCAGGCCCTTGATCCAACCACCTAAGAAGAGCTTCGACAGATGGTCGTCGAGGCTCTTGGCCATCAAGCTATTGGCCGTTTCGTCAATCGGCACAATGATACCAGACTTCACATTCCACATGTTGACAACCTCGTGTGCCAAATCCAAATATTTTATTTGTTTCCCTTTCTCAGGTCTTACTAATTTCTAGTCGTGCGGGTGGTAACTTGATTATCATTATGCGGCGCGCTGATTGGTCTATCACCACTATGTTAGGCTTATTTATATTCTTAGTTGACACCACCAATCAATTGATATACTTTTTATGAGCTGTCAAAACGCGCTTCCCCCATATATTTTGTATGAGACTCGCAACCGATGACGTCACTAAGTTGTCAAGTCAATGATGCAACTATTTATTGATTTAAAAGCAACCAAAAATCGAATTTTAAAGTTATTTTGAAATGAATGGAGTTTTCAGGTCTAGAATAAGGTGTTCTTTCAGAAAAATAGTGTTTTTAAATTATTGGTTTATGGTGTCAACTACCCAATTGTTGAATATTTTAAGTTGGCAATACTTGTGGAAGACAGGAAGTGACGTATTACAATTTTGTTTTTACATTCAATGCCACTAGCTATGGAAAACGGCCGTCGTGATAAATATTAGAAGCCTAGTCTTTGTTTAATTGGCTTCAAAAATAACACAAATATACTTAGTATTCTTTTTGTACGAGAATATTAGCTTCAAAACAAGACAAATTTGTAATCTGGACCTCTTCAAAGTTCGAGTGAAAAGTGAGTTTTGTTAGACAAGCATACTCCACCCTAGGGCGCATCATTACTTCACATCAAGCGAGTTGCGGCCAAACAAAAGCCTATTTAGTATAACAAAAAAAAAGAGTCTGTTGTTCCTTAAATTGGAAAAGGAAAAAGTTCGACAAATTAATTTTAATGTAATTATCATTATGATCCTCTTAAAACTCATTGCCAGCTATAGTGTAAACTAAGTCTTTGTTTTATTATAATGTACTACGTTAAGCAGAGCTAAGGTATCAATAAAACACATTTCGTAAATTAGTTAACATATTTATTTAAAAAATACAAACAATAATTTTATTTGTCGAGAAATTGGCGAAAACAGTTCCTTTTGTTGCTTTCTTCTACTACAAAACTGAGGCATATTGCAATGCCGCAAACGAGTGGTCCCTTTTTGCAAAAATGTGATTGTTTATTTACCGAGTCTGGAAAACGACAGATTGCGTCGTACCTGACGCTGTCCACCGGTCGACCAGCGGTAGCCACGTTGCCACTAAACTTGACGATTTCCCCAGCACGGCAGGGTCCATCAAACAAATCAAGCCTAACTTCCGAGAAAAAGAAATAGAATTATCTAAAACAATTTTATGTGCGTAGTATGTAGCAGATGTTCTGGAAAACCATGAGGAATTTCGGGAAAATCGAATGTTTTAATTATTTTATCAATTTCAGTAGTCTTTCTACGGTATCATAGGTGCAGCTTTTGACGTGCTGGTGATAAAGCTGTCGTTATCCAGAATGTTCAGTCTTTTGTATGAGGAATCTAGCAAAGGTGCGTCGGAGCTGAGCTGGGATGAAAATAGTGGCAAGAAATATGATTCGCCATCAGAGCTAAAATTATCAACGGAACATGCATTTTCTTTGGGAGTCAAAGCTAAAATCTTATGGATCAAGCACTGCAGAAAAAAAGAACATGCTGTGGAATATACTTTTCACACCTCAACCGATGTTATTATGTGTTAAACATACAAAATTAAAAATTTAAAAACACCCCCGACCCAAAAAAAGTACGCAATTATTATGACAAAAGGTTAAAAATGCTAAACCCTATAAAAAGCAAAAAAAATAACTTTTAACACTACGTAAGTACCAACTAAAGCATGTCAGACTATCTACTCGGGACTTTGTGCCACCTTTATGTCGGAGGCATAACCGCTAATTTTGAACTGCAAATGGTTATCTTGGCCTGCTGTTGACCGTACGTATGAAATTTTTGATTAAATTTTGTCGTGTCGGGGGACCGCTCTAATTTATTAGCCTAACGTTAGAAGCTCACATTAAGAAGTCCTCAATCCCATTGTCATTTTTCATACAAATTTTTTGAGTCGTTCCTAAGATCAAATTATTGTTTATCATTTATTTAGATAGAGTATAAAGTTTTTTTTGAATTCGTTACTTACGTTAACATTTTCGTTGTAATTTAAATATTATTTTGTTTACTTAACTTCTTCTTTCTTTACAAGTAAATCTTGTGAGTCGTACTATTCGTCTGTTTTAATTTTTTGTCCAGTGTTGTTGTATCATTTGGTGTAGTTGTGTACATATTTCGTTTTAAAATACGAATTTTGTGATTGATCATTTGATTTAGGTAAGTATTTTTGAAGGTAAAAAGCGGTCCCCCGACACGACAAAATTTAATCAAAAATTTCATACGTACGGTCAACAGCAGGCCAAGATAACCATTTGCAGTTCAAAATTAGCGGTTATGCCTCCGACATAAAGGTGGCACAAAGTCCCGAGTAGATAGTCTGACATGCTTTAGTTGGTACTTACGTAGTGTTAAAAGTTTTTTTTTTGCTTTTTATAGGGTTTAGCATTTTTAACCTTTTGTCATAATAATTGCGTACTTTTTTTGGGTCGGGGGTGTTTTTAAATTTTTAATTTAATTTTTATTTTATGCTTTTTAAAGGAGCTCCTTAATTTTTCATTCTTACATTTAATTTATTTTATGTTTCTTGCCATTTAAGGGTAATTTTGTGTTTTCTTTTTAAATTTTGGTCATTCTAGATTTTCAGCAAAGATATAAATCGGTTTATCCGTTTCATTCCGGCATTCCAGGGTTTCATCCGCCACATCCCATTTCCAGCATCAGGTCCTCATCAATTAGAAATATGAAGAGAACTAGTCCAGACAAATTCAACGAGCCCAAACTCGATGGGTTTACTAAAAGGCAGTCCAGGTTTACATTTCCTACCTTCGAGCCCTATCACCAGACCAGCTCAGAGGTTCCAGATTTCCAGCATCAGGTCCTCGTCAATTAGAAACATAAAGAGAACTAGTTAAGACAAATTCAACGAGCCCAAACTCGATGGGTTTACTAAAAGGCAGTCCAGGGTTACGTCTCCTATCTTCGAGCCCTAACAGCAGACCAGCTCAGTGGTTCCAGAAGACATCAATGTTTCAAATGTCAGATCCTACATATGCTCGCAAGTAAACTGAGCGTGGAACATTCCTATCACACCTAACAAACGACCTGATGACCTTGAAGACCTGAACCGATTTCCACCAAACATAGCTAAGAACACTCTCGACTGATATACCTTTCAAACAAAAAAAACCGCATTCAAATCGGATCATCCGTTTGGCAGCTACGATGCCACAGACAGACACATACACATTTACACACACAGACACGTCAAACTTATAACACCCCGTCGTTTTAGCGTCGGGGGTTAAAAATAAATCCACATTGAATTACACTATGTACTTGGGAATGTACTTCGTGTATATCGAAGTCTATCTTGTGTTTTTTACTGCAAACTTGGCAAATGACATTCACGGAATACATATAATCGGTAATGACGGATAGGTACATACAATGTCTTTAACTCATACTATGAAAATTACGTAAATTACACATAAAATGGCCATCGATTTATATTATTTGGAATAATCCCATGCACTTCAAAGCCTAAAAACCACATCTCCCAAACAGAACAGTAATGAAATCATTAAAAAAAACATACCCGTGTCGCAGAGACGCCAGCCATTTTGAATTTGACAATACATTCTTGATGTTACCACAATATTAATAAATTTCTGCTAAAATTATTTATCATTGCAAACCATTAAAAATTGAATTTCTTTTGGAGTTAAGTAATCAGTGAAGAACTTAGCCAAATTAAGGATTAAAACGTCCTTTGAAACCTCTAGACACCATTCTTAAAAGGCCGTGACATATCTACCATCATAAAATTACCTTGTTCTTATAAATGCAACGAATTTTAATGCGGTTTTCTAAATTATTTTGTAAAGTAAATGTAACTTGATATACAACATAGTGCAATGAAATCTCGATGCAGTTCGTACAATGTCGACATTGTGCGAACTGCACGGGTAGATTCGATAGCTCATTAAAACCCCCATCTAACTTTTTATCTTACAGTTGGCATACTAATTAATCTTCAGAATCAACAATGGTTTTTTGCTAAGGTAATAATTGCATTATCATCGAGCTGAGCATTTATAAAGACGATCCATAGCAAACTAAGTTATCATTCTTAATCGCATACTCCAATAACTATCAGAATTACAGGTTTAATATCTCCCTTTTATAAAAAGGGTGCATTAGTGGAAAATCAAAACATCGAAATGTCTGCTAAATAAAATAACATTACGCTAGCGCTAGCTAGGTAGTATTAGCTAGTTCAACCTATGAAGTCGTTAGCTGCTTAACTGGCTTAATCCTGTGGATGCCTTGCATTTACGGCCGCCAGCCAGGGGCATAAGAGCAATAGCGCACTAGCGACCTGGCAGCGCGGCCATGACACGCGGCCCGGCCGCAGGGGTTGCGATTTGCAACGCAGCCATAACCTCGGCTACGATCGTCAGTTGCACATACAGCGCGCTTCAAAATGGACGTTGAGGAAATGGCAGTGATATGTGGCCGCTGGCCGCTTGCGGCCAGGTGCGCGTGTTCTGTGGCGATTTCATACTAAGGTACCTATCTCGATGGCCGCCGCGACCTGGCCGCTACGGTCTAGCCGCTAGTGCGCTATTGCTCTAAAACTTATAAACTAAGCGACTGCACGTTAAGGGCACCCCCTGCGGGGTACGGGCCTCGGCTCAGGTCGTCGCTGGGGAAGACAGCAAAGGGACAGGCTGGATCTGAGTTCCATTAATTGGGGGATTTTGATTAACTGGCTCAGCAACGCGGGCTGGCTCAAGCAAAGGGACGGGGTGGGCCCGAATGGTTTGACAGAAGTGTTCGTTTTATACTAAACTAGCTTTTGCCCGCGGCTTCGCTCGCGTTAAATTCGGGGTAACACAGTTCCCCTTTTCTGATTTGCAGGTACCTGCTACCTGCAGTTTTGGGTCTTGCGCCTTATTGATTTGTAATAGCAAAGCTAAGTTTTCCCTTTTCTCCCGACTTTCTCCCTCATATCCCACTTTTTTTTATTAAAATTAGCCTATGTCCGTCTCCTGGTTCCCAACTATCTCTGTACCAAAATTCATCAAAATCTGTTTAGCCATTAAAGCGTGAAGAGGTAACAAACAAACAAACTCACTTTCTCTTTTATAATATTAGTAAGGATTTTAAAGGATTACATATATTTTCAACTTTAACCTTAAATAATCCCCATATTCTCAGGGGTAAAAAGTTTGTAAATGACCTTGTGCATGCCTTTATTCGATTTGATCCTTAAATCCAGGGATAACCTGTATATTATAATGTATTAGTATAGATTTCAGTTAATAGGTACGAACCGGTAGTGTAGCATCGGGTCCTTTCTCGCGAAGACACAGGGAACTTTTATAAAAAATACGATTATGGAAATATAAATAAGATGATAAATCTGTACTGATTTGTCTGAACATTTTAAGCAGAAAACTATTTTTTCAATGAGATGTAAGACACTGCATAAACTGTCAGAAGTATGTAATATTATAATGCCCACCCACTCGATTAATATCAATATTCACGATGTCATTCAATTGTTTTATAAATACTTTGACGCCGGTAGCTTGGACCCATTACCCGATACTGGTGGACTGTTCTTATTAATATTTTAATTTGAATTTTTAATAAAAAGTTGTTACTAGAAATCTAAATAACATGCAAGAAGTAAAAATTAAAAAAAAACACTTACCCGCTTATTAGCATCGAGCTCGATCTTGGCGTCACCATTCCTGTGGTCCTCCACCACATACTTGGCATCAGCCATGTCGACCCTGGTCACGATCTTAGCCTCCTCCTCCTTGGGCAGCAACTTCTCTTCCGCGCCGTCAGGAGAGATCTTCTCCTTGGACTTGGAGAGATTTGATTTAGAGGTACGGAATGCTGGAAAAAATTGAGGATATGATTAATTTTTGAAAGAAAAAAAATGACGGAAGTGTAACTTTTTTGGGGGTGGGAAATCATCAAATAACTTCCTCCGCTCTGGGCGGAGCGGGGGGGAGTGTCAGACTTGTACTGACTAAAACCCACCCATGATCCTTCCATTGCCCTTTATGTTTCGTGGCCGCGGTATCTCTTTTGAACAACCGGCAACCCCGGCAGGCGTTGACCCTGGCAGCCCCTCTGCTTTGCTAACACTAACGCGCCGTCGTCACGGCCTGTCGTCAATAGACGGACGGACGGTGAGCTACCCATTGCTCACTGTCGTCTCGCGGCGCCTAGGTTGGTTTGAGATTCACGGAAGTGTAACTTATACTAATTAATGAACGGATTTTAAATTAAATATTTCTTTCCCAAAGAGAGAAATCGTCGTTTCAATGCTAGATATTTCCCTAGACAGGCAGGGCCGCTTTTATCTGGTACGCTGTAGTGAATCAGCGTACCAGATAAAATAATACCATGGCATGAGCTCTACCCATGTGTCGTTCGTGCAAGTAAGACGAAGTATATATATATATTTAAAAGCAAGCGCGCGAGGATGGAGGCTTTTCAGTGTCACCCAACCTAATTCATTATACAGTACAGCGAGTTAACCACACCGCATGACGACCGGACTACCACAGTACGACGCACCCTCAGTAGGTCAGATAGGAAACCACAGTCCAAACCTAGACCAACCACCACCCTGCTACAATGTCAAGTGGTTTTTTAAAACTTGGTTAACTTCATCGACCCCATTTCAACAAATGGCGTTGTGACGCAGTCTTTGTCAAATGACAAACAGCAAGACTAACTGCTTAACCCAATCAAACCAATTAGCAAGACTTAAAACTCATTCATCTTTCATTCATAAAAACATGATGCTTGAATCATGTTTGTTTTTCTTAGAACCCTGATTCGATTGGAATATTATGTTATGCAGAAAACGAGATATCCGATATAAAAACACCATTGAATTGGCTTAAATACAAAACACGAAAAACGTACCAAAAACACAAAAAATATCACAATTCGAATATCCCAGAGCCGTGTATTACGTCACAAGCACTCCTGTATTCACCGGCGCACGTTTTCACACTAACGATCAAGCTCGCGAGCCATCGTATAGCGGTACTAAATTCTGGAATAGATACCGTATTGCTATTCTTGTACCCCGTCCTTGTCGTGCTAAAAATGTCACCCTCATATCGTGGATTCCGAATTCAATGTCGTTCCCACGTGGCTTGTAAATTAGGTCAGCTTTAAACACCTTTAGGATGAAAGGGTTATTGATCTTAGCAACCCCTCGGATAGAAAATGGTGATTATTATTACAAAGATCGACACACCCCGCACCTTTACGAAACAATTCCCTCAAAAAAAAACAAGATTGGACGCACGATGATTCCAATTCCTATCTAGTCTTCAACATTGAATACATACCACTGAACCGTGAGACAAATCAAAGAAATTTAAGATACTTTCTGCAGCGTAACTACAAAGGGCCTAATCAACTTTCTAAACTAATATTCTTTCTATATTACGACTCACTTTCTCAAAAGCTTCGGTGTCTATCAGTCAGACGCGTAAACAAGACTGCAGTCGCACGAAAGTGTCGGACGCTTATATCAAGCTTGCGTGAGTATGCAATAAAACAAAATTTTCTTTGCGGCAAAAAAAAAAGAAATGAATCGCATTACTCGTCGCAAGATGAATTTGGCGATTCCCGAAAGTCAGCGGGCGCTGCAAGCGATTTTTTGTCTCAAGAACCTGATTGTAAGACAGTGCAATGCAACAAAGGTGGTTTGGTCCAACAAAAAATTTTGGCTGATTTAATCGATGGTGCTTCCAGCATTACAAATTATATATTTAAGCGTATGATTATTTGGGAGGCACAATTTTAAGGGCAAAGACCTTTAACGTGAAAGAAGAGATTTTCTCTGGGGAAAATACAATGACGAATAAATTATTCTGGAATCTAGATCGAATCATTCAGGTCCGAATCAGAATAAGTTTTTCTAAGAGACTTAACCAAAGAGTAGTATTAAAAGACCCAGAGCAGTATTAGAAGATTGCTTGATAAGTGACAATAATCAGAAAATATCTCACCTACAGAACAAACAACTGTCGACGACAGACGCACGACTTCGTCAATACCCTTGGAGCACCACTAGATCACTAGCTTAGAAACGAAGTAGATAAACTGGCGCAGATTACGTCTAATGGAATAATAGCTTCGGTCCAAATGGACAAACAAACTCATTTGTGGATAACGAACTTAGATTAGGACTAATAGTGAAAGCGCGGTTAGGAAGTTGACCCCTTTTAGAAATAGTCAAACCTGAAATAAATAAACAACTTGAGTATCTTAATTGGATGCTTAGATAGTTAGATTAGTTACTTAGCACCCCGCCGGCACTGTAGTTCTGTATTTTTTTTTGACTATTTCAAAATATTTTTATTGATTGGCGGTTTTTTTCTAATCCTTCTCTCTCTCCTTTTAGCAACCCAATGCTGAGTACTATATCTTACAAGTCTCTCCAGGAGGGTCTCTTAGGAGAGTCCTTAGGAGATAACTAATTAATAACATCTGTCCCTGCAGAATATGAAGCCAAAGTCTACTCCACGAAAGGCACTCTATCCAAAAAGGTGTGATTATACTCGAGGAATTTAAACACAGTTGTGAATCTTCAGGTTCCGTTTCAAATTCTAAGATGCCAAGTGTGCCTGACCCCACGCACGTAGTAGAACACTTCGGCTCGTCGCCACCCCACGATTATTTGCATTATCGAAATTGACCCCATTTCATCAAGTGACTGAGCAGCTACGCATGTTATACTCTGTGACCCTTTGAGAAACGTCTGTTGGATGGAATGCGAAATGAAATTAAATATTCTACGTGAATACAACTATTACTAATAAAACGCTTATGACATCTATGTCATAACACACAACACTTGTGTTATGATGGATGGGGAAGAAGAGGAAAGGTTAAAGAAAATATTGCTGGATCGTATAAGGAATGATATTAAAAAGAAGTATATAATAGCACCATAGGTGGTTAGGTGAGAATTGGAGAACAAAACGTGTAGCGCCGACTCCAAGTAACATGGCACAAAGGCAGGAAAATGATGATAACTACACTTCTGGACTCATCTATTGGCCCACCTTGTATTTTCAGTTTCGTTTGGTCCTAGCTAAAATTTTATATTAGGTCGAGCAAAAAGTTTTTATGCAGTTTTTAACCTGGCACATTCACAATTTCATTCAATAGTCTTTTTTTGAATTTCGAACACAGAATTTAAAGAAACAAAAGACAATTTGGAGCCTGTTTGTTGATATCAAACAATCGAATACTAAGAAAATCAGGTTTTATTGGTTTACTTGGATTTAATTCTTGAAAAAGTGATTGATATCTTTGGTTTTGCAACAAACATTACTTATTCTTAACATTAAGGTGAGGTTCTATCAATAATCTATGGATACTTCACCTGAAATTGCCGCCCAAGCTGTGGCACTTATTCAGGCCGGACACAGCCAAAGAAACGTGAGTGCTCAACTTAATTTAAGTCGATCTGCGGTCCGAAATGTTTATCGGAGGTACCTAGAGACTGGCGGCTTTGTTCGTCGCCAAGGAAGGCCACGATCTCGGGTCACAACTGAAAGGCAGGATCGATTCATCGTGACGACCAGCTTGAGAAATCGTCACCTTACCTCCATTGAGATACAAAACCAACTTCGCGACTTCCACGGAGTATCTGTAAGCGCTCGAACTGTTCGGAGAAGGTTAAAAGAACGCGATATGGTACCACACAAGCCAGCTAATGGGCCCAAACTAACGCGAGCCCACCGAACAGCGCGCCTTCATTTCGCACGCAGTCATTTAAATTGGACACAGCAAGATTGGAGCCGTGTACTCTTTTCTGATGAGTCTAAAATTGTGTTACATGGCAATGATGGAAGGAAGAAGGTCTACCGACGTAAGGGAGAGCGTTTCGCACAATGCTGCTTTGAAGAGAGGGTTGCTTATGGCGGTGGCTCATGGACTGTCTGGGGCGGTATATCCGCGAGCGGCAAAACTCAACTTGAGGTTGTTACAGGACCACGGCTGCCAACATTAAATGCTGAAAGGTACATTCGTAAGTGCTTAGAACCTCACGTGATGCCATACGCGGACTATGTGGGCCCAAATTTCCTTTTTATGCATGATAATGCAAGAGCCCATGCGGCCGGCATCGTCAGGGAATATCTTCGGGATGTGAACATCACAGTTATGGACTGGCCAGCCAGAAGCCCAGACATGAACCCTATTGAGCACATGTGGGACGAGCTAAAAAGACGTGTTAGGGCTCGTCAGCCAGTTGCCCAGACGATGCAGGAGTTGAAAACTGCCATAGAAGAGGAATGGGAGATGATCCCTCAAAATTTCATAGAGCGGTTGATAAACTCTATGCCTAATCGTATGAGAGCTGTGGTAGATGCCCATGGAGGCAACACGCGTTATTAAATTAAACCTTTATTTGATAAAACATGTTTTTTATTCAAAAATCAATTGCCTTTAACAAGGCGCATATCCGACTTGTTAGGCGTAGCTCCATGTCGTATGGTATTCTGAATTCAAATTTAAAACAATACGATCGAAAAAGATGGTAAAATGTATCAGGTTTAAAACTGCATCAACAGTTTTTGTTCAATCTAGCAATCATATTTCGGTAGGGGCCATCGAAACCTAAACTCTAAGGTGGGCCAATAGATGTGTCCAGAAGTGTATAATACGAGACTGAAGCGACATACGAAAGGTTTTTATGTACCTTCTTAGGTTTCCGATTTCGAGATGTCAATTAAAGTGGCCTTGGTCTAGTCATTATTATGTGTCGATGTAATTAAGAGAAATCGGACTGAAGTCACAAAAAGGCCCCAAGTAGGAATCTCATTTTATGATGCAACAACTACTAGAAATTGCTATAACCAAACGTTTTGAGTACAACATACAATCCTTTCCTGTTTTTGACGTAAAGGAGACAAGGCTATGGACAAATCTGGGAGGGAAACGTATCGTTTTTAATAAACTCGTTTTGTTCTATCCAAAAGAGTTATGTTTCGATATTGCATTATCTGGCCGAGATAGCTTGCATTTCGGGCTTGCCACATTGTGTTGTCGCGCTCAGAAATTGTCCCCAACTAAAATTTCCTTGCCTATAACCATATAGCTCAATAAATAATTTCATCCAATACTCACAAACTCAGAATGCTTTAAAAACCCACTTCAGAAAGAACATTAAGGCAAACAATAGTCAATTTTACAGTAATATCCACTGGAAATTAAAACTCAAATAGCTTCAACACAACTTCAGTGATAAGTGATAACTGTGGCTTTGTAACTGGTCAGAACCGTAGTTTTTTTCAGTGGTAATGAAGTGGTCGTGTATTTAGTAAATTAGCTATGTCTACAAATACTTCGAAACTTATGTTATCAAACTAAAAATAGAAGGTATGTTTTTAGTACCTAGTTATTTAGCAGATTGCGAAAATAGATTCAAACGGGACTGATTATAGTGTAACTTGATCTAGAATAATTATAGTCACAGATACAGTCTATATGTGATGATTAAATATGGGATAATCGGATGCATAAGTATAGACGTGAAATGTTAAGATATATAAAATCCCGGTAGTTATTCAGGGATTGCATAACTAATCGGATGGATGTATTTTTACTTAACTTCCCTGAGGTTTAATAGGTCCGACTTGACATTTGTTACAAATCTTGTCAAAAATAACTGACAATAAAAGTTGGGAAAAGCATCCAAATTACGTTGTAACAGGGAACAGTCATTTGTGTCAAATTGGGTTTACGTGTATATTCCAGTATCTCACGGAGTATACATACTTAAATTGAACTTCCCGAGACCGCGCGATCTTTTCGATAAAAAAGTGCTTTCGTCTCAACTTTAGGTAAATATGCATCTCTAGTATATTCGATTTCATTATTTTAATAGCTGCCTTTACTCATAGAAATCTCTTTTCTGATATCTACGTACGTACGCTAGTAACCTATCAAAATTGCGCGAGTTTAATTAATTACATATGAATAGGGTTGCCAAAATGCCAACCATACTTTATAAAAACGTATCCTACTTTATTTTTGGTGATTTTACTTTATACTTTTGCATACAAATAAGGTATGTGAAAATACTTTATTTTCAACCTTTACTGTGATGCTTTCACTGAAAGAGTTTTTTCAGTAATCAATCTGAAGTGGCGAGAAGAGAGAAATAGAGCGTCAATAAATTGCGTCAACGAACTGTTTTTTATTTTAATTTTGATTGTCGAACAAGCTTTGAAACATTTAATGATAACAAAAAAATATTAGCATGTGCTAAAAACCACACAAGAGTACGTTTTTAAAGCAATAAAAACATAGAATTTGAAAAATACTGTTTTTTCTTTCAAATAGGTACTATATTTTTTTCCTATCTAAACCATTACATACGTCTTTTTTATCAAAAAAAAGTTGGCAACCCTACATATGAATCACGCCTACAATACCCGAAGGGCAGAGCACACCACCCACATCTCCCCAGTTGTGCTTTAAGTCAGTCGGGTGAGCCTATACCCATCAACTGGGCATAAATCCAGACTCCGTGACTGCTAAATACCCGATGGAAAACCCCAAAAACACTGTGCCCGACTGCCGAATGTGATGTGAATTGACGTAAAATCTTTGCATCACGACTATATCTTGCTTTGGACGGTTGGCGCAGTGGCTGAGCGATTGACTGCTTTGTTGCGTATCGCGGTGTCGATCCCCGCATGGAACATTTTCTTTTTGTAAGACCCACAGATAGTTACTATTTGTGTATATGAACTTAAATATTTATAAGCGCACCCTCGATACAGGAGAAATTCCTGGTTAGGCTAAACATAAAAAAGAACCGGAAAGTGTAGGCAGAACTACGTAATTAGTAACGCGAAGTATTTACCTAAAATTATTTCGTCTCATTTAAAACAGTGTGCTAATATTAAATATGTAAACAGGAAAATACAGGTATGTAAATGGTTTTGAGGAGGAAAACTCCTTACACATGGGACATTCCTTGAACCACAAAATAACACCACAGTGAAGTCATTTTATAATGAAATTTATTATTAGAAAAATATCAATTAAATTCACATTATTTATTCATTTCTAAGCTGAAAACATTCGCTAGACACATTAATGCCAATTAAAAAAAATAATGCCAATTCTAATTCATCTCCATAAAGTTTGCAAAAGTATGAAATGTTGTCTACATTCAAGTATTTTGATGCAAACTATCAAGGAATTGTTGAAACAGGCTATTTCTTTCTCTCTGTATACTATTAGATTCTTGTACTATATTTATTAGTCTATCTAGTTTTTCTTCTACAGTCCGCTGTCTATTTCTCATTTCTAATGTTATTTTCCTGAAGTCGGTGTACCGTCTCCTGTTTAACTTTCTTTTAGACTCTTCACTTTGTCCATTTGATGATTCTCCATTTTCTGGAATGTCTGGCTCATAAGTAGAGGGCTCAGCCATAGATAATAAAGCCTTGGTTACACCCTCTGTGGTCCCATCTTGTATCCTCTGTTGAATTTCAGGCTGATATTCTCCATTCACATTGTAAATCTGTTCAAAAACTTCAAAATAAGGCCATTTGACAACAACAACTTCATTCCTATTTCTCTTCTTCAGTAACCTTATGTATGTTTGTTTTAAATTTCGAAATTTCTTATCACAACAATCTGGGCCTTTTCCAACAGCATTGGCTATGTCTACCCAAACATTTTTTTTCTTAACTTTTGGACTGCGAAACTTTTCAACGTTCTGAAGATATAGGTTTAACAGCATTTTGATGCTGTTGTGTTCCCAGTGGTCATCTAAGTCGTCTCCGGTTTCTGTTTCCATGATTTCACTCTGGTTGAGTTGCATGTACGCTTCCTCAGTCTCCAGGTACTCACCAGATTCAGCTGAAAGTAAACTCTTGTGGTGATATCCTGCTTTGTAAAAGACAAGTGTTTGGCTGGACAAGCTGTTGGTTCTCAGATATAAATTTGAGTTAGTTGAACAAGCGGTCCATTCACACACATGTCCTGTGCAAGTCAATTCAATTTGCAGGAAGTTTCTTATTTATCTACACAAGTGGATTGAAATCCCTTGTCTGAATTCAAAGAAAAATAATATAAAACTGGTTACCACTCATTTGCTGGATCTCTTCTTAAATGTCTTTGTGTTAAATATTATCCTTGATACAATTTTATTAACGTTATTAGAATGCAAACAAACTTGTGTCTTGCATCATTCAGCGGACGAGAAACAAAATGGCGCTGAGTACCGCGGCGAATAAAGCGCTTTAAAACCCGACCGAAAGTAAGAGTCACCTTGGTAAACCAAACCTATGACTTAAAAATTACGAAAAATAAATTAATACAATGGTAATTTAGAGTTTCATATCGTTAAAATAACTGTAAAATAATTATGAACATTATAATAAAAGGACGAGTACTAATAAAATGTTGGATGAGAAAATATAACAGGGCACAGTGAAGCTTTTCATTTTCGTCGGATTGCATCTCTGCTTTGACGTTTGCTGTCGACCTTGTTATCTTTGCATTTCATTGATAACGTCATGAGTTCATGTCACAATAAAATTGATAACGGAGACAGGCCGAGACTAATCAAGGCTTCTCATTTGAATACGATCTTGATGAAAATGACGTCACAATGAAATCGCAATCTTTTGGATAAGCATAAATAATAGTTGGAGTTTTTACGGTAAAGATAAAGATCGGAGTCTGAAACAACGGTCAAATAGTAGCATGCTATCTGATAATAAAGCAATAGAAATACCTGTATCCGTCTCTGGGATGGGCTTGTAAGACGCGACGTTGTCGTCTTCTTTCACCTGCCCTCCATCTATAGATAGATGGTTTTTCCGCGATTCCGACATGATGAATTAGGGTCACACCCAACCGGTTTTGAAACACCAAGAAAGTGGGCCCTTTCCCTCAATGAATTATAATTAAAATAATTAACTTCTTCAAAGTGCTTATTCTGCACGCTAGCGCAACTCAACAGCTGTCAGCCGAACGAATGAAATGGAATGAAGGAATGAATGACTTAGTGTGCGAAGACCGGCAATGCCACGCCCTCACTTCAATATAATCGTTACTCGTTTAAGGATGCGTTCAATTATTGTTGCCCATTATTATATGCATGGAACTACACTTTACAAGAGTGCTAGACGTTTTAACTACTCATAGAAGCGCAGACGCCCCTACATCGCTCTAACGGCAGGATCAACAGGACGCACAGGCATACCGCGATGCGGCGGTTTGGGAAGTTTTCTTTTGTTCGTATACGTTGAAAGTTACAAAAAAAAACTATACTTAAATGGAATTTAAAAGGATTGAATTAAAAGACCCAACATTCCAATATCTTCCGAAGAGTAATACAGATAAAACTTAAAGTATTACTTCCAGTCAGTGATTGGATTGATCATTTATATACACACATCAAAAGTATCTAGGGATCAACATATATTTTTGCAATAACTTTTCTCCTGATTGATATTAATTAAAATTTTCTTTAAGGATTCATCAAATAAAGTGTTTTCGTTTGTCACAGTAACGATAAACCAAGTCACCTTTGCATTAATAAAGAAATTTGCCATTTTCCTAATAAAGGGATTTTTGACATTTGAACCACTAACATTAAAGTTCGAAAAAAAGACTGAAATAACAGTTTTCTTTAAAATTTTATTGGGTAACTTAAACAATTAATAATCCGTGTTTCTACCGCGAACACTAACAACACAAGAACATCGGTTTGGCATACTCAAAATGAGTTCATCCAAATCACGCTGTGGAATGGCCGCCCATGTTCGTTGCAACAACAAAAAAAGGTCTTCTTGCGACTGGATACCCTCCATATTCGGCAGAGCTCTTCTCTGTAGCATATCCCATGCATGCTCAATCGGGTTCAAGTCTGGCGACTGAGCAGGCCAGGGCAGGACATTGATGTTAGCTGCGGCGAGAGTCTGTCTTACAACTCTTGCGGTGTGCGGTCGTGCATTATCATGCATTAACTGAAATAAGGGACCGATTTGCACTTGTAGAGGAACGATGACGTCTGATACAATCGTCTCAGCATAAATTTGAGCGTTGAGGTTGCCTCTGATCCAAATCAACTCAGTTCTTCCGCCGATCCAAATACCCGCCCATACCATGATGGTTCCACCACTATAAGGATGGACTTCCTGGCAGGATTTTAATCGCTGTTGGCGTCCAGGGGTTCTCCAGTGTCGTATACGTCTTGTATCCGGTCTCATACCAAAACGAGACTCATCAGAAAAGCACACGAAACGCCATTGTTCTTCTGCCCAATTTCTGTGTTCAAGAGCCCATTGATATCGAATCCTACGATTGTGCATTGCTATAGGTGGTACCCGTAGCGGTCTTCGGGAATGAAGGTTCACTTCATGCAAGCGGTTTCTGACTGTTTGGTCGCTAATTAAGTTCCCTGAAGAGTGATGAAGCCTCACGGCTAACATCATGGCGGTTATTGTTGGAGCTCTTCGAGTTAAGATTTGAATGTATCGGTCTTGTCTCCGTGTGGTGCAGCGATACCGTCCTCCATGGCGCTCAGCCACGGTACCAGTGCTTCGGTAACGTGTCCAAAGTCGACTGATAACACTCTGACTTGTATTCAGAGCTAAAGCTACAGTACGTTGCCGGGAACCAGCTTCTATCATTCCCACGGCTCTGAGCATTTCTTCCCTGCTTAAATGACGTCGCCGCTCCATAATAACGTTGGTTTTAATCAGTAGTAGGGAAACAGTAGCACTAATAATGTCTTCAATGCGTTGTATGTTTTTATAGGGAAAATATTGACAGCTTATTTTCATCTTTTACTCGAATTTGATTGAGAGTTCCTGATTCAAATTATGAAATGCACCAAAAAGGATCCATATAAATTTATAAAATCATAAATTTATTACAAAGCCACATCTCAATCTCAAGAAATCCGCATAAAAATGCTTGATCCCTAGACACTTTTGATGTGTGTATTTATCTAGTAGAAGTGGGTGGTCTAGTTTCATAATTATGTCATCAAAAAAAAGAGTACAGAAGGAGCTCATGAGATACAATTTGCGCGGATTGACCAACATTTTTGATTTTAAAGCGAATGTTTTTTTGGAACGATCTTGGATTTTATACGAAACACTAGCTTTTGTTTTAAAATGGTTGATTATTGGTTTTACGGTTGGTTTTATAAGGCGACGTTACTACAACCCTCCAAGTTTTTTAATTAACATTTTTAAGAGTTGTATTGAATAATAACTCTGTAAATAAATAGTGTTACGGTCGCGAATCTTTGATCAACATGCAGCCTGCCTGACACCGACCATCAAATCGCGCGGGTTACTCCGTTGCATTCAGTTGTATTTTTTAGAAATGAACGCGAATCAGCTAACAAAATTATCTCCATTCCATGTGTCATAGGCTCATAGCACCAGCCACTATATTATTTTATACTCTTTGGCACCAGCTGTCAAAAATCTGAATTTGTCAAAACAATTCTAGATTATAATAAAAGCTCAGGGAATACATTATTTTAAAAATACCATTTCAACCCAAAAATAACAATTAATGGCGTAAGAAAATGAACGAAAGCAATTCTTATAGTTATCAAATATTCAGTTAATGTTAAAATGTTAAATTTAATTTAATACAATTTAATTTAATGTTATGTAAGTTTTAAGGTTTTAGATTATTTTATACAAATAGGTAATTCAATCTTATACAATGTGTACAATACCACCTCCGCCACCGCCACCTTCGCTACCCGATATTAATTCGAAGGAGGTGAAAAACGACAATATTTACAAGCTAAGCTTTAATCCTACAATATGTGCTTGGGCTTCTGATCACGAGGAGTTAAGGGAAGTGTGTTCAAGAAACCAGATATGTTATGAAAAACCTCCTTTTAGATACAAATATAAATACTTTAAATCTATTAAACAAATAGGTCCAACATGTGGATTAGTGGCTTTATCCATGTCTGTCGATGGTGCAGTATCGCCTGAAGAATTGTTAAGTATTGCAAAATTAGAAGGATTTACAAGCAATGGAGAGATGTTCAGCTGCAAACAAATGGTCAAGTTGACTGAGAAAGTGCACAGCTTAGCTGAAATAGAGAATATTAGCTGTATGTTGAAACAAGGAGGCCTTTTTAGCTCGGAGACAATTGAAAGACTTATGAATGGTGCTGTACTATTAGTTCCGTATCCTTTTCAATTACCCACAAGTGAATAACCTTCACAAATGTCCTTTTACTTTGTTTTTTAATGTTTTCTGTGCCTTTTTTATAAAACATATATTCTAGAGATCGACAAAATCTTAATTTTTCTTTTTCAGCTTCAAAATAAAAATAAACTTCCTTTAACTCCATCACCAGCTATGATGCAGATTTCGATCACTCACCGTGCCTGAGAAATGGCCGCACAGCGCACTGGGCTCTTGTCTGTGGAATAATTATGGTCAACGACCCTGGAGATCATTATGTCACTGACCCTAAAAATGTATCTGTTCTATGCAAGCATGGCAAGTCTAACTATTTAGCTGCATGGAACTTGTATGATCTTGCGCAGAGTAACAATAATTTATTTGAGTTCTCTCCTAAGAAAGGGGCTGATGGCTTAGTCTATGTCCTTCCTGAAGGAGGCTTAGGAGGGGAGAATGGACTGAGGGACCAATTTTTGATATTTGAAGGTTTTTGACCTTTTGTAGTCTTAAGCACAAATGTTAAATCATATCAAAATATTGACATTTGTAAGGTTTTTCAAATAACTGCACAAAAAGAATTTATTCTGCTGTCAATAGTTAAATATAAGATTGAGCCTTATTTTAAACACACACATACTCTGCTTATTTGAAATGCCTAATTTATTATTGTAATTAAGGTGTAATAAGATATCCAAAGGATGAAGAATTTAGTTCATTGAATGAATTCAATAATATCATTGATATTTCAAAGGAATGTTGTTAATTGTGTAAATTATACTATTTACCAAAGGGACAATATCATATGTTTTTGTTGACCTTTAAACTGAAATAAATAAATGAAATACATGATTGTTTTAATGCAAAATGTTTATTTGTACAATAAATACAAATTATACTTGCAAATTATGATAAAATAATAAATCTCATCACATTACTTAAAATCATAGTAATGAAATCATATTTTTATTGACTTACAAGTCAAATTAAATGAACATTAAATTCTCAAGAAACATTCACAATATTGCACAGTCTATTTTGCATTTTTTGCGAAGAATGCATTGAATTCAATTAAATAGTTAATTGTTAATGAAACATAAAATGTAAGATATTTTTGTACTAATTTATAAAACTTAAATGAACTTTCTATAGCCCTAATATAAGATTTTTGGCCATCTCACATGGACAAAAACAGTTAAATTTGTGATGATTAATTTACAAATAATACATTTCAAATGTCGATGACGATTCTGGCTTTTAGCTCATTTGGAAAATAAATAAAATTTGAATTCCATTTGTAATAAAGAAGTGTGCCAAGTGAATCAATCATTCAGCAGTAATGAGATCAAAATCATAGTTTCAAGGGCTGGGATCTGTACCAACAGATGTTCAAGCTTATGTTAAGCGGCGCACAGCTACTGATGGTCAGTTGTGGCTTATTTCCCGCCCTAAAAATCTTTAACATGCAAACTCAGCTTCTCAAAGTTCTGTATTTCTTAATTGTATGTTACTTTGTCATTAAAAAAAAGTACATAATGATTGACATTTCAATCTTGAATTTCAAGCATAGATACATTGTTTTGAACAAGAATACTGAAACATACATATTGGTTGTTGACTTTTTAGATATAAATAAAGGATTTTTGAAATCCTAATTATTTTTTTTCAAATATATTAACTCTTATGATCGGCCAGAGTTGCATGTTGGATAAAAATAAAATAATGAATAATACTTAATATTAAAAGTTAATGTCATTATATGGATTCGTTTGGCTAAGCCAATACCGAAAGTTTGGGAGACTTATAGCGATGATTCCTTGTCGTAGACCAACGCTCGTTTGTTTCGGGCCTAAAAGAAGGTTATACTATCTAGATTTATCCCTCTAACACTGGCTACTTTGAATATCGTAGTCGTGATAACTTGTGGGAACAAAAATATAGCTTTCTTTAGGCCAGTAACAATTTTTAACCAGAGAACGCTTGCAGACCATGGTTTAGAGAGAAAAACATGATGAGCAGTGAGTTAAACTCACGGTTATTTAATGAGTGACCACACTTCTCGAGATTGGCCTGACTCGATAACATTTGTCGCATTTAGTTCAGCGCGGTGTCGAGACCAGCACCAGCACTTAGCCCCAGTAGGTTTCCAGAACCTCGCCAAAGTGATGAATACAAAATCCATAAGAAACCTCGCATTGACTGCTACTTCAATGTTATAGTTTTTCTTTCTAAACCATGGTGTACCTCTACATGTATATGCTGCCCTGCGCTTGCGCACATAACATACGTTTATGCCATCATACAAGAGTTTTGACAAAGGAATTTGAATGTCATAGTAGTTTATCGCAAAATTAACACTGACGAAAATATTCATGTTCAGTATCAGACACTAGTTGGATAAGGTGTCGCAAATAGCATCTTTATAGCATCAAGATTATAGCATCAAGTATCCTATAAGTTAACAGTAATAATGTAGTCTGTTTTGTATTTTGTGACATGCTGTGAGGGGTAACAGTGCTTAGAAAACCGCTTGACCCTCACACATCCCAACATAGCAAGCTTTCCATAGAAAAATATTCAGGACTATATTCGACACTAAATACATGACATTTCATCAATGTTAAGTATAGCATAAGATAATTAAAGTTGGACAATTCATTTTGATACAGACTCAATAATATTTCATAAAATACAATGACTAAACAGCTGGTAAAATTTTAATCAAATTATAATTGCCATAACGTCTCCTTAAAAAAAAGAGTTACAGAAAAAACCATTATACACTTCTAATATTATAATAATCGTATATTTTATTACGGATAAATATGAAAGTCTACTGGGCATAATCTTGTAACGCTTATGTGATGGAATATTAAAATAAGGGTCGCTTACATTTGATAACAAGACCCTAAATTAAATATATTGCCGACAAGTTATTTCGTAGCTTATTTTAGATATTACAACATACAAGCGATTTGATATGATACACATTAATATTATGTTGTTCTATTTGTCGAAACATGAAAAACTAACATCAGAGAAGTCTGATGTTATTTTACTCTATTTTTATTTTATTTGACTGGAAATTAATAACTGTTTTTTTTAGTTTAACCACATAGTTGATCAGCAGTTTTTAATACTACTTATGCTTTTTTTTTTGGCGTTGGAAATCATCATCAGTGTCATACTTGTACTGAGTAAAACCCACCCATGTTCCGTCTATTGCCCTTTACGTTCCGGGGCCGCGGTATCTCTATCGAACAACCCGCGACCCCGGCAGGATACTACTTATGCTTGCGCGTGATCAACGCAACTCGCCTGATGTGGAGCGATGAGGCAGCTTAGGGTGGAGCACGCTTGCCTATAAGAAACGGATTCACTCGCACTTTGAACAATCCCGATTATAATGATCAGGGACCAGAGAAGCTGGCCCTGAATTCTACAGACTAGCGGTTCGCACAATAAATTTAAAAGCATTTGCAACGCAACACGGCTTTGATCGAGTTTGTTTCAATTTAATTTTAAAGCTAGTGAATTTCTTTTAGAAAGTGGATCAGTTTGATGGTTCGAGAGATCACACGAGAGGTTTTGCGTTTACTTTGTGTTGTGTTGTTATTTGGGCATTGACTAAACGTATGTTCCAAGTTAATACTACAACTTGTGCCAACAAACGTCTACAATTTGAAGACATCCATACTAGGACAAGACATACATTACTGGGCTATGAACTTAACGGAGTTCATTATGTATGTAGAGTAAAATGACATCATCATCCACTACTATTTTGACAAATAGAACAATTAACATTTCTGCGTATAATTAGAGTTAAACTGTTATTGATGCTATTTTACAACTGCTATCCTGTTCTGACGTGGTCCATATTATTCTCTCTTAATTTCAAAGATAAAATTGAGTTTTATGCTTAGCTTTAGCTGGCTGAAGGCATTTAGGTTCTGGAAACATTTGACGGTATAAGGTGAGAAATACAAAAGTTATTCTACTCTCAAGTTCATACAAAGATATCGAATTCATAATTGATTTCATCAATAATTTTTCTTTAGAGTCATTCGTTTGATACTCTGCACCCTGAGATATAATGTTGGATTATAAAGCTAGTGTGTGTGCGATGTCGAAATATCTGCACATTCACTTAGCGAGAACTGTAATAAGCAACATTTCGTTCACTTCCTAATCATATCTCCATATCAATAAGACAAGAATTAATCGATTACTGAATCTGTAAAACATCGACTACGTCAGAACAAGATACGAATAAAATCGAATATAGGATACGGTTAGATTTATAATGGTAAACAGGCCTAATACTATAATAACATGACTTACACTAAGAGCGTACATTAAAAAAAGTGTAATTACTCTGAAAAAGCGCACATTCAATAATATGCGAGCTATTGTCACATTATTTGTGGGGTACATCCCGACGCATACAAACTTCTTTAACAGTCTTCCCAATAGTTTGGTCAGAGACTTACTACGGCATGTAGACCCTCTACATGCCTTCTGCTTACGACGGTGTCTTTAGTAGTTGGGAACGTGTTGACCGAGACATTTCATTAGTCCTCTGAAAACCATGAACACCCCTCCAGCAGTGGCGAACCGGGGGTCTGATTGAAGAGTAAGCCCTCGTCTTTTGAACTCACCCCCCCCCCCCCCTCGTATTAGTGTTTATAATTGTTGTTTGGAGTCCTTGGTTCAATCGAATTACTGCTTTAATAACGTTTAAAATCCGTGAATTTTAATATGTTAGTTTAGGTACAGATTGATTTTTAATATAACTATTGGTATGTTTGGTGTTATAATTTGGGGCAAGCCGGGCATTTTTTTTTTGTTGCGGGTTGTTCGAAAGAGATACCGCGGCCTCGGAACGTAAAGGGCAATAGAAGGAACATGGGTGGGTTTTAGTCAGTACAAGTCTGACATGCCCCCCCGCTCCGCCCAGAGTGGGGGAAGTCATTGGATGATTTCCCACCAGTAAAAAAAAAAAAAAAAACCGGGCATTTTAGTTTTTATAATAGTTTCGCCTCTGCCCTCCAGCAACGAACCGTTACCCCAAGCCATGTTTCAATGAAATGCTTGTATATTCTATAGCTGAAATACAAATGCTGTTAATTTTTTTGGAAGTTTGTTCATTTACAATATCCTTTCATCAACAATATTATCCTGGCTTTATTCCAATTTATTTTGAGACGGAGTAGCATGTCGTTTTCCTCCACACTCCTCTCTTAAAGTATGTTAAATAATGTCAATTTTCACATTTATATAAGTATGTATACTCGAAATTTAGCATCGCTTTTGAAGTTTATAAGCATGTGAATTTAAGAATTTATAGAGTTGAAAAACCAAGAAAGTCTGACAACCAGTCTTACCAAGGCGAATCGTATTACCCAGCACTAACTTGGGTTGTATGAGGTTAGAAATACTGGTATTCAGCTGCGTTCGGTTTGACTGGAAGCCGACCCCAACACGGTTGAGAAAACGCTAGGCAGATGATAGAGATAGAGGTGAAAACTGGTAGTAAGTCCGTCCTTAGTACACTGGGCAGTTAGCTCCACTAGCAAGCTTGCCAGCTTATATTTCCACCATGGGAAGGCCAAGACTTTTGTGTCAGTAAAGTTAAAAATTGTATCAATTATTTTGGCAATTAGCTTTACTTACTTTTTAAGCGCGTACAATACTACTACAAATGTTCTTGTAACCTCTTCAGATGTCATTTCCAGACATTTTTATTTACACACTTTAAAACTTTATCATAGCAAGTAATACTTTCAACAACTACATTTAATTATAGAATAAGTGATAATCTAGCGAGACTTCGATATGTCAATATATTAAAAGGATTATAATGTAATCTAAGACCAAAATATTCGGAAGTTCTGTATTACTGTGCTATGGCCTCCGTTTCGATATTCAAATATTAGCCTACGAGACTGATAAACTTTTTTTTTAAGTTAGGCTTGTCTACGAACGTAACTAACATCGATAAAATGTTTATAGTACAAGATATCGACACGGGAAGCCATTCCTACACAGTTACAAATGCTTTTGATGAAATCTCACAATAAATAACAGACCGTAGGCGCGAACACTTAAGGTCGAAATTTTCGAATCAGATTTCGTCAAAAATGTTTTCAGTACACATAACACACGCACACAGCCACTTATTTGAATTACACACATAGCTATGTCTAAGTATTACACATAGTTTATGTAAAGTTTGAGAATATAGTACTAACGCTATGATATCATGAATTCATGAGACAGTCATTGGCCTGCAGGGTGTTCTACTAACGCCCTCTACTGGTTAAAACTACAAAATTAAACTAGCCGAAATAGAAAATAAGTTTCCAAATTGGCTCGGAATAAATTTCGAATTTCATTATACAGGACTAACATATCAAAAAATTTGGCTCGTTCACTAAGTAAGGAAGTCGAAAACATTATTTAAAGTATGCAAGGAAATCGATAAGGAAGATATTAGTCACAATCTCTATGTATAATATCTTTTTTAAAATTAAAAACGTTTACCGTTATGTAAAAATCTACATTTCTTTCAAAACATCTATGACGTACAAAATTATAAATGTAAACCGCACTGTAGCTGCACTTATATAAAATTACACAAACATATGACTGCAACATCGCGTTTCCATTATCTAACGATATTTAAAAAAACTGCATTCACGAATCACAGATCAAAAATAAAATCGCGCACAAACTCGAACCGAACCTACGCTGATATGTGGCGACGATACTCGTTCCAATAACGTTACTAAACTTACTAACATTGACTTGCTCACAAGAACTAAGTTTAACCGAAACGAGCTCCTCTTTCGCCGACTGTCGTTTGGCCAAATAGTACACCGTCATCCAATCACCGGGATTCGGCGAAATTTTGGCTAAAATGTAAGCTAAGATTCGTTGAAAGTTCATCATCACACGCTCAAATCGGCGAAGCTCTCACGTATAAGTTCGGCGACCTACATTCACCGCACTAACCTAAAATTACATACACATATTGGAAATGTCACGAACCATTATTCTCGATATATACTGAGTACACGAATAACAACTACATTATATATTAAAATACAATAACTAATTAATGAATGACTATGACGATATAGTTAACGCGTTTGAGCCTTTATTATGTAACTTGAATTGCGACATCGAACCATACCTACAGCATGCGGATATATGGCGGAGTAACTACGCTAGACAAATACATTAACAATTTTATTATTATTATATAAACGCGAATGAATAAACTCAAGATACATAACAAAAGGCGTGGTTGTACGCAATAATCATGGCAGCTCGACAGCTTAATAAATAAACGTTTAAATTTTACAATACGTTTGTCAGTTTTGTAAGACAAAGTTTAGAGCCTCATTGCTTCGCTCGATCCCGAGTGTTTCCGGAGATAGCCGAGCGCGGGCCTGGCACAGCGAGTAGCGAGTAGTAGCGGAAGGCGCGGCCTGGGACTGCCGGCGCGACCTAGGACTCCGCCGGCGCCAGCGGAGCGCCGCACGTGGCCACGGGGAAGGTCTTCACGTGCGTCTGCCACTGGGTGGACAGCTGGAAGAACTTCACGCCGTTCAGTTCCGTGCCGTCAATGTAAACTGTGGACAATCAGAAGGAATTTAACATCATCATAATTCTCCTACCCTTATCCCTAATTATTTGGGGTCGGTGCTACATGTCTTCTTCCAGTCTCCTCTATTACTTGCTATGTCATCAAATACCTCCTTTCTTGCCATATCATCCTTACTTCCTTACTAATATTATAAAAGCGAAAGTGAGTTTGTTTCTTGGTTACGTCTTCACGCCTATATGGCTAAACCGATTTTGATGAATTTTGGTACAGGTAGTTGGGACCCTGGAGACGGACACAGGCAATTTTTTTTAAGTGAGTATTGAGTGAGAAAGAGGGAAGAAAAGGGAAAACTTAACTATGCTATTACAATCAATAAGGCGCAAGGGCAAAAACTACAGGTAGCAGGTACTTGCAAATCAGGAAAGGGGAACTGTGTTACCCCAATTTACCGCGAGCGAAGCCGCGGGCAAAAGCTAGTCTTTCATAAGGTGATTTTTAGATCTAGCACATCATCTCCAAATATTGAGCATGATGTATTATAGTCAGTGTATTTCTAGTGCACTGGTGAATGTCCAGCATGAACGGTATTCGAACGTGACCCACCTGTCTTGCCAAACCGCATTACTTGATTGAACCATAAAGCAATGAACGTAAGGTGTACCTTTGAGTGGCACGTTGTGCGAGCTCTTGGCGGAGCAGATGAGCCGCGCGACTCCGTCCACGGTCTGCGCACGCCCCACCTCCGCCTCGCCTGTCTTCTCCTTCTTCTTGCCGAGTCGCATTACTGGAATAACATAGCATCGTCATTTAATTGTCCAGGTGAAGGCCACAAATCCATTAGACTCGCTGCATCGTTTTGCAGCTTACGTCACTACAGTTCCAAATTAACATTGCCCTGCTTTCCACGATACAGAAAACTTGGTTGAGACGGGTGTACTTTTTTTTTATTATATTTTTATGAATTATATAAATCCTTACTAATATTATAAAAGCGAAACTGAGTTTGTTACGTCTTCACGCCTAAATGGCCAAACAGATTTTGATGAATTTGTTGTATGAGATAGTTGGGACCCTGGAGACGGACATAGGCTAAAAAAAGTGAGAAAAGGGGAAGAGAAGGGGAGAGAAAGATATTTTTTTTAGATAATCACGCGGGTTAAAGTTAGCGTTAGCCCAAAGTAACTATGCCACGCGGACGAAGTCGCGGGCGGAAGCTAGTGGTTATATATTTTTCTCGTAATTTTATACCGCCATAACCTCCTTTATGTCCGTTAAATGCAGCAGTATTCTTTGCAAGTTATTTTGAGCACTATGTTCCAAGAATTCAAAAATAGGTGACCTTACTTGTCGCGGCAGAATAAAAAATCTTTTTCATTAATATCTATAATAATAAGAACAATACTGTCAATGGCTTAATTGCCAAGACCAAGAGCCTCGACCAATACCTGAGGAGGCTCTCTTTAGGCAGCTGGATCAAGGGCTTGATACAGAAAGCGGTACTCCTGGGCAAAGCTCGTATTGTTAGGTTCCCCTTTTTTTTGGAACCCTGACCTGGCGGTAGCTCATCCCTGTTCCCGATATCGGTGGACTACTATTTTTATATTTTTTAATGTTTTTTTTTTTTAAATGTAACATAAATGTAAAGAAATCAATAAATGAACAATAATAGGTCAATACTAACTCTTCTGTTTCTTCTCCTTGGTGAGGTACGTGATGCAGAGATGCGCGTTCTGTCGCGTGACGTGCAGCGCGCGGAATGACGCCTTCACCGTTACTTTGCTGTCTGTACCCTCAGATTGACGGCCTGGCACCTGTGGAGAGATTTAAAAATGTAAGTTAATCATCCGTTACTTTGCGGAAATCCAGGCTTCGATGCGGGAGACGACAGCGAGATTTCGCACGTAAATAAATCTGATGCCAGAAACAGTATATTACTGAAGAATCTAGCAATAAAGACATTGATAGGCGTGTTAAGGTGGCACACATAGTAAGTCCATCAATGCCTAGTTGTGTCCCAGCTTGTATAATACTTTTCTCAAATAATGCGCGGAAATTAAAACTTAGTAGTACCTACCTAGGTGGAACTTTTAATTTTTTAACTAGCTGTGCCGTTACGCATACGTTGCAATGTAATTGTTCTACTACTCTACCTACCCTATTTTTTTTATAAAACGTTGCTACACTCTAGGAATTTCTCCTGTATCGTGGGTGCGTTTACAAACATTTAAACTCACATACACAAACAGCCACACCCGGAACAACTACCTGTAGGTCATACAAATATTTGTTCCGTGCGAGAATCGAACATGCGACACGCAGCGCAGGAGTCGATCTCTCAGCCACTGCACCAACCGTGTTGTCAAATTATATATTATTATATGTACCGTACCTACCCTACTTTTTCATAAGAATTAGCGAAATCGGTTCAGCTGTTCTCGAGATTTGCGCTTAGCGCCAAATTGTTCATTTGTTTTTTTTTTTTTCAATAAAAAGTTCTGTTTGCAAGCCAATACGATATCTAAATAAAACGTTCGATAAGTTACTTCCTTCGTTGCCATGTTTCGGAGTAAAAGATCGTTCCAGCTTACATTGTCATTTATTTGGCCGCTAAAACAAGTCAGTTATGGATTTTATCAAACAACTTTCGCCGGCGGCTGCTCGCATGTATTTGGCCAGTACAGCAATTTAGATTTATCTCGAAGAAGGTTGCCTAAATAAGGTTGACATTTTCAAGCATGTTTGAAAAAAGGAATATAAATTAGCATGTCTGGCTTTTTTTCGCGGAATCAAAAACAAAAAAAAAATGCATATCTTTTTTATATCGATATAGATTAAGTATACAACAACTCTTGAAAATGATTCGGTGGCCATGTGCAACAGATCGATCAGATGGTCTTAAAGACCAACAGACAGCCAAGAGTCGGTGACCTGTCTGTAATCCCATTTTACTAGGAGCTGTGCCTGTAGATGAACTTACCAGCCAATAATCCAACTGCAGTTCCAGCGGCTCAGTCCTAGCCAGCAGCGGCAGCGGCAGCGGCGGCACGGCCAGGTCCGCGGCGTGCGGCGCGGGCGTGGCGGGGGGCGAGGCGCGCGCGGGCGGGGAGCCCCCCTCCTCCAGCTCCACGGACGACACGCCGCCCTCGCTGCAGCCTACTCGCACTTCCTGAATGGGGAACGGAAGATGTAACAATCATTTATGGTGCAGTGGCTGAAAGATTGGCGCGCAGTGCGCTGCGTTTTGCTAGAAAAGTTAAAATTTGATGTAGCAAAATGTAAATTTAAACTTTACCCGTGAGTTTTAATGAAATAATCGGGATTATATGAACTTAGGGGGTTGTAAAACCATATTTGTTAGGGCCGCGATTTATATTTTAATCGACATACAACTTGAGCTGACCTAAAAATTGTAAAAATCTTAAGTATAATTATTTTCGCGGGCTATCCTTTCGCATGAACCTTAAATAAATGTTCGAAGAATGAACACCAATTAAACGAAAGACAAATGATGAATCCTTACTAATATTATAAAAGCGAAAGTGAGTCTGTTTGTTACGTCTTCACGCCTAAATGGCCAAACCGATTTTGAAAAATTTTGGTTCCGAGATAGTTGGGACCCTGGAGACGGTCATAGACATTTTTTTAAAGTGAGAAAAGGGGCAGAAAGAGGGGAGAAAAGAGTAGAGAAAAATAATTTTTAAAGCTAAAGCTAGCGTTAGCACAAAGTAACTATGCCACCCGGACGACGTAGCGGGCGGAAGCTAGTGTTCTATAAAATGATTTTAACAAACACTTATTACGAGTAAAACAAGAAAATAAATTTTAAAATCAAAACTTAAACAATGCATAAGTAGTTTTTTTTTAAATATTTTATGCTATTTTATTAAGCTTACCGCAATGAACGGTACAAATGTCTGGCTGGCGTCCTCGTCACCCGACTTCTCCCTGTACGCCACCATCGCCTCGCCGATCGGCACGTTGTTCACTGGACCAATGCTGTTCAGATACCTGTAGTACACAAAATGGTATACAGTTGACTCCCGGTAATCCGATAAACGTTTTGCAGGGCACTATCAGACTATCGAATTTGTCGGAGTATAGAGTACTGCCACAAACACCCTAAAGTCCAGATTATTTTGAATGAAACTACCTTGTAATCCGACAAATTAAAATCAATGTGATAACATTCTACTAAGAGAAATAACTAGGTATTTATATGTGATACACATTGAATAACCAGTAAATATTGACCCCACGTCATTATCGTAAGAAGTCAAATTCAAACAGTCTCCATTTGACGCGTCAAGACTAATGGGTGTGTACAAATTACAACCTGTTCAATCATTCATTACAAGGTACAATTTTAACTCAAAGCATTTATTTCAATAAGACCATTACAGGTACTTTTGAATGTCATGAAAACAAAAAAAAGATGCTGCTAAAGTCCCAGTCACAGGACATAATAACTTGTGAAAGTACTGTAGTTGGCCATTCCAAAGCGTAAATCTCTATGGAGAAGAATGGGCAAGAAACTAAACAATGATAAGCATGTAGGATTAGCCAGGGGCCGGATTACCACAGGTCATTAGTGTGTATATTGCTGAAGAACAACTTTTTTTTCTGGGGTGAAAAATCACGTGTTACAGTAGAACTCAATGTTACGTATTCAGAACATTTTGCTGAGATATGCATTAAATAGTACGGACGTCGGGGAGGTATTAAAAGTAAAGATAAAACATTAAACAAATAAAAAGGATTGTTTGGTTCTATGAAAAAAAAGCACTTTTACAGTGAAACATTTTTTCACATTATAGACATTTAACAAAAAAAAATTGGAATAATATTCCATTAAGGGGCGATAAAAATCGCTGAATAGTCTATACACTACACGGTCAGCTGCTGCAAACTACAAGCGCCACCATATTGGCCTTGGCTGCTCTGACCAGCGCCTTTCACTTTATCCCTACTCCACGGCCGAACGTCACGCGACATGCAACACACCGACGAAAAAGTTTGAGGCGATGTAATAAAAGTTTCACTTTAGAACTTGCGAATAAGTTGTAGTGATCCCTAATATCTCTGTAAGTAGGACAAGACAAGTAACTTTCGATTACGCTAAGGGTACTTTTACTGTGTATAGTGTTGTGACTGACCTGCCGATACGTGAGGACATCTCCGCGACATCAGGCGCCGAGGCGTCGGCGGCGCGCTCACAGATGTTGGCCCACGAGTCGCTCGTGAACAGCGCCGCGTACCCGCCGTCCGACGCCGCCAGGTGGCGCGCTATCACGCTAGGGCCTGGCGGGAAATAATACGAAATAATCACTATATGAACTAACTGTGCACAGCGGTTTCACTGCTCAGCTCCTTGGACGTAATTCTAAAACGAAACCGGTTTGAGGCACATTGGTTAGGTGGTTTCAAAGTCTATAGCTATCTTGTTAAACGTGGAGTGTCGCTTGTTCAATCAACGTTCGGCCTAGTCATTCAATTAAATGTCGTCATTTGATGAACGCGCTAGTCATACAATCAAATAGCTGATTCAACCAGATGACTGCGACTTATATAATATATTTGATTTGATTGCAATAATGAGTATGGTAGAAACGCTTGAACGCACGGAAATTAGTTAACGTGATAGGTACCAGTTTCAAATTTACTGGGTTGTGGAGGCAGTCGCAGCTGCTTCTGGTTTGACTGGAAGCTGACCTCGACATATTCGTGGAAAGTCTAGGCAGATGATGACGGTAATCTATTTTATTGATGCAGACCTATGGGCACGAAGTAGAACCGCACGCTGGGCGCGTCGTGCGGGCGGCGCGCGGCCAGCTCGGCGTGCGCGCGCAGGGCGGCGCTGCAGGCCGCGTCGCCGCCGCAGATGGCCACGCGGATGCACGAGCGGCGACTACTTCTGCGGACAATATACGACCTTAGTAGTTGCTGTCGGTGACTAAAGGATTTCATTACTTAAAGCATAAAGCCCAGTAGTGAACTCAGTCTTCCGATGTTGGTCATCTATTGGTGAAATGCATGAAGCGCTGTCACGGCTAACTCGTACAGCGTTGCAGCCACTGTGCAGGAGTAGCTGCGGCAAACTAGCAATAGACTGACCGCTTAACTGAGCTGCGGGAGGGTGTGGTGAAGTGATACGAGACTCAGTCATTGACTAACCAAGGCACGGTCTCCATCGAAGCAGTCGGTCTACAGATGTGTCCCACTTTATAATTCCCTTGTATTTAGGTTAGCATAAAAGAGCTGGATAGTGTACTGACTGCTTAGCCCGTGAGTACAGCGCATGTAACAAGGGCCTGGGGTCGGGTGCGGGGTGCGGCGCGTGCAGCGCGGGCACGGCCAGCGCCTGCAGCGCCGCCGCGGCTGCGCCTGCGCCGCCACACACCGCGACGCACTCGGGGCCCGCGGCTTCCTCGCCGAGCAGCCGGGATACCTGCTCTGCCCAGGTTCGACGAGGCTATGATAAAACGAAACGTCAAACTGAATTGTATAGATGTTTTTTTTTACTATTTCCCGCGATAGATTATACATTACCTGGTTTAACACAGGAGTATTTATTGGAACTTGATATGGTTTATGAAAACTATATCTCAGTGACAAATGAAGATCATACCAAGCAAAGAAGACACGAAAATTAGAAGGTTGATACTTTTTAAACTTCAAAAATTGCTTATGACCTTCGATCAATAATATACTAGATAAAGGATCAAGAACAAAATCATATCGCATACGTGGCCGAGAATGCTAAACGTAAACATTTGTGTTTCTTCGAGAAAGATGCTATAACATATTATTAACTTCAGTTAACACCCACCCATAATCTTGAAAATCGTTTGCAATACAATTGTATTAAAGACCTTCTGTCATCAGATAGCAGGTGCAGGCAATAAATTAAAAATGACAAAATTCACTTTTAAGTAAGATCAAAAATATTTATTCAAGAATAACACAAAACCTTTAAGCAATAAGGTTCTTAATGGAATGTTGAAAATTAGTGCTTAATCTAATTTTAAACTAGAGTGTCTTTGGTGTTTCATATTTCAACGCTTAGAACAGATTCTATATGGAAAGACATGGAGTTGCAGACGTTATTTATTTTTTATCGCGTTCTCATTTTATTTTTAAACATAATTTGCAAATGTTATTGATTGATTTAAACAAAAGTTGGGGGTTTGAAACTTTTAATGATTACTTTTTTAATAAAGGGTGTAAAAGTACCCTTAACGAAACCGAAAAGCACTTGCTGTCCTCATAGGTTTATTTTTGTTATAGACTACACCTTGGACCATACATATGCATTTCTAGTTACGGTGATGTTATTGGGGGCACTTGGATTTAAATTCAAGTTTTCAATGTTCAAAATTAAACTTTTTTGCGTAGAGTTACGTACTTAGTTTAATGAACGGAATGCTTGGTTAACGGCTTCGTTAAGCCTTCGTTTGTTTCTTATTGTTAAAAAATATTTTAAACAATAAGAAATTTAGTAGTATATTATATTCCTATGAAAATCATGAGTGTCAGCCAACTTCCAAAACACACTCGTTTTTTTTTTGTACCTGACTGCCTCAGAAGAAGTGTAACCTTTTTTGAGAATATGTATGTAATTTACCTACTATAAAAAAACACGCTTGAAAAACATTACTCTCCTACCGAAATAGTTTTACAGTTAATAATTAATTAATTTTTAAACAAATTAAAATCTACTCCACTCCAATCACTATTCTAAATCAGTCGACTTTGGACCAATGTTGGGCGTATTGTTGAACCAAACATTTGGGGAACAAGCCGGACATTGTTAAAATGATTTATATTTCATAATTAGTGACTTTTACTATGGAAATAAGCACTTATTAGCACATAATTCGCGAAAAAAAAATATTCCTTATGAAATCTGAGTATTACGGTGGTTATTTTCACAGTTTTTGAACGCGCACTGCACCATTTTTACGTATTAGTGTTGGCCAGGATTGGACCATACTAGGTTTAAATAGAAGCACAAAATTTGTTGTGCCCTTATTTGTCGGGCCGTTTTTGAAGCGTTGATCGGGAATCTAGTACATTTTAATCGAACCTTATGACGGTCTCACATAGCCACTTCGTCGTGTTGTCGCTGGAGAGGAAGAAGTGGCGGAAAAATTACCGAGCAACAACTAACCGTTAAATATGACGTCCACATCTTTTAAAGGCGGGTACAGACTGCTGTAACGTAACATGCAATGTAATATGAAAGGAGCATTTCATAAGTGTGGACGCAGCGCGCGCACAAACCGAGCATGTACCTACGTACTCGCATCTTTTCCGGCATGCCGCGCCCCTTTGTGTTCGGTGAAAAAACCGACAAATGGCGGACCGCGGCGCTCATGTGTTGAAATGCTCTGTTCGTGCGCGCAAGACGTCTACACTAAGGGAATTCAGTTACATTGCATGATACATTGCGACAATATGGACGGCAAATTCTTTCATTGCGTGTTACATTGCATGTTACGTTACAGCAGTCTGTACCCGCCTTAAAAGAACCTCCCCAATAAGGTCAATAAATGGTGTATATATTTCTATGGCGATTTTACTCTACCAGAAAACTGTAATTTATGATATAGAATTAAATTTAAACATTACTGTTTTACAATATTTCTTAGTCTATGGTTACAATGGCATATTATGTACCTCTAACGTGGTAGGACTCTGTGCCGGCAACTCGTGCGCCGACAGCGGTCTGTCAGACCCCATCCCGAGCGAGTTCTTCTTACGAGTCCCACCGCCCGGGATGAGGTTGCCGCCGCTGGTGGCGCTGCGGAACAGTCTGGATCGTTTGTCCTCCTGGAACAATGGTGGATCTTAGATGGATATTTATTATTTTGTGTCTTGTTTTGTTAATTGAGAAGAAGATTGTGAAATTAGTTTCGTATAGATGGCGTTTGTGTTTGTCACTTTCATTCAGTTGTCAATTTTAAAGGAATACCGATCGAATTACAATTAAGATCAATAGAAGCAAAAAATGTGGGACATTAACAAGCCAGTTATGTTATAGGTCTAACTACGTGATTTTTCTCAGTAGAAATTTTAAGATTCATCATCATCATTTTCCTGCCGTTGTCCTATTATATTTGGGGTCGGCGCAATACGTTGTCTTATTTCTTCTTCCATTCTCCCCTATCAGACGTCACGGCATCATTTACTCCTTTCTCCTTCATATAACTCCTTACACAATCCATCCATCTTTTCTTTGGCCTTCCTCTCGCTCTCCGTCCATCAACATTCAGATCCATCATTCTTTTAGTCACATGGGCTTCATCCCTCCTCATTACATGTCCATACTAAGACAAACGACTACTTTTCAATTTTTCTGTAACAGGCGCAACTATCAAATTTCCTCTAATAGGTATACTCATTCCTTACTTTATCCATTCTCGACAACCATCTCAACATTCTCCTCTCCGCTACATGCAATCGTTTTTTATCCACCTTTGTTACAGCCCAGCATTCTGACCCATACTGCAGTAGAACAGGTCTTATCACGGACTTGTTTATATAGAAGTTTTAAGATTGTCATGAAGAAAAAGGAAAAAATCGAATCTCCATACAAATGACGTGCTACTAAGAATATTTTTCGCCAACTTTTCAACCGGGGTATCTAAATGACAACAAGGAAAATCTCAAATTAAAGATACAATTCTTCAGCTTACCCTGAGTTTGATCTCGTTAGGCGGGGAGCTAGACACAGATGCTCCCGAAACTGGAGCATCGATGGTCGCGTCGCCATCGCTATTGCCGTCGCTGGCACGCTCGTCGCCTGCTGAACTTCTGACCGCTTCTGATTCTGATTACATTAGTATTATTAGAGCGACGTTACAGGTTTCAATTAGGTTTTATTTTATGATGAAGGGACTTTGATATAATGTCAATTCTTGAGGATTGGAGACACACAGGCACATTTTTTTTTTTGAAGATTTAGGTACACATGATTTTTACCAAAAACATTATTAAATATTTATAAATTTCAAATTTTCACTTACAATGGCGGATAGTTACATTTAGTTTAGTTTAGAACTAATCAACCTATTTAACAATAACATATTTTAAAATAATTAGGTATATCTGAAAAGTCTGAAAAGATGATAAATTAGGCACAGTATAATGCAATAGATTAGAAATGAAAACTTTTAAGTAATTAAGTATAAGTTGATCAAACCATGCAACCGTGTCACTTGTATTGAGTGGTGACGGGTGAAGACGGAAAGCAGTGATAGTGATAATAGTAATAACATAAAACAATAACAGACAGAAGCACGCTAATAGTCTTAATAACTAATTTAGTAACTTGATAGAGATTGTGAAATAAAAATGGAAATTAATGTGCGAAGTCAAATCTACAGAAGGTCAAGTTTTATGATTAGGTTTATAATAATATAAAGTGTTGTCACAATCTCGATCAAATATATAAATATACTTACTTTTTTATTAACAACCATAATGGAGGGTACGTGTAAATATTTGACAATACTTTGTTTAATTCATGACAGTTTTTATAGCCAGGTGTTCAGGTTATAAATGTTTGTTATCATCATAACATCAGGCCTGTAATTTTGTAACCCCGAGAGGATAGGCAGGCAGTGATGTACCTAATTTTGTGGATGGAAAATCATCAGAAAACAATTTCCCCCGCTGTGGGCGGAGCGGGGAGTGTGTCAGACTTGTACTGACTAAAACCCACCCATGTTCCTTCTATTGCCCTTTATGTTCCGGGGCGGCGGTATCTCTTTCAAACAACCCGCAACCCCGGTTGTACCTAATGGTTACACCCCCTCATTTCGCCAGTTCTGTAAGTCCCATGTTATGGAAGGCGAGTCGCAAGTCTATTGGCCTTAACTGGGTAGCAGTCCTGACTGCGTGTCTGCTACTGAGAAAGACCTCCTTAGACTATCTGGATTCCATAAAGCGTGTTAAAGTACCCTTAACGAAGTCAGGAGGCACTCCCCATCATTGTGTTTTTATTCTGTACGCACGGAACAAATATTTGTATGGCCTACAGATAGTTATTTCGGTTCTGGCTGTTTGTATTTGTGATTTTAAATGTTTGCAAACGCACCCACGATACAGGAGAAATTCCTAGTGTGGGGCAAAAATTGGTGGTAAATTGACAATATTTTCCCAATTTTTTTTTAAATACAAGTTTTTAATGTTATTACTTTACATGTAACTTTAAATACCCGACCCCCATACTATGTATTATTCAATGCATCCATCAGCACAATGTTACCAGTGCTTAATATTGAGTTCTACCATAAAACGAGAATATCATCCCAAAAAAAAAACTCGTTTCTCAACATTATTTTTAGCGTGGAGTTACTACGTTTGATAAACAAAATGCATGGTTGTTGGCTTCGTGAAGAGTTTTTTAACACGCTGAAGACGTAAAAGCAGTGTTTCGTACCTGTGAGCGGCACGGTGGCGATGTGCCTCTCCCGCAGCACGCTGAGCTCGGTGCCGGCCGCGACGCTGGCGTGCCGCGCCACTGCGCATGCGCCGCCTTCAGACACAGCGTGCAACGTGGAATACCGTGCCATGGTTGGGTGCGGGTGGTAGGCGGAATGCCATGAGTGAATGACTTTAGTTATACGTTTTGTTGGGTTAAGTTTACAAATGGTAACGGTATGTATCGTGGGGACCCTTGTACTGGACGGAAGGGAGGGACACCAACGCGATAACGGCTACCACGTATTCAGTAAATCGTTCGAAACTCCTCAAAAAACGACTATTTCCTGCAAAACTGCAACCTACACGGGTCAAAATGTATGGAACAGCTGTATTTTTTTTATTAAAATATTCATCTGAATGTTGTACTGAATACGTGATAACCGTTTTTACGTCGGTGTCTCTTTTATTTTATCTATATATATTTTATCAACTTTGATGAGGGTTTTAGAAAATATACTACCGCGGACTGCGGCGATTGACCAATTTACAGTGTTCCCTTAAACTCGTTAGCATCCACTCACATGCCCTTATCCCTCATTCATAAGATTTAGAGAATGCCTTTTCACCCCTATGACCTTCAATCTACAAGGGACCTTCTTTACGTATACTTAAGAATCATGCTTGCCTGTAGGCTGTTTTTAGTTTCTACATTTTATAAACATGTTTGCAAAAGTTGGTTTTGAGCTGGAATTTAATTTTAGTTTTTAGCTCTCTCATAAGATTGTTTAATTGAATGGTGCTTTTATGTTTTTTTTTTATAATAATAACTCTCCCTTTTATTAAGAACTTTCTTGTTGCAGTGAGTCATGAGTTCATGACAGTAGTATTCCACCTCGCACACAAACTAATCTAATGCACACAGCGTTACAAAACAAAACATAAAATATATCTCGATGTGTATGTCTTTCATTAAAATGTATGTAAGCAGAAATAAAAGATATGTGTCGCACTGCCAGCGATAAGCGAGAAGCGGGTCAAACAAGCTCTGTCTGATAGCGATCTCGAAGTTAGATAAAAATACTAATAATATAAAGAGGTGAAGTTTGTAAGGTTTTAGGGGGTAAACTCTGTATCTACTAAACCGATTTTCATCATTCTTTTACCAATAGAAAGTCACGTTATTTGTGTCATAGGCTACATAACATCACGCTACGATACTAAGGAGCTGAGCAGCGGGTGAAACCGCTGAGATATATAGACAACTATAAATTTGCAGGATAGCGATATAATCACCTGCATTGTCAAATAGGATATGGGCTTTATAGCGAAAATTATATAATATGACGAGCAGAATCACCTCCTTGATCAAAATAATCTGCGTAGCCTTTTCCTAACTATGCTGGGGTCGGCTTAATCGGATACAGCTGAATGCATATTTTACATGGAGCGACTGCCTATCTGACATCCACAACCTAGTTAGTACTGGGCAATAAGTTACCCCTTGGTAAGACCTCTTAATCTCCTTGATGACAGGTAAATAACTCGCCAACCACGCCATCTTGTGTACGTTACTCGAGACGTCAAGAGCTTTTCGTTTTCTCGCTGGCAGTGTGACGGATGCCTAAGCCATTACGTCACACAATGCATCTTCAAATGTATGCGCTGATGCTCAGGCAATTAATTATGTTACTGATTATATTGTTTACCATACACTAGTAGTGTTATAATTAATGAGTGACTATGTGTGTCTGTTTGTCTAGCTCTTGGCTAAGATTTGAAGATTGCGACCAAAGTTACAATTAGTTTGTTAATTTGAAAAAAAAAACAGGCTTTAAGAAATGAAAAACGGTTTTTAAAGTAAAAATTACTTTATTAAAAAGAAAATTAAAATAATAATACAATAACACAAAAATATAAATGATCGAAACAGTAAACAATCTTCAAACAATAGACGGAGAGCTAGCCAAAATTATTTTTACTATATTTCTGACATTGCATTAAGGGTAGGTACGTACCATTGGAATGCCTGTGATGCTCCTGGTTGGCCAGACTCCTGGAGCTGCTGAAGAACGGTCTAAGCGAAGGTTTGGGGGTGGAGCCGATGCTGATGGTGTCCATCTGATCGGGACCTGAGTCTTCACCTTCGCCGCATGATAACGATTCAAGTTCCTGAAAATATATATTATTGTAATAATGAATATGAATATAATGATGAATGGATGTTTGTTACTTTTCACGCAATATCTGCTAAACGGATTTGGATTAAATTTGGCTTATAGATAGCTGCAGGAGCGTAGGCAAGCCACTGCCCAACCAGAGTGAAAACAACAGAATTAGTTCGGGAACTTTTGCTACAGGTTGCGTTGCTGTAACACGCGTAGTAACACTCACCTGGAACAGTTCGTCAATGTCATGTTGCGCATGATGCGTGTCCCGTGCGGCGCCACGATCGGACAGCTCCTCGGGTACGCGGAACCGCCGCAGCAACGCCGCGAACTTCTGCTTCAAGTTGCGTTGCTGTAACATGATGTGTCGCGTTACTTACGCATTAGTCATCATTGTGATTTTTGGTGGGAAAACTGATAACGGTGGTTTTGTAAACTAGGTTAATAATAATAATAAAAAAATAATGTTTTCGTGATGACCATAGTGCGAGAAATATGATGAGAAGTACTTTTAATTCGTTACTCGTTGTCTTACTCGCTATCTACGTGATGTAACCAATACATTTACTTAGATTTTATTGTGGTTGTGCCTAATTGTAGTAGAAACAAATAGATACATAACTACATAACTTTAGGTTGTAACGTAATAAACACAAGATTTTTCGTGAAGTTTTACAGACCATGAAAGTGATCAACTTTTGTATTAGGACTTTTGGAAATCCATATCGTGTTTTTAGTTTTACCATACATACATAAACTGATCGCGTCAGTCTCTATACAAAGTCCATTTTTTTTGCTAATTAGAAGAGCTCGTCGAGCAAAGGTTGTTCAGCTATTTGGGCCGAAAGAACACACAGGAGGTCTTGAGCCATAATAAGCTCACCTTGTATAGATTATGTTAAAGTTACAGTTTGAATAACTCAGTATGTTAATATTTGCAACGAAATAAAACTTGTTCTTATAGGCGTATAGTTCTCGAAAACTACCAATTCCCTACTTGTTTTATCATCTTTAAACCCCATAAAAGAAGTACATGTTAAATTCATTCATCATTTCTAATACTTAAAATTATCGGAAGTACATTTAAAATACAACATCTAATCACAACCGGACTGATAAAGCGTCTTGTTTAATTGTTATTTTCTTTTATACAATCTTATCGGACCAAAACTTCGATATCGGAGTATTGACACTACAATACCAATGGTTTTTTTATTGTTGCTTAAATAACAATAACATAGAACTTTAGAAGGCACGTGTGAACTTGAAAATGTTAACCTTGCGAGTTTTGGTGCATTATGAGATAATTAAAATTGAGATAAGTGACGATACGGTACAAAATTGTTGGTTTAGGAGTTACAAGATTGTGTGTACCACTGTTCTCATGCTCAAAATAGATTTTTCCCGACATCATTTTAAACTTAAACACTTTTAGACTTTAATGTTCAAGATGGAATGAACACCGACGCTAAAACGGTGACCACGTATTCGGTACATATTTTCGTTTATAAATTTTTACATATTCCTTATTAAAATAATCATAAAACATTAAAAATACAAAAAATAGTAGTTAGCCCACCGGTATCGGGAACAGGGTCAGCTATTCGGTGCATTATTTAGTAACATAGAAATTGATCTACAGTAATTATAAAAATTCTGTTATTCCTCACATTTTAACCGTGTAGGTGGTAATGCAATTTTGTAAGCAAAAGCTATTTTTTGGATAACCGAGGAAAAATTTTAGGGTTTCAGGGGGAAATGTGGTTTCAGTCAGGGTTTTCCGTTTTAGCGGTGGTGTCCCTTCCGTTACGTATTCACCATGACTACCCTTGTCACAACTATGCTTCACTAGGCCGCTTTGCTGGAGGTAGTTGAATACTTGAACATGGAGAAACTGCCTATTAGACCTCCACTAGGCCACAATCCAATTATTATTGTTATTCAATTATTGGTTGGACTATTTTTTTAAGTTTCAACCATACAACCCAAAAAGGAAAATTAAACCTTTATTTAATTGTTAAACTTTAAATAATTTTAAACACACATTTAGACAATACACAACACAAAAACACACAACACATCACACAATTCAATGCAAACCCCACTACCAAAATACACAAACAGTCCTTTCAGTTATTTCACTTCTAAATATTCATCACTGTCAAAATCAGTGATCTTTACCCTCATTACAATAAGATTGCTATTAAGTTGCTACCACTGACAAGTTTATAAAATTTCTTTGAACTTTATTTTCATTACTATCAGGTTCCATTTACAAGTAAAATAACGATCAAAGGACTCACTAAAAGTTATGTCAACGCAGATCACAATATACATACAGTTTTCGCCTCCATGGACCGAACGGTACTGAACGCTGAATGCCTTGGGTGTAGTTAATCTAATCTTAGTGATAAGCTATGTGACATAATGTTTATGCTACTTAAATGATATGACGCTATTTGTTGTCGTAATTAGAGAAAGACAAAGGTTGTGGGTGAGTTGCGTTTGTGTCTGACGTCAAGAATACTAGCGTCTTTATCATTCCGACCTATTTCTTCAGGGTGTATACCCTCAATCGGACCATGGCTTTTTTACGGGGCCCGGAGTACGGGTGTGAGCGCGTTCTTTGGAGCGGCGAGCCGCGCACTACCTGAAGGCGCTCCAAAAGTTGATAGCTATAATGCTAAAACTGCGCTACCTCGGCAAATCACTGCTCAGCGGACAGACTTCCGGTGCGATCATGGAGGCATCGAGGGAGGGACTATCAAAACCCCGTGCAGGGCACGCCACAATAGAGGCGATGACGCGTGCTTCAAATTGCAGGCCGTTCGAAACAAAGAGATACTACGCAAAAAGCAAAAGAAGGAACATGGATGGGTTTTATTCAGTACAAGTCTGACAGTCCCTTCTGCTTCGCCCAGAGCGGGAGAAGTGAAAAAAGGTACATAGGTAGAATAGTGAACTACACATACAACACGACAGGTCACCACGTGTTCATACATGTACAGTCAGTAAAAGAAATAAGTAACCAGACACTTTTTTAATCAGTTATTAAAATGTATATTTCGCCAGTTAAATTTAACGTCACATGTCCCACTCCTGGGCAAATATCTCCCTCCACTCTTTCCTACTCTCGCGATCTCACGCATTCTCCTTCTAATTACTTTACTCATACATGTTAAAAGTACCTACTAATAAAGAAAAATGGCGAAATTTTAGTTGAGACTAAACCTGAACGTTCTTTAATTACTTTGAAAGAAATCTCAAAACTGCATGGAAATTTCTACCAAATTGAATAGGATAAAACAGACAGAAAATCAACTAACTACATACATGATGCATGCTATTCCAAACTACAGAAGACCACATCTCTACGGTATGAGAATAGAAATTTTATTAAACCTTGACGCGCTGCTCATAAAGTTCAAATGACAATAACACAAGTAAGAATATTTCTGCCGATAGATAGAATAAAGAAAAGGAAAAATCAATGTGGATAAGTGAATATTTTACAGGGTATTTTGTTCCCGAAAACACGCAGAAAGAACAGAAAATTGGTTCTTAGAACTATAAAAGACTTGTTAGAAGAACCTAAGATCATCGATTTATCCTTAATATTTGCGAGATTGTAGACTATACCGAAATTAATTAGTAGTAGATGATAGAACCATTTCAATATTGAGATTATCATGAGCAAGGTAATTTCTATTCTCATACGTTTGTCAGACTAAGCGTGCGTGCGCAAGCGCTCACCGCGAGCTTCCCGCGGCTGCCTTTGCGTTTCGCCGCCGCGTTCTCTAGCTCACTGTCGCTGTCCCTGTCGTTCGCCTTAGAGTGCATATAGCTCTGTATCTTTCTCTCGCGCTCCATGTAGCTCAAGTCTCGCGAACGGGACAACTGCGTGCAATGCAACGCCTATTACGCACAAGCTTTATATTCTACTTAAATATTATAAGCTTTAAGTAAATAAATTATAACAAATTACTTCTGTATAAACGTCGGCCTGTAAATGATAAAAACATGGTAAATATGGGAAGCGAAAGCGTAGTATCAAAACATGCAGTTTTATTAATTTATATTTTTTTAATCTTGCCCCTCTGCCAAAATCTTTATGAAGCATTTTTATTTTTCTTTTATTTGGGGGTAACTAAACGTTCTCCTAATAATGATAAACTAAATAAATTGAAATTCTAGTTTATAGAGAAACTATTATGGCGTCTGGTACTAAACCTTCCTAATCAAACTTCCTACCTACACAATTTTATTTAACCTAATATTTTTAAGGTCATTTACAAAAAAGACTATTCTGTTCCATTATAGTGCTTATTACCTTGGTATAAGAAAGATCAGTTTTGTTGAAGCCCAGCTGCCGATGCCCGCGCCGCCTGGCGGGAGCTCCGTACGTCATATCATCGGCTTCCTCTACTGAACTGAATTCACCCTCTTCTTCTTCGTCTGAGTAGCCGCGTTCTGGAAAATAAGGTTTATCATTGGTAGGGCTTGGAGTGACCGGTCTAATAATCTTCCATCTTTCTCGTGTCTCTCTCAGCCATGTTAGTTTGGTTTCCTCACTATGTTTTTCTTCACCGAAGCAAGTGATAATTATAAAATACTAGCCTCCGCTCATGACTTCATCCGCGTGGCATAGTTATTTTGGGCTAACGCTAACTTTAACCTGCGTGATGATCGAAAAAAAAATATCTTTGTCTCCCTTTTTCTTCCCACTTTCTCCCCATTTTCTCACTTCACTTCACAAAAATTGCCTATGTCTGTCTCCAGGGTCCCAACTATATCTGTACCAAAATTCATCAAAAAATGCACATGTATTTGAAAAACCGGAGGTGCAGATCTAATGATGAGGTCAAAACATCTTTGAGTCAAGAGTCTGTAGGCCATCATTTTTAGAGGCTTGTTTCCATTTGCTCATAAGTAAGTTTACAGGTTAATAGGACTTTCCTCGGTTAATGCAGACACTATTGTCTCAGACTAAACTAAGGACCCTGATGGATCTAAAAGCTAATTTCCTATTTAGACGCAATCGCTTGTCTAATATGCAACAGGTGTGATTGACTTCACCTGAGCTGAGGTCTCGTACAACAAGTGGTTCGTCATTACTACTTGTCTATCCGAGGACAGAAAGAAAAGGCGTTGGTCGCCCGAATGCCAGATAAGTGAACGGCTTTCAATTGACCAGGACCGTAGAGACGGGGACAGTGAAAAATATAGATTAGCTTATGCCCGCGGGTGAGCTCGCGTGGATATAGTTATTGTCCCTATAGTACTAGCACACACCTATAGCACACAGATTACTGAGGTATCCTGTATTAATATAGGTTATAAGTTTATAACCAGTTTAAGAGCTTTTGCGTGGAAAAGTAACAAACATTCATACATCCTCGCAAATTAAGACATCATAGTACTTAGTTAGATTAGTATTAGACCTAACAACCAATGTTGGGGGAAATAATATTTGTATGGCCTACAGATAGTTGTTCCGGGTCTGGTTGTTTGTGCATGTGAGTTTAAATGTTTGTAAACGCACCCAAGATACAGGAGAAATTCCTAATGTGGGACAACGTTTTTTTTTTTTTTTTTTAAAAAGAAAAAGAGAAGTAATCAAGCTGCTGCTGATGATTAACGAAAATCAAAAGACTCACCAGTAATAAGCAAAGTATTGTTGTTCTTAGTGTCGTGGTCTACGGGCGTGGACGCGAGCCCGGTGATGGTGAGCTTGGCCACCGGCTGGCCAGCAGCTGCGCCAACCTTGCCGCCAACTCCCGTCAGCTCCAACTCCATGTCCATTGAGCGTTGTAGCACCTGGAGAAAGGAAGTACACATTGTAGTTGTCACTTATGTGGCTTTTAGTGAACCTCAAATAATTTAAGTTTTTTTTACAGAGGAACGTTCTTATGGAGATCCAATAACAAATTTAAAAAATATATATTGCAGACAAAGTCCATTTGGTTAATACAGCACACAACTTAAAAAAAAAACTAATGCTAGTACTTAAATCTACAAGAAAAACAAACAACGATCATAAATTCAACGCTATGCTGAGGATAGCTGAGCACTAGAATTCCACGCTTTTCAATGAGCCCATGAGAAAGGCATTTCCTACCATGTTCTGCCACGTGCTGTCTTTAGCTGTCACTACCTCAGCTGTCTAACGGCACTTTAAGGCATGATGGGTAATAGCCGTACGCAGTGATTGGTTTGCATGAAGATAATATTCTTCTTCTTAGGTGGTTCTCTTACCAGCGCTGTGATATGTTTCATTACATGTTACAATACCATGCTGAGATTTTTGATCCCGTACAAGAATATTTTTGTTCATCAAGCTAAGTTTTTTTTTGTATGGCTTTTTTTAAAACTTCTTACTACAACTTCCTTTGTCCTGTGCGAGTCAAATAAATACGTTTTTGTTGTATTTGTTATTCAAATAAACACCTCATAATTTCTGTTATCATTACTCTGTTCTAATTGCGAATGAATCGCCGACTATGAAATTGAATGTCACAATGAATTCTACACAAACACCGGACAAGTACATAATGATACTAAGTACCTACTAGTATATAAATAGCGTGGACATCAATGTGCGCCGGAAACCACCCGAGGTTCGTAATTTACACACATTACTGGCAAATTGTTGGCGGGCTCAAAATTGTACACACGACGGCACATCAACCTACACAAAACCATTTTAACCTGGTCTCTCTACTACGGTGTGCGATCCGTAGTAGAGAGATCAGGTGATAATTGTTTAGAATAGGTTGACTTGCCGTCGTGTGTACATCGATTACCGGTCAGTGAACCAAACTAGCTAACAGGATAATCAATGTACGGATATGTAGGTCAAAACAAAAAGGAATATATGCACGTATTTTTTTTGGATTCAATAACATTTATGTTTTACTTCCACCTCTTCATGATGGAGGAGTGACAGTGCTTTAATTAACTACGTGAGCCGCGCTACCATCATTATTGCGAGTTTAAGGATATTACGCACTAACACAGTTTAAGTTGTTTGTATTGTAACTAACCCGTGTATCATTGTTGTCTGTCAAATACATTTTATCATATACTAGCCACCCGCCCCAGCTTCGCACGGATGCAATATAGAACGAATATACTAATATTGAACACATCAATTTTCCTTTTGAACTACTCTATTGCTGCAACTACAATAAAATCCGTTGAGAAGTTTAAAAGATCTAAGCGCACAAACAGCGCAAACGACTTCATTTTATATAAGTTAAGATTATATTACGACATTAACTGTTTCAGCAGCTATAGCGGTGCTGGACAAAACAAAACGAAGATTCATTCATTCAATTAATACTACCGAGGAAAGCAAATATTGCCATAAATTCAAACCACAACTCGTAAATGTAAATATGGGAATGTTAGTTTGTTTTTGTTCTTTAAAAGTCACATTTCGAGGTTTGCACATTTGTAGCTTTATTAAAATCTTTTTTTCTAATACGCCTTCTAAAGCCATAAGCCTTCTGAAAAACCTAAATCTATTTCAATGAATAACATAAAGTAACTTAAACTGCTAGCTTTAACTAGCTTTTATAGAAGTTGGAAAATAAAAGGTTTATCAATATTGCACAAAGTTTCTTGCGTCTTCGTGTTGTAAACCGTTGAGGTTGTTATCCGGTGAGGAGGCGACCCTGGCTGCAGGACCAAGTCATGTCTGTCATAAAAATGTATTGTCACCAGAACCAAAGGTGAGAAAAATTTAAGCGCAATCTGTTAGAAGGAACTGTTTTGAAATTTAGTTGAAATTTTGACCAATACATTCCAAATCCGGGGTTGTAGGTTGTACGAAAGAGATACCACGGCCCCGGAACGTAAAGGGCAATAGAAGGAACATGGGTGGGTTTTAGTCAGTACAAGTCTGACACTCCCCCCCGCTCCACCCAGAGCGGGTAAAATTATTTGATGATTTCTCATCAACAACAAAAAAAAATACATTCCAAATAACAAGGCAAGTTAAATGAAGTTTATAACAAACAAAATATTCCATGCACAGCCGGCATAAACCCTAAACTCATCATAAAACGTCGCGCTAATAAGAGAAAACCATTTGAATCAGGCTGGCTGTCGCATTTAGCAATGACTCACTAATTACCGACAAATGTCCTGCGAGCCTTGATAATGAGGGCGCTGCAATTAAGCGGATAATTTTAGAGTTATCTATGTACAGTCAGCAAAAGAGATATGTAATGTAACCAGGCTCGGCAGATATTGTTGAAATTCTTCTTAAAAATCGATGAACGTATTCAACTAAAAATTAATTCGATTTGCTATCAAATAAATGTAACTTTATTCGAAAACATTGATTTAAAAAAAAAAACAACTGTATCCAGTTACTTATCTCCTTTGTTGACTGTACCTACACGTTGTTTGTATGGAATTAATGGCGGTGTGAGGCGACGCATCCGGTATGTGGATTTGGAATGGTGGAAATGTGGATTTCTAAAGAGACCGTAAAAAGTTTTGCTGTTTTGTTATGGTGTAGTTTATTGCATTTTGTGAAGTTTACACTTGAAAATACTTAAAAATCCACGACTGCCACACCCCGCTAACGTCATCAGCAAAAGCATTTTTATCAGTTTCATCTAGTTCTATCAAAATTCAAAATAATGCACTAGGCAGCGGCTGTAACCATGAAGGTTGGTATTTCCTTAACATTGGTGGTTTTCTTTTTAAATATAAACTTTAAGATATTCCAAAACAAAGCTTTAAAAACTCAGTAGGTCTTTTATTAGAATTAGGTCTCTTTTCAACAAAAAGACTAAGCCAAAGCCTTAGTGTCAGTTAGTACCTAGCACCGTCTAAAAATCTGCGTACAATTCTAGCTATCCCACAGAACTAGATATTACGTATAAACCCATAAATTTCAAGCCGCAACCTTCGAAGAATCAATTGAAACGGTTTACGACTCTCGAATCACAGAGATCATAACTTTACAGCTGGAGATATTGAAAGGAGTTATAGGTATTTACAGTTGACCTTGCTCCTTGGTCATCTGGCATTGAACTCAATCTGCACTTGAAAGTAAAACTCTCTGGCTAGCCATTCTTTTGGCAAACAACTTTCACAGAAAAATATTGTGTCCCGCTGTTCAACTTCTACGCATCATAATGCATACAAGCAGTAATGTTATATAATATTTAAGCTTCCTCGATTTATGTTCTATCCAAAAAAAAAAATCTTTCTTATCTTTCTATTTTCTATTCTTTATCTTTTTCAATTCGAAGCAGTGTTTCCCGAGATTTGCGCACCAAACAGTTTCAGCTAAAAAATATACACAAAACTAATGCTGTTTAGTCTTCAAAAAGTCAACATTAGCCTCGCAACCTCCTAGTTATAATGAATTGATTATTATGACAATCAGAAACGGACAAGGTTATTCAAAAAGTGCCAACAGTTCGCAGACTTCACAATTATTAATGGTTATTCGTATGTACGAATGAAGTAGTTAATAAAAAAGGGTATGATTTAAGCTGTCACCAATTTAATTCATTTTGTGTTTCTTAAATAATAGGGTTTGCCCGCAAAATAGTAGGTTTGTCACCAAAATGTAGTCACCAAACAATGTAAAATCAATTCCACAATAAATCACATAAAATCATGGAGATATAGGGTCTAGTACCAAATAATTGTTTTTGTATATATTATAATAGGTTTGTCCTAATAAGCATTTAAGCAAACTAATTGAAAGAGATCACCAATAAACTATATTTCTCTTTTTTCTATCAATGCAAGTCGATTCTGGCAGTAGTAGTCGTAGGAGGTCACAGTTTTAACCTAACCTAACCTAGCCATTTCTGCCATCTGCGCCAAGCGAGCGATTTATTTGGTGACAGATCTACCATTCTGAGCACCAAGCTATTATTTAAGTAATAAAACTATTATTATAAGAACGAAGTTTATATTCATGTAATGCACTACAATTTTATTGGTAATCCATCTCATATTTTACACATTATATTAACAATAATTTGGTAATTCATACCTGGGAACACTCTTTGTTTATCTGAGAACGAAAATATTTTGTGACGATAGATCTATTTATTAGGTGATACAACTTGATGACAAATATAAATTTTGGTGACAATAAATATAGTTCCCATAAAAAAAAACTATTAAAGCACACTGGTGTGTCAGTGGTCACATGAAATGTCAAAATAATAGAAGATTATCGAACATCATACCCACGCTAGTCCACTGACACGCCATCGGTAAACACTAACGACACCTTTCAATGACCAAGTGAGGAAATTACCAAAACTGTAACATTCTACGATAACAGTGTCAATGTTCGGCCATTCATAGCAGACTAGGGCCCTAGAATTATTAACGTAGACGAAGCAAAAAGGAGTGTGTAAAAACGAAGCTAATTTTTCTCCTCAAATTTAATTGCATGCCCAAAATAAGAAGCATTTGTAAGGAAGCTGAATTCTCATTATAAAACTGAGCTAATTTCAACTTCCTTTTGCTTGTGCTAAATATAATCTTCCTAACCTTTTTTTAATTATGGTGGGGTTAGCTTTCAGACCATCAAGTCAGACTTGAAGAACTATAGAATGCCAGTATTTTATATAGTATTGGGAAATACGATACCCCTTGGTAGGTCTGATTGTCAGACTTTCAGGACACTGACTAGACGTAATGACTATCAAAGATCTACTACAATGACAGCCACCGGTACCGGGACCTATTATACCTACGTGCTTTTCGAGGCACAGAGGAAACTCGGTATGTAATGGGTCCTGACTTATCCTCAGACCACCCTAAGCAAGCGAGTCGATGTCGATCTTTAGCTAACTAAAGATCGACCCGAGCGGCTGCTATTCTTTAGCTACGACCTTTGAATGCACACATCACCCGCATAACGTTACGTTTTACCCAATCCAATCTACCTACATTTTCTGTTGGTCAAGGGAAGCAACGACTTCGTTCGGCATCGAGTATGTCATGGCACAGTGCAACGGACTCGGGTTTATATCCGACGCGATCGCGAGCTTATACACGGCGTGGTAAAATCAATAGTCCACATACATAGCATGACGACACGGTTGGCACAATGTACGTGCACGGCTTCGATTCCCGCACGGAACAAATACTTGTATGGCCTACAGATAGTTGTTTTGGGTCTGGCTATTGTGTATGTCAGTTTAAATGTTTGTAAACCCACGATACATGAGAAACTCCTAGTATGAGGCATTCGTATTAAAAAAAATAGCATCGTTAGTCATATAATACACCAACGATTTGCTAGCTATGTTTCAGTCCAATATAATATAAGGCGACACTATTGCCATCGACAAGAAACATGCTGCAGGCAGCTACTAAAAAGAATGTTGGTGGAAAACACAACAACACTTTAAAATATGATAAAACTATCCTTAAACCCTCTTTAGTTCTTCGTTGTTCAAAAGCCGATTCGGTAATAAACCGGGTTCAGTTCAGTGATGCGCTTCGCAAAGCCAGTCGACCGGTATAATCCGTTTCAGATTCGGATCCAATTCGGATGCAGACAAATACGACTACATACATACACAATACTATTGTCGTATAGATTAAAGTAAGACAATGCCCAGTAATATCCACCTGTGTACTAACACGATCATAGTACCAGCTGAGCGTGACGATGCCGATGCGACAATATCCGATAGAAATACACTGTAGCAGTTTGGGACAACGAACCAAAGAGACAAGGATCGGGAGATACGAACTTGTGGGAATTTGAAGATGTTTCAAGCTTGGAATGGATTGTCCAGTTTATTGAGAAACAAACAGCTCTGTGCAACAATAAAGTATAATATAATAGTTATAATATAGATACTTAAAAGTTTTTTTTTAATTGTGAAACTAGCTGGCGCCCACGGCTTCGCCCGCGTCATATCGAAAAACAAAGTATCCTATGTGTTATTCCAGACCATAATCTACCTCTGTGCCGAATTTCATCAAGATCCGTTCAGACGTTTTGACGTGAAAGAGTAACAAACATCCATACATCCTCACAAACATTCGCATTTATAATATTAGTAGGAAGTAGGATTAGAATAAGAATAAAATGTATTATTGTTACCTGCATTCTCATAATCTAAATTAACGCTTTAAATAACGTAAAAAACTATATTTGAACATAGTTAGAACACAGATGTACCAAACATTTTGGTAATAAGGTAATTGTGTATAATTATAATAAACAAGAAGTGTATTACGTAAGTTTGTTTCCAGGATTTTAAAATTTTTGGGCCATTTCCGACCGATGTAAAGGTCCATCAGAGGGTATGTTGCCAAAGTACCATCCAATTCGTCCACAGCTGAAGATAACATAAATCTTAACTGACCTGATCCATCCTGATAACGCCTTCAGCCAAAGTCTTGTATCCCAGAATTGTGCGGTTTTTATATTTTTTGCGTCGCTGCAGCATTATCTGTAATCTGAAATGTACAAAAAATATAATTAAACAGGATTCAAGAATTACTCGTAAATGTATTTCATATGTAAATACATAGTACAAAATTCTCGAAAACAGTAGTCTTTAAAAAAGCTCATTGTTCACTGTGAGGTGCAGATTGAGACCTCAGAGTCGAGCTATATTTTTTACATACCTAACAGATTAGTTCATCTCATTTTGGTCTAGACTTTTATTAAAACCGCTTCAAAACCTAGTAAAAGTAACTCCTCTCATAAATTCAAACTACATCCCATAACCATTTAAGCAAACCCAAAATCGATTAAACCATCGATAAACACACACACACAAATCGATTATTCGCATTGTAAAACTGTTTATAAGGTTTCGTTAGAATGTCAACAGCTATGACGAGTCATCAAACTGTTGGCATAGTTTTATAGAGCATTTTATTGTCCAAAATGTTTATGTTATGTGTTTGAATATACTTATAATTTAAATAACGAGAAGTTTTATAACTAGAATATTATACTTCATTTATTGTATATTTACATATAGTTTATATTTTTAAGCTATTGCATAGCTTCTATCGCGGGCCTTCAGCGCGGAGACCGAATCCAGAAATTCCGTAACGAAAAAAAACCTGACGCTCCCCACTCCGACGGGCACGGAGGTGTGGCTTGAAGGCCGTGCATTGTCTAACGTCGTTTACACAATACGGTTAGTTATTTCAATCCCGAGTCTAATGTTCTAATAGCGTGTTTGGTAGAGAATCGGATAGTCAATCGACATTACGCTGGATCAAACCCAAGGTTTTTGCAACTTCTTTTCATTGGAAGTACTATTTAAATATTATATTTAGTTTTTTATTTATTGTCTAAGTTGATAAAAAAATGTTTCTTTTTGCGACTTCTTTTCATTGGAAGTACTTTTTAAATATTTTATTTAGATTGTTTTTATTTATTGCATAAGTTGATAAAAAATGCTATGCAATAGCTTTACCGCGGCAGTCCCCGAGTGTCATCAGGCCAACCCAGCCGCCGCGGGAGACGCCCAGGGCGCCGGGCGCCGCGAGACGCCTCCCGGCCACCGTAGATGCGGGCCTGTGGACGGTGAGCAATGGGTAGCTCACCGTCCGCCCGTCTATTGACGATAAGCCGTGTCGACGGCGCGTTTGTGTTTCACGCGCGCCTCAAAGAGAGTCTTTGCTGACTCTCTTTGAGGCAGAGGGGCTTGCCAGGGCCTCCGCCTGCCGGGGTTGCGGGTTGTTCGAAAGAGATACCGCGGCCTCGGAACGTAAAGGGCAACAGAAGGAACATGGGTGGGTTTTAGTCAGTACAAGTCTGACATGCCCCCCCGCTCCGCCCAGAGCGGGGGAAGTCATTGGATGATTTCCCACCCAAAAAAAAAAATTTTTTTTAATAAAAACATAATAATATAGTAGCCCACCGGTATCGGGAACAGAGTCCAAGGTAATGGCGGTCAGGGCTCCAGAGAAAGGAACCTCCTAACAATACGAGCCGTGTCCAGGAGTATCGCTTTTTGTATCAAGCCCTTGATCCAGCTGCCTAACGAGACCCTCCTCAGGTATTGGTCGCGGCTCTGGCAATTAAGCCATTGGCTGATATGACTATCGGCACAATGATCGCTGAGTCCACATCCCACATGTCGTCAACCTCGCAAGCCAAGTCAATATACTTGATTTGCTTATCTTATAGAATACCCTTTATTATGCACACCAAGCTCATGCATGAGGAGTAGCTCGTAGCTAAATAACAGCACCCACTCGAGTCGATCTTCAAGGTAAGCCGCGAGCTTCCTTCGTACTTCGGAAAGCACGTTAAACCGTTTGTCCCGAATGTCAATTGGAGATCTTTACCAAAAGGTATCGTTATATCTAGTACTAGCTACATTAAGGAGGTCAGATAGGCAGTCGCTCAATTTAAAATGCTGGTATTCAGCTTTATCGGATGGACTAGAAACTGACTCTAACATAGTTGAGGAAAGGCTAGGCAGATGACGATGCACGTGCAATGTAGATTATAATATTCTTTCTTACGTCAATTCTATTGCTAACATTTCGTTTTAATTTTCATCGCGCTTTTTGCTTCATAGTCAAGTTTAACTCAGAAGAATGCTATAAACACAGAGCAATAAAAATATTGATATCGACCCATTTTCAATGTATTCCATCTAATATTTACTACAAAATGTTAGCTCATATTGCACTCGTACTTTTATTTAAAAATATTTTATACGAGATCAGCTGGGGTGACTCTTTATACTGTGTATAAATATTTTGTTTACTGAAGACAAAATGTTTAAACATAGTATCTATGTTTTCGTGAGTTTTGTGAGAGCCTAAATAACGGTATTATATAGTTTAAAAAACCGGCCAAGAGCGTGTCGGGCCACGCTCAGTGTAGGGTTCCGTAGTTTCCCGTCCGTCACAATAAGTGTTCCCACTTATGAGTTTAAAGGTGGAGGAGGAAATTATTTTGTACAACTTTTTGTCTTTTTTGTACAAAAACTGTTGTGTCAATCAAGTTCAAAATGATTTTCCTAGAAAGTCCTTATAAAGTTCTACTTTTCAGATTTTTTTCATATTTTCTAAACTTATGGTTCAAAAGTTAGAGGGGGGGGGGGACACATTGTTTTTTACTTTTGGAGCGATTATTTCCGAAATTATAGACATTATCAAAAAATGATTTTAGTAAACCCCTATTCATTTTTAAATACCTTTCCAAAAATATATCACACGTTAGGGTTGAAATTAAAAAAAAAATCACTTCCCACTTTACTTATAGGGTGGCTACCCTAATAAAACATTTTTTTCCAATTTTTATTTTACCACTTTGTCGGCGTGATTGATACATATTGGTACCAAATTTCAGCTTTCTAGTGCTAACGGTCACAGCGATTAAGCGAGGACGGACGGACGGACGGACGGACGGACGGACAGACAGACATGGCGAAACTATAAGGGTTCCTAGTTGACTACGGAACCCTAAAAAAGCCACATGAAAGCACAAACACATCGTGCTAGAAGTGCCAGTAACAGTTTTATATTATACTAGCTTTTGCCCGCGGCTTCGCTCGCGTTTAATTCGGGGTAACACAGTTCCCCTTTCCTGATTTGCAGGTACCTGCTACCTGTAGTTTTTTGCCCTAGCGCCTTATTTATTCTAATAGCAAAGCTAAGTTTTCCCCTCTTTTTCCCTCATTACTCTCATTTTTTTTTTAAAAAAAGCACTAATCTCTGTACCAAAATTCATCAAAATCGGTTTAACCATGTAGGCGTGAAGACTTAACAAACAAACAAACTCACTTTCGCTTTTATAGTAGGTATTAGTAAGGAAAGGATACTAACAGAAATGTCAAATATAAACTGGGTCTATGGTCTTTATTACCTGAAATAAATGGTTTATTTAATTCTGTTCAAACTTTATGGCAGCTTCTCCCTCCTTATCACATGCCATACCAAGACTGTCGATTCTCTTTCAACTTTTCTGTGATTGGCTGCTTTCAAACTTCCTTTAACATATAAATTCCTTTATTCAATCTTGTCACACCGCTTTATCTAGCTGAACATTGTCATCTCCTCCGCTACATGCAATCTTTTTACACCCATCTCCTTCACAGCACTAATTCTGCTAATGACTAGATACACAAGTACACACCATTCATCAAATAAAAAACGTGACAACTATCTAAAGAGAAGTCTGAAGAAGATTAATACCACCATCAACCTTGGCCGTTTAACATGAATACTTGAGAAAATTCCTACATTAACGAGTGCATTAAAAACTACTAAATTAACTATAAACAAACGTCGAAAGAAACTAGATTAATGTCTCCATAACGAGGGGTAGTCATGGTTTATGGTTTGATAGACTTTTATTATTGCTTTCAGTGGATTGAGACCATACGCGTGGAGATTTTATTGTTAGTATTCTGGACAATAAAGCTTTGGTACTCCAGACGGTTACCTCTTAATGATAATAGAGTGGATTTGGTTTATGATTATTATTACTACATTAGATGTCGCCTGCGATCTCGCCTCGATTTCGTTTGCAACAAAATACAATAAATGTTAAAAATGTCTGTTGTGTCAAATGTTAACGCAAACGAAATTTTAGACGACATCTATTTATATATCTATTCCAGAGTATATTCTGTCTGTGCCAAATATAAACCGTTCTGACGTGATCGAGTAACAAACGTCCGCCCATCCGTCCTTACTTTCGCATTCATAAGTTGGCAAATAATTAGTATAGATTACCTATGTTGCCTGTGTGCTAACGACGTTTTTCACGAAAGAACCCGAAAGTAATCAGCACGTTTTAACCGCATGCAAGAACTATCAGCATCATTGTTGTTGTGGAATATTGTCCCTTGAAAGTTATTAAACGTGAAAAGAGATTAAGCACCATTGGAGGAATTACGCAAAGAAGTTCTTTAGCTTCAGTTTGTCTACTGGTGGACGATACAGAAGTTCTCAAAATTAAGTTCAGGATTTAAAGGAATATTTGCACACAAGAGCATGCACATTAACACAATTAAAGTCTACACCTCACTTATTACTAGACAATATAAGTGAAGAAATGAAATGGTACTTCAAATAATGGAGAGACCTTGGATCATCCAACGAATGGCTGAGTTCAGAGTACTATAAAACCAGAGTTGTAGAAACATCATTCGCGTCTCAAAATCTTAATTAAGACCGCCATCTCGATATTTTTTATTACATTTTCATTATCTAATTCAGGACCTATAAAAATCCTATAGTATTGTAGATGAAACACGAACCTGTTTCCATCCCGCTTAACAAAATGCGGGTACTGCAGTGAGAAGCACAGGTCGAGCTCGACATCAAGCGGCGGCACCGCAATGTCGTTGGAGCGCAGCGTCCGCTTGGAGCTGTGCATGCGCGCCGCTAGGATCACGGCACCTGCGCCCACGCCTCCGGCCGCACCGCTGCCGGTCTCGCCCAGCGCGCCGCATACACGGAGACGGGTTATTCGGAGAGTGCAAAGCCTGGGGAAGAGACAACGTGGTTATAAGTATTGGTAAAGTATTTTTGATGTTTGAAGTTTTTACTATTATAAAACAACTAGCTTTCGCCCGCGGCTTCGCTCGCGTTAAATTCGGTATAACACACCAAGCAGACCTGCAGTTTTTGCTCTTGCGCCTGATTGATTTGTAATAGCAACGCTAAGTTTTCCCTTTTCTTCCCTCGTTCTCCCTCATATCCCACTTTTTTTAAATAAAAATTAGCCTATGTCCGTCTCCTGGTTCCCAACTATCTCTGTACCAAAATTCATCAAAATCGGTTTAGCCATTAAAGCGTGAAGAGGTAACAAACAAACAAATAAACAAACAAACAAACTCACTTTCGCTTTTATAATATTAGTAAGGAAGTAAGGATTGGGGAAAGAACCTTAACGAATTGGGTACATTATGCCTAGTAAAGTATGACTAATAACGAGGTAGAAAAAGATTGTGAAAGGGCATAAATAAAGTTTTTCTTCAAGTGCGTAGCGCGCGCTACGACGCCTACGAGGGCTACGACGTAGCGTAAAATGCGCATTCATATCAACCGTAAATTTCGTAATAATTTTTTGCTAGAATTCATTTTTACGAGATTTACCAGGCTACAAAAGCCAGCAAGCAATTTCAGAAATATCTGCCAATAAATAAATAACCGTAGACAGGTGAAAACTGTATGGCGCAGTAGAACCATGTCGACAGAACTCGTTCCCGGCTCGCTTCACCAAAAGATTACATGCCTGGGACATGTCGTTTCGTGTTTGTTGTGATTGACAAACATTCTATACTAGTACTACGATAGTTTGTTGATTCCGTCTCTAATGAAAATTGCGTTTTTTGGACGGGATTTTTTACGTAGGAATAGAAATAAAAAAATAAATCTCTTAGTTGTTTAGGATGATGCTTAAGATAAAATAAAGCACATTTGGGACCTCTTTTGCTTTGTCCGTATAGGCAGGCTTTGTCTAAAAGATAAACTGAAAAACGTAGTAGATTTGTTTGTGAAATTATGTAGGTACTTATGTTTTAGTCACCTCTGGGTGACGAAAACATAAGTACATTTTTCGAATTTCGAAGCTCGAGAATTTAACTGATGTAATAAAACCATTAATTTACAAAATATTATCCATGTTATAATTATATCTTCTAATTCTAATTAGTTACCTATGTCTTGTTTCTAATTTTTATGTTGTATTCATGTTTTGTAATTTAATTGTGTTGTATCTTATATGTTTACCGACCTATAACTCGTTTGTGTGGTGTTTAACTGTTAATTCGAGTTGGTTATTAATAAATAAATAATATTTTTTTTATGGCAGGGTTCGCGCAGTGGCTAAGCGATTGGCTCCTTGCTTGCTGGGTTCAATACCCGCACGGTACACATATTTGAATGACTAACAGGTAGTTGTTCCGGGTCTGGCTGTTTGTATATGTGATTTTAATATAATTTTATAAACGCACCCTCGATGCAGGAAAAATACTAGGAATTTCTCCTACATCGAGGGCGTGTGCCTCTTAAAAAACAAAAATTGTCTACTGACGCATGTACTCCGCGCTCTTAACCCCAAAGCTAATGATGTTGACATTTTCGATCGTTCTCTGAATGAGATAACAACAGTTTTAATCTTTCACTAGTTTATATTGTAATGGTGTGCACGCATTAGGTAAAAGTTGAAACTGCCACGATAGTCGTGAGATTGTCAAATTAATAAATTCAAACAAAAACTTATTTAAAAAACCACAATCACAAACGTAATGAAATTGAGTGTCTATAATTTCGTTTCATGATTAGGTATTATTTTTCTAATAATAGTCCTCAGTCCTACTGTAATATAAATAAAAATAATTCGATAGAAATTCGAGATGTTTTCAGGAACCTAATATCCTATGCGCAAAATATTAATAAAGCCCTGGAGACCTTATAGAGTAAATATGACCAAAACGACGCCCACACAATATTATCTTGTTATTTACATAGGACAGAATATTATTTTACCAAACAACGCTACATCCTACAAATAATATTATAAATGCGAATGTTTGTGATGATGTATGGATGTTTGTTACTCTTTCACGTCAAAACGGCTGAACGGATCTTGATTAAATTTGGCACAGAGGTAGATTATAGTCTGGAATAACACATAGGATACTTTTTTTTCGATATCAGGCGGGTCATCGCACATAACTAGGTAGGCCATCATGTACCTCGGTTAGGATTTGGGATACTTTTAATCCTTATAGAACGTTCTTACAAATAATGAATCATAAAAAATTTCTTTTCAAGAGTATTTAATAAGAACTCCTGCATCAATCTTAACAATTAAGTTAAATATTTACAGAGCCTTTTCAAACCGCATTTCCATATTAATTATATTGCGACGTCGGGAAATACTCAAGTAATATTAATTTATCTTAATAAGCTTTTTACATACATTTGCAAAGCCATTAAGAAGATTTCTGCACGTCATAAATAAGACGGCGCCGAGATGAATAACATGTGCAGAGACAACGTTAATTATATCATTAAAAGTAATGTGTGTAATTATTTCTGGTAATCGCACTAATATTATAAAGCCGAAAGTTTCGTGTTCACTTGAACACGATACCTGTAAATTACGCCTTTGTTTATACTGTATAGAGATTTCGCGACCCGATACAAGCGTGGCGGGTCGCCAAATCGCTATAAAGTATCGAAGTCAGATGCATATATCTAATAAAAATAAATAATTAAAAAAATAAAAAAACACGACTGCCATGTCATAAAAATTAAAAAAAAAACAAGATGTGTGCTAGGAAGAAAACGAAACGAAATCGAAAACGAAACAAAAATTTTCATCGCAGTCGGGGGACTTTTTATACAAGAAAGTATTCTACAGATTGGTCCCCCGACCGCGATGAAAATTTTTGTGATGAAAAAGTATAGAAATGCAATGTGGCATTGCATTTCAATACTTTTTCATTGGCCTATGTTACTCGTGACGTTGCAAGGATTCTAATGATAGCCCATGCATGTAAATCCGTTCTCGCGTTTAGAAGTTATGGAATAAAGAAACTCACATTCATACAAACATACATGAACCCTGAAAACATAACACTCCTTTTTTGGGGCAGTCGTGTAAAAAGAATGGTTGAATCAGAGATAGGCGCTGCAGCATTAATGACGTCGCAAAATGCTAAATGCCTTTGTGCTGAAGCCCTAACATATCCTACTAATATTTTAAATGCGAATGTTTGTGAGGATGGATGGATGGATGTATGGATGTTTGTTACTTAAACGGCTGAACGGATCTTGATGAAATTTGGCACGGAGGTAGATTATAGTCTGGAATAACACATAGATTTTTTTTTCCATATCACGCGGGAAATGCCGCGGGCACCAGCTAGTTTCTCAATAAAGTATCGAAGAAGGATGTATATCCTTATTATCCGCCTAAAAATGGTCGAACGCAACGAAACAGAGAGCCGCCTAAAAGCGATGCAACATTGATGACGTCGCAAATGCTAAAATTAGCCTGTCTACTAAAGCCCTAAGATATTTTCTCTTACTTACAGACACCGGCCTGGTTGGCGCCTCGGGCGAATTCTCTGAGCCAAAATACAATAAGCAATAATGTTTATTATGTGTTAACAAAAATACCATTTTGTACTCGCAATAATATCAAATATATTTTTCCTGTGGTTTTATTTATTTGTCTTATCATTTTCCGGATATTCTTTATGGGCAATGTCATCTAATGGTACAGGATATTAAATTATTGATTTTAATAGATACTGTAATAAACAATCAAATATAAAACCACTTACGTCAATGTTATGTATAATTGCTTAAATGCTGTTTCCCTGTTCATCGTACAGGAATAGGTTAACGGTTGTCTAATTTATGAATTACTAGCTGTGCCCCGGCATGCGTTGCAATGCAATTTTCTACCTTTCTGCCTACCCTACCTACCTACCTACCCTACCTACCTACCCTACCTACCCTACCTACCTACCCTACTTACCTACCCTACCTACTCTACCTACTCTACCTACTCTACCTACCTACCCTACATACCCTACCTACCCTACATACCCTACCTACCCTACATACCCTACCTACCCTACATACCCTACCTACCCTACATACCCTACCTACCCTACATACCCTACCTACCCTACATACCCTACCTACCCTACATACCCTACCTACCCTATCTTTTAAGTTGGATCAAACTGCACACGGTGTGCAAATTTAATTTAAATCGGTTAAGTAGTTTAGGAGTCCATCGCGGACAAAAAACGTGACACGTGATTTATATTAGGTCCTTACATATGAAATTGGCGTTTTGTATGGAAGGAACAAAAAGTCGAATATTTTTTAATATAATATATTTAATTAATCAAAGTATGAACCATTGTTTTCAATGCACTTTTGCCATCTTATAGGTAGTTCATTGATCCCTTTACTAAAAAAACCAGTCGGACGGGAATCAATAAAATCTTTGAAGGCGATTTGGACTGCCCCATCGGAGTTGAATTTTTTCCCTTGCAAAAAGTTATCCAAATTGCGAAAAAAATGGTAATCTGTTGGAGCAAGGTCCGGGGAGTACGGAGGATGTCTAAGACATTCCAATTCAAGCTCTTCTAATTTGGTAGCCGTCTGTTGCGCAGTGTGTGGTCTGGCGTTGTCGTGAAGCAGCAGTGGCGTGGAGCGATTGACCAGCCTTGGTTGTTTAGCCGCTAGCTTTTCCATCATGGTTTGTAATTGCTGACAATAGACATCAGCTGTAATAGTCTGGCCAGATTTGAGAAAACTGTAATGAACAATACCGGCACTAGTCCACCAAACGCTTACAAGTAACTTTTTTGGGGTTAATTTTCGCTTGGGGCAGGATTTGGCTGGCTGGCCAGGATCCAACCATTGCGCTGAGCGCTTCCGATTATCGTAAAGAATCCATTTTTCATCACAGGTAATGATTCGGTTTAAAATACCTTCATTGTTGTGCCGGTTCAGTAATGTAACGCAGCAGTCGACGCGCGTTTGCCGGTTTGCTTCAGTCAATTCGTGAGGTACCCACCTTTCAAGCTTTTTAATCTTCCCAATTTGCTTCAAGTGAATTAAAACAGTTTTATCACTAACATCGAAGCCTGCAGCTAACTCGGACGTGGTTTGCGATGGGTCCGCTTCCACAATAGCCTTCAATTCTCCATTATCAACTTGGGTCTCAGGCCGTCCACGGGGCTTGTTCTGCAGGTCGAAATTTCCAGAACGAAAACGTTGGAACCAAAAACGAACTGTGTTTTCTTTTGCAACATGACCGCCATACACATCATTCACCCTTCGAGTCGTTTCCGCAGCACTAGTGCCACGGCGGAACTCGTACTCGTAAATAATGCGATATTTTAAATTTTCCATTTTGTAAAATGAGTGACGCAAACAGAAAAAACAGAAGAAAAAAAACAAATGAATGACGGTCATCGAAGCACATATACATGAGTAAATAGCTGTACAAATTTGAATTTGGAATTCCTTACCAAAGAGGAGAAATTCGTGATTAAAGTGGCCAGTACGAAAAACGCCAATTTCATATGTAAGGACCTAATATATATTAAGACTAGCTGTGCCCCGGCATGCGTTGCAATGCAATTTTCTACCTACCCTATCTTTCAAGTTGGATCAAACTGCACACCGGGTGCAAATTTAATTTAAAATCGGTTAAGTAGTTTAGGAGTCCATCGCGGACAAACAACGTGACACGTGATTTATATATATTAAGAAGATAAGATGTATTTTTTATGTATTAAACTGCTGCTTATTATGAATTGGATTTTAAATTGTGTTACAGAGTTAGTAGTTTAATTACTGATTAGCAAGAAACTCATTTCAGGTGATATGCAACGTAAAGATGAAGGGTTTTTGGAGTACAGTAATACTCTAATCCGTTAACATTTTTTATTAGTAAGCTATACACATTACGATTATCTATAAATTAATAGTACAACTTTCGTCGCCCACACCGCACTATCTGAGCAAAACGAGTTCAAGCGTCCAAATAGACGAGCTATCGTTTCCTGAAAATCGCACGGCTAGTTTATTCCACCGGCAACTTGTATGAAATACAAGCTAAAACTATACCAACTCAAATACATATGAAACTAACCCAAACCTTATTCGCATTGACAACTGGTTAAATAAAACATAAAGATTTCTGTGCTAAAATCACCCGAAACCTAAACATTCCGAAATAAATTGTCAAAATTAAGATGAAAATCGCATCAAACCTTCGCGAAGTATTGAAGATCTAAGCGGTCACACTTAAACACAGAAAGTATACGAAAAGCGAAGTATATTACGTGGATATACTCAAGATACAGTGGGAGTATAAACAGACTCAAACGCTACAAACTTACGGTCATACGGTCAGACTAATTAGCTAATTGATAAGCTTAGTTCGCAGAATTGAGTAATTCGTTTTCCTTTGAATTCGTCGTGCATACATATATGTTCATACATTAGTGGAAAGCTTAGCCCAATGTGAAATGGTTTCTTTGAAATTACCATTACACCATAATGGTTTTACGCCTACAGTACTTAATTTTTTTGTTACCGTCACACTTTAATATATTATGGTAACAAAACAATGTATTAAAATTCATCACTTCTTTGGTCATTACTGAAAATAAATTAACGTGATTCACACTTTTGAGACGATACTTGTAACGACTGTGAAAGATCTAAAAACACACAGCCAGAACCAATGGCTTTTTTTGCGGGTGGGATATCATCAAATAACTTCCCCCACTCTGGGTGGAGCGGGGGTGAGTGTCAGACTTGTACTGATTAAAACCCACCCATGTTCCTTCTATTGCCTTTTACGTTCCGGGGCCGCGGTATCTCTTTCGAACAACCCGCAACCCCGGCAGGCCCACTACCCTGGCAGGAGGATCAACGGCTTTACGTGCTACCCGAGGCAGGGAAGCTAGGCAAGCGTGGCTTAACCTCAAGATTGACCCGAGCGGCACTTATTAATTAGCCACAAGTTCCTCTGAAATAATTCTAAAACCCTTGTAACATAAAAAGTCTTAAAAATATTTCTGATAAAAATAACATATTGGTCCTAGGTCGCATTCGACTCAATTTCCAGTCGTCTAGCCACCTCATATCGGTAAATAGTAAAAGGCAGGATACACCATCGTGCAACTTTAACGAAGCTTTACCTCGTTTACCGCTCGTTCAGTTTGTACCAGTCTTTATCTAACCATAGCTTAACGACACCCAGTACAGGGCTGCCGGTTAACTTTACCCATGTCTAAATCACGGTTAAACTTTATGTTTCCTCTGTTAAAGTTAACGGCATTTAACATGGAAACGACGTATACAATAAAGTATTTATTGGTAGTGTTAAATTATTGCTTAGTTGTCTTTGTACTGTTAGCGATCGTTAAGTTTGTCGTAGTTATGGAAAACGGATAACTTAGCTATAGGTTAGATACATGTATGGAATAATAGATGCAGCCCACGGTTTCACCCGCGTGGAGTGGGATTAAAAGTCTAAAAATCGATGTTTTAATCTAGGGTACAAGCTATCTACATACCAAATTACAACCAAAACGTTCCAGACGTTTGAGCCTAAAGGAGTTATTGACATACATACAAACTTACGCCTTTATAAAATTAGTGTGAAGTGTGATAAATAAATGTCAAATATGTCAATATTTGACATTTCATTGTCCCACTTTCTTCACAATCCTTGCTGATTTGTTTAGTGTAGAATAATATTTAATATTATAAGTCTTCAAATCTTGTTTAAGTTATGATGAAGCTGCCTTGTATTTGAGGATAAAAACCTCCAATAAAATAAAAGAATTAAAAAACAATATCATATTTATCATTTTACAACCCATTCAAAAAAACAATTCTAATGAGCAAAACTTGGGTTGTAAAATCCTTACTTAAAATTATAAAAGCGAAAGTGAGTTTGTTTGTTACGTCTTCACGCCTAAATGGCCAAACCGATTTTGATGAATTTTGGTACAGAGATAGTTCGGATCCTGGAGACGGACATAAACATACAATTTGTTTTTTTTAAATCGTCAGAAATGAGGGAGAAAGAGGGAAGAAGAGGGAAAACTTAGCTTTGCAATTACAATAAATAAGGCGCAAGAGCAAAAACAACAGGTAGCAGGTACCTGCAAATCAGGAGAAGTCGCGGGCAAAAGCTGGTTAATAATAAACAAAGAAATTTCTATACGTGCAACTAGGTTCAACAAAACATAATATATCACCATGATTGATGCAATCAGACCAAGTTTACTAAAAAGAAACTACAACCTAACACGTGCTAAAATGCTAAATAATTTCCATAAAACAAGTTAATTACTTTAATAGCTTAATGTTAATAGCCCTGATGTTAACGGCCTTTAGTCTAGATAGAAGAAAACTTTGCTTTTGATAATAATATCAGCCGCTTCAAGGGTAATTAAGCAGGTGAAGAATTTTCTAACTTTGTCTTTGTATAAGGTTCAAGCTCTACTTGGCTTGTAAAGAGAAAATTGAAATCAAAAAGCACCATTTTCAGTGAATATAACGTGGAAAACTGATTAGGTACTTAAATATTCAAGCAAGAATGATTTTTAAGGTTCGTATGTACCTTAAAAGGAAAAAACATAACCCTTATTGAATCACTTTGTTGTCCGTCTGTCTGTCAAGCCCCTTTATCTCGGAAACACGTGGAGGTATTGACTTGAAATTAAAACCATATACTCAACTTTGTGGTCCCTTTGTGCTGTGAAGAACAACCTAGTCTAGTATACGCAGACAAAAGATATGGCTGTTTCGCGAGTCTGACGCGGTCTTGGCCGGTTTTTTAAACTTTACTAACACACAGTTTCCTAAGTTCAGAGCTGACCAACCATTTAACATTATAAAGCAAAACCCTTGACAGACACGAACAGTTGTACCAATAAGTATAATACAGGATCTTCTACCTAATTTCAATCTTGAAACTACTCTACTGATGTAATGTATCAATTTTAGCACAAAAGCGCTTTGAACTAAACGAGTTTTTTTTTCGTACCCGCTACACGAGGCGCAGCAGTCGATCGCTAAGCTACTGCACCAACCGTGTCATCGAAAGGAAATAATTTTTATAATCATGCTCTTAATTAGTTTAATAAGAGATATTTGTATATTAAATGGATCTTCACCTCAATCTTGTACTGAAAACGAGCTAACCCAAATTAACCATATTAAATAGATTATTCGATAAAAATCCCATTGGATTGGTCTAGTTACGACAATTTTTTTTTAAATACCAGCAATTTTCTGCCAGCCCTATTTAACAGTGGCAGCAGGAAGAGAAAGGCGACCGGAACGCGCATGTCCGATGTTTATAGCGTAATATGGCAGGGCCTGGACACCTGCAACTAGATCACGACTAACGTTCTAGGGCTTTCACCAATATTAGTAGGTCTGGACACGATTCTGAATGCTTACTAAATGAGTTGGGAAAGGCAGATAAAGTTTTTTTTTTTCAAGGAATATATGCGATGGATTTTTTGTTGAGCAGGTATCACACAGTACAGTTCAATTGGTAAATGAATGCGCTTCGGTAAACTTTGTCTTTCTGAATTTGCAGGAACATACATCGCCCTAGCCACTGATAAGAATCCTAAGACAATTAGAATCTTAAGATAGTTTTTCAATAAAAAAACAAATTGTCTAGGTACTGTCCATATATCCTTATACTAGCAAATTGCAACCCCGGCAAGGGTGCTGGGCTTACCCAGCACCCTTGCCGGGGTTGCAATTTGTTCGGAAGAGATATCGCGGCTCCAGAATATAAAGGGCAAAACAAGAGACATGGGTGGGTTTTTAGTCAGTAAAAGTCTGACACTCCCCCGCGCTCCAGAACGGGGAAGTTTTGGATGATTTCCCATCCGTAAAAAAAAGCTATGTCCAGCGGTGCCCGGTGCTCAACCGTTTAGTGTCGCAGTGTGATGTTCCTGGTCTAAAACCATGTTCGCATTATTACTTTTATAATGAACTAGCTTTTGCCCGCGGCTTCGCTCGCGTTAAATTCAGGGTAACACAGTTCCCCTTACTTGATTTGCAGGTACTGCTACCTGTAGTTTTAGACCTTGCGAATAGCAAAGCTAAGTTTTCCCTTTTCTTCCCTCCTTCTCCCTCATTTTTTTACATTTGCCTATGTCCGTCTCCAGGGTCCCAACTATCTCTGTACCAAAAATCAACAAAATCGGTTAAGCCATTTAGGCGTGAGAAGTAACAAACAAACAAACAAACTCACTTTCGCTTTTATATAATTAGTAAGGATTTCGGTTTGGGGCGCAGCGATAAACCATTTCTTCGTTTGCATATGTATGTATACAGATTTGCAATAGTACCATCAATATCTAAATTAGACAATAGCTTCCTTAAATATTACCACTAGACAGTTGGCATCAAAGTCCTGTCAGTCGCAACGCCATAACATTTGATCGACAGGATTAATTAGAATCATCCATTAGGGCGTGAATATTGAATGTTAATCTGCATCCAATGCAAATTAAATAGTAATGTAAATGGATGCAACGCTTTGTATCAGACAGACTGCGACGCCATTCCATATTTGTGAACAGTTCATTTAATGTTTTGTGAGAATAGTGTGAGCGTATTGAGTTGCACATTAATCGCAAGAGATTAATACATTGAAAATCCAACTTATTACGAAACCGTCAATAAAAACAGCCATCTTCCTTTTTAAATATGAAACGCATTATATTTTTAGTTTTCGTTGAATGCGTTTATTTTTAAGAACTCGAATACAAAAAAGTCTTTAAGTGTTAGATAGCCTATTTATTGAGGATGGCTATATAACATCACGCTAACACACTTAGGAGTAGAGCAGAGGGTGAACCCGCTGGGAACAGCTAGTCACTAATACACTAATGACTTGACATTCTCCTGATCTTAACTCTTGAGGAATTCAATTGAAAAATATCTCAAACCAACAAAGAATCTAAATGTATATCCAACAGTTCCCCCGTACAAAATATAAAACTCTCGTTTCGCCAATTTCATAGCAATCCAATCAATTCGCTGGTCACAGATCGCAGACCGAATAAAATTTATGACGGCCCGCCCTCATCGAACCGCAAGCAAAGAGATAACCACAAAACTAAATCATTGGTTAGCTAACGGACGTATCTCTAGCTATAAATCTCGTTGAACAGCGATTAATAAGGTTGAACCTAGTAACGGTAACACAGTTTAACGTGGATCACGACAGTATGCTTATCGAGTGTTTCAATAATTAAACAAGTAATAAAGCAATGGAAACAATTTTTATTACCAGGGGGCTCTTGTAAAAGGGGATTGGGAGAGTTATGTTTGAAGGTCAGCCTATGGTTAAGATAGGAATTATATGTATATTAAGGGATGATAAAAGTATCATTTTAATATAAGATAATTGAATTCGTTTATATATTCGTTAGTATAGAAAATGTCGTGTATCGTGTATGAGGTCGTGTAAATGTGACTTTCCAATGCATATGTACTTTTTAAGTTTATCTTAGACATCACAGACATCGGTGAAGGAAAACATCGTGAGGAATCCTGGACGTATAATTAATATAAGTCCGAAATCGCCAACCCGTCTAGAGCAAGCGTGGCGATCAATACTCGTGCCTCCTCTGTTTGAGAAGAGGCCTTTGCCCAGCAGGACGGAGAATTATAGGCTGGTATTATCTTTCGTATATTTTTTAAACACGTACACACATTGTCAGGCAGCTTTTGCCCGTAGTTTACATTGGGCCAAGGTGTTGGGCCAGCCTATTGGCCCAAAGTGTAGAAGGCTACTTGGCGGTGTGTTGGCAGCCAACATTGGCGAGTAAAACGATTGTTGTCGGTTTTTTGTTCACACATCAAAGGATCTTGGCGCGCTTCGTCTTGATTGACATCAATGTGTATACAGCGACATTGGGAATTCATTATCTTGGCCCAATAGGCTGGCCCAATACCTTGGCTGTGTGTGTACTGCGGGCTTTATATTTTTGTTTTGGGTAACCCCAATGTTGGCGTGTGCAGGGGTGCGATACAATAATGGGGTAAAGAGTTATTTGACGGGAATGTTGCCATTTCAGATTTCACAGTGTTTTACATTATACAAGTAATTTATTTTTTTACCACAATGCAACAATTTGGATCTGTGTCCGGCTGGTGGCTCGCTTGGTATAAAATTTAATTATTTAAGAGACCATGTACAATTTTGATTTTCATATAGATTGTGTAAGGAATGATATGAAGGAGAAAGGAGTAAATGATGCCGAGTCGTCTGAAAGGGGAGAATGGAAGAAGAAAACGTGTTGCGCCGATCTAAAATAAAATGGGACAGAGGCAGGAAAATGATGAAGAGAACAGGTATAATTTTTGTAAAAAAAAAACAAGCTATTGCACAGTTCAAGTTCACAAAAGACAAATATTTACAAAAGGAATGATATAACATTAGACACTTCAAATTAACAAGAAAAACTATTTTTTCCTCCTTTCTTTCTAAAAGAACAAGCACAAGAAAAATTTAATGGAAGTTAACATAACTGTCAAAATGTGGGTTTACTAATATATCTAGGTACACTTTTTTTTTTGAGCCTTTCGGCAACCCCTTCGCAGATTACAAGCGAGATGTCATGTTGTTGTTAAATACCGTTGAAATCGTTTTAGAAAACCAATACACGCTGTTTCAGAATAATGGTTTTAATTTTGTTTTGTTCGATATCTCAAACGGTCCGCCATTATCGTTACGAAACGTTAATTCCGCGGATATTCAATTTGTTGGAAAGGTATATTGTCAGAAAAAAACACATTATGGGTTTTAGAATAAATGGCGCTCGCGAAAAGTAGAAACGCTTTTTCAGAGTAATGGCGTTTCACTGGTGGATTTATTGCTACTTTTATAATGCGAAATTGTATAATATACTAGCTTTTGCCCGCGGCTTCGCTCGCGTTAAATTAGGGGTAACACAGTTCCCCTTTCCTGATATGCAGGTACCTGTTACCTATAGTTTTTGCTCTTGCACATTATTGATTGATTACAATCAATAAGGTGCAAGAGCAGCAAAGCTAAGTTTTCCCTTTTCTTCCCTCTTTCCCCCTCATTTCTCACTCTTTTTATAAAAAAAAATAGCCTTTGTCCGTCTCCAGGGTCCCAACTATCTAAAATTTTAGCCATGTAGGCGTGAAGACGTAACAAACAAACTCACTTTCGCTTTTATAATATTAGTAAGGATGCCAAAGAATCAACCGAAAAAATAAATATTACCAAAATTCCAGCAAATACAACAACACTAAAGCGAAATTAAAACCTCACATAATAAATCCAACTAGTGCCACAAGATTTTTTTTTTACCACCCAAGTTCGAAAAACTGTAGCAATGAACTCGTAAAATGGCCGGCAATATATATGAAAGAAAAGTAGTTTTCAAAAGGATTCATGGAATGGAAGTGCTGAACACAATGGAAAACTTTTTAATAATATTACTTTTTGTGGCAAAAAAAGGAGCGAAAGCACACAGCGGTGCGTGGTCTTGACTTTCAAGTCTATAGTGCTAAGCATAAATGATTGTGTAGAAGTTGGTTGAAAAGATGGAATTCTTTGAGATGAGTTTTTATTTCACCAGGCAGTTACTAAAAAAGTTTTTATTGATGGAATACGTAGTGCCTTCGAAATGCAGCATTCTAGCATTTGATAGATTTGACTGGCTGAAATCAGTCAGAAGATGCAGTGCAAAGTAGCCTTACACTTTTAGAAAATGTAATAGTAAAAAAACATGGCTCCTCGTATTCCTTTCCGCAAACTATTTTATTAGTTACATACATGGAAATGCGAATTTGAATTTCATCAATAACTATCTGGCGCCCGCGGCTTCGCCGGCGTGATATCGAAAAAAAAAGTATCGTTTGTGTATAATAATAATCTACCTCTGTGCCAAATTTCATTGTTCAGCCGTTTTGTCATGAAAGAGTAACAAATATCCATACATCCTCACAAACATTCGCATTTATAACTAACCATTCAAACGGAAGCAGGAAAATGCATTAAATTTAACTTCTTAATGAATTTATATTGTTACAGGTGAAGCTAATAAAAACGCGATCTTAGGAAAATAACATAGAATAAAATATATCGAAAGCTATTTTCCATTTCTCGTTACGTACTGAAATATATTCGCAAATGCGATTTCAGATACGTCTGCATTCGGAGACAATGTAATAACGATGAAATGAAAACAATATTTTGTCTTTCGCTCCATTTGGAATATTCTTTGGTTGGAGAGATAACTGTTCAATTTCAAATACATTTACGGACCTCTAAAAATTTTACATTGTCTTTTTTTTTGGGGTGGGAAATCATCAAATAACGTCCAGGGAGTGTCAGACGTGTACCGACTAAAACCCGAAATTCCGTCTTCTGTCATGTTCTGAATGTTCCCGGATATTCTGAATAAAAAAAACGAGTTTTCCTAACAAAACATTTTCGTTTTCTGTCCATATATCAACCCATCGTTTTATGAACAAATAATTTTGAGATGCAATGAATATTTAATGAGAAAAGTTTTTCATATACAAAGGAAGCAAATGAGTTCGGTATTTCGCGTTTTCAAATGAGATTTTCACGGCCGAATCTGTCGTGTTCTTTTTGAAGACATACGGTATAATAATTCATCATCACCTTTGTCTTTTGAAGAAGCTTTTGTTTCTCAGTTATTTACTGCTAATATTATGATAGATTCTTTTGTGTCGTTTTTCCTTTACCGTTTATTTCGATGTTAAGGCGGGGTAACAAGCTAATCTTTAGGTATTCGTGGAAGTGAGGCTAGCTGCAGACTGGGCATGGTCGGACACAAGTACACGACAGTAGTGCATCGAAAGAATAGAAAAAAGGTCGAAAATATTTCGGCATTTGATTTTATTTGAATACCATGTCCGCCAAAATGTAAGTCATATTGCAGTTTTAATTGAATATAAAAAAAATACAGTTCCGTGTTTGAAAAGTTTTAGATATCTCTTTAGTCTATAAAATTTCCTTTGTTATAGATATAAAAAATATGATGGTTGTCGCTGAAAAAAATGAGAATTTCAAGACGAAAAAATTTTTTTCGTGTTCTTTTTAAACATTTTTTTTTTCGTAGTATCAGACCACTTTTGCAAACTGATTTTGTTTAAGTCTTTACTTTATGTATTTGACTATACACAGTATTTTTTTGGCTAGTGGCATGTACAGATACGACTAACTTTGCGACGAAAATATAGACGTTTTACGAAGTGTTTGCTTTGTACAGCGCCTTAATGTTAGTAGAGCCGTGTAAAAATACAATATAAGTTATACAATCTCCCTTAGTCATGATGTGTTCTGTGAACATACGATTTAAATTTTTATTATTGTTGTAATAAAAATATTGAACGGTTTGTTTTATATTATGTTTTAAGTTAAGATTAATATTGTTGACATGCATGCAAATTCGGACTTTTCTTATTGTACGCCCAAAGGGAGGGACATAGCTGTTCACAAATTATTTATTAACACCATTTGTATTATGTACACTTTCTTTTACTTTATGATTTGATTTGAAAAATATGGAGCGAAAGACACATTTCATTACTACACCGTTCCCTATTCGTCAGACAATGAATGAATACGTTAGTAGATCTATGTATGAGTACTCCATCTATTCGATTCAAGTATCTCTCAAAGAGCAGCCCGCCGACCAATCCGGGTAAGGAAGCCATTAGCTAGCACATGCCTGGCCCAGTTCCCGCCATGTATCGCCACGTCATTGGAAAACCCCACGCCAGTTCACCGCGATAATTGCACCGACTGCAATCTATGTAGACCAGGCATTAGGTCGACGACATTGCAGACCTATCGTGCAAATGGGGGCGCCAAATACAGTGGTAGGCTTCTGCGTGTTTAAAATTTAAACTAAACGTTTAAATTATGGTTGGTAGTTCGTGCGAGATTGTCGGATAATTGCGTTTAAGCGCCGTTTGTAACTAAATAATTTATTTCAAAGTGAAGTGTTTAAATTAGTGACTTTTAAAATGTAAAAGCGAATTAAAAACAAAAGCCAGAAACGTAAATACTGATGCAGTTACTGCTAAAAACACGACTTCACCCGTTCATAAAAGACCCACTACAAAGCGAAAAAAATCCACGGAAAACCTACATGCATACTACCTTTTCAAGGCATAGCAAGTTTCGAATTCAGAACGAACGCTTTGCCGTCAACGTGTCACCTATCAAACGCATTGCTGCGAGCCGGTTGAACAGTTTTCGAAATAAATTTTCGACTGATTATTAGTTCGAAGTTATTGGAGTATGTTTCGTTCATGTGGACACGTTTTCAGGGAAAAATTGTTGAGGTAAATATATTGAAAGTTGTTTGTTATATAAGCGGATTTGGCAAGGAATTTCACAGCCACCTCGACAGTTCTCGTAATTCTTAAAAGGCGATTAGGGATTCTGCCAACAGTGTGGGCTGGATTATCCTCTTATTCTTGCTCAAATGATCACACACACATCTTATGACACTGTAATTATACAATTTTGTCGTGCGGATGGCAATTTACAATGAGTCAGCCTAAACCTTAGCTACAGGTTTCAGTTCATTTATTACTGGTCTGCATCAATTTCTGAACCGTCCAGGTAACACGGCTCGCAAGGACACAGTCAAGTTGTCCATAGTTTTTGAAAAAAAACATTTTGCTTATTTGGATATTTTCTGACCGTGGTGGGTAAGCTTGATAATACATTGTAAGATGACACTACACTTACTATTTATCATAACATCACGCTTGTAATCCCCGAGAGATTAAGCAGAGGTGTGACTTCCTTATCCTTACTAATATTATAAAAGCGAAAGTGAGTTTGTTTGTTACGTATTCACGCCTAAATGGCTAAAGCGATTTTGATTAATTTTTGTACAGAGATAGTTGGAGACGGACATAGGCTAATTGTTTTTTTAAATAAAAGTGAGAAATGAGAAAACTTAGCTATGCTATTACAATAAACCTGCAAATCAGAAAAGGGGAACCGTGTTACCCCGAATTTAATGCGAGCGAAGCTGCGGGCAAAAGCTAGTACGAGGACTATAATTATATCAAAGAACAATGTGTGCATCCTTACTAATAGTATAAAAGCGAAAGTGAGTTTGTTTGTTACATCTTCACGCCTAAATGGCTAAACTAATGGCTCTGTTTTGGTACAGATAGAAGTTGGGATCCTGGAGACGAACACATGGCTTGTAGCCTTAATTGTTGACGAGCCAAAAGCTGTAGTACATCATAAATTATTCCAACATCAATTTACCCGACAATTTAAACTAATTTACATATTCTGCGATTGCATAACGGATCACGCTTTGTCATAATAGACCAGAGATCCATAGCGTTGAGTTATACAAATGCAATTTAATGTCGTGTCGTGTGATAGGTTAGTTGAATGAATGCGATAGAACGTCGCGCTTCAGTCACGTTCCACGCCTAACGAGGGCACACCGAGTGCCAAGGATTCACGATCACTGACTCTACATACATTAACTAGAATACAAAGACACTTTAATATACTAGACAATATAACTCTACATATTTGTTACTATGTTATAAAAAAAAAAAAAAAAATCGTAGAATGTTAACCACTACTCAGCTTCTGATTGAAATTATGCATACATACATGTTTCAGTTTGGATGACAATACATGGTTAGCTAAGAGACCTTATTACAAATCCTATATGGTGTATTCACAAAGATGGCGGATTAGATTTTTTTTTATTGTCAAGGTATGGGTAGATATCAAATGAAAGAGCTTGTTGAAAAGAATACGGAAACATTGTTTTAGTTTCTAACAACTATTATATTTATTAATATCATAATCGGTCGTCAGTTTTCCAATGGACAACACGTAGAAACCAGATGAGACTCACGCGTACCAGGCAAGCATGGCACAAAAGGAGACTACACTCGGCAGAGTCAGAACAACGCTATCATTTGAAAGGGAGGATCTTCCCGACTAGCACCCGTCTTGTCTGGTGGGGTATTGCCCGACAACAACAACAAAATACTCTTCCTTGCGCGATTTAGGATTGTATTGTTAGTTTTGCATTTGTGTCATAGATGGCGCTGTAATACTCTTTGTACTATTTTTATTGTAGTACTTTCTAAAGAATTTTGTGCGCTTGGGATATTCAGTACCTGCTAGTGGTGCATAACCGTATGTATACTGTATTAGCTTCTGCCCGCGACTTCGTCCGCGTGGCATAGTTACTTTGGGCTAACGCTAACTTTAACCCGCGTGATAATCGATAAAAAAAATCTTTATCTCCCCTTTTCTTCCCTCTTACTCCCCTTATCCCACTTTTTTTAGCCTATGTCCGTCTCCAGGGTCCCAACTATCTCTGTACCCTTCATCCAAATCGGTTTAGCCATTTAGGCGTGAAGACGTGACAAACAAACTCACTTTCGCTTTTATAATATTAGTAAGGATTAACTTGAGGTATTTTCATCATCTTAAATATACTGAAGTCGGTTTCCAGTCTAACCTGATGCAGCTAAATACCAGTATTTTACATGGAGCTACTGCTTATCTGACGTCCACTTTAAGACTAGTTGTCAGATTTTCAGACCACTGACTACCTGTAACGACTGTCAAAGCAACAAATAACAGCCCGCAATGTCATTTATAACAACTTTTAAATGATTTTAGTGTTAATTGTTATTAAGACTTGCATGTTAATTTAATTTAAATTTTAACCAATCTAGTTTTAGGTCATAATTATGCTTGGTGAGTAGCTTTGAACTCATCTACCTTTAAGTACATATGCACTCAACTTCAATCAACATTAATATAATGCATGATGTGCTTACCTGTAAGGAATTGGTACACCAGTTGATTATTCAAATTGGTACACTAGTCGATGTATTTCCTAAACTGGTACATGTGTATTCAATTGTTTGTGAGCCAAGTAAATAAAATAAATGTGTTTCTGAGACACAGAGGAAACTCGTTATGTTATGATGGTCACCCATCCACAAACCGACCTTAGCGCGGCTTAGCATTTAAAAAAAAAACGTTGTCCCACACTAGGAATTTCTCTTGTATCTTGGGTGCGTTTACAAACATTTAAACTCACATACACAAACAGCCAGACCCGAAACAACTATTAGTAGGCCATACAAATAGTTGTTCTGTGCGAGAATCGAACCTGCGACACGCAGCGCAGCAGTCACTCGCTCAGCCACTGCGCCAACCGTGTCATTACACGATAAACCTGTGTGCCTGTTTATAGCCTTATAGCCACGAGCTCCTCACGAGGTTTTAAACCCGAGCATTTGCCACAAACTGTGTACTAGCAAAACTGTTCATCTCCCTGGAGAGCTCCAGTCTAACAGTGCAAACAAACTATACCCAAAGGATGCGCTTAAACAACTGAGACGGTTTGTTAAGGCTAAACTGTGAAGGCAAACTGGAGCTTCGTAGTAATATCTAGAATTCCCTGAAGGCACTTCCTATCTTGAGCTTGAAAAGCAAACTTAAAGGCAAAATAAACTTCCTCAAGATAAGTTTCCCTACATTTTTTAAACAGCTCAGACACATTAACTGTTGAAGATGCCTTGGAAGGAATTTTACCGTTTTCTCTGATTTACGTGATTTTCATTGCTAAAAATTTTTATGCACTACCTGAAAGATCATCTCATCATCGCAGGTCTGCTGAATAGAATAGAATATACTTTATTGCACACCAAAATTTAAATAAAACTGTTTACCTTTGTACTCAAATTTTATATGTTTTTTTCCTGTCTGGTCTACTGTGTGTACATAAAATTAAATAAATAAATAAAATAAATCATTTCAATTTTGATCTAATGAAATGAAATAATAACACACTCCAATCAACCCGAATTTCCCACTTAATAAATAACACGTCTCCTAACATGTCTCAGAGACGTCACATAATTAAGCAAGTTGTTGATATCTCAAGAGTCAATCGAAACTAATTACACTCGGGTTACAAGTAAGGTGTTGATGTGTAAGCTTTCTTGTTCACTAACAAGATGGAATTAGCTACTGATACGTCTGATAGACGTAATCATGACTGATTGTTGTTTCATTTGCTGGTAATGTTATTCTGAATTGAATGTGTGTTGCTTGAATGTTTTGAAAGGCTTTCAAGTTGTTTAATTTGACCTTGTGTTTTTGTGATTTATATCTTGTAGGTGGTACAAAGAATATGTATTTAAGCTTGTATGTATATCATAATGAAATTTCTTCTAAACAAAGCGTCAACACACTCGTTGGAACGAAGTTGCTTATTGCGCGTTGCGAAGGGGGGCTAGACGGAAAAATTAAGACCAAAAGTTGTAACGACACTTTTTGCTATAGTTGTAAGCCGTGCGGCGTGCGCTCTCTCTCTCTCTCTCTCTCTCTCTCTCATAGAAAGCAAATCAGTTTTTTTCGTTTCGTCTTTCTATTTCGCATTTAACAGTGTGGTGTCGCGACGAGTATTATAATTGTTGAGTGTATGAGGGGAAGGTAGGTGTCTTATAAGAGTTGACTAGTGATCTTATAGAGCTGAATAGACGAAAAAGATATGCTGCATCGACACAAAATAAATTGGGTTAAGAGCAGGATGATAAATGATATCTGCAGATTCCTCAATTAATTAGCGTTTTACTAGAAAGAAAACAATTTTTTGTATCATTAATATGAGAAATAGATGCACTTCAGGTGAACAAGTCTTCAAGATTGGTTCATGTTACGATACCGAGAGTACCAAAGTCACATAGAAGTCAAGGGCAAATGTGTCACGTTCGTATTCCATTAAATACCAGATTACATGTGTATCTTTATATTTATTTAGAACCAGTTGCGGTAGGCATGTTTCTTCTTTACGTGTAGATTAAATTCGTCAGACCTGTATGTTGTCATCTGCATAAGACTAACATCAGAAATGTGTGAATATTTGAAGACTCTTCCTTTCTTACATAAGTTTAGTCCACATTCAGTCGGAGCTTTTATACACCGCGCATTGGATTTTCAATTCAATTTAGCTATGATGACAGTTGAAAATGTAAATGTTCTCTTTTTTAACGAAAGATGCGCTTTTGTTTTATAAATGGTATGGTCAGTTGGGTCATTTTGAATCATATAAATAAATGGAGTTCTTGCTTAAATTATCCGTCAGATTAAGGATACCAGGGGTTGTCAACTAAACTTCGGACCGCCAAGTTACCCCTTCCTGAATAAATCAAAAACTAACCCTTAACAAAACTTTGTTTGCTAAGCCCTTTCCTCTTAAAACAACTAGTACTAAGAAGCTTACATAATGAATGACATCGTCTACACCAGCATACTATTACGATTGTATTTCCCAAACGGTTTAGCAGAAGTGTACCTAATAGTACACCCACCATTGATAGGCGTGATAGGGGGCGAGCCTATTGGCGTCAACCGGGGTCAAACCCAATCTCTGTGACTGCTACTAAGAAAATCCAAGAAAAAGTCTACTATTTTCCCAACCTGGGATTGAACTTAAGAGCGTCAAGCAAGCTTGCAATTACTAGACCAACGAGGCAGTTCACTTCTATTTTTCGTATTACAGACCTGATCACAATTTGAAGAGTCTCGTGGTTCCTACAAAAGACGAAGTATGGAGAGTCGCCGTAACTCGCACGTTTCGTTCCGAAGGCACTGAAAAGAACCAAAAGAAGCTCCAGGACTCCGGCAGATCTAAGAATTTCCCCCCCATTTTCCCACACGCAGCCAAAGCGTACAAGAACGAGGAAATACGCAGATATTCGCCGTTCCACTTCCCCGGGCAGGTAATAGATTTAGATATTTTTGGTGTTGCTTTAATTAAACAGATATTGTACTGATTATGGATTTTCTCTCATTATTACCTACAAGGTGTAAATAATAAACGGAACACCTCCCGCGAGCGGTCTCGAACCATGAAACTGTGCAACCTTTGTTGTAAGAGTTCGTAAAATTCGCACAAAAATAATTTACTCTATAAGAATTGTAGCGGTCTGCTGATCAACATGTACGGTTAAACATAAAAAGCATTCACCGTTCATAACTAAACTAAGAGCTCACAACAATTTATGGGATATCGCGGAAGATATCCCGTGACAGTCACAGAACAAAAGTTGTTTAGTTTCCTGGTCTGAGAGACACCTTGCATATTTGAGCGTTTTTTCGACTCCTGGAGGTAACGCAAATACTCCTGATTAATTGTTTCCAAATATACAAGACTGATAGGTTAAACTTGTAAAATATGTTGTCTACGTGATTATGATTGTGTGCTTTCACCGGGATATTCTCTTTTATAATGTTAGCAAACGAAAAGTTTCCAAACATTTGCTCTTTTGCTGAATTAAATCTGCGCGACCGTCTCTTGTAAACTCGAGCTTAATTTTATTTTCCACCGAACTAGGGCGGTGTGTGCTTTAGCAAGATAAACTTTACATTCAAAACTGAAAATGTGAATGAAAGAAATGAAAATTTTCAGATGCGATGTCTGTATGTTTCATTTCAGTTTTTCTTTACAAAATGTTTCATGTTATTAATAGAATTCGGGAGTAACTTCTTAATTCGTTTAGGTATTTGTTTAGGCAGGCAGCAGCCTAATTACATAATACCTTCTCTTGCTCAATTCAACAATAGTTAATATGCTATATTTACATTTTCGAGCAAATCAAACGAGGCAAACATGACAAATGATGTTCAAAGTATTATTTTTATTAAATGAGGCCATTAAAGTCAAACTTTACACGGAAATCGAATTGATTCTAGATTCTGGTAGCTCTTTCTCAAAAGCAGCTTTTTGCTATTCATGCACTGGATCACAAGTTAACTATCAAAAGGCGACCACAATTGTTTGCACTCTTCACACAGAATCGTCGTAGTTTGGACATAATTATTCCCAATCCCACTTCTGATGTTAGAATACAAGAAGTTAATCCGTTAAACATAATCTCCCTCTTCTACAGGAAGACAAATCCACAAAAAGTAAAAGAGATAGTTTTGTCTAAAATCCTTACTAATATTATAAAAGCGAAAGTGAGTTTGTTTGTTTGTTACGTCTTCACGCCTACTAGTTGGAACCCTGAGAAGGACATAGGCAATTTTTTTTTTAAAGTGTGACATGAGGGAAAAAGACTGACGAAAACGGAAAACTTAGATTTGCTATTACAATAAATAAGGCGCTAGGGCAAAAACTACAAGTAGCAGGTACCTGCAAATCAGGAAAGGGGAATTGTGTTACCCCGAATTAAACGCGAGCGAAGCCGCGGACAAAAGCTAGTAATATATATAAAAGCTCTCGTAGACCACCACACAGTTGTAGCACATGGACATGGACAGTACAAGTGGTGCATATTCAAAGTTGCCGTGTACCTTATAATTTATGAACGTGAGTTACAAGGTGCCTGACAAGGTGATTGATATACGAGCCTGTGGAGTACACGACGAATTTTATAACGTTCTATTGGGACAGAGATATACATAATATGTGTATTGTATTTATTCTTACTTAATCCTTACTAATATTATAAAAGCGAAAGTGAGTTTGTTTGTTTGTTACGTCTTCACGCCTTAATGGCTAAACCGATTTTGATGAATCTTGGTACAGAGTTAGTTGGACCCTGGAGACGGACATAACTTTAAAAAAAAAAGTGAGAATTGAGGGGGAAAGAGGGAAGAAAAGGGAAAACTAAGCATTGCTTTTAGAATAAATAAGGCGCAAGGGCAAAAACTACAGGTAGCAGGTACAGTTAGTAGGTACTTATGCATGAACTTTTAATAAAAAATAAATATATTAGATATTAGTACCTATACTTTTTACTATATTTTATTCTTTTAAGTAAAGATACTTAGTTATGACATCCAACATATTATTATGGCGAAATATACAAAAGACTATATGGTTTGAAGGGGTTAGCGCATGTAGCGCCGATTAAAAATAAATTATAATAAGGGCAGAAGGGTGATATTAATATCATTGTTCGATATAAATCTTCTGGAGGAGCTCGTGGCTAAATAATAGCAGCCGCTCGGTCGATTTTTAGGTTAAGCCGCGCTTGCCTAGGTTGGTGTGTGGATGAGTGACCACCCGTTACATACCGAGTTTTATCCTTGCGTCGGAAAGCATGTTAAGCTGTTGGCCACGGCTGTCAATTGTAGATCTTTGACAGTCGTTACCGATAGTCAGTGTCTTTATAGTCTGATAACCAGTCTTATCAAGGGACATCGTATTACCCAGTACTAACTGGGTTGTGGAGGTCAGATAAGCAGTCGCTCCATGTAAAATACTGATATTCAGCTGCATCCGGTAAGACAATAGGCCGACCCCAATATAGTTGGGAAAAGGCTAGGCAGATGATGGTGGTATAAATCTTGTCTCGATTAAAACATTTGATTGACAGTGTAGGTTGCCAGTTTAGCCCCACGTCGAATCTCCTCTAACAAACCTCTCGCCCAATAACTCCAATCGAACATTCCGTCTTAACCCCTGTTTATTTTACTTCGCCTGTTACAAAATATCCTCTGAACTTCTCACATTATCACAGATATTTATTGAGAGATTATGTACCCCCCGACTTGTATACAGTTCGAAACAAAGGGATTTCTTGGAAGCCGGGATGAAACAGAAGTCATAAATAGTCATAATTATAAACTGAAGGAACTAACTTTAAACACGGAGTATTATTTATTACATTTAAATTAAACAATGCTTTGTTCGCACATCCCTCTGGCAGTATTTAGCATTAGCCAGACTTACGTCACAATTTTGTTTGATAGAACATCTGATAAACATTTTTAAGTATTTGATTATAAATTATAGGGCTTCAACTTAAACAATAATGAAGCTGACTCGAGAACTATTACAATATTTTATGTGATGGCCTGCAGAGCAAAAGGAACGCCAAAGAAAAGATAGATTGTGTAAGGAATTATAAGAAGGAGAAAGGAGTAAATGATGCCGTGACGTCTGATAGGGGAGAATGGAAGGAGAAGACGTGTTGCGCCGACCCCAAATAGAATGGGACAAGGGCAGGATAATGATGATGATGTGATGGCCTGTCTATTTTACATATTATGTACTTTTCAGAGTTCCCAAGGCAAACTTTTCGTAGGAATCGCCTTATATTTAGTGTGCGGTAAACATGAAGCTATATTGTTATTCCTATGGGATATCGTCATATCGTGCAGTAGTATTGTCTACATCACTGGGATGGCCATTGGACGCAAGCTAGACGTTACCGCGTAAGACTGAGATCTATAAACTATACTTAGCTCGTTGTTTGGCTAAGTGTTATTGACCGAATCATGTCTTAGCTAAATCACGGGCTCAGCGACGTCTGTAGATTTCATCCTAAGCGACTAAGAGTAGGATGAAGGAGGAGGTTGAACAAGTTTAATAAAATCATCATGATCACGTCTGTAGTCCCCTGTACTTAACAGTAAGCACACATTTCGCCAGTTAGTTACAGTCCCATGTAATAAGGAGCAAGCGTATTGCCATCAGCCGGACACAGATCCAGACCCTGGTTTTTACTAAGAAATTCCTGATGGAAACCCAATAACAAAATACAAATAATCAATTTCGGGAAATCGAACCCGACACCTCGTGCTCAGCATTCGCGCTGGCGACCACTAGACCAACGAGGCAGCCATACAGTATCCAGTCTAATGCGGCCACTAGTGGCAATATCCCTAAAATACCTCACAACACAATCCCATAATCTTCTTAACATGACAACAAAACAAAAACACACTAGTTACGTATGCGGGGATAATATCCGGCACAAAACGGCGGTAATGTCGGATTAACGGTGCCGGACTAAGAGAGAAATTAAACGAGGAGCCGGGATCCGGGACGTAATACGTTTCTGGATCACACGCGACCGATAGTGGGTGTTGTAGTTTTCGGAGCATGTCCACAATCTTCATAGGGGTGCTGCTTTATAAGGGAGCTATAAAAGAGAAGGTTTTTTAATTACTTTTGGTTTTCTTTGTATAATGGTGCATTGGTAGAAAACATTATAATCTTATTAAAATATTAATGATTATTATACTTGATGATCAATACCAATATAAAGTTTTTAACACTTTTTGATAGTTCTTTAGCTCGAATTCTATAAAATTCCAAAAGTTTGAACGGCACGACAATTTAATCAACCTTGTCCCATTCGAATTTCAGTCTCAATCCGTAAAAACATTAATTAACCAAAGTTTTATAATGTCGCCGAGATGAGATTTCACCTTGACTTTATTCAAGCGAATTGTCCTTCAGGTTTTCCCGTCTCGCCAACCCTAAGGACATTCCAATTACAGTACCCAATTGAGCATTACCCGGATATCCGAAAGCGTGTCTGTCTCTTACGAGGTCCCCGGATTGCGATACAGGAATATGTGAACCGAAATAACTGCACAAAAGGATACGTCCTGAGATTCCAGGGATCATCCTGAGAAATATGGTCAAATAATTTTGGGCCTCATTGTTTTAGAGGGTCAAAAAACAGATGGATGGATTGTGTATCGAATGATTCGGAAAAAAAGAAAGTGAATGTATGACGATTGACAGCGGAGAATGGAAGAAGAAAACGCGTTACGCTGCTAAGTAATATTGGGCATGTGCAGGAAGTACGGATAGTATGCCCGAGGTAGATTTTGACTGATACTTAATACTATAGAATAAATGTAAAAATAACCACCCAGTGTTGCTACAACTGTGTTCGCAACAACAATTACAACTTACAATATTGTTTTCCTCTGATGTCTACTGTTTGTCCGACGGACATAGGCTAATTTTTATAAAAAAAAAAGTGACAAATGTGGGTGGAAGAGGGAAGAAAAGGGAAAACTTAGCTTTGCTATTACAATAAATAAGGCGCTAGGGCAAAAACTACAGGTAGCAAGTACCTGCAAATCAGGAAAGGGGAACTGTGTTACCCCGAATTCAACGCGAGCGAAGCCGCGGGCAAAAGCTAGTAAATAAATAAAAATACTCTTGGCCAGAACCGGATAACGCATTGATCCATTCTCTCATAGGATATGTAGGTACCATTCGCTGCCCTAAACTAGATTTACTAAACTGCATTTTGGTTTATACACTCAAAATATCAGACCTACAATAACGTTTTATAATAAGATAAATAATTTGACGATAGCTACTGATATAATTGATTGGTGTTGTGGCTTTTACTAAGCATACCTATTCTAACAGTAACAAACACTAATTTCAGCTTCAATTTAACTGGCTAAAGAGGGAATAAAACGGATTTAGCTTACACGTGTAACAAAATTGCGAAGTTACTTAGGAAAGCAATTTCGTTGATGATATTATTGTAAACAGGCAAGTTGCTTCCAACCTGTTACACAAATCCTAAAACTTTCTCCCATTAAAGTTGGTCCCGTGTTCCGCATCGTTGGCATCAGAAGAAACTTTATTGTGAACAATAATTCGAAAATCCCGGTTACAAATCAACCAGGAATCTCTTACGTCAATGGACACTCTTGTTAGTTGTTGCTAATAGAAGATTACTCACTATTCCGCACATTAATATGCATGTTGGCCAAATATTGGGTATATGTCCAATATTTCCAATAGCTACAAACATTGGCCTAGTAAGGCTAAGATTTAAAGACGTTACTATCCTTTGGCTAGGCCTTGTTGTCCTGTCACTTTCGCCAGATAGAGACTGGGACATGTCTCGTTTATAGGTTTTGGTCTAAGACTGAATCATTCATTCATTCATTCATTAAATATTTCTGATGAAACATTTAATTGAAAGGAATGCCCGAAATGTTAAGTGGATGAGTCATGTTTGGGTTTATTTTCGGCTAATCTTCGTCATTGGACATGAGACATTTATGTCAATGTGAAATGATAATTATATGACGTTATTGTTGCAATTAATGTATGATGTCTGTCTAAAATCGGTCGGTGCGAGTCGGACTCGCACACACAGAGTTCCATAGCACCAACAATACAATATTTTAATGCTCATTCAAAATGAATGATAATTAATTTGCACTCAACCGCGTAACTAAATTTGTTCCTCATAATATATTTATGTTGATTGCATAGATTTATAGGTTTGATATTTTCAGAGCTTCAAGGAACTGCATATTTAAGTAAGCCTATATGATTATAAGGTGGTTTAAGGTAATTTAGAAGAACAAGGCGATCTTACATAAAAGGCGACTATAATTTATTAAATTACTAGCTTTCGCCCGCGGCTTCGCTCGCATTAAATTCGGTATAACATACCAAGCAGACCTGTAGTTTTTGCTCTTGCGCCTGATTGATTTGTAATAGCAACGCTAAGTTTTCCCTTTTCTTCCCTCGTTCTCCCTCATATCCCACTTTTTTAAAATAAAAATTAGCCTATGTCCGTCTCCTGGTTTCCAACTATCTCTGTACCAAAATTCATCAAAATCGGTTTAGCCATTAAAGCGTGAAGAGGTAACAAACAAATAAACAAACAAACAAACTCACTTTCGCTTTTATAATATTAGTAAGGATTTGTCATTTATTTATTTACATACATATTTTTTATATATTTTACATATTTCTTATCATTATTAAATTTATTCATAGTGCTTCAATAAATAAAGAAACCAAATACAATTAAAAGTTAATCTTTAGAGTACGTATTTAATTTCGTTTAAAATAAATATCATTCGCAGTCAATTCTCGGCGTTGATTGGGTTTTAATTGGAAATTCGGAACGAAGATTTCAGAAATATTCATATTAATCAGTTTTTCAATAATTAAATTAGTACGCCAAAAGTAAATTGCATCGCAATTTCATGCCCAACAATTGAGATTATTATTTATTTTAAGTTGATTTTGTGGATTGATAATGCTTTAAATTTAATAAGTAACAAAGGGTGACGCTTTGTGCACAACTACAAAAGTTGTCTTTTCATTGAAATATTTTATTTAACTTGCTGTGTTAGTTAGGTCATATGGTAGTATACATTTGTCAAATCTTGCAACTGAATTTCAATCAAAATCCATCCGATTGACCTGATTTTTTGCGCACGCCTTTGGTTCATGCGACTTTACATTTTATTACAGACATTACTTGATCCTACCGCTAGAATCACATCCTCACCAACTAGTTAATTAACAAGGCATACAAAAATAATCAGGTCAAGTGCCGCATTAGAACGTTATTAATGGCTGCTAGATAGAAACTAACATAACCGATATCAGCATCCTTTTTTGGACTGCGTTTATATATGTATGCTAGCTTTTGCCCGCGGCTTCGCTCGCGTTAAATTCGGGGTAACACAGTTCCCCTTTCCTGATTTGCAGGTACCTGCTACCTGTAGTTTTTGCCCTTGCGCCTTATTTATTGTGATAGCAAAGCTAAGTTTCCCTTTTCTTCCCTCCTTATCCCTCATATCTTACTTTTTTTTAAAAATAGCCCATGTCCGTCTCCAGGGTCCCAACTATCCCTGTACCAAAATTCATCAAAATCGGTTTAGCCATGTAGGCGTGAAGACGTAACAAACAAACAAACTCATTTTCGCTTTTATAATATTAGTAAGGATTATTTTTTATTTATTGACTGTAGGGGACAGCAGACTGGGTTATGGCCCGTGCAGATGATATCCTCAACTGGGGCCGTCGAAACTCTCTCTGGCCCGTGACTTTCGGGCTGGCTTGCTGCGCACTAGAGATGATGCATTATGCTGCACCCAGGTAAAGGATTTAGCTTTTATTAACTAGACGTGTGACCGGTGACATTTTAACATCGATTAAAAATTTTAAACTTTTGTAAAAACCTACATCTACTATCCATATTTAAACTCAGTAGATGAACATTTAAAAATCCACCGCTATTAGTAATCCAGTACTCACGTGCGTTATAAGAGGACCTCGTGTTATGCCTTTGGTTTATCTTTTAAGATTTCGGTTTCTGTTTTTGACCATGGCTCGTTGTCCCGCCTACAATGATGTTGTTCATCAATTCAGATTCCACTTAACGATACTTCTATTGGTATAAGGAGAATTTCTACAAAAAACGCAAACCAACTAAAGTGGTTAAAAAATCACTATAACCTCCTGAAACCCTGATCAAAAAGCGATTCAAAAACCGTTTGAGGATTACATTCCATTCTGCCAACCGACCTAGTAATTAAACGAGACCACTGCAGCTGAGTATAAAACAATATCGAGCCGTAACCACGTAACCGATAGGAGATCGGTTCAGTAAGGGAGCAGGGAGGCGGTTCCGACGTGCTTCACTGCACCTCGTTACTTGTTGCATAATTGACGAACAACCTTTGACAAGTAGAGCACTGGAAAATTTATACAACGTGCTTACTAACAAATTAGAATAAACGTGTCATGGCGAGCTTGTTACCGGTTCTCATTTAAAACACTTCAAAACACAAACAGCAAAGTTCTCGTTCTACAAAGTTTTCGTTAGCGTAAAAAGTATTTACACAAAAGACACCTTAGAAAGGACCAGGTAAAAGGAAGCGTGACAATTTATTCGCTCTCCCTTTCATTATAAATTAAAGGAATAGCTTAATAATTCAAATGCTTTGTAAACTTTTCCGTGCCATTAAACTCGCAAAGATTCCCATCACGAATCCGCACCAACATTATTCGTCCCATTGTTCTGGAACGGAGCTAAGTTTTCGATATCCACGTCTCGACCCCCTAAAGGTTGAGACATGACATTTCCCATCAAATGGCAGTGTAAAGGAACGTCAATAGGTTTTACCAACAATAAGGCTCTTGTTAAAGAAGCGTCGTTGGTAATTCTATTCAACATGATAAGTCAGTCGTGTTCATGCAAGTTGAACATAGAAAATGACAACCCGTGCACCTTTTTTCGGCGTTTTATAAGTGGCCATGCAGGCCTATGTGCTAATGATACTGAGTAAAATTGTCGTGACTGCTGGTAGATAATGAGGGAAGAAAAGGTGCACCTGCACCTGCGCTCTTACTTCTGTATCGATAGCTAGTCATCGATTAATAATGTTATAGTAATACGGAAAGACTTTTCCAGATACGACATGGACCGCTTCGGCATGGTCTTCCGAGGCACACCTCGACAGACCGACGTCATCATCGTCGCCGGTACTGTAACCAACAAGATGGCGCCGATTCTTCGCAAGACCTACGACCTGATGCCGGAACCCAAGTGGGTGGTGTCCATGGGCAGCTGTGCCAATGGCGGAGGCTACTACCATTACACATATTCAACGTGTCGGGGAGCGGATAGAATTATACCGGTAATTTTTCACACGATTGCCTTCTAAGCCAAAATAATCGGTATTGTAGCCGTAATACAGTCAGTAATATAACATCAACCCTGTAATCCCCGCATGGTTAAGCAGAGGTGTAGATAATAGTAGATACCCACATTTTGCCAGGTACTTAAGTCCCATGTAAAAATACAAATACAGGCTTACCATTAACTGGGCATAGATCTCGACTCTGTGTCTGATACTAAAAAAAATTTGACGGAGAAACGCAATAAAGCTTTGCCAACCCGGGAATCGCTCAGAAGTCGCACTACGACCACTAGACCAACGAGGCAGTCACAAACCGATGCAGTAAATCGTAAAAGATGACAGAATGAACTAGACAGAGCCAACGGCCGAAGTTATGGGTAGTTCAGTTGATAAGTGTCTTTTGAAAGGAGTGCGGTGATGCAGACTTACAGTAGTGACTGAAGAATCTGATAGTTTCAATGTTTCCACTGAACAAGGCTACCAACGATGATGATGATTGAAAGGTTCCTCTGCATAGTCAAAGATATTTTTTAACTTTATTTTCCAGGTGGACATATACGTGCCGGGCTGTCCACCAACGGCCGAAGCTCTGCTCTACTCAATGTTAGTTCTGCAAAAGAAGGTCAAACGCATGAAGGTGTGCCAGACTTGGTATCGCCATTAACGATTTCAATTTTGCATTTAGGTACTTTTTCTGATTATGGTTTAAAATAAAGTTTTTAGGTTTTGGTTGTTTTTGGCACGATATTGTTTTATGTTCAAAATGTTTTATTTAATCTATATTAAATTTATTAATATTTAAAACTGGCCCGCGACAGATAGCTTTTAGTCAGGAGGTTTTTAATTCCACTTTTTTGCTTTCATTCGTTACCTGATGTTTCCAGAACATTATCATCTGCCTAAAAAGAATATCTAAATACGTTCCAGTGAGATATTTATCAACAATAGCGCGAACGAAGCCGTGGGCAAAAGCCAGTATCTGAATATTTAAGAATCTTCCTAGAATTAAATACCACGGGAGATCAACGAGGGAAACAAGACCTGTTAGTTGTAATTTGTATCCTACTCAAATAGAACTAGAGAAGGGATCCGAAATAATCCAAGTTATTCATTACCGTGCGGTCTTAACCCGAAGAGGAGCTCGTGGGTAAATAATAAATGCCGCTCGGCTCGATCGCGAGGTTGCTTAAGTTAGTCCGTAGATGGGTGACCACCCATTACTTACAGAGTTCACACAATGTCTCGAAAGGCATGTTAAAGAGAGGTTCAGACTGTCATTTGTAGATAAATGATGACTGGGTTGTGGAGGTCAGATAGGCAGTCGCTCCATGTAAAATGCTAGTATTCAGCTCCATCCGGCAAGACTAGAAGCCTAATCCCAAAATAAATCGGAAAAAGCAAGGCTGATGATAGGCTTTAGAGGTACCGCAGCCTTGGAACATAAAGGGCAAAAGAAGGAACATGAGTGAGTCAGTAAAAGTCTGTCACTCACCCCCGCTACGCGCAGAGCGGGGAAAGTTATTTATGATTTACCATCCGCAAAAAACCCGAACTGGTTACAAATAGAAGTTACAGAGGCGTCCAACGGTATTGTGTTTAATTCCTCTTTGTCAATGGATACATAGTAAAGATATTATTGTAAGCAAACCTAGCGCTTATTAAAACTTTTATACTAGAAATGCGGCTGTCTGAGCATGCCACGATATTTATAAGATAAAAGAGAAAGTACAAGATTTTGTGAAAAAATAATAATTACATAAAATCAGATCAGAATCCTTTTCACAACGATTCCACTGTATCATGATTCTTTGACTGACCAGGAAGTCGAACTTAGGACGTACTAGATCAACAGGGCAATCGTAATAATTTGTTTTATAACTTGCAAGTGACAGAGAACCTTGGAGTGAACCCGGTAGGACCTTTCAACCTATCTACAAACTCACCACACAATCCGTTGAAAAATTTCCTGAAGCTATGCAACGCGCAACGTTATTGAAAGAGCGGAAGTTTTCAACATGTGTGTAAGTTGTCAGATGCTCTTTACTCCGAGTCACGTTCAGACACGTGTCCCGGTATACGGACGCCTCCGTGGAGGAAGCGAATAGTGTGTATTTATGCCAGGACACGTCGAGCTTTTACGAGTTTTCTCGTTTTTAGGAGATAAGTAATGTTCTTGTTTTAGGGTTTTTAGTCTGTCTAGTTTATGTCGTCTTAGAGAGCTTGGTTATGAAGGTTTGTAAATGGAAATAAATGTGTTTGGATTTCAGTTTTAATAAGAGGGTAAAGCAAAGCGTGAACTCCATGAATATATATAACATCACGTCAGCAATGACAGAATGGTAGGTAAATATCGTGAACACGACCGTAATTGCAAATTAGCTTGATAACATCAGCATTTTTTAAATGTCAACATTACAAGAGCCATTCCCTCAAGACGTCCGCCCTTCGCCACTTTCTAGTGTTCAGCTGAGAAGTGGATGAATCTTCCCAGCAACACATCTGTCTGTCAGGTAGAGTAACCAGATTTTATACGAAATCATTTGTTAACAGGGTAAAATTAAGAATCCTTTAAATTATTGACACATGTCCGCTAACATACACCAATAGTATAAAATAAAAACATACCCAAGGATAAATAAAACCTCCAGGCAAACGGGCGTTCGCGCTTACACGTACAATGTTGGATGATAGTCTGATGAGCCAAACAACAATATAAACAACAAATACAATTTTGTTGAAAGCCGTAATAACATTTAGCCAAAAGAAACTCCAGCAGACATCCATAGCACATATTCCATAGACCTCTAGGGCTTTAATATTTAGGTTATAGTACCAGAACGGTCGATCACTGATCGCATAATGGTTAATTTTGACAAGTTTGGTAATCTACTACATACTAAACTTGTCAAAATCAACCATTATGCGATCAGTGATCGACCATTCTGACACTATTGTAATAGCAGACTAAGGCCCCTGAACAGATGTCAGTGAGTCGTAAGACTTAGGCATTTCACGATACCCTCATGAATATCGGGCCGTGTGAAGCAAATTTATGGAGATAGACACACACATTTATATAAATGAATTCTAAGCTCAACGTCCTGGAAGTGAAAAAGTGTAAATACATGTGAAGGTATACGCATGTGTAGTGAATATTTTTGGGAGTGTAAACAAGGAATGTAGAATCAGGGGACAAGGATCTAATGTCTGGAAAAATAAATGCAAAAGATAAATTTGAAAATTCGGACTGTGCAAACGATGCTTGACAGATTTAAAGGAAACAACATCACGGGTATAGCCCCCGAAGGGTAAAGCAGAGGTGCACCTATACAGCCATTTTCACGAGTTATGTTTTTGAGCCCTATGTAATAGGAGCGAGCCTATAGCCATCAATCGGGCTCAAGTCGAAGAGTTTTTTTATGCGAAATATATGAACTCGTACAACAAAAGTTGCTCAGTTTCATGGTCTAAGGAGACACCACAACCACAACACGCGTTACTAGTTTACATCCTGTATAAATATTAAGAACGAACTTCGCTAAAAATCTTCTTATCACATTTAATTGATACAAGTTACCTGAAGCCTACAAAGCGAGTATAAGGAAAATCGTCCAGACCCTTATACCATCACGTACGGGCCTCGTCAACCTGTCAGTTACTTGTTCACAAGAAACCGTTGTACTTCAGTGCCAACAAAATGTTTCCTTGATTGCTATATTAAAAATATCTTCGAAATTTCTGTTTAAGTTCTTGTTTTTTAAATAATCATAATACGAATTGGAATGAGTCCCGCTAGTCAAATCAATTTGCAAATAGAACACAAATCATACCAATTCATTATCAATAAATAAAAATAAAAAAATTTGGCGACCTACTTTTCGTTTTCCAATTTTTTTTCCAACATGTTTAGTTTTAACGACAACGCATGTTTAGCTAAATGGCGCCATTCTAATCCAATATGGCTGACGCCTACTAATGGCGGCATAATTCCTTTTAAAGAGTTGACCGAGAATAATACGAGAAAGCGTATTTTTTGTATTTTTAATTATAATATTTTTATTATGACAGATTATCGCGACAATGTCTAGATGTCATTGCCAGCGAAACAGAAACGTTATCATATTTCAGCGAAGCAGGCCAAATCTCTTTTATTACATTTGCTGAAGATTTTAAGAAGGAAGGACGAAATATTTAGATAGAATTTTCTCAATTTATATAATACTTTCCAAAATTCACTTTCCCGACCAACGTCACCTAAGAAAACGTGTTAGCAAAAACCTTTTCTTAATTTTATGATAAACGAAAATATGAGGTGGAGAGATTGCACAGTAATGTATCATTAAAATGAGGATCATTTATATTCGTGGTATCGCTCCTGAACATAAGGCAGCCCTGCCGTAGGAATTTCAAGACAATGATTAAGAGTAATGACTGAGTAGAAACATCCACGTGTTAAAGGATTATATTGATAAACTAGCTGCGCACCGCCGTTTCACTCGTGTAGACCAAGATAATCCAAGTTATAAACTATCTATATGCTAAATTTCATACAAACCCATTCAGAAGATTTTGCGTGTAAGAGTATCAAACATTCACCTATCCATTCATCCTCACTTTGGTAAAATTAAAATACACATTTTGATCACCTCGCGTGAATATCAATGTAAGAGGTAATGATCATGAGCTACGTCTACATTATTCCGTCGTTCGCGATTTTTTTAAAACACTAGACAAATGAAGAAAACGAACTGTTTCATTTTCCATATGAAATCAATAGCAATAGCAAAATACATCTTCGAGGAGGTATCGAGAATGGCATGAGACCGTGGCTAGTGAACTAACAAGTAACGAATAATTTAAAAAATATCAGTAGCACTAACGTATTGTTATGAAGACAAATGGGAGATATAACTTAACTAGCTGGCGCCCGCGGCTTCGCCCGCGTGATATCGAAAAAAAAATTTTCTTTGTGTTATTCCAGACTATAATCTTACTCTGTGCCAAGTTTAAAAAAAAACACCTTTATACTCGGTCAATGATGATGCAGATGCAGATAAGAATTTAATTATTATAGAGATAGAACATAACTCTCCCATACACATAATACAAAATTAAACAAAAGATCATCGATTTTGACATCCCACACACTTACAATTTAATACTACAAACAAATAAACAAGAGCGTAAAACAGCATTTATTACTACAACTACTAGCCATTACTACAAGGTGTAAAATAAACATACACCTGATCTCGGCCTTGATATACATAGCTCATTGAAGTCTGATTACAACGAAGTTTAATAGGCACACGCAATCGATACTGACTGCTCGGATAAATGCTCGGTTAACGCACTCGGGTGTATTGTGTAATATGTCAAGGAGATAGGGGCAGAAGATCCACTTGATAAATGTGAAGCGAAAACAACAAACACAACAACATTAATTTGTAATAACAGGTGTAGTAGCTTTGACAGAGTAGTGGCAAAGGGTTAAGGTCTAATCTAGGATTGTCCTAAAGTTCTTTGGTCAGATGATATCATCGAAATTGCGGGAAATGCCTGGGTAAGGGACACACGGAACCGGGAAGTGTGGCAAAAGAAAGGGGCGATCCCCTTCCTTTCCTTCAGGCTTTTGGAAGAATTGGTGGTTTATTTTTGTAACATTCAGATGGTCCACTATAATGACCCCAGGCAAAGAGAGCACCAAACAATCAACTGTTTTTTTTATAAAATCATTAAAATAATTGTGATAGGTGAACGAACTGTGTGAATGCCAATATGGCTAGTAAGGAAGTGACTGCTGAGATAAAGAGTAATAGAAAAGTATGGAAGCATAAAACATGCTGCGCCGACCCCAAATAAATGGCATAAGAGCCATAGAAGGGACTCAACTACGAGTCGAATAGAAATTAGACCGAAGCCTAATAATTAAATTAAAATGAAATCGTTTATTGGACTCAGTACAATATAGCCTAGTACAAAATATGACTACACAAGGTTATAATATAAAAAGGCTGCTAAAAACTAAATGAGCGTCTGACTTCCAAATTAGGCAAAGAACCTGTATCTTGGAAATCAGAATACAAGATAAGAAGCTACATACAGGTAGCCTAAAATGGCGCCTTAACAGAATCGTAACAGGACAGTTAACATGAATTATGTACAATTCGTAATATGATCACATAGTGACAATTCAAAATATAAACTGTGTCTATGACCGACCGACCGGGCGCTGTCAGTTGGGACTGGTCATTTTTTTAGCTACCACGGTCATTTTTAATTTATTTAGATTTTAAATTGAATTTTGCTTTTTATTTACTCTGGACGCTCTTACTGTGCACGTCTTTCTACATCGTTCTCACATATTTGTATAATCTCAACATGAATGATGTAAATACGATTTTGTAAAAATATTATAATTGAAAAGAGTGTCCATGGAGTTTCTTGCCCATTCTTCTCCATAGAGATCAACGCTTTGGAATGGGCAACTACAGTACTTTCACAAGTTATTATGCCTTGTGACCGGGACTGTAGATTCATTTTGTTTCTTGACTTTCAAAAGTGCCTGTAATGGTCTAATTGAAATAAATGATTTGACTTGATTTGACCATTTTAAGAATTCTTACCATGAATTCTTACCATTATTATGATTCTGTAAAATCAGATATTTTAGGCCCCTGAATCATGTTTACTATCACACGTTAGCAATAAAACTTCCTTTTATCCCAAGCTGTTCTACTAAATCTTCTGCCCCATCTCGAACTAATATCTCGAATGATCAAGACGCTACAGTATTGACTATCGACTATGTTGAACAATAGCTGTTGCCATGCCGGCCAGCATCGCTCACGTAATACACGTAACACGATGTCATTGTGTTGTGTTTTTTCTCGATTCGATTGAATAACTTGCGGCTGTCACGAACAGAAAGATGTTTAATGGAAGACTGCGGTGTTCGAGCCGCTTGTAGGAATGTTTCGGAGAAATCTACATCTACATTTCATTGGTGCGGGCTCCGATTTTATCGAAGGGTGCGGGTGTTTTTTTTTTCTGAATGGCATCTCGCAGTTCAACCTAGGAGGTTGTCGATGCCTTAAAAAATTAAGACCTCCATCCAGCCAGGGCAAAGGTGGGTATTTAAGGTATCACTTTAAAAAAAAAAAAATTGTTGGGAAAATCTTCTATGAGGCTAGTGTTGGCAAGCCAGATTTATTTGAGCGCTGTCCTTTTTTGAAAAAATATTTCTGATTTATTCTCAGCAGCAGGATCTGTATTTTTCCAACGGTTTATAAAAAACACACTGGCCAGCGATAACATGAATGAACACAGCTGTGATATCCTATTAATACTTATTTCTAGTTCCTACGTACACTAATATTATAAAGGCGAAAGTTTGTAAGGATGTATGGAAGTTTGTTACTCTTTCAAGCAAAAAATACTAAACAGATTTAGATAAATTTAGCAAACAGACAGTCTTTATCCTGCATTAACAAATTAATATAGTATCGATTGAATGATCTTGTGGGACAGTGACCGAACTTCACGCGGGCAAATCCGCGGGCTTGAGCTAGTTGGTTTTAAACCTTCATTCTATTTGACTAGACCAAGTATCTACCGAAATACTGCTTACAATTGCAAAACATAACACAGCACACTATGTAATCAACATCTCCCTCGTCGCCACTAATGTTCCAGTTCAGACAATAAGACCCCAGAGTATAATCCAGCGATATTATGACAGTTGAGCTGCAATAAAGACGAGACGTTCAACTCTAATGAGCTTTAAGCTATTAGCTTTACTATTGGTAGAAGCACCCGACTGGATAATTCCAAGCGGAATTGTGGAGAGAAAAAGCTTTAGTGCAATCGATTGTGGAATAATTGGAATTGAAGTAAACAGGGTGGGAAACAAAGAGCTTTTTAAAGTAATTGGAGAGGCCATTAATGAAATTAATAATTGAAAACGCTTCTACGACGACGCACTTACGTATTAATGACGTGCCTGATTAAATGAATCAGAAAAGTTCAAACAAATGAGTTAAATTAAAGTGAAATTACTTAAAGTAAAGGATCGTAAACGGCACATACCACATAAAACGAAAAGTAACTACTGAATGGAATTACAATTTTGCACAAAAAAAAACAGCCAGGACTGATAATTCTTAACATATCATACTTACGAAAAAGCTGTTACACAAAGGTGTCAACTTACTTATTTAGTGTACCTTTCCCTAACAGCTTCCTCGTTAGTATGATGTTCTTAGGTCACTCAGATTTTGTCAGTTATGCTAAGTAAGTCCTATGTAGGTAATTAGCGATCGATATATTTGGATATTTTGAAAAACAAATACACCTACATCCATATCAAGTTTCTCATCGTAATCTAGCAAACATTTTATCCGTGTCTACGACGAACATACCATTACAGTAATTGTTGAAACATATCCCGTTCATACAAAATCAACAATCAGATAAAAAGCATTTTATTTTTATCAACCCTCGCGCCTTCGCTAAAACAAAAATACATTTCCATTAAACATGAGTACCAGACTCACATGAGTTGAAAGAATAGTATTACGCCATCAGATGTCTTGTCGGCATTCTGTGCTACCGGTCGGTAATTATCGACGCATCGAGGGGTCACGCCCGATGGCTTTTGTAAGGATGCCCATTTTAGTTTTAATATAATGTTATTGTATTGTTGCAGAATATGAAAAAAAAAGATTTTCTAGGGAAAAGTTAAAGAAGATGAGTAAGATGACTCAAACCCTTTTTTTTTTCGTATGGGAAATCATCAAATGACTTATCTAGCTCTGGGCGGAGACAAAGGGAGTGTCAGACGACTTGTACTGACTCAAAACCCATCCATGTTCCTTCTTTTGCTATTTGTGTTCCAGAGACGCGGTATCTCTTAACAACTCGTAACACAGTGGCTCTGACGGGCCGCTCTGACTCAAACTTATAGAGCTCCTACGGGTACAAACACAACTAATCTTAAAAGTGCTACCAACTCAAAAAATTGAAGTAGACTGAAACACTTTACTCAACTTTCTAAACGCATAACTCTCTAGGAAAATTAAAGTTGAAATTGTAAAATATACTGCATCAAGAATTGTGCATGTTTAAGCCCTACCCGCTTTTCGCTTAAATTCTTTATTTCTTTTCTTACTCGTATATCCTCGAGACGGTTTAATTTTCTCTGGAAAATCTCAAGCGTTTTCTCGGTGACGTTTCTTTTACTTGCAAATTCTTACTTGAAAATAACTGTAGGTAATTTGTTAGAGCGAGATTTTCAGTTTGATTTAACCTTCTTTTTATTTGCTCATCGTCATTCTGCTTTTCAGTTTTACTATTCTTTAAAGTAAAACTTTGGAAACTCTAGAATTCAAGATTACCCGTGACGATATTAAAATAATTTAAGTACTTAAGACTTAAATTCAGCCGTAGCCTAAGGCAGTCAGTCAGCCTTACTTACTAGCATATTTTTTTACTACGATGAAGCATGGTTTCCACCAAAATAGGGACAAAAAGGGATCGATTGGTTGAAATCCAGATCAATGATCTCCTCTCCGTGACTCCGTATCACTCGAATCCACTTTATTGGACTCTCGGGTTCGAGCTTCTGACCATAATTTGAATCAACCTAAAAAGAACTAGAATAAAACTTAGCTGATGCGTCATAAATCAGTTGTGCGACAACCCTAAAGACAAGTATCACAGACGTGCGGGCAGACGAAGCAACAAAATGACTCATATCAAAGAAGGCGCGGGCGCCACGCTCTACCTGTTGTGGGAACTTCCCTAACAATTGAGTTTGTCATAATTATAAGTCTTAGTTTTTCTGTAAGAGTCACTGGAAGTAATAAAGGTGTAGGTTTATGCAGAATAATGTTTAATTGGTTGTCTAGCAATGAAGATTAGCCTATCACCAAATGCGCATTCGCGATATACGTACATACATAGCAAGTTCCCCATGATTGCCACCAGATGGCGATACTTCACTTTTACAAGGTAAAAATTGAAATTGTCGTTCGTGATCGAAAATGATAGGAAGTATCTTCATGAGAGACATTTGTTGCACTTCTCATTCATAAATCAATCTTAATCGTTCCAAAGCCGACGTGTGATAAGTGAGAGTGATATAAATGGTAAGCTCCTCAGACGTACAGTCAGACGTTATGACGCTATGGTGACTCACGTGATCACGTCACGGCTACTGATACAACCTGTAAGCTTATGAGGGTTATAAGATAGGGTCACCTCCGTTTTGAACGAGCTATTTAAAGGGACGAAGCGATATAGACCTCAGATTCAGTTTTCGGTATTGATAAAAATTGTTTTTAAGAGATGCCAATCTCCCTATCATAAATCAGTCTAAATCGTTCCAAAGCCAACGTGTAATCCTACTAATATTATAAATGCGAATGTTTGTGGGGATGGATGGATGTATAGACGTACGGATATATGGATGTTTGTTACTCTTTCACGTCGAAACGGCTGAACGGATCTTGATGAATTTGGTACAGAGGTAGATTATAATCTGGAATAACACATAGGATACTTTTTTATCATCACGCGGACGAAGCCACGTGGCCCAGCTAGTGGGTAATAAATACTCAAACATGGTAAACTCCTTAGACGAATAATGCTGCAGAGGTCTTTTAGGGGAATCATACTCGGGACTAACTCCGCCAGCTTGTTTGTTTTTTAACACGGTTTTACTAGTTTCACCTGTAACTAATCAGCTAACTAAGTATATGAAGTTAATTTTGACCCACTTTCAATTTTATTGAGCTGTGCAAGTGTGCATAAATGTTTAGTTTGGATGCTAATGCATGGTTAGCTAAATGATATTAATTTAAAACGGAAGGACTCCCTCCCGAAAATAGCGGATTTTTTTACAATTCCTATGTTATTGGTTCGAATAAAATGGTTATGCTGAGAAAACAACAAGAAATAACATTATGTAACTCTAAAGCGTGTTTTAAAGTTATTTTATAACTAAAATATCTAATTGAAACACTATCTCACAATCTTTAACAACAGCACGCTCCCGACAATATAATTCAAGAATCAAAAGAATTATGCTGCATAATACGTAGAACGTTTTTCTTTCTTTATTTCCCTGTACAGTCAGACATTATGACGCTACCGGTGACTCACGTCACTGCTGAAGCTACCTGTGGCCTGTAGGCGTTATTAGTTACCCTATTTTTAGAAGGCGCTATTTATAGCAGCGAAGGGTTGTCAAGAATTTATGTAATAGAATGACGAAGCGAAATAAGTAGGGTTATTTTATTAGTTGATTTGAATGTTGAGAAGGTTAATGGGGGTAAATTGTAGGGTAACGTGTTTCTTTTTGTACTGTTTCTAAAGAGTGTAGGAGTGATTCACTTTAGAGGACAGGCTTAATTATACAAGCCTCTCGGGTAAGTCCTTAGTTGGTCCGTGAATGGATGAAAACCCATTACATACTGAGCTTTCTCCGTGCCTCGGAAAGCACATAAGCCATTGGACCCAGCTGCCATGTGTAGATCTCAAACTCAAACCATTTGATTCAATTAGACCATTACAGGCACTTTAGAATGTCATAAAACAAAAAAAAAACCGCTACAGTCCAAGTTACAAGACATAATAACTTGTGAAAGTACTGTAGTTGCCCATTCAAAAGCGTAATGGGCAAGAAACTCCATGGACACTCTTTTAAATCATAATATTTTACAAAATCATGGATACATCCATTCATGTTGAGATTATACATATATGTGAGAACGCTTTAGAAAAAGGAGCACATTAAGAGCGTCCAGAGTAAAAGCAAAAACAAGAGTTTAATAGATGAATTAAAACAAACCGTGGCAGCTAAGAGATGACCAGTCATTATAGGTAATAACCAATGTGCCCGAAAAGTCTAACAACTAGTCATAATAAGGGGTATCGTATTGCCGGGGTTGCGGGTTGTTCGAAAAAGATACCGTGGGCCCCTGATCGTAAAGGGCAATAAAAGGAACATGGGTGGGTTTTAGTCAGCACAAGTGTGATACTCCCCCCCGCTCCACCCAGAGCGGGGGAAGTTATTTGATGTTTTCCCACCCCCAAAAAAAAGGGGATATCGTATTACCCAGTACTTATTGGGTTGTGGAGGGCAGATAGGCAGTTGCTGCATATAAAACAAGGTTATTCAGCTGCATCCGCAAAGACTGGAAGCCAAAGACTGCATAGTTGGAAAAAGACTAGGCAGATAATGTAGAAGTGGATCATTATGGTTAGATATAGAGTAGAGAGTTCATAAATGGCGCATACAAAATCAAACTCTGATAAACCCAAATATACGAATCGAATGTCTGAGTAGACAAAGTACATTAAATATTATTGTTTTTCCACAAATATAGCACGAGGCACGAACACGTTGGATTATTAATAGAAAAATATCTATAAAAAGTCACGCACCATCGTTCGTTATCGATATAGCTAGTCCTTAGCGATTAATCGCCTGCTCATCGATGTTGTGACTGTCGAGTTTGATAAATCGATACATAATTTGAAAGCAAGGGCGTTTTTTTATTAATCTTTAATCAACGATTGGTCATTCATATTGAAACAATTTCATTCGATATATTTCGTTAAATTGGTAACTAAATATGTTGAAAGGAATTGTAAAAAAGATATTTTATTTAAATAAGGTGTCTAACTGAAAGGATAGCCGCATTAGGAAAATCATTATCCTTACTAATAGTATAAAAGCGAAAGTGAGTTTATTTGTGTGTTACGTCTTCATGCGTAAATGAAAAAAACCGATTTTGATGAATTTTGGTACAGAGATAGTTAGTTGGGACCCTGGAGACGGACATAGGCAATTATCTATATTTTTATTTTTAAAGTGAGACATGAGGGAGAAAGAGGGAAGGAAAGGGAAAACTTAGCTTTGCTATTACAATAAATAAGGCGCAAGGGCAAAAACCTATAGGTAGCAGGTACCTGCAAATCAGGAAAGGGGAACCGTGTTACCTCGAATTTAACGCGAGCAAAGCCGCGGGCAAAAGCTAGTAGATTAATAAAATGAATTACGTTACCAATCGTAAAATGGTCACAAAGTGACAATTCACAATATTAACTGCGTCTGTGACCATTTTAAGAGTTTTAACGTACTTCATAATTATTATTATCCTATGATGATGCTGCTGCAGCCAAGCAGCCATTTTAGACCCGATGTCATAATTTTCTTACTAATGAATGATCCGACTATAGTTACATCATTATTTTCCTGCCCTTGTCCCATTCTATTTGGGGTCGGTGCAACACGTTTTCTTTATTTACATATTTTTTGTAAAAGATGTGTTTAAAAATGAATAAAAGAATCTGACTATAAAACATAACACTTTGTATAACAACTCTGGCACCAGCAAGACATAATACCATACCATTTAAAAAACCGTACGCACAAAACTCCTTTAACACGCATAAATTACGAAAAATTTGTAAAACACGCACGGAAACTATATCAAATCATCCACACAACAATACATAGCAGAAAACGTTAAAATAACTATGTTTATTAATAACTGAAGCGGTTAACGTAAACGTATCGTGAAACAAAACATACGGGGCATAATTAAAAATAATATTTGGATATTAGCATGCCGCATTTTGACGTGGGTATGTGTGGTAAGGGTAGGTCACACTGACAGGTCGGCTAACTTAGCTTTGCTTAAGGAACTGCGGTGGCTTTCCTTGCAGTATTTACTGCGAATAGTGGCGGTACTTTAGTACAAGTTTTAAACCTTGGCTTGCCTTTAACCTATACATACATGGTGTAAGTTACACCGATAGACAGTACATGATTCTAAAACTGGGTTCTGAATCATATCCTATAATATCCTACTTATATAAAATAATAAACGTGAAAGTTTGTATGGATATATGGATGTTTGTTACTCTTTCAAGCAAAAACTACTGAATGAATTGAAATGAAACTTTACAATAATATAGCTTATACGTCAAAAGACTACAATTCATATAGATATATTGTATATTCTATCACCACGCGAGTGAAACCGCGGGGCGCAGCTGGTACTGAATATGTGGCAATCGTTTTAGCATCAGTTTTAGGATTTCAGAACAGTCTGCTTGCCTGCTGGGTTTGTCGTATTGTTGGCTTTTAGGCACAACACTGATCGCGTACTACAGAGCTGAGCTAAGCGACTTAACTTTACTGTGTATGCTCATCACCTGTCCCCAACATAGTTATCTGTATGGAAAAGAATGGGCAAGAAACTCCATGGACACTCTTTTAAAACAAAATATTCTACTCTAAGCTAACTTAGCTTAGCTTAGCCAACGATAGTGTGCCAAGGACCTAAATTTCAAGCTAGACTAAAGGTGAGTGAGGTGAGTATGTGCGTGTATTAATTTACCAGGATTGTATGTTTAAAAGCTATTAAAGAAAGTGTTGGAGCACCTTGCTTCTATAAAAAGAATTCGGTTAAGTATGTGAGTTCAGGAAATGCGTATAAATCAACAGTGAATAGGAAATAATTTGTTATGGATTCTTTAAGTTAATTAGCAAGCGCCTGAAAGTCGAGATTACTCGCGTCATGCGGAAGACAAATAAACGTTTTAAGATTAGTAGTTCGCAGCAAAAATATCTGATAAATGATCAATAGTTATCATTTGGCCGTGAGAAGCAAAGAGCCACTATTGTGAAATAAAAGAACTCGAACAACAGAATCCTTAGAACAAATATGTTTTTAAATATTCTAAAAATATCAATCCGTCGCAGAAAATTCTAGTGGCATTCTATCATTTTCTAAGACTGTATGAACAGCTGTAGATACTTCTCTAAACCAACAAGAAATTTCGATAAGATATGCGCGTGAAGAATTTGGATTAGTACAGTCGTGAGCACTGATATGTTTACATTTAGCAACTTTTAAAAGTTATTTTCTGCTCGTCTGTTGATTGTCATTTGATGTTGTCATAATTATGATAGAATTAAAAAGACACATTCCTTGGATTCCGTCCGCGGCTTTGCATGATTATTTTATACACAACATCTTTACAAATTATAGGCTATGTTATTCTAATGTATGTAGCTAAATTACTGCAACATTTTTATAAAAAAAAAACCTTCGGTAGTTTTTGCATGAAAGAGTAACAAACATCCATCTTAACAAACATACGCGTTTATAATGAGTACAAGATGTTAAAGTTGCAATCATTATGCCACTTACAAATCAAATTTTATTTTAAGTGTAAATATAAAAAAATATAAATATCTTGGGACAACTCACACACGGCTATCTGATCCCAAGCTAAGCAGAGCTTGTGTTATGGTAACCAGACAACTGATATACATACTTATATAATTTATAAATACATACATAGGTATTATAGATAAATCACACCCAGACACAGAACAAACAATCATGCTCATCACACAAAGTTTGTCCTGGGTGGGAATCAAACCCACGACCTCCGGCTCAGCAGTCAGGGCCACTAACCACTAGACCAACAGGCCCGTCAAATCAAATATATCAGCTGCCCTAACTGTACTCTCGGCGATGATTCAACAATGAGTGTGTGAGTTGACAAACTATTTCTGTTATCACAACACGAACTCTGCGGACAACTGTACGCAATGTACTTGTTGGCTGTGATTAATAACGGGGAAGTCGTTGAGATTTTAGTAAAATCGCGGGAATGTTGGAATAAAAATAGTTAGCTGGCCTTTGTTTGTAATTGTAGAAGTCGTTAAAGAGAGAGATGAAGAAGACCTTGGTGATAGGTGGTAAGTAGCTCTTCATAACATAATGGCTAAATAATAGCGTATCGAATCCAATGATTTTAGTATTAAAGAAAGTGTTAAATTGTTATGAACTATATATGCATCCTCATATTTCATGTTCGGTGGAACCCAACTAAAATAAATACGAATTACCCAAACATCTGAAATATTCAAACACTCCCGGAAAATTGCAGCGGTAATTTTCCGGGAGTTTGCGTCCTACACATATAAATGTGCAAGCAAAAACCTGCCTTTTCATGCAGTTCTTTTCATTTTTCTTTTAAAGAGAAAGACATTTCACTGTTGTTGTTGACAATTAAGCTGTAAATCGGTTGTCAAGACGAAAAGAGAGAGCCAAATTTTGAAACGTAGCAAACAGCCATTAAAGCTGCCAGCAGCACTCGTTGCAAATTAACGAAGTTTGTAAACTGCCGCGAGCGACAGCCAAGTTCGCGACCTTCACCTCTATTACAATATAAATTGTAATATACTGCAATGAAATTTCGCAAACGAATTAATTAAGCACCTATTACTCGGCTGGGTATATGAGAAATTGTAAGTACACGCGAAATAATGGTTTCTAATTAATTTTACGAGTATTTATATTGCTGGCAGTGTAATGAGTAAAGATATTTATGGAGCCTATTAGAAAATTATATTTCCATTGTTCAAGAAGACTTTCGAGATGAGAAGATATTACATGAATACTACAATAAACCCAGTGAAACCGATTTCTTACTGAAACCTGCTAATTCACCGTGTGGCAAAAAGTAGCTCGCAAGGTCATCGCAGATTAGGTTGCCGCTACATGCACGGATGCGTTGACCGACCCCTATGAACTCTTCCTATTAAAAATTATTGAACGGTATAATTCGTCGACAATGCGTAGAAACAAAGCAAACTCAAAACGGACTAAAAGTCTGTGTTTTGCTCTTTGACTTGGCCGTATATAAATTGAAAAATCCGCGAATTTATAAATAAACTAACTGTAGGCTTGTTCAAATATCTCTGTATAAATCTGAAACGCTGAGAATCTGAAAGTACTACTTGGGAGTTTAATTAATATGATTCTACTGTAGGCGTAATTCAAACAACTACTGTAAAAATTGAACTAAAAAGCTAGCCTAGGAATGGCCACGGCGAAAATCGAAAACGATCTATAGCAGAATTCAATTACAAATTATTGAAATTCACAGAAACAGTAACAGCTGTTCGGAACAATACAATCTCGCAAGTTCGCCTAGGGTTTGTTTTAAGAAGCATTTAAGCAGAAAACTTGTTTACGAAAAAGTTTAGGGTTGCGAAGTTTGATCCACGTCAAGCGTAAATAAGGACAGCTTCGTCGGGAGATTTACTTGTTTTATCCTCAAAGTGACATACTTTACTGTTTAATATCCCGTGCTGAATTTTATGTCTAGAAACATTAGCTGGGACGTTAGGCAGACCTCAAAATACATCAACCTTATAATGAAAATCGTCTTTAGTTTCGCCGTCTGTGTTAAGCTCAACGACTCGATCCGGGCAACGCCCGTCGGCGACACCTAGTCTATTATTAGCGGCGCCATAGTTATCACAAGATAAATTCGAGTCCACGGTCTAGGTCAAATGATACTGTTTATAGGTGCAAGGTTGCCCATGGAGACGCGATAAAACCAACCTTTATGAGGTATAGGGTACCGTAATTTGTTCCAGAAGGTCATATGTTTTCGGGTGACTTAACCAGGAAAGGTGATGATATAGTTTATGATCTGAACACTCGTTTTAGTGCAGACTTTTATGATGATGATACGCGCCTAGACTGACATTGAAGGCTGAAAGAACGAAATTAAAATAATCCGCTAGTCCCGTTCGGTACAAACGAACTCAATCCTCAAAATAAAATTCTGGCCATGTCCCCGGGCGTGGGTAATAGAAAATTTCACGGCTTTAAAATTTGATGGATGAAAGTATGACATTCTTTTTAGATTACTTTCCTCGTTTTATGATCTGGATCATCCTGAATCATTTCTCTTACTGCTATATTCATCATTTTCTCTTGGAAGTAACTGATGATCAATCTGTACATCAGTACTCGATGACTAACTTGTCACCATGTCTTTATCCTCTTAGCTCGTTCATGTTGTAATTTTTGCTTGTTATTAAACAAATAATGTCAGTGTGAAAATTATTGGTTTCTTGAATCCATAAATTATCCCAATCATCGAAACGATTCAAGAATATTTTATCCTTGTAGATTTATCACTGTCTACTGCTATAACATTCTGGGAAGAGAAAGCTACTCATTTTTGCGTCTGTATTTTTTACCTCTCGACCTCTCAGCGTGACCTTTCGTCCTCCCAGTCAACGCACTCAGATGTCCAACAGACATTTTTCCATCATAAATCTCCACTTTCTATTTTATTGTACTTTTTGCTATAACGTCATTTAATGCTAACGAGGGTCTTATAAAAATAAATCAAGCGAGGTAGTTTCTCTTTGTAGCTTGACATTGTATACCCGTCTGAAACAATATTACCAGATGTAGAGCTTCGTTAAGCCTCTGTCATTATTCATTTATATCAAAACAGTTTGAGAAGTGAAACATGATGGAAATAAAGATAAATTATGATGTACATACTTGAACATAATCTTGAGCTCATAAAAGAAATGTCTATATTTATTATTGAAGATTTATCTTCCGATAATTTTGATCTTGCCTAGCATCATTATTACGAACTATCAATAAAAAGTTAATGCAATAACATTTTGTCATTGACAAAAACAATAATCAATTAAAGCCGTACGAATGCCATACAAATTCTGCACTAATTGGCGTACCGAGCCTAGTTATGTTAAACCAATTAACACCTATGTAATAATTCCTAAAAGTTTTTTTACTGCGCTATCCTTACTATCCTTACTAATATTATAAAAGCGAAAGTGAGTTTGTTTGTTTGTTTGTTACCTCTTCACGCTTTAATGGCTAAACTGATTTTGATGAATTTTGGTACAGAGATAGTTGGGAACCAGGAGACGGACATAGGCTATTATTTTTTTAAAAAGAGTGGGATATGAGGGAGAAAGAGGGAAAAAACGGGAAAACTTAGCATTGCTATTACAAATCAATAAGGCGCTACCGAATTTAACGCGAGCGAAGCCGCGGGCAAAAGCTAGTGTTTACATAAATTGAATAAGTTGTTGATCTAGAGGACGCACGTCTTTCTGCTAATGCTAAGTAAGAGGTCGATTCTCATGTTGAGGAAAGTATTATTAGGTATTTCCATCCGCAGTCAGAATTTGTACCCGTCAATAGAGCTGGGGGCTATTTTATTCCGCCACTTTATCTTCCCAGCTGGAGGACGTCTCTTGTGAACTTTGAAGTACAAGTGCTGATTATCGCCCTAGTTTTATCATCAAATTATTTTGTTTAGTCACCGGTTGTACATGGGAGTTAAAATTAACTGGAGATAGAGAATATACTTTACGATGCTTACTTATGTTACTTTATGTGGGTGTGCCATTAGGCACACCTCTGTCAAACCCTTCAGAGATTTCAAGCGTGATGTTGGATAAATGAATCGTGCTAAAGCCGTTAAGGGGATGTGAATGTCAGGGACGAGGGTCCCACGAATGATGATCGCGGATCCCCAACAACTGCCGCAGAGGATAAACTTGACCTAAATTCGTTATAAGATAACATTGCTAATGGATTTCTGAAAGCTAATACAGATCAAGTTTTTTTTTTTGCTTTGAATCAAATGGATTATTGTTTCATGAGCAAGATACTGGAGTATGCTAGTGGGTTTACTCTTAACGACCCGAAAGGTTTCTTATTGTTCTAGGCCCTACCTCGGAATTTTCTAGTTACATACATTACGTAGATATTGGTAGCCATATCATATGTGTGTATAACAAGTCAGAAAAAAATATGCCAAGATTTTTAGGCGTAGAGTATTCGTTCGTTCAGTGTGCAGACTGCTTGGTTGATGGCTTCGTGAAGGGTCCGTCTACACCCTGTACACCTATCATTTCACGGAAGACAATTTATTTATATTAATCGTATAGTGGTGAATTGATTTCTACGTAGGAGACAAACCTTATCGAAAACGTGCCTGAATTCTATCAGATATTCTATTTGCTCTCGCTCCAAATTTTTATATCCCGTTCACTGCATCCATAAATAATATTCGTCTTGTCCGTGACTGGAATGTCAGGGACAAGGCGTCGAGAAAAAGAACTGGGATACACGAGCGCGCACCCGAATTTAACTTAATTTGGTTTGTAGATATGCGTAACGGTTCTTGAAACTATTACGATCACATTCTGGTATTAGAAGCTGGAAAACTTATTTTTTAGCGTAACATACTTATCGTATGTCTAGTAGTAGCAAGCACGCCTGCTGAGCATGAGGTCTTGGGTTCAATTCCCGGGTCGGCCAAAGTGTTATTGGGGATTAACATTAGGAACTTGACAGTAGCAGGTACGGGGTTTGGATGTGTGCCCGGTTGAAAGCAATATGCTCGCCCCCTATTCATCATTATCATTTTTCTGCATTCTATTTGGGGTCTGCGCAACACTTCTTCTTCCATTCCCCTGCCAGACGTCAAGGCATCAATTACTCCTTTCTTCTTCATTTCATTCCTCACACAATCGATCTATCTTTTCTTTGGCTTTCTTCTCCCTCTCCATCCATCAACATCCAGATCCATCACTCTTTTAGTCACATATGCTTCGTCTCTTCTCATTACATGTCTATGTTCGTCCCTTATTATATGGGATAAACATAAACGGCGAATTATGGGTGTATGTATAACACCTTTGCTTAACCTTTCGTGGATTTCAGGCATGATGTTATGTTTTCATATATTATTGATGATATTGCTGCGAAACTAGATTTTAATACTGTTTTAATTCCAAAAAGTAGCAGTACACCACCTAGGGTTATTAATGACAACGCTACACTGAATGAATAACTCATCAATGTACACCGACCGCGCTCATTTTCTTGAGAATCAAAGACACGACCTTAATCGATTCCTGAACAACATAATTTACAGTTAAGGGGCCGTCACCATAATGTCACAGATAATATAGCACTACGGACAGACGGTGACATCAATCATACAGCTAAGTAATGAATTAAATATCAGTTGGAGCCGAAACAAAAGCAACGTCAGATCCAAGAACTATAAATGAAGCAACATTACGTGAAAGATTCGGAGATATAAATCATCCCTGACTACACCAGAGAGAAAGTGATTTGTAGGTCGCCATCAATCATAAAATATGAACAATATAGGTTATATTGTACATTATCGGCATACTAAGTTTTATGATTTTGTTACCATTCGGAATAATCTAGAAAACCCCCTCGTGTTATTATATTATATCATTATAAACGCCTTTTCATGTTATGAACTATACCAGAGGTGGCCAACTTAAATATACCCAAGTTCTACTTTTTACTTACGAAACCTTGTGCAATCTATTCTATTCTATCTATTCTATTCTATCTCTACCAATGACAAACTTCTTAAAATTTTAAATGAAACAGTATAGTTCAGTATCTTTACCATTATGTAGTATTTTTTAGTAAAGAACCATAATATTATACGTTGCGCATCCGTTAGACGTATTTATTTTGTTTGCTTTACCGCGATCGGCTGGATTATTAGCCGCGATCAACCGATCGATCGCAATCGACCGATTGGCCATCCCTGAGCTATACGGTATAAAAAATAGGGAGCAGTTCAAATCCCAATGGAGCGTGCCCAATATTCCGAGCAATTAAAACGTCCCTTCGTTTATCTTTTCCGTGTTTTTATGCCGCCTATGTGCCTCTGACTTAGTTTTTAATGGCGTTGAGAAAAATCTATAGGCATGTATGGAATCCTTCCGATGTTCTCCATCACCAAAGCAATTGATAATACTATCTGAAAAATCAGCAATGTGTCTTAGGTTCGAACCTGAGACTTGACAATCCGACAGTCACACTACTAAGTTATGCGTCAAAATGTGCTACAAACTGAAAATTAAGCCTAGATAAAGTTACATCAATCACACAAAATCCATTCTTAATAATCATAAGTATCTGACGATACCCTTCCATTGAATCCAATTCCTGTTTACTCCAGATATATTTAACTTTGTGAACTAATTTCCTAACTTGGAGTTACACATACGACTAAGCCCTCGAGTCTGTCGCATACACAGTTATCTAATTTAAAGTTTATGTTCGAAAACTTTGCAAATAACCAAATATTTATTATGCAAACATTAGATCTAAAAATAATAACCACCTAGTAAGTCAACCGACGTGAAATATTTTTCTTTTATGCAAATTGATATGGTATGGTGTTCACATAAATAATCCTCTATCTATCTTTGATACTGGAAAGTTGATACTCATCAACCATGAATATATTTTTAGTAGTAAGAGCTGTTTATGTTTAATGACAAAACCGAACACTGCCAAACAAGTCCCAGTAAACACGTTTTGATCATCGTTCTTCTTCCATTCTTCAATGTCAGATGTCACGGCATCATTTACTCCTTTCTCCTTCATATCATACCTTACACAATCCATCCATTTTTTCTTTGGCCTTCCTCTTCCTCTCCATCCACGTTCTGATACACGAACCTTAACGGTACTTACTGAATGCACTCAAAAACGAAACATGTCTCCTATAATTTGGATGATATCCAGCCGTTTTATGACTACGCACGGATAGATAGTTTGGCACAGCCCGCGTGTTTGTATGCCCCGCTAGCCAACATATTTGAATACCGCACTACGACTTCTATTGCCAAAATGTACCATGACCTTTAACACTGGCAGTTACGGTTCAAATTCGAAGAAATGCGGAAGATATGGTGGCATTTTAAGTTCAAGAGCGTGCCAAATTTGCTGAATGGACTCAGCAGCTGTTGTTTTTCGATATAATATACATCAACACTATTATATAAACATTCTGTCTCGTATTTTGGCAATGCGGTAATATTTTGTTTATAATATTTTTGTGATGTTCCATATTTTGTGTTGCATAAGCTATTTTTAGTTTGTCTCAAAAAATCTTTATGACCTTGATCGGATATGATGACAACATACATTGGTTATACGGTCGATGCATGGTTAAATCGTGCTTGCTTAGATTGGTCTGTGGATGGGTGACCAAGTAAGAACCAAGAATTGTGCCAGTGATTCCGGGTGTCATTTGTAGATATTTGACAGTCGTTACGGGTAGTCAGTGGCTCAAGTCTGACATCCAGACTTGCCAATCATTTTCCCAGTATTTGTGGAGGTCAGATAGGCTGTTACTCCGAGTAAAATAGTGGTATTCAGTTTTATCCGATGAGACTGAAAGTAAGCCTTAACATAGTCAGCAAAGCAGAGGGGCCTGCCAGGGCATCCGCCTGCCGGGGTTGCGGGTTGTTCGAAAGAGATACCGCGGCCCCGGAACGTAAAGGGCAATAGAAGGAACATGGGTGGGTTTTAGTCAGTACAAGTCTGACACTCCCCACCGCTTAGTTATTTGACGATTTCCCACGCCAAAAAAAAAAGCCTTAACATAGTTGGTGGGGACTTAGCTTATGATGATTCTTCGATATTACGTGTTTAGACTTGATTGCCTGTTATATAATCCTCAAGATGTTTTCGCCACATGTTTACGAGTACATGTAAGTATTGATAAGCTTATCAGAAGTTTTCCACTTAAGAACTTGAGATTCAGACGAAGTTTCGATTATTTCGATAACGGAAAGGTCAAGCGTCTGAAGAACAAGTTGGGAGATTGATGATTAGCTGGTATTACGTTAAAGGTTACGTCAAAGATAGTATAGACAGATACATGCCGTGATGTTTGTGCTATAATGTGCTATAAACACGCATTGTGTTTACTTACGCGAAATGTACAAGTCGGTGAAAAAGTGGTAAGTCTGGGGGCATCTTTTGATCACGTCAGGTTTTTTCGACCACTTTTGTAGTTTACCCCTTGGTGTTACGTCTTCAGAATTTAGGGTAGCGATAGATTGATAGATTAGATCAGATAGATTTGAGGTTATTTTTAAACAAATTCGGTTGCTAGGTTTTTTTAATTCATTTTTGTCAAAAAAAATCTAACAAATTACACATCAAATTATTATGTTTTCGTCCCACGAAAATAATACACGAGATTCTCACCCCAAACAATTATTTCGAAAATCGGTATCTCTTTCGATCAACCCGCAGCCCCGGCAGGCGGTGGCCCTAGCAGGCCCCTTTGTTTTGCTGACATCTCTTTCAAGCGCGCGTGGAACACTAACGCGCCATCGACACGGACTGTCGTCAATAGACGGACAGCCTCACATAAAAATTCTGGGTTTTAAAAAGGCAAGATATTCCTACTGAAAAATGAATTCAATCAATTCCGACTGTTCGCACTTGTATTATAAAACTGGGAGGACAAATTTTACTAAAAAGTTTCAGCTGTCGAACTTGAATTGTATAAATTAATACGTTTATTGCAGCACCTGACAGCGATGCTAACTATGTTATCACCGCCATCGTTGGGAACACCTGCCACGGCTGAGATTGGGCAGATGTGTTTTACTGCGAATGGCGTGTGTGATTTATATAATGTGCTAATTAAACGGGGCTACGCAAAAATAAAACGTTTTAGTTAGGTCGACTTTGTAATTATAAAAAAACTGTTTGTTAAAAATACATTTTTGGAATACTTAAAAATCTGCTCAATTCGATCGAATAGTGATAGTCATTGTGTTATCCCAAATTAGGATATTGTTAGAACCGATAAGAAGTGATCTTATATAGGGATTCTTAATATTCCGATCGATATAGGTACCTACTCGATCCAAATTTTCGTATTTTTTTTAAATTATTATAATCAAAGTTGTGCGACTAAAACGTGCAAAAATCAGTATCTAGTGCAGTGATCATTAAAACAATCAAAATTCCGCTCACCACATTATGTCAACTCGAATCAAAACTATAACAAATACTAAATTAATTTGTACCCGACTGTCCACATACAAGTTAACCGCACGAATGGAATGGGAACTTGGTGTAGGTACACTGTGACACAGACGATACGAAACACATAAATTACAAGTATTTACATAATATTACGCACTTGTGTACACTACGTGCGTTACACGAGGTATGCGAAAGTCTTTGCATATGTTGGTAGAAATTAGTGGTTGATTGTATGAATACACGCATCGGTAAAATGCATCGTCTAGTAAAATTAAATAACACACGACGCAAAAGCCTCTACAACGGAAAAATATAATATGTAATATGTATGGTGGAAAAATATAGTATCTAACCACATTCCTAAATTCATAAAAGAGAAACCAGTGACAACCTTAAAAAAAATTAACCCCACTCCTATTAAGCTATATGTTACTACTCCATATCGGCTTTTCTGGCTGATAAATTTTAGACAATGCAATGTATTGCTTATATATATTTTTGATGATAAAATGCATCAATGTTTGCATGCCAAAATGGTAGAATGTACGGACGCCTGCACATCAAGCTACTACAATCTGTCAGATTTCTTTGATAGATTTTCGACTTTATTTCTAAAGTATTAGGTTCAAGGTTCATTGGGAAAAATTGACAGTTTCGAGTAGCTTGATGTGCAGGCGTCTGTACAAGGATTCTTAAAAATGTCTGTACCACCACATTATAAAAACCTACATTGTGCGCAAATAAATGAATATTCTGTTCTAAATATTGACCATTGACATTTTAATCAAAGCATCGTTGCGTCGGGGGACTGCTTTATTATAAAAATCTTTTATTTACAGACTACATTGGCCCACATTGTGTTAGTATTATCATTAAAACCTATTTATTAATAACTTATTTATCACTTTCTGTGAGTATCTCGTCTGATTGTACTAGTCGGTCCCCCGACGCTATGACAATAGAGGGGATATTCTCAGTTCCGTCGTGAGTTTTTTTTTTGTTTCGTTGACGTCTTTTGTTTCGTACGTATAATAATGACTATATAGTTCCATTTCCAATAACATAATTTACATGTCATACGTCTCTCACCAAATCCCGGATCTCTGGCATCGCGTAATGGAAAAGATGTTTACCTGAAACAGAAAAAAAATATATATGAAAAACATATTCAGTCACAGTGCTAAAGTGAGATCCGCTCTAAATATTAAGTAGCTCTGAACTAATTTGGAACTCAGCAGCACGTTAAAGTTTTACTCAAACGCTCCATGTTTCGCTGGATTCCTGAAACCATAATGAGAACAAGTTTAAGAAGTTAGCATATGCGACGGAAACACGCGAACATATCGCAAGGGTGTACTCATAAGCATCATTAAAAGATGGCCATCTTTTAATCACGTTAGGCCACTTGTACAGCACCTTTTGTGATTTGTCATGAGGTTTAAAGCTACACCTACCTCCTCCAAGGGATATCACCGTCACGTCCTGTATTCGTTTCCTCGGGTTTTAAAATTATTGTAAACGGCACACACCAAATAATTTTTCATAAAAACTGCATGTGATTGTAAATTTGTAAGACTACCTCCCCTTATCGTGGTAATTCAGTTTTTTTCTTACCCTTCCCGAGTTTTTCGGACTGCACGTAATAAAAGGTCGACCCCTAAAGCCCCATCAAAGACGTTTAGCTACCTGGTGTGCAGTCTCCCTAGTACTTGTGTATCATTAAGATATTGAAACGCTACCTACTCTTCAGTTACCCTCTTGAGAACTTAATAACGTTAACACGCTAAATTCTAGTCTATACTTCTATACTGATACTAGCTATGCCCAGCGGTTTCACCCGCTGCTCACTTAGGGGTATGAAAAATAGATGTTGGCCGATTCTCAGACCTACTGAATATGCATATAAAATTTCATAAGAATCAGTCGAGCCGTTTCGGAGGAGTATGGGAACGAAAACTGTGACACGAGAATTTTATATATTAGACTAGCTGTGCCCAGCGGTTTCACCCGCTGCTTACTTAGGGGTATGAAAAATAGATGTTGGCCGATTCTCAGACCTACCCGATATGTACACAAAATTTCGTTTAAATCGGTCCAGCCGTTTCGGAGGAGTATGGGAACGAAAACTGTGACACGAGAATTTTATATATTAGATTATAAAGAGGTGGAGTTTGTGAGTTGTAGGGGGTAATCTCTGGATCTAATTTGGATTTGACGACACGATTGGCGCAGTGGCTGAGCGATCGACTGCTGCGCTGCGTGTCGTGGGTTCGATCCCCGCACGGAACCAACATTTGTATGGCCTACAGATAGTTGTTCCAAGTCTGGCTGTTTGTATGTGAGTTTACACAAAACAATACATAGCGAGGCCCTGGTATACTGGATAAATATAGCTTGGTTTGTTGCTGTGTATTCCACACCTTATCTGTCATCATATATTTGCTCGGTTTAAATACGTGTTTTAACTATTTTTTTTTTAAATAACGTTGCCCCACACTAGGAATTTCTCCAGTATCGTATGTAGGTGCGTTCTCAAATATGTAAACGCACATTTGTATATGGGCCATACAAATATTTATTCCATGCGGGGATCGAACCCGCGACACGCAGCGCGGCAGTCGATCGCTCAGCCACTGCGCCAAACGTGTCGTCAATTACACTAAGAACCCATTTACCCCAAAACAAACGACCTGAAATCAATTTCAGGCTTTTCCTAGAACAGATGGCGTTATCTACTCGTATTAGATACTCTGACGACCTGACAATTGGATAAACATGACAACGGACAAGGAAAGGGACTTTACGACAACATAACGATGATGTCAGTCATCCTAATATACAAGCACAGGATATAGAAATATCGAAAGAGGAAATATGACGTCATTCGTACTTATCTTTATGGAGGAGAGTTTTATAACATATTTTTATTGTGAATCCAATCGTATTTTTATTACCAAGTCGAAATATATCCGGCCTGCTGTGATATGCTACTTACAGTGGGAACAACTCTACAAGCAGAAAATCAAACACATCATACAAGTAACGAAGTCTATGAGTTTAAAATATGAATGTTTTAGGAACACCATCATTTGCTTAGCCTTTTCTCAACAATGTTGGGGTCGGCGTCCATTCCAACCAGATGCAGCTAAATATTACTATCTATCTGCGGAACGTAAAGGGCAATAGAAGGAAGTCCACAACCACCACCACCAACCACCACCAGTCGTACCACTTGCCATTGATACACCGGCTACAGACTACCTGATCAAACGGCTTAACATACTTTCCGAGGCACGGAGGAAACTCGGTATGTAATGGGCGGTCACCTATCCACGGCTCAAACTAGACTAGACAAGCGTGGCTTAACCTGGAGTTAGATCCGACCAGATGTTATTATTTAGCCACGTGCCTCTTCACCTGTACCAAAAGTATATCCTTTGTCCAACTCTCTTATAAAACTTGATGACCTAAAACCGACACCAAAGAACATGGAAGGCGTTTCATCGAAATAAACGCACTCGGCGATTATGGAGAGCTTCGGATAGACCACGCCGATATCCAGCCCGGCACCACATTAATCTACGTTACCCTTTGCGCGAACGAATTAATTACTGTCTACGTTGTTCTGTTGCATGAGCAAAAAGTTTGTCATTCAACTCGGTTGGATTGTTTATGGAATTGTGTAGATTCTACACATTAAGAGACATTACACATCCCACTAGCGCCGCCAATAAAAGAAGCATAACTAATATATACAATCCGAATCTTCAAAAATGAAAATGCATGATTAAACCAAAAAGTAATATTTCAAGTGTTGACAATGTGTTTATACAATTAGATACTTATACTAAGTCACATTTAGCCGTATTTACGAGTTCTGATAGATGTATGTATATCAACCTAAACTTCTGTTTATTTAATTGATCAATAAAAATCCCTTACTAGAGCTGCTTTTAACAACAAAAAACTACAATATTTATTTCGTAGCTTCTGCACAGTCGGAACCCATCTCATTCCAGAAATTATATGTCAATATCATACGAGTCACACGACACGACACGACAGGATCTGATTCCGTACAAAAATAGCTTATCCAATCCTATGACAAACATATTAAGGAAAAACAAGAAGAGACGACGTGACAAAGGCCCTGTTTCAGCTCCGTATCAAATAACTAGACGAGGTATTACGGGCCTGTTGGTCTAGTGGTTAGTGGCCCTGACTGCTAAGCCGGAGGTCGTGGGTTCGATTCCCACCCAGGACAAACTTTGTGTGATGAGCATGATTGTTTGTTCTGTGTCTGGGTGTGATTTATCTATAATATGTATGTATTTATAAATTATATAAGTATGTATATCAGTTGTCTGGTTACCATAACACAAGCTCTGCTTAGCTTGGGATCAGATGACCGTGTGTGAGTTGTCCCAAGATATTTATTATTTATTTATTAATCTCCGAAAGTGCCTTCGCACCCTCACACACCGTTACCTTCGAATGGAGCGAGCTCGTGTCAGATTATCTTACACTAATATGTCAGAGGCAACCCTCTTATACAGGGTTATTTGTAAAACACCGACAACAACAACTTTTGTTCTATGATTTTTTTCAAAATTTTATACATTTACCAAAAACAAATCTTCAAGATTTCGTTGTCCTATCCAACACATTTCGACTCCGTATTTTGCTGTACCTACATACCTACACCTGCCGCGCACTGTCCTCGTAGTGATACTTTTGGTTAATGACTCGCTTCGCTATCGCTTAGGTGCCTACGTTTACTTCGCATAGAGTTCGTAACATTTAGAGCGTTCAATTTCAATATTTTTATTTTTGTATGAAAATCTGATGAACTAAAATATGATAAATGTTTAAATGTCATAGAACAAAAGTTGTTGATTATGATGTTAGTAACATGGTCCTGAGAGGTTGCCGGTGTTTTACAAATAACCCTGTATACAAGGTGTAACGTAACAAACGCAAGGTCGCCCTTGTGGTATCTCGGACTATATAAAAACTTTTGTTCTACGAGTTATGGAAATTTAACTTGTAAAATTAAAACTAGACAAGTGTGAGACGGATTCGCGCACAGAGTCTTCCGTACAAACTTGCAGCATAAACGGCCATATTTTTTTATTGGGTAGGCGTTTTTTCACAGCATTAAGGGACTACAGACTTGAGTATACGGTTTTAATTTCAATTCTATACCACCACGTGCTCCCGAGATAATGGGTTCTGACAGACAGACATACAGATGAACAACAAAGTGATCCTATAAGGGTTCCGTTTTTTCCTATTATTTACACATTGTATTACATTATCGTTTCGTTTATAAATTACTAGCTTTTGCCCGCGGCTTCGCTCGCGTTAAATTCGGTATAACACAGTACCTGCTACCTGTCGTTTTTGCCCTTGCGCCTTATTCATTTGTAATAGCAACGCTAAGTTTTCCCTTTTCTTCCCTCGTTCGCCCTCATATCCCACTTTTTTTAAATAAAAATTAGCCTATGTCCGTCTCCTGGTTCCCAACTATCTCTGGACCAAAATTCATCATAATCGATTTAGCCATCAAAGCGTGAAGAGGTAACAAACAAACAAACAAACTCACTTTCGCTTTTATAATATTAGTAAGGATTGTACATAATCGTATCATTAAGAATTATTCTTAGTCATGTTACGTTAAGATTCTCAAACAATGTCAAAGACTGTGAAGTTGAAACTTGGCACTTTGTTTACTTAAAGAAGTCATTTCGACGTTAAAACTTGCGACGCCAACGCTAATTGCTTTGGCAGCGCTCATAAGCATGTATGTACTAGATGTTTATTTCGGCGCCAAATGATAGGGTAGATGTAAGGTAGTTTATGTATGTTAGTAACAAGGAAACTGTTATGGAGGAAGTTTCCTATTGCTACTATCATCATAACATACCATACCATTTTGCAAAGCTGTTTGTATGCAAATCCTTACTAATATTATAAAAGCGAAAGTGAGTTTGTTTGTTTGTTACGTTTTCACGCCTTAATGGCTAAACTGATTTTGATGAATTTTGGTACAGAGATAGTTGGGACTCTGGAGACGGACATAGGCTAACTTTAAAAAAAAATAGTGAGAACTGAGAGAGAAAGAGGGAAGAAAAGGGGAACCTTAGCATTGCTATTACAATAAATTAGGCGCAAGGGCAAAAACTACAGGTAGCCGGTACCTGCAAATCAGGAAAGGGGACCTGTGTTACCCCGTATTTAACGCGAGCGAAGCCGCGGGCAAAAGCTAGTAATCCAATAAGTGTACAGATTTATGACACTCATTGCAATCCATTCACTCACGACAGTTATACTGAAGCAGGCGATAAAACTCCACATACAGAATAAATCGACAAACTCATCACCACACATAAACGGTCAATGCGTTACCCAAATAAGTCAAGTCGCTCCATCGAGATAAGATCGACGATTCGAAGCACCGGCCAGCGAGTTCTTCAGCCCGTTCATATGAAAGGGCACTCGGCGACGAAACCGTTCGTTAAGGATTTAGTATATCATGTGACAAAGTGGTCGTCTTGAAGGAGTTTTATTTTCTTTTGTGCGCCCCGTTCTTATTTATATCGTCGTAATAAGTAGTGACGTTGTAAAAAGGTATTCGTTCAATGCTGTGGGTTCAGGTTTCATTCTGTTTTATTAGCTGGAAACGGTTTTTAGTTTATGTTGGTTTTTTTACTGCACACCATAGAACAGCCTCGTTTGTAAGGTTTTTAGCATTTTATGTGTGTTTTGTCATAATAATTTATGATATTGGAGCTATCGTGGACTTTTAGACCCGAAGCTAACAAATAATTCGTGATGGACATGTGTACTTTAATTCACATCTTCGAATAACGAAATATGAATTAGATTCTGATATATTTCAATTTATCACAGCACAAAAGCACTGTACGACAAAAACAAAGTAACAAGTTAAACAAATAAGGAACTGTTTGTGATAAACACTGTTGCACCAAAGCGATTCACAAAAGACTAAGGAACTCCCAAAATCATCTTTCACGAAGTTAAACATTCAAAGGCGTTCACAGGACATTGTTCTAAAATGGAATGAAGCCAAACACTTTGAACAACAATGAGAAAGCAGTGGGCGGAGCGAGACGGAAACATCTTCCAAACTAGGGCAAGTCAAGCAAACCAAAAGCCTTAAGGTGAAAGCTTCGGCTTGGCAACGCTGCCAAGTTGAATTAATTTATTCTTCGAAGGGCGTGGGTAGATAACTTTAGCGCTTCAATTGCTAGTATTCATATGGATTGATATAATGTGTGACTTTGTTCGGTTGAAAACCGCAACTGAAATTCGCAGTGGAGGAGTTAATATTTAATTAATTCTCGCTAGCAGATTTATCTGGGTTACCAACTAGTTCTCGGTTTAGCACATATGTTTCCTCCTGTAGATATTGAGTAAGTTGCAAATATCTAGCAAGTTAGACTAGTCAACATCTACATAGATATACTTGATACAAATTTAATTGTCTGAACATTAATTTAAAAATATGACCTTCGTTTCCTAATTAACGCCAACTCAGAAGGAAAACTTACTTAAATGATGGACAAATACTAGCAGTTCTGCCAGCCAAGATAAGACTAGACAAAATCCCAAGCAACTTCCAAAACCAAACAACTATCATGTAGTAGGTATATTTACGAACTGAACAAGAATGTTAAGTACAAATACCAGCAAGCACGTAGAAGCTAAGCCAACACATAATAATCAGACAGGCGACATCATTAGAACCCCGAACATGCGCGTCCTCAGGTTGATTAAAACGTAAATACATATTTAAGCAGCACGTGGGTATGCGACCTTCGCAGGGCTACCGGTGCCCTTAAAGGATCGCCTTTGTGTTCACGCACGATCGGATTTGATCCAATGATTTCTGCTACCTTGGTATACGAATTTGGTTAGCGTGTTTGCAAGGTTTTGTATTCTTTCAGCATTTGGATTATCAAGGGCAGTAATTAATATCAAATTAATCTAAATAGCTTCATATTTCTAACACAATATTATGGCCCTTGCAAGGCTACATCTCATGGCATCATGTCATGATGGTCCACGAATTGATTCTTTGATACTTTTGTATGCTGCGTTTAGTGCTTAATTTGGTTACTGTCTGCTGTGAATGTTCTATTTTATTGAATTACTATTTTCGGAGCATCCACCCTGTTCGTATTTATTTATTAAGCCGAATATCCCTTTCTTACTAGCACGTGTCTACATTTGACCTTGATAAGGCTACAGTGACCTTATAAGACCGCCTTTGACTTAATAAAATGATCCTTGCTGGCTTTGTATGTTAAGATTTCATGAGCTTTGCGCATTGTTTAGTCAATGAGGTTGATTGGAGGACATTTTCTTTGATTTTAAGCTATTGCATAGCTTCTATCGCGGGCCTTGAGCGCGGGGTCCGAATCCAGAAATTCCGTAACGAAGAAAAACATGACGCTCCCCACTCCGACGGGCACGGAGGTGTGGCTTGTCTAACGTCGTTTACACAATACGGTCAGTTATTTCAATCCCGTTTCTAATGTTCTAATAGCGTGTTAGGTAGAGAATCGGATAGTCAATCGACACTACGCTGGATCAAAACCAAGGTCTTGTTTTTCTTTTTGCGACTTCTTTTCATTGGAAGTACTTTTTAAATATTTTATTTAGATTGTTTTTATTTATTGCATAAGTTGATAAAAAATGCTATGCAATAGCTTTACCGCGGCAGTCCCCGAGTGCCACACGTATTTTTTTTTGTTTTTGGAGCTTCCAAAAGTAATGCAGTTATTTTAATTGAGCTGAATCTTACAAGCAGCGCGCGGCTATCGGCACTGGGATATCGTAGATTTAAGATCTGTGCATTCATAAATACGATTTCCAGAATTAAATTATTTTCGTTTGGTTTGATAAGTACCCACTTATATAGAACTTATTTTTCTAGCACAAATTCATTTGACCTTTAAAGAGTTTGTGCCCTTAAAGGATAACCTTTTCCCTTTAAGCACGAGGGGTTTAATTCAATGATCTCTGTTTGTTACCTTTGTGTTTGATTACAACAGTAATTGGAGCTTTGGGCATCGACATTGGGGCTAAATTGGAATGTGTAATTTGATTTGCGATCTGAAGGACTTTTGTTCAATTAACATTCGTGGAAAGATAATGGGTGTAAGAAGACCTCAGCGAAGTTAGGTCAGGGTTAACCTCTTAGGGATAGGTCGTCATTGAGGCAAATTTTCGTTTTGTACCATACCTGGGGAACTTCCTGCTACGAAGATATTGAAAGTAAAAAAAAAGATTATATGACCCTCACACTCGCATAAGCATTGCTCGAACACGTGCCAATTCGACCTTCACAGGGCTACCGGTGTAGCGGTGCTTTTAAAAAACTGCCTTTGTCTTCATGCACGGGTGAATCTGATCCCTGATTCCTTTGTGTTTATTCAGAATTCGGTAATTTGAGCATCGCCCCTTGACATTGACGGTATATTGGAATTCAATTAGAATTCTAATTCAATGTATCTTGTGTTTGTGTTCTGAATTTGTATTTAATTACAATTATCTTTTGAGATGTATACGGAGCCTGAAGGAAATTATTTGTGTGATCTATTTGTTCAATGCTTTTTCACGCAACATTTCTCTAAATCTGGACCATTGTTAATTTTAGCAAAAACATCAAAGCCAAACATCTTTTACAAGTATAAATGTGAAATGTAATTTCTCCCATTTCTAATCCAGCTCCTACAAAAAAAAAAAAACAGGAAACCTATAAACCCATCCTGTCGTAAACACTAGCCTAGACTATTTTACGACAAATAAAGCTCAAAGCGACCAACCTAATGTAACGTTGGCACGTCAGACTGGCTAACTGGGCTACGGTCAGCGTATTAGCCGACGCGCATGATTGCCCAATATGTTGCCGGCCTAATAGAGGCACTTCATCAATATGGGACCGAACCGACGAACCTAGGTAAAGTACGGTCCCTTATACGTATTCAAGATCTCCACAGTCGATTTTGGTTCAAGTCTTAATTAAGACTATCAAAGGAGCTGTACATTGTACTGGATTAGACGAAGATCTAGACGTAATTGGACAAAGTTAAACTACAAGACTTCAAACTTAGATTTATCTGTAGATTATTCTCCTATTGTTTATTCAAGACGTTAAATATTTATAGAAAGAAGCCTCTTTGTATAGAATACTACAATTGCTGAAACGACAAAAAAAAAATAAAGGTGTAATCAAATAACGCCGCCTGTCATAAAAACTATTAACGCCCATGCGGAGACTAACACCACACTTTACGGCGTCCATATTAATTTCTTCGGCCACTTCCGTCGAAGACGAGCTTCCCCGAACGCTAGCACCGCTGACTGCGAAGGAAATACCGTCATAAAAGTGCGAACCGAAGTTCGCGGCTGTTATGCACTTAGATTATTACTTAAAGGCCTGTTATAAGGGCTTAGGGCTTCTGGAGGAATGGTCTGTGCCAGATAAGGTCCCAGAGCAATGAAGGATTTGTTTTCACACGAGCTTTTAGTATTCTTTAGCTGGTGTATGTTTTGATTGTCAAGCTAAGTAACCATTAACAAAAATCCTTACTAATATTATAAAAGCGAAAGTGAGTTTGTTTGTTTGTTACCTCTTCACGCCTTAATGGCTAAACCGATTTTGATGAATTTTGGTAAAGAGATAGTTGGGGCCCGCCCAGGAGACGGACATAGGTTTTTTTTTAGAAAACAGTGGGATATGAGGGAGAAAGAGGGAAAGAGGGAAGCAAAGAGAAAACTAAGCTTTGCTATTACAAATCAATAGGTAAGGGAAAAACTGCAGGTAGCACGTAGGTACCTGCAAATCAGAAAAGGGGAACTGTGTTACCCCAAATTTTACGCTAACGAAGCCGCGGGCAAAAGCTAGTAGAATTATAACTCCAGAAGTATTTTTCTTAACTTGTTCCGCACCATAATAAATATGTATTAGGTTTATTTTAGTAGAAAACTTAGAAGATAATATTGTACCGTATAATAGTAAAAACTGAATTCCACCAACTAAATGTACAGAATAAGTAGAAAAAGTATGTAATTGACTCGCGCAAGACAAAAGAAAATCCTTACTAATATTATAAAAGCGAAAGTGAGTTTGTTTGTTACCTCTTCACGCTTTAATGGCTTAACCGATTTTGATGAATTTTGGTACAGAGATAGTTGGGAACCAGCAGACGGAAATAGCTTTTTTTCAAAAAAAGTGGGATGTGACGGAGAAAGAGGGAAAAAGGGAAAACTTAGCGTTGCTATTACAAATCATAAAGGCGCAAGGGGAACTGGGTTGCCGCGGGCAAAAGCTAGTTAAATAATAAAACAAAAATTAAGACATACATTTAACGGATTTGGTACCCTGTACGAAACAAAGGCTCCTATCTGAGCATCGTTCTGTAATATTAAAACAAAAGGAACCGGCCAAGTGCGAGTCTGATTCGCGCACCGAGGGATCCGTACAAACATGAGACATAAACATTTACAACAATTAATAGCACGGCATACGCACAATGGTCCACTGTAAGGACTAAGTGCGGAAACCCCCAAAAAACGGGGTCCACATAAAGAAGAAGAAGAGGGTTCAATAAGTTACAGCTTCAACGGATCCGTTAGAGCTGATAACTTATTGATAATATATACTCGCGTTTATGATCATAAACGCGAGTATATATTATCTTTAAAGTACAGTAAAAAAAGCCAAAATCGCCTCTGCTATCAAGTCAAAATTAACATAAACGAAAGAGACAAAATGGCCAACCACATCGAATTCCTAGTCCCAAAGTTTCTACAACATACATAAACAAAAGAAAAACTTCGTCAAACAAAACGTATTCGTATAACTGATGCTTACTTATTGAAATACCCTAATTCTGTCAGAAGACAAGCGACCAAGTCATGAATACATAATACAAGATACTTCCTAGGACCAGAAATAGAACTGCGTACGAGTAAGTCTGCTCTGAATATTTATTAGTTTCTCGACACTGCACTCCGCGGTTTTGCCGACTGGTTTCCTTAAAGATCTTGAATTATGCACTGAACTGTTGCGAAATTGTACTGAATAGGTTTAAAATTAACATTTATTCAAGTATGCATTGCAAGTTGTTTTAAGTTTACAAAAGATGGTTAAATAGACTTGAAGCAAAACGATCATGTTTTATCATGGAAGAAAAACATTTCTTACTAATATTATAAATGCGAATGTTTGTGAGGATGGATGGATAGATGTATTGATGTTTGTTACTCTTTCACGTTAAAACGGCTGAACGGATATTAATGAAATTTGGCACATAGTTAGATTGTAGTCTGGAATAACACGTAGGATACTTTCTTTTTCGATCATCACAGACAGACATAGAGAATATAACCACTAGAGAACTTATAGGCCGATTTCTTCTAAGTGCACAACTCACTACGCCGGGCCGGGGGACGAGGAAGAACGCGTGGCTGCAATTGGTCAATTCAAGGTCAAGTTGCATAGGTATTCTATTGTTTGGGCGGCTCTCCTAGATTAAGGGAAAATAGGCGATGTCGATAAAATAGATTTAAACATGATAATAAATACTGAATTAAAATAAGAAAAAAGATATTTAATCAAAATCACTCAATTAATAAAAAACATGTATTCTGTTATTATTGATTTTTAAAATTAATTAATTTGGTATATGTTTTTCGAATTAAAATTGAAGGGTTCTGACTGTTCTTCGTAAAAAATGATAAACGAGCATCAACTATTTCTGAATGATTGAAGTCGATTAAAAGTAAATATGTCTTTGCAGTATTTGAACTAAATAAATATTTGTATTAATTTTATTATTTTCGATATCGAGTTATCGACTTCAGATGATAAAGGTAGCAGCACAATTTTTTACGATAAAGGGGCAAAGGGAAAGAAAGGGATAGAAGCATTAGAATTGTGTTATGAAAGAGCGAGACTTTTCCAAAAGACATCAACGCGGGATACAATTTGTGTGCTTTTTCACCCAGCCACCATTTTATCTAGATCCCCGAAGTCGCTCATAATCTAGTTAAATCTAAAATAATTTTCATACTGTTTAGTTACCGGTAAAAAATTATGCCATCCTTTTTGCAACTAGATGTCTTGGAATGTTTCCCACACCATTTCACCGCGCATGAAGGCATTTTGATGCGTTATGATTGCTTAGGACGTTATAATTTATTTTAATAGTTTTGCGTGGACACAGCTTTAACACTTGAACACGACTAAAATGGTCACCACTACCGTAGCCAATATATAGGCGAAAAAGTACTAATACTTTTCGTGCGTCGGGGCACCGTATGCGCAGTCAAGTGGTTTTATAGTCTTTGCAGACAGATCATAACAGAAGACAACTTCTGTTATACCCTAAAGAAATAGTATTTTTTGTTGTTTTTGTAGTAGTTTTTTTTATTATAAATACATAAATATTATTGTTATTACTCATTATGTAAAAATGTTGGTTAACCTGTATAAGATAAAAAAATAATACGAAACTTGTTACAAAAGGAAAAACAAATGAGATCAAAATTAAATTATAAATTAAAAACAATATAAGCCAATTTGGGTAGCTCCTAACTATATTGGGGTCAACTTCCAGTCTAAGTCTGTATGCAGTTGAATACCAGTACTTATCATGGAGCTGCCAATACGACATCCAGCCCCCAAATTCTGTGTAACACAATACCCCTTGGCACTCTCACACACTGGTTTTCATACTTAAATACCAGTATCACTTAAAAATTACCTCATCTTTCTTTACCAAAGATACCACTCTAACAAACGCTGGCTTTTTTTCTTCCGCTGACCCCTCATTCCTTGGCCCACGACACCTCAAACCCGCAATAACAAACATCCTAGTCGAACACGTAAACATTCTATGTACGGAACTCGCGAGGAATGAAGATACGCATTTAGATTTAATTACTCGAGCCTTGTTTACGCTGAGACCGAAGCGGTAGGAGCACCTAATTTGAATAGGAATGCCTATTTCCTTGACTTTAGGAAGTAATTGTTTGTATGCGGTACTGTTATTTTGTTTTGTTAGGATTTTGGGTAATGGTCGTGAATGATATTGCAAATTATTTAATTAGGGATTTCTTGTTAGTGCAAAAACATTGTGAATTCAGGTTAATCTCAGGAATTACTTCAGGACATTTTTAGTTTAGCCTAAGACTTTTTAAGTCTTGTAATTAAATCATTTATCCTTACTAATATTATAAAAGCGAAAGTGAGTTTGTTTGTTAGCTCTTCACGCCTTAATGGCTCAACCGATATTGATGAAGTTTTGGTACAGAGATAGTTGAGATCCTGGAGACGGACATAGGCTATTTAAAAAAAAAAGATTGAGGTATGAGGGAGAAAGAGGGAAGAAAAGGGAAAACTTAGCATTGCTATTACAATCAATAAAGCGCAAGGGCAAAAACTACAGGTAGCAGGTACCTGTAAATCAGGAAAGGGGAACTGTGTTACCTCGAATTTAACACGAGCGTAGCAAAAGCTAGTTCTTAATAAAGGATCTAATTAAAAGACTTACGCCGTCGAAGCGACGAAGTAAAAGCTATAGATATAACTTTAATACATATCGGTCTATGATGTCCACTGCTCAACACACGTCTGGGAAGACCAGTACTGATATCAACCTACAACGAAAACGATCCATCGACTCAAAATAACCCATGAATCATGTTCCAACACTTACTCAAATTCCTGAACCTACCATCCACAGAGCTCACATTCACCACCAAAGAACAACAGACAATACAAATATTCTAGGAAGCTCATTGCGTATTGGTTCCCATCAATTAGTAGATAAGGCACTTGATTGATTCACTGGCGCAACAAAGGGTGCGTTTAAGCTGTCAAGATTGATAACCCCTGCATGCCTGCATGTTTAAGTTATCTCTTGTATAATTATAGTGAATTATGAGTTCGGGACACTCCACTTATATAAGTTTAGCTGAGAACATTACAGGGTCAGTGATAGCATAGTAGTGGTGTGACTGTACGGTTGGCGAAGTGGCTGAGCGATCGACTGCTGCGCTACGTGTCGCGGGTTCGATTCCCGCACGGAACAAATATTTGTATGGCCTACAGATAGTTGTTTCGGGTCTGGCTGTTTGTGTATGTGAGTTTCAATGTTTGTAAACGCACCCACGATCCAGGAGAAATTCCTAGTGTGGGGCAAAGTTTTTCATTCAAAAAAAAAAACTTTTGGCCTGCCAAGTCACAAGTCTCGCGTTCGAACCCAAGATGCTCAACCTCTGATTTTTCGGATTCATGTGCTTTTTATACATTTAGCACTTGCTTCGGTGAAGGAAAACATCGTGAGGAAACCAAACCAGCATGTCTGAGAGATATTTCTCGATAGTTTTCGCTTTGAAAGTCAGCAGTATCCAACTCCACGTAAAAATTTAAAATTAACTAATTGAACAGCATGGTTCAAACGTCATCTCCACAATAACAAGTTCTTCATAAAGATATCAAGGAACTGTAAGTCAATAATGTAGAAGATAAAGAAATATTGCTAATAACAGATATTACAAAATTGAATAATAACGGGCATTCTTGCCCGTTATTATTCAAATATTGCGACAGTAGCAAAAATTTGGGACGGCCTCAGTAAATCCGTACTACATACTTATAATTTCTCAGTTAAAGTACTTATCATTCTGCAAGACGGCAGAAAGAAAAAGGCTAGTTTACGAACGAACCAGAAATAGGAACAATTTATATATCTTACAAGCCGGTTGGTCAAGATTGTAAGAAGCTTATGTCCCTTTCAGTCAAATAAGCCCTTTGTGAGCCACAAAAGGCAACTACTTAATTTTGCTATGTATCCTGTTGAATTTATGTGATCATGTGTATCAATCCTACCTATTTTCTTAATGTAATGTGAAGATATAATGTCTCCATACTCTATAATATCTACACACCTCACATATTCTCTTTTTTATGTGAAATAAAACCATCATTTCAATTTCATGAATACCAATATATCGAAGAGAAACTGAATTTTATTCGTCGTATAAATAAAAAAAAATAACTACATTTTATTTTTGAGCCAGACTGTCGGAATCGCAACAAGCCGAATCTGATTAACGGGTGTCGGCTCAATATTTATGGGGAAACCAAAACGAATAAATCTCCGGTTGATAAATCATAATACACAATACATTCATCATCATATCAGCTGATATTTTAATGGACTCTGATGAAAATAACATCTTGTACCTCCTTGGAGCAAATAAACTTACGTAATTTATAAAATATGATAGATGCTGTAAAAGATGATAAAGCCGGAAGATAATAAGTTGCGAAGACGTGCTTCGCCAACCTTAAGAATATGTACATTACGGTGAGAACGAGATCGATGATGAAGATGAATTTTGGATAAAATCAACACATTCTACCGACAATCATTAGGAATTCAGTGTTTGATCACGCAGAGAGAAACACTGCATTTAATACTCTTAACATAAATAATAATTCACGTAAAAGCGTATCATATTCGAAAGAAAATATGTATACCATTAATGCCCAAATAAACGGCATATGATTCACCACAAATAAATAATGAATTGATAGTATAAATGAACATCAATCAAATGAATGAAATCGTAAATCGGAAGCAACTCGATTACCAAGCCAATGAAACTTTTTAATAGTCACGGTCTATTTTAGTTTTTCAAACAAAGTGAGAGAGTTTATTAACGTTGAATCGATAGCCTAGTTTTAGTTTAACGCCGTAACCTACAAATGTGGGGTTTGTTTCTTGTTTGTTTGTGTATATTGTCATGACATTTGGATTGCATGGTAAACATAATTTTATAGAAGTGTTTGTGTATGTTATTTATGTTGACATCTGTTTTAAACCATATGTTGGGTCGGATGTTTGACATAAAATTCTGGCACACCAACACGATTCTCCAAGGAAAGTCAAAAGTGTTACAGAGGTAATGGTATAATCGTTAGGCAAGAGGAACGGGTTAACAATATAATCAAGATGCTAGTTCTATACGTAACAACAGCGTAGCATTAGTTGGTAGGTATAGAAAAAGAAAACATTCGAATATTCAAAAGAAAGAAGTAACGCGAAAAGTATTTGTAAGAAGTTGGAAGCCGCGTGACTAAATCACGAGGCAGTTCTTTACAACTTGCGCAACCATAAACAACTTCAAACTTTTTCTTACAATTCCAAGTAAAGAGTCGAACGGTTGGAGAAATGTGTTGAAATAAATTAAAGTGAAAGTCACGTGATCCAGAATCTATTAGAATGTTGGACTGCCTCCAACCCACCCCGTAGTTAGTGGCAGCTTATTGAATGCCGTTTAGAATACCAAACTGGTTCAGGGCTACTGGAACACGAGTAAGATAAATTGGAATGGCAAAGCATCTTTTGGCTTCAAGGTTTCAATTCGTAAAATAACAATTGCAATCGATGAAACTTTTCGAGAAGGACCATTCAGATTCGATCCTTTGCGTCACCAATATAATATGTCCTTAGTTAGTTTAAGGCTACTTTAATATACTCTGTGACACGACGGACATTTTAAATGGCGAGAGGTATTCATGAAACCAATAAATGTCATACACCAACAAAATCAGCCAATAAAGCAGAAGCAGTAATAATAATTTGCATTAGCAAACACAACACAGTTCTAAACAGGGCCATGACCAACCTGAGTTATAAAACAAACGCAAGGAGGCCACAGACGTTAGTTTCAATATGCGGGTTATCCAATATGCAACACTATAAACCGCTCTGGAACTTCGCATCAAAGTAATGGCACCCACACACTGCCAAAGCTCTTTGGATGCTCTTGAAACAAACATTAAATGCAAGACCGGAGCTACTAAGAATGCAAAAGTCATTTAGACTTCACTTAAACGATTATTGCGAGCCGTTTTCGTCCTGTAGAGCTACTAAGTGTCCATTATGTGTTTTTTTGCTTGCGTAGTGAGTTTGAGCTAACTCGAGGTAGAGCTGGGATTTTATAATGATAAGCCAATGGGTTGAAAAAGTGCAATGGTGTAGAAAGGTAGTATAACCGCTGTAGGTAGTTTCCTTAGTGATACAAATAAAAGCCCATGTTTAGATAGAAGGTAGGTTGATTTAGGTAAGTTAGATGTCTGCTGGGGTGATTGTGTCCCCGCACCCCAGCCAGAAGTGACGAGAAGGGAACACTGTGTTTTTAGTAAGTAGGAGTCTGACAGAACTCTCCGCCATGGCATAGGACATCCATCGAGGAATACCACACGCAAAAAAAAAGGTAAGTTAGATGTCGAAAATCACCAGGCAGTTTTAATACCTATCAGTTCCAAATAATTCCATAGCTTCCTTAGATGTTGTAAAGTACATTTTCAAAACGCGAGATAGCGCAAAAACGGAGATAAGGAATTTGTTAACACGGGCATAAAATAACAGAACAAAAATCTGGTTTCCCCTAGAAACTTCGCATACCGAGCGAAGGCAATTACTAAATGTAAAAGCTCAAGCTGAGAAATAATGGTTCGGTTTACAACGGATGCAAAGCTAGCTATTAAAACAATGCTGGCTTCGGATTTATGATCAACAAGTTTTGACAAACTATACCAAAAGAGATTGAAGAATATATCTGTACTAACTTCCGCCCGCGACTGCGTCCGCGTGGCATAGTTACTTTGGGCTAACGCTAACTTTAACCCGCATGATCGGAAAAAAACTATGTTTCTCTCCCCTTTTCTTCTCTCTTTCTCTCCCCCTTTTCTCATTTTTTTGCCCCCGTCCGTCTCCAGGGTCCCAACTATCTCTGTACCAAAATTCATCAAAATCGGTTTGGCCATTTCGGCGTGAAGACGTAACAAACAAACAAACTCACTTTCGCTTTTATAATATAAGTAAAGATTAATAATAACGTGGCAAAGACCCACACAAGCCTCGATACAACAAAAATTGTATGTACCTGGAATAGGAGTCCTAGCTCAGGTCCTGACATAAAACATAGCAACTTAGCTTTATGACGCAGATGCACCTTAATCATTCAGTTTCTAACCAGAGTGTCAAACTGATAAGTTACGGTGGCTCAATATTTGAACTACTATGTAAATAATATTTTATCAAATTTAGCTCACGAGCCACTTGTTCTGATAATAATATAATAACTTACAAGTAGGGTAATGTTTTCTTTATTGCCGTGGCTTGGTTTATGTTTTTGCTAATTATGCATTTATAGGCTTCTTGTATTTTATATAGAATTCTTTTAGAATATTTCGTTCGCTACATTGTTCAGGCACAGTCATGTTACGGTTTCTTACATTAAAATTATCTTTTACTAGCTGGCGCCCGCGGCTTCGCCCGCGTGATATAAAAAAAAGTATCCTATGTGTTATTTCGGACTATAATCTACCTCTGTGCCAAATTTCGCCCAGATCCGTTCAGCCGTTTTGACGTGAAAGAGTAACAAACATCTACCCATTCATCCAACCATCCTTAAAAACATTTGCATTTATAATTATGATATGTTTTATTGATTTAACTTTGAATAATGAATAAAAAATCAACTAACTTCAATTTGTTAAATTAATTCTTCTAGGTAAGCGTGTTCCACCCTAGGCCGCGTGATCGCTTGACATCAGCCAAGTTTTTGTTTAAATGCGTTATAATTGATGATATAAACTTCATCCAGAAAATGATACGCATATCTGATAGCTGCTCAGAAAACCACAAACATATATATATCGTGTTTAAGTAAGAAAATGTTATATTGTGGTGAAATTCTGTGGTACTGCGAACTCTTCTCATAGGGCTGCCATACGTTACCTAGATTTCTATTTCTAGCTTTCCAGAGATCAAAGATTACCCTGAATTCTGAAAGAGTCGAATCTTTTAAGACTTCTTCATCTGTTTTATTCGTACCTTACTGTTATCATTTTCATAGAAGTATTATGTAAATAAGCAGAAATAACATTATTTTATGGACGATGACCGAATTACGTTTAATGTTTCACTTTAAATCCAGCAAAGTCTGCTTTTTGCTCAAATCGTTTATGTTTTAAACTGGTTTTCTGTTTCGTCTGCCAACCCTAATCTCTTGAGGCTTTCCCAGCTTTTTATTTTATACAGCTTTTAGATCTAGCTCAGCCTGCACCTCTTTGAATGCTATGTGAATGTCGATGTTTTTAACTGCTGTGAATTCTACGTAGTCTGAATAGAAATGGACCTTTTTTCGATTCGTGAGTTGCTAAAAGGTTTACAAAAGATTTTTTTGCATTTTCACTCGTGTTTTGATAGTGTTTTAGATGTTTTTTCCCTCTTTGGAAATTAAACCGATGTCCAATATCCTGCCAGCGAGCGTTACGTAGTGACACTTTCGTAGCAGGGTGTAGCAGTCAATATCTGAACTTTTTGGTAGTTGGCTGTTAGAGACTTTGACATTTTTTAAATGTCAGACACTCATACTAACAGACACACTAAGCAAATGACTCAGGCAATACATACTAAGCAAAGGGGGAAGGCATACCTAATACATCTGCTTATTTAACATAATTAACTTGTAAGAACTTGGAAGAAGCCTTGTAAAACCTCAAGCCAAAGAAATTAAGCGATGTGGATATAGATCGCGTTAATTACTATCTAGTAAACCAGAGTATAAGAGCTTAGACTAAGTAAACTAGCATCAAGTTACGTAGCAACTGTTAAGTAATATATGCTCAAAGTAACAATATATATAATATAATAATAAATTCTTTATTCGAGTAACCATGACTCAATAATGTTAGTAATACTTAAGACTATGTTAGTAACGTTTCACAATTTAATTTACTTAAAAATAATCAATCAACTCACACGAGTCACCGCTGCTTCACCCCATGCGAGACGGCACAACAACGATTTACGTATGAGCAATCCAGACGCCCAGCAATCATACTCAGGACACTGTTGGAGCTGGCCCGCACCCTGCGCACCAGAGAAGCACACCTCTTTCGCATGGTCGCATAAAAGCAATCTACGTGTGCGTCAGCAAACATCCCCGATGCGCTACAGAAGCGAGGCAGCCCCACCAGTACCCTAAACGCATTATTGTATTGAACGCGGAGAGCGCTGTACGACTTTTGAGTATATCTGGCCCAAAGGCTACACGTGTAGAAAGAAGTACAGTAAGCTCGGAAGAGTGTGATCTTCACCTGAAGGGAACAACGTGCAAACCTACGGGCCAGCATGTTCGCTCGAATCGATAACGCTCTCCGCTCCCGTTCAATGTCGTCATCGTCGTGGAGGTTGGGGGTCAATAAGTGGCCCAGATATTTAACCTTATACACTCTCTTTAATGGCATTTCATTGGAATGGAAACAATGGAATATAATATGTAATCTCTTCTTCACACGACGAGGCAGAAACACCCGATGATTAAAAAGAGAACGACATAATTGACATTAACACACCTTTGTTATACCAAATTAATAAAGCCAATAACGCCACAGATTACGTAGCAGTAACCGTACCATTCACACGTTAGACACCTACGCCAACCGCCAAATGGCTCATTAACAAACATAATAACAGATAAAAGGGATTAATACGACCATTTCAAAAGTAAAAAATACTCACGTAGTAAGAAAACGATTGACGGTGAGAAAGAAATAGTTGTAATTACGAGTCAAGAAACAGATGTTAGGTGTTTTGAAGAACGTTTCGTTGTATTTGATGAAGAAATTTTGTACCTGAAACAAAAGATTTCGTTTGTAAACAAAAATGTAAGAAAGCTGACTAATGCGTGGGAAATTACATAAATAAAAATTGGGGCAGGACTTAAAGAAAGCGACGGTCGTTTGGTTGTTCAGAAAGCATATGCGGCAAACCATTATGTAGGAAAGGATGGCAATAAAAGTTTTACTGTAGCCACCGTATTTCAAACTCCTTACACAGCATCAGCCACAAGATCCTAATAATTACGTTGACAAAAAATAACAAGAACGCATTAAGAGGTTAACTCAACTATGCCGATTAATCCCTGGAGCAGCTTGCGTTTAATTGCTTAAAGCAATTAAAACAACTATAACCCTCAATTGCTACGAACCGCAGACTGGCTCACAATCTGTGTAAACTCAGTTTAAGATTAAGAAAACAGAACCTCTCCATCACACTTGATGTTGGCACACGATAAATGCAAATATTATTACTGGCATATCGGTGGGATCTGTAATCGATTCTATAATCACACTTAAAGAGTGATATCGATGTTTACTCGCGAGGTATCGATTATAACAACGCTCATCGTGATTGCATTGAAATTCAAAAGTGATTTCGGTTTGTTTTGTTATGTCTCTGGAAAACTTATTTGCGAACATGAGCTTGTTTAACTTTCTGCATTGTTTCATTCCGGATAGCTTCTAGAGCTATCGCATTCAAAGCAAAGCAATTTTTGTTTCTTTTTTCGGCTGTTTGTAGCTCAGAATAATTTTCAATAAAGTTGAATTTAAAAACATTACGGTGCTATAAACTACATAAAATTCAATATGAAACCACACACATAAAAGCTCCAAGCTTATAGCATCATAAGTAAATTTGTTTACTACGATAGTTCCAGAGAGCATTTAAAATTCTACAAACAGAATAGATCATAAAAGACATCATAAAAAGAATACTTTGTGTTATATAATCCAGAGTAAAATGCAGCAATAAAGCTTAAAATAGGAGGAATAGTTTTATTTAAAATGCCAAACGCTTCCATGAAAACAATTATTTTTGAAAAAGATGACCCTGTTACGTGAAGCTGAAATTTCGCAGAGGGTAGTGGTGACTTGTAATTCTGACATCATTCCTAGCTCGATTACGCTAAGTCTTCACAAATAATATCGTTAGTATAAGCTCTCGACTGTTATACTTATACGGAATCACAATGAGAAGATCTAAGTAATAGTTTTAGTCCAGCTAAAGTCCGTAGCATTATTATACCTATTAGCTTTGCCATATCTTAAAGAGTTGTCTTTTGACTTCCTTTTGGTTTTTTTTTCTTGGATAAGAGTCATCTCATCACCATTGCTTTCTAACCTTGTCACATAATACTTGGGGCTGTCGCAACACTTTCGTCCATTCTTCCTTCGTCATTTCTCATTGAGCATAGAACTCAAAAATTTCACCCAAAAAGGTTTTAATCAATATTAGTCTGTGTGAAACTCGTTTCATGAGACATAACAATGTTCATTCAGGTCTTTTCATGTAAAAAGTATCATCCCACATAAGGGTCTTTGCGTGGGTGTAACAGCGAATTTCACTTGGCATTATTACAGTTCCAATTTAGAATTCACGTTCCTTTTGTAATCTCACTATATAACATGAAAAGACAGTAGGCCGAATTTAGACGGTTGGGATTAGGACATGGCCAAGGGAAGAGGCATAAGTAAATTGAGGCATTAGCAGTGAAAGAATTTAAGCCATATAAATGACGATGAAAATACTAATTATATCGTAATCATTACGACAAGACAGAGGATTTTTTTTTCGGATTTCATACAGGACACACAATAAAATACAAAAGAAATCAAACAGAGAAGAGAAAAAACAAAACTAAACAAAGGCAAACAGGGAATAGGTTTTAGCTGAGTATGATGATAATGAAATGAATTAAGAAGACCAAGTTCATATTGGATCATGTTGTAGACTCAGCCACCCACTGGGGTGAAAAATAAACAGCTACAGTTTTCCGCTTCGAACAATGTAAATAAAATTACAGTAAGCATGCAATGCCTCTTCAAGCCTCCAATGAAGTATCCCACAGATTGTAAGCCTCACAACGGATCACGACCAAGCACACCGAGCCCCTGCGAACACAATGTCGTGATAATTGATTTTATAATAACCCTTTGTTCTTCACTTACAATATGTTAACATGTATTGTTCCATTACGGGATGGTTTCATTGTAGGCCGAAATCGATGAACGCGTCAGAACACCATTTATATGCAAAAATGTATACATGTATGTAGCTGTTACAATATCTTTATCACATCATTCGAGTTGGGTACAAAAATATCCAGGACGAAATGCTTCTGTTTATTTGGGTGTGTAATTTTGTTTTCTGAACATTTAATTGGGCATTTACAATATCATCTTTAGCACACGGCTTTAAATGTTCACTAGCAAATTGACAAATTTGCTCGATGTCTTAAACCAGGACATAAATTCCACACACGTACATCTTCAAGCCACGATAATGAACATGGAAATGAATTCACCTGACTGAAGCGAAAACATATTAATCAAGACTAATGTTCTCGAACCAAAACAATTTTCCAAATGTCACACCATTTTATATTCTGAGTGTGTCATCAGATGCACGGACGGAGCGTAGGTAAATACTGCAAAAAGTTTGAAGAGTCCCATTCGTCCTAATGAAGGTACTAAATATTTTATGGTTTAGAATAAAACTGCCTTTTTCGCTTTTATTGCAGAAATATTTGTGGAGATTGTGGAGATTTTGAAAGCTGTTAAGAGCCATTTCACATTTTCGCCCAAATTTTTAAGACTTTGAGCGTCTCTATTACCATCTAAGTAATATCTAGGATTTATTGAATGAATACAAAATATAGATTAATCGTTTATAGTGTCGTTTAATGTAACACATTTACTAAAATCGGTTTGTTTAATTTATAATGACACATCTCCCACAACCATTTTACTGAAAAATTGCCGCAGAGTCTACTTCTGAGTCCTAAATCTATCAATAATACTTACAAATGAAACTAAACAAAATACATACAGGTTCAGACATATATTTAAATCGTCGTTTAATGAAATAGATTCCTGAATTATATTACCATTAATTAGTAAAAAAATAAATTCTTAGACCAATTTTTAACTTTTATTTTGTTTTTTTTCGTGTTTTTTGGTTCAAACACATAGTAATTATAAAAATAAAATTATTCAGAAATAATCTATGTTCTTTGGGAAATCGAACCCTATAGTTATTTTGAAAATATTTGCATATAATTTGTCAAAATATCAATTTGAACATCAGTCTAAATTACAATAACATATAAATACTAATACAATACTAAAATAAAATTTACCAAATCATATTACGATTACGGCTCAAGATTGCTCTCGTGTTACACTGTTTATATTGCACGTGTGTGGCTCGCTACACACACATAAACAATGACGCACTCTTTTGCCTAAACTCGAGCGCAATCATTTTGTGAAATGGCTCTTAAACATCCAAGCGATGTTTCAGAGGATATTGAGATTCAGCACGGTAATGACGGTGAATTATTTCAAAGCAAACTTGTTTTAATAAGCTGTAGCAAAGCTATTTCTGTTCAAGAAGAAAGCGCTGCGTGAAAAACTAACAAGAATTTAAATTAGTTCCACTAACACTGACGACAAAGGCGTAGACGGTTTGAAATGCGTAACGTATGCATTTTTTGTATTTTCACTAATTAGTCAGGGTGTTTTGAAGGTTGGACTAATTTGCTCAAGCCACCCATAAAAGATTTTTATGTATGTAGCTGAAACGACTTCGCGCCATATGCGTGTGACCGTTAATTTTACTACGTGAACGAATTCTTTAAATTCAGAATGTATTTTTGTGTTTATTTTTACACACGATTTCGGAATTTGTGTAGCTTTCCCGTGAGATCACACAGGGTCTATATTGGGCCCCACAATTATTCAAATTAAAAAGAGTAATATGTTCTCCTCGTCTTTCGGTATCACCTTGCGTGAAGGTCTAGACGCTCCAAGCCTCAATCCTCGATTTTGACCATGAACTTGTTACCATTCACTTATGCGGTAAACCTCAAATAAACTCACGACTTACTACATGTGTATGCAAACTAAGAAAATTGCTGATCCTTAACAAGCCGTGGTAAATTCTCAAGAAAAGTCACGTTTTAAGCCATAAAGAAAAATTGAGACTGAAATCATAAAACTCCAGCGTATATAAGAAAAACTTGAGATAAGGCCAAACTCACGTGTTGTAAAGAATAAAGAAATAGTGCGAACGCTACGAGAATAACGCGCAGTACCTAACAGTACCGCATCGTTAAAAGTTTACAGATTAACCTCCAACCTTTAAAGAAGCAAACAATTACTTTAGTTACAAGTAAATACCTTTTTTACTTGAACTTGGAGGAATGGACACAGCATTGAGTTAACGCGTAGCTGGCACGCTAGGGGGCGCGGCAGAAAGGGGGACTCAAGAAATTGACACAATATAGTGTCCAATCTACTCTCCTGACCCAGTTTAACTTGCAAACGTTTTGAGACATTGGGTTGATACAAACACTAAATGCTAATTAATAATATAAAATTAGTGACAATTCAACTATTAACACCAGTAGTAGTATTTGAAACTCAAAACAGAGGAACTACATGATAATCATTTACTATAAATCCTTTGAATTTTAAATCATGAATAATTCCACCATCTACCAAAGGTTTACCAATTTAATACTCAGTTTACAACGGGTTATCAATACTGTAGCTAATTTAGACTTACAATTATATTTAACCTAATCACAGTTTGATTAATCCATGCCAATAGATCTCGATAACGTAGCTAAGTCCTAAACGCACCCACAATCCAATCAAATCCAGTCGAATCGCTTAAACTTTTAAGTAATTGGACAGTCTTGAATCTTTGATAAGTTTACAGTTTAACTAGCCTTTAAGTCCTTTTCGCATAAGATATGCAAATGAGTTAAACATTCATTTATTTTTATTGCATTTGATTAATATCCAAAATTAAAATGTTGTATTTAAAACTATAACAGTTCAAAAGCAGATCTAATCAGCTTAAGTTGCTCAAACATCCATTAAAGATGAAACATCTAAAGAATAAAGAACCGTTACGTCTCCTTTATCAACTTCAGTGAAGAAAAATAATACAAAACTTGAGAGGTGTCAAGGGACACCCGGACGGAACGAAGTTATTATTTATTATGTACAAAAAACCTGTATACACTCAACAAAAATAATCGTCGCGACACCACACTGTTCATTGCGAAATAGAAAGACGAAACGAAAATAATTGGCTGGCTTGCTTTCTATGAGAGCTTCGTTCCAACAATGGAATCGCCTGCATCGTTCCCCGTATCATTCCAGTTGGATTCAAAGATAACGTTAAACCGATTGTCAATAACATTATTGCAATTTGCAAACATAATGCAGAAACTAATTGTATTCACTTCAATTGCTTTATATATGAAATCTGCTAAAAGGATTGGGATTAAATTAAGCCTAAGAAGACCGTATATTACTCGGCTTGTTTCTGATTATTTGTTTAGATAGAGACAGTATATCGATTGTTCTTCATACTAAGCTCTACTTAGTTGAGACAACCTAAGCCTTGTAATAAAACTTTACAGAGGTCTGATTAGCCGGCGCCGTTACTTAGATTTCGATCTTAAGTTTTCAGAATTCAGCTAGATTTTCTCTGGATTATTTGGGGCATGTCTGTTCATGTCCAACAAAAGAAAATTTCTAGAAAGATCTTGGATAGTGCTTAATCTGTAAAAAAAAATATACTAAATTAATAGATTAATGACGGAGGTGTCAATTGTCACCACTACAGTGTTCTGAAACATCAGCTGAGAAATATTTTCATCTTACGTTTATTTTAGAAATATTTTACTGACAACGATCTAGTAACAATATGTTACTAGAACGTGGTCAATAAAATATTTCTTTCATGATGCCGAATTTGCAGAGCACCTCTCCGACGGACAAGGCGATCGCGTTGGATATGGTGATGTCTCTGAGGTTGATCGTCAGCGAGTCAGCGTATGACGTGTAGAAATGTTCTGTATTATTTTAGAACAAAGGTAACGCCTGCTTTAATTTGATTGACTCAAATCACTTACACCATCTATCCGAGAACCAAAGATGAGGACGACTGTCCATCATTGACCGTTCATTCACCATCTTCTCACTTAAAATGAGTGTAAATAGAACGTGCCGATCTCGTGACATGATAGCAACCAAGAAAGGCCATTACGATTTTAATATCTACATAAATTTTAAAAAAATTTTGGTAATATCTAAAAAATTGGTTGTTTGTAAAGTAGGTTTACGATCGAGATGTTTACGTGATAACGTCTTATTGCGATCGATCGCGCTCGTGAGGTTTTGTTGTGACACAAGTTTCTGAACATGTCACCCGACTAAAACGATTTTAAAGACGTTATCACGTCAAAATTACCTTGCTGATTAAATTTTCACAATCTCGTCAAAAACCCATTTAATTTTCCTATACAAAGACTACTTTCCTTTATCTTTTGAAATTTCATTCAATCAACAAACGTTCATTGTAATGGCGATACAATCATATTTTAAATTAAAATCAACATTACATGTTCATTTTTAATTCGTTCTTGAAATGCTTGTCAGCTGACGAAAGCATTGCCCTCTTATTATGCAAGCTTGTAAAAATCTGCATTGTCAAATACGCTTAGAAGAAATCTATCTAATGCTTAATAAGTCACCATGACTAGTTGTGGGATATTTTTTGTAGTGCGTTCTAAGTGCCAAATGCTATTGTCCATGTCCTTAACCATTCTTTGAGTCACAAACATCTCTCATCTCTCGAAGAATTTGAGATATTATAGAAACCGCGTCGCAATAATTTTCCATCTAGTTTTTTGTAGGACGTATCGTTTCATGAACAAGCGAAAAGGGTACAATTAACGTTCAATAACTATCGATGTAACATCACATCACTAAATAGAAACAGTAAGGTGTAATTTGATTAAAAGATTAAATAATTTAAACCACCAATCCATCGGGTGTGTCCTTGAAGCGAGGCACAATACCGCATATTAGTTCTGGCCTGTAATAACAACATAAAATATAAATTACCTTCCATATTTGTTTTGGAAAACTAACTGTGTTTATTTTAATAAGAGTGGTAATGACCATGGCATTCACAGTATGGTTATAGAAGCCTTGGTTCCGGCTGCAGTGTCCTTGTCGTGTCGGCTCGCATTTTATTCAACGTTGAAGCGTGATCGTAAACTATAGTACACTTTAATTTCGTTGCTATTTACTGCAATGTTTACGTCACTGCTAATAAATTAGCATAATATTGGAGCCGCTTCAAATTCCATCTGACACTAACTAGCTATGTAATTTATTTGACACGTTAATCGCTTGAAATTAGAACTTCACGGTGACAGCTATCGGAAGTAGCTAATGTTGCATTTAAGAAATTAATCTTAACAAGCGGTTGGCGTTGCAGCAAATGAAAATAGATACCAGTTAAGTGGGGAGTTTGGGTATTTCTTACAAAGGATAAATAGAGATTTGACGGCACGATTGGCGCAGTGGCTGAGCGATTGACTGGTGCGCTGCGTGTCGCGGGTTGGATTCTCGCACGGAACAAATATTTGTTTGGCCTACAAATAGTTGTTTCCGGTCTGGCTGTTTGTGTATGTGAGTTTAAATGTCTGTAAACGCACCCACGATATAGGAGAAATTAACAGTGTGGGGACTTTTAAAAAGAAAAAAAGGAGATAGAGTTTGATTTAATACTCAAACTCAATCTCTATTTAACATAACATAAAGCACAGATTAAAATGCTTGTTTTGAAGGAGTGAATGTTCGAGAAAAACTGTTTTACAACAAGGCAGGATAGTTATGAGTGCTTATGACATTAACTACATCGTCTGTTTTTTTATGACTCCAGACAAATTACCAGATCATCATTAGCTTTTTACGAGTTGCGTAGAATGAAACACAACTGACGCGTTGATTTTCGTTCTACCCAGCTACTATAAACCATTGTTTACCTCACTACAAGTACCGGCAATCTTTTTAAGCCATGTGCTCCATTCAATTCGTTTAATGTATTCGATAGAACTGATAGGTGGGCCTGCACAATTGTTAAGTCAAGTGTACTCAGCCACGTTTACTAGTACAAAATTTAACATCACGCCTTTAAGAGATTTTATGTTGAGATAGGAACCTTTTTGGCCTCGTACGGGGCTAATTTATTTCATGTCTCATTTTCCAATAGTACTTCTTTTTTATTCTTTTGTTATATTTTGTTTTGTAATATTTTTAACCGACTTCAAAAAAGGAGGAGGTTCTCAATTCGACTGTATGTCTCATAACTCTGGTCTGGGTGAACAGATTTTGATGATTCTTTTTTTATTCGAAAGCTGGTGGTTGTCGTTTGGTCCCATAAAAAAAATATCAAGATCCGGCCAGTAGTTTTTGAGTTATCTTTAATAATGCGTATTAGATTGACTTCGTCTATGTTGATGATATAATTTTAGAGGTTGTCGAAGACAAATGAACAAAAAACGCTATGCATTATGATTTGGAAGGTCATCGCAGTTTTTTGAGGTGATTGTATTTTAATTTGGTGATAGATCTTCAGTGATATACAACGGAACTCTTCAATAAATGACCGCAAATCTGCCGTGATTGCTGCAATCACATGTATAAGTATGGGTTTCGCCAGGGTAGGCAGGCGAGTGGGAGCAGGGTGCCCGTACCCCCTCCCCTCCCCTCACCCAGTCATTTAGAAACATAATCAATCATTAGATCAAGTATCAGCTGTATCCCCTACGCGATGATGCATATGATTTCTGAATTGGTTTTAAACTAAAGCATAATTTAGATAGTATTAAATACTATAGCGTGATGTGGAACTAAGGCACTTGTCTCACCGGCAACGAGTAACGAGTAGAGCTAGAACTAGAAACGAGTTAGCGAGACGTGGGGAGCAAGTGCGTAGTTCCGATATTTGTGTAGCTCGGCTATAAGCGAGTGTGCGAGTGAGGCGGGCGATTACTCGCATCACTCGCTCGCGGCAGTCAAGCGTACATTCAGTCTTGCGGCCTCATACGCGACCAAATGACATGACCACTGGTTGCTCTCTCGGCGTGAGTTCTAATCGCTTGGCGAGTATCGCCGAGTGAGTGTTATCTTTCATAGCTCTTGTCGCTCAGCGACAAACGAGTGAAGCGAGTGCTCGCCGGCAGTGTGTCAAATACAAACAGTCAGCGATCAACTGTTTGTATATGCATCTCTTTTATTCACACGGAAAGTATTCTATTGTACGTTTCTTGAGCGAGAAAATAGCCGATAGTTAGTCGTTTTCTCGTCGTTGGTGAGACAACTGCCTAAAGCTTGTATTTAAGACGGGACCTACGCACTAAAAAGCTAAAAATAACCGTGTTTGCGAATTATATCATAATACTATAACTAAAAATGCTGAAATAAAAAACTTTTTTGCAAAAAATAAAACCGACTTCCAAAAAAAAAAGTGGAAAATAACTTTATTTCCGGAAGTCGGTGGCAAAAAAGTCAACGAAACCAACAAAAGCCACCGACTTCCGGAAATAAAGTTATTTTCCACTTTTTTTTTTGGAAGTCGGTTTTATTTTTGTTTTACGGTTTTGTTTTATGCGAGTCAGAAAAATACATTTTCTTTCTTTAGACGTTACCAAAGCAGGTTCGAAAGAGATGCCGTTTTTTTGTTTCTTTCAGATGAGAAGTCATCAAATGACTCCTCGGAAGTGATTGTCAGACTTGAACTGACTAAACTAAAACTCATCCATATTCCTTTTTTGTCCTTTGTGTATCTTTCTTAAACCAACCCGCAACCCTGGCAATTCAGATATCCATATCCATATTACAAAATAACAATATAAAATACAATTCATTAAATTAGTCAGCCAGAATTTAAAATCCTTACTAATATTATAAAAGCGAAAGTGAGTTTGTTTGTTTGTTACCTCTTCACGCTTTAATGGCTAAACCGATTTTGATGAATTTTGGTAAAGAGATAGTTGGGAACCAGGAGACGGACATAGCTATTTTTTTTTTAAAAAGTGGGATGTGAGGGAGAAAGGGAAGAAAAGGGAAAAATTAGCGTTGCTATTACAACTCAATAAGGCGCAAGGGGAACTGTGTTACCCCGAAATTAACGCGGGCGAAGAAGCGGGCGAAAGCTAGTTATATTAATAAACTAAAAATCGCTATTACAATTTTAATTTTGTAATGAATGAGCTGAAAACTGTCAGAATGTAGGTCACACAGACGTTGAATGGTTAAAACACATCTATGTTGCAAAAGGGCGCGAAACTGCGAAGTTCTAGAAAAACGTTCGTGCTTTGTTGACGTTGCCAGTGCTTTGTGTGTATGCAAATTGGGTTTCTTTGATAAAATGCTGGCAGTTGTGAAGGAAGTGGAGTGAGGAATTGTTATATGTATTTTAAACATATTTTCTTGTCGGTGAAATAGTTCTTGATAAGAAAATTTTACAAACAGTTTTATATCTGGGACCGTCTCATTGGTCTACTAGTTACAAGTGCAACTGCTGGGCACAAGGCCCTGGGTGCGATTACCGGCTCAGACAAAGTGTTATTGGGTTTTACAGGAATTTCTCAGTAGCAGCCACTGAGTCTCTATGTGTGCCCGATTTATGGCAATAGGCTCTCTCCTATTACATGGTACTTAACATATCTGGCTAAATGTAGGTGTACTTCTTTGAAGTACCTCAGCCTATCCCTTCAGCGATTATAAGGCGTAATGTTATGTATGTAGTTTTAATATCTTCTTTGCTACACTACTGTTTCTGTTGCTATTAGTCTGCGTCATCGCACTGTTGGGCAAAGGCCCTCATGACTTTCAGTTCTTTCGCTCTAATCTAGGGCTTTTTTTAGGGTAGGAAATCATCAAATAACTTCCCTCGCTCTGGGCGGAGCGGTTTTGTGTCAGACTTTTACTGACTAAAACCCACCCATGTTCCTTCTATTGCTCTTTGCGTTTCGGGGCCGCGGTATCTCTTTCGAACAACCCGCAACCCCGGCAGGCGGAGGCTCTGGCCAGCCCCTCTGCTCTAATCTAGGGCTAACATGGTCATAAACGGTCAACCGTGACACAGGTCGCTTACAGGAATAGATATCTAAAGCTCCTTACTCCATATAGTTTTTATCTTAACTCCAAGCCTATTTTTCATTTAAATTCACGTGACTAGATAAACTAGGGTCTGGTGGACTAAATTAGTCCTTTGTTTTGCGGTATTATACGTAATGTAAATACGTACTTAATACTAAGTACATCAACTTGGTCATTTTATTCCATTCGGTACCTAAGCATGGCTTTAGTGACTAAATAGTGTTATAATCACATATAAACCCTACGGTTTATGTGTGCTTACAAAACTATTTCGTCACTACACTGCAATTTGTACTTTAAAAGTAATTTGTAACTTAGCTTTTATACAACCTCGTACAAAGAAAATTTATTTAAATTCAAACAAAAAAAAACTAGTCATGCGTAATGCGTATAGTCAAAGAAAAAAACAAATAAAATATCTTCGAATTTTGAAATAAAACAATTGACAACCGACAATCTCATCACACACAACTCATGTTTCGAATCAAATATTTCGAAAAAGAAAGATCGTTGTCATTCTAATGAATTCAAATTTATTCGAATTCAGAATGTAATCAAACCTTTTAGAGAGGCTCGTCAGTGTTTTCCACATTAAAAAGATTTTTCTCTGTCATTCAAAGTCGAGTAGGCTAATGTATTTACTCAAAAGCGAACATCCCATGTTCCATTAGATAGAATGACGCAATTTATTAGGTTTTCAGTCATATGATTCCGTCAGGAACAGTTTTTATATACAAGCCTCTTTATTTTGAAAGGCAAAGCTTTTATCATTCAATTTTGTTTGACAACATCCGGTGAACATTACTTTTGTAATTGCTTTTCAATGGAAGCTTTATCGACTGGCACAGTTATTATTATTGAACCGAATATTTGTTTTCTTTTCCATCTTTAGAAAAAAAAAATCAACATAACAAAAAAAGAGAGGTTCACGTTCGCGTGTTTTCTTTGTGTAATGCGATCGTGCAACGGTGATCATTAGCACACGATAGCGGTGGTAAAACGATACGTTAAAATAACGATAATAATATCCTCCGCTTCTATAGATAACAATGCTTTAAAAAAGAGAAATTCAGTACGCATGTACTCTCTGGGGATAAGTTGCGAAAGTCCAAATATAACCTGGCGAAATGGAAAATAAATGAAAAAGGACTTGCTTATGAAAGGTTTCGTGCTGCTTTCAATACTGAAAACTCATTTTTTATTTAATGTGATCTCACTGATCGCAGACTACATTTTATGGGTCAAAAAATTCAGACAGGGAAGCCATTGTACTAGGCTCCCTTTGGACGTTTTTTTAACAGAACACTTAAACGAACTAATATAGTAATAATGCAAGAGATGCATTCCGATAAATTGATCAACAAAAATCCAATAATTTCATACAAGCACGCATATTTGAAAGAAGTTTACGATGTTGAAAAAGCTGTACATAAACAACATGTTATCGTGTTGAGATCGTATAATTCAAACCTGACTGACTGCAGCTTGAACTAATGATGTTTATCTACATCATTTCTTTACACGAAGAATAAGTTTAACTCTTAATTTCGTTGCTAATATTTTTTTTAACGAAACGTAAGGCAGAGCTGATCACATATCGCCAGTTATTTGTCGCACGCAATAAGGGTGAGCTTATTGCCAACAACCAGCGGAACCAAATCCAGTCTCTATGCACCCTTTGGTACTGAGAACATCCTGATACAAAAACCCAATACATTTTACCCGACCTGGAAATCGAAACCGGAAAGCACACCAGTAGCGATTGAGACCATTATACCAACGAAGGCTTTTTTAAAATATATATATATATATTTTATATATTAGGACAGTATTATTAACAATTTACTCTCAAAAAGCAATAAAGGACAACCATTTTCAGAATCAAATAAAAAATTCAGGCAAGTTAATTAAATTACCCTAGTAATTTTGTCAAAACGTTTTCTTTATAATTTTCGCAGGATAGGCAAGAACGACAGTTTTATTTTACGAAAATGTTACAAAGTAAAAAGTAAATTGGGGCCTCTTTTTGTTAAAACCAATGTAATAACGATTATGAGTAAAGAATTCTATTTCGTAAAAACAATTTCTAAATATTATTTAAAAGAAAAGAAATACCTATTTACAATAGTTTATTTCTGAGTCCATTCAATATTACTAGTGCTTTTAACTTTTACGCACCTTCAATTGAATAGATTTCAGTTTGAATACTAAAAAGTTTTTTGTAATAAGTTCAAATCCTGTATCTATTAGTATTCAATCAACAAGCCCAGCCAACTTACTATTATTTATTCTAAAACTAACATTTAGATAAAGCCGGCTGTTTAAAAAAATAAAAATAAACTTTCATGAGGCTCACCGATGGTATAATATGGAAAAGCAAAATGTCTGGTAGGAATATAAATGATGCCAATTTGTGAAAAAAAAGATGCAGCTTCTAATACTAATTAAATTACATTAACATAGCAAAAAGTTTCATTTTTTTTTTAATCTGGCAATTTGCACCGTGTGTGTTATAATAATAGAACGTAAATGTACACGAGCCGATGCGCTGCGTCGATAAACTACTTTGAACCTCTCCATACCTCCTGTTAGAACATTAGCGTGGCCATAACTCAGTCGGGTTCCCGACCCACCTATATAATGGATAGCACATTTTAAAATTCGATATTGTAAGTTTAATATATCGTGATTTTTTGTATGTGTATTTATTGCACAAAGTATTGTAAGTACACGATGGTCTTAATATGATCTGAGCTTGTTACAAGATGGCACAAATTTATGTTCTATGCTAGGTTTGTGTCCTAGCTAAACCATCATCATCTGCCTAGTCTTTTCCCTATGTTGGGGTTGGTTTCCAATCTAACCAGACAGCTAAACAGCAGAATGCCAGTATATTTTCTAAGAGCATGACACGGTATATTTCGCATACCTACACTTTTACGATTCAGTAACGTCGTCGTCTTAAATTTCTAGACCTAACCTCGAGGGAAATCAAACTATGCTCCTAACGTCTTAGAACTCCTGGGTCCCTGGTACTTTCTGTCATAGTATTTTTTCTTCACTTAGAATCAAATCATTTATTTCAATTTCAATTAGACCATTACAGGCACTTTTGAATGTCAAGAAACAAAATGAATCTACAGTCCCGGACCCCGAATCATGTAGGTACTAGTGTTTTTTGTCGAATTTTCTGGTATCGATTTATGTTTATTGATGAGAAACATCCAATGCGCGTAGTTACGTCAGTCGGTCTGACCCGCTGGTCAGGCAGACTTTTGTACGACATCATTTGTGTATCAAATTGAAACCACTAGACTTTTTTTTTAAATAAATCTGACTATGTTATATTTGATTATGCTATATTTATTTCTATTCATAAAGTGCCCTTTTATTCATATTATCTGTACTAAATAATTTCGATGTTCCACATCTGCCAGGCGTCTCACGACGGCTCACAATAATTTTCCAGCTTTTATCGTCCCAATCCGAGCAGAAGCCTCCCTTTATCCTTTTCAATCCTCTCCATTTTGAACTTGTGTAGACCAATCCTGTCTGTACATGTTAAGCTTATTCTGCCATTATAACCAAGGTTTGCCACCATGTCGCCGATCGTTTACCATTCCAATAACCCTTCTTTATAATGGTGTTGTTCATTCATAGTTGTGTGTCGTAATTATAAAAGCAAAATGTAAGTTGTGTAGTGGTTTCTGGCATGAAAAGGCTTTTAACGCTTAAACCACAGAACAGAAGGGCTACCATGACATCTTATAGCAGTACTTATTCCTGTGTGAGAAAGAGATGGTGCTAGACACCCTGTATAGCTCTGTCTCTTTCCCTCAGTGAAATAAGTTCTGTTTTAAGACGTCATGGTTGGGTAGCTGATCATCCTTAGATTTTGCATTTACGTTGTCAGGTGTACAGAAACGGAAACGTTACATCCCGAAAAAATACTGTTCCCGAGGGAAACAACAATAACGTTATATGATCGATGGCGCCCCGTATATTACGAATCATGATTAAATGAGCAAGCAGAGTAAAAACCGAATTAATTGTCAAATGCTAAATTAACGCGAGTGAAACTGCGGACAAAAGCCAGTTTTAAATATTGGTCATAAAACGACAGAACACGATGACTCACTAATTAGTGCGTTTTATTGCTCTGCATATCGGAAACTTGCATTTCATTAATATAATTAACTAGCTTTGTAATCCTTACTAATATTGTAAAAGCGAAAGTGAGTTTGTTTGTTTGTTACGTCTTCACGCCTAAATGGCTAAACCGATTTTGATGAATTTTGGTACAGATATAGTTGGGACCCTAGAGACGGACTCAATTAAAAAAAAAGATTGAGAAGTGAGGGAGAAAGAAGGAAAAAAAGGAAAACCTAGCATTGCTATTACAATAAATAAGGCGCAAGGGCAAAAACTACAGGTAGCAGGTACCTGTAAATCAAGAAAGGGGAACTGTGTTACCGCGAATTTAACGCAAGCGAAGCCGCGGGCAGTAGCTAGTTGGTGTATAACCATAAAAGGATTATTGCGTTTGTTGATGAATAAGGTAGCTTCGATGATATCAGATTAAAATACTAAAAAGAGATAGTGTTTTCGAAAGTGAATCGTGACAAATGATATTACAAAGAATGTTAGGTCAGCCAAGGATTCGCCTAACAAACAAGAGCTAACTTTCACTACGTGCTTTGCCAATACCTCACATTACTTCCTTAAAAGATATTATAGTTTTAAAATAACGCTTCACTAAGGATTTGATAGCAATTTGATTGACATAACATATGTTTATATTTGAATGAGTTTGGTTTTGCGCTAGACATTTGAAAACTTTTTTTTGTAAGCAAAAAGAGATTATACCTGCTTTTTCTTATAGAGCTACAGCACAATAATTGAAGTATTGAGAATGACGTGAATTAGCCATTATTTGTCACCCAAACTAAACATATTAAATGATATCACAGTACGTTATTTGAGCCAAGGATTTGCAAAACCAAATAAAACTGCTTATTTTTATTCCATATAAATACCTCTATTCTTAGTCATACTCGTTATTAGTCTAAACTTTATTTAAAACTCCATTAATATTCATAGAACTTCGGAAACTCTTCGAGCCAATTCAACTAGAATAAGAATCGATACTTGAGAACTCTCACTAGAATAACAAAAACATCGACGTTACAAAGGAATGCGAGTTAAGGTCAATCGATGATAACACAGTATTAAAAGAAGATATGAATCAATTGACGGCAATTGACATAGCCCTAAGTTCACCGACACCGCACCTTACCTCATTCACATTCAATCGAGCACTGAGTAGCGTGGCTATTGTCAGATATGCGATGTACAGCCATCGGCTTCAAACGCATGCCAGACGGAGAAACTGACTCACGGATGGACAGATAATGCATAATGGAAGCTGAAGGTGGTCTATTGCATGTCAGTTTTTACGCAATAGCTCTTGCATCATCAAGAACGAAAGCATCGATGACTCAGATGATCGACAGCGTAATGGAAGAAAGAGAACACACATGTTAATTGAGAAAAAGACAAAACTTAAACTCAAATTTAACATCATAATATTATAAAGTTTGTATGTGTGTATGCATGTTTGGAACTTTTTCAAGCTCAAACGTCAGGACCGATTTGGATAAAATTTTGAATAGGTAGTTTACACCCTGCGTTAATAGAATGCAATAGTGTATCCACATCATTGATTTAGTCAACAGGAGTCCGACAGATCCCGCCGCCGCCCATCGAAGATTTTCAATCAAGAAAAATAAAAAAAAATGATAAATTTTATCCTAGTATAAGCGGGTTAAAAGCGCGGGAGAAAGTAAGGAATAAAAACTAACATTACAGAAAGAAACAGCGCAATAAATTCAATAACTTATTCAATACCAATATGGATTTACATAGAGTGCATGCGGCAGAAGTCAGGTCAATAAACTATGTAGGTTTGCAAGAGGATCACGTCTGGGCTCTCTATTAAAATGAAGAAAAATAAGCGAATCGCCCACTTGTAGTATTATGGACATTTGAAATACGTAGGCGGAGGACAGCACACGTTATAAAGTCCTCCTGGTGGGGATTGTTAAAGTAATCACATTAGAGTCGAGGCTAGCATCAATAACGATACTTTAAAGCTAACTTATGACGAATTTAATGGATCCTAAACTTAGTATAAAGTTCAAACCAAAGTGTTACCTGAAACAAGACATAAAATTTAATCAACAAACACATCAAAAACAACTGTAATCAATCACGTAAATTGAAACCCACTTTAATAATAGCACCCCTGTACTGCACCAGTTTGGTTCCCACGGCAGCCGTCACATAGGAAATCGAATAATCTGGTCCAAGCGAACTATTACAGATACCAATATCTGAAATGTCTTTGACATCCCAAGTGGCTGTGACGGCCGTGAGTGTTACATAGGGGCAGTGCCGTATTATCCATAAGGCACTTTAGGCCAGTGCCTAGGGGCCCACTATGACCAGGGGCCCAGCACTCCCCATAAAAAAACAGGGGTTTGTGATAAAAATACGCTACTTACGATACTTCGTCCTGTAGATTGTGGCGAAAGTCTTTTCACTTGAAGGAAGGCAATACAATACAATATACCTTTGCAATGTGATGACTGAAGTCTGTTGCTGATGACGATTGTACCTTCATTCTATTTCGTAATGTAAACAGTAAAAATTTCCTAATTGCGTTGTTGTGGTATGAAAAAGGGGGGGCCGAAACGACCTGTGCCTTGGGGCCCCGAGATGGTTAATCCGGCCCTGCATAGGGGATGGGAGCTCTCTGTTAATAACGAAATGGATCAATCACTAGTTTAATGTCAAAGATTAGGTTGATAACGTTAATTAATGCATTTTTTTTACCACAACTGTGAATATCATAACATCACGCCTGTAATCCTCGAAGGGTAAGTCAGAGGTATCTAATAATACTTTACCCCCATTTGTACTAGCTATGTTCACAAGAAAAAATTACACTAATATTATCAAGGCGAAAGTTTGTATGTTTGTTACTTCTTCACGCGCATACGGCTAAACGGATTTGGATGAAATGGATGGATTAACACATAAGTTTAATAATTTTCATCCCGGCTCGCATGACCCGGTGTATAGATAGTCACCTAACAACTTATGATGACACGGTTGGCGCAGTGGCTGAGCGATCAGCAGCTCGATTCCCGCACGGAACAAATATTTGTATGGCCTACAGATAGTTGTTCCGGGTCTGGCTGTTTGTGCATGTGAGTTTAAATGTTTGTAAACGCACCCACGATACAGAAGAAATTCCTAGTGTGGGGCAACGTTTTAAAAAAAAACACTGGATGGGAGGTAATATAAGCAGTCGCTCGCTCGGTCATTCGTTTAGACTGAAAGCTGACCGCAACTTAAATAGTTAGTAAAAAGCAAGATGAAGCCAACAGAAAACTAACATAATTTGATTGTAGTTCATTTGAGCTTACTTAATTTAATCCCGTGAACAAACTCGCTAAACTAGCTAACATCTCTACAGGTAAACAAACTTAGCGACTCTATAAAACTTTTACTATTTTCCAAGCGTTGAATAACGAAAGATTACAAACATCGAACACGAAAATGTTTCAGACAATTTATAATGACGTCTGGAGTTCTAGAATGTTTTGGACGGTTTTTCTAGAAGCGTACCTGTTAGTCTGACTTTAGATTTGTTTCTGGTCAGATAAGATTACTGTCAGCCAATAGTGGAAATATGTAATACTAGCTTCCGCCCGCGACTTCGTCCGCGTGGTTACTTTGGGCTAACGCTAACTTCAAACCGCATGACGACCGAAAAAAAAATCTGTCTCTTCCCTTTTCTTCCCTCTTTCTCCTCCTTTTTTTTAACCTTTGTGCGTGTCCAGGGTCCCAACTATCTCTGTACCAAAATTCATCAAAATCGGTTTGGCCATTTAGGCGTGACGACGTAACAAACAAACTCACTTTTGCTTTTATAATATTAGTAAGGATGTCAACGCAAATTACAAAATAAAAAAAATATTTCCATGACACACGAGTTGACTGAACGCATGCAGAGCCAAAGAATATTAAATTCTTCATCCACATATCTTATTGGCAATACCAAGGCAATGTCGCTGTCTATAAAATTCATGACGATATTCTATGATTTCAAATTCCAATTGCTCCTTCGATATCACACCGCTAACAGACGATGCAATAACTCACATTTCCATTGATATACTTATTCAGCCAGTCTGGTAACGACCAAGTCATAGTATTAAGTATTTTTGTGAAAAGGAACGCAGCTGTCAGGGTCGTCCAATTTAACTTTTTATTATGTTCCACTACACACTCAAACCGACTTGTAGATGCGCCAAACAAGCTTAGAATTCGTGTAAAACTGTAAACGCAACGAATGGTATGCAATTTGTTCCAAGTTGGAATGATTCTGCATTCGATGGCTTTCTGGGGTGGTTATTGAGAACTTGGAACTTTGAACTGGTATGGCTGTTTCAGATGACCTCTAGTGGCGATACATGTAACCAACTTTAGCCGATAAAATCCGAACACAAAGCAGAAATATGAGAAGACCGTTGTTAACATCCTTCCTTACTAATATTATAAAAGCGAAAGTGAGTTTGTTTATTTGTTACGTCTTCACGCCTTAATGGCTAAACCGATTTTGATGAATTTTGGTACAGAGACAGTTGGGACCCCCATTTAAAAAAAAAATGAGATATGATTGAGAAAGAGGGAAGAAAAGGGAAAATTTAGTTTTGCTATTACAATAAATAAGGCGCAAGGGCAAAAACTACAGATAGCAGGTACCTGCAAATCAGGAAAGGGGAACTGGGTTACCCCGAATTTAACGCGAGCGAAGCCGCGGGCCATAGCTAGTCATAAATACATATAACAACATCTCGGCTGTAATATCCAATTGGTAAGGCGGAGATATATCTAACAAGTACACCAAAATTTTGTCAGTTATGTTCAAGTCCCAAGTAATGGGGTCGAACCCATTGCCATTAACTGAACACAAATTCAGACTCCATGGCCGCTACTAAGAAAGTCCTAATGGAAAAAACCCAATAACGATTTACCGGCCCGGGAATCAAACCCAGGACGTCATGCTTAGCAGTCGCGTTTTGTGATCACTAGACCAATGAGACAGGTCATACACATAATATTATACTATACATTATAGCTCTAAAGACCCCGCTGAAATACTGCATTGTTGGAACGAAGTTCCTAATCGCGCGTTGCGAAAGGGGGCTAGACGGTTTGAGCGAAGTTCCTTATCGCGGGTTGCGAAAGAAAAAATTAAGACCAAAAGTTGTAACGACACTTTTTGCTATAGTTGTTAGCCGTGCGGCTTGCGCGTGTTTCTCTGTCTCTCTCTCTCTCTCTCTTTCTCTCTCTCTCATAGAAAGCAAGACAGTTATTTTCGTTTCGTCTTTCAATTTCGCATTGAACAGCGTGGTGTAGCGACGATTATTTTTGTTGAGTGTATACAGGTTTTTTGTACATAATAAATAATAGCTTTGTTCCATCCAGGTGTCCCTTGACACCTCTCAAGTTTTTTAATACTAATGTGTCTACTATGCCAAAGTCTTCGCAAAAGATGTGTTCTAACAATAAAAATGCTAGAGAACAGGCAGTTGGGATGCCGAGCCAGTTACTCATGACCCCTCGCAATTGTGCAGCTATTTTAGGGCTAGGAGTACTGCGCGTGAGTCACCCACTAGTTCACTACGACCGGACGGATAGCACCAACTAGTACATCGTTATGTAATTTGTCAAACCGTTCAATTTGTTGTTCAGTTTCACACGGTCACAAGGATTCTGATTGTGGTTGATTAAGTGATTAGTATGGTCGATTGGTAATAAGGTGTGGCGTTTATATAAAGATATAAATTTTTGCGATTGTTTGTACAATTGGAAGGTCAGGGTGTGAAACATTACTGGGAAATATAGACGTTACGGGTAGGGTTGTCAACCCTTATTCACGGTTGCACTGGCACTGCGAGAAGGAGTCAACTAAAAAACTAAAATATCAAACTAAATAATAAAAGATAATAGTAAAGTTTTGTCTGTGCACATCTGAGGAAGCTATCGCTTGGCAGCTGGATAGCTGAAATAGGCTTGAATCAGAAAGCAGTACTTCTGGACACGGCCCGTATTGTTAGGAGTTCCTAACTCAAGAACCCTGACCACCGGTAGCTTGGACTCGGTTCCCGATACTGGTGGACTACTATTTTTTTTTAATATTTTTTGTGTTTTTGTTTTTAAATAAGAAATATGTAAAAATATAAAAAATATGTAAAAAAATGAATAAACGAACATTAAAAGAAAATAGATATCCGCCGGTATTGGGAGCAAATTTTGAAGCAGAACTCGTCTTGTGATCTGGCGCATTTAAGCAATTTTAGCGCTGTAATTGTCGCTCGATACCGCTGCACGTACCGTACGCGCCGCCGTAGTTATTTGAATGGAGTTTCATTCACCCTAGGCCAGGTTTATTTTTTGTATGGGACACTTAACATACCGCAGAAACAAATTTCAGGACGCATTCATTGAGCCGTGGAAACGGGACGTTCTGCCCCTCGCCAATACCGTCTAATATCAGAAGTCCGAAATGGGTTTAAAGATTATTTATTTATTCAGAAGAACATACATTGTTCACTTATTGAATAAATAATAAAATTGATAAAATGTGGTTCAATAGTACTTTATTTTTGTGAAATTATTATAGAAGCTTATGTTGTTCGCGGGAGACGCTCCGGGCGCCGGGCGCCGCGAGACGACTCCCGGCCACCGTAGATGCGGGCCTGTGGACGGTGAGCAATGGGTAGCTCACCGTCCGTCCGTCTATTGACGACAGGCCGTATCGACGGCGCGTTCGTGTTTCACGCGCGCCTTAAAGAGAGTCAGCAAAGCAGAGGGGCTTGCCAGGGCCTCCGCCTGCCGGGGTTACGGGTTGTTCGAAAGAGATACCGCGGCCCCAGAACGTAAAGGGCAATAGAAGGAACATGGGTGGGTTTTAGTCAGTAAAAGTCTGACACGCCCCCCCGCTCCGCCCAGAGCGGGGAAAAGTTATTTGATGATTTCCCACCCCAAAAAAAAAGCTTATGTTGTTAACTTAAATAATGAATATTGTTAATGAGGTGTTGTTTGAGTTTGAATAAGTTAAAAGAAGATGTGTTCCTGATATCTGCAATAAAATCTTCCGCCATCATACTAACAACTCCATAACAAGAACCCATTAGGCAATCACACTAAATCACATCATCAAACGAATAAAACCGAACCCAACCCGAACATAAATTTAATTAAAATAAACTCTTCGAATAGCTTTCCACCATACCACCGTTTAATTGCGATAAAACCCCATAAAACATGGCGTATAATAAAAAACCACGGTGGTCTCCACGTGCCTAAGATAACTAGAGTGATTGCGCAACCAACACCGTTGCACAATCAAATTAACCTAATTGATTTTATTGATTATGTTTAAGAGCTTGTATTTTTATGCGGTGATAAATGAGAAAGTGATTAAAACTTGTTGATTGTACGTAATTACGAGATATGGAGTTATTGAGAGTGTGTTCTCTGTGTGTGCGGTGGCTGTCAAGATTTGATCGATCCATGTGTAGTGATGCTTTTATGGGGCAAGTTTTATCAGAAAGTTATTTTGTACTAGCTGACGCCCGTGGCTTTGCCCAGGTGATATCGAAAAAAAAGTAACCTGTGTTATTCCAGACCATAATCTATCTCTGTGCCAAAGGACCATGGGGGATTTTGTATGAACCCCGTCCCCACCCTTCAACAGTCTTGGGATGTGTCTCGATTTGTTCACTGGGACCCAGAAAAGTCTAAAGTACCAGTGTTGGTTTCAAAATCAATTGGGTTTTTATGAAAAAAAAAAAAAAAAACTACAAACAAAAAGAATATTTTCACGTAAACAAATGACGATTCAATACAAAAAAAAACTTGGTTCTCAAACGGCAAGTCTTTGAATAACATTAACAGTATTCAGTTAATTAATTTACATTTTAACTTATGAGTAAGTACACCGAAAAGCATGTCAAACGATACATTACTAACTTTTTTTTTGCGGATGGGAAATCATCAAATAACTTCCCCCGCTCTGGGCGGAGCGGGGGGGAGTGTCAGACTTTTACTGACTACAACCCAACCATGTTCCTTTTATTGCCCTTTACGTTCCGGGGCCACGGTATCTCTTTCGAACAACCCGCAACCCCGGCAGGCGGCGGCTCTGGCAGGCCCCTATGCTTTGCTGACATTTCTTTGAGGCGCGCGTGGAACACTAACGCGCCGTCGACACGGTTTGTCGTCAATAGACGGACGGACGGTGAGCTACCCATAGCTCACCGTCCACAGGCCCGCATCTACTGTGGCCGGGAGTCATCTCGCGGCGCCCGACGTCCGGGGCGTCTCTCGCGACGCCTGGGTTGGTTTGAGGTTCTCTCCCTCGAACGTCCGGCCAACTCCTTCACTAGCACCCTGACTGTTTCACAAAAGAAGGTGACCGCTTCCCATTCCCTCTTGCTCCGAACCATGGACTGAACCAGGGCCGGACGCAATAGATCGCCGCCGCCAATCTCTACGAGAGCACGGCGGTGCTCCGCCCAAGCTGGGCAGGTCACTGTGTGCTCCACCGTGTCTTCCGGGCAATGGTGACACCCGGGCGTTTCCTCCCGCCCGATTATGTGCAGAAACATCCTGAAAATTCCGAGTCCGCAGAGGACCTGCGTCAGGCGGTAGGTGAGGACGCCATGGCACCTGTCTAGCCACTCCTCGAAGAGGGGACTTACCGCCAATAGTGTGGCGTGCCCTGCACGGGGTTGCGACAGTCGCTCTCTCCATGCCACCATGAGATCGCACAGGAGGTCTGTCTCCTGGGCAGCAATTTGCCGCGCAGCAGAGATTCCCCCCGGTGTACTGTCTCCGTGCGCCACTCATACAGGCTTGCGAGGACTATCACCTCCAGACCCCACGGTGGCAATCCGGCAAGGAGGCTCGCCGCCTCGCTGGAGATCGTGCAGTAGCCTCAAATTATCCGATGGCTACCACCTTTTGGGGTGCGTTCAGGTAGTGAGCGGTACAACTTCCTATAGTGCGATTGTACAGGCAATCGCACTGATCGTAGGCAATCGTAAGCTTAATATGAAAGTTCCTTTTTTTTGCTGACGGGGGAAAATCTTCAAAAGGCGACCGGTCTTTTGGGACAAGACCAGACAGTGTGGGACTTTTACCGGACTAAAATCACTCCGGTGATCACCATCTGCACATGAAAGGAGGCCCCGTTTCCTCTTAATAGACCTGTCCCTAGCCCCCTCTGTGCAACGCCTGTTAAGGCATATCCCTGGGGCGACTACACATGTCGACACACAGGTGACCCCTGAGCCTCGCTGTGAATGTATGCACAACAGCACGAGAACACGGTGCTGCCGATCATCTCTGAGGTCTCTCACTGAACGCTCAGAGTCCCCACTCTGAACGCCCGTGACCCCAAAGTCCCTCCTGCTTTAAGTATTACAGGTGTGATTTCAGCGTGTTAAGTGGCGAGACAGTTGCCTCCTTGACTTCTTCTCCTACTACGATCTGACCTCTCACGATCCCGTTCGGCAGCCTCCTTCTGGACCATCACTGTCTCGCAGAACGAGGTTACGCCTATTCAGTTGTCAGAGTTCGCCAGCATAGCCCCAACTACGGCTGGCAGAGACAGATCTTGCCCGATCCTAGCGACCAGGATCCTTCGTTCCAAGTCCCACGCACGGCACTCCTCGAACGTATGCTGCGCAGAGTCCAAACCGCCTCCACAATGATGACAGCTTGCCGTGGCCTCTCTTCCAATCCTATTCAGGTACTCACCGAAGCAACCATGCCCGGTAAGCACCTGAGTTAGTCTAAAGGAGATGCGCTCCCCTGTTTTCAGCCATGCTTCGAAGTGTGGCAGGACGGCTTCGACAACACGCTTTTGTGAATATTGCGGCTGTTGCAGCCGCTCACGCCACTGCTCTAGCGCGCGTTCCTGCCGCCTCAGGCTTGCCACAGTGATTCCTGGCACATTATCACCACTATGGCGGCTGGCGCACATTCGGCTGTAAACCCTCGCGTCCATATCTGCCAAGATATCCAGCGGTGGGAAACGTGCCAGGAGAGTTACCGCCTCAAAGGAAACAGTACGGTATCCTCGTGCGATGCAGATAGTTATTTTCCGCTGCAGACTGTTAATTTTAGTCCTGCAACGTCGGACGCCTGACAGCCTATTTGACCAAACAGGCGCCCCAGGAACGTCGATCGTACAGCCCTCGCGTAAAGGCGGCGAACTTCTTCTCGTGGCCCTCCAAGATTGGGCAACAGTCTGTGCAAAGCGCCTACTACCTTTCTAACTCGGGGAACTAGGCACTCGAAGTGCTCTTCGAATCCCCTTCGACCGTCCAAAGTCAGGCCAAGGTACTTAATGTGTCGTCCCACTTGAACTTGTGCATCTCCAACTCTGACTGACAAGCTGGGTGGCTCTCTGGTCCCTTATGGAACCAAAGCGCCTCAGTTTTATGTGGCGCTATCTCTAGACCCACTTCACGGATCGACGCCACGACCTTTTCTAGTCCCAGCTATGCAAGCTCAATAGTCTTTTCAGCAGTATCCCCGCCAGGGTGTCATCCGTGTAGCAAACGATATTAACGCCAACGAGGAGATCAGTACGCAGAACCAGAACCACATCGTAAGAGAGGTCCTAAAACAGATCCCTGCGGAACTCCGCTCATAATCTTCTTGCGATGAACGCTACCATCATACGTTTTCTTTAAATAAGAACATTATTATGATATTCTAACCCTATTTATCGCACACTAAGGAAATGTGTTAGTCAAAGAGAAAAAATATATGATAATACAATATATCATAAAACCTAAACCCCACGTATTTGACATATGTCGCCATAGTAAAAAGTTCTCTATTCTAGTAGATCTTTCAAATGACACGTGTTTCTAATCTGTTGGTGGGTGGGGACGTTTCTTCCCATGGTCCTTTCATCAAAATAGCAGCAACGGTTCAAACCTGCATTAATACCTAGTTGGTATCAATAGAAAAGATGCAAGCTATTGATTAATGGCAGTTTGATGCGTGACTGTTATTTTGAAAATAAAATAAAATGGTTGAGGTTAGGCAGGCCAAATAATTCAATGCCCTTTGGGTCTAGAACATACCGATTTCCTTACTATTTCTTTCCCGTTTACGAGCAGTCTGTTGAAACTCCAAAATGACTGACGGCATGTATAATAATATAGGAACGCCCTTTTCATGCTGATTTGCAGTCAAGTGATAAGCGAATATGTATTAACTCTATTTAAATAAATCCAATCAACCACGCTCATGCATCTTCGTTACCTCCATCAGTCATAAATCATTATTAATTAGATTAATTGGACGCACAGTTGGAAGTAAACAAAGGTATTGTGACAAATTGAATTATCACCCACGACCAGTTATTTGTAACGCATAACACAGGATGCTGTTTCCGTTGATAAGGTAAAGCCAGACAATTCTGGAGTGAGAGAGAGGCTAGAGGCTCAATTAATATTGTATTTCTTCCAATTTGAAGAAATCTTCATATTTAGACTTATATGATGATGTAAAGTAAAATACGTGTGTAAAGACATTATGGGTCTTGAAAAGAAAATGTTTTAAAAGATTATTTACGAAAAACTTCGACGATAAATCAAAAAAATAACATTTAAAATTTCATATTTTGTTGCTACCTCGGGCAAATAAATGGATGGACCGTCCCCAAGAAATTATGAAATTCTTGGGACCGGTCCATCCATTTTTTTTTTCGTATGGGATTCATCAAATAATTTCTCCCGCTCTGGGCGGAGCGGGAGGTGTTAGACTTTTACTAACTGAAACCCGTCCATGTTCCTTGCCCTTTGTGTATCGAAAAACCCGCAACTCCGGCAGACAGTGGCCCTTGCAGGCCCCGCCACTTTGCTGACATCTCTTTAAGGCGCGCTTGAAACATGAACGCGCCGTCGATATGATCACGGTGAGTTAATTGTGACTGAATCTGTAAATAATACTATGTCTAGTAACGTCTGTGATTCTGAAGGGTTAGACCAAGCTGTGCCTGAATAGTATGCCCCATGTAAAAGAGGGCGAACCATTAATATTCTGGGCACAGATCAAGTCTCCGGGCTGTGGGATGACATAGAAAACCTCAATGACTCTGTCCTACTTGAGAATCGAAAGTCCTACCATGAAATATTACCACTTTTAAGGAGCTCAAATCATGATTAGAACATAAATTCAATTTTGCAAAACTTTTCCGAATCGTCTACCAGATTCTGATGTTATTAACAAATCGGAACTCAAAGTTATTTCCGGAGAAAGTTTTGAGTTTCAATCGAAAAATTCAATAAATACTTTGAAAGTTATTAACGAAACTTTTCTTCGCAATATTGTATCTGATGAAGCAAATAAAACTCCTAACATTTACTTTGGAATAGAGTTATTGGGACATCATTAGGGTCCTTATATGGTTATGGGCCATAGCCATAACTTATGGCTAACGAATACGTGACTGTTTTGTATAAGTCATCATCTGTCCAGCATTTCCTAACTACATATTATGTAGGGGTCTGCTTTCAGTCTTACCAGATTCAGTTGAGTACCAGTATTATACAGCGACTACCTATCTGACCAGCTACCAACCCAGTTAGTACTGGGTAACATTTTCACCCCTTGGTAAGACTGTTCGTCTGAATTCCGGGCCACTGACTCCCTGTTGCGACAGTCATATAAATGATATTCGGGAACAACGGCTTCACTTACTTTCGGAGACACTGAGGAAACTTGGTTTCTAATGAATGGTCACCTATCTACGGAACAACCTTGGCAAGCGTGGTTTAACCTGAAGCAATCTTCAGTGCACTTGCTAAAGCTAAATAGTAACAGCTGCTCCAGTACCGATCCGAGCGCTTGTTATCATTTAACTATGAGTAGATTTAAGCTGAAAAAAGACTACAAATCTGTGTTTATTACTGTTTTAGTAGTATTATTACTCTATTCTACATTATGTAATTTCGTGCAAAACTACGAACAGTTGAAACAATCTGTATTCCACTTCTATATATTCACATGAATATTCATTAACCCCGTAGTAAACAACATCTGCATACAACAAACACACCATAACTGATTCGTGTATGTTTCTACACCTGGTCGGCTCGTCAATCAATCAGGCTGACAAATCCACCACTGTAATGTTAGTACAGTCCTTCCAGAATTAATTTACACCAATAGCAACCTTATTGAAACAAGAATAAAAATCATTATATCATCATGACAGACTCAGCAGTGAAGCAACCCAACCCCAACCTTACAGTAACGACTATAAAGATCGCTATGTTTTGACAGTGATGCCAAGTCAAAGGATATCATAACTGGCAAAGGATTGTATGTAACAAATGGATACAACTGCGCAGTTACTCTCAAATATATGTATGCGTACAATACTGATTTCGTACGTGGCCATTCATATTCAAATGTGGACAGCCAGTATACTGAAGAGACAGGGTTTCTAGTTGATAATTACTTGGAACAGACAACAACACTAAATAGAACTTAAAAATATCGGCTTAGTGAGAAAATATTTGATATAAAAGCTTTTCGAAATCAGTTCGATTCTGCAAAGAGTTATGACCATCTTTAAGTGACAAACGTAAACGAAAATCCAGCATTCCGGGCTTTATTCCGGAGCAAATATTGTGGAAGGATTAACAGCTTGGTGAAGCGAGGAATGAAATAAAAGTAGAAATATTTGTAAAAATGTCAAACTAACCCGATAAATCCAAATCAAACTCTTAATAGCAGTTGACGTAGTTGAATTACGTAGTGACGACAAAAAATGGGAAGTTATAAAACCACTTGAGAGACTTCTATGATCGGTACGGATTTTTTTATAAACACTATAAGACAAAAGAACTTCCAGCAATAAATAACAAAAGCGAAAATATAAGAAAATATATTATAGAAAGCGAGGCTGATGTTCCATTCTCACAAAATCCTCAAACAATATTAACGTCAAACATCACTGTCGGAACAAAACACTTAACTCCGAAGAGGGGAAAGTAACGAAATTGAAATGAAGTGACATCGTTGTTCACAACGTAACGTAACCGGGAACCGAGTCCCGCTCTGTTAACCTGACTAACCGATTGACGTTCCAAGGGCAGAGCACAAAGAACCCGTGGGTTCTTTGCATACTCAATGTTACATCAGAAATTGCGTTGATGAGGAGCTGTGAGTAATGTGGTGGACCTAATGAGAATACGTACATTTTGAGAGGATACGAACAGTTAGTAGTTGCATAAGTTGGAATCTGTGAGAAACCAACTAGAACTTTATCAACTGTGTCATCAAAAGTTCTTTCCGATATAGAAGAGATATTATATAAAAAAAGAAAGAAGAGGAGTAAGCTCAAAAATAATAGAGCAATACACATTCTAGCTAACTATAATAAATGCAATGCTCAAATCATAGCAGAAACTAACCTAGCGAGAAAAGTAAGACATATAATGTCAATTACTTATCGTGCGCCACACGGTGCATCCCTTGGCAGAGAGAAATTAGCGAATTAATAATACTCCGGTGAGAAAAGACCACGTCCTGCTATAATAATTTCGAGGTAAGAAATCGCTATGGTTGACTCTTTTCAATACTTGTATTGCTATTTAAAAGAAACTAGCTGGCGCTTGCGGCTTCGCCCGCGTGATATCGAAAAAAAATATCCCATATGTTATTCCACACCATTATCTACCTCTGTGCCAAATTTCATCAAGGTCCGTTTAGCCGTTTTGACGTGAAAGAGTAACAAACATCAATACATCCACAAACTTTCGCATTTACATTATTAGTAGGATATTCGAACTTATGAAAATTCATTCACAAATAAACCGGGGGTAAAGTGGTAAATCATCCGCCTAGACGTGTTCGGATCGGCTTTGAGTTTATCTGAATGCAGATGAATACCAGTTTTTTACATGGACCAAATGCCTAGCTAACCTCCACAACCCAGTTAGTATTGGGTAACCTGGATACCTTATCGTTGTCAGACCTTCGAACCACTGTCTACCTGTGACGACAGTCAATCTGATCCAATGGCTTCACGTGCTTCACTAAATATGGTGCTACAATTCTGGAAACAACTACACAACAATCAATCGTCAAATTAAAATAATTGGTTAATTTTTAACTCGTAACTATTCACATTTACTGTTAATTACCGAAATTGATGTAACAAGGAAACAATATTTTATAGTTATTGTTTTAGGAAATGAGAATAAAAATCACAGGTGTTGTATAAAAGCTATTACAGTATGTTTAAATGTAGACAAGATGGCGCAGGTGGTGCCTGGCACCAAAATGTATAATGTTTCAAGCAATTTTCGCTAAAAGCTTAGACACTTCGTTTTAGAGGACACGACAGGTCAGGTAGAAGTAATAACTCATGACGTTTTCATTCGTTAACATATAAAGCACCTATGCATTATTGAAACGTGTAGGATGTCAAAACAAAGATGAACATTTGGATACACACATGAAGACACGTCCTTGCGTCAAGCTCCTTTACAGATTTTCGGATTCGCTAAAGAAATTGAAACTTACCACAGGTATCTTTTGCCAAATCGAGTGATCACTCACATACAGCATGACTCGATATTACAACTACTTCCTTAACTTTCATAGTTATAGCACGTTCATGTAAATTCTAGTTATTTCAAGACTAATTTGCACCAATCTATTAGCATGACAACAGAAGTAAACGTTCAGAATGATGTAAATTCAAATGCTAACAGAAGCTTTCACAAAGGAATCGATAAAGCCGTAAAAGCAAAAAAAGAAATAAAAATAAACGTAAGGGTATAATCACTTTCGTCGTATTATCGCTGAAATAAAATATCACGGACTAAACGACAAAAAATGATTTCAATAATAATCATGTTACGAAAAAACCGTTGTCGCTACGCAAAACATCAATTAGGGCTCGCTTTGTACGTTAATTTAAATAGAAGTAATATTTTTCAATTTGATGAAAATCCAAACGTTCTTGTTTGCGCTTGCCCTGAACTAAATTAGAGAGAGACGCAGTATTTTCTGTTACAAGTACTTAATACGAAAATAAATAAAAATCAACTTCCTGTCTAGAACATAAAGCTCAAAATATCATTCCTAGATCAAACTGACTATGGAAATCTGGTTTAGACGATTCTCTAATTTTACCTGTTACGATCACTGCTGAAACATTCGAAAGCGCTTTCTGCAATTGATTTTTTTTCAGCCCAATGATTTTGTGAAGTTACCGTTACCTTGATGATTCACATCCACTCCAATTGTTCTGATGAGTTTAGAATATGTTCTTGATTTTCTAACAAAAACAATTAATAAACGTATTAAATCGACTTGCGTTATCGTGCTCCGGGTATGACTGTGTTACATTTAACTGAATTTGTTTTGATAAATTATATATGGTAAAGGATGTTGACATGCAGTAATTGATTAAACAGTCGGTTCTAATTATACATTGTTATCTCTACTATACTGTTCCTATTTCAGTTTGTTGAAGGCATTGAACGAATCATAGCCACCGACTGCGACATTGTTTATCTGATACGGACAATTTGAGTATCACAACAAAATATACGATAAATACTGACATACTTTACAAATTGTAACGTATAATATTGGGAGCAGCAACCTATCAGTGCTGTAAAGTACAATCATTCCAAAGCCAACACAACTGAACATTAAAAGAGAATGAAACACCAATTGAACAAAAAAACAACACAGACAAAAATTCTACAACTGAAAACACGGAGAACCATGAATGGCGCATACATACCAACAGCTAGCTAACTGTATGGTGCGTAACTGAACTATGTACTTCGCCTCATGCCAAACTTCGAACACGTTCACCTCAAAGTGGGTCACAAGTTCAAGGATCATAATGACGAATGTGTCCTAAAACACCGACCGGTATTTGGTGCTGGCGGTAAACGACCTGCAGTACTCAACGGTGTGGTGGTTTGTAATTATGTTTTAGAAAGATTTCGCCCGAGGGACAGGGGAGAGGCGAAAAACTTGTTGATGAATTTAAGATTCCATGTGCAATTCTGTGCGAAAGTATCTATAAAGCAAACCTTACTAGTTTTATCGCAATCAACGGTAATCGCAGCAAAGTGTAGTCTATCGTTTTCGTCGCCTATAAGAACACAACCAGCAACCTTTGCGTTTAGTTTCAGTCCAATAATTCTTTTAGCAACTGTTGCCAGTATAAATATCTAATCCATTTCCAAATTACATTCTGGACCGTAAAAAGTTCTCAGCCCTTCTTTTCAGTTTCTGGCATATTATTTCAAAGTCTGTTGTGATTTAAGTCTGAATATTTCAGTTCATAATAATTTAATTCAATTTCTATTATATTGGCTTTCTGAACCCCAATAACCGATATTAGATTATTTCGAAGCAGAAGATATTACTTAGTAGTTATAAAGGAAACCCTTGTAACTTGATAATATGGGTTAATGTTATTCAATTTCAAGGGTAATGTTCATTGGCATGGTTCGTTACTCCTCTTCATCAGTGATTTCAATTCAATTTTAAGGTAGAATAATCTGCTACTCGAACAATTTACTATAGAGTATATTATAGCCTAAAAATTTTATCTTCAAGTTCATTGGCTCCCGGAAGGAAAAGCTTATGGAATTTGTTATTACTATTTTAAAGCTTTTCGAATTATCCGCCCCATTTTCGGATCAAAGAAACGACGAACAGTAAATTGTGAAAACGAAGTATATCACGCACTTAACCGATATTTCTTCGATCAATGCCGATGACCGTTATTCATTATAACCACCGCTTAAAATGTATCTTCGCTTCCAATGTTTATTTGACCTCGATTACTTATCTTTTCAAGTAAATTAACATAGAAGACGCTTCATAAATTTGTAGGTAAGCACAAATCTGTATCATAGATTACTTATGTTTAATCTATATTAAGATAAACCTGTTTAGATGTAGCTACATTAAAGGCTATTTCAGACTACGGTCAATCTATCTTGACGACACGGTTGGCGCTGTGACTGAGCGTTTTGACTGCTGAGCTACGTGTTGAGGGTTCGATCCCCGCACGGAACAATTATTTGTATGACCTACAGATAGTTGTTCCGGGTCTGGCTGTTTGTGTATGTGAGTTTAAATGTTTGTAAATGCACCCACGATACAGGAGAAATCCCTAGTGTGGAGCAAAGTGTATTTAAAAAAAAACTACATAGGCAGGCAGCAGCAAATGATGCAAGATCAAAAAAACTCTACATCTTTGACCCTAGTTGCAATTCCCTCGGATTATTTACTTAAACCAACATTAAGAAATAAAACTGTACAATTACAGCAAAAAAGAAGCATGACTTACTAGAAAAACGTTCCGAAACATAAAATTTGCAACATTTACTGGGTGAAGGTCAGTGAGGCAATTATTTGTTTTTAAATGAATGAATAAAATACTTGATTTAAATTTTTCATTGTAACGTATTCAAATCAATTTCTCTTTTAACTTTCCTCCTTATGCTAGCTTCTATGATATGAATATTAAAATCAGTTTAATCAGTGCATCGATTTCTAGTTCCATGCTCATTGTTTAATGTTTTCGTGTTGCTTTTATATTTAAAAAAATAGAAGTTGTAACGTCTGTTTTTTAACATCTATGTATGTTTCATAGAGATTGGCCCGGCAGATTGATTTCTGATTGACTTCGTATCCCTGATGGGGTTTTCTGCTTCACAAGGCTTTTTGCAAATTGCCAGTTAACGCATTTCCGGGTTATTCTCTGTCTAGTCAAAAATTGCATGTTTGTATTTATGAACTCTAACTAGTCTCTGACTAAACACTTTTTACGCATTTTTGCACGTTTTTCTCCTGGTTTAATAAATTACGTAAAGAATATAATCAATTCAAAATTAAAACCAAATCTAAGAAAATAAAAAATGATCCTAGCAAGAACTATGAGACAATGGCATCTAGGAATAAAGAACTTGGTAAAGATTTAGCAAGGCTCAAAGATGTACGAAACTACAAAATAACGTTAGAAACGAATTTCTTTCTATTCTTACTGTATGAAAGTTCTAGCTAGACTCAGTCTTATCTTTCTATCAGATAAGACTAAAGAGTGCCTCGAAACCAGTAACTGCTTACAAAGCTAACTTAAATACATCAAAAGCCTTTGTTAAAATTAATTGAAATATTAAATGAAAACTGTAGCCATGTGAAAATTTTAATTTATAAAAGTCCTAGTTAATTAATGAAAACAAGTAAAACAATAGTTAATAAATTCATCCAGATACATGAAATAAATAAACAGTTGTTCACACATGACGTATGATAAAGTAGTTAACATAATACAAGAAACGACAAACAATACGTTATAGTTACTGTATTAATGTCATAAAACTGAATCTTAACACAATTTTTTACTTCAAACAGTTAATTATTTAAATAACTAGCTTCCGCCTGCGACTTCGTCCAAGTTAGCATTACCCCAAAGTAACTATTACTTTGGGGTAATGCTAACTTTAAACCGCGTGATGATCGAAAAAAAATACCTTTGTGACCCCTTTTTTCCCTCTTTCTCCCTCTTTTCTCACTTAAAAAATAGCCTATGTCCGTCTCCAGGGTCCTAACTATCTCTGTACCAAAATTAATCAAAAACGGTTTGACCATTTAGGCGTGAAGACGTAACAACCAAACTTACTTTCGCTTTTATAATATTAGTAAGATTTATAAAATTCATTATTACTGGACCTGACATTTCTATTGAAGAACATCTTGCCTTTCCTTTTAACAACTTTATTGAAGTCGATTTCGATTTTCCTTCCAGTCTAACCAGATGCAGCTGAAAACTAGTATTTTACATGGAGCGCCTGGCTTTTGACTTCCACAACCCAGTTCGCACTGGGTAGTACGATACCCTTTCCTAAACTCGTTTGTTTGTCTGATCTTCGGGACAAACCTGTGACTACTATCAAAGATTTACAAATTGAAAAATCATAACATGACATGTATTCAAGAACATTGTTCAATGGTATGCTGTAATGTTCTACAATAAGAACAATGAAGTCCAAGTTACCGCACGTACAAGTTGGGAAACAACAATAGCTTCAATGAGATGGACAGAAGTAGCAAGTTTGAAACCGCCTTGCAAACTCGATTCGTTTCGGGACTTAGAACTTAAGATATCCAAGTGCTTCGAATTCAAGTGTGAAGACCGAAAATAGACAAATATTCTCGTTAATGAAGGTGATAATTACTGGATTCTATTTAGTCACTTGTAAAAAAAAACGTGCTAAGTTCACACACACGTTACTTCAATTTCACACAAGTGCTGCAACTAATATATCGTCAAAATATAAAAACAGTTTTCATTCAAGTGAGTACAAAATGGTTGAGTATGACAAGCAAGTGACATTGTTTTGTTTAACAGTTATATTCATTTTAAACTTAATGGTTTACATGAAAATTGAAGCGAAAATAATATTGAGAATGTCTCTTAATGAGATTGAAAAAAAAATCATTCCAATTAAGCTCATATACAAATTGAAATGCTCAAAAGATTACAAATTGCTTCTTAATTGTGATTAAGAAGCAATTTGTGTCGAGACGGACATCAAAGTATTTATAATGAAAGAAAAGTGGTTCTCGATATTTATAAAAACACTTGTTCTTATAAACATTTCAAAGATGTGATTCAATGACGTAAAACATGACAATGACACGAAAAGTGAAAAAATTTCAGAAAACCGTCAACGATTTGAGGTCGGTTAATTCGTAAACATCGTCGGGAAAGACCATTAACGTTAAAAGCTTTATTGATTTGGCAAACCAACTGGGAGGGGGAATCGAGTGTTGGACAAAAGGGATCTAAGAGAAATATAACAATAACGTGGGTACGCTACCAAAATTGCTTTCTGAGTAGTGAATTTACTGACCACTCAGCCAAAGCTTCCACAATAGATGAGTTATTTTTCTAAAGACAAAGGTAACTTTCGTTTGTTCCATTTAAAAAATATCTCCAACGTCAACGTTTTTTAGTGGCAACATTAAGAGGATTGCACAAAAAAATTATATTGTCGTTTAAGGTTGAAAAGTATGGTATTTTAGCATTTTCTAACTAACAGCTTCATTGCCTAATACCAGATTATTACTATTATTAGCATAATAGATCGCCTGAAAGGCCAACCCTAACAATACTATCTACGACCATTCCACTATCAGTTCGCTTACGTGATTAGGTAAATCGCTGGACGGTGGCCTTTTACCAACATTAGTTATGTTCTTACAAAAACAAAAGAACGTCTATTCTAGTCCGTATACCTTTGTAATAGGGGCCTGAACATTGTTTGCTTGACATTTTAGCAAGCAATTAACTTTGGTTTTCCAAGCCGGTAGGGCAAACATAGCCAGTTCACCGACCCCGGTAAACGCGAAAGTGAAATCCGTCACTTGTTGCTACGATACGAATTGGACGGAAACGTGTTATGGGTGAGAATAAGTGGTTCTGCACGAAATCAGGTCGGAATTTGTATGCCAGTACTGCTTATTGATCCTAATTTAGAATTTGATTAGCTATGCTAATAGGAATTTGGATTGGAATCCGCAGACCTAAACCAGGTTTGCGGTCCGCTGTCATAGGATTAATTGTTATTGATATGAGCAACTCGAGAAATCCCACATTGCTAAATCCGGAAGCAGACAGGGATTGATTTGTTATTTAAATAAGTTATACCGTCCGGTGTCCTTCATGTAATCTCTCTAGGCCCGTTACTGTTTCTTTGCACAAAACCCTTCCATATTGAAAATGATGATTACCTGAAACAAAGAATACAAAATAAGTATTAAGTCATAATATTTACAAATACGATGATGTATGAATGATAAGAAGCAATTTAGGCTCGGGGACTTATTATTACATTATGAGCTCTAAATCAACACAGAAGGACAATGAACTGATTTCAAACAGTTTGTCGAGATAATAATACTTTCTCAGTGAAAGTAAAATACCTTATAATAATATCATACGACTACGCATTGTAAAAACGATGATACGATCCTTTTTGCCTGGGAAACGTTGTAGAAATTATAAATATAAACAGTACATATATAATTAAAGTTATAACATTACAGTAATAACGACTTAAACTTCGTAATGACTAACACCTAAATCGATTACCGCGAAGTTAACCACAAATATGCAAATACTGAACTTTAAACCCACGTTGAAGCTCAAAGAAGAACTAAAGCGTCACAAGTAATAATAGGAATGATACAAAATAATCCCATTTGTAAGAATCGAGAACAATAGCTGGCTTCAAACAATGAGGGCGACGTACATATTCGCGATATTTAACGAACGCGTTATTCTAATTCGCACAGCGCTAATTATATCATATCAAAACGTAATTAAGCACAGCTGGATAACGCCTCATTCGGGACAAATGCTCAAGCAGATGAGATGTAAATAAATTTACAGTTGCAGATATGAGATGCGATGGGTCTTCAGAGATTTAAATTTGAAATCTTTTGGCTGAAGGTTCATCCAGATGTTTTATTGGATCTAAAGGTTTAAACTTTTATGATAATTTATTTATATTTTCATCGATACAGATTGAAAACACCGGCTTTATTTATCAACATTGTAACAATTAAAAAAATCCGAAATGTTTTACGGCCACGAAATACCTGTTTTGCTTCTTATCTTGTTTACTTAAGAAAATCCGTTACGTATGTTATTGAATTATCTACATAGCAACAAATGTCAATCGAAATAGACGGGGTCAGGATATAAGTTCGAGATATCTGAACATCGCAAATAGGGCGCAGCGACATTGAGCAGTGTGTAAGAAAAGCAGCAGACACGGCAATCTTAAGGCTGTATGTCACTTCGTAGTTTATTTTTACTATCTCCTTTCTTTTCCAACAAGAATTTGTTGTTCTGTTCCTATTCTAGATAGCATACATACAAGTGGCATATGATTCCAGAATTGTTTACAAACACACGAGATATTTCACATTTTCGCGGACGGGTTGAAGCGGTATGTTTGTGCCATGTCCTCCATCAACATTCTCAGACAGTTTCGGGATCGCACAATGTTTCAAAGCGTCGCGTCTACATCATTTATAACGTTGGTCTTTGAAGCGTCACAGCACATGGCGTGTTTGTATTAATGGTTCTTGTTTAATATTAAAACAAATATTTTGCACTGTGAATGCGAACCGTCCAATCTCCGAACATGAGTACCAGTTGATGCATGCGATTTTTACGACTGTTGATATGTATTATTTGAAACTCCGTACAGTTATTAATTTTTTTTTTCTTTTACACACGGTACAACATTTTTTATAACCCTCCGATTTCAGCTGGCAATATCATTTGGCAGATTTGCCCGAAGCGAATAGTTGTCCGAAACAATGGAGGGTCATAAGTAACATGCAATTTTATAGCTACCCCAAAAAGTAATGAGACATAAAATTCCAGAATAAATAGGAATGTATTATATCACAAACAGAGTCCTATTATCCCTAACATAAAAGTTCTTTATTCTACTATAAAGCTTACCCTACTTACAGACGTACTGGGTTAGATAGCAGAGGTCGGGATGTCGCTGACTGATAAAACCCCAACTGGGGGTGGCGAATGCCACATCGCAGAAATGTGTCTGATGCGGCCTATCGCGAGGCCCTATAAATGGATGCTCTATAACACACACGATACAGATAACACTAAACCCACATGAATGAAATAAGTCGTATCCATTCATTTCGAATCAAAAAGCAATTTGAAGCTCCATTCTGAATTTCAGACACGACTACAAATCCACTATGTTCCAGTTTTATTGAATATTGTCTGATCGAACAATTTACTGAAGAAAAAACAAACTAATATTGATGCAACTGAAAAGATTACATGTAAGTCATTGCAGAATTATGAACAATTAATCCATATAGCGTAACGTAACAAATTGTACAATCGAAAAGAATTTGGCAAGTTGAATAATGTAACAAATACCCGTAGGTTTTTCCACGCGTGTTTCTGAAGATCATGACTAGTTTCAAGTGATAGATCACGATTGGATTCTATAATGGTATTTATGTTGTCATAGAAATATGTAGATGAATAAAAAACTGCGAACAAAGCAGCCGTTTATAACTAGTTAATAAAACCATTGTATATTTTCAATCGTGGATCCCCAGACTGTTAATCAGAATGCATGGACTTAGAAATGAATTTAGCTACTTTTTGATCAAAGTTCTGTTAAACAGATAGATTCCACTGTTACTGGTTTCAAACAACCAAGATCGTGTAAGCAAATCATGTTGTCAATCCAATGGATGAGTTTGTGAGAACGATCTTAACACAAGCTTGTTTTTTCCAATGATTCATGCCTTATGTATTTCATAGTTTATTCGAAGAATATCAGAATACTGGAGTATTCCTGCCAGTGACGACACTTTTGAAGTCTTTCGAAGACTCCAATTCCATATTATTATATTCGTATTATTATATCAAAATGATCAATCACGAACATGGTCTGATTTAATAACGTGCAAGAAATTTATAATATCACGAAGACTAAAATCCATCTAGACCATTTCCATTTAAGATCGTATCTCAATATCGAACCGGCTCAGCTCTCAAAGCAATCTGATCGAACTAGACCACTTTACCGACATCTTACACCATTCAATATAGGTTTTCCGGCTTTGGGATTGCTCTACATAAGTGAGTGTTGAATTTCCTCTGAACAGCAATATTAAAATCGTTTTAACTTAGCAGTATAATTTCGCAGTTAATAACAATATGATTATAATTACAGTTTCCGGTTTGACTTTATATTTCTACTAGCTTTTGCCCGCGGCTTCGCTCGCGTTAAATTCGGTATAACACAGTACCCTTGAGTCTTATTGATTTGTAATAGCAACGCTAAGTTTTCCCTTCTCTTCCCTCGTTCTCCCTCATATCCCACATTAAAAAAATAGCCTATGTCCGTTTCCTGGTTCCCATCTATCTCTGTACCAAAATTCATCAAAATCGGCCATTAATGCGTGAACAAACAAACAAACTCACTTTCGCTTTTATAATATTAAATAAGGATTGCTCGTTGATATGTCCTAATTTTATTATGTTGTTTATTCCTTAGTGACCGTGTTTTGTTTGGAGTTATTGGAATAAATTAAAAAATAACAACAAATCACAGTAAAGTAAACCTAGTTTTCATGATAGGTTTTATAAGTGCAATCCGAGGCACGGCTTGTGCAACAGTATAGCTAGATATCCAAACAAATCTCGTTACTAGGCCTGCAGTCACGCAACATACCACACACAATATCAGCTCACGTGCTTCTGAATCACTAATTGAATAAACTGAACTAATCCAAGTATAAAACGCCATGCGTCACAACACGACGAACAATGAAAATTGCACGCATTTTAATCAAACAACAATGTATAATGTTGATGGGTACTTTTAATGGAACTGCCAAGTATACTAATTAAATTAATTAAAAAATATGAGCCCGGTATGCTTGTCATGTCGGAAAAGTAAATTGATGGAACGTCATTTTCGCGCGTAGGAGCGGTAGGACAACGAGATAGGAAACATGCAAGCTCATAAATATAATGATATGGTGGTAGAAGAGGAAAGGATAAGGAAAATTAATACTAGTCGTAGAAAAATAGCAGCTAGCATTTTATCATGACATGAATAATGACTTCATTAAATGCTATCTTCCAGGTAGTTTAGCAAAAACTGGCTACCAATTACAAAGTTAAAGAACTAAATTTAAAACTGATTTTATAAGACACAAATAACAGTGAAATGATAAAAACACACAAATATGGGATAAGCATATCATTTGGAAAACGTGATCCACGGATTAGCAAAACTAGAAAATATTGACTTACATTTATGTATTAAGTAGTTTCTGAAAATCTAACTGGACGCGACCACACGAGTTGTATAAAAGTAAGTAATATAAGCACAGAGATGGGTGGACTCTATGCAAAAGAGTATAGCCTAGTTGAGACCAGGAGACCAAGGCATCAAAGGCAGGACGCCCATACTCAACACTGAGTTTATCAATGCTCGCAATGATGATGACGATGACGATATTAGCATAAAGCAAACCCATGTTCAACTTAAACCGTCAGTAACTATTAATAAAAACAAAACAATTTTCCTTCAAAACCCGTAGTCCAGAGATTTAATCTACCTCTTACTAAAGAATGAAGAACTATCTCACTAAACACAAGAAGCTGCATATTGTTTCGATTCTCCCACGATATCCGATAAGGTGAATTAAATTAATGGCCATAAGCCGACTGCTTTATTGTTCAAAAGAGGTTAAATATAGAAATATGGAGATTGGATTATCTCACCCATAATTCAACCGTGTTGTTGGAATAATTGGTTAATGGTTCCAAGATACTGATCTTTCTGAAATTGTTTTTAAAGAAGATTAGGATAAACTGATTGAAAATTACGACATGAGCAATAAACTGCATTGTTTTAAACAAAGTTCAAGTAGGAACGCAATAACAATTTTATTCTTGAAAAAGCTGTATTTCGACAAGAACACGTAAACAAAGTTTGTTAATAATTATGGCATGCCTGCTGCATAATATCCAATTAACAGAAACCCATTCCTCATTTCGAAAATTCTGGACGGGAAAGGCAATTACGCAAACTGTCCATCATTCGAGAAGTAAATCTTAGTGGAAAAGGGAAAACGGAGAAATGGAAATGCCAAGAAGCTGGCATGTAGCGGTCTTCCGAATGACCCGATATAACTGGAGTAATGAACGATGACAGAAACATAATAGAGAAAGTGACTGCTAATACCAATGTGCACTACCGTGTGTTTTTAAACTGCTTTGCACGCGAGTTCGATGATCGGAATCGATTAATCGGTTTCAAAGAAATGATCGATTGAATACATATAAGACTGCTACAGTGACAGATGCGATGATTAGAGTTGTATTATCATTATGTTTATCTTGATTAGCTATCAAATCCGCAATTGAGTCATGTAAGGTAAAGTAATGACAAATGACAGGTTAAATGGCTGTAGGGAACAAGGTGTCTCCTTCAGGCCACAATTTTCGAGAACTACTTACTACATCTACATCTGGCCTATTGTTTTGTAGGAATCAGTAATTTCGTTGTTGTTTCGTTACATTAGGGAGTCGTTTTAGCAATCCCTAACGTTACAAGTGAAACCATTGTCAACCTCTGCATCAAAAAATTGTTAAGCCCTTTTATTATTTGGTGGCCGTTTTCATTCTTTCGTATTATATTTACTGTTCATCTACTAATACATTAACCTACACGTATCATTGTCACTGAATACGTGGAATAATCGAAAGCGCACAGATGATAAATTAATCCGTGACACAAAATCGTGTTCAAAATCACTTTTACTTGAAATCGATCCGCGCTAAGACTTTAACGATAAATCGAGAGGCATAAATGACAATTTAATGTCCATAGATAATTTTATATTGATGATAGCAGGTGTATCTGTCGATAGTAACTAAAACAGATCGTAAATCGATTACACCGTGGTAATCGTACGTCTGCTTAATTTTCTTTGAAATCTAATGTATTCAAGTCACGTTGTATCCTGAACCATAGATTGGCTAAACAACCCATCATTTTCGATTTCATACACCTCATAAACACTTTCAACGTTGCAGCCTCTTATTACGGAGAAATTGTTATTCCCAACGCGCAACCATATTATTCTTGGTTCCCCACGGATTTCATCATGACGATGTTCCGTAAGCAAATCTAATTTTCTATAATAGAGGCGAAGCGAAAGCACAGTAAATAAATTCATAAATAAATCTCTTGGCTATTTCCTTGGTCTGCTTGGTAGAGTTTAATCTTGTGGTTGACAAAGGAGCTTTCTATCTATTTCAAGCGAAATATGAGACTGTTTATTATGTTGTTGACATATTCATGGACCAAATATTTTCGCAGTCATAGCTCAATTATAAACAATGCAGTCTATATATCTGCAGTAGCATAGTTTGGCATACCATAAGATGTCTCTCTGCTGGCGTAAGTCTCCACGACATACGAGACTCCATATATTGTTTTGTCACCTTTCTACATGAAGGGGCAAGTTAGCAATTGCAGCCAGTCACCCGCTCGATTGAGTAACTTCACCGAGCGTGTCGGAGAAAGCGCCATGCTCAGTGGCCGATTTTATGACTACCATCCTACGTTCAGAGAAACTCAGGATGTGAACGGTACCACAAGATCACTCGAATATTTACAAGTGAACGACATTTAAATTGTAGACGAAAAATTGATCTTGAAACGAAAAAACTCCTTTAGACATACAAAATTCAAACATACCCATGTTTGAATTTTGTATGTCTAAGGGAGTTTTTGCGCTTTCGTTCGTGTAACTAGGTTTGCGGTAAATACTTTACTGCTTCAATTTGTCGTCGCTCACGGTGACATTACAGATGATGACTGTGAGGAAGCTTGTAGAAAGTTGATTGCTGCTTTATTTATTTACGTTTCTAGAAATGGAAATATGATTAGAACTTGAAAACAAGTTAAAACATATATTGCGATAAGAGCCGCATCTTAAGTAGATCGTTGTGGATATGATGGGCTCACACTTTTAATCCAAAGCACCAAGCCAAACATATATCGATTATAACATTATCGAAATGGATGCATGTTTAAGTGCTAGTGTACTTACTCTATGCCTATCAGTAGATACACAATAAGACTGATAGTGATAACTAAATAAGTATGTTGACACTTTAACAAACAATCTTAGATCTAATAAAATATGAGTCACTTATCCAACAACAAAAGATAAGGGCAAAGCATAAAATTTACAACAATGATATCGTTTAGGAAATATAAATATTAGCAACGGTATACAAGAACAATATTATCAGACAGGTACAGATAAGAGAACAGGCGTAGAATGTGCATTGTATTGAAGTCGATAAGGTTTTAGCGTTCACTACAATGATAACAGAAACGATAGCGCCGTTTCTTGGGAAATAAAAGATGAAAATCTGATTTACTTTATACAATACGAGATGATTTTATCTTAAAAGATTGACATCTAAAATCAAAATACAGTGTGATAAACTGCAAAGTCTGTTGAAATTCCTTAAGTGTTTTGACATACAACAGTTTGAGAAAACGTGATGGATAGAACAAAATATTCCAAAGAGACATTCATCAATATCAAACTGTCAATTTGTCTACATATGATTACTTCTTCTTCAAAGGTTTTCCCCGTAGCCTTTAAATGTGTACATAAATAAAAAAACAAACCCGTTTTAGAAGAACCCATAGCTCATGTCACCAAGTACTCGTCCGGTTATCTGATGTACATTTATTTACGACTAACTCTCACGAAAGCTGTAATGTTGGTTTTTATGTTACTTTCTAAACTGCACATACACTCCATAAATGCATAGAAACTAGACGTGGCAGTATTACTTTGGTTTACCTCTACAAATGCAGATACTCAATGACTCCAATCCAATCTTATCCAATGACACTACACCCACATTTCGCTAAGTTATGTAGAAGTCCTTTGTGATAGGGGGGGCGAGCTTAATGCCATCAACCGGGGACGATCTAGATTCCGTGCCTGACCTGAGAATCAAATTCAGAACCTCATACTCAGCAATAGAATTTGTAATCATTGGACTAACGAGGCAATCTTACAAATAACCAATTTTGCATCGAATTGGAACATAATTTATTTGGTAGCTAAAGTCACCCAACTTGATGATAACGGTCTACTCAATAGTCCTAAAGACGACCCAATTTTCGGGGAGCTTATCAGATTGGCTGACTATATTGGGTGTGAAACTGTTACCCCATTAAACACTATCAGTGATCTTGTTAATATCTTAATTGAAACTGAAAGGTAACGCCGAGATAAAAGAAGGAAGATTTATTAGAGCAGACGAAGCTCTGAATCATCATATTCCTACCCCTGTCCCATATCACTTGGGGTCGGCGCAGCACTTTTTCTATTCGTCAATTTTGCTCCTGTCAGCCGTCACGCTATCATTTACTCCTTTATCTTTCATATTGAAATGCATCCACTAAAATACTAATAGGTAGACTGGTAGAATATGCCCAAGGCATTAAGTCCGCCACAGTACAGTGTTTTTTTTTTAATAAATAAATAAAATCCTCAGACTCATAATCATCTGCCTAGTCTTTTGCCAACTATGTTGAGGTCGGCTTCTAGTTTAACCGAATATGATACCAAAATACACGCGTATACATGGAGCGATTGCCTATCTGAACTCCACAACCCAGTTAGCATTGGGTAAAACGATACACATTGATAACAAAAAAACTTGACTTAACTCCGAATATTCTACATTTTCAATACTCGAACTCACTATATCGACAACAAATTAGCTTCGTCAATCATCGACATAACCAGACACTCCAACCTTCTACTAACCACGGTCATTGTCCGAACTAGCACGTTACGTAAACTAAACGCACGCGGTTACGTAAACGTTAACGTACTATCGTTGAGTGCGTTTGTTCAAAGAGTTAACAGCTCAAGTTCCCTACCGTTTGAGAGGTAGTTTATGGACTTGAAGGTTTGCGTTTTCTAGATTGACAGCTAAGGTTGAATACTCGGTTTGGCTGCAAAGATGATATTGGTGTCAAGGTTGAGTGAGGGGAGTGCTTTGAATATTCACGATAAAAAACTTCTCTTGTTACTCTATAAAAATGTGAATTAAAGCAAGAAATTCTTCGGCAAAAAATTGCTAAACCTGAGTTAGAAACTTTTTACATCAGTTTGAGAAATTCCACCCGATTAACTTTTCAAGGATCATTTGTTGATCAAACAGATTACCAATATTAATTCTATAGAACACATTGCTTCAAATCTTACAACGAAGTTTGAACAAGAATGTCAATTAGCTAACTAAGTTGTAAGACTTAATACAAAAACTTATGAAGTCAACAGTGTATATTCAACATAAGGCGTTCACGAAACGATAAGATTTTATAGATAAACTATTACCACCATAGATTATAGATAGTAGATGTTATATCTATCATATGAGTGCTAACAATCGCCAAGATATTATTTCTAGATATAAGTAAATAATAAAAACCTAATAACACAACAGTCGAATATTTGTAACGTCTCTAACGTTACAAATATCCGACTCTTAGTCAAAGGAATGGACGAATAAAATGAATCTAAAATGCCATTAAATATCCTAAGCGCCTAACAAACAAAATTAATTTTCTTCAAAAAAGATATCCAGGGATTCCGGGAAAGCTTCGGGAATGATCCAGGGCCCTTCGAAACGTGACTAGCATAATTTTTACTTCAGAGCACATCATTCTAGGCTTACAGTCCCGTAAAGTTAGTGGAATATTAGAATATTGTAATTTTTTCGGCCTAACGTGAAAATATTTAAATTAGGTGTATTTATATTTCGAGGGAATCTATAGAATACCATAAACGTTCTGAACAATTTTCGACTACGGACTCCCAAAGACACTAGGCATGGACGCAAGAAATGTAAAAAAAAATGTTGAAAGTTACAGTGCGGAGATCTTCTGTAACTTTCCTTGATCTCATTGTCTGATTAGATGACAATTCTCTGACTGAGAAATCAGTAAATACAAAATTATATTCAGAATAACTTCGGAATGATAGTTTCTAATTAACTAAATGAAGTTATATACGGTACAGAAATCGTCACCACAAACTTGTCAGTACTGCAGATAGCTATAATTTTTAACGAAAATCAACTGCATGTTTGTGAGGTTTTGCGGTTCTGGCTCCCAATCTGGTAGGTATTACAACCTACCACAGTTGCGGTCTGAACGGCAAACTTCGTTGGGAAACAATACTATAACAATAACAACATGGTACCAAGGAAAATACTGGCAAATGATACACCAGACACAAGGCTCAATGTTTATCTATCCCTAAGAGCATATGCACCATAACAGGAAAGCAGCTTTCCGGCTGTATCAATAATACAACTAATGTTTATAATAATATCATGTGTTTTGTTTATACAGGTTGCATTCCATCGTTCAGTCGATCCTCTCTGACTTTGAACTTTAAAATAAAAGTTGGCATCCTGAAGTTGAAAATCAACACCATGTGTTTAATCGAGGATGGTTTTTTTTTTCTTTTGGGTGTATTTATGGCATCCTAATTAGATGTTTGGTTTTGAACACGGTAGTGATAAGCTTTATATTCATGATGCATGGAGCTTGAATATGACTGGCGAAAAGTAAAGTAAAGTCCAAGTAACTAGTAGGTATAACTTGTCAAGTCTGATAATATATGACTGTCTAAAAAAAGTGAATAAGAAAAGGTTTTAATACAAGCAACGATAGTCATGGAAAATAGAAAGGGACTTATTTCTTCGATCAACTAGAATTCATTTCAGCGCCATATTCGTTCAGTCACAACTACGAAATGAAGATGATGATTAACAAATACAATTTTATGCGATCCTACTGACACAATAAAGGGTAACTCTTTAATGCCTGTGGTGAGCCACATGCATAAGAGAGTAACCATGGAGTTTCTTGCCGTTTCTTCTCTATAGGAAAAGACCAACCCGCACCGTGAACATAATTGGATTTGATTAATGGACTCTAGTGGTAGCGCCGAACTCGTACCGTAGTTCTAAAACTAGTATAAATAATTTGTTATCAATACGCAAAGGATTCACAATCCTACATTATTCTTTACAAACAATGGAACTTTGTCATTATCTAAAAACTTTCAAAACCTTGAAAGAATCCGAGGTATTAAAAGTCATTCCATAGCTTTCGCCAGAACCGCCACCATCCGAAAAGTATAAGCCGAAACATTCTATTTTCTCCTAAAAAGACAAGTTATTTCGTTATCAACAAAACTTTATTTACAAGCAACAAATAATCAAAGCAGTTGGCAAAAGCCAGATTTCGATAGAATTAGTAATGAAGAAAACTTTAGGAGTTACCCTGGGGAGTTACGCTTCAGGTATCAGGACTAATGAAGGACAGTTCCAAATTGTACTAGATTAAAATGAAGAGTCTAAAACAGAGTACATGGAAGTCCACTAGGAATGCTTGTCAAATTGTTTAATTTATTCTAATGATAGAACTCAAATTGTTTTGATACCGAAATACCCCCGCAATCCGTCTACAGAATATTCTACATATTTGGCAAGAGACAAAAGATTGTCCAAATAATATAATGACATCTGCCGTAAAAAGCAGTTTCCAATTTACTATCATCAAATAGATTAGAGGTTAAACACTACGCTGTCTCTGCATACACTGACTTCAGAAAATTCTATACATTCACCAAAAGACAAAGGTATATTCAATGTTCAATCATTCTTATATCACCATAAAAAGCAATTTCCAATTTATCTTTAAGTCTTTAACCGTTAATCCGAAGACACAAGCCACGACTTTCTTTACATTGTACCCTATAAGAACTGATCAGATTGATTGAATGGGAAAGCGAAGACATCAAAAACTGCATAATGGACGCACAACATCCTCTATTGTGTTGTCATTTGGAAAGAAGCTCTCTATACATTATTGTGTAAGTCGGTTATTAAGTTCGATCGGATCATGAATCAATGACGAATGTTTACGAAGGCTTTCACACTTTTACCCGAAGCAATCTTGTCGCCCTTGAAAAAACAGGTCTCATTGGCAACATATTTCCTTGTTTATATGGAGTAGCGTTCTTGTTTGAGTCATGGGCGTAAAAAACGACGAGATAGAGCAAGAATTTTAATTATTGTTTGTTTACATTTACATTCAAGAGATTCTAGAGTTTCCATCGAAATAAACGATCCTTGTCGTTGTACGACAGTTAATGAAACTTTAGCTTTTCCTTTTCTTCTTTACGTGCCTCGAATTGACCTAGATTCAGACACCTTTCGATATTCTTAGGAGAAAAGTACTTGAAAGATTCAAGTAAAACTACATATTACAGATTCAGAGTTTCTAAAAAGAACTAACATAAAATTGCAATGCAATCAAGTTTAGAAACTTTCAAGTCAAGATCAGTACGAAGTAGTATGCAGATAGTCACCTCGGTAGATTTCACGTAAAGTTCGGAAAACGAAGTTTTCTATTCTTCCCATCGCTACAAGTTTAAACTTTATTACAAGTTTATTTTCGTGTCATAATGGAAGGAGAATATGTGGCAATTTAAATGTTTTACTGCTCCTGGTAAAGTTGGCTGCTTTTAATCTTCTTTTAAACGTCAACTTCCCGGAACTACCGTGTCCGGTGAGGAGCTGCGTCAAGCGGTGGCGGTGGGTGAGGACGCCGTAGCGCCTCTCCAGCCATTCCTTAATGACGGGACTTATTGCCACTGTTGTGACGAGCTCTGCATGGGGTTGCAACAGTCGCTCTCTCTCAATGCCACCCTGAAATCTTACTAGAGGTCTGCCCGCCGAGCGGCAATTTGCCGCGGCAGCGGAGATTCCCCGTGTTTAGTGTGTTCTCGTGATTGCACGGCTTGACTTTGGCTTACCGAACGCTTTGGTGCAAACTAAGTGCAGAAAGTATCTGTAATAAATAAATGACCCATCTACGGATCGATTTCGTCACGCACTGCTTAATAGGCTCGCGTGATTGTTATTATTTAGCTCGTGGCTAAACAAGGAGGATGTCCAATCTTCATCTCAATATTATTTTATTTAGGGATTTCAATTAGGTATTGTAAACTGTTTCTGAAAACGGTCAAGAGGCTCATGCATAGCTATTGTTTAAACTTCCACGTTTGTTCAATGTTGTTTCATAATTGTTATGTTATTATGGCTCCCATAGAACAATGACTTGAATAGTAAATGATCGTAATTTGGTCGTTTGATGTATTATGTTCGACTATTTAAACGATAATGAGGAAGTGACGGTCGCCATTTATTGCGGCTTGGGTGTTGCTAGTTTATGAAATGTAAATTATTTGGCAGATCACATCATATTTATGATTGAAGAATATATATTTCGATATCCTTAATATGGTTCCAGACACGTTAGAAAAAAAAATATTTATTAGACTCGAACAGCGTTCTCAGCCCTTCGAACAGTATCGACACTGACCGTCAATTATTTGACGGATGACATTTGACAGTCTCACTTCTAATTATTTATTTACGCAAAATACGTAGCTGCCATAAAACCGTCATATTATACTTCGTATATATATTAGTAGAGGCTACCCAAATTGACAGAGATGTCATCCTTACTAATCCTTACTAATATTATAAAAGCGAAAGTGAGTTTGTTTGTTTGTTTGTTACCTCTTCACGCTTTAATGGCTAAACTGATTTTGATGAATTTTGGTACAGAGATAGTTGGGAACCAGGAGACGGATATAGGCTAACTTTTTTTCAAAAAAAAGTGGGATGTGAGGGAGAAAGAGGGAAAAAAGGGAAAACTTAGCATTGCTATTACAAATCAATAAGGCGCAAGGGGAACTGTGTTACCCCGAATTTAACGCGAGCGAAGCCGCGGGCAAAAGCTAGTTGAGCAATATTGTTGCAATTGTATTGTTGGGCGCAGAACTATTGGTTGCTACGCCCATGTTATGACCATAATATTATGGTAATTGTGCCAGGGAAGACATCAAAACTTTTTCGTTGACCCCCTTTTTTAGCGAATGGGAAATCATCAATAACTTTCCCCGCTCTGGGCGGAGCGGCGGGGAGTGTCAGACTTGTACTGACTAAAACCCACCCTTGTTCCTTCTATTGCCCTTTATGTTCCGGGGCTGCGGTATATCTTTCGAACCCCGGCAGGCTGTGGCCCTGGCAAGCCCTTCCTCTTTGCTGACATCTCTTTGAGGCGCGCGTGGAACACTAACGCAAAGTCGGCCAAATTTTGAATACCTAGATCCTAAAAGGATGTCAATCGAATATATGGATTATTTAGAACACAGTAAGTAAAATCACGTCTCTGTTGGTTCCTAAGCGAAAGAATTATGAAAGCCGAACAATGTCCTTTCAAAGGTAGGTACTTATTGTCGCTGCCTTCTATTTAGAAAACTAATAAAGAAAACATTACAAAGAAGTTCTTTGATTAGATTTTGTTGAGTAAACAAGACGTGACTTCGTGTGAACCTTTATAAAATAAATTCAACTTAGGGCTATTATGTGGAGTACATCTATAGTAACAGAGACTACATACAAGAAGATATTATAGTTAGACTACATACAATACGTGACCATTCCATAAGCTTCAACTTACACAATATACATTACAAAAAATATTAAAACAAACCGTTGAAATATAAAATACTTAATATTATGTTAATGACATGAAAACAATGTGTTAACAGGAAACAAAGCGTCATCTACAAATAACAAGTGACAATCCGCACGGAATTGTTGGAATCGTCCATTGTGCCGCATTAAGGTGGGTGTCCAATAGACGCGACAAAACGACTTTAATGTCGCGCCATTTGTCACACCGGTAGCTCCAATCGGCACTTTGAAATGTCTCCTCCATATTTATTACCTTTAACCTCTGCTCGGTTGAGATAGTTGCTACTGCAGTATCATTAGGGCCAATAAGAACCTTATTTGATTTAGTAAGATTAAGTGCGAGTGGTTTCTTCTTTGCAGTCGTTAATACGGAAGCAGTTTTAATTCAATTAGACATCGTAGTTTCTCAACTAGTAACTCGTAATGCAGTGGCTTTTCTCATGTTAATTGAAATATGATCACGTTAAAATGATGAAACTGAGCAATAAAAATACTAATAAAGCTCGTAATTATTTGATGAAAGCAAAGCCTCAAAGCAATCAATGTGAGTAATCGCACGTTCATTGCGTTACATGCACGACAAGCCACAATGTCAAAGTTGAATAAACTATCATTTCAAGTCATGGTCGTTACGAGACACTGACAATTAACACGATGTATTGACCTTTGCATGATTTATAAAACATACTTGAATTAATTAAAACGTGCTGATGGACGAAGTAGAAGTTAAATTAGCACTGACGAACTTATTAAAACTGCAGCGAATGATATTGTCGCCGTGGACTAAAAGGATGTCATCAATTTGCTGGGTGACTGCCAGTCTACGCTTTCTCTCAGTTGAGTTTTGCTGATAACACACTTTTACTTTCAGATCGTAAATTCGATTCATAAATTCAAAACAGGATTCCGCTAGACAAATCGAAGGACCTATGTCTCCAACTATGGCGGATATTACGCCATGTGAAATTACAGTTGCGTTTGAACTTTGAAATGAAGAAATACTGTACAACAGTGCCGTTTCTAACCAACCATTAATCGAAATAACAGTTAACAACAAAAAGGGAACAGTTCATGACAAAGCCATGGAGCACAACACTAATTGCAGTATTGCAGAATCGCAGCCAGGTATACAAAAAGCGGTGGCGCAATGTTTTCGGATGTGTCACGTAGATAAAATTACCTGAAGTAAATAATAGTAGAGTAGGCATCGCTGTGATTGTGACATATAACAAATTGCGAGACAATGTTCATCGTGAAGAGAACACAACGTTTGTGAAAAAATAAAATAGTGATTGTGTTTAAAATAGCCAAGGATTGGAACAGCGCTAGCACGATTTGCCAAAATTGGGATGATTAGGAAATAAAAGCGAAAGGAAATCTAAAAAATAAGTGATAATGAATATGTGAGAAGATATTTCCAAGTAATCAATATTAAACGAAACATGAACAAAAAGACAGGATGGAGGTGTAAACAAAGTAGGCACCCACTTATGACTAATGAATGCATTTGATTGACGGTTGCTCAAACAACTCGCTGTTAAAGAAGCTGCAAATGCACTCGAATTATTCATCGCAATCTGTGAATGCTACATTTGTTTGGGGTATGATGTCAAGTGTTCATTTTCTAAATAAAAACTTTTAACCTGTTTTATATTTACAACAAATAAAATGAATCAGAACCATTACTCGGTCACCAGTGAATCATTAAACTTAAGGAAACAGTCACCCACGTATTAATAATATATATATACAGCAAACCTAAAACCTTTGTTCGATTCCAAGTATTTTTTGCAATAATGCAGTAAATTGTATTTCCATTCTGCCGAAGATTGCACTATGATTCGATTAAAAATGTTAAAATCCATCAGCCGTAAAATGACACTTGCAACGTTGCGCGGGTCATCAAGCGTCAAGCAATCAACATCTGACTCCGACATTCGATTAACTCCGCGTAATTACAAGAGATTTGTTCTTATATCCCGAAAATTGATAGCTTCCGTGCGTTCAAAATTACTAACCGTCAGAACCAGCTTGACGTCAATCTAACTGTTTAATAATGAACATGCTAATAAATGGACTGAAAACCGTTGCAATAAAATCGTAATGGCGAGTAAACAGATGTAAACTACAGAAATATGAACCAATGAGTCAATCGGCAGTCTCAATCTAGATAGTACCAAATACACGGAAAACATTAACGATGGTCTAACTGCCTCAACTGTTATACAGGAACTACAGAACCTCTTCAACGACGTCCTTCACAGTGGGAGAACTCCAAAGGCGTGGAGCGGGAGTTTGGTGGTGCTCTTTTTCAAGAAAGGTGACAAAACCCTCCTTAAGAATTACAGACCCATCTCGCTCCTGAGCCATGTCTATAAGCTGTTCTCACGAGTGGTCACGAATCGTCTCGCCAGGAGACTCGACGAGTTCCAGCCGCCGGAACAGGCCGGGTTTCGCGGAGGATATGGCACCATAGACCACATTCACACAGTGAGGCAGATTATACAGAAGTCCGAAGAGTATAATCAGCCCCTGTGTCTGGCCTTTGTGGACTATGAGAAGGCCTTTGACTCTGTCGAAACCTGGGCTGTTCTGGAATCCTTACAGCGATGCCAAATAGACTATCGTTATATTGAGGTGTTGAGATGTCTATACGAAGCCGCCACCATGAGTGTCCAAGTACAGGACCAGCAGTCTAAACCGATCCAATTGCGCAGAGGAGTGAGACAGGGGGATGTTATATCCCCGAAACTGTTCACCAGCGCGTTGGAGGATATGTTTAAGACGCTGGACTGGAAAGGAAAGGGCATCAACATAAACGGCGACTACATCTCACACCTACGATTCGCAGATGACATAGTCTTAATGGCGGAGTCGCTAGAGGAGCTGAACCAGATGCTGGACGGCCTAGCTTCAGCCTCGCGACGTATCGGTCTTGGCATGAATTTGGATAAAACCAAAGTCATGATCAATGGCCACATTGATCCGATGCCGGTCGTCGTACATGGTCACCTTCTCGAAATCGTTTCTGAGTACACTTACCTCGGGCAGATTCTGCAGTTAGGTAAAAACAGTTTCGAGAGGGAGGCCAAGAGGAGGATCCAGCTGGGCTGGGCAGCGTTTGGGAAACTACGCCGAGTCCTCTCGTCATCCATGCCGCAATGCTTGAAAACAAAAGTTTTCAATCAGTGCGTCCTACCCGTCATGACCTACGGAGCCGAGACATGGACACTCACGGCAGGGTTGGTCCATCAGTTCAAAGTCGCTCAGCGAGCTATGGAGAGAGCTATGCTCGGAGTTTCTCTGAAGGATAGAATCCGCAACGAATACATCCGACAGAGAACCAAAGTTATCGACATAGCTCAAAGAATCAGCAAGCTGAAGTGGCAGTGGGCTGGCCATATCTCACGAAGAACCGACAACCGTTGGGGTAAACGTGTTCTTGAGTGGAGACCACGACTCGGCAAGCGTAGTGTAGGACGCCCTCCGACCAGGTGGGATGACGATCTCAGAAAGACTGCAGGCAGATGCTGGATGCGGCAAGCTGAAGACAGGGCGCTATGGCGCTCATTAGGGGAGGGCTATGTCCAGCAGTGGACTAATATAGCCTGATGATGATGATGATGATGATGAACTGCCTCAGCTAAAATTTCCCAAGATAAGGAAAACTGTTGAGCTCCAAACAGTTTTAATTTCGAAGTCTTTTCAAGTTCTTATAAAAAATATCACCCATTGTTCGCCAAAAAGCCTTGATTTACAGCCTGTATTAAAACTTAGACTACACTAAAATGAGGAAATAAATCACGAAGATTTGGAGTCAGCAGCAAGTCTGTCTAGACAAAAGATGCTACTTTGAGACACTGAATATTCTTTAGACTAAAATTGCAGGTACATTTCAAGACTTTCTTAGCGGATATAATAAAAACTGTTTTTTTTTCTGAAACAATGGGCTTTCGAGCAATAACGGTACTGCCTGATTAAAGTTTTTGTAATTGTACGATGATTTACTTGCCCAGTTCTCAGAAAAAGCTGAAAATAAAGAATATACATTTTACACTTCGTCTGGGAATCCTCAAATATCTCGGTTCTTCAGCATGACGCAGTACCGCAATCTAGATCGTGATTTTAATAAACCAAAAAAATAATTTGGTTAAACTGACCTAATTTATTTTAAAAAGGCAGAGGGAGGCGAATTTGGCATTCATTCCGCTCCCTAGATTCTGATCAAAGCGGTCGTAAAGAGTAATAAGCCAAATATGAAGTACCTCACGATGAGATGGAGCGTGAGGTAGACGGGTCAGTGACCAGTTCACAAAAAGTGTACCGATCTGACTGGGCTGTTCACACTCATTGCTGTTAACGGTATCGAGATATGGGGCCGAAGCGAAATTACTGTTTAGATTTACCGAGCCAATTGTAAGTGTAGAGTAATTGTGTTTTACAAGCATTGTATCCAATTAATACTGGTAAAGTGAGCTCTTGTTGTTAAAAAGTGGGACAGCGATGTATCACAGGTACGCAATATACTTGCCTTGTAATGTTTGTAATTCTGTCGCTCGACAAATTGCTATCACGACGTGAGGTCCTGATTTCAACGTGTTATCCTGTGACGATTGTGATAATATTTCTGTTGTCACAAATAGATCAAACTTGAAATTTTACGCAGGTTAACGATTTCCTGTTTATTTTAAGCAGGAATTATTATAAGAAATGTACAAGAAATGTTAGAATAATTCATGTTAATATTAATATCACTATGTACGATCAAACATCATTCGAAGCAATTTAATACGAGTTTAGTGTTCGACATGGAACAAACATAGTTGATATACCACCAAAACTAATTACTGACAGAGTAGGTCCTGTTTGAAACTTGTCTATTGAACTTTAGAACAATGCTCAAAGGACCGACTGCGTTGTACCGAAGCCTCTTCTACCCAAAACTAAAAACAACTACGTAAAACAATGGAGACCTCCAATAAATATTGAACATAAACCGATACAAAACATGTGGTCGACATCTGGGGAATATAACGTTTTACTACAAAGATTTTTGGCAACAATTTATTGGTAAATGTTTGATGTATCAATATTGGATGATGGATCGTCGATAAATGAATTCTTTCTGGATTTTTCGAACGTTTTTGCTCCTTTGGCACTGTTTGAAGACCTCAGAATGTGGTAGCATTAATAAGTGAAATATTTTGCTACGTTAATATTATAATTAACCGGAAATCGGCGACTTTTTTACTTCCGTCTTCCGGAAGCAAACTTATTTCCTACTTTATGGTGTTATTTTTGGAAATCGGTTTTTTTTTCAGTCTTTTTAGTTTTTTCGAGTGTTCATTTTCCATTGCTACTAAAATATAAATAAGCATATCGTTCACATAAAATAAAAGGAAAAATATGTATTATTAGAAGATCACCGCTCGGGTCGATCTTTAGGTTAAGCTGCGCTTGCCTAGGTTGGTCTGTGGATAGGTGACCACCCGTTACATACCGAGTAACGTGCTTTCCGAGGCACGGAGGAATCCGTGCCTCGGAAAGCACGTTAAACCATTGGTCCCGGCTGTCATTTGTAGATTTTTGACAGTCGTTACAGGTAGTCAGTGTTCCAAAAGTCTGACAACCAGTCTTACCAAGGGGTATCATATTACCCAGTATTAACTGGTTGTGGAGGTCAGATAGGCAGTCGCTCCATGTAAAATACTGATATTCAGCTGCATTCGGTTAGACTGGAAGCCGACCCCAACATAGTTGGGAAAAGGCTAGGCAGATGATGATGAGAAGATCACCCTCATAAATTACCCAAGTAATATTGATAAAATAGATATGGTGATTCTCCTCGGGATTATACCCTCACGATTATACATCACGATTACATAATATTGAAATGTCTTGTGTTGAGCTAGATAAGCATGTCATAGTGTGCGTTTACAGACCCCCAAATTATCAAAACTACTCTGTATTTGAGTCAGTAATGGAAGATGCTTTAGCAAAACTTGCAAAAGGTAATAAATTACTAGTTATCTGTGGTGACTTTAATATTAATATTTTAGATATAAATTCAAATAGCAGTAGATTCTTACATCTTTTTAAATCATTTAATTTGATAAATGTCTTTTCGGAGCCTACCCGAATTACTACAGACACTGCTACATGTATTGATAATGTCTTTTGTTGCTGCGACTACTTAAATAAAGCCATTGTAAATTACCTTCCATCTGATCACAGCGGTCAAACCGTCGTTTTCGAGTCTTACACACCGTCACAAAAAACCCAGATAAAATCTAGACAAATAACACCCAGCAATTTGAATAAATTTAATAATAATTTAATTAGTAATTTAAGCACTCCGGGATTTAATATTGAAAATGTAAATCAATTTTATGAGGAATTCTTTTCGGTTGTCTACACAGAGTTCAATGATACGTTAAAAATAAAAACTAAATCTATTAGCCCAAAGTTTATGTTTAGTGATTGGGCAACTAAGGGTATAAGAAAAAGTAGGGAACGATTGTTTGAGCTTTACGGCCTTAAGCCTTACTTCAACTCAGAAACTTTCAATCACTATGTTGCAACTTACTCCAAAATTTTTAAAAACACCTGCAAATTAGCTAAATCTTTATTCATTAGCAACAAGATTAAATCCGCCGATAATAAAATTAAGACGGTTTGGAAAATCATTAATAGTGAAACTAACAGAAACAAAAAATGTAATAATGAGATCACACTAGAGTCTTCGCGTGGTCTTCTAACCACTAAAAACGAAGTTGCTCAAGAATTTGTAGATTTCTTTACTAGTATCCCACTTAAAACTACTGAAACATTAAATTCTTCACCCTTGCTTTCCATTGATTTATTAAGAGCAAATGTTTCACCATGTCCGGTTGAGTTTCAATTTAAGCATATTAACCCCACTGCAGTCATTAAAGCTTTCAAGCAAATCAAAATCAAATTAACCGAAGATCTTTGGGGAATGTCTATTAAAGTTTGTCAAGCTATTATTGAGACAATAGCACCGTACTTAGCCATAATATTCAATTTGTGTGTGGACCAAGGAGTTTTTCCGGACCTTATGAAATACAGTAAAGTTATACCCCTTTTCAAATCTGGGGATAGTAAAGACACCAATAACTATAGACCCGTATCCGTTTTGCCGGTTTTCAGCAAGGTGTTTGAAAAGGTAATGCTTAATCAAATGCTCAACCACTTTAACACCAATAAGATCTTACATGAAAAACAGTATGGTTTCACCAAAGGACGTTGTACGACTGACGCTGGTGTTACCTTGTTAAAACACATATTTACTGCGTGGGAAGAGGCACAGGATGCCATAGGAATCTTTTGTGACCTTTCAAAAGCATTTGATTGTGTTAGCCACGAAACCCTACTCTTGAAACTTGAACATTACGGCCTAGGAAAACTTGCGCTTAGTTTAGTAAAATCATATTTAAATGATAGACAGCAGCAAGTGCAAATAAATGGTGTCAATTCAATGGGTTTAAATGTAAAGATGGGTGTACCACAAGGATCGATATTAGGTCCCTTCCTCTTTTTAGTATATATTAATGATCTACCCCATTTATTTAAAAACCAACCACAAATGGTGTTGTTTGCTGACGATACTTCTTTAATATTTAAGATAAATAGACGTGCCACAAATCTAGACGACTTAAATAACGCCCTATTACAGGTAAATGATTGGTTCACCGCCAATAATTTGGTATTAAATGGGAAAAAAACGAAGTGCATAAGATTTGCTCTGCCAAACGTCAAAAGTAGTGATTGTGACATAGTATTGAATCAAGAGAAACTAGAATTCGTCAATAAAACTGTTTTCCTGGGGATAACGCTCGATTCAAGGCTACAATGGGGTCCGCATATAACATCTCTTGCAGGACGGCTTAGTTCAGCAGCATATGCTGTCAGAAAAATCCGTCAGTTTACTGATGTAGATACCGCGAGGCTAGTCTATTTTAGTTATTTTCATAGTATAATGTCATACGGTATTTTACTTTGGGGACGGGCTGCAGACATCGAGTCTGTATTTATTCTGCAGAAAAGAGCCATTAGAGCCATTTATAATCTACGTAGGCGAGATTCTCTAAGAGAACAGTTTAAGGAAATTAACATCATGACAGTACCTTGTCAATATATCTATGAAAACATCATGTACGTCAGAAAAAATTTACATCTATTTGGTAAACGCCCAACTCTGCCCGCGGGTGTCGTAAAAGGCGACTAAGGGACACAAAACCGGGGGGTGGGCAGCAGCGCCCCCTGCATAGCAAACCAACAACCAAACTGCGATCCCCAACCCGCATGCCCAGCGTGGGGATTATGGGCACTACCCCTCGATGATGGCACGACAAAAAAGATGGCCCTCAGTTCCCGGCCGCCTCGCTATTCCTGGCCATGGCAGCGGCCATGGTAACGGCGGGGCAGGGGGTGCGAAGAATCACCGGGCTACGGCAGGCTGCCACAAAGATCTGACCCTGGCAACGTATAACGGATGCACTCTGAGGCTTGACCACCATCTAGCGCAGTTGGAAGTGGAGTTAGAGAACATTAAATGGCATGTTCTAGGGTTATGTGAAGTCCGTAGAGAGGGGGAGGACACCGTAACCCTGGACTCGGGCCATCTTCTCTACTTTCGCGAGGGGGATAAGAAATCCCAGGGTGGCGTAGGTTTCCTCGTCAATAAGGCCCTCTCTAACAACGTTGAAGAAATCTCCAGTGTGTCGACCAGGGTAGCGTACCTGATCCTTCGGCTGTCCAAGCGCTACAGCATGAAGGTCATACAGGTTTACGCACCGACCTCGACACACCCGGATGATGAAGTGGAGGTTATGTATGAAGACATATCCAAAGCCTTACACAACACCACCAAGGCCCACTTCAATGTTGTTATGGGGGACTTTAACGGCAAGGTGGGAACACAGACTGGCAACGAATCCCGTATAGGCCCGCATGGTTATGGAGTTAGGAATCACAGGGGGCAAATGCTTGTCAACTTCCTTGAGAAGGAGGGACTGTTCTTAATGAACTCTTTCTTTAAGAAACAGCCTCAAAGAAAGTGGACATGGAAAAGCCCCGACACTGTGACTAAAAATGAGATCGACTTCATCATGACGGATAGCAAGCACATATTCAGAGATGTCTCAGTGATCAACAGGTTTAATACCGGATCTGATCACCGACTTCTCCGAGGCTCTCTGAATATCAACTTAAAGCTTGAAAGAAGCCGACTGATGAAGTCCACGCTCCGACCTAACCCAATCCATATCATGGCGGGCACCGAGAAGTTCCAGCAGCTTCTCGGGAATAGATTTGTTGCCTTGGAACCCACTGACGACGTTGACGAGAGCCTACACAATCTGGTCGAAACTCTGAGGGATGAGGGCATCAAGTTCTGTAGGGCGCAGCGGACTGGCAGGATATCCAAACTCTCGGCTGAGACTCTCGGGTTGATGACAAAAAGACGGGAAACCACCCATGCGACTTCGTCGGAGAGGTCAGACCTGAACAAGCAAATTGCGAAGATGGTACGGCGCGACCTTCGGAGCTCAAACACACGCCTCATCGAAGAGGCGATAGAGCGAAACCGAGGGTCTAAAGTATTCACTCAGCAGCTTGGCAGGAGCCACCTGACGAAGCTAAAAACGCACGACGGGAGGACCGTATTGTCAAAGCCAGAGATCTTCGCCGGGATAGAAGATTTCTACGGCCGATTATATGCTGCACATGCCTCTCATTCCCGACGAGATGACCACGATTCTAGAGCCACCCTGACTCGCCACTACACCCACGAACTGCCTGACATCAGTCAAGACGAGATCGTGTCAGCTCTGAGGCAGCTTAAAAATGGAAAAGCCCCCGGTGAGGACGGAATAACATCAGAGCTTTTGAAAGCTGGAGGAGTCCCTGTTATACAGGAACTACAGAACCTCTTCAACGACGTCCTTCACAGTGGGAGAACTCCAAAGGCGTGGAGCGGGAGTTTGGTGGTGCTCTTTTTCAAGAAGGGTGACCAAACCCTCCTTAAGAATTACAGACCCATCTCGCTCCTGAGCCACGTCTATAAGCTGTTCTCACGAGTGGTCACGAATCGTCTCGCCAGGAGACTCGACGAGTTCCAGCCGCCGGAACAGGCCGGGTTTCGCGGAGGATATGGCACTATAGACCACATTCACACAGTGAGGCAGATTATACAGAAGTCCGAAGAGTATAATCAGCCCCTGTGTCTGGCCTTTGTAGACTATGAGAAGGCCTTTGACTCTGTCGAAACCTGGGCTGTTCTGGAATCCTTACAGCGATGCCAAGTAGACTATCGTTATATTGAGGTGTTGAGATGTCTATACGAAGCCGCCACCATGAGTGTCCAAGTACAGGACCAGCAGTCTAAACCGATCCAATTGCGCAGAGGAGTGAGACAGGGGGATGTTATATCCCCGAAACTGTTCACCAGCGCGTTGGAGGATATGTTTAAGACGCTGGACTGGAAAGGAAAGGGCATCAACATAAACGGCGACTACATCTCACACCTACGATTCGCAGATGACATAGTCTTAATGGCGGAGTCGCTAGAGGAGCTGAACCAGATGCTTGTCGGCCTAGCTTCAGCCTCGCGACGTATCGGTCTTGGCATGAATTTGGATAAAACCAAAGTCATGATCAATGGCCACATTGATCCAATGCCGGTCGTCGTACATGGTCACCTTCTCGAAATCGTTTCTGAGTACACTTACCTCGGGCAGATTCTGCAGTTAGGTAAAAACAGTTTCGAGAGGGAGGCCAAGAGGAGGATCCAGCTGGGCTGGGCAGCGTTTGGGAAACTACGCCGAGTCCTCTCGTCATCCATGCCGCAATGCTTGAAAACAAAAGTTTTTAATCAGTGCGTCCTACCCGTCATGACCTACGGAGCCGAGACATGGACACTCACGGCAGGGTTGGTCCATCAGTTCAAAGTCGCTCAGCGAGCTATGGAGAGAGCTATGCTCGGAGTTTCTCTGAAGGATAGAATCCGCAACGAATACATCCGACAGAGAACCAAAGTTATCGACATAGCTCAAAGAATTAGCAAGCTGAAGTGGCAGTGGGCTGGCCATATCTCACGAAGAACCGACAACCGTTGGGGTAAACGTGTTCTTGAGTGGAGACCGCGACTCGGCAAGCGTAGTGTAGGACGCCCTCCGACCAGGTGGGATGACGATCTACGAAAGACTGCAGGCAGATGCTGGATGCGGCAAGCTGAAGACAGGGCGCTATGGCGCTCATTAGGGGAGGGCTATGTCCAGCAGTGGACTAATATAGCTTGATGATGATGGTAAACGAGGTGATAGACACAAGTATAATACTAGAAATAGGGACCAATTGGTTCAGCCGGGTTTCAGGTTAGCTAAAGTAGACTCATCTTTCATGGGGTACTGTTTGAAATGCTACAATAAAATACCTCCCCACATTCTTCAACTGAATGAAACGAAATTTAAATCTTGTATTAAACGCACACTATGTAGGCAAGCATATTATAAGTTGGGGGATTATATTGATGATAAAAATGCTTGGCTCAATGCTGGTCCTGCTCCTCAAGCTTAGGGGTAAACTCATTGATAAGTATCCGAAGCTATAGTGGAAGCTGCAGAAGATTGTAAGACTATCTTTGCAATGTATAGAATCAATTCTCTAGTATTGTATAATTATTAAGCCCATATGTGAGTGCTATGTATTATCATTGACTTGACGAAGCCCTGGTGGTTAATAGTGTCATGCTCACTTAAATGTCTCGCTGATAGTGGCGGGTGTGTCGGGTCATTTAGCTCCCTTCAAAATGGTCGAGCTGAATGGGGCTGATCCATACGTCATGTTCGTGAACGGGCGCTGTCAGTTGGGACTGGTCATTTTTTAACTACCACGGTCATTTTTTTTAACTAATTTAGATTTTAAATTGAATTTTGCTTTTTATTTACTCTGGACGCTCTTACTGTGCACGTCTTTCTACATCGTTCTCACATATTTGTATAATCTCAACACGAATGATGTAAATACGATTTTGTAAAAATATTATAATTTAAAAGAGTGTCCATGGAGTTTCTTGCCCATTCTTCTCCATAGAGATCAACGCTTTGGAATGGGCAACTACAGTACTTTCACAAGTTATTATGCCTTGTGACCGGGATTGTAGCAGCATCATTTTTTTGTTCTTGTTTTTTTTGACATTCAAAAGTGCCTGTAATGGTCTAATTGAAATAAATGCTTTGAGTTTGAGTTTGAGTTTGAAAAAGAATTTGAAAATCGGCCCAAAATTTACGGAGAATTTGAAGACGGTTAAAAATACATCCCCTCTGAAGTTCTCAGAACAGTTATTAGATAGGAAAACTGAACATTATAATATTTTCTACGAGATGTTAGGCACAATAATAATAAAATTCCAGTTTCGATACACAACATTTTATAATTATTTTCTTTATATTGCTTTTCCTTTACAAAATGTAAACACATTTTCTGTTTCTATTTGAGGGTGGTAGGAATTTGGTTACAGAAGCTTTGGCAGCATTTATTAACGTCCAAAGAGATAATATGTGTCGTGTTGAATGATTGGTTTTTGAGCAAACTCGGTGACTTGGTCACGAAGCGATGAGTGGTTACTATGGCTATGAATTTAGGACATGCATTGTATCGAAGAACAAGGTCGACTTGTAGAATCTTTAATATTTTTGTTTAAAATTGTACTGGAAATGGATACACAGAAAACGAATAACTGAATGTACTACATGACAATATTATGAATGAAAGAAACATTTAAGGCGCGGTACAAAGCAAACACCTCGTAAAACGTCTAGTTTTTCGTCGTTAAGTTAGCCGTATCTGTACATGCCACTAGCCAAAAAAAATTACCCTATATAGTTCAATACATAAAGTAAAGAGTTAAACAAAATAAGTTTACAAAAGTGGTCTAGTACTACGAAAAAAAAATGTTTAAAAAGACCAAGAAAAAAAATTTTCGTCTCGAAATTCTCAATTTTTTCAGCGACAACCATCATATTTTTTATATCTATAACAAAGAAAATTGTATATACTAAAGAGATATCTAAAAATTTTCAAACATTGAGCTGTATTTTTTTTTATATTTAATAAAAACTGCAAAATGGCCTACATTTTGGCGGACATGATATTCAAATAAAATCAAACACCGAAATATTTTCGACCTTATTTCTATTCTTTCGATGCAATACTGTCGTGTACTTGTGTCAGACCATGCCTAGTATGCAGCTAGCGTCACTTTCGTGAATACCTAAAGATTAGCTTATTGCCGCGCCTTAAGCACAGAATGTTTGCGAAAGAGAATACTACGTTGAATACGGTTTAAAAATAGATAATTTCTAAGCCAAAGTCCAATTACTTAGTGACGTGTTAGATCTTGTGATAGGCAATACAACCGTTTTTACTTTCTTAGCGTTATTTATCTGTTTACGTGAATTAGTCTTAGAACATCTAAACTTAGATTGATGATTGTAGTGTAAATTTTTACTCATTTTCTTTTAAAACCGTCTTTCTTTTTTGCAAGTTGTTATAAAACACTGATGAAGATGTTTATTGACAGCAATAGTGACTTTATTTTTCAATTTCAATATTTATTGCGTGTGTTTCTTGAATAGAAGTTTTCTTCATGTAATAGAAGCTATGAAAAACGCATTGATTTGGGAAACTCCTCTTTTGTCCGTCTTTTAAAGTTAAATATATTTAACAATTTGATTTATTTACTTCCTAATTTGTAATATTTATCTTAAGTTGAAATTGACAATCACGTAGGTAATGCGTAGATAGGCCAGTTTAGTCAAGGTCAGAACTACATTGTTTATTTGGACATGCCCCGGTCATAACGTTTACTTATTTAGTGTTTTCGGATGAGTCATTTTAGATACTTATGGACATATGCGTAAAGAGGTATAAACAACATGGAATTCACGAAGTTCGTAGTTATCATGGGTTAATTTTATTACTTCTTACGGTTTCCAATTATGCTTCTTCTGCTGCGGTATTTCAATTCAGGGCCTAAGTTTTGAATGGAGTTACATAAACTATGCAAATTAATATTGTATTATGCATTTAATAATGTTGTATAATCTTGTTGGTGAGTAACCAATTACCAAGTTGCGTAACAAAGAAGGTCGTATCTTGATATTATAAGCATATTTTTCTATGGTCTTGTTCGTCTTAGATCTTTTAAAGATTTCTGTCTATTGTCATGTCTATTTCCATTAAGACCTTTCCTTGTTTTCAACATACCTACGTTCAAATGTTGGATATGGTTTTCTTATTTTAATTTTTATTTGGAATTATTTAAGTATTAAGCTTCCAGAAACTGTCTCCATCTCTAACAATTTCTCGAGTCCTTGCATCACACGGTAAGGATGTTCACTTATACTGTTGGAATCCCTTTATGAAGGACTAGCGACCGTTCCCGGTATGCACTGAAATTACCGCATGGGAACGTTATTAATGCACTCGGAGATAATATAGCTTCATGTTAGTAAAGGAATTTTCGGAATCATAATCATTTATTTATTTGTAAGACATAGGTAGTTACATTCATAGGATGTTCTAAGTAAAGCTCGTTCTTGCTATATCTTGTCATACTGACATACAAATTAAAATTAAAATTTAAAAATCCCAATATGCCAAAATAAAAATAAAAACACATTAAAATAAAAAAAATCAAATAAAGAACAAAATATTAAATGTCAATAAAAAAAAAAAATTACATATATTATGTCAACTAAAATTAAAATTGCAATTAGGATACGTCTATTAAAATTAAAAATTATAAAATACCAAATAAAGTCAAAAATAAAATAATTATACAATGTCAATAATAATGCCAAAAAAAAACATAAATAATAATAATGTCAAATAAATTATAAAAAAAAACAAATCAGAATTATTCATTTCTACAAACAATTATCATTCAACAATTCATCCACACAGTAATAACATTTGTCTATCAGTAGAGACTGCAGAGACTGTTTGAATTTTTTTAATGGCAAACATTTCATTTTGTTGGGTATTTTATTATAGATTTTAGGAGCAACACCAAATAAGCTCTTCTTCAATAATGCTGTCTTTCACTTAATTGGACAAAACAAGTTCTCATACTGGGCACGCATTGGAGTTCTTTTAACTAAGGAAAACTTTTCAAACAAATGTGGATTTACTTTTACAAAAAGTGCTGTTTCCAGAATGTATAATGATGGCAGGGTTAATATTTTTAATTCCTTAAAATGAGGAGCACAACTATCCGTTGATCTCAGGCCACACATTGATCTTATGCATCTTTTTTGCATCCTAAATATCTAATCGGATATATAATCGGATCATAAGTGCCAAAGATTCCCTCCTACATACAAACTTACAAATTGTATCTCTTCATAATATTAGTATAAGAAGAGTCGTTTGTTAAATACAATAATACTGTCCTTCTTTCAGATATATTACGTATTGAGTCCCTGAAGTATTTCGCCTTTTAGTATAAGTCCAATTAAAGACTTCCTAGAAGTTAGAACGACACTAATCTTCATGCATTATTCTGCTTTCAAGGGCACACGACCACATCGAGCAATCTAACAAAAAATACACACATACTTTGTATGTTTTTGTTGAGTAAGATTAATAGACAATAATAACACACATACATAACACTAGTAATCACAAACAATACGTCTAGAATGCATGCACTGTTTAGTAATAAGGCGTTGCACTTGCTACAAAAACTTGCGACCTTGCCAGGCAGGCAATAACGTGCTAATTAGCAATTATGTAGATTAGATTGAGACAGCCATGACCTCGATGCTTTCTGTAATTACTGTTTTCCTTTATTTTTGTAATGAAGTATTCTTTATTGGCGATTTATTTCGGGGTCTATTCTGATGGTTGAGTTCGCCAGTACGTCCCTTTTAGAAGACCTTATTATTTAATTAATGTTTGCTATTAGGATTTATTAGTGTACGATGTGTATTATTATTTCCTAGATCTATTGTAGCTATCGGCTTCTTTTGGAAATATATGATCTACTGATCCAGCAGTGAATATCTTTCGTTTCATTTGATAATTCTGATGAATCTGAAGAATATTTCATTCTGTATGCTGAATAACGTAAAAATAGTAAAATCGAAGCACCAGGCTTTATTTGTCAAGTAACAAATGCTGTTGGTGTAGCGTCTTCAGTGTGGTACTTTACTATAGCGTTAATTGTAGAATTTCCTTCGATATTTCGCGTACAAGTTCCGGTTTCTTGAAAACTACTAATTACGTAGTAACTATTTATGTCGTACAACAATAGAAAGAAACCTCTCATCTCAAGTTCAATTAACCGTTTCATACAACGGTACAGACTATGAAAACACGACACTCCAAATCGACATCCATCACGAAGAAAAACGGCATCCGTGCGAAACCAGGGACGGCTAATTGTTAATAAAAACACTCCAAACAAAAGAGTACCGTAGCCTCCGGAGCCTGCAAATCAGTCCCCGGGCGTAACCGCGTGAGTATGACAAATTGAGCTTTAGACAGACAATTCTTCTGCCTCATTGGTCAAGTGGTCGCACTCGACCAATACTGCTGACTGCTGAGCATAGGGTGCTGGGTTTGATTCCGGGGTCGGGTCGGGCAGTTTTAATGGGTTTTCCGGTCAAGTATTTCATCAATAACAGTCACGGGGTCTATATTTGCCTAGTCGATGGCTTAAAACCATGAATGTTATAATATAATATTATAATAGTTTTAACAATTTTTATTTATTGTTTTCGTGTGCATTCTTCTATCTATAACTATTCTCGGTTCATAGTGGACTGCTGTGGGCTGATGATGAGCGAGCCGCCGCGGGAGACGCCCAGGGCGCCGGGCGCCGCGAGACGACTTCCGGCCACCGTAGATGCGGGCCTGTGGGCGGTGAGCAATGAGTAGTTCACCGTCCGTCCGTCGATTGACGACAGGCCGAGTCGACGGCGCGTTCGTGTTTCACGCGCGCCTCAAAGAGAGTCAGCAAAGCAGAGGGGCTTGCCAGAGCCTCCGCCTGCCGGGGTTGCGGGTTGTTCGAAAGAGATACCGCGGCCTCGGAACGTAAAGGGCAATAGAAGGAACATGGGTGGGTTTTAGTCAGTACAAGTCTGACATGCCCCCCCGCTCCACCCAGAGCGGGGGAAGTCATTGGATGATTTCCCACCCGAAAAAAAAAAAAAAAAAAAAAAAAAGGTGGATCGGCGACCTTAAAAAGGTGCATAGTTCAGACTAGATACGGAAGTCGGAGAGACCTATGTCCAGGATGTAGATTGCAAAAGGCATATCTGATTGATTGCTGGTTAAGTACCGTACTACCGCGTAACCCTGAACAAAATCTCGAATACCTATCTTTGTAAGATGAGTCGTAAGTGGGCACCGACCACAGTGACTCAATCGATCACCCACTCGGTGTGTCACCCCCGGTACCGGCGACCTTGCGGTCACCCTCCGCGGCGCAAGCGCATCAATTACGTGCGCGTCGACATGCCAGCGGCGCGCGTTTCGTGTTCTTTATTTTAAATTTTTAAATGGAATATAGGTAAGACTGGTTGTCCTATTTTTGTAGTCTTTGGTACATTTACGTACCAAAGACGTATTTAACGACAACGGCGATGTATTTTAGTGTCATGTATTCATACAGGAAAATACATTATTACACTTATTGTGTACTTATATTTAATATTTCGGTTAAGACATTCATATTTTAAATGTTATTCTCTTCCTGTTCTCACACACTGTCTACTGTCTACGTTTCTGTTCTTCATATTCCCTAACACAGGCCTGCTGGTTGAAATTTCATTTGAAATAAGCTGTGCCTTTGTACTCTTAATTTTGTCACGATGTATCCAAAATGTAACCTTTTGTTCGCTCCTGTGTGTATATTATGTGTGTGTGTGTAATATTATAAATAAATTAAATTAAACAGCCTTTATACTTAAAACTAAATTGGTTTACTTAATTATTTACTTCTAACTTGTATTAGAATTATCGGCAACTGGTTGTTTTTGTAGAACAGCTTGTCTGTCGACAAAGGCCTCCTCTATTATTAAATAACGTTTTATTGTAACGTTTTATTTCGATTTCTCCAGAAAACAGTTAATACTATGTATACATAGTACCTATACTGGGCGTACGTGAGCTTCCAATAAACTACTGCTTGAATTGTGGTTAATTTTATACATTGGCCCATATGGAAAATAATAGATACAACGACCACCATTAACATATGGATTTTCCATAACAAATGATCCATCACTTTATTTAGTACAAGCTTCTCAAATTATAACTGACACAATTTACCGCCCACACTATCTGTCGCTTAATTTTTACCTCTTTTTTTTTTTTTTTTTTTCGGGTGGGAAATCATCCTATGACTTCCCCCGCTCTGGGTGGAGCGGGGGGGCATGTCAGACTTGTACTGACTAAAACCCACCCATGTTCCTTCTATTGCCCTTTACGTTCCGGGGCCACGGTATCTCTTTCGAACAACCCGCAACCCCGGCAGGCGGAGGCTCTGGGGCCTTAGTCTGCTATTACAATAGTGTCAGAATGGTCGATCACTGATCGCATAATGGTTGATTTTGACAAGATTAGTATGTAGTAGATGTCAAAATCAACCATTATGCGATCAGTGATCGACCATTCTGACACTATTGTAATAGCAGACTAAGGCCCCTGGCAAGCCCCTCTGAATTTTTACCTCTGACACAGAAATATCGGAAGGTCGTCAACCGTAGAAACTTCCTCTAAGGTTCGATCTTCATTTTTCCAAAGTGCTCTGTGGTCTGTTACGTTTTACAGGACTTTGACAGGACATGTATGACGTTTCTAAATGAAGACCCAAAATTACCCTGGCAAAATAGTGAACATCGGTTCAGTTGCCAAAGACTAAAATGGATAGACATGGGAGAAAGAAAGGTTGGTTCAATAAAGGGCCAACCGGAATGGCGTCGAAGGAGAAAATAAATATTGATCAACCAGTTTCGAGATGGGAAGACGACCTTGTTGCTATTAGTAAAACCCCAGGCACAGGCACTGGCTAAGTCGAGTTTGGAATGCTGCTAACACCATGTCCCAAACTAATACTGCAGATGGGCCTTTCTTAGACCGACTGTATTCTCAAAGGAGTCAATTTAGGTGTAGTAAAGGCTACTAAAAAAGGTATTTACAAGGCAGATGTGAGTGGCGACGGCAGAAGATGCCCTAGGACATACACTGACCTTATTGATGAGGTTCCTCATAAAGATCAGGTGCTTAGTAATCGCGACGGGCGTGCGTATGAGTATGTCAGCTAGGATCGTAGCAGATGGCCTGTGGTTTCTGCCTAACCCCTTGACAAAAATGCGTGTGTTTATGTATGTATCCTTATTAATATTATAAAAGCGAAAGTGAGTTTGTTTGTTACGTCTTCACGCCTAAATGGCCACACCCATATTTTAATAAATATTGATACAGAGGTAGTTGGGACCCTGGAGACAGACATAGGTTATTGTTTTTTCTAAAAAAAGTGAGAAAAGGGGGAAAAAGACGGCACAAAGGGGGAGAGAAAGATATTTTTTTTTCGATCATCACGCGGGTTAAAGTTAGCCCAAAGTAACTATGCCACGCGGACGAAGCCGCGGGCGGAAGCTAGTAGTAAATATTATTGAGTTAACTTGTACTCAATGTAACATGCGGCGAAAAGGAGCTCATATCGCACTGTGCCAATGCCAATACTGACATTAGCATAACTCGTATTTGCACACAGAGTGACTCATCGCTCTCCCCTTTGTGAGATGTCTTGACTATGTTGTAGCTTCTAATACGACATCTTTTCATCTTATATTTTGTTTGAACTCTGGGACGGACTTTTCACCGCTGGACTTTAACAAGATATAGGTGTTGTTAAAATCGGTTGTCAGTATAGATCCTCCCCGGATCGAGGGAAATATTGAGAGGAATGTTTGGAGAATGGGAAAAAAACAAAGGATCGACTGTGTGAAAAATGATATGGCTAAAAGTAGTTACTCCCTGGTAAATACTGAGATTACGTCTAATCGAAAAGCACGAAAGAAGACTTGCAAATAAATTGGGTTTTTGCAAGTTTTTATACCGCCTCTGACTTGGCTTTACATGCCGCAAGGAAATATCTCCCAGGTTTGTTTGGTTTCATCTCATCATCATTTCATCTCATGATATTTCTTCTTAACAGAAGCAAGTAATCATTAATTAAATCCGGCAAAAAAGAAGTGTGTGTCCTAGGGTTCAACTATGAGCTATGACTTGGCAGAACGACGAAGCGTGGTGTACTGGTGTTACAGATTCATGGACACAAGCAAATCAAGTTTCTTATCCTTACTAATAATTAATAACTACTAATAATAAATTACTGAATATTGTTTATTTTGTTTATGGCTAGATATAAGTTTAAATAATATAATATTGTGAAAGTTCCTACCATACGTGATATATTCTGCAATATAATTTTATTAGTTTTAAGTCATTTTGCTGCGCCCTAACAGGGTCATGTACTCATTAGTTATAAGCCTAGCGTGTAACTTTTTTGTACATTGTGCATTTAATGAATAAATAAATAAATAAATATTATAAAAGCGAAAGTGAGTTTGTTTGTTACCTCTTCACGCCTTAATGGATTTGCCGATTTTGGTACAGAGATTGTTGGGACCCAGGAGACGGACATAGGCTATTTTTTTAAAGTGGGATATGAGGGAGAAAGAGGGAAGAAAAGGGAAAACTTAGCATTGCAATTACAAATCAATAAGGCGCAAAGGCAAAAACTGCAGGTAGCAGGTACCTGCAAATCAGGCAAGGGACTGTGTTACCCCGAATTTAACGCAAGCGAAGCCGTGGGCAAAAGCTAGTTATCTATAAAACTGGCTATATTCTGGCATAACAGTGCATTAGAATTATATTCTTACACCAAAGACAAATAAATGTGATTGAAGATGATAGACAAAGTCTGATGAAAAATCGTCGTGTCACTGGCCGCTAGATGATTGAAGCTTAAAATAAAATGTATCGCTACTTTTCATGTTTTTCAGGTTATTGGACATTCAAAAGAAATGAAATCTCCTATTGCAAAGAAACGGACTTGCGAATATGTGAAATTCCTATTAACTATTTATCTCTCGGATTCTACGTGGATATTTCTAAATCGAATTCTTTATTTTGGTCCTGTTTCCTTTTGATACAAAGGAAGAAGGAAAAATTACAAATATTTTACGGAATGAAAATACAAAGGCTGCGAATGAAATGAAATACCGACGCATTATAAATTATGTACTAATAATAATGCGAGATCTCATTTATCTAGTGGAATCACAGAGAGAAAACCATTTGGAGCAAAACGTACTGACGAAAGAGTATCTAGGCAACTGTAATTATTCTATGGAATGTAAGCATGTCGCCGGCAGCTGTGCATTAATTTATTACGTAACAAATAAACGTAATCTAACATCTTCTTTACCGACTTCTTCAGACAGCTAACCCGTACGATTTTTCCTGTCGAAATTTTATTTCGCGAAAAAGGTTTCATCTTGGCTGGAAATTTCTTAATACCTTTGCCTGATAAAGACAGTTTCTTACAGACGATGATAATCTTTCCAGAGGCGGAGGATAAGCGGTTTTTGGTAAAAATTGTATTCAGGTCCAGAAAAAAAATTGATAGAAGAAGTTGGGCAAAGTAAAAGCGAAGGTAGGTTTTTTGGATTCGATGAATTAGATTTCTTAAAAAAACCAGTTGGATAAATGTAGAAAGTTTGTGTATTATCATAGTTATATAAGCTGTTGTACTTGATACCACTCAATGATATAATATGTTTTACTTACATATATTTATTGTTATCTAACTTATATTTACGTCGCATATACCTACACTAGAGCGTAAAAAATTCGCAACGGTGAAAAGTACTTATAGTTATATTGCCCTAGTCTTAAGACTCTATTTCCTAGGTTTTTCCCCAATTAGAGTCGGTCCGCAAACCGTGATCACGACATTCACGACCTTATGAGAAACGGGTTCGTACAACACTTCCTTGATCAACACACGAAGTTAGACTTAACTATTCAAATGTTAATTTAATAGTTATAACGACGCAGTGCAGCTGCTTCGGTTAAATTGTAAATGAATGGGGGGATATCCTTTGACGTATTGTATGATGTCTTGAGGTCCCACGTTTCAAGCTCCGGAGAAGCAGCGTTATTAGGTCAAAATTCTCAGGTCCCTTATTCTGTGAAACTAAATTGTTTCTGTATGATGGCTTTTCTTGCTAACCTCTTTGTTCGACAAAGGAGTGGCAGCAAAAAGTACAAGGCAATTTTAAGCACCGCAATCTCCGGCCTAAAAACTAAGAGAAATAGGTATGTTTCAAAATATTTTCTGTCAGTCAAGCTGTATAATACAAAACGGTTCTCGCTGCCTTGTTATTTTCCTAAGCCAATTCATGCGACATCGAAAAATATCAAATGTTTCTTAACCAGAGCACACATCGTAAACTTGAGGACACAGCTAAGACTGGGAATAAAAAATTCAATTGAATAATACCGTCGGCCTTGTGTTAAAAACGTAATCAAACAGTGACAATTTATTGTGAATCAACGGCATCCTGACGACAACACCCACATGCCAATCGTTCGTAGGTTCCTATCGGGATTGCTTCCTACTGGGTTTTAGGGTCCATTTTTAAAACTAAATAAATGTAATTTAAATGAATCAAGACGTTTGCAAAAATGCCATTTTATTTTTTAGTACTTATCTTTTTCAGCCGTCATTTTAAGTTCTGAAACCGAAGTCCTGAACTCCATATACAATGACTAGTCGAATTAGTACGGCGCTTGAAATGGCGGAAAATTTAGAATGGATGGTAATCGGGTCTGTTACCTACAGGAGGGTCCAAAATAGCTGGATCGTGTGAATATATGAGAGCCTAGTGACTCAACGAGCGAGGGCGCATTGTCGGCTATGAAGGGCCAAGTGAACAAGAGCAACAGAAAGGGTTAGGATAACATTGATGTGTACTTATAAATACATTATAACAAAGGCGTAAGACCAGGGGTCTACTCTCCAAGTACGTCAACCAACGAAGATACGAGTCCGTCCGAAAGTATCTCAAAACCATATAGGTAAATCAATATTTCCAATTGTGGATGAATTACAAATGTTAATGTTATATTTTAGTTTTTAACCCCCGACGCTAAAACGACGGGGTGTTATAAGTTTGACGTGTCAGTGTATGTGTGTGTGTAAATGTGTATGTGTCTGTATGTGGCATCGTAGCTTCCAAACAGATGATCCGATTTTAATGCGGTTTTTTTGTTTGAAAGGTATATCATATTTCATGATTACAACAAAGAAAAAATACCTAAAATAATTTAACTAAAATCAAACATTTTCTCTATGTTTAGGTTACAGTTTGGTAATGTTTTTAAATTAGAACAACAAACGTAATATCATTAAAAAAAAGAAGATAATGAGACATTTTTTCTGTGTAGATAAGTTGTTGATATGTAAAGTTATAACTTAATTACTTAAAACAATCTAATTGGTTCTGGTAACTATCTAATCTGTTTTGATTGGATATATTTATTTGTTTACTGGAAGAGATATAACATGGCATTTAGTAATGAATGTGAATGTTGAGGATGGTGATGGGGAGGAAGACCAAAGACAAGATGGGTGGATTATGAGGAAAGATATATGAAAGAGAAAGGGGCCAACCCGAAGTAATATGGGACAAGGACAGGAAGAGTTGTGCTGCCATTTTACCATTAGAAAAGTTTCATGAGAATTATAACTATTCCTTTAACTTATATTTATTTTAGCCAATTTACAGAACTGTCTTACAAAGTCAGTTGTAATTTGAAAACACAGACAACTATTTAAGTAAATAGAAAAATTTGCTTATCAACACTTTCATGGAGGTGTTAAGAGATCATGAGGATAGTTTTCATAGAGAAAATTAAAAAAAAAATAAGTTATAAATATTTGTATATAAGTCCATACAAACAATGCATTGTTTTCTACCTCATTACATAATTTATGGTAAATAGAATGATAAAATTAATTCATTTGACTTGGAACTTACAGTAGGATGTTATTGCACTTAATTAGTTATAATGATAATATTACAACCATAGAGAAGTACCTAATTAGAGTTTTAGTTAATTAAATTGTGTTTGTTTTTTGTTGTTGTTTTAGTGATATGTAGTTATATTTAGGCTGCATTGAGGTAAATAAATAAGTGATAAGGAAACATAATTCAGTTTTATTAATATATAGGAATATATGCTTATGAATTGATTGATTTTATTAGATATTATTGAATGAACACAAATGATGCAGATGATCATGCCATCTTGTAGACCACAGCTACAGCAACTATATTCAATGGCTATGTACTTATTTGTCTGTTCCTTTTTCTTTTCTGAATTTAGTGTGTACATTTAAATACCTACATTTTTTTGGGATTTATGACATGCTGCTTTTTCTTAGTAGACCCTCAGCACTGATTATGTGCTAATTGAAAGTTGGACCACAGGCAAATTCAACTTGACATCAGTTGCACTTTAAAAATCACCCTGTCTGATAAGACTAAAAGACATTACCAATGTCAAGTTGTTGTCTTTGTAGTGTCTGACAGTACCAACTTTTTTTTTACTAAATAGTAATTTTGACAATAATTTGTCCCTGTATGAGATTTGTATTGTAATCCAGTTGGATTACAAAAACTATAATAACCTTGAACATTGCCACTATTCTTATCTCCTACATTCTGGACACATAAATAAGTCAAAGTATAGATGGGACTTCTGAGCCAATGTTTCCATCAAGTTGACTATTATTATTCTAATAAGTATGCTAATCAAACTGAGGCGTTTCAACGCCATAGACTAACTACAAACAATAATTAAGCGTGAAACTACATAACAATACACTAACTCATATAATTTTAGACACACCGAACGATGTGGCGTAGCAGCGATAAGCCGGCGAACCGATTACGAGCGACGCCCCACGAAAACATCGTTATAAACAACATAACACTACAGACACACAACGAACACAATCTCCAACCAATACAAAGGCATGCAAATCGTAATATCCAACGGAATGTGAAACTCAAAACTTAACATAAACATCATACTTTTTTAACTTCTACAACAACAAAATTACCTGGGAATGCAGTTGGAAGGCGTCCTGTCTACTTCCCAGGCCGCAAAAAGTTTCATGGGAACAGGTTTCGATGCATTAGTCATCTTTTCCGATTTATTTTTCTCGGTCATCTTAAACAGCACCAAACAACGGTTTCACAGCACAACACTAATGTAAATTACAATTGGCATTGTTACTTAATCACTAAACACGACACTGTTTTCATTTTTGTAACACAGTTCATACACGAAGCCGATGCCGATGCAATCACAACAATACTCAGTAATTTTATAGCACGGTTGACTGGAGAATCGCAGCGAGCCAACCGAGGGCGTTCGATACGATTGACAGCCAGCTGCCTAGTGTTGCCTCATTTTGAATACACATTCCACATTTCTGATTTTTGATGTGAAACTTCTATCATTGCCCCTTGGTAATAAATATGAACCAAAGCTAGAAATGACTAAATACTTTACTTTGTTGTTTTTAATTACGCATGACACCTTTTCATTAATATTTCTAACCAATGACTTTCAATAATTAAATAGGTGGCTTAATTCACAGTCAAATAATCTGTAATAAACAATAAAGCTTTTTTTGCACTGTAAATGATTAATTGTGCAATATTACTCTCTAATAAGTTTTGTATTTTGTTTTGTTTTGAGGTATCGTAATTTTCGGCTAAGCTGCGCAGTTGTTTTAAGTCTTGCTACACTAAAAGTTCTCAAAAATCTACGACAGATGCCACTTTATGGATGCGGTCCATGGAAGTATAAAGTACTAAATTGACGCCAGTTAGAATATAAAAAATGCAAATAAACATTATTTTTCTTTTCTCCACAAACGACTTAGTGAATTATTTACTTCAATTCTTCACTGGAAAAGCACAGAAGTGATAATCAGATATTTTATAGAATAAATGCAATTTTTATATTCTGTGGTTCAGACAGGCTGTTGAGGCTGTCAATTTGTCAAATGCAATTCAATCTTTCATTATCCTTTCACTTTTCAGGTTTACAAATTACAAAAGCCATTATTGAAGAGTTGATTTGGAGGTTTAGAGTAACATTAACCTTTAACATGGCTAAACCAGTGGATTTGGAGCTGAAAAAGGCATTTATTGAATTGCAACTGAAAATGGTAGAATCCAGTGAAAAAATTCAGATCATAGATTCCCAAATAGACGTGCTGAAGCGTGTAATGCAACATGTAGATATTACTCAGCGAGAGATCAGCATATTCCCACCTGATACTAAAACATACGAATCTGTTGGCAGAATGTTTCTTCTCACAAATCTAGAAGATGTCAAGAACAACCTCAAAACCCGAGAGACTCAATTATCAGTTCGTACAACCGAATTAGAAAAAAATAAACAGTATTTAGAGAAGAATCTAAAGGAGAGTGAAAACAACATCAGAGAAATGGTACAACAAAGGAAGGACCAGAGTGAAGCTAAATCTATGTAATTATTAATAACTAGTCTTTCCATAATAATGTATTTATTGAGGGGAGTATGTGCTCTTCAAATGTTTAAACCTGCCTGACCCCTTGAGTTAATCTTAACCTAATAATTTGATTCCCTATCAGTTCTTGGTAAAAAATAAATATTTTTCTACTATTACAAATTACACTCATGTTTTATTTAGTAAGGATTTAGTTTTATTAAGCTTGTAACAGAGTGGGTGGAGTGGAGGTAGAATACACACTCTGATACAAGCTGTCATATAAAACTATATCATTTCATCACAGTGAATATATTATTAACCCAGAAATAGTAATATGTCTATATCATAAAGGACACTGTTCTTACAAGACTAACCTGTTTTACTAAATAAGCAATACAAAGACCAAGAAACACATAATACAAAGATTTTATTATTGAGTATGTGAAGACCGTCACTCTTTTTGTTTGTTTGGGTGTGGTTTTAACAATTTTATTGTCTGGCAGTTAGAGTATTAAAAGTGACCCACACAATTGTCCTTTCTTTATTTCATCAAGTTGTGGAGTCAAACTACAAAATAACTGACAAATGCTTACACTGGCTAAACAGGTCCACTCCCATCCACTACAAATCTATATGATTCTGTCTTCAAAAGACCATCTCGGACCTTAATCTGAGTAGTTCCTTGTGAGTTGACAAAGATTGTGAAATATAATTTGTTAAGATTACATTTGGGCCATCAGACAGACCTTGTGAGTTAGTTTCAACTGTTTCTTCTCAGAGTAGTCTGATATGAATCACTGGCAAAGATGTATTAAAACCTATTTGCAAAATGAACACAATGAATGCTTATGTTGCAATTTCAGATGTCAAACTGGAATAAACCAAAACCAAAGCTCTACACTGATATTTCAAACAAATTGAATTTAGTGAATGTAAGGAGTAACAACACACATCCAAACAATTTTTGCCCAAAAATATTTAGATAATTAGGTATATGTATTCGAATGAAATAATGGATCTTGAACAAAAAGTATTTTATTTATAATAAAAATACATAACACAAACAGTAAGTCGTAAAACAATAAAAATAATCTCAATTTCAATAATCACTTTTTCTTACTAATAATTAAACTTAAAACAATTTTATTATAAAATAATGGACAAAGTATGCATATAAAACAATTTTACTGATACATGTATATTTATCTAATACCCAAAAACCTTATAAAATGGCTTAAAATTAGTTATCCAACTAGATTAGAATTAAAAGCTTATGTCTATGTTCAGTAAACTAAAAGAACGACTTTAGTATAAAATTGCAAAAATCTTAATAAACAAAGTGCTACCATGTCCACAAATTGGCTAAACACATAATACTAAGATATTTTAAATATAAAAACGATATTTCTGGTATGCCTATGCCTAACATGTTTTATTTTCCTTTAGATAATAATATTCAAGATCAATTTATAATGGCACTGACTAAAATTCGTTATTGGTTCTTTGCCTAATTTTCTTTTTATTTTTTTTCCAAGGCCAAATTTCGTAACGTTCGAAATTCAAATGTAACGCTGTAAAAGCGAAGTCGAAGATGTGTGCGGCCAATATGTGGACGTGGCATCATTTTTGGTTCATTTTGCGACTTCCGGCGGGCAGTCCGGCTGAGAAGAAGGATGAGCTGCGCGGAATGCTGGGTGGTTCTCCAACTCGCGGTCGATGCGGAGGATTATGGGAAACGGGCGTAGGTCCACGTGAAATCTGAGAAAAAAAAGAATCGTTATAAAAATAACTCAAGTTAGCTACAGGCAGCCCCTGTAATCTGCAGTCTACTAGCCCTTTCGCTGCCCAATCCAAATTATTCCATTTTTAGATATCATTCAAGTACCATTCTAGGTAGAAATATTGTAGGCGACATACCTCCTAGCATTAAACACTTGGGGCACCAGGCAACAGTCCGCAAGTGTGATCTCATCACCCACACAATACTTCCCAGCGCAGGCTGACAGCAGCTTCTCTACAGCTCTGAACCCTCGGGTGATCCAGTGTTGAGCCCATTCCTTCTTCTTTTCCTCACCCACATGGATGAGGACTATCAGGTTCTGCAGAGGTTGGATGCCTGAGGATATCACCTGGAATATAAAAAAAGAAACCAAAAATTTTAAATGCTTCTAGTTGTTTTTTTTTGACAAACTTCTTATCACCCTAATCATAGATACTAAGCATATGTCCCTGGGGACACTGAAATAGCTGTATTTTTCACATTATTTTAGAAATACTTACACCTATATAGTATGGCCCATGTTTCATCAAACATCCTGTATAATAATAAATCTACCTACCTCACATACTTCACGAACTTTGGCTCTCTTAAAGCAATCCTGAGGCATTAGAGGCCTCTGATTTGGTCTTGTCTCTTCCAGGTAATGCATGATGTTCAGAGACTCCACAAGAGTGTGCCCATCTGCAAAAAAATCAACATATTTTAAGAAGTTTTAACTTTTTAAGAAAATAGGAATATTATCCCAATTAGGAATGCTTTATAGAGGACTAGCTGGCGCCCGCGGCTTCACCCGCGTGATATCGAAAAAAAGTATAATATGTGTTATTCCAGACCTCTACCTCTGTGCCAAATTTCATCTAGATCCGTACAGCCGATTTGATGTAAAAGAGTAACAAACATCCATACATCCATCCATCCATACTCACAAACATTCGCATTTATAATATTATAGTAGGAAGTAGGATTTTTAAAGCTAGCCTTGATTGCCTTACGGCTGGGCAAAGGCCTCCCTCTATTTTTCCATCACTCTCGGTTCTGTTCACCCATTCTTAGAAGGTACATCAATGGCAAAACGTTACCTATACATAGCGATGGGACTTGTTCCATAGGGTTGACTTCCCGGTACTCATTGCAGTGTTGTTCTCCACCTCCCTTAATCAGGCTGACTGCCTTGATGTCATATGGGATCTCCTTCAGGTTGAGCGCGATGCGCACCCGCCAAGAGCATGAGCTTCGCCAGTATGAATATAATACTGGCTGTAAATAAAATAAAAAATATGATTTGGAATTAAATCTTTCATTTGTTTAATTTATATGTGAGGACTAAAAGTTCAATATTCGTACTTTCTGTATTTACAAAGCGGTAACCGTATGTTAGTAATAAAGATAAAATATTATTTAAAAAATATTGGAACCACAAGGATAAGCACCTGTATGAGTGAAGGAGGATATAATAATTAATACCATTAGCTAACTTGTTGCGTACTTCTTTATAAGATTGTAGAGTAATCAACAGGTTTGTGTTTATTCATGATTTTGTTTCATTTACCTTAGTTTCAACAATGTCGCCCATTGTAGGAATAATATTTAAACCACGACTGTATTTCAAATGCACAATCTCAAATAATTCGTGGTTTTAAACCAAAGCATGTAACTCAGTATTCAACAAGTTAAACCAGATATTTAGAAGGAACAAGTTTACATAGCAAGATTGTCCAGTATGCAAATAACTTAGATAAATAATAAAAAAATAGATAGGTAGATCACGAGAGTAAACAGGTGTGCAAAATTCATACCTTAGCCATGGCGGAAATATTCCCGTTATATTTTGAGTAGTAAGTAATTTTGACGGCGTTTATGTACTTTTACACAAATAAAAACAATTTCTTATTGTTTTATTTTGTAAAAACAAATAATCAGCCCCTTTATCACTGAAATAGCAAATTGTTGCACAGAGTTCATTCGCTATTTATCAATTTCACGTTCAGAACTTCAAATACCTACGTCCAAGCAGGGAAATTGGTGAACACAATTAAAATAGCCAAAGTTATAACAAATTAGATTAACCAAATTCATTCGAATAGTTTTTTTTTTAAGTTCTTTAGTCATTATTGTGTTTAACAATAACTGTCTTCCTTTTGCAATCAAAAAGGTGAAAGTTTTATGATTTTCGTTCAAAAACGTTAGATTGTGACGGACTTGCGCATTACCTACTTGTTTTAGTTTAGATTGACGTTGACACTTGACAGTAGTGACAGTTATTAGTCTATGGTCACCATTTCACCAATATTATTTGGTTGCGCACGTGAGGTTTTAAAACTCCTTTTTCTCAATAAATATGGGTAAAAACAACAAAAAGGGGTCTAAAGCTAACGTCTTCAAAGTTGCTGGAGCTAAAAGTCTCAAGAAAACGAAAGCTAAAGCCGTCAACCTAGGATTGAAAAATGTAAGGTTAATTTTGCACTTCTCAAATTTTAGTGTCTCTTAATAATTTATTGAGGTACACCTCTTTTACTATCGACAATTTATGCTCTACAGACTGCGTTGAGTTCATAAACTAGTAGTTAATAAAAGTATTTTAAAGTAAAATATAAGTTTCCAAAGCCACTATCACTTGCTAGGCCTCCTCTTTGAGAGCCCTAAGATGACCTTCTGATGGAATATTACTTCTCAACATTGCAATACCGATCATATTGATAATCTGAGAACTTTATTATTTATTTCAGAACTATCACGTTAATATTTGCAGAAACTATACTCACAAAATTTGTGAAAAAGTACCATTAGGCTAGGTCTGCACAACAGCATAATCACTCTTTAAAATGTTAAATTTAAAAATGTGTTTTTGTAGACAGGGAGGAATTTGTTATAGTCTTCCATTTCTACAGGACGTTATTTATTCTTCAAGTAAACACTGATCTTTAATACTGCATAATATACTTTTAATAACGTAAACTAATTATAAAACAATCATGACCGGTCTTCGTAAATAACTCTAAACATATGATCCCACTCTGTTCTCAAAACCAAACTAAACTCCAATTTTCTCATGACACATCTCTTGTCAAATAAACATTCTCAGTTTAAAATACATTTTCTTTTTATACAAAAGACAATTAAAATTTCTTTCTCTAACATCCCCTCTAAATTTTATATAACTCAAATAATATCTAATTTAAATCACCTTACATAAAACTTTAACAATCATTTAGAACAACCTGTTAATAACTTCAACAACACTCAACATAGGCCCATCATAAGCCCAACAACACATCACATAATACAAAAATAAAAACACATAGTAGTATTCACTTTCTAACAATAATACTACTAGTTTCTTCAATCAACTTGTCTGCATCTTCAAAGAAACATACAAAAATGTCCCCTCTCAAACTGACATTCACCATCAGTTGTTTTGCTTCTTACAAAATTTCTCCCAACTTTTCTTCAACACCATACAAAACTTTATAAAAAATTGACCTTTAACATCAATTGTTTTTCTCCTCCTTCTTACAAAATCTTCACCAACATACAAAACTTTATAAAAAATTGACCTTCAACATCAATTGTTTTTCTTCTTCTTCTTACAAAATTTCTCCACCAACATACAAAACTTTATAAAAAATTGACCTTCAACATCAATTGTTTTTCTTCTCCTTCTTACAAAATCTGAAGTTTTCTACTCCCAAGTCTTCTTCAGCAACATATAAAAATCTTTATAAAAAAATTGACATTCAACATCAATTGTTTTTCTTTTCCTTCTTACAAAATCTGAAGTTTTCTACTCCCAAGTCTTCTTCAGCAACATATAAAAATCTTTATAAAACAATTGACATACACCATCAATTGTTTTTCTTCACCCAACTTTATCTTCTTCTTCTTACAAAACCCGGAGTTTCCACTCCCAACTCTTATCTTCTTCTTCTTACAAAATCCGGAGTTTCCACTCCCATCTCTTATCTTCTTCTTCTTATAAAATCTCGACTTTCTACTTCAAAGAATTTACTCAAATTTAAAAAACTCCGAAACATCATTATCGCGCAGTGGAAGCGTGCTGGGCCCATAACCTGTTATAGTCTTCCATTTCTACAGGACGTTATTTATTCTTCAAGTAAACACTGATCTTTAATACTGCATAATATACTTTTAATAACGTAAACTAATTATAAAACAATCATGACCGGTCTTCGTAAATAACTCTAAACATATGATCCCACTCTGTTCTCAAAACCAAACTAAACTCCAATTTTCTCATGACACATCTCTTGTCAAATAAACATTCTCAGTTTAAAATACATTTTCTTTTTATACAAAAGACAATTAAAATTTCTTTCTCTAACAGAATTATCCACTCAGTGTAAACTAGGTCTCCTTCATGTGATCCCAAGAAAATACATACAAAAGCAGCATTAACTGTTTTAATTATTGTTCCAGATAAAACAAAAAGTACAAGACATAGATAAGGAATTTGTAGAAATTAGCAAGAAACCAAAAGCAAGCCAGCACAAAAATGCACCAGCTGTCATTAAAGTCCCACCAAAAGTGAAGAAGATACAAAAACCAGTTTCTAAAGAAGAAGTTGCAAAAACAGCAGAAGGAATGGTGAAAATGGATTTATAATTTAAAAAATTAGATTGCTTGTATTATATTTTTAGGCCATAAGTTATGTAAATGTAATATAGTTATATTTTTTATCTATTGTGTATTTATTTATTATATTCTGAAACATAACCTGTATGAACTTTATATTTTGAATACCTGTAGAAATTGTACGGTAATTTTTATAATGCTTATTTATTAACGAAAAAAAAGGCTTGAGCAGCCATAGCTTAATCATCATGCGGCCAGTAATTCTAGGATATACTAATATATCAAGGAAAAATTTTACTTAGGACGAATTTTTGTCGCTCTTTTTAAATTTATTTATAAGCTACGTTTAATAATTTTAGTTTATTTAACTATATAGAAACATAGAGTAAATAGCTTAACTTTTCCCAGTTTTTCCTCGCCATGTCCAGCATAGCGAGGAAAAACTGGGAAAAGTCAATTATACACAAAATGTTACTTAGTTATTTATCCAAATTGGTTTTATCGCCTTCAAAGTATGCTCCTTTAGAAACAAAACACTTAGCCAATGGTATAGAATAGTCCGATCATCAAAACATTTTAAACAAGTTTTCCGGAACTGCCACAATTTTTTCTGTGTCTTATACTGAACAAAAACGTGTGCCACGAAGTGGTAATTTGGGTTTAGGAAAAAGGAAGAAGTCGACTGGAGCCATATCATATGTTGAGTATTTGCTTAAAAACACTTCTTTATTTACCATTTGACCTTCTGGCAAGGGTTCCGAGTGCACAACACAGTGAAAGTCAATGAAAATATTCACATGACTTTGACTTGTCCCATAGCTATTTTCGTTTTATACAAAACAGCAGTTTTTTTTTTTAATAACCGAGCAAACATTTTTATGTGCTATCCTTTTTTTCTGATACTGGCAGGCAAGTGTAATTTGATTGGGTGAATGAAAACCAGCCTGTTAATATGTCTTTTATTGTTAAAATTTAACAAAATATAACATTATTAAAACACTTAAACTAGTAACATTTAAGTATTAGTTTAAAAATGTGGTTAACGGTGGTAGATTTCCTAAACATATGTATGCAACAAGGAAGGATGACTTTCATTGATGCGTAATTTTATTACACATAAGAAAGAGCGGTGACAAACTTAACCAACTTGGTGCTATCACAACATTCATGTCTACTCTAGAAGAAAATGCGCATGAATGATGTTTAGCATGTAGATACACTGATACATACATTTAATAACAGAAAATGCTTAGCTATAAAAATATTTATTAACGCCTATAGTTGTTTATTCTTCATCAGTTAGGTCTGGTTCCGCTTTCTCGTCTTCACTGACTTCGCCGGCCTGGTCGGCTTCACCCTCGGGTTCGGCGGATATAATTTCGGGGGATTCGGGTTCTTCTACGATGGGTTCTGGTTCATCTGCAGCAGGTTCACTAAAAAGTAACATTACAGGTTTTAAAGGAGGTATATTTAACAGTCGCGTGTTCTTTTGGTCTCTACGACATGGCATATAATAACCATTAACTTCTTAGTTATTATATTGTCAATATTTTCACCTGGCATCAGCCTCAGGAACATCAGCAGCAGAACCACTGTGTGAAAGCTCCTCAAGACGCGCGGCAGCAAGTTCGGACTCTTGTCTCGCAATCTCCGCTAATTCAGCAGCCTAAAACGATAGAATATATGATAATGATAGATTTTCGGTTTCTCGATCTGTTATTTGCAATTAGCGATTATTATTATTACATACCTGTCGTGCAAGTTCGTCTTCGCGTTCATCTTGTGCTTGTTTCTCCAACTCTTCTAACCTTGCGAGTTCCTCTTGCCTAATCTGTTCCGCTTGCCTTTCCTCCTCAGCCAATCGGGCTTCTTCAGCGAGTTTTGCTTCCTCAGCCAAGCGAGCTTCCTCTGCGAGTCTGGCCTCTTCAGCCAAACGTGCTTCTTCAGCAAGACGGGCAGCCTCTGCCTTTTTAGCTTCCTCGGCTTGTCTTGCTTCGTCAGCCAAGCGGGCTTCTTCTGCAAGCTTAGCCTCTTCAGCTAAACGGGCCTCCTCAACTAGGCGAGCTTCTTCAGCCTTGCGAGCTTCTTCCTCGGCTAACCTAGCATCTTCCTCAGCCTTGCGTTTTGCATCTTCTGCTTTGCGGGCTTCGTCTTCTGCCCTCTTCTTTTCTGCCGCTTCACGTTCTGCCTGAAAACGGTGAAAGGTATTTAGCTACAGTCAAACAAAATTACTAGATGATTAACAAAACAATACTGAATATGTACTTGAGCTTTACGTTCAGCTTCGCGTTTAGCTTCCTCCTTCAAGGCCCTGTAACAGAAATGAGACAACAGTTTCATGACACGACTTCAAACCATAAGTTTACTTAAGAGTCCTACACTAATAACATTCAGTGATACGTACTTTTCTTCGGCAGCACGGGCTTCTTCCTGCCTCTTTCTTTTGATGTCTGCCAAATCAGCCGCTGGCGTCATTACTGGCTCAACAGTAGACGCACGGAATCTGGCTTCGCGGTCAGCTTTGGCGGCCTTCAGTTCCAGAGCAGGATCTTCCATCATCTCCGGGATCTGGAACTTGCGGCTCGGCCTCCATGGGAGCAGCTTGACTGCACCGAGGCCAATGTTACGCGCGTCCCGTAAACCAATGACCATTGGTGAAACAATTAGCTCTCCTTGAGACAATTGCTAATCATTCCACAGTATGAATGATGAATGTCAATGGTCATTGTTACGAGAACGATGACGGACAGTAAGCGACGCAGTACAACGCTCATGATCATGATGCCGTCTAATCAAAGCTGTTAGACCCCAGCACCAAGCTCGATGACAAACCCTGATGGCATGGTATTCGCTATGACTTCGTATACTTTTTCAGTGCTGCTTCATGCTGTAATGCGAATGATAGTGCAGTTGTCCAGTGTGGCGTCTACTTTGGGTCCATTTTTTTCTTAAACATTTTTAAATTCAGTAAAATATGCATGAGACATGAGCATGTTCCAGAAAAAATGGTTGTGTAGTGGGTTCAGTGTTTATTTTACCTTTAACGCTAAAGATCCAGGGATATAGTAATTTAAAATGTGATTTTATCATATTTATTTACGTGTGTTATACGAACAGTTAAAACAATTTTAGTCAGAAAGCTAAGCGTTACTAAAGCTTGGATTTATAAGCGTGACATTGGGACAATGAACGTGCAAATGATTAAAACAACTACATTTTCAGTAAAAATTCTTTATTGTTAAGTAAAATCAGTCGAGTTAAGTGAAAACGAGACGTCACCGACAAAATTTCGGCGCAGAACACCGCGCTATCACAACGATGACTAGAAAATAAATAAATTCGTTCGTCGCAACTCGTAAACATGGTTACAAAAATAGGTAATCTGTAATATGAATAAAAAAATAGATGATCTTGGTTAGTTCTAGCGTGTTATACCGAGATCAGAGAGCGCGAAGGGCGAACGCGGCGCGAGCGTGGGGCTGCCGCGAGTGGAGGCAGCCCCAGCGCCCGCGCCGCGCCGCAAGGAGCTACGCGCACTGCGCCGCCGTCGGCTGTTCCGGCGCGCCGCCCGCTGCAAGAGACACCACACGCAGGGTTAGACACGGACTTTTTATATCTCGGTTTAATATTCTTTTAGTACTCCGAGCCAATTAAGGCGTATTTTTCACTTTTAGACCGGTTTAAAGACTCATTTTAAAGAATTAAGCGAGGGGTTGTAAGCGAGCGCTAGCGATGCGACGGTGGCGAGGTACCTGTTGCACTCTCGAGGGCAAGACCGGCGGCCGCGAGCCTGTTCTTGGCATAGAATGAGAGGAGGTTCACGTCGTCCCTGATGCTAAGCTCCTTGTAGAGGGGCCTACGCTTGGAGAAGGCCTTGTTACCGGTGTATTGCAGACATGCGAGGTGACCGCGTCCTGGCGAGAACACCTCATGGTTACCACAGGGGCACACTGGAATTTAACTGTTAGTCGGTGGTCAAACTGAAGGACAACGGACGACACAGTTAAGGACAGATATTGAATTATCAGGTTTTTAAATTCGTTTAGTTGGAGAACATCGAGTGTTGTATTCACTGTGCCATGTACGACTTGTTTATTATTCTCACCAGTGAACTTCTCAGCGGGTTTGTTGTAGTAGGAAATGTTGCGGATGTGCTCAGCCACGCTGCGCAGGGGTACCACGAGCTTAGCGAGGTAAGCCTCATTGCTGAAACGATACGGAACTGGTTCCCCGTACGAATATCTGTTGATGAAGTTGTGAGATAAATAAATAACTACAGTTTATGAGTGTGTAACGGATGTTATAATCTTCGCGTCTTGATAAACATGCAAGATCTAAATGAAAATAAATCGTTAGCTGTTTTATTAGTGGACACAAGACAACAAACGCTGACATTTAACCGGACTATTAATAAAATGGACGTTCATAGTGGACGAGTACGTCACTCTGAAAATATGTGCAGACGCAAGAAATAAGCGATGAAATGGACACCTACGGAACGGACATCCTTTGTTTTTGAAGGTTATGTTTTTTTCTTTACTGAACTCCTGAAGTTCAATGGATTTTGGCAGCGAGACAGGTTTTACATTATTGCATCGTGTACCTACATGATTGCCAAATGACATGCGACAGGTAGTTGTGTCGTCAATGTCACTGCCAGGGCGGTCTTTTGATAGATGCATCAATGGGTCGACTATTTTAGTGCTGTTACTTCAGGCCAATAAAAACTTGACCTAACCTTGGAATCCGTACACGCGCAAGGTCTTCTGTACGTTCTTGAATCCAAGGATGTCGATTAACATATTTTTGTTTTTTTTTTAAAACGAGATCCATTACTACTATTCCAGTACAAAGTTAACCTTAGTACCTACTCCATCCCGAAGTGACTACTAGAACAGCATAGAGTGGTCTACTTACGAAAAAATCGTATCGAGGGGTGCTACGGTCTTAGCGCGGGGCACAACGGAACGCGCGCGGGTGAGGAGCGCAGCGGTGTCAGCGCGGATGCGGCTGGTCTCGTCTTCGAAGTTCTGGAAACATAAGACATGTTTTTTTAGAAAGACAAAACTGATGAGTGATTGTCAGAGTCAAAAGTCATGTGTTCTTTTGTGGACTACAGCTTTCGTTATTTGATCTATTTATCACTTGTCTGCACATAGCATTTGCAGAATGTAACGTCGACAGATCATAACCTGCGTACCCTTTATCAAATTGTATTGCGATTCGCTGATCATACAGAGAAAGTTTCAATGAGCTTTATATGTAAACTTAAGACGTACCTTGGTGGATTCAGATCGGAAAAAGTCGTCAACGGCTGAGACGGAAAATTCGGGGCGACGGCGGTATGCGATGCGGTCCAACTCACGAAGGACTACTGATGGACGCACGCGCACACGCACTACATGGTGGGGTGCCTCCGGGTATGTGACGAGTCGAGTGACAGTGCGAGGAGCAGACGGTCTGTATATCAGCTCAGCCTGCAATGTTTATAATGACCAAGGTTAACGGAATCTAGCAGATGGTTTATGATGGCTAAAACTGTGAATTAATGAGATTACGAGCAGGCATATTGGCGGGGCCTCTTGTTACCGCCATGTGCGGTTATTTATAAATTTTCTGTTATGCTGGTAAATTACGTGTCAGTAACATTTCAAACAGTACAAATTTAAGAGGCGTTTACAATTCAACATGAAGCATCCCATATGCTTACTCTAAAATGAGTTTCAGCTATGCGAAAGCTAGTAGAATATCTAGATAATACCACGCATTGTGCATTCGTGAACTCAGTATAAAACTTTAACGGCGTTCTAGCAAACAAACAAATTGGCAAACAAAACGTTTTGTGAATGCTGTTATTCTACAGAATTTGTATTTTCTGCAGTAAAACTAATGCAGAAAGCATGTCATGAAATGTATTTTCATGATAATCAAGTCAGTTGTCGCATGCAAGAGAAAAGTATTAAAAAAAAACAAACATGCAAATAGATATCAATAAAATGATCGTGACGAAAATAATCTTACAATAATAACTGTTTATCAAAGCTTTGCTTGTGAAACATTATGTGGGTGCAAATGTAACGAGATATGTGACTGCAGATGCAGCATTGACGCATTTCCCTGTGATGGAATTCTGCGCAAAACATGGAATTCTAACCAGTTCTGTTTGTTTATAATACGTTAAATCATAGGGCTATTTTGGTTGTGGACCTTACTGTACGTCTCAATGGCAGCGTGAATCATCGGCGGAGTGTTGTAAAATTAGATTATTTCGCTGCGCACACGCCGCAACTGAGATGGCGAGAGTGATTGCAACTTTTATTACCATAGCGACTTTCCTACTATTTATACAATAGAAACATGATCTAGCAGCAAGCAGCCATAACCTTGCTCCAACGACCATACCCTTGCTCTAAACGTTAATGAGCAGCAGCCACATTATTTTTTAAACTGTTCATTTATTTCTTTTCTACTTCGTAGTACCAGACATTTTCGAAAGTAATGTAATTTGTATGCTCAGTTGTTTAATTGCCAAGTTTCAATCAACAGGAAGGCATCAATCAGCCATGGAAGAGTGACGGGTTATGCTATCAAGTTACCATGTCCATCTCTGCCAACGACTTAACAATCATCTGATCTTTAAATAATTTGATGCGTCGTTTGTGCTATATTCTTCTAGCTTAAGGGAAGTGCTAAGGATAGTTGGAAAATTTGTCGTGTGGAACGTTCCTATAATATCATGAGCGTTAACGGTATTCTTGGCTTCTGTCCGGTTGCCAAAAATGTTTCTCCCTTGATCCGGCTCCAGTTTTTGTTTTCACACTTTGTCTAGGGAGTGATACATCCGGCCAATGTTTAGGATAAACATCTTTAAAAAAAAACTTTCAAGGTTCTTCGTTAACGAAATAGTTACGTTTGAATTTTAATGTTTTTCATTGCCAGGGCAGTTGAATAAATAACCCTATTAAAATGTCTTTCGTTTGATAGATCTGTAGATATTTTATCATCAATCTTAGCTTATTAGTTTTATGTCTTCATTTAATGTAAATAATGCAATAAAACGAACTGCTTTTTAGGCTCCTCGGTGATTTCATTAGTGATTTGAATTTTCCTTTAGTCTCTCATTTTAAAAATGTTTCTTTTATAAAATTTGTTGCTTCCTTGATGGTGCGTGTGTTATCTTTAAACGAATCTGTATTCAAATGCAAATTCTGTAAGCGCATTTGTCTGATCTTGATTGTTTAATATCCTTCGAATGAGTACACTACGTCTATTAAAAACATCAGTTTTGTTAGTGCCTCGTACAAATCTTGTCTAATTAAAAACGACTTGTTTTTGAACATACATTTTATTACGACAAAGAATGTTTTTACCATTCGTTTTGATTACAGTAACATGTACCTACCGACATTGGCATACTGCCACGACTGACGTGTTACGTGGATTTCTGTAAGCTGTAATTATTGCAACGAATTGTGTAAACCACAATAAATAACGTGAAGAATAGCTGAAACGTGCTTAAACAGCATCCGGCTAGGAATCAGTTTCAAAGTTAGAAACACAGGTGAGCACACGAAAGACTCACTGACGCGTGCACTTCGCACTCTCAACCTCAAAGCAAGAGTCGTTGACAATTCGATTGTTCTCCAAATGACTTTATAAAGAATACTTACTTAAAACCTTGCGTAAGTTACCTATTTGTAAGAATCGATTACATAATTATCATTCCATGTCAGTTCAAATATGCATAGTCTAACTGTTTAATCATTCGTCGTATCCGTTGCAAGCGCGTGCGCGTGTTCTAGTTCGCTCTTTTTTAGGGTTCCGTAGTCAACTAGGAACCCTTATAGTTTCGCCATGTCTGTCTGTCCGTCCGTCCGTCCGTCCTCGCTTAATCTCTGTGACCGTTAGCACTAGAAAGCTGAAATTTGGTACTAATATGTATATCAATCACGCCGACAAAGTGGTAAAATAAAAATTGGAAAAAAATGTTTTATTAGGGTAGCCACCCTATATGTAAAGTGGAGAGTGATTTTTTTTTTAATTTCAACCCTAACTTGTGATATATTGTTGGAAAGGTATTTAAAAATGAATAGGGGTTTACTAAAATCATTTTTTGATAATGTCAATAATTTCGGAAATAATCGCTCCAAAAGTAAAAAACAATGTGTCCCCCCCCCTCTAACTTTTGAACCACAAGTTTAGAAAATATGAAAAAAATCTGAAAAGTAGAACTTTATAAGGACTTTCTATGAAAATCATTTTGAACTTGATTGAGACAACAGTTTTTGTACAAAAAAGACAAAAAGTTGTACAAAATAATTTTTGTAGTATAATCGTAGCAAGCATTTTTTTTTAACTTCGTTTACATATTTTATTATCCTGAACGTATCTTTTTTCAAACAAAAAAATAAACTACGGAACCCTACACTGAGCGTGGCCCGACACGCTCTTGGCCGGTTTTTTTTTAGTTGAAATTGTCAGAAAGTACCTACCTACTACTGAGAATCTACATTATCTTTACCATTTTCTTTTTCTCTAAAACTCGTCATCTCAGCAGTCACCTCCTCTTTCCATATCATCCTTCGCATAGATCATCTATCGTTTTATCCATCCCATTCATACTTAAAACATTCCTCTCGATTTCATTCCTCCACATCATATGCCAATACCATGACAAACGATTAACACACAACTATTCAGACACCAATTTCAACTTAGTACTGTTTTATTTACGCAGTTCTCAGAAGTCACAGAAAATCACTAGATGTCTGTTCTATAAAAAATTAAGCCAAATGAAATTTCTGAAATGTGTAGCTCGAAGTCTTTGTAGTTTGAAATTAACAGGTGTTTATTCTTTCGAGTGTTGATTTGTATTTTATAATAAAGAAAACTTATTTCGACACCATTACGTCGTCGGTCTAGTTCTGGACTAAATGGTTCATTCCTGAAATATTTTGCCTGTCATGTATTTTGTATTTTGGCAGTCTCTTGTGTGTATATAGGTACCACCTCATATTTTATTAACCAACTGTAAAGACATTAGTCTGATACAAATGAGATGAATTTTCTTGAAACAATTCTTTATTAAAAACTGGATTAAGTCAATTTGTTGGAAGTGATTCAGAACAATGAAATAGATTTGAGTAGCGGACATGTTACCTTAGGATAATATGATTTAAATATCTTTTCACATCTATTATTATAACATAGTCAGTCAATAATTCAATGGCAACTTCTAGTGTCATTGATCCCACTTGAAATGCCAAATTGCCTACAGTCGGTCCGCTTCAGATATAAAACTATCATCTGGCTAAATATCTAGCCGTTTAATAATGATTGAGAATGTTATGCGTGCTATGCCAGACTTACAGAACACTTGCGTTTCGAGACGTCTGAAATTGTGATTCAATATTTTGGCTGCTATTAAACTATTCGCTAGCCACAGGTGCTTTTGGAGCAGCTATGAATAGTGTCTACCAACTGCCAACTACTTCTTACTAAACCTTTATCTGTAAAGACGTTTTTGGAATGAGTTTTTAATAGATTTCAAAATTGACTAACGCCGAAAGTTTCCATGACAGCAATTTTTTACTAAAAGCGATCAAGGAACTTATATTCTATAAGTATAGTAGTAGTCTATAAGAACGTGATGAGAACTTGTCACTCTTGTCAGGCTTATAGAAATTACAAAGCTTCAAGTGTGATTGAAATTGACAGTCATGGTTATATTAACTGATTAATATCCGGAGCAGGTTACTAGTTAAGAGCACATTTTTTTTAGTTCTTGAACGTGACAGACGGACGCATGCGCCTATTTACAAAATTTTCATGTCCCTTTTGCCACGGTGGAAATTCTTTGATACCATTAACCTATTTAGATATTTCGAAGAGAACTTGTGTTTCGCAAAGATCTATTTAGGTAACTTATTTTTTCTTTTTTTTAAAGTAGCTAGGCAGCCCTTCAGTTCGAATCGAATATACTGGCACAAACAATGCAAGAGCATTCAATTTTACGACTTGTTGAACGCTACGTATAATTAGGTCGAGGTAAACTAAAACAGATTTGATTGATTGAGAAGTTTAACTTTTCAGACTTGTTTACTCTGTGTCTCTGTCAAAAATTATGTTTTCTTTAAATTTTTTTTTGTTGTAACAAACCTTGATTATATGTTCTTGGTACCTATCATTTAAAAGTAGAGGAATATTTCATGCTTGAAAAGATTCAAGGGTTTATCCCCATGTTTTATTATAATTGTGTTATTTGACTTGGCAAAGGCTTTTCATCTCTATTGTATTGTATTGTGTAACAGGCTGGTGTCCGAACTCCACCTCCAAGGCGTGTATTTTACGTACGTTTTTTACTGTTCACCTATAACACAGGTTTTGAATTAAAAAAAAAGGATGACCAAAGTAATTTCTAAACTTTTTTTTTTTTTTTCGGGTGGGAAATCATCCTATGACTTCCCCCGCTCTGGGTGGAGCGGGGGGGCATGTCAGACTTGTACTGACTAAAACCCACCCATGTTCCTTCTATTGCCCTTTACGTTCCGGGGCCGCGGTATCTCTTTCGAACAACCCGCAACCCCGGCAGGCGGAGGCTCTGGCAAGCCCCTCTGCTTTGCTGACTCTCTTTGAGGCGCGCGTGAAACACGAACGCGCCGTCGACACGGCCTGTCGTCAATCGACGGACGGACGGTGAGCTACCCATTGCTCACCGTCCACAGGCCCGAAGTAATTTCTAAACTTGCCTTCTACTTGAGTAACAAGATTAAACTTGTTGATGTCAAATGACATCAACTTTTGACTCAGCTCTTTAGCTACTTGCTAAAGACAGCTACTTCTCTACGACACTGACTAGCTCTTTGCTATTGAAAGTTATACCAAACTTAAAATATACTTCACTTTTATCTTATGTCCAGGAACATAAGAATGAGACAACTCATATTCTTTCTACTTAATATAACTAGGCCATTAGGTATGTATCTACCTATCTAGTAAAATATTATAAATGTTCAAAAACTAGTACCTACCTAAGTACGAAGAAAAATCTTTTTTGTAGTAATTTAATGGTATCCAAGAGCTTAAATATCCGAGAAACTACCTACATAAAATCAAACCAAAGTTATCTGATGAGGACAATATCTACAAGTGATGATATACACAAAAACAATATGTACAAATTTACAACTGCTGGCATGTACGTGCTATTTCTATAATCAGGCACATTGGGTGCAGCCTTCAAATAATTATCGCTGTAAAAAGACTGTTAACGAAGTCGAAAGATACTTCTGTTCTCCCCATCAGGATCATACTTGGAACCTTCTACGGAGATTTGGGGGATCGACGTTCCAACATTTTCACTTTTTTTAAACACCTTGGGTGCTTAGTTACCATTTTGCAACTATTCGAGGCATCAGCTCAATGTTTTGAGTGCGTTAATTAAGTTCTACCGTAAACTGTGATTTTTGAACAGAATGCTTGATTGACGACTTCGTAAAGAGTCTGTTTACATCATGTATGCGTCTTGCTCGCTTACGTGTGCTGAAAGCAATGTTACTTACTTAGCTGTGCTTATGTCAGTGCGTATGTCCATGGGCGGTGTGTATGTATAGCGGCGTATACCCAGCAGCCAAGTATGATCTACTTACAGTGCACTATCTACAGAAGTCTGGAACTTACCTGTGAGAGCTTTGGTACGTACGTAATGTACGGCTCGGAATAGTAGGGAACGTATGACGAGTAGTAGGGTAGGTAGTACACTGATGACCACGGCTGTCAGGGAAATGGGCACCAGTTAAACTCATCCATCAATACATCATAGTTTTGTTTGTTTGTTCTTAGTTGTCCTTAGTATCGGAAGGATACAGCAGTGATGTTGTTTTGGTTTGTCTAGAGTGCTGCAAGTTGTTGGAACTAACTCCAACTGTAAAGAACGGCTCAAATGCCCAACTGTTTAATCTACTGCGATAGTGTGCTTGGAATTTTTCTAGAAAAGTTTGTGTACCTACGTAAAAACGTTACTACGTCTTAAAATTGTAAAAAAATAGTGTTGTTCTTGGATGTGGAAAGATACGATGATGTCATGTTCGGGTTTCAATGCGTAACAACTCTGGCTATTTTAATAGTTTGTTTATTTTGATTACACGTTAGTGCAATATCTCATTTTAACTCAATAACTGTTGATACAACTTCAATTTTATTTTTTCCTTCTATTTGAATTTCCCTACATATAAAACAGCTTAATAGTTCAAAAGTTATAACAATAGGACATGTAGAACAACCCAACATTGAATGGAGAACATGGAACTGGAAGTAAACTTCTGTTAGTAAACAAGATCGAGCTCATCATCGACCCGTTTCTTTAGGTTGTTGTGTGAACACGACACAAAGAAAATAGAGATATTAGAAAACGCAAGCTTTATTAAAAAATCAGTCTAAATCACATTTTAAATAATTTAAAATAACATTAAAGACAAGCTCTAGTACGATCAACTTCCACTTATGAACAAAATAAAGTAGAGCGATCACATTACGTTACAGCGAATACTGATTAGGTAGTTACATGTTGGGGAAGCTGTGGGGTCGGGAGTTAGGGTTAGGGAGCAGGGAGCAGGGACATGAAGGCGGGGCCGGGGCGGGAGCCGGGGCGCTACACGCGGTACGAGTAGTGGCGGTAGGTGGTGCCGTAGGGCAGGCGCCCGCTCGACGTGGACGAGTACGAGTAGCCGCCGGGGCCGCCCAGGTTGCTGCTGCGCTCGCTGCTGTACGAGTAGCCGCCGGGCCCGCTGCCGGTGCGGCGCTCCACTGAGCTGCTGTAGGAGCTGCGCTGCGGCACGCCAGCGCCCGCGCGCGAGCTCTCGCTCGTGCTCTGGTACGAGTACGAGTACTGCTCGTCGGCGCGGCGCGGCAGCACGGGGTCGCGGTCCACCACCACGTAGTGACGCGGCGTCTGCAACAACCCCGCCCTATAGCCACCGCCGATCACTCCTCCGCCCGCCCTCGCACCGACCCGACCCGACCGACTAGCTTACTATAGCGAAAGCGACACACGAGAAAGACACTACGCCCGTCAATACGACGCGTAGTTGCTGTAAAAGACATGGCGGTGCGCCGCGTGCAGCGGCCGGCCGTGCGACTGTGCCAGCAGCACGTCCATGTGGTCGCGCGGCGTGCCCAGTGGGTCCGCCTCCAGGCCGCGCCCGCGCTGTCCCACGGCCGCCAGCACGCGCGCTCGCGTCTGATCGCGAGGCGACACGTACGGCGCTAGCGGCGCCAGCTTCGACTCCGGCTTGGGCGCGATGTTCTGCCGCGTGACCGGCTCGAGGATGGAGTGGCGCGCGCCGGGACGCGCGCGCCGCCCGAACGCCGTCACCGGATCCGGCACGAGACTCGGCCGCGGCACGTACGGCACCTTGTCCCAGTCGCCCAGCGTCTGCCGCTGCAAGCGGAGAAGTCGCCGTTAGTCGGGCGGGCGCGGCTCCAGCCGCGGCTATATTTGGCGCGCCCGGTAGCTCCGCTTTCCGACTCCGATTCTCGATTCGAAATGACCCACTTGCGGAACGCTACCACGAACAACGCCTATCAAAACCAAAGTCCTTCCAGACAGGAGCGGCGACTTGGATCTAGCTTATCATTAGCAATGATGTTTACAAGCGACCTAACGAAAACGGGAACAAGTTAACACTTGGGAAGACAGCGAGAGATCTTAGTATCACGTTATCATCGTTGGATTCCAGTCACTGAACAAGAACACTATGTACATAATCGATGAGGCAGGAGTGGCGTCGATAGCCGTTTGTTGAGGGACGCGAGTGGCGAAGGTCGAGCTGGTGCGAGGGGCGTCCGGCTCCCGGGAGAGAGTGGAGCGAGGTGCGAGGCACGCTCAGTAGAAGGTGTTAGAAGGGCGGCGGCGGCACTCACCGTCACGCTGCTGTAGCTGGTGCTGGGCCTGTAGGGGCGGCGGGTCGTGTAGAAGTCACTCTCGTACACCATGGCTGCTGATTTATGATCGTTCGACTGTAACTCGCGACGGTTGGTCCTCGACTGAAGAGAGCGCGCACGCAGTGGCGCGACGCTGTCGACCTTATTTTTAGATCACTGTCATTGCAATTTTCACGTCATTCCCGAACCCCGCACGGATTTCTCACAGAAATTATAAAATGCTTGTTGTTTTGCTTGTGATGTCACAAGTGGGTTAAGGATAATCTGGATGTCGGCAAAGAACGCTGGGTGCAACAGAAGACAAGCAGAGGTTAATAAAAATAATTTATGAACTGAAACTTACCAGAATAGTCCATTTGAGTCATCAAGATAATTATATTTTGTGAATTTTCAGATTCCGATGTCGGACGAACTTGTGTAGGACGAGGACACAAAAGGGAATTTGTGATGTATTTTTATTTACTTTTTAACGTAGGTTGTTTTGAATCATCGAGTTATTTAATTTCAGTAGATAGACTTAGATGAGTCTGCCGAATATTTATATTAAATTAGTTTTTTTACTGGAATAGGCAGATATTATAGAGATACGTACCTAACTATAACTTCTAAAGTGATTATTAATGTAATCTCTATAATTAATTAAGGTTTGCATTTTTAGGTACTCAGGAATTCAGGAATAGAGCAGCATGCCTGTGTAGATACCTACATATTATGTAGGTTGTATTGTATTTAGTATCTTGTTAATAGTATCTTCGTGACTCGACACATTCTACAATGTTACAACAGTCCACGGTCAAGTGATCAAGCTTTGATTAGTGGCGTTTCAGCCTTTCAGCAAGGCATGAGCTATTTTTAACCGACTGCATAAAAGGAGGTTCTCATTTCGACTATGTTTCTTTTTTCATTTTTTTCGATTTCACCAAGGAACTCCTCAAGAGGTCTCATATTAATTTCATCTAAGTAGGTATATTACTCGGGAGGAAGCGCCCGGGTGTCACCATTGTGACGATCGCCCGGAGGACACGGTGGAGCACACAGTGGCGGTCTGCCCAGCTTGGGCGGAGCACCGCCGTGCCCTCGTGGAGGCGATCGGCGGCGGCGATCTCTCGCGTCCGGCCCTGGTTCAGGCCATGGTCCGGAGCGAGAGGGAATGGGAAGCGGTCATCACCTTCTGCGAAGCAGTAATGCTAGCAAAGGAGGTGGCCGGGCGTTTGAGGGAGAGAACATCTGCCCAACCCAGCCGCCGCGGGAGACGCCCATGGCGCCGGGCGCCGCGAGACGACTTCCGGCCACCGTAGATGCGGGCCTGTGGGCGGTGAGCAATGGGTAGTTCACCGTCCGTCCGTCGATTGACGACAGGCCGTGTCGACGGCGCGTTCGTGTTTCACGCGCGCCTCAAAGAGAGTCAGCAAAGCAGAGGGGCTTGCCAGAGCCTCCGCCTGCCGGGGTTGCGGGTTGTTCGAAAGAGATACCGCGGCCTCGGAACGTAAAGGGCAATAGAAGGAACATGGGTGGGTTTTAGTCAGTACAAGTCTGACATGCCCTCCCGCTCCGCCCAGAGCGGGGGAAGTCATTGGATGATTTCCCACCCGAAAAAAAAAAAAAAAAAAAAAAAAAAAAAAGTAGGTATATTACTTCTAGGTAGTTTATGTATGAGTTATCTTCAGAGGTCGGAGTAGGCAGATTGATTTAAGGTCGTTAACGTCAAACGTAGATAGTCCATTGAAATGTTACATGTTTTAGGCCTAACCTTGCGTTTTTTAGAGGAAGCAATTTTATTTTTTTGATGTGTAAAGGGGGTCAGTGTAAAGCTAAAACCAAGTTTGTGGGGTCGCCACTCTTGTCCCACGGCCGCCATCTTGAAAATAGGGGTTGAAATGGTTTTTACGATATATCTCTTAAACTATTTATTTGATAAAAAAAAAATGTTAACATTTTTTGTTGCAAATTAAATTCTCTACAACTTTGGTCCAGTAACTTTTTGTCGTAGAAACTATAAATAAAAAAGTTATAAGCGAAAATCTTCAGAAATTCGAGAAAAAAATTATTAGCTATTCTTACAATAACAAAGGTTAGGAATAATAATAACAATAGCAGGCAGCTGTTCTTTTGTTCCCTCATGGTCACTTGGGTATTTTCTACCTGAACAGTATTCTCAGTAACAGCCATGACATTTAAAATTATTTTAAAAATCAATAATTGTTAAGTCCTGTTAAAGAGTGAAAAAGAGCATATAATTATTTTTTAATAATATTGCAAAAATTATAATTAAAAAAATTATAGGTAATAACAAAGTAAATAATTTTGGTTCACTTTGGTTCTGCTTAGCTTTGAATCCTCTAAGCACGTTGCTGGAGAATTCAGGTCTGGGCTATCGATTGAAGAGAGGTGGTCAGGTTATATCTCACCTTCTTTACATGGATGACCTGAAACTCTTTGCCCCCAACGATTTGCAGCTGATGGAACTACTGAAGGTAACTGAAACTTTCAGTAGTGCCATCAGGATGGAATTTGGTGTGGACAAATGTGCGGTCATGCATGTAAAGCGAGGGGAAATTGTGGAATCTGTGGGAACCCAGCTTTCAGATTCCATAAATCTTAGATCCCTCTCAGCAACCGAAACCTACAAGTATTTGGGGATGTCGGAAGCGCTGGGCATCAATGTTGCTGACATGAAGCAATTGTTGAAGGAACGCTTCTTTGGCCGCCTGAGAAAAGTATTTAATAGTCTTTTATCAGGCGGAAACAAGGTGCGTGCTTTCAATGGTTGGGTCATGCCGGTTTTGATGTACTCTTTCGGCATACTCAAATGGACTCAAACAGAACTGGACGCCCTGGATAGGAAGGTCCGTACATTGTTAACGGCATTTCGTATGCATCACCCACGTTCTTCGGTTATGAGACTGTATATCCCGCGAAGTTGTGGAGGTCGAGGCTTTTTAAACGCTAAGACTCTCCACAATCGCGAGATATGCAGTCTGAGGGAATATTTCCTAGAAACCGACGTGGGAATGCATCGGGATGTGGTTGCAGTGGACAAAGGCCTCACCCCGCTCTCCTTGGCTAAAGAGAATTGGCGCAAACCTGTAGTGCTTGACACTAACGACCGCAGGGAGGTATGGCAGAGTAAGGAGCTTCACGGACGCTTTTTCCGGGCCCTACATGGTCCCGATGTAGATCAATCAGCGTCCGTAGCCTGGCTACGTTCCGGGGATCTCTTTGGAGAAACCGAGGGTTTTGTCTGTGCAATTATGGATGAAGTTATGATGACAAATAACTACCGGAGATTTATTGTGAAGGACGGCACGGTTGACATATGTCGGGCATGCCACCGTCCGGGTGAATCAATTCGACACATTATCTCCGGTTGTTCTCGTCTAGCTAACGGAGAGTACTTGCATAGACACAACCTTGTAGCCAGGATTATCCATCAACAACTTGCTCTAAAATATAACCTTGTGGAAGCGGAAGTGCCGTACTACAGGTATGAGCCCGACCCAGTTCTCGAACATGGCTATATCACATTGTACTGGGATCGATCCATCATCACTGACAGGACTGTTGTTGCCAACAAGCCTGATATAGTGGTGGTGGATCGATCAGAGCGGCGCGCAATGATTGTTGACATAACAGTCCCGCATGATGAGAACCTCGTGAAAGCCCAGAAAGATAAGCAAATCAAGTATATTGACTTGGCTCGCGAGGTTGTCGACATGTGGGATGTGGACTCAGCGATCATTGTGCCGATAGTCGTATCTGCCAATGGCTTAATTGCCAAGAGCCTCGACCAATACCTGAGGAGGCTCTCGTTAGGCAGCTGGATCAAGGGCTTGATACAGAAAGCGGTACTCCTGGACACGGCTCGTATTGTTAGGAGGTTCCTTTCTCTGGAGCCCTGACCGCCGGTAGCTTGGACCCTGTTCCCGATACCGGTGGGCTACTATTTTTATATTTTTAAATGTTTTTTTTTTTTTTTGTTTTTGATAAAAAAAATATGTAAAAATATAAAAAATATGTATGTAAATAAATAAATGACAATAAAAAGTAAATAAATAAAAAAAACAATAACTGATGATAAAAAATAATATGTCATCAGTTATTGTTTTTTTTTATTTAATAATAATATTTTTTAATAATATAACACGTTTAATATAGGTATAGTTAAGAGTACTGAAAAATAGTGACTTCGGAGCGCTGTAAAACCTTAGCTATTGACTTAATGAAAAAATTAAGCGAATGAAAGTTGTTTCTTAAAAAAAACGATCTACAAAAATGGTCAGATATCATTTTTTCGTTGTTTTTTCGTAAAATGATAAAAAAAAGTTACATCAAAAAATATAATTTTTTTTCTCGAATTTCTGAAGATTTTCGCTTATAACTTTTTTATTTATAGTTTCTACGACAAAAAGTTACTGGACCAAAGTTGTAGAGAATTTAATTTGCAACAAAAAATGTTAACAATTTTTTTTTTATCAAATAAATAGTTTAAGAGATTAAAACCATTAAAACCATTTCAACCCTTATTTTTAAGATGGCGGCCGTGGGACAAGGGTGGCGACCCCACAAACTTGGTTTTAGCTTTACACTGATCCCCCCTACACATCAAAAAAATAAAATTGCGTCCTCTAAAAAACGCAACCCCAAATGTAACTTTTCAATGGACTAAGAGGATAATATGGATATGCCTCCCGAAACTGAAATGAAACCCGGATTTAGACACAATTAGAGAATACAGCGAAAGTATTGAAAAAAACGTAGCAAATAATCTGATAACTTATTTTAAATTTGCTCCAATGACGTCTACAGATGTTGAACGATCATTTTCCACATATAAATGGATATTAGACGTCAAAAGGAATACTTTAAAAATAGAAAATATTGAAAAAAATATGATAGGATTATAGGATAAAATGGCATGTCTAAATTATAATATCTTGACGCAAGTACCTACCTATATAAAATCAATCTACCTACTCCGACCTCTGGTTATCATCTATAACTTTTTTTTCTTCTAATATATTTGGGCGATATGCTAATATTTCTTAGTAGCAATGGAAAATTAATACTCGGCAAGAATTTGTGTGAGATACCATCATACCAACCACCAAAAAAGAAACAACCGACTTCCAAAAACACGTAAGATAAATTTACTTGATTCATTGATTTTTTGCCATATTTTTCGTGTATTTTGAAATTGGGATTTTTTTTTGCAAAAGTCTTTTATTGGGTCTTTTTCGAAAACTAAAAAAAATATCTTGCGCTATACAATATGATGCGGTTGGCTCAGTGGCCGAGCAATTTACTGGCAGTACGCTGTGTGTCGCGGGTTCGATCCCCGCTCGGAACAAGAATTTGTATGAACTACAGGTTCCGGGGTCTGGCTGTGCTTATTTAAGCTTGTGAAAGCACCCAGAAAAAAACGATAGGTAGGTACATTGCAATTCATATTATATAAATAGTGTTGGGCAACGTTTTTAGGCTTCCGTATCTCAAAAGAAATAAAATCGAAACCCGTATAGGATCACCTGGTTGTCCGTCTGTCTGTCAAGACCCTATATCTCGGGAACACGTGGAGGTATCGAGTCGAAATTAATACCAACTAAGTACTGATGTCTGTCTGTCGTCAATCTAAAAATATGGCCGTTTATTCGCAAAGGGAATCAAAATGTATGTGACGACACGGTTAGCGCAGCGGCTGAGCGATTGACTGCTGCGCTGCGTGTTGCGGGTTCGATTCCCGCACGGAACAATTATTTGTATCTATGGCCTACAGATAGTTGTTCCGAGTCTGGCTGTTTGTGTATGTGATTTTAAATGTTTGTAAACGCACCCACGATACAGGAGAAATTCCTAGTGTAGGGCAACAAAGCACTCTATAATTTTTTCTTTAAAAATATATAGGGTGCTTTCCGTTGAACTAGTATAATAAAATATAGCCATAAGTAATAACATTGAGTACCATTAAAGGGAAAAATCCGATAATGGTAGATGAATCACAACATAAATACAAACTTAATTACAGTTGGTAAAGTAACTGTGACCTGTCGATGTATCGGGACAACAGTTTTCCAACGGAAAAGTTAAGTTTGTCTTTCAAGACAGTTTATCTCTACGTTAGTTAGATAGAGGAATGCAGAGTTTTTTAAACTTGTCGGTAACAATTTTGTACGGAACCCTCAGTGCCTAAATCCGACTCGTACTTGGCCGTTTTTCTTTCAATAATAAAAATAAGCCAGGTAAGTTTAACTTTAGCTACCTACGATTTATATAGAGGAAGTCATCTTAATATATTTAAATTGTAAACGTTGTTTGTCCGCGATGGACTCCTAAATTACTTAACCGATTTTAAATTAAATTTGCACACCGTGTGCAGTTTGATCCAACTTGAAAGATAGGATAGGTAGGGTAGGTGGGGTAGGTAGGGTAGAAAGGTAGAAAATTGCATTGCAACGCATGCCGGGGCACAGCTAGTTAGTCTATATAAACACATAGCTGTGCCCGCTGCGTTGCTATGCAATTTTCTACCTTTCTACCTAATATGACAAAACAACAGTAACAATATGAAACATCAATGAAACTACAAAAATTATCTTCCTGCACTTGTCCCATGATACTTGGGTTCGGCGCAACTCGTTTATTTCTTCCATTCTTCTCTGACCACTGTCACGCAGTCATTTAGGTGTCCGTTACCCTGGGTCGATAATGGTCATTTGAATCTTATAGATAATTAGTTTTGCGGCTTCTGTAATTGTTGCGCACATTTTTAAATTTGTTGCGCTTATAGTTTTTTAATTATTTCACAAAAACATTTCCTGCTGGCGTAACGTTACGCCAGCCAGACCTTTTTCTTTCTAATGGGAATATTTAAATAAATATTAGCTATAAAATTAGTTGTCTAGATAAAGTAAATGTTGTGCCTTATTTTGTATTTGTTCTTTCTTCGGTTGCGAAGTTATTCGAGATTTTGCTGGGGTAACGTTTTTGGTTTTGCTAGATCTTTGAAATAGTTAGGCGGATTCTTATCATATTTTGTACACGACTTCCTAGGACTTAGTTAAAATTTGTTCTGCAATAACAAAACCAAAATAATGCATATCTTAAAGGTTATTTCATTAAATAGAAAAACACTTCAATTGGTCCCAGCACTCTCAATAAGAAGTCTAAAGACTTACTTTAAACGTTATTTAAAAGCTTGTAACTGCTTTCAAATGTATGTGAAGTTTCATTAGTATCCTGTTAGTATTTAACAAGTTATGATGATATTCAGTTCTTCACGAGCACGGTCTTGATGCGCGCGGTGTTATTTGGCCACTGGATTGGATATATGAACTGAATGTTATGTCAATTATTAGTTTTTTAGATCAGTTGTATATCAGTAAAATTTCAGCTCAGTACATTGGATAATTAATGAGATAATACGACTAAAGTCATTAGGAAGTGAATGACCGTGGTAACCCGACCAAGTTTAGGTGGTTACGAAAAAGCGAAAACGCAGAACATTATGGTACCTTCTAAAATATGTAGGATAGTGTTATAAATTTAGTACAGACATGTACAAAAGTTTTTAAAAAAAATACATGATTATTAAAGATTTTTTATTGAAAGGTAAAAATAATCATTTCAATTGAACTTTACTTATAAAAACTTGTGTTGCTTAGCAACCGATTAAACATCACCTGTCATGGTCATTTCTATTTCAATGAATAGAGATGGCAAGTGACTTAAGAGCTATTATAAGTTAAGTAACGTTTAATCAGTGTTTATAAGTTAGGGGGTTTAAGTATTATTATACTTATACTTAAAAACAATCACAGATTATATTTACAGATAGAAATTTTGCTTTTTTTTTAAATATTCTATTATTTTTATTTAAATTATAGACTTCAGTATACACAGTACACAGTTACAGTTTTTATTTAAATATACACATATTGGAATGTGTAATGATCACAGACAATAAATAATATACAATGGTTTTTTTCAGTTAACACTAAACTTACATATGTCTACTAATACTTACTTATATCAATTAAAATCACAGATCAATGGTAATATTATATGACATCACAATGTAGTAAAATGCTCACAGTTAGTTCTACTGTTTTGTCAGGGGTCGGAAACCGGTTGAAATTCTTAACCGGTTACGGTCATTGACCCCAAACCGAAATCGATTTAGGTTAAGGTTTGCACTTTACCGGTTTTAACCGGTTTTTGTGAGAAACCGGTTTTTCATGAATTTTGGTTTTGAAAGTGAAAATTAACCGGTTAAAACCAAATTTGAACACCCCCCGCCCCCGCCTCTTGCACGGTCAAGACGTTGCGATGTCATTTAGTTACAAAATAGTCGCATCAAGTCGCATGCAAGTTCGCAACGTTACTGCCACACAGTGGCCACTGTGTGGGTCGAAACTATGATTTTAGTGACATAGGCGTCAATTTCGTTTTTTTTGCGTTTTCTGTATGCGGATGGATAGAACTCAGCTTCAATAATAAATATCTCTTGACGTTTTTCTCTAAACTTAATAGTTTGGGCAGAAAAATGAATTTTGTTTTTTTTGTATGGAACGGATCAAATAAAATCAAATTTCTGCTAAGTACCGTTAGATCCCGCTTTGCAACGTTATTTTTCTTATACCTTGTGTCATTCACTATCATTTTATGCTATGAACATTTGCATAAAGTGAAAATTGAAAAAATGAAAAAAATACATAGAATAAAAAGCTTTATTTTCGTACGTTCTTTTAGTTCAATTTTAATATGAAATACAATGACAAAAATAAAATAGTAAGACAAAAGACGAATTAATACAGGTAAGTTCTTAATCAGTAACAAAAATACATTTAAAAGATCTCATATGTACGCTTAAATTGGTAGGTACTCGTAATAATATGTTATTTTTAAAAGAGGATACGAATGTGCTCTTTTAAGTAAAAATGTATACTTACTTAGGAAAAAGGTAAATAGTAGTAAAACGTACATAATAAAGCTACTTACAAAAGATACATAGTAAAGGTTTAGTAAAGGTACACAATAATACACCTAATTAGGACTAAGAATATACAACACTAATACTAACAAAAAAAAAATCGATACACTTACAATCTATCAAAATCTTATTCACTATCGCTAGGACTATCTTGTAAATTATTTACATCAATAAAATCTAAATCGGATTCTGTTGGAAAACTCATCAGAAGCTCTTTGACTTTTGGAGAGAGACCCATATTTTGTCTTTTCATTTGAGGTCTTAGACTTGTGATCTATCGTATCTATTTCTTCGTTTGTCGCCGTTCTACTTACTTTTCTAGAATGGCTCTCTCTGTAATTCCAAAAATCTTTATTGCGAGCCTCTCCTGCTTCTTCCGACAGTTTACCGACAGGTATGGCACCAAAATGCTTAATTATGTCAGCCCCATGTACCAACAATTTGTGAACACTGGATGCCGTATAATACCATGGATATTCCTCACCGGACACGGAAGTTTCGGGAGGTTCCTGAACATCATCGGGCGGGAGGAAGCGCCCGGGTGTCACCATTGTGACGATCGCCCGGAGGACACGGTGGAGCACACAGTGGCGGTCTGCCCAGCTTGGGCGGAGCACCGCCGTGCCCGAGCTAGAGGCGATCGGTGGCGGCGATCTCTCGCGTCCGGCCCAGGTCCAGGCCATGGTCCGGAGCGAGAGGGAATGGGAAGCGGTCATCTCCTTCTGCGAAGCAGTAATGCTAGCAAAGGAGGTGGCCGGGCGTTTGAGGGAGAGATCATCTACCCAACCCAGCCGCAGCGGGAGACGCCCCGGCGCTGGGCGCCGCGAGACGACTCCCGGCCACCGTAGATGCGGGCCTGTGGACGGTGAGCAATGGGTAGCTCGCCGTCCGTCCGTCGATTGACGACAGGCCGTGTCGACGGCGCGTTCTTATTTCACGCGCGCCTCAAAGAGATGTCAGCAAAGCAGAGGGGCTTGCCAGGGCCTCCGCCTGCCGGGGTTGCGGGTTGTTCGAAAGAGATACCGCGGCCCCGGAACGTAAAGGGCAACAGAAGGGACATGGGTGGGTTTTAGTCAGTACAAGTCTGACATGCCCCCCCGCTCCGCCCAGAGCGGGGGAAGTTATTAGATGATTTAACACCCGAAAAAAAAAATATAAAAATAACATGGATATAAATTAACATATAATTTAGCAGTATCATTACAATATTCGAAAAATTTTGTAAGGGCCACGCGCTCTCCAGATGCCACAGTCTGAAGAATCACGTGAAACCTTTCAATTAACTCTAAACTAACACTTTATAAAAGGAAATTAAACATAAATGAAGCAGAAAAAGGATGTAGTTAAAATATAATATATACTAACCGATGTGAAGTAAGCACTCTGCTTCTTATCCAGGCATGTAAAGATGACAATCCATAATGGTACATATCTTAGTTTTTTTCTCTTTGAGCAATTGATGGTAAATTGTTCATCTCGGACGGTTTTGCTTTGCAAATATCACAGACAGACGATGATGTCTCTGACAAATATGAAGTAATTTTGCCGTGTATCATCGTCATGATCAATTTATGCGTTACTTCAATTCGACTGAAGTTCATCTATTTCTTTTTCTATGCAATTTTTTGTACTTACCACTGTTGACTGTGTAACTTGTGTAACAATTCTTTGGTAAATTTAAACATAATCGGACGGCAATAGAATGCTGATGAGGGTCGGTCGTTTTCCCAAACAATTGTGCCATCAGATTGTTGAAGCCTTACAGGAACTAGACTGGCCATAAATATAGTTAAATCATCAAAGTCTATTTCCGTCTTTTGTTTGTGATTAGTTTGACCTGAGGTTCCATCAAAACCCCATTTGCTTATAAGCACTAAATCTTCTGCCGAGCTCAAATCCAAAGCAATCACATCTAATAGCCTCGAGACCGTCAAGTTGAGTAAAGCTTGCAGTTTAATAGCAGCTCCATCTTTTGTTATAGTTACGTTTTCTTTTCCTGGGTAACATTGTGACTTTTCTTGCTTAATTTCATAATAAGAAGAGTATAAGTCCGACCCATTTTTACTTGCTGCTCTCTTAGACTTATATACTGCCATCTACTTAATTTAAGAGAAACCAACAAAGACAGTGCCTTATCGGGTAAATATTGATTACTTTTCACTTTTGCACTTAAACACTCCTTACCTTTTTATAAATCTTCTGGGTTATTTAACAAATGATGCATTATTTTTCCTACATCTTCATTTCCAGTATTTCTTAAATTAGCATTTGTGGTAGCATTCAGTTCTTCCGGGGATATTGAAAACGATTTGTTGATTTCATCAACACGTCTGCGTTTTTGTCTGGATCTCAATTCTTCGAAAGGTTTTCGAGGTGTAAATGTAGATGCTGAAGCTTCTGCTGTAGATGGTGGTAGATTTTCAACATCTTTTTTATCACAAACCTCAAACATTCTTTGTTCAGTGTCAACAGGTTCAGGTATTATTCCCGCAGGCCAACTTATTGCACTTTCCAACCAATCCCCATTTTTTCTAATAAACTCTGCCAACGTGCGGTTACTTCGCTCTCCCACCTTGCATTTATAACAAAATCGCGTACAGATTTTTTGGAGTTCAGCACTGTTTTCTTCAGACACATTAATTTTTTCTTGTAGAAATTGGAAAAGGTTTGAACTATTCGACAATGAGTGCAGCTGCTCTCTTAAAATCATAAATAAATCTAAATTATTAACTAAACCTTCCATTATAGCCAAAAAGGTATGATCACAATCACTGGATGTTAGAAGTAGTACGAATAAACGAATACTAATTAATATAAAATAAATGTGGGCTACATTTATTTTATATTAATTAGTATTCGTTTTTATACCAGTGACAAACAGATAACTTCTAATTTTTCTGCTTCCTATTTAATGAGGGTTTATTAACTAATGATCCTCATTAGCATTACCATAATGGCTAAAAGTGAAAAAAAATCTAACGCTACTTAGCAGAAATTTGATTTTATTAGATCAGTTCCATACAAAAAAAACACAAAACCCATTTTTCTACCCAAACTGTTAAGTTTAGAGAAAAACGTCAAGAGATATTTATTATTGAAGCTGACGAGTTCTATCCATCCGCATACAGAAAACGCAAAAAAAAACGAAATTGACCCCTCTGTCACTAAAATCATACTTTCAACCCACTGTGTGGCGTAGGTTTGCTCGACGCTTTGTTTGCGGGCGCGCAAAATACTAAGCAAGTCGAAACATGAATCTACCCGCACCATTTAAGTTCTCCGGTTGTATTTGACGTCCTCAGATCAAACATTTGTTTTTTCCTAATTTTTTCTGGGGTACTAAATGTATTAATGTCACTATAACTTGTTGGAAGTATTAAAAAAGTAGACGAAAAATATTTACGAATTACGGAATTAACCGGTTAATTTGGGTGTCAAAACCGTTTGTGCTTATGTAACCGGTAACCTTTATCATTTGGGTTACATATGAACTGTTCACTTGTTTAACCGGTTAATGAAGGAACGATATATTTACCGGTATTTTATCGAAATTAACCGCTCTTTTTAAACCGGTTCAGAGCCCTGGTTTTGTTGTCTTATTTCAAATATCACATTTTTTTCCTAAGTTTATACACATAAAATGAACTTAAACTAACTAAAAATCACAGATCAAAAATAATAAAATTAAGTAACATTCTCAAAACTCAAAAAGTCAACGTGAGGTACATTCTAAAAATTTGTTAGTTTTTGTATAAAAAATCACAGATCATTTTGTAAAATGAGTATACAAATACGTAAGTAACTTTGTGAAACAAAAGTTGTCATAAACAGAGATCTAGTCACTCTACAAGATGAATTATGTGTTTATGGAGCATGTTTAGTGCGTTATGCAAACAATGTATTACCCCTTCACCCCACCCCTCCCGCGTCCCACCGAACGGCATGCTCTAGCGGTGATTTTTGATAAGTTTGTGCAACTGGAAGATAATAATAATGTTTTCATAGTACAGATAATATTATATTATTATTATATAGGTAACAGTGTACGCGTCTGTACCGAAATTGTAAGGTGTATTATACTAAACATTTCAAAAGATAGTATAATGTTCTGCGTTTTCGCTTTTTCGTAACCACCTAAACTTGGTCGGGTTACCACGGTCATTCACTTCCTAATGACTTTAATCGTATTATCTCATTAATTATCCAATGTACTGAGCTGAAATTTTACTGATATACAACTGATCTAAAAAACTAATAATTGACATAACATTCAGTTCATATATCCAATCCAGTGGCCAAATAACACCGCGCGCATCAAGACCGTGCTCGTGAAGAACTGAATATCATCATAACTTGTTAAATACTAACAGGATACTAATGAAACTTCACATACATTTGAAAGCAGTTACAAGCTTTTAAATAACGTTTAAAGTAAGTCTTTAGACTTCTTATTGAGAGTGCTGGGACCAATTGAAGTGTTTTTCTATTTAATGAAATAACCTTTAAGATATGCATTATTTTGGTTTTGTTATTGCAGAACAAATTTTAACTAAGTCCTAGGAAGTCGTGTACAAAATATGATAAGAATCCGCCTAACCATTTCAAAGATCTAGCAAAACCAAAAACGTTACCCCAGCAAAATCTCGAATAACTTCGCAACCGAAGAAAGAACAAATACAACACAACATTTACTTTATCTAGACAACTAATTTTATAGCTAATATTTATTTAAATATTCCCATTAGAAAGAAAAAGGTCTGGCTGGCGTAACGTTACGACAGCAGGAAATGTTTTTGTGAAATAATTAAAAAACTATAAGCGCAACAAATTTAAAAATGTGCGCAACAATTACAGAAGCCGCAAAACTAATTATCTATAAGATTCAAATGACCATTATCGACAACTTCTGGCCAGGGTAACGGACACGTCATTTAGTAGGTACCTACTCTTTCTTTGATGATTGCAGGAAAGATTACACTTTAAAAAATCTAGCTCTTCTGGCGACGCTCATGACCGTAGCATACTTCTTTATCTTCTCTGCATGTGGATCGATAGAATTTATTTAGACATTATACAGTACCTACCTACCTAATCTGTTTCGGGGGGCGGGAAACGAACCCGTGGAATGCATTATTATGGTAACAGTTCCATCAACTGTTCTATCAAGTATTGAGAAACATTTCATTGTTTTTCTTCTCTAAACTACTGCATATAGCTGTTTTAGGGTTCTGTACCTCAAAAGGGAAAACGGAACACTTATTGGATCACCTTGTTGTCCGTCTCTCTGTCAAGACCATTTATCTCGGGAACGCGTGAAGGTACCTCATCATCATCATCAGGCTATATTAGTCCACTGCTGGACCTAGCCCTCCCCTAATGAGCGCCATAGCGCCCTGTCTTCAGTGAAGGTACCTAAGTACCTATTGAGTTGAAACCACAATAATATACTAAGTCTGTGGTCACTTCAGCCCTCTAAGTCTAGGCCGTCAAAAGATATGGCCGTTTATCGTTTATATCGCAAGTTTGTACGGAACCCTCAATGTGCGAGTTCGATTCGCACTTGCCCGGTACTTTTTTAATCTGCGTGTTCTGCTCTCAGCTAATTTTTTTTTAATCCGAAATTAATCTTCCGTCTTCCACTAAAGTTGACGAGTTGATGAACGTTCATTCCTTTATGATCTTCTGGGTGTCGTTTGAACTCGGAATTAAACCAAATATTAGTACCTATCTGATATTATGGGTACCGCTGCGCGTTGGTTCACTAGTTCCTACTCTTATGGAAATAGCAAGATTATTATGGACAACAACTTGAAGTAAAGTGTTTACTAACAGGCGCTTTGGCAACTTCAGCCTGTCATAGACGTCTTGGAGGCTACTGTTATATAGCATGCTAGTTTTATTCGCTCTACGACACCAGACTAGACTTTCAGCGTCACGACTTTTATTAGGGCCTGCACCCAGTGGCAACCTGGCTCGGTAAGGGATTCTTATTGGACAAAGCATTATTCACCTTAACTTTAAGAAACAAAGTTGAAATTTCAATAATAATCGTCGTATCTACAAAAACTACTGCAATGCGATTTCGTGTCGGTACCGTGTTTGAAAGTTCAACTTTAAAACCGTGCCGTGTCGCTAGTGGGCACACGCCCTGAGTGGCATTTTATAAGTTGTTGAGCACGGCATTGTAGTTTCGTCTATATTCCCAGCCCCCACATGGATAGCCGCAAGATAGACAACTATGAGCTTGGCTATTCACGCCAGCAAATTAAATAAGTTGCAATGATATACGATTTCGTGGCTGTTATTCCAGGAAAAGTGAATACTTTCCAATCCATACTTGTGTTTGAAGATTGTCCTCATCGCGTTGCGTCAGCAGCACCATTCTTCTACGATTATAGTGAGGTCGTAACTAGGTATGTATAGGTATTCCAAAATAAAATTATTCTCCTTACTCCAATATCATTATAATGGGTGGTATATTCACCTATTTTATGTAAAGAGAATAATTTAGGATTAGGTATGTACTGATGATTTCCTGACTATAATCCGCCTTAACAGAGAAGGCGAAACACACTTGTTCTCCCCCGACGGCGACGCTGCGAACCTTACCCTAGTACGTTACGTTATACACCTACTTTCCGTGCATCCATCAGAACATGTTTCATTGAGTCCTTAGGCAAAACGTGATTATTCACCCAAAATAAAATAGTCATTTCCCAGATGCGTTGAGTGACTTGTACAGTGCACAGAAAGCTTGGTTGATGGATTTGTGAAAGTTCCGTTTACACCTCTTTGAAGTGTTGGTTGAAGTATCAGCGCAGCGCCAGCGTCACCTATGCGATGAAGTAGGAGAAAGTACCTAACGTCATTGCGTTGACGCGAAGTCATAACGTTCCAGACACCCATGCTGAACATACATCACTCAGAGCACATTTCTCAATGCGGAAGATGGTGTAGGATTGGCTTTAGATCATCTATGAGGGGTGTTTTATATGAAATTGCTTTTAAATCATTGATTTGATACTTTCAATGTTCTTTATTTCAATTTGGGTAAATAAAATATCACTTTATAGTAACAGTATTAGTAATATTCGTTGATTTCGAAATGTATTGTCTCAAATAGGTGTAATGCAAATCAACTCATGTTTTGTAATGAAATTGTATATTTTCTGCACACTTGTTGCAATATCTCTCTAATTTGCTAAGATAGGCCGTACACTACATAAGCAATCAGCAAGTAAGGCAACAACTTCTTATATGTAAGACCAATCTACGTGAACTTGTGCTTTCATGGTGTAAGGCCTATCACAATCTGTGATAACAGTTATAACAAATCATTTCAAGTGTCCCAAGATACAAATTCAGAACAAGGCTGCATGCCTCCTTTATCTGTGTGATTTAGTGAATCTGATAGTTCTGGCATTTCACAAAAAGGTAAATCGTAACAGAGATCGACGCCACTAATAATACAACAATAATCAAAAGTAATTGTAAACTTAAACTATTTATTTATCCTTTTACAAAATTTTACCTTTTTCATTATGAATTTACAATAATTTTTAATCATTTACGTCATCCGAACGTATGCTGTATTCGATCACAGATGGACCTAGCAGTCGACTCGTATAAAAAATTTGGACCCAGAAACGTAATACAGTTGCTATTATAATTATAATCTAGACGGCAAATCAAACACCTGTTGTCCCAGACCCACAGCTTTATTGACTCACCAGTGTTTCCATACAATAAATCATAACAATTCAGGTCAAACAAAACAACATGTGCCCAACTTAATATAAATAGGTCAAAACTGTCTGGCGCGTCGTGTGAGGAGTCTCGGGGAACATAGTTCAGTCTGCCAGCGCAGGGCGCCAATAAATATCAACGTATGTACACGAGGCCACTCGCGACACTACTCCCCCCTATATATTTATAACTTTCATTAAAAATTTATAATTTATTTCGTTATGTCCTATATATGTAGGTCGACTAACACCGTTGCGCCGTGAATCCGAAACTGTACGGTGCTGCGAATGTAGCGTCATTTAGTTGTGTCTATAGAAACTAGATGGCGCCGGACAACACTCGGATAATTTAATGGGTACGGTCGGTCAAGAGCAGCGAGGGGAGTCAGCGGCGGGCGCCGGACGTCTGCTGGCGTCACATCAAACCTCCATGAAATTCAATTGTTGGCACTCGAGATACCGTCCAGAGCCGGCCACAGACTCCCGTCACTAACCACCGGTAACATGAGCTGAACGGTATTGCTATTTTCCAACATTTTTGTACACTGTTTGACTGCCCAGCCAATGTCAACATCTCGAGATATGTACGATAACTCGATTGCTTATATATTTCGGCACACAACCCGCACTTACTGACGATGTTAGGTCCCTCGACTGACAGTGTGCAATGTTATGAAATATACATTTGCGACGTGAACACCATCGCCGTCATATTATACAGTAACAAGAACAATTTTATACAAATGTAGTTGCAAGCACGCAACGCGCTTATCGGAGTCTCTACACGGAAAACCGTTTGGACTTGTACAAAAATAAAATCTAAACCAAAACTTATCTGTCCGGAGACAGTTTTACAAAATTGACGCAGAGTTCGTATTGTATTACGTCGGGTCCACGTCGGGACCGCGTGAGGCACAGAATGAGGCGACATTGCACGGCGTCGCGGGGCGCGGGGGGTGCGTGCGGCGCTACTGCGACGGGTACTGCGCGGACGGCATGGGCGACGCGTACATCAGCGGCGCGGGCCCGCCGCCCCAGCCGCCGCCCGCGCCCGCCGACCCGCCGCCCGGCATGCTCATGCGGTACCCCGCTGGAACAACACACACACACACCTTACTACTACACATTCTAACAACGATTACACAATAACAGCCCATTAGTACACCAATGACTTTGCATGATGGTGTAAAAGAGAACTTAAACACTTCAATAAGCATGATGTTTGCATTCCTTTAAAATAATATAGTGTTACTAGCTGAGACAGATATGGCGCCATCTATACTTTGTTTACTCAGTTTGCTTTTAGAATTACAGACCAAGCTACGATACCCATATAGAAATTACTAGTACCTACATGTATAGACCATTCATAGCTGAGGCGTATAAAAACAAACAACAAATTAAAATGTTATATCCTATACCCAGTATGAATAAAAAAAAAACCTACAATCGAATAGGTATACTTTCTTGCCAAATACGCAAAATGGAAATTCTATCGAATGAACCAAAAAGTCTGAAATACCCAATATTATTTGGCATCTTACCAACATTGTATTGTTTCCATCAAACAGAAAATAGTGCAGCTATACTACTTATTGCTACTAATAGGTCGGATTAATGCCGAGTTTAACGACCGCAATACTAATTAAAATTAACTGTTTCGTTTATATTCGATATGCTAAAGATGATCGCTCGAAGGAGGAGTACATTTATTCCGATTTTTTTATTTTGGTTGTCGTAAACCGATAACAGAAAAGATCTAAACTTTAAGATAAAATACAGGGTGTTGCATTATAAGCCCAAGTTTTCCCAGGTGATCTCTCTCGGACCATGAAACTGAACAACTTTTGTTTGTGGACTTATGAAAATTTATAACTTTTCTTTAGTTTTACCTTATTGTTGATTACCTGATCAACAGTTTCTAAAATACAATATTATTTTGCGGATGTCAAGAGCTTGTGGAACAAAGGTTCAGTTTCATGTTCCGATGCATCACCCAGGCTGTCTTGCGTTGATTTTGTAAAACACCTTTATATCTGGTATGTAAATAAACACCTAAACCACAAACAGTTCTTACAGGGGGATAGTGGAAGTCTGACAATCAGTGTTACCAAGCGGTATTCTATTGGCTGGGTTGTGGAGGTCATATAAGCAATCGCTCATTGTACAATATTGGTATTCAGCTTTCTAGATAGGAAACCAAACCAGCATCAACGTAGTTAAGAATACATAAATGAACCTCAAACCAACCCAGCCGCCGTGGGAGACGCCCCGGACGCCGGGCGCCGCGAGTCTAGTCCCGGCAACCGTAGATGCAGGCCTGTGGACGGTGAGCAATGGGTACCTCACCGTCCGTCCGTCTATTGACCACAGGCAGTGTCGACGGCGCGTTTGTGTTTCACGCGCGCCTCAAAGAGATGTCAGCAAAGCAGAGGGGCTTGCCAGAGCCTCCGCCTGCCGGGGTTGCGGGTTGTTCGAAAGAGATACCGCGGCCCCGGAACGTAAAGGGCAATAGAAGGAACATGGGTGGGTTTTAGTCAGTAAAAGTCTGACACTCCCCCCCGCTCCGCCCAGAGCGAGGGAAGTTATTTGATGATTTCTCACCGCAAAAAAAAAAGGGTGATAAATGGTCAGGCGTCACTACCTTCTTTAGTACTTAAAGCTGATTTTAAAGACAAACAAATCTCTAAAAAGAGAAACATGTACTTTGAAATTGACATCACACCCAATCACGGTCTACAATAAAAATGTTTGCAGTAAGTCGTTAGTTAACGACTTACTGCAAACGACGACGACGGCTGAAGTGATAACAATAGAATTGAGGTGGCAGATAGCAATACTGATAGCGACACGTATGTTTGAAAACATAGCTCACTAACTTTCATTTTAACTAATATGTAGTCATGTTTCGAGCGAACCACATACAAAAAGACCATATAACTAGGAGACTAGTAATACCTGGTCGTAGTTCTCAGGATTACAAAGGACACGAAGAAGAAAGCATATCTATTTACGTCGAACACTGATTGTACTTCCTATCAGGCTAGACTAAATGAGTATACACAAGGGAGCATACATATACAATACATTATAAACTATCCTATTCATATGCGCCAGAGCACTTGTTATAGGCGCTGGGGTCCTATTCTAATATACGCGTAACAATAAGCTATTAAAATGTTAATAAGTTAAATTTTAGGATCTTTAGGACTCTCAAATAAATCGATTTCTATTAACAAGGTCCAAAAATGCTAGATATATTGCACGCAGGGAATCGTTCTCAAGCATCGAAATAACTTAGAATATTTTTAAAACTGTGTCAGAGATCAATTTGACCAGTTATTTGCAAAAAGATCTTGAGAATGCTTGTAATGTTTCATCATTCGAAGTTCCGAGAGCTAACTTTGTTTGTTTGTTTGTTCACCAAGTCAAGATAAGCAAGATTGCTTATCTTTCTGCCACACAGACAGTGTGGAACTTCTAGTCAGTGTCTGTTTGATCTACTACCTCTTATAACTGTTCCAAGTTATGTTATGAGTGAATAGGCAACGAACGAGCCTGTTCCAACACCTCGATGCATCCATCGATTTTCTTCAATCTAGTTTATCATCCCGGGCAAGTGTACATTACTGACTGCCTGGATCATCTTACATCCTGAGAAAAGCCTCTCATGGCTTCCGGCTATTATAGTCTCGGGATTTGGTCTATTCCTACTTATCCATATTTATGTTATAAATGGGAAAGTAACTTAGTCCGCCTATAAACTTCGCGCTTAAATACAGAACTACTATGGTTAGATTTGACACGAGGATAAATTTGACACATTTTCGCAAACAAGAACCAACCCACAGCAGATTTGCTATGGGTTGGTTCTTGTTTGCGAAAATGGGTCCATTATGTCTATACGATTTATCCCGATAGTAGTATCATGAGATAATTCCCGACCGTTATGCAGAGCTACTCATCACCTCCCAACATTTACAACTATCCCCCAAAACAACCACCAATGAAGAAATGGCGGAACGAACTCCCCAGCCTAAACTAATAATCTTATGTTGACATACCTGCTGCTGCGGCTTGCGGGTTGCTGTAGGCGGTGGCGTACTGCTGGTAGTACCCCGGAGCCATATATCCTTGTAACGCCGGGTACCCCTGAAAGAACACGCGACACACAAAATGAGAATTTGTCAGTTTATGTTTGGTAGATGTTAATTGGTATTTCCATCAAGAATTTCGCAGTAGCAGACCTTGAGTCTGGATTTGTGCACGGTTGATGGAAATAGGCTCGCCCCCTATTGCTTGGGACTTAAATACTCTACTGGAAAAATTAAGGGATAAAAAATAAAAAATTTAAAGGCCGTAACTTTAGAGGGAAATGGTTGTACGGGAAATCAAATAACCATGGCCAGGCGTGATGTTATGAATTTCTATGACACGGATAATATTTTGTGGAATTGATATAACGAGTAATTAAAGAAGGAAACTTTCTATATTATTAATTTTCCCTTTATTATCTGGTAATAATATAACGCTTTTAATTAATTACTATAACTTATCAGTATTAATTTCAAAGCGTTTTATTTTAAACTAGTGACCCGCCCAGCGGTTTCACCCGCTGCTCACCTCCTAAGAGTCACAGCGTAAAGCATCATACATATAAACCTTCCTCTTGAATCACTCTATCTATTAAAAAAAACCGCATAGTAATCCGTTGCGTAGTTTCAAAGATTTAAGCATACAAAGGGACATAGGGACAGAGAAAGCGACTTTGTTTTATACTATGTAGTGATGCATTACTGTTCAACATTTTAATGTATAATCCCAAATGAAGGTCGCTTTATTCTTAACGCTAACATGCCAAAATTTCCAAAAACAACACAATTCACACAGAAACTCAATATTAAACAACAATAATCCATAAAATCTCATGCGTCATTATTATTAACGAGTAGTCGGTTGTCATGCATGTAGCGAGTAGCTACAAGACCACGCATAACTCTCACGAAACATTGCGCGTTTAAAATTCAATAGTCGGCTTCATGAACATGAAACTTTCAATGGACGCATTTGCATATTTCACGACGTACATTATCGTGGCTTACTGTAATTCAGATCTATTACACTTTAAGTGTTTTATTCACACTGTTATTAGCAGGATTCATATTGCTTACTTGATTGTTATGAACCACCTGTAGATTGAGTCTAGGATTTTTATAGTTAAAGACTGGTTTTGTAAAAAAAAAAACCGTAATATTAATTTCGCTTTTCCTGTTTTTGGTTTTAATTTATAGCGATTATTTTCAACGAATTTGATGGCTTATTACAGAGCCGGTAGCTAATCCGATGTACCGTTGAGAACTCAGTTTTAATCGGCCATCAGGCATAGCATCTTGTGTATATCTAGCTAGTGTATTGGCACCATTTAAGTCATAAATTATTATCAGTTTCAACAGCTTTCGCAAATGACTGGTAGAAAATACCAGGTAAGGTGAAGAGAACTTTCGATCGTAGATTAGAATGTTGAAAATTCAGTAGCTCATTAATCTTATACAATCGTTCAGGTGAAAGTATTGACGTAAATGCAATAAGCTTTAAATAAAATTATCAATTTATCAGATATTGATTGTTTTATGGAATTTATATGTAAATTCAAGTCTAGACTCAAAAAAATGTACATATTTATAAAATGCATCTCATAGTAGAAATAATTCGAAATTTTAAATCAATTTGTTTTGTTAGACGAAATTTTACAGAAAATGGTTCAAATCTCGGATACTTCATCTGGTATTTGTTTGGAAAAGTGATAACAACTCTTATCAAGGAAACGTGTATCTATGTTTCTCTAAGGCGAGATGAATTACACCGCGCGCGTTTTTCTTCTTCTGAGTAATAAGCCAAATTAGTTAGCACTCTGTAAAATGAACCTAGGAAGGTCCTAACAGAGTCATGTAAGTACACTAATATTATTGAGAGGTAAAGTTTGTAAGAAGTAATTTCTAGCACTACTATTACGTATTGATTGCAAAAATTCTTTCCTTGATAGGAAGCCACATTATCCCCGAGTGATAACGGTTATATTTCAAACATTTATGGAGAATAATTCCTGTCCATCAACACAAGTGAAGCCGTGGGCAAAAGCTAGTCGTATTAATACTAAATCAGATAGTTTAGCTTACTAATCAGCTCACCGCTGGGTTATAAAAAAAAACACAGGTAATTTATTCAAATTAAGTTCTTTTTGAATGTCAACATTACAAGAGACAATCCGCTAAAACTCCCGCTTTTCGTACTTTCTAGTGTTTTAGGTGGGAAGAAGGAATGGCGAAACAAAGTCCCCAGCAACACATCTGTCAGTCAGGTTAGAAGAACCACATTTTATACAATTTCATTTTTACAAGGTAAATTTAATTTTTTTTTTTTTTAATAAGAATCCACTAATTTCTGTCAGCTAGAATACACCAATTTAATTAATATCGTAGGGCGTCCAGTGTCCATAGAATAAATATTATTTCTGGGTGTTTATTACAAGTAATGCATTTTTAGAAATGACATTAAACAGGAAAAGGATGTTTAGATCTATGTTGTACTAAGCTAACAAACAATTTTAAGTTCTATTGTGTAGGATAAAGGAGTGTTTATGCTCAGAAATTGTCTATGAGCTGTATTTATTCAAATCAGGAATAATTTGAAACCACTTGCTTCATCATCTGCCTAGCTAGTCTTTTCCCAACTCTGTTGGAGTCGGCTTCCAGTCAAACCAGATGCAGCTGAATACCAGTATTTTACATGAAGTGACAGCTTGTCTGACTTCTACAACCCAGTTCCCAGGACAACCACCACCAACCAACCAGCCATACCAAGGGGTATGGACCCCTTGGTAAGACTGGTTGTCAGAATTTTGGGCTGCCTGCCGTACGACTGTGAAAGATCAACAATTGTCAGCCGGGACAAACATTTTAACGTGTTTTCCAAGGCACGAAGGAAACTCTGTATGTAATGGGTGCTCACCCATCCACGGACCTGCTCAGGCACGCGCGGCTTAACCTGAAGATCGACCCGAGCGGCTGTTATTATGAGTTATGACCTGCTCTCGCTTGTTGATACTATTTACTTTCTTATAGTTTTAAGTTACAGGTACAATTCTTTGCCATGTTTTTACGATAATACGCTATCGTTCTTCCAAACACATTCGAGTTTGAGCATTTTTATGATTGATTAAATATTCATGTTTTCAATTCGACTATAAAAAGCAAATACAAAACACATTTACCTGTTGTTATCTGCAACTACAAAGTTAGTTCTAAGTTACTAAGCAAATAGAAAGAAAAACTTTAAGGATTATCGTATTAATACTAACTACATAAGAACACACTCGAAAATACACAATTTTAGGAAATAAAACTGTATTTTATTTGCTGAAATTACTAAAAAGTGCCAAACATTCTATCTACCACACATCAAAACTTAGATTAATTCAAATGTACTACCTGATTCTGAATGCAAAACAACAAAAAAACATCTTTGTATTACAATGTTGGATTATCAGCATATTATTATTAAATATTGGTCAAGGTTACAAAGTTATTTCGTGAGTAGGATTTGTTTCTGACGACACAAACAATATGTCATTATATTTTGAGACTTGTGGGTACTTATTTCATGAGAGTTGCGCGTACATCGCTTCTGCTTTAGCCCAACGACGCGAGCGCAGCTTTCTAACCTTGACCCAGTTAACGATAAAAGTAATCACTTAAAACAGCGACCACTAATCCTTTTTATAATAAAGACTCTTATATTTCCGTGTTGATAACAATTTATACTTCTTTTGTTGTGAAGTTTCTTTAGAGAGAGAGAGGGGACCGTTATCAAGGAGTTGTAAGAAATGGGGTGATAAAATTTGCCGATGCACGGATGCATGCGCGGCGCGAATCACGCTACTACACTCGCCAATCAAAACAACGCTGCATTACATGACGTGGACGATTAGCCAATGAGAAACATTCTCTTGTGTGGCGAGTGTGAATCAGAAACATGCGTTTAATCACCCCTTTAGGTTTTGTTTATTTTTTAAAAGAGACAAAAACAAGTATTTTAGTTATGGAAATGATACCTTGTCTCTGGTAAATCAAAAATGGAATGTTTCTGATCACCCCATTTTTACTTCCCTGTGGTTGTTTTAATACAAGAGAGAATAACTTAAGCGAGTATGTAACATTGCGGATATTTACCTGAGCATACCAGTAGCCCATTCCTTGTTGATAGGGGTACGGGTACTGCGTTTGCGCACCCATCGCAGGGGGCGCTGCTGTCGCATTGTTCGTACTCTGAAATTACAAATGTTTTATATGTCATTGGAATACTTACAAAGCAGCCATCTTTAAAATAAAAATAACAGGATAACAAAGTAAGTAATTAGGAACACTTGTAAAGTTTACTGACCAAGATAATAGAAATTAGTTATGATAAAGAACTTATGCTTTCAAAAGTAACATCCTCCAACTCTTAGACATTTTAAGTTAAGACTTTCTTCTTAACACATTTTATTTACCGGTGCATAATTAAAAATGTATAATAACTTTCTACTAATAACTTTGTTTATTTTTTCATTTATGCATGTAGTACATCATATGTTTGGTACATAGGTGGATGGTGATGATTCTACCAGTCAACCTTCGGGTAATGCAAGGACATACATACCTAGGAATCCTGTATTTTGATCATGAATCAAGGCAAAATAATAATTAATTAATATTTGTGTTATTATAAGAAATATGACCTCATTATGTTCAACCAAAAATATATTTTTTTACATAGTTTGAATTTTATGGCATACAAATTCATTTTTTCTTGTTTTCCTGCAGTGAATATTTGTAGAGTGAATAAGGACATTTCCCTCATACCTAGTTTTTGTGTTCACCACTTCACACAAATAAATCTTCTTTCTTTCAATTCTTTTACACTAGAGCCAAAATACAAGTTAAGTAACTATATTTAGGTTCTTCCTTTGGCAAGTTAAAAGCATTTTATGAGAATATTTTGACAACAGTAACTACTATTCCAATTGTACAGATCTCTAAAAAGGTCCTGTAAGAAGAAATTACGCTACACAAATGGTCTGCTGACTAAATTGAGTCAAGTGCTCAAAATACTACATAAAGCAACACTCTTTTTGTTGCAAGTGTGACAAGTGTCGTCTCAACCACAGCTGTTGTTTTGTTTGCATGAATTAATGCCAATTAATTGTTTTAATGTGTGAGAAAGTTTGCAAAAGAAAACCAACTAAAACTGCAACAGAATAAGGTCCATATTACTGCAACAATTATATGGTGACTTTGCAGTTTTGTATAGGCTGTATACATGAGGTTTTTTGTCCTCATTATATTGATAACAAGCCTTCTTAGTATGCAATTGATAGTACAAGGAAATTAGATCTTAAATTATCAAATAAAGATAACCTAAAATATTCATGACTTTTCTTAAAACCATACAGGTACTCAACAGGTTGACTCAATTTGAGAAACAGGTCTTAAATGTATTTATTTACATATTGAGCAGATTAAAATTATATGCAGGAATATTTATGATTAAATGTCTAGCATGGTAATCATTGAAAATGGCTTGTTGCAAATACATAGTTTAATTTGGCAAAACTTTTGCAACATGAGTTTCATTGTCTTGTTACCTCTCAAGAATTCAATAATTTTTAATCCAATTTTGATGAACAGTCACTTTGTTTTTCATCATTCAAGAGTTGTTTTATAATATTTGATCAATAATTCTGGTCACTAACTTAAAAGTTTCTAATAAAAATCATTATTTGGAAAAAATATGCCATAATAGATTAAACTAGAGAAAACTATGGTTTTACAATGTTGGAGATGGTAATTTTTACTATTAAAAAGAAGAAGTAATGCAAGGGGGCAGTGTTGTGTTTTGAAGTTGGCTACAACAAAGGGAGTTTATTGACCATCAAAAGCTACATTCTACTCTAAACATATACTTATATATTTTCCAATAAGGAACTGTGTATTTTATTACCTTACCCACTCTACAGTATCATAGAGGCCCTATAAGTTTAATTTTATACTTGAACCAATGTTTGTCTAAATTCTTTCAGAAGTTAAACTAGGGTTTGACTTCATTACAAATATATACTGCAATTACTTACCGCTCTAACTACACGACATTGTTATTCTTACTGTCATAGTAGATTTAAGACAAAATGTGAAGGATCACAACTTGATTTTAATGACCAATTTCGTGATGAATCTTACTAGTTGTTGATAGTTAAAGCATGTGACTTGCTCCTTCAAAGACATCTTGTTCAAGTTTACCAACTTTTCCAAGAAGTTTTTGCTGTAACATGAGTTGGTGCGCGCTGCAAAGAAGTTTTAGTTACCTGATAGAAGCATACAAACCTGGTTATCTCCTCCTCCATTCTCTTTGCCCCAGAAACATTTAACTATATGCCCACTAATTTCTGTGTTGTGTGTTGCTTCAATGGCATGTGCCGCAGCTTCTTTAGTTGTAAACCTAATGAAGGCATAACCTTTATCCCTGAACACTCGTATGTCCTGTATCTGGCCAAACTGTGAGAATGTGTTCTGCATCAACTCCTCAGTTATAACATTGCTAGTGAAGCCACCGCAGTATACCGTCGTGTTTGTCGGTGAGCTCTGATTGTACACCTCGTCAAAAGTCGGCTGTTTCGCTCTCTTGCTGCTCGGTGCACCTTCATTTGGCTTGGACGGCGGCTTACGCGTCGACCAGTTCGTACGTATGGAGCGGGATCCTAACCACTGCCCGTTCATTGCTTGAATAGCGGCTTCTGCATCAGCCTTCTTAACGAAAGAAACGAAAGCGTACCCTTTAGATTTGAGCGTTTGTGGGTCGCGGACTATCCGACAATTCGAAATTTCACCGAATGGCGCAAATGCTTCTCGCAATATGTGCGTTTCAATCTCTGGTGATAAATCTCCTACGAATATGTGATGATGGTTGCTGGTATCAGTCTTCGGCTGATTGCCAGGACTCGTAGCCCAGTTAACCTTCATTTCCTTGTCGAGGACCACTCGCTTGTTCATGGCGGCCAGAGCTGTAGCTGCCGCCGTGTGACTTGTAAACTCGAGGAAGGCATAGGGATCGTTGCCGGGCTCGCGAATTATCTTACAACCTTTTACTTCGCCTATTTGTCCGAACAACGTACATATGAATACTTCTGTTACACTCGCGTCCAAATTACCGACGTAGAGAGTTTTAGGATGGCTTTCGTCGCCCATATTAGCTTATATCGTAATCTAGCGATTACTTAATTACGACTATGAACACTAATATTGAAAATAAGCGTTAATCAACGTGTTATTTCATCACATAAAACATTGGATGACGGATAAAAGAAGGAAAAATGTCGCAAACAGCGCCTAGAACTTCTCGAAAGACGTTGCTGTTGACTCGTGAAACGTTCACTTTTCGGAAACAAACGCATCTATAGACGAATTTCCGGTGGAATTGATTTGAAAAGTTGGCGGCAAGAAACTTGAATCTTGGAAAGAGAACGCAAAACCAAACTAAAATTAATAACGGTGGGAAAATCGTTTATTTCACAGTAATAGGAAGGTTTATTTTAATTTATAAAATTAAATAAACCCTAAAAGATAATTTGCAAATCAAAGACATAAACAATGTAAACCAATGTTCATAGATTTTATGCAAAACTTTTCCGGAAACGAGTGTCAGTTGAAAGTCTATGACTCATCACAAAGTGTGCTTTTGATTACAAATATTTATTAACGTTTCTCTATTCCTATTGGTAGATATCTACATGATGTTACTTTTAACCAATAAGGACTTGTTCAGTGTTTTTACTTCGAAAAGGCATTGCATCATAGACAAAGTGTTAATAAAAAATATAAAATTATTCAACTTTATTACAAAAGTATAAATTTTTTCTATTTAAACAATAAATTGTGCTCATAATCATAGTTTTTTTTAATAAATATAATTTTAATTCAGCTGCAAATTGATTTTAAATGGGTACATGCATCCAAGTAACTTACCTACAACATGAAAATACATCTTTAATTTTATAATTAAAAATACCCAATTCATTCGTCTGCGTGCTGTCAACAAATTTCAAAATTACAAATGAAAAAAAAAATGGATGAAATAAATTACAGAATTGTAACTGGAAATTCTGCGGCATTTTATAATTGGTTACATCGTGATTTTTTTGACAGTTTATGAACGACAAGTTGGGTTGTCGCAAGATGTAAAGTTTATAAATTATTACAAAATCATAATTAAAGTTCGTGTAAATGAAATAAGTAACGATACTAGACGCTAGAGTGTTTTAAATATCGTGTTTTGTCTTTACAATCTAACACCTAAAGTTATTTACGTGCGAGGTTAGAACCGCTTGTCAAGTACACGTATGCAGCTATGTTACTAATGTTCAGTTTTTGTGATTTTTGAGTGAAATGACGTGAAAAGAGCCCGCAAAAAACACAATAGAAACAATGTTGCCCCTTACGCAAAAGGACACGCGGCTTCCGCGCGGAACTGTTGGTGGAATACGTGAAAAGGTTGCAAATTGGATGAGACTAATTTATTCTGATAAGAATTCGAGGAATTTATTCATGTTCCTTATTCTAAATTTGTCCTTTGCGTTTGTCGAGTTGTTTTATGGTGTTTGGACAAATAGTTTAGGTAAGTTCCCTGAAAAGCATTTTCATCATCAATTTTATCATGTTTTTTCCTGTAAGATTTTTTTTAGCATATGTAAACTAACATGGTACTGATTTATGTTTATTTTGTTTGTAGGTCTAATTTCTGATGCATTCCACATGTTCTTTGATTGTACGGGGCTGGTGGCAGGTCTGGCGGCCTCCTTAGTTTCGAAATGGCGCGCAAATGAACGATTTTCTTATGGTTATGCCCGAGCTGAAGTGCTGGCTGGTTTCGTAAATGGATTGTTCCTGTTATTTATTGCATTTTTCATCATGAGCGAAGCTGTGGAAAGAGCAATCGAGCCACCAGAGGTAAAAACTTTTTTGTTTAGTTCTATAATCAGATTTAAAAATATACCACAAGTACTTAAAAAACTATTTTTCAGTGCTTTAAATATTTAATTGATTTCAGAAATGTGTGCTTATCCAGTATGATTCTGAGTGGTATTTTATTGAATTGTCATCAAAAAATGGAGTTAAAGATGAAACTCACTGATTTATATCAAAATAGGTTCAACAGTGAGGGTTAATTATTTCATAGGTCAGACTACAATATAGGAGTTAAAGATATGAAAAATAAAACAACTATCACACAGACCTTTGGAACTTGTAGAATACCCAAACTACAGTGATCTCAAAAGTAGTAGGAGGTATTGGCTAATAAGTGAGACTTTCCATAAACATCCAATAATAGACAAAACAACATACAAAAACAAGCAGTTATACACACAACCACCATACTCGTACTTACTTTACTCTTACTACGTTAGGTATTGGGAGACACTATGTTTGTTAATAGTACACTGAGAATACAGAAACATCCACTAGACATCATTCCAGAGAAGTTGTTTCTTAGATGGAGAATAGACAAGAAACTCTATAGTAACTCATTTAAAATACATTACAATATTTTCATACAAATTGCAACTTAATAAACACAGGACCACATGTGTGACGTCTAGTCTCTTGGACAATGACAAGGAAAATTCATTTTTTTTGTTCATATTATATGGTATAGCTGAAAAAAGTTATAAATTTCTAAAAGACTCATAAAACAAAAGTTATTCATGATCTGAGACACCACACAAGAAGGCTTATTGTTTATTACATTACTTTAATTTAATGAATTTTCCCAAAATTTCCAATCAAACAAGACAAAAAAACAAGCAATAGAGAAATTGAGTTTGCCCAGGTATGAAACCTAGCTAGACTGATTTTTTGCCCCTGCAAACTGCAAACTAACAATTTAAATTGTTAGTTTCAAGAGCAAGATTACAAATTTTGCTCTTTTGACTGTACCAGGTTGATAGTATGGAAATTGATGGGTCATCAGTTACCAGTTTAACAACACTAAACAGTTGAGTGAGCTTAAGAGATAACTTACAAGCTATATCCAAGATTAAAACAATTAGATTCCCAAGTTTTTTTTTATTATAAGCAGCTATGTTATATTGGGTACTAGTTTATGAAAGCTACCTAGCCATCTGGCTCTAGTATTTGATTCCCTGGCTGGGTAAAGTGTTGGTTAGTCAACCAAGAAGTTCTCAGTCACAGCGCAAGGCCTCAATGAGCTTTTGATGGCATTAGGCTACCAAATAGGGGTATTTCGCCTGTTTCAAGTCCCATACTATTTACAGTATCTTTCTACATCTCAGCCTAAACATGCAGTGAAAAAAAGTGCATGATTTTATGTATATTCCTACAATTGCAAAAAAAAAAATCAAGGCCAGGGAAAGCCATATTTTATGCAGTCAGAAGCCATGTCTTTAGTTCACCAGGTAACTAAGTCCATTACATTTCAATTGTTTTACATACTTGCTGATAACATAATAAAAAAAAACTCTTCATAAACAACCTTTCCATCATTCAAATAAGGTCTAAAGTAGAATAAGTAGTGGAACATCTTTAACTATATCGGCAGAACGAATCATGTTTATGGTCCCATTGACTTAAGCAAAACAATAAATCTTTGAAACTATGTGTTAATGAAGAAAAACATTCGAGTGTTAATGATTCTGACAATGGAAATTACTATTTTGTGAGGGAATTTTAAGCTGAATGTCACTTACGACAAGGGTTGCCAACTTTTTTTTTTATTAAAAAAACGTATAAAATGGTTTAGATAGGAAAAAAAATGAGTATTTTTCAAATTTTGTTGTTTTAAAAACGTACTTTTGTGTGCTTTTAGCACATGCTAACATTTTATTTTTATATGTTTCAAAGCAATCGACAATCAAAATTTAAATAAATAAACAGTTCGTTTTTAAATTAAATTTATTGACGCTCTATTTCTCTCTTCTCGCCACTTTAGATCCATTACTCAAAAACTCTTTCAGTGAAAGCATCACAGTAAAGGTTGAAAATAAAGCATTTTCACATATAAAGTACTTTATTTGTATGCAAAAGTATAAGTATAATTACCAAAAATAAAGTAGGATACGTTACATATTATAAAGTGCGGTTTGGAACCCTACTGACGACATTTAAAATTGCCGCTGTTGATTTGTCAAGTAACAATCAGAAATAATGATTTGAAACTCACACAACTTAACATCACCATTGTGCTCCTCGAACGGTTAGACAGATTACTTAATAGTACTCTATTTCTGTGGTAATAAGGCGTCTGTTTATTAAAAATTTCCTAATTACCCAAACAAAAATATACATATATGCCAGTATAAGTCTTTAAATTGACATGGTTACTAACATTATAATTAACACTTGAAACGGGATATTTACCAAGTTTGTTATTTGTTTCGAGTTTCCAATATTTCGGCGATGTTGCAAACAAATAATATAGAAAAATCAAAATATAGAAATTTGGAAACTCGAAACAAATAACAAACATGGTAAATATCCCGTTTCAAGTGTTAATCCTTACTATCCTTACTAATATTATAAAAGCGCAAGTGAGTTTGTTTGTTTGTTATGTCTTCACGCCTAAATGGCTAAACCGACTGATGAATTTTGGTGCAGAGATAGTTGGGACCCTGGAGACGGACATAGGCTATTTTTTTTTAAAAAGATTGATATATGAGGGAGAAAGAGGGAAGAAAAGTGAAATCTTTGCATTGCTATTACAATAAATAAGGCGCTAGGGCAAAAACTACAGGTGGCAGGTACCTGTAAATCAGGAAAGGGGAATTGTGTTACCCCGAATTTAACGCGAGCGAAGCCGCGGGCAAAACCTAGTTACTAATATATGCCAGTAATTCGGACTGCCTTGTTGGTCGAGTAATCGCAACCGCGACACCTGAGCATGAGGTACCTGGGGGCTTAGACAAAGTAACAATTTAAAAACGATAACGAAGTTAGAAATCGTTATCGCTCAGCAGTCACTAATACATTTTCAACTTTATACCCTAGTGCATAAAGTTGAAAATCTATTAAAGACTGCTGAGCGAAACAAACATAAACGATATGTAAACGTCAATAGATTTTCAACTTTATTAAACGCGCGTATAAAGTTGAAAATGTATTAGTGACTACTGAGCGATAACGATTTCTAACTTCGTTATCGTTTTTAAATTGTTACTTTGTCTAAGCCCTGGTTTCCATTCCCGGGTTGGATAAAGTGTTATTGGATTTTTCGATCAGGAATTTCTCAATAGCAGCTACGGAGTCTGGATTTGTGCCTGGTTGATGGGAATATCCTCGCCCCGAGACTTAAAACATAACTGGCGAAAATGTTCCCTTACGGTTTTTTTTTTTGGGGTGGGAAGAGAAATCATCAAATAATTTCCCCTGCTCTGGGCGGAGCGGGGTGGTGTCAGACTTGTACTGACTAAAACCCACCCATGTTCCTTCTATTGCCCTTTACGTTCCGGGCCGCGATATCTCTTTCGAACAACCCGCAACCCCGGCAGGGTTCCCTTTCCGATTACAGGCGGATTTAATGTAACATTGGGATATGGGCAAGGGTATGACGTAAATACGAACCTCCTCATACAATACAGGTGATCAGAAATGCAATCATTCAACCGTTAAAAGCCAATACATAAGCACACCGAAAATTATACCACTGTAAACCAACTTTCACCCCACCTCAACCACGCGATTTACAGCACAACGCCTTTGTAACAATGTTGAAATTCTCTTGGCAAATCGCTGCGACAATTATGTTCTCTAAAGGCACGTATTTTATTTAGATGTAAGCAACAGTTGATTGTTGTAAATAACCGTATCGTTGCAGCATGGTAACAAGGTTTATTGTATGGTGTGATCTTGATTCGATATTTAAAGAAAAGCAAACATACAAAATAAAAATGGTTAGAAATATTATTGCTCTGTTGAAATTTCAATACTTGGGCCAGAGCTGAACTTTTAAAATCAAATAGTGTGCTTTATGACTTCGTTCTAAATTTCAACGATGAGTTCAAACATACAGATTTCTTCAGTGTGTCCTAATTGAAGCGGTTAAGTCATCGCCCGAGCACGAGCAATGTTTCATTGACCATTTTCGCCGACTAACGAAAACGCAACGCGTCATCGTACGATCCTTGCGACATAGTCCGTAGAAGATACCAAATTAAATCTTCTTTAGAACACCGTGTACACTCGGTAAATAGCGTGGAGTTGCCTGTCGTGGCGTGCGAAGCCAAAGGTCAAGCGCGTTATCTTAAAAAGCAGTGGCACAGTCGAGACTAAATGTTAGTGAACTTCAAATCTTGATGTCAAATATGACGGGTAATCCCTGGTGTCTCAGTAATGCTCTATACTTACTATGAGTATGGTTATACAGTTAAATAAAAGTGATTTATTATGGGCCCGGGGATTTCTGAGCTACCTATTTCCATACACAGCATCACGCCTTAAATTTTCGAAGGGTTTGGTAGAGGAAAACCTAATAGTACACCCAAGTTTTTTAAAAAAAAAACTTTGCCCCACTATAGAAATTTCTGCGGTATCGTGGGTGCGTTTACAAACATTTAAACTCACATACCTACACAAACAGCCAGACCCGAAACAAGTACCTGTAGGTCATACAGATATTTGTTCCGTACGGGGATTGAACCCGCGATACCGTGCCGTCAAGTTATGTCCAAGTAAAATGTAATACAACAACCTGTAGCCATCAACAGGGCCCGGGCGCAAATGTTTTTACATTTGCGCCCGGGCCCTGTTAATGGCTACAGGTTCAGTTTTCTGAACAATACCATTCCCGAGCTGGGAATCAAACCCAAGTGAGTTGCGCTTGCGACCACTAAATAAGCCTAACTGATGTATAAATTAAATTTTACGATATGGCTTATAAATAATGCAGTGCGACAGGATAATATGGAGCACTCGTGCTTTAAGCCCTATCGGCTGTTGTGGGCAATAGAAGGAACATGGGTGGGTTTTAGTCAGTAAAGTCTGACACTCCCCCCGCTCCGCCCTGAGCGGGGGAAGTTATTTGATGATTTCTCACCCAAAAAAAACCCTATCGGCTAAAAGCACAAAGTTACTGATGCGCTTGGGCATGCTCAATCACCTAATGACCTCATTAGGTGTGGTGTTGTCTGTTTGAGACGTGTATATTAGTAGGTTCCTGTAAAGGCGCTATTACATTACAAGCGCATGGTCCGGTCCCAATGCACGGTGTCTCGGAACCGGTCACTCGTCTGTAATGTAACATTTCAGATTCACTTGTTTGTGAAGACCTTGGATTTTACAGCCGAATGAATGCTCCAAGGGAGTTGGCTATATAATATCATCCACTCGGGTCGATCTTGCCTAGGTTCGTCAGTGGATGGGTGACCACCGTGCCTCGGAAAGCAAGTTAAGCTGTTGGTCCCGACTGTCATTTGTAAATATGTATTTGAAAGTCGTTGCAGTTAGTCAGTGGAACGAAAGTCTGACAACCAGTCTTAGGGAGGGGTATCATAAACTACCCAAGCAATAAAGATAAAATTTATATTGGCCCACCTTTCGATTATAAAAAGAATTATGAAAATCGGCCCAAAATTTACAGAGAAATCGCGAAACAAACTGACAAAAAATATACTGTCGAATTGAGAACCTCCTTTTTTGAAATCGTTTAAAAAGTCTAGGCAGATGAAGGAGCGTCTATACATAATATATAAAAAAAAAACTTTATTTTAATGTGTAAATGACAGTTGAAGATTGAGCACAACCATGCATGTTATCGTTAATTTATCACGTATTGTTTACCTAAGCGATCTCTTCAGGAAGTATCTTTGATTAAATATGCTTGTTGCAGCAAATTAAACAACATTATTTAAAATACTATGTTTGTTTGTGTAACTAGCATTTTCATCGCATTCACCCGCGTAGACCGGGATTAAAAGTTGCCTATGTACGATTATAAACGTATGCCAAAATTCATCCAAAACTCGTCAGTAGTTTTTGCGTGAAAGAGTAACAAATATCTATTCATCCTGACAAAGTTTCGCGATTTAAATACTAGTAGGAAACTAGATCTCCCAAAATTTGCGCCATCATCATCAAAGTTAAACATGAACAGCATATTAGAACCTTTTTCGGCTTCCCTGTAATTAGATAAAGATCGTATTGAAGATAAACTAATTTTACCGGAACGTGATACCGATAAGCTCTATCCTTTAGAACACGTGTTTGTATAATCATTCGTGTGGCAATTTATCGCTAGATTGTAAATTGGGCTGGAAACACGTTCTGTTAATGCTACGTCATCATTTGTTAACTGCTATCCGACACAGATGACCATCGAAGTCGAGTCGGTATAGAAATTCGCGGTACTTATACACTGAATGGTATACTAGAGATATTTCACTCAGATCCAGCCTGTCCCTTTGCTGTCTTCCGCCAGCGACGCCCTAAGCCGAGGCTTGTACCCGACAGGGGGTGCCCTTAGTGTGTAGTCGCTTAGTTTTTAAGTTTTTTTTTTTGCCCTGGCTGAAGGCCCTAATCTCAAAACATCCACAGGAATAACCCGGTTAAACAGACGACAACCTCATAGGTTGAACTGCGACAGCATTCATTTTCCTGCCCTTCCTATTCTATTTGTGGTCAGCGCAACACGTTCTCTTCTTCCATTCACCCCTATCAGACGTCACGGCATCATTTACTCCTTTCTCCTTCATATCATTCCTTACACAATCCATCCATCTTTTCGTTGGCTTTCCTCTCGCTCTCCGTCCATCAACATTCCATCACTCTTTAAGTGACATGTGCTTTGTCCTTCCTCATTACATGCCTATACCAAGACAAACGGCTCCCTTTAATTTTTCTGTATTACAAAAAAAAAATATGTATTTGAAAGTTGCGCCTGTTAAACAGGCGCAACTTTTAAAATACATAAATAAACACTAGAGATCAGATATTGCTTAAAACATACAGACTAAAGCCAGATTTCACAAGAATGAAAAAATAAATCAACTAGATATACCGATTATAATGAATTTGCAAAGTAACCACGTAAAAATCAATAGTAATTCATCTGAGAATGGATGGGGAAGGGGAAGTATCACCAGCAGTTTATATCTTACGAGCTGTTGCCCACATGGCTTTCCGCGTGAAACTAGTTTTATTTTTATTGCACGCACCTCATCCTTTCTCTGAAATGAAGCCTAAGTTACTCCTTATAACATAAGCTATCTACCAGTTACGGTCCCGTTAAAATCAGTGCTGCCGTTTTGGAGATAAGCCAGTCCGAAAATAGTTTTTTTTTATTTTATAATACAATGTTTGGTATAAGTTCCATAATCTAATTTCTTATTATTTATGCATTGAACTATACTTGTCCTTGTCTAGAATTTTGACAAAGCCTCAGATAAAGTACTAGCTAAAAATAAATCGAATCTTAACCCGTTCTGTATTAATCTTATCTATTGCTTTATTATGACTTAGTGGAACGCAACCACAGGATTGTATCATACTCATTTATATACTTTCTATACAAACTTACAATACGTTTTCAAGGGCATGACGTAAGTATGCTATCTAGACTAGCCTTAGTTTTTTTTTTTAAAAAAGGCTGTTTATCCGGCTAACTTATCTGCAGGCAGATAACTTCATTATGGGATATATTCTCATTTAAAATGTGTAACCAGATAAACGCACTTTTTATGCCTTAAATAGAAAAAAAATAAGATGTTACAAATATTAGTAAAAACATGTAGTATAAGTATATAAGTGGTTATCCCATTTAATAGGGTTCCCTAGCAAATTGGCTAAAACCCTTAGATTCGCCCTCATTGTCTACCTGTCCGTATATCACAGCCATTTTAATCCGACATTAATGGCGCCACACAGTTGAAATTCGAATTTCCTTCTATGAACCGCTACACATATAAGATGCGGAATTATAAAAGACTAGCTTTTGTCCGCGGCTTCACTCGCGTTAAATTTTGTTACACAGTCCCCTTTTCCAGATTTGTAGGTACCTGCTACCTGTAGTTTTTACCCTTGCGCCTTATTAATAATATAATAGCAAATCTAAGTTTTGCCTTTTCTTCTCTTTTTCTCCCACATTTGCCACTTTAAAAAAATATGTATGCCTATGTCCGTCTCCAGGGTCCCAACTTTTCCTGTACCAACATTCTCACTTTCTCTTTAATAATATTAGTAAGGATAAATAAATAAGTAGCCTCCATACATACAGCCATATAAATATTAAAAGCTTCTTTTGAGGATTAAAAAAAAATCTTTGTATATATCTGTGGGGTGTCTATCGATTGGTCTTGAAAAATGAAATCCCGGTTTTTATTATATTTTTTTCTTAGTTAAATGGTTGAAGAGATATTTGGTTCCAAAGTCCCATTTATTATGTCTATAAAATGTATTTCTTTTTATTTATTTATTTTAAATTGTACGTATTGTGTGTGAAATCAAACAACTACCGACTGTTACACGGCTTAACTCCAGTCGAATCAAATTGATTTAGCTAGAACTAATAAAAGCTAGCCAGAGCTAGCTACATTGTATATAATTGGAACCCACCTTGAAAATTGAGGACGACATTTCACTCCTATTAAAATGATTGCCATTTTCTGTAAAATTACCTTTTTTTATTTTATCTTGTATAAAATATTCTTATTATTTTCAGGTAAAACACGAACGCTTGCTGTTGGTGTCGATAATGGGCTTCTTAGTAAACATGGTGGGCATATACGCGTTCCATCATGGACATGGTCACGGCCATGGTGGACACGGCCACTCACACGGCGGTGGCGGCGGTCATAACCATGGCCATTCACACAACAGCCATGGCCACTCCCACGATGACGACACCGAGGCTCCTACTGGCGCCGGCTCCGCCATCATGCGGGGCGTCTTCCTTCACGTCCTAGCTGACACGCTGGGTTCAGTTGGAGTCATCATCTCAGCCATCCTCATGAGAATGTTCGGCTGGATGAGAGCCGACCCCATCTGTTCCATGGCTATAGCCCTCCTTATAGCGGCTAGTGTGGTACCTTTAGTGCGCGACTCCGCGGGCGTGCTCATGCAACGGACTCCCACATCTCTGGAGCGCGCGCTGCCTAACTTATACACGCGCGTGGTTGGCTTGGCCGGCGTGCACGCTGTACATGAGCCGCACTTCTGGACCCTGTGTAGTGACGTCCACGTGGGTGCGCTTAAAATAGAAGTGGCGAAGGAAGTGGATCCTCGGTACGTCACCGAGCAAACGTCACGCATCTTCCGTGAAGTAGGCGTTAAACACCTCACCATACAACTAGACTACTACCCACTCTGATGATCACAAATGCACATGACCACGCAGTGGCCCCGTGTTTTGTATATAAGGAGAATAAGTTAATTAAATGTACCGTGCAATTATGATTTCGGTGGGATGATTATAAGTTTCAATTTTTGTATGTTTTATTTTTATGTTGTGATGGAGAAATTCCTTTTTTTATTACTGTTCACATTTCCATAAAATTTTAAATGAATACAATTTGTATTGCCTTTGAAATTACCTGCTTGAAAAGTATTGGTTTAGTGTGTACCTATATTAGCATAAATTATATGTTATGTATGATGAAGTATAGCTATGTGCAGTATATTTTTATATTATAATTTTCTTTTTGTATTTATTTTTATTTGTATTTTAACATTCCAATTGAATCAATCTTCGGAACATCGTCACTTACTTTGAACTAATAAATATTAATTGGCAACACCTATGCGCTGGTGACTAAGACTCGCAGTTTTTAAGCTGTGTTCTGACTTATGAACTATAAAATGCTGTCTTGCATTAGAAAAACAAAAGTGGACGATTTCTATCTGCGAACAGTGCGTTTTAAACTCAGGTGTATATGCTGGATAGTGCCCTATAATATTATGAAAAAAATAATAAAGTTAGCAAATTTATAGTTAATTTAATATTAAAATATTTTTTGACATTTCTAAAAATGTACATAATTTCTTCGGCTTTCTGTAACATTGTTTTTAGCTTGTATATTTATTATATGTAAATTATAAAGTTACAAATTAATTTAAAAAAATCGAACACAATTAGCTTGGGGTCTTGCTCACTCACTTCAATTGGGGGGCGAGAATAAAGTAATACTTAGTGCATTTAGAGGATTCCAAAAAAATAAGAATTTAGTATCCATGACCCAACATTTTGTATATTGAAAAGTTTTATAGAAAGGCCACAACATATTTTTCGGCTTAGGATATAATAGTAGGGAATTTAGGTGTACTATGTTTAGTACCTCAATAGATAATACTCTATGTGATAGAATCACAGTGTACATTTACAAACTGTTTTTCGATTATAATGCTAAAGCGGAGGGTATAGAGTTTGTTTTACATAAGCAGTGAAAATGAATGAGAGGAAATAATTCTGAGTCAATCTAACTTCTAACTGATTTTGAGTCATATAGATCACAAAGTCTGCATAGAATCTGTACTCTGTGTTTAAAGTAACAAAAAAAAAACTTTCAGCTGCAGTGTCAAGCTTTCTGCCTAACGTAAGGTTAGTAAATAATTATTCCATTGTAAAGATCCTACCATGTTACACTCCGCTGCCTCGTTTGGAAAGACGATAATCTACGATTCCTAAAAAAAAATGTTTGCGACTTTTGCAGGCATTCAAAATTTTGGCATTTTTAATTTCAGGTGAAATAAAGAAAAGAAACTAGATATATTGTAGCTGTTCGAATAAATCAATTGAACTTTCTTTGACGTTTGTTTTTAAGTTTCACGTGTAAATATTATGTAAAAACACCTTTGAAATTTAATTTGACCCATTAACCGGTTTCCAATTGAGCTGAAATTTTGCATATATGTTTAGTTTAGATACAATGGATGGTTAGCTAAGTGGCGTCATTCTAAAGCCAATATGACGAACTACACTACAGGAAAAAAAAATTAAAGGATAAAAAACAATTCAAGTGAATAAAAAAAAAATGAAGCTAAACGAACAAAGTATCCGATCCTTATAGTGGTTAAGCGAACAATTTTTTTCCTCGCCTGTAGACAAAAAAAAACCTTTTTTTGCTGGTTTTTCTAAGATCAAAGAACTAAGTTTCAAAAATTAGATACTTGAGCTACAATTTCCTGTTTTTTGGTTTCCCGTACGACCATTTCTCTCAAAGTAACGGGTTGTTGAATGTTTCCCAATAATTTGAATTTTTTTTTGATTCCTTAATTTTTTCCAGTAGTGTTTATGTACTGTTTTCGCTTTAGCATGGTTCGGGTGACATTAGACGAAAAAACATGTTTAGTGATTGGTTGCATTGCTATGATGGGTTGTTCTTTACGACTACCTATATAATTTAGGTAAAGCCTAAATTCAGTAATGATCGTGAATCGCGGTAACGTTCCAGATTGAAGAGGAAAAGCTACCCTACCATGACGTCTAAAAGCAGAACTTATTCCACTGAGGGAAAGAGACAGAGCTATACAGGGTGTCTAGCACCATCTCTTTCTCACACAGGAATAAGATCTGCTATAAGATGTCATGGTAACCCTGCTGTTCATCTACCTAATGTCACCTGCATCATGCTACAGCGAAAACAGTTTAGTTTTTTTTTTATGCAGTATGGTTATCAAATGAAAGGTTTTACTAAGAATGCGTGGAATAAAATCGTAATGTAACTCTAAAGAATGTTTTAAAGTTTAGTATTTTATTCTTTCCTCTCTTTTTTTTGTTTCGCCTGTCAAACAGACATACCTACTTAGTAATATTTTGTAGTTCGGTAGATTCTATTCTCATTTACTGCTTGCCAATTGTAGATTATCATCTTAGCAGGGTGGTCCCATAACTTCAGGACTTACGTATTGTTTTCTTTTATATTTTAATACAAGAATGTTTTATACAATAGATAATTCCTCTTCCAATGAGTGAGATTTGTATTTACCCTGCGAAAATCCGATTAAATCAGTTTCTACGAGATTAAACATAAGTTACCGAATTTTATTGACTTTTATTTCCCACTTGTACTTGTCTTCCCTTTTACAACGATGGACTGTGCCCAATACGAGACTGACATTTTAAGTTGATTAGCCTTTCAGAAACCGGTCTTTCACCTGTTGCAGTTTTCTCAGGGTTACCTACATAATGTAGTGTTGCCCAAATGATGTGCACAGCAGCGGTAACGTGTGGTTTGGGAGTAAACGCCTTTCAATTATTTGGCTTACCTAATTTACGCCATGTTTTTTAAATAGCGGCTAACGGTTATATAAACTGTCAGTAAAAAGCCAGCTTCTTCAGCACCAAACAACATTCAAATCAAGTAATTTATTTAAATTAGGTTGATTTCAGCACCTTTGAACGCTAAAGTTTACAAGATAGTCCCCTAAAACGCCCGCTTGTCGCCACTTGGTGATTTAGCTGGGAAGAAGTGGCGGAATGAACTCTTTGAATGGAAAATTATCAAATAACTTTTCCCCGCTCTAGGCGGAGCGGAAGGGAGTATTAATCGTTCTACTGACTAAAACCCATCCATGTTTCTTCATTTGTCCTTTGAGCTCCGGGGCCACGGTATCTCTTTCAAACAATCCGCAACCCAGGCAGGAACGAACTCCCCTCCAACACATGTCTGTTAGGTTAGAAGAAAGAACAAGATTTTATACAATAACATAATGATTGACAGACTTTGATAGTATGTATAAACCTCGGAAACGTAACACTGAGAATTTGGGTCACTCAAATATTGATACCACTATTGAGTTTTATGTGGCCGCTTTATTGAAAATAAAATGGCGGATGTCAGACAAACCCCTCTTAACACAAAAATCTTTCAACCCCTTCGATTTTGAGTCTGTTTACACCAATAAAACAAATCATTATTTCAAATATATTATTTACCACATTCGTAAACAGACATGAACGCAATCATTTACAACAAAATTATTAAATAATAAATCTGCATTAAGTATTCCAAAATGTTTATTTTTTAAATATAAAGTAAATAAGATCTATTCTCGCGGTTATAGTGGCCTGCGGGTGTTGTGGTGACATTGTTTCAACATTTAATTAATACTAGGGATTTGATCGAATTCAGTGTTGCCAGTTTTTTTTAATTTGAATTCTACTAAGTCGTTTACAGAATTTATTTAGACATAACATCATATTTACATCTTAAATTGCCATGAAAAATAAAGGAATACTTCTGAAGAAAATAAGAGATCATGAAAGAACACACTTGACGTATGCAACCTCTTAACTTTTCTCATGTTTTGCCCGCACGTAACTTCAACCGCGGCTAAATATGTGTTGTGCTATTCAATGAGTTTTTTGGCCTTGAAGTACCGACGTAGGTAGAGAACCTGCCACGTGGCGAGACCCAGGAGACATGCCATCGAGAATAAGCTGAAGAATAAAACTCGGTTGTTTGTGGACTCTGAAACAGAATGATAATGGAAACTGTGATCAAATTATAATTATGTTTGTTAGTATATTTCAGTGTTAATGATCTTACAACTAAAAAAAAACATTACCAGAACTCAGTAGCATGCCTAGGGGCAAAAAAATACGCTAGTCCCATAAAGACGACGGCATATTTGATGACACGGTTGGCGCAGTAGCTGAGCGATCGACTGCTGCGCTACGTGTCACGGGTTCGATTCCCGAACGAAACAAATATTTGTATGGCCTACAGATAGTTGTTCTGGGTCTGGCTGTTTGTGTATGTGAGTTTAAATGTTTGTAAACGCACCCATGATACAGGAAAAAATCCTAGTGTGGGGCAACGTTTAAAAAAAAAAGGAAAGTGTTCCCAAACCCTTTTTTTTGGATGTGACATCAAATGACTTCTCCCGATTTGCGCGGATAGGGAGTGTCAGAATAGGGTATTTTACTCTATATGAAAGAAATTCTAAAAATATACAATTCAGATAGCTTAGGCAATAAGCAGTCGGAAAATGTTAGATTTAGTTAATAAAATAACTAAATAAATTTTAAAATTGATTTCAAAGTTTTCACTTTTTTTAGTCTGTTGATTTACTAAGCGAAACAGTGTCCGCCATGATTATTACGTCATACGGTCATGTAAACAAAAAGTGACAACTGTCAACTGAGCAACGTCTGTTATTTTTGTATTAAAAAACTTTACATTATAATTTTTATTAAAATAATAGTAATAATACCATGGAAGACTCATTTTTATATTATAGTGAAATATACAACTAAACAGAAAGACTTATAACAGCGCATTTGTTTACATGGCCAACTGACGTCATGACCACAGAGTAACATGGCGTCAAGCGTTTTTGTGATTTTACGCGCGAAAATAGAAATTGTAAAATGGCAATGCATTTTTATGGCACTTATCGATTGAATATTTTTTTTTGTTTTTTTTGGTGGTTTACTAGGACCCCAAGATCAAAATGAGATTCTTTTTAAAAATGGGTGTAATACCGTATTGTACCGACTAAAACCCATCCATGTTCTTTCTCTTGCCATTTGTGCCGCGGTATCTCTTTCAAACTACACGTAACCGCGCTCATAAAGACAAAGCTTGTAGATTTGTATGAAAGTACTGCCACAACACGATCTTCAGAAACAGAACGTGGTGTGATTTTTTATAGTAAAATATCGTTAATTCCGACGGCACGATTGGCGCAGTGGTTGAGCGATCGACTGCTGCGCTGCTGATCTGACTGATCGACCTGCAGGTAGTTGTCGGGTGTCAATGTTTGTAAGCGCACCCACAATACAGCTTAAATTCCTAGTGTGGGGCAAGTTCAAGGAGATTAAAAATTAACCAGCTTGAAATACTGATTCTTTGGTTTATGAAAACCACAATTTTGATTTTGAGATGCGACTGCAAGACCGCAGGTTGCCTTCGAAAGTACCTTGTATGTTACTTTGTACTTCTACGGCAGATAAAGAGTAAAATTGAAGTAATAATTACCATTGGTATCTCTCATCTCCTCCTCTCTCTTCCTCATGAGGGTGAAGTCTTGTACGATGGCTTCCGACAGGTCCTCTAGTCTCTTGAGTTCAAGTTCCATGGGCTTCAATTTGGCAGCCTCACCAATCTGGATACGACAGAGGTTTGAACGAAGTTTCTTTTGTTTGGTGACTTATAGAATATTTACAGGCTCATCCTTTTACATATTTACAGGCTGGGTATTTTCTGATGGTTTAAAGTAAATATTTCTCTGATGATCTGATGCTTGACCTAAGTTTGGTGAGGGCTCACCAACTAACTATGGCAAGCTTAACATTCAAAGTATGAGTGAGCGAGACAGGACAGGATTTGTCAATGAAAAAGTAACATTGTCATTTTAGGGCAAGTCTAACCATTAAAATGTTTTACTTGTAGATTCTTATGACCAGAGGTCGGAGTTGGTAGATTGATTTAAGGTCGTTGACGTCAAACGTAGAGGATAATATGGATATGCCTCCAAAATACCGGAACTTCAACGGTGACAATATTAAAAATAAATTAGAATATGTCACGGAACGAAATTCGGATTTAGTCACAATTAGAGAATACAGTGAAAGTATTGAAAAAAACGTAGCAAATTAATATGATTACTTATTTTAAATTTGCTCCATTGACGACTACATATTATGTTGAACGATTATTTTCCACATAATATAATGGATATTAGACGTCAAAAGGAATACTTTAAAATTAGAAAATATTGAAAAAAATATGATTATCTTTAATTGTATTAACGTTGGAAGTCAAAACATGGAAATTGAAAATCCGATGAGGATTAAAATTAATTTTTGTTTAATTAAAAATAATTGTTCATTGAATTCAATCAATCATTCATAAAAGATTTTGTCCCGGAACTTTTTCCCGTACTTCCCGCACATTATGGATAAAATGGCATGTCCATATTATAATATCTTGAGTGACGCAAGTATATAAAATCAATCTACCTACTCCGACCTCTGCTTATGACACATACTTTAACCGACATTTACATAAGTAATTAAACTTTTGGTAAACCACAATATAAGGTAAAATTTTTGGGTAAACTGGTCTATTATTTATGTATCAGATACTGGTTGGTTATTTTAGGAAACATCAAAACACACTTTATGACAGGCCAAAGAGCACTCAAAAACATATGTCTATTATCAGTAGGAACTTTTAAATGATCTGAATCTGTCATAAATAGAAATGTTCTAGAATTCAGAGGTAATGGAGTTGCAGTAGATTAGCTACCAGCTATACAGGACGTTTGAAAAGAACAGCAGTAGTGTGCAAAAACAATCATTTCAGAATGTCTTAGAAAAAAATACTAGAATTCCACGTGCCATATCAATAGATATCATTAAGCATGCTTCAAAAACACACTTTGTTAGTCTCACATAAAGCTACACATTATTACCCAAGTATTCTGGTTGATGTGTGGATTGTCAGAGTAGATTTACCGATAATCAAGAAAATATTGTTAAAATGTGATCTAATTGTATATTTATTAAAAGACAGCTATTAAGAATTATTAAAACTTGTAACTTGTTGCTATAATTTTAAAATACAATTACATACCACAAATATTGTTGACTTTTGCAAAACATAAATAATCCTCTACAACTCTAATAAGTGATCAAGTGGCTAGAAAACTAATAAGATTTATTTATTTAATAAAAATGAGTACTTACGCCTTCATAATTCTTTGCTTCTATTCCAATTTTGATATCCAACATCACATCTTGAGTGACGCCGCGGCGTTCTGAAATAGAATTTGCAGAAAACAGGTGTAAATTATCCAGAGGTAGATACTATGAAACAAAACAGGATACATTCTACATGTAAATATAGTATTATTTTGAGTAAATTACTGCACTAGTCCAGCTGCTGCTGTTACAGTCATGCATGGTGGAAGCCAACTTCAATTTAGGGAAATGGCTAAACAGACAATGCTGCTATACTATTGATCTATTTGAAGAGTGTTAATAATGACTGCGAGACATTGGTAATATGCAGCTGTAATGATATACATATATAACATGATAGCTACCAGCTATTTACTTTTAATTGTGAACATGACCAAGGTCACCACTCTTTTGTATTAAGAAAAACCGTTTTACTAAACTTGATGTAAATGTGAAAGCAATACATTAATGGAGAAGTATATGTTTTGAATGAATTTTGGCATAGGGAAATCCCTATCATGGCATGACGCAAGTTATAGCTTATTCTCAGTAGTATACTCCTGTGGGTACAGGTTTTGATCCTAACTGGGCAGAATTTTGGATGATAAGAAAACTAGCTTATGCCTGTGGTTTTCCCAGCATGGAGTTTGGTAATTGTACCACTGAGCCAGAATAAAAGTATTCTATGATTTAATCTCGGTTGCCCATTGTCACCCCATGTAAAATGTTTTCTGTAAGAATATTATTTGTTTGGAGTACATAATAAAGAATATTCCTTTTTTACTCTATAAGCTACCTGGGCCAAATTTCATTAAAATCCAATATTTTTAGCGAGAAAGAGTAAAAAACATGCTCCTACCAGCGGTGTAGTACCTTTGCGCTCTTCTGTCTGTTTGTCTTGTCTACTATCAAGTGATTTGTGAATGCATAAACAAATATATAAACATCACAAACTTTTGCATTTAAATTTATTTATAATAGAAGTAAGATGTGATAAATGTATTGTTTGTGTGATAGTTACCTGGTGGAACTTTTGATATGAAGCATACTTCGAATGTGTCGTAAGTTTCTGTCACAAATGTGAACTTCCCTTTGGTTATGGTATCTCTCTGTGATAATATGTGGTCTTTCGAGTCCCGAATCTGAAAAGAAAAAACATACACAGTCAGCACATTTGAACTTTGTTACTGTATCTTTGATTTAAACTGTATGGGCTACACTTGTTTAAATTCTAGTTAGAAAATATAAAACAGTTGCCACTATTATGTAAAATGGGGAGCATCTCAGGCAAGGCCAATATGAGTTTTATTTAATGTTCAGCAAGGCTTTTTTTTCCTACACACTTTTTTATGCAGATTTTAGGTATGCAAAAGAGTTATCCTTATGTTTTAAATGTGTTAAGCCTTATTAGCAGCAAACAGCATCAATTTAAGTAGATGTGTTTAATACATCAAGAAAGAGAGCCAAAACAAACTTGAACAATTACAATCACTTAATGAAAATATTGAATTAACACTCGGTAGCTTATCAGTAACACAGCTCATGCTCAATTAATATCAATGGAGAATTTATAGAGTTAATTATTTTATTTAATAGTCAATGTTTAGACTAGATAAGCATAGTGCCAATCACCTAGGGTTATGTCTTTGCTCATTCTTATTGGATCTGATCCATTGGTAGTATTAATCTTTTAAACCTTTTATTGTTTACTTTCTATGTCAACAATAGTCACTTTTAATGAAATAAGCATAGGTATTTCTTATGGAAGGGGTGTCAATAAGGTACAGACTTTCTGGAACTTGTCTTGAAATGGAACATCTATGTCACCAATATTTTTAGATTAGATGCAAATTTAGACAGCTCTCGATTGATTTTTTATTAAAGAATGTTACAACATGACAAATGTATGAGTTTACAGTTATACCAGAGCCGAATGGGCGGTGGAAATTTGCCAAGAAAAACGATCTTTATAACTTACGACATAGTCGACTCTTTGCCCGGCAACCTCTGTGACTTCGTATTCTCCTGCCACGAGCACGTTAGCATGCAGTTCTTCCTTCAAACACTTCTGTGTGTTGGGCGCGAGGGTCCACATGATAGCGTCCGTACCGTGCCATAATACACTCAAAACAAACACGAGATAATGCACCTCCATGTTTTTAATTGAATATTATGTCTCTATCGCGATAATTCAGTCACAATTCATAACATAAAAGAACTGAAAACAAACATATTCTATGTCAAATATACCGATGAGTTGGCCTACCGAAAGGAGAAACGTCGTCGGCTTTTTGTAAAAAGTTGCCAGGTTATGTTACACGTCAGTAACGAAATGGAACGTAATTTAAAATTGAAGAAAAGTGTTCATAAACAAATCTAGTACTAAAATATTGGCCCAATGTCAAAGCGCTATCAATATATTGAATAAAAAATCATTTTTTATATATCTTGGAAGATGAATGGTATCATATTTATCCGATATGCAACAGTCAACAAAGTGACAAATGAAATACTGCATTGAATGGAAAAAATATGTTGCCATTTTTGTGCAAGTCATCTAAATACAAATTATTATATATGACCGTTCAAACTTTATCTCAAATCATTATTTACACAATAACAGAAACGACTGTATATGTAAATTCAATTCTAAAATATCTAAGAATATAATTTTATCCATTACATTAGATGTCATTAAAATATTTATAAAGTTCATGGTAACATTATGTTTACGTTCCAGTTACAATTGTTGCCTAATCTTCAAGCATAAGAAAGAGATTACCAAAAGTTTCTGGAAATGTTTAAGCAGGATAGCTAAATGCATTGCTAAACACATAAAAAATTGTAAGTTAGTGGAATGCACTTTTCTCTCGAAAGTGCAAGTGGATAAAAACATCATTATTATAACCTAAATATTCGACTTTAGATTAGTGTTTATCTAATATTGTGCATATCTTGTGTACTGTAAGATAAATTAAGTTAAAAAACAGTTTTCTGAGCGGCTATGAACTGTTAAGTGTCGCAAAAATTGTGAAAAACGAAACTGCAGCCTTGGCTGTTTGACAGTTCTATGGTTTTTACTTTTCCAGAAATTATTAAAATTGATTGGTTTTTTGAAAATACAATTAAAAATCTTTGATATAAACTTAAATCTCAGTGTTATGAATATTGTTTAAGAAAAATAACTGGGTAAATAGTGTTATTTCGTAAGATATATATAAATGTTTACATAATAGAATAATTTCCATCACTAGGTAATGCAATTGCAATTTTGTAAGAGCGTTTCTTAGATACTCTATACTTTGTTTTGCTTGTATTTAAAAATACGTTACGATATGTTTAATAATTCGTTTACTTCACAGGATACCTGTGGAGTTAAAAGTAAACAAGAAGATTTTGAATGCCTTCAAATCTTTTTTAATCTGATACTGTGAGTATTAATTTATGATAGTATATGACTCTTGCCTTATGATTTTTGAAGCGTTAATCCACCTATACATTTTCTATTAAAAGTTTTTATTTCATTTGCTAAAGCAAAAAGACAACTCTTGGATTAGATAAGTAATTTATGAAATTAATTATAGCAATTAATTAGTACAACAATTTAAATGATTATAAGGTCTCAAAATAAATTTCTGTTTGTTTCTTGGTATCTTATTCCTAAGCATGTGTTAAATGATACAAATAATGTGTAAGACTAGTTTATTTAAAAAAAAAAAACAGACTTCCTATTTAGTACTCCACTCAATACAGATCACGTACTTTCAAAAATTATGTGTTTGTAACTCCGCCCCTAAGATGACCCACTGACCAATTATTCACCTGTTTAGAAGACCTTTATTTAGTTTTGCAATCGGATCACAGTCAATCAATACTAACCGTGTCCTCTGAAATGCCACCTCATTCCTTTAAATGTATATAAAAAACTAGCTTGTAAGGTCAGTAAAATTTTAAGAAAGAATTGTACCTAATTAGGGATAAAAAAATATGCAGTATATTTTAATAGTGTTAAGAGTCATTGTATTTTAGTTGTAATTATGTAATCTCACCCCAAAATATGAATAAATTCAAAAATCAACGGTCACACATTTTAGATTGCAAAAAGAAAATTATAGGTATTTTGAATCTGTATTTGCATATTGTCTTTGTTTTTATAAGCATATAAGGTGCTTGTATACTTATTTTCTTAGTTTGTTTGTGTGTCCCATGTGTTCTCTGCGACTATGAAACTACACAACACACTAACAACTTTTGTTGCATGTGTTCTTGAAATTCCCACAAGGAAATTGGACTTAGTTTAGTTACTGACGTGACATGTATGAGAATACTAAAAAATGTTTTGTAGTTCCAAAATGTTTGTGAGGATGGATGGATGGATGTATGATGTTTATTACTCTTTCACGTCAAAATGGCTGAACGGATCTTGATGAAATTTGGCATAGAGGTAGATTATAGTCTGGAATAATATAATAGTTCAGTTTCATGGTCCAAGAGACCACCCGGGAGATCTTGCGCATATTATAGTACATCTTGTATTATAATTTAAAACATTTCAAATGAACTAATTTCATTTGATTGATTTATTTATATTGAAAAATAATCAAGATTGTATTTCAGGTGCACCCTGGCTATGTCTCGACATAAACCTGAGATCAACGGCATTATAAACTCAGGAGAAATATGTGAACGACAACCACAAATACATAGCTGTGATTATTAAGGTAAGTTTAACATAACTTTGTACCTCTTTCATTTATTTTGACAATTGCATTTAACTTTTTGAACAGGCTGGGTGAATAATTTTCAAAGCAGTCGAAAACTATGAAAACTGAACTTTTATAAATCAAGCTGAATGTTGTCCTCTTAGATACAAGTAAGCCCAGCCTCGTAGATCCTTACACTGACTCAAGAGAAAACAACTATATTTACAAGCAAAAATAACAGTAAATGCCACAAGTACCATAAAATAATACATTTTGATTCAATTGAGGAAACTTTGTTATTGCGTTCGAGGCGGAATTAACACACGAGCCGTTAGGTGAGGGTGTTATAGAGCCGAGAACAGCAGTGACAAGCTCCCTCTTGAATCTTTTAAAATTAAATTAAAACTACATTTTTCATTACTACTTACGGAGAAATTAAATAATGGAACGAAAAGTATTTTTGTCATTAATCACTATGAAACTATGATTGAGTTTGTTTTTTCTCCGCGCTGTTTCTTCTCAGGCTGAAGTAAGTATGACGCTGCTACACAGCCTAATATCAAATATAAGGAATTTAAATATTTTTTAATTACAACTCAAGTAAATGTCAATTTGTTTTTATAAACAAATTATTTTATATGCTGCCCCGCTCCCGTGGGTAGTAGCGTGATGTTGTATAGCCTATGTTACTTCCTGATAATGTAGCTTCCTATTAGTGAAAACATTTTTAAAATTGGTCCAGTAGTTTTGGAGCCTATTCGATACAAGCAAACAAACAAATTGTTCCTCTTTATAATATTAAATAGATTATAAATGATCATGTTTATTTGTGATATTCTATTGATAAACAGTTTAATTTTTCATTAAATACGGAAGGCTTAAAACATGCGATTTCTTGCTCCAAAAAGATCTCCGCCGCGCGCCGGCTGATTGTGGTGATATCAGAAAAAAATTAAAGCCCATGAAAAAAAACACGCATGTGATTGCATGTTGAACCTAATCGTAGTGTAATTTGAGACAGTTTTCGTATTGAAAATAACTTCATGAACATTTTTGTTTTTGTACCCAGGCCCCACTAGTAATCTTTCCTGTATGCAGTCACTCAGCCACTGCGCCAACGGTGCCGTAAATTCCATTTAAAAAAAAAATTGAATATGATGTTTTTTCTATTTTTTTTAAAAAAAAAAACGTTGCCCCACACTAGGAATTTCTCCTGTATTGTGGGTGCGTTTACAAACATTTAAACTCACATACACAAACAGCCAGACCGAAACAAATACCTGTAGGTCATACAAATATTTGTTCCGTGCGGAATAGAACCCGCGACTCGCAGCGCAACAGTCGATCGCTCAGCCACTGCGCCAACCGTGCCGTCCATCATTATGGTCAATGACCAAGTAAGAACGTCATGATTATTCAGAGACAAAAGAACTTTTGATTAACCTTCATTGAACGGTTAACTTTTCTATTCGTAAATACCATTGCCACTGTTTGCCTCTCTCTTGTGTCCGCTTCGCCTCTGAGCTCTGTTTATCTCTTCTTCGTATTTGAAAATGTTTTTTTCTTCAGCTACATTTCTCATCATTTTCTGTTTGAGTTTCCGAAGAATTTTAGTGTCTAGGCTAGTATTAAAAAGTTTTTATATGAAAACATCACACTTTCATCATCCATAGATTGTTGAATGGAAACTTACGCTGGACCAATGTATCAAAGTCTCCCCATATCCTTCCAGGTGCTCTTCTCCAACGCCACTTCGTACCGGGTTTCGTGATTCGCGTTACGTCCCCTCCTACTAGTTAGGTATACGCTCTATTTTTCCAAAGGTATATCACTTGGGCATCATTTGTTTTGGTGGGATCGTCTTGCAACACATTCTTCGTGGCCTGGTTCTTAACGTACCGTTACTACTAGATTTTCTTCCACTTCAACTCATATTTCTTTTGCGCCCCCTTTTCGATATTTTGAGAAGCTCTTCCAGCAAAAATAACCAAATTTTACGGATTACATTTTGCTTGGTCGAAGTCATTCCGATTAATGACGATAGACGGGTTTTTGACTACAGACCGGTGAATCGACAAACGTAGAGTAGTACGCTTTCAGGCTTGTTGGAACGGCCTTCATTGGGTGTTCAGCGGCAGCTCTGAAATGAAGAGAGAGACAGAGTATTGAGTTTGATGATGTAAAATTGGAGGGCCAGTGGATCCAGTAGTGGACTATTATAGCCGGATGATGATAATATTTTATGGAGGATATGGTGCAGGCTTTTGCTCAGCAATATTCCACACCAATTATGCAGTTCTCTCAACTACGAAACTTACACCGAAGATTTCCCGTTCGATGAGAGATCTGCATTAATGCCCCTTTCCAATAAACAAAAACGACTCGTTTTGCTTACGGATAGTTGTATTTTGACTTATGTCTCATAGAACTTATGTCAAAATACAACTATCCGTAAGCAAAACGAGTCGTTTTTGTTTATTGGAACGGGGCATAAATGGTTTTTGTATAGGTTGATGTGTCGTTGAGTGTACATATGTGTGGCTATTTAAAAATAAAAACTGAAGTATTTAAGTACATGTCCAATTACGGCAATTACTTTATGCGGTCGAAAAGTTATCGCTCGGTTTTTGCGGATGTGATAGATAACTTTTGGGGTATATAACAAGGCCAAGGTTGCTAAAATCCAGTTTGAATTTCACGTGTCAAAGAGACGATACTAACTTGTATTTTATTTACATGTCATGTTATGGAAATGTTTTGAAATATGTTTGCATTTCCGATTATTTCTCAGGTAAATGCTCGTTATTTTTTGCGTGTCGTTAATGTGCAAGGAAGGATATAAATATTGCTTCATCATTGTTAACAAGGATGGTTTTTACTTACCATATGCGAAAGTGTTTTGTGTTGCTTGCAATTTAGGTCTGTCAGACTTTCCGAGAATCGTGGTTCACCAGCTTAGCGCCCATAACATCTTTGCGCTGTTCCGTCTCCTTCTGGTACTTCTTTATTTACTGCAGGTCAACGTTAAATTGTATTTTTTTTTTGCGGATGGGAAATCATCAAATAACTTCCTCCGCTCTGTGCGGAACGGGGGGGAGCTGAGTTGGTTTAAGGTTCTCTCCCTCAAACACCCGGCTACCTCTTCTGCTAGCATAACTGCTTCGCAGAAATAAATAAATAAATATCTTGGGACAACTCACACACGGCTATCTGATCCCAAGCTAAGCAGAGCTTGTGTTATGGTAACCAGACAACTGATATACATACTTATATAATTTATAAATACATACATATTATAGATAAATCACACCCAGACACAGAACAAACAATCATGCTCATCACACAAAGTTTGTCCTGGGTGGGAATCGAACCCACGACTTCCGGCTCAGCATTCAGGGCCACTAACCACTAGACCAACAGGCCCGTAAGAAGGAAGTGGCTTCCCATTCGCTCTCGCTCCGGCCCATGGACTGAACCAAGGCAGGACGTGGGAGATCGCCGCCGCCGATCGCCTCTCCGAGGACACGGGCGGCGGAGCTGGGCAGATCGCCACAGACGTTTAATAGTTGTTTTCATTGTGTAATTAAATAGCATCCTAAAATCCTGATGTTCCTTTAGTACTGTCGCAGACTGGTTCATGGTACTAGCATGATCTTTTTCAAAATTAACCCTGAAACTTACGGAAAATCTTCCGTAATTTAATGTGAGCTCTCGAAGTTTCGACGTTGCTGCAATCGCCATGATCGTGGGATGACTGGTGCTGCTGAATGGAATGGATGCTAAAAACATTAATCGCTTAGCCACTGCGCCAACCGTGTCGTCAAAAAGATTTGAGTAGACTGTCCAGTCAGTGCAAGCATTTGTCAGTTATCGTGTAGCTCAACTCATAACTTAAGGAGCTCTACAACAAGACGAACAATACCAACAAAAGGACATTTGTGTAGGTCGCTTATAGTACACAAACTGCCAGACAACGTAACAAACAAACGAAACAAAAAGAAATGACCCATTAGTCCTCACATTCACAACAAACAAATAATTGTTAATTTAGTTATAAACCGAGATAGCTTAAAACAGTGTTGTTCCTTACCAGTATTCAATTTTGTGACATCATTCGCAGTAGAATTTCTACCCGTGCCATCAAAACTCATACACTGCATAATATATAATGTTCACTCAAACGTTTTGGCTGCATTTCAATCTGAAGCCTTTAGCAGTTACACTGACCATTAATGTCGTCTCACAAAACTAGATGGCGTGACTCACAATGGAACAAAGACCGATAGTGTTTTGTTTTGACGACTATATACATACCTACTACAGTTAATAGTTCTATATGATTAGTGAATACGTATCTGCGTACTTCATTAAGATGTTTATCGCAGTCGGAAGTTATCGGTTGATATCTGTAAAATGGACAAAAATTATACCACATTGGAGAAAGTTTTGAGAAGGTAATAAATAATATTATACTCTTAGATATCATTTGGGTATAAAGTGAAACTTGGTAACCTACGCCGATTGAATCGTCCAGTAAAACATTCATACTTTGACCTAGTTTTAATTGGGGCTAGAAAGAAATAATACCCTATTGAACTAAAAATTACTCGGGTGCAAACAGATATGAAAATGTCAAATGAATTAATAAAACAAGTGCCAGTGGAGTACACCGGAATAACGAAAACAAAACTACAAATAAACTACAAACTGTAAATCAAAAACCACGTAAGCTCACACGACACTCGTAAGAAAATCTATCTAAATTCAAAGTTGGTTTTCCAAACAAGCTTGGAAAACCAACAACCAATATTATCTATACCTACATCATTTTACCAAAAAGTTAACCGTTCCAAACTCTAAACTTTTCAAGGTCCCTCATAATTCCTCAAATATATACCCACTCAAAATAGCCAACCCTTTCCAAGGTTAAAAATACACATAAAATCAGGCACAACACGACACCGATCTGAAGTTACCGACAAAACATGAAAAAAAACTGGTCTCGAGTATTGCAACACTTGAATTATTTCTTGATTGCACTCGAGGTCCAGTCGTGTAGAAGTGTGCATCCCAGTTCATTGGTTGACCTTAATCTGAGTCAATAATATTGTCGTAGTCATGTCTATTGCGTTGGGAAGTGTTTTAGAATTATATGTATGTACCTATTTGTTCTACCTTTATTCGACTTTTTTGCATCATTTACTTACTTTTTCCTTGTGTGACGATGGTGTTCTTGAATTGAATCGGCCCTGAAGTGCCGCGACGAGTTTTGCGTCTTCGATAGCTGCCATTTCTGTAATGAATAAATAACAATTTGCTTATTGTCTAATTTAATATCTGCCATCTCATCACTCTTTCAAAGATCTGTCCAAGAGGTTTTGTAAAATGCTGGTGTAAGGGTCTAAATCCTGTAACTTTGTGTATATTTATACTTGTTGAATGTAATTAAGATTTCTAAGTAGTGTTACCTTCAATGTGCATTATAGATAATGTCTAATTGGAGATTTGGAGTTTGTTAGGCTTCTCAATTTATGTACATAGACGATTGTTTCATTTTGACCGAATGTGTTAAAACAACTGATGTGATTTTTGTGTTGTCGAAATTCTGAACTATACTTAGTTGAGGTTGCTAAATGTGAAGTGAGGTTTAGAATAAATCTAAAAAACCTGATAGTTAGTCTGCTGAGAATCCGCGAGTCAAGTGAGTTCACCGTCTGCTCAGAATGTGACATAATTTTCCTTGCGCGTCAGCCACGCGCTATAGAATCTTTGAACTTGATAACAGCACACTGCTCCGAAGTCCACCACCTGAAACAGTCACCCAGTCACGTAAATAAACCTGAACCCATAAAGTGTATGTCAATCAGAGATGGAAAATACACGCGATTAGTTAGTTTTACCGCAGTTAGAGATTTATTAAAAAGTATTCGTAAACAAAAGAATTTAGCTATAAAAGTAAAAAGGCTATCATAAAAAATACCTTAGATTGTCTTAGTTATTCAATTAACTGATAAAAATATCCAAACAAAACATCGACTTAGAAACAAAAGCGTCAAAACAATATCAATAGTTCACATAACGAGGGAACGGCGAATCAGCAAACCAGTACTCACATCGTTATTACATTCGTGAGAAGTTTCTGCCCTGCTATCGGCCGCGCTGAACGTGTGCAAGATAATCCAGCGATGTAACGTGCAGCGTGACGTAATACAGTACGGTGAAAACGAGAGCGTTCAGCGGCGCCATGCGAATGTACGCCTTATGCCGACTAAGATCCATTCAGGTGGTGCGGCCGTGACAATGCGCGCGACTGTCGGCGCGGGGCGCGGGACGCGTCGCAAATGTGGGTCGCTCGCGACGTGTACAGTCAAGTTCAAGGCCACACACTGAGGCAAGGGGGCGCCCATCGCCCCTAGATGGCGTTGCGCGAATCGTTCGAAGTTTGAAAATTTTGCGAGCCCGGGGGTGCGGTGCGGGGCGCGGGTCAGAGCCGCGGGAACGAATTTTCGGTGCAACACACACTACACGACGCTGCACTCGTGTACCGAACGTCGCCACGCGCAGTACTTTCGCGCAGCACTAGATCCAGACTTTGAGCTAACCTAGACATACAATAACAAGCCGACATGGACTGGATGGAGATGGAAGATGTGGTGCGTACATTTTATACTTTATTTTCTATCCTGTAAATTATTTACCGGCGTTTTATCTCCAAAATGTGCCGGGTATTTTAGTAAACTAAATTTCGCCTTGACCTAGGCTAACATTTTATCAAAGCTACACTCCGGGCTGCCGAATATTTATCGCGCTCTGGTATTATGTTTCCTCATATTTAGTTTTTAATGATTGTGACTACCACTTTGTTTTAATCTAATAAGTTAAAATGCATCTAACAGTTGACCTAAGAGTTAACATTGTTTTCAGAATGTGAATACAATTTAAATATTGGGAATTTATTCTAAATATTGTAGTGATTTAAATAAAATTGTGGTCAGTGCATTTATTAGCATAAATGTGGTTATGTTGAAAAATCATACATATGTAATTTTCCAAAAATTATGCTAACCAAACAAGTAAAGTTTAATTGTTAATTATTGGTTTCCAATGATAGGATAACTAAAATAAACTTTAAATATTTTCATGTCCGAAATTTTCGCCGACATTTTGTTAGTCCAACTTTGTAATATTTTCTCACACCTAACCGTGCATACAAATAGCATCTATAAAGCACATATTGTACATAAAGTTTTAAAAAAATTCGATTGCGGCTGGCGCGGACCTAGACAGCTCAACACGTAGACCGCGGTGTGCCCGACCTGCCCCAACCCGTCATCGATCGCGCCGCCTTCCATAACCCGCCTTCAACTGTTGTGCCTTGTCTATTTAACAACGCTCGAAAATCGTCACACCTTTTGCCTCTACTGTGAGCTTTTCCTCGTTGATTCGTCTAATGTTAGACAGGTTTAAGTTTTCATTTTGCCCTATACTATCATAAGTTGAGTTGTTGAGCCGGTTATTTTTTATTTTTTAATAATAGCATTTTCTTTTTTATCTTGAAGGAAAAGCAGATAATGTTGAAAATGCTGATGGGAAAAAAATACACGCACTTAAAGCAACTAGTCACGCAAAATTGCCATATCTTATTGATGGTCTTTAAAAATATTAAGAGCTATTGGCAAATCTTTAAAATATTTTTCTTTTCTCTAAGATTTTGGGATTCATCACCGTGTATTTTTTCGCTTGTTGAATAATCCTGTTCGGGTTGATAGCGAGGCTCGTTTTTATCGCGGAGACGTATAATGGCTTCTTTGATGCGCTTTGTATTATTAATAGTCTGAGTTATATCAATATGTCTCTTTGTTTGTCTGTTCCTTCTCAAGTTTAGGTCTACTGGTCTACCATTGGTATTTGGTCCCACTGTAATTTCTTTTTGGTCTTTTGATCTATTTTCATGATCTAGTCTTGTTTTAAAAACTATATAATGACATAAGAATTCGTCGTAAATTTCATATATATTTTGATCACAGGTTTGAGACAAAAGAAAGTGGTGTGTATACATTTGCGACGATTACTCTATCTAATCATATTTCATTGCAACGTGATGCAAACGTTGGTGATATAACGCGGCCTTGACTGGACTTATCGACTCAATCTTGCCATGCACTGACACATATTTTTGCAGCACTACCTCCTGTACAAAATAATTAAGTAGGTACTAAATGATTGTTTTGTACAATTAAATACAATATTGAGCTATCCGCTCCTGAATTTTGAATTCTATCATTTTCTTCTTCAAAACTGTCTAGTGAAGCTTTATTGTACACACCGCGATGGCTTTCAACTAAATTATTTTTTTTAGCGTATTTTTTTTATTTTCCTTGCTCTGGTCCTTACATAATACTGTATGAACACGATGCAATAATTACGATAACATTCTGTAACAATTTTTTTATCACGTGCTGAGGCCACTGGTCGCGCTACTAAACTTGTATTAGTTGTTACGAATATTTTAAAAGCATTTAAATAGTGAAATTCAGTCTATCTTACATTATTTAAACGAGAATTAAGAAGTCGTAGTCACCTAATAAAAAATAACAGATGTGCACAGTAAAATCTTTCGTCATATATGGTTTAGCATTATTAGTTGATTACTCTAGTTGTAGCTTTGTATTAACAAAACAGTTTGCATTCGCATATCTTTAATTAAATGCAGATGATACTTTGATATCAACCGACCTTAGGTTACAAGATTACTGGTCACGGGCAGGGCAGTTTTCATAGATAACAAAATAATTAATGTATGTTAATGCTTCCGTGATCAATTTCGACTCCAATCCATTATCGGAATGAAATAATTGAAAACACAGACCCTTCGTGAATGGTTTATTTGTTTAAAACTTCCAACTTTATCTTGCCTTAACGACAGTTACATAAGATGGTAACAAATAGTGCAGTTTATTAGTCACGCAATTTACATAGTTCTGTGATCAAATTTGAGTAACGACAAATGCGGCGGGCCTTGGTGAAAAAACGTGATGTCTATCGTCACCTTTGGAGATGTTTTAGCGTCTTGTCTAGACCGATAGATGCAAGCCAATGTTGTTTTTTTATTGCATTAAGATTTCACACTAACGCAGCGGCACACCGTAGATAAAAAGCTGGCGGAATGCGATATGCAACGTTAAAAATACTCGATTATCGCGTCGGCGGCAACCACAGCCCCTGTACCAAAAGACCAAAAAGTAGTGACACCAACCAAAAATCATAGATTGATGCAGTTCGGTAACTATTGCTGCTCCACTTAGGAGCTCAGAAGTAGGAGGCTTCTCAGACCGAGCAATATGCGTGTAGCATACCAATGTTGTCGGCGAATTCGAATAATTGACTATGGGTGGAGTGAGGCGGGAGAGTGAGGGGGGGCTCGAGCGGGAGATTTGGCTGTTGGCCTTGACAATGAACCGGCGGCGCGCACACAAGTGCGATTTTATTTGTATTTGAAATACACACACACTCACAATTAGGAGCTGTTCCACGAATTGCGTCCTCCCACACAATTAAACATTAGGGCTGTCTTAGGTAAATGATTAATGAATGTTCAGTGCACAGGAAGTCTGATCAGGCTTTCAACAAAAATCTAAAAGAGAGATCGTTTTTTGGTCACTTAGATGCAACATTTGAACAATGTTTAAAAAAAGATTAATCTTTTTCGGTGCAACTCTTTGAAACTTGCAATGCACTCTTTTAATGGTATGACAATGAAACATTTAATCGGTGTCCAAGGCTATAAACGTTAAATCGTATAATTATGCTATTCTGACTCTAGCATATACTTACTCCATTATGTTTATACCTTGTCAATTGCTAGCCAACCAAAATAACTATGTGATACATTCGTTCAAGTTTGTTCTATTTAATATGTTATAAGTTATAAATCAGGCACGGAGCCAACCCTACCTCCAAAAAAGCTAACAAATTCAGTCTGGCCCGGCGCGCCGTCGCCGCGTGCCTGCCCTAAGACAACCTATACATAGACAGCCTAGGGCCCGACGGGATGTTTATCGATAATGCCAAAAGATTCTCCACTAACGAGTCCTGAGTCTGGCTTGTGTTGCTTTACTGTACATACCCGTATAGCCTTTTGTTTGCGCATTCAATTTGGGCTTTTGGAAATGTTAACATTCCCAAATTTAACTTGCACCTTTAGTAAATCCGGAATTATAAGATCCTGATTTTGGCAAATGAATTGTAAATACATTGTTTTATAAAAAATGATAGGTATAATATTTTTTGGTGACGATAAATTATCTGATAAAGCAGTCTGTAGCTTCAGTAGAAGAATTAGGTAATTGGATTTATATAATTGTCGAAAGTCAGAGTTGGCAACAAACTCCAAGGCTACTGTCTCATGTTAAGCTAGACGGTAATATTAGTATATCCTACAGGTATAAATTATTACGTACGTATGAAGGTATACATATATGGTCACGTTTTTGTCTGTCTGGTTCGCATTTCGTCTATGACATCATGATAACCATAGCCTCATTTAACTGTTTCTTTTGTTAAACGTTTAACTGATCTAGCTTCAGTTTTTTGTTAATTTGGATTCCTGTAGCGTGTAGACCGTGTGCTTTGTTTTTATTAAGCTTGTATAGTTTCTTTGTGTTTCTTTATTTTTGTAGATTACACACCTTTATAACGTCTTTAGTTCTAGAATTTGGTTTTGTATGTAAATGATTAGTTGCAATATACTTACGGTTTCACTTAAGGTCCGAATGAGTGGCAAAAACTTCTGAAATAAAATCTAGTTTGATTTAGGTCGATTATTATAACTGATTAGTTTTGGTTTCCTGGATTATTTTTGATCTACTGTTATCGTGATAGATGATTTCGGATGATGATAAAAAATACTTAGGTACTTAAATCAGAATTACCTGCTTGAAAATTAAAGCGGTATTCATTGGGCGTGTCTAATTGTGGTTGCCTTGAAAATTATATTTTAGCCACGTGTACAGACTGATGATTACATCAGCGCGTTTGTAGGTCAATTTTTCAGTCTAGTCTTAATCGCTATTCATATTTTTCTTGTCAATTCTAGGGTTTACTGTTCAATGAAACATTTTCTGATAATGTCTCCATGAGTTATGGTTATGAAACAAGCTTACATAATTGTATATCTGGATGATTGACCTCCCGTGGATTATGAAAATTATACAATATAATTCTCTCTTGAATTTTGCCAGAATAAACATGGCGACCGATCAGACTTCGATATAATAAATATTTTTAGAAGGTAGGTAGATAGATAGGTACCTACATTGCTGTCTATATATTTTGGCTTGCTATCGATGATACCTACCTACCTACTTGGTAGTTATAACTTTTTTCTTTGTCGTCATACTTGATTCATTGCTCAGACACACCTTGTATCTTTTGAAATATTTTAGGTACTTATTGATGATGGTATTTGAGTTTCTATCACGCTCATGCAGTAGCTTACTACTCCATTAGTTTTCAATTTCAATGCTTCTCTTGTTCTAAAAACTTATTTTAATGTAAGTAATTATCTAATACGCTGCAAAACAAGCGATAAATATTATTTACAATACAAAGTAATAAAGTTAACACATCGTTATTCATAATGAAGTAACTTTGCCGTTGCGTAATATTAAAGTTTTATTTTAAATGTTTACAAAACTCTTTGTTATTTGTAAAAGTGCATACAACTCACAATAATTACCAACACATTTGTTTATTGCTAGGTATTAAAAAAAGGGCTCGAAATGTTTGATAACGTTGAAAACATAAAGATTGCACGCTCGACCAATGACTGGCACCGTCCCTTGGCAGCGCTTCAGGAAAATTAAACGTTTTGCCTTTATTCGTCGGTTTGTATGCGAAGGGACCAATCTGAAAGGCGGTAAGCACGTGGCACCTCGTTGGGCGGCGCATGCGTGAATCGTGAACATTGGTGGGGCGTCGAGGCGTGGCCTGCGTGTACGCAATGCGTGCGCACAGTGCGTCCTAGTCGCTCAACGCGCATCAAGCTTTTCCTTCATTGCGCTCCACAAAATACATGCCTTTTTAAATAAACGTACTAAGTGCGTTGAACTCCAATGTTTAATTTTAGTGGACACAAGTGCTGTGATTTGTTTAAAACGCATAAAAATGTGTGCGGTAGAGGATGCATGGTTGTTCTCAAATATAGCTACTACGTTGGATATGATCGAATCTTCTCACAATGTGAGTACTGAAACCCGTACAAGTTTGGGAGGTGCATCTGTGTTGTATGGGTGAATCATTAGTGTTCTTAAGAAAACATGAATTTCGGGCGTTACCGTGTGTTTGTTTGTGCAATAAATCACTATGTAAACTTTGGATGTATCAGCAGTTGATTGAACTCAAGTACCTATGCGTTTCCAATATCTACCTTCTTTCAAGTTCATTATTGAAGTTCTTGATTTTTTTGTGCATATGAATCCTTCTTTAAAGTCAACCTATTTGAACGTTTGGCTAACATGCGTTTTTATAGTATTCGAATAAAAAAAAGATAATTACAACGCGCTAATTAAGATAATGAGAAAGCAGCAAAAGTCTACTTTGTCAATGGTTGATCTTTGACCTATGAATTGGAATAAATACAGACATCAAATAAACATAATTACGTATGTCTTAACACGTGATGTTCGCATGATAAGTACACATGTTTATATTTTCTCGATACCTACTAGATACAATGTTCGTAAATACTGAAATAGATAAATTATCATTTACATCAGACCTTATTATGACACGCTATATATAACATTGACACAAAAAAGTCTTTAAGTAACTCCGTGATTAAGCTTGTCGAACGCCTCAGGTAAATCCAACGTTATTCACAGAAATATGATGTTGAGTGGTGCAAAAAAGGAGAACCTAAACCTATTTGTCTTAATCAAAATTCAGATAGATGTATGCCCAAATATTTCTAAACTTGCCCGCTCTTCAGTCGGCCAAATTAAATTCTGACAGTTTTGACGTCTCCAATTTTCGGATCACAGGACCATTTTCTCAATATTGCAACTTTAGGACCCTAAACACTCAATTTTAAGTAGTGGGTTCGGAAGTACTTCTACAAATATAAGAGTGTTTATTTTATACATGACATACATCACGAGATAGATAGAGATAAATGAAAATGCATTATGTTTGCCTTTTTCAATGTCAAATGGGCGTTGAACTGCATTCAGTACCTACATACCTACCTACTTGTTGCACTTTTTGTCTAAATATTCCGGTTTTAAGATGACTGAGACAGATAATTCTGTATTATCTAGGTATTCGGCCATGCACTGTTTTTGCATCTTTACAATAGTTTGTTTTTGTTCTGAATTATAAACTAGCCTTCCGGTTGTTTTTGCCACTGATGCTGATATAGAGATAATAGAATATTTAGGGAGACATTCCAATTTAACTGACTTAATTATTTATTGTTATTTCCCAATCATATTAAAATTCATTAGTACCTAATAATTGTTTTGTCATGAGTCCAACCTAATTTAAATACAATCATGAATACTACAACTGCATACGCTTTCATTTCAATTCACCGTACAGCATTTGTTGATTTTTTTCATTTCTTAAACCGAACGGTAAATATCGCACGATTTATGACTCTTCCAGTTTACTACGTAAAGATTACAAACTTTATCGATGCAGTAGTGCCTGCATTGTCCGAACAGCTCCTTCTGTATTTTCACTTTCAGTTTTCATGAAATATATATTAGAATATATTTCTGTAAAAGTAGTCCTATAAAAAAGTACTGTTCTTGTAATATGTCTTTGCATTTCTTTTTTATTTGCTTTTTGTGTTTTCATTGCCTTCACAGTTTGCTTAAATCAATTTTCAAGTAGGTATTCCTACATTGTTTAATTCCTAATCCAATTGTATCGGTGCAGTGCAGTGTCTGTAGGTCTAAAAATTACAGTTCAGTATTTTGAAGTCAAAATTCGATAGGCTAATGGGCAGTCTTGAACTTTATTTGGTACTAGCTTTTGCCCGCGGCTTCGCTCGCGTTAAATTCGGTATAACAGAGTACCTGCTACCTGCAGTTTTTGCCTTTGCGCCTTATTGATTTGTAATAGCAACGCTAAGTTTTCCCTTTTCTTCCCTCGTTCTCCCTCATATCCCACTTTTTTTAAAAAAAATAGCCTATGTCCGTCTCCTGGTTCCCAACTATCTCTGTACCAAAATTCATCAAAATCGGTTTAGCCATTAAAGCGTGAAGAGGTAACAAACAAATTCACTTTCGCTTTTATAATATTAGTAAGTAAGGATTTTCGAATGCTTCGCAATTCGCAGTGTTTTACATTGTAGAATACGTATGGGTCTTGGAGTCTTGACCCACTTAGCTTTAACATCACAAATAATATCACTGCTGTCTCAAACAAAGTCGTCATAAATCATTGCCTAGCTGTAGTTCCATCAGTGTAAGTGTCTCTTACATAAATTAATATACAACTTGAGATAAATGACGGGCTCAAGTTTAATATTACAAATGTAGGTAAGGATTATAATGTCTTTAACAGGAGAATGAAATATGGCTATGATCATTTAAGTAATATTTTAACAACAATATCTTGTGATCTTTTAGATACAAGGTAAATAGAATTCTGTAAAATCATATATATAAAATTCTCTTATCACAGTTTTATTTGCTATAATCCTCCGAAACCGATTTTATGAAACGACTGTATGTGCAGACGCCTGCACATCAAGCTACTACAAGCTGTCAGATTTCTTTGATAGATTTTCGACTTTATTTCTAAAGTATAAGGTTCAAGGTTCATTGGGAAAAATTGACAGTTTCGGGTAGCTTGACCTGCAGGCGTCTGTACATTCGGTAGGTCTGAGAATCGGTCGTAACCTATTTTTTGATTATTTTTGTAGCGGGTAATACCGCTAGGCACAAGTATATATGTAATGTAAATAAAGATTGCTAAAAGAGACCTTAAAACCTGCTTTAAAAAAAGCCAACAGAATTTTGTTCTTTTTCCGTTTATTTGTATGGGAAGAGGATTTGTATGGCTGTATTTGGTCGGTTCTCCAAAATAAAACATGATTGTTTTATGTTAACAGAGATAGATATTCTTAACGTTTTAGTCCTTTTTGGCCGTCTGGCTCTACATGGGTTTTTGATTGTAAGTAATTTTGGATAAATTACCTCAGAAAGCATACAAATTTTTAAAGAGTACTGTTCTGAACAATTCTCTCGCTATATTTCTCTTCCTAAATCCATAAAAAATTATGTATTGGTATATTTACAGCCCATTGCGTTGTTTTTCTTTCACATGAAAGGTCCCCAAACTAATACCTATCTAAGTAATTAAATACGAACGGTCCAGAATTTTCTGTCTGGGAAAAAAGTATTTTCACATGAAAAATAGGCACATAAATGTCATGAAAGCTTTCTTCCAAAATGCGCGTCGCCGAGAAAATATTGTCTCGTTATGTTGATGTTTGCGTCACACGATGCATTGTTTACCCCAACCACTTTGGTCACAAAATATAATCTCGAAAACGCATTGCGTCATTTTATGCAAGAGAGCGACGAGCTTTGAATTATTTAATAACAACGGTGTTTGACCGTTCTGTCCATCCAAAAACGCAGGATTCCCAAATCGGGACAAAACATGCGTCTTCGTAGTGAAAAAACGATGTTTGATGAAGCTGATACGCATTGCGCACACGCTGAACACAAATTCACTAGACCATTATGGTCTAGTGAATTTGTGTAGTCGAAGTAGTGGTGCGGATGAGGCGTCGTTTTTCCGCGGGATGAGCGGCGCGGGCGGGCGCCGGTGCCGTACCGTAGGTCGGGCATAGTGTCGACGTCCGCACAATGTCACCCCGCGTCGAGATATTCGGCCCCCACCCCGCCCGCTCCAACACCCTCGCTCGCCTTGTTCGCATTATTTCCGATCCGCAATTTGGTGGCCTCTCTGGTTTTGGTTCGCTTTTTGCTAGTTCCTCAAGCTGTAAGGAATATAAATGTGCTTCGACTTTGATCTTTTAAACGTTGTCATTTGAGGATAATTTAGAATTGGTTTTAGTTTTGTGCGCATTCATTTTTTGAGCAGATGCGCGTTTGTGGACATGTGTAAGAAGTGCTAAACCGCAGGCCCCTGTTGGGGTAGGTCGTGGTTATATAACGTCCACGCGGCATCGGCAGGTGCTTGTGAATGTTGCGATCGCCCGCGTGATATTGGGCGATGTCGGTCGTCGACCCCTCGCTATCTGCGTTATTCGGCCCGGCTCAATGTCGGCGCAATGTCGAAACTCGCTCGAGTTCACGGACCGAGGCGCGAGACGCGTTCCTCACCCAACTGTGTTTTTCGACCGAATTTTTATAGACACACACATACATTGTAGATAGTATCGATTGTAGGTATTTCTGTTCTAATAATGGGCTTGTGTATGTAGATATATATCGTAATTACATACACATAGGTATTGCGTTAAACTGTCTGCAAGGGCGACATGTCTACCTGAACATATTGTAGGTAATATAGTTATAAGAAGTACACCTTCACACCTTCCTTCAGTTATGATATTTTTTAATGGAGAAACATAAGGTACTATGTATAACGAAACACATCTGAAATTTGATCATATTCCTACTCTACTTCTGCTGTCCGAGTCAAGTAAAGGCCCTTGCGTACTGTGGGTGTAGCTCAAGCCTGTATAGGTACCTAGATGGCATAAGGCACACTTCTAGGCACTTTCTCGTTCAAAGCCAGACATAGCATGTGTCATGCGATACCCCATAGCATGGCATAGTAAACCGTTGCTCGCACTTGGTCTCTGGGCTGCGGGTCGCCGCGACCTCGGGCGCGCGGAAACCGCGCCACGGTCAAGGCCGATGTCTAGACGCACCCCCCGCCCGCGCATCCCCGCCCCTGCAACCTCCTCTCCACCCTACCGATCCAGACTACACCTTCATACTACCTATTTATACCTCCACTCCCGAATTTGCCTGGGCAAAGCTTCACAGCTCACTGAATCCTGACCTGCCCAAACGTAACATACTATCTGTTACAATGGTAATGGTTACACATTTCCGCTTGAGATAGGTTAAGATTAGATACAGTCATACAGCATTATAATGACGAATTACGAATTTGAATATCTAAAAAACATGTCGTGTTTATGTTTTCAGTTCGTTTTTTTTGGCGTGTCTCCAATCTATTGTTGGGCATAGTTTTATTTTTCGAATATTTTATGAATGTGTTAGTAATTGTCGTTTATTAAAGAATTTTGACATCGCCAGGGGAAGTATTAGTCATTAACATTATTTAGTCCTTCAGGATTTCAGGGGTAAAATAGACCAGTAAGCGTTGTTAAAAAAACACTGGAAAAGCTACAGAAGCTAAAGAAAAGTAGTTTACCTATTTTTTGCTGTCGAGCCCTCTAAATCTTAAAACCAGTGATAAATTGAAGATATAAGCATTGATTTGCTCTCAAAGAAATTTCTGAAACGAAATAATGAAAATACTGAGAGTTTTAGATCTAAATAAAGTTCCGTTTGGCCTTGGTCTTGAATTTTTTATTAATGCGTCTAAAAAACGTGGAGTGATGTAATCAACTCGAGCAACCAACACTGGCCAGTGTTTATTCTAAAGTTAGACACGCTGCCGAAATAAGTGCCGATATTATAACTAGAGAGACAACCTAAGCATGCATATTAATTTATTTATGTCTTTTGTATTATACAGTAGTGATCTAACGACTTACATTTGAACCCGGTCTGAACTCTCCGGTTGAAGGGTAAGGAAAGACATGGCCCACTTTTTTCTGTAGGGCAAATGTGGGGCCATTTTTCGTGAAGGGCTTTTATCCTTAGATCAATAATTTTCCTTATAATAAAAAGTACATTTACGTTCTGAAGTTTTCCAAGTCTAATTGATTATTCTTGGGTTCGGAAGAAACTTGACAAGTGTTTGATAAGTTTCACCTGCCATTTTCTTTTCAATATCTAGAACTTCAAACTAGACTTTTATAAAATATGATTGAACAAGGCTCACTGTTTTTTTTTTGTACCTATCTACTTGAAGCTCATAATACATAATACCAGACCTACCACAAAGACAGCATTGTGAGCTAAGGAAACATCTGTGCAAACGCGATCATTTACTTACACAACTACATGTATATCACCAACGATTTCGTGTATGTTCTGCATTTTTATCACAATGATACTGTAGAATGCGTTAGCGCACTTATCAAGTTCTGAAATAAGATATGATAACGCATGGAAAAATACCACCACACGTAGCGAGTAAACATTCGGTTTCTATTGAGGTAGGTCCGGGTCGGAAGAATTGCCGACAAGCTGTCCTAACCGTTTTTGTGTGACTCTATTGAGCGTTCGTGACGCAACGTCACAAGATTAGATACAGGCTTTAAAACGATTTATCGCTAATATTTTTTATGACTTAAATTTTTTATCTTTCTAGTTAATTAGTCTTTAAAATGGTTTGGGTAGGTTAGTTTTTCTCATGCAATCATGATCTCGTTTGGGCGTCGAGGTGGCCAAATGCATAAACACACATAGGTATATAGATTGGGTTTCAAGGCCATTTGATCTTTTCAATCTTTTTTCAGAAATAAAATGCTAATTATCTTTAGAAGATGAAGTAAGTTTTTGGTCATTGTTTAGCCTGTAACCGTCTGACTTTCAGTGTCTAAGTATTGACGCTCATTTAGTGAGACGTTTTCTTTCAGTTATTTCAAGCTGTTGGAGAATTCGTTTATTTTTAGTTGTTTTGTCCAACCGATAATCGTGCAAAACAATGGTAGAAGCACGAGTGTTTTGTGTTTAGTTTTATCGGGGTCTGTAATGTGTTGTTGAGCCTGGGACTGAGAGGAGTGTGAGGTTGCCAGTGCCCCAATTTATAACAAGAAGGTACTGAGCCTGCCTCAACGCTGGCGTAGTTACGAATTCGGTTTGGCGGTCGCCCGCCCGCTTGCTCTATTCGGAATGACGTTTATCTATGAAGGTGAGACCACGGACGCACGGTCGCTGAACTCCACCGCGTATTATGAATACCTACCTATTTTGTGCCAACACATAAATAGTACTGTGGCGCAGTAAGGAATCAGGCGTTCAAATAAAACTTTTTTTTTTTCTTTTCTTTCATTCGATTGTTATACAACTTTTATTAATTATTGCTGCAATACTGCTATGTAATGTTATGAAATGTCCTCATGTAATATGTCCTTTCGAGGTGGCATTTAAAGACGTTTCTGCTTGATTTGTTTAGGGGTTTACCCGGATCTTTGCTTTTGAATACCTCATGTCAGTTTTAATCACATAAGCTTCAATGAAGTAGGGATTTTCGTCTACGTTTCTAGGGATTTGCTAAATTTCAACCGTTGTAAGTTATTAGAACGGGTAATACGCTTCTAATATACTTTACCGCCTACATATTCAAGCATCTTTATGGATAACTATTTAAGGCCCAAATCCTGGAGGCGTTTAATATCGATTCGAGTTGTTTGCTCAAGATTTTAGAGGTTCGTGTCCAATTATTGGCAATCAATCCTTGTATACGTCTGTACGATTAATCTTAGGATTTTATGGATATAAAGAGTTATTTCTGGAAATATTATCATCACTTTTTGTACAGAACAGGTTTTTAATTCGTTTTCTATTTTGTTCTTAAATAAAATAAAAGTTTTGAGCTTGTTAGGATATTTATTGTGTTCTTGCTTGAACATTGAGAATTTAAAGATAATTTGAAATAAGTAGGTCTGTGAACAAGACAAAATCTTAAAATATTACGTATTTGCTTCATTTATAAAAGTTCTAGTTACTTCTAGGCAATTATACATGGCAAGCGGAGAAGCGAGCGGCGGCATTTCACTTTCGGTTCCGGTTCAGTTCATGGTCCGTAGCTAGGGGGACCGGGAACCAGTCACCTTCTTCTGCGAAGCAGTTATGCTAACGAAGGAGGTGGCTGGACGGTTAAGGGAGAGAACCTTAATCCTAGCCGTCGCGCTAGACGCTCCTGGTGGCGTCGGGAACCGCTAGACAAATCCCGGCCACCGTAGACGCGGGTCTGCGGACGGTGAACAAAGTGTAGCTCACCGTCCTTCCGTCTAGTGACGATGGCGATGTCAACGGCGCATTCGTGTTCCACGCGCGCCTCAAAAAGATGTCAGCAAAGCAGAGGGGTCCGACAGTTGTTAGAAAGACATAGCGCGGCCCCGGAACATAAAGGGCAAAAGAAAGAACATGGATGGGTTTTAGTCAGTGCAAGTGTGACCCTACTCTTCGCTCCGCCCAGAGCGAGAGAAGTCATTAAAGGGTTTCCCATTCGAAGGCATTAACATTCACATTCTGCCAATAATAATAATCTATGGAATGGACCATCTGTCAACCCTTCTCTACCATGTTCTGGAAGTTTAGCCGTCTGGTTTAGTCTTTATTGTATCATGCCAGTATATTGTATTTGGTACTGGGCTGTAAAAAATGTGGATGAAAAACGATTGCATGTAGCGGAGATGAGATTGTTGAGATGGATGTGTGGAGTGACAAGAATGGATAAAGTAAGGAATGAATATATTCGAGGAAGTTTGAAAGTTGCGCCTGTGACAGAAAAATTGAAAGGGAGTCGTTTGTCAGGTATGGACATGTAATGAGGAGGGATGAAGGACATGTGACTAAAAGAATGATGAATCTGAATGTTGATGGACGGAGAGCGAGAGGAAGGCCAAAGAAAAGATGGATGGATTGTGTAAGGAATGATATGAAGGAGAAAGGAGTAAATGATGCTGTGACGTCTGTTAGGGGAGAATGGAAGAATAAAACGTGTTGCGCCCACCCCAAATATTAGGTCCTTACATATGAAATTGGCGTTTTTCGTACTGGCCACTTTAATCACGAATTTCTCCTCTTTGGTAAGGAATTCCAAATTCAAATTTGTACAGCTATTTACTCATGTATTTGTGCTTCGATGACCGTCATTCATTTGTTTTTTTTCTTCTGTTTTTTCTGTTTGCGTCACTCATTTTACAAAATGGAAAATTTAAAATATCGCATTATTTACGAGTACGAGTTCCGCCGTGGCACTAGTGCTGCGGAAACGACTCGAAGGGTGAATGATGTGTATGGCGGTCATGTTGCAAAAGAAAACACAGTTCGTTTTTGGTTCCAACGTTTTCGTTCTGGAAATTTCGACCTGCAGAACAAGCCCCGTGGACGGCCTGAGACCCAAGTTGATAATGGAGAATTGAAGGCTATTGTGGAAGCGGACCCATCGCAAACCACGTCCGAGTTAGCTGCAGGCTTCGATGTTAGTGATAAAACTGTTTTAATTCACTTGAAGCAAATTGGGAAGATTAAAAAGCTTGAAAGGTGGGTACCTCACGAATTGACTGAAGCAAACCGGCAAACGCGCGTCGACTGCTGCGTTACATTACTGAACCGGCACAACAATGAAGGTATTTTAAACCGAATCATTACCTGTGATGAAAAATGGATTCTTTACGATAATCGGAAGCGCTCAGCGCAATGGTTGGATCCTGGCCAGCCAGCCAAATCCTGCCCCAAGCGAAAATTAACCCCAAAAAAGTTACTTGTAAGCGTTTGGTGGACTAGTGCCGGTATTGTTCATTACAGTTTTCTCAAATCTGGCCAGACTATTACAGCTGATGTCTATTGTCAGCAATTACAAACCATGATGGAAAAGCTAGCGGCTAAACAACCAAGGCTGGTCAATCGCTCCACGCCACTGCTGCTTCACGACAACGCCAGACCACACACTGCGCAACAGACGGCTACCAAATTAGAAGAGCTTGAATTGGAATGTCTTAGACATCCTCCGTACTCCCCGGACCTTGCTCCAACAGATTACCATTTTTTTCGCAATTTGGATAACTTTTTGCAAGGGAAAAAATTCAACTCCGATGGGGCAGTCCAAATCGCCTTCAAAGATTTTATTGATTCCCGTCCGACTGGTTTTTTTAGTAAAGGGATCAATGAACTACCTATAAGATGGCAAAAGTGCATTGAAAACAATGGTTCATACTTTGATTAATTAAATATATTATATTAAAAAATATTCGACTTTTTGTTCCTTCCATACAAAACGCCAATTTCATATGTAAGGACCTAATAGAATGGGACAAGGGCAGGAAAATGATGAATGATGTATCATGCCAGTATACTTATTGTATTTGCTTTTGGTGCAAATATTATGTCTTTGTTGTCTTTTCCCAATTGTGGCCAACGATAAGCTAAGTTCATTGATTGATAATTATTTATTTAAAAAAAAAAACATTTGCGTTATCTCTTTTCCCTAAGTTTAAACGAAAAACATGGCCGATAAAATTAACAGCTATTTCACAATTTTGCCTAGATTTGCTTGTCAAACGCTTAACCAATAACAATGACTTGCTTTTAAACTAGACTGAGTCACGCCTCACTGACCTACCCTAGGCAGTAGCGCATAGTCAAAACAGACCATTTGTTTAGCCGGCTAGTCGACTAATGGTAATCTGTGAATGTCTGTCTGTGACGTTTATTCCATGAATTATTAGAATTTGTGTCTTAGGATTACAATAATATCCAATGTTCTTTTTTTAAAGTCAAAAAGGTTCTTTGGATTTGTTTTGAAAACCAGTTCGTTTTTTAAAATCGTGATAACCGTCGGCCATCTTGGGGTTTTTCTCGATGTTTACGAGTTTACCGATTTCCGAATAAAGGAAAATCTTAACAATCAATGATTATTTTATTATTTTCTGTTAAAAATACAAGATTATACTTTCATACACATGCAATCGCTAACACCTTTGCCATTTTATGCACAATACTGTAATGGCCGTTAATTAAAACAAATAAAGACAGCCATTTTGTTTTTCCACGCCCATCAAACACGTGGATTGACACGAGGTCTGGGTGTTTTATGCGGCTTTAGAATTTTATTCATAAGGAAAAATGTTTGGGCTTTACACACTAATGCTAAATTGATCCTTTTTCATGTTTTTTAATTGTAGTAAGTACCTAGTTTATTTTCCATCAGAAATAATCTGGAGTCAGGGTTTATGCACGATTGATGGCAGAACTATTACTTAAACTCTTCTTCACCTCTAGTTACAGAACTAGAGGTGAAGAAGAGAAGGGTTGGTCTTCGCGGATAACAGAAGTACCTACCTATGTTGTTAGCTGTTGCCCTAGTGACATAGTGTTGCCAGTAAAATAAAGCATTCGCTCCGCTTACTGGCTAGTACGTGTCCAAAGGATGTTCATTTACAGAATAATTTGTTAGGTACCTACTTGAAGGCTTTTGAAGGTGGTTTTTCTAAATCTATTGTCTCGATGGAGTGGTATTCTCGTCACATAATATTATTAAAGAGGATGTAGTGTGTGTGATTCCTTTACTAAAGGCGAATTTCAAGTATCTATTTATTTTAACTAGTAGCGGGAGGAGCTCGTGATAAATAATAACAGCCGCTTGATCGTTCTTCAGGAAGCCGCGCTTGCCTAGGTTGGTCTGTGGTTGGGTGACCATACTTTGGATACCAAGCTACCTCCGTGCCTCTGGAAACACGTTAAGCTGTTGGTCGTGGCTGTCAATTGTAGATCTTTGACCGTCGTCAGTCTGACAACCAGTCTCACCATCTTTTTACTCAGTAGGTACTAACTAGGTTGTGGAGGTCTGCTAGGAATTCAGCTGCATCCTGTAAGACTGGAAGCCAACCCCAACATAGTTAGGAAATGGCTAGGCACATGATGAGTAAATCTAGACCTTTTATAGTTAAATGTCATAAACAACATAAGTTCTAAGATACATAAAGGTTTTTTATATCTAGGTTAATTCCCTTTTTTAAAACCAGCCTTATCAAGAACTTTAGCCTCAAATGTATGAATGCGACTGTGATTGGTTGAAATAGCAGCAATCAATAGATAAGATGTTGTTGCAGCCAAAATATTAGATCTAATCGTTGCCTTACTGAAACCTGGGATTTTTAGGTGTCTGGTGTGTCTAAAAAGACTTGATATCAAATCTGATATATCTGTATTGACTAGGACAGCCACAGAGGTTGATTATGTGACCCATATAATATGGGTATGGCCATACAGTAGGGCAGAATATGGGCCATATTCAGCCCTACTGTATATCATGAATATTCAATAAATGAATTATATTATCCAGTCGTACAAGCAATAATGTAAGTATCATTATTAAAACAGACGGTTAATTAGTAATGCATGAGTAGGTACTAAATATAGGTAGTCACCTACTTACGTTGCATCACAAACATTATCACATGCACAGAGCAATGTCATGAGTACGTTGAACCCACAACTTGCATCCTTGAAAACTTTTTCTGCTTCTACTTATCTTTTCATAGATAATTTTGTTTTTAATACTCTGTTTAAATAAAGATAGACGATGTTTTTCACGTGTACGCTCATTCCTCGAAAGAATGAGTAACGCCGCCATCTTTTTTCGTTTAAAAATGGAACGGTACTGAATTAGATGTTGGTGTAGGTTGGGAATTTTGGGTTGGGCAACTTTGTGGTCTGATATAGCTGTCAAATGAGCTGATAGATAATATAGTAACGATTGCTTAGCAGTTGACGTCATGTGATATCTAATAACGATTTTATCACGTGTCGAAGAAAAGGAAAGTTGCGCAGGTCGGGAATTGGGTCGGTTCGTAGCGTACCAAAGATTAGTGCTCGGTATCGACAAGTAACTTAAAAAGATTACCTACCAAGATTAGGAGTGAAAGTTTGATAATGCCATTTAGAAACAAACAAATATGATAGTATCCAAAATTTTCATTAAACAAAATGCTCTTTAGGATCCTTCTCATCCGTACTAGAATCTAAACTGTAAATATTAGCTATATGCATATTTATATTCGTCATATCTTAAGCTTGAAACCATCCTAATGTGCTAAGCATCAGTCTCCCGTTTATTGCGCCATTTTAAATAATGTGCCTTAGCGCTTCGTATTACTTAATACTTCCAGACATCTTTACAATGTCATACGACCCACTAGCCTCTAGTCTAGTCTACATATCAAAATACTTGGTAGCTACGATACTACCTACTTATTCTCTGAACCATTTCTTAATAGATTCGAGCACGGTGTTCCGTGTATCGCAGTGGATCACATCTTTATTGAATAACTAGTTTTCGCCCCTGGCTTCGCTCGCGTTAAATTCGGTATAACACACCAAGCAGACCTGCAGTTTTTGCTCTTGCGCCTGATTGATTTGTAATAGCAACGCTAAGTTTTCCCTTTTCTTCCCTCGTTCTCCCTCATATCCCACTTTTTTTTAATAAAAATTAGCCTATGTCCGTCTCGTGGTTCCCAACTATCTCTGTACCAAAATTCATCAAAATCGGTTCAGCCATTAAAGCGTGAAGAGGTAACAAACAAACAAACAAACAAACTCACTTTCGCTTTTATAATATTACTAGCTTTCGCCCGCGGCTTCGCTCGCGTTAAATTCGGTATAACACACCAAGCAGACCTGCAGTTTTTGCTCTTGCGCCTGATTGATTTGTAATAGCAACGTTAAGTTTTCCCTTTTCTTCCCTCGTTCTCCCTCATATCCCACTTTTTTTAAATAAAAATTAGCCTATGTCCGTCTCCTGGTTCCCAACTATCTCTGTACCAAAATTCATCAAAATCGGTTTAGCCATTAAAGCGTGAAGAGGTAACAAACAAACAAACAAACAAACAAACTCACTTTCGCTTTTATAATATTAGTAAGGATATAGTAAGGATAGTAAGGATTTTGGACATTTTTATTACTACAATTACTCTTTGTACCTGCATTTTGCAGGATCTTTAGCAGTCAGCCACCACCTTCCTCCTGTAATAGTTTTATTTTTGGTAAGAGTCGATCATCAATCTATCTTTGGCCTAATGTAAAGTGTTGGAGATCAGGGATATTGGTGCCTACTGTGTTTAGTCTCAGGTTCCCACCTCGATAACTGACTAACATTCTACCAGGGCCATAAGCTAGGGAACGATTTACGAGACGTAAAGCAAAATAAAGGGTGTTGTTCCCAATTCTTGGATGTACAAAATTGCGCGGTCCTAAATTGCGTAACTTTCGCCCCCATTCCAAATGACGTTGGACAGTTTTTGTTATTAATAGTCCTATTTTAATAGCCTTGAATTTGAGTTAAAAAGTTTAACAAAAACACATGTTTTGATCTCCGTGCAGTTGACCTGTAATCAACTTTTAATTTTAAAATTGAGCCGCTTGATAAGCTCGCTTGGCCTATTATCTTTACTGTTTTATTAATACCTTTATTTGTGTTTTACGTATCTAGCCTGTGTTTTATTTGTCACGTAACTATCTAATTTGTTACCTCTGTGTTTTGTCTGCGGCATAATCAACACAGCTTGTTATGTTAGCATTTGATATTCTTGCCAGCACGTGATTGGTGTTTCTTTCTTGTTTGTTTACCGTTTCTTTTTGCTTATCTTGTATCTGGAGTTACCTAACGTTCTTTTGATACAAAGTCTTTTTCCTCCTCTTTTTAAGTCGTTCCCTAATACATTTACAACTGATGGAATGATAGATGCATCTCACCTTAAACCTATGTGGGAACGCCAGATACTTCCAAATCATTAGCATGAATGATTTTTCTGGCCGTTTCCTTTCTATTTGTATTTCTATCTTGCACCATTAAAATAATTTGATGAAGAATGTTATAGAATGATAAGATAGCCGCTACAGCCTGATCTTATCAATATTTTTCTCGATAGTCATGGGATTTCCCGAGATTATGTACAATAAAAATAAAACTACAACCTTATTTTTTAGTTTATAAAATAGAATTCATAATATTGTTAACTCAAGGAAAATAAAAGAACCTCCAGTTCTCTGGCAGAAAAACACTTAAGCCTTTTTAAAAAATAAATGTGACATCGCTTTTTGCCTTCAATTACTTCTAAAAATCATTCAAAATCATGTGCGATCAAAATAAGTTTTCACATGAGGTGCAAATTCTACGACTCATAACTGTCATTTTTTATTCAAAGTGATACAAACCCGACCTAGCTCAACAAGACCTTGAGACAAACTATAATAGATACATATGACATCATCGTTAGATGGATAACGTTACAAATATTGCAAAAAAAACAGGATACGAAAGAAGTTTTCGCATGGCAAATTGCTTTGGGATGTGGCGAAAAAACCGGTATGGTTGACGGTGGAAATGTAGAAGAAGAAGAATTGGAACATGGACTTTTTGAAATAAATCTGCCTAGTTATCCTTTCATGTCTAGAAATTAACGGTTAACAATTATTATTTCAAATCTACTCCTTTCAATCTCAGAAGATGTGGTCTGTTCAAAATTCTAATCCACTACATGAACTTGGGTCCTAATTTCGGATAGTTTGTCTGGAACTACGTCAACTGTTAATAATGCTATTGTGAGCCCCAAACGATACAAACTTGGATTTGCAACGTTTAGCTGAGCGTTTTAGGTTGAATATCCAAGAACGAGCTCAATATTCCTTACCGCATTTGAAAGTTTTAGCGTCGGTAACGTAACCTGGGCCTGGTAAGCTTGTTTGTGCTACTGACGTACTACTAGACGGGAAACTTATTTAATTTCTCTTAGTCCTTGTTTTTAAAGTAAAAGTAATTTATGTTTCTAAGATACTTACACATACTTCGTTCGAAGAAGGATCTCAAATCGAAGATCTTGTTTGTGACTGCTGTTTTGGCGTTCCTTACTTGAAGTTTCAGGAGTTACGACAGTGATGATGATTATGATGAGCAAGTTTTTTTCTTTAAGCAATGTTTCAGGAAACCCAGAGCATTAACATTTTTCTAGAAAAATGTTAGACTTTTGTTATTTTCGGGTTACAATGTATTCCACAATGCCCATTTATACTACGTCCTATCTTATGCCCTCGTTTTCGTCCACGTAACTTTCGATAATTATCCAACAGGATCTTCATCCGTGTGCTGAATTTTGATCTTAATTCGTTTAGAAGTTTTTGCGTGAAAGTAACAAATTTCAACATTCAAACATACAGCACAACATAAGATTCTAGCTCCAATTTTAATGTTCTAATTGTTCCAGGTGCAACTGATGTCTGCGGTGAGCGGTGAGCCCATGTTGCGCCGCGTCAAGCAGGAGACCGAGCCGCCGCCACAGTACTCGCCCCCCGAACCTCAGCAGCCGCACACGCAGCCCCTGCATCCACGCACCATGCAGCTGCAGCCAGAGGTACGTTGATACCACAACTTCAAATATTTATTTGTTATTTATTTATGCACACATAAAATACTTGGGCATTACATTAAGACAGAATAGCACAAAGGTAATGCTTATTTCTTTAGAAAATTCTTCCAGCAGACCTGCAAAAAGAGTATGCAAGCATTTATTAAAGGATATTTCTGGGGTTTTATAGCTCAAATGTTGTATATCAGTCAAAATGTCTAGGTAATTTGGCATCCTGTAGGTATATAAAGCCTCTTCAATCCAACTTGGATTTAATTGTTATAACCAGGAGTTTATTGCTGCATGGAGACTTTTCGCTCAATGGCTGTCTCAAACTTCAATCGCCGGCCGTGGGATGATTACTTACGCACTCGTTTTACGTCTTATCAAGTCTTGAACGACAGCAGAGGGGCCTGCCAGGGCCATCACCTGCCGGGGTTGCGGGTTGTTCGAAAGAGATACCGCGGCCCGGGAACATAAAGGGCAAAATAAGGAACATGGTTGGGTTTTAGTCAGTAAAAGTCTGTCACTTCTCCCACTCCGCCCAGAGCGGGGGAAGTTATAGGTAGACGAAAATATTATAGTAGGTATGGGCATAGTTAAGTTGTTAACAGGGTAGAAGTAAATACTAATTAATATTTTCTGGAAAAGTATACAGCCTTCAAAGGAAATATTACTTAGAAGAATATCTAAGTTACCGTTCGGTAGGTAAGTCTGAGAAATACGTATACATAAGGCAAATCAATTAAAGCTTGTGTAGGTACCTGCTCATAATGCAATCAGAAATAGAATCGATCAATATAATTAAACTAGCTTTTGCCCGCGGCTTCGCTCGCCTCCACCTCTCATTTTAGAGAAGTGGGGGGTTAGAAAGAGCCAAAAAGTAGCCTATGTCACTCTCCATCTCTTCAACTATCTATTCGTCGTAAACAAACAGAAACACACATTCACTGTCCAACCCCTCTTTCTCCCCCTTTTCTCACTTTTTATTTTAAATAAAATTAGCCTATGTCCGTCTCCAGGGTCCCAACTATTCCAAATGGGTTTTGCCATTTAGGCGTGAAGACGTAACACACAAATAAACAAACAAACTCACTTTCGCTTTTATAATATTAGTAAGGATTATTTCAATGACGAAAACGACCTAATCGTTCAAGAATTTTTTGCGGGTGGGAAATCGTCAAATAACTTACCCGCTCTGGTCGGAGCGGGAGGGAATGTCAGACTTGTACTGTCCAAACCCCATTCATGTTCCTTGTTTTGCCCTTTGTTTTCTGAGGCCGCGGTACCTCTTTCGAACAACCCGCAACCTTTCAACCATACAAGCCTACACGTTTGGCATGCCATGTATTTTAACTTTTGCAATGTTTCGATTAATATTTTCGAGTCTTTAAATAGAAATTGCAAAAAAGAACACTTTCAGTTATCTCCTCATTGAAAATTCTACATTGTAACTGCCTGCCTTAGATTCAAATTACAAATAACCCTTGACCAAATTGCTAGCCCCACTTAAAAAAACGCCTGTAGGTAAATCAGCTTAAACTAAAAATATTGAAATATTATCATCCCAAAAGCTCGAACGTACATAATTCAATACAGCTCTTGCAACCCTTTTTACCTTTTCTAATCCAAATCTGATTGATTTTCATATTGGCTTTGTCATTCGGTCGCCGGTCGGCGTTATTCGAGCAATTTTATTCCGAATAAAAAACTTAGGTAACACGCTGTAAAACAAGATAATAGTCATTACGACTTATTTAAAAAATTGGATGCGCTCTGTCGGTGAAAAAATGGTCCCTTCGTTTTTCTTGCATTACTCGTTAATCACGGTGTCCGCCCGTAAGTTTTTTTAGTACTTAGCACTTTATTTTAAACGGTTAAAACACGAAGAGTAATCAACATTATGTTATTAAAGCGATGTTTATTTCTCTTTAATGAGACTGTCAATGTACGAAGTGAAAAAAAAAATAATGATTTTGAATAAAAGTTTTTTTGAATTCAGAAGCATTCATTGTCTTTGAAAGTTGCTATGATTCTAAATTTAAAATGAAGCCCACACGCATACAAACTCCTTTTATTATAAACCGATTTCTTAAAAGGAGGAGGTTCTTCGTAGTAACAAACTTTCTAATTCACAACAGTTCTATCAATTTTACCAGTTGGACCTGGAGAGTAAGGAGGACGTCAAATTCTGCGTTTCCCCTGAAGATGGAACAATTATTGGAAACACAAGCCCTGAGCAGCAGCACTGCTCATCCACCACAGCCGCCGCGGCCACTGGTGCGAGGGATGACGAAGCCCCGAGGAGGGTCTGCCTGGTGTGCGGAGACACTGCCTCAGGGTTCCACTACGGAGTCGCCAGCTGTGAGGCCTGTAAGGCGTTTTTCAAGAGGACTATACAGGTCAGTAGGAAGGTGATAAACATTTTTTGTTATTATTTTCATGAACACTAACACCGTTCATTGATCATACACTATGTTCTGAATTTACTCATAAAAGAGTTATTTCGACATATCATATTTACATTAAAATTATCCATCTCCTGGCTTTCCATGAACCTCACATATCGACTTAGAATTGGCTTGAACCGGCCAGAATTAAATTTATGTATAATTATAATTATATATTTAAGTTAAGAAAAGGGATAAGGAACCAGATTTGTCAGATACCCGATAGATTATAGAAACCGATGGAGGTTCTCAATTCAAATTTTATTTATTTAATGAACTGTTTGTTTTATAAATTTAAAACGAGCCTGGTTACTTTTCTCTCCTCTTTTATTGACTGTACAGACAATAAAAGCGAAAAAGGAGCTATTCGCCTCGATTGTGTACGAACGGCTCAACTTAACGCAGCTTTCATCGAGCTGAACAAAATGCAACGTAATCGACTAGCCAATTCTACGTCCATAATTGTGATCACACATTAACAATTCCATATCCGACTAAGTAAACTGAACTGAAGATAAAATCAAGAATCGTTTAGCATAACATTCCTAGTCTCGCGGAGAAATAAGAATAATGCTATTAATATCAAAGTCAGAACATTTATTGCCAACCAATATGATAAATGCGAAAGTATGTGAGGATGTAGGTTTGTTACTCCTTGACTCAAAAATTACTGAACACATTTGGATGGAATTTACAGATACTGCTTACTTAGGTACTAGAATACACGATAGTTTATAACTTTTATTCTGGTCGACGTTAGTGAAATCGCAGGCGCAGATAGTATTTTTTTTTCTACATAAAGAGGAATGATTTTGTATATTTATAACGAATAAACTCAAAAACTACTGGACCGATTATGACCTTTTTTTCAGCAATAGAAAGCTAAATTATCAGGAAGTAACATAGGCTATATAACATCACGCTGCAATACTTAGGAACTGAGCAGCGAGTGAAACCGCTAGGCTCAGCTAGTGCTCTATATTTAAGTTTACTCGAGACACCTACACGTTATCTGTAACTGGATCCTAAAATAAAATACCTGTGTATGGAACACCTGGTATTTAAAAAGAGGGCGTATCGGGAATAACGTAAATACATATTAAAATAGTTTGAAGACCACGTCGTTAAGATGTTTCAAATTTGGATCGCCGCCAATTTTGATATTCTTACTAGATGCTAGTCATTGGTGACTAAATGTCTGAGACCTTATGTATCTCGATTTTTAGATTCTATTGCCCGCGCGACACATTTAAATGACGTAACTTATCATCACGTGTAAAATCCTCGAAGAGTTAGGCAGAATTGTACCTTATAGTAGACCTACATTTCGCCAGTTTTAGTTTAAGTCTCATATAATTGACGGCACGATTGGCGCAGTGGCTGAACGATTGACTGCTGCGCTACGTGTCGCGGGTTCGATTCCCGCACGGAACAAATATTTGTATGGCCTAGAAATAGTTGTTTCGGGTCTGGCTGTTTGTGTATGTGAGTTTAATTGTTTGTAAACGCACATGATACAGGAGAAATTTCTAGAGTGAGGCAACGTTTTTTTTTTTTTTTATAAGAAAATAGGGTTCCTGCGGTGGCTGCTAATAAATTTCTCAAATTCAATGGAAAAACCCCAATAACACTTTGCCTGACCCGAGAATCGAACCCAGGACTTCATGCTCAGCAGGCGCGCTTGTGACCACTCTACCAACGAGGCTCTCGACCTAAGTAAATGCCTAAAATTATTAGACTACTAATATATTGACAACTGTACGCACCAACTTGAGCTTTGAAAATCCAACAGATCGTTTTTCGTCACTTAAGCGTTGCGCAAACGAGGACCCAAGCCAGATTTGTTGCCGTGTCCTGTAGCGGCTGATTTCATACTGGTGTTGTAGAAGTTGGTAGCTTGTATCCGACACAAGACACAAAAGTGTCCACGTTTGCGCAGCGCCTTAGTGTTGCTTAGACAAAACGGGCTTAAATTCCTGAGACCATGTCTGGGACCAAACTTTTCTAGATAGATCTTAAGTTTCAAATTGGATGTTGTTTACTTTGATTTCAGTCGGTAGGCCGTAGTAAACGCACAAGTCTGTCTAATCCTCGAGTTCTCTGTCAATATACAAATCTAAGTGACTGTCGAAGGCTTTATTCAAGATATTTAATAACGTTATAAAAGCTTTTGTGAAATATAAACTTTTTGGGAAGAAATTTATCGATTTGGAAAACATCTTTGTCTGTAGTTCAGTGGGTTAGAGGTCTAAGCAAATGGAAAGCTAAGCTTTACCTATGAAATACACGTATAGATAAGCTGTTAAGGTCGGAAATCATTCCATGATAATTTGTTACCGGGATAACAAGTATTCTTTTGACCCAGGGCATGCTCTACGTTTCTCATATTACCCCAAAGTGAGTAACATCTTTCTCACATCTTTCACATGGGTATTTTAAAACGGATTCTTGCCAAGCGGAACGTGTGCCAGCGACCGAAATTGAACGCTTTTACACATTTTCAGAGATTCATCTAGTTAGTTCTCCATACCTATGTCAACTTAATTACATTTGCCGCCCGATTGTGATGTCACCTCTTTCATTAATAACCATCTAATATTAATAGAAAGTTTAAATCAGGAATTAATTTTTTTTTTCAAATGTAACTATAGAGAATTCAACCAAAACAGATTAGAACTTCTTTTCTCTAATAGAAAAACCTAACAAAAACTTATCAGTTACGATTTCATGTACCAGGGCAACATAGAATACACATGTCCCGCATCGAACGAGTGCGAGATAAACAAACGACGGCGGAAGGCGTGCCAAGCGTGCCGGTTCCGCAAGTGTCTGCGCACGGGCATGTTGCGGGAGGGGGTGCGGCTGGATCGCGTGCGGGGAGGGCGGCAGAAGTACAGGAGGGCGGCTGATGCTCCTGCTTTGGCACAACCCAGGCCGCAGCTTGATGATATCAAGGTATGTAACTACTGTTATCTTTTGTCATACTGCTGTGTTGTCATTTTGAAATATACTCAAGTATTTAAGAGGAAATGGAACAAAAGCGTCGAGCGCTATTTTGGCATTTGACAGTATTCGTTGACTGACCGCCAGTCATGCACATAGCTGCGTTCGTGAGTACGTGCGCGGATGTTGAAAAATAAAAATTGGAAATTTAAAGTGGAGTACTTAATAAATTTAAAAAGTGTTATATATATTGTAAACTCTATAAAGAAATAATTTATATTAATAATGTATAAATATAGTATAAAACTACACTAGTAATTCTTAGAGTGTGTAATTTTTCAGTGTTCTGGTATTATTCATTTTCAGTTTGTCTCTTATTTGAGAATTGATTGCTTTTAGGATGAAATCAGGCTGTTTGATATTTCCATTTGTTCCATCTTGAGTCGAATATTTTCGGTTGCAAAATGCACATTTACGTCTGACTTTTTCATTGTCATATTTTCTGACCTTTTTTAATTTCAATATTAAATACCAAATCGCCTAATACTTTATCTTCTTCTACAACATTCGAAACTTTTCACCTACGATAAAACCATTGCCAATAAATAAAGTAGATATGCAGAAACATTTATTAATCGCCATTGCCATATCGCTATATATATTATTATGTAAAAAAATCTTGCCCGATCCGAAAAGGTCGTAATAATGAAAACGGCGCGCTGGCACCAATAAATAGAAATAAAAAAAAAAACACAAATAACCGAATTGAAAAATAACTTCTATTTCGAAGTGGGTGGTGGTTGGGTGGCTTTGAATCTGTATTTTAGTTACTTTGCCACCGACTTCGAATATTGAAGATATTTATTTTTCGCTTTTTTTCCTCAGCTTTTTTTTAGTGGGATCTCGCTGGTTAGCCTATGAGGTTGTCATCTGCTTAACTGGGCAGCGATTTGTTGGTAGCGCGTCGCATGTATTTATGCGGCACGGCGCGTCCATAGTAAATATAATATAGTGTATGGCGAATTCGGTGCGCATTCAAAATGAAAATACAGTAAATCGTCAGGCAATATTATGAAACACAATACAAGACGCAATATTGTAAGATTTGATTTAATTAATATCTACAGAATATTAAAAAAAACAATGTGTTTGTGTGTGGGTACCACTGTTCGGACTTTCAGCGGGCTTTTTGGCATAAAAAAATCACTTCAGGACTTGTCATATTTTGGTACCTATAAAAAAAACCTTCCACAATTTACCTCTAAAACCAACCCAATCTTCTTCTAGGTCCTGGAAGCCCTAAACTCATACGAGCCAGAACTTCTCACATGCTCAGCGCCCCCTGCCGGCGTCACAGAGCCTGCTGCCAAGACCCTAGCCATGCTGGCAGATCTGTACGACAGGGAACTGGTCGGAGTCATCGGCTGGGCCAAGCAGATCCCCGGCTTCACTGAGCTGCAGCTAAATGATCAGGTGAGAGGATCAAGGTTTTTGGTACATTGTTCCAGTTTCATTACTAATAAGTCCATGTAGCATTCGAAATGAGATAATATAAAAAAAAACTAAGTAAACTCATTCAGACTAATTCAATTCTCATTCATTTGAAATAAGAACTATCGAAAACAACTCTTATGTTTCAGTCATTTGCTATCAAGTAAAAAAAAAATTTGCAAGACAAAAACGAAATCCAATTTTGAAATTAACTTAGTAACCGAAAAGTAACCGTTCTCATTTTTATTCCTATTTTAAACAAAAAAACGACCAATTTGAAAACACCGTTAACACTGGCCTTCGACACGCTAAAGCCAAATAAAACCGAAATCAAATAAAGTCCCGTACGCACGAAAAAAAATAACGCTCGAATTTTAAAATTATTAACTTTAATTATGACAAAAACTAAACAGTCTAGTCTATGGCCTTGGATGCAATAATAATTGCATGCATTAATTCTTAACACGTGGAAGTTAGTTTTTTGATAATTCTGGGCATGTGTGTGTGTCTCAGTCTTTTGTCTGTCTATCCGTGTGTGTCTGTGAGCAAAACTGTGTATGTGTGAGTCACTGCCAAGGTTTTTAACATTGGCGTGGGTAAGTCTGAATGCATTTTGTGAAAGATTGTATTTTTTTTCTATTTTTGGCGGATTCGATTTTGAAGTAGGAAGAGGCAGTCTGTGTTATTTTGGACTTAATTATGTCACTTTTATACTGACCCATATTTGGGGCCGCTTTTTGTAATGGCCTTAGATTCAACAGACAGGAAGTTCGGCAAAAGTTATTAGCGTCTCTTGTAATTAACCGTTTTCGATTGAGTTTAAATTATGCATGCATTTTTAGTTTGGATGACAATGCGTGGTTATCTAAGCGACCTCCAGCAAAGATATTTTTGTATTCATTCTCAAGTAATAATTTTTAGATGAAAGAGTTAGCTGAGTTAGAAGAAATAAAATGACGGCATTGAAAACGTTAGTTTTTTAAACCTTGATATTTTATTTTGACGGGCAAACATTAAGCTAGTACCCCTTTTTTTTTTTTCAGGTGGGAAATCATCCAATGACTTCCCCCGCTCTGGGCGGAGCGGGGGGGCATGTCAGACTTGTACTGACTAAAACCCACCTATGTTCCTTCTATTGCCCTTTACGTTCCGGGGCCGCGGTATCTCTTTCGAACAACCCGCAACAAGCTAGTACCCCTTGCAGCCTATTTAGAAAAACGGGCAATGATGCTTTGTTTTGTCAATAGGTAGGATTATTTTTAAATTGAAAAGATTATCAAACGCTAGACTGCATTAAATTGTTAACTAAATAATCATGTCCTGCTCATAACAAGTTTCAATAAAACTTTGTATACAAACAATATGTGTATTATCGAAACCGGTTCAGCAATTTTGGCATTTCAGTTTTTTTTATGATAAAATAAAGTCGTAAAGCATTCAAGCTGATTTACAGTTATGACTTGCGACTGTATAAAAATGTAATTATATCTAAAATTTAATTATGACCACAGACATACAAATAAACGAAACGTACTAGAATACCTATATTTTTCAGATCTGCAATGAAATCATATTTTTAACTTAATCACGAATAGAGTCATCTATTCGTGATTAAGCTAAATAATGATTTCATATTTTTTGATTTTATATTTTTATTCTAAACGCTCTTAATGTGCACTTATTTCTAAATCGTTCCCACATATACCTCTAGTAATCACAGAGCCATGAAGCATTAAAATGTCAAATTGAGAACCACCTTCTTTTAAAAAGTCCGATGAAACAAACAAGTTTTTTTTTATAATATGTTTGACGTCATTCTTTTTTTTATAGTTCTTTTAAGCATCGCATCGCTTTTAATTCATACCATATCTTGAGGTGCATAAAACCATTGAGAAGCCGCCATATTGGATTTAGTATGTATCCAAATTTCAAATCAGTCGGTTGGGGGTTTAAAAGTTCAGTTTGACCATATCATTGCGAGTTAAATTGACATTGACGCAGTGCTTAAGGGACGGACTGCTTCGCCGCGTGCCGCTGGGTCGATCCCCGCACGGGACAAATACTTGTGTGACCGATAGGTACTTGTTCAGGGTCTGACTGTTTGTGTATATGTGAGTTTAAATGTTTGTAAACGCACCCACGATACAGGAGAAATGTCTAGTGTGGATCAATAAAAAAATATATATATTTGCAAAGTCATGAACAAGTACTTACCGTCAAAATTTAATACAAAACGGTATCATTTGATAAGACTTGTGTCTTTTGCGTCATAATTTAATAACTAGTTTCAGAGATTAACTAGTCAGTTAGAAGGCCATCTGGAAACGCTGTCTAGCGTTTAGTTTTTTTGTAATCGAAACTGTATTTTGCTTTTAGAATTCAAATGAGGAAATTAACCGTGAATGAGTTATGAATGACTATTTGCCTACCGTGTCTCGGAAAGATTGATCCCGTCTGTCAATTGTAGAATTTTGACAGTCCTAACAGGCAGTCAGTGACATGGATGTCATCGTTGGGCAAGGCAGATAGTGGATAAAGAATAAGAACCCACCCATCGCCACTTCCTAGTGTTTTCACTGGGAAAAAGAAGTGGGGGAACAAACTCCCCAGCAACACATAATTATATGTCTGATAGGTTTGATGAACTAGACTATATACAGTAACTAGCTTTTGCCCGCGGCTTCGCTCGCGTTAAATTCGGGGTAACACAGGTCCTCTTTCCTGATTTGCAGGTACCTGCTACCTGTAGTTTTTGCCCTTGCGCCTTATTTATTGTAATAGCAAAGCTAAGTTTTCCCTTTTCTTTCCTCTTTTTCCCTTATATCTCACTTTAAAAAAAGCCTATGTTCGTCTCCAGGGTCCTAACTACCTCTGTACCAAAATTCATCAAAATCTGTTAAGCCGTTTAGGTGTGAAGATGTGACAAACAAACAAACTCACTTTCGCTTTTATAATATTAGTAAGGATTACTATACTACATTTAATTGAATTGCCACATGTTTGCTAGCACACATCTATAATATACTAAAATAAGAAGTAAATAAACATTGAGAATATACTCAAACAAAAATATATAAATTAAACAACTAACGATGCTCCTCTGTATCACACAGGTTTCCCATATCTCTGTCATGTCATTGATGTTATTATTCTCATAAACTTTCCGGTATACATGCTGTTAATGATGGTCTTTTGGTGAAAGCCACATTAAAATCTTTAGTATATTCTCCCAACTATAGCACCAAAAATAACATTCTATCTTCTTTCTCCACAGATGCGTCTTCTCCAAAGCACATGGGCCGAGATGCTGTCCCTAATGCTGGCGTATCGGTCGATGTCGGGCGGCAACCCCCTGCGCCTGCGCTTCGCCACGGACCTCGCGCTCGACGAGCAGCAAGCTAGGGAGATTGGGGCGCATGATTTATTTACACAGGTCAGTATTAATTAAGCCAATTTGATAAAATACTGAATATCGGCAAGATTTTATTGGTGTACCAGTATTTGGGTTTTTATTTTCAATATTGAGTTTTATTTAAATTTAGAATCTGATATGGATATGGCTACCACAAAAAAATTGAATTTGGCGAGCTGCCGTGGTGCTTCCACCTTAGAAGAAGGTTGCAATATAAAAACTCATTCTTCAGGGTGACGCTGACAAATTATTTGCTTCAGTGAATGTATTTAAATCATAGTTGTTTACTTCTTCCTGAGATGATTTTATCATTCTTATCTAAAACCAATTTTCTAGTAACGTGGCTATACCGCCCCCCCGGTAATAAGCTTCCGCTATTGCCCAAAAAATAGATTAAAGAATTAATTGAAAAATACAAATTATTAGAAGATCCAGAAGAGTTATCGTGATGGCCCTGAGACTGTAGAAACAAGAAGTGGTTTATACCAACACTTGTTCCACTCCAAAGCGTTTGAACTGGAGTGTGACAGCCATAGATTGGTAATTAATAAAAAAAAAATTAAGATACCCTCTATTCTATGTCTTTGGACCGAATAATGTAACCCTTTTATTTTGGCGTGGGAAATCATCAAATAACTTCCCCCGCTCTGGGCGGAGCGGGGGGGCGTGTCAGACTTTTACTGACTAAAACCCACCCATGTTCCTTCTTTTGCCCTTTACGTTCCGGGGCCTCGGTATCTCTTTCGAGCAACCCGCAACCTCGGCAGGAATAATGTAACCCTTTACCGCGAAAATTCGCCCAAAAACGTCATGTACCATAGAGTTACTAAGTTTGATGTATACAATGTGTCCGGTCATGGACTGTATAATGCTTGGTTGACGACTTTGTGAAGGGCCCTTTTACACCTTGTCTATGGGGTCAGTTCAGCATGTGTTCTTCTTCCATACTACTCTATTAGTCATGAACTCATGAATTACCCACTTTTTTAAGCCATATCTTCTTCCATAGAGTCCATCCTTCGTGTTGGTTGTCCTCTTATAACCATGTTGAACTATCATAGTTTTTATATCTATCTCCAGATCGCCGGCGTAGTCAAGCGCTTGGAACGCGCGGCGGCATTACGCGAAGAGTGCTATCTAATGAAAGCGCTCGCGCTCGCCAACTCAGAAGCACGAATTGATGAGCACGCAGCGCTGCGTCGCTTCAGGGATTCTATACTAGCAGCGCTTAATGACGCTGTCTCCGCTTTAAGGTGAGTTATATGTTATTTGCCTAATATCCTAAAAGTTTTCTCTGAATGTTTTTAGCTTGAGAAAGTAGAAAAATGATTACCAATGTTTTTTTTTGTGTATCTATTGGCCCCGGTAGACATTTTGTGGAGTTATAGTAAAATTAATCAATAATAATATTTTATTTAAATTGTTTGATTCAAATTAATCAATAATAATATTTTATTTAAATTGTTTGATTCGCTCTACAGCGTCAAATTATCAAAAGCTCTTGCTTCCGTATCTACACACAACAAATCAAAGTGATTCATCATCATCATCATCAGGCTATATTAGTCCACTGCTGGACATAGCCCTCCCCTAATGAGCGCCATAGCGCCCTGTCTTCAAATGTGTACTTAAGTAATCAAAGTAATTACTTCATATACGCTGAGTTAGGTTGGTTTGGAGTTGGTTTTTTAGCCATTGAGTCTGAAATTATGCCCGGTTGGTAGCAATAAGCTCCCTCCCTATTATATAGGACTTAAAATAAAACATAACTGGCGAAATGTGGGTCAACTATTAGGTACATCCCTGCTTAGCCCTTCAGGGGATCACAGGCGCGATGATACATTATCCAGCTCCATTGGTAAAGCCAGATAAGAAGATATGATAATCCATAGTGATGTGGTGTGCCCTCGCAGGCCGTACAACGGCAACGCGGCGCTGCAGCAGCTGCTGCTGGTGCTGCCGGCGCTGCGCCACGCCGACGTGTGCGTGCGGCGCTACTGGGCCGCCGTGCACCGCGAGCGACGCGCGCCCATGAACAAACTCTTCGTGGAGATGCTGGAGGCCTGTCTGCGATAAGGTACACATACCAGACTGACTTGTTCAACACCTGTTTAGTCTTTCCCCAACTATATCGGCTTCCAGTCTTAACTGAATATCAGTATTTTACATGAAACGACTGCCTATCGTGGCAAGACTGGTTGACAAGAAAAGTCCCAGTTTTTTTTTCAATGAGCTTGTTTTTGACCGAGAACGAGCTTACCCGAAATAAGCCTATTAATTCGCCATTTAAATAGATCATGTCATCCTTTCGTCCATCATCTTGTACATACTCAGCGATCTCGAGAGGTAAAGAAATGACCCTCCGGTGTCGATATCAGTAAATGGGAGAAAGCAGTAACCACAGATTACCATCTGCTGATCCCTATATTTAGAATAATTCTTTATTTACCCAAAAACTAGGTATAAGTTATAAGTGTTAAGCTTAAAATGATCCTTATCATCATCATCATCAGGCTATATTAGTCCACTGCTGGACATAGCCCTCCCCTAATGAGCGCCATAGCGCCCTGTCTTCAGCTTGCCGCATCCAGCATCTGCCTGCAGTCTTTCTGAGATCGTCATCCCACCTGGTCGGAGGGCGTCCTACACTACGCTTGCCGAGTCGCGGTCTCCACTCAAGAACACGTTTACCCCAACGGTTGTCGGTTCTTCGTGAGATATGGCCAGCCCACTGCCACTTCAGCTTGCTGATTCTTTGAGCTATGTCGATAACTTTGGTTCTCTGTCGGATGTATTCGTTGCGGATTCTATCCTTCAGAGAAACTCCGAGCATAGCTCTCTCCATAGCTCGCTGAGCGACTTTGAACTGATGGACCAACCCTGCCGTGAGTGTCCATGTCTCGGCTCCGTAGGTCATGACGGGTAGGACGCACTGATTGAAAACTTTTGTTTTCAAGCATTGCGGCATGGATGACGAGAGGACTCGGCGTAGTTTCCCAAACGCTGCCCAGCCCAGCTGGATCCTCCTCTTGGCCTCCCTCTCGAAACTGTTTTTACCTAACTGCAGAATCTGCCCGAGGTAAGTGTACTCAGAAACGATTTCGAGAAGGTGACCATGTACGACGACCGGCATCGGATCAATGTGGCCATTGATCATGACTTTGGTTTTATCCAAATTCATGCCAAGACCGATACGTCGCGAGGCTGAAGCTAGGCCGTCCAGCATCTGGTTCAGCTCCTCTAGCGACTCCGCCATTAAGACTATGTCATCTGCGAATCGTAGGTGTGAGATGTAGTCGCCGTTTATGTTGATGCCCTTTCCTTTCCAGTCCAGCGTCTTAAACATATCCTCCAACGCGCTGGTGAACAGTTTCGGGGATATAACATCCCCCTGTCTCACTCCTCTGCGCAATTGGATCGGTTTAGACTGCTGGTCCTGTACTTGGACACTCATGGTGGCGGCTTCGTATAGACATCTCAACACCTCAATATAACGATAGTCTATTTGGCATCGCTGTAAGGATTCCAGAACAGCCCAGGTTTCGACAGAGTCAAAGGCCTTCTCATAGTCCACAAAGGCCAGACACAGGGGCTGATTATACTCTTCGGACTTCTGTATAATCTGCCTCACTGTGTGAATGTGGTCTATGGTGCCATATCCTCCGCGAAACCCGGCCTGTTCCGGCGGCTGGAACTCGTCGAGTCTCCTGGCGAGACGATTCGTGACCACTCGTGAGAACAGCTTATAGACATGGCTCAGGAGCGAGATGGGTCTGTAATTCTTAAGGAAGGTTTTGTCACCTTTCTTGAAAAAGAGCACCACCAAACTCCCGCTCCACGCCTTTGGAGTTCTCCCACTGTGAAGGACGTCGTTGAAGAGGTTCTGTAGTTCCTGTAAAACAGGGACTCCTCCAGCTTTCAAAAGCTCTGATGTTATTCCGTCCTCACCGGGGGCTTTTCCATTTTTAAGCTGCCTCAGAGCTGACACGATCTCGTCTTGACTGATGTCTGGCAGTTCGTGGGTGTAGTGGCGAGTCAGGGTGGCTCTGGAATCGTGGTCATCTCGTCGGGAATGAGAGGCATGTGCAGCGTATAATCGGCCGTAGAAATCTTCTATCTCGGCGAAGATCTCTGGCTTTGACAATACGGTCCTCCCGTCGTGCGTTTTTAGCTTCGTCAGGTGGCTCCTGCCAAGCTGCTGTGTGAATACTTTAGACCCTAGGTTTCGCTCTATCGCCTCTTCGATGAGGCGTGTGTTGGAGCTCCGAAGGTCGCGCCGTACCATCTTCGCAATTTGCTTGTTCAGGTCTGACCTCTCCGACGAAGTCGCATGGGTGGTTTCCCGTCTTTTTGTCATCAACCCGAGAGTCTCAGCCGAGAGTTTGGATATCCTGCCAGCCCGCTGCGCCCTACAGAACTTGATGCCCTCATCCCTCAGAGTTTCGACCAGATTGTGTAGGCTCTCGTCAACGTCGTCAGTGGGTTCCAAGGCAACAAATCTATTCCCGAGAAGCTGCTGGAACTTCTCGGTGCCCGCCATGATGTGGATTGGGTTGGGTCGGAGCGTGGACTTCATCAGTCGGCTTCTTTCAAGCTTTAAGTTGATATTCAGAGAGCCTCGGAGAAGTCGGTGATCAGATCCGGTATTAAACCTGTTGATCACTGAGACATCTCTGAATATGTGCTTGCTATCCGTCATGATGAAGTCGATCTCATTTTTAGTCACAGTGTCGGGGCTTTTCCATGTCCACTTTCTTTGAGGCTGTTTCTTAAAGAAAGAATTCATTAAGAACAGTCCCTCCTTCTCAAGGAAGTTGACAAGCATTTGCCCCCTGTGATTCCTAACTCTATAACCATGCGGGCCTATACGGGATTCGTTGCCAGTCTGTGTTCCCACCTTGCCGTTAAAGTCCCCCATAACAACATTGAAGTGGGCCTTGGTGGTGTTGTGTAAGGCTTTGGATATGTCTTCATACATAACCTCCACTTCATCATCCGGGTGTGTCGAGGTCGGTGCGTAAACCTGAATGACCTTCATGCTGTAGCGCTTGGACAGCCGAAGGATCAGGTACGCTACCCTGGTCGATACACTGGAGATTTCTTCAACGTTGTTAGAGAGGGCTTTATTGACGAGGAAACCTACGCCACCCTGGGATTTCTTATCCCCCTCGCGAAAGTAGAGAAGATGGCCCGAGTCCAGAGTTACGGTGTCCTCCCCCTCTCTACGGACTTCACATAACCCTAGAACATGCCATTTAAATCGATAACTTTCTTATTTAGGGTCCGATTTTGAAGCTGTTTTCAGCCATTTTAGACAAAACTAGGCTTCCGCTTAGTACCTGACCGGTTTGCACCCTATTTTACGCACCCTTGAAAAACTTCCCTTAGAAAACCTACATTTTTAATAATTTTCATTTTAAAAAGTCAAAATCTACGTTGTTTTCAAAATTTTTGTTATAGTTTCAGTAGATTACAGCGTCAATAGTACTCATCCTTCTTCCCTGAAATTTGGTCCGCGATCCGTGTACCCAAATTCAGGTTGGGGGTTGATTTTCGAAATTTTTTGCTCAAAAACCTGGTTTTTTGACCAAAACCCAAAATTTTTGTTCCACCGACAGTAAGTTTTATTCCAGAATCGGCTAGCCCGCGCGGAGACGCGTCTCTGGACACCTCGGTCGAGGGCCTAGCTCGAAATAAAAATCCCCGCCCACCCACCCTATAGTGTATAGGAAGGCTGGGGTGGTCGGCAGTCATATTTTTATTTTATTCAATTTAGCTTCTCTAACTTCTGTTTTATCTGTTTTTCGCTTTTAGATAGGTTTTTAAGGGTAAAACGGCTCAAAATCGACATATTATCATAATTTTGACCAAGCTGCTAAGGCTTTTTTAGTTATTTTAATTGACAGTATTTATACAACTTTGTGTTAATTGTTGTTGTCTTTAAATTCTTATTATACTTCTGTGTTACCCCCTTTACAGGGACACAGAAGTACCAAGTGTCCTGTTCTCTCTGTTTTTCTTTTAAATATATTTAATTCTGACCTCCTCTCTACAGGGGTATATTTTTAACTGTTTTAGTTCCCCGTTTTAGACATGTTTCGCACCCCATCCAGCACCGTAAAGATTCTAAGGTCGCGTAGCTCATCGCGTTCGCCGGAGAAAGTGGACCCTTCGTCTGCTTTTGCGAGAAGGAGAATCTCCTTCGGAGACGACACTACTTCCGCCTCGCAAGAGGGCTCTGCTGTCCCGGCGACGCGCTTAGCTACTGCGGATTACTCTCGCCCGCTTAAGAAGTCTGAGGCCGGGTACCCCAGTCGCACTGCGGAGGCGAGAGCTTGCCTGAGCAAGGCTAAGGTCAACTTGGGCAACTCTCGCAACCTCAAGGCCGAAATAAAGACTGCGGTGCTCGAAGCCATAAACAGGCTTTTTGAGCTGGTGAAGGAGTCTGAGCGGGACAGGGCCCCTCTCGCGCCTTCGGCCGCACCGGTTTCCGCACCCACTGCCGACCCCAGTCCCCAACCCATCCCCACCGAAATTCTTGCTGGCCAGACTGAACTCCTTAACACCCTAAAGGAGCATATCTCAGAAATAAAGGACAACTCCGAGAAACTCGAGAGACTCCGAGACAGTCTGGCCAGCAGGGAAAGTGTTGGAGAGACTACCTACGCGAGTGTTGCGGCTGTCACTAAGAGCCACACCGGGGCTCAGGCCCTGGAGCGTACGACGCTTCACTCCGTGGTCGTCTCCTCAACACAGGAGATGGATACGGGGGACGAAATTCTCGAAAGAGTGAGGAAAGCAGTGGACGCGAAGGAGGGCTGGGTGCGCGTTGAGAGGGTCAGAAAAGCGAAAGACCAAAGGGTTATAATGGGGTGCGCCACGAGGGATGAGAGAGCAAAACTTAAAGCGCGATTACAGGCGGCCGGAGAAAACCTCGTCGTCGAGGAAGTGCAAAATCGAGACCCGCTTCTGGTTCTTAGGGACGTGCTGTTGGTACACAGTGACGAAGAAGTGCTGAAGGCCCTTAGGAACCAGAACCGGGAGATATTTCACGGCCTCGAGGACGAGGACCAAAGAATGTGCATTAAATACAGGCGAAAGACTCGAAACCCGCATGTAAATAGCATTGTGCTGAGTGTCAACCCAACAATCTGGAGGAGGGCACTCGAAGGAGGCAAACTTCGGATTGACCTCCAGAGAGTGCGCGTCGAAGATCAGACGCCTCTGGTGCAATGTACCCGCTGCTTGGGATACGGACACGGCAAACGCTTGTGTTCGGAGCCAGCCGACCTGTGTAGCCACTGCGGCGGACCACACCTCAGGGCGGACTGCCCGGCCAAACAGGTCGGTGAAGCAGCGGTGTGCGTGAACTGCACCAGAGCCAAGCTGGGGGAGCACTCATACAATGCTTTCAGCAACGATTGCCCGGTGCGCCGGAAGTGGGACGCATTCGCTAGAGCATCAATTGCATACTGCTAAAGTTGTCGATGCGCCCACTTCCGCGTACACAGAGATGACTGACTCGACACAACCAGATAGCAGACGCATTAAGCAGGCCACTGGGGTTGGCTCAGTGGAAACCGAAAACTGGAGTCGCTTTCGTAAGAAAGTGGCTGGAGTTATGCTGGACAGTGAGTCAACTCTAGTGAGCCTGTCAAGTTGTGTCGAATCCGGAAAATCTCTGATAAACGTTAAAAAATCCACAAGATTAATTACTTCAAACATAAACATTAAATGCCAAAATACATGATAAATAATTATATATTAGATATATGGATTAGATATCATACAAATAAAATTAAAAATGACAACAAACAACAAATTTAAATGATGTTAATGAAATAAAGTAACTTAACAAGTCAAATACATTAAAACTATTGAACACGGGCATCGATAACAAAAGGGTTAGTACAGGAAATTAGTAATAGATACAAAATTAAAACACAAAAATAATATAAATTCGTCAAAATAAATTTTCAATATCATTAATAGTTATAAAATCGTTCACATATTATTTCAATTCAGAATAAAATTAAATAATACGATAAATAAAAAGATAAAATCAAAAAGGAAACTTTTCAGTGTTATTATAAAAGTCAAAATAATATTGAGTAAAGAAACGCGCATAATGTGGTTCTCCGGCCACTAAATAACATGATTAAGTCAAAAATTAAGGTGTTAAGGTCTCTGATCATGTTAGAGGGACACTTGGAAAGGCAGGAGTGGTTTTTAGTCGGTTCGAGTCCGACACTACCTCGACTGTCTCACAATCTGTGAGGCAGTCGAGGTGTCCGTGGGGATTTCCCACTCCTGCCACAAAAAAAAAAAAAAAAAACATGCCATTTAATGTTCTCTAACTCCACTTCCAACTGCGCTAGATGGTGGTCAAGCCTCAGAGTGCATCCGTTATACGTTGCCAGGGTCAGATCTTTGTGGCAGCCTGCCGTAGCCCGGTGATTCTTCGCACCCCCTGCCCCGCCGTTACCATGGCCGCTGCCATGGCCAGGAATAGCGAGGCGGCCGGGAACTGAGGGCCATCTTTTTTGTCGTGCCATCATCGAGGGGTAGTGCCCATAATCCCCACGCTGGGCATGCGGGTTGGGGATCGCAGTTTGGTTGTTGGTTTGCTATGCAGGGGGCGCTGCTGCCCACCCCCCGGTTTTGTGTCCCTTAGTCGCCTTTTACGACACCCGCGGGCAGAGTTGGGTTGGTGCTATTCTTTTAGGCCGGCACCACACTCCTCAGGATCCTTATACTGCACATTAATAGATATTAATTTTGCTTCACCGTACATTTGGTCATACATACTGGGTGCGAGTATTACGCATCAGATATTTCTGAAAAACAACCAGGAATAGTGTGAAGTAGTGTCAGTCTTTTTAGGACGTCCCATTTGTTCATTGCCACTTAAATGTAATTAAGGCGCAATTACTAGTCGCCTTTCAAATTGTCACAATCTTTTAAATTATCTATCTCAATGTTTCTAACATGCTTTTATTAGTTTCACCTGTAACTACATTATAATAATATCTTAGAAGTTAAATTTGTCCCACTTCCCGGTGTAGGATAAGCTGAATTTTTTTCTTTCATACATGCTTGGTTCGGATGATAATGCATGGTTAGCTAAGTCACATCATTCTAATTTTCCAATTATAAATAAACATGTATGCCATTCAAATTGACATCCATAATATTTCACATTTATCATTTAAAGTTGTACCACATAATCTGTAAGAGTTCCACAAGATTCACTCAATATTCATCTTTCTGTCCCAGGATACAAGGAACATAAAGGAGGTGCATGTATACCGTTTCCTCTCGGAATGTCAATATTTTCGTTTCTTCACCTTCGGCGGGCGACGCGTCCCCGCGCCAAATGTACAAAACGATGGACGGATCTAGTACAAAACTTGTTACTATTTTTGTATAATATTAAAAAAAATTATATCTAGTTTTACTGTGGAAGTTTCGAGATTATTGTATGGTCGAGGAAACTATCCTCGGACTAATCGTGGGCCACTAGCCACTTAGTATTTTAGTGACCTGAAACGTCATTAGTTGTGTTCAGAACAGATTGTAGTACTGTAAGCTTTAAAGGCGATTTTTTTTGTTTTTGTCTAAATTCCGTGGCTCTCCGCGATGGGCCCTCACGATAGTGTTAGAGGTATTTTTTCCCCGACCGTACGAACTGCTTCTGTTTGTCTCGGTGAATGCGGGGGCCGTATTCGGCGCATTTATCATTAAAATATAACATTGTTTTTATTCTGTTTGTTTTAAATGCTAAGAGGGGGATGTTGTTTGTACTGCGTCGTATTAAAAAAAAATACGCGCTAGTGTGGACCTAAAATATTCGTAGTCAAAATTAATGCATCACCATGATATCAATGGATTTCTTGTAATTTTACTAGAATATCTAAAGTACAAATATATACTAAGATAAGTTTTACACTTGTTTTCTTAACAAACTTGTTTTCGAAGAGATGTAGGTTGTTGCTAAATATTATTTAAAAAATATTTAAAAAAAATGATTCTACGATGTAAGGATATTTGTCTCAACGAAAAATTTAAGACAAAAATATTCTTATTTCTTAAGAATCGAGGCGCAGTGCAACAACGTTCCCCCATTCTAATGTACAATTGTTTTATAAAAGTAATAAACATATGTAACAACATAGAATTTATTTAAAATACAGATTATGTAGCAATATTTACTATATGAAAGTTATAAATGTACTTCTAGAGCTGTTCCACTAACAAAAAACATATTTTATCAATAACTGTGAAAATATTAGTTGTGTAGATTGCAATTGTTGACAGTACACGGGGAATGTGAAGAATTCGGTTCAACATTAATTAGCTAGCGAAATATGTGGTTGATTCGGTGGATATCAACATCTTGACATGATCAAACAAAAATGAAAAAGGAATTCCTTTATACCTCAATACAATGTCTAAACAAAAAACTCATGTTTAGACATTGATGCTTAACATGTCTGCAGAGTTTCGCTAAGTAATTAAGTTCACACTACATTTTGTCGCATACCTCGGACATAGTCGATAACTTAGATGAATTAGTTGTAGCCTCTAATATTGGATGGATGTATTTTTAAAAGCGTTTAAATGTAGAATCCTGTATAAAATATATATTTAATCCTAGTTAGAGTTAACAAGGAGTTAGTGCCCGAACCGCAGTTAAAAATATTTTCAACTAATATGACGAAAAAATACTATAGTGTTGTTATTAGGGATCGGAATTGGTAGAGAATAATGCCTTAATTTCAAAAAGTAAGTAACATGGGGCTTCCCCTATCATCATCATTTTCCTGCCCTTGTCCCATTCTATTTGGGGTCGGCGCAACACGTTTTCTTCTTCCATTCTCCCCTATCAGACGTCACGGCATCATTTACTCCTTTCTCCTTCATATCATTCCTTACACAATCCATCCATCTTTTCTTTGGCCTTCCTCTCTGGGGCTCTCCTTATGGGGCTTCCCCTATCGCTGGACTTAAAAACAAAAACTCCCGGCTCTGCCACTATTTCATGATTTTATTTTGTCTATTTTTAGACGCTGCTAGTCCACGCCCACGTTCGTAAAAGCCACCTACCCGGCACTCTTCCGTTTGGCCTCTTTTTTATTTTTATATTGTACTAGCTTTTGCCCGCGGCTTCGCTCGCGTTAAATTCGGGGTAACACAGTTCCCCTTGCGCCTTATTGATTTGTAATAGCAACGCTAAGTTTTCCCTTTTCTTCCCTCTTTCTCCCTCACATCCCACTTTTTTATAAATTAGCCTATGTCCGTCTCCTGGTTCCAAACTATCTCTGTACCAAAATTCATCAAAATTGGTTTAGCCATTAAAGCGTGAAGAGGTAACAAACAAACTCACTTTCGCTTTTATAATATTAGTAAGGATAACGGGCTAGTCTCCACAACTCCACGCCCTAGGCGCGTATTTTGCGTACGGGTGGGGGGCTCAACGAGAAAAGTCAGCAACGCCTTGGTTTTGCTGACGATCTCGCGAAAAGTACCTCTCATATGCCTAATACGATGATAGAACTCCCGTCCCGACATCTATTATACTTTACGAGATATAAGGCTCGAAAAGAACAATCCAATTGTCTTAATCTCATTTTTGACATGAACCCCCTCACTTCCAATAGATGTTCATACGAATTCACATCAAAATGTTACTTTTCCTTGACTTTAAGTGAATAAAGTTTACCTATTCCAATCTCTAATATTCATGTTGGAGTGTGTTTCTGTCCAAACTGTTGTCGTGATTGTAACATATCTGTAGAGTTAGCGTAATGTACAAAGTACAAGGAAAATACTCTTCTGGACTTAAAAAATACCCTTATTCATATAATACGTCTTAGTACAGCGTAGCGTTAGCACTCTAAAGGAATTTTGCACTTTGATATGTGAAATGATAATACAGTCATACAGAAACTCGCATTTTTTCTAGGCAGTGACTATAGAAGATCCATTTGCTACGATCCTTGTAAAAAATACTGTCTCATACATTTGTTGCAATTTTTTTTTCAGTGGGCCCGTAGATAAAATTGTTCATTTTGATGGTCTGAATTACAATCTGTAATATGTCAACACGCTGTAATTGCCAAATGCATATCTGTCTAATTATATCGCCTTATCTGATTTCTTTGCGTTATTTTTTCAACAATAACAAAAGCTATTGTATGATCATCATATTTATAGCTTAATAAGACCATTTTTTGTGATATTTAAAAAACATGATAGGGTTTTATTTCGTGAGTTAATTGGTAAATAAGTAAAATACCCAAACCGTTGTAAATAAACATAGAGCGTTTTAGCTATAGGATTTTGATATTTATGAATAAGGGAAAAATATTCAAAATACAGAAGCATCCTCCATATTAAGCACTACAGTAAAAACATAAACCTAAGTGTAACATCACAGAATTGTATTAAGTACCTTAAAAATATTAATTTGTAAATAGAATTAATATTAAAGTATATAGTGGAACAGATAATATCGAATACCTCAATACCTGTTACCATGAACGAGTGACTATAAATAAAAACTGTTATAAATGTAAATAAGTACATAGTGTACAGTGGTGAGGTTGATGCCAGCGCCTGTCGGTGAAATTCGGAACTAATAATGGGGATAAATTTTACAATTTTTACATTTTATTTCATCTGGCATGAACCCCACCCTTGCCAATACAAAATGTGTGAACAATCTATGCGAAAACGACTAAAATAAGAATTAAGTTGTATAAAAATGTTGAAAGAAGAAAATCTATTCAAAATTGCACCCATAGTTAGGTTGATTTTGTAAAATTGTTAGTGAAATATGATAATTTTACGGTTAACGAGAAGGTGTCGTGTGTGGTGCATTTTTGTTGTGATTTTGCTCAAAGCATGTCGATAAGTATTCGCATGTTTACCAGGACTAGTGATTTTAGTTGCTGACGACACGTAAGAGTATTCCATATTCATTTAATTTTTGCATGCAAAGAAAAAGTTAAAAAATCTGTACTTATGTGATATATTTTCCTCATTTTGCAGCAATTATACAATAATTTGGAGAAAATCTTGAGTGATATGTTAACTCTTTAAGTATTTTCCAACTAAACGTCAGCAAAAAAAAAATGACTCGCAGTTTTATTTTTTATTATTTTTTTGTTTATCAGCTTATTAGCTATTACGTTTTAAAGTGTTTGAACAAGCTTAAGGTTGTTTGATCTTCAATTACCGAACAAACGGTATTTTATTGTCAAAATATAAGTAGGGTCAACTTTCAAAATGATATTTGTCGTAACATAGTTACAAAATTGGATTGTAAAAATCAATGTGATGGCTTTAGGATTAGGTATAAGCGAATAATTTTGAAAGTTGCCAAGTTTTGGGCCAAGATAAATACATGCTTCTTGGCATGTTTTGGCTAGACAATATTCTTGTTACTGTTGCACTAATTTCTATCTTCATGTGCAGGATAGAGATGGGAACATGTCTTAAGCCAAGTTTTAAGGTAAAAAGGCGCCAGGGTTGCAAGCGAAATTTAAAAATCAGTTAAGTTTTTTTTTTGCAATTTGCTTGTATGACAAATATGATTCACAACCATAATCAATACGGCTTTAATGAGTTATCAAAACTAAAATTATCATTACTACCTTCGTGAGCTAATGAAATCTGATTAAAAGACACATTTATGAAAAAGTCATTCCTGCAAACAGTTAAAAGTAAAGGAAATTTGAATTTCGCGGGCCACCTTGGCGCTTTGACTTAAAGGCCCCAGACTCAAGTATCACAGAAAACAAAATTGTCTATGTACCGACGGTTGAAGTTTCAAATGACAAAGAACAATTTGATTGTGCTGTTGGATATTCGACTTTCGGCGATGAGCTGTACGTTGTAAACTTGAAGTTTCCTCCGTCGGTATTATAAATTCCATGTGAGTTTTAACGCGTTCTGTTGTAGTTATTCTTATGTTAAGAATATTTACTTTTATTTAATAGTCTTTAATGCGTAACCGGTGGTAGTCAGAGAGCGAAGCTGTGAAGAGTGACTGTGCCAGAATATTTATTAAGTTTTTAATTATTATCGTCGTTATTATATTGATCTGCGATTACTGATGTATACTATTAAGGAAATTTGTGACTGTTTGGTTGTAGTCTGTATGGGAGTTGATAATTTGATAAAGGAACTAAAAAGAGCGAATATCGTCAATGAAATGAACGCAATCAGCTGAATCTATACTCCGTTCAAGACTGCTACGTGTCATCATTGCTATGAAATTTTGACATTGACAGCTCATTCTTAAACGGCGTTTAGATGAACTGATCACGTTCAATTTTATATATCGATAAAATTCGTACCAATTCATCTTTTAAACACGAGATATTGATTGGATGAGTTAGAAAATCGTTTTCACATTTTTATTCAATATGTTATGGTTTGAACTGATCGGCAGCTTAATACCCCTTGCATACAGACTGAAGCGTAAAGTTTTGTTGATAATATTTATCCAATATATCAAAAGATTTTTAATCGCCTTTTATAAAATTTTACTTTGTATAAACGAACTGATTGGACTTGAAGAAGAAATATAAATAGAATTTCTATATCGTAGAATATTTTGAGTAGGTCGAATAAGTGATGTATGGATGTCCGTATTTATTAGCACTAAGCAACTTTTAAATGTTTGTCAAATTAAAAAAACGCTCTGATTTTCAACTCTTGATTTAGGGCTGAAAGTTTAAATTCCAACAAAGCGTATTCAGGCATGAATTTAGTTGGTGGTTAGTGCTATTAAAAACGGGCAGTAATCTCAGATCAAATTAGAGAACCTTAGGTAAAACCAATATAATACCCGTGTCTTAAATTTTGTATTTAATGAATTCGTACCTTATTTCTTTACATAATGTTATTAATGTGAACCGGTCCCGGATATAAAAATAAAAAATATATAAAGTGGTGACATTTTACTTTTGTATTTTTATTTGACCCAAAATACCCTTACATCTGATGACGGGCCTGTTGGTCTAGTGGTTAGTGGCCCTGACTGCTGAGCCGAAGGTCGTGGGTTCGATTTCCACCCAGGACAAACTTTGTGTGATGAGCAGGATTGTTTGTTCTGTGTCTGGGTGTGATTTATCTATAATATGTATGTATTTATAAATTATATAAGTATGTATATCAGTTGTCTGGTTACCATATTTCATTTCATTTTTCATTTCATTTATTCGTAACAATTTGCATTGTGTTGAAAATTACATTTTTTTTTTTGCATGCATTAATAAATTTAAATAAGTAAGCAACAAGACAAGTACAATCTAATGTTAAATTAATATTGAAATATAAAGTAAAATTGATTAAAATAAAATGTCAAATTGATTAAAATATACCTAATGTCAAAGTGTTTTAAACACAAGCTAACACAAGCTCTGCTTAGCTTGGGATCAGATAGCCGTGTGTGAGTTGTCCCAAGATATTTATTTAGATATTTATCTGTTGTACACACACACGTACGGTTTAGAGGTAGCCGGTTAGTTAGTTGTTGGATGTGAGTTGACGAAAAACCACAGATTTCACGATATTTTAGTTCGTAAATTTACTGAAAGTTCCGTTGGATGCTAATCCGCGTTTATAGTTATAGCGCTACGGCAGCTATTGTTCAACTGAATTATTATAAACATAAAAGTAACTCAAACGCGTAGCAAAAATTAGGTCGCAGCGTTAGCACTTTGCCAGTACGTGAACCGTACACAAGTTTACTTAAGTTAGACGAGCCGCATTACTATGAAAAGGGTCCTAAAATAAAAGGCCTGGGGCTAAAACAACCATTTTAAGCCCCCTGACCACACTAGGTGCTCTCCGTCAGTACTCATCAAGCACAAAAAAACAAACATTTCTAAGGTTTGCGCTAAAACTAAGCCTGCGTGCATGCACGGGTTCCCTCTATCTGGCAGGATCTTGATGTTCCGAAATTTATTTGGCATAACATACTTAGCATAAATTTCTTTAAACGAACATTTTAAAGGCATAAAAAATATTTGGTATAATTATCGTTTGGCATAATGTTTAAAAAATCGAATTAACAATGGCATACTTTTAAGATGGCAGAATTACATTTAGTATAATTACGATTGGCAGAGTTCAAAGGATCATGACCATCAACGGTACTGTTTTTTCTCATGCATCAAGATAAAAATTATATTACAATTATTTTCTTTATTTTTGAAGTCATTCTGCAATTAGAATGCCAATTTTGTATAGGGGTTTATTTTGTAAACTTAATAAGTTATGAAATTGTTTTGATAAAATGAATTACCTACTGCCGGCTATTCTAACGTTAAAGTGTTGCCATAATCAAAATAAGTAAATATATTGACAACTCTAATCGATTTTTTTTGTATACGATTACAAATTAATATAAATGTAAAGTCATTGGAAAGGTAAATCGCGGGGTTTTTATAAATAATAAAGCGAGATGATACTACTGTGGTGTGAAATAATTAGTATTTCACACACACAGTAGTCGTATTATTTTGCTTTTAAAACTTTTTAAAGAAATTCACTTTGTTGGCTAACGATACATATGAATGATTGCATAGATTTTTATTTAATTATCTTGCTTCGGTTTGATATGAATCGAACGTTTTTAATAAATTAATGATTATAGAACTAAATCAGTCATTTGAAATAATTATGTGACGAGTGTATTTATTCGAGTAATCGATTTTCATTTAATATCTAAAGTGGCAACATTGGTGTTGGTGTCTCAAATTGAATTGTCATTGTCAAAAAGTCCAATGTCAATTGCGCGTGGTGCATGCTAAGTTTGTTCATTGCGATTTAAATATTACAGTTTTTTTTGTGTTGATGTTGATCGAGGCAAGGTACTGATTTATTTAAGTCTGTATCCGATCAGATATGTTAATTAATCTGCTCTCCAAACTACGACCTAAACTTATACACGACGGATATTCCTATTTTGAGGTTAAGTTACGTTTCATAAAAAAACTTGGAAATGCGGGTTTTGATTCCAAAATGGCAATTGTAGATGGTTATTTGGTTAATTTATAAACCATCTAAAACAACTTTGGAATTGACGCAACTCTGTACCGTGGTCCATATTGTCGTGGTCATTCTCCTTTCGCATAATATATTATTTGGTATAATTTTACTTGGCATACTATGCAGACGGCAGTAATGGCTAGGTTAAAACTGTGACCTCCAGAAACGACTTGCATCAATAGAAAAAAACCGGCCAAGAGCGTGTCGGGCCACGCTCAGTGTAGGGTTCCGTAGTTTCCCGTCCGTCACAATAAGTGTTCCCACTTATGAGTTTAAAGGTGGAGGAGGAAATTATTTTGTACAACTTTTTGTCTTTTTTGTACAAAAACTGTTGTGTCAATCAAGTTCAAAATGATTTTCATAGAAAGTCCTTATAAAGTTCTACTTTTTAGATTTTTTTCATATTTTCTAAACTTACGGTTCAAAAGTTAGAGGGGGGGGGGGGACACATTGTTTTTTACTTTTGGAGCGATTATTTCCGAAATTATAGACATTATCAAAAAATTATTTTAGTAAACCCCTATTCATTTTTAAATACCTTTCCAACAATATATCACACGTTAGGGTTGAAATTAAAAAAAAAAACACTTCCCACTTTACATATAGGGTGGCTACCCTAATAAAACATTTTTTTCCAATTTTTAATTTACCACTTTGTCGGCGTGATTGATATACATATTGGTACCAAATTTCAGCTTTCTAGTGCTAACGGTCACAGAGATTAAGCGAGGACGGACGGACGGACGGACAGACAGACATGGCGAAACTATAAGGGTTCCTAGTTGACTACGGAACCCTAAAAAGAGATTGTTTTAAGTAGGTTACCCAGAACTGAACTATTTAGATTAGGATAATTATTACTTATTGAATTCAATGACATTATTTCAAATTCAATTAAACAATAACTAAAACAAATGAAAAGAAATAATTAATTAAAATAAATGACAACTTCTAATGACAAAGATGATCCTAACTATAAACTTTCTGCGATATGACAATTCTGCCGTTTAATGATTATCGATATAAAATATATGCCAAAAACGATTCTGACTGTGAACTTTCTGCGAAATGATGTTTCTACTTTTTAAATATTATGGATATGAAGTTTATGCCTAGAAATGATTCTGACTTACAAAATTATGAGTTTAGAATGTATGATAAATGAGTGTCTGCTAAACAATTTTCTGCGAAGTGAAGTTTATGCCATCCGTTGTTATGCAAAATAAAATTATGATATAAAAAGTTCTGCTATAAAGGGTGGACCCTGCATGCACGCGTCTCTATTAAAAATAGAATGAAAAACAAAACGTTGACAGACTAGGTGTCAACGAGATACCTAATAGCACTAAAGGTACCGTCGAGTTATGTAGGCTGTCGGCTTTTCCGGATTTTAGGATGGCTTTGAAAAGCTTTGTAAATTACCAGCTGCGCCTCGCGGTGAAAAACCATATTTGAATTATTTAATCATTGCACGAGTACTCCGCTATTTTCCGGGATGAAAATTAGCCTACTAAATCCAGAACATAAGCTATCTTGATACCCAATTTCATCCAAATCTGCCGTTTGAGCGTGAAGGAATAACAAACACGTGCAAACTTTCGCCGATGTTATATTATAGTGGAATGTTTGTTTTATAAATTGGTTTTAGACATTTTGCATGTCAAAATAAATAAACACTAGCGAGCGCCCGCGTGATATCGAAAAAAAAGTATCCTATGTGTTATCCCAGACTATAATCTACCTCTGTGCCAAATTTCATCAAGATCCGTTTAGCCGTTTTGACATGAAAGAGTAATACACATCCAACACGAGTAACAACATCCATCCATCCTCACAAACATTTGCATTTATAATATTAGTTGGAAGATGAAGGAGCGGCAACGAGGTAGTGGAGCTGATTTTGAGAGCTTCGTTGGTAACACTCCCCGAGATCTCAGTCCTAGTAGTAAGCGCTCCAATCAGAAATAACGAATTCTGTGTTCGAAGTTATTAATAGGTCTTTACCTATGAAATTGCCGTTTTGTATGAAAAAATTTAAACGAATTTTTTTCATGTATTTTTTATTTGTATTAATCGAAGTAATCACCCATGCAATCAATGCATCTTTGTCAACGCAGTGGCAGTTTATTAATGCCTTCTTAAAGAAATCAGCTGGACGGGAGGAAACAAATTCTTCAAAGGCATTTTGTACTGCCTCTCAGGTATTGAATTTTTTTCCCGCCAAGAAGTTATCCAAATTCTGGAAAAAGTAGTAGTCTGTAGGCACAAGGTCTGGTGAGTAGGGCGGATGACGGAGAGCTTCAAACCCCAGTTCTTGCAACTTGGAGACCGTCTGCTGTGCAGTATGAGGTCGCGCGTTGTCGTGCAGGAGCAGCGGAGACGAGCGATTGACCAATGCTGGTTGGAGATGTGCCAGCTTCTCCATCATTGTGTTCAGTTCTTCACAGTACACATCTGCAGTAATGCTCACCCCGTTTGGTAAGAAGCCGTGATGAATCACACCGGCGCTAGACCACCAAACAGTGACCATCACTTTTCTAGGGGTAAGTTTTCGTTTAGGGCATTGTTTAGGTGCTAAACCAGGATCCAACCAACTTGCTGAGCGCTTGCGGTTATCAAACAGAATCCATTTTTCATCGCAGGTAACAATGCGGTTCAAAATTCCTGCATTTGTGTGTCTGTTGAGCAGTGCAAGGCACGTCTCGACGCGTATTTCGCGCTGGCTATCATTGAGTTCGTGGGGCACCCATTTGTCAAGCTTTTTTACCTTGAAATTTGACGCAAATGGACCAATATTGTTTTGACGCTAACGTCGAAAGCTGCTGCTAATTCAGCCGTAAATTGTGTATCATCAGCTTCCACAATCGCCTTTAATTCGTCATTGTCGACCAAAGTCTTCGGACGACCGCGAGGTTCATTTTTCAGGTCGAAATTTCCAGAACGGAAGCGAGCAAACCAATAACAAGTGGTGCGTTGGTTTGTAGTGTTAGCTCCGTAAACGTCGTTGATGTTGCGTGCCGCTTGTGCCGCGTTGCTGCCACGATGGTACTCATATTCCATAATTACTCGAATTTTTAACGTATCCATGATGACGAAAAAGATTGAAATGCGATGAAAATGTAACACTAATCAAAAAACAAATGACTACTTTTGGAAAAAAAAACTATGTTTTTAAAATAAAATTAATTTGAAATTATAATTCTTAGCCAAACTAAAATTATTTTGATTTGAAATGGCCAGTACTGCAGAACGGCAATTTCATAGGTAAAGATCTAATATAAAGGAGAAAGTTTGAATGTGTAGGTTTGATACTCCTTCACGCTCAAACGGGTTTAGATTAAATTTAGTATGTATATTGGTTTAACACAGGGTTTTTATCTCTGTCTATGCGGGGGGTGAAACCCCGGGGCGCAGCTAATATTTTATAAAATTTGGTATGTATTTCCTTATGCTGTTATAATTTTGTCTCTAAGAAAGGATAATAGTGTTCCAAATGAAATCAATAACACAACTTTTATTTCGCCATTTTATTCCTTAGAAATTACAAAATATTTACAATATCGTTCCCTGTCTAGTTTAATATTAAACTATAGCGAATTGTTCGTACAGCAATTCTCTAACTTTAAAATACTCTTCGGACAGAACTCCTTCCAACGCTACGCGACCGTTCTCCAGCTGAAATAGACAAAGAATAATGAGCTTTTTTTTGATGAGCTAAATAGAAACTACAAAGTGGTGTATTGTTTTAGTTATTATTTTGTGCATTATTTATAAACTAAAAGTTGATAGAAAATATGTAAGTGTCAAAATGGCGTCAAAGATAGATAGATAGATTATTTATTATGTACACCATACAAGTAAGTAACAAGAATAAAACTAGACAAACTTATAAATAGGGTGACACAATGGGCGGTCTTATCGCTAAAAGCGATCTTTTCAAGACAACCTTTGGATGGATTTAAGAAGAGGAGAAACAGTACTGTAGGTAGTCTGTGGCGTAACATTTTTCAAAATTAATTTTCAAACAATTAAAAAAAAAAAAGTTACAAAAACAAATACTTATATATTAATACATATAAAATAATAATCATGAAGAGCAAAGAAATATTTCATGTTGTTATTTAAGGAGAGAGGTAGTGCTTTTTGACCATAGTTTTAAAAATAGACAAGGTCAAAAAATGTGTTCTAATCGCTGTCATTCGAAACAGTGCTCAGAAGGTTGGTAGCATTGCCATGCCACTTTATATAAAAAAGGTCAGCCTTCTGGTCACTGGAAGAGTTGACCAATCGCTTGGCAATATCCCGAAATACTATTCGGACCCCATGGCCCTAGTGTTTCAACTCCAGACAGCTCGGAAAATTGGACGAATGGTATTCGTTATTACTTTGAAATCACGTTTAATCAGACATGACTAGAACCAAAAATTCTAAAAAATGTGATTTACATGGCCACTTCCTCTCTCAGCTCGGTCTGTCTCAACAATGAGGTTGATAAACCTCAATCTCAATATCTTTATTGCTTTACCATAATGCGTACTTAGGTGGTAGTCTTTATAATATTGTGATTATTATGGACCCTGTAGGGCACAGCAAAAGGGTAGAGAAGAGGAAGCTCTGTTTTAGAAGACAGTTGATATTTTTGTGTAGACGATTTGTCATTGAATAATTCATTGAAGTGCGGCGCGCATCTTATATGCGTTCTAAGTGGAATCTGGTGGGTTATCTGTACTGGACATGCATAATAAGTAGATATGTCAATACTAACCCTGCGTATAGCGAGCGTCCCGTTGCAGCACTCGAGCGCGCCGGCCGTGAACTCGGTGCTGAGCCCCAGCCGCGCCAGCGCCGCGCGCAGCTCCGACAGGCGCACGGAGTTCACGAACGACGCCGCGTGCGACCCGCCCGACCCGCCCGACCCGCCCGACCCGCCCGACATGGCCTCCAGGCACAACGACACGTCCGACGTGGCTTCCTCTGTGCGGATGGAGAAGGAAACGACTTTTTATTGGCTTGTTTTAGCACCAGACATTGTTAAATTAAAATAAGGCGTAGTTGACGTAGTCGGTACGGGGCTATCTGCCCCCTACAGATACCAGATGTCTGCATCAGTCAACGAATTATTTACCTGAGTTTTGGGCTAAATACATATAAACTTAACCTGTCCGAGTCAGGGTGCCCCAAGTCTTGCTCGCTCTTGCGTCCTAAGTTCACCTAGCCACAATCCTTTTTTTTATGTTGATATGTGTAAAGTTTTACAGTAACATAATTCCTTGTAGGACTGTCAAACGGAGTCGCTAACATTTCATGACGTTTCATTACGCAACAACTTTTCAGAGTACAAATAAAACTTTAATAGTTGTATTGTATTTTTTTATATTTGTTTGCTAAGTTCAAGAAGAAGAAGATGGTGATCATTTACCACATTTCATCTATATTTACTGTATTTGTCTAATAGCTTTTTTGTTGTCAGAATAGGTACAGGAAACTTATTTATATCTTTGGAGAATATAATACTGGAACTTTATTCATGGTGGCGATTTCATATTATAAAATCAAATGTTATTGTCATAAGACATTGAAAAAGGCGATTGTGAAAATCGATAAACTTCTAAGTCACGAACCGGATGGTCCTTGGCTTCCATATATAAAAAGTCGTGTGAGACATACCTGTCGAAGATGTGTTCTCTCGCTGATGTGCTCTCGGTTGTACGACGGCGGACAACCAAGCTAGCTCCGTGTCGCCCGCAGAGCGCCACGCGAGGCCTGACATCAAGCTGTCTGTCAGTTTTACCTGGAAAATACAGATATAGTAAGAAAAAGTTTGAAAAATTTGAATCAATGTTTTAAACTTTTTCTACATATGGTTGAAGACATAAAATACCTAAGTACTACACACATTCAGGTATTGGGTTGGTATGATTGGGTATAACCGCTTGTAGTATTTTGAATTGTGCCGAGCTGATTCGAGCATAATAGTTGTGATGGTTATGACTAAACATAGTTACGGAGATTACAAACAATTGTGTTGCACAATACCCTACAATTTATGCAAAAACATAAAACATTGAAGAAATATTTCACTAAATATGGTGTTTGTTCCTTTAAGATTTCCATAAGTAAGTCCATTTGGTAAAACTTATTTAGATGGGGTTTTTTTGCTGATGGGATTTCACCAAATAACTTCCTCCGCTCTGGGCGGAGCGGGGGGAGTGACAGACTTGTACTGACTAAAACCCACCCATCTGCATGCTACCTACCACATCATCTTTATGTTCCGCCGCGGTATGTTTTTCGAACAACCCGCAACCCCGGCAGGCGGAGGCCCTGGCAGGCCCCTCTGCTTATTTAGCAAGGTTACGGCTAGGTTAAGGGTACAGCCTCATAATACATACTTGATAGATGTGGGACTCCGTGGTGGCGTCAATAGTGTCGCCAACATACGGAATGTATATCTTGTCTATACCCTCAGCCTCGCAGTGTTTCCTGTAAGACAATGGTGTAAGATTATCAGTTGTATTCTTCTCTTTTATAGTCAAGAGTAGGCCACCAGTATCTTTTCTTTCTTTTTCGTGTGGTGTCTGGTGTGAGTTTTTATGCTGCACATGGGTCTCTGCCTTAACTTATTTATTTATGTACACACAGAACAATTTATAAAAAAGTACATAAAGAAAAAAGAGCACAAAGGTACTGCTTATTTCATAAAGAAATCTCTCGCAGCAGACCTGCGATAGGACAGATGGAAAAAAATAAACACGTAGACAGAGTGTGTAAAAAACAAAACAACTTAAGCACTAACTTAAATAAACAAAACTTTATCAGTATAGAAAACTTACATACTAATAGAAATAAAAATAATAAATACATGTTTACATATATACAAACTAAAATACTTTATACATTACTAAAATATTTACAAAATATCAAACTATAGAGGAGAGGTAGTGTTCTTTGACCAGTTTTTTAAAAACAGAGATAGTTTTAGCGCCACAAATGTTAGCCGGAAGTGAGTTCCACAAACGCACTGCATGGACAGAGAAGGAGTAGGAATAAAAGTCGGTTTTATGGGAAGGGAAATTGAGATGATGATGACTGATGATGACTTAATATGCCGTCGAGAAATATCTTACTGGCATGCTGGTTTGGTTTTCTCGCGATATTTTCCTTCTCCGAAGCAAGTGATAATTATACAGGGTAAGCGGACACCGACATGTGTTCTTGATACAAAGTGTTAAAGATAAAGGATTTGCGAAATCATTCCTTTGGTGTTTCTTGAAACTGGGAAAAAAAGTGAATATGATGTTCACGGAGACTATTATATGTGTTTGAAATGAAATTCTTCTGTGATTTTTCAGTGTTCATTCTGAAGAATCATCTAAATTGAAGCAACCTGATTACGAGCTATAGACGGGACAAGACGAATAAAATCGTAGTCTAATACTTGTTACTACTTAGTAAGTAAGTTGCTGGTTAGTGTCATACGACCAAATTTTTTTTGTTTGAGAATATTCCCAATGCTCAGAAGAATGATGAATTTTGTTACAGAGATAGTTGGGAACCTGGAGAAAAAAAGGTATATATTAAAAAAAAAAAAGTGAGAAATGAGGGAGAAAGAGGGAAGGGAAATCTTAGCTTTGCTATTACAATAAATAAGGCGCAAGGGCAAAAACTACAGGTAGGCACACCTGCAAATCAGGAAAGGGAATTTTGTTACGTCGAATTTAACGCGAGCGAAGGCGCGGGCAAAAGCTAGTGTCTCTATAAATCGTTAAATTTGTTTGGGGACGCTTTTTTTTCCTGAAATTCATATTTGTTTGCTAATATCTTACTTGAGAGTCTGCAGAGCACCATGATTAGCTCTAAGCCCTACTATGGCGCGCGGCTTGGCTTGCGACACGACTCGTAATAAAGACTCGCCGTCACAGCGCCCTTCTAGTTCAATATATTGAATATTCGCCTTAATCTGCACTTGACGCATTGAAGAGACGCACTTGCTTGGTACTTCCGACATTTCCTCTGAAATATAAAAATTATTTGTTTTATTATATTCGAATAGTTTAAAAAAAACAGCCGGAAACGGATGCCGTCGATGCTGGCAGCGGCATTGTTAACACTGTCAATACAAAGCATGTTACCGATTAATCGCACTATAAAACTATTGACGTGCAATACTGCTTAGAATACTAGTAAAGCTTTCAGGCTCGGCCTCCACCAAAGCGGGGACGAGACGAGAGGAAGAGGGGGTAGAGATGCGTTGTAAACCACCAGTAATTGTTGAAACGAAGTTTCTTATCGCGCGTTGCGAAAGGGGGCTAGACGGAAAAATTAAGACCCATAGTTGTAACGACACTTTTTGCTATGGTTGTAAGCCGTGCGGCGTGGGTGTGTTATAGAAAGCAAGCCAGTTATTTTCGTTTCGTCTTTCTATTTCGCATTGAACAGTGTGGTGTCGCGACGATTATTTTTGTTGAGTGTTTACAGGTTTTTTGTACATAATAAATAATAACTTCGTTCCATCCGGGTGTCCCTTGAAACTTTTTTCACGTTTTTTTTTATTTATATCCCCATCACGTTTTAGTGGAAAAGGTTGAAAAGTGGGAGAAAATTTTCCTATTTGTTTAGGCCAGCCTCTGCACTCGGTGGCCGAGAGGCGAGACTGTCGCTAAGTTGGGCGTGAGTACCAGCACCAATATTTAAACACTTAGCAACCATTTAGTGTTTTATCCCTACTCTACTGTTTAAAATTCCATGTTGCAAACACAGTATTTTGGAACTATTATGAAATTGATAGTTTCTCAAAGTTACAATTGTTTTTCGCGTAAATCGCTTTCTTAATTAGAAAAGTTTGTGATACTGGTGACAGTAGACACATCAGCTCCGCTCTAGCCAGTGAGTATCTCCGCACAGCTGTGGTTGATACACCTAAGAATCTCCTCTTCGCCTTACACATCTCCACAACGTCTTTGCTTTGGCGGAGGTCGGGCCAGAAGGTGGTCAGTGAAAAAAGTTATTCAACAACTACCAGAGACACGAATATTGAAGAATATTGCCGTTACTAGACACTGTCTGTGGCTATTCCGTGCTCTGTGGTTGTGACAATACAATAAGCTATTGCTCACTTGACTGGGTACTATCGTAACTATTGACTACGTGATCTCAAGCACATTGAAATTGGTGAGATGCGATTAGAGTGCGAATTTCCGCCATTTTGATCGTACTTACCGGTCCCGGCCAGTCCTATAAACATTTTGCACAGATTAAAAAGACTTATTTATCTTATATAAATGTTGATTTATTAATAAATTATCTATTGTCTAAACTGGGTGTAAAGATACCCTAAGCGGAACCGAAAAGCATTTGTTCTCCTCGTCATTGCAATTTTTTTTGCTCTGGATCATATCTAGGAACCTTCTAGCAATACAGATATTGCTCAGTTTCAACTTTATCACGCGGTGACTGAGTACTAAGTCTGATGTATTGAATTTTTCGTTGCCGGTTTTGTGAAGAGTCCATTAACACCTTATATTCAAAAAGTATGTGTTACCTTCCGGTTCTTGCTTTGGTGGTGGGGCGGGTGGTACGTCTCTGATTTCTCCTTCTGCATCCACTATCTCAGCAAGTCTGTAGTCTTCAGGCTAAAAAAATAGAGTTAACACAATTATTAAACTGCAAGGATGTATGCTAGTATGTCTGGTGTTTTGTGAAACAAAGTATGCAAGTATGTCCACTGTTCCATGTTAGTTTTAATTGAACCTAGTCTAAATTTTTTACTTTATGTTTTACTTCTATTTCATTTGTATGTTGTTTGTTCATGTTTCTATGTTAATTATTGTAATTGGTGTTATACCACTTTGCCCCATAATGCAAATTGCTCCTTAATCGTGCGTGTGTATATATATCATTTAAACTCACACACACAGACAGCCAGGCCTGGAACAACTACTTGAAGGCCAATAAATATTTGTTCCTTGCGGAGATCGATACAAGCACGAATGCTGAGCTTTAAGGTCCGATTATGATTCATGTTAAAGTCCCATATAATAGGAAGCAAGTCTATTACCATCAATCTGATGATAAAACCACTTATGAATACTAACCCAAAGGTATCAGAAAGGCCTGCCAGGGCCACCACCTCCCGTGGTTGCGGTTATTCGAAAGAGATACCGCGGCCCCGGAACATAAAGGGCAAAAGAAGAAACATGGATGGGTTTTAATCAGTAAAATTCTGACACTCGCTCTCACCACAGCAGAGGAAGTTATTGTTTTATTTCCCATCCGCAAAAAACAACCTCAAAGGTTTACAATGTGTCCGGTCATGGACTAGCGATATTCCAGATACATATGTAACGAGTGTAATTCACTTCCCCGCTTTTTGCCAGCCATTTTGAGATATTCTCTATATGTGTACAAAAAATAATCATATCTCTCAAAGTGTTGGTTTTACTGAGACGACAATAGGCATATTCAGAGAGCAACAATATTGTCTATCGTTTGGATTAAGAAATGATGAGCTTACATTTTCGTAAGTTTAGAAAACAAAGTTAAAAAAATATGCAAATCATCGAAAGCTTTGTAAACTTTTTTGTGAAAAAAAAATGACAGTTTTTTTGAAAATCAATAAGTTTCAGTACTTACTAGAATGTTTGTTATAGAAGTACATAAAGTACGGCCAACGAGAAGCGATACCAAATGTAAACAAAACCCATGCTAAAACCCCATCTAAAATGGCCGCCCGAATGTTGGCGAACCCGTCTTAACGTTGTCATGTTTTTGCCGGGAGAACGAGACATTACGACAAAGGCACAAGATGGAAAGAGATAAATATTAGATTGTCAACGCCACAGTTGTTCTTTAGGTTAATGACCTTTCGTATCGCTGCTAGTTGGCCTTATTTTAGAATATTGCTAGTCGTAGTATCGTGACCGGACACATTGTACAGCTCCATAGGCTTGAATAGAACTATAGTTACCTTAATCATCTCTCCATAATCATCGGCCCTGTACCGCTCCTCGTGGAAGGGGTACATGGCGTGGTGTCGCTTGTTGGACTTGAAGCACCCGGCCGCGCGAACATCGTGCCTCACTGGGATGTCGTGCTTGCCGGTCACGACCCACATCTCCAGCTCGCCGTCAGAATCCGAGTCGGATGATATGCCTGCTGTTTCTTCTCTGAAATTTTTTTTAATTTATGAAGTATTAATTGATTGCCTGACAAAGACATGAATATAGAATACTGCGATTAGTTATCCGATTACGAGTAAAGATTCTTAATTATTGTAGAAAGAAGTGAACAAAATTTTGACAACACGGTTGGCGTAGTGGCTGAGCGATCGACTGCTCCGCTGCGTGTCGCAGGTTCGATCCCCGCACGGAACAAATATTTGTATGGCCTACAGATAATTGTTTCGGGTCTGGCTGTTTGTGTATGTCTGTTTAAATGTTCGTAAACGCACTCACGATGAAGCAGTAATTCCTAGTGTTGGGCAACGTTTTTATATAAAAAAAAAACTTTTGAGCTTAATTTTAGCCCAGTGCAAGCCAAAAAAAATGTATGTTGGTCAGATTTTTCTTAGAATTTTTTTTATTTTAATTATATTTATTTTTTTAGTGTTTCCACACCTGCACAAGAAAGAACGGAATCCTTTTAGGATCACTTTGTTGTCTGTCTGTCAAGACCCTTTATCTCGGGAAGGCGTGGTTTTAATCCATATACTCAAGTCTGTGGTTGCTTGCTTAATATGTTGTTGTGTTGTTTGTATGTTGGTTTTTTTCGAAACAAAATCAATATTGATGGAAAGTAAAAAGCATAATTATGCTGTAGCTGTTTTCTTATTGAAATTCATTTTCTCTCATCAAATCCTGCCACATCCCAGGAATTTCTTCAGTATCGTGGGTGAATTTACTAAAAAAATTGTCTGTAGGCCGTACAAATAATTGTACCGTGCTGGGATCGAACCTGCGACACACACCTAATGCGTGTCATTTGCCCAGATACTGCACCAACGCTGCACACAGTTGCAGCACTTCAATGTATTCCTATTAATCTGTTTATGTGTATTATGTTTTTTTTATCCCGTAAGCAGATGGAGCTCTAACGGGATCTTAGGTCACAATTATGGTATACTCACTTGACAGTGTTGTTGACCTTGACCCGCTGCTGCTGCATGTACTCGTCGAGCTCGGCGCCCTCGAGGCGCATGCGCCGGTTAATGTTCAGCTCTATGATGCGGTCGCCACCTTTCTCTATGAGATCGCGGGCTAGGGTGCCGGGTGATGTCCTGTTTGATTGAGGAATTATTTATTAATAGCCATATAATGTATGGAGGAATGAGTATATTAGAGGAAGTTTGAAAGTTGCGCCTGTTACAGAAAAAATTAAAGGAAGTCGTTTGTATTGGTATGGACATGTAATGAGGGGGGATGAAGCACATGTGACTAAAAGAGTGATGGATCTGAATGTTGATGGAGGGAGAGCAAGAGGAAGGCCAAAGAAAAGATGGATGGATTGTGTAAGGAATGATATGAAGGAGAAAGGAGTGAATGATGTCTGATAGGGGAGAATGGAAGAAGAAAGCGTGTTGCGCCGACCCCAAATAGAATGGGACAAGAGCAGGAAAATGATGATATAATGTAGAAGTAGACTAGCAAAACTGGTATGACGATGTTGTAAGTCCTCTAACAACACCGTTATGCCATAGATATTCATATATAGTCTAGTCAACAAGTGCTTTTTTAGTCAAAACTTTTTAAAAGGCTTGGAAAAATATGGTTGAGGGCTCATTCGATTCGGGATCGAATCTAGAAAGTTTTTGAAAAAATTCAAGACCCGCTCGAAAAAATTGCAAAAGTTATTAACAAATTAGTAAACAAAAAAAAAGGGGTTTAGTTTTTTTGGTATATCTCGAAAACTATTTGAAATATTTTGATTTTGAAAACAGATTCAAAAAGAGGAGAAAATTTCCTAAAAAAAACTCCCAACTTGCGAAATTGTAGGACCAATATTAAAAATTTTACAGGGAGCTGAAAATACGCCTGAAAACGGGTACTCGGGTTTCCGCAAGCCACGCCCCCTTCGAGCGCTTTAATGAAAAATATTATTTAAACATATTAAATGTTGATATTAAAATTTGAAAAAATTCAGACATGTACAGGACAAATTAAAGAATGAAATGCCGTAGAAAAAATATTTTTATCGCGATTTTATAAAATGTTATCCATAAATTAATTAACAATTTCTTCCGACTGGGCTATAAACATTGCAAGTTGCATAATTGTTAAATCAGAAATCTCAATTTTTTTTCCTCTCGTGGAGCTATTCTTCAAAGATTAAAGAAAGGATTTCCGTTGAGTAAATTAGAAAATTGTTAATTTTCGATTTGTTATTAACAAATTACCTAGGGGGCAAATTAAATAGTTAAATAAATGTTACAAGAATTATTTTTTTTTCCAATGTCTATGATCATTCGTTTTTCTATCAATAAAAGCTACCTAAAAATATTTTTTTATAAATTTTAATTCTTTTTGTTTATAAAATTGTTATAAACAAATAGATTATTTATAAGATAATTGAATTTTTTTCTTTGAAAATAGATTCCTCGTAAAAAATTATGAATTTTAAGATAAAAAACGATCCTTAAAAAAATGTTTTTATTGCTAAAAAACCGTTTTGTTAATTAACAATTTTTTTTTACCACTTGTTAATAATATTAAGGTACGCTTTTTTTTTAAATATCATTATTTATTATCCTCCTTAATAATCAAAAGAAAAATTTAGTTTTTTTATAAATTTTCATTGTTTAATAAATGAACAATTTGTTATAAACAATTAATTTTTTTTTGTATATATTTTTTTGAATTCTTTACACTAAAATAAAACCGACCAATTACTTTTTTGCGGAAAAAAAAATTAATTCGATAATAAATATAAATATATATTTTTTTTTTTTGCAAAAAGGTAATTGGTCGGTTTTATTTTAGTGTAAAGAATTCAAAAAAAAATATACAAAAAAAAAAAATTGTTTATTACAAATTGTTTATTTAATAAACAATGAAAATTTATAAAAAAACAATTTTTTTTTTTTTATTATTAAGGAGGATAATAAATAATGATATGTTAAAAAAAAGCGTATCTTAATATTATTAACAAGTGGTAAAAAAAAATTGTTAATTAACAAAACGGTTTTTAAGCAATAAAAAATTTTTTTTAAGGATCGTTTTTTATCTTAAAATTCATAATTTTTTACGAGGAATCTATTTTCAAAGAAAAAAATTCAATTATCTTATAAATAATCTATTTGTTTATAACAATTTTATAAACAAAAAGAATTAAAATTTATAAAAAAATATTTTTAGGTAGCTTTTATTGATAGAAAAACGAATGATCATAGACATTGGAAAAAAAAATAATTCTTGTAACATTTATTTAACTATTTAATTTGCCCCCTAGGTAATTTGTTAATAACAAATCGAAAATTAACAATTTTCTAATTTACTCAACGGAAATCCTTTCTTTAATCTTTGAAGAATAGCTCCACGAGAGGAAAAAAAATTGAGATTTCTGATTTAACAATTATGCAACTTGCAATGTTTATAGCCCAGTCGGAAGAAATTGTTAATTAATTTATGGATAACATTTTATAAAATCGCGATAAAAATATTTTTTCTACGGCATTTCATTCTTTAATTTGTCCTGTACATGTCTGAATTTTTTCAAATTTTAATATCAACATTTAATATGTTTAAATAATATTTTTCATTAAAGCGCTCGAAGGGGGCGTGGCTTGCGGAAACCCGAGTACCCGTTTTCAGGCGTATTTTCAGCTCCCTGTAAAATTTTTAATATTGGTCCTACAATTTCGCAAGCTGGGAGTTTTTTTTAGGAAATTTTCTCCTCTTTTTGAATCTTTTTTCAAAATCAAAATATATCAAATAGTTTTCGAGATATACCAAAAAAACTAAACCCCTTTTTTTTTGTTTACTAATTTGTTAATAACTTTTGCAATTTTTTCGAGCGGGTCTTGAATTTTTTCAAAAACTTTCTAGATTCGATCCCGAATCGAATGAGCCCTCAACCATATTTTTCCGAGCCTTTTAAAAAGTTTTGACTAAAAAAGCACTTGTTGACTAGACTAATAGAGTAACATGGCCCGAGATCACAAGGCATGGGGCACAACATCAGAATCAGAAAGAAAACCATTTCTCCTTCCAATTCTACGTATCATGCGCCTATTACTATTACCGAGCGGTGGGCCAGGCTAATAAATATAATATAGGTGAAGTTTTACTGGCGAATTAGCTTGCAGTTCGAATTGTCGCATAGCATTATATACATAACTTCCCCCGCTCTGGGCAGAGCGGGTGGGAGTGTCAGACTTGTACTGACTAAAACCCACCCATGTTCCTTCTATTGCCCTTTACGTTCCGGGGCCGCGGTATCGCTTTCGAACCCCCAACTTGTCGTATAGCATTGCCCGGAATTTAGTCGAGGGCGCCTCTCAAAATATAATCTGTTCGTTTAATAAGAAATATGAGCCTTAAGCTTATCTAGAGCATTCTAAAGGCTATGGTTTGAGCCTATTTGTCTTGTTAACTGACAAGTGGGTTCAAATCCAGGATCATCAGGATTTTATTCTAGAACGTAGCCATTAATGATGCCCTGCCACTGCAATAGTTTTTTTTATTCTTTTGTGTTGTAATAATTTAAATTTTTAGGTAATTTAATTGATTAGTGATGCAATTTAATTTAAGTTTCTGACAAAATTTATTGAAATTAGAATTAATTAAGTACTTAAAATAAATCCTTACTAATATTATAAAAGCCAAAGTGAGTTTGTTTGTTATGTTTTCACGCCTAAATGGCTAAACCGATTTTGATGAATTTAGGTACAGAGATAGTTGCTACCCAGGAGACGGACATAGGCTATTTTTTTTAAGTGAGAAATGAGGGAAAAATAGGGAAGAAAAGGGAAAACTTAGCTTCGCTATTACAATAAATAAGGCGCAAGGGCAAAAACTACAGGTAGCCGGTACCTGCAAATCAGGAAAGGGGAACTGTGTTACCCCGAATTTAACGCGAGCGAAGCCGCGGGCAAAAGCTAGTGAATTAATAAATGAAATAGTAAAGTTGCTTGTCCCCACAAGCGAATTTATTATTTCATCTTTAAGGTTTGGATTTATTTATTTCAAGAATAGAATAATATTGGGTTGTTATGTAACAAGCATTTTCGCCTTAGAATAAAATTCTTACCTAGCAGTCAAAACAATAGAATTCTGAGGGTTTGGAGCCCACAACAAGAACAGGTCCCTCGCGAACCCAGTCTCCAGGTCAGGGAAGGAAGCCAGCACGACCTTGGGTCCCGGCGTGCGGCTCACCTCGCCCACCGAGTGGCACAGCTGCAGGTGGCGCAGCGCGAACGGGTTGCTGCGAGCGCCTTCGAACGCGCGGGTCAGCTTGTCACTCATCCATTCTATCTGTGAAAGTAGTCAAATATAGACGACACGGTTAGCGCAGTGGCTGAGCGATCGACTGCTGCGCTGCGTGTCGCGTAGTCGATCTCCGCACGGAACAAATATTTGTATGGCCTACAGATAGTTGTTTCGGGTCTGGCTGTTTCTGTATGTGAGAATAAATGTTTGTTAACGCACCCGCGATACAGGAGAAATTCATAGAGTGGGAGAACGTTTTACATATTATTATTATACATGCACACAGCTGCTTATCATTATGTTGGTTTGTACGGGAGAGTACTTGTGTGGGAAGGGAGAGTGTGTGTGGCTAAGTGTGAGTGGGTGAGTGTATGTGTGTGAGATACTTGCTCTCACACACACACACACCCACTATTGCACTATTACACACACTATTGTGAGTAATTGGGGCTGCTTCAGTTGATAAAATAAATATCTTTTTCACTGACTTTCACACTGGTGGGATGGGACACCACACAGGAAGAATTAAGTATATGAAGTGGTGCCTAAGGTATAGTTATGAGTACAAGAAGCTGAGCTGCGATTTGATTCCCAGGTTGAGCAGATTGTTAGTGGGCTGCTACTATACGCTCGCTCCGTATTGACGGGCCTGTTGGTCTAGTGGTTAGTGGCCCTGACTGCTAAGCCGGAGGCCGTGGGTTCGATTCCCACCCAGGACAAACTTTGTGTGATGAGCATGATTGTTTGTTCTGTGTCTGGGTGTGATTTATCTATAATATGTATGTATTTATAAATTATATAAGTATGTATATCAGTTGTCTGGTTACCATAACACAAGCTCTGCTTAGCTTGGGATCAGATAGCCGTGTGTGAGTTGTCCCAAGATATTTATATTTATTTATTTATTATATGGGCGAGCCTCTGCCAGTGCCGGATTAATCACGTAGCAAGAATAGCAATTGCTACGGGCCCCGCGCAAAGTGGAGCCCCGCGTGTCCAAACCAGCCGACTTTCATTTGAGTGTATTTTTTTTGAGGGAACCTTATCAACCCACCACTTGTCGCTACAATGGAAAACCGGCCAGTGGATCGATGGTAGTATCAAAAGCTAAATTATATATATTAATTAAAATATATAGAATTAAGTTAAAAATATATACAATAATTACATTTTTAACTTAATTAACACCGCAAAATATTATTTATGAAGAAAGTTCGCAAAATATTTATTGAGATGTAACCTTGCTGACAGATCAAGGGCCCCCGATAGAATTTGCTACAGGCCTCCCGCTTGCTTAATCCGGCACTGGTCTCTGCCTAATCTTTTGGTGACTACAGGCGATATGTTATACCTACTAAGTGTGGCAATTTTTTGTTGCGGGTTGTTCGAAAGAGATGCAGCGGCCCCAGAACGTAAAGGGCAATAGAAGGAACATGGGTGGGTTTTAGTCAGTACAAGTCTGACACTCCATCCCGCTCCACCCAGAGCGGGGGAAGTTATTTGATGATTTCCAAAAAAAGTGCCGCTATTTTCAATACTTTTGACGCAGTTTACCTGTGATTTAGCAAACTCAACGACATTGTAGCTGACATTGGACAGAAGTAGCAGGGAGTAGGCAACGAGCCCAGAGTCCTTGTTGCGCCATAGTTGGTCCAACATGTGAGCCAGTTCCAGCACTCGTCCGGCTGTGTCGGAGCAGACGAGGACGCAGCCACCGCCGCGCAGTGTGGTTAGGATTGTTGCTGGAAGAAATTAAAATCAAAATATTTATACTTCACCTAGGCCTACATGGGCACTTATCACGGTTCGGGCTGGTTGTTTCCTATGGAGGAGAACTGGCAAGAAACTTCACGGTAACTCTTTTAAAATCATTTGGTTTTACAATGCTGTTGTTACAACGTTAGAACATAAGTATGAGAGGACGGCGTAGGCCCGACAAGTTAACAAGCTTCTAAGAATTTACGAAGGCCCAGAATGTCCACTTATTCACAAAGAATTGGTAAAAAATAATCTATTCCAAGAAATAGGAAAAATATTACAAAAAAATGACTATATGAAACAAGTGACACAGATTAGAAGATACAAAAGACTGTTTTGAGATAATGTGAATAAACTAAGAAGTAAAACAGTTGCAGTGGGTAGGGGCTGCGGTCAGTGGTGAACCCATGGCCATAAGCCCTTAGTGATCTGACTATCAAGATATTTTGTTAGATAAATTAGCAAAAAAAAGCAGATACAGACAAAATTGTATGAAATTTCTGTACCTCAAAATGAAAAAAAAAGTATACGTTATATTCATTGTAGAAAAACATCGCACATGTCGCAAGCGTGTATGGAACCCTAGATGTGCGAATCCGAATCGCCCTTGTCCAGTTTTTTACAATTGCTTTTGTTTCAATATAAGTGTAATTTATAAAAATCCTGTGTGAGAAGTTTTAGGTCTAGAGTGGGCAGTGAAACAGTAATTTGCTGGTACAGTAAGCCAAGAAAATATGGTAGCTGGAGCTTTATATTGTTTACATAATTATGGAACAATAGTTGCAGAGAATATAATGGATCCTTCTCCATGTTTACATGTTTTGGGACAAATTATTGAGTACTTACTCATCAACTTCTCATCTCTCAATCTTCGCCTCTGCTGAATATAATCAGCATTCATAGCACCCAAGAGCATAAGAGATGGCCTCATTAGCTTCTCAATTTCACAGCCATTCAAATGCCGTTCCTTTTTGTGGTTAAAGTCAGGGGCATATACTATGTCTTCTTCACCAGGTGCGGCAATCCGCCACACTGTGCCACCAAGTGAGTGGCCAGCAGGCAGTGGGGTGATGCGGAGGCCTAGGCCTTTACCTGAAAACGAGAATAGAGAGAACATAGTAAAAAAGCCGAGTCTTATAATGTGTTGTTTGCTACACTTAAATATTGGCAATTTGACTTGCCCTTTTAACCCTAACAAAAAGAATTATCAATACAATACAGCTCTAAGGAGCAGTTTCTTCCTGCCCTTTGAACCTGATCTAAAAGAATTTATTAATACAAAAGAATTCTAAGAAAGAGTTTCTTATAATAATTTTTTTATAGGCGACAACTGATAGCTGAATGTACTAGTGTTCCCCTTGATTAACTTTCTTCTTGCAGTCTGTTGTGTTTGTCCAATCAGTTTTTAGATTGGTTTATGTTTTGGGCTGAGACTGAAACATCTTTTTAGAGCAACAATGTATGTATGTATTGACAATACTTTTGCTTATAAAAAAAAATACATAAAACTAAAAATCCTTACCTTTCATATCAATGCTCTGATTGTACTTCAGCTGTACAATCCGGTCAAATGCAGCATCAACATCGTCCAACGTGAACAGATCAAAGTCCGATACATTTCTGTGAGCCTGGTATAAGTCATACATGAACATTTGTCCCATCTTGTATACTGGCAGTGTAGCATATATGGGACAGTTCAAGCCGAGCTTTCCAACTGCATATGGTAGGGCGCCGAGGTGGATGGGGTCTGAATGTGAAATTAATACTGCATCTATTGTGTTTATATGTCTGGAATAAATAGCATATTTTTTATTAAAAAATAAAATGAATTCGAGACAAATTGTTTTTTTGATACAAATGAAATGTTATGTAAACAGAAATATTTGTATATTTGTTGTTAACGTTTTGAACTAGCAAACTTAAGAAGAAATTAGGGTCAGTGGGTCAACTTAGGGGCAGAAAAACTGCTTGAAGTTTGGGTCCAGTTTCTAACTGAATCGAAGGATATTCTATGGTTCTACAGTTACCTTTAAGCTGTGTGTGTGTGTGTATTTTAGAAGTAATTCTTACAGAGTTTATGAAGGAATAAAGCAAAAGTTGGGTTTTGTTCAGGAACATTTCAATGGCAGAGCCAAGAGTACTAGGGAAATAGGCTTGCTTGCTAATTACTACATGGGACTTTAAAATACTTGTGTACTAACGTGACCCCTGTCTAACCCTTCAGGAAAAAACAGCGTCACAAATATCATGTGATAAGCGAAAATCCTTTACATTTTCAATAAATTGTATTGACAACATAACCTCAAAGCATTACCTTTTTAGTTCTTTAATGAAGTCCATATCAAACTTTTCGTCCCATCCACAGTCTAGCAGGAATTTGAACTCGTCTATCTGCAGCACGTAACAAGGTGGAGTTTCATCTCCAGCCCCAGAGAGGCAGTGAAGCTTGATAATCGAAGTCATTTTGGACCGGCTAGGGTTATATTTCCTCTTTTATTTCGCTCACTATTATGGTGACATATTTGTATATAAAACTATGGTTTGAATTGAATAGGTATATTCGTATTATTGTTAGATTAAAATTGTTTCAGAAGCGAAGTAACGTTTTGTGTGTTTTCTTTTTATAATAGTTTACGCGACAAACAGACCACAGACAACAAAATGACTAAATAATTATACCACAGCTAATAATAAGTTATAGATCTAGGCAACGTAAAGGCAATCAAGAGCATGAAGCAAAAAAAAAACAACCACAATAAAGAAACGTCGCGGGATGAACGGAAACGTAGATTAATTAAGTAATATTTGTAAACAGAAATAAAGGCTTTATTGATTATTTTATTCAACCAACAAAAAGTGCTAGCATAAGAGAAGCAGATTCGTTGATTAGAATTAAATTTAAATAAATATTAAATCGATTTCATCAGGATAAACAAGAATGAATGAATGTTGAATGCACGCTATGTTTAGGCGCAACTCGCACTTCAGTGACAATTTGCTGCATGCATTCAACAGGTAGTAGAGTCTGCCTAGAGCGAAGGCGGCGCGCGAGCGCACCGTTTTTATGTGCTCTCCGAAGTTGAGGCGATTGTACCTTTATTTCCAAGGGAATCTCAGGGGATCCTTTTAATCCTGCATGAGCCTTTAGGTCCCTGCATAGCTTCCTAAATGCTCTTTTATTAAGCCTGAAATGTTGGATGAACAACAATTCAGGCATTTCTTCTATTGTTTCCAATTGCCGTCGCTGTATCAATCTCTTTTGGCGCCTCTCCCAGGCGTTTTCATTGTGCGCAGCCCACAATAAACGAAGGGAGTTCATTTTATTTATTTGGTCTGCAGTAATGCCTCTAACACAGACAGAATGAAGAGTATGTATCATCAAGCAATGACAAATTGTCAAAAACCGCTAGGTTGGTGTTGTCAAAAATCAGCTTGGGCGAATGAAGTCCGGCCATATTGTTTCAATAACTACAACGTTTTAGCATTCGTTTCGTTATCTTCATTGACGATCACGATCGAGGCGAAGACGAACACTGAAAGTGCTGCTTGTCTACGCATTTGTATGGAATAAACACGATAACGATTCGTTAGTTTATGGTTTCGTTATGAAATGCAACATTGTCTACCAAATTGCGATAACGATGTCGATTGACCACGTGACTTAGCGCGGCTTATGTCAATCCATACATTTTAGTCTTTTCTAACTTCGTTATCGTTTTTAAATTGTTACTTTGTCTAAGGCCCCAGGGTCCGCAACCAAGAAGAACATCTGTTCAGAGCATTTGTTCATGATAAGGATCTTCACGAACACCACGCAGCAGTCAAAAAGGCAAATCGGTGGTTTCAAACGCAAGCCAGGATCAGTCACTAACCATACTTGAGGCTCTCGGTAATGATGTAACCTACTTGCAGCTGTAGGCGTTAGATTCTAGCTACGGCGACGCACACTTTTTTATTTTTCGGGTGGGATATCATCAAATGACTCTTTCCGTTGTGGGCCGAGCGTAAGCGAGTCAGATCAGACTTGTACTGACCTAAACCCATCCATGTTCTTTCTTTTGCCCTTTGTGTTCCGGGGCCGCGGTATCTATTTTGAACCAACCCACAATCCCGGCAGACAGAGGCCCTGACGAGAGGAGCGAGAAGGAATGGGAAACGGTCACCTCCTTCTGCGAAGCAGTTATGCTAGTGAAGGAGGTGGCTGGACATTTGAGGGAGAGAATCTCACAAACCAACCCAGTTGCCGCGGGAGACGCTCTAGTCGTCGGGAGCCGCAAGAAGACTCTTGGCCACCATAGACGCGGGTCTGGGTACTGTGAGCAATGGGTAGCTCACCGTGCGTCCGTTTAGTGGCCACAGGCCGTGTCGACGGCGCGTTCGTGTTCCACCCGCGCCTCAATAAGATGTTAGCAATGCAGAGGGGCTCGCCAGAGTCACTGCTTGCCGGGGATACGGCAAGCATCCCCGGCAAGCATACGCCATAACCTTGCCGGTATAAGCTTGCCGGGGATACGGGTAGTTCGAAAGAGATACCGCGGCCCCAGAACACAAAGGGCAAAAGAAGGAACATTTTCTGTTTTGGTCAGCGAATCGAAGTGAATAGTGATCTGTAGTGATTTTTGATTGACTACACATTAAACGATTGACGTGTCATAAGCATCTTTTGTTAGGATTGGTGTCAGTGATCGTATGAGAGATTAAATTAAAGGCATGTCTTGTCTGTCCTTAAATGTGGTATGATTAATTAAGATATTTGGTGTTAATTTGTTTGTAGTGTTTTAACTTATGCCATATCCAGTTCACATAACAGTTGTTGAGATAACGGCTTTCCTGATTTTATTTTATTCTGTACTTGTCTTATGAAAGTAACAACTCTGGAAACAATATTATAAACATTCGAATTTATCGATTGAAACAAGAATAAATAAAAACATATTTTAATTCTAAAATACAGATTCTCGTTATAAAATATACTAACTCAAAATAACAGAATTAAATACAAAACAACTAAGCACTATATTTCTATTTACAAAATTATAATAAAATAGTAACATTTCTTGCGTTAGAGTTTACAAAATTACTTTCCTTCTTCGCGCGGTTTTCACGAATGTTTATTAGTTTTATTATGCATTTTATGGACTACCCTCCAGAATAAAGGTTAAAACTGTATCAAAATCCAAATGCGATAAGTCGTTTGGAAAAACAAGGTGGTCAGATTGACAAACAAGGATGATGATGTCCAAGAGTGGTTTCATATTGGATTGGAATCATATTCGTCATGTTTAACTGGTGGATATTTCTTTTGCTGGTCATTCGTTGTTTTGGAACCATTAGCGATCACAGTCACTTCTGTTGACTTTGTCAAATGGTCTGATTTAATATCTTTTGTCAAACCTAATAGTCCTAGTTTCTTCTTAGAGAGCAGGAAGTCTGGCTGGATTCATCCATTTGAACGACATCTGTATCGGGTACACTATTTTCACTTTCTCTATTAGAGATCTCTACAACAGCAATGGACCCGGGTTTGGTCATTTTCATGGGGTTGTCTTTGTTCACAATAATGCCACATTGGGTACAAGAGGCAGTGCGTCTAGCATTATCTAAAGTATGGCCCACTGTGGCCACATCATCAGAACCACGAAATGTTAGCGATGCAGTTTTTCTGACGGCAGTGCTTCCTGACCCACTTGTTTTAATGTTAAAATATTCGGTGGTATTATTTGAAGAAACTAGTTCCCTAAACCTTATTTTTTCAACAGTAGTACGTCTGAATTCATCTTGTTGCACAATATTAATATAAGGTATATTGTCATCACTTTGCCTATTAGACGTTTTTTTGATATTGATGGATTCCGATTCAGTCGTTTTAAAGAGACCTTCTGAACTAATACTAATGCCAATTTGGGTATTAGGGGGAATTGCATCGGCGAATTGAACGATATTTGTATCTGGTACATTATTATCACTTTGTCTTTTAGGGGTGGTATCTTTGATATTATTGGAACATGATTCGGTTTTTTTAAAGAGACCGTCGATATTTACAGCAATATCAATTTGAGTATAAGGGGGAGTGACTGCAAGGAATGGAAAGGTATTTGTATCGAGCAGATTATTATCTCTTTGTATATTAGAGGTTTCTTCAGCTGGAAGTAAACCGCACCCAATCGTTCTAATGGAGCCATCTTTATTTATTAAATTAATGCCACTTTGGTTTTGCGAAGTAGTGGGTTTAGCCACAATACGCATGGCAGCATTATTTAAAGCATGACCCAATACGGCCAAATTTGTATCACTTTGGGTAGGCAAAGTAGACCGAGTAGCAATAATGCGTCCTGACACATTTGTTGTAATAGGAACACATTCAGTGATGATAAAGCTACTTCGCCCATTAGATGACGTGTTTTTTGATTCAATTCGTCTGCATTCATTCTTGACACTATTTATTATGGATGCGTAGGCGTAATCTCTAAGGTGACGTTTAAATTGAGTAGCAAGTGAAGTTTCTTTGGGTACAATGGGATCAGATTTACTCTTTTTAACTGAAATGATTTTTTCTTCACAATTGCAATGGGAAGAAATTGCTTTGATGGTAATAGAACTGGATACCATCTTTTCACCGGAACTTAGATTTGTAATACTTCCAGTACACGATGATTTAACTACAGGTAAAATCGTCGCACTTTTTTCTATTCGAGGATCGTTATTAATGTTTTGACATTTCGCGATCTTTGAAAAATGACCATCTAAACAGCTTTTGTCAATTTCTTCGTTTGATTTTTTATCTCTGCTGACTTTTGGGTTTTTCACAGCAATCTCTTTAAGACATATATTAGTGGGAACTATTCGGCAGGCACTAATGTTTTCAAAGAGAATTTCATCGGCTAAATAACTGTTTGGATCATCTGCCGTAGTTGCTGCACTTTTCTCAGTGGTTAAAGCATCGGTATTGCTGAAGACGCTTTCACTATCGGTTATTAATTTGCTATTATAAATAACCTTTCGGGTGGAGGGAAAAATGCCAGAGATTTGTTCGGAGCTATCGTTTTTAAGAGTAACTAGATCAGATAAGTCATAACTATCAAATTCGGTATTTTCGCTGGGAAAATATTCAGGAACATCACAGATACATGGGTCATTAGATGAAAAATTCATGAAAAGATTATTTCTTAAGGATACGTATTCTCTTACATGGCTTTCACTGTGGGTATCAAATGAAGTTCTTTTGGGGACAATATGCTCCGATTTACTCTTTCTAACCGGAATGTTTTTTTCTACACGGTTGGAATGAGTAAAAGAAAATTCTTTGGCGGCCATGCAACTGCATTCTTTGTTTTCCATTGTAGTTATTTTATATATACTCCGAATACTATCACTATACGAAGAAGACGGTTTAGCAATAATCTTATTCGTCGCGCTTTTTTCTATTCTTGAATTATCATCTATTTTTTTAAAATTTGAAAACTTTGACATAATACTATCTAAACAGCCAGAATCAATTTTTTCTCTAGTTTTTTTGTCTCTTGTAACTTTTGTGTTTAACACAGTGTTGTCTGGAATACATGTAGTGGTAGGAACAATTCGGGTGACACAAATGTTTGTAAATGAGGTGTTTTCGGCAACGGTATGGTTTGGCTCATTAAGAGAAGTTCCTCCAATAATAATACATTCGGGTTCATTAGCGGTTACACTTTTAACATTGCAATCTTTTTGAGAAAAAGGGAATCCAGCTATTCCGGGTATTCCGGCGAAGCCATAGTTTTTAGGAGTAATTAGATCGGTTGGATCAAAATTATCAGTTTTATCTTTGACGATGACTTTTTCAGACAAGTTATGAGAAGAAGCAGCTTTAGCAGTTACAAGTTCGCATTCAATCTTTTTGATGGGAGCGGTTTCGCTTATGATGTGGTCGCTTAAAATGGGCAAACCATTAACAGTTTCCTGTGATTTTATGGTTTCTAAAGATGGAACACCGAATGTCCAGTCCGTTAAAGGCTTAACCATATTATAGACGTCACCGATTCTTCTGTTTTCGTCTTTGTCGAATACAAGAGAGATGACTGGAGGAGAGTACGGTTGTGACGCTCTGACACTGTTAGCCCTGGGTTCACCTTCACTTGACACTGTAATCATTGGCCCATTTACGCGTGTACATTGTGTTACAGAAGCTTTTTCGTTTACTCTGATAAGTCTTTCTCTCATCTTTGCTTCTGAAATTTTACAAGGATTTATTTTACATCTTTTTATTTTTTATGGGATTTTTATTTCTTCTGGTTTCTTAACTCACCATTCATTTTCTTTACAGCGTAGTTAAGGGCCAAACATACGATGAAGAAGCCTACGAAAAACGATACATACGTCCACCATTGTAGATCTAAAATCTGAAATAAGGGAGGTAGATAGAATGTTAGGTGAAAACAGTTAACGTAAGACTAGAAATAAATCTGTAGTAATGCAGCCTGTGTCATGCCATTGCTGGGTAAAGGCTAATGCTAATTTGGATGATTGGTTTTGACTCGTTTCGAAATTCAACCTGGAATACTTCTATATTAAACTTCGAAACTGCTACGTCTGGGAATCTACAGACGAAAGCTTTGTAGAAGCCATAATTGTAAATTACTTTCAACAGTTAACTTATTTTTAGAAGTTTTCACTATCGACCTGTCAGATTGATGACATTTGGTTTCGAAATATGCAGCATTAGCGGACAGTAGTGCGTTTGATGTGTACATATGTGAATGATGAGAATGTTAGGTGATGGTGATGAATACTAAACTAACTATAGATATGCAAAGGAAAGATTAGGCGCTGCGAAAACGAAGCCACTTTTGTAACTTGTATCGGATATAAGCTACCAATGAATATTTGATTAAAAACTACCGGTTTCCTGTGATAGTGTGCCGTATCGGTAGCAAAAAGTGTCAACGTTTGCGCAGCGCCTTAGACTATATGGTATTATTAAACAAAGAAAGATCCTCCGACATGAGGGGTCGTGCCTTCTAGTCTATTGCCTGTTATGATTTTCCATTTCTACAGGACGTTATTTATTCTTCAAGGAAACACTGATCTTTAATACTGCATAATATACTTTTAATAACGTAAACTAATTATAAAACAATCATGACCGGTCTTCGTAAATAACTCTAAACATATGATCCCACTCTGTTCTCAAAACCCAAACTAAACTCCAATTTTCTCATGACACATCTCTTGTCAAATAAACATTCTCAGTTTAAAATACATTTTCTTTTTATACAAAAGACAATTAAAATTTCTTTCTCTAACATCCCCTCTAAATTTTATATAACTCAAATAATATCTAATTTAAATCACCTTACATAAAACTTTAACAATCAATTAGGACAACCTGTTAATAACTTCAACAACACTCAACATAGGCCCATCATAGGCCCAACAACACATCACATAATACAAAAATAAAAACCCATAGTAGTATACACTACTTAACATTAAATACTACATACTATATTAAACCTCCCCTTTAAATATAAAATTTCAAATTAACATCCGAGACATCCTTAATACTAAACTTAAACCTAAATTTCAAATTAAATTCCCAAAACATTAATCTAACATCAATCATAGTTAAAACTAATATACCACTACTGCTCACTTTATTAAAGTTCTCATTAAATTCACTAAACACTCACTAAATGTCTTCTTAAACGTAGAAACTTTGTTCTGTCTAATCCTTTTGTCAAAATATCAGCAATATTAGAATTGGTTGGACAATAGAAAATTTCAATTAAATTTTGATCAATTTTTTCTTTTATAAAATGATATTTAACATCTATGTGTTTGCTTCGTCGATTTAAAATTCCATTTTTTATTAAAACAATAGCCGATTGATTATCAACGAATAATTGTGTTTTTGGTGTATGTCCTGTAATTTCTTTAATCAGACTTTGGACATAAAGTAAATCTTTGATACATTCTGCGGCAGAGATATATTCTGCTTCTGTACTGGAGAGAGCTGTGACAGACTGCTTACGCGAGCACCAGTGTATGGGACCACCACCATACATCACTACAAAACCAGTTGTACTTTTCCTAGTGTCAGGATCACCTGCAAAGTCTGCATCACAATACGCTGTCAACACTAAACTATTTCCCCGTAAGTATTGAATACCAGAAGATATAGAGCTCTTAAGATATCGGAAGAGATTTTTAATATTGGCAAAATCATTCAAATTAGGACACTCTTGATGTCTGCTACAATAACCAACATGAAAAGAAATATCTGGTCTAGTTTTATTTACTAAGTATAATAAAGACCCTATCAACTGCCTGTACCGATGCACATCACTACTATCACACTTCCCCTCTTGATGTGTATCAACTAAAATGTTTGGATAAAAATTTTCTTTTAAATCTACATATCCAAAATTTTTAAATAACTGCTCAATATAAGATTCCTGATAAATTTTCAAATAATTTTCTTCAACCTGTATATCTATTCCAATAAACTTTTCTACTTTATCAAATTTTTTAATTTCAAATTCTTTTTCAAGTCCTATTATTATATTATTCAATTCTTTTTCACAATTTCCAATCAAAATTCCATCATCAACATAAATAGCCAAATAAATTTCCTTATCTTTACACAAAAACAAACATGGATCTAACTTTAATTGTTGAAAACCCAATTTCTTTAAGTATTCAGTTAACCTTTTATTCCACATGAGTGGTGCTTGCTTAAGTCCATAAAGACTTTTCTTTAATTTACATACTTTATTTTCACCATAATTATATCCCAATGGTATTTCCATAAAAATATCTTCATTTAATTCACCATACAAAAACGCTGTTTTGACATCAAATTGTTTTATTTTCAAACCTTTCTGTGCAGCAATCGAAAGCAATAATCTAACACTAGTTGTATTCACCACTGGACTATATGTTTCTTTATAATCAATATTATATTTTTGTAAAAACCCTCTAGCAACTAATCGTGCTTTGTATCTACCACCCGGCTTTACAGAAAAAATCCATTTACTAGTTATTATTCTTCTATTACCAGCTTTTTCCTTATCACATATTTCCCAAGTTTTATTTTTCTCCAAAGAATCCTTTTCTTCTTTAATAGCTTTCTCCCATAAACACCTCTCATCACTCTTCAACACCTCGCTATAAGTTAAAAATGATGTTTCCAAGTCATAATCTTTCAATCTTATTGGCAACCTTCTATCTCTTTTTGGCAAAATTCTTCTACTAGTTTCTTCAATCAACTCCTCCGCATCTTCAAATAACTCATTTCCATCCAAGTTATTATTTAATTCTTGACAATTATCTTCCAAACCAGATTCTCTACTATTATCTTCTAATATTTCTTCTCCAATACTATCTTCAAAAATATCATTCTCCTCATTTTCTCCAGCAGCATTTCTTTCTTCCACTAATTCAACATCATTTCGTTCTGCAACATCATTTCGTTCTTCAACATCATTTCGTTCTGAAACATCATTTCGTTCTGCTTCTTCTAAAATAGAAAACTCCTCCCTACAAAAACGTCCCCTCTCAAATTGACATTCATCATCAGTTATATTTGTTAAATTAATTTTAATTTTTAAATTTTAATTTTAATTTTTAAATTAATTTGTTTTTCTTATCACAAATCTTTAACAACATCTAATTGTTTTTCTTCTCCCAACTCTTATCTTCTTCTTCTTACAAAACCCGGAGTTTCCACTCCCATCTCTTATCTTCTTCTTCTTACAAAATACGGAGTTTCCACTCCCAACTCTTATCTTCTTCTTCTTATAAAACCCGGAGTTTCCACTCCCAACTCTTATCTTCTTCTTCTTATAAAATCCGGAGTTTCCACTCCCATCTCTTATCTTCTTCTTCTTACAAAACCCGGAGTTTCCACTCCCATCTTCTTCTTATAAAATCTTGTCTTTCTACTTCAAAATAATTTACTCAAATTTAAAAACTCCGAAACATCATTGTCGCGCAGTGGAAGCGTGCTGGGCCCATAACCTGTTATGATTTTCCATTTCTACAGGACGTTATTTATTCTTCAAGGAAACACTGATCTTTAATACTGCATAATATACTTTTAATAACGTAAACTAATTATAAAACAATCATGACCGGTCTTCGTAAATAACTCTAAACATATGATCCCACTCTGTTCTCAAAACCCAAACTAAACTCCAATTTTCTCATGACACATCTCTTGTCAAATAAACATTCTCAGTTTAAAATACATTTTCTTTTTATACAAAAGACAATTAAAATTTCTTTCTCTAACATTGCCGTTTGCTGTTTTATTAGCACAAAAAGGAATTCTGATGATAGTTCGTTCTTTGTGGCATAGATGGCGCTGTACCTACTTATTTTTGCACTATGTTGCTGTAGTAGGTACTTAGGTACCTGTCCACTACAAGATATATCTGGTTATTTGGTTTATGGAGAAAGTGACCCCTTTGCTTGCAAAGCCTTCAAAGAAAATTTAATGAAACGTGGCAGCATTTATTTATTACCTTTTTAGGTAAATTTTCTATTTTATTATTAGGTAAGAACACAAGTCTTAGGTAAAACCTACATAACAAATTTTCATGAATACGAACAGACTCCGAACCATGATTGATCATCATTAATCTCTTTGACTGATTACTTAACGAAAATGATGTCAGTGTGGTCTGTATGTATGCTAACTCTCAAACAAAGAAACTAAACAAAGAAAAAAAAGGTATACAAACGTCCATTTTCTCGTATCAGATCATTATTATTGAAATCTTTTTTCCAAAGAACAATTTTTGCAACTTCTGACACTTTTATCTGTCAAAGACTTATTTCCAAAGAGTAAAATATTCATAGTCTTAAACCAGTATTTCTGTCATGTCACAGTATTTTCTTAAAAACATCATCGTCTACTCTTCTTCTTAGTTAGAGGTCAGGAGTTCAGTTTATTTTTGGATGCGAGTCTATGGTCGGTGAGCAATGGGTAGCTCACCTTTCGTCCGTCTAGTGACGATAAGCCGTGTCGACGGCGCATTCATGTTCCACGCGCACCTCAACGAGATGTCAGCAGAGCAGAGGGGCCTGTCAGAGCCACCGTCTGCTGGGGATGCGGGTTATTCGAAAGAGATACCGGCCCCGGAATAAAAGGGAAATAGAAGGAAGATTGGTGGGTTTTAGTCAGTACAAGTCTCATGCTCCCCCCGTGAAGTTATTTGATGATTTTCCATACGCAAAAAAAGGGGCCCACAGCATTAAAGCATAGCATAGGGGACAGCCAAAAGTCAACAACTGATACTTTTACTGAAGAAGGAGAGGGTCATACTTTTACGGACTACAATTAATCCATATTCCTTCTTTGCCCTTTGTGTTCCGGGGCTGTGGTATTCCTACATGGCCTGTCGTCACTACGACAGTGACGATGAACGGTGAGCTACCGATTGCTCACCGTTCACAGACCCGCGAGTCACATACCCTAACATATTAATATAATATTCCCCCGCTGTTTCATTTACTCAACATACACCAGACAAATAGGTACCAAAATTTTTCTCCCTCAATTTCGAGCACAAACTTCTCGAAGGATCGATTGAAGGAGCGATCAATCAAGCGACGTCTCCTACATTGAAAGCCAAAGCAAAACAAAGTTCTTTGAAGTCGTGACGGCTTTTAAAACGGCATGTATGTAACCTCTTTGTAACATAATCACCTTGGTATCGCTAAGTTTAACTAAGGCGAAACATACGGGTCATATAATGTGGGCGTAGACGTAGGGTTGGGAATTTTTAGTTGGGAGTGGTAGGTGCGAAACTAAACTGGGCTCCGTAACTTGAATTACATGATTTGATACTTTCATTGATTAGCAGTAGGTACAAAATCTACGCCCCTTTTCAAATTGATTTTGGTTAAGCGTAAACCAAAAAACAATGGACGAATTGTATGAAGAATCATAGGGCTAAAAAGGTGGTATCGAGATGTTGAGTAATGTAGAAGTATGAAAGAAGAAGAGATGCTTGATTGCTTGATAAGGCATGATTTCATGAATCGGGCGGGAGGAAAAGCCCGGGTGTCACCATTGTGACGATCGCCCAGAGGACACGGTGGAGCACACCGCCGTGCCCTCGTAGAGGTGATCGGCGGCGGCACTCTCTCGCGTCCGGCTCTGCTTCAGTCCATGGGCCGCAGGGAGAGGGAATGTAAAGCGGTCACTTCCTTGTGCAAAGCAGTCATGCTAGTGAAGAAGCTGGGCGTTTGAGGGAGAGAATCTCAAACTAACCCAGCCACCGCGGGAGACGCTCCGGGCGTCGGGCGCTGCTAAACGACTCCCGGCCACCGTAAATGCGGGCCTGTGGACGCTGAGCAATGGATAGTTCATCGTCCGTCCGACCAGTGACGACAGGCCGTGTCGATGGCGCGTTAGTGTTCCACACGCGCCTCAAAGAGATATCAGCAGAGCAGAGTGGCCAGGGCCACCGCCTGCCGGGGTTGCGGGTTATTCGAAAGAGATACCGCGGCCCCGGACCAAAAAGGGCAATAGAAGGAAGATGGGTGGGTTTTATGAAGTACAAGTATGACGCTCCCGCCCGCTTCACCCAGAGCAGGGGGAGTTATTTGATGGTTTCCCATACGCAAAAAAGGGGCCCACAACATTAAAACCTCTACCAACAGGTTAGGCACTCCACACGAAAAAAAGACAGAAGATAACTGAGAAAGGAGAGTAATTTGGATTCACCATCATCAACCGTCTACAATCATAGAAGACATAGTAACTCATTTACGACTTGATCGGTATTAAATGGACGCAATAATACTTTACAAGCTCTTCGTAGTAAAATTGAACCAAAGACAAGTTAATGCCATCGTAAATCCTTCGTTACCGTTACAACCGCGCACGACACTACAATCCATCAACTAGTAGGTACATACGAGAACACACGCTTCTGCTTGTTAACGATTCTTAACACTCTCTACTCTAAATACGTTCGTTACTGTACAATCCTGTTAAATTACGTCTAAACTGAAGATTTGGGAACCGTCTGTGGCTTATAAACGTCTTATTTCAATTTGGAGAATATACTGCTCTGTAATAGTATAGGCTTATGTTGATACGTAAATAAATTAAATTATCCCAAGTATACAGAGTTGTGTGTGGTATTATGAATTTTAATTATGGCTATCTGACGCTCACGGTTTCGCCCGCATAGTTTGCTAATTGACCAATAAGATCGCGCTACCGAGATGAAAGTATGCTATGTGTTTAGTTCGATTACTCCAAGTCCTCTTACCTATATCGCTGAAATGTCGGAAATTCGAAACAAATAACAAACATAGTAGATATACCGTTTCAAGTGTTAATTATAATCCATATATCCATACATCTTCACAAACTTAGAATAGTAATACGTACCTGCATATGGGAGCCTGCGTGTGGCTACGTCTACTTGTGTGTGTGTGTGATGTGATCTGGTATTATTATGATGAATTACTTAAGTAATCCGGTACGAAGTGATCTGCCCAATCATTACAAACACACACACGAGAACCTAACTTATTATTTTTTTAATTTGCCCCTCACTTGGAATTTTCCTGAATCGTGGATCCGTTTACAAACTTTCAAACCAACACATAAATAGCCGGACCCGGAACAACTACCTTTAGGCTATGCAAATATTTGCTTTGTGCGGGGATCAAACCAATCGCTCAGCCACTTCACCAACAGGCGAGCTATAAATGAATGAGCCATTGAACAAATGACCGCTGCAGTAGACCTGGGGCCTTTTTTTTTTTTTTTTTTTTTTTTTTTTTTTTTTTTTTTTTTTTTTTTTTTTTTTTTTTTGGGGTGGGAAATCATCCAATGACTTCCCCCGCTCTGGGCGGAGCGGGGGGGCATGTCAGACTTGTACTGACTAAAACCCACCCATGTTCCTTCTATTGCCCTTTACGTTCCGGGGCCGCGGTATCTCTTTCGAACAACCCGCAATCCCGGCAGGCGGAGGCTCTGGCAAGCCCCTCTGCTTTGCTGACTCTCTTTGAGGCGCGCGTGAAACACGAACGCGCCGTCGACACGGCCTGTCGTCAATCGACGGACGGACGGCGAGCTACCCATTGCTCACCGTCCACAGGCCCGCATCTACGGTGGCCGGAAGTCGTCTCGCGGCGCCCGGCGCCATGGGCGTCTCCCGCGGCGGCTGGGTTGGGCAGATGTTCTCTCCCTCAATCGCCCGGCCACCTCCTTCGCTAGCATTACTGCTTCGCAGAAGGTGGTGACCGCTTCCCATTCCCTCTCGCTCCGGACCATGGCCTGAACCAGGGCCGGACGCGAGAGATCTCCGCCGCCGATCGCCTCCACGAGGGCACGGCGGTGCTCCGCCCAAGCTGGGCAGACCGCCACTGTGTGCTCCACCGTGTCCTCCGGGCGATCGTCACAATGGTGACACCCAGGCGCTTCCTCCCGCCCGATGATGTGCAGGAACCTCCCGAAACTTCCGTGTCCGGTAAGGACCTGCGTCAGGCGGTAGGTGAGGACGCCATGACGCCTCTCCAGCCACTCCTCAAAGAGGGGACTTACCGCCGCTATTGTGGCGTGCCCTGCACGGGGTTGCGACAGTCGCTCTCTCCATGCCACCATGAGATCGCACCGGAGGTCTGCCCGCCGAGCGGCAACTTGCCGCTGCAGCGGGTTTTCCCCCCGGTGTAGTGCCTCCGCGCGCCACTCAAACAGGCGCGCGAGGACTATCGCCTCCAGATCCCACGGTGGCAGTCCGGCAAGGAGGCTCGCTGCCTCGCCGGAGATCGTGCGGTAGCCCCGGACAAGCCGTATGGCCACCACCTTTTGGGGCGCGTTCAGGTAGTGGGCGGCGCGCCGCCCTAAAGAACGCGCCCATACCGGGGCCCCGTAAAGGGCCATGGACCGCACGACTCCAGCATAGAGCCTACGGCAGGAGGCGTTTGGCCCCTTCAGATTGGGCAGGAGCCGCTTGAAAGCAGCCCCCGTCCGCTCGAGCCTGGGAGCCAAACGTCGGAAGTGTTCGACGAAGTTCCACCGGCTGTCGAGGACGATTCCCAGGTACTTCATCGTCGACCCGACGCCGATGCGAACCCCTCCTAGACCTGGGGCCTTAGTTTGCTATTACAATGGTGTCAGAATGGTCGATCACTGATCGCATAATGGTTGATTCTGACAAGTTCAGTATGTAGTAGATGTCAAAATCAACCATTATGCGATCAGTGATCGACTATTCTGACACTATTGTAATAGCAGACTAAGGTCCCTGTTCTGAGTGAAGACTGCGAATCGTCAAGCGTAAGGTGGGACGCACCCCGGGGTTGCGGGTTGTTCGAAAGAGATACCGGCCCCGGAACGTAAAGGGCAATAGAAGCAACATGGGTGGGTTTTAGTCAGTACAAGTCTGACACTCCCCCGCCCGCTCCACCCAGGGCCGGGGAAGTTATTTGATGATTTCCTATCAGCAAAATAAAAAAAATGTGGGACGCACTTAGATCGGGTGGAATAACGATCTTCGCAGGGTCACTGGTAGCATCTGGATGAGAGTAGTCGCGTTGGCTGGTTGTCATTAATGACTATGTCATGTACCTCTGCCTCCTTACTAAGCATGTTTTATTTTCACGTGAGCGCTTATAAAACGTCAAGTTAAGTGTACGGTTTGGGGTTGGTCGCTTACTATGGAGAAGAACCGGCAAGAAACTTCATGGTTACTCTTGTTAGGGTCGGTATCTACATAGTATAAAGAGGGGAAGTACGATAACTTCATACAAACGCGTAGCGCGCGGCTTGTATGTGTGCGCCGTAGTATCTATGCGTCGCCGCACGCACACTAAACAAAATCTCGGCTCCTTTCGCGCTGCGCCAGTCGGGGCTAACACTGCACGAGGTTCGCGCGTCACGGCTTTTCGGCACCGCTAAACGAATAAAAAATGTCTGATAATCGCGGGAGAAAGTATTCCTGTGTGTTTGGGTGTCTTAATAATTCATCAATTCCAGAATTGTCTGTTCAGATTACCTATTGAACTTCGCTCGGTTTATTTTATCTTTTTTTTATCACTAGGTACATAGTATAAAACTAAGTCGCTATCCGCCGTCTGTCTGTCCCTATGTATGATTAGATCTTTAAAACTACGCAACGGATTTTGATGCGGTTTTTTTTAATAGATAGAGTAATTCTTAAGAAAGGTTTTAGTATATAATTTGTTAAGTTTTTGTATTTATTTCTGTGTACATTAACGATATTTGTTGAAAATGTCGGCAAAAAGTATGCTGTCTGGGAGCTTTCAACGAAAACGCTGCCTAAACCCTTTAAGATATAACTAAATAATGTATGGTGTAATTATGTATCTTATATAGGTCTACAGAAAAGTCAGCGGTGACATATGTCTATATCTTAAGGATAACATACTATATCCATTTTAATACTTTAACAAATGGTCAATTATAAAGCGCTAACTTAGAAAGCAATTTACACAAATACAGTATTAATCCTTATCATTTTAAATAGGTTGGTTGGCATGAACATTTCATGAAGATTATTTTTTCCCTTTACATCATGCAGATTAAATAAATACTTTAGGAGATACAGCAAAATCAAAATAACGCGCCACAAAATTAATTTCGTGTCGCCGTGACTAGGCTGGCCCGCGCGGGCGCGGCGGGGTGAGGGAACAAGTCGCTCATCGCTCGAGTGCGCGACCCGAACACGGGCAGACGCGTGAGCACAGAGTAGGTACGTTGAGTTGACAGGTTTCTTACAAACTAAATTCAAATCCTTTATTTGTGAACATAGGTACAATAAGATTTAATTACATCAAATATAATAAAACATAGGTTTTATGAAGTTTTATAATACATACCTATTAGTTAGATCCGTACCATTACCTATGGACGGACGGACAGCGAAGACTTAGTAATAGGATTTTTACCCATTGGGGACGTAACCTTAAAAATGAAACGTAGTTACCTAATTTTATTTATACTTCGATTTTGTTATTTTTGCTATAGGCTGCTTTTTATCAACACACCACGCGGGCGAAGCCGCGGGTGGAAGTTAGTTATAAATAATGCTGCTCTGTATCTTGAATACATTTCTATATTTGATAGGAAAACCATTGTTGAATTTTATTGACTATTATGAGATCTTTGACAGGGCTGGGCTTTAAACTAATGAGTTTGTGATAGTACAAATTAGAGAGGCCTGACAAACCCTGTACCCAGAAAATAAAAGTAAAAAATACAACTTCTCGACCCTTGCCAATTTATAGGTACTGAATTAAAATTTAGCTAAAAGTGACAACCCTATGACAGTAGGCAATTATATCGCGAATTGGGCCGGAGATAACCTACTTCCCCTCTATTTACTTTGGTATCTAGTACCAGTGACGCGCGAGCTCAAGTGCAAGCCCCATGTAAAATATTAATTAACCAGTACAGTGTGCGCGTGTTTCTCTGACTACCGTTTTTTTTTCTTTTTTTTGGGGTGAGAAATTTTGAGGTGGGAAATCATCAAATAACTTCCCTCGCTCTGGGCGGAGCGAGGGGGAGTGTCAGACTTGTACTGACTGAAACCCACCCATGTTCCTTTTACCGCCCTTTATATTCCGGGGCCGCGGTATCTCTTTCGAACAACCCGCAACCCCGGCAGGCTCTGACTACCCTTGAGATGATTACAGGCGCGATGTTATATCAGCATAAGGCATTATCATCATTCATCACCAAGTTTGTCGAAAAAGAAAATACGTAAGCTGATTAAGGTGTCAAAGAATTGTTTTTTGAATATTTTTTCAAAAGAAAAAGGCAGATGCTAGAATTTCGATGATACAGTGAATTTTTATTTGTATTTTAATAAGGATTATGTTCAATATTGGCCAAAAAGCACTTACTGTAAACGAATTCTGATATAAGTGCTCTCATTGAAAACCTATTACATTTATTGGGAAAATGTAAAGAAGGTAGGTATGTAAATTTTCTATTTTCATATTTGGCATTTTAGTTTGTGTTGCGTCCTAATCAAAACGAATGTCTCGCGATCATGATAGTTGGACCAAGTAAAGGTACGGTCAGAACGATGCGGATATATTGCACACGCTGATAGGACAGACACAATATACAATAATTAGTCATGTAAATTCAATGTTAAAAGCATCTTAAAGGTTTTTAGTGCTTATGTATTACTAGCTTTTGCCCGCGGTTTCGCTCGCGTTAAACTCAGGGTAACACAGTTCCCCTTTCCTGATTTTCAGGTACCTGCTACCTGTAATTTTTGCCATTGCGCCTTTTTTATTGTAATAGCAAAGCTAAGTTTTCCCTTTTCTTCCCTCTTTCTCCCTCATTTCACTTTAAAAAAAATAGCCTATGGCCGTCTCCAGGGTCTCAACTACCTCTGTACCAAAAATTCATCAAAATCGGTTTAGCCATTTAGGATTGAAGACGTAACAAATAAACAAACGAACTCACTTTCGCTTTTATAATATTAGTAAGGATTGTAATGTATGCGATGCGACGCTAAACCGCGGACATTTACTAGTATTGATTTTACTAAATAAAAGCTTCACGGTGGAGTTTAGGACTTGTCGATGTACTATCTTCGACTATCTCTGTGCCAAATTTCATCCAGATCGGTTCAGCCGTTTAGAAGTGAAGTGAGTATCATCTTTTGTAAGTTTCTGACAATAAACTCTTCTTTCTTTAAGTAGAGCTAGTCCTAAAGTGGAACGTGAAGCTCGATTATTCGCGTTACCGTTCGCTTAGCTTAGGACGAGGGGTAAAGAGAAAATGAAATACAAATATGTACAGTGCAGACAGGTACTTAGTTATTTCTAATTTAAACTGATCAAAAACCACATCGCTTTCTGCTGGTCTGATTTTATATATCTGCACGTCGAAACTACATTACCCGTGTAAACTTTTTATCATTAACTAGCTTTTGCCTGCGGCTTCGCTCGCGTTAAATTCGAGGTAACACAGTTCCCCTTTCCTGCAGGTACCTGCTACCTGTATCTATTTTTTGCCCTTGCGCTTTATTTATTGTAATAGCTAAGTTTCCCTTTTCTTCCCTCTTTCTCACTTTTTTCGCCTAAAATTTGCCTATGTCCATCTCCAGGGTCCCAAATATCTCTGTACCAAAATTCATTAAAATCGGTTTAGCCATTTAGGCGTGAAGAGGTAACAAACAAACACACTTTCGCTTTTATAATATTAGTAAGGAATACATAACATCACGCTTTGTAAAGTTCGGAGGGTTACGCAGAAGTGTACCTAACCAGGACACCTACATTTTGCTAGTTATGTTTATGTCTACTCTCTCCTTAAACAACAACATGATATATTTCTTTGCTCTTCATGATTATTATTTTATATGTATTTATATATTTAAAGTATTTGTTTTTGTAATTTTTTTAAAAAAATGTTTGAAAATTAATTTTGAAAAATATTACGCCACAGACTACCTACAGTACTGTTTCTCCTCTTCTTAAATCCATCCAAAGGTTGTCTTGAAAAGATCACTTTTAGCGATAAGACCGCCCATTGTGTCACCCTATTTATAAGTTTGTCTAGTGTTATTCTTGTTACTTGTATGGTGTACATAATAAAGAATATTCTATCTATGTCCCAATCATGCCGATTGCCAAACGAAATGTGCGTTATGATGGTTATAACACGCGAGGCGGAATTACAGCCCGAGCCGTAGGCGAGGGCGTAATCGAGCCGAGCATGTTATAACCAATACGCACGTATATCGTACGACGTTTTTTTACACATTTGCGAGGAAACAGAAAAAAAACATTTCACAATACAAGTACAAAGAAAAGAAAATTTGAGAAAAATGGCGCGAGGATTATTTTCTGCCGTGGCTGCGTGAACATGTTGGCAAAGACACTAGACTTCACTAGAGCATGCAGCCAAGTTTTTAAATTACCGAATAAACAGTTTTTTTTTTAATTTTAAATAAACTCAATCTGTGAATGCACACTGTTGCTCGAAATTTGAATAGCAACAGCGCGCTGCTCACTAGCTGGTCAGTCGTGCGGCGGCGATCAGTTCCAAATTTGAAATGGCAAATAATACTGTTATGGAATTTGTATAGACTATAACTTAACTATTTGCTTTGATAACACACGCGTTTTTTATGACCCTCTTTACATATTTAAAACCGGTGGAATTACATCAGCTTTACGAGCAAGGGTGTTAAAAAGAATCTTTAAGCACAGGTCTCAAGTAATTGGGGGAAAAAATTGGGAAATAACGTATCTGCCAAAGTCTAAATCTGCAACAGTCCGGAATCCGATTTTGTCAGGTCTTTTGACCGCAAGCAAAACCTGTTTTTAAAAAAAATCTTATCTCCTAGACCAAAAAAAACTTCATAAAAAGAGGGTGTAAAAAATAATATTTCTAGTTACATTTATTTAAACTGGATGTCCACACGTCGCGGCACGTGACCGGAATACTTTTGACACACCCTGTATAACTCAACGTGAATTCAAAACAAATTATGTCAGCAACTAATTTGCGAGCAATGGATTTGTGTAATTAAATCATGTTTGTTGTGAAATTCACTGGAATGATGACGTCATAATTATATTGTAAAAAATTACGTGGGAGTGGAGGAAAATTGTGTCATTATAATTTTAATTACTGTCGACAATGCATCATGAGTTGTGAATAACAGAGGTTATTCTAACTTGTTTTTTTTTTTTTTAAATTTGAAATTGGAATGTTTTTAAATGGTAGTCATTTTTTTACAGTTGGCAAATCATAAAATGACTCGTCTCGTTCTGGGTGGAGCGCGAAGAGAATATCAGACTTTTACTAACTTATTCATGTTCTTTCTTTTGCCTGTTGTTTTCAATGACTGCAGTATCTCTTTCGAAACAAACTAACGATCGGTTTTGTTGGTTAGGATTTTGAAAATTTTGAGCGGAGTAATACATTACAAGACCCGAGAATCGAACCCCGCACCTCATGCTCAGCAATAAATCAACTAGGCATCATGTTAACAGGATTTCTTAAATATATATTTAAAAAAAAACCTTGCTCCTCACTAGGAATTTCTCCTGTATCGTGGGTGCGTTTACAAACATTTAAACTCTCATACACAAACAGCCAGACCCGAAACAACTATTTGTAGGCCATACAAATATTTGTTCCGTGCGGGAATCGAACCGGCGACCAACCGTGCCGCCGCGATATTCTTCATCGTGATATTCATCAACATATCTAGCTATTGTATTTTTTTTGCGGATGGGAAGTCATCAAATAACTTCCCCCGCTCTGGAGAGCGGGGTGAGTGTCAGACTTGTACTGACTAAAACCCACTCATGTTCCTTCTATTGCCCTTTATGTTCCGGGGCCGCGGTATCTCTTTCGAACACCCCAGCAGGTGGTGGCCCTGGCATGCTTCTGCTTTGCTGACATCTCTTTAAGTCGCTCGTAGAACACTAACGCGCCGTCGACACGGCATGTCGTCAATAGACGGACAGACGGTGAGCTACCCATTGCTCACCGTCCACAGGCCCGCATTACGGTGGCCGGGAGTCGGCTATTATAACATTAAAATAACAAAATCTAAACGTGAATCACAAAGGCGTTCGTTTCAGATATCACTCTCACTGCCATGTGGTCCGCCGACCGCCCACATAAATTTCGGTGCAGCAAGCCACTATAGATGCTTTAATTTTTACAGACAGGCCATGTGGGCTGCCTGCGTACCACAACTAGCGCGCCATATTCTATGACAATAGTGCTTGATACAACCTGCAACCTGCCCGCGCGCCGCCCACGTGGCCTGTTGTCCTAGAAAAACCTTAAATGTGAATGGCGGTGAGAGTGATATTTTAGCTCAGATCTCCAAAAAACTAAATTAGACCGCAGACAAGAATTAGTGGAATGTACGGATTTTTTCCACATCGTAGTATGAAAGCGCAGCGCAGTTTCTGAGATGACTTACAACTCGCATGAACGAGATAAGTCGACTCCTTTTATGCCTGGATTGAAATAGGAAAATGTGAATTTCACATTTTTAATCATACCTCTTTTTAAGTTCGTCTTTTTTTATACGAATACGATTTTGTTAAGACTTGAAAATTCTATTTGCATGTTGCAAACGAGTGGAAAGTGGTCCTCACCATCTATAGTATTTCATACCACCGCCAAAAAAAGAATTAACATTAAGCTTTTCGTTAGATTTTGTCTGCCTCGTTGGTATAACTATATACTTAACTTTTATCGTATTTTTAAGCTATTGCATAGCTTCTATCGCGGGCCTTGAGCGCGGGGACCGAATCCAGAAATTCCGTAACGAAGAAAAACATGACGCTCTCCACTCCGACGGGCACGGAGGTGTGGCTTGTCTAACGTCGTTTACACAATACGGTCAGTTATTTCAATCACGATTCTAATAGCGTGTTTGGTAGAGAATCGGAGAGTCAATCGACATTACGCTGGATCATACCCAAGGTCTTGTTTTTCTTTTTGCGACTTCTTTTCATTGGAAGTACCTACTTTTTAAATATTTTATTTAGTTTTTTATTTATTGTCTAAGTTGATAAAAAAATGTTTCTTTTTGCGACGTCTTTTCATTGGAAGTACTTTTTAAATATTTACACATAATTATTATTACACATAATTATTACATGGTTTTTATACATATACATATTTAGATTTAACAATGCAAGCACGGAGTACAGAGGCGGACTTAATTCTATAGGCATTTGTACCGGTTAACCTATGGGTGATGCATAGACAAACAGTGTCAGTGGTAAACCAACTTGTTGACCTTACGACATTAACTACACTAATTTGTTCGTTATCCTTACAATATTATAAAAGCGAAAGTGAACTTGTTTGTTACGTCTTCATGCCTAAATGGCAAAACTGATTTTGATGAATTTTCAAAGATAGTTGGGACCCTGCAAACGGAAATAGGCTAACTTTAAAAAAAAATAAAAATGAGGGAGAAAGAGGGAAGAAAAGGGAAACTTAGCATTGCTATTACAATAAATAAGGCGCAAGGGCAAAAACTACAGGTAGCAGATACCTGCAAATCAGGAAAGGGGAACTGTGTTACCCCGAATTTTACGCGAGCGAAGCCGCGGGCAAAAGCTAGTTTGCTATAAGTTCAAAACTCAAATCGAATTAGTGTTGAAAACATATCTTGGCGGACATTTTACGTTCATACGATATGCTACGTTATATAAATGCATATAGGGTTGCCATCTTTAAAATTTGGAAACCAGGATAAAACGCGTGAAAACCCCGGATTTCTTAGTCCAGAACCCGGACAAGAGTCGAAGTGCTCACGGGGGGTGGGAGGACGGAAAAGTGTGCGTGGACATGAGTCGAAGTCCGCACGGAGACTGGGAGGACGGTGAAGTGTACATATCACGGGCGGTGCAATTTAATTAATTAAATCGCCCAAATTAATCATTAACTTCAAATTTTAAAAACCCGGACAACAAATGAAAACCCTCCCGGACGCTCCCCGGACTCCCTCTGAACTAGGACAAATCCGGGGAAACCCGGACGGATGGCAACCCTATAAGCATACGATATGCTACGTATGCATACGATATGCTACGTTATACATAACCTTATTCAAACAAAGCCGGCTTACTGTCTGGTTTTAAAAGCTAACTCTAAGTTAGCATATTTAAACGTGTGCTCCGAAGGTAGGATTAGAACTAGTCATGAGATTCCAAAATTGTCAGGAATTTATGACAAGAATTATCTCATAAAAGCTACTTTGTTTTTACGGTGAGCCGAGCAGAGGGTTAGATTTGTTGTTTTTTTTAAACGTTGCCCCACACTAGGAACTTCTCCTTTATCGTGGGTGCGTTTACAAACATTTAAACTCACATACACAAACTGCCAGACCCGGAACAACCATCTGCAGGTCATGCAAATATTGTTCCGAGCGGGAATCGAACCCGCGACACGCAGCGCAGCAGTCGATCGCTCAGCCACTGCGCCAACCGTGCCGTCATTGTGCCGCTAACCGTTTGATTGTATCTGACGTCTATGTTCTTTTGTTTTTATTTGAATAATCTGTCTGTTTAGTTTAATTTATAATTTACTTACAAAAGTGTTGTTTTTAGAGCAGATAACTAATATAGAATACAAAAAATGGGTAAACGATTAATCTCTGAGATCAATTATATTCTAATACTAGCTTTTGCCCGCGGCTTCGCTCGCGTTAAATTCGGGGTAACACAGTTCCTCTTGCGCCTTATTGATTTGTAATAGCAACGCTAAGTTTTCCCTTTTCTTCCCTCGTTTCCCTCATATCCCAGTTTTTTTTTAATAAAAAATAGCCTATGTCCGTCTCCTGGTTCCCAACTATTTCTGTACCAAAATTCATCAAAATCGGTGTAGCCATTAAAGCGTGAAGAGGTAACAAACAAACAAACTCACTTTCGCTTTTATAATATTAGTAAGGATACTCGTATTTATATTCTTAATTAAGTATGTACACACGACGGCAAATCAACCTTTTCTAAACTATTATAACCTGATCTCTCAACTACGCATCGCACACCGTAGTAAAGAGATCAGGTTAAAATGGTTTTGTATAGGTTGATGTCCCGTCGTGTGTACATTTATCTTGTCATCTTTATACATACCTGTGTACGCCTGTGATACAGGTTTAATTTAACCTAGTACAGGCATTGAAATTTATTATACCAACATTATTTCTAGGATTTAAATTGTATTTATAATGCCAATTATTTGATCTTTGAATAAATATATTCTATATTCTATACCTACTAGAAATAATTAGCATTATTTGTAAAAACAAATCAACATTTGTTTAAAAAAAATCATCAGTTAAAAACACCAATTCGTGCGCAATATCCTTATTGTGTCCAATCAAGATTAGTCCCTTCCCATAAAACCCTTTTATTTTCTGTTTTAACGTTTTCCTTAATGATGATGTTGTATATAGACACAACATCATCAGAGTACTCTTGCAGCATTCGCCATGAGCACAGCTTCTTGTCATAGCGCAAATTATTAGAATAAAAAAACTTGAGAGGTGTCAAGGGACACCCGTATGGAACGAAGTTATTATTTATTATGTACAAAAAACCTGTAAACACTCGACAAAAATAATCGTCGCGACACCTCACTGTTCAATGCGAAATAGAAAGACGAAATTAAAATAACTGGCTTGCTTTCTATGAGAGAGAGAGTGAGACATGATAGAGAAACACGCGCACGCCGCACGGCTTACAACTACAGCAAAAAGTGTCGTTACAACTTTTAGTCATATTTTTTTCCGTCTAGCCCCCTTTCGCAACGTGCGATAAGGAACTTTGTTCCAATATTAATAATACATCGTTTATTCATAAAAAAGGGGGGCACATATACAATAAAATAAAACATCTATACAATCAATAGAGCGCAGTAGTTTGTTTGCCTGATCTAGGTTGGACCTGTGTGTCAAGCTATAAAGAGCATTAATACTTATTAAAAATAAATTAATCAACAGTAAGTAAATTAAAGTACCAAATTGAAAACTTACACAAAAGTAAAGTAAGCTTTATCTTCTGTCTGTGCATAAGTTACCTTAACTTGAAATAATTCAACTTTAGTTTTTTTACAGCTATAATAGTTTAACTTATAAATACTTAGGGCTGATTTTTCAATAGTCAGATAACTTTTATCTGAGGAATAAAAATGGCGGTTTGACAGCTTATCTATAGAAAATATGTCAAACCGCTATTTTTATTCCTCCGATAAAAGTTATCTGACTATTGAAAAATCAGCCCTTAGTTTTCTATTTTATCTTTAGAATAGGCATGCATCTATTGTTTTTTTCTTATGATTTTTTGCGCGCCCTATCGCGAAGCCTTTGAGGTGGTGCTCTACTCCAAACACGTCAAGGCCAAGCAAGAAAAGACTTATGAAAACTTACATCGGGTTTAAAAAAAAAGTTCTGCTACTTCGAATGACAAAACAGTTCTTAAATCCGGAAGTCACTATGTATTTCGAACATACCTTTAGTAGTTTAATCTGTTTCATGTTTATAAAATCTTGGAAGTTTAATTTGACCACTTTCTAGTTAATTCCGATTGAACTAGAACACATGTTAAATTTAGATGACAATGCATGGTGAGCTATGTTATTTCATCCGAAATCCAATATAGTGGACTACATGGTTTGCAACTCCATGGTTTGTAGGTATCAAATGAAAGGGTCGTCTGAAAAGAATACGAGAAACTGTGTTTTCTAACTTTTGATTAACTCTAAATTTACAGCGAGCGACCGCCCAAACAAAGCGAGAAGAGTTTCTTAATTTTTGTACAACATTTTTGAATGTATTGCTGGTGTACTAATAATTTTACATTACGTGTGTAAATCTACACCAGATCAGCTTCTGAACCCGTTACATCAACCCATCATTCACGAATCCAGAGCCTTCCATACCAATCATAGAAACACTTGATTAATAGTGTACCCATTCACACATCACGCGCAAGGCCGAGTAATCAATCATACAGTATTCTGATTTATATTCCGAAGGGACACGGTCCTATTCCGTCCCATTGATTTTTTTGTCAAGTTGGCATGACGGGAGCACGATGTCAGGTGAATTTGCGTCGAAGTTTTCGTTTTTAGGTTGGTAGAATTGGATGCGAATTTTGTATAGGAATGCGGAGCTGCGGAGTGATCAATGGCTGACCTAATCGGTGTAGATGGTAGAGATATTGAGTTCTGTGATTGTTTGATTGATAGGAAATTAGTGGGGTGTAGATGTATTTGTGATGTGAATATTGGTGACTGGGATATGGACAAATTGATAGTTTGATGGATTAGGGCCCACTGAGAAGGATCTCGCTCAGGGAAGCCCTGTGTTTCAGAAATGAAAACGTCGTAAGCAGATTATTAGTCAAACATATTAAACAGATTAATATTATATTTTATGAGTAGTTGAAATGAATTTTCAAAATATAATGTGACCGCAATGTTGAAAGCTGAGGGCACGGTTGGCGAAGTGGCTGAACGATTGACTGCTGCACTGCGTGTCGCGGGTTCGATTCCCGCACGGAACAAATATTTGTATGGCCTACAGATAGTTGTTTCGGATCTGGCTGTTTGTGTATGTGAGTTTTAATGTTTGTAAAAGCACCCATGATACAGGAGAAATTCCTAGTGTGGGGCATCGTTATTTAAAAACAAACTGGCGAAATGTAGGTACACTATAATTGAGTACGGGTTGTACTCTGCCGCACCGGGATAATAGGCGCGTTGTTGATATGTCATATCTACCATGATATCCACTTCACAAATACACCATAACCTTCAACAACGCTCATAATCTTTTATCCAACGACCCTCATTCAACATCAACAAAAAAACCCAACGAACACTACATGAGCAGCCCTCTTTAACCCACTTAGCACAAATCCGGTTCACACGTGTACTACCCTTCGAAAAGGCATATAATCCCGAATCGATATCACTCGATACGTAAAGAACGTCGTCCACTGGTATAGGCGGGGTATAAACCCACGGTATCATATTTGTGCCCTTGAACACGGCACCTTCTTTGGGGGGCCACATAGCCGATGGCCAGCGTGTGTTGTGACGATTGCGCGGAGGACGCGGTGAGCACTCGTAGAGGCGATCGGCGGCGGCGATATCTCGCGTCCGGCTTTGGTTCAGTTCATGGTTCGGAGCGAGAGGGAATAGGAAGAGGTTACCTTACGGCGTCGGTCGGGCGCCGCGAGATGACTCCCGGCCACCGTAGATGCGGGCCTGTGGCCGTCCGTCTATTGACGACAGGCAGGTGTCGATGGTGCGTTAGTGTTCCACGCGCGCCTCAAAGAAATGCCAACAAAGCAGAGGGGCCTGCCAGGGCCACCGCCTGCCGGGGTTGCGGTTTGTTCGAAAGAGATACCGCGGCCCCGGAACGTAAAGGGCAATAGAAGAAACATGGTTTAGTCAGTAAGTCTGACACACCCCAGGAAACACCCGGGAAGTTATTTGATGATTTCCCATCCGCACAGCTTGCCTGTGTGTAGTTGCTATTCGTTTTTCGGTCGCGGCGCACGTACAGTCACAAGAACTAATACGTGTACACCTAGCAAAATTCAAGAACAATTCTCTTGTAGTAATTGGAACTTTAAGATTAAACCTATTTTGTAAAAGTTGTTTTTTTTTCAATTTAAATTGGGACCATATCGGACGTCTGTGTAAAAAGTTATGCGAGCTCTTAAATAAAAGTATTAATACATGTAGAATTTTGTACCTCCCCCAATAGAAGCCGAGATTTTTTCCTTTACGATATTTTTTTTGTACTGAAGATATTGGAGGCCTAGGTTACAGTTATTTAAGGGGCAACGGTTGCGTGCAAGGTCCTTGACGCTGCCTCGACCTTGGATCATATGGACGACGAGCCTTTATAAGATCGAGTTTGGTGCGATTCGTGACATTTAAGGCGGCGCGTGACTCCATTTACGGGCGATACAAAAGGACTGGGATCAAAGGAACAGCTGGGTTACAGACTAGTGTTGTTGTCAGTAAATCGAGATATAATCGAGTTTGTTTTGGACGAATTAGGAATATGTATTTTTTGAGAATATAATTTTTATATTCGGACTTAAAATCGATATTTGCTGGGTATGGTTTGAGCACGTTTAAGTGTTATTCCTACCACTACCAAAAAAATCACGTCTAATGTGTATTTATATTGGATGTTACATGAAATATATAAATAGCAACCACAGAGTCTGGATACGTGCCTAGTTTATGGCAATAGACTCGCTATTGCTTGGAAATGGAGGAGTACAATTAAATACACCTCTACCTGACCTTTCGGGGATCACAAGCGTGATAATATGGTACGTGTCAGAAACCTGCCAAACTACAAGAAGCCTGAGTCACTTGGCAACATGTGCCTAAGTTAAAACACTTATTTTTGACCTTAGCTTGGTTCCACGAAAAGGACTAATATACCGAAAGAGTTGGTAATAAATTGTACTTGTGAAAACAACGGTTATAGGTAAAAAGTAACATGAAATAATAAGGTAAGTGTCGTCCAACAGTTGACGAACCAAAACCCAATTATTGAAAATTAAAAGCTTGTAATATCATCCGATATCGTTTAAGCTTTCAGCAGAAAATAATTCAATGCCTATTATGTGACTTAATATCAAAAGCTTCCAATTGATTTAAAAACGAAACTGAAATAAATTTAAAATACGAATTAATTTTACAAAGGAGCTATTTAAAAGTGAACCTTTCCAAAAATCAACGCTGCGTTCGTAATTAAACAAAAATGTCAACTTCATTACGTATCAGTAGAGCGACATTTACGCTTTTATTTTATGAAGTTTTTTTTATTTTTCTTTGGCAACTGAGCCGTTGCGACTATTCAGCCAGTGTCATGTGGTAACGCCAACGTAACTTGGTGAGCGGTCAAATCAGATTACATTTTCAAGTTATTGTTATTTAAACATTTTGACAGAATTTGGATTACTATTTACTTTAAGCGGTGATCAGGTTTATTTGTACCAAATTTAAAGCAGTTCAACTCTTACATTAACCGTTTAAGGTTACATTCTGATAATAAAGTGAATGTGACAGTTAAAATGTCACATTTTAGCGGGAAAATAGCACACCCTATAGAAAACTGTTTGGTTCCTCATTCCGATTTGAATTCAGAACAACAATTGTTTTTCACGATTCTTTTTGCCCCAACACTACAAAAGAGTTTTTCCTTTGTACCTCCAGGATGTTAAATGTTCCAAATTGTTTGCCAGCCATTTGTAGCCACGGTTTTTTAGAAAATCCTGCTCTAATGAAACTGTACCTAATGGGATCTTACTTTTGAGTTCGGAAAGTATGGTGTGGAAAGTTCTTCACTTTAATTTCTACATATATGCCATAGAAAATAAATGCCTGTTTTTTTGTGAGCGAATAACGACACATTGAAATTTAAAAAAACTTCTTAAGTTTTTTTTTCAACGTGGTTAACAATTATGATATGCGTAATGTACACAAATACTGTTCACGGAGACAAAAACCTTCTTTTTCTACATAGAAAAAAATGAGATTACCAGTTACCTCAATATCAAAGAGAGATCCCACTTGATCCTGCTTTTGTAACACAAACTAAACTTATTTAAATAAGTACTACGATTACATACGATTGATCTTTATCATCGCAAAGCATACGAAATATTTATCTTAAAGCATCCTCCTAATAAATCATCAATGCTTTGCTACGTCGATACCGAATTCGGCGTCGTAGGTTCAGGGCTGTCAACTTCCGGCGGCGGCGGAGCGGTCCGGAGCGAGAGGGAATGGGAAGTGAGCAATGGGTAGCTCACCTTTCGTCCGCCTATTGACGACAGCTCGTGTCGACGGCGCGTTAGTGTTCCACGCGCGCCACAAAGAGATGTCAGCTAAGCAGAGGGGCCTGCCAGGGCCACCGCCTGCCGGGGTTGCGGGTTGTTCGAAAGAGATACAACTTAAAGGGTAACAGAAGGAGCATAGGTGGGATTCAGTCAGTACAAGTCTGAAACTCACCCTCGCTCCCAGAGCGGGGGAAGTTATATGATGATATTCCACCCGCAGTGGCGGATTTACCACTAAGGCTGAGTAGGCTGGAGCCTAGGGCGGCAGATTCCAAGGGGCGGCAAATTTAGTCCATTTTTTTTTGCAATAATAATCTAGAAACGGTTACAACTATCCCCTAGTTCACGATCATTCTAATAATTTGAAAGAGCCGATGTAATGAGGACGATAGGCACAAACCACAAAGTTACAATTTCAGAATAAATGTAAATAAATGATTGTAAACTAAACTAGCGTACCTATTGAATTTAAAGGTCAGTAGGGGCCGGAGTCGTGCGGTCCATGGCCCTTTACGGGGCCCCGGTATGGGCGCGTTCTTTAGGGCGGCGCGCCGCTCTAAAGAACCTGAACGCGCCCCAAAATGTGGTAGCCATACGGCTGATCCGGGGCTACCACACGATCTCCGGCGAGACAGCGAGCCTCCTTGCCGGATTGCCACCGTGGGATCTGGAGGCAATAGTGCTCGCGCGCCTGTTTGAGTGGCGAGCGGAGGCACTACACCGGGGGGAAACTCCGCTGCCGCGGCAAATTGCTGCTCAGCGGACAGACCTCCGGTGCGATCTCATGGTGGCATGGAGACAGCGACTGTCGCAACCCCGCGCAGGGCACGCCACAATAGCGGCGGTAAGTCCCCTCTTTGAGGAGTGGCTGGAGAGGCGTCATGGCGTGCTCACCTACCGCCCGACGCAGGTCCTCACCGGACACGGAACTTTCGGGAGGTACCTGCACATAATCGGGCGGGAGGAAACGCCCGCGTGTCACCATTGTGACGATCGCCCGGAGGACACGGTGGAGCACACAGTGGCGGTCTGCCCAGCTTGGGCGGAGCACCGCCGTGGCCTCGTGGAGGCGATCGGCGGCGGCGATCTCTCGCGTCCGACCCTGGCTCAGTCTATGGTCCGGAGCGAGAGGGAATGGGAAGCGGCCACCTCCTTCTGCGAAGCAGTAATGCTAGTGAAGGAGGAGGCCGGGCGTTTGAGGGAGAGAACATCTAGTAAACACAGCCGCGCCGGGCGCCGCGAGACGACTCCCGGCCATGCGGGCCTGTGGACGGTGAGCAATGGGTAGCTCACCGTCCGTCCGTATATTGACGACAGGCCGTGTCGACGGCGCGTTCGTGTTTCACGCGCGCCTCAAAGAGAGTCAGCAAAGCAGAGGGGCTTGCCAGGGCCTCCGCCTGCCGGGGTTGCGAAAGAGATACCGCGGCCCCGGAACGTAAAGGGCAACTGAAGGAACATGGGTGGGTTTTAGTCAGTAAAAGTCTGACATGGGGGAAGTCATTAGATGATTTCCCAACCGAAAAAAAAGGTCAGTAGGGGCGGCAAAAATCTATAGCCTACTGCTGGCAAATTTGTAAAGCCGCCACTGCCCACCCGCAAAAAAAAGGGCTGTCAACTTACCGTCCTATATAACATCAAGCCTGTAATTACCAAAGTGTACGGCAGAGGCGTACCTAACAGTACTGGGTGTACTATTTCCTCAGTTATATTTGAAGTCTTATCTAATAGGAGGCAAGACTATTGAGATATATGTAGACTACTAACTTTTGCCCGCGGCTTCGCTCGCGTTAAATTCAGGGTAACATAGTTCCCCTTTGCTGATTTGCAGGTAGTACCTGCTACCTGCAGTTTTTGCCCTTGCGCCTTATTGATTTGTTATAGCAAAGCTAAGTTTTCCCTTTTCTTCCCTCATATCCCACAAAAAAACTGTCTCTGTACCAAAATTAATCAAAATCGGTTTAGCCAGTAAGGCGTGAAGAGGTAACAAACAAACTCACTTTCGCTTTTATAATATTAGTAAGGATTAAGAACTTAGTAACACATTGAAATAGAACCAGAAGCCCCCAGAGATAGGGCACGCCACAATAGTGGCGGTAAGTCCCCTCTTTGAGGAGTGGCTGGAGAGACGTCATGGCGTCCTCACCTACCGCCTGACGCAGGTCCTCACCGGACACGGAAGTTTCGGGAGGTTCCTGCACATAATCGGGCGGGAGGAAACGCCCGGGTGTCACCATTGTGACGATCGCCCGGAGGACACGGTGGAGCACACAGTGGCGGTCTGCCCAGCTTGGGCGGAGCACCGCCGTGCCCTCGTGGAGGCGATCGGCGGCGGCGATCTCTCGCGTCCGGCCCTGGTTCAGGCCATGGTCCGGAGCGAGAGGGAATGGGAAGCGGTCACCACCTTCTGCGAAGCAGTAATGCTAGCAAAGGAGGTGGCCGGGCGTTTGAGGGAGAGAACATCTGCCCAACCCAGCCGCCGCGGGAGACGCCCAGGGCGCCGGGCGCCGCGAGACGACTTCCGGCCGTAGATGCGGGCCTGTGGATGGTGAGCAATGGGTAGCTCACCGTCCGTCCGTCTATTGACGACAGGCCGTGTCGACGGCGCGTTCGTGTTTCACGCGCGCCTCAAAGAGAGTCAGCAAAGCAGAGGGGCTTGCCAGAGCCTCCGCCTGCCGGGGTTGCGGGTTGTTCGAAAGAGATACCGCGGCCCCGGAACGTAAAGGGCAATAGAAGGAACATGGGTGGGTTTTAGTCAGTACAAGTCTGACATGCCCCCCCGCTCCACCCAGAGCGGAGGAAGTCATTGGATGATTTCCCACCCGAAAAAAAAAAAAAAAAGCCCCAGAGATATTTCTCGAAGGTATGCGAACTTTCCATGACAGTTCCGAAACGACGATAAGGGGCCATCCATAAAGTACGTAACACGAATTTCATGATTTTTAGACCCCTCCCCCCTCCTTGTCACAGGTGGTCACATTTGTGAGACCCCCCCTCCCTAGTGTGACGTTACAAATTTGCAATTTTACATCTAAAAATACCTAATTTATAGAGAAAACTAAAAAATAATTTTATATTTCAAATTTCGCGATTCAATTTATTAAATGTGAAATGTGATGTCACAAAACTAGGACCCCCCCACCCCTTGTCACACCATGTCACATTTCGTCGACCCCCTACCCCCCCTTTACATGTGACGTAGTTTATGGATGGCCCCTAAGCGATAGGCCCCTTTTTTCGGATGGGAAATAATCAAATAACTTTTCCCCTTCTGGTGGAGCAAGGAGTGTCAGACTTTTTACTGACTGTCGTCCATCTTGCCCTTTGTGTTTCGGAGCCGTTGTATCTCTTTCGAACAACCCGCTATCCCGGCAGGGCCCACCACCCCGGCAGGGCCCACCACCCCGGCAGGGCCCACCACCCCGGCAGGGCCCACCACCCCGGCAGGACCCACCACCCCGGCAGGGCCCGCAACCCCGACAGGGGCAAGTTAGGCTCAAACAAAAAGAATCAAAAATTTTTTTTTTTATATAATATAATATCTTGGGACAACTCACACACGGCTATCTGATCCCAAGCTAAGCAGAGCTTGTGTTATGGTAACCAGACAACTGATATATCTACATACTTATATGATTTATAAATACATACATATTATAGATAAATCACACCCAGACACAGAACAAACAATCATGCTCATCACACAAAGTTTGTCCTGGGTGGGAATCGAACCCACGACCTCCGGCTCAGCAGTCAGGGCCACTAACCACTAGACCAACAGGCCCGTCAAAAAAATAGAAGCATTCGTTGACTTTTCTGACAAATAACCTTGCAGTTTTAATTTGATAACAAGGTCAAGAAAACCACAGCCAAATTAAATAAATATTTAATGTCTTACTTTCACTACACAGAATTAAATATGATTTTCTTAATCACATTTTACGTGGCAGAAACTCACTTTTCATACTGAGAAATGAAATAAAAAGTAACATAATATTGTCTAACCTAGATCTAATTTCTGATGAAATTTGTATTCATGAAGCTTTTTATTATACATGGCATGTTTTATACAAAGCGAAAATGCTTCGTAATAAATTCTGTACTTACCTCATTCTCGTTATGTATCAATTGGACGTATTTCGTCTTTTTTTGATGACTGTAGAAAGCATAATGATGGTAAAAAAGTCGGTGAATTCTTTTTCTTGGTGGCATAGACAATCCTGCTTTAAATGATGGTAAGTACAAGTTCTCAATACTGGATAGATTTTTAAACAAAAGATAGAACGTAAAAGAAAGCAAATTGCGTTATTCAGCATAAAAAATAACAGAAACGAAAATGAATTGTCTCCAACTCTCCAAGCCGTGTACATAATGTAATGAAACCAAATAACGCTCTCTTACGCCTCAAGGTAGACTGACTCTTGTCTAGAGTCTCAGCCACCAACTGAATGTTCTCCACACTACCAGTAAGGCCACAGTCAGCAGGATATTCGACCAATCAGAGCAAAGTACACAGTACGCGTTCCCAATTGATGTACTAAAATACATTAGACAGATTATTAACAATAAATAAATGTTTTAATTTCAACAATAATATTTTACAAATTCTAAAATATCAGTACACAATAAAAACCTATATTTAAATAGTTTATAACTAACACGGATGTAAATTGACGTCACGTTTGGCACAGTGGCTGAGCGATCGACTGCTGCACTGCGTGTCGCGGGTTTGATTCCCGCACGGAACAAATATTTGTATGACTTGCAGATAGTTGTTTCGGGTTCCTGGCTGTTTATGTGAGTTTAAATGTTTGTAAACGCACCCACGATACAGGAGAAATTCCTAGTGTAGGGGCAAAGTTGTCGCTTGTGAAGAGCAATGTTATTATGAACTTATTTTACAAAATCATTACAATAATTTTATCTCAATCGGTTTAAAAGTCAGTCGCGAGATTTGAGCCCTTGTGTTGTATACTATGTTTTAAACTCTCGCGTATTTCGATTTGACCCACACATACTATAAACTAACAAGGCAAGTCAAATAAAAGTTTATAATAAGTTAGACTTCTATTGCGGTCTAGATATTGAATAGTTGATCAGTTTATAAACATTTAAGTCAAGTTGTATGTATTGTTGACTACCCTCAGGATATCAGTGGTACACACGACGACACATCAACCTATACAAAACCAGTTTATTCGGATCTCACATTGTACTTAAAATCTATGGTGTACGATCCGTTGTTGATAGAGCAGCATAAACTGGTTTTGTATAGGTTGATGTGGCGTCGTGTGTACTTCATAAAATATGTAGTAGGTATGTGCGGCCAGTTATTTTTTAAATATAATTCCGACTGGAATCTCGACTCCGACGCGCAAACGGATAGCACGTTTTGTGGTTTAAGAGCTTTATTATTTCTCATAAAGAATTAACAATAATTCATTTACTGAGAAACTAAATTTAAATATAAATATCGGGGTAGTAGAGCGTACAAAAGTCTATGTTCTTAGTAAAAATAACAAATGTGAGGGTATGCGATCACAATAACAAAATTATGTGTATACATGGTCACAAATTACCAAACAAACACAGATCCAAACTAAAGTTAGTTAATCGTTTTACTAGATGTGGCAATACATGTTTTCAGTACATCATTCTAAAAACACATGGAACTTTTTCCTCGGTAATTACAAAACTGGCCAAGAGCGAGTCAGACTCGTCCAGGGGCCTTAGTCTGCTATTACAATAGTGTCAGAATGGTCGATCACTGATCGCATAATGGTTGTTTTTGACATCTACTCCATACTAAACTTGTCAAAATCAACCATTATGCGATCAGTGATCGACCATTCTGACACCATTGTAATAGCAGACTAAGGCCCCAGTGAGGTTTCCGTACAAACTAGCAACATAAATAGCCAAATCTTTTGACTGCGTAGTCTTTTGATTTTTTCACAGAACAAAGAGACAGTATCATTCGTTGATCTACGAAAGTTTGTCCTTGTAAAATGCTTAAGGATAGTTGAATTTTCGGGTCAGACTCCCGAACCGAGGATACCGTACAAACTTGCGGCATTAACGGCCTTATCTGGGGACGAGAGTTGGATTTTACACACCTCTAAGGGACCACAGAGTTGAGTACATGGTTTTAATTTCAACTCAATATCTCAACGCGTTCCCGAGATAAAGTATCTTGACAGACAGACAGACGGACAACAAAAGATTTAATAAGGGTTAAGTATTTTCCTTTTTAGGTACGGAACCCTAAGAATACTTGCTTTCAACAAAGGTGCAATACTTACACGGTCGTAAGGTCTGGAAAAGTGGATATTTTTTAATTAGGGTTCCGTAGTCAACTAGGAACCCTTATAGTTTCGCCATGTCTGTCTGTCCGTCCGTCCGTCCGTCCTCGCTTAATCTCTGTGACCGTTAGCACTAGAAAGCTGAAATTTGGTACCAATATGTATATCAATCACGCCGACAAAGTGGTAAAATAAAAATTGGAAAAAAATGTTTTATTAGGGTAGCCACCCTATATGTAAAGTGGGAAGTGATTTTTTTTTTTAATTTCAACCCTAACGTGTGATATATTGTTGGAAAGGTATTGAAAAATGAATAGGGGTTTACTAAAATCATTTTTTGATAATGTCTATAAAATCGGAAATAATCGCTCCAAAAGTAAAAAACAATGTGTCCCCCCCCCTCTAACTTTTGAACCATAAGTTTAGAAAATATGAAAAAAATCTGAAAAGTAGAACTTTATAAGGACTTTCTAGGAAAATCATTTTGAACTTGATTGACACAACAGTTTTTGTACAAAAAAGACAAAAAGTTGTACAAAATAATTTCCTCCTCCACCTTTAAACTCTTAAGTGGGAACACTTATTGTGACGGACGGGAAACTACGGAACCCTACAATGAGCGTGGCCCGACACGCTCTTGGCCGGTTTTTTTTAGTCATGAAAAGTTTTCTAGTTAGTTCAGAATAATGTATTGACTACTTGGTAACCGTTTTAGTTGCAATGACCCCACCACTGTATCCTTAATCTAATATATAAAATTTCCGTGTCACAATGTTAGTTACCGTACTCCTCCGAAACGTCTCGACCGATTCTTATGAAATTTTGGGTACATATTGGGTAGGTCTGAGAATCGGCTAACATCTATTTTTCATACCCCTAAACCTCAGCGGGTGAAACCGCTGGGCACAGCTAGTAATATTATAAAAGCGAAAGTGAGTTTGTTTGTTACGTCTTCACGCCTAAATGGCTTAACCGATTTTCATGATTTTTTAGTACAGAGACAGTTAGGGCCCTGGAGACGGACATAGACCATTGTTTTTTTTTTAAGTGGGACATGAGGCAGAAAGAGGGAAGGAAAGGGAAAACTTAGCTTTGCTATTACAATCAATAAGGTGCAATGGCAAAACTACAGGTAGTAGGTACCTGCAAATCAAGAAGGGGAACTGTGTTACCCCGAATTTAACGCAAACGAAGCCGCGGGCAAAAGCTAGTATAATATAATAGAGCAAGAGCTCACGAACTTCGTTATTTTATAAAAGCTAATTTTGTTTCTGTGTGTGTCTATAAAGGTAAGAACGACCAGCGACTATAGAGTTCGGGTTGTGCTTACTTGTGCAGGTAACTCATTAAGGGTAATCAAAATTTATACACCTCAACCACTTCCTTTCGGTTTCGGTTGGCGCATTGGCTGAGCGAACGACTGCTGCGCTGCGTGTCGCGGATTCGATTCCCGCACGAAACAAAATAATATTTGAATGACCTGCAGATAGTTGTTTCGGGTCTGGCTGTTTGGGTATATGAGTTTAAATGTTTGTAAACGCACCCACGATACAGGAGAAATCCTAGTGTGGGGTAAAGTTTTTTATGAACAAAATTATGAACCTTACTTTCGTCAAAGTATAAAGATCAATTTCAAGTCATTGAATATTTTTAACAAAAGTGGCGAAGATATTACCGAGGTCTGCTCTACAGCTACGTCTATACACGTTTTGTCACACGCATGAGACGTGACACGTGACAAAGAAAGCCGATATCGAGATGTGTCGAAATGTATCCGATGCGAACAATTGTTATACACAAACATATCTTTACAATTTATCACTTACTTCAAAAAGGGGAAAGAAAATACAGACGGTGTTGAATTCTTGCGTTTGTACCTACGTGTACGAACGTATAAAGATGTTGTTACCAACGAAGCCGTCAACCATGCTTTAAGTAATTCAAGCTAAGTAACTCTACACTAAAAATAGTGGTGGGAAACGACTTCTTTTTTAGTGGGGTGAATTTTACAGTAGAATTATGGTACCACCCTCATAACATTGTGCCGCTATATAACTATCGGTATATATATTCAATGCAACTATAGTTACATTAAAAATACATCATAATTTCAAAGAAATAAATCATTCTCGTTTTGTTAGAGTGAGAAAATACTTATAGACACCCTCCATCTGGACGAAACTAAAAATCCACTTTTTTGTATACTACGATGTGTCAGGGACTCGGGAGCTACAAGTATGTACATTCCTACGCACCTATGACGATATCAGTCCACCATTCTAGGTCTCAACACTCTCAACATTTTTCTCCTGCCCCGATGTCAATTTATTTGGGGTCAGCAAAGTACCTCTTCTTCTTCCATCCTTCTCTATTTCCAATCTTCTCAGCAGACACCTCGATTCTTACCATATCATCTATCACGCATTCCATCCAAGAAAAAAAAAACTTCACCAAATATCGTATCAAAAAGTACCAAACGACATTAGCCTAGTTATTTATCACATAGAAATAAAGAACCTTACCCAATAAACCACAAGCAAGAGATAATAAAAGGAATCCGCGGTACTAGAGGAGTCAATTACATGAGGAACGAACATATACAACTCATTACGGAGAGTATACGCAGAGGTATAACCCCGCAGTGGGGTCAGGAAAACAGCGGGTGAAGTGTGAAGTAGCAGATGCGAATCTACAAAAATATTGGGAAGTACAAAAAGCCGTTATTTGTTGGAGACAGTACTGAGCTTAAACCAGCTTTTTTATACTTAACTAGCTTTTGCCCGCAGCTTCGCTCGCGTTAAATTCGGGGCAACACAGTTCCCCTTTCCTGATTTGCAGGTACCTGCTACCTGTAGTTTTTGCCCTTTTGGGGGGGGGGGGGGGTGGGCCCATGCGCCTTAACTTAAAAACAAATTAGCCTATGTCCGTCTCCGGGGTCCCGACTATCTCTGTACCAAAATCATCAAAATCGGTTTTGCTAATTAGGCATGAAGACGTAACAAACAAACAAACTCACTTTCGATAATATATGCACTCAACAAAAATAATCGTCGCGACACCACACTGTTCAATGCGAAATAGAAAGACGAAACGAAAATAACTGGCTTGCTTTCTATGAGAGAGAGAGAGAGAGAAACACGCGCACGCCGCACGGCTTACAACTACTTATAGGAAAAAGTGTCGTTACAACTTCATTCCAATAACAGTGAGGTATTCTTTACATTGCGCATGTTATAAAGGCCAGACTATTTTACGAACACAAAAGTCGGTGAGTCTTACAAACCTAGCATTGCCTCGTACCATTCCACCTGACTTTCAGATACACCCAACACAGATTTATGTATTCTCACTATGTGATACAGCTTGCGTAATTTACCGTCACACTTGCATGCAATGCAAGTTGATAAACTGTGCTTACGAGCTATCGCCTTGGGTTATTACTTGCATTTACAACTATAATGCTTTAAGATTTATTGTTAAACTAGCTTTTGCCCGCGGCTTCGCTCGCGTTAAATTCGGGGTAACACCCGTTCCCCTTGCGCCTTATTGATTTGTAATAGCAACGCTAAGTTTTCCCTTTTCTTCCCTCGTTCTCCCTCATATCCCACTTTTTTTTTCAAAAAATTAGCCTATTTCCGTCTCCTGGTTCCCAACTATCTCTGTACCAAAATTCATCAAAATCGGTTTAGCCATTAGAAAGAAAGAAAGAAAGAAAAAACATTTATTTGGCCCATGCCACAAGTGCAACACAAAATGAGATAAAAACTTAAAACTAAACGGTAATAACAAATACGTTTGTGTGTCTCACGGCTGCGCCAAATAGGCCCAGTTCAGCAAACTGACGAGCAGCTAGTGCCCGACGCTACGCCATTAAAGCGTGAAGAGGTTACAAACAAACAAACAAATAAACAAACTCACTTTCGCTTTTATAAGGGTTCCCTCTATCTGGCAGAATCTTGATGCTCCGAAATTTATTTGGCATAACACACTTAGCATAATTTTCTTTAAACGAACATTTTAAATGCATAAATATTATTTGATATAATTATCGTTTGGCATAATGTTCAAAACTTCGAATTTACAATGGCATACTTTTAAGATGGCAGAATTACATTTAGTATAATTACGATTGGCGGAGTTCAAATTTCGCATAATATCGTTTAGCATAATGTTCATTTTGAGCGATGATTATTTGGTATAATTTCACTTGGCATACTATGCAGATGGCAGAAATGGCTAGGTTAGGTTAGGTTAAAACTGTGACCTCCTCCTAGAAACGACTTGCATTAATAGAAAAAAGAGATTGTTTTTAGTAGGTTACACGGAACTGAACTATTTAGATTAGTATAATTACTTATTGTATTAAATGACATTATTTCAAATTCAATAAAATAATAACTAAAATAAATGACATTATTTTGAAGATTTAAATAATTAAAATAAATGACAACAAATAACGACAAAGATGATTCTAACTATAAACTTTCTGTGATATGACAATTCTGCCGTTTAATGATTATCTCTAAGAAATATATGCCAAAAGACGATTCTGACTGTGAACTTTCTGCGATATGATGTTTCTACTTTTTAAATATTATGGCTAAGAAATTTATGTCAAGAGATGATTCTGGCTTACAAAATTATGAGTTTTGAATGTATGATAAATGAGTGTCTGCCAAACAATTTTCTGCGAAATGAAGTTTATGCTATCCGTTGTTATGCAAAATAAAATTATGACATAAAAAGTTCTGCTATAAAGGGTGGACCCCTTTTATAATATTAGTAAGGATGTATGGGTTTTCGACGAAATATTGCAAGATTTAGTACCGAGTGCCCATCTAGTATCTCGAGATATCGCCAAGTAGTCGGTCGACTCTTCTTGTTTGGACTGGACTTTTTTTTGGCCAAAAAATTTATATTGTCATCTAACGTGGCAATGCTGCCAGCCTTTTCGCACTTTTCCTGTAAACAGTGATGTGGACGATTTTTTCCATTTTGACACACATACGTTCAGTTACACTGTTACTTTTGGACACTCGACAGGTGAAACCACGGTGAAACATTACAGTCAGATTTATTATCCAAGACAGGGTTGAACTCAGAGAATAAATATGCTTTATGCTGGAAGAACGTTGTAAAACAGCCTCGTTTGTCTATTGCTCGCAAGCATGACTGATGCGAGCCTGTGGGCGGTGAGGGCCTGTGGGCGGTGAGCAATGGGTAGTTCACCGTCCGTCCGTCGATTGACGACAGGCCGTGTCGACGGCGCGTTCGTGTTTCACGCGCGCCTCAAAGAGAGTCAGCAAAGCAGAGGGGCTTGCCAGAGTCTCCGCCTGCTGGGGTTGCGGGTTGTTCGAAAGAGATACCGCGGCCCCGGAACGTAAAGGGCAATAGAAGGAACATGGGTGGGTTTTAGTCAGTACAAGTCTGACATGCCCCCCCGCTCCGCCCAGAGCGGGGGAAGTCATTGGATGATTTTCCAACCGAAAAAAAAAAAAAAGCATGACTGATGCGCATGAGGTTCAGGGTTCGTTTCGCAGGCCAAGCAAAGTGTCATTGGGTTTTCCCACCAAAAAATTCTCAGTAGCAGCCACGATGTCTGGATTTGAGTTTATGACAATAGGCTCGCCCCCTTTTACGTAAAACTACAACATTGAAACACAGCTGGCGAAATGTGGGTGTACTTTTAGATGCAAGTCTGCATAACCCCTCGGGGATAACAGTCTTGATATTATATTTATGTTTAAAATAAGACGTTCGTGGAAACTTTGACCTCAAAGTCTAAGATCAGCCTAAAAACTTAAACCTTTTATACCTAAAGACGTTCTTGTGTAATGGAAATATAAATTACTAATTCGATTTGAATTTCTATTCTAATCACAAAGTTTTAGAACAACTATGTTATTTGAATTTAAAAAATAAAATATTTTAGAAGTTTATTATTCTCTGTGCACTGGCACAGAGTACCTCAATTTCAAATTCAGAATTTAATTTGTCTTCTTAATTTTGGATATTCTTGCATTTGAATTTTACATCAATAAAATGATGACCGAAAATCACTATACCGCTTCACCGCTTCAGCTTCGCTTACTCTATTATCGAAAGTTCTAGAGCCCAATCCTCAGACACATTTCGCGCCGTACACACTTTTAAAGGCTCGCACTTGACGTTTATTTCCTTTTTTATTCTTTGTAATCTACGAATTTAATATAGCCGCCATAAAAATATGGCGTCTGAAAAAAAATGACGGGCCTGTTTAATTTGAACGCGAGGGAAACAGGAATGGAACGCTTATTTAAATTTCGAACTTGCTGTCGGCATGTGTTATTCGGTTTGCGCAGAGGTTCGTCGATTCGTTTTTTAAAAGTTAAATAATTTTTTCATCGATTTAGTTTTAAAAAGATTATTTTCATTTTCCTTTTTGTATCAAATTAGGTGTGTGTTTATCCAATTTACCATTCAATTGACTAGAAAGCGTTTCCCAAGGAGTACAATGTATTAGGTCCGGGCAGGTACTTACCGGATCCATTGAGTACCTTTTGTAAAGTGTAGTTCGTCTGAGTTACCTACCTCACAATGAACAGTCCTTTCCTTTGTATTTCCAGCCATTACCAGCACTCTCATAAGGTTAAGGTCGATTCAATACCAATTCCGAACTTTAACGACGAAAATCGACGTTACGTTCTACACGTTTCGACATGGCAACGTTATTCCAACCAGAAACGTCGAATAACACTTTTAAAATATCATCCACGTTTACCTACGGTATCTGCTTGTTTATCGCTTACTGGAAATTGCACCTTATGTGGCGAAAATAGCTATCATTTTCGTATATGGACAGCTGCGAATTTTTCGTGTCATTCACAGAGCGTCAAACGTCAACCGACTGTCATCGCGGTCGGGAAGGCCAGTTTACTCTGATCCATGAGATGTTTTACCAGTCGTGTTATTCGAGTTCAGGTTAGATTGGTGTTGCAGGATTATAATTTTTGATCCTGCGAGTGCACTAAAGCATACACGTGGCTCATTAGGTCTTGATCTCGCGTTTAACGAGGCATGCCTAATTGCGGAGCGCGGCCCCTCTCCGCAAAAATGGCGGGTGGTGGAATACATTACGGTAATTTAAAATTTATGTTTCACACTCTTTAAACTTTTTTATAGCGGAGTAGATGAGGATTTTTACTTTGGTGTTGCCAGATTTCTGTGTTTATTTATATTTTACAAGGAGGTTCGTAATGAGGTTAAAGTTTTGTAGTTTTATGAGAAAGTATTACTATTTTTATTTTATGTGATTATGCTTGGCGTTCAGGCTGTAAAGCTTACATTGAAAGGGCTTACGATTAGTTTGCTTTTGTCCGTAGCATCGACCGCGAAGAGGTCAAAAATTACCCTACGGGAGTAGTGCGGACTACTGGGATAAAAAGTATCCTATACCCCTAGCCCAGTCCGTGGTACTTGTTTGGTAAATTGAAATTCAAATATTTAGACCACTCGACTATAATACTGCATCGCAATTACGGTGCGTTTTTTTCTCACAATTTCGCATGGGACTATGCGCTCCCTATTAAGTGTGACTTAAAGAGAACTGGCAAATTATGAGTGTACTGCTAACAGTACACTCGTATTTTGCCGGTTCTCTTTATGCAGGGATGTACAGACGCCAGCAGGTCAAGCTACCCGAAACTGTCAATTTTTCCCAATGAACCTTGAACCTAATACTTTAGAAATAAAGTCGAAAATCTATCAAAGAAATCTGACAGATTGTAGTAGCTTGATGTGCAGGCGTCTGTACCTAAGTGCATCCTTGCATAAACCATATTTCCTTTAAAAAATTACATAACATTTTATGTTATTTTTAGGGTTTCGTACCTAAAAAGGAAAAAACGGAACTCTTATAGGAACACTCTGTTGTCTGTCTGTCTGTCAAGACTCTTTATCTTGGGAACTCTTGGAGGTTTCGAGTTGAAATTAAAAACCACATACTTAAGTATGTAATTCCTTTGTTCTGTGAAAATAAACCCTCATAAAATAAAGCAGTTGATGTCTCTAGCTTGTACGAAGCCCTCGGTGCGCGAGTCTGGCGACAAAAACGACTCGTTTTGCTTACGGATGGTTGTATTTTGACATAAGTCTCATAGAACTTATGTCAAAATACAACTATCCGTAAGCAAAACGAGTCGTTTTTGTTTATTGGAACGGGGCATTAAAGTACACCTCACCAAAAAAAAAATACTACCTACAAAGTCTGATAATTCTTACTAATCCTTACTTAATATTATAAAAGCGAAAGTGAGTTTGTTTGTTTGTTACGTCTTCACGCCTATTTAATGGCTAAACCGATTTTGATGAATTTTGGTACAGATGTAGTTGAGACCCTGGAGACGGACATAGACTATTTTATTTAAAGTGAGAAATGAGGGAGAAAGAGGGGAGGAAAGGGAAAACTTAGCTTTGCTATTACAATAAATAAGGCGCAAGGGCAAAAACTACAGGTAGCAGGTGCTTACAAATCAGGAAAGGGGAACTGTGTTACCACGAATTTAACGCGAGCGAAGCCGCGGGCAAAAGCTAGTCCATTAATAATGACACTAGTGATGACATTAGTAACACGAGAAGTATACATATATATGTTACTGTATAAAAACACCATTTGTTTGTGGAATACGGGTCATTATAGTTTCCGTCTCATTGAGCGCCGAGCCAGCGACCACACAGCCTGGAAAACATGGAATGTCCTTTTCTAACTTACTGGAATTTGTATTGCGTTGTCCCTCTCTATTATTCTAGGTTTACCTGTCATTTATACATTGCTTTCAAGTAGAGGCTTCTGAGTTGTTATAAGACGAATTTCGTGCAGTCACAGTAAGTTATTAACAACCAGGTTGATCAAAGTGTAACCATCTATATAACAAACAACTTCCAAAAATAAACATTACAAGAAGCCTAAAGTAATGACTGAAGTCACTGGCAAAAAAGTCAACGAAACAAAAAAAGCATTGGCTCTCGAATATAAGTTTACTAGCTTCCGCCCGCGACTTCGTCCGCGTGGCATAGTTACTTTGGGCTAACGCTAACTGTAACCTGTGTAATGATCGAAAAAAAATAACTTTCTGTCCCCTTTATTTCCCTCTTCCTGACCCATTTATCACATTCAAAAAAATAGCCTATGTCAGTCTCCAGGGTCCTAACTATCATCAATCTGTACCAAAATTCATCAAAATCGGTTTAGCCTTTTAGGCGTAAAGACGTAACAAACAAACTCACTTTCGCTTTTATAATATTAGTAAGAATTTTAGACTTCTTGAATGTTTTTTCAGAGGCCGTCTTTTGTTTAGACTAAAAGGTTACCTTCCCTCCAGCATTCACCCGTTTTATTTAAAGAACATTGACCTCTGCCGTCACTACATTCGTTCGGCTACCTTCAGCTTACAAGTCTATACCTCTACCGGGAAATAAAAGCATCTGTGACATTCAATTGTTTGCCGATCTCTTTCGAAATAATCTTTTTTACTGGGAACAAAACTTTAGTCTAACGTAGAATTAAAGATCTTTTTTCGAATTTCCCTTCAGTTTACAGCCTTGGTCGACCGTCAAGGTCCTAATGTGTGATAAAAACGTCCCAATTAAATTAGTTAAGAATAAACCTGAAGGCTTATTATTGACGGCTTGATAGTTTCTGTAATGCCAAACAGTAAAGAAGAAGTAAATGTATCTAAATTGTCTACGATTACAGATGCAGTGCTACGAGATTAATGCTACGAACTACTCGTAGAGTTTTGCTACGAGTTTTGCTACGTATTGTACTGCGACTACATACCTACACTACGTATTAAGGCTCGACCGAGATGCGTTTTTCGTTCTCGGCCGAGACCGAGACCGAGACCGAGAATAAATTAATATCTCGGCCGAGACCGAGAAAAACTTATATAAAAAAACTTATATAAAACTTATATAAAAACTTATATGCTCAAAAATATTAGCATTTCTTTGCAGTCTTAGTTCCATTCCATTAAGTAGGTAGGTTCCACTGAGTTTCGACATCTTAAAAAAGCGCATGTACCGATAAATTTAAGGATTTTTGAAATGTACCTAAATGTCTTCGAGCTTGTTTACTCCTGTGAAAATGGCCGACTACTTTATGTCATTTCTTTATCAGCGCTTCAACTTCTACAGCTCTCTCACGCAGTCAAACCAATCAACTTCGCGCTGTCAGCGCATGGCTGCGCGCGGTAAAATTTGAATGCCATTCCAAACACAGTTAAAATCTCGGCCATGACCGAGAATCTCGGCTATTATTAGCCGAGAACCGAGACAGATTTCTCGGCTGGATTTGTAGCCGAGAATGCCGAGACCGAGACCGAGATCTCGGTCGAGCCTTACTACGTATACATACAATACGTATAGATCTGTATGCTACGAGATTGGTGCTACGAGCTACGAAAATAGGCCAGTAAGTTTAATGAAAAATGTTTGTCAAATCACGTCGATTGCTAAAGACGTTCAAACAAAGAAACAAACTTGAAAGTAACTTCCAACAAACATTTACCAGCAGCAGTTTCTCCAATGTTCCAAAACAAACTATCCCTTTCATAACAAAATATTTGGCCATAACATAACCTACACAAAGCCGATACTTGTGCTACGCGTGACCATTTATCCGTTATGCCATCCATTTGTCCACTATTGTTAATAATAGAGAATATTTTTGGAGGTCCGTACGCGTGATAAAAACGGATTTCAATGGATTTTCCATTAGTGGTGTAACGCCCGCATCGCGTTGTCAATGGAAATCAGTATGATAACTGTACCTTTCTGGTTTTGAGGGAATCGTTTGGGAATAATATTGTTTATTATTAATAAACTAGCTTGTTTTGTCCGTGGATTAACCTCGGTTGAGGTTGGAATTTTCCAGTGTTACCAGGATAAAAAATATGATATGACCTATCCCAGTTCATGGTCACACTAATTCATTGCATCCAATACACCTTTTACATCTCTACCCTACCTACCTACCCACACACCCTACCTACGCTACTTACCTTACCTAATTAACAAACCGAACGTCGTCAAAGGATGTATCAAGCTTACAAAATTTCATAGTAAACTTGATTGACAAAATGTACTATATTGTATGTATTCGAATGTGTTTTGTGCCTGCATTTTTTGTGTCCACAAAGAGATCTTATACCAACTTTTTTTTTGGAACACTAGAATGACGTGACATAACCATGCATGGTCTTCCAGACTAAAAATGAGTACAAAATTCCACCTCAATCGATCACCGGGTGTGCGATCAAATTTAACATCTTAGTTTTTTTTTAATTAAGTACATGTGAAGATAAAATAAAATTCCAAGGTTATTCGCAACGAAAACTATCTCAAAGTGGCCCTCACAAAAATCCGATTGCTACTCTAACTAGTACGTTGTATAAAGATCACGTAATAACAAATTCTATTTACCTTATTCGCTTATAGCAGACTAAAGGCAATCTTGGAGGCTGAGGTAACTAGGGCTAAGCACCTACATAATATGCTCATATTATGTTAGCCCAGCAAAATTGCATTCACTAAGCGATTTTAAGGGTAACGCGTAGTAAACAACGGCGTTTAATACATTCTTGTGGTCTTTGTTTTTGCGGTTGTACTCAACCGCATCGTCAAATAACTTCCCCCGCTCTTGGGGGGGAGCGTCAGACTTGCACTGACTAAAACCCACCCATGTTCCTTATATTGCCCTTTACGTTCCGGGGCCGCGGTATCTCTTTTAAACAACCCGCAACCCCGGCAGGATTTTTGTGGTCTTCGATTCGTTTTTGTAATTACTAAGTGGCCGGAACGTGAAGAGCTCTAGGCTCAATATTATTTTATTCCAGATTATAATCTACCTCTGTGTCAAATTTCATCAAGATCGGTTCAGCCGTTTTTACGTGAAATTGTAACAAACATCCATCCATCTTCACAAACATTTGCTTTTGCCCGCGGCTTCATTCGCGTTAAATTCGGGGTAACACAGTTCCCCTTTCCTGATTTGCAGGTAGCTGCTACCTGTAGTTTTTGCCCTAGCACCTTATTTATTGTAATAGCAAAGCTAAGTTTTCCCTTTTCTTTCCCAATTATTACCTCATTTCTCACTTTAAAAAAAATAGCCTATGTCCGTCTCCAGGGTCCCAACTATTACTGTACCATAATTCATCAAAATTGGTTTAGCCATTTAGGCGTGAGGACGTAACAAACAAACAAACTTCCTTTGGTTTTTTTTAAATATTAAAGTAATAGGATATTTTTAGTTTTTAAATATCTCCACCTACCCATAACCAGAAGCTCTCTACCCGCCGCCCCTAACAGTCTATTATACTCAGGCATTAGTATTCCACTCCGTCCGAATGTTTCCCTTTATATTCCGCGCGTGATTCCAACAATTCGCACGATATCGGTCGACGGACACGATTCGCAGCCCTGAAGCCTATTTGTATAGGGAATCGGTTTAGAATGTGTATGGCAAGCCTTAATACGTCTTATATTATCGTGGGATCTTCGATTATTGGATGAAGGGTTGTACAAGTGTGTTCTCTATGGTAACCAGCTGGTTGGGACTTTGATTGGTTTTATCATTCTTAGAAATTTTAAATTCGTTTGTAAGGATGTGTAGAGGGATGTTTGTTCTCCCTCTTGACTGCCACTTTAATGGAAAAAGTACGGAGTTATGTCCGTATTTTTTTGGATGTTTAGCACACATAATTTATAACCAAAATTACGATTTTTTTTTTCAAAAAGTTTGCCCTACTCTAAGAAATCCCCCCTGTTTCGTGGGTGCATTTACAATAAATTTAAACTCACATACACAAACAGCCAAACCCGGAACAATTATCTATAAGTAAAAAAAAACCGAGCGGGGATCGATCCTGCGCCATCCGTGTCGTCAAAGTATCCAGAAATTGTACGATCTTGTGGAACAATTTATCAATTGCGAGCGAAGCCGCGAGCATAAGCTAGTATGAAATGAACTTTTACGCACGATTTCTGTCTCGTTAATCTAGTGGTCGCAAGCGTCCTGGTGAACGTGAGGTCCTAGGTTTAATACCCCCGGGACGGGTAGTGTTTCTGGGTTTTTTCACCAAAAAATCTAAAAAGATTGTAAGTAAAGTTTGTCTTGCAAAGATTGCTTTAAACGATACGACCGCTTTGTGCTATCCTAAGTGAAATGTTTTTCTTTTATGTAATTGAAATTTTTGTGGTTTACAATAAATAATAGTCTTAGTATCTGATATATTTGTCAGTTGTGGATGATGAATGTTGAATAAATAGGATGGATGGCATATACATATACATTTATCTAAGCGACAGAGGCATAAGAGCATTTTTCCAGTGCTTCTTTCTGCTCAGTAGTCTATTGGTATTTTGCTTGTTAACTTCATCAAAATTTTGTTTAGAATGAGACGTTTGCGGGTTTGTAAAATAATGATTTCGGCCCAGTGGTCTATTGGTATTTTTCTTGTTAACTTCATCAACATTAGAATTCAAATTTAAATTAAATATCTATATTGTCCTTGTTTATTAATTGTATTGTTAATTATCAATACAATTCACAAGCCATGGGTCTCGGCTGCCAGCTATAGATCAGAATTGTTGACAGCCACACGTGGGCAACGGCCTAAAAGTCTAACTACCAGTCTTACCAAGCGTATTACCCAGTATTGACTGGGTTGTTGAAGTCAGATTGGGGAGCTCGTGGCTAAATAATAGCAGCCGCTCGGGTCGATCTTTAGGTTAAGCCGCGCTTGCCTAGGTTGGTCTGTGGATGGGTGACCACCCGTTACATACCGAGTTTCCTCTGTGCCTCGGAAAGCACGTTAAGCCGTTGGTCCCGGCTGTCATTTGTAGATCTTTGACAGTCGTAACAGGTAGTCAGTGTTCCAAAAGTCTGACAACCAGTCTTACCAAGGGGTATCGTATTACCCAGTATTAACTGGTTGTGGAGGTCAGATAGGCAGTCGCTCCATGTAAAATACTGATATTCAGCTGCATCCGGTTAGACTGGAAGCCGACCCCAACATAGTTGGGAAAAGGCTAGGCAGATGATGATGTTGAAGTCAGATTGGCAGTCGCTCTACGTATGTATAATACTGATAACAGTTGCATTCTGTTAAACTGGAAGTCAACTGCAACATACTTGGGAAAACTCCAGGCATTTGACTTTTTTTAGGCGTCTCAATAGTCACCTATTTTAACCGACTTCAAAAAAGGAGCAGGTTCTGCGTTGGACCGTATTTTTTATGTATGATCACTGAAACTGAATTCAAATAACTTTACTTCCGGAAGTCGTTGACTCATGTTTGTTTCGTTGAATTTTTTGCTACTGACATGTATGGGAGATGTTTTTGGAAGTCGGTTTTATTTTGTCTTGTCCATCTTTCACAAAATGAACCCAACGTTCCTTTAGTCTTTCCCAACTGTCATAGCTTAGTAAAATAAATCTTATGCAAAGTAATACATATATCATAAGCTATTTGTGAGTTATTGGCAAGTGTAAGGTTGACCTAAAGCCCTCAAGCTCCGTGGAGCGACGATCTTTGCAGGGTGGCTGGTAGCAACTGGATGAGAGTTACAAAGATGGCGTGGGATTGAAGAGCCCATTTACTCCTTTATCCTTCATTTCATTCGTTACACAATCCATCCATATTTTCTTTGGCCTTACTCTCCCTCTCCCACCATTAACATTTTTATCACTATTTTAGACGTTTCGTCTAAAATAGTGATAAAAATGTTAATCGATCGTCTCTTTTTTAGTTATTGGAGTATTAGAATGACGTGACGTCGTCATCATAAATATTTTTTATCACTATTTTAGACGTTTCGTCTCAGTCTCCTCCACATGATCATTACATGTCCATGTTATAAAATACCGAATAATATCTTCAAACAATAAAATCTTGAACAAACCCCACGCAAACAAATACGAAAGAAACTTGCTTGACATAATTCACGAGTAACTCAACAGTAAAACTTAATTACGACAAGTAAAATCACGAGTTAGTACAAACTTCTTTGTCAAAATGTTGTAAAAAAAACGTTATTTGCTGAGAAAAAGAACGTCTCCGGTCGTTAGGTGATTCTTATTAATTTGTACTTTTGTCAGTGACGACGTCGATGTCGACTTGCTGAATGTGACAGGAATATGTTTAAAAAATATAATAGTTTAAAAAAAAACAAGGGAATAGATTTTTATTATGCTAGTAACACTGTTTTAAAGTCAATGTCAATTTGAACGACACGCGACATAAATGTATGTTGTTTTAATTTGAATGTGTTCTTTTTGTGCCTGACTTTTTAAAAACTATTGTGTACGCAAAGAGATCGTATTCCTACTCTTTTTTAGTTATTGGAGTATTAGAATGACGTGACGTCGTCGTCATAAATATACATGTTAACAAAAATTTTGCTCAACTAGAAACTGAGATTTGTTCACATAATTAATTAGTTGAAGGTTACATAGGCGTGTTAAAAAGGAGATTGAATATATTTAATCTTAAGTGTAAAGTAAGCTTTGAATAAAGTACGTCTTTGAGCTTTTGCCGGAGGAAGATTATTATTTGAACAAATGTTTTTGCTACTGAGAAATATTTTACTAAAAAGTGTGTTAGTAAAATATTTCTTAGTAACAAAAATATTTTATAACTTTCAACAGAACTTAATATTTAAAAATCTTATAAATATTTGACCTAGGTCTCGGTTTCCGATTTAGCTAAAATTTTGTATAAGTAAACGTTTAGTTTGGATTACAATTAATGGTCAAGTAACTACATCTTTTTTTTTATCCAATATGGCACACTCCCAAAGATGGCGGTCTAGTTATTTTGTATGCATCACCATGATTAGAAACACAAATGTCACAATGAAGAATATCGACCAGATATTGTGTTTTTTGGTAATAATAAAATACATAACAATGTTATTCTTATACATGCACTAGCTTTTCCCGCGGCTTTGCTCGCGTTAAATTCGGGGTAACACAGTTCCCCTTTCCTGATTTGCAGGTACCTGCTACCTGTAGTTTTTGCCCTTGCGCCTTATTTATTTTAATAGCAAAGCTAAGTTTTCACTTTTCTTCACTCTTTCTCCCATTTCTCACTTCTGTACCATAATTCATCAAAATCGGTTTAGGCATTAAGACGTAACAAATAAACTCACTTTCACTTTTATAATATTAGTAAGGATGTACGTTTGGCTTGGAAAAGTACTTTGCTCTAGTAAACATCATAAAACATTCACATTTTCTCAATCATTAAACCTTCACAGTAAATCTTACAAAAAGCCCAACATAATCACAAATTAAATAAAACACCATTTCCATCAGCACCTGACGTTACCCACAAAACAAAACATTTCCCGCCAGTGTTGCCCTATCTATCAAAACGACATCTTTGTGGGACCCCTTTAATTTCCCCGGGAACAGTGGATTAACGACGACTTTCTTTCGAACCGTCTCTAATTAAAAACCTTAAATGAAAACCACGGTTTTACGACAACACCTTCTTTTTTTTGTTTTTAACTGGTGTGCTTTAGGTGGATTACATTTTGACAAATGATTTTGTTTTGAGTCTCAGTTGTGAGGCGAATAACCGTTGGCTAAATCGGACTGAATGATATGGTTGATGGGGTTGAACTCAAAAAGTGACATAACATAATATCACGCCTGTAATCTCCGTAGCATTCGGCAGAGGTGTACCCACATTTCTCCAATAATGTTTAAGACTCATGTAATAAGTGAACCTATTACCATCAAATCTAGACTCCGTAGCTGTTACTGAGAAATTCAAACTCAAACTCAATTAATTCAATTCGACCATTACAGGCACTTTTAAAAGTCAAGAAACAAAATGTTGACGCTACAGTCCCGGTCACAAGACATAATAACTTGTGAAAGTACTGTAGTTCCGGATGGAAAACGCCAAAAAACATTGCCCATCCTGGAAATCGAATCCAGAAACTCATATTCAAGAGTCGCGCTTGCGACCCCTAGGCCGAGGGTACCAGTAACTGGGAAAATAAATAGACAAACGATCTGCGATGTCTCTTATACAACATTATTTTTAGTTTATGCGAAAGCCGAAACACCTGTCCAGTATTTTTATATAAAGAATCTATGCACAAAATTTCAAAACTGTATCATGAAAAACCACAAAGTTATAAGCTTGTTATGTTACCTGGATATCCGTACAAATACACTGTCACCAACGGCGTACGGCGGCGGCGGCGTCCCCGCGCCGCGCGCCTTGCTTTCATTGATAATAATAATGTCTCAGTTTGTATTGCAGGTAATTAACTGGTGATACATTTTCCATCACACTGTCTGGCAGGCTTTGGACTGTCGTAATGGTCAAGTGTAGGGTAGCGCTTGCGAATAGGTACTTAGTGTCGCATGGTGTCCATATTATAAACTTTTTTAAATATTTTTGGGATAAAATGTAACATGGTGTAAATATGATTGGAATCGATTCAGTTACTTATTCTGAACAAACTATATTCAGGTTTCGCATATACTAAAAATAATGTTTTATAAGAGATGTCCTACAATGCTAACTGTACGCGCCCCGCATTAAGCGCCCAGCACTAGGGCGAGCGAGGGGTAAAAGGACGGGGGCGACCAACGCGACGCGTGGCGTGCGAGCGCAGCCCGCGACAAAAGACAACTTGAACGAACACCAACTTGATAAAAGTGTCTAAAAACCTGTAAAAACTATTCAAATATACAGTTTAATAATCTAATAAGTGAGTTTGTTTTAATTCATAACACTAACTTAACCATCGAGCGAAACAACGATATGCTAGTTTCTTTTGCCACCAAAGACAAAAAGAAAAACTTTCTTCTTTCAGCAAAACATTAAATAAACCCTTTCTTACGAAGTTATCGAAAGAGGTACTCCAAAACTCTTTTCCTCGAAACACACGTACAATAAAAGTAACGTAAACACACACCAGTAAAAGCTACACGAAACAAAATAAACCCAAGTTATAACCAATTTTCAATTAATCGAAGTGTGCAGGAATATAACACTAACATTATAAAGCTGTGTGCATACGTGCAAGATGAAAAATAAACCTCTAAAGAGAATAACTTTAAAGTTGATGGTACCGAGGTTTTTAGGGTTCTGTTTCTCAAAAGAAAAAAAAGGAACCATTATAAGATCACTTTGTCCGTCTGTCTGTCTGTCAATACTCTTTATCTCGGAAACACGAGTAGGTATCGAGTTGAAATTAAAACCATATACTCAAGTCTGTGGTCCCTTAGAGCTGTGAAATAATCAACCCCTTAATCTATGTCGCAAATATTGTACGGATCCCTCGCGAATCCGTCTCGGACTTGGCCGGTGTTTTTGACATTATACAATATGTTAGTTTAAACGAGGGACGTATTCAAACCCACAATAGTGCATACTTACATGATACTAATAAAAATATGAACAAAAAAAAAACACTAATAAATAAAAGACAGAACCCTACCAAAAATTTCGCATAAGTCTCGCAACGTGTTTATACCCTTGCGCTAGCGATTTAATACTATCGCAGAACATGTGTGCGTGTCAATGACCTTTAGGTATAATCCATTTTCCCTTCATACTTTAAACCTGGCTTAGGACGCCTTTTCGGTAGAATCGGCGCGTAGGTATTTTGCCGCGTGATTTACTTCACTGTTTACAAGTTTACTTCTCTCGCGCTCAGTGTTCATGAATAATGTATTTTATTGGACAATTACGTTAGAAATTAAGGTTATAGGTTTTTTACATATTTGGGACGAGAATTGAATACTGAATACCCTCCCTCAATAAGTCCCTCGTTTAACCTAACACTCTACATAGCACACGCACTATTTTCAATTACGTTTATCTCATGTAGGGGGGTGACCATATTGCCATCTCAACACAAATCTAAACTGTGGCTGCTACTAAGAAATTCATAGTTGTAAAACTCAATAACACTGCTGGACGCGGGAATCGATCCCCGGAACTTATGTTGCCGGGCAATAGAAGGAACATGGGTGGGTTTCAGTCAGTACAAGTCTGACACTCTCCCCCGCACCGCCCAGAGCGGTGGAAGTTATTTGATGGTTTCCTATCCGCAAAAGAAGGACCTTATGCAAACTGTTTGAATGTTGAAAATCATATGAATTTCGAAACGGGCCTAGATATAGTGTCATTCTATCAGCTCTAATGACGATGAAAATATATTGGACTAGCTTTTGCCCGCGGCTTTGCTCGCGTTAAATTCGGGGTAACACAGTTCCCCTTTCCTGATTTGCAGGTACCTGCTACCTGTAGTTTTTGCACCTTGCACCTGATTGATTGTAATAGCAAAGCTAAGTTTTCCCTTTTCTTCCCTCTTTCTCCCACATTCCCCACTTTAAAAAAAAATAGCCTATGGCCCTCTCCAGGGTCTCAACTACCTCTGTACCAAAAATTCATCAAAATCGGTTTAGCCATTTAGGATTGAAGACGTAACAAATAAACAAACGAACTCACTTTCGCTTTTACAATATAAGGATTCCTGTTACTGCCTGCTGTAATAGAAATACGTTAAGCTATGAAAGCATTTGCCATTTGTCGAGATGCTCAGGCTGACTATAAATATTACTGGCCATATTCCCATTCGTTCCACCTGCTGAAAATCTCCCATCTGAACATAAGTAGCTTTTAAAAAGACTCCGGACGCAGGTTACCCGCAGCATCTAAAATCAGCCCAAAAGGATATTCATTGATGACTCTCTCCTGGATTATAGACTTAGGGACTTAATATCATGTCCTGGGAGTCCTGTTGTTTGTTCATTACAGGAACTGATAGACGCTACCGAAGACGCCAAACTGGTTGTTCATTTTAGGCCAATACAGCGACATCTTTAGAAGAAAAATATTAGCATTACTTAGTGTTTTAAGATATCTTCAACGTTTAACAAACCTAGCGCTATGGCAAAATTCCTCTGAATTAGATGCAAGTCAGACACAAATCTTACGTCTACCGTACTTGGAACTGTCTGTGTGTTGGCTATGCCAATATTAGTTCCCCTTAGAATCATAAACACGATTCGTGCCACAAGACAAATCACTTGGCACTAGCTCAGTCGACACGCGTAGTCACTCAGCATGAAATACTGCAACATAGCAAATCTGGTGTCCCCGAAGTTAGGTACACTCGCCTCGGGTATAACAAGCCTAATTTCATGTTAGTTTCAATTAATGCTGTACACAGGAACATAACGGTAACACTATAAAGTTAGGTGCATAGTGGACCATAGAATAAAAAAATGTAGAAGGGAAACTGGGAAGTCCAGGGGCTTTTAGCTATTAGCCGCAACTCTTGTCATAGTTGGTCTTGAATGGGTGACCACTCCCGACGTACTGAAGAAGCACATCAAGCTGTTGTTCGTAGTTATCGTTCGTAAATCTTTGACAGTCGTTACAGTAAGTCAGAAACCTGGGCAGCCACCCCATTTAAAAGCTTTTAGCTTCTGTTTTTCAGCTACATTTGGTTATACGGAAAACTGACCCCAAAATACTAGGCAGATGCTAGAAAAGATATAGGGAAGGAGGATCAGAACGCATTGAAACCCGTAGCTTGAAGAAGAAAGATACGCTTTCACGTTCTGCAAGCAATCTTGTTCTCTACGACATACTTAATCTATGACAATACCAAGTCAAACTCGCTTAGCAATCTTCCACAAGATTAAGTCGACGGGGTGGTAAACAAAAGTTGAGCGTCTGCACCGCAGCGTCCGCTTAATGTACCTCTTCTCTACCTGGTACAAGTATTAAGGAGTTTCATAATTTATTATCAGCTGAGATTTTGTTCCGGTGGATAGTTTGTGAGCCATTTTGTTATTAATTATTCTTTAATCTATTTTTTCATTGGGTAAGAATGGATGATTGAAATCCAATGCAAGTATTTCATTTCTTACGTACACGTATACATAGACATACACTAAGCGAAATGAGTTTGCAAGGTTCGTAGCAGGGTTCTGTAGTTTCGGCCAAGCCTCACGGGAAAAGACGCGAGCCCATGTATGTATGTATAGTCAATCTCATCGTTATTTTACCACGATACGAGAGGAGGGGAGATGTTTTGAAAAGTGCTTGTAACTGGCCTACTTGAAATAAGTAAATGCTTTTGATGTTGAGCTTCTAGGACAACCTAGGTTCAGCAAAATCTTTATTATTCAAGAACCTCTCAGCCAGAGAGTCTGAATTTGAGTGCGGTTGATGGCAATAGGCTTGGGCCCAATTACATGGGACTAAAACATTCCTGACATAAACTTTCGTGTACTACTATGTACCCCTCTGGATCTGGGGACCACCTGACCGATTACCGATGTTTATCTAAGACCCAGAGCACGAAAAAATACAATAGTAACCTACAAACTCAACAATGTAAAGCCAGCCTTACCCCACAGTATTAACATATATTTTTCGGATTGCAGCACGTCTCATTACACGGCGCTCAGTAACGAACCAATTTTATGGAGTGCCTTCATGTAACGGGCATTACGTAAGGTAATATTGTTTTTATATGCTTGTTATGTACGAATATGGACCATTGTTTCGAGTTTTGAGGGAGTTTTTGAAGTCATATTATTTTTTTAAGTTTTCTTTTCTGTGATAAAACATAACATCCTTACTAATATTATAAAAGCAAAAGTGAGTTTTTTTGTTTGTTACGTCTTAACGCCTTAATAGCTGAACCGATTTTGATGAATTTTGGTTCAGATATAGTTGGGACCCTGGAGACGGACATAGGCTATTTTTTTAAAAAAGATTAAAATATGAGGGAGAATAAGTGAAGAAAAGGGAAAACTTAGCATTGCTATTACAATAAATAAGGCGCAAGGGCAAAAACTACAGGTAGCAGGTAAATCAGGAAAGGGGGGACCTGTGTTACCCCGAATTTAACGCGAGCGAAGCCGCTGGCAAAAGCTAGTAATAGATAATTTTCCTTTGTCTTTCCTACACACTGTGTCTACATATCTCATCCAACTTTCCTCTCGCAGGTCTGCTGGAAGAAATTTCTAATGAAATAAACTGTACCTTTGTGCTCTTCTGTCTTAATGTAATGTCCTGTCAATTATTTTGTCTGTGCATAAATAAATAACATCTGAATTGAGCCAAAGAATATAAAGAAAGGTGCGACACGCGTGTTTTATCATAATTGCCGTGGACTCGTAGTTTTTTTGTGTTGTTGTTACGACTGCTGAGCCCTTTTTTTGCGGATGGGAAATCATCAAATAACTTCCCCCGCTGTGGGCGGAGCAGGGGGAGTGTCAGACATGTACTGACTAAAACCCACCCATGTTCCTTCTATTGCCCTTTACGTTCTGGGGCCGCGGTATCTCTTTCGAACAACCCGCGACCCGGCAGGCGGTGGCCCTGGCACGCCTCTGCTTTGCTGACATCTCTTTGAGGCGCGCGTGGAACACTACCGCGCCGTCGATACGGCCTGTGACTGCTGAGCCTTGTTCATTGTTTGATTCCCGTTTCGACCCTTGTAGGGATTTCCTAACATTAAAAATATCGTCCTCGCTGCCGAAAAAGAGGCTGCTAAGAAAGAGGGGGCAAGATGACCCGGACGCGCATTGCCGTGGCTGGTTCGATGTGGCGCGTGAAAAGAGTATCTGAAAAGATTTTGGGGTTAGCTTTTGTTCAGTAGTGGTACATTAATTGGTGATTAATTAACTATCTACCTTTTCCAAACTTTATTGGCGTCGACATTACATTACATTTGACGGTACGGTTGGCGCAGTAACTGAGCGATCGACTGCTGGGAAGTTTGTCGCGAGTTCGATCCCCTCATGGAACAAATATTGGTACATTAATTGGTGATTAATTAACTATCTACCTTTTCCAAACTTTATTGGCGTCGACATTACATTACATTTGACGGTATGGTTGGCGCAGTAGCTGAGCGATCGACTGCTGGGAAGTTTGTCGCGAGTTCGATCCCCTTATGGAACAAATATGTTGTATGACCTACAGGTAGTTGTTTCGGGTCTGGCTGTTTGTGTATACGCTCGAAAAACATAACCCTCCTCCTTTCGACAGTCGGGTAAAAATACATGAAGGTGCATGTATTTTTACCCGACTGTCGTCATGCATTCATCATTAACATTCGGGAACACAGACAAGGACAGTTCATTCATAGATAATATCACGTATTGTTTAAGGCGAAACCTACAGAACAGAACGTCCTGCCGGGGTTGCGGTTTGTTCGAAAGAGATACCGTGGCCCCCGAACACATAGGACAAAAGAAAGAACATGGGAGGGTTTTTATTTACTAAAAAGCTGACACACCTTTTCACCACAAGTTATTTAATGATTTTCCATGCGTGGAAAAAGCCCTCAGCATTTAGTAAACGCGGCGTCAACATAAAGTAAAAACGTCGATTTTTTAATCGAAAATTCAATTATTCTGTAGCCTTTTACGTACTTAATTTTTTTGCAACAAGAACAATCAAAATTCTATAAAATTATTAAAGTAAACGACGTCACCGTTGGCGCAGTGGCTGAGTGATTGACTGCTGCGCTGCGTGTCGCGGGTTCGATCCCCGCACGGAACAAATATTTGTATGAATTACAGGTAGTTGTTTCGGGTCTGGCTGTTTGAGTGTGTGAGTTTAAATGTTTGTATACGCACCCACGATACAGGAGAACTTCCTAGTGTGTCCACGTTTAAAAAAAACGGTTAGTTTTAATGTTCAATTTCGACTCCTTTGCTACACAACGTTAATGCCTACACACGATGAGTTTTTCTTCACATTCCCATCAGATTGATTAGGTATAAGTCTGACTTCATTTCACTTCCAACAATTACTTCAGAATCCCAACGAAAAACCATTTACAACACGATTGTATCGGAAACAGACTCGCGAACTATCAATCTTTACCGAACAGAGACAAATTAAAACGAATGATCGTTTAAATATCGATTCCTCTCAGTTTTCTCGATCAATTTATTATTGTGTCAAAACTATTGTAAAATAGAAACTATGCTTTGTAAGAGATTAGTCTTTGTCTTACTCTTTTATATTCGTATAAGCTTAAGTGATTATTGAGAGTAGATAGAGAGCTAAAAATGTTTATCTCGATTTAAACAGGCGCAAAACTCGAACTGTCTTGGCGCAGTGGCTGAGCGATTGGCCACTGTGCTGCGTGTAGCGAGTTCGATTCCCACAAAATTTATATATGGTGTACAGGTAGTTGTTTCAGGTTGTACTGTCAGTGTATGTTTGTAAATGCACATCAAATTCAAGAGAAATTCCTAGCGTGGGGCAACGTTAAAAATACCCCATTTCAATTAAATTAGACCTTTACAAGCCTTTCTAAAATATCAGAAAAGATGAAGCTTGAGTCCCAGTTGAATGGCATTGTAACTTGTGAAAGTATTGTAGTGTGCACACAGAGACAGAGAATAGGCGAGAAACTCCATGCACACAATTTCAAATGAAAATATTACAAATTAGAGTTAAAATACAACCACGACTGTAGTTCTACAAGGGTAAGGCGAAATGTCAATTACGTTTAAGTCCCATGTAATGTAGGAGGCGGGCTTATTGTCATCAACCGAGCATAACTCGTTGGCGGCTACTGAAATATTCCTGATAAAATAAACCCAATAACAGTTACCCAACCCGGGATTCGTACCCAAGACTTCATGCTCAACAGTCTCGCTTCCAATCACTAGACCAACATGGTTAAAGTTAGTTGTAGGTAGAAGTAGTAACATGAGGATGCAGGAAAGAAAATAATCCTAGAGTAGTTCAGTTTCATTACACGTCAAATACATACATCTAAAAACACAGACGGACGCACGAATTCCCAAAAAAAAAACTACACATCAATAAAATACATCACGAACGAAACGAAAACCAATAAAACGTGAAAAATAGTTACCCATCTAGAACGCAGGCGAGCGTGTAACGGAATATCTCACAATTGGTATACCGCGAAAATGTTTGCCGCGTATAAATCAAGTTGTCAGTGTTGCCGTTATAAATTCGCGGGCCGCCGCCGCGAACGCACCTGGCAACATTTACCTTGATTGCGAACGCGGCGCGCTGCATTTGCCTTCCCACCACGTGCTGAACACAGGCAAAACGAGCCAGTAAACTGGCAACTATCCACCCCCTCTCTCTTAGTCAAAATCAGGACCATTACGGGGGAATGGAAGCCGCGCGTCAGGTCTTCACAGAATGGCCAGTGTTGAGACTATTCGTCACCAAACTTTCTTGCTTTACGTTCTTTATGCATGGCTCTTTGTCTTTCAGTAATGAGCCAGAACTCCTGGAATTAGTCTGGTATGTTTTATGCCCCATTCCACTAAAATCAAAGTTATGAATATATGCTTTCTGCTAAGTATTAAATGGAATAAAGTTTTAGTTTAACCTTTTATATACTTTGATGTTCTCTGTAAGTTTGGAGATTTAGTTTGTTATGCGAGCATTGTTTTAACGGTAATGTTTGCATATTTTACAGTTTAGTTAGGTTGTTTATGGGCTAAATGGGATGACCGGCCACTTCGTTTGCATGAAAGTTGAAGGTATGAGAAGCAATAATTTCATTATGCCTGTGCCTACATACTCTAATTATTATTTAGGACTTAGTCTCCTTCCATCGCGTCGATGGTATGGCTCATTTTAATTTCCTGGGTCCTTTTAAGTCTTCTAATCTGTAGGTGACGGAAAAATAGGACATTCAAGCAAGCAGGAAATGGGTACGAAAAAGAAAACATCCCATTTTAACTTGTTAAAATACTGACCACATCTTTACGTAGTAAAAAATATAATCGCTTCTGCTGTCTGTTTGCTTACCTATATCTTTCAAACCAGTCAACGGATTTTAATGCAGTTTCGGCAATAGATAACGTGATTCAATTCATATTTTGGCTGTGTGGGTGAAAACGCAGGGTGCAGCTAGTTTCAAAATCCATGTTTTGTTTTTCTGTGCATAGTAATAAAATTATGTAGTTTATTTTTTCATAGCAAATTCCGTATTTGTACAAAGTATTTAATTGCATAAAATAAATACCAGTTTTATAGAAATTAATATCTTTTTCACGTAACTAATGTTAAATATTTGAATAAATGAATATAAACAATGACTTAAGTTTTTTACAATCACTTACAGATTTTACCAATTTGACAGCTGTCATGTGTCAAAAGAATTGACCAAAATAACCCAAAATTGAATAGATAAGAGGGTTGTTGTCGTATTTTAATAGAGTGATATGCAGCCGATGGCATAAGTTACCGACAACGCAGCGGCAAAGTTCGGCCGGAGTTCTAGCCGGTTTAGTTTGAAAATCACAAAGAGGCAGGAAGATATCGGTAGATTGGAGAAGGTATAATGTTTTTTTTAATAGTTTTGTTTGAAACTAGCAGGCGCCCGCAGCTTCGCCCGCATCATATAAAAAAGTCACAAACATTCGCATTTATAAGGATTTCACCTTTTGGTAGGTAAGCAGTCATTAATCTTCGTCTATCACATTTCAATATACAAATATATTATTTGGCATATTTATTGATTTAGGAATAATTTTGAAAGTGGGAACAAAGAACAGTTACTGGTTCATCTTATTCTAAAAAAATATAAAAAGTGACTAAAAAGGCGACCATGACGTGAAACATCGCTCTCTTTACCATCAACAACAATCATTACGGTATTTTGTTGTACTTACGAAAAATATTATTTCCTGTATTATTTCTTTAGAAAATTCATTATTTTTTTTAAACACATAATTTTTATTTTTATTAATCATTGTAATAACCCTTTTTTTCATCGGCCATCATAATACAAATAAAATTCTAAATCATAATGGTTCAGAATAATGATTTCCGTACAAAAAAAAGACAAATCAAATAATTACATAAATTTCTAATAAACCGAAAACTTCGTAACACATTCGTAGCTCGTAGTGGTATCGGCAGCACGTGGAGTTCGGAGCGCGGCTGCGTCGTCAATATTGGTTAATTTGGCGCGCTAGCTATGCGCGCGCCCCCGCTTCGCCTGTGATATTGTCTGCATATATCTCTTATAGGAATTGGGACTTGATTGAGAATAATTCTAAGCTATGTGGGCTGTGTTACTCTGTTTGGCGGAATGTTTTGTGTAGCCTTTCGCGTATATGTATGATTGTATGTTGAGATCGGCTTTTCATCTAACCAGATGTATCTATACAACGTGTAACGGAAAGGGTATATACATATCAAGAGCAAGGCTTCTTCAAGGCTTATCAAACGATATCGCAAGGGTTTCAGCTAAATATAAAAAAAAAAAAAAAAAAAAAAGAAAAAAAAAAGAAAGAAAGAAAGAAAAGGAAGAAAAAAAAAAAAAAAAGAAGCCTCGCTATTGGTATGTATATACCCTTTCCGTTACATCCTGTATACATACTAGTATTTAAAATAAAGTCTGCACTCCCCTGTCGTGCTTATCTTTGAAGATTAAACCGTGTGACTTTTATTTTTAAGGTGGTCAGCCCGATTTGCAGCACTGACCTGCAAATTGCAAAAAAAAACCACAAAAGACATAATTTCGCGAGTTACAGTTTATTTCTAGTTGTGTTTTTGCATCCTAATCAAATTCAAGAACGAAAGCGCTCGGGCACGTCCTTCTCGCTCTGTCTGACAAACTTAAACTATGTACTAAAAAAGCAGCATGTACCTATTTATTATTGACCAGGTACCGTAATTTTAATTGATTATAATTAAGTCTTTTGTGAACACCTCCTGAATTTTGTCCAGGATGCAATACTACATCTTGTATACGTCTAACCTTAATCATACATATATAAACATGCGGTTTTTTTTTTTAAAAAACTTTGCCCTACACTAGGATTTCTCCTGTATCGTGGGTGCGTTTACAAACATTTAAACTCACACACACAAACAGCCAGACCCGAAACAAGTACCTGTAGGTCATACAAACATTTATTCCGTGCGGGAATTGAACCCGCGACACGCAGCGCAGCAGTAGATCGCTCCGCCACTGCGCCAACCGTGTCGATGTTTTCCATTGAAGTGGGAAGAAACTACAGAACACCACCTATACCACGATCCTCATTTGTTTCATCCACATTCACACATCTGGTCACACACGCTCACTACATCACTTGTTAACATACAATCAATTGGTTATGCAGACCATACTCAACAGGCATGTGACAGACGTGACATTCTAACACGTTGAAACTCGCCCACAGTATGCGTCGTGAGACTCACCTAGTATGCGTCCGTGAGATGCGTCTAGTATGCGTCTAAGAGAAGTGCCTAACATGCTGACATGTCATGTGTTGAATACGTGATGAGTATAGGAGTAAGTAATACTGTACTGCAGTTAACACTCTCTATGAACTGCGTGCATATTTCTAACTCCGAGCATAATATAACGTGTGTACCTATTACAGAAGGGTAAAGCAGAAATGTATTTATTTACCTACTTTATTCAATAGCTTCAACCGGGCCCTATTCCAGATTCCTGGTTCTGAGAAATTTCTTATGGAAGCAATCAGACTGTCTTCTTGTTCTAGTGGTTTTTTGTCCGATTCATAGCAATGTGCCAAAAGTGGATGTACAGACGCCTGCAGGTCAAGCTACCCGAAACTGTCAATTTTTCCCAATGAACCTTGAACCTTATACTTTAGAAATAAAGTCGAAAATTTATCAAAGAAATCTGACAGATTGTGGTAGCTTGATGTGCAGGCGTCTGTACAACTAAGTACACCTTCCCCCGCTCTGGGCGGGGGAGTGTCACACTTGTACTGGCTAAAATCCACCCATGTTCCTTTTATTGCCCTTTACGTTCCGGGGCGGGAGGTGGCCCTGGCAGGCCCCTCTGCTTTTCTGGCAGATCTTTGAGGCGCGTGTGGAACACTAACGCGCCGTATAGCACGGGGGTTAGGTAAGTTAGTTGTAACATTAAAAACTTGAATTTCAAAACGACCTTGTCTAAAAGTTGGAACTTGGACCCCCTATATCTCCGTAACTAGAAAGTTTCCAGGCATGGTCTACAATAAAAAAAAGAACATGTGAATTTCGTCATCGCTAAGGCTAGGTACTTGTACTTCCTTTACGTATAGCATCTGTTTAAACACATTACATTTTATATTTCACTAGCTGTGCCCAGCTGTTTTATCCGCTGCTCAGCTCCTTTCCTAGAGAAGGCTATGAAAAATAGATGTAGAATCGGCTAATTTTCAGACCTACCCGATATGCACAAAAAATTTCGCTGAAATCGGTCCAACCGTTTCGGAGGAGTATGGTAACTAACACTGTGACACGAGAATTTTATATCCTACTATATTATAAATGCGAAAGTTTGTGAGTACGGATGTATGTTTGGTCCTCTTTCACGAAAAATCTACTTAGCGGATCTTGATAAAATTTGGCACAGAGATTATAGTCTGGAATAAGACAGAGGATATTTGTTTTACCATCACGCGGGCGAAGCCGCGGGCACCAGCTAGTATTAGATATTGAGTTTTTAATTATTTTATTTTTCACTTTTTAGTTTTAATTTTTCCTTTATTTATTTATTTAAACTTCATGGACACACGGTTGACTGGCAGAGAATGCTCTACCAGTCAACCTTTGGGTAAAATACGACAACATTGTGATAGGGTACAAAAATATATATGTATAAATATATAAAACTATTTGTTTACGAAAACATATATATGTTTTAGTAAACAAATAGTTTTTATTATAATAAATTATTGATACAAATTAAATGTAAATTATTTATACACATATATGTAACATATCAAATAAACTAATAAATACAATTAAAAAATAAATAGAAACGAGAAATTTAACAGTAATTACTATGACTTTTAATTGGTAGACGGACCTAAATAGTGGTTACGAACTTTTCTTTTAAAGGTAAGTTTACTTTCAGCTTTTTTATGTGTTTTACTCTTTTTTTTTCTATTTTGTTTAAATTAAGTATAAAAGTTCCTTTGTAAAATATCAGCTTACTAGCCATTAATTTTAATTTCCATAAAGGTTTATAGTATCCAAGTGGCAGTAGAAACCGGTCTCCTAAGTCATCATATTAAGCTTATTATAAGGACCTGTTTCAATAAACTATTATTTTTATTTTTACTCTTACGCTGTTATGTTTGTTAACATTTTTGTAATTTATTTTATCCTTTTTTTATTTACAACGCTTGTCAAACCAAAATGTGTCATAGTTTTATCTGTGGAAAACCTATTGTTATTCTTTATTAATGTGTGGCTATGACGTTGCTCCAGTGACGATTTTTCTGATTTTGATCGTAAGTTCGAACGTGGGATACTAGATCGCTGTCATTGAGATCATTTCGAAGTTCGGAATCGTGTCTGTTTAATGGCAACACTGGATGCGGCAAGCTGAAGACAGGGCGCTATGGCGCTCATTAGGGGAGGGCTATGTCCAGCAGTGGACTAATATAGCCTGATGATGATGATGATGATGATGAATGGCAACAGGCCTTGCGTAATAATCACGCTGTTATCTGTATAACAGCGTGATTATAAGGCGAGGAGTGCCCCTCCCCCCGATGGTGGCAGCGAAGTAGCATTGGTTGCCACGTATTCAGTACATACTTCTGAAAAATAACAACAGATGTTTAACGAAACATCTGGGTAGGTATAGCACTATTGTATTAACCAATTGAAAAATGTGGTGGGGTAGACGGTGTGGTGAGGGTGAGGGAGTGGTGGTGTACGTACATTGGGCATACTGAATAAATGAGTGTTGTCCACACCTTTTACAGTTGGAGAAATTAGCAAGGGGTTCCGTCGGTTTTTTCTTCCACATACATTACAGTACAGTACTTAAAGTCATATCTGCTATCCATGAGGGTAGGCAGAAGCCTCAGAACGCCACCTGCTACGACCCTCACAAACTCCTTTTGCTTAGCTCATGTTCATACAAGTAGAACATCATCGATAATGTCAGTATACAGTAGAATTCGTTTATTCGGACGTCATACAAAGAATTTTGTAGAAAATAAAATATCTCCTGTTAGTATTTTTTTTTAATAGAGAGAAACAAAATAGGAATAATCACAATATAACATCCATTGCGGGAACTTGAGCTATCAATTACCCTCAAATAGTCTAGTCAACAAGTGCTTTTTTAGTCAAAACTTTTTAAAAGGCTCGGAAAAATATGGTTGAGGGCTCATTCGATTCGGGATCGAATCTAGAAAGTTTTTGAAAGAATTCAAGACCCGCTCGAAAAAATTGCAAAAGTTATTAACAAATTAGTAAACAAAAACAAAGGGGTTTAGTTTTTTTGATATATCCCGAAAACTATTTGATATATTTTGATTTTGAAAAAAGATTCAAAAAGAGGAGAAAACACTAAAATAAAACCGACCAATGACCTTTTTGCAAAAAAAAAAAATATATTTATATTTATTATCGAATAAATTTTTCTTTCCGCAAAAAGGTAATTGGTCGGTTTTATTTGAGTGTAAAGAATTCTAAAAAAATTAATTGTTCATAACAAATTGTTTATTTAATAAACAATAAAAAAATATAAAAAACGAAATTTTTTCTTTGATTATTAAGGAGGATAATAAATAATGATATTTTTAAAAAAAGCGTACCTTAATATTATTAACAAGTGGTAAAAAAAATTGTTAATTAACAAAACGGTTTTTTAGCAATAAAATTTTTTTTTAAGGATCGTTTTTTATCTTAACATTCATAATTTTTTACGAGGAATCTATTTTCAAAAAAAAAATTCAATTATCTTATAAATAATCTATTTGTTTATAACAATTTTATAAACAAAAAGAATTAAAATTTATAAAAAAATATTTTTAGGTAGCTTTTATTGATAGAAAAACGAATGATCATCGACATTGGAAAAAAAAAAAATTCTTGTAGTATTTATTTAAATATTTAATTTGCCGCCTAGGTAATTTGTTAATAACAAATCGAAAATTAACAATTTTTTAATTTACTCAACGGAAATCCTTTCTTTGAAGAATAGCTCCACGAGAGGAAAAAAATTGAGATTTCTGGTTTAACAATTATGCAACTTGCAATGTTTATAGCCCAGTCGGAAGAAATTGTTAATTAATTTATGGATAACATTTTATAAAATCGCGATAAAAATATTTTTTCTACGGTATTTCATTCTTTAATTTGTCCTGTACATGTCTGAATTTTTTCAAATTTTAATATCAACATTTAATATGTTTAAATAATATTTTTCATTAAAGCGCTCGAAGGGGGCGTGGCTTGCGGAAACCCGAGTACCCGTTTTCAGGCGTATTTTCAGCTCCATGTAAAATTTTTAATATTGGTCCTACAATTTCGCGAGTAGGGAGTTTTTTTTAGGAAATTTTCTCCTCTTTTTGAATCTTTTTTCAAAATCAAAATATATCAAATAGTTTTCGGGATATATCAAAAAAACTAAACCCCTTTGTTTTTGTTTACTAATTTGTTAATAACTTTTGCAATTTTTTCGAGCGGGTCTTGAATTCTTTCAAAAACTTTCTAGATTCGATCCCGAATCGAATGAGCCCTCAACCATATTTTTCTGAGCCTTTTAAAAAGTTTTGACTAAAAAGCACTTGTTGACTAGACTAAAAACAAAAACTAGCCATGCACACGCCGAACGTCGTCGGGTATCACGTGACTCTCCCGAACACTACCGAAGTGCTACGAATCATGTCGGTCACTATAATAGAACACAATTTATGCTATAGAATATATATATTATGAGAGGTGTCAAGGGACACCCGGATGTAATGAAGTTATTATTTATTATGTACAATAAACCTGTATACACTCAACAAAAATAATCGTCGCGACACCATACTGTTCAATGCGAAATAGAAAGACGAAACGAAAATAACTGGCTTGTTTTCTATGAGAGAGAGAGAGAGAGAGAGAGAGACAGACAGAGAAACACGTGCACGTCGCACGGCTTAAAACTATAGTAAAAACTGTCGTTACTATTTTTGGTCAAGATTTTTTCCGTCTAGCCCCCTTTCGCAACGCGCGATAAGGAACTTTGTTTCAAAAATGGGTCACAAAAAGCGTTAGTCATAATAAATGGATTCCACTGTATGTACTTCTTGCTGGAAGCAGCTGGCCGAAGATCGACTAGGAAACGCCTATGTCCAGCTCAGGACCTATCCAAGCATTGATAATTATGATGATAAATGATCCGACGTTTATTTTGCAAGTAGGTTTTCACAAACACTTTTACACGTCTTTTTTAAAAACTAGATGAGGCCGGTGTTTCGTACCCGACTACTCTGAGAAGAAACAGTCGAAACAAACTCAGAGGTCATAGTCTCTTTTAAGGTCCAGACAAAAAATCTTGGTCAACTTACATGAGGACTATGCAGATTAGTGTCTGAAATGGTCTTTTTAAGAAAGCACCACACAGATTGAGTGGACCTATCCAGTCAGTGCAAGCATTTGTCAGTTATCGTGTAGCTCGACTCATAACCCAAGGAGCTCAACGACACAACAAATTATACCAAAAAAGGACATTAGTGTAGGTCCCTAATAGTAACTAGTCACGTCAAATAATATGATGATATCTTGAGTACGTTAAAACCCATTAACCAACAAATACACTTCACAAAAACATCGCCACACTATTTAAACTCCCTTTCCTAAAAACAGCACCAGTTGAGTTTATCTTGCTGCATGTAAACAGTGAGTACTTGCTAATTCCACTTTATTTTATCACTACGTATGATAATGTCCGCTGTGTCGTTTCTGTGCTGCCGTTTTGTTTCACAATCTAGCCGTAGAGTGCACTAGTGGCGCTTTGTCTTTAACCGTTAAGCTTGCAACATACTGTATATAGAACGGTTGGTATTTTACGTCAATTTGGAGAGGACTGCTAAGCTTGTGGGACTGTGGGATTCTGTATTGAATGGTCGTGAAAGGATTTTATAATTCCTATTTTTTGGTGGTAGAATTGTGTTGTTTTTAGTGTTGCGACAGGTCCTTGTTGTAGTATTCAAGGTGTAGCTCATAATATCTGTCGTCATTGACATGTGGGGTAAATTTGACGAATAAAAACCAAAAAAGGTTTCTTACATATCGACGGTCCCTACGTATGTACATAAAGACATGTCGAAAATGGCATTTTTTAAATTGTCTCATTGGCTTTAGATTATCTATGCGCACATGCTGACATACGATTTTTATTTTAATTTAATTTATTTAGCTTGTCTTAGAAATCGTATAAGAGAACAAGCCTTATAAATTCAACGAATAAGTGTCGTAGAAACGGTCATCTCTCAGTTTTTCTAAGAAAACGTGAAAAAATAAAATATTTATTTGTAAATGGTATCATAAAGCTCTTAAAACTGTTAAAATATTGTAGAAAGAAAATATTTATTATTGCTCATAGAATTATTTCTAGGTCGTGTTGAACACAAAATACGCTCTCCTGTAAACGTCGGTTTTTGACTTAACCTTATGTACGTAGGAACCGTCGATATCTATAAAAAACGGCAAGACAATCATGTTTATTGAATGAGAGCAACCTTTTTTTTTTGGGTGGGAAATCAACAAATAACTTCCCCCGCTCTGGGCGGAGCGGGGGGAGTGTCAGACTTGTACTGACAAAAACCCACCAATGTTCCTTCTATTGCCTTTTACGTTCTGGGGCCCACGGTATCTCATTCGAATATCCTGCAACCCCGGCAGGCGGAGGCCCTGGCAGGCCCCTCTGTTTTGCTGACATCTCTTTGAGGCGCGCGTGAAACACTCGCGCCGTTGATACGGCCTGTCGTCAATAGACGGACGGACGGTGAGCTTGGATGAGAGCACCCTTAAATATTTACGTTATTCTGTTTTAGTATTTGTTATTAAAACAACAAAATGTGTCACATTTCAACTGTCTAACTATCACGGTTTATGAGATACAGCCTGGATTGTACAGACGTACGGACAGCGGACTTTTAGTTATAGTTTCCTGTTTAACCTTTTGGGTGCGGAGCCCTAAAAATAAATGCAATCGGCAAATGGCTGCGTTAACAGCTGACACTATCAATATTCCTCAGCAATGATGGTACGTGAACGCGTATCTTGAACGCGGTTTAGTTAGATTTGCTTATTACGTTTATTTCATTGGTGAAATTGGCCCTAAGGGTCACGACACATTGATCGACGGCGTTCGATGTTTTGTCCATACAATGAGCGCGGCCGTCACGTCGATGCAAAAGAAAAGATTTCATGGAACAATAAAAGTGAAAGGATTTAAAAATAGAAACACAATGCAATTAAATCTTAAAATTTGTTTAAGGCTATATCAAAAATTAGAACCATTTGTTACAAGTTTAAAAAAATAACTTACACAAAAAACAAAAATCTACTAAAAAACCTCTGTGTGGACTGCAAGTGTTAACTGCGTAAATCGAAACAAAATGGCATTGAAAAAAATGATTTGTTTGAAGGTCCGAATGACACAAGCTGTATAAAAATTAAAAAATCCTTTGTTACAAGAGTTTCTTTAAAACTTAAAAATCCCATACAAAAAGCAAAAATCCACTGAAACAGTACGTAAGTCACCTCCATCGAGCTGGAGAGCACAACAAGGAGATATTGTGTCGGGTTAGTGTTTACTGAGCTAAATGAGACTTACGAGTGGGACCCGGCCTTAATAACATTTGTCCACTACGCTTTTGTAAGACTAAATACTTCTTATTGTTTGATTTCTCTGTTTTGTTTTTGTAATTTGTTTGACGCGGGGGTTTTTGACGGAATAATAATAAAAGGTACCGACTATGTTGGTGTTCGTTTCCATCTAACCGGATGTAGCGTTAGCAATAGCAGTATTATACACGGTTCAAACAATGTACATACCAAAATACCATCGACAAGAAAAGAAGAGTTACAAAAAAATCGTAGCAGCAGCGAGGGTTCCGTACATACTTGAGACATAAATAAAACAGCCATATCTTTTGACTGCGTTAGGAGCGTGAGGAGCGTGAGGAGCTCGTGGCTAAATAATAGCAGCCGCTCGGGTCGATCTATAGGTTAAGCCGCGCTTGCCTAGGTTGGTCTGTGGATGGGTGACCACCCGTTACATACCGAGTTTCCTCCGTGCCTCGGAAAGCACGTTAAGCCGTTGGTCCCGGCTGTCATTTGTAGATCTTTGACAGTCGTAACAGGTAGTCAGTGTCCTGAAAGTCTGACAACCAGTCTTACCAAGGGGTATCGTATTACCCAGTACTAACTGGGTTGTGGAGGTCAGATAGGCAGTCGCTCCATGTGAAATACTGATATTCAGCTGCATCCGGTTAGACTGGAAGCCGACCCCAACATAGTTGGGAAAAGGCTAGGCAGATGATCTTTTGACTGCGTTAACTTAGAAGGTTGATTTTCGCAGCTATTATTGGATCTCAGACTTCAGAATATGGTTTTAATTTCAACTTGATACCTTCAGGCGTTCCCGGGTTTTGACAGAAAGACGGATAAAAAAGTGATCCGTTATCCTTACTAATATTATAAAAGCGAAAGTGAGTTTGTTTGTTTGTTACGTCTTCACGCCTACATGGCTAAACCGATTTTGATGAATTTTGGTACACAGATAGTTAAAGCCTGGAGACGGACATAGGATAACTTTTTTTTTTAAAAGTAAATGAGGGAGAAAGAGGGAAGAAAAGTGAAAACTTAGCTTTGCTATTACAATTAATAAGGCGCAAGGGCAAAAACTACAGGTAGTATCTGCAAATCAGGAAAGGGGAACTGTGTTACCCCGAATTTAACGCGAGCGAAGCCGCGGGCAAAAGCTAGTAAATAATAAAAAAACAAAGCATAAAATATATTTCTAAATGAAACACGACGTAACAAAGAAGTTGCACGTCGTAACTGCTACCAGAAGGTTACTCAGTATGATGATGTGCTATGAGGGGCCAAAGCAAACCTGGGTAAAACACACGGAGCAACTGCCTTTCTCACCTCTGCAATCCAGTTGCATCCAGTAACTAGTTTGGTAGTTGAGGAACACACTGTTTATTTTCAGAAACTCGGGCCTGGCACCATGGAGTTGGTACCATGTGGAGGTTACTTTACAAACTTTAGGTTACAATAAGGTTACTTAAAGTACTTCTCGAAAGAAACAGATCAGACACGATTTGTCAGTTGCGGCTAACCTGTCTGCAATATCTTCATGATCATCATCATCATCATTCTCCTGCAATACCTACCTAAACTAATAACAAATACTTACACCACATATGACCAAAGTCGTACCATTAAATCAAAAACCTAATGTCGTTTCCATGTTTTCACAATATACACAAAGAACCCATTAGGCAAATTAAAATTCACCAAAAAAATCGTAATCAAAACATGTTTGAAAATTAAAACTAAAAGCGGTTTAAAATTTTAATGTAGCAACATCGACTCGCTGTTGTTAAGCCATGTGGTCATTTTCGGAACTAGCAAATTGATGTATATCCATACTAATATTATAAAAGCGAAAGTGAGTTTTTTTGTTTGTTAAGTCTTCACGTCTAAATGGCCAAACCGATTTTGATGAATTTTGGTACAGAGATAAATTATTTTGATGAATTTTGGTAAAAAAAGAGTGAGAAATGAGGGAGAAAGAGGGAAGAAAAGGGAAAACTTAGCTTTGCTATTACAATAAATAAGGTGCGAGGGCAAAAACTACAGGTAGCAGGTACCTGCAAATCACGAAAAGGGAACTGTGTTACCCCGAATTTAACGCGAGTGAAGCCCCGTGCTAAAGCTAGTACCTAATAAAGTTAGATTGCGTTGGATTCAGTCGGATTAAATTCCTCTATGCACAGTCACGACCAATCATATACAGGCTATAAACGAACCCTTTCACAAAGCCGTCAACCAAGCAACCTGTACACATAACTAAGTAAATAAAAAAAAATATTGGGATGAAAAGTCACGTTTTACCTTTGAACTTAATGTAACATATTCGAAATATTGTGCTGATGCATGCAACTTAAAAAAAAAGAGAAGAGCTCGGGTTATTGAGGTCAGATAGGCAGTCGCTTAATGTAAAATAATGGTATTCAACTGCATCCGGTAAGACTGGAAGCCGACCCCAACGTAGTTGGGTAAAAAGGTAGATGATGATGCATGCAACTTAAAAATTTAAAACTTGAGGAACTTTGACCCGCAATATCTTCGAAACAAGAAGATTCTCAAATATGGCCAAGGACAAAAAAAAACATCAACACCATAGAGCCTCGAGAAATCGTTTTCGCCTTCGTTAGAAAGTGTGCAACCCTATGAGTAGGTTTGTTTTTTAGATAAAACGTTGCCCCACACTAGGAATTTCTCCTGTATCGTGGATCCGTTTACAAACATTTAAACTCACATACACAAATAGCCAGACTCGAAACAACTACCTCTAGGCCATACAAATATTTGTTCCGTGCGAGAATCGAACCCGCGACACGCAGCGCAGCAGACGATCGCTCAGCCACTGCGCCAACCGCGCCGTCAAGGTCTCTTAGCATATTTCAAATGGTATTCTCTCGTATTTAGAAAGACCGATTGCCTGCATCTCATGACTGTAAAAAAAAAACATTTCGAAAATATTTTTTTTGTTAACGGTACAACAATACAATGATTTGATTGCGTTTTGTAATAGGCGTGAAAAATTAAACATTGTATTTGTATTCAAATTATTCAAAATGTGAACGATGGATTTCTGGTGAAAAGGATTTATTGACGAATTGGAAAATTGTTTGCTATTTTTTTTTATTTGATTTTGGCTATTCGTTTTTGCGGATTTATTGTGTTCAAAGTTGTGATAGACCGATCAGCGCATCGCGCAATTATACTGCGTGCTTCGTTCTCGATATATGTATTTACCATGCAGCTTTCTCGATTCACTCGGCAACTGACGCAATTTTTCAGAGCTAAAATTATCTGTCAGTGTAAGTATGCATTATCTCAGATAATGCATACTACTAAGGACACATACACATACTAAGGACACAGATAATTTATCTGTGTCCTTACGTGAACTGTCATTCCTTTCGTTTGCGCGGCAACTGATACTGTGTTCTACGAAATAATAAAGTAAATTTAAGTTTTAGAAAGTGAAAATTGTGCATAATATACCACAACTATGCCTAAAAGGCGGCATGAAGAAAAAGAATTACAATACTACAAAAAGAAAATAAGAAAAATCGAACGAAAAATGAAACGCCGCCGCCGTGGTCGTAGTCGGGATGACTATAAAAGTGGAAGCGATACTTCAATTTCTAGTATTCCAGGTAATAAAAAGTTGTCTTGTGATTGCTATTATACGGTACGGCTACTGGCTTTCATAGCAGTTAAAGCCACAAGGTTTTTTCATAACCTTAGTACCGTATGAGACGGGTGGTGTACGAGATACATCGACGTGCTCACTGGACTCGGGTCGTATACGAGATATACGGACGAGATCCTTAGATGCGGGTCGTATACGAGATATACGGACGAGATCTGTAAACCTTATGTGAAGCCCGTGAGGCTTCAATAAGCAGTTTGTTAGCGATCACTTGTACACTTTCCAGTGGTATGATTTTTGTCTTTCAGATTACAATACTGATAACACTTCGAACGAGGTCGAAATCATAGAAACATTACCACGTGATATGTCACCAGCAGGACCTATGACAGACCCGGTTCCAGAAGAATCTGAACCACCGATTGCAGAAAATTCTACCTCAACTACAGTGGTGGATCCTGAGCCTACGTCAGAAATGCCAACAATAAGTTCCGAGGTACTTTTAGCACTGGGCGATCTCATGCCAGATAAACCTGTATATGGTCCCACTATAAACAGTGACTTGGCTCGTATTTGGAGCAATATTTTGAAAAATGGTCTTCTTAAAGAGACAAAACAAAAATTAATGGAACAATTGATCCCAGAAAATGTACCTTTATTAAAAGCACCAAAGCTTAATCCAGAAATTTCTGCTTCAGTAAGTGATAATATTGTCAGCAGAGACAAAAAGATAGAGTTGGAACAAAACCAGCTAGGCATTGGACTGTCTATAATCAGTAATGCAATATCATTGTTGATAAATAATGATACAGTGGACAGATTAAAATTGATCTCACTACTTAGTGATGCTGGAAGGATCTTGACAGATCTACATTTGGTACAGACGAAATCAAGAAGAAACTTAATTTTCCCAGTTATAGACAAAAAGTTTTATGATGCTATCAAAGATGTGGAAAGAGATGAGTATATGTATGGAGTTAATCTTAGTGACAAGATCAAAATTTTGAAAACATGCCAACAAAGTGGACAGTCTATCAAGAAACCTACATTCAATCAATACAACAATAAAGCAAATCATAAGGGAAACTCACAAGGTCCTCCTCGCTACAATCAGAGGACATCAGCGAGGTACGGACCCAAAAAGAGCCAGTCCTCAATACAGGCCCGGAGACATCACGGCCGCTATTATCAGTCCACTACCAAGAAAACCAAAGCCTCACAGGAGAAGCCTCCTGCTCGCACATAGAGGTAAGTCATGCTGGAAGGCTGACACATTTTTTATCTTGCTGGAACCGAATTTGCAAAGATAAATCTATACTTAATTATATCAAAGGATACTCGATTACCTTTGTACAGAAACCTTATCAGAATTCAGCGACTCTCACCCGTTCAGTAATATCATCTGAAGAAAATACTGATATGCATACTGCTATCAGCAATTTATTAAAATTGGGAGCTATATCCCCTTGCATGCCATGTAAAGACCAGTTTATCTCCCCTATATTTTTGATTCCAAAACCTAATGGTACAAAAAGATTCATACTAAACTTAAAGTCATTGAATAAATATGTAGAAACATCCCATTTTAAAATGGAGGACTATAGGACAGCAATAGCTTTACTCTCTCCAGGTGATTACATGGCAAAAATTGATTTAAAAGAATCATATTTATTAGTAAATATAAATCCACAGTATAGAAAATACCTACGTTTCCAATATGATAAATTATACGAATTTAAGGCCCTCCCTTATGGCCTATGCTCTGCACCTAATATTTTCACAAAAATTATGAAGGTTGTAGTGACACATCTAAGAGGAAAAGGTTACAAGTCAGTTCAATACCTAGATGACCTACTATGTATAGGATCTTGTTATCAGTCATGTTTACAAAATGTTCAAGAAACAATAGCTCTCTTAAAGTGCCTGGGATTCGTTATAAATTTTGATAAAAGTATATTAATACCATCACAGTCTTGCAAATTTCTAGGTTTTGTGTTTGATACAAAAAATATGACATTACAATTGCCCATAGACAAAGTATCAAATATTAAAAAATCTGTTCAGAAGTACTTAGATCTTGATAGCTGTTTTATAAGAGATCTGGCAAAATTAATTGGAATACTAATTGCAGCCTGTCCAGCTACCACATATGGTTGGCTTTACACAAAATATTTAGAACATCACAAGTACCAATATTTAGTTAAAAACAATGAGAATTATGATGTAAAAGTAAATTTACATTCTGATATAAAATTAGATTTGCAATGGTGGAATGATAATATTAGTACAGTATGTAAAAGTATTGCTCATCATAAACATGATATTGAACTGTTCACTGACGCATCCATGACTGGATGGGGTGCTGTTTACAAAAATAAAAGAGCACATGGCTTCTGGAGTGAATTTGAAAATACATACCATATAAACTATTTGGAACTACTGGCAATATTTATGGCACTAAAAGTTTTTGTAAAGGATAAGCAATACCTTAACATCCTGTTGCGTGTGGATAATAAGACTGCAATATCTTATGTGAACAGAATGGGTGGTACTCAGTTTCCACATTTAAATAACCTGGCCAGATCCATATGGCAGTGGTGCGAAGAAAGACATATTTGGCTAGTTGCCTCCTACATTAAGTCTAGTGAAAATAAAGAGGCTGATGAAGAGTCGCGAAAAATAAATCCAGATACTGAATGGGAGTTAAATACTGTGGCGTTTCAACAAATTGTATCTGTGCTGGGTGAACCTGAAATAGATTTATTTGCATCCCGCACTAATGCTAAATGTATTTCTTATGTTTCTTGGAAACCAGATCCAGAGGCAATGAATATTGATGCTTTTACTTTGTCTTGGACAGAATATTTCTTTTATGCCTTTCCTCCATTCAGTTTAATATTAAAATGTTTACAAAAAATTAAAAATGAGAAGGCAACAGGTATTATGGTCATGCCTCACTGGCCATCACAACCTTGGTACCCTTTAATGCAGACTATGCTTATCTCAAAACTTATATATTTTAAACCTCAAAAATATCTTTTATATTCTCCTTTCAGAGAGCATCATCCTCTTCATCATCAACTCACCTTGATTGCAGGAATATTATCAGGCAAGCTTGGCTAAAAAGAGCTATTCCCCCAACATCAATAGATGTCATGTTTGCATCCCTTTCACATAATACACTAAAACAATATAATGTTACATATAAAATTTGGTGGACCTTCTGTCAGGAACATGGTATAAACCCATTCACTCCATCTATACCATTTGTTATGTATTTTCTAACAAAATTATTTGACTCTGGGGCTGCCTATGGTACTCTTAACTCACATAAGTCAGCTCTATCCTTGATAATAGGCTCTAAAATTGGGGAGGATGATCGTATTAAGAGGCTCTTTAAAGGTTTCTATAAGTCAAGACCACCATTAGCAAAATACCAAAGAATGTGGGATCCAAATAATGTTTTAAGTGTATTAACCAACTGGACCCCCAATATGACATTAAGTTTTGAATGTATATCAAAGAAACTGGTGGTTTTGCTTGCATTAAGCACAGCTCAACGGGCACAAACCTTGTCATTAATAAAAATATCTAATATAATACAGAGTGAAAGTTGTGTCAATATTGCCATTACTGATACGACAAAAACTTCGGCTGCGGGAAGAACTCAGCCTAATCTTTTCCTACCCTTTTTTGAAAAACCTGAGATTTGTCCAGCCAGAACATTGTGTGATTACATGAGATTTACTAGAGAGATAAGAGGTCATAATGACTACTTGTTTTTATCACTTAAAAAACCCCATAAACCGGTTTCGGCTTCTACTATTGGTAGATGGATTAAGAATACTCTTTCAGACTGCGGTATTGATACGCGTGTCTTCTCAGGTCATAGTACACGACACGCCTCTACATCCAAGGCTAAATCAAAAGGAATTTCATTAGATGTAATAAGACAGACTGCTGGTTGGACAAATAACTCATTAACATTTGCAAAATTTTATAACCGGCCAATTTTAAATTCAGGTGAATTTGCCCATGCTGTGCTTAATGTATAATAATATAATTATTAATTAGTTGGTAGAAAACAGATTGTTATGCACCAAAAAAGGCTGATTAATAACATAATGACTGATTGTTAATTAAGTTTAATTATTGAAAAGAATTTAAGATGTTTATGAATAAAACGCTGTTGATTTAAAAAATAAAAACATTTATTTTAAAGGACAAGGAGTCAGGGTCATCTCAACTTTACCATCTCTCTAAACATCTGCATGGTAAATACATATATCGAGAACGAAGCACGCAGTATAATAGATGATCAAACGAACTTACCTGAGTGAAGTTCGATCATTATTATACGAAGTGCTTCGTTCGAAGATATATGTTCCCTACCCACCTCACCCCAGGTAAAATTGAGATAACCTTGCAAGAATCTAAAAAGAATGACAGTTCACGTAAGGACACAGATAATGCATACTTACACTGACAGATAATTTTAGCTCTGAAAAATTGCGTCAGTTGCCGAGTGAATCGAGAAAGCTGCATGGTAAATACATATATCTTCGAACGAAGCACTTCGTATAATAATGATCGAACTTCACTCAGGTAAGTTCGTTTGATCATCTATTATAGTCGATGTTACTATCCCGCATGACGGGTTCAAGCTATGAGGACGTAGGGATCCAGAGACTGCATAAAAAGTTAGGCTGGTCGTGCAGTACTGCCTTCTGAAACAGGCCCTTGATACAACCACCTAGCGAGAACCTTGACAGACGTTCGGAAGAAGAACCTCGAGCTCTTGGCCACCAAGCCATTGGCCTTAACGACAATCTTCACCATGATAAAAAGGTTTACATCCCACATGTCAACAACCGTATTTTTTTGCCGATGGGACATCATCAAATAAACCAGCTCTGGGCGGAGCGGGGGGAGTGTCAGATTTGTTCTGACCAAAACCTACCCATGTTCCCTCTATTTTCCTTTATGTTCCGGGGCCCCGGTATCTCTTTCGAACAACCCGCAACCCCGGCAGGCGGTGGCCCAGGCAGGCCCCTCTGCTTTGCTGACATCTCTATGTCAACAACCTCATGAGCCCTTCTGGAAAGTAGAAAAAAATAATTTGCTTTTCTTTTTCAGCTTTCACGAATAATATTGACGAAAGTAGGTAGAATTCAGAGCACCAATATATAATATTTACAGCCTCTCAAAAAAACATTGCCATCACAGAAATTAATACAACATTCATTAAAGTTAATTACGAATACATTTTGCGCACCATTCAATATTTCGCGGCACGTCCTATCCGACGAGTCAAATTCAGAGTAATATGGAAATAAGTGCTATTTATTTATAACTTATCGTTGTTTACTGGGGGCGATGTAATTGTGATACGATAGTATTCGATGGCGATGTAATTAGGATGAGAGGTCTGTTATATAGGGTGTTCAGAAATCGAAAGATATTGGAAAAATAAGGAATAATAGTCCAGTCATTTTAGGTTTTATCTGGGGGAAAATTCTTAGTGAGCTGAATTTTTGTTATATCATTACGGTGTTTTTATGAAGATATGATAAATCGACATCGATATAATAATAATAATAAATTCTTTATTCGAGTAACCATGACTCAATAATGTTAGTAATACTTAAGACTATGTTAGTAACGTTTCACAATTTAATTTACTTAAAAATAATCAATCAACTCACACGAGTCACCGCTGCTTCACCCCATGCGAGACGGCACAACAACGATTTACGTATGAGCAATCCAGACGCCCAGCAATCATACTCAGGACACTGTTGGAGCTGGCCCGCACCCTGCGCACCAGAGAAGCACACCTCTTTCGCATGGTCGCATAAAAGCAATCTATATCGTGCCAGCTAAGAGTTACAGTTTTTCCCTAGATTGGGGTTTAAAATGCCTAAAATGACTGGACTATATGTAAGTTTTAAACAGATTTGTGGTAGTCGTTGACTGTCTCATTGGCGGAGTGGCTACAAGTTCTACTACCTACTGAGGTCCTGGGTACAATTTCCAGGAAAATTTAGAGATTTTCAAGCAAATGGAAATGAAAGAAAATAAGTTTATGTGGTGCATGGTACAAGTGCACGCGCATCCTTACTAATATTATAAAAGCGAAAGTGAGTTTGTTTGTTTGTTACCTCTTCACGCTTTAATGGCTACACCGATTTTGATGAATTTTGGTACAGAGATAATTGGGAACCAGGAGACGGACATAGGCTTTTAATTTTTATTTTAAAAAACTGGGATGTGAGGGAGAAAGAGGGAAGAAAACGGAAAACTTAGCGTTGCTATTACAAATCAATAAGGCGCAAGGGGAACTGTGTTACCTCAAATTTAACGCGAGCGAAGCCGCGGGCAAAAGCTAGTAATGCGAGTCGGACTTACGCACCGAGGGTTCCATACAAACTTGCGACATAAACGGCCATATCTTTTGACCGTGTAGACTTAGAGGGTTGATTTTTTCACAGCTCTAAGGGACCGCAGATTTAAGTATAAAGTTTCGATTTCAACTCGATACCTCCACGCGTTCCTGAGCTAAAGGTCTCGGGAAAGCGTGGAGCTATCGAGTAATTGTAATTAACACTTGAAACGGGATATTTACCATGTTTATTATTTATACCGAGTTTCCGATATTTCGGCGATGTTGCAAACGCCATGATCACGGATGAACTGGATGGTTCGATCCGTAATTACAATGTAAGCAACCATGTCAGTTTAAAGACTTCTATCGAGTAATATCTTGACAGACAGACAGACAGACGAATAACAAAGTGATCCTGTAAGGGTTCCGTTTTCTTACTTTAAAAGGAAAAAATTAACAAAATCAAATAAAAAAAAAACTAAACATAAAAAAGTGATAATTATTGCGTGTCTCACGGCTACGCCAAATAGGCCCAGTAGGCCTACCATGACGTCTTAAAGCAGAACTTATTACACTGAGGGAAAGAGATGGTGCTAGACACCCTGTATAGCTCTGTCTCTTTCCCTCAGCAGAATAAGTTCTGCTTTAAGACGTCATAGTAGGGTAGCAGTTCAGCAAACTGTCTGGCAACTACTAATGTACGACGCTGGTATACAATTGGAACTTGTAACAGTTATATGAAATTTATTGAGAGGAGCTCGTGGTTAAATAATTGCAGCCGCTCAGGTCGATCTTTAGGTTAAGCCGCGCTTGCCTAGGTTGGTCTGTGGATGGGTTACCACCCATTATATACTGAGTTTCCCCCGTGCCTCGGAAAGCACGTTAAGCTGTTGGTCACGGCTGTCATTTGTAGATCTTTGACAGCCATTACAGCTAGTGAGTGTCTCGAAAGTCAAACAACCAGTCTTACCAAGGGATATCGTATTACCCAGTACTAACTGGATTATGGAGGTCAGATAGACAGTCGCTCCATGTAAAATACTGGTATTCAGCTGCATCCGGTAAGACTGGAAGCCGATCCCAACATAGTTGGGAAAAGGCTAGGCAGATGATGATGCATTAAGGGGCGTAAACTTTTGTGTAAAGTCATTGTTTGATGATTTAAAAAAGGGGGATTATTTTTTTCAAGTTAGCCTACGTCACTTTAAACTACATATAATTATTTCGTTAATGTATAAAGGTGTAATTTCTTTCCCCTTCAAAAGTCGTATAAAGTAAATCAGTTTGACCCACAAACACTTACGGCTTGCTTATATTTCACAGGCGGCAAATAGCAAATAAATAACGAATTGGACAGATTTACGGGCTTTTACGCGTAACGGAGTGCAATTATGCGTAAACACGTAAAATTAAAAAGTTGCCGGGCGGTTTTATTCGCCGATTTACGCGTTTGTGCGCTGATTACGTCTACTTATAGTGGATTTGTGTTGCGTTTCGTTGCACGCAGAGGGGAACTTTTATGTGGATGGTTTTTATCAGTAAGTACATGAGAGCTGTTATTCAGCGTTTTTTTTTTGCTTTTCTGTGTATGGGTAATCGCTTGTAGTTAATCTTTGCTTATTGAAACGGTAATCTATGGTATACTTAATTGCAAAATCATTTCAAAATGTTATACCAGAAACCTGAAGGGTTACCATGACATCTTATAGCAGTTCTTATTCCTGTGTGAGAAAGAGATGGTGCTAGACACCCTGTATAACTTTGTCTCTTTCTCTCAGTGGAATAAGTTCTGCTTTAAGACGTCATGGTAGAGTAGCTGTTTAGATATAAAATAACTTGTTAAAGTCAGTCAGTCAGTCAAACTACATAACATAACATCACGCCTGTATTCCCCGAAGGGTTGAACAGATATGTACTTAGTATACACTCTCATTTCACTAGTTATGTTTAAAAGTACCATGTAATAAGGGACAAGCCTATTTCCATCAATTAGAAATTCCTGATGGAAAAATCCAATAACGCTTTTCCCGACTCAGGAATCGAACCCAAGAACTCATGCTCAGCAGTCGTGCTTCCGACCACGAGACTAATGAAGCAGTATAAATTAACATTACTCATTAAGATCAGTCCAACTAGTTAGGACAAATTGCGGATTGTTGTAGATATTAGTATTTAAACTGACATGGTTACTAACATTATTATTAGCACTTTAAATGGGAAATTTACCATGTTTGATGCCGATGGTGCAAACACGGTGATCAATAAGCATCCACATCTTCGGCAACATCGCCGAAATATCTCGCCAAAACTCGAAACAAATAACAAACATGGTAAATTTCCCGTTTCAAGTGTTTATGGTTGTTGATATTACCAAAAAAAAAACAATGTGTTAAGCTTGATGTACTGAATAAATGATACCCGTTTATGCATCGGTATACCTTTCGGTAGGCTACATCTCTGCTTAACCCAGGGGGAAAAAATCACCAATGACATGTCAAGTGTTATACATATAATTATTAATGAAATAAAGATACAAGATCTCTAACTCTCAGATAGACCGCGCTCCACACAAAGGTTTAGACATTGATATATTATGTAGTACAGTTATACATAATTGAGTATTTCAAGGTTATACGTCTGTACAGACATAATGACGTTCCCTTTCTGTTATATAGAGATGATATTTTGTATGCATAAGTAAGGCACACAAATACGGAGTTATCAAAGTACCTATGTCACAGTGGAGGAGTTACAGTAGTGCAACTTATGCTTCTCTTGTAATAAGGACATAGAGGATACGCTCATGCCGTAGGAAATTGAGGGACAGCAAGGCGTCTAGGCAAGGTCACGTGGAGACTCGGGTGTAGTTATAAATATCACCAGACTTCGTTAAAAACCCTTATTTTGTTTTCTTGGGTACATCTTAACAAAACTTGTAGGCAAATTTTAGGCAACAATTGCAATTTATTTCCTGCGCCTTAAAAGAAAACAAAAAATACAGCCACATGGAAAATATGGGTTTTAGCTAATTGCTCTTCAGTACTTTTGCATCTCAAACGCATAAGCCTTAAGTGACCCATAAAATGAGTTACGGAACAAATTTGTAAAGCATACTGTCAAAAACAATGATCACGACAAAATTGGAACATAAGGTAAGTTAGCGACATAAGAAAAACGGCCTTTTACCAGATGATATCAAACATCCACAAACCCATAGCCCGGCAGAAAGAAAACATGTTATGATGATGCTTTGAAGCAATGATTGCTTCGTGGTATAACTTTCGGACTTGCAAGTCATAGGTCTCGATATAGAACCTAAGACACGTGCTTCAAGTGGTTGCGGGTTCCGCCTGGGTAACGGGTTGCCCGGGCTTTCGGATTGTTCAAACGTATACCGCGGACCCAGAACATAAAAATTGGTCTGACACTCCCGGTCTCAACCGGTCCATCCCAAAAAGAGAAGACACGTTCCTTGGATGTTTCGAATTCATGTATAATAATAATATAGCCTTTTGAACAGATCACTTAGTACAATGGATTTTTAAACTTATATAAAGAACTAATATTAAAACGTAACTTAATAAACTATTTAAACTAATATTTTCTGCTTGGTTGTCGTCTCTAGATCTGTTTGCCAGTCGGCAAAGGCCTCCTCCAACCTTTTCCATTCTTTCCTTTCTTGAGCCACTCTGTTCCACGTGACTCCTGCTACTTGTATGATGTCATCATCCCACCTTTTCTGTGGTCGGCCTCTCTTCCTTTTTCCTTCCGAATTCAATTATCATTTGTTTTGGTTATGGAAAGCAGCACGCATGAGAGATATTTCTCGTCAGCATGTAAAGTCAAATCAGAAGCTTATGGGTGGTGTACAAACTCAACACTAGGTACAAACCACACGAAAAATAAAAGAAGATAATGCATTGTTAACACTCCAAGAACTATTCATGTTCTTACATGACCTACTCCTCAAGCCTCCACAGTGGCACGGCGACGGGGTAATTGCTCGAAGGAGCTGCGGAAGACAGCCCTCCCTCGGTTATTAATGACAGCACGCCCTCCCCCTATTTACAAGTCATTAAGTGGGCCCAACAGAATTCATGTTTGTAATCTAATATTTTGTTTAACTATGAATTTTGAATTATTTTTTGGGGATTCAGGACTTCTTTTTTGAGAATCTTCTTCTTATAGTTAACAGACTCTGTTACAAGTTAAGTAGGTAGGGTAAGACATATCTGTAATTTTTGTTTTTTTTTTCTACTGTTGATCCTAGTTTCTTGAGAATCACATGCCTTACTGAAGCTATTTCTTCTGAATTTCTTACTAAGTGTTTTCTCCATATTTAAATGAATTCATTTTAATCTTTTATCATAAAAATGTTTGTGTATTTTACGTTTTGTTTAAGATATATATCCTAATATATTTAATATTATAAATGCGAATATTTGTGAGGATGTATGGATGTTTGTTACTCTTTCACGTCAAAACCGTTGAACGGATCTTGATGAAATTTGACGCAGAAGTAGATTATAGTCTGGAGTAACACATAGGGCATATTTTTTCGATATCACGCGGGCGAAGCCGCGGGCGCCACCTAGTTTATAATATTAGTAGGATGACCACCCACGCTCCTGACCGTGTTTTGTTTCCATCAGTATCATGTTGCCAAGGTAAATTACTGTTTTTCTATGTATTAATTCTAGATCGGATACGTTTATCTAAAGTAAATGAAGGGAAGATAGGAAATTGATCCGTCTTTCATAAACGTTTTGGAAGTAAAGTAGGTTTTGATGACTTCAATGGGGGACTATTCCGTAGTTTTTTTTTTTTTTTTTTTCGGGTGGGAAATCATCCTATGACTTCCCCCGCTCTGGGTGGAGCGGGGGGGCATGTCAGACTTGTACTGACTAAAACCCACCCATGTTCCTTCTATTGCCCTTTACGTTCCGGGGCCGCGGTATCTCTTTCGAACAACCCGCAACCCCGGCAGGCGGAGGCTCTGGCAAGCCCCTCTGTATTTCGTAGTTTCATGTTAAATTTTTGACTGATAAGTTGTTAATGAAATGGTCTGTGGTTGCCATTATAAATTAAAGGATGTAGCTGAATACTATTATCCTTACTTATATTATAAAAGCGAAAGTGAGTTTGTTCGTTTGTTTGTTACTTCACCACGCCTATATGGCTAAACCGATTTTTATGAATTTTGGTACAGAGATAGTTGGGATCCTGGAGACGGACATAGGCTATTTTTTTTTAAAGTGAGAAATGAGGGAAAAAAGGGAAAACTTAGCTTTGCTATTATAATGAATAAGGCGCTAGGGCAGAAACTACAACTACCAGGTACACACGACGACACATCAACCTATACAAAACCAGTTTATGCTGCTCTCTCAACAACGTATCGTACACCATAGATTTCAAGTACAATGAGAGATCCGCATAAACTGGTTTTGTATAGGTTGATGTGTCGTCGTGTGTACCTGCAAATCAGGAAAGGGGAACTGTGTTACCCCGAATTAAACGCGAGCGAAGCTACGGGCAAAAGCTAGTTTTACATAAAGCGACTGCCTAATTGGCCTCCACAACCCAGTTAGTACTAAGAACCCCTACCCTACATAGGATAGACCTTGGAAAGCTGGGTTGACAAATATTTGGGCCATTACGACTCTCAAAGAACTACGAAAACGAATGATAGCCAAGACTTACTGCTGAACGTGCTATAATTCGTACCTTATTCTACACTGTATAATTACGAATAATCAGGAACTTGGAAAAAAAAAACCTTTTTTTTTTTTTAAAATACGTTGCCCCACACTAGGAATTTCTTCTGTATCGTGGGTGCGTTTACAAACATTTAAACTCACATACACAAACAGCCAGACCCGAAACAACTATCTGCAGGTCAAACAAATATTTGTTCTGTGCGGGAATCGAACCCGCGACACGCAGCGCAGCAGTTGATCGCTCAGCCACTGTGCCAACCGAGCCGTCGATTTATGTCGGGAAAGCTGAAGACAAAAGTTAGTCTCTAAGATATAGTGCAAAAAGAGCCTTATTGCATGTGACGTCACTTTAATACTTACTGAAAGCATAAACTTGTCAAGCAATGTGATATTTACGTGTGGCATAAGTGAAGAATGCTGTTATGCTTTTTACAGAACAGATGAGATTTTAAAAGTGATTTTATTTATTTACTAGCTGGTCCCCTCGGCATAGCCCGCGTGATATCGAAAAGAAATTTATTAATATACTAGCGTTCGCCCGCGGCTTCGCTCACGTTAAATTCGGTATAACACACCAAGCAGACCTGCAGTTTTTGCTCTTGCGCCTGATTGATTTGTAATAGCAACGCTAAGTTTTCCCCTTTCTTCCCTCGTTCTTCCTCATATCCCACTTTTTTTTTAATAAAAATTATATATGTCCGTCTCCTGGTTCCCAACTATCTCTGTACCAAAATTCATCAAAATCGGTTTAGCCATTAAAGCGTGAAGAGGTAACAAACAAACAAACAAACTCACTTTCGCTTTTATAATATTAGTAAGGATAAGGATTATCCTGTGTGTTATTCCAGACTATAATCTACCTCTGTGCCAAATTTCATCAAGATTCGTTCAGCCGTTTTGACGTGAAAGAGTAACAAACATTCATACATCCGTACATCCATCCATCTCACAAACATTCGCATTTATAATTTTAGTAGGATTTAACAATTTTCTTGTTAGAATGAGATATCGCGGCCCCGGAACATAAAGGGTACAAGAAGGAACATGTGTAGGGTTTAGTCAGTAACCGTATGGCACTCCCCCTCGCTCGGCCCAGAACGGGGGATGTTAAGATGATTTCGTATCCCCCAAAAAGGGGAGATTAATCATACTACAAAATATGTATGTGAGGATGGATGCATGTTATTACTCTTTCATGCCAAAACCACTGAACAGATTTGGATGAAATTTGGCAGATGGTTTATGAAAAAGAATAACAAATATGGTATTTTTTTCTTTTATATCGAAGCTGTGGTACAATAATTATCGAATTTCAGGCTAGCGAAGCCGCGGGTACAAGATATTAGTAAAATATTTTCTTCCTCCCTAAAAGCGTACAAGGGGCTTGAATAAATCAAGTAGGTACTGTAATACATTAATTGTATTACTTAAATAAAGCACATATCATAGTTTTAAAGAATATAATTTAAATCATTTTAATTTACATCTCTTCTAGCAAAGCTGTCAACCTATTCTCTATCTAAAACGACCTGAGTATTTGAACATTGTGTTTTAACAGCCAGTATTGCTTTAGTTATAAAACCTCTTACAGTACCTACCAGCTTCACGTATCTATACGTTACTCTGAAACTTACCGCTTACGTGACAAATGACACGTAAACTTGGCTAAATTGTAAATTTATGCTGATCACTAGTTGTTTGTCCCTAAAAAATGGTCCTTACGGCCTATCTGTGGTAGCGGTTGTATAATATGCTGTGTTATAATACAGGGTTTCTATCAGTTTTAAAGTTTTATGAGTTATTTTATTTGTGGACTTACAATGCCCTGCGTGTTCAGTACAATGACGCTCTGAAGCCCGACTCCTAGCCACCGTATATGCGGGTCTAGGTCCGTCCGTTTAGTGACGACGTGTCGACGATGCGTTCGTGTTCCATGCGCGTTTCAAAGAGATGTCAGCAAAACAGAAGGACCTCCCAGGGCCCCGGCCTGCCGGGGTTGCGGTTTCTTCGAAGAAATATGGATGGGTTTTAGTCAGTACAAGTCTGACACTCCCCCCCATGTTATTTGATGAAAAACAAGGCTGCCCTCAGTGTTGTTAAAAGAAGTCGGTTAAAAACTAGGTTCTGCAGTGCTTGCGCAATGTTTACGGATGCGTCACTCAGTTCCCCTTTCCGGATTTACAGGTACCTGATACCTGTAGTTTTTGCCCTTGCGCCTTATTTATTTCAATAGCAATGCTAAGTTTTCCCTTTCTCCCTCATATCTGAATCTTTTTTTTAATAGCCTATATCCGTCTCTAGGGTCCCAACTATCTCTGTACCAAAATTCATCAAAATCGGTTTAGCCATTTAGGCGTGAAGACGTAACAAACAAACTCACTTTCGCTTTTATAATATTAGTAAGGATAATAATTCATTTATTTCTCATCACAATATTAAAAGATTACATGGAGATAGACTGGTCCCTCATCTAGGTTTACGACCTTGTGTTATAGGACACCAGGACCCCACCCCGAGTAACAATGTCGGGACGTACTAAAGCAAGAAACGTGTTGCGCCGACCCCAAATAGAATGGGACAAGGGCAGAAAAATTATGATGAGTATCCATTGCATTATGATGATAAATTAAAACACCACACCGTGATTATCAAAAACCTTCAAAAAGAATGACCAACTTCAACGATTTTGTTCAACAAAACATTACAAGGCTATTTCCCATACGATATTATAATGGCAGAAAACTTTATTTTCCCTCGTATGGGTCGAGCACGTTTCGAAGTTTGGCAAACTTGGAGATTAATGACTGGTAAATAAACCTCCGTCGAGGATTCTGCAGAAATATTGGCGGGACATAGTTTTTGGATAATATTTTTGTGTTCACCAAAAATCTTAAGGTACATCTATGTATGCATTTCTAAAATACTTAAATATGTTACTTCAAACAAATTCCAAATTAACACCAAGATATAACACTTTTTTATTGTAGTGCGCTTTAAATATTCTATTGTAACAATAACTATTTTATTCTTCCCCGAAAAATACTGATCGTGCACCAAATAATCCTGAATGGCGAATGTTAAAAAAATGCGTAAGTTAGGTTAGGTTAAAACTGTGACCCCCTACGGTAACGACTTGCATTAAAAGAAAATGGATGAAATTCCAAATTAACACCAAGATATAACACTGAAGTAAAACTAAAAAAATAAATGCTTGCTTTTAAAATTAAGTGTATTACTATTTTTACAAATTTGCAACAGTTGTTAAATAGATGCTCGTTATGACATATTTAAATTAACATATTTTGGTGCACATTCAGTATATTTGGTGGAACACAGGCAAAATTAGGTAAATGAAATGGGAATAAATTGAAGTACTTTTAAATACCATCCATAGTTTTTGTGTATGGTGGACGTAAATAGGGAGTTTTCTTATTATAATGTTGTACGTAATACGCTGATAATTTGTCAGAGGGGCGCGTAATCCATCACGCATATTATTCTATGTTGTCATCAAATCAAAAGCATTTATTTCCGTAATTTTACGTAATTTATAATGGTTCATGTGGTGTTTGTAACCTTTAAGTAATTGTTCCACTGTTTAAAGTTTTAAAGGCATGTTAAGTTTATTTTAAGTTGTTAGTGTAAACAATTGTTGGTAGACCAAATAAATAATTTTCAAGTAGGCACTTTTGAACTGTCGATATAATGATAACAATAAAAATTAAGCTACAGTACCAGTCACAAGTCATAATAACTGTAAAAGTACTGTAGTTGCCGAGAAACTCCATGGACACTCTTTTAAATATGGACATTGTTACTAAACCTTGTCGTCAATGTCATAGTCTTGGATGTTTTTATTTATTTATTTAACTATTTATGTACACACAGTAAACCAGACAGAATAAAAAAACATATAAAATTTGAGTACAAAGGTACTGCTTATTTCTTAAGAAATTTCTGCCAGCAGACCTGCGAAAGGAGACATGAGAACGAAATGTAGACGATAGTGTGTGAGAGAGTATTAGAAAAATATGTGTGTGTGCCTTAACCTATTATAAAGTACATATATAAGTAAATATTAATAAATACTTGTATAAACACATAATGCTTAAATATATATCCACAAATAAATACATATATTACGATTGAGAGGACAGGTAATGCTCTTTCACTCTGTTTTTAAATCGCGAATGCTAGGCGTTTTTTCTCCAAGACATTTAACTTATTTTTTAGTAGTCTCAACTATGTTGAGGTCAGTTTCCACTATAACCGAATGCAGCTGAATACCAGTATTTAACATGGAGTGATTGCCTATCTGACCTCCACAACCCGGTTGGTACTACGATAGTAAGATGCCCCTTGGTAAGACTGGTAGTCAGACTTTTGGGTCACTGACCTGTAGCATCTTCAAATATCAACAAATGTCAGCCCGACCAACGGCTTAACGTACTTTCCGAGGCACGAAAGAAACTCGGTATGTAACGGGTGGTCACCCATCCACAGACCAACCTAGGCAAGAGCGGCTTAACCTAAAGATCGACCCGAGCGGCTGCTATTATTTAGCCACGAGTCCTTTTCCTCTATTATCTAACTTTCGTTTCCTCAAAATCACATTTTGAAACCAAGATTTTATCAGAATACAACGTAAACATTAAACCGTAATACGAGCTCAACTGCAAATATAATGCATTCAGATATCTTTCTCAAACAAGTCGGGATGCTGGGTTCCTCTCCTAACAATATCAGCTACATAAATCTATTCGAGAGGGAATAAAACTGCGCGCATTGAGTGCACGGTGCAACACAGGTCGTTGAAATAAAGGGGATATGTCCATGCAAATATATTCAACTAATATTTTAAATGCGATAGTTTGTGACGCTGTATGGATGGATGGATATATGGGTGTTTATTACTTTTTCATGCAAAGGCTAATGCCCAGATTTAGTCAAACATTTTCACATTTAAACTATTTTAAACGTTTGTTACTCTTTTACACAAAATCTACTAAACGGATTTCGATGAAAATTCTCACACAGATAGTGTATTGTATTGTATGACAGGCTAGTGTCCGCAACTTCACGTCTAAGGCGAGTATTTTGCCTACGGGAGGGAATTTGTTCGATCCACCCCAGTTCCATTAGAAAGGCCAGATACGCTTTGGTGTTGCTGACGATCTTGCGGAGAGTACCTGGGTTATCGAAGTACTTTGCCATACAGATAGGTAGCTAGGTTACATTTAATCCTGGTAGTTTGTTCCCATAAAATAAGTTTCGACGTCTACGAGGGCGAAGTCGTATAAAACAGCTAGTTTTAAATCATTCCGTGCTTCGATGAATGCTCGAAAGTCAATGTTATATTTAAAGACTCCTTCCAAAAGTGACGGAATCAGTCAAGGCACAGGATTATAAGTATTAGGTTAAGTTTTATTTATGAACGTAACTATCTTCCGCCCGCGACTTCGTCCGCGTGGCTTAAGTACTTTGGGCTGACGCTAACTTTAAGCCGCGTGATGATCGAAAAAAAATACCTTTTTCTCCCCTTTTCTTCCCTCTTAGTCCCCCTTTTCTCTTTTTTTAGTCTATCTCCGCCTCCAGGGTCCTAACTATCTCTGTACCAAAATTTATCAAAATCGGTTTGGCCATTTAGGCGTGAAGACGTAACAAACAAACAAACTTACTTTAGCCTTTATAATATTACTAGCTGTGCCCAGCGGTTACACCCGCTGAGGTTTAGGGGTATGAAAAATAGATGTTAGTCGATTCTCAGACCTACCCAATATGTACCCAAAATTTTATAAGAATCGGTCGAGCCGTTTCGGAGGAGTACGGTAACTAACATTGTGACACGGAAATTTTATATATTAGATTAATACATCATTCACAGATTCATTCATCATTCCGCGCCAGCTAGTATTATATTTGACGACAGGTTTGGCAAATTACATTTGATTGGCGCAGTGGCTGAGTGAACGACTGCTGCACTGCGTGCCGCGTGTTCGATCCCCACACGGAACTTATATTTCTATGGCCTACAATTTATATTTTTTAAAACGTTGCCCCACACTAGGAATTTCTCCTGTATCGCGGGTGTGTTTACAAACATTTAAACTCACATACACAATCAGCCAGACCCACGACACGCTCACACGATACAGGAAAAATCCTAGTGTGTGGCTAAGTTTAGAAAGAAATAAATATATGCATATAACATCGAAAACATTTATATCTGCAGGTAAAACGTTCCAATGTGAAAATTTTCCGAACCAACACGGGCGAAATCCCGAACAACAACTAGGTTTTTAATAAAAAACTCACCGTAATTTTATATGCCTTTCCAAAAACCTAGTCCCAATGAAATATCTTCTTGTCTTTATTACAAATATGCGTAATAATACGTTCATTTCATACATACATATTTGATTAGATCAGTCGGTCATATTCTCCGGACTTAGTTGAATCAAATAACACCTCATTTGTCAGAGCAGATGAAGGATTTACGAGCAAATGATAAGAACTCACTTAAGTGAGTGTAAGGCCCTAACACAGGTTGCGGGTTGTTCGAAAGAGATACCGCGGCCTCGGAACGTAAAGGGCAATAGAAGGAACATGGGTGGGTTTTAGTCAGTACAAGTCTGACATGCCCCCCCGCTCCACCCAGAGCGGGGGAAGTCATTGGATGATTTCCCACCCGAAAAAAAAAAAAAAAAGGCCCTAACACAAGTGCGCGGTGTAAACGTAACGATTTTCAAATTCAAAGTACCCGCTTCAAATTTAATATAATTCATTTCATTTTGTAAATAAATTTCATTTTATGTATTTATGTAATAATGAAAGAGGAGCTCGTGGCTAAATAAATAGTAGCCGCTCGGGTGGATCTTTAGGTTAAGCCGCGCTTGCCTAGGTTGGTCTGTGGATAGGTGACTACCCGTTACATACCGAGTTTCCTCCGTGCCTCGGAAAGCACGTTAAGCCATTGGTCCCGGCTGTCATTTGTAGATCTTTGACAGTCGTTACAGGTAGTCAGTGTTCCGAAAGTCTGACAACCAGTCTTACCAAGGGGTATCGTATTACCCAGTATTAACTGGGTTGTGGAGATCAGATAGGCAGTCGCTCCATGTAAAATACTGATATTCAGCTGCATCCGGTTAGACTGGAAGCCGACCCCAACATAGTTGGGAAAAGGCTAGGCAGATGATGTTTTTATGTAATAATATATGTACATACAGGAGAAAACACAGAAAAAAAAACATTGAGTACAAAGGCACAGCTTATTTCTAAAGAAATTTCTACCAGCAGAGCGCTGCGAGAGGAAATATGAAAAAAAGAAACGTAGACGGTCGTGTATGAGAACAGGAAGAGAACAGTAAATAAAATATGAATGTCTTAACCTAAATATAAGTACACATATAAGTATTTATACCGTAATGTATTCTTGCAAATAAATGAATTAAATGAATTATTATAATAATATATACCTGTATAAATACATAACATTATAATAATATATTAACAGATATGTAAATACAATATTATAAATATTCACAATTGAGAGGAAAGGTAATGCTCTTTTAATATAATCTTATTTAGAAATGCTTTTCAAGTCTCTAATGCTAGACGGAAGTGAGTTCCACAATCTTACAGCATTTTATTTTATTTGTTTACTAGCTTTTGCCCGCGGCTTCGCTCGCGTTAAATTCGGGGTAACACTTTCCCCTTTCCTGATTTGCAGGTACCTGCTACCTGTAGTTTTTGCCCTTGCGCCTTATTTGTTGTAATAGCAAAGCTAAGTTTTCCCTATGTTCCCCATTTCTCCCTCATTACTCACTTTAAAAAAATAGCCTATGTCCGTCTCCACGGTCTCAACTATCTCTGTACCAAAATTCATCAAAATCGGTTTAGCCATTTAGGCGTGAAGGCGTAACAAACAAACAAACAAACTCACTTTTGCTTTTATAATATTAGTAAGGATGTAAGGACCAAGAGGATAATGTCTTTCTTTTAGTTTTTTTATCTCTTTGGTTTTAGCGATTGTCTGGCAGTTTGAGTACTATAACCGACCTACATAAATGCCCTTTGTTTGGTACCAATTTTTCGTCCTGTCGTTGAGCTCCTTGAGTTATGAGTCGAGCTACACGATAACTGATCAATGCTTGCACTGACTGGATAGGTGCACTCAAATCTGTGTGTTTTATTCTTGAAAAGACCATCTGCATAGTCCTCATGTAACTTGACCAAAACTTTAGCCTGGACCCTAATATACCATGACCTCTGATTTTCTTTCGAAACACCGGTCTCATCTAGTTTATAAAAATACGACGTGTAAAGTGTTTGTAAAAACCTAACTGCAAAATAAACATTTTTATCCATATTTTCATAATTTTAAGAATTTATTAACATACATATATGGATGATAATGTTTGTGTTTATTACAAATAACCCTACTCATATTATAAATGCGAAAGTTTATGGGGATGAATGGACGGACGTTAGTAAGTCTTTCACGCAAAAAATACAGAACGGATTTCAATGAAATTTGGCACACATATAGTTTATAACCTGGTGTAAGTCGTTGTTAACCCAGGTTATAAACAATTAACTATATCAATTCATTAGGGTTATATCGCCCTCACGCGGGGAAAACAGCAGGGCAAAGTTAGTTTAACTAAAATGTTATTGGATTATTGTAATTTTACGTTTATACGACGCATTCGTGCTAGGGCCTCTGTTTCTCAAATTGGCTTGTTTTCTGACTACGTTTTATAACATTGAATAGTTAAATGTTCAAGTTCTTTGGGGAACGTTTAATTTATTTGGAGAAAGAGAGTTTATGTATGCCTTCTGGGAATTGTGAGAATGAATAAGATATTAAATAAAATGGCGAACATATTCCAAAAATATCTCGTGTGGGTTTGGTGTTTTATAATGAAGAAATGTTTCTGTGTAAGTAATTATGTTCTAGTTGGATTTTTTCATCATGAATTTCTAGGAAACAGCCACGGAATCTGGATTTGTGGCTGTTTGATGGCAATAAGAGGATGATCAGAAGACGGATGGGAAATCATCAAATAACTTCCCCCGCTCTGGGCGAAGCGGGGGGAGTGTCAGACTTGTACTGACTAAAACCCACCCATGTTCCTGCTGTTGCCCTTTTTTGTTCCGGGGCCGCGGTATCATCGTAGTATCGTTATTAAGCGCTGATAGATAGATAGATAAATCATTTATTTGTTGCAACAAAAGACACAATACACAAAAACAGAGAGAAGGAGAAAAGAGAAAAAAAAAATCAAGTTAGATTGACCCATAGACAATTAGACACATCACATACATTGATAACTATCGCCCAATACTGGGCGGTGAGTGTCTCAAGGTTGCACCAAATAGGAGTCCAGTTCATCATAATGCCAGGAAGAATACCTGACGCTGGTATTCTGCTGAATCCCGCTAGTGGCACACGGATGTCTAGAAAACGCAATGATCTAAAAAGAAAAAAATACGACTTTGCGCTGAGAAAAAGCTACACAGTAGTCGCCCTTACGTTCTATGAAGTCCTACCTTTTATAGAGAAAACGGCTACCTGAACTCCACTGCATCTCGTTTCGCATTTAACCTTCCACACATTTCCAAGTTTTAAAGTGAACATTGTTGAAAGTAATTAACAACAAAACACTTGGCTAAAAGCGCCGTAATTTCTAGAAAACATGCATTTCACTAATTAATTAATGTGAAGTGGCAACACAACGGATTAAGTGTTGCTAGAGTTAAGAACATCGACTAATTAAGATTTAATTAGTTTGTATTGTAGTTTGGTTTTACGAGATTCTCAACTGCAAATTAAGATTAATAAGTAGGTTTTTTAGAGTAGAGAATGCTTACTGTAATACAGTCATTTAAAGAGATTTTTCTCTTAGAAACAGAACGTCTTCAACTCTAATTTAATCAATTTAACTGTTTGTTTTCTATCAAATAAATTTAACTTTATTCGAAAATAAATATATATTTAAGAAAGTTTCAACTGTATCGAACGAGCTTGGTTACTTATAACTTTTGTTATCTGTACATATTAAGTAGTAAAAACTGCGCAATATAAATGACGGTCTTTCTTTTTAGTTTTCTTTCACAAGATTCAAGAAAACAGAAAACTATCTCATTTGTTGTTAAACAGGTCTTTATTACTTTTTATTCAACCATCCCAGCTTCAGTATAGACTGAAAATACTAGAATTAAATGGACATTGAAGAAAAAAATATGTATTTTAAACGATAACTCATAAACTAACAAAGCATTATTAATAAAATTGATATGGGTGGTTATTTCCTTCCATTTCCTCGGATGTAGATATACCAATTCGAATAGAAAAAGAATTATGAAAATCAGTCCACAGTTGGCAGCAAATCAATGAACATACATAAAACCTCCTTCTTTTTAAAGTCGGTTAAAATTGAATCTTTTTCTTATTATAATACCAGTTTCAAGATATTTCTAGAGAACGGACTTTGTGCCATTTATATACCCATGGTTCGGTTAATTTAAATGTAAAATCTTAAGGCGTCCGTCCCGGGTCGGTGTCGGACTGCTACTGGCCCCGTCCCGTCTCCGGTTTAATTAAAATCTCTTTGTTTGTTGACTATCTTTGTGCACTCCTTGTATACGTCCAGTACATTAGTAATTAAATCATTTAAAAAAGGAACAGAAAAGGAAAAAATAATGTAGTTGTGTTGGCGTCTTGTGCTTTTTGTATTTGAAATTAGAATTTGTTTTGTTCGAAGGAATGTTTTGTTCGATTTTCTTGAAGAAGTTTTGATTTTTATATTTTGTGAAATGCGCAGCGGTACTGTATGTTACGTTTTCTTACTGTGTGCGTCTAGCTTAGTTGTGGTAACCTCATATTCAGTAGTACAGCTTATTACCCACAGTGGTCACATGAACTCCTGGGTTCGATCTGGGTGATTTCTCAGCTAAGTAAAGTAAAGTAAATTTTATTTGCATGGATTGTAGGTACATAAAATAAGGTGTAACAATAATTGGCTGAGCCAAACAAACGACCTCGTATTAGGCTTGCAAATATTCATGAAATTGTTAAAATTGAGATTAAAATTAAAATAATGGGTCGTGGTTAAAAACTTATAGTGAAGTTCGGTTGTCCTGCCCTGAGGCGAAATATTAGAACCACTGCTTTTTGTATTTGTGTAAGTTTATTTGTAATACTAACAATAGTTTTTAAGTCTGTATTTATACTAACTGTTAGATCAACATGCCCGTATATAAAAATTGAATTGAATTGAAAATCAATGGCCGACATTCATTGTATAAAAAACCGGCCAAGAGCGTGTCGGGCCACGCTCAGTGTAGGGTTCCGTAGTTTCCCGTCCGTCACAATAAGTGTTCCCACTTATGAGTTTAAAGGTGGAGGAGGAAGTAGGGTGGTTCCAGGGTCAAAGTAAGTACAGACGCCAGCAGGTCAAGCTACCCGAAACTGACAATTTTTCCCAATGAACCTTGAACCTAATACTTTAGAAATAAAGTCGAAAATCTACCAAAGAAATCTGACAGATTGTAGTAGCTTGATGTGCAGGCGTCTGTACATTCTATTTAGCCCGTCTTAGATTATTCAAAAATAAGGGACACGTATTTTTTTATTTGTAAATTAGATCAAAAATGACGAAGATATAGCCCATTAAAGTAACGTGTGACGTCACTCGTCCCAAAAATGCAGCAACGCGTGACGTCACACGTAACTTTTATGGGCTATATCTTTGTAATTTTAATTCTCTGTCCCTTATTTTTGAATAATCTAAAAGACGGTATTTTTTTTTGGAAACTAGCCTATTACATGTATGATATAAGGTGTTTATGAAGTAAGCTGACAAAGTATGAAAATAGATAACATGGTTATTGAACGCCAACATAAAAATGTAAACGCACACAAAGGCACAATTTATTTCAATTTGTAACACAATTTATAAAAGTAACTTTAACTCATAATTCAAAACATCATATCACTGAAATAAAAAAATCGAACATTTGTATTCGTAATCTAAATATCGAAGTACATAAATATGACAAATATGATGAGAAAATATTAGATGAAAAAAAATTGGTTGTTTGTAAAGTAGGTTTACGATCGAGATGTTTACGTGACTTTAAATTAGTACTTAATTTCATTTTAGATGTCACTACTGGTGATAACTTATATCACCAATAAGACTAACGTCTTTTTTTTCGAAAGTTTTTTTTTCGAGCCAAGTAACAGATGGCGCTACCATCTTTATGAAATGTCGCTTGTGAGGTTTTGGTGTGACACAAGTTTCTGAACATGTCACCCGACTAAAACGATTTTAAAGACGTTATCACGTCAAAAACTATTTGCAAAATGATCAGCAATTTTTCTAGAAAAAAATACAACGTATTTCTAGAGTAGGCACCTGATACTCTATCTATGCCTTTCGTCCCAGATGGTATTATAATAATTACATCCCGACTGGGACGAAAGGCATAAAATTTATGTATTTATTTTATGCTATGTCGAATGAATGAATCGAAATGAATCGTGCAATAGTCGTGTCGGCCAATGGCTTAATAGCCTTGATCAACATCTGAGGAGGCTATCGCTTGGCAGCTGGATCAGAAAGCAGTACTTCTGGACATGGCGCGTATTGTTAGGAGGTTCCTCTCTCAAGAGCCCTGACCAAGTTCGGACCCTGTTCTCGAATGCTCGGTGACCAAATGCATTTTTTCCAACATTACACAGCATATCATGTTCTACTTCTCATTTAAACAGTAATACGTTTTTTTTGTCTTCTAAAAAATACCCTTTTTTGAGTTCTCATTATACATCTACGTGTGCGATTTATGTCGACGCCAATAAATAATTCAACAGGCGAACGATAGTGACTCATGACCTAGATCTTAACTTACGCACTCGAGAAATTCGTAATATCGAATTATATAAATATCTATCTAAACGTATCATGATTTACGGAGATACACTCCCCGATAAATTGAATAAACACAATCTTACCAATTTTATTGGGGACAAGAAAATATTTCTTCAACTAAATTATGTTGAGATAAAAGATTCGCTGACCCGTGAACCTTTCGAAGGTCGGTTTGAGGGACAAAGAAGTGATTCTTTTTATCACAAGGGGGAAAAATTGAAATTAGGGACACCTTCAACGGTATTATAATGGGTCTCCTGACATTTCCCCCCTTAAATAGGTACCTTAAGGGTACCATTTTGTTGTCGGTAATTCGTCTGTGACGTATATACAGGCTGCGGTGATTTGGTAATTTTCAATTCGAAAGCAAGGAAAAATTAAATGATTGAAAAATAGCATTTCCTATTTGTTGATTTAATTTTATTACTGTATTTTAAAATGTGACTGTCTTTCGACATAATTTGTATACCAGCCATGGTCAAGAATGTTGAGCCTGAAAATTGTTTGTAACACCAGTAATAAGCATCATACCATGTATATTACCTACACATGTTTTTGCAAATAAATGAATCTTGAATCCTAATTAATTAACGGTAGACTAGTTTAAGTTCTAATTTGCTTTAAATATTGATTTTAATTCTTAGCTATCAAGTTAGTTATTACAAGATGATTAAATTAATACAGAAACTCTACAGTTTTAAAAGTTTGATATTTTTTGGAATCATTTGATTAAAGTGAAGCTTGAACGGTGTAGCTTGAACATTTTTGATGTATTTTATAAACAAAGAACCATTTTTATTTTAAATTTCTCCTTTTACTTTTAGAATCAAATATTTACACTACTAAATGCTGATGATGGGCTGTGAGTTTTAGATTGGACCCAGTAATATTTTAGAAAAAACAAATTTAAGTTCTGTTATTGTAAATTATAAAAATGAATAATATTAAACTCTAGCCGCCAGTGATTATAAAAACGAAAAGTCCTTTTAAAACCTTAATAAAACCTTATGTGCATTAACAAAAAAAACCAGCTCATGTTTCCTACAGCGCTGAAAAAAATGAATTCAAAAACAGAACAAAAAAAAACAAAAGCAACTCAACAACAGCCTATACATCATGCGTCAGTCACTACGAGAACTCACTTTACAAACGTGAATGTCATTAAATAGTGACTTTCGAACGTTCGTGACTAAACTGATATTGGGCCAATCACGAGCGTCGAGGTTCGTTAGTCACCCGATGAGAATGGGGACCGTAGTAGCGTTTCATGTTTCTTATAATTAGACATGGCTTTTGTCAAAGGAAATCGTTTGATGGAGTTATTGTGTTTGTTAGGTCTGTGGTTTGAGGTAGAAGGCTAATTTGTGATCTTTGATGTTGCTAAGCTCAGTAACTTGAATTACCATCGTGTTAAATTAAGCTGATTTCGGTTATAGTGACGATAAATTCAATAAATTTTACGGTAGTTGAGAATTATGTTGGTAGTTAAATGTGTCAAGTTCAGTTTACCTACAGTACTGTTTCTCCTCCTTTAAATCCATTAAAAGGTTGTTTTGAAAAGATCGCTTTTAGCGAAAAGACCGCCCATTGTGTCACCCTATTTATAAGTTTTTTAATGTTATTCTTGTTATTTGTATGGTGTACATAATAAAGAATATTCTATCTATCTATCTTATTTCTGTAACTAAACTTTTTGTTTTTTTAGGGTTCTGTACATCAAAATTGAAATACGGAATCCTTATTGAATCATTTTGTTGTCCGTCTGTCAAGAACTTTATCGACAACGCATGAAGGTATTGAGTTGAAATTAAAACCAAATCAAATCAAATACAAAACAAATCAATCAAATCTATAGTCTCTCTCTAAGTCGACGCAGTCAAAAGATATGGCTTTTTATGTCTCAAGTTTGTACGGAACCCTTGGTGTGCGACTCCATCTCACATATGCACTGCTTTTTTTAAAATGTGCATTGTACTCGTGCATGTATCTTTCAGTTTGATCATAATGCGGATGGCATAGTTAGTTGCACACTGATGTATTGTGTTTGTTTACCCTAATTAATAAAATATATTCAAAGTTTGGTGCCAGCAATAAATGGAAAAGATATATTTTATTTTTTAATCAATCTGGAGTGTGTGAAAGATAGTCAATTATTTTAATAATTACTTTCATATGCGTGGCCTAGGAGATAGAAAGAGTATTTAAAATATTAATTTAGAGGTGATTGTTTAATGTTTTCAGAAGGCTCTTAAGAACCCATGGCCCCATTATATCAGTATCATCCTAAACCTTGCCTCCAGTACTATCTCTCATAATTGGTAGGTACATAAACTCAGCGGAATACTAATATTAATTATCTTAAAGCACCTCTTTCCATTACGGGGACGAGTCATTCAGTTCCCCAATTAATTTTACGGCATCTCTTTAAAAATTGTTGATGAGAAAAATTGGAACTTGTCCAGGTGGAGCGTTGTTTTTGGGTACCGTGGATTAGGACGCAATGAAAAGGTTTTCTGGCTAGATTCTTACTAATATTATAAAAGCGAAAGTGAGTTTGTTTGTTTGTTTGTTTGTTACCTCTTCACGCTTTAATGGCTGAACCGATTTCGATGAATTTTGGTACAGAGATAGTTGGGAACCAGGAGACGGACATTGGCATTTTATTAAAAAAAAACTGGGATATGAGGGAAACGAGGGAAGAAAAGGGAAAACTTAGCGTTGCTATTACAAATCAATAAGGCGCAAGGGCAAAAACTGCAGGTAGCAGGTACTGTGTTATACCGAATTTAACGCGAGCGAAGCCGCGGGCAAAAGCTAGTAATTCATAAAATTATATTTTCCTGACAGCTGTGTTGTGCTTCGTTTATCATGACTTCTACTATACACTGCTCCATAAACTCTTGAAGAGTCTAGTTTCTTTCTAGCGTAGTTAAGTACCAAACCTGGTGTCAGAGCTTGTACGATTGTTATGCTACTGATATTAAAAATGCGAATTTTTGTGAGGATGTATGGATGGATGTATAGATGTTTGTTACTCTTTCACGTCAAAACGGTTGAACAGATCTTGATGACATTTGGCACAAAGGTAGATTATGGTCTGGAATAACACATAGGATACTTTTTTTCTCGATTAAACGCGGGGGAAGCCGTGGGGGCCATCTATTTTACCAATATAATGTTACTCTTTAACGACAAAACGGCTGAACAGATCTTGATGACATTTGGCACAGAGGTAAATTATGGTCTGGAATAACACATATGATACTTTTTTTTCGATGTGACGTGGGTGAGACCCAGTGGCCAGTATGGCTAGTATTTTATATATGTGTTCACTTGTATCATATGTAAAGCTTGTATTTTACTTTCTAGAAATAAGTGAGTTCACCTCGAGGAATTTAGAACGTACCAGTGAGTATACAAAGTACCAACCAAAGTAAACATTAACCAATAGAATTCCAGTAAATTCACGTCATTAACGCTTCATTGAGCAGGGATCCACTGCACTACTATTTCACTCGTCGTTGCTTGCTCGCTTCAAATAGACAAGTAGTCTTGTATTTCCAGGAACAGTATTACATGTCGTTTCAACTCATATATTGTAAAAGGCAAAAGCTATGACATCCTATAATACTAATATTATATCCGACTAATATTATAAATGCGAATGTTTGTGAGGATGGATGGATGTATGGATGATTGTTACACTTTCACGTCAAAAAGACTGAACGGATCTTGATGAAATTTGGCACAGAGGTCGATTATAGTCTGGGATAACAACATAGGATACTTTTTTTCGATATCACGCGGGGGAAGCCACGGGTGCCAGCTAGTTGGGTTATAAATCGTGTAGCGTAGTTGCCCCTCCTTTGACTGTAGATTATTGGACGAACAACATCAGCTGGCAAGAAAGATGATTACCTAGTAGTGTGACCATCAGACTTCCAAGTCATAGATCTCAAGTTTGAACCCAAGACACGCACTTTATTTTTTGCAGATTCATTTCGGATCTTCACATCGCGCTGACCTGTGGGATCGCGACGAATGATCCTACGTTATCTAAACGCCCCACCTAATGCAAGCGACCATGCAAAGCAGAGGGGCCTGCCAGGGCCCCCGCCTGCCGGGTTGTTCGAAAGAGATACCGCGGCTCCGGAACGTAAAGGGCAATAGAAGGAACATTGGTGGGTTTTAGTCAGTACAAGTCTGACACTCCCCCCCTCGCTCCGCCCAAAGCGGGAGAAGTTATTTGATGATTTCCCATCCGCAAAAAAAAGGGGTATCGTATTGTCCAGTACTAACTGGGTTGTGGAGGTCAGATAGGCAGTCGCTCTATGTAAAATAATGGTATTCAGCTGCATCCGGTTAGACTGGAAGCCGACCTCAACAAAGTTGAGAAAAGGCTACGTAGACGATAATTTATGATCACTAATGAAATCATTCAATCATCTCTCAAAAGATGTAAATATGGGTTGAACGTTTGAACACCATTTTAGCAGAATTCGAACAAAACGGGTGCACAGCTTGTAGCAAAATATTTTCCTAAAAAATTCCTTACTCTTGTTCAAACCCAACACATTTAACAAGACAAAAAAACTAAAAGAATGTCTGAAAAGACTGCACTTAAAATAGATTGGGGCTTCGTCCTCCGACCTCCGACCCTCGTACTGTGGGAGGAACAGCAGCTGGCATTTGTTTTTCTTTCGTCTCCTACGATCATGTAATTTTGATTTAGTTTTCTTTGCCCTTTCTCGTTTAGCGGTAGATAAGTAGTTGAATGTGCTTAAAATAAAGCTATATTCAAAACCCTCAGTATTGAATATAGCTTTATTTTTTACTTAAGGTTTACTTTAGGTGTATTTGTAGGTGTTTCTAAAATGATGTTTTACTTGGGCATGCCCAAGTAAAACCGAATCGGAAAATCGAAAAATTCGGGTTTTTTTTGTTTTTTAGACTGTTTGTTTGTTTCCTATTATTTATATCAAAAAACTTCAGTCTACTGTTCTATCTGTATAGATCACACATTTTAGATAAAGCATAGCATTACCGAAGTGTGCAAATTTACAAAAAAAATCAAAATGACGGTGTTGACTTGGGAGCTACCTTATGGTATGGTATTCTATAATAAGCGTATCTAAATAGATTGAACTTATATTCTAGTTTTGATTCGTCAAACAATAGAATAAATAAAATATGCAGAACCCGAACTACGTGACTCCACTCATGAACTCTTTTCCTGCACATTTTTCCGTCAGAATAGTTGTTAATAATTATTGCTTTTACAAATTGTCCATCTAATTGAGGCTCAAATATATTGTAAGTTTAAGTTGTGACAAAGTTGCATTCAATAACTGTTTCTCTGTTCATTCTAAGATGATCTAATAGTCATTGCTATTAGCTATAACACCGAATATTATGGCTTTGTAATGTATAAATCAATCCATCCTATACTAATTATCGGCGTAGCCTTTTCCAACTATGTTTAAGACGGTTTTCAGTCTAAGCAGATGCTGCTGTATACTTGTATTTAATATGGCGCAACTTCATGTCTTAGTAAGTCTGGATGACAGATTTTCTGGCCACTGACTACCTGTGACGACTGCCAAAGATCTACAAAAGACAGCCGAAACCAGCGACTTAACATGCTTTTCGAGGTACGAAGGGAAATCGGTATGCAATGACTGGTCCACGGACTAACTTATACATACAGGTCGATCTCTCTATCGTAATTACATACATACACAAATAACATTTACAAAAATAATGCAAATTCCCATAATCCACATCGAGGACAAACTACGGTCGAAAGACTGGTTGTGGGGTTGTTGTTTTTGAGGGGGCTGAGATTTATAACTACAGTAATTAAAGAATCGAAAACAACTTTTAAAAGGCTACTCAAGCACCACCTAAACCAGAGGGGCTTGCCAGAGCCTCCGCCTGCCGGGGTTGCGGGTTGTTCGAAAGAGATACCGCGGTCCCGGAACGTAAAAGGCAATAGAAGGAACATGGGTGGGTTTTAGTCAGTAAAAGTCTGACACGCCCCCATAGTTATTTGATGATTTCTCACCCCAAAAAAAAAGCACCACCTGAACAATCTAAAATAATTTTTACATAAGTTTTTTACCATTTTTGTTTTAACCTAATTTTAGTTTATAAGTATGCGATACCGTCGCCTATCTTAACTATTATGTTTTTCCTGAATTGTTCCTGTATTCTTTTTGAGCGAAATAAATTTTCTTATACCGTAATTTCATATCTAATTATCTAGACGAGTGCATTCACAATTAGCTCTCATTCCACCACTACAACTAAAACTATTTTGTTCGTATCAAAATGAACTCAACCACTTAAATATTCTAAACTTAGTACTCCTAATTACATACGAACAAGTATGTAAGCACTTTACGAACTTTAAAACTCCGTGCTCCTGAAGAAATATGCTCGGATCCACCATTTCTGAAGCGGTAGTATGAAACGAGAGATTAGGAAAAAAAAGTTTAATGCACGTTTTCAGTTCAACAGTTTTCGGAACTTGATAAAGATTATTCAGCAAGTAGTTTCTTTTCGGATAGTGGATTTTCATTCAGACTTTAATGTGTTTTTCTTTATTTGTGAACTGCCTCGTTGGTTTTGTCGTTGGTGGTCCTGGGTTCGATTCTCGCGTTGGACAAACTGTTATTGGGTATTTTTCAGTAGCAACAACGGAGTATGGATTTGTGCATAGTTGATATATATGCTTGCCCGTTATTACATGAGGTTAAAAAATATACTGGCGAAATATGGTAGTATACCCACTTTTCCCTTTGCGCAATGACATTTTAAGTGCTTTATTAGATACATCTCTGCCTAGCCCTTTTTTGCGGACGGGAAATCATCAGATAACTAGGAGGGGGAGGGGGTACTTTTGTTGACCAAAACCCATGAATGTTCCCTTTAACCGCTAAGAATATTTTAATTTTAAGATTATTTTTTGAAAATGGGCTCATATACGTAACGATGTTTCAAAAAAGAAATTGCCATACTTGGAGCATTTTTTATTCATAGGGATGCCTTGTAGCCAGACACATTCAATTTTTCCAATACAAAAATCATTTTTGTATAATTTGTTGTGAAACATCCAATAAATGGTCGGGCCCAGCATCTTTAACACAATTGACAATTGTCTTGGCCATTTAGTAAGTGAAGGTACTGGAGCTAAGGAAAATTATTCAATAGTGTGGTGACATCAAGTTATTGTATAATTTTCTTTAAATTGTATGTACAGACGTCTGCACACCAAGCTACTACAATCTGTCAGATTTCTTTGATAGATTTTCGACTTAATTTCTAAAGTATTAGGTTCAAGGTTCATTGGGAAAAATTGTCAGTTTCGGGTAGCTTGATGTGCAGGCGTCTGTACTACCATGTTAATAATATAAAACTTGATGCAAATATTTTTTTACTATTACCATTTCATTACAGGACATTGTACTACGCCACAGATTGACAACACAATTAAAACAAGCAGGTCGACATAACAACCATAGACAATTCGAATCCAAATTCGAAAACAACGAAAAAAGAAGAATAATGTTGCCATGCTTTAATAAACGAAGTAGCTAAAAGTCAATATGTGATAGCGGCACACAGTGGAACCTTGTTTGTTTTGTGGGTAGGAACAATATTGTCTCATGTCTTCTAGTACCGTCTGATGAGAAATACCGAATACCGTGTAACGAGGCTGTTGACATTTAATTTATTTTGTTTGGTACACTGTAGAGGTATGTTTCGTGATTGGTTCTTTTAAACACGCTTATTATGAGCTTCGCCTGTAATTATGTAAACCTAACTATGTACGCCACTTGGCGTCATTCTTAATCCAATATGGCGGTCTCCCAAAGATGGCGGCCGTTTAATGCATTTTGATGATGTCAAAATGTAAGGATCAGAGATAAAATTTAAGAAGCGAAAAAACGACACGACGTGTGTTTATTATATTGTTTTGTCAATATATATATATATATATATATATATATAATTTTTATTTTCAGGTGGCATAGACCCATAGAAAATTTTAACCTAGAACATACACAAATAGATACATAGTTTTGTTAGTATTTTGGTGTTAGTAACAATGTTGCTTAAATAAGTAGGTTAGTATTGTTAGTTTTACAAATTATTTAATTAGACCTGTGACTATCCCCACCCAGTGTCTTTGGAAGGGACAGTCCGGTCTGGCAGCTATCATTTTCAGGATGCTGTTGTCACTACCATGCAAGCGCTGCAGTAAGGAGGCCGCTTTCTTTCGCATGATGGCATGGAAACCATCTGTGCGAGATTCCGCGAACATTCCTGAAGCGCTACAGCGCCATGGCAGTCCCAACAGCATCCTAAAAGCATTGTTAAACTGAACACGCAGGACGCTGTATGCTCGGCGCGTATATGACACCCACAGGCCACTCGTGTAAAAGGATTGACAGAACGCCTTAAAAAGGGTTACTTTGACGTCTGTAGTACAACGAGCGAACCTGCGGGCAAGCATATTGCTCCTCACAGACAACGCCCTGCGCTCCCTCTCAATATCCATGTCATCCCTTAAGTCGCTCGTGACAACGTGACCTAGGTACTTAAAACTATTTACAATTTTCAATGCCACTCCGTTGAGACTTATGGGAGGAACACTGCGTGGCTGCTGCTTAGGAGCTTTAAATATAAGAATTTCACTCTTCTTTGTGTTATATATTAAGCCATGTTCCTCCGCATAAGCCTCGCAGGACGATAACAACTTCTTCAACCCACCCACTGAGGGACTGAGAAGCACCATATCATCTGCATAGCTTAAATTGTTGACACTGATTCCGTCAATGTGGCAGCCGACATGTGTACCGCTCAGTCGCTCGATGAGCTGGTTGATATAGAGGTTAAATAGCAGAGGCGAGCTTAACCCCCCCTGCCTGACTCCGCATTCCAGCCTGTACTCATCCGACAGAGTACCCACCCACCTCACCCGGTTCTTTTGGTTAGAGTACCAATATTTGAGAAGGGAGGTGTACTCCGCCGACACACCCGCGCCCCTCAACTTGTCCCACAGTACGTCATATGCGACCAGATCAAACGCTTTTGACAAGTCGAGGAAACACGCATATACCGGCGTCCCTCTCGCTGTGTAATACATGACAGTTCGCTTCAGACTCAAAATAGCGCTCTCTGTTGAGACTCCTGCTTTGAACCCAAATTGGGCATCGTGCAACTTAACCTGTGCTATGAGGCGACTATTTAGCACACTGTCAAGTACCTTGGCTGCTATGGTGGCGAGTGAGATGGGTCGATAGTTACCAATGTCAGACGTATCACCCGTCTTATTTTTAACTATAGGAACGACTATGGTCCGCATTAGCGGCTCCGGCAAATACGAGTGACCTATGCACAGACTGAAAAACATAGACAGTACTCGTGGCAAGTGAACCCCCGCAAATTTATAATGCTCGATACTGAGCCCATCGTGACCAGGCGATTTTCCACGCTGCATTTTTCCGATAATGTTCGCCACACACTTCGCAGGTATCTTTACGTTCTGCCCCGTCACAACGGGCCCACCACCGGTCATCTCTCCGGACGAGGGACCTAAGGGCGACCGTACAGTAAAATGTTTTCTAAACGCTTCGGCAATGTCACTGTGGTCAGCCGAGCCGTCAACACTCAACGGGAAGCTAGGCCTAACGTTCATTTTGTTCGTATGCTTCCAAAAACTTTTAAAATCCTTAGAGGAGTGGTCGGATGCAAGGACGTCCATTTTAAATTGCTCTTGCCTATCCTGACACCATTTCAGTTTAGCTTTAAAATGTTTCCTCGCCACCGACATCTCATCAAAGACTCGACCATTACTTGGCCGCCCAGCTAAGTCCCACAATTGAAACGTAAGCCGCGCCTCCCGATGAAGACCCGCTACGTGTTTATTCCACCCAGCGACATAACCTCCCTTTCTGTTACACTTTTTCCTATACGTTTGAATGGCTGCTCGTGATAACGTATCAGTAATTTGCACATATAATCTATCAAGCGCTGAGTGATGATCCTCGTTAGCACAAAAACCATCACAACATTCACTCAACTCCTGCGGAAAATCTATCAACCGTAGCTTGGAATGACAGATGTCATGGTATTGGTTAACCTGCTGTACCTGTCTCTCACCCCACACGACACGGTTAACAGGTTTTACCGCTATCAATTCACTAACTTTAGGCTTAATCTTATTTAGATTACATTCCACTACCAGTGGATAATGGTCCGACCAATACACGTCGTAGCGCACAGTCACACTAACAACTGAAACCCGTGCTGACTCTGTGACGATGCAGTGGTCCAACCATCTGGTACAGCCGTGAGCATCACTAAAAAATGTATAAGTAGTTTTAGGACACATTTTTATATCCATACAAAGCCAATCAAGATCCGTGCAAAAGTTCATCATTTCATTATAAAACAACTCATTCGGGTGGGCATTAAAGTCGCCCAGTATATAAAAGGCCTCAACTCCATTGTTCTCCTCCACCTCAATTACCGAACGAATCACACCAAAACACGCGGTAAACTCGTGTAGATTGTCATACGAGTTTGTAGGCATATATACACTAAAGAGTACTGCTGACCTATCACACACAGTTATCTTTATCGCACAGACCCGCACATTATTACAATCTATCACGGACACAGACTCAAACGCACTCTCACGCCACAACAATGCCACGCCGCCATATGGTCGGCCGCTGAGTAAACCCGCCGTAGTGTCGACCGCAGACGTACCGGTGCACCCGAACTTGTCATCGATAGTGTTGAGCAGCGGCAGATCATGCGGCAGCAGCCAAGTCTCCTGGAGGGCTACCACATCGGCTGTTTGGCATAACGTTCTGATTCCTTCCAAAGATCTCTTCATAGATTTACAATTGAAACTTATTATTTTACTGTAATTATCCATCAAAATTAATAATTAATTTGTAATTATTAGGTAGGTATTTCTGTACTAACTACTGAGTTCAAAGGGCCTCTTTCTTCTCTTTTCTTGCTATCATAGAAGTTCACAAAACGCCTGAACGATATGCCTGACGGCCACAACTTGTCATCAAGAAACGTGGCGATATTATGTTTCGTCACATAAAGTTTGTAGGCATTGTAGTTTCTTTCTTGCTTCATTTTGATTTTTACCAAAGAAACTGTTTCATGCGTTTTTTCATGTATGTACTTAATAATATCTTGTTCAGCGACGTCCTTATGCACGTTAGATATAAATAGTGGCACTTTCGTGTCAGCTGCTTTGAACCTGGAGCTATTCGTACCAGAGTCCGTAACCGCACTGCCTCTTTGGCTAATCAGACGATTTCTAAATCTCTGTCTCTGTACCTCATGCCATTCCTCATCCTTCTCTGGCATCTTCCATTCACCCTCTCTCTGAAGTATCTTGGCAAAAGAAACGTGTTTCGGCGGCGATAGCGCATTACTATTAGTGAGATTATAAGTCTCCTTATCGTTAATAATAACAGTATTTACCAACCTGCCAGCGCAAGCGCGCTCAACAGCTGTTTTATTCACCGTAGCTAAAACCGGTCGCGCCGCGTTATCATCATTATCAGTAATAGTGCTACAGCGCAACACGCACTCACCTGCCGTCTCGCTCTGGCTCATGGCGCTGCCACATTTCACCGGCTGTTGCCCCTTCTCATCCACTCCTACCTCCATTATAGGCGATGAGTGACCAGAACTAGATTTGTTTATTAATTTATGTGTAAGTGGTAAACATTCGCTGGGCTCGCTAACCTCGTCATTGAAAGATTGGTTGCATAAAGTTGATAGTGCCATCGGCCCACTATCAATCGTATTATTTAATTCACCTCCCCTTTTCCTATTATTAACATTTTGCTCTTGAATAAAAAATGAATTCTCTTTATAACGTCTTAACATATTATTATGATCTTTTAATTCACTTTTTGATACGTAATTTAATGGGATGTCATGTACGGTTTTCTCTAAAAGAACTATTCTCTTAAGTAAGGGCGTCACGTCAACATGATCGAAAGTGACGGGTGGAAGTTTTTCTAAGTTTCTGGCCACAAAAATAGGTACCTGTTCGGGGTCCGTTTCTTTAAACAGGCAAATAATGTCCTCAATATTCCGCAATGTCTTCCCTTGACGTTTTCTCGTTTTCAATCGCTTGCTCACCGATTCAAAAAGTAACGATTTTGCTACCTCAATGTCGTCCGAACTAAAAGCACTTTCACATATTTGTACGAGGCTTACTTCCGTCATAACGTCTATTTTATTTTGAACAAAAGCTAAAACTTCACAAATGACAATATTGCAATTGGAACATTTTAATCTTTTCGATGCGTTATCCATCGTCGTAGCGGAGGTCAACAACCTTGCGCGCGCTCAAGACCACGGTCACGGCCGGACTGGAATGGTATGGTTGTCTGTGGGCTCTTGGATAAAACAAACTTCAATATTAACAGTAAGCAGTTTTTATTAGAAATCTAAAATCGTATTAATTAGCTGCATTATTTGTGCATGTAAGAGTCTGGTGTCCAGAGTCTCGTTCACAATTTGTACCGGGATGACCGATTTTTATTTCAATAAATATACATATTCACACTTATTTGATTTTAAGAGCTCTTGAAGCGACTAAAAAACAAAGTTAACAGATTGTTTTGAGTAAAGATTCACTCTATGATATATTTATAGACTAGAAGCCTGTATTTTTTAAATGGTTTTTACATCACATTTATTTCATGACAAAGAAAATATTTGCACAGCTTATAATGGTGAAATGTGGGCGTATAAACACACTTTTGCTTACCCCTTCGGGGAATACAGCTGCTACTATATTTAGTTAGGTAATTTATTTACCAAAAATAGAATTTATATTACTTTGTTATCTATGCAGACTGTACGAAAAGAGAAAGATAACAAATAATACATTTTACCTTTTACAATAAACCGAGTAGACATTACCTGAATATAAGAGGGTTTATATTTTATAAAATGTTCGGTTATTGCGCTTAATTTATTTGTATGAGAACGGGCTTAAGGCTGCGTTCATAGCGCTGCGGAAAATCGGAAAACAGTACGTGATTACAAATATATATAAATATGGAAGAACACGACGTCTATTAGATCTATTGGCTTTTATCGGAAGTGGGACTAACACAGCCACATTGATTTTCCAATGCCATTTCTACAAACAAATTTAATTAATGTGTACCAACACAACAGTGATATAATAAATCATTCACTGTATAACCACTCTAATTTTGCAGTTCAGGGTGGCGCTGCTTGTTAAGAAATAACGCATCGATATATCAAACTCTGAACATATCTTTTAGTTCTGTGTTTTCCTGTCTGCACCAATAAGTTGCTTGAAGTGTAATGACGTTTTAATTGACACATATGTTTTGAAAAACATCCGAAAGTAGGGTTTTTACTAATATTACTGAAAACAGATTAAGCCTTTCTCATTACAAATCAATAAATTAATGGTGTTTTATTTCGGGCGGATTAATGAACAACATTATTATGTATAAGCCGATAATGTTGATAAATGTTTGTTATCACAAAAATCCAGTCCAATATTGTTCAAAAGCAGTTGACTCAGAATATAATTTTATTAAATTACTAACAGCGACCGATCTGTCTGTATTTACCTTCGATTAATCGCATGGCCCAATTAAATATAAAACAATTTACAATCTACTTACGGATAAATAATTAGAACTATGAATATGTAAGTAAATAGTTTTTTTCATTCACTGTAATTTTAAATCGAGTTAAAGTTAAAGAAGGGTTTTTTATAGTATTGTTTACGAAAAATAATCCCGACACATTTGCAGTAAACGACATACAGCCACAACTGTCATCGAACGCTAACTCAAATAATTCAGAAAGTCCAAAATAAGAATCCCGTTCTAAAACCAGGATATAAAATTAAATATCCGGAAAGAATCAAGGCGTTATCTGTAATAGAAATCTCTGGATTTATCGGCTCTGTGGCTGTGGGTTTGTACTGGGTTTCGAATGAAATATAGGCTGTACCGCCGGTGGTCGTTGCCTTACTTCGTTTTTTTACATAGACAACACTACGCGCTGTATTGGCGCGCTTTTCGAGCCAATTTTTACTGGTTATTTTTTTTAAATGGTACTATGTGTTTTGTGTGAGATGGATTTCCATTTTTGGTGGATTCGTTGATAGGAATGCACGTCTAGAATGTGGACTGGCCATTCTTTTCAATAAAAATAAAAGGTTCAAATACAAATGGCGAATGAGGTTAGGTTAAATTCACATTTTGCTTTAGTAAATCGTTCCGTGAGTTGTAATGCGATTTATTTTCTCTTTTCAAAGTACATTTCGTTTCTTATTTATGAAGTGAATGCAGGATTTCGAAACCTGGTTGCTTGTACGGACTGAAAAAGTTCGGGAAATATAATTTAGTTTCTAGTGGAACATTATTTGGTGCCTGTACAAGATGACTAATGTTTCATAGACCGCGGTGACGGATTAGGGACAAGTATAACAGACCGTACAAAAAAGGGATTGAAATAAACCTGTTTGACACAGGATTTCTTCATACAGCCTAGCGTATAAAGTTGTTTGTTCTTTTGTAGCTACCTTTTAGAAAAAGTAAGATTATTGACCCCCGTATTTTCGTAAAGAATAAAAGTGTTGTATAGCTGCTATCAGGTTTCGGCGGCAATGCCGCGGGGGCGTCACATCTACGTCTACGATATGAATACAATAAAAACCTTTTCCTTTTTACATTCGGAAGGTAAGTCGCCAGTTTAACAAAGGATCTGAGGAGGAAAAAATATATCTAAACATTTCTTTAGCCCACCTAACTATAAGGGGGCCTTCAAGGGGGAAATAATAATTCCAATTTTATTGGGAATGTCCTTCAGCAAGATTTTTCCATACGATGGAAGCAATTTATGTGATAACGTTCGGGGAAATTGCTTTCTGCCCTTTCTTTGCTTCTATTGAATTTATGGCTCGATTCAGTCTGAATGATATTTATGGAACAACTACAGTTGGCTCTGGTAATTTATTATATCCTATCAAAACTCGGCTTGGACGATCCGAGGATTGGTGCAAACTTTTTGGGGTTAGTTCCGAGTTATTCTGTCTGATTGTCTTCGGTCGGCTGCGTGAGGGTTAAATTGAGTCGAAAATATTCCAGTAATGAAAAATCAATTCGAAATTCGAATCTTTGATTGATTTTGCGTTACTGAAATATTTTATCTATGAACCAAGGAATAATTAGATTCGTAGCTAAAACTTAATTGACAGGTAATCACTTGATACTGGAATATTTTCTGGTAAATAAAGATGATTTGACTGCATCTTTATGTCTTCCCTGGCAATTTGCGATAGCGTAGTTACTCTTTATGGTTGCTTAAGTGGTTTTTGAACATCGGGTAAATTAGCGGCAAGAATTTTTATTGTTGAAGGACACGATCGTTAATAACTACCATCTACTTGCAGTCTAAACGAATGCAACTGACAAACAAATAACATTATTTTCAAAAACCTCCCTACCTATTTTAAATATATTTATTTATTTAGGCACACACAAAATACATGACAAGACATTACATTAAGAAAGAAGAGCACAAAGGTACAGCTTATTTCATTAGATTTTTTTTCCAGCAAACCTACGAGCGGTATGTTGGATGAGATTTGTAGACACAGTGTGTATGAATATAAAATATTGATGACAAAATAAACCTTCACATTTTGAAACTTGGATCGATTTTCCAAACTGCCGGCTCTTGTTTTTCGTCTCGCATGTGCAAATGAGGCTTGGTGTCGTATAGGACCACCAGATGGCGTTTCCGACTCATTTCTCACGAATCTTCCATATCGCGCACCGTTGCAACGAGTTGCAAGACGATGGGTTTACCATATCGCGCACCGTTGCAACGAGTTGCAAGACGATGGGTTTATGTATAGCTGTGTTGGTTATTTACTGCATTTTCTTGGAGGTGTGTACATATAAAAATGCAGGTATGAATGAAAATAGATTTTAAAAGAAAAATGTTTTACGAGTATTTAAAAATATTAAGGGAAGGTGGTGTTTTAAGTAAACGTCTCACTTACCTTAAATAAACTTGTTGATATATTCCAGTGGAGTTAAACAGAAAAATCTTATCTTACTACTAGTGTAAAAGCAAGTCAAGTTTGGAAGGATGGATGTTTGTGACTCAATTACCCCAGAATGGCTTAACGGATCTGAATGAAATTAGGCACAGAGATGGATTATAGCCTGGAATAGCTCGTAGGCTTTCTTTTTCTCTGATATACTTACTCATCAAAGTTCCACGAGAAGAAAGACACGGCCAACAGCTATTAAAATAAATCTTTATTGTTCAAAAGAGCACAAACAGAATATCACTTACGTCCACTCGACCATTGCAACCTGCTCGGAAGTTAGATGGTAAATAATGGTATTAAAAAATCTGGTATTACAATTTAACTGGTTGGCTATAATATTTACGAATGTACACGACCAATAGAAAACCAGCGCCCATTAAATATACACTGCAGTTTTTAAAATCCAACATGGCGTCCAAACGTAAGTTTAAAGAGGTCTCATGCATCGTTTATTACTTGAACTTCCTTCGATGAAAAGGGAAATACTACAAACATTTGCGATGATCTCAGAGGAGAAGGGAAATATATTATCCATGTATGTTTTAAGGAATACTACAAGTACAGTAGTCAGTGGGCCGAAAGTCTGACAAGTCTTATCGAGGGCTATCCGATTATAAAAAGCCGTACCCGATACAACCTAGTATTAACTGGGTTCTGGAGGTCAGATAGGCAGTCGCTGTATGTAAAAAAAACTGATATTCATCCGGTAAGACTGGAAGCCGACTCCAATAAAGATAGGAATAGACTAGGCGGTGATGCTGTTTGTTGTAAAAAGGGATTTGATATGTTTTCCCATTTAACTCATCATTTTCCTGCCCGTGTCCCATTCTATTTGGGGTCGGCGCAACACGTTTTGTTCTTCCATTCTCCCCTATCAGACGTCACAGCATCATTTACTCCTTTCTCCTTCATATCATTCCTTACACAATCCATCCATCTTTTCTATGGCCTTCCTCTCGCTCACCGTCCATCAAAATTCAGATCCAATCACTCTCTTAGTCACATCTCCTTATGTTTTCCCATTCTACTGCTGTTGATTATTAAGCTAAAAAAACTGTGTTCCGATGGAAATATCTTGAAACACCTTCACCTACTTGGCAATCGAACTCAAGACCTGCTACTCAGCATTAACGCTTGCGGTCATTGAACCAACGGGATAGTTGTGGGACTTAAACATTATTGAAGGAATGTAGACGTCTACTTAAACTTTTAGATATTAAAAAGCGTAATGATTTATCGTATTCTGTTCCTATCTTTTCTAGTTATATATTTAGCACAATATATGGGTTCATAATGTGTATATGTATTTTCTTTTATTTATTACTAGCTTTAGGCCGCGGCTTCGCTCGCGTTAAGTTCGGGGTAAAAGACACATTCCCCTTTCCTGATTTGTAGGTACTTGCTACCTGTAGTTGCGCCTTATTTATTGTAATAGCAAAACTTTCTCACTCATATCTCACTTTAAAAAAAAATTACCTATCTCCGTCTCCAGGGTCCCAAATATCTCTGTAGCAAAATTCATCAAAATCGGTTTAGCCATTTAGGCGTACAGACGTAACAAACAAACTCACTTTATTACCTCAAAATCCTTACTAATGTAAGGATTTTCGGGTAAGAAATCATCAAATAGCTGCTCTTTTCCCGCTCTGGGTGGAGCAAGGGGAGTGTCAGAATTTTATGGACTACAACCTCCTCCCTTTGCCCTTTGTGTTCCGGTGCCATCATATCTCTTTCGAACAACCCGCACCGTCACCACGGCAGTGTGTGTAAAATAAGGCCAACTAGCAGCGATACGAAAGGTCATTAACCTAAAGAACAACTGTGGCGTTGACAATCTAATATTTATCTCTTTCCATCTTGTGCCTTTGTCGTAATGTCTCGTTCTCCCGGCAAAAACATGACAACGTTAAGACGGGTTCGCCAACATTCGAGCGGCCATTTTATAGTCTAGTCAACAAGTGCTTTTTTAGTCAAAACTTTTTAAAAGGCTCGGAAAAATATAGTTGAGGGCTCATTCGATTCGGGATCGAATCTAGAAAGTTTTTGAAAAAATTCAAGACCCGCTCGAAAAAATTGCAAAAGTTATTAACAAATTAGTAAACAAAAAAAAGGGGTTTAGTTTTTTTGGTATATCTCAAAAACTGTTTGATATATTTTGATTTTGAAAAAAGATTCAAAAAGAGGAGAAAATTTCCTAAAAAAAACTCCCAACTCGCGAAATTGTAGGACCAATATTAAAAATTTTACAGGGAGCTGAAAATACGCCTGAAAACGGGTACTCGGGTTTCCGCAAGCCACGCCCCCTTCGAGCGCTTTAATGAAAACTATTATTTAAACATATTAAATGTTGATATTAAAATTTGAAAAAAATCAGACATGTACAGGACAAATTAAAGAATGAAATGCTGTAGAAAAAATATTTTTATCGCGATTTTATAAAATGTTATCCATAAATTAATTAACAATTTCTTCCGACTGGGCTATAAACGTTGCAAGTTGCATAATTGTTAAACCAGAAATCTCAATTTTTTTTCCTCTCGTGGAGCTATTCTTCAAAGATTAAAGAAAGGATTTCCGTTGAGTAAATTAAAAAATTGTTAGTTTTCGATTTGTTATTAACAAATTACCTTGGCGGCAAATTAAATATTTAAATAAATGTTACAAGAATTATTTTTTTTTCCAATGTCGATGATCATTCGTTTTTCTATCGATAAAAGCTACCTAAAAATATTTTTTTATAAATTTTAATTAAGATAATTGAATTTTTTTTTTGAAAATAGATTCCTCGTAAAAAATTATGAATTTTAAGATAAAAAACGATCCTTAAAAATTTTTTTTTATTGCTAAAAAACCGTTTTGTTAATTAACAATTTTTTTTTACCACTTGTTAATAATATCAAGGTACGCTTTTTTTTAAAATATCATTATTTATTATCTTCCCTAATAATCATAAAAAAAAATTCGTTTTTTTTATAAATTTTCATTGTTTATTAAATAAACAATTTGTTATAAACAATTATTTTTTTTTTGTATAATTTTTTTAGAATTCTTTACACTAAAATAAAACCGACTAATTACCTTTTTGCAAAAAAAAAAAAAATATTTATATTTATTATCGAATAATTTTTTTTTTCCGCATCAAGGTAATTGGTCGGTTTTATTTTAGTGTAAAGAATTCTAAAAAAATTATATAAAAAAAAAAAATTGTTTATAACAAATTGTTTATTTAATAAACAATGAAAATTTATAAAAAAACGAAATTTTTTTTTGATTATTAGGGAGGATAATAAATAATGATATTTTAAAAAAAAAGCGTACCTTGATATTATTAACAAGTGGTAAAAAAAATTTTTAATTAACAAAACGGTTTTTTAGCAATAAAAAATTTTTTTTAAGGATCGTTTTTTATCTTAAAATTCATAATTTTTTACGATGAATCTATTTTCAAAAAAAAATTCAATTATCTTATAAATAATCTATTTGTTTATAACAATTTTATAAACAAAAAGAATTAAAATTTATAAAAAAATATTTTTAGGTAGCTTTTATTGATAGAAAAACGAGTGATCATCGACATTGGAAAAAAAACAATTCTTGTAACATTTATTTAAATATTTAATTTGCCGCCTAGGTAATTTGTTAATAACAAATCGAAAATTAACAATTTTTTAATTTACTCAACGGAAATCCTTTCTTTAATCTTTGAAGAATAGCTCCACGAGAGGAAAAAAAATTGAGATTTCTGGTTTAAAAATTATGCAACTTGCAATGTTTATAGCCCAGTCGGAAGAAATTGTTAATTAATTTATGGATAACATTTTATAAAATCGCGATAAAAATATTTTTTCTACGGCATTTCATTCTTTAATTTATCCTGTACATGTCTGATTTTTTTCAAATTTTAATATCAACATTTAATATGTTTAAATAATAGTTTTCATTAAAGCGCTCGAAGGGGGCGTGGCTTGCGGAAACCCGAGTACCCGTTTTCAGGCGTAATTTCAGCTCACTGTAAAATTTTTAATAGTGGTCCTACAATTTCGCGAGTTGGGAGTTTTTTTAAGGAAATTTTCTCCTCTTTTTGAATCTTTTTTCAAAATCAAAATATATCAAACAGTTTTTGAGATATACCAAAAAAACTAAACCCCTTTTTTTTTGTTTACTAATTTGTTAATAACTTTTGCAATTTTTTCGAGCGGGTCTTGAATTTTTTCAAAAACTTTCTAGATTCGATCCCGAATCGAATGAGCCCTCAACCATATTTTTCCGAGCCTTTTAAAAAGTTTTGACTAAAAAAGCACTTGTTGACTAGACTATTTAGATGGGTTTTGTTTACATTTGGTATCGCTTCTCGTTTGCCGTACTTTAGGTACTTGCAGTGAGCTTGTTCAAAGTTATTGAACAGTGGATTGTAAACTCGAAAAAGAAACCACAAAACTGTCGAGAGCTTAGAAGCTTTTTCGGCACTAGTGCTCGAATATACGGTGCAATGCGTAATGACACACTCACAACGCAACACACTACCTACCTAGGCTTGATGTAGAGGGGTTTTTTGGCGGGAGAAATTGAAAAGCGAGGCACTTGCGGGACGCGTAACACCGTGCCTCCGAAAATGAGCCTTAAAGATGCGTAAGGATTGTACGTTTTTAAGTCACACGTAGTCAGGATACGCGTACAATGTGTGCTATTCGAATACACCTTTAGACTTCACAATACCAAAACGCCAAAATAAAAACAAAATCATAATAAAACTAGCTTTTGCCTGCGGCTTCGCTGGCATAACACAGGCTTGCTAGTTAGTATTAAGATAGATAAATTATTGTACTGAGACCGGTATGGAGCTGGTTAGCAAGAGACACGAATTCGTGGAAATCCTTAGAGGACGTTTTTGTCGACAAGCTGTTTTACAAAAACAACCAGTAGCCGATAATTTTAATACAAGTTAGAATTAATGAAACCAATTTAGTTTTAAGTAGGCATGTATTAACTTATTGTAGAGAAATTAACAGCAATAAAGGCTATTTTATTTTATACTAACTTTTGCCCGCGGCTTCGCTGGCGTTAAATTCGGGGTAACACATTCCCCTTTCCTTATTTGCAAGTACCTGCTACCTGTAGTTTTGGCCCTTGCGCCTTATTTATTGTACTAGCAATGCTAAGTTTTCCTATTTCTTCCGTCTTTCTTCCTCATCTCTCAATTTATTTTAAAAAAGTGTGAAGTGAGGGAGAAAGTTAAAGTTAGCCTATGTCCGTCCCAACTATCTCTGTAACAAAATTCATCAAAATAGGTTTAGCCATTAAGGCGAGAAGACGTAACAAACAAACAAACTCAATTTCGCTTTTATAATATTAGTAAGGATATTAGTAAGGATTCAGAAAAACTCCTCTGAAACACCCATACCCCAAGTCTCATCACAATGTTTATCATTTCGGGTTTCTTGAACTACATAGTCATAAGGGGTTTTATGATCACCCCCTACGGCCATGTCAAGAGAGCCATCCTTCCTCAATTATATTTTTTATAGTTGCAACCTTTTATTTTTACGGTGAAAGGCTTAAGATGAAATACGTACTGTTTGGAGAGTTATTTATAGCTAGTTGGTGTCAGGCGACACCTGGGTTGTTGCCAGAGGTGATATAGATCGCAGAGGGGCCTGCTAGTACACCACCTTCCGGGGGTTATTTTTTAGCAGATGGGAAATCATCAAATAACTTCCCCTCTCTGGGCGGAGCGGGGGGGGGGGGGGAGTGTCAGACTTGTACTGACTAAAACCCACCCATGTTCCTTCTATTGCTGCGGTATCTCTTTCGAACAACCCGCAACCCCGGAAGGTGGAAGAGATGTCAGCAAAGCAGAGGAGCCTGCCAGGGCCACCGCCGAGTAGTTTTTTTTTGCGGGGGAAGTTGTTTGATGATTTCCCATGCGTAAAAAAGAGATGTTATAGATGTGAAAATTGGCTAGATGACATGTTTTAATATTAGCTGTAACAGTTTAAGAGGATGTGATGTGTTCGAGGAGCTTTTGGTGAAATAATAGCAGCCGCAATATAGGGTAGGTCTGAGAATCGGCCAACGTCTATTTTCTATACCCCTGTGTGATAACGGGATCTGAGCAGCTGGTGAATCCGCTAGGCACAGCTAGTTTACTAATAATTTTGAACTTACTGAAACTTGTATGTAAGATTTGAATTAGAATGTCTAGATTAACAAACTTCGCAAAGCCGAATCTATCTTAATTTCAAACGATTTAATCACTCATTCAACTTCTAATTGTTTCTTAATTAATTTAGGTAGTCCAACATCTGTGCGAATAGTTTTAAACTTAGGATTTTAGTTTAATGTTACGTTAGGAGCCAAATTAATGCCTCTTCGTTCGTGGTTAATAATTACGTACATTATGTTCAAAGCTAAATGAAAACGCTTATCATTGCTATTTTATCTGAATACAAATCTCCTGTCACGGGGCCGCGGTATCTTTTTCGAGCAATGATTCGCTGACATCTCTTTGAGGCGCGCGTGGAACACTAACGCGCCGTCGACGTCCTGTCGTCTATAGACGGGCGATAAACTACGCGGATAACCCTTTTTTTTTTTTTTTTTTCATGTGGGAAATCATCCAATGACTTCCCCCGCTCTGGGCAGAGCGGGGAGGCATGTCAGACTTGTACTGACTAAAACCCACCCATGTTCCTTCTATTGCCCTTTACGTTCGGGGGCCGCGGTATCTCTTTCGAACAACCCGCAACCCCGGCAGGCGGAGGCTGTGGCAAGCCCCTCTGCTTTGCTGACATCTCTTTGAGGCGCGCGTGAAACACGAACGCGCCGTCGACACGTCGCGCGTCGTGTCGTCTATAGACGGACGGGCGGTGAACTACGCGGCTTACCCTTAAATATCGATCTGCAAGGCTGTTATTTTATCCACGAGTTCCTCCTAAGACATCAACTGATATTGATAAATCAACATAAATAAACCAAGCACATTGTAGGAAAACGACACAAAAACTTCCCAAAAGCTTACCTAAATAGAAATATCACCTTGGAACCCAGGAATTGTGTAAAACGATTGCGGTGTTGCACCAAAGTTGGAAAGGATTTTATAACACAACATTTACTTGGATTTTGAGGAGAAAAATGTTAAATGCACGTTTAGAAGGAGACGTGTACTAAGGAGACTTCAGACGAATTTTGTCGCTAAAGTAGAAAGTTCTGTGTGATGTTTCTTGCTACATTTTCTGGTATATTTTGTGCTGCAGTAGGTATATTATGGAGAGTACTGGTGGTCCAGACGTAACGGCCTGGCTCAAGTGTTGCAGGTTCGATTTCAGGCAGGCATTTTACTTTTGTTATTAGGGTTGTGTAGCTCAAACTCAAACTCAAAAGCATTTATTTCAATTAGACAATTACAGGCACTTTTGAATGTCAAGAAACAAAATGTTTAAGCTACAGTCCCGGTCACAAGATATAATAACTTGTGGAAGTAGTGTAGTTTCCCATTCCAAAGCGTTGATCTCTATGGAGTAGAATGGGGAAGAAACTCCATGTAGCTAGTTGGCTAAAATGGAACGAGGTTCAGAAATATTTTTTCTTAAGTCACTGGTTGATAAGATAGTTGTCTCTAAATCTGGCAACATTGACTACGCCCCTTTAAAGTAAGAAGAACATAATTCTGAAAAAATGGTAGAAATAAGATTTGAAATTTAGTTTTCGAGACATGGGACTTTCTCATCAAACCCAAGCCGTTATTTTTCACTAAGATATCATAAAAACAAATTTAGTTTCGCGGTTGAGTATATTGATAGAGATATATTATTATTATATTGTTTGGTGCTGCCGAACCCTGTGTGCCAGTACGAGTCGCATTAAGACTGTTGCGGGTTGTTCGAAAGAGATACCGCGGCCCCGGAACGTAAAGGGCAAAAGAAGGAACATGGGTGGGTTTTAGTCAGTACAAGTCTGACACTCCCCCACTCCGCCCAGAGCGGAGGAAGTTATTTGAAGATTTCCCATCCAAAAAAATCAATGGGAACGTTACATGTTGATATTTAGACATTGACAAATGCTTGTGCGATAAATAGTTAAACTGACAAATTCTAATGTAAAATAGTTTATTTCATGTCCAGGTCCATTTCAGAAAACATGAATAACGTTTATGCGACACCATTCTTTAAGCACGGGTAAAATAGGGTGTAAAATTACCTTGTACAAGCCTCAACAATAATTTTGGATGCATATACGTATAATTTTTTTTACAAGTGGAATTTTAGAGTAATATTAACCAATATTATTACATTTAAGCAGGTGTAAAGAGTGTACAGTGTACACTAGACACCTCGGTTCGATTTTTAGGTTAAGCCGCGCTTGCCTAGGTTGGTCTGTGGATGGGTGACCACCCGTTACACAGAGAGTTTCCTCCGTGCGTCGGAAATCACGTTAAGCTGTTGGTCCCGGCTGTCAATTGCAGATCTTTGACAGTCGTTACCGGTAGTCAGTGTCTCTAAAAGTTTAACGACCAGTCTTATCAAGGAACATCGTATTACTCAGTACTAACTGGGTTGTGGAGGTCAGATAGGCAGTCGCTCCATGTAAAATACTGATATTTAGCTGTATCCGGTAAGACTGGAAGCCGACCCCAACATACTTGGGAAAGGCTAGGCAGATGATGAGGTATGTCATTTTAATTAGTGTAGTTTAATCCAGAGGTTTATCAGAATCGGGTCCAATGGTTCGTGATAAACAGACAAGCCATTAGAAATACGTCGGTGAAACATCTTAGATTAAAACACTAATAAAAAAACATCATTTTGCACCTGATATTATTGGACTTTTAACTTTTGGAATGAGAATTGTTCAATGAAGAAAACATTTTAGTTAATAAACAGTTACGAATGTCAACTTGGAAATGAATTGAAACGTCGAAACAAAATTTAGTTATCTTCACATTATTACTATCTTCACTCAATGCAAAGGCATTAAACACCAAACAACGTAAAATATACCTTTCTTCGCTACACATAGAGCATACTTTCATTTATATTCAGCATTTACTGTGAAAATTTTAAGGTACAGAAGATATTTTTGTTGCATTTCAGTCTTGCGTCGTGAGTCCAAACTCCATCTATGAATGTTACAGTTAAGAAATAGTTTTCATAACTCGAAATGTGGAAAACAAAGATGTATATAATTGGTGTACTTATGTCGGTATGTTTGCAGAAATTTAATTTAATTTTTGTTAAGATTAAATTAATAAAAATCCATACTTCCTTACATTACGTCTTCATGCCTACATGGCTGAACCGATTTTGATTAACTTTGGTACAGAGATAGTTGAAACCCTGGAGACGGACATATGCTATTTTTTTTCAAAAAAGATTGAGATATGAGGGAGGGAAAAGGGAAAACTTAGCGTTGCTATTACAAATCAATAAGGCGCAAGCGCAAAAACTGCAGGTAGCAGGTACTGTGTTATACCGAATTTAACGCGAGCGAAGCCGCTGGAAAAAGCTAGTAAATAATAATTTGTTACCAGAAATGTGGGTACAACAATCAACAACTTGATGAATTGTACCCACATTTATGTTTCATCTATCCTATTCAAAACAATAAACAAATTAATGTTTTCCTTTAAAAGATGAAGTAAACGGCGATGTCTGTACTCTAGTTTAAACTATGATACAGACATGGGCGCCTTCTTTTAAAATTAACATCAAACTTAATATTTTGTTTTGCAATATTACAATATAGTGTTACAAACATATGTGATTTTGGAACATTTTTCTGAATGAAAATAAAATGTAATACTAGCTCTCTGATAAAATTTTATAGGTAGCTCTGACCAGCATCTACGGTACAGCGGTGGTGGTTTTAGGTTTTCTCTCTCAAATGTCCGTCCACCACCTTTTCACAGACAAACTTAAATTCTGTATCGAGTCTTACCATCCTCCTGGTATCTTCCGTTTCCACACTTTTCCACTTACATTCGTTTTGTACCTTTTTTCCTCAATCTGTTGGAAGAAAACTTATCAGAGACAAAATTACCTTAATTAAAGCAAGTCTTTTGGCATGTTTACCCAATAAAATCGTAATATGAACGAGGTTGGAGCGTGGGCACAATTGGCATTATTTTATCTTATCTTTGAGATTGCTGTCCAGGTTTCTTTATAGAAGTCGTGAACGAACGAGATGAGATTCACTTTAGCGCCTCTAGCGGTGGTTCGGAAAACTAATGAGGTATAGAATTTATTGATATCTACCAGATTAATATTGTAGGAAATTATTGATGACACAGTGACATTAAAATAAAAATCAAAGCATTTATTTCAATTAGGCCAGTTACAGGCACTTTTGAACTGTTGTAACAATGATAAAAATTCATGGGTGGGGTGTGGAGAATGCGATCATTGTGCCGTTATTCCTATTTGTCAATGGCTTAATACCTAAGGAGGTTCTCGTTAGGCAGCTGGATCAAGGGCTTGCTACAGAAAGCGGTACTCTTAGACACGGCTCGTATTGTTAGGAGGTTCCTTTCTCTGGAGCCCTGAACGCCGTAGCTTGGACCCTGTTCCCGAAACCGGTAGGCTCCTATTTTTTGAATTTTTATATGTTTTTTATACATAAAAATACAAAAGAAAGATGTGAAAATATAAAGAATATGTAAAAAAAAGATACAGAAATAGACAACAAAAACATTAAGCTGCAGACTCAATCACAAGGCATAATAACTACTACTACTAGATAGTTCACACCGGGCAAGTGCGAGTAGTACTCGCTCACGAGGGTTTCGTCAAACTTGCGGCATAAGCGGCCATCTTTTGACTGCGTAGACCTTTGATTTTTAACAACTTCAATGGAACACAGACTTGGGTATATGGTTTTATGTATATGATTTCAACTCGAAAGTGTAATATAAGTACATAGAATATCGCTAGTCCGTGACCGGACACATTGTATAAATATGATACGTAATCATGATATGAAAAAAAAAAAACAAAAAAATACGACGATTTTAAAATCAAAAATACAATTCCCAGTAGCATTTTGTTTCAATTGTTTACAACAAGCACAATCAGTATCATCTATGAAATGTGAAACGGGTGTTTTTTTTTTTATAAAATAATGATAATATTACAAGTGAAGTGGCCAAGCACGAACTACGTATAACCTGTGTTTCTCAAGGCTTTAAATATGTATATTTGATATTTATATTCTTAGATCGGCTTTGCCAACCGAGCGCTGTCTGAATTTTAGAGCCGTTTCTATGTATTTTTCATAAGGCGTTAACGCCTCTTATCTTTATAAATATTTTCAAAACACAAAGAAAAATGACTGACTTTTTTACATAAAATTAGTTGAGAAGAAATGTTAGCGTCTATGTCAAATATATCTTAAAATGTTAAGCGCCAGTTCCAGAGTAACTTAGGGTGTTCAAAAAAGAAAAACATTTAGATTTGATTTTTTTAGGTTATGTCCGAAGTGCGGCAAAGGCGGTAGCACAATCACGCTTGGCAAGATAAGAGTCCTTTAGCGCACGCGCAGAAACAAGAAAATAGAAAGAAGGATAATTAACACGACCTGCACAAAAAGCGCTAGAGCATCATTCAGTGACAGACTGATTTTCGTGACCGATGACATTTCATTCAAGTTAGTGTTGCCATAATAAAAAATGGAATGGTTACTTAGAACCACGATTATGGTTTTTTGATTAATTGCAGGAAGTTCGTTTTTAGAAATTTGACTTAAAACTACAGCCCTTTTATTTTTTATTATTACTAATAGTATAGTTTTTTTTATTAGTTTATTCTTATAAACAATTTTGTGAACCTTAATGTGGTCTGACAAATCTACATAATAATTGGATGCATATAGTTAATGGCAGCACTTGAACATTGTAAAATAATAATAGTAATTTTAATGTTTGGTAAAAACGAACGTTTTTTCTGTGCCTTTCATTAAAATACATTTTAGTTTGAAAAACAATTTAACTCATTTGTTTTAAAAGACTTTTCTAGACGCTAAAATTTTTGTCAACTATTATTGTTTTTTCGCAATACAGAACATACTAACTAACCCACACCCACACACCATAACTTACCCACTGTTGGACGTACACCACCTTACCTTTGCATTTAGGCTCGCCCTAAATAAAGACAAATAAGCGTTAGGCTAATCCGTAAGGGTCACCTCCAAAATAAATTGTAAACCCTCTAATAAATTCGTAAGCGGAACTATGTATAATGCGTTGAATGGGTTTTGTGGAACTTAAATGGGCGATGATGATCGTGTAATTGGATATAGATAAAATTAATTACTTTGTTTTATTTGTATATGCGTATTAGTATCTGTATACGTATACAAGTTTTCTATAGAAAATAGGTAGTTATTTTATCCTACAAATATAATAAATGCGAATGTTTGTGAGGATGGATGGATGTATGGATGTTTGTAACTCTTTCACGTGAAAACGGCCGAACGGATCTTGATGAAATTTTTCACAGAGGTAGATTATAGTCTGGAATAACACATAGGGTACTTTTTATTTCAATATCACTCGGGCGAAGCCTCGGGCGCCAGCAAATTATTTTAATATAATTTTTGTACCATACCAAAATGTTGTCGTATTGAACCCAAAGGTAGTCTGATGTCTTATGGCACTACTATTGTACAGAAAGTTTAAATAAATCAACAAATATAACTATTGTATGAATACATATAATTATATACTATATCCTTACAAATATTATAAAAGCAAAAGTGAGTTTGTTTGTTTGTTACCTCTTCACGCTTAAATGGCTAAACCGATTTTGATGAATTTTGGTACAGAGATAGTTGGGACCCTGGAGACGGCAATAGGTATTCTTTTTAAAGTAAGAAATGAGGGAGAAAGAGGGAAGAAAAGGGAAATCTTAGAATTGCTACTGCAATAAATAAGGCGCAAGGGCAAAAACTGCAGGTAGCAGGTACCTGCAAATAAGGAAAGGGGAACTGTATTACCCCGAATTTAACGCAAGCGAAGCCGCGGGCGCGAAAATATATTTATTTTGCCTAATCTTATTCTGTCTCTATGGTCTAGTGATCGAAAGAGCGACTTCCAAGCGTTCAATCATGGTTTGAATTCGGATTGTAAAGAGTTATAAGGTGCCTTGGAGAATTCTCAAAAGCAAATAGGTCTTATCGCTAATATCTGCATTTCTGCTTACCCCTTTGGGTAATACCTACAGATTTAGATATCAGTAGTTAACCTAAATCTTAAATGTACAAGCCAAAGTGAGGTCTCAAGGCGGCTGGTCTAATCTTTAATAAATTATGCCCCACTGGAACAAAGTTTAACAAATCAGGCTAGACTAGACAACTCAAGTTTCACTGGTTATGAGATAGTGATCTATCTTATCTAGTGAAACTTTAGTTTACCTAAATTTATTTATTTATTAAAACTTCATGCACAAGTAACAAAAACATTGTACAAAGGCGGACTTAATGCCTTGGGGATTTTCTACCAGTCAACCTTAGGGTGATGCAAAGACAAAGACATAGTAGGTGCAATGTAATAGGAAATATCAATTTTATTAATAATAAATAGGTACATATAAACATACATAGAAAATATACAAAAGAACTACTATATAATTATGATGAAAAACTGACAACTTATTAATTTTGAGATGAGTCTGCCAACTTCTTACGTAAGTGTTCGCGAGCTTTTACCTTAAATGTAAACCGACTGGTAGCCGTCCTGATATTCAGAAAAACATAATAAATTTAACTATACGCGTTTAAATAATTTTGAATAGCCTTGTTCAGACTAAGATGTATTTGCGTTTGATTGCTGGGCCACGTGTCACGGGTTCGATTCCCATCAAATATTTGCATGACCTACAGTTAGTTGTTCCGGGTCTAGCTGTTTGTGTATGTGAGTTTAAATGTTTGGAAACGCACCCACGATACAGGAGAAATTCCTAGTATGTAACGTTTTTTTAAAAGATAAATTGGATGTTGAGGTGTTTTCTGAAATCCTGACGCTCTAGAACGAGTGCGCGTTGTAAACGTCAATTTCAAAAATATACTTAAATATTTGCTTCACAAATAAAATTTTCATGCATCTTTATGGCATGTTCGCAGAAGCGGGCATAGATGGCTTTCACCCTATCATGCGCAAGCGATGCGCCTTCTTAAAGCGCAGGGTACGCGGCTGCCCCTTTTTTTTCTAGTGGTAAAACATCATATGACTTCCCCCGCTCTGGGCGGAGCGGGGGGGGGGGCGTGTCAGACTTTTACTCACTAAAACCCACCCATGTTCCTTCTGTTGCCCTTTACGTTCCGGGGCTGCGGTATCTCTTTCGAACAACCCGCAACCCCGGCAGGCGGAGGCTCTCTGCTTTGCTGACATCTCTTTGAGGCGCGCGTGAAACACGAACGCGCCGTCGACACGGCCTGTCGTCAATCGACGGACGGACGGTGAGCTACCCATTGCTGACCGTCCACAGGCCCGCATCTACGGTGGCCGGGAGTCGTCTCGCGGCGGCGCCCGGCGCCCGAGGCGTCTCTCGCGGAGGCTGGGTTCGTTTGAGGTTCTCTCCTTCAAACGCCCGGCCTCCTCCTTCACTAGCATTACTGCTTACGCGGCTGCCCCTTACTGGGGCATTGGATACGCTTACATGTAAGTGTGGCGTATAATTTATGATTGCTTTTGTTTTTCTGGTAGATCTTAGTACTAACATTAGTTTTTTTAAGTTGTGTGTTGTACTAGCCAAATAAAAATCAAAATCAAAATATTTTTATTTTACATAGGCCTACATGGGCACTTATAAAACGTCGAGAAAAGATGCACGGTTCGGGTTGGTCGTTTCCTATGGAGAAGAACCGGCAAGAAACTCCATGGTTACTCTTTTAAAATCATTTAGTTTTACAATGTTGTTGTTGTTGTTACAGCGTTAGCACTTAAGTATGAGAGGACAGCGTAGGCCCGACAATAAGTCATTGCTTACTTTACAAAAAGTAAAATAAAATAAAATAATATGTTAACAAAAGTTAACAAGCGTCTAAGAATCTACAAGGCCAACCATGTCCACTAATTCACAACGAATAGGTAGAAAAGAATCTATACAAGAGTAAAAAAAAAAAAAAAATTTGCAAAAACAAAATAATAACTAAAAGACGAGTCACACAGATGTTGCTATCAGTACTGTAACTATTCAGAACAAGGGTGATATAAATATGTGATTTGACAACTATTGCAAAAAAAAAACAAAATGATTAAAGAGATCACAAAAATAAATAAGATTGAGAATAGTTAGAGACATCCACAAATTTGTGCTGATTATAGCTACCAGGGAAGCCGCATGCGCAGAAGGAACTATAGCCAAACTTCTTTATCTTCAACGTAGTCCTTGATTTTGTAATATGCGTTTTTAATAAGGACACGTTTTATGTAGTTTTTAAACTTTCCATCTGTCAGTTCTATAACTGATTTTGGCAACTTGTTATAAAAGCGTATACTGTTTATTAGAAACGACTTGCTAGTTTTTGTTAATCTAAATTTAGGAATTACAATTTCGTGTTTACTGCGTGTATTAATAATATTGTGGTAGTCGCTCCTAATTTTGAAAAGCCCCCGATTTTTACGGACATACTGTAATGTATATTACATTCTAAGATATAAAGTGAAGGCAGAGTCAGTATATCGATCTCTTTAAATTTTTCTCTGAGGGACTCGCGAGGACCCATTTTATAGATCGCCCATGGACCCATTTTAAATGGACTTTTCCTGTAACAATAATAAAAAAAATTGGATGTTACTGATTGTGTTTATTGCAAAGATTCAATACCAACACATTTAAATAAAATGCAGTAGGACATTTGTATTTTCGATAAAAGTTGTATTTTCGATGTATGTACATTACGATCATACCCCGTGTGCTACTTATTGACGGGCCTGTTGGTCTAGTGGTTAGTGGCCCTGACTGCTGAGCCGGAGGTCGTGGGTTCGATTCCCACCCAGGACAAACTTTGTGTGATGAGCATGATTGTTTGTTCTGTGTCTGGGTGTGATTTATCTATAAAATGTATGTATTTATAAATTATATAAGTATGTATATCAGTTGTCTGGTTACACAAGCTCTGCTTAGCTTGGGATCAGATAACCCTGTGTGAGTTGTCCCAAGATATATATATTTTTTTTATTACTCTCTTTTTTAAATTTAAACTAATGCATGTTCAAATATTCATGGTCACTTTAAACTTAAAATGGAAAAACTGAATCGTAAATTTTTCAATAATTTGCTAATTCCAAAACCATTTCAAATCTAATCATAATATATTTTTTTACATAGTTATAGAAATACAGTACAGTATATAATGTTATTGAACAGAGCGCTATGTTATGCCCGGGGGCGTACAAATATGGAGTATAAATTTAGCTAAGCAGTACAAGTTAAAATTAACTTCAAACATTTTTAAATCGTGCATAATTATAGCATTAAATAATAAAACATAAACTCTCAATTATGTCAGATATAGATAAGGAATTATTTAAAATATCTAAATAATTAAAAATGTGCGTGCCAAAGTATTGAATTCCAACAAGATTTCTAGTGTTAATTTTTCATTATCTGCGTCCCAGGATTTCTGAAGTAAAACTTTCTATCTTTATCGCACAAGAATCATCGAAAAGAAACCTTGAATTAAAAACGTTCCAAGTTTCTTAGGATAAATCACTAAAACGTTAATATCATTGTATTACAGACTATCAGCTATTGATTTTTAATCAGCAAAAAGCCTAGACGGCGTAAGATAAGGGGTAGTAAAGTTGAAGATAATGCTGTTAATTAGTTCAGTCAGATTTAAACACAACATGGAAACAAACTCTTCACGATACTGGTAACCTAGAATCTAGTACATCAGATCAACAGTGCTACTTAGAAGACTATCCTTACTAATATTATAAAAGTGAAAGTGACTTCGTTTGTATGTTTGTTTGTTACGTCTTCACACCTAAATGGCAAAACCGATTTTGATAATCTTTGGTACAGACATAGCTGTGACCCTGGAGACGGACATAGGCAATTTTTTTTAAGTGGGAAATGAGGCAGAGACAAGGAAGAAAAGGGAAATCTTAACTTTGATATTACAATAAATAAGGCGCAAGGGCAAAACCTACAAGTAGCAGGTACCTGTATATCAGGAATGGGGAACGTAAGCGAAGCCGCGGGCAAAAGCTAGTACAATAATAAATTTTAAATCTGACCAATGCGTTAAGTGTTCATTTAAAAAAAAAAAACGTATGTCCGTCTCCAGGGTCCCAACTATCTCTGTACCAAAATTTATCATAATCGGTTTAGCCATTAAGGCGTGAAGACGTAACAAACAAACAAACTCACTTTCGCTTTTATAATATTAGTAAGAATATAAGGATAGTAAGGATGACACCACAAATTTATTCGTAGCGCCATCTAAATCGCCACGCATGAACTACGTTAACACCACTGACGTCACAGAATCCTACATCGCGCTAGCAGTTTTACAACGCGTTGACACCTCACACCTAAAACAAGTTGTGAAGACTAGTTTTTAACTAGTTTCTAGAAAGATATATGTGTGAAATAACGACGACACAGTTGTCGCAGTGGCTGAGCGAACTGCTGCTGCGCTGCGTATTGCGGGTTCGATCCCCGCACGGAGCAAATATTTGATGGAAATCATCAAATAGCTTCCCCCACAACGGGAAGTGTCAGACTTTAACTGATTAAAACCCACCCATGTTCCTTTTTTTGTTCTTTATGTTCCGGGGCCGCGGCATCTCTTTCGAACAGCCTACAACCCCGGCCGGGTTTATATTACACTTCCACACTACAGCTAGTCTGTGGAATTCACGGCCAACTTCTCTGTGCCCTGATCATTATAATCTAGATCTGTTTAAAGTTCATATGAATCAGTTTCTCTTAGGCAAGCGTGCTCTACCCTAGGCTGCGGGTTTAATTTAAAAAACCGGCCAAGAGCGAGACGGACTAATTTACCGAGGATTCCGTACAAATTTGCGACATAAACAGGCATATCTTTTGACTGCGTAGACTTAGAGGGTTGCTTTTTTCACAGAATAAAGTAAGAGGTTTTTTCAAAAACTTCTTTCATTCACACGGTCCCGAGATAAAGAGACTTGACAGACAGACAGACGCACAACAAAGAGAACTAATAAGGGTTCCGTTTTTTCCTTTTAAGGTACTTAACCCTAAAAAGCCCATGCATTGTATTCTTTGATTTGATATTGTTTTGTCCCGTGGTAGAAAAATCTATTTATTTTCTTTCTATACCTACATGTTATCAAACATGTTTTATACAAAAACATAATTCAATATTCATCACCTAACAATTGTTTATAATTTTTTTAAAAATGGTGACACTCACAGCTCTCTGATCGCGATTTAAATGAGTTGATCGCGTTAACTTTCGTAGATGAAATTCGCGGTATATTTCTGCCATAAACCAAACTTGTAGTAAACCCCTAGGAATATTACACTGCTAAGAATGGCGGTAGGTCTACTAGCATCGTCCCCGCACTAGATTCCTAATTCGCGTCGCCCACACGACCAACAGTCGAGGCGCAGTCGGGGCACGGGCGCGTTAGGCGCGTCGCACACACGACATTTGTAAAGTAAATCTCGTTGGGGCGTGCCTCTTATGTGAGATTTTCTTTACAAAATGTTGTGTGGGCGACGCGCCTAACGCGCCCGCGCCTCGACTGCGCCTCGACTGTTGGTCGTATGGGCGACGCGCCTTAAAGAAACGAGCTTCTCTGATGGTCACAGAGCCGCGGATTACGTGGGGCGAGATTTAATTAAAAATGGGACAAATATATAAGGCATAATATATTGTGTTGGAGGTTCGTATTCCAGTTTTGGTACTGAGTTATATTCACACAATGTTGTAAGAGATAAGGTCGTCCTTCTGTGAATTCAAGACGAAAACTATGTAACGGTTTTTTTTTGCTGATGGGAAATCATCAAATAACTTCCCCCGGTCTGGGCGGAGCGGGGGGGAGTGTCAGACTTGTACTGACTGAAACCCACCCATCTTCATTCTACTACATCATCTTTATGTTCCGCCGCGGTATCTCTTTCGAACAACCCGCAACCCCAGCAGGCGGTGGCTCTAGCAGGCCCGTGTGTTGTCAGCAAAGCAGAGGCTTTAATAGACTGTAATAGGGCTGGACGTGAGAGACCGCCGATCGCATCTACAAGGGTACGGTGGTGCTCCGCCCAAGCTGAGCAGACCGCCACAGTGTCCTCCGGGCATTTAGAAACGGCTTTAGATGCCTTTCAACACTTTCATCTTAGAATCTTGCCGTTGTCCACGCTTTCGCCACCGAGAACTTCGGAATGTATCCCAAGGGAACCAAGTTATTAACTATTTGTATGATCATCATAAAAATCCATTCCGTAGTTTTTGCTATCAAATCGATCCTCACAAAGTTTTGCAATTAAAAATGAATAGTACGATTTTGAATTTTGTTGGTGAACTGACTGCAATCACTATGGCCCAGCGTGATGTTCTGGGTTTGATCGCCAGACCAAGGAAAGTGTTATTGGGTTTTTCCACAAGGATTTGTTCTTTAGCAGCTATGGAGTCTGCATTTGTGCTCTAGATTCATCCCCCCTAATTACTTGGGACCTAAAGAAAACTGGCAAAATGTGAGTGTCCTAATATGTACCGTCTGCATAACCTTTCAGGGATTAAGCGTGAGGTTATGGTATTATGCAAATCCATTGCTCCGTTTATACTCAAGTGCCTCATCACAACGATAAGTAATCCTATAATGGATGCCAAAGTGTATCCAATAAAATGGCAAATTGTGAACAGGGACCATTAGAATTTGAATGCGGTCTCAAAGACTTAAAAGTTTCAATCCGAGTTTCTTAATGTTGGGGTGAAATATTTTATAGGACATTTAATGATCATAATTTTCATCGAAAGAGAATTGTTTTTTGCTATTGAACCTGAATAGAAACTAAGTTTTTTGTTATTATTTTGATGGGGTCGCTGGTCTAGTACACGCAAGCGATGGGGTTAGAGGTCTTGAGTTCGATACTCGAGCCAAGCAAAGTGTATTTCCATCAGTAATTCCTCAAATATTTTTACTCGGATGTTTTTTTATCTCTTTTTAAGTCGGTTATTATTTGTTGTAGTATCCCGTACAAATTATTGTCATTAATAAATTTGACATTGTAACTCGAAGGGACCAATACGTCAGCAGCATAAGAAAAAGTGCGTATAAAGGGAGCTAGCTCTTAAACTACTCAGTCAAACTTGATAAAATTTTCAGGGAAACATGACTCGTGCCATAATATTAAAAATGTATCATGTGAATCACGCACATATCGGTTTACATGAATGAAAACCAAAAAAACATAACCTCCTCTTTTTTTAGAAGTCGGTTACAATTTGATTTTAACAAGAAGCAACCCATTTTTACTTTAAGACAAGTTGTACTATTATCATATCAAAAGAATATGAGATGTATGAAAAATCTCCATTCCCGCACCCACGATACAGGAAACACAAAATATGCGGCAACGTTTTTTTCGAAGAAAGAGAGATCAAATACATCTTTGTTGCTAAGTTAATAAATAAAAGCGCTAATGTGGAATGTAAGAACAAAGAAATAATCAAACATTTCCCTAACAGCAGTATCCAATGTCCATGGCCTATATTAAAAAACAAACTAAAGAAAAAAACTTCATAATTAATTCTGGTAACGTCTCCGACAAGCTTGCCAGCACTTAGTACTAAAAAATACAGTGAGACTACGGCCTTAAATTAAGCGAAGCAAATTTTGCTACCGGGGAAAGATAATTGCGTTACGGGTATTAAGAGGAATGATACTTGATATTGGAGGGGCTCAACTGGGGACTGTAAGATGAATAAGTTTTGTTGGAATTTGTGTTAAGAATTAATTTGAATTCGGTGATTGAAATTGCTAGTTTTTGCACTCAACTTATCTTGCTCAGAAATTGATGACACGGTTGGCGGATTGGGTAAGCGATTGGCTGCCATGCTGTGTGTAACGGATTCAAACCTGAAAAAATATTTGTATGACCTACAGGATGTTGTTCCGGGTCTTGCTTTTTGCGTATGCGAGTTAAATTACTTATGAATGCTCCCACAAAACAGGAGAAATTACAGTGTAGGGCAAAGTTAAACATATATATCCCACTAGCTTTTGCCCGCGGCTTCGATCGCGTTAAATTCGGAGTAACACAGTTCCCTTTCGCAGGTACCTGCTACTTGTAGATTTTGCCCTTGCGCGTTATAGATTGTAATAGCAATGCTAAGTTTTCCCTTTTCTTCCCTCTTTCTCCCTCATTTCTCACTTTTTTTAAAAAAAGTAGCCTATGTCCGTCTCCAGGTCTCAACTATCTCTGTACCAGAATTCATCAAAATCGGTTTAGCCATTTAGGCGTGAAGACGTAACAAACTCACTTTCGCTTTTATAATATTAGTAAGGAAGTAAGGATGTCAATGGGTTGAAATGGATTTAAACTATCCTATCTTATCCTTATCCTAGTTTAGGGCATGGTCTATCAACAGCAAGATTAATTCGCAATCCGTTTAGCCGTTGAGGTATGGCATGGCGATGCTTGGAAGGACTTTGTGTTGAGACCGATCGATATGGTGACATGGAACGGTCTTGTCCTTTTCACATTTGGCAGATTCGCGCGTCTTGTACACACGACGGCACATCAACCTACACAAAACCATTTTAACTTGATCTCTCTACTACGGTGTGCGATTCGTAGTAGAGAGATCATGTTATAATAGTTTAGAATAGGTTGACCTGCCATCGTGTGTACATACAACGATGAAACAACCTCATAAATCATCATTCTCTTGCCGTTTTTCCAATTTATTTTAGGTTGGTCCAGCATGTCTTCTTTTGCCTTACTTCTCCCTCTTCTCTAATTGTTATCTATAATTGTTATATAAAGAGTGTCCATGGAGTTTCTTGTCCATTCTTCTCCATAGAGATCAACGCTTTGGAATGGGCAACTACAGTACTTTCATAAGTTATTATGTCTTGTGACCTCCCCTGTAGCTTTAACATTTTGTTTTTTTGACATTCAAAAGTGCCTGTAATGGTCTAATTGAAATAAATGCTTTTGATTTTGATTATCTCATCGGACACCTCCTTTCTTGCCATGTCATCCGTCACACAATCCAATCAGTGTTTCTAAGACCTCACTCATAAGAGGATAGGAAAATCTATGTGAGCAGGTCCCAGTAGAGTAAGTTTTGTCCTCACGACATTTAAATCACATGCCCATACCAAGTCAACCGATTATCAAGTCCTTGTAAACTCCTAGATGCTAGTTAACTTTTGTCAACAATTTATCTTATTATACGCTTTTGTAAAGCAAGCACATGCTTATTGTCGGGACACCACTGTCCTTCCATACTTGACAACTGTACGCTGGAATCCTTACTTCCTAATATTATAAAAGCGAAAGTGAGTTTATTTGTTTGTATGTTTGTTTGTTACGTCTTCACGCCTAAATTCCTAAACCGATTTTGATGAATTTTGGTAGAGAGATAGTTGAGAACCTGGAGACGGACATAGGGGTTATTGAGAAATTAGGGAGAAAAAGGGAAGAAAAAGGAAAACTTAGCTTTGCTATTACAATAAATAAGGCGCAATGGCAAAAACTACAGAGACCTGTGTTACCCCGAATTTAACGCGAGCAAAGCCGGGGGCAAAAGCTAGTATAAAATAATATTTCAAAACCAAATGATTTAAAAAGAGTAACCATGGAGTTTCTAGCTGGTTCTTCGCCATAGGAAACAACCAACCGTGCACTGTTTCTCGACGTTTTCAATTTATATTTTGTTGTTAATTTATCTTATTCTACGCTTTTGTAAAGCAGTAGTGTGCGCTGTAACATAAAATAATATTTAAAAACCAAATGATTTTAAAAGATTAACCATGGAGTTTCTTGCCGATTCTTCGCCATAGGACCAACCGTGCACTGTTTCTCGACGTTTTATTGCCCATGTGAAATAAAATATTTTGATTGATTGATTGACTGCTACTGCTCTCATTGTACTCCAAGTCTTTAAACAAAACAAGGTCAAGTTATACTGCAGAAGTATGGCTTTTTTGCAGATGGGAAGTCATCAAATAACTTCCCCCGCTCTGAGTGGAGTGGGGGGGAGTGTCAGACTTTACTGACTAAAACCTACCCATGTTCTTTCTTTTGCCCTTTATGTTCCGGGGCCGCGATATCTCTTTCGAACAAGCCGCAACCCCCAGGCAGTGATCCTGGCAGGCCCTTCTGCGAGAAGTACGGCTTGACATGTCGCCGTATGTACAAGGTCATCGTTCCAACTTGTGTAACGCCTTCCAACGCTGTGCCTTGCGGTGATAAAATAACATATCAAACAAAAAGTCACGTCTCATTGAAACTTATAATTGTTTTATAGTCATAAATGTTGCACATCAACATAATATATATGTATGAAGTCAGTTGGATATCAGTTTCGGAGTTATGGTATCTTTTATTATTTTCGGATTCTACTTGATTGGTTTGAATTATGCTGCCGAACCTGTTATTAGCTGTAGGGTACGTAAGTTCTATGTTTATTATTTAAGAATGGAAAGCTACTTCAGTCTTATCCAGGGTATTCTGTGTTGTGGACAGATAAGAAGGTACGCTCCTTGTAAAATTCTAACCAGTATTTCAGTTGCATCCGGATTTACTGGAAGTCGATCTCAACATAGTTGGGAAATGACTTTTGTTTATTTTTCGTATGAAAAATCATTTCTTTTTTTTTTAAAACGTTGGCACGTAAAACTAGGAATTTTTCCTGTATCGTTGGTGCATTTACAAACATTTAAATTCACATACACAAACAGCCAGACTCGAAACAACTACCTGTTGGCCATACAAATATTTGTTCCGTGTGCAGTGCAGCAGTTAATCACTCAGCCACTGCGCCAACCACGCCGTCAAAAAATGTGTGTAAATGTTGTGTGTTGCCCCACAAATGATGAGATCCTTAATATCATGTCCTGCCTATCCTGTTGTCTACACATCACAGGAGCTGATGGATGCTATTGAAAGCGCAGAGCTCTTCGGCATATTTTGGGCTGACTCAATTTGGATTGTCATAGAACCGCTAAGAAAAGGAAGCAAGATAATTTTCACTCTTTATTACAGTACCGCAGCAATCACCTCCGTCAAGATGGAGGCCTATGCTTCGAGATCCCACCTTGGCAGCACCAGCCAGTTGTATTGGAGGAACACCTCGTCAGTCTGAGGGCCAGGTGGAATACCACCAGCTCGCGAAGACAACTGAGGTCACAACTGGCTTTGGCTAATAGGTATTGGAAGCGTCAAGGTTTTTTAAAGCCCAACCCTACTTTTCTTACAAATGAGTGGTTGTGATTGGCTGCACGAAGGCAGCAATTAATCGATAAGGTTGAAATTAGCTGCAAGAGAACTTATAAATTGGATATTTTCGTTTGAAAAACATTCTTGTATTAGTAATTTGATCTCTCTTGATATATGTAACCTGATAACCTGTTTTAATAATATCCAACCACAAATTAGTGAGTAATTTTTTGTTGGTTAATAAAAAATAGCACTTCCTTCATCCTATTGGTTCACATATTGTGGCTTACGATCTTCCATTACGAGAAGGCCTATTTATTTAACGCTTCAAGCACAATGTACAGAAGCAGTCTTAATGCCATAGGCATTTTCTACCAGTCAACCTTTGGGTGATGCAGAGACAAACAGAGGTAGGTGTAAAACAGAAAACGATTACCTATTGCCTATGTTCCAGTAGACTAAACGGTATACGCTGACTATGTTGAGTCTCTGTTTTTGTGTATTCGATCCACAATTTATTTATTTTTATTATGTATTTTGTCGTATATGACCGTGGCTTCAGAACATCAGCACAATGACATGGTTTCCATGTTGCATCACCATGCTGAGATGCCCTTTTGACTTTGTACAGGACCGTTTTAGTTGATTGTCTTTTTTTTTACTTTTTTGTTGTTCTTTTTTTAAATTAATTTTGTTCTTTTTGTTTTGTCCTGTACGAGTCTAACAGACAAGTTTTCTTTCTTTTTCCTAATTAAAACATTACATAAAACCACGCTGGTAATCCCCGTAGGGCAGTTTCAGTAGTATTACATGCGGGTACCTAAAGGTGAACCTAGTAGTACACCCACATTTTATCAGTGACTACTTTTGCCCGCGGCTTCGCTCGCGTTAAATTCAGGGTAACACAGTTCCTCTTTCCTGATTTGCAGGTATTTTTCGTTAGTAGATTTCCAAAAAAAAATAATGCACGATGTTTTTGTTAGTGACAAATTAGTCCGCATACCAATTTTTAGCTTCCTACCTTGAAAATTGTGGGCAGTTAGAAAGAGACAAAATGTAGCCTATGTCCGATTCCAGCGTCGCAACTATCTCTTTACTAAAATTTATTAAAATCGGTTTTGCCATTTAGGCGTGAAGACGTAACAAACAAACAAACTCACTTTCGCTTTTATAAGTTTTGTTTTTTTAAATGCCATGTACTAGGGACGAGCCTTTTGATATGAACCATTTAGGAATCTAGACTCTGTTGCTGTCACTAAAACATCCCTGATGGAAAATCTCGATAACGCTTTGCTAGACTGGAAATCGAACCTAGGAACTTATACTCAAAAGTTGCGTTGGCAATCACTCGACCAACAAGTCAGTAATACGAGATAAGTTTTTGTATCCTATCACTACACGACAATGTTGTCGCATTTTACCCAAAGGTTGACTGTTAGAGAATGCCTGAATATATGTACCACTATTGTACCTACAAGTTTAAATAAATTATTCTACAGTGAAATATCCCGTTACATGGACACAGTGTTGGCACCATTCTTGGACACTTACCACAGAAATATCCAGAACTCTTACCAGCAGTTGACAGGCAAGATCTTGCGGAGAATCAAAGATGAGATCAATGCTGCTATTCAGAAGAAACAGCAGATTTACACCGAGTTAACACAATTGGCTGATGAATTAAAAGTTCCAGGTACATTTCAATCGTCTTTTTTAACCGACTTTGTAATAAAAGGGGTTATCAATTCATGGGATATTTGTTTTGTTTTTTGCATGTACGTTTCTCCGTCAAATGTTATGTCTAGTATTTTTAAAAATCCTTACGAATATTATAAAAGCGAAAGTGAGTTTGTTTGTTTATTTCTTACGTCTTCACGCTTGAATCGTCCAACTGATTTCGATAATTTTTGGCACAGAGATAGTTGGGACCCTGGAGACGGACATAGGCTTAGATTTAAAAAAAAAAAGTGGGATAGGAGGGAGAAATAGGGAAGAAAAGGGGACAAAAAGATAATTGTTTTTCGATCATCACGCGGGTTAAAGTTAGCGTTCAAAGTCACTATGCCACGCGGACGAAGTCGCGGGTGGGAGATAGTATTTTATAATTATTTTTTCTAATACATATTTTTTGAAGAAAAATGAAGAATAAAACAAAAGTCACCAACTTCCGGAAGTAAACTAAAGTGTTTATCTATCGATACAAGAAAACACTAAAAATAGAGACTCACAAGACAACGAAGCAAAGTAAATAAAAATGTATTGGGACCATTGCGCCGCAAGCGTCTTTTACTAAATGAAAAAGTAATCACATACATAAGTCGGCCTAGCAAAACTGAGTTATCGGTATAAATTCAAGCAAAAAATGCTTGTCGAAAACATACCCTCTTTTCTATGAATCGGTGAAAATTTTTTCTTGGAAACTTGTCTGTAAGACAACAACTTCACAGTCTCATCATCATCATCCTTGTCCCATTCCATTTCAGGTCGGTGCAACACGTTTTCTTCTTCCATTCTCCCCTATCAGACGTCACGGCATCATTTACTTCTTTCTCCTTCATGTCTCAGTCCTTACACAATCCATCCATCTTTTCTTTGGCCTTCCTCTCTCCGTCCATCAACATTCGGAACCATCACTCTTTTAGCCACATGTGCTAAGGACGTCTCAGTCTACGAACGTATTATCCACATTCAGAATTTCCATTTAAAATGACGTCGGTTTTTATTTCAGTGTTATGAGCATTGCAAATTAATATCGAGCGAATCTGACGTTCAATTTATGATGGACTTCGATGCAAATTTAATCGCTCACGCCTGCATGATACGTTTCCGAGCTATTTGGGGAATTAACACTCCCATTATTCTTTATACGGTATTTATAGGACGATTTTCGGTTTCGCGAAATTGTCGGTGATTTTTTATTGACTCAGGATCTACTACATTCGCCGCACATTTTCTCGACATCTGTGTATCACTAGCAGAATTCAGCAATTTCAGAATACCAGCGTCAGGTAGTCTACGTGGCATTATGCTGAGCTGGACTCCTATTTGGTGCAATCTTGAGACACACACCGCCCAGTAGTGGGCGCCCTTTATAAATGTATGTGATGTGTCTAAATGCCTATGGGTTAATCTAACTTAGTCTACCTTACTTTTTTTTTAATGTGTTCCGTTTTTTTTCTGTGTGATATTTTTTTTGTATTAATGATGATGCAGCAAAAGACACAATACAGGAATATTGTGTCTTTTGCTGCATCATGAATGATTTATGTATCTATAATTTGATAAACAGTTAAACATAGATGCCGCAGAAGTGGGAATAATTTGACAAAAAAATATTGTGAATTTGGTGACATGTCTACCATACCAGTAGTCAATAGGAGTCCATTGGTCGGCAACTAAACTGAAAGCCGTTTTGTTTGGTTTTTAATTTTGTTTTATTTGGCTCACCAGCAATTGAATACACATGTAACAGGTTAGGAACTCCTTACTAATATTATAATAGCGAAAGTGAGTTTGTTTGTTACATCTTCACGCCTGAATAGCAAAACCGATTTTGATGAATTTTGGTATAGAGATAGTTGGGACCCTGGAGACGGACATAGGCTAATTTAAACAAAAAGTGAGAAAAGGGTGAGAAAAGGGAAGAGAAAGATAGCAAATGCAAAGCAGCCTGCCAGGACTTCTGCATGCATGGGTGGTGGGTTGTACGAAAGAGATACCGCGGCCCCGGAACATAAACGGCAAAAGTCGGAACATGGGTGGGTTGGTTAGTAAAACTCTGAGTCACTAGCAAGAAAGTTGGGAAGTTATTTGATAATTTCCGATCCGCAAAAAAGCCATGATATTTGTAATTAATTGCTCCTTATTTTTACTTCCTCAGACATGTGCGACGAAGAAAAGCGAGCAGCTCGGACCGTGGCCAGCAAACATGTATCCACCATCTACGCCTGTACTGAAGAAGCTCGCGGTTCCATCGCCAAGATGGGAAAGTATGCTGAAGAGATGATAGGTATCACCCGAAACCATATGCAGGCGACCCTGGTGGAAGCTACGAGAGCATTTGAAGTTACGAGTTCTGGGGCTCAAAGGAGTGCAATGTTGCCGAAGTAAGTAATTGTTACAGCTGGAGAATCTAATTTAATGGTACTAGTATTCCAGAAGCTTATACCTGCATAAGCTTCTGGAATACTAGTACCATTCATTAGAGATTAAATTAGAGCTGTACCCTGGTACAACAGGGTTATTTGGTGGTTGGCAGAATGTCATGCTCACTTACATGTCTCGCTGATGGTGGCGGGTGTGCTGGTCATTTAGTTCCCTTCAAAATATTTGAGCTGATTGGGGCAGATCCATACGTAATGTTCGTGAACGGGCGCTGTCAATTGGGACTGGCCATCTTTTAGCTACCATGGTTCATTTTTAATTTATTTAGATTTTAAATTGAATTATGCTTTTTATTTACTCTGGACGCTCTTACTGTGCATGTTTTTCTACATCGTTCTCACATATTTGTATAATTTCAACATGAATGATGTAAATACGATTTTGTAATAATATATAATTTAAAAGAGTGTCCATGAGTTTCTTGCCCATTCTTCTCCATAGAGATCAACGCTTTGGAAAGGGCAACTATAGTACTTTCACAAGTGCCTTGTGACCGGGACTGTAGATTCATTTTGTATCTTGACATTCAAAAGTGACCGTAACACTACTATATTTTATTTATTTATTTTATTTCGATTATGTTCGAAAATGATACTGGGGTTTCAGAACATAAAGGGCAATAGAAAGAACATGGGTGGGTTTTAGTCTGTACAAGCCTGACACTTCGCCCTGCTCCACGCAGAGTGGGGAAGCTTATTTGATTATTTCCCATCCGCAAAAAATGTAAGGCCACCATTTGTATTAATTAAAAAAAAAAAACTTTGCCACACACTAGGAATTTCTCCTGTGTCGTGGGTGCGTTAACAAACGTTTAAACTCACATACACAAACAGCCAGACCCGAACCAACTATCTGCAGGTCATACAAATATTTGTTCCGTGCGGGAATCGAACCCGCGACACGCAGTGCAGCAGTCGATCGCTCAGCTACTGTGCCAACCGTGCCGTCAAAGTCATTGACCATTGCGGCAAAGTCAATTGAATTTCCACCCTAGTGCCGTTTTAACATGTTTTATTTTCCAGGGCTGATGTATCATCTTGTCTTGAAGAACTATCCAAAGCTGCAGTGGTTCTGGGCTACGAGTTGGACCTAAGCTTGACAAACGCCAGGAGACACAACGAACAGTCTTGTGAAAGACTGACTTCCTGCACGTCCAAGGGTCGAAGACATTCGGAAGATGCGGTTGTTGCTTTGAGGGATCAGTTGTATCAGTGCGTATTTGCTTGAAATCCGGGAGAAGCTGTTGAGGAAGTATGGCTCATGGATTGGGTGTAGCTGTAACTGTTCGTGGATCATCTAGCGCTTGGATGATTTCGCCAAAAGCGTTCTCCATACTATAATATTAAATTTGAAAGGAATTCTGTTCTTTTGCATGTGAGTTTGTCTTTTACCTTTTTACGACTAAACGGCTGACGGTTATGAAATTTCCCAAGAAGATCTTAACCTGGAAAGGGATAGGCTATATATTATCACGCTAATAGTTTCGGGGGAGTGAGCAATATTGCATTATGTTCACCTACTGGTATAAGTTTTCTTCTCTTTGATGTTCATATTCCTCAATTGTTTGACAACTGTCATGACAAGTATTGCAGGGGTAAAAATACTGGAGGCAGTAGTAAACGAAAGCAAACTAAAAACTGAATTAGGAAGTTTCTCACTAAAAATTATTGAAAACTAAAGCCTACAACTAACTACAAGGTAAAGTTAAAATGATGGGTTAGACTTAAATATTTTCAGCAAATCGCAAACTTAACTCTTACGAACTTGCGGGTAACCGCTAGTTAATTTACAAGAAAAGGTTCTTTCATAGTTGTACATGGATCTATTGGCGCGTCGTCAATATTGTAACTAATGCCTCCATTCATTTTTAAATACAATTTTAAACGTAATTCCAGCTTCTAAATATCTCTGTACCTATCACTGTATATTGTGCGCGACACGATATTATGTAGTTAAAACAAAACGATATAAAATTTTATATACCTATGTGGAGGGTTCAGAATGGTGTACTAATTATGTAGCCTCGGTGTCCTTGCCACCTAGTAAAGATTATGATCGAGATTAACTGAAAATTTGTAAATAAATCTTTAAATAAGGAAATTGTGTTTTATTAAATCTTTAATCTATAATATTGTGACACTGTTTCAAAAGTGTCAGTGCACATGTTTAGTTGTAAAAACATCATCATCTGCCTAGCCTTTTCCCAACTATGTTGAGGTCAGCTTCCAGTCTAACCGGATGCAGCTGAATATCAGTATTTTACATGGAGCGACTGCCTATCTGACCTCCACAACCCAGTTAATACTGGGTAATACGATACCCCTTGGTAAGACTGGTTGTCAGACTTTCGAAACTCTGACTACCTGTAACGACTGTCAAAGATCTACAAATGACAGCCGGGACCAACGGCTTAACGTGCTTTCCGAGGCACGGAGGAAACTCGGTATGTAACGGGTGGTCACCCATCCGCAGACCAACCTAAGCAAGCGCGGCTTAACCTAAAGATCGACCCGAGCGGCTACTATTTATTTAGCCACGAGCTCCTCAATTGTATTTAGCTGTACAAACATGTGCACTAAAACATTTTTTTTTCTCAAAAAGAAAAATCTCTCTCTCACGCTCTTATTGGATCACTTTGTTGTCTGTCTGTCTGTCAAGACCCTTTATCTCGGGAACGCGTTGAAGTATCGAGTTGAAATTAATACCATATACTCAAGTCTATGGTCCTTTAAAGGTAAATAATCTACCTTGTAAATCTAGGCAGTTGCAAGATATGGCCGTTTATGTCGCAAGTTTGTATGGAACCCTCGGTGCGGTATTTTTTTTAAACTCAAACCATTTATATCAATTTATAGGTAGACCGTTTCAGGCACTTTTGAAAGTCAAAACAAAAAGATGAAGCTACTCCCAGTCACAACGCATAAAGTACCGTAAACTTGTGAAAGTAGTTGTGTAAAATCTTAAATACTTTATACCTATCGGTTTAAGATAATTTAGCATTTTACAAGGACGAACTTTTGTAAATCAACGAATGAGACTGTATAAGCTTATAATTTGTGCAACGAGTATTATTACTTTAATTATAACGTACTAGCTGCGCCCCGGCTGATGATAAAAAAAAGTAGTAAGTATCCCATGTATACCTCTGTGCCAAATTTCATCAAGATCCGTTCAGTAGTTTTTTCGTGAAAGAGGATCAAACATACATCCATATTCACAAACTTCCGCATTTATAATATTACTAGCTGCGCCCCGCGGCTTCGCCCGCGTGATGATAAAAAAGTGTCCTATGTGTTATTCCAGACTATAATAAAATAAATAAATAAATATCTTGGGACAACTCACACACGGCTATCTGATCCCAAGCTAAGCAGAGCTTGTGTTATGGTAACCAGACAACTGATATACATACTAATATAATTTTATAAATACATACATATTATAGATAAATCACACCCAGACACAGAACAAACAATCATGCTCATCACACAAAGTTTGTCCTGGGTGGGAATCGAACCCACGACCTCCGGCTCAGCAGTCAGGGCCACTAACCACTAGACCAACAGGCCCGTCAAATAATCTACCTTTGTGCCAAATTTCATCAAGATCCGTTTAGTAGTTTTTTCGTGAATGAGGATCAAACATCTCACAAGCTTTCGCATTTATTATATTAGTAGGATTTTAGTTTACGTTCACACCGTGTGAGCTAGAGCTTCCGGCACAAATATATTTATTCAGGATGAAACTAATAAGTTACCTAAACGGGTGGAAATTAAACATTTTATTTAAGGGCTGTATGTGTTTTGGGTCAAACCTGGGACATTCTATCAACAGTAAAGTTTGGCGGTTTGTTGATGACATTGTTTTGTTCAAGCTACGAATTGTCGTAGAAGGTATGTTTTTACTATCTATTCATTGGTTTTATAGTCAAATTTCTCATTTCGAGGAAATTATGACTCAAGCATGATAGACTCAAGCAGAAAAGACTATAGATAAAAAAATACCGTGCTAAGGCTTAGGAAAATTATAAAAAAAATAATTGAAAATACTCGTTTCACATATTTGTTTTTCATTTACTTATATTTTTAATTTTTGAATAAAATAATGATTGTGCGTGTTGCAAACAATTTAGCTAAAGCGCTAAAGAATATTTTATTTTTATAAAACGTTGCCCCGCACTAGGAATTAATGCTGTATCGTGTGTGCGTTTACAAACATTTAAACTCGCATACACAAACAGCATTGTACCTATTTACGTTTTTACTTTACGTATACACTGCGCGCTCATACAAGGTCCTCTGCCCACCCCCTCTTTAATTACGACGGAGTAAAAATGAATTTGCATTGACCTTTAAAGTTATAATGACCCACCCACAAAATCTAGAAAATCTTAAACACTAACTGAATTAACACACCCCGTTAATCCTTACATCTAAACGACTCCGTGAAAGCGTTCTGCCAACCCGTTTCAACTTCATTATAATTATAACCTTTCGTAGCTCGGCATACCCTCGTCCCTTCACTGTCCTACCTAATCATCCCTCCAACCCTTTAATTTAGCCACAGTTATACGACAAAGCTAAATCAAATTATTCAAATATTTAGACAACAGGGCCGGTCAGTAATGAATTTAGATTAGTTCGTTCTGAATCAAACGAGTGATGGCGTTTGAATGAATTGCTTGGGTTAAAATTGGTTTGAACTGATGTGCGGCGGTTTTAATGTTAATATATTTATTTGCATCAAGTTTACATATAACATTAAATACATGGTAGTGCATACAATTGAAAGAAAGTTTTACAATAGTTTGGCAACACCAGCACCCTTTTTTGGGTTGGGGAATCATCAAATAACTTCCCCCGCTCTGGGCGGAGCGGGAGGGAGTGTCAGACTTGTACTGACAAAAACCCACCCATGTTCCTTCTATTGCCCTTTACGGTCCGGGGCCGCGGTTTTTCTTTCGAACAACCCGTAACCCTGGCAGGCGGTGGCCCTGGCAGGCCCCTCTGCATTGCTGACATCTCTTTGAGGCGCGCGTGGAACCCTAACGAGCCAGGAAAGGGAAGAGAAAGATACATTTTTTTTCGATCATCACCCGGGTTAAAGTTAGCGTTAGCCCAAAGTAACTATGCCAGGCGGACGAAGTCGCGGGCGTAAGCTAGTATTAAATAAAATAGCTTTTATTGCTGTTAGTTTCTTTACAATAAGATAATACATGCCTACTTAAAACTAAATTGGTTTCATTAATTCTAACTTGTATTAAAATTGTCGGCTAGTGGTTGTTTTTGTAGAACAGCTTGTCTGTCGACAAAGGCCTCCTTTAAGGATTTCCACGAATTCCTGTCTCTTGCTAACCGGCTCCATATCGGTCTTAGTACAATATATCTATCTTAATCTTAACTAGCGAGCCTGTTATCATTATTCGGAGAAACATCTCAAGACTAACACATAATAACATTACGCCTGTAAACTCCGAAAGATTAAGCAGAAATTTATCTAATAGTAAACTCACATTTCACCAGTATAATAAGGTCCAATGTCGACAACACGGTTGGCGCAGTGGCTGAGCGATCGACTACTACGCTGCGTGTCGCGGGTTCGATCCCCGCAAATATTTGTATGGCCTACAGATAGTTGTTCCGGATCTGGCTGTTTATGTATGTGAGTTTAAATGTTTGTAAACGCACCCACGTGACAGGAGAAATTCCCAGTGTGGGGCAAAGTGTTTGTAAAAAAAAATGTATCATAGGGGCGAGCCTATTGCCATCAACCGGACACAAACCCAGACGCTGTGAAAATCCTAATACACTTCATCTAATCCGTCTCAGCAGTCGCGGCGACCACTAGACCAATGAAGCAGTCAATCTGAAAACTAATTACCTAAAATTTTCAGAAACCAGACTACTTTAATAACAAGAAATCCTTCCCCAACCTTATCAAGCGTAAGTACCAAAACGCATCCACTGGGGACAATAAGAATTAATAATACACTCACAATTCAAAAACTTGGGACACCCCGCGTTAAGTGCGAAATGCTATGCATTAAACATCAGCCCCAGTGCCGTGGGGTGACCGAGATCATAGCCTACTCATACATTTATCACGTTTTATAACTTGCTTGACATATAGAATGAGTTTATGGTTTCTTGACGTTATGTTTTGATGGGAAACGATTTTTGAACAGTTTTGGATTGGTGTGTTGCTATTTTCACCTGACTTTAAAGAAGAAGGAAGTGTTATGTTTGGCTGTATTTTTTTAAAAAGTGTGTTTATAGTTTCCTTGTTATCCTACCGATTAATGTGATTGTTCATCAGACAGAGGACTCCCGCGCGGTTATCCTTACTAATATAATAAAAGCGAAAGTGAGTTAGTTTGTTTGTTACGTCTTCACACCTAAATGGCTAAACTGATTTTGATGAATTTTAGTACAGATATAGTTGGGACCCTGGAGACGGACATAAGCTAAAAAAAGTGAGAAAAAGGAAGAAAGAGGAAAGAAAAGGGGAGAGAAAGATAGTTTTTTGTTCGATCATCACGCGGGTTAAAGTTAGCGTCAACCCAAAGTAACTATGCCATGCGGACGAAGTCGCGGTCGGAAGCTAGTTCCATTTAAATGTTATTCGCATTGCTTTCGCTTTGATCTGCTTATAACTTTTTTTTACAACACAAGTTTGTTACAACACAAGTGAGTTACAACACAATTAAGTTACAACACAAGTGGCTTAGTGGAAGTATTCATTCCATACATTATCCATTCTTGTCTCTCCACACATCTATCAGAATATTTACAAAGTAAATTCAAACAATGTAAATTCCAACCAAAATCTCAAGCGACATAAATGAACACACGTTCAAAAAGACACACATTCTTAACTGCGCCATCTAAAAGTTTCATCATAAAGGTACTGGAATAAAATATTCGTGAGCAGTTGAAATAGTTCCTCAGCGCGGACCATAACTCATGTGAGGGGAAGACGTTCAAGAAAAGCGCTGGAGTTGCGCATTAATGGGAAGATTACGGTGCTCTTGACTATACAGGGTGTAAACCCACCCTTCATGAAGTCGTCAACTATGCATTCTGTACATCAAACTAAATAACTCTACGCAAAAAATACTTTAAAAATAAAGAAATGACATTTTTTTTGGGATAGGCAATCACGTTTTCTCAACTCAATGTAACTCAACTTATCTGATGGAGGATGGATGGCATTGAGTAGGACAGGAACCGGGGAAGTATTTCACGTAAAAACATAACAACTTGGGTTTAAAAAAAAGTTGGAACTTGAACTTGACCCCCAATATCTCCATTGGAAGGTTCTCAGGTATGGTTTACAACAAAAATATAGTCACAATGACGGGGTGATCAAATACGGATTTGTTAACGGTACTTTAACACCATTTATAACTCATGGCTAAATGACAACAGTCGCTGGGTCAACAGTCGTTACAGGTAGTACAGGGTAGTATATACCCCATTTTCCATTTATTTTTTGTGGATGGGAAATCATCCAATAACTTTCCCCGCGGAGTGGGGAAGAGTGTCAGACTTGTAATGACTAAAACCCACACATGTTCCTTCTATTACCCTTTATGTTCCGGGGCCGCGGTATCTCTTTCGAACAACTCGCAACCCCGGACCTCAACTATAATAATATAATAATAATAATTTTTATTTGCTGCAAAATTGGTAAATACATTTGATGGTAGACATTTTGATATAGACCAACACATCTTTGTCAGGTTGTTGACATGCAAATAGTAGGTACTGTCATATAACAGTATGTACGTACACAAGTTACACAACACAATAATAGTAGTTTATGCAACTGACATATAATTACTTTAATTTACACATGAATTCAATTAATTAACATATATTATAGAATTTAAATATCAGTATATAATTCATTCATTGTTATAGATTATTGTTTATATATTACATAAAACACCTGTTTTTCCCTTACATTTAAATATTTCGTCTATAGTATAAAAACATTTTTTAAGCAGCCACTCTTTTAAATACTTTAAAAATCTCGAAGTTGGGTACGATTTTATGCTACGTGGAATGGCATAATATGCTGGGGTCGGCTTCGGAAGTCTTCGTAGCCTAATATTAAGAGCCACTCGGATCGACCTTGAGGTTAAGATGCGCTTGCCTATGTTGGTGGATCACATCACATCTCAAGTCCAGTTGAAAACCGGTGTCGGGTACTAGCTGCTCGGCCATGACTTGGGCCTATTTGGCGAACACCGCCGACGGTCGTGTTTAGAATTAAGTTATTTAATTTTATATTGTGGCATTACTGAGTAAAATTCTAATGCCCAGTGATATAAAAAAGTTAAAACTACAGACAAAAATAAATTTACCAGATGATTTAAAAATGTCCCAACAAAAACGCTTACAAAGACTCGCCATTTATTCATAACAAAACATTATTGTTTTCAAAGTCAGAACAAACCAGCACATAAAATAACTCATAAAGGTTATAAAAAGACTAAAAAACCCAATGAAAATAACCATATCAGTATATTTTCGCCTCCTTTAACACAACATGGACGATTAATTCGGGCAAATAGGGTGAAGTTGCTAGTTGTGGTCAGAGCGCAGTGTACGTTGCAGTGATAAAGTATTCGTGAGTCTTGTTATACAGTTCCGAAAAAAAAAGTGTTTTGTTAGGTACATACATTTATTGATGCGTTTACCCTGCCTGAATAGGAATCATGGTGTTTGGTTTTGTTTTTTGAATTTTTAAACAGATTTGTTTTGATTTATGGTCTACTAGCTGGCGCCCGCAGCTTTGCTCGCGTGATATAAAAAAAATGTTTATCCTATGTGTTATTCTAGACCATAATCTATCTGTGTGCCGACCTTCATCAAGATACGTTCAGCCGTTTTGACGTGAACGAGTAACAAACATTCATACTATCCATCCTCACTCCTCAATCCTCATTCGCATTTATAAAATTATATAGTAAGAAGTAAGATTTGGTGTGTTTTTGACCCGATTAAATGTAAATACAGGTTGTAAAGGAACTCTTAACACAGCTGTCAACTAGGGATTCCGTACTAATGTTAATTTGACACCCTTTATTGAATTGTTTCAGGTAAGCAAGTAGACAATGCTTACCTGCAATGAATAAGCTTGCTTAGAACATGATTATTCCTGCTAACATGATCGACCCTATGATCCCTTCCACTAAGAAAGTACCTATACATTATTTGAGCCAATGGAATAAATATAAAGTATGCTCACTATATATTACACAAAAATTGAAACTATTTCATAAAAAAATACAAATTCTATGGTTACAATGGCGTTCCTGACCTTGAACAGGCCTAATTTAATGACTTGTATTTTTTAAATTAATTTTCTCTCGTTGTTTTTTCTCGTGCGAGTCTTTTAGATAGTTTTTGTTTCTTCTTTCTATCGCTAATTTACACGTCGACTACGCAGACGTCCACACATTGGCTCAAACATATCCGTGCATACAATACGTGGGACAGTGATAAGGTGCAACAGATCACGGCGGATTTGCGCACGGCAACGTCATTTGTCAAGTGTCTGACCAGGTTCGCATGTGGTTAGAGCGCGCCTTTATTTTGACACTTTATGATGGTCTTTTTTCTGGGTTTTTGATTTGATACTTTTGAAATGAATTTAGCGTACACTTAACAAACTCATTTTAAATTACTTCTTTTCACGTTTGGAAGTATGCGGGACCCACTTAAGGTTTGGTTACCAGAAAAACAGTATAGAATAGAATAGAATATACTTTATTGGACACCAAAATTGAAATAAAACTGTTTTACAAAAAAAAGCGAAATCTATGGTTACAATGGCGGTCTTATCGCTAATAGCGATATCTTCCAGACGCCCTTTGGATGGACTTTACGAATATAAAAATACAACGGGGGGTAGTCAATGGTGTACCTACTGCTAATACTACACAAGCAATTAAAAAAAGTTATTTATTCAAAATATATAAATACATAATATGTATTTATATATTTTGAATGAACACATGTTAAATAAATAGATTATATTATAATCTATTTATTTAACATGTGTTTTATAATATTACTAGATTTTGCCCGCGGCTTCGCTCGCGTTAAACTTGGGGTAAAACAGTTCCCCTTGCGCCTTATTGATTTGTAATAGCAACGCTAAGTTTTCCCTTTTCTTCCCTCTTTCTCCCTCACATCCCACTTTAAAAAAATAGCCTATGTCCGTCTCCTGGTTCCCAACTATCTTTGTACCAAAATTCATTAAAATCGGTTTAGCCATTAAAGCGTGAAGAGGTAACAAACAAACAAACAAACTCACTTTCGCTTTTATAATATTAGTAAGGAGGATACGGTTGACAAATAGGATAGGTGTCAAAGATTGATTCAGAAAAATTCAATGCCATTAAAAGGAAAGATAATGATTTGCAACTAAGGTTTTAAAAGCAGTATCTGTACCGGGAGGTCACATTTGCCTAGCCTTTTTTCAATTATGTTCGAGTCGGCTTCCAGTCTAACCAGATGCAGCTAGTCACTTTAAGGAGCGACTGCCTATTTCACTTCCTGGACCTAGTTAGGCCTACATAAAGTGACATTTTACTAATGATATCACAGATAAAACAGTAATAATAAATGGTTTCCATTCCTTGCTGTAAGACAAAACGGTCACTTAAACTGAAATATCTAATTGCGTTTTTTCCCAATATCGTACTGTGAACGTACCAGTGACTGTACCAGAACGGAGGCTGCTTTTAAGATATTATCATTTTCAAGAAGTATTTAAATCAAAACGTTAGTACCAGTACGTATAATAAAGATAATTAAAAAAATACTATGTATATTAGTATGTACATAGTACTTTTTTTACATAAGGAAGGACCTGTGCCGCACTTCCTACATATTTTGCAACAATTAAATGCTAAAGAGCTTATAGAACTAACGGTTAGGGATCAAATTTGAACAACAAAAAAATACTTCGATTTTCACCTAAAATTATTCGCTGCGCCAACCTCTTACAGCTTCGCAAAAAAAGAATAAAACGTTATCCAGACAGCCGTGGACATAATAATAGGAAAGTATAACGCTGTTGGAAATATCTTGGAAATAAAACCACAGCGAAAGTCTTGGGGACCACAAAAACTGTTCAGTATTCCACCACGGCGCTGCGGGGACGCGGAGAGGAATGAAAACGTTACCGTCATAGAGTAGGAAGATGGCAGTAGTACTAGTCTGTGTTTGCGACCAGCGACATAAGGGCATCCTCTCATCGAGTGGGAGAAAACGCCCCGTGCAATGGTGGCATTGTAATGATCCCCTGGAGGACACGGCGAATCACATCGTGGAGGTCTGCCCTGGTTAGGCGGAGCGCCGCTGTGTCCTCGTAGCGGTGGCAACTTCTGGTGTCCGGCCCTGGTTCAGTCCATGGACCACATGAGAGGAAACAGACAGCAGTCACCTCCTTCTGCGGGCATAGAGAACCACACGATGACTCCCGGCCAATATAGGCGTGGGCGTGTGTCCGTCAAGTATGATACTTTGTTCCGCTTCGCCCAGAGCAGAAATCATTTCATGAAAAAAAAACCGTGTCGACATACGTCGATCTTAAGGCAAATAAATAACAATCCCTCAATGTCGACATCAACATGTACAATAAGCTAATTTCCAAAAAAAAATATAAGTTCGTCTTTTAGATTATTCAAAATCAAGGGACACGTAAAGTTACGTATGATTTCACGCGTTGCTGCATTTTTTCGCAACGAGTGACGTCACACGTAACTTTAATGGGCTATATCTTTGTCATTATTGGTCTGATTTACAAATAAAAAAATACGTGTCTCTTATTTTTGAAAACCCTATTGCATAAAAAAATGATTCTTAATCATTCCTTACAACAGGCCTAAACTTCTGCCCACCCTGTGCTACCCGACACCCAAGTTTCAATATAATTAGAGCGAACGGCACCTTTTCAATTGGTCCACGGAGAACTTCCACCGCGGGAGTTCCAGCCTCTGATTTTATAACTGCACTCTGATTGTTCATTCTTACTGCATTGCCTGCCAGATTATATTAAAAGGTAAGGAAGTTAATATTGGATATGTTTCTGCAGTAATTTAAGATTAGCTGGGAATAGATTTTGGGTTGGTTTTGAGTGTATTGTTCATCGTACTTTTATTAGGTAGTTGTTGGTAAGTGAAGGGTAATCGTTTTGTGGGACCGTATTATCTAATTTTATAATTCAAAGAGTACTGAGTTTATGAGTCAAATAAATGTTTTTTCTTTCTTACTGATTTTTCGTAAGGAATGATATGAAGGAGAAAGGAGTAGATGATGAGGAGAAGGAGTAGATGATGCCATGACGTCTGATAGGGGAGAATGGAAGAAGAAAACGTGTTGCGCCGACCCCAAATAGAATGGGACAAGGGCAGGAAAATGATGAATGATGACTGATTTTTCCCCTAATTTGAATTTGAACCACAAATAAAATGGCAAAGAATAGTCATAATTAATGGATTTGTATGATCGGTGGTATAAACAGAATACTGTTTTGGGGTTGGTTTCCATTCTAACCGATGTTTCTGATCACCAATATTTCACAAGGAGTTTGTAAGAGGCAGTTAATAGATACGACCATCCCTAAGCAAGATTGGTTGTCATATTTTCGCGCCAAGGAAATATCTATTCGCCAGAATAAATAAAATACAAGCCTATTTTATATGGATGTCAGCCAGTCTTTTTTATAAGATTCACCGCAAAACCTCTGGAAAATGCCAAAAATGAATATCGAAACAACTTTAAAACCTTCATCAAATACTTACTATTCTTACTAATATTATAAAAGCGAAAGTGAGTTTGTTTGTGACGTCTTCACGCCAAAATAGCCAAACCGATTTTGATGAATTTTGGTACAGAGATAGTTGGGACCCTGGAGACGGCATAGGAAAATTCCCTTATCTCATTTAAAAAAAATGCGATAAGGGGTAGAAACAGGGAAGAAAAGGGGAGAGAACAATAATTTTCGATCATCACGCGGGTTAAAGTAAGTTAGCAATAGCCCAAAGTAACTATGCCACGCGGACGAAGTCTCGGGCAAAAGCTAGTAAAACAATAATACAATAAGATGTTGAAACGGAGATGCGGTTGCAGTAAGTCACTGAAATGAAGCCTCAACTCCGAGTACTGTTTAAAGTTATTGGAGTTTATTCTTTTAAACTCTCAACGCTGTAAAGTTTCAAACGACTATAGTGCAGTATTCGAGATGATGACTTGCAGTCGACAGGGTGGCGAGTTTGTAACTTTATTTATTTTTCTTGCGTTATTAATTTAATGGTTGCAAAATGCTTGCTACCATTATTGAGGCCCTGGGTTTAATACGCAGTGTTATTGGGTTTTACCATAAGGAGTTTCTCAGCAGCAGCCACAGGTTCTGAATTTGTGTCTGAGTGATGGCTTTAGTGTACCTCCGATTTTTTTTTAATCTTTTCCCCACACTAGGATTTTGTCTTGTATCGCGGGTGCGTTTACAAACATTTAAACTCACATACACAAACAGCCAGACCCGGAACAACTATCTGCAGGTCGTACAAATATTTGTTCCGTGCGGGGATCGAACCCTCAACACGCAACGCAGCAGTCGATCGCTCAGCCACTGCGTCAACCGTGCCGTCAAAATGCTAGAGAATGATGTTGGTTACGATCTTATCGTCAAAATGCACTGGCACAACCATCTCTTTTGAAATTATACTAAATAATCATCGCTCTAAATAAACATTATGCTAAATGATATTATGCGAAATTTGAACTCTACCAATCGTAATTATACTAAAATGTTATTCTGCTATCTTAAAAGTATGCCATTGTAAATTCGAAGTTTTAAACATTATGCCAAACGATAATTTTATCAAATAACAGAACAAGCTAATCATCCATTCATTCTTAATTTAAAAAAAAAATGAATGTACGAATAAATATAATTTATTCGTCCAGTACGTACGGGTACGAATAGTCACTACCTAAGACTATTAGTGCTAGCGCGCACTGGTTACTTTTGTCACGGTAACTGTTTCGTCACTCTGATTTAGTCCAAGAATATGTATGGAGGCGCGCGCACGTTACGACGTGACAACTGACATTTATGTACGCCGACCGACGAGTGACGAAACAGTCACCCTGACAAAAGTAACCAGTGCGCGCTAGCACTTACAAGTTCTCTGGAACGTCAATAAAAGGATGAAACTACAGACCCAATCATATTGAATAATAACCTGTCAAAGTACCGTACTTGCAGTACTACTAGATAGACCTCTGTGCAACTTCTTAAATATTACAGGCGTGATGACTCCTCTTTAATTCACAAATAAAGACCATCTATCCTATTAATATTATAAATGCGAATGTTTGATGAATGGGTGTATGGATGAATGGATGTATGGATGAATGGATGAATGGATGAATGGATGTATGGATGTATGGATGAATTGATGTATGAATGAATGGATGTATGGATGTTTGTTACTCTTTCACGTCAAAACGACTGTACGGATCTTGATGAAATTTGGCACAGAGGTAGATTATAGTGTGGAATAACACATATGATTTTTTTTTCGATATCACGCGGGCGTAGCCGCGGGCGCCAGCTAGTATCCTATGTATTACTAGATTGATATCAAATTAATAGCTGAACGATAATCTCAATCAAGTGAAGTTGTTAGTCGTGACCCACGTCAAGGCTTGCCTGACGTAACTTGATCTCTTGTCATTTGCAGGACGTATGGATATCAGGCGGACAGGTAACCTACAGGTTGACTGACTAATTTGGATGTACTTGAACATAATGTAGACTGTAGCATAATATATTCTTTAATTTGATTGAAATACTTCTTTTTTAACATAAAATCATAATCTTCGACATTCAGGAGTTGTTTTTACTAGAGTAGAAAATTGTAACCTCTTTTTAGTGTTTTATCATTAGGGTTTACTTTTAATTTTATCTTTGACATTCAGGCTAGTAGAATTGCAGCCTTTCAATGCCGGTGCATACCAAAAGGTCCGATACACGTTTAGTAAGTGCCACCCCAATCAATACTCTGATGTAACAGTCACAGTGCGAATAATTGCATCGGTACAGTGAACCACAAAGTTCCAAACGATATCTTTGTTATGACAGAATTTCGGCACACGAAATTGTGTTTGCGACAATATGGTGTCCATAGTGCCTATCGTAGTATGAAATGCAGTCTCGCATTGAATTTTGGTTACACTATTAACAACCTAAAATGTGAATCAAACATAACTTCACACCTCTATCCCTGAAGAGTTAGGCAGAGGTTCTGAGAGATTGTCATGCTCACTTAAATGTCTCGTTGATGGTTGCGGGGTTGCGGGTTGTTCGAAAGAGATACCGCGGCCCCGGAACATAAAGGGCGGTAGAAGGAACATGGGTGGGTTTTAGTCAGTACAAGTCTGACACTCCCCCCCGCCCTGTGCGGGGGAAGTTATTTGATGATTTCCCACCCAAAAAAAAATGGTGGCGTGTGTGTCGGGTCATTTAGTTCCCTTCAAAATGGTTGAGCTGAATGGGGCTGATATTTGTGTCATGTTCGTGAACGGGCGCTGTCAGTCGTGACTAGTCATCTCTTAGCTGCCACGGTTTGTTTTAATTAATTAATTCATCTATTAAACTCGTGCTCGTTTTTCCACATCATTCTTGCATGCAAATATAATCTCAATATGAATGATGTATCCATGATTTTCTACAGGTGTTGTGATTTTATTTATTATATCCCAAGGGTGGATCCTTTAACAGGGTAAATATTATTTTACAGCACACATTCAGCAGTAATACATATTTTAACAGTGGTAATCTAACTTTTATTAAATATTATTGTTGAGAATTGAAAGAACACACGGGTTTTAGGAAATGAGGCAGCTTTTTATAAAATACTAGTTTCCGTCCGCGACTTCGTCCGCGTGGCATAGTTACTTTGATCGAAAAAACAATATATCTTTCTCTCCCCTTTCTTCCCTCTTTCTCCCCCTTTTCTCACTTAAATAAAAACTTATCTCTAGGGACCCAACTGTCTCTGTACCAAAATTCATCAAAATCGGTTTAGCCATTTAGGCGTGAAGACGTAACAAACAAACAAACTCACTTTCGCTTTCAAGCACTTGAAGCTGCTAGCCGTGATCAAAATGACCCAAAAAATGATTGTTGAAGATGGAATGACAGAATGCAATTCAAAATATGAATATTCAATTTTTTTTTTAAATCAATGATGATCCAAAAGGGAAGACGTTGAGGCAACAAAGGGGGTGGAATACCCACTCTGTTACAAAGCTACCCAGAAATGTAAATAAATAATACCAGCCTATCTGGATTGTACAGACGCCAGCAGGTCAAGCTACCCGAAACTGTAAATTTTTCCCAATGAACCTTGAACCTAATACTTTAGAAATAAAGTCGAAAATCTATCAAAGAAATCTGACAGATTGTAGTAGCTTGATGTGCAGGCGTCTGTACAAGCCAGAACTACTACTTGCTATCACTAATAAATAATAGGTATGTATGTTTCACTGCTGGGCAAAAGCCTCTTCTCAAACAGAGAACGCACGATCATTGATCACAACGCTTGCTTAAAACGGGTTGGCAATTTCAGACTAACAAAAAAACAAATGAACCCTTACTAATCCTTACTAATATTATAAAAGCGAAAGTGAGTTTGTTTGTTACCTCTTCACGCTTTATTGGCTAAACCGATTTTGATGAATTTTGGTACAGAGATAGTTGGGAACCACCTAATTTTTTTAAAAAAAAGTGGGGAGAAAAAAAAATGTGAGGGAGAAAGAGGGCAGGAAAGGGAAAACATAGCGTTGCTATTACAAATCAATAAGGCGCAAGGGGAACTGTGTTACCCCGAATCTAACGCGAGCGAAGCCGCGGGCAAAAGCTAGTAAATATTATAAAAGCGAAACTGAGTGTGTTTGTTTGTTATGTCTTCACGCCTAAATAGCCAAACTGATTTTGATGAATTTTGGTACAGAGATAGTTGGGACCCTGGACACGGACATAGGCTAAAAAAAGTGAGAAAAGGGGAAGAAAGGGGAGAGAAAGATATCTTTTTTTCGATCATCACGCGGGTTATAGTTAGCGTTAGCCCAAAGTAACTATGCCACGCGGACGAAGTCGCGGGCGGAAGCTTGTTTTAAAATACAACTTTTATCGCTGATTGTACATCAATGTAACCTTCTCGTATTTTACGGCAGCTCGTAGTATCCCCTAGTTCGTCCGCTTTGTCATCCTATACACAATGGCCTGACTAATTGCTGACAACTGACATTAACAATAATTAGTACGCACCTCCCCTTTGGGGTGGGGTTCCAAGGGAAAGGGGAGAGCGGGGAAGAGTTTCGTAAACGAATTTGTCAGTCTTTTGTTTAGAACTTTACGTAAATTTTTCAAAGAACGGGACTGTTTTTGTTTGATTGTTTGTCAGTTGTTTTTGAATGATGATTTTTTTGATGATGCTTTTCGTCTTTTTTGCGTCTTCGAGTGTACTTACGTTATACGTATGTCTTAAAAATGATATTTATTAACATGGGCTTCACCTTTTCCTTAGTAAAATTTGCTGATAAAAAATGTTACTACTCTCTTACAGATTTTATAAGATGATTTAAGAAGATTGCTTTCCCATATCTCATTTATTATGTAAACTAGGTGGCGCCCGCGGCTTTGCCCGCGTGATGATCGATAGAAAAGTATCTTATGTGTTATTCCGGACTATAATCTACCTCTGTGCTAAATTTGATCAAGATCCGTTCAGCCATTGGATGTGAAAGAATAACCAACATCCTTCCATCCATACATCCTCACAAAGATTTGCATTTATAATATTAGTATTTTAGATATTATTTTTAGTTTAAGTATCTAGTTTCTGAAATTAGCTGTAAGTTTCTACCACTACTACCACTGTATTTTTGTATTCCAACAGGCAGAATGTACTCCAATATATTTCAAACTAACAGCATTATTGTAACACCTACATTCTATACAAATAAAGAAACTTTTATGACCTCAATTAGTATTTACACTTATTGTATACATCTTAAAATACTTATATTAAAAAAAACTTACTTAGACTTATACAGCCATATCTTTTGGCTGTGTAGACTTAGCGGGTTGATTTTTCACAGCACAAAGGGACCACGGAGTTGTGTATATATTAATATTATTACTAGCTTACGCCCCGCGACTTTTTCCGCGAAAAAAAAATCTTTCTTTCCTCTTTCTCCCATTTTTCTCACTTTTTTTAGCCTATGTCCGTCTTTAGGGTCCCAACTATCTGTGTACTAAAATTCATCAAAATCGGTTAGGCTTGAGGACGTAACAAACAAACAAAGTAAAGTAAGGATATTTTCAACTCGATACCTCCACGCGATCCTGAGATAAAAGGTATGACAGGCAGACAGACAACTAAAGCCCCGTTCCAATAAACAAAAACGAGTCGTTTTGCTTACGGATAGTAGGATTTTGACATAAGTCTCATAGAACTTATAACAAAATACTACCATCCGTAAGCAAAACGAGTCGTTTTTGCTTATTGGAACGCGGCTTATATGATCCAATATACGCGGCTTATATGGTTCGATCCCCACACGGAACAAATATTTGTATGACCTACAGGTGGTTGTTTCGGGTCTGGCTGTTTGTAAATGTGAGTTTAAATGTTTGTAAACGCACCCACGGTACAAGAGAAATCCTAGTGTGGGGCAACGTTTTTTTTTTTTTTTTTTTTTAATAAAATGTGTGCTTTGATTTAAATATTGTTACCAATTTTAAGAAAGTAAATGTTGTAAGCAAAAATTGTTTATATACACGAGTATAACCCAAAAATGTTTTTTTTATCAAAATCGACTTCTAAGTGCAGACGGACAATCCAGTAAGATAAAATCAAATTTCCGAAGACATTAAGTTCTACCAAAATATCTACATTTTCACCTTAAACCCAACCAATCATAATAATCAAGGTAACTTAATCGTAACTTAAGGCACACCCTAAACGGATATTAGCTGTTCAACGTAAAAGCATTATTGTTTATTCGAGGAAACCGGGATTCATCATTTAATGCTGAAATGTTTCGGGTGAATTTTTCAGTCATTACCCGTTTGGCTTTGTCGTTGTTTATTTGAACAGACAGAATTTTACTGACTTAAACCCACCCATGTTCTTTCTTCTGCTCTTTATGTTCTGGGTAGTATCTCTTTCGAACAACCCGCAACCTCAGCATGCGTTAACAAATTGCTTGAAATTGTAATTTAACAAAATAACACCCGGCACGTGAATCGGCACGTTATAACTGCACTAAGAATACCTAATCCTTACTAATATTATTGAAGCGAAAGTGAGTTTGTTTGTTGGTTACGTCTTCACGTCTCAATGGCTAAAAAGATTTTGATGCTGAATTGAGTAGGCGAAATATGAAGTACTGTGACTATTGTATTTTAAGATCTGTAAGCACCATATTTCTTGCAAATAAATGAATTATTATTATTACTCATGACCGTTTTCAGTCACGGTAATATCGGCCAATTTCAGCGGAGAATAACCATCCACGCGGGAGATATTGTAGTGCATAATTGTACAGGTGCATCTGTACAATTCCATTAGTCTCATAGTCAGATGGGACAGCAATTTGACACGACCGGAGAAAGATCAGGCGCAGGACCAACGGCTTAACGTGCTTTCTGGAGCACGGGAATATTGTAACGCCAACTTTTAAATTCTGGGCGGTTACTGAGAAAGGCGAATGGCAGGGTTGTATGGGAGTTTAGTACCCCTAATAAAATATCGTGTTTTGGATATATTTTTGTTTCAATTGGTAGTCAATACGATAGGCAAGCCCTTTTGAAATTCTTAGATTTTTAGGAATTGGGACCTAAAAGTTATAACCAGTATAACGCGGGGAATAATATTAAGTAGGCTGTGGTTTGTAAGCTGCTGTTGTTACGCTGTGCCATGCCACGTGACACACCCCTCCTCCGCCGCACGCGGGCTGCAAAGCGCCCGCGCCGGCCGCGGACGCAGAGAGAGAACTCAGAGAACCCCCCAAAGACTACTATAGTATATGGAACCCCCGATCGCCAACGAGGTCAGACGGAAGAAGTGTCTCCGCGACTCTCGGGTGTGCGCGAAAGCCCTATATTGTTAATCTCGTCTCAGTATGTTGTGCTGATAGACTGTACTATTGTATTTGATGAGTGCTTCTATGAATAAATGATTTTAAAGGTATAAACGCCTTTTAAACCAGTTTTATTTTTGAGGTTATGTCCTAAAAAATATTATTATGTGTAAGCACATAAACATTGTTTTGGTGAAAAACGATGTTCTAGATAGCTGGTGCTATCTTTGTAATGTTTTACTTATCATTAAGTTAGCAAATTGACATGAGAATTGTACCTATTCAGTAGAGTGCTTTAGGAGACCTACGTCCACCAGTGGTCTGCAATAGTTTGATGATGATGAATGATGAAGCGCTGATGCAGTTTTGAGTGTGGGTAAATAAAACAACTTTGTTTTTGCAGGAACTTACATTAATTTTATTGTTGTTATAATTACCTAATTGATTCTTAATATTATTTTATCTAAGAAAGGGGCAGGTCGGGTCATACCTTCATGGCAAGCGTTACTAAGGTACCAAATAATGCTCATAACATGTGAGCAGCATCCCATCCAGTTACAAAAATCATTAAATTCAGTTGCGTTTAATAAATCACTCATTATGGTGGCATTATTTGTAGTGGCACTATATGGTCCGCGTACATCTATAATATATCCATCAGAGGCATAGAGGACAAATGACTTTAATAAATTCCTATATTTTTATGAAGGGAATATGTATCCTTTTGGAATAAGTAATTACTACTTTTTTGTATGTATATTTATATTGCATCAGCTATTGTGATTTCAGGTTTTTGATCAGCTGGTGCATTAGGCTCACAAAAATGTGATCGGCAATGTATGAATTTTTTGCTGCCACTTGCTCCCTTCTTAAATGAGAAAAACCAAGAAATCCTGGAACATAATCAGTTAGCAAAATATTTATTGCTACAGACATTAATGTCTCTAGGGTCCTTATCGGAACTTGAAATAGATATGACAATCTGTCCTCTGAATCCCCAGTCCTTAATTTACACAATAAGGCTGTTAATGCAAAACTATCCCGATGCATATTCCTAAGCCTCGGTGTAACATCCAATATTTGTTGATGTTGTTTATTTATGCCTATAAAGTACTGTACTTGGTTATCGGGGTAGTTTTGAATATTCTCATAAGAGATGTTACTTAACCCTTCCATTAAAATAAAAATTATCTCCTCTGTGTGTGGAAGTAAAGCTATTAAGGCTATACTCAGCAGTATACAGGTTTTCATAATTAGCGTCCTGTCTATGTAAGGAGCAAATACGAGCTCCTCTTGGTACAAAATATTGATACTTAACCAATACAGCTTGCCTGGTTTCTTTAGGCACAATATTTGGCTCTGGTTCCAAGCACTCTTTGGAAAATGCAGTGTCTTGGTGTTTCAGCTGCTCTTCTTATATTGGGCAATACAATATGTTGGGGTCTTTCTTCTGGTTCATATATCTGGAACATAGAAGCTCAAATCTCAAGCTTGGCCCCAGCAAACTCCACAAACTTCATTCATGGATGACATCTGTAAATAAATAACATTGATGAAATACAAATTAAACACTAAGTTTGATAAGATATAAATTGCGCCCATCATGACCAAGCTACAGAATAGTTTATAACATCCAATGATTGGTTTTCACCTTACAGAAAACCTTTACCAAAAATATGTATGTTGTGTTAATATGAGAAAAAGGGCTATGTGACAATGGAAAAACCAGTATCCTTTTGTTGATAGTAGAGCCAACATCATGACTGTCCCAGATTTAACAACATAAAATAGTAATTGCCATTTGCATGACACATTTTTATAAGCTAATTACTATAAATATAATTATGTGTTGTTGCGATTCCACTCTTGATCTGATTTTGGGGTGGATAGACTGACCACATACAGCACACATCAAATCATAATGATCACCCTCCAGATGATCAGGCACAATGGGTTGAATATTTTTATTTGGTGAAACAACTCTAGTTCTTCTAGCTCTTGGACAACACGGTACACAAGCTTCATCTTCAGAATGAAGCTAAAATAAAAAATATTAATAAAGAATAGCTTGCATTTAAAAATGCATGGTATTAGTGGAAAATAATTTACATTGTTTTAACACATACATACATCAAATCAAGATATATGTGTAAATGATATATACCTCTCGTGGTTGGATCCATGTAGCAACTGTGTTAGCCATTATTTGTTCTTTTCATTTGCATCTTTAATCAAAATCCTGCGTCAACTGATTCATAGTATGGATTGTCCGCATACAACACAAACACTTAGATGGCATATTATGCTTCTCCTCGGCATATTATCAGAAGAATGTGAATGAGTAAGTCAGCAGGTGTTATCTGAAAATAATTAAGTGATTTTGAGTGAACAACATTGCTTTATATGACACTACAACATTGCTTTATATGACTATGACACTATGACAGTCATACTAACAGAGTAATAACTATTATAACAGGCAAGTAAACAATACATGTAAACGATCACTCAAGTGTTTATACAGGATATAGGACACATTATATAGGACAAAATGTAAATATTTATACAACCACAAGTGTTTATTTTTTCAAATAATGTTTAGATTTGTTTTAGTATACACATTTTATTTTAAACGGTTTTATTTAGTATCATATCGCGTAGATTAAATGGTAAGGACTACTTTTTAACACGTAAAAGTTATCACTTAACGTAACTGACACACGCGTACGCAAAATGTTATTTGGAAACTACTTACATCTCTAGGATATACCCACAGCCGATTAGTATTGACGATATCTTCACTCTCATCGGATACAGCGTCCTTTCGCGAAAGTACTATCAACAGATAGAGTACGGAGCACCAGTAGTTCAACTCAACGTAAAAATGGCCAGATAATTTGCCATATTGCTCAGATGCAGTTACAAACTATAAACCAAAAAAACAACAAAGCACACACAAGAAAAGATTTTCGGGATTTTTCCATCCTGTCAAAAAAATTGCCAACACAAAAAAACTTTGATGGCGAAAATAATTCCTATAGTTAAATAGTTAATAATTAAGATTGTATGCAATAATTATTCATTGTAAGGTATAATGTGTAATAGGTTAATTTTATTTACTCTTATTTCTATTTTTAAATAATCATTTATCATTTTGAACCTCGTGATATTTTACAAATGGCAACTTCTAAAAACATAACCACATTTAGTTGCGTTCAGTTTAAGATTATATTACATTTAATTAATTAAATCTTTTAATTGATATAATTCATTAATGCAGTGTGCTAAAAATACTAACGTTACATGAAAATGAATGGTTTAGTTGCCTTAATAAGTGGTACAAATTATATCACAAAACAACAAAAAAAGTATGCGGTACGAATATTGCCGTTCGCCTTTGTAAAGGAAAAACCCAATACCAAGTTTTGCCCAAGCCGGGAATCGAACCAAGGACCCCCTTTTTTTTTGGGATTGGAAATCATCATATAACTTGAGAGCGGAGCGGGGGAGAGTGTCAGACTTGTACTGACTAAAACCCACCCATGTTTCTTCCGTTGCCCTTTACGTTCCGGGGCTGCGGTATCTCTTTCGCACAACCCGCAACCCCGGCAGGACCCGCAACCCCGACAGGGACCTAGGACCCCTTGCTCAGCAGTAATGCTTGCGACTGCAAGACTAATAAGAGCGCAAGATTACACTAAAAAGCGCAAGATTACACAAATGAACGTCAAGTGAACCGTTTTCGACGGAACTGGTGGGATTGGCAAATCTAATGAGAATACGTTTTTTTTCAAGTATCTAGAAGACAGTTTGGCATTTATCCCACAAACGAATCCATTTTAAGATCTGACCAATTTCAACTTAACATCACATTTCTTGTGTAAGTATACAAATTTTCCGACCCAATTGCCTTAGGGAAGGACAGAAACAATATATATTTATATATACAATATACATATATACTGATAGGAACAATCGTTTGTCCCTCATGTCAAGTTGACCGAAAGTAATACCGTTGCTGATCAATAGAACGGAAACGAACTGCGTAAATCTATTACATTTGATACTAAGGAACGGTTTCCTTTGTATTTCTTATGTGTTTCACCCCCTTATCTTAGGGTTTTCTTGTTTTTCAATGGAAGCATAGAAGGGAAATGATGGAGCACTGAGATTGGAAACCAATATGTCATCAGACCCGGGTTCGAGTACAAGGAATGAGCGCAAAAAGTTCCTTTGGTACTTTGTGTTTTTCTTGATACAACTTCTCAATTTAGAAAGCTTTTTCGTTCAAGATATAATTGAAAGATTTCATTTGCACGATGATACCTACTAATATTATAAATGCGAATGTTTGTGACGATGAACGATGACGAGGAACTGATTTTGACGAAATTTGGCACAAACGTAAATTATAGCCTGGAATAGGATACTTTTTTTTTGGATATCACGCGGGCGAGGCCGCTTGCGCCAACTAGTTTTTCCTTACTAATATTATAAAAGCGAAAGTGAGTTTGTTTGTTACGTCTTCACGCCTAAATGGCTAAACCGATTTTGATGAATTTTGGCACAGAGATAGTTGGGACCCTGGAGACGGACAAGGGCTATTTAAAAAAAAAGATTGAGATATGAGGGAGAAAGAGGGAAGAAAACGGAAAACTTAGCATTGCTATTACAATAAATAAGGCGCTAGGGCAAAAACAGCAGGTAGCAGGTACCTGTTAATCAGAAAAGGGGAACTGTGTTACCCCGAATTTAACGCGAGCGAAGCCGCGGGAAAAAGCTAGTAATGTTATAAACGTGAAAGTTTGTATACATGGATGTTTGTAACTTTTTTACGCAAAAACTATTGAATGGGTTTTAATGAAACTTTACAATAATATAGCTTACATATCAGAATTACACATAGGCTACAATTCATAAAGATATATTGTACATTCTATCACCACGCGAGTAAAACTGCGGGGCGTAGGTAGTGAACAATAAGGGAGTCACATTTTTGTTTGCTTGCTCTGCATAATGAAAGCCTAAATTAAGCAGAATGAAGCCTTTTTGGGATAAGCACTTTTTGGGTTCCGTTCAACAAAACGAAAACACGAAACCCTTTTTTTTTTGGGTTGGGAAATCATCAAATAACTTCCACCGCTCTGGGCGGAGCGTGGGGGGGGCGTGTCAGACTTGTACTGGATAAAACCCTACCCATGTTCCTTCTATTGCCCTTTACGTTCCGGGGCCGCGGTATCTCTTTCGAACAACCCGCAACCCCGGCAGAACACGGAACCCTTAAATGATCACTTTGCTGTCCGTCTATCTGTCTGTAAAGACCTTTTATCTCGAGAACGCGTTTAGGTACCTAGTTGAAATTACAACCAAATACTCATATATGGCCCCATGTTTTTTTTTTCATCTATGACCCCTTAAAACTGAAAAAATCTACCTTATAAGTGTACGCATTCAAAAGATATGGCCGTTTATGTGGCAATTTTATACGGAACCGTTCGGTGCCCGAGTCCCACTCGCATTTGGCCGTTTTTCTTTCCTTGAAGTGCTCCAAGAGAGAAGAGGAGTAGCTCGTGGCCAATAATAACAGACGCTCTGGTCACAGACCTAAAGACAGACTTTTGAGACACTGAGTAGGTACTCAGTGTTCCAAAAGTAGTAGTCTGACAACATCTTTGACAGCCGCTATAGGTACAGCGACTGTCAAAGATGTACAAACCACAGCCGGGACTTAGCTTGTCAAGGCACCGAGGAAACTCGGTATGTGAGGTTTTCACCCATCTTACAGTTAAATCGTCCTCCACAAAAAAAAATCCTAAAGTATTCTGTTTCTTAGGTCGACGCCGTGTACAAATCGTCTCCAATTCTCATACTACACGACTACTACAATTGGCGCCGACATCAAAGCGAAAAAAGCGCTAAAAGCGAAACGAGCGAGAGGTGTGATTGTCAGTTTATTTGTGTCGGGAGTGTCGGCTCAGATTCCAATAACAGTGGCCCGGAGACGCGTTAATGTTGACGCGTTTGATCTTTAGCAGGAATTAAGACACGGTGACTCCAAGTTATAAAAAGTGAGAAGACGTTTTTGTTCATGTCAGATTGATAGTATGTAGCTTCATTATAGGTACATAAAAAAATAATTTTAGTACCGTTTCGGAACTATGGCAGTGTAAATATGGCAAATGATGCTTATCAAGGGTTTATATTAAGGTAATTCCGTTTCTCCATTTTATTAGAGAGTTGCACCATTTGACCGAAATAACGCATCTAAACTACATTCAAGAGCTTTTTTCGTATCGGAAATCATCCATTACTCCTTCTGCTGTAGGCGGAGCGGAAGGCAGTGTAAGACTTGTACTGACTAAAAACCTATCCATGTCACTTATTTTGCCTTTTGTGTTCCGGGGCTGAAACAACCCACGTTCAAGAGCTAACAAAATCATTAGTAGTAAACGATGAAATTCGCCCTCAGTTGTTTTATATGAAATTTAGAAATAGAGCAAGGTCTTTTTTTGGTACCTAAAACACATTTAAGGTCAAATACGCCGTCATCGACACGAATACCGAAAAGTAATGTATCAAGTTACACAAAAAATGGCGTCGGGAGATAGCAAAAGAAACCAGATAGACTACATTTGCTACAAGTTTATTAGGGAACTGCTCAATGTTGCGAACTGTCAAAGAGAGTTTATTATAGAGCTGTATTTTAGATTTTCCTTTTAGAAGTGTCAAGTGTGTTATTACGAGTCTTTGTCTGACTAACGACAGGATTGAATGTGCTAATGTTGGGTAAAAATGAAACTTGCGTTTAAAGTAGATGTATGGACTATACTTTATTGTACAGCAAAATTTTTGTATTTTTCTTGAAAAAAATAACGTTTCATCACACTAGGAATTTTTCCTGTATCGTGGGTGCGTTAAAACAACTACCTGTAGGTCATACAAATATTTGTTCCGTGCGGGGATCGAACCCGCGACTTACGGCTTTGCAGTCCAACGCTCAGCTACTGCGCCAACCGTGCCGTGATGCAAAGTTATTGTATGTTAAAGTACTATGTAATTGCAATAAATCTTTTATATATTATTAGCTTTTACCCGCAGCTTCGCTCGCGTTAAATTCGGGGTAACCTTTCCTGATTTACAGGCACCTCTAGTTTTTGCCCTTGCGCCTTATTTATTGTAATAGCAAAGCTAAGTTTTCCCTTTTCTCCCTCATATCTCAATCTTTTGAAGAAAAAATTGCCTATGTCCGCCTCCAGGGTCCCAACTATTTCTGTACCAAAATTCATCAAAATCAGTTTAGCCATTTAGGCGTGAAGACGTAACAAACAAACAAACTCACTTTTATAATATTAGTAAGGATTATTTATATTTATGTTTCAATTTAACTGACTTGATGGAAGAAGAAGCTCGCGGTTAGATTTTTAGATAATGCTTGTCTAGGTTGGTCTGTGGATGGGTGACCACCCATTATATACCGTGTTTCCTCTGTGCCTTGGAAAGCACGTTAAATCAAAATCAATAGTCATTTATTCAATTAGGCAGATAATCAGCAATTGTTGAACGTCACATTACAAGAGACAGTCCCACAAAAACGCCCTGCCACTTCCTAGTGTTTTAGCTGGGAAGAAGAAGTGGTTGAACAAATTCCCCAGCAACACATCTGTCTATCAGGTTAGAAGAACCAGATTTTATACAATTCCGTTTATCACAAGGTACATTTAAGAAATAATTCATTTATTGTCACATGTCAGCTAGCAAACACCAATTATGTATATAAAAATAATAAAATATAAATGTATATTAAATAAATAATAATAAATACACCCGTTAGACTGGAGGATTTATTTATGCTTGGGTAGCATAAATAAATCCTCCAGTCTAACGGGTGTGCCCGCTTGAAGTGAAGAAGTCACAGGTAAACTAGGAACATAATTCAAAATAAATAAGCTAAGCATAAAAAGATTTACTAATGACAGTAACAAAAGCCAGTTCAACAAGACGATCAGTCACTAAAAGCAGCCAATAATCCGTTTAAACCGTTGCTGTCATTTCTAGATCTTAAGCAGTCGAGACAGTTCCTACCGGGGTTGCGGGTTGTCCGAAAGAGATACCGAGGCCCCCGGAACATAAAGTGCAATGGAAGGAACATGGGTGGGTTTTAGTCGGTACAAGACTGTCACTCCTCCCCGCTCCGCCCAGAACGGGGGAAGTTATTTGATGATTTCCCAACCAAAAAAAAAGTACATAGTAACCGAAAAAAAAGTACACACCAAGGGGTATCGTATTTACCCAGCACTAACTGGGTTGTGGGTGTCAAATGGGTAATTGATCGTATGTAAAATATTGGTATTGAAAAGGCGAAGCAGATGATGATGTCCAATTCTATAGACACAGCGGTTATCGCGAAACCACGTAATTCAGAATTTCCCGTTATGTGCATTTGTAAAGTCTAGAATATTGTAATAGCGTTGACGCATTGCACGCGTGGTTAACCGCCGTCGATGAAACGAGCTTGTGGAAATTAAATTGAATAATGCAGAAGTCGAAAATATTCACAGAAAATCTACTATATAAATTTCTCGTTTCGCGGTGTTTGTTACCAAACTCCACCTCTGAAATCGGCTGCACCGATTTATATGCAATTTTGTATGCATATCGGGTAGATCTGAGAATCGGCCAACATCTATTTTCATAGCCCTAAGTAAGACACACACAGTAGGTGAAAACACTGGGCACAGAAAGTCATTAAAAAAACAGTTCTGCCATATCTGACTTACGACCATATTCTTAACATTTTTTTTCTTTTTTAAAAAGCTTTACTCCACACTAAAATTTTCTCCTGTCTCGTGGGTGTGTTTACAAACATTTTAACTCACATACACAAACAGCCAGACCAGAAACAACTACCTGTAGGTCATACAAATATTTGTTCCGTGCGGAGATCGAAACCGCGACACGCAGCGTAGCAGTCGATCGCTCAGCCACTGCGCCAAACTTGTCGTAAATTCCTGGTAGCAAAGCCCAATAACAGTTTGCTCGTCCCAGGAACCCACCAACCATCAAACAATCGTGATCAATAGCAGTCACGAATTCCCTTATAACCGTTTCATAGCAATAAACTCGCTTCAATTACATAGGAATTAAATACTGCAACAACTCGCGCAATGTGACTATACTAGTTAGACCTCTGCCTAACCATTCGGGAATTAAAAGCGTGAGGTTCTGTTACGTTGTCTCACGTCATGATCAACTCAAGTGCAACTAGGAATTTCCATTAAAAAACAAAGTACAATCGGACACTCAGGACACCAGAACACCCCTCCCCCCCTTTACAGCAGTGCTAGCCTTGTGGCGTGATGGTGTATCAGTCTGACAGCCATTCAAATCAAATCAAAATATTTGTTATTTCACATAGGCCTACATGTGCACTTATAAAACGTCGAGAAAAGGTGCACGTTGCGGCTTGGTCGTTTCCTATGGAGAAGAACCAGTAAGAAACTCCATGGTTTAAAATCAGTCATTAGATTATAGGTCTCTAATTCGAAACCAAGACTCGAACCTCTTTTTACCCGACTGCGCACCGCAAAGGAGGGTAATGTGTTCATCAGTCTATGTATGTATGTATGTTTGTTCCTTTGAAACACTATACAGACTTAACGCCTGGGCCGATTTTTTTTGTCGGATTAAAGATTATATGAGCGTATTGTATAACTAGCATGCCTGAGAGATATTCCTTGATGGCATGTTAAGCCAATTTAAAGGCTCATGGGTGGTATAAACCTACCGGGGTTGCGGGCCTTGCCGGAGTTGCAGGTTGTTTGAAAGAGTTACCGCAGAAAGAGGTACCCCGAAACACTAAGTACAAAAGAAGGAACATGGATGTTTTTATAGTCAGTAAAAGTCTGACACTCCATTTTTTTTAAACATTGCCCCACACTAGGAATTTTTCCTGTATCGTGGGTGCATTTACAAACATTTAAAATCACATACACAAACAACCAGACCCGGAACCAATATTTGTAGGCCATACAAATATTTGTTCAAATGTTGGGAATCGAACCCGCGACACGCAGCGCAGCAGTCGATCGCTCAGCCACTGCGCCAACCGTGTTGTCATTTCACTCCACCCAGAGCGGGAAAAGTTATTTGATGATTTCCTATACAAAAAAAAATAGGTGGCATAACAACTCTAACACCACCCATTACATACCAAGTTTCCTCCGTGCCTCGGAAAGCACGTTAAGCCGTTGGTCCCGGCTGTCATTTGTAGATCTTTGACAGTCGTTACAGGTAGTCAGTGTTCCGAAAGTCTGACAACCAGTCTTACCAAAGGGTATCGTATTACCCAGTATTAACTGGGTTGTGGAGGTCAGATAGGCAGTCGCTCCATGTAAAATACTGATATTCAGCTGCATCCGGTTAGACTGGAAGCCGACCCCAACATAGTTGGGAAAAGGCTAGGCAGATGATGAACAACTCTAACACCAGTTAGACAGTAACCACCATTTGCCGGGGTTACGGGTTGTTCGAAAGAAACCGCGCGACCGCGACCTCGGATCATAAAGGGCGGTAGAAGGAACATGGGTGGGTTTTAGTCAGTACAAGTCTGACACTCCCCTCCCGCTCAGCACAGAGCGGGGGAAGTTATTTAATGATTTCCCATACTCAAAAAAAGGCAACCACACGAACAGTTAAAAAAAAGTAATCCAAAAAATACCCAAATCCTAACTCATCAAAATTCACCCACATTAATCTAAAGAAAGTCGACAGTTTTACACTTATTATTCGTATTATTAAGATTTATATCATTTTTCTCGGAAACTGGTTTATCAGTCGACTTTTATATTCCTTTTGACACAACCGTCTCTGGAAAGTGTCGTGAGAATTGGAATAATTTATCCAAGAGATTTCCCAACGGCATTGTAGGACGACAAACGAAACAAAATCTTTTTTTTTGTGCTTCTTCGCGAATAAATGTAATGGAACATACGAAGATGTGTTATGGGGAATGTGATGGTGTTATAGGAAGGTTGAAGGATCGAGCGAGGGAGTGATTTTTTGGTTTTGTATGTCAAATGATGGGTGAATGATACACTTAGTTGTGTGAGAATAATTCGTACTACTATAGCTTTACGGTCGATTCTCAGTTGTAATAGTGAAGTGACAAGTTCAGTCTCTTGATGTCTGTACGAAACATTTTACAAAGACTCTTCACTTCTTTCCTTGTTTATTTCACTTTTAAACTGACGCCTGAACACATAACTTGTTAAATTAACTTATCTCAACAGCTTCGATGGTCTTGTGGTAAGAGCGGGTGGTAAGCATGAGGAGCTGGGCTCAATTCCAGGGTAGAGCAAAGTGTTTTTGGGTTTTACCCTTAGAATTTTTTCACTAGTAGCTAAGGAAGCTGGATTGGTGTCCGGTTGCTGGCAATAGTAGTAGTAATAATGGTAGTAGACTTAATAGACCATGTATTTTTTTTTAAAAAAAACGTTGGCCCACACTAGGAATTTCCCCTGTATCGTAAGTGCGTTTACAAACATATACACTCACATACACAAACAGTCAGACCCGAAACAACTATCTGCAGGTCATACTAATACAACATTATTTTTAGTATATGCGAAACCTGAATTTAGCTTGTTCAGAATAAGTAACTGAATCGATTCCAATCATTTTTACACCATTTATTTTATTTTATTTATTTATGTACACACAGAACAATTTATATAAAAAAATACATAAGGAAAAAAGAGCACAAAGGTACTGCTTATTTCATAAAGAAATCTCTTCCAGCAGACCTGCGATAGGACAGATGGAAAAAAATAAACACGTAGACACAGTGTGTAAAAAACAAAACAACTTAAGCACTAACTTAAATAAACAAAACTTTATCAGTATAGAAAACTTACATACTAATAGAAATAAAAACCACCATGTTATATTTTTTCCCAAAAATATTTAAAAAAGTTTATAATATGGACACCATGCGACACTGAGTACCTATTCGCTAGCGCACAAAACACCCGGCCGGACCTCGGCAAAAAAATGCGCGCGAGTCACAGTCGCGGCGCAGGGACGCCGTGCGCCGTTGGTGACAGTGTATTTGTACGGATATCCAGGTAACATAACAAGCTTATAACTTTGTGGTTTTTCATGATAGAGTTTTGAAATTTTGTACATAGATTCTTTATATAAAAATACTGGACAGGTGTTTCGGCTTTCGCATAAACTAAAAATAATGTTATATTTGTTCCGTGCGGGAATCGAACCCGCGTCACGCAGCGCAGCAGTCGATCGCCCAGCCACTGCGCCAACCCTGCCGTCAATTGGCCTAGGACTAAGGATACTTTTATCCTGGTAGAACTTTCCCATACAATGATAACCGTCCCCCACGCAGGCAAAGCCACGGGCAGAATCAAGTCCATACATATGGCTTTGATTTTATCTTGACTACGATTCAGTTAACATACAGATTTAATATAAAATTGAAAGCTATCTCTCATGAAAAATCGCATCAAGTGTTAAATGAATCGTGAAAATCAAAGGTCGTTGTAAGGTCGGGTGTCAGATGGAAATGAAACATCACAAGATATTGTACAAGACTGTCCTTTAATATGAGATTACATCGTTTATATATTGGTTACACACATAGAAATAATAAGTACTTACATACTACATCACACCTCCCAAGGCAATAAAAAAAAAAAAGTATTTCATTCTTTGGATACTTTTTTTTTTTTTCTGATCTGATTATTACTTATACTAAATATTTGGTTACATAATTACTGGAATTTATTAATAATGATTATACCTAAAATTACAACAGATGTTCCGTCAGTGTTTACAAACAATACGTGTACTTATTAGCTGGCATAATCTATCCAGTGCAACACGAGTGTATGTCATTTTACAGCCACAATCGCAATGTAGATCTGTAACCTAAGTATTGTTACTATACATAATTACGAGTAGTACAACTTCGTTCTGTCTTTATGAATAACATCATTTTTACCATTGATGTTTACCTCTACATTCGGAGACAAATCTCTAATAACAGTATAAGGACCAGTATAAAGATTTGAGAGCTTATTACCAGTTTCATTTTTTATCAAGATTTTATCATTTGTTTTATATTTTATTGGTCTTACATATTGATCATGTCTGTTTTTCCTTTCTAATTTCGTATTAATTAAATTTTTCCGTGCTTCTGTTTGTGAAATCTGCAATCTATATTTAAGCTCAAGGGGATAACTGTCATAATTGTAGAGTGGTTCTACTGTTCTTAAAAGGTTACTTGGTAAGTTACATTTCTTTCCGTAAACAAGTTCGAAAGGAGTAAATTTTGTCGATGAATGTACTGTGGTATTATATGCGAAGGCCCAAAAAGGTAACCATGAACTCCATGAGTCTGGTCTTTGATTGATGTGTATTCTTAAAAAGGCCCCTAGGGTTTTATGGGAATTCTCTAGAGCGCCAATACTCTGATGATGATATGCTGTTGAGTTCAGTTTAGAAATATTTAGAATTTTACATACCGCTTTGAATGTGTCTGACATAAACTCCGTACCTCTGTCAGTAGCGATTTCCCGTGGCACCCCGTGAAGGAGAATGAAGTTGTTGACGAACACACGAGCGACTTCAGCTGATGTTCTACTCATTAGTGGAAAAGCACATACATATTTTGACAGTTCGCACTGAAGTGTTAAAATATATGTGTAATTATTGTAATCTCTATCAAGTGGCCCTACTATGTCTAAAAATATTTTTTCAAATGATGATTGCGCCGTTGTGGTTATAACCATGGGTTCTTTTACCATAACAGTATACTTTTGTTTTTGACAAATAGTGCATCTTTTAACAAAGTTGTTTATATCCTTTTCGAGCCCCGGCCAGAAATAATATTTTTTAATGTTGTTAAACATTCTTTTTATCCCTGCATGGCCACTTGTCGGTAACAAGTGGAAGTCATTTAAAATGATTCTCCTGTCTTCTAAATTATCTACTCTTTCTATATCATTTAAAATACATAGCCGTGGTCCTTCCCATTTTGTATATCCTTTAATCTCATTAATTATTTTGTCTAAAAATACGTTATTGTATTTATTCTTCATAAAATATATTTCATTTATATTATTGCCATTACAGAAATCGCACATCGCTCTCACAAATGCGGCTGGCGTCAGTTGTGATCGAGCAGATGGATTTATATACAATACTAATTTTTCATGATCATATGAAAATATACCATTTTCCTTTGATATTCTATTTATTTTTTGTAGCCTGTTTAGGCATGTTTTATCAATAAATTGCAGCTCTACTGCATTATTAGGTTTATTAATAGTTCCTACAATCCTTGCTTCACCTGAGACACAGTTTTCTACGGTAGCTTCGGGAATCTGTGAAGTTGTTTCTAATTGTTTGATTTGTGCTCGTGTCATTATAAATAAACATTCGTGCATACTCTTTAAATCCTTCGACGATATCGGAATTCGAGATAAGGCATCGGCGGCTGCATTTTGTTGACCTTTGACGTATTCTATTAAATAGTCATATTCTTCTAGACATAATCTAAATTTGAGTAATCTACTTGACGGTTCCTTTAAACTAAATAAATATACTAGTGGTTTGTGGTCGGTGACTATTTTGAATGAACGCCCATACAAATAGGGTCTAAAATGTTTCACGGCCCATACTATAGCCAGGAGTTCTTTTTCAATAGTCGGGTAATTCCGTTCTGCTTTGTTTAAACTCCTACTGGCGTAAGCAACTGGGCGACCATCGCCATTGGATAAAACCGCTCCTATCGCGTAACCTGACGCGTCAGTTTGTACTATAAACTGATTTTTATGTGATAAATCCGGATATTGTAGAATTGGAGGTGTAGACATACATTCTTTAAGCGTCTCAAATGCCTTTTGTGCGTCACTATTCCAATTAAATTGAACATTTTTCCTACACAAATTATTTAAACTGTGCGCAATTTCAGCAAATTTTGGTATAAATTTGCGATAATAATTCGCTAAAGCTACAAAACGCTTTACTTCATCTGTGCTTCGAGGAATTGGATAGTTTTGTATAGCACTAATCTTTTCTGGATCGGGTAACACACCGTTGTCTGTTACGACGTGGCCTAAATAGAGCATTTCTTTCTTAAGGAAGTCGCATTTCATCGGATTTAATTTTAAATTAACAGTGCGCAATCTTTCTAAAACTTCGATTAAATTTTTGTTATGATCCAATAAGCCCCGTCCCATTATAATCAAATCGTCCTGATAACATAAACATTTTTCGTAATTAAGGCCCGCCATTGCCATTGTCATCATTCGGGCAAATGAGTTAGGACTTGTCTTAAGCCCCATTGGCATTCTAGTCATTTGAAACTGGCCTGAATGAAAAGCTGTAAATTTCCTACTATTGGGTTCGAGTTCCACGTTATAAAAACCTTGACTTAAGTCTAAGTGTGTAAAATAGATACAACCAGAGAGTGAATCTAATATTTCATGAATATTTGGCAGAGGGAATTTATCATTTTGTACACTGTTATTTAGCTTTCGGTAATCAATGACTAGACGCCATTTTTTCTCTCCGTTTGATTTCTTTGGTACTAAAAGAACGGGACTAGACCATTCGCTATTACAAGGTTCAATTATACCTTGTTCGAGCATGTGGTCAATTTGATTCTGTATTTCCCCTTTTTGGGAATGTGGGAGCCTGTAGGGTTTGCTATAGATTGGTCTAGTACCGGGTTTTATAGTTATTGAATGTTTATATATGTTTGTCGTAGTTAGCTGGTCTCCTTCGAGATAAAAGGTATCATTATATTTTGCACATATATTTATAATACTAATTTGTTCCTCTTTATTTAAATGCCCTAAATTTAATAATGGTAGCAGTTTTTTGACTCGTTCTGTATATTTACTGGGCTTGTCAAATATACAGATATTGTAATCACTTGCTTTATGTATATTAGGTTGAATGTTATTTATATAAAAATCATTTTCAGTGGTATTCAAGATTCTAATTGGTAACTTCCCATTCGCAGGATTTGCCAGTGTGCTTGCTAAAAATATTCCGTTTCCTATTTCCGCCGCGCAGACTACACAGTCCTCCGCTATGTCGGTCGTAATGTAATGCGTACTTTCGGATCTAGCCGGTATAGTTAGCGTCTCATTATGTAAGGTAATCGGCAGACTGATTTCTTTATTGTTATTATTTATAATCAATGATTTAGTCTTAAAATTAATAATCGAATGATATTTGCTTAAAAAGTCTTGGCCTAAAATGCCACTAGCCTTACAGGGTAAGGAGTCAAATACGTGGAATTTATGGTTTAGAATTTGATCGCCTGTTCTTAATTCAAGATAAACAAAACCGGTCGCTTCTATTTTTCCACCAATACCTTTTACAACAAGCTTCCCTTTTTGGATGGGTACATTCAACTCACAAATGTGTTTATATTTTACGGCCGATATGGAAGCTCCGGTGTCGATTAGCCACGTATATGTAAGATTATTATGCTTGGAGTTTAATGAAATATGATATATGCTGTTACATGACATCATAACGCTTTTATTCACGAAAAAACTCTTCTAAATTTTCATTACTATTTTCGGATTGACTTTCTCGCAGGTTTGCATCTGTCAAAATATGCATATGTTCTTGCTGTTCCTGGTTATTAGCCTGGTTATAAAATATCTTACCTCTGGTTCCACGGTTTGATGTACCACGGCCGCGAGATCTCCATCCACCGCGACCTGTTTGCGATGTTCGATCATCCCTCCGTTCCGCTGGTAGGGTTGCTTGTCCTCGTCCTCGTGACACCCCCTGACCTCTGGAATTCCTATATTGGTGGTAGTTGTTATTACGGCGCATAAATAGAATATCTCCTGAAGTGGACGGTGTTGAAACTTCTTCATCGACGGCTGCTTGTATAGCATCACTTAAAGATGTAAATTGTCGCGCTGCTATTATAGTGCTTAGCCGACGATTTCTCAATCCGTCGGCAAAACTTTTAATGGCTAATTTTTCGTTTATAGGCTTTAATATACCGAAGTTTGACTCATTGCCTTCAGATTGGGAAATCGTCAAGTCAACAAACAAATCAGTTATCTTCTTACCATAGTCATCTATAGAGAGATCGTTTTGTTTCACATTGTACAATTTGTGTTGTAGAGCCGTTGCCGATTTTTTTGGTAACAGGCTTGTTTTCATAGCCTTGACTAGCTCATTTACACTGTCATATTTTGTGTTAAGTTTGAGTTTAGCAGACTGCGAAAGTCGGCTTTTTAGAACAAAATTTATTAATTTAAGTTGACCGTCTGAGTCAAGTTCCGTTTGATAGTATTCTATCCCATCAATGAGCTGTTTCGTATTTGTGCCGTCGTCATTTAAAACTGGTAATAAGCTCAAGGCGATCTTTAAATCAAATTTTGCCATATTTAGTTCTATTATCGATCCTTCAGCTGATGATGAATTATTACACAAATCTAAAATATTGTCATACAAGCTAACAAAATCTTTGCTTAATTTATCAAATTTACGTGATTCCTCGTCTTTTAATCCAGTTTTAAGCAAATTTAAATGTTCTAAACTGTCATTGAAAGTACTCAGTAATTTATCGGCCTCTTTTAGCTTTTTCAAAACAATTTCACCTCTTCGTCTACTTGGCCCTATTTTTATTAAATATATTCTTATCTTACCAAGGTCATTATATAACTGTAACAACTCCTCATACATAACTGTTCATAATTATATAGTTCGCATACCTTAATCTCGATTATGATTTCACTGCTAAGGCACGTGTACACAGTCCGAATTAGAATTGCCGCACTTTCATACATTTATTAGGACACTGAACTCACTAGAACACTTGCCGAATTGTAGAATTTGTTATACGCCTCTGTGTTGTCATGGACCCTTGTTGGAAGCATGGACCCGACATTCCTCGCTTGCAGACATGCCACCAGCACCGCCGCGGCACCTTCTGGATCGGTCCACAGAACGCCTTAAGATATGTCTCGTTATCTGCTCTCGCGTCCACGACTCATGACATCTCTTGTATATGTTATACATGAAATATAACGTACCGAGGAATAAAATCGTGCAAATGATTATTAACACGATACTTATGGCCGACAAATGTAATTTGAATTCCTCCACTGTCGCGGTGTTTTTAGCGGCGCTATTTTGATTGAGAAATACCTCTTCATTAGTTACTTTTGAGTTACACATGATTGTAAGTTACTTTTAATATATCTTCTCTCACTTAAACAGTTTCCGCGCAGAGCAAAGTCTATACTAATCGCGCACATGATTCAAGCCCTGTTTAGTGGCAGGGTCGCCATGTAAGGTCGGGTGTCAGATGGAAATGAAACATCACAAGATATTGTACAAGACTGTCCTTTAATATGAGATTACATCGTTTATATATTGGTTACACACATAGAAATAATAAGTACTTACATACTACATCACATCGTTTAGCCTAATTCTTTTAAGCGATTTTATACCTTGTAGCAAAGAAACAAGGTTTCAATTTGTGAGGTCGTAGCTGTAGTGAGTTTAAAGAAATTTGTGTCTAGTCATGTGATGAATCGTTCAATATAATCTAGTCCAAAGTACAATTGACGAAATAATTTTGTCAATATTCAATCTAGCGTACTAAATCAGTGAATAAAATCTGAATGAGCTCAAGTCTGTCATCCACTGAGGTTAGAAAGAGGTATACCTATACAAATATTTCGCTTGTTATGTTTAGGCCTAACGTAATAGAAGGCAACAACAAAAATATTGCCACAAGTACAGGCAGCGAAATGCCTAATAAAAAAACCCCAATATCAACTCCGCCCGGTTTAAGAACCTATGATTTCGTTCTCAGTAATAACACTAACGACAGTGCAATAAAATAAACAAAAAAAAGATTGTGTGGTTTTATGAAACCACGGTAAAAGTGAAACTTTTTTTCACATTATAGACGTTTAGACGTCCGTACTCCGCAGCCGACCGTCACGCGACATGCAACACACAGACGAAAAAATTGAGACGATGTAATAAAAGTTTAACTTTAAAAAAGTCGACCAAAAGCAAGTCAGACTCACGCACCGAGGGTTTCGTACAAACTTGCGACATTAACGGGCACATAGTTTGACTGCGAAGACATAGAAGGTCGGTAGATTGTTTCACAGCACAAAGGAACCACACATTTGAGTATTTAGTTTTATTTTTGACTCAAATTCTCCACGCGTTCCCCAGGTCTTGGCCTTGACAGACAGACAGTGGACATCAAAGTGATCCAATAAGGGTTCCGGTTTTGCCTTTTGAGGTAAGGAACCCTATAAACCACAATATCACTCTGCCCAACTTAAGAACCTATGAGCTTGAACTCAGCAATAACAATAACTACACATTAAACAAAAATAATAATCATCAATATGACTTCTCTCGCGACATGTGCGATGTAGACTCAACGATCATTATGCCGATAGTCGTATCTGTCAATAGCTTTATTTTCAAGAGTTTCGACCAATACCTAAGGAGGCTCTCGTTGGGCAGCTGAATCAAGGGCTTAGAGCAGAGAGGACACGGCTTGTATTGTCAGGAGGTTCCTTTCTCTGGAACCCTGATAGCCGGTAGCTTGGACCCTGTTCCTAATACCGATGAGCTACTATTTTTTGTATTTTAGAATGTTTTTTGTTTATTTAAAAATGTATTAAAAAAATAAAGGAAGATCAATATGATAGATCGTGTAAAATTCTTGATACATGTGAATGATCTGATTCAACTCCTACATGTATTAATTCGAGGATGGAGCTTTGTATGGAACTTCGATATTTTAGGCTATAAAAAATCCCATTGCACACGACGTTTACAAACATAATACTCAACGCAGGAACAGCAAAATTAGCTTGTTCAGTAAATTATGAAAACCGTTTCCAATTGAAATACTACCTCTACCGATCTCCACAGAACTGTCAACAAGATTTCTCGGCCTCGGCTCGTCGAATATCCTAAAGTTAACCGCTCCAGTCCACTTTCAAACCACTTTGCTGGTAATTAGCCTTCGTTTTTACTGTGGCCTCTTTATAACGTTATGAAGTTTATCGTTTGATTTATTTATTTTAGAGTTTTTGAATATAACGAGTTCTCATGTCTGTCACAAGTTATCTGAATTTCATATTAAAATTAGAATGTCGAAATTGAATAGAATTTAGATTATTAGTGTTCAATTTTGTTATTCTAATTTAACCTGGCCTGCCTGCACCATAAATTACCTACTAACGTCAAGCAAATTTATTTATTTGTGTTTGAAATGTTATGTACAAACAAATGATGTTTCGCTACGCAAATTTGCTACGGCGTAGCTCGTAGCTGATGTTCGTAGCAAGAATGTTCACGCTATAGTTTCACAATGTGCACTTTATTTATTTACTAAATTAATTAACATTTACAAACTATAAATAGACACAAACTTATAATAATAGTTTCACATGTGTAGAAAGAAAATTATCTTGTGTCTTGTAGGTTAATCATAATTGACATAATTTTAAAATAATATAGAAAATCATGCTTTTTAAAACATAAAACAACAGTTAGAACGACGAAAACTGATTTCATATTTAACTATTCTATAAAGTACCTAAAAACATCTTTATAAAAAGTAAGAAAATAACAAAAAAAAAACTGCACAAAGGGTGCAACTTTTTAAATACTGAAGCAAGTTATTTTGCTTAAACTTAAATATTAGAATGAAACTTTCCTCTCTGTAAGTAAAAGTCTAACGTTGCCAAGTCTAGCGATAAAAGATTTTCTACTACTTATTTGAATAGTTGCTTTTGCGAGATTTGTTCGCTTTGCACTTTCTTTGAAGTTGTGGTTAAGTTATATGTTATTGGTAAGCTGCTTGAGTTTGTGTCAAAAGTTGTGCTGACTTCGACAGATTGTCTTTTATTGCCAAGAACTATTATTTGGGAGCAATATTGATGCACTTTCAGCAGGTAGATCTGCTAGTTTGGTCAAAGTGACATTCGATACGCAGACGTTGATGGAAATATCAAAAACATTGAAAAATGAATATATATTTTATGTATGAAGCCTTTGTTTTCAATTTTAATGAATTATTTTATATTGTTTATCCTTTTTATTTACTTTAGTCAGTGTGCAATTAAAAACCTTTTGTTGTACTACATTTAATTAATGGTTGCACACAAACCATGCCGTATATGTCTTCTCACAACTTTCAGGTTATTTTACTATACTTTGTTCTATATATAGTTTAGTGATGAAAACCCATTCAGCTATACATAAACATGTTACGTGTCATCTAGCTTGCATTAAACAACCCGAGACAGATTTAATCAAACTATTTCCAAAACGGTACAAAACAAAATAAATCAACTACCAAATCCCATACCCAGCAACTTCCACATAAACTTATTGACCATTCCAGGAAACAACTCGCACTAATCAACAGAACAAAGCCAACAAAACGTAATAATTGAACTCGAACCGTCACATAATGGAAACGTAACACATTTAATTTCGCCGTACGATTTGTGTGTGACACGGAATTGAGTCGTACGAACTAATTCCGAGTTGTACGGGTTGTGCGAGTTGTGCATAGCGGTCCGAAATATCAGCGGAATACCGGCTCGTTAAAACTTCGGCTGTAGATGTTTGAGGATGAAAGTGGCAGGATGGAGAAACGTGTGTAATATGTAATGCCTGCTTGATGCTATGTTTGTCTCTTGGACGTAAGTGCGATTGCTGAGCGTAAGGTCTGCTTCGATCCCTAGTTTTTGGAACAATGTTCCTTATCGCGCGTTGCAAAAGGGGATTACACGGAAAAATTAAGACCAAAAGTTTTAACGACACTTTTTGCTATAGTTGTAAGCCGTGCGGCGTGCGCCTGTTTCTCTGTCTGTCTCTCTCTCTCTCATAGAAAGCAAGCCAGTTATTTTCGTTTTGTCTTTCTATTTCGTAATGAACAGTGTGGTGTCGCGACGATTATTTTTGTTGAGTGTATACAAGTTTTTTGTACATAATATTTAACTTCGTTCCATCCGGGTGTCCCTTGACACCACTCAAGTTTTTTTTGGCGGATGGGAAATCATCAATTAACCGTGTCAGCCTTGTACTGACTAAAACCTACTCATGTTCCTTCTATTGCCCTTTACGTCCCGGGGCCGTGTATCTGTTTCGAACAACCCGCAACCCCTGTCGATCCCTCGCGTGCGAAAGTGTTATTCATTCTGGTTTCTTTCGCTCACGCCGCCCATTTGCCTCTGGTTTGGATTTACATGACGTAGAGAATTTTCCCTCAGGAATCTTGGTTTGATTTCTTCACGGTGTTGTCTTTCACCGAAGTAAGTGACAATTATAAAATACGTACAGGAATGGGAGACCTATAATATGACAAATCGACTTTCGAACCACTAGGCTGTAATAAGGGAGTTATGTTAGTGTTATTGAATTAATTTTTGGAGTTGCTGGAGGCAACCCGGAGGATGAAAAATAATGCACAGATAAAGGACTACGCAAGAAGTCCCCTTAATCATGTCGGACTTCCAGATGAGAGTAAAATAAGAGACACTTCATAAATACTCCTGGAATTTGAAGACACATTTGTTCTCTATAATAATCTCTAATAAATATTCTCTATAAAAATAAATAATTTATTTGTACACATTTTTTTTCCGTGATGTCCTTGCGCTCATAGACTTTTTAAGGATATTTCAAAGCGTTTGGTTGACACTTCCCGTAACCCAAGGGCTGGCTTTTACTTTGGCCAGAGGCTTAGCGTTGCCACACAACGTGGCAACGCGGCCAGTCTCCAACATTGTCAACATTGCCAACTGACATCGATGAGAACAAATTTTTTGACGCTATTTTTTAATTTGTTTATTAAGTTAAGTTAGTTGATTCTTTTGTACACAAAGAAAGCATACTTACATAGGCAAATAGTGAATAAATTTTGTGCAGTAAAGACATGTTAAAAAGGCGAACTTTTGCCTCCTAAACTAGGCCAGAAGCCTATGTTTCAGGAGCCAATGTTCATTCATAAGATTGGCAGTCTAAAACATTAGCTGTCATGCAAGTAACACGGTAGTTTATACTGATGGCGTAGTTAAAATACAGTACCAGTTAGGATACCATTGTTAAGAGACTTTCAGTTTCGTTATACGTTAACTTCTGCAACCATTTATCTATCACATCAACAACAATCTATTACATACATTAGCATGTCCATTCCAGCATGCTAACTCTTGGTAAATGTTTCGGTTATGTAAATATGGTCTCATGTAGGCATGTCTTGTCAGAAAGCTACGGGAATACTTCGCGACAGGAGACTGATGAGAAAATGTTGCCGCGAACTATTCACGTGTCGCGCCTGTGCCGCTATGCCGTCAGTAGAGTGGGGTTTGTTGATTGAGCAATCCTTACTAATTTTATAAAAGCGAAAGTGAGTTTGTTTGTTACGTCTTCACGCCTAAAGGGCCAAACCGATTTTGATGAATTTTGGTACAGAGATAGTTGGGACTCTGGAGACGGCTATTTTTTTTTTAAAAACATTGAGATATGAGGGAGAAAGATGGAAGAAAAGAGAACTTAGCTTTGCTATTACAATAAATAAGGCGCAAGGGCAAAAACTACAGGAAGCAGGTACCTGCAAATCAGGAAAGGGGAACTGTGTTTCCCCCGAATTTAACGTGAGCGAAGCCGCGGGCAAAAGCTAGTGTTGAATAAATATAATTTTATTTCTTTCTGTTTTCTTTCTATCGCTTTTTTTGGGGATGACCAGCATGCCAGTGAGTTATTTTTCGATGGCGTGTTAAGCCAAATTTAGAGCCCCATGATAAGTCAGAGATCACGGGCCTGGGGACGGTGAGCAATGGGTAGCTCACCGTCCGACCGTCTATCGACGATAGGCCGTGTCGACGGCGCGTTTGTTTTTCACGCGCGCCTCAAAGAGATGTCAGCATAGCAGAGGGGCTTGCCAGGGCCTCCGCCTGCCGGGGTTGCGGGTTGTTCGAAAGAGATACCACGGCCCCGGAACGTAAAGGGCAATAGAAAGAACATAATATATGTGGGTTTTAGTCAGTAAAAGTCTGACACTCCCCGACGCTCCACCCAGAGCGGGGGAAGTTATTTGATGATTTCCCACCCCCCAATAAAAAGGTCAGAGGTCAGGATAGGCACTAACCAAACGATAAAGAAGAAATTTGTGCTTTGATTATGAAATCTCTGATCTCATTTTAACTTTAAACCTTATATCATAACAATACATTGTCGTAAATGTAACGTGGACAATTAGACTCCCAACCAAAGTCAGGGCAGTGGACAGTTTTCAGCCACCTCCCCTCCCTGACTCCCCCCTCCTTCCTCGCAACCCCGCAGGCTGCACGGTACTGGCTCAAACAGCTGTTTACTGGGTCATCACTAATTTTGATATTCCACGAAATTCGTGAACTATAATGCGAGCAGTATACGGGCTGTTATCGTTTAGATTTGAGAGGGTAGATTATATTTGATGTCTTGATGTTATAATAATACCATTGTTCGAGAAACGTAGTCCATGAAGTTGGGGCATGGTTGTTCAAATATAATATTTGCGATGATAGAATTTTTGATACTATAAAAGCGAAAGTGAGTTTGTTTGTTTGTTACGTCTTCACGCCTTAATGGGTAAACTGATTTTGATGAATTTTGGTACGAGATAGTTGGGACCCTGGAGACTGACATAGACTAATATATTTTTTTTAAGTGAGAAATGAGAGAGAAAGAGGGCAGTAAAGGGAAAACTTAGCATTGCTTTTACAATAAATAAGGCGCAAGGGCAAAAACTACAGGTAGCAGGTAACTGCAAATCAGGAAAGGGGAACTGTGTTACCCTAAATTTAACGTGAGCGAAGTCGCGGGCAAAAGCTAGTTTAAATTTATTGTGTTACCATTTCATAAATTAGATACGGAATAAGGCGTTACTTTGCACTTTGAAATCCCTTAGGATCTAACAACTGTCAACAACTGCAACACATAACAGCAACTAAGAGCTCTGATAGCTGACAACTGTTTTGTTCCGTCTTGTATTTATAAATATTTGTGATGCCTTGGATGTTTTTTTTGTTATTTTATATGATCGTCGACTATGATGATAAATATATTTTTTTCTTTTACATTATTGGGAACATGCCATGATTAGGATCCCAGCATATCTACGCTGAAACGCACTGGTCAATTATAACTCACGAGTGTCAACAAATTCAAACAATTTGTTACAATTAGGCTCTTTTGAACGTGAAGCTTTAAACCTAATTGAAATACAATTGATCCTATATATACATACACATATTTGTATAATTTTGTGTGGTAAAAAATGAGCAAAAGACTCCATATTTTGCTCTTTTCAAAAGTTCTACAATATTGTAAATACAGAAATTAGTTATTTTTGCCGACGATGTTTTTAGAAAAATCCATACTGTTCTAGAGTATTTAAAATCTAGCTGAAACTAAATAAAACAAAACATATAGACACAGACAGCACATGCTTTTAGAAAACGTTGCCCCACTTTAGGAATTTCTCCTGTATCGCGGGTGCGTTAACAAACATTTAAACTCACATACACAAACAGCCAGACCCGGAACAACTATCTGTAGACCATACAAATATCTGTTCTGTGCGGGGATCGACCCCGCGACAGCAGCGTAGCAGTCGATCGCACAGCCACTGCGCCAACCGTGTATATATGACTGAAGAATCAAAATAATAGATTTTTTTCAAACATCGATATGAACAAGGAATATAAGAACATAGAAATAATAAAATTAACTTATTTTACTCTCGCTCAACAAACTTCGACCTTCAGACATGCAAAGTTACGATCGCTCGATCATAACTTAATATCACTTTACTTCAAATTGAGTCACTTTTTCAATTTCCCCTCTTATTTACTGACCGCAACTTGGTTTAAATATAAAAGCATTCTGAAAAATTATTTTTCTGTAGGTATATTTTTTTCCACGCGTTTGATAGGATTGGATGATATCTTTACGCAATGAAAATGATTCAGTGGGTTCTTAATATTCATAGATTTTCGAAATTGGGAGATGTTCTTTCCAGATTAAAATTGAAATAAAGAAAAACTTTTTAACTAAAATGATTTTAGTTTTAACCCTCTATCACTCGTAAACTGGGATTTATTTAATTTTTTGATTGGAGATGATTACAAGAAAATAAAATACACGTATTTCTGGGTTTTATTATTTTTAACAAACAAAACAAAATTACAAAAATAGGGAATGTTGCTTGTAGGCAACACTATGGTCAAGAGTCGTATATTTTGGTACTAGCTCGTTAGTTCGAAATGTGGACTATAGACTACAGTAAGCTAAAAAATATTGCAAAAAAAAATAACTATGAGACAAGTGACACAGATGTTGCTATCAGTACTCAGATCAAGGGTTATATAAATACTGGCTTTTGCCCGCGGCTTCGCTCGCGTTAAATTCAGTAGCGCCTTATTGATTTGTAATAGCAACGCTAAGTTTTCCCGTTTCTTCCCTCTTTCTCCCTCATATCCCACTCTTTTAAAAAAAAATAATAGCCTATGTCCGTCTCCTGGTTCCCAACTATCTCTGTACCAAAATTCATCAAAATCGGTTTAGCCATTAAAGTGTGAAGAGGTAACAAACAAACAAACTCACTTTCGCTTTTATAATATTAATAGTAAGGATGTGATCTGACAACTATATAACAAAACATTGACACCCCCGAAGGTTAAGGTACACATGTAACAGATGTAATTAAAAGTTCACCCATATTTCACCATAATCAGTCCCATGTAATAGGGGCGAGCTTATTACCATCAACCATCACAATACTTAGCTCGACCCAGAAATCGAACTAGGACCTCATAATGAGCAATCGCGCTTGCGTCCACTCGACCAATCAGGCAGTCTAAAAAGATTTTTATATAACCATAAATATAGAACCACATCATAGGTACTACATCGCAACACCTACATTCAACTTTCACCACCAGATGTCACTTCAACTACACACACACTACCAACTTACAAATCGCCCGTCTGCTCGCCCTAGAGTAATGCCCTCCCAGTTTTCAGGCACAAAACGCCGACATATAATATGTCAGTAGTTGACCGCAACATTCTACGGAAATTAAGGGGAATTAATGTTATAATTCCTCTTTCGCAGCGTGTTAGAAATAATTGTGTTAGTGTAACGACGGACATTACTGTACTTTTTGTGTTGCCCTGTGAACGAAGTTTGGAATTTGGTCCTATTAGTCGGAGTGGTGATTACATTTAATATTTAAAATGCGAACACAGATTTGGACGTGAATGTACGCTTTGTTTTAAATAGTGGTGCATTTGAATTTGTGCTTTGTAAACATAATATCCAGAGTGGTTTTTTGGTTGTTACTTGGTCAAATTATTCTTAGTAGTTCTGTTAAAGAGTACATTTTTTTTATTCTACTAATTGCTTTCTTATAAAAAGAAAGGTGGCCATTATTCCATATTTTTTCTCTATGTTTTTTGTGACGCGAAATAACTGTAATCTAAAAGATTTAAAATTTACAAAAATGCAGTTTTTTTCAAATTACTTTTTCTTTTATTTTTTACTAAAACGTTCCACACTAGGAATTTCTCCTGAATCGTAGGAGCGTTTACAAACAATTACGCTCACATACACAAACAGCCAGTCCCGAAACAACTATTTATAGGCCATACAAACATATGTTCCGTGCGGGAATCAAACCCGCGACACGCAGCGCAGCGGTCAATCGTTCAGCCACTGCGCCAACCGTGCCGTCCAATTGTTTGAACATAATAATTAAGGTTTTATTTTCTCAGCTTCTTATAATGTCATCATCATCTGCTTTCCTAACTTTATTGTGATCGGTTTTCAGTCTAACCGGATGCAGCTGAATACCAGTATTTTACATAGAGAGACTGCCTATCTTACGACCACAACCTAGGCATACGGCACCTCTTGGTAAGACTGGTTGTCAGACTTTCGACGACTGTCAAAGATTTACATTGTGACAGACCGGAATGTAACGTATGGTCACCCATCCTCGAACCAACATAGGCAAGCGTAGTTTAACCTAAAGATTGACCGGAGCGGTTGTAATTATTTAACCACGGGCAAAAAATAGCATTGCCATCCAACGCGGTAATACTAAAAATAATTTTTTGACGCCCTGTAATTTACCATTCTTTTTTTGTACATATTTTTTATTATTAGTTTGTGTTTATTTATAATTTGTAAATTGATTATTTCAAAATGTTCATTACAAGAAGTAAAAGTTATTTACAAGTTCTATTTTAGTCTGCACTCCTACATAAATATGCTGTAAGAAGATTTGCTACAAGTAAAGAGATACCTTCGAAAGGCGCGACGGAGCGGCGGCCCGCCTGCTGCCACGGTGGGTTTCACGTGGAAATGCGAAAATATTTTCCATATATAACGTCGTGTTGGTGCACCAACGTCTTCGGTATATCGTTTCAGAGTTTGACGATGTTCCCGATTCGGTAAGTTTTCGAATCATGTCTTTATTATGTTGTGTCGGTCCATGCAAAATATTCATCAGCACCCGGCTAGAATGGAAGCCGACACCAATATACTTGGAGAAGATTATGGAGGGAAAAGTCTGATTTTGGAAAAAAATTAAACTTCTTCGTTACTTGTTGTTGAAACTCATATCATGTCAGACCAGTACGAAACCGCCTGCACAGCTCTAACGTTTGCTTTGTTACTCTTGAAAGGCGTAAGTGTTAGTGTAGGACAGGCAGAACAGGAGGTAAGGCATATCCACCAAAAGGACACAAGCATTTGCAGAGTACGTAAAATCAAAAGTCATTCAAATTAGGCTGATAATCAGCACTTTTTGCACGTCATATTACAAGAGACAGTCCCACAAAAACGCGCCGCTCTTCGCACTTCCTAGTGTTTTAAAAAATACATAATATTTTTTATAGTTTTGGACCAGATTTTGTTTGAAATAGAATATAACAAAGTTTTTGTAAATTAGTTGAGAGAAAATGATGTAAAGAGATGGTTGTGCCAGTGCATTTGGCTGATAAGATCGTAACCAACATCATTGTCTAGCATTTTGACGGCACGGTTGGCGCAGTGGCTAAGCGATCGACTGCTGCACCGCATGTCTCCTCGGGTTCGATCCCCGCACGGAACAAATATTTGTATGATCTACAGGTAGTTGTTTCGGGTCTGGCTGTTTGTGTATGTGAGTTTAAATGTTTGTAAACGCACCCACGATACAGGAGAAATTCCTAGTGTGGGGCAATGTTTTTTTTTTTAAATAGTATCCCGGCGAAGAGCGAGTGAGACTAGCACACCGAGGATTTTGTATAAACTTGTGACAACAGCCATATCTTTTGACTGCGTAGACGAGGAAAAACTTTTTCAGCTATAACTTGCAGATTTGAGTATATGGTTTTAATTTTAACTCAATGCTTGCACGCGTTCCCTAGATAAAGGGTCTTGACAGACAGACAGACGGGCAACAAAGTGATCATATAAGGGTTCTGTTTTTTTGGAGTTTACTCCTTAAGAATCGACTTTCATATATAAGGCGCCCGGTATGAGAAAAATGTGAGGTGTAAAATCTACTGATGAATGACCTGTTACACACAGTAAGTGTATAAGTACAGTAAGTGTAGACGTACAGTTGAATATTACTAGATGGCGCTTTATGAAATTTGTCGTCCGTCAGTGATATTTTTAATTATTTATTATTATTATTTTTTTGTTAAGAAATATATTTTGTTTTTGTACTTAAAGAGTAAACTCCAGTCGTGCGTCGGAGCTGATACACACACTTTTTTATTTCTTAAGAGGTAAGGAATCCCTTAAACAAGTTGAAAACTGAAACTTTCAACATGTTCGTTAGACTGTCAAATATATACAAGCATTTCAGTTTGGGGGTAAATAGAATTGTGTATAAGTTTACCATGTTACGTTGAGTTAGTGTTTTGAGGTTTTCAGAAGTGTACAGTTTACTGGACTTTCAGTCTGATCTTGATTCGACCTTTTCGATTTCATTTATTTATTAATCGCAGATATTTTAACCCCGGGTTTTTTGGATACTGAAAGATGCGGTATTTTCATACGAATTGGAAGAATAAAACGTATTGCGCCGACCCCAAATGAATGGGACAATGGCAGGAAAATGATGATGAATGATGATTTTCATACAAATTCAGAGGTGCTAGTACGAATATGCGGGTTAAACGTATAATAAATACGTACGTTAGAATCTTAAATGCAATAAGAAATTTAGTTAAATTGTTTAAAACAAGTACACTCGGAAAATAATTAGTTTTTAAAATTATAAAAAAAATATATATATATGAAACTGGAAAGTCTACCATAAAATTGACGTATTTACTTCACGTTAACACCGCGTGGTTGTACCAGGACCTCAAAATTCACTTTTAGGGAGAAAACAGCGTTCCAGATTCTATAGGTAAAATTGAACAAAACAAACAAAGTAAAAATTACATTCGATAGTGTAATGAGTGTCTGTGGGATGTATGTGTAACTTTCCCATGAGCACACTCTACGCTACGTGTATGTGGATATCATAATATATACTTTTTTTTTTTCGAGTGGGAAATTATCCAATGACTTCCCCCGCTCTGGGCGGAGCGGGGGGGCATGTCAGACTTGTACTGACTAAAACCCACCCATGTTCCGTTTACGTTCCGGAGCCGCGGTATCTCTTGGCGGAGGCTCTGGCAAGCCCCTCTGCTTTGCTGACATCTCTTTGAGGCGCGCGTGAAACACGAACGTGCCGTCGACACGGCCTGTCGTCAATCGACGGACGGACGGTGAGCTACCCATTGCTCACCGTCCACAGGCCCGCATCTACGGTGGCTGGGAGTCGTCTCGCGGCGCCCGTCGCCCGGGGCGTCTCCCGCTGGGTTGGGCAGATGTTCTCTCCCTCAAACGCCCGGCCACCTCCTTTGCTAGCATTACTGCTTCGCAGAAGGTGGTGACCGCTTCCCATTCCCTCTCGCTCCGGACCATGGCCTGAACCAGGGCCGGACGCGAGAGATCGCCGCCGCCGATCGCCTCCACGAGGGCACTGTGTGTGTGTGCTCCACCGTGTCCTCCGGGCGATCGTCACAATGGTGACACCCGGGCGCTTCCTCCCGCCCGATTATGTGCAGGAACCTCCCGAAACTTCCGTGTCCGGTGAGGACCTGCGTCAGGCGGTAAGTGAGGACGCCATGACGCCTCTCCAGCCACTCCTCAAAGAGGGGACTTACCGCCACTATTGTGGCGTGCCCTTCATAATATCTACTTATCATTATCTCAACTGTTTTGGGGGTCGGTTTCCAGTCCTATTGAATACAGCTGAATACCATTATTTTACATGGAGCGACTGCCTATCTAACCTTTAAAAGCTAGTTAGTACTAGGTAATTGACCCATCCTACTAATATTATAAATGCGAATGTTTGTGAGGATGCATGGCTGGGTGTATGGATGTTTGTTACTCTTTCACGTCAAAACGGCTCAACGGATCTTGATGTTATTTGGCACAGAGGTAGATTGTAGTCTAGAATAACACATATGAAAAAAAAATTACGCGGCCGAAGCGGCGGGCACCAGCTAGTACTATTATAATCCTGACTATTTTTCGGCAAAGGCGGCAATTTCAGCACAGGTTAGCTATCTGCGCGGCAGATATTAAAGTATAGACGTGTGTGCGTAGGCACAAAGTCAAAGTCAAAGTCAAATATTTATTTGCTAATATAAATATGGTTACAAAAGTTCGTATAATAAACAATGTAATAGTAGCTTAGCATATTTAGTCATACCCTAACGACATGCAAATTATTAGTATTTTTAACATAATTTAAATTCAAGGAATTCTTGCAGAGTATAGAAAGCATTCTCAATTAACCACGTGTGTAAAACTTTTCTGAAGCGGACCATTGGAAGTTCTTTTATTTTATCAGGAATCTTATTATATATTTCTATACACATAGAAAAACAACTTCGTCTGTATAATTGTGTTTTCGTTCTAGGCATAATGAGCACACGTGTGCACTCACTCTCATAGTCCGTTAGGACGACAATTTGTCACGACCGGAGAGAGATCAGCAGGGTTACCATGACATCGTATAGCAGTTCGTATTCCTGTGTGAGAAAGAGATGGTGCTAGACACCCTGTATAGCTCTGTCTCTTTTCCTCAGCGGAATAAGTTCTGCTTTAAGACGTCATAGTAGGGTAGCAGGGGGTATAAAATAGCTGCAATAATAATATGAGTTACGTTAAAATTCTTAAAACGGTCTCAGATGCAGTTAATATTGTGAATTGTCATTTGAATATCCGCCGCGCCGGGCGACCGCGGGCAGGGAGCTGCAGCCCCGGGGGGGGCGCTCGAGCTGCCACCGCGCACCTGCCGGCACAGCACTGCGTCACCGATCGCGCCACCGAGCGTTACCTCTAAACATTGACTTTCTCGCCGCTTTTAATTCTATATTCTGTTTGTCAGTCTTTTTAAACCCTTAATATTATACAGTCCACTCAACCACCACATCGTGTTTTTAGTCCTCATACCACCACGAGGATTCTACCCATTCCTATGTACTTTATGACCATTTTACGAATGGTAACGCAATTCATATTAGTATCCTATTATGATTATGCTTAAGCGATTTTAGACCCCCAGGCGACCTACTACTACGCATACAACGTATACGTAAACGCATTATTAGTTAGTGCTAGTTGCATTAGTTTAACATTTGTGGTAGTAATTTGATTAGTTGCGGCTTGAGGTTTCGTTTGTTTTACCGAATAGTTGATATTAGTGCTGTGGCAAGCAAATTAGGGAACAAATTAAAAGCAAAATACTAAGTTTGGAATAATTTGTTATTTTTACCTTCAAAAAATAATTTACTTTAAATTGACCAGGTGGACAGGAGTTTCACTACTTACTACAACCCGCAAATATGTAAAAACTTGTTTATGCCAGTAAATAATAGTACGGCTCACATTTCATTAGTTATGGTTTACTAGCTGCTCCGCGCGGTTTCACTCGCGTGGTGATAGAATCCTTACTAATATTATAAAAGCGAAAGTGAGTTTGTTTGTTAGGTCTTCACGCCTAAACGGCAGTACCAAAATTCATTAAAATTGGTTAAATTTTAATGAATTCATTAAAATTGGTTAAATTTTAATGAATTTTGGCACAGACATAGTTGGGACCCTGGAGACGGACATTAGCTAACTTTTAATTTTTTTAAGTGAAAAATGAGGGAGAAAGAGGGAAAAAAAGGGAAAACTTAGCTATGCTATTACAAACAATAAAGCAACGGCAAAACTACAGGTAGCAAGTTCCTGCAAATCAGAAAAGGGGAACGGTGTTACCCCGAATTTAACGCGAGCGAAGCCGTGGGCAAAAGCTTCATCAAAATTATGCCATGGTTAAGCCATTTAGGCGTGAAGACGTAAGAAACAAACAAACTCACTTTCGCTTTTATATTATTATTAAGGATATCGGGACATTCTTTAAGAAATCACAGATATTAGAAAAATATATTGGTGGAATTTGTATTTTCTTATTAAGTTCCAGTAACTATTAGCGAGCCTATCAAGCATCAATAAGCATCAATATATATCAAAATTCTAGATAAAAATAATCCAATATTATGTACATATGTTTCACGTTATGGCATTTTTTTTTGTATCCTTGTGGACAAAACCTCTACTCCCCAATAAAATTTTCCCGAAACAAGCTTACACCTTACCACCAACGCGGGACTGCACAAACTGGACCTCACTCTAGTGTCCAATTTGACGTGCAGCGCTTTATCGCTCTCCAGCTAACGAGCGGCTGCCGTGTGTTGGACCACCCGTGCCCCTGAAGCGCTGCAGCCGCTGACTTGCCAAATAGGCCGCTGAAGCGCTTATTAGGATTTTGATACTTAGAATTTGAATGGTAACTGGGTTAACATTTGTAAATTTTCTGGTAAGGTGGTTGGAGAGCGGTTTGCGCTGAATGGTAGCATGTAGCATGATATTGTATGAATAAGATGATTGCATTTTGAATAAGTAGATGGTAGTGTCTTTATTACGTACTAGCTTTTGCCCGCGGCTTCGCTCGCGTTAAATTCGGGGTAACGCAGTTCCCCTTTCCTGATTTGCAAGTACCTGCTACCTGTAGTTTTTGCCCTTGCACCTTATTTATTGTAATAGCAATGCTAAGTTTTCTCTTTTATTCCCTATTTTTCCCTTATTTCTCAATTAAAAAAAAATGCCTATATCCGTCTCCAGGGTCTCAACTATCTCGTCACTTTAAACATAATTGGCTAAATGTGAGTGTACTAAATAGGTACACCTCTGCTGAGCCCTCTGGTGAATACATGCGTGATGTTATGCGATATGAAGCCATCCCACATAAGCCCCAAACATATAAAGAAACAGTCATAACTCAGGCATCGAATACGAGAACATGTCGGTTTAAAAGTTTACCCGTACAAACGCGTGTTTATCCGGAGCCTGTCGAAACTTGCACATTGATATGCAGAGCCTTCGAATGCTACTTACCTCTTATGCACTAGCCGGCTGGGGTGGCCTTGGTGTTGGTTGTTCTAGGATTTTTATTAGATAGTTTGAAACAGGGGTTCGTAATAAAGTTACCTTGATGTAAGTCAAACACACAGTCAAGCAAGGCATAAAACTTATAGTTACAGCTCACAGGGTCAGATATGAACACATGCCACTCAATATATATATTTTTTTAAATTAAAAAACTTAATTCACCAAATTTTTATGTGTGTGGCACACTGGGAGGTAGAATACATAATTATATACTTTTTATTTTAATTAATATTATAAAGAGGAAAGAATTGTTTGTTTCTTTGTATTGAATAGGCTCCAAAACTACTAACGCCCGGTTCCAATAAACAGAAAACGATTCGTTTTGCTTACGGATAGTAGTATTTTGACATACGTTTTATGAGACGTAAACCAATTTGAACCATCTTTTCACTTATAGGAAGCTACATTATTAGGAAGTAACATAGACTATACAATATCACGCTACCCACGGGAGCGGGTCAGCAACTAAAGACGCGGCTGAAACCGTGCAAGACAGCTATTTGTTATATATTGACAGAATATGTCAGATTACAGTCTGCAAGACAAGATCCAACTCCAGAGCTGCCTATATAATAGTGTATTTAAGTTTGTGTTATTAAGTTTCACATTATAAGGTCCGATGGGACTGGCATGTTCCTTTCTATAAAACTCTTGGGGACATTGCCAACGTCCTCAAAGCTGTCAGCTTTGAGGACGAATTTTTTGACGCTATTTTTTAATTTATTTATAAGTTAGGTACATAGTATGTTTAATAATTTTACTTTAATTTTTACCTTGTATATTTATGACGAAAAGTCCCTAAAAATAAATTAAGAAAAATAAAAGTCACACAAGTTCATGAATATTTTCTGCCGGGGTTGTTAGAAAGAGATACCGCGGCCCCGTAACATAAATGGCAATAGAAGGAACATGGGTGGGTTTTAGTCAGGAAAAGTCTGACACTCCGCCCAGAGCGGGGAAAGTTATTTGATGATTTCCCATCCACAATAAAGCTCTTGAATATTTTGCCCAAAAACAAAACACAAGCAACAAAACGCGAAACGACTTCTGAAATATACATCGTAAAATAATAATTACTATACAATACTGAAGCAAACAATCTAAAGTTGAAGATATAAAATCATAATGTCTCCATTAGCCACGCGGTGTTGTTGCCTCGTGGCACAAAGTTTATCCACAATAGAAATGTGCCTTGAGGCAGTCTCGCATGTCAGCTGAATGTCAAGGAGGTAGGTATTGAGATATGTGGTAGATGTGGCATTAGTGCAAAGTTAGGCAATTTATTGTTTTCCCGCACTAAATATTGGTAACTGTAAAGCTGTAATCTTATCGCAGTAATTGCAGTCGGTCAATTAAGCCGTTGCGCCCCGTTCACGACCTTGCCGCGGTGAGCGGCGGCGAAAGCGGTGGCGGCGAGCGGTGAGAACAAAAGTATGAAAATGTTTGAAGCACGCCACGAGTCGCCGCTCATAACGAAAACGCGCGCGGTTTTGTCCGAGCGAATCGCCGTATCGGCGCGCGGTGCGGGGAGCGGTGCGGGGAGCGGCGGGATCAAAAGATCAAAAATAAAAGCGAATGAGTGCGACGCACGGTGGGCTGAAAATCGGCTTTCATAGACTTAGGGATTTCAATTTGCAAGTGCTTGTTTTTATGCCGGATATCGCTTCTATTAGTCATTATTATGTACAAAAATGACACCCGAGTTAATTCTGCTCAAAACCGAAGGAAATATAATTTTTTACGAAAAATTTGTATGAAGCTAGTATGAAAAATCGAATTATCTCCTAAACGGCATGTTTAACCGTAATATCCTTAGAGATGGTCATAGTGCTAATTATTTATGATTTTTTGGTTGACGATTGGACAAAAATTTTAATGCCGTTTTTTTTTTTAAAATCGTCAAAATATTTTTATTTGTTTTTACGTATGAAACGATTCCTTTTGGTGTTTATGTTGAAGAACACGGACTTTTAACTACACATAACATAAAATAGCATCACTCCTATATTTCCGAAGGAGTTGGCAGAGGTTTATAGTACACCCACACGTAGCCAACTATGTTTGAGCTAGATATTTATCAACACAAAATGAGTTTTAAAACTTTTCATACAACCAAATTACCAATTGTCTTCTAATGAGTCCAAAAAGAAGTGATTAAGTAACTACACTGATTAGGTCTTCTAATGAGTCTTAATAGGTGATTTAATGATTTTCAATATCTCACGACAATGGATTATATTTAACATTTCCTGATAAGTAAGCTAATTTGTTAATTAGCAGTGCTATGAGTTCTAAGAATAGTTAGTGACAATTATAGATTTTCATTAGCTAATGAGGAGATAACTAATGAGGGTAGTTACCTAATTATTGTCGTTTTGCAATAAAAGGGCTAAAGTTTTGTTTTATAATTTAATTTGTTCACAACTGTGTAACTGCTAACACTAAATCTGCGACTATAAAATCTTAAAATGGAAAGTTTAATGACCAATTTAGACTTGTTTGTTCTTCTACGAAGTGAGAGTACTTCATTTGATCATGAAGTATTGTTTAGTGCAGTTGTATCCCGCATAGGCGATTGCCTGTCTGACGAAGATTATGTTGTTCTCAAAGAATTTTGTCGGAGATTTACGCGAGCCGCTTTACAAAGGTGGGAGAAATCCAACCGATTCCTTGATAATTTCAGGAGAAAGTACGAGAATTGGTTGGGAGCAAATATTGATTGGCCGAGTTTTGTGCAAACTTTAGTTAATCAAGAACCAAGTGTTGATGAGATACCAAGAGCGCCCTCAGTCTCTCCAGAACCGTCGACATCAACGTCCATTGGAACAATGACGAAAAGATCCCGTAAACCATTCGAAGACCTGGGAAGTAAACAAAAAAAGAGAAGATCTGATGAACACACAGGCGAAGGTTCCAGTGAATTGGCATATGCAGCTGCAGCACGTTTAAAAGAAGAAGGGCATGGAGATATCGCCTCTGTCATCGAATACATGATGAAAAATCCTGAAGCAGCCGCTAAATTAAATGAAACGCTTAAGAAACCAGCGAAAACAATCATATTTACGCCAGAAAAGGCGCTTGGATTGCTTCTTTCGCTAAAACTCTCAAAGTGGCAATATATTACGTTGCGTGAGGCTGCCATTCGAGAAGGTGCTAAAGATATTTATCCATCTTACTATAAAGTGCAACAAACTAAGCTTGATTGCTACCCTCCGAAGCAATCAGTGACAGTTACTGATTCATCGGCTAGGATTACACTTCAAGCTTTACTTGATATCACGGTTACAAGAATCCTTCAAAGCCTTTCTAACGAAGAGCATAACAAGCAGTTGAAGCTGATATCCAAGTGGGGATTTGACGGTGCTTCTAACCAAAGCCGATACAAGCAGAAAATTGAGGGTGAGGAAGATGATTCAAGCATTTTCATGACCTCCTTGGTGCCACTAAAACTGACAGATGGAGACAACATTTTATGGACGAACCCAAAACCATGCTCAGTTTTGTATTGTCGTCCAGTTCAGTTTACTTTTGTAAAGGAGAGTGAAGCAGTTGTCCTTGGGCTGAAAAAACAAATGGATGAAGAAATTGAGGCCCTTATCCCCACAGAGTGCAATAATAATAATAGGGTGACTCATCAACTAATGATGACGATGATCGACGCTAAAGTCTGTACTTACCTTTCTGAAGCTAGATCAAATGCATCGTGCTACCTGTGCTTAGCAAAGCCTACAGAAATGAACCGCTTAGATGCTGTAACATCAAAAATTGTGTGTTCGGACCTGTATGAGTTTGGCTTGTCATCCCTACACGCCCGTATAAATTGTATGGAATGTCTGTTACACATTGCATACAGACTGGACTTCAAACGGTGGGCAGCGAGAAGTGATGAGCACAAAGAAATGCTACAGACAAGAAAGAAAATAATTCAAAATAAATTCAAAGATGAGCTCAATCTGTTGATTGATATAGTAAAACAAGGCTCGGGAACCACCAATGACGGGAATACTGCAAGAAAATTCTTTGAGTTTCCTAATAAAACCGCAGCTATAACCGGTTTGGATGAAGACCTCATCAAAAGATTTGCTGTAATTTTACAAGCAATTACATCTGGAGAGCAGATCGATATAATAAAATTTAGAGATTATGCTCGCAAAACAGCAGAAAAGTACGTATTACTATACGACTGGTACTACATGTCGTCAACCGTTCATAAGTTACTAATCCATGGGGCTGACATAATCGAGAAAAATAATATTGTGCCGATTGGGACTCTCTCGGAAGAAGCCTCAGAGTATCGAAACAAAGATTTTAGGAGGTTTCGAGAACATCATTCGCGGAAAAGAAGCAGGCAGGATTCCAATCAAGACATTTTAAATATGCTTGTTGTTTCTTCGGACCCTTTGCTAAGTGCACAAAGGCCTAAGTTAGATGCCAAGAAAAAGCAGAGCTTTTTTGCTGAAACTATCGACTTAATTCAATTTCAGGAAACTGAGTTCGAATTTTTGGATATATCCAATCTGGATGCTGACTCAGAATTGGAGTCTGACAACGAGAGTGATAAGGAAAATTTGTAAAAAGATATATATGTACATATTTGTAAATTTGTATTTGAGTGTGTTTGGGTTTTTTTGTAATATTTAATGATATGTTTTATTTTTTTTATTTATTTTACTTTATTTTACGAATGCTTAGTATTAATTCCTTAAATTAACTTATTTTGTATAAAATATAACTTCATATGTTACTTCAATATAAATCTTTTTTTATTTAAATTAATATAAATGTGTCAAAAACAGCAATTTTTTTATTTTATTTTTCTTGTTTCGTGTGTTCTTAATATTTGGGTTAATAACATATCGAACTTTTTAACTTAGACACTAAAAGGGATCGTTTTACATGTAAAAATAAATAAAAATATTTTGACGATTTTTAAAAAAAAAACGGCATTAAATTTTTCGTCCAATCGCCAACCAAAAAATCATAAATAATTAGCACTATGACCATCTCCAAGGATATTACGGTTAAACATGCCGTTTAGGAGATAATTCGATTTTTCATACTAGCTTCATACAAATTTTTCGTAAAAAAATTATATTTCCTTCGTTTTTGGGTAGAATTAACTCGGGTGTCATTTTTGTACATAGTAATGACTAATAGAAGCGATATCCGGCATAAAAACAAGCACTTACAAATTGAAATCCCTAAGTCTATGAAAGCCGATTTTCAGCCCACCGTGCGACGCCACGAAACAGGGCGGCGCGGATAGCGGTGTAGGCGGGACGGACTCGGCGGCGAACTTATGAAAAAAATATATTTTAGACGATTTTGTGTCGGTAATGGATACCGAGGCGTTTATAACAGAAATTTTAAATCGACCCCCTATATAGATGTCAGACATCCCCAACACACAACAACATATTTTCTGTAATCTTCGTATAGGTCACGAAATTCGCCATTTAAATATCGATCTTTATTAAGTTCGTTCACTCCTTTTCTCATATTCAGAATATCTTGTTTTAAAAATATACTGCTCTCTAAACACAGAAGGGATAATTTTGATAACGCCATTATTTTGAGCACGTTCTGACCACCTAAATCCGTCCGCCTCCGCCGCTGCCGCTCGCCGCTACTGAGAGTACGTGGCGTGTAAAACGCACCGCTTGCCGCAGCCGCGCCGCCCGCCGCGCCGCTCGCCGCTAAGACCGAAGTCGTGAATGGGCTCTTGGTCCTGCGCCTGATCCTACTCCGGTCGTGTCCGTGTGTATTAATGGCTAATCTCCGCTAAGATTGAAAAACGGCTAGGAGGACTATAAACATCAGTTTGAAACCCCCAAAATAGATATTTAATCAATTTGTCCATACATTTCGACCGTTAATACGTGGTAACTATATTCGCGTTGAAGACTCTACCTGTAAACTCTATTTATTTAAGGGTCAATTTATTTATACACTATAAATTAATGGCAATAATACTCTTTGATTTTAATCAAAATATTAATTTTATTCAAAATTGTAATGGTAATAGACAAAGGATTGTGATAGAAAGTTACGCAATTGGGTTCGACCTACAGGTTTAAATAAATATATAATATAACAGTATAAATCACATATTTAAGCACTCAAAAATATTGTTTTATTTTTACCATGCGATACCATATCAGTCCAATATTGCCACCTCTCCGCCCCTTCTGCACTCGTTGTTTCGTACTTTCTGGAGCGTTCCCTAACTCTTTGTAGTCATCCGTTTGATATTATAAACGTTTTAGTCTGAATTGTGGACATGTTTTAATCTGAGTGGAAATTGGGCGACTTTAGGCTGTTTCGGAGTTTCGTCTGTTTTGTGAAATTGTCCTTGTAGCGACAGTGTTGCTAGCTTTGATTTAAACTCTGTTTAATTTTCAGAGGGTTCTGATTTATTTTTAATGTTAAGACTTTAGGGGGATTATTTAATTAGCAATGTTTCGGTTAGCTGCAAAGATGTTCGGGTTCACGTGTTCGTTTTTTCATGCGAGTGTAATTCTTTTCCTGCGTCTTTGTTCCTGAGCTCAAATAACCTGCATTGGATATCTTAGAAGTCTTCTTTTGGTTTAGTACGTCCTATTGCCGACCATATCACTGTCCATTTGACAAAACTCAGTTCAAGTGTAGGCCAATTTAATTTAAAAAAAAAAGTTTTATTAAAGTGATAAGGATCTTATTTGTTTACACAAATATTATGTAAAACTATATTGAAAGTAGCTGTAGGATACAGAGTGTCTGTAATTTTTGTGTAGTCACGTGATCATCTAAATATTTTTTATTATTTTAGGCATAAAAAATAAAGGTATACACATAAATCGCAATAATGTAGATTAGCTTTTTAGCAGCATTTATGCAACGGCTTGACCTAGAATTGGGTTCGAAGTTTTTAAAAACTTAATATTAGCAGGTCTGGATTTGTGCACGGCTGATGGAATTAGGCTGGCCCTTATTACATGGGACTTGAACAAAACTGGCGAAATGTGAATATACTATTAGGTATACTTGTGTCTTACCCTTAGGGGATGACCGGTGTTTGCAATTTGCAAACAACAAAATGCATCCATTAAAAAAAACCGTAGCAGATCGGCTACGATGGCGTGCACAGCTACGCCGTAGCCACAGCTACGCCGTAGCCACTGCTACACACTTCTACTCTACCGACATTCTCAAAACTCACCATCACCCTTCTTGAACTCAACTAAAGTGGTTAAATATGTAATGAAGGGGTTTCTGCCGTCATCCCTTATCTCTATATCTTATCTAATATAAGCGTTGTCAGTCCCTCATGAACTTATGACATGCTTTGATAATGGCAGCTTAAGATGACGGTCTTATTGTAACATACAATGTACACGTGTCGCGGCGTTTGAGGGTTAAGTGTAATGAACCGTTTAGTGAAGTGGGTGACCTTTAGCGGGTTAAAAATGTTGTGATTTTAAGTTGTTTGGTATGTTTTATGAGAAAAATATTATTTTGAAGAGATACATTTATGCTATTTGTTTTTTAGAAGTAAAGATATGTTTTCTTGTGTTGTATTTACTTTGTTTGTTATCAATATCGTATTTCCTGCTTTGGATGATAGTGATTTGTATGTTTTCTATCGTTAAACGTGATAATTCACCTGAAAGAATAGTTGTTTTCCATCAATATTATTTGCGTCAAAAATTCGTTAACAGCCTGTATGTAGTGTATGCATTACTCCTCCCCCCATTTTAAAACGTAAACATCAAATTCATACATTTATCCACCACATTTACTTAAAACCTATCACAACCGTCTCGCCTAAAAAAAAACCACCCCATAATATCCCACAACACGATGCTCCCAAAAAATAATTTGATTTTCACATTCTACCAGTTTAGGAGGAAAACAATCCCGGTAACTTATCTGCTGTGATTCCGTATTTCATTTTACGTTCGCCATTGTTGTAGGATGATAAAGGGCCGGGCCTAAGCCTGTGCCTCTAATACGATGGTTGCTTACCTGCCGGCAAAGATTATTTGATAGTCATAATAGATATGACAGGTACTTGATAAGCAGTAGGTTATGGGAGACCCTTTTGAATGTAAGGTACTTTGTTGTGATTTTGGCGGGTTGAAAAGAATGTGTGTGTGTGGTTAAATTGCTTGGGAAAACGTTGACGGAGAATTATTTCTTTATTCTCCGTACTTCCTACTAATACTAAAAATGGAGGATGTTTCTTACTCTTTCACGTCAAAACAGCTCAACGAATCTTGATGAAATTTGGCACAGAGGTAGATTATAATCTTGAATAACACATAGGATTTTTTGTCCGATAACACACGGTGAAACCGCGGGCGCCAGCTAGTTTTGAAATAAAAGTTAGGTTGAGCAGTTTGGTATTTGATTGTCGATAAAGCAAAGATCTTTGGTGATTTAAGAATGAAAGAAAAATCTCCACTATTGTCCCCTGCATGACATAATACTATTTTGGGTAATTGGAATAATGATATGATATTAGATTGTCAAAAACTAGACTTTTTGTTTACTTTATAGCCGGTTCTAACCCTCTTTGTTGAAAAGATACGGAATTATGTGAACCTCTTTCTGTAATAAAAACAAACTGAAACGTTTTATGCTTGTGTGTAGTACACTTCTTTTTTGCGGGATAGGATACCAAAACCCATCCATGTTCCTTCTTTAGGCCTTTGTGTTCTGGGGCCACGGTATGTACTTCGAACCACCCGCAACCCCGGCAGGCAGTGGCCCTGGCCGGGCCCTCTGCTTTGCTGACATCTCTTTGAAGTGTGTGTGCCGTCACTAGACGGAAGGACATCAGGACGTGAGCTAGCCATTGTTTACCATCCACAGACCCGTATACGGTGTCCGGGAGTCAACGCCTGGAGCGTCGCGTGGTACACTTAAGTAAATGTTAAAATAAACACATGCCTCCTCCTGCCTCCTTACCCAACATCCTTACCTTATGTTGGGTAAGGATACATAACCTTACCTTAGGTAAGGTTATGTATCCTTACCTTACCTTAGGTAAGGTTATGTATCCTCATAACCTTACCTAATTATTATGAATACATGGAAAACACATTAAGCTATTGGTCCAGGCTGTCATTTGTAGATCTTAGACAGTCATTACAGGTAGTCAGTGCCCCGAAAGGCTGACAACTAGTCTTACCAAGGGGTATCGTATTACCCAGTACTAACTGAGTTGTGGAGGTCAGATAGGCAGTCGCTCCATGTAAAATACTGGTATTTGCTGCAACTGGTTTGACTGGCAGCCGATTCCAACATCATTACTAATATTATAAAAGCAAAACTGAGTTTGTTTGTTTGTTACGTCTTCACGCCTAAATGGCCAAACCAATTTTGATGAATTTTTGGTACAGAGATAGTTGCGACCCTGGAGACGAACAGTCTATTATTTTAAAGTGAGAAAAGGGGGAGAAAGGGTGAAGAAAAGGGGAGAGATTTTTTATTCGATCTTCACGCGGTTTGAAGTTAGCGTCAGCCCAAAGTAACTATGCCACGCGGACTAAGTCGGGGGCGGAAGCTAGTAGTTTATAAAAGACTAGGCAGATGATGACTGTTATTAAGATCTTACTTACAATACTAATAATTAGGTCACGCATGTATATAATACGAGTAATTTTTCAAACCTATTAAATTTTTCTACAGAGCAAAAGCAGCTTCCAGAGCGCCCTGGTTTTAATTTAACTTTATATCGTCATAAATCAAACCGTCGTATCTACTGCCACGTAATCAGTGGTATTTCTTAGAGAATAATGTACGCCCTGAAAGATAATACTTCGCACTGGATGAAAGAAAATTAAAATTCATAAATCTGTGAAACGGTGGGCTCAGTATTAAATATGAGAACAGCCATTTTATAATTTTTATTATTGCGAACGACGCGAGTGGATGGACGCGTCATGATATTTTTTTTCATAACTTATGAAATGACTAAAAATTGAGTGAGGTTTTAATTTTTTATGATGATTTCGTGGTAAAAGTAATATAGGTTTTTTATTATGACTACATTTTTAGTGAGATTGACATAAAAAATATTTATACATCCTTACTCCTTACTAATATTATAAAAGCTAAATTGAGTTTGTTTGTTTGCTAAATGGCCAAACCGATTTTGATGAATTTTGGTACAAAGATAGTTGAGACTCTGAAGTCGGACATAAGCTAAAAAAAAGTAAAAGCAAAGTAAAAAAAAATTTTTTTTTCGATCACCACGCGGGTTAAAGTTTGCGTTAGCCCAAAGGAACTATGCCACGCGGACAAAGTCGCGGGCGAAAGCTAGTACATACATAAACTTACGCCTTTTCCAATAGAGCTTGGTAGAAAGCCACGGAACGCCACCTGCTCATCCTCACATACAAATTTTGCCTCATACATGTTCATACATCTAGCCATCTGGCACCTGACCTTTTTAAAGAACTTCACCAATAAGATTAGTATATTATGTCCCTCTTGAGCATAGGGAATCGAGCAACTGCCTATCTAAGCAGTGGATCTATAACCTAGTTAGTACTGGGTACGTGTAGGTTACACTAGAGCATTTTATTATATACTAGCTTCCGCCCGCGACTTCGTCCACGTGGCATAGTTACTTTGGGATACACAAACTATAACCTGCGTTGTGATCGAAAACCACTTATCTTTCTCTCCTCTTTTCTTTGCTGTTTCTCCCCCTTTTCCTTATTTTATGTCTGTGTCCAGGGTCCCAGCTATCTTTGTACTAAAATTCATCAAAATCGGTTGGGCCATTTAACCGTGAAGATATAACAAACAAACTGACTTTCGCTTTTATAATATTAGGTAAGGACTAGCTGTTTTGCGCGGTTTCACCCGCGTCTTAAGTTGCTGCCCAACTCCCGTGGGTATATAGCCTATGTCACTTCCTGATAATATAGCTTCCTATTAGTGAAAAAATGGTAAAAATCCAGGTACAGTAGTTTTATAGCCTATTGGATACAAACAAATTCAAATTTCTTTTTTATAATATCACTAGCTTTTGCCCGCGGCTTCGCTCGCGTTAAATTCGGGGTAACACAGTTCCCCTTGCGCCTTATTGATTTGTAATAGCAACGCTAAGTTTTCCCTTTTCTTCCCTCTTTCTCCCTCACATCCCACTTGTTTTTGAAAAAAAAAATAGCCAATGTCCGTCTCCTGGTTCCCAACTACCTCTGTACCAAAATTCATCAAAATCGGTGTAGCCATTAAAGCATGAAGAGGTAACAAACAAACAAACTCACTTTCGCTTTTATAATATTAGTAAGGATTCTTTTGAGACTCATGAATAGTCTGGTTAAATTACAAACATTTTATCTTCACTATATGTATAAGATTTTTTTTAAGCAAAGACGTGCAAAACATCCAACGCATAATTTTTTTAAAAAGATTGAGATATGAGGGAGAAATCCTTACTAATATTATAAAAGCGAAAGTGAGTTAGTTTGTTTGTTAAGTCTTCACGCCATAATGGCTAACGACTCGTTTTGCTTACGGATGGTAGTATTTTGACATAAGTTCTATGAGACTTATGTCAAAATCCTACTACCCGTAAGCAAAACGACTCGTTTTTGTTTATTGGAACGGGGCCGATTTTGATGTATTTGGTACAGAGATAGTTGGGACCCTGGAGACGGATATAGGCTATTTTTTAAAAAAAAGATTGAGATATGAGGGGGAAAGCAGAAATAAATAGAAAAACTTTTCATTGCTATTACAATAAATAAGGCGCAATGGCAAAAACTATAGGTAGCAGGAACCATTAAATCAGGAAAGGGGACTGTGTTACCCCGATTTTAACGCGAGCAAAGCCGCGGGCAAAAGCTAGTCACTTATAAAGTCCCTGTATGCTAATTTTCAACCATGAGTCGAGCCAAACCGCGGGTAAAATCTATAGTTACATAAATTCAATCATATATCTGCAAAATCAAGTAGTTACATAGCCCGTTGCTGTGCTTTCGTTCAAACTCACCTTATAGTAAACACTCGCTTTCAAGAATGCCAGTGGTCAGGTATTAGGTGTATAGATTCCACTTATGTGGGTCCAAATGGGCCCAAATAATCCTCTGTCAATAGGGCCCGTGATTAATTATATAGGAGCGGACCCCACGGACCCCGACTTGCGTGTGTTTAGTCACCGTGAAAGGGTTAATTTGGGTGACCATGATGTGATAGGGAATTCTGGGATGATTTTGTTTGGCTAGGTTAGGTGTGGTGAAGAGATTTGTTGTTTCTATCCCCGTGTTGTTTTTGGCGTATTGTTGTATTGCATTTGTGCAATATGAACAATCTCTAAAACATATTTTTTCTGGCGTGTTTGTATACTTTGTATATGGTTACCAACATTTAAATGGCGTACTGTATATACTCACTTTTATCTAAAAATATACATTAAAAAAAAATCCTAGCTCAAAACTCCGCGAATGGTTACCATTTTGTTTTTTTATTTAGCTGATCTGGGGTATGTTAAATGAAATGCTAATATGATTAAATCTGAGACGTCCAAATTATCTGCAAAGGCAAATGTCAAGACCATCGACCAATAAATAATTGTAAAAATGAGAATAAAACCATTCGATCACAAGAAAAAAGAATTACTTGCTCTATCCCACAAGGAAGCGTGTTAGGATGCCCATTATTTCTAATTTATATAAACGACCTTCCAAAAATATTAAATAAAGAAAATACTTTACCCGTACTATTTGCAGATATTTCGATATTAATAAAATGTGATAATTTAAATAACCCTAGTCTACAAATACAAAATACCCTCCAAATTGTTGATACTTGGCTCCAGAACCACAACCTGGAGATAAATAGTAATAAAACTAAAATAATGCAATTTAGATCATTCAAAAAATCACCTCTCAATCTTATGACAACATTTAAAAACACTCAAATAGAAGAAGTGAATACGTTTAGCCTGCTTGGCTTAAATATTGACACCCACATTAACTGGAAGTCTCACATAGAACATATAAAAGCAAAACTCTCCAAATTCATTTACGCTCTTTTCCAAATAAAACAAAGCACTAACACACAAACAGCTATGGCTGCCTACTACGCATACGCATACTCATGGCTGAGATATGGCGTCATGTTATGGGGCAATAGTGTTAACGTAAACGAATTATTCATTTTGCAAAAGAAATGTATCAGGATCATAGCCCAAATAGACAATACTGAGAGTTGCAAATCATATTTCATAAAATACCAGATTCTAACTCTGCCGTCAATATACATACTTGACATTTGCGTATTTGTTTTTAAAAATATCGACAAGTTTATTAAAGTAGAAGATACACACAACGTAAACACTCGCCATAAAAAAAGGCTGTGTGCTCCATTTTCAAGGATAAAAATGCTAAGCAATAGCCCGTATCATATGTCGATAAAAATATTTAATAAGTTGCCCAACACATTTAAAACTGAAAAATCAATAATAATATTTCAAAAAAGGCTAAAATCTTACTTAGTCCAAAAATGCTTCTACTCATTAAAAGAATATTTAGAATCTAGTTTAAAATAACGACTTTCCTTCACATACAAAAGTGGCGATCTGTCCTATATAAATAACAAAAATTTATATTAATTTAGAAATGAGAATTATTTTAAGAGTGTTTATTTAAGAAAACATTTATTTTGACATTGCTGTATAATTGAATCAAATTAATTATCTATTGACATTATTATTATTATTAATTTTACATGTTATTAACTACTATCACTTTGATGACATTAATTGTAATGAATAATAATTATTATTGCATGCTAAATTGAGTTGTTATGGGCAGGCGGATAATATTAACTGCAATGCTTGAAAAAGGCCACTGAGTCTTAAGCACTTACCTAATATAATGCCAACTTTGTACACTTGGTTTGCAATAAAGATTTTGACTTTGACTTAAAAAAAAACCAGATTGATATGCAAGCAATAAAAAGCACCTAAAAATAAATGAATTTCACACATCATATCCATATTCCATATTTTTGTACTCTACTGCCAAGTTAACACCATCATTTTGCATATATTTTTACATTTAATTAGTAGTTTATTTGTGTATTTGAGTTAACCTACAAAATTATATCAAAATATTGAATCTACACCAATTATTTTAATAGTTATAGCCATTTGAACATAGCCCTGTCTCAGCGCAATAACTTCATAATGTCTTAGGTAACATGTTCTTTATTTGGGCAGGTAGATAATGAACCAAATTTACGAAAGGGAGTGAAATAGCAAAAAAGTAAATGAATGAGTGGCACGGAGGAAAGTCAGTATGTCGGTTGGCGCAGTAGAGAACTTTTGACTGCTGCGCTGCGTGTCGCGAGTTCGATTCCCGCACGGAACAAATATTTGTATGGCCAAATAGTTGTTTCGGGTGGCTGTTTGTGTATGCGAATTTAAATGTTTGTAAAATCCTAGAGTGGGCAACGTTTTAAAAAAAGAAAAGAAAATTAAAGAAAGCACGTATCTCTGTATGCGGTTCATAAATAGTATACTCATTGTAATATCAAACCGGTTTTTAAGTAACCAGCTAATTTGTTAAGTATGCTTTAAAAATATCTCTGTCCCACTTAATTGACCACTATACCATAGTCACCCTACATCAAATTCTTAGAGGTCCAACGTTTGCCAATTCTGTTGGGACCTTTTGAGTTATAGTTTTAGTCGCAGACATAATAGATACTGAAATGTGTCATTTTCGGTACGTTTTTCATTTTGCCCCCGAAAAAACTTATCTGATAACTTTGGACAGGTTAAGTCTGGTTGATAGATTTACCCAAGTCATGAGTTGTGACATAAATGATTGATTTAACGGTTGGGGTAGTATGGTGTTGGGTTTTCAACTTTCACACAAGTATTTACAGTGGGCAATCCAACGGCATTTTTTTAGAGAGGCATTCATTTAGGCATCGTCTAGTTTAACAAGAAATCGGTGTTAGAGTTAAAATAATGTAACGTTGAATAAATCCTCACTATTATTATAAAATCGAAAGTGAGTTTGTTTCTTTGTTACGTCTTCACGCCAAAATGGCCACACCGATTTTGATGAATTTTGGTACAGAGATAGTTGGCACCCTGGAGACGGCATAGGCTAAAAAAAGTGAGAAAACGAGGGGGGAGGGGAAAAAGAGGATGGAGACAGAAATTTTTGTTTCGATCATCACGCCGGTTAAAGTTAGCGTTAGCACAAAGTAACTATGCCAAGCGGACGAAGTCGCGGGTGAAAGCTAGTGTACATATAAATTCTTTCATTGCTGGACATAGGCCTTTTCAATTTCACGGCACTAAACTTGTTTCTCGGCAACTCTTATCCAGCTGCTACCAGTCAGTTTGCGAAGATCGTCACTCCACCGAACCTGAAGGCGTGCCATTTTACGCTTGCCGATTCACGAACTAAAAAATACGTCTGGCCAAACAGTTATTAGTTTTACGGCTAATAAAGCTAGCATACTGCTCTTAAGTTTACTTATTCTGTGATCTAAGTCGACAACTCTCTGGTTCTCTGTTGGATCACCTCGTTCCGGAATCGATCCCTCAGAGACACACCAAGTGTAGCCCTTTCTATATATTGCTGAGCTCCCTTGAATTTATGTACCGTACTGTCAGTGTCCATGTTTCGGCCCAGTATTTATAAGTACGAGTAGTTTTCGTTTATTCATTTTATCACATATACATTTTTAAATATAAAAAAAACACTTAATCATCATCTGCCTAGCCTTTTCCCAACTATGTTGGGGACGGCTTCCAGTCTAACCGGATGCAGCTGAATATCAGTATTTTACATGGAGCGACTGCCTATCTGACCTCCACAACCCAGTTAGTACTGGGTAATACGATACCCCTTGGTAAGACTGGTTGTCAGACTTTCAGGACACTGACTACCTGTAACGACTGTCAAAGATCTACAAATGGCAGCCGGGACCAACGGCTTAGCGTGCTTTCCGAGGCACGGAGGAAACTCGTTATGTAACAGGTGGTCACCCATCCACAGACCAACCTAGGCAAGCGCGGCTTAACCTAAAGATCGACCCGAGCCGCGGCTATTATTTAGCCACGAGCTCCTAAAAAAAAAACACTTAATAATATAAAAAAAATGTAGCCCACCCGTATCGGGAATAGGGTCCAAGCTACCGGCAGACTGGGCTCCAGAGAAAGGAACCTCCTAAAAATACGAGTCGTATCCAGAAGGACATAATTGACCTTATTAGTGAGTTTCTTCAGAAAGGTCAGATGCGTAGTTCTCACAATGGCATGCGTGTATGACCATACATCATCATTCATATATCTGTATGAACGTGGATGAGGGGAGTGTGTAAGGATCGTAGAAAGTGGAGTTCTGTGACTTCTGCTCACCCCCAAAAGAAAAAAATCGTGAGTTTACGTATGTATGAATTTTAAGAAAATAAATAAATATATGGACACATAAATTCAGTAAAAAAAAATAAGTAAAAGCTTATTCTTAACTTTTTGGTTTTTATTTTCTGGTAGATTTAATTTATTTTATTTTTTTATTATTATTAAACACTCATAACATTACTGTTTAAGCAACGTAATTGTTATAATTGACACTTGAAACGGGATATTTACCATGTTTGTTATTTTTATCAACTCGACACAAACATGGTAAATATCCCGTTTAAAGTGTTAATTATAATGTTAGTAAGCATGTCAGTTTAAAGACTTATATTCGTAATTGTTTTTTTAATATACATAATGTACTATAATATACCATTTACATAGTTGGATTCCCATTTCAAATTATTGTGCAACCAAAATTTTTACGAAACAGTAAGTCGCCTAAAACCCGCTTTTCATCACAACCCGTAACAGCGGAGGCGTCGAGTCAGTGAAGCGCGATCGGGCCGGCCGAAACTTAGTCATATTATTAATGTTAAATTGTTTCGCTCAGGGGCAGGTCTTGTGTTAATATTCTGTTAATAATTATTATACTTCGATAATAATAGACGAGTGTTCGATAATTGGACTTTGGCTTGTTGTATGGTACAGTCATAATCACCAATGTAATAGCAACTATCATTACTAGCAACTCGCCTCTGTTTTACACGGCGCTAACTATTGGGTTCAAAAATACTCTTAATGTCTTTCAGCTAAAACAACCATATACTTACTAATATTATAAAAGTGAAAAAGAGTTTTTTTGTTACGTCTTCACGCCTAAATGACCAAACCAATTTTGATGAATTTTGGTACAGAGATAGTTGGGACCCTGGAGACGTACATAAGCTAAAAAAAAGTGGGGTAAAGGGGAGAAAGTTAGCGTTAGCCCAAAGTAACTATGTCACGGGGACGAAGTCACGGGCGGAAGCTAGTACATTCATAAAGTTTAATAAAATCGGTTGGATTCCCATATAAGAGTATACCAACTTACACGAATTTTATAAATCCGTCATTTGAGTCCCTTTCCAGGACAAAGGACTCGACGTTAATTGCTATACAACCCTTCAGAAAAGATTCCAGTTCTACCAGGCATCTCCTTCCGGGCCAGCTGTGTTGCTTTTTATTGCTGTATGGGACGCATTTGTGCTTATTTTAGCCTATAGCTTCTCCAAATACATTTATATACCTGATTTCACTAGAAATTTTCATCGATGAGAGAATGCAACTTTGATATTCTGTCCGTGGTGACTAGAGTCCCCAAACAGTCAGACATCTGTTAATTTAAATGTAAACAACGATCAGCCCAAATGCACTCGGTTTTATTGGCGTGGGATTAAGTTTCTAATTAATTAGAGTAAAATTTTATCTGTGGAGTGTAACAATTTTTTTTGAAAAAATATAGCAGAAGTGACATATCTACGTTAACGTTAACAAAGTGTTGGAGCTCCAACGAAAAAGTGTTTAGTTCGTTGTTGTTTTAGCATATTTCTTGTGTTATACACACATATAAACTCACGCTTTTTTCCATGGGCAAAGGTAAACATTTACAGAATGCCACCAGGTACAATCCTTTCGCATCGTCCACGATCATAATATAACAGGATTTAAGTGTACACAATTGATGGTAGTGACTGTACATCCTTACTAATATTATAAAAGCGAAAGTGAGTTTGTTTGTTTGTTTGTTACCTCTTCACGCTTTAATGGCTAATCCGATTTTGATGAATTTTGGTACAGAGATAGTTGGGAACCAGGAGACGGACATAGGCTAATATTTTTTTGAAAAAAGTGGGATGTGAGGGAGAAAGAGGGAAGAAACGGGAAAACTTAGCGTTGCTATTACAAATCCATAAGGCGCTACCAAATTTAACGCGAGCGAAGCCGCGGGCAAAAGCTAGTGATGAAATAAATAGCAAAACGGGCAAGTGGGCGTGTCGCTAATTAATGGCGTTTCGGAGGACAGAATATTTACCTTTGAAGTACTATCGTTGGGTATAAATAACGCGTTTTTATTATTTTATTTGGGGCACGTAGTAGATAAGGAGCTTTCTTTGTCCAGGCAGCCTTCCTTTGGAATGCGCTTCCTCAGAATTAGGGGACAGTTACCAGCGGTTTACTTCAAAAAAGAAAGCTCTGGAACATATTTACAAGAAGTTTGCAGATTCGTCTCAGGTATAATGCTGTTTTCTTGATAAGGTCTCTTAACTTTATATCGTTTTGTTTTACGCGTGTATAATATTAGTATTTATTTATAAATATTAACTAGTATTTTTTTTCTGTTGTTACTTGTACTGTGTTTTATCTCTGGATCTCATTGATGAGAAATCATCAAATAACTTCCCCCTCTGTGGGCCAAGCGGGGGGCGTGTCAGACTTTCATTAACTAAAACCCATCCATGATCTTTCTTTGGCCTTATATGTTCCGGGGCCGCGGTATCTCTTCTGAATAACCCGCAACCCTGAGCAACCCAGTCTGCATCACCCTAACTTAGTAGAATGCCTAAAGTATTAAGTCAGCCTAGTTGTAAGTACATAGAGTTTTGAAAAATAAATAGAATAAGGAGCTGGGAATGAGTAAATGGCTTCGACTATCGACTTCGAGGCTCGTATTTTCAAAGCACCATGCTCTCAATGACAGGGAAATACCGTAAGGAAACCGACATGTTCTAGAACCTAAAACTTGAAGACATGTGACATCTATATTCACGTCAAAGTGTGTTCTGACGGCACGGTTGGCGCAGAAGCTGAGCGATCGACTGCTGCGCTGCGTATCGCGGGTTCGATTCCTGCACGGTACAAATATTTGTATGACCTGTAGATAGTTGTTTCGAGTCTGGCTGTTTATGTATGTGAGTTTAAATGTTTGTAAACGCACCCACGATACAGGAGAAATTAATAGCTTGGGGCAACGTTTTTTAAGAAAAAACTAAAAAAAATATTTCATTGGTCTTGTGGCCGCAAGCGCAGATGCTAAACATAATGTGCTGTGTTCGATACCCGGATTGGGCAAATCAGTATTAGGTTTTAAATTACGAATCTCTTAGTAACAGCCACAGAGTCTGGAAGATCACTTTCTATTACATGGGACAACGGAATGTTTACTCTGTGGTTGTGTTGTTGTACTCGTGTGACATCTTCCAACTAAAGCTGAGATGAGTGGTTGTTATATATGAAAACTAGCTTTTGCCCGCGGCTTTGCTCGCGTTAAATTTGGGGTAACACAGTTCCCCTTTCCTGATTTACAGCTACCTGCTACCTGTAGTTTTTGCCCTTGCGCCTTATTAATTGTAATAGCAATGCTTAGTTTTCCCTTTTATTCCCTCTTTTTTCCTCATAACTCATTTTTTTTTAATAGCCTATGTCCGTCTCCAGGGTCCCAACTATCTTTGTACTAAAATTCATCAAAATCGGTTTAGCCATTTAGGTGTGAAGACGTAACAAACAAAAACACACTTTAGCTTTTATAATATTAGTAGGGATTCTACAAAAAAATATTTTTATAGTCTAATTTAGACTAAGCTAGTGCTATTGAGAATACCTGTTTTGCCTGTGTTGTGTAAAATTTTAATATACAAACAAAATAACTACCATACATCATTTTCCTGCCCTTGTCCCATTCTATTTGGGGTTGGCGCAACACGTTTTCTTTTTCCAATCTTCCCTATCAGAAGTCACGGCATCATTTACTCCTTTCTCCTTCATATCATTCCTTATACAATCCATCCATCTTTTCTTTGGCGTTCCCTCGATCTCCGTCCATCAACATTCAGATTCTACTATATCTCAAAAAAATTCGTCCTCAACGTTGTCAACTGGTAATGTACCCAAGAGACTGCCAGCGTTTTCACGTAATATGGCATCGCTTAACCTCTGGCCAAGGTAAAAAAAGCCCTTGGGTACTAGAAAGTGACAATCACCATTCACCTAAAATTATTCGTAATATTCAATAAAAACGAAGTTTCAGAACACAATCTCCTTGAAAAACGCTTCCAAAAACTTGACGAACATTATATCTCAGTACTTTTTCTTGGAATTAACTAAATAAAGGTAAAATTACCAAAGTAATCGTAACATGAGTGGCGGGGACACGACTTCTTTTAAAAAGAGCGAGCGATCGTGGGTATTGGAAAACATTCGAACTTTTGGAAAACAAAGATTCTTACTTAAAACTTGGACCATCATTAGACACTCGCAAGATCAAAGTAGAACTTCGGAGACAACTAGGGATTAGATTTCTACTTGAACGGAGAAAAGTAAGTTTATTTTGATGCTGGAAGTGATGCGGAATTTTCAGGTTTTACTTACATAAACGACGATACGGCTGGCGCAGTGGCTGAGCGATCGACTGCTGCGCTGCCTGTCGCGAGTTCGATTCCCGCAAGGAACAAATATTTGTATGGCCTACAGATGGTTTTTCCGGGTCTGGCTGTTAGTGTATGTGAGATTGGATGTTTGTAAACATACTCACGATACAGGGAAATTCCTAGTGAGGGCAACAATCATCCCAAAGGTTGATTGGTAGAAAATGCCTATGGCATTAAGTCCGCCTCTGTACTTTGTGCTTGAAGTGTTAAATAAATTAATAAACAAATATTTGTATTCCTCCTACTATTTTAAAAAAGCTTTGCAACGTTTTTTTTGTGATCATATGTTTTTTAAATATGCAAAATTTTTATCAAAGACTACCAGGGTAAAATTCGCTAGTGAAGTTTTATAATCCTTACTTAATATTATAAAAGCGAAAGTGACTTTGTTTGTTTGTTTGTTACCTCTTCACGCTTTAATGGCTAAACCGATTTCGATGTTTTTTTTTGGTACAGAGATAGTTGGGAACCAGGAGACGGACATAGGCTAATTTAAAAAAAAAGTGGGATGTGGGGGAGAAGGAGGGAAGAAAAGGGAAAACTTAGCGTTGCTATTACAAATCAATAAGGCGCAAGGGGAACTGTGTTACCCCGAATTTAACGCGAAAGCTAGTAAACAAATAAAGGCAACTGATATTGGCAAAAAAAGGCAAATTGTTTGTTTGATGTGCTGGACCAGCTTAATTGGAAGACTGTATTTGACCTGTTTGGGATTGAAACACTGGGGCTATGAGGTCCGAGTTCCCATCTGGTATTTCGGGACATCGCCAAGCGGTTTACCGTCTTTTGCTGCTCTATTTCTTGGTCAAAGAATCAGTATTACCGTCTAACGCGGTAATGATACCAGCGTTCTGGCTATTTCCCCCTTTGACAGCTAGCGAAAATTTTGGGTACCTTCAATTGCTTTCTGCTTTTGATACAAGTACAGATTTTTCTCTATATTTGACGTCTGTCATCATCACCATTTTTCTGCCCTTGTCCCATTCTATTTGGGGTCGGCGCAACACGTTTTTTTCCTCTATTCTCCGCTATCAGACGACTCGGCATCATTTACTCCTTTTTCTTTCTCTTTCATTTTCTCCATCCATCTTTTCTTTGGCCTTCCATTTCCTTTCCATTTATATATTTTCACTCACATCCGATTCATCCCTCCTCATTACAAGTCCATACAAAGACAAATAAGTCCCTTTAATTTTTTCTGTCACAGGCGCAGCTTTCAAACTTCGTCTAATATACTCATTCCTTACTTTATCCAGTTTAGTCACTCCACATTTTCATCTTCGCTACATGCAATAATTTTTCGACGGAGCTTAGAATGTGAGATTGAATATTTATAAACGCACTCACGATACAGGGAAATTCCATTCAACAATCATCCGAAACGTTGACGGGTAGAAAATGCCTATGCCTATGCCACTCCACATTCTCATCTTTGCTACATGCAATAATTTTTCGACGGAGCTTAAAGAAATCCTAATGGTTTTTTTAACAGCTCAACTACGCAGCCATACCGCATCTAGTAAGAGTAACTTAACTAATCTCCGACTTGAGGATAAAATATTCCGTTTGTACGCTATGTTTTAGAAATAAACTAAAGTCCCTGGTAACTCTTCCTAGTTACTGTGGGGACCCTAATTGAGAACTTCGGACTTTCTTCAGCGACCTTTGAATCGGAGTTCTTGAATAAATTATTGGAGCTTAAATGCCTTCTGAGAGTATCGATAAGGTTGCCAATAAGGACCAACAATTTTGGTCCTGGGTTCGTGCTTAGCTGAATTTTTTATTTAAATGTTGTGGGTAGGTTCTTGGTTACGTTTTTGGTAGCCATTGTTGTTTTCTTGTGGTGCTTTGCAAAAGGTTTGTATTTTTTATTTACAAGGTTGAATATAGCCCTCTGTAGATAGGTATTTATCAAGAAATTTCGAAATTTTAGTCCTGAGTCCTAAGACGTTCTGTCAGATAAATTAATTATGAATGTTACTTTTAAATTTATGCTGTCCTATACTACTGTAGCTAAAAAATAAAACGTAATGCCACTAATAAAAAAAATGAGCAGTTTTTTAACTCCGAAAATGATTCCCTCACCTTGTCCCTTACTCCAAAACCATTTACCAAAAAGTCTGTTCATCGTCAATCAAGTATCTATACTTGATAGTGAAGGGATACATTTGGTGTCTAACTACAGGTATTCAGATGCATCTGGTTAGACTAAAAGCAGGCCCAAAAATACTTGGAAAAAGGCTAGGCAGATGATGAAGAGTTTCGCATAAAATAACCAATAATTCTAGCCAAATATATTAACATTTAGATAAGCAGCACTTTGTAGATACTTGACTGTGAAGGGATACATTTGGTGTCTGACTACAGGTATTCAGATGCATCTGGTTAGACTGAAAGCAGACCTAAAAGTACTTGGAAAAATCCAGGCAGATGATAAAGAGTTTCGCATAAAACAACAAATAATTCCAGACAAATATATTAACATTTAGGTGAGCAGTAATATTATAACTACGTACATAAATAAAATTATTACACAAATACGAAATTGCGACGTTAATAGCAAATGCGAAAATTAGTTCGCCTTTTGGTATATAACCGTTCTATTACGTAATACCTTGCGAGCCCCTAACTAGCTGCTTTTATAGCTTTTCATAATAAACATACGAATTATGTTTTTTTTTAAGTGCTGTCTCGCTGGTTTAGTGGTCGAAAGTGCAACTGCTGAGCATCAGGTCCTGGGTTCGATTCCCGGGTAAAACAAAATGTTATTTTTTTTTTTCATCAGGAATTCCTTAGCTGCACCTTACGTTAGTACCCAGTTGATGGCAATGGGCTCACTCCCTATAAAATTGGACTTCCTCTTAATCCTACCTCCTATTATATCCTACTTATCCTACGTATATCCTGCTTATAATAATATTATAAAAGCGAATGTTTGTGAGAATGTATGGATGTATGTTTGTTACCCTTTGACATCAAAACGGCAAAACGGATCTTGATAAAATTTGACACAGAGATAGATTATGGTCTGGAAGAACACATAGGATACTTTTTTTCGATATCACGAGTACGAACCTGTGGGTGCCAGCTAAACGCGAAACTTTGTATGGATGGATGGATGGATGTTTGTTACTCTTTCACGCTAAATGGATTTTAATGAAACTTTACAATAATATGACTATAAGTTATTAAGATATATTGTATATTCTATCACCACGCGAGTGAAACCGCGGGGAGCAGTTAGTAAACCATAACTAATGAAATGTGAGCCGTACTGGAGATCTTAAGTTACATTTCAATGTTTACTAAGAATTGTTTGAGGAGTTACATGAAAAAAAGGAGTTAATAGTAACGGTTGACCGAATAGAATGAAAAAAAAACGCTTTGCTACGACTCCAAGTAGCATGGTACAGGGTCGGAACAAATACTCCACGTAGTATGGTACAGGGTCGGAACAAATACTCCACGTAGTATGGTACAGGGGTGGAACAAATGATAACAAAGCTTTACTTAAACTTACTATAAAATCTCAAAGCCCCACATAAATATTTAGGTAGATAGCTATAAATATTAGATACCGAGATTGGTGTAATTAGCTTCCTTCGTAGAAATTCGACTTATAACGTTGTTCATTAATTTTGCATAGCAACTAGAGTGAGACATTACAAAATGGAGTTCGTAAAACCACTCTGCGTTCCAAAATGGGAATAGTGGATGCTGGCAAGTGGACTGATAGGCTGAAATGGAATTGGGTATGTCAAATATGACGACACGGTTGGCGCAGCGGCTGAGTGATCGACTGCCGCGCTGAGTGTCGGGGGTTCGATCTCTGCATGGAACAAATATTTGTATGGCCTACAGGCATATAAAAATACTAGCTGGCGCCCAAGGCTTCATCCGCGATGTGTTATTCTACATCTGTACGAAATTTCATCAAGATCCGTTCAGTAGTTTTTTCGTGAAAGTGGATCAAAAATACATCCATACTCACAAACTTTTGCATTTATAATATTATTAGGATAAAAAAAACAAACTAGATCGAGAAAATTAAATACGAGGCAATGGCTTTCAGAGTTTTGGGCTTAGAAACCTCTCTTTTAATTTTTGTCGAAAGTTCTTAAAAACACTTCGCTTGCCATTCCACTAATGAACCTAGGAAATCAAGTAAGATATAGGATAACACAAAATTAAAGTCGGCCAATACATTAGATGTACGGAACTCGTCATAATTTCCCTCACTGAAACACGACTTGAATATTTAATGGAACTGCATTTCTACAACCGTCTAACGTAGCTTAATTTTCAGTTCAAACCGTGTATTAACCGGCTAAATTCTATACACCACGTTAGATGTGGGAAAACTATTCAAATTCATGACATTACAATTTGGTCGAGTTCGAGAAACTAGCTTACGGATACTGAAGTGAATAGCAATGAATTTCGGTTTATGATGTGAAATGGAATTAATTTTCTATATTTTGATATATGTTTATTAATTAGTAATTTTTAAAAACATTGGTTTGTAGAAAAATGCAAATGGATCAAAGGTTTAGTGGTAATTACGCTGCTTATGAAATAAGAGGTTTATCTATTTTTTTCAAGGAATGATGTAAAAGAAAGAAGTGGTTGTAGTTGTCGTACTATCAGGTGGAGGGAAATCAACTTCGTTTATAAACAGGGGCAATTTGAACAAAAATAGTATTAGCAAAAGCAACACTTATTTTTAAGCTATTGCATGGCTTTTATCGCGGGCTTTGAGCGCGGCGACCGAATCAAGAAATTCCGTAACGAAAATAAAACTTAACACTTTCATTACGAATACGGTCAGTTATATCAATTCACGATTCCAATTTTCTTTCAGCGTGTTTGGTAGAGAATCGTATTGACAATCGACAGTACGCTGGATCAAACCTAGGTTCTTGTTTTTCTTTTTGTGACTTTTTATTGAAAGTACTTTTAAAATATTATATTAAGATATTTTTATTTATTGCATAAGTTGATAAAAAATGCTATGCAATAGTTTTACCCCGGCAGTCCCCGAGTGCCACACTTCTTTTTTAACAAACCATTTGTTTATATGAACAACCTATGAATACTTATTTTCACTTACAAAATGCATCATCTTAAAGTTTGCATAAATATTATTTGTAGTCTGGAATAACACATAGGATACTTTTTTTTATAAATTCGAATGTTTGTGAGGATGGATGTACGGATGTATGTTACTCTTTCACGTCAAAACGGATGAACGGATCTTGATGAAATTTGGCACAGAGGTAGATTAAAGTCTAGAATAACAGATAGGTACTTTTTTATAAATTCGAATGTTTGTGAGGATGGATGTACGGATGTATGTTACTCTTTCACGTCAAAACGGATGAACGGATCTTGATGAAATTTGACACAGATGTAGATTAAAGTCTAGAATAACACATAGGATACTTTTTCTTATAAATTCGAATGTTTGTGAGGATGGATGTACGGATGTATGTTACTCTTTCACGTCAAAACGGATGAACGGATCTTGATGAAATTTGACACAGAGGTAGATTAAAGTCTAGAATAACACATAGGATACTTTTTTTTATATCAAGCGGGCGTAGCCGCTGGTGCCAGCTGGTCTTGTATAAGTGGACACAGGTATACGATATCTGCCGTATAGCAAGTTAGGACAAATCCCGATGCACAAGGGTCGTGTTTACGAAGCTGACAAGCCGCATAACATTATGAATGTGGTGATACTCAACGGTGTCTGTGTTGCTGTGATATGGGCCTATATGGTGTTTTGGCGGGTTTTCTTCTTGTCAATCTCTATAAAGGTTGCTTTAGTGTTAGTGAAACGATACAACGTTTACTATAATATGTATACTAATTAAGTTGTGGCTAACTGTGGCGTCAGTTAACAAATATGCATATATGAAGTATGGATGGGAAATCGTCAAATAACTTTCCCCGCTCTGGGCGGAACGGGGGGGGGGGGACAGACTTGTGCTGACTACAACCCACCCATGTTCCTTCTTTTGCCTTCTATGTTCCGGGGCCGCGGTATCTTTTTCGAACAACCCGCAACCCCAGCAGGCGGTGGCCCTGGCAGGCCCAAGGCAGGTTGACTCTTCCTGTCGTCACTAAGCGGACAGCGTGAGTTAGCCATTGCTCACCGTCCACAGACCCGCATCTGCGGCAGCCCGGAGTCGTCTCGCAGCCCGCGGCGCCCGGGGCGTCTCTCACGGCGGCTGGGTCAACGGGTAGCCTGCGAATTCTCCTCATTAGTTTGGGCTACGTCGTAGATGGTGCTACGTCGTAGATGGTGCTACGTCGTAGATGGTGCTACGTCGTAGATGGTGGTGATATTTATAAAAAAAAACAACAAAAGGTTTTTGTTTTATGATAATTAACAATCACCCTGTGTTTTTTTTAAGAACCTATCAGAATATTTAGTGTAGGATTTCTTTTACAGTTAATTTATTTATTAAGTCAATTGTTTTAAGTATTGCTCATACATTACTTGTTTTCCATTATCCATGTTTTTACCTTTTACTGCAATCAATCCATTTTTTGTCAGACAATCTTTACTTTACTCTTTGTTCTCCTGAATGATTGAATTGGTTTCAGCTCTGGAGTTCGAGCGAAACAAAATAAAACTAGGTTCGAGAAAAATTGAGATTTATTTCGATTCTCCGGATTTTATCGAGATCGCTATTGTTTTTATTTAAGGATTGCGGATTACTGAGAAAAAATGTTATGGAACAATTGGGCTTCAGTTAAGTAAATGAATGCTCAACTACATAACATAACAGCAAGCCTATTATCCCTAAGTTGTTGGGCAGAGATGGTACAGGTTTTCGCCAGTAGGTCCCATGGTTTAGAGCAATTGCCCTTTATGTTCCGCGGTATCTCTTTCGAACAACCTGCAACACGAAGCTGATAATGATATTATCGTTTTTTTTAATGTTGTGTGCACCTTGTGGCAAGTACCAAATAAACATGTTTCCTGTCTTTTCTTTCTTTCTATTGAACACGTGTTTTATCAAATTTTATAACCTAATACTACATTTGGCGGGTGTGTATATATGTAGACAGCGCCGGACCTAGCGTAGAGCAAGAGAAGTGGTCGCTCTAAGCGCCAGCGGCGCCAAAATACTATAAATTTAGAAAAAATCGAGAGCAATTGTTTATATTTTCTATAAAAGTTGATTGTACAAAATGTCAAAATGATAATTAATTTCACTTATATTCAATTTAGACGAAGTGAAAGACAAAAGTGTATGCCTCGACCAATGGGCACCGATAGACAATCTCGTTCTATGTTGATCAAGGGCTAAAACCGGCTCTGAATAATTGAGACTTATAAAAAAAAACACCCCTCAAATACAATCTGTTACAATTTTAAAATCAAGTCAACAAAGCCATCACTACAGACATTTTTAAAAACAATATCTTAAGAATCTGAGTTACTTCACAAGTCCTTAATTTTTTTATTATGTTTCATAAAATAACAAAGGAGGTTTTATATCTCATTGTCTTCTTTTATTAATCTCTGGCCGTTGTTTTGTTTATACGTTTCGTTTTGTATTAACGCTTTGGGATCATAAGAATAAGGTTTAATTTGCGATGTACTGATATTTTTATCGGTTGAAATAGTCTAAAAATATACGTATTAGATCATATAAAAGAAGCTTTTCTTGAAGATTCCAAGACCTTTACCTTTCTAGCTCGAGGTGAGAGCCTGGGGATCCGTCACACAGGGTATCCTCCTATGGACTCCAGTCTGTCACAAAAGAACATATTTTTTTGCATTTGTTACAATGTATGTTATTCTTATTTGTATTTATTAGACGCAATGTGTACTTTTGTGAAGAGAGAAAATAAAGATTTATTATTTCCTTTATTCACTTTACTTCTTAAAATTACTTAGAATAATTTAATTTAAAATATTTCTTAGAAAATAAATTGAAAACAAACATTTAAAAATATTTTTCTGCCGGTAACGGGAGCAGGGTCCAAGCTACCGGTGGTTAGGGCTCCAAAGACATTAACCCTCCTCACAATGCGGGCCGTATCGTGGAGTACTGCCTTCTGAATCAGGTCCTTGATCTAACCACCAAAGGAGAGCTTCGACAAATGTTCGTCGAGGCTCTTGGCAATAAGGCCATTGCTTTTTTATTTTTATTATTTTCTGGTTTCGTCACAGATAACAATAAACAACTGATCAGACAGAACAGGTCAGCGGTGATTTTTTTACACTAAGAAGGCGCATGATTTTAAGGCACAAGTAAAAAATAGTATTTATCAACAGAATGTCATAAATAAACATGATTATACTTAATAAAAGCTGTCATTTCGCATTCTCAACAAATATAAGGAGGGGTTTGTTAATAATTCTGGACCCGAATCAATTATAATTTAGGTAGAAGTTTTTTTTCTTATAATTTTATAGAAATCAAGTGAGTGTAAGTACATCCTAATATAAATTTGTTGCTCTTTCATACACACATTCAAATGCAATTGTTTATTCGATGATTTTGTTCCCTCAATCACGGCGCGCACGCATCTTATAGCACCCTCTGACAAATTTAAACTATCTAAAACAGCAGCGTATATAATTGAGGTACCGTAATTTTAATTGATTTTTTTTCTTTTCCTCCACCTCCTGGATTTTAACTACGATACAAAACTGCAACATGTGTGGTAAACTTATTCAGTCTTAACTTGTTTTTAACAATTTTCATAACAAACATGAAGACATGTTATGAAATAACATATATAATATAACTCCTGAACCTCTATTTCTAGAAAGGTTGGCCTTTCTTAGAACTTTTAATAGGAATAATTTAAACTTTAAGAACTTCCAGGTCAACGACCCAACCTTTATAATTTTAAGGTCTAGACCTAGACAGTTTCTCGCCCTTTATTATCTTTCCCAATAACTTTATCAACATTTACCTTCCAAAGTCTTAAAAAATTGGTTGTATTTTTCAAGGTTCCGAACCTCAGAAGAAAAAACGAAACCCTTATAAGATCACTTTGTTTTCTATCTGTTTGTTTGTCTGTCAGTCAAGACCTTTTGTCTCGGGAATGTGTCGAGGTATCGAAATGAAATTAAAACCGTATGCTCAAGTTTGTGCTCCCTTTTTTTTTCGGGTGGGAAATCATCCAATGACTTCCCCCGCTCTGGGCGGAGCGGAGGGGCATGTCAGACTTTTAGTGACTAAAACCCACCCATGTTCCTTCTATTGCCCTTTACGTTCCGGGGCCGCGGTATCTCTTTCGAACAACCCGCAACCCCGGCAGGCGGAGGCTCTGGCAAGCCCCTCTGCTTTGCTGACATCTCTTTGAGGCGCGCGTGAAACACGAACGCGCCGTCGACACGGCCTGTCGTCAATCGACGGACGGGTGAGCTACCCATTGCTCACCGTCCACATGCAGCAGTAAAATGATCAACCCTCTAATTTCACGCAATTAAAACATATTACATAAAAAAAGACAATTACATAGTATTTTAACAGACATGTTTTGGAGATCACCCTTTAAGCAAGGAGATGCTTATGTAAGGTAACTCCGCTCTTCCACTTCACATTAAGCAGTGTATGCAATTAAAAACAAAACAAACAAAGTTAAAGAAAAATACAAAAAATAAAATTAAAAACACAAAAAGTAGCTCACCTGTGTGTGATATCCGAGTATGATTATGAGTGTGGGTGAGTGCGTGAGTGTGTGTAATAGTGTGCGTGTATGGTAAGTATCACATTTAGGATTGTTTATACAATTTATTTAGATAGCCCGCGTGTAGGTACAGTTAAATTGACATTTATGTCGCAAATTTGTACGGAACGTTCGGTTCGGTGTCCGAATCGCACTTGACCGGTTTATAAATTTATATTTGAAAGTCTTAAGGTGAAAGCTCCAACCTACCCGCGAAATTCAAATTTTCTTACGTTTTTTGCAATTTTCAGGCCAGTGCTAGGTTGTATGTTCATTAAAATATTATTCGCGGCTGTAAGACGTATGTAGTTATAGAATTATAATCATCAAAATCACCAATACAACCCTCCAAGTTCATAAAGGCGTAGGAACAAAAAAAAAACAGAAAAAGTCTTTCCTACAGCTTTATGAACTTAGAGCGTTGTATTGATGATTTTGATGATTATAATTCTATAACTACATACGTCTTACAGCCGCGAATAATATTTTAATGAACATACAACCTAGCACTGGCCTGAAAATTGCAAAAAACGTAAGAAAATTTGAATTTCGCGGGTAGGTTGGAGCTTTCACCTTAAACTAGACAATTCTAAACTTTTTCACCCTTTATTCTTCTTTACCCCTAAAAATAACTTATCGTCAGACTTAGGCCTCCGCGAATCAGAAATTTGAAACGGTTATAATTCATTCGAGGCCACAGCCTGTCTACAGGCGGTCTGGCCTGTCATCAATCACAGACAGGCCTCAGGACCATTTCTCAAGAACCAGGACAAAAGAAATAAGGATCCAGTTTTTAGGTTTATTTGTTTTTGAGACCTGTTGAGGGGTTTAATAATAGTGAGATGGTTTTGGCGCAGTGGGTTCGATTCTCGCTCGTAATTAACTTTTGTATGGTACAACAGGTAGTTGTAAAATGTTTGTAAGCGCAACCAGAATGCAAAAAAAGTTCCTAAGGCGGGGGGCACCGCTTAAAAAGTGTTTTGTTGGTACTAGCAAAATATACTTATCATGGCACCCGCGGCTTCACCCGCGTGATGATCGAAAAAAATGTATCCTATTTGTTATTTGAGACTATAATGTAACTCTGTGCCAAATTTCAAGGAGGAGGATTCTTTATATATTGCGTACACGTGACTGCGTCATTGGTTCAGTGGTTATAAGCGCAACTGTTGAGCATAAGGTCCTAAGTTCGATTTCAGGTTTGACAATGTTTTATAGGGTTTTCCATTAAGAATTTCTTAGTACGGAGTTTGGATTTGAGTCTGATGTATGGCCATAGGCTTACCCCTACTACATGATACTTAAACATTCAACAAAAAAACTATTCATTGGAATATTTGTAGGATAACAGTAGTTTTAGAACCGTCTCGATGTATAGAGCACTTGAATCCTTACTTCCTTACTAATATTATAAATGCGAAAGTGAGTTTGTTTGTTACCTCTTCACGCTTTAATGGCTAAACCGATTTTGATAAGTTTTGGTACAGAGATAGTTGGGAACCAGGAGACGGACATAGGCTATGTTTTTTTAAAAAAAGAGTGGGATATGAGGGAGAAAGAGGGACGAAACGGGAAAACCTAGCGTTGCTATTACAAATCAATAAGGCGCTACCGAATTTAACGCGAGCGAAGTCGCGGGCAAAAGCTAGTAAATTATAACCCACAAATCAAAAACAACAGTGATACACAAAGAAAGCAAATCCATTCTCATTACATTCTACGCTAAAGTCGGTAGCTTCTACAGTTGGGACAATCAATAAAATGGCCGGCTTCTCTCATGGGTACCGTTGGCATCAATCAACTATATTCCCTTGCCATGTGGGGTTATTGTGTACGAATGCAGAAGAATGTTTTTCATACATTTTTAACTGATTTCTATAAAAGGAATGATGTAAATACGATTTTGTAATCCTTACTAATATTGGCAAAAGCGTCTTCATTTCTAGCATTTCTAGCGACCTACTTCTCTTAACCGATGAGCCGTCCGAGAAGAGACATATACATTTGATTGTATTTGCCGACTTTGCTTGAAAAAGAGGTAGTTGTGTGATTTATTGTAACCAGGAAATGTGAGGATCGCGATAAGCACAATGGGCTTAGCCAATATGCTTTGGGAATCGTAAAAAGCGAAAGTGTGTTTGTCTGTATGTTTGTTTGTTACGTCTTCACGCATAAATCTGATTTTGATGAATTTTGGTACAGATATACTTGGGACCCTGGAGACGGACATATGCAGTTTTTTTTTGAGTGAAAAAGGGGGAAGAAAATGGGAGAGAATGATTATATTTATTTAATTAATTAAGGCACTCCAACAACTTATTCACTAAAACATTTTTATTAGAAACAATAATTTTTTAAATTACGAGTGAATTCGTCACTTACAGGTGTGCACAGCACTAGCATATATCAAGGTTTATGTTAAACGAAATTACATGATTTCGTTTAACATAAAATAAAAATAAAAATTGAAAATAATAAATTGAAAAATTGCAAAAAAATATAATTAACTAATTGTATTACATAATCATAAATCGAATAAATAAAAATATAATAAATAAAAATGAAAATTTATATTTATATCAGCGTCCGTAGCCTGGCTACGTTCCGGGGATCTCTTTGGAGAAACCGAGGGTTTTGTCTGTGCAATTATGGATGAAGTTATGATGACAAATAACTATCGGAGATTTATTGTGAAGGACGGCACGGTTGACATATGTCGGGCATGCCACCGTCCGGGTGAATCAATTCGACACATTATCTCCGGTTGTTCTCGTCTAGCTAACGGAGAGTACTTGCATAGACACAACCTTGTAGCCAGGATTATCCATCAACAACTTGCTCTAAAATATAACCTTGTGGAAGCGGAAGTGCCGTACTACAGGTATGAGCCCGACCCAGTTCTCGAACATGGCTATATCACATTGTACTGGGATCGATCCATCATCACTGACAGGACTGTTGTTGCCAACAAGCCTGATATAGTGGTGGTGGATCGATCAGAGCGGCGCGCAATGATTGTTGACATAACAGTCCCGCATGATGAGAACCTCGTGAAAGCCGAGAAAGATAAGCAAATCAAGTATATTGACTTGGCTCGCGAGGTTGTCGACATGTGGGATGTGGACTCAGCGATCATTGTGCCGATAGTCGTATCTGCCAATGGCTTAATTGCCAAGAGCCTCGACCAATACCTGAGGAGGCTCTCGTTAGGCAGCTGGATCAAGGGCTTGATACAGAAAGCGGTACTCCTGGACACGGCTCGTATTGTTAGGAGGTTCCTTTCTCTGGAGCCCTGACCGCCGGTAGCTTGGACCCTGTTCCCGATACCGGTGGGCTACTATTTTTATATTTTTAAATGTTTTTTTTTTTGTTTTTGATAAAAAAATATGTAAAAATATAAAAAATATGTATGTAAATAAATAAATGAAAATAATAATCAATGGCAAACAACAATCAACTAAGTACTTAATGCAATAAACAATAAAATAAAAATAACATACATGTTTTATTAAGAAATATTTAAAAATGTAATTAACACGTATCTAACTGAATAAACATTAATTATACATTTTTTTCGATCACCACGCGGGTTAAAGTTATCGTTAGCCCAAAGTAATTATGCCACGTGGAGGAAGTCGCGGGCGGAAGCTATAGAAAAAACATTTAATAACCTCCTTCAAACCATTACAATTAAATAACCAACTTATCCGATATAAATAAATCAAAAACGATTCCAAAATCGTTATTTGTGGAAGTACTGAGTTTTATCAGGGCTCGTTATTGGCGTGATTTCAGCCCTTTGCGTAATTTGGCGCACCAGATCTTATATGGATGAGTTGCGCTTTGTTCCAGCTAGGTATGTGATGCGGCAGGAGATGGAAGAGAAGACCCTTATCCCGCTGGGACGATGATCTGAAAAGATCAGTTGACGACAAAAATGGGCATCTTTGGAGAAGCCCTTTACCCAAACTAGGGTTCATGTCAACTTATAAATATTTTTAAAACATATTATTATACTTATAAAAATTACTAACATAATCTAAGGTAACCCACTAATCTAAATTTATTTTGCTGTAGTATTATAAATGCCACGGATTGTAAAACATGAAATAAAAAGGCTATTTTATTATTTATTATTATGTGGTAGAGAGTTGAGGTAATTTTGTCAGGAAATAGATGAAGGATATGAAGAAGCTTGCATTGGCTACAAAGAGTGCAACACAGAGAGCAATAGAGAAAGTTTTTGTTTTGTTTAAAAAAACGTTGCCCTACACAAGAAATTTCTCCTGTATCGTGGGTGCGTTTACAAACATTTAAACTCATATACTCAAACAGTCAAACCCGAAACAACTATTTGTAAGCCATACAAATATTTGTTCCGTGTGAGTATCGAACCCGCGATACGCAGCGCAACAGTCAATCGCTTAGCCACTGCGCCAACCGTGCCGTCTAATTATGTTGTGCCTACGTTTGGTGCGTCGCGTCGCAATGATCGTCAATCAGAAGATGGCTTTACGTCGGGGGAATCACGACTCTTAGTAATGAGAAACACGATGCGCGGAGGAAGTTTTGGTGGACCCTGGGACTGCTTGCTCTGCTTAATAGATCAGGTTCTTTTAACTTAACAGACAGACTTGTTGCTAGGACATTTGTTCCGCCATTTCTGCTTTCCATTCGAATTACCTCAATGAGTCATATATCTTGTAACTCATACGTAATAAGCACATACCACCCATCAATCTACATAACACATCGAAAGCAATAAAATTACGTGAAGCCTACAAATCTGCCCACCCTGCTGCAGTAGCGCCATATTTCACCGTGCTTATCGGGCGCACGTAGGCAACCTTACTGCTGATACCATCTAGGAACTCTGCATAAAGACTATTTTGTACACGAATGTACTGGAGTCATTGTTACGCTTGAGGTAATAATTTGTGAACTGTTTGGCAATAATTGCCGTGGTAGGGTGATGGATTAGCACATTTTAACTTGTTCATTTTTTTTTTTTATAAAAAAAATATAATACGTTAATTGGTATAATTTTAAACCATAAATAATAGTGTATGTGGTGTCAACCTGTAAGTGTTTTTTGCACTTTTAAAAGTATGTATATGTTTTGGTTTATTTGTAAACTAGCTAATATCGAAAAAAAGTATTCTATGTGTTATTACAGACCATAATCAACCTCTGTGCCAAATTTCATCAAGATCCGTTTAGCCGTTTAAGACGTGAAAGACGTGTGCCGGGCGCCGCGAGACGACTTCCGGCCACCGTAGATGCGGGCCTGTGGGCGGTGAGCAATGGGTAGTTCACCGTCCGTCCGTCGATTGACGACAGGCCGTGTCGACGGCGCGTTCGTGTTTCACGCGCGCCTCAAAGAGAGTCAGCAAAGCAGAGGGGCTTGCCAGAGCCTCCGCCTGCCGGGGTTGCGGGTTGTTCGAAAGAGATACCGCGGCCTCGGAACGTAAAGGGCAATAGAAGGAACATGGGTGGGTTTTAGTCAGTACAAGTCTGACATGCCCCCCCGCTCCATCCAGAGCGGGGGAAGTCATTGGATGATTTCCCACCCGAAAAAAAAAAAAAAAAAAAAGACGTGAAAGAGTACAAACATCCATCCACCCATCCTCACATACTTACTTACTTGACACGAAAAGAAAAAGCACAAAACATTAAAAATATAAGTAACAAAAGAAAAATTTAATGTACTTAATAATAATTCTATATAAGAATCATAATTCTCTTGATAAGACCAGTTCTATATAACCTACTTTACGCATCGCAATAAGCTCGTTCATACGTATTTTAACAAGTTTAATAAAATCCCCATGAAAACAATATTCTATCAATATCTCCTCATAAGACTTACAACAAATAGGTTTCACATAACATTTAGCTGTCTACAAGCCTCAAAACGGGTGAAATCGTAAAGATAAATGCCTCCATCCATTTTTACTTTACGAGCGCGTCGATACTTATCTGTGAGCTTCTAATCTCATCTCAACTCATCTGAATGGCTTGGGCCGAAGCTTTCATAAGTGCTTCATAAGATCGGTGTTCACTAACACGATTTATTTTTAGACAGCTTATCGCTGAACTAAAGTAGAAATAGGCATTAATTAATATTAGTTTCTTGACATTCAAAAGTGGTAGTAATGGTCTAATTGACCTAGCGGGGTTGCGAGTTGTTTGAAAGAGATACCGTGGCCCCGGAACGTAGAGGGCAAAAGAAGGAACATGGGTAGGTTTTAGTTTAGTCAGTAAAAGTCTGACACTCCCCCCGCTCCGTCTAATTCGGAGGAAGTTATCTGGCGATTATCGACGGGTAAAAAGAAAAAGTTTAGATGTAATACTACAAGCTTCTAAGTTTGGTTGATTTAATATGGTTCCTCGTTGGTATAGTCACAAGTGCGAATGCTGAGAATGAGGTCTTGCGTTCGATCTGGTAAAGTGCTATTAGATTTTTCTGCAAAAAAACTCAGTAGCAGCCACAGAGACTGGATTCGTGGCCGGTCATATATAAAAACCAGTCAAGTGCGAATCGAACTCGCTCACCGAGGGTTCCGCCAACCAGAGACTTGAGCATATAGTTTTAATTTCAACTCGAAACCTTCACGCGGTCTCAAGATAAAGGGTCTTGACAGACAGACAGACAGACGAAAAACAAAGTGATCCAATAAGGGTTCCGTCTTTTTCCTTTTGAACTACGGACCCCTAAAAATCAACGATTGCAAGTAAGGGTGCGTCCACATCTGGCGAATGTGCCCCGAATGTGCAGCTCGCGAGCCGTTTGCGAGCTACCCGCCGAGCTGCGCGCATGCAGTCAAGCAAAGGTTCGGTGTGCCACTTTAGCGCAATTCATGCAAGGCTCATTATAGACGTGCGTGCGGCGCGCGATCTGTGCGCACTCAATTCTCGCACTTACAGGACTGGAAACTTTTTATGTTTCAATTAAGCGTAAACATTTCTCCTCCGTCTACTCCATAACAACACGTACTTAGCCTCCAGTAATCAGAAACGAACTGAGCGGGGCTTAAAACGGAGGAAAGACTCCGCCCGGAAGGAAGACGCGAGCCGCTAGCGCGCCGCCCGCGCGCTGTTCGCGTACGGCGCTAAGAACGCGCGTGAACTGCGCGCGGACGGCACACGAGCGGCGCACGAACAAAAATGCACGCGCGCAGCTCGCAAACGTCTCGCAAGCTGCACATTCGCGGCACATTCGCCAAATGTGGACGCACCCTAACGTTTACACCGCATGCTCGTGCCTTAAGACACATGGAGACCCTATTATTGCAAACTGATACTACACCCAATTTGATTAAGTAGATTCTTGGAAAACATCAAGACGTCGTCATCATACACGTCTTATCACTAAATCTATTCAGCTATCTAGTACAATACCCCGAGGCATTACTAGAATAAAACCTTTGTACCTATTGTCTACTCTCGTTTCCACAAATCTAGATCTCTGAAACCCTAGCATTTGTTCCGAGCCAATAAACTCAGAATTGCTCTTAGGATATTTTTTCAGTTGGGCATTGAGATTTCGACATTGTAAACCGCGCTTGCCTCGATTGACCACCCAATATACATATACCGAGTTTCCTCCGTGAGTCGAATAGCATATTAAGCCGTTGGTCCTGTCTATCATTTGTAGATGTTTGACAGTCGTTGTAGGTAGTCAATGGCCTGAAACAGTCTAACCAAGCGGTATTACTAACTGGGTTGCTAAAGTCAGAGACTATTTAAGTCACTTCATGTAAAATACTGATATTTAGCTGTATCCAGTAAGACTGGAAACCAACCTTAATGACGATGGTCTCAATTTCGATTTTATTGAGGCCCGTTTGTAATCGTGCGATTGCAGTCTTTGATGACGGTCGTTGGCCTGCCTATGGGTGTCTTAATCTCTCGTGTGCCGGAACGTAGATCAACGCTCAAAATGAGTCAGTGTTAGTCTGCCGGAGCGTATATCTACGCGTAATTACGTAACATCGAAAAATGAATTTTGTACGTGTAACCGAGAGTTTGTACACAAGACACAACACACACACAGAGTTGAGACAAGTATCTATTTATAATAAAAGCAAAAAAATAATGTAAATTACGTTGTTAGTTTAAAATATATTTTTGAAATATTAACACGGACTGCCGCGCGCGTACTAGTTTCCGCGGCAAACAGCGCCTTCGGTGCAAATTGTCGGCCCATACGAAGGGTTAAACACTACTCGAATTCGGACACTCGATATTTAAATGCACTCGAACTATGAAACTGTCAGAGATTCATAGGCCAACGAACGGCTATTAATTGGGCCTTAAACGTAACTGGTCAAATGTGGATCATCATCAGCCTAGCCTTTTCCCAACTATGTTGGGGTCGGCTTCCAGTCTTACCAGATGCAGCTGAATACCAGTATTTTATATGGAGCGACTGTCTATCTGACCCCCACAACCCAGTTGAAACTGGGTAATACGATACCCTTAGGTAAGACTGGTTGTCAGACTTTTGGGACACTGACTACCTGTAACGACTGTCAAAGATCTACAAATAACAGCCGGGACCAACAGCTTAGCGTGCTTTCCGAGGCACGGAGGAAACTCGGTATGTAACGGGTGGTCACCTATCCACAGACCAGCCTAGGCAAGCGCGGCTTAACCCAAAAATCGGCCCGAACGGCTAATATTATTTAGCCACGAGCTCCTCCTGGAACCTCCTCGAACTGGTCAAATGTGGATATGTAGGTGTATTGTTAGAATACACCACACTGCCTTACCCGTCGGGGACGGATTGCAAGCGTGATGTTATATGATGTTGGCCTGTCAGTTTCCTGACGATACCTATTTTCCTTCACTACTTACGGGTAACCACTGTTATCAGAAAGAAGAAAGAAAAAACATTTATTTGGCCCATGCCACAAGTGCACACAAAATGAGATAAAGACTTAAAACTAAACGATACAAAATACAAATGTGTGTCTCACGGCTCCGCCAAATAGGCCCAGTTCAGCGAACTGCCGAGCAGCTAGTGCCCGACGCTCGTTTTCAACTGGACCTTAGACCTGATGTGGTGGTATGTGGTGGTGTATCAACTATCCTTACTAATATTATAAAATCGAAAGTGAGTTTGTTTGTTCGTTGCCGGTTGTTCTAAAGAGATACCGCGGCCCCGGAACGTAAAGGGCAATAGAAGGAACATGGGTGGGTTTTAGTCAGCAAAAGTCTGACACTCCCCTCCGCTCCGCCTAGAGCGGGGGAAGTTATTTGATGATTTCCCATCCCAAAAAAAAAAGTTTGTTTGTTCATTATGTCTTCACGCCTAAATGGTCAAACCGATTTTGATAAATTTTGATACAGAGATAGTTGGGACCCTGGAGACAAACATAGGCTAAAAAAAGTGAGACAAGGGTCTCCCCCATTTCTCACTTTTTTAAGAGGGATGAAAAGGGGAGAGAAAGATAATTTATTTTCGATCATCACGCGGGTTAAAGTTAGCGTTAGTCTAAAGTAACTATGCCACGCGGACGAAGTCGCGGGCGGAAGCTAGTCAACTATCTTTCATAAGACCATTTTTCAGGTCGTTTATCCTTTCATGAACATAGTTTGAATGTTATATCATAACTCAATACTACATCACAAAAGAGACCTAAAGAGCTTTACATTTGCCCTATTTTCCGTTGAGATCCCTTCGTTTGGAAACCTTTTTAAGGTCAGAACTGTTTTACTGTGCGTCGCGTTATATTATCGTTGGCCGACATTCTCAAAAACTTTCATTCCGCCATTATCCGACAAACTCTTTCCACATTGTGGTGTGGTCGAAAATATAGTAGGAGCGATTTGTAATTTTAAATAGTTTGAAATTACAACTCGCAGTTGACAGCTATTTAGCACAATTTGTTACATGATTTCTGTCATTGTTACCACGACTGAATCCTTACTTCCTTACTAATATTATAAAAGCGAAAGTGAGTTTGTTTGTTTGTTTGTTTGTTACCTCTTCACGCTTTAATGGCTAAACCGATTTTGATGAATTTTGGAACAGAGATAGTTGGGAACCAGGAGACGGACATAAGAAAAAAGTGGGATGTGAGGGAGAAAGAGGGAAGAAAAGGGAAAACTTAGCGTTGCTATAACAAATCAATAAGGCGCAAGGGGAACTGTGTTACCTCGAATTTAACGCGAGCGAAGCCGCGGGCAAAAGCTAGTCTTCATATATAATTATTCTTAACTAACTGAAAGATAAATAATGTTTCTTTTGCAAGTTTTTAGAATAAAAAATAAAAAACCAGATGAGGCCGGTGTTTCGTACCCGACTACTCTGAGGAGAAACAGCCGAAACAAACTCAGAGGTCATAGTCTCTTTTAAAGTCCATACAAAATCTTGGTCAACTTAAATGAGGATTATGCAGACTAATGTCTGAAATTGTGTTTTTAAGAAAGGACCTCACAGATTTTAGTGGACCTGTCCACTGTCTAGTCAGTGCAAAAATTTGTCAAGTATCTCTCGTGTCGCGGTGTTTAACTCCCCCGAAAAGGCTGTACCGATTTGTAAATATAATATCCATATCGAATATGTTTGAGAATCGGACAACATCAATCTTTCATAAACGGAGCTGAGCAGCGGGTGAAACCGCTGGGCAGAGCTAGTATAGTAATAGTAACGTACTTTCGCAGAAAAAGTTTCAGCTTTAATAAAACGACGTAGGTCACGGAATCTCCCTCTCTATACAGCCACACGTCTGCTATTATTACTAATAACACATCCATTGAGAAAGGCTTAGCCCAAACATTGAAACTTAATGCCTTAATAGGCCAATAACTGTCTTGCCCGATAATCCCTTCATCTAGGTATTTAAGATAATTAATACGTCATTAGATTAATTTGATTACATGTGGTTACTGCGGTTAGTGGCCTTATAAACAATTCTTCTTGAATTGTTTATATATTAGAGAATTAAAAGCTTAACAAGATTCTCAGTACCCACCTCCATATTACTAGTGAATAATATTGTTTACAGTTAGCAGCCGTGTGTGTGGAAAAAGAAAGTTGCCATAATTTACCTTTACAATAAAGTCAAAATTTCATGGCGGCGTTAATTAATAATCTTATACAATATTTGACCTATTGAGACTAATATTCAAATGTGAGGATTCTTAAAAATACGTGTAAGAAAAACTCCATAAATGATTAAATAAAAACACTTTTATTGCAAATCCCACATTATAACCTTTTATAACATTTAGATACGAATAATACATCATAGAACAATATCATATTAGCTTAGGTTTTATTGACGCACTTCATAACTTATTTTAGAAGATGTTCACTAGGAGAATCTCCGAAAACGACTCACCATCTAGCCGGGCTGTTATCGTTCGTAATTTCCAATTACCGCCATTTCAATAGTGAAATGGGCCCGTTCCTGTGATTGGTTGGAACAACCCCGGCAGGTATAATGACGTCTTATACCCCATTCAGTGTTGCTCAGTTCGATGCCGGCCTAATAAACGTTTTAAATCAAAGCGTGATGCTTCTATGACTTGTACCACAGCATAAAAACGCTCTCTCCTTCCGCCCGAACATATTGGAACTTCTGTAAAATGTTCGTACGTTACGGTATATTCCATACAAGTATAGTTTTTTATTGGAATAGACTTGTTGAACTTTTGTTTTAGTACCACTTTGTTGTTTTTGTTGTCAGTACTCTTTTGTTTTAGAGCCTTTTAATAGTTTAAGAACGTTTTTGTGAATGAGTTTCTTGCTTTTATTGTTTTTTTTTTCACTGTATTGGCGTGAAAATAGATTGAGCAGGACTTATTTCGTCCTTTTTTGGCATTGATCGTCGTGTCGTTGAACTCTTTGAATTATGAATCAAGTAACACGATAACTGGTAAATGCTTGCACTAACTGGACAGGTCCACTCAAATCTATGTGGTTCTTTCTTAAAAATACCATTTCAGACACTAATCTGCATAGTCCTCATGTAAGTTGACCAAGAATTTGTCTGGACTTTAAAAATGACTATGACCTCTGTGTTTGTTTCGGCTGTGTGTTCTCAAAGTAGTCGGGTACAAAACACCGGCCTCATCTAGTTTTAAAAAAGACGCGTAAAAGTGTTTGTGAAAACCTACTTGCAAAATAAGCATCATTTATCATTTGGAGAAAGTATAAATTAACTAGCTTTTGCCCGCGGCTTCGTTCGCGTTAAATTCGGTAGCGCCTTATTGATTTGTAATAACAACGCTAAGTTTTTCCCCGTTTTATCCCTCTTTCTCCCTCATATCCCAATCTTTTATTAAAAAAATAGCCTATGTCCGTCTCCTGATTCCCAACTATCTCTGTCCCAAAATTCATCAAAATCGGTTTAGCTATTAAAGCGTGAAGAGGTAACAAACAAACTCACTTTCGCTTTTATAATATTAGTAAGGAAGTAAGGATATACTTTGTTTAATATATGATGCGAAATACAATTTTTTTTTCTATCTTGTCATATTTAAGTTGAACATACAAATTAGAACTCAAACCTAATTTGAGATATTCCAGCCATTTTGTCTAGATTTAGCAATGCATTGTAATAACACGAGTGTTCAAACGACTCGTGTTTGTAAGTGGTGCCTTCAAAAACCTAATTTTTGTGATAAGGCACCAAGAAAATTGGCTTCCGACCTTCCAGTGTCATTTTATTTGCTGTTTCTAACTATTTGTTTTCGCATTTTATTCACTTTGCTTTGAGACTCGAATTAGTATTCAAGAGCTGGAGTTATCGGGTTTTATTACCAGAAATTTATCATTAGCAGCCTTTCTCTTACGGATGGGAAATTTTGGAATGTCAGACTTTTTATGACTTAAACCCATCCATGTTACTTACTTCACCCTTTATATTCCGAGGCTGCCGTAGGTCTTTCGATCAATCCGCAACCCCAGCAGGCAGGGCCCTCTGCTTTGCTGACATCTCTTTGAGGCGTGCGGCCTGGCGTACTAGATGGACGGCCGGTGAGCTACCCCTACATGCATCTACGGTGGCCGGGAGTCGTCTCGTGGCACCCGACGCCTCAGTTGCAGCCTTTAGATTAGATTTCTTGGGATTGGTATAATGGTCATAGGCTCGACTTCTCATGTTATATGAGACTGCAACATAAACTGGAAGTGTGAGTGTACTATTTATTAGATAAACCTTTTCTTAACACTTCAAGCATTACTGGCGCTTTATATTATGAGCTAGACGTCTTGGATTTTTCCACCAGGATTTTTTACGCACCAGCCTGGAGACTGGATATGTCCCGGTTGATAATGACTCACTTGCCATAAATTACATGGGTAATTAAACTCCGAAAAGTAAACACTTATTGTCGTTTAAATATGATTATTTTGCTAGCATCATTATCTACCTAGCCTGTTCCCGATTATGTTGGGGTTGGATTCCAGTCTAAACGGATGCAGCTGAAATAAGTTTTGTTTTACATGAAACGACTGCCTAACTGAACTCCACAACCAAGTTAGCACTAATTAACTTTTAAACCACTGATTATTTCGAGTTATTACAGGATTTTTGGTAGGATAGGGAGGATTTTTGGGTTGTTACTGGTTGCAATCTAATGTTTATGCGAACATAGTATTCTTATATCTAAAAGTTGCCACAGCTATTTCAAAAGAAAATTGCTTAGGACATAAAACCTCCAACCTAAAGGTGTTCGCTTCGGTAGCAAAAACTACAACACAAATTGAGCCAACCTGGGAATTAAACCCAAGACCTCATTCATGCTGGCGAAGGAGATGGCCGGACGTTTGAGGGAGAGAACCTCAAGCCAACCCAGCCGCCGCGGGAGACGCTCCGGGCGTCGGGCGCCGCGAGACGACTCCCGGCCACCGTAGATGCTGGCCTGTGAGGTCCGTCTATTGACGACAGGCCGTGTCGACGGTGCGTTAGTGTTCCACGCGCTCTTCAAAGAGATGTCAGCAAAGCAGAGGGGCTTGCCAGGGCCTCCGCCTGCTGGGGTTGCGGGTTGTTCGAAAGAGATACCACGGCCCCGGAACGTAAACGGCAATAGAAAGAACATGGGTGGGTTTTAGTCCGTACAAGTCTGACATTCCCCCCCGCTCCGCCCAGAGCGGGGGAAGTTATTTGATGATTTCCCAACCCAAAATAAATAGTCCTAAACGCTATCGAGAACAGCTAGTAGTCACACGAGGCCCAGATCGGCGATTCTCTACACAGATTATGTCTACCTGTAATGGGGGAGGGCAAATTTTGCGAATTTGACCGAGGCGTAAGAAAATAATTGTCTATTCGTTGGGAAAAAACGGTTTGCCTACTAACCGTTTCGGGTAATTGATACCGTTGACAAAAAAAAATAAAAGCTGTTTTTTTTTGTTTTGTACTTAATATTTGGGAACGTAGAACGTTCGTTGGTATTGGGTTTGTTGTGACCTATTTAGTGTTTACATTTCTTTAGGTAGAATTTGAGTTTATTTTTCCACAAGCATGTACAGTATAATTTTTCATGTCTTAAAGCGAAAGTGAGTCTGTTTGTTACGTCTTTACGCCTAAATGGCAAAACCGATTTTGATGAATTTTGGTACAGGGATTGTTGGGACCCTGGAGGCAGACAAAGGCTATTTTTTTTAAACTGAGTTAAGGGAGAAAAAAATGATATGGGTTTATCTAAGTTTTCAAGGTAGGAAGCTAAAAATCGGTACACACACTCTTTGTTACCAACGAAAAATACCTGCAAATCAAGAAAAGGGAACCCCATGTTACCCCGTATTTAACGCGAGCTAAGCCGAGGGCAAAAGCTAGTTATAAATATATTTGTTTTAAGCATATAACACTCGGCTATGTTGACTCTGGCGACTGAGCGATTGGTCGCTATTGTGTCGAGGGTTTGTTGTTCGTCTGCGTGAGCTTAAATGTTTGTAAACGCACCCACGAATCACGAGAAATGCCTAGTCTACCCTAGGTTACACTAGGCATGTTTTAAAAAAAACATGAATAGCCTGGCAGAAAACACAAACTATTTTGTTAGTAGTAACGGTAATGAGTTCACGTTAATTCAGAAATAAAAAAGTTTAGTGCGGACGTTTTGGCCTACACGTAGAAAGAACAGGTCTAGAAACACATGGAAACTATTTCAAGCCTACAGACAAACCTATCGTTTTCTATAAAAAAGACGCTTGTATGTTTGTCTTTAATGTGTCCTTAAATTGGGAATCCAAGTGTGGTAAAACTAAGGTGGTTTTCTCTGTGTACGTCTGCTAAGGTATCTGGCCCAAAAAAGTATTTACATTGCAACACCGAGTGTAAAGCTAGTTTACATTTAAATAAACACCAATATTTACCTAAAGAAACGATTTATCAACGAACCTAAATCCATAATTAAATTAAAAGATATCTCGGCAAGAAAACCTTGTGAAATTCTAAAGAAGCCTTCTGCCCATCTTTGTCCAATTACTTGGACAGAAAAAACTTCGGTTTTCTTCGCAAAACGGTTTAATCATGTAATACGTCAAAGGGTTTCTTCGTCCTGTCGTAATTTGTTAGCTGAAGCGATGGCCACCGTGAATGGAATAAAAATGGGGTAAAAAACATAAACTAGACTTTATTTTAACCTTGATTGCTACGAAAAGGGAAGTTCATTCAACTTTTTTGAAGATAATTAAGGTTTAATAGTAACAACTGTTTAGACTAAAAAATTGTTTTGTTAAAATAAAAATTGTGTGGTTTTATGAAACCACGGTAAAAGTGAAACTTTTTTTCACATTATAGACATTTAGACGTCCCTACTCCGCGGCCGACCGTCACGCGACATGCAACACACAGACGAAAAAGTTTGAGACGATGTAATAAAAGTTTCACTTTAATAGATGTTTTCATACCTTACCTACGTTTATCACCTCTGCCTGATCCATCGGATACTACAGCCGTGATGTTATGTCTTATTTTAGTGTATTACGTTAATCCATTTTCTAACCCATTGGTGTGAAGTTGCTGTACTGATAAATCTTTTTCAATACACACTCGAAAACTGGCTATTATTGCACTACGGTTAGGTTCAAAATGCAATGGATTTCACACGTATGCTTTTTTCGTATTTATTTAAATGGCTTTTATTTTTTTCTGTTTAATTACGGATAATAAATAAACAACTGCTAAAATCCCCATAGCCGGAAGATTTTTATTTAAGAACAAAGCGGCGCTTGTTTTTAAATTACTCATATTTCGACGTTCAAACTAAAACATGAAAAGTAACTAAAATAAACCTTTATTCCATTAGGAATAAAGGCCTTTTTTGCGGTTGGTATTTTTTTAGTTTCGATGAATTACGTAGGGACGGTCGATTTTGAAAAAAAAAATGTTTATCAACAGATTATCACAATTAATACACATGAACTTTTATAAAATAATTTGCTTATTACGAGTTCTAAATTCAAAAACTATTTGACATTCTTATTTGTAATATTAGGCTGTTTAGCGATGTCATGCCTTTGTTTCTCCTTCAGTATGAGAAGACAAAGCGCGGGAAAAAATATAATAAAATTATAGTTTCATATTGATTAATGACAAAAAAAACTTTTTGTTCTGTTATTTCATTTCACCAAAATGTATTGAAAAACGTTGTTTAATTCACGTGAAAACTTGTCTCTGCTGCTCTCAGCTGCAATGACAAAGTTTCCTCAGTTGAATCAAAACGAACTATTTCAATACATTTCCTAGAAAATTGGTTTATATTGCATTACGATAAGGTTCAACATGCAATTTATTTCACACGCGCACTTTTTTCTCAATTATCACAACTTAGGCTTTCCCTTTTCTGATTTCACCACAACACATTCACGTGGGAATTTGTCATTACTGTTCCCGGCTCTATAACACCCTCGCCTAACGGCTGGTGTGTTAATTCCGCCTCGAGCGCAATGACAAAGTATTACTTGAATCAAAATGAACTATTTTTTTCTTCATTGTCACTTTAGCATTACTTTTATGGTAATATCGCCTTCGTCAATACCTTAGCCAGTCTCCCCAAAGAGACATTATCAGGGCACGTCCCTTTATTCTATTCATTGTTCAAGCACACATTATGCGTTCTAAGGCCGAGGGCTGGGGTCAACCTGCCATGATGTGGCGGACAGAATTAGGTACTAACTTGAATTATATTACCAGAAAATGTCACGAAAATATGTTCGGTTACTAGGGTAGGAATATGAAGGAGATAAATTGTAATTTTAGTCCTTCTTCAGGTAGATTTAAGTCCAGATTATCTAGAAAAAATGTTGAGCAAATGTGAAAGCATGTTTAAGTTTAGCTAAAATTGATAAATAACATAAGCAAGGTTTGGTTTTCTTCGCCCCCGCTCCCCCAGAGTGGGTGAAGATATTTGGTGATTTCCCATCTGCAAAAAATGGTTTGCTTTTGTCTTAACTATTTCAGCAAATGTTTAGAAAAAAAATAAAACCTTGAATATCATAAAACACCAACGGTCTGTAGCACTGTGGGGTTGGCTTCTATTCTTACCGAATTCAGCTGAATACCAGTATTTTACATGGAGCGACTACCTATCTGACCTTCACTACCCAGTTAATAACAAGGTAATAGATACTCCTTGGTTGTCAGACTTTCAAGCCAATGGTTACCTATAACGACTGTTAAAGATTTACAAATGACAGCCGAGACCAAAGACAATTGTAATGTTACAAATTCGGAAGAAGCTACCCGACCGTTTTGCTTCTATTTCAAAACCTTCTTATTTCTGTTCTAACATACATTTACAAAATAACATGTAGACTTGCAAAGCGAACTCATTTTCCATTCAAGAAAAATATTCATTTTATTTTTCATTTGTTTAGATAGAGAAAAACACTAGTTTGTAATAGAAGTATAAATGTTTTAGTAGTCGGTTTATCGAAAGCAATTCCAATGGTTTGAATATAACTAAAATAAGGGTTGTTGAGGATATTCGAATTTTGCACGTTAGCGTTAGCGTTAATAGTTATTTGTTACTGCTTATTATGATGGAGATATCTATAGTTTAAGAAGGCTCCTAATTTATATTAGCACTGTAGTTGGCGCCCGCGGCTTCACCCGCGTGATGATCAAAAAAGTATCCTAAGAGTTATTCCAGACTAAAATCTATCTGTGCCAAATTTCAACGAGATCCGTTCAGCCGTTTTGACGTGAAAGAGTAACAAACATCCATACATATAAAAAATAATCCTAAGAGTTATTCCAGACTAAAATCTATCGGTGCCAAATTTCAACAAGATCCGTACAGCCGTTTTGACGTGAAAGAATAACAAACATCCATACATGATTGACATGAGAATCCATAAATCCTCACAAACATTCGCATTTATAATATAATAACTAGCTTTTGCCCGCGGCTTCGCTCGCGTTAAATTCGGGGTAACACAGTTCCCCTTTAAAATAAATAGTAAATTATTGCGATAGAATTTAATTAAGTAACCACATTTCCGAACAAACGATGCTCTTTCAACATAGTCTATGACTGTGAATGACATTGACATTCGTTACGCGCGTTTTTTTTTAAATATGCAAAATTTAAAAATACATTTAAAAATACATTTAATTAAATGTATTTTTTTTTCAATTTTTTTCCGTAAGAACCTTCTACAGAGTATTAGAAAACTACAAAAAAAATCAGCCAAATCAGTCTAGCCGTTCTCAAGTTATGGCGTGACAACGGGAAACGGGTTTCATCTAATATATAAAATTCTCGTGTCACAGTTTTCGTTTCCATACTCCTCCGAAACGGCTGGACCGATTTAAACGAAATTTTGTGTAAATATTGGGTAGGTCTGAGAATCGGCCAACATCTATTTTTCATACCCCTAAGTGAGCAGCGGGTGAAACCGCTGGGCACAGCTAGTTTTTATATATATAGATAAAGTAGGAAGTAGGATATGCAGTTCAAACCTATAAAACCTCATCACAAGTTTTCTTTTATTTCTTTGCATCATAGCCTAATTCCAAGTATGTTGGGATTAGCTTCCAGTATATTATATACCAGTATTTCATATGGAGCGATTGTCTATCTGTCTTCCACAACCCAGTTAGTACTGGGTAGTACGTTATCTGTGGTGAGATTGGTTGTCAGACCTTCGAGACACTGACCCTCCCTGACTAACAGCTTAACTTGCTTTCTGAAAATAATGATAAATGATGTTTATTTTGCAAGTAGGTTTTCACAAACACTTTTATACGTGTACACGTGAACACTTTTATACGTACTTTTTTTTAAAAAAACTAGATGAGGCCAGTGTTTTGTACCCGACTACTCTAAGCAGAAACAGCCAAAACAAACTCAGAGGTTAAAGTCTCTTTTAAGGTCCAGACAAATCTTGGTCAACTTACATGAGTACTATGCAGATTAGTGTCTGAAATGGTATTTTTTTTAAGGACGGAGGAAACGCGGTCTATAAAGGCTGGTCGCCCTGGTTGGTTGATATACCAATCTAGGTAAGCTGGTTTCCCATCTATGTACCAATCTAGGAAAACGCGGCTTAACTTAAACATCGACCCGAGTTACTGTTCTAATTAAACTGCGAACACTTCTTTTAAACTACCAAACATCGTAAAAAGATTGATCCCAATGCGAAAGCTTTTTAAATTGAATCTTTAGCAATTCATTTTCATTACCCAAACTTTAAAAATCCTTTTTATTCTTTAACTCACTTGTTTCTATAAATTGATAATATAATTACACCTTTTGTACACGCGAACATTTTCTTTTCAGTACTTCATAGCACGCGAATGCCATTTCCAATCAGAAAACAAACTGAATTCTTTAAATTGTATTATTTCGTCTAGTAACACCATTTTGGAGTAAAAATAAAAAGTGTAGATTTTTTAATACGTAGGATTTTTTGCAGTTAAAAAGCTGATCCTAGATTTTTAAAGAGGTAAGTAGGTAGTTATCGTAAAAAAGTAATGGCTGTCTGAAGTTTTACGATCGTATCTTCAGCAAAAGATTGCAGGATTAAAATCTAGAATTTAATAAAATAACAGTAGTATATTTAAGGCACTTTATGTATTTTTTTATTACCTTTCGGTATCATCATTCTTCTGCCTTTATCCAGATTAATTTGGGGTCGGCGCGCATGTCTTTTTCTTCAATATTTTTTAGCTACAGAACCCGCTAAACGGAGGTGTTTGATAGGATGACGAGTAATATCATAATTAAAATAAAAAAAAAAAAAATATCTTGGGACAACTCACACACGGCTATCTGATCCCAAGCTAAGCAGAACTTGTGTTATGGTAACCAGACAACTGATATACATACTTATATAATTTATAAATACATACATATTTTAGATAAATCACACCCAGACACAGAACAAACAATCATGCTCATCACACAAAGTTTGTCCTGGGTGGGAATCGAACCCACGACCTCCGGCTCAGCAGTCAGGGCCACTAACCACTAGACCAACAGGCCCGTCAAATTACTCGTCATCTCCGTTTTAGGGTTCTGTAGCTAAAAAAGAAAAAAAAGGAACCCTTACAGGATCACTTTTCCGTCTGTCTGTCAATACCCTTTGTCTCAGAAACGTGTGGATGTATCGAGTTGAAATTAAAACCCTATACTCACGTCTGCGTCCTCTTAGAGCTGAAAAACCAACCGTATAAGCCTACGTAGTCAAAATATATGGCTGTTTATGTCGCTCAATGTCAACTCAATATCTTCACGCGCTCCAGAGATAAAGGGTCTTGACAGAGAGACATACAGACGAACAAAATAGTGATCCTATTAGGGATGATATTGGATTCTTTTTTTTATTTTGAGGTACAGATCCCTTAAAAACAACGACAAAGTTTAAAATGTTCTTTTTCTAATGTTCAATAGGTTCAAAACACATTAATTTTTATTTTAGTGGAATGTTGTAGCTGTACCTGTTTAAGGTCAATCAAGTTCCCGATTAAATCTACCCAGTGCATGCATTCCTTTAGTAAACAATTTGATCGTAATCTCATGTTAATTCGATCAGCATTACGTCGAAATAAATAAGTTGATGAAGGTTTTTTTTATAAAACTCTTTCCTGGTCAAGCTTAACTTAACTGTTTTAAGGTTTGACCTAAAAAGTAGTCTAGGATCATGTTAATTATTCTCGTTTTTTCCTAAACGTTAAATAAAATACGCACGTTGTTCATTTTCAACAATTAAAATCATACGTCATACGTCAGGGAAATGAGCCAACTTAAGGATTTATGGAAGTTTCCCTGTATTGCCCGATATATTTTTTCACACTGTAAAAAAATATATCAGGCAAATGTTTGTTTTTATATCGATAAAAACAAATTAGCACTGGCCATTATGTCTTGGGTAGGTATTGTTAGGGCTCTTAACCCAATGGAAATACGATAGAAGGTTGAGATTTTTCTAATTTTTTCGCTTTGATAAGAAAGTAATTTGCGTGTTAAGTTTGACGAGAATTTAAAAGGAATTGTTATGTTGCGTATTTTTTTTTTAAACGTTGCCCCACATTAGTAATTTCTCATGTATCGTGGGTGCGTTTACAAGCATTTAAACTCAAATAGCCAAACAGTTAAATCCAAAACAAGTAGCTGTAGGCCATACAAATATTTTTTCCGTACAGGGATCGAACCTGCGACACGTAGCACAGCAGTCAAACGCTTAGCCCAACCGTGCCTTCACATACGAGATACATTATTATATGTATATGTATTTGATTCGGTCTTGTTTGTCACCATACAGAGTTTACTATAATATAAATATTCTCCAATAGAGACTTAAGTATCGCAAGGTTTTATAGTTACGTTGATAAAAATAAACAGCCGATTTCGAACACTCAACTTAGAAATACTTTGCTACAGCCTACAATCCTTACTTAATGATATGAAAGCGAAAGGGAGTTTGTTTGTTTATTACGTCTTGACGCCTAAATGGCTAAACCGATTTTGATGAATTTTGGTACAGAGATAATTAGGACCCTGGAGACGGAAATAGGCTATTTAAAAAGGGAAATAAGCTATTTCAGAAAAAGGTAAGACAGAGGGAGAGAAAGATATTTTTTTTTCAAACATCACGCAGGTTAAAGTTTAGTGTTAGCCTAAAGTAACTATGCTTCGCGGACGAAGTTGAGGGCGGAAGCTAGTACATTATAAGAGCACCAACCTCACACACTAGCGTCAGTAAGTTCCAGTAATTTGGTTAATTTGTGCTTATGTTATCGTGGGACAAATGCCCAACGTGAGATACTGGTGGATTTTAAGCCGCTGGCATGATGCCAGCCTGTGGCATGTTGCTAAAGAATTAGAATTATAGAAGTGCTTGTTGTTTCCCGTTTTGGATCGTAAACTTTTATTATACTTGGACATTGGAAGTAGAGGTTCCATATGTGGTGGTCGTTCTTCTTTTTCTATTGGTTTCGATATGTTGGTAAATACGATGCTTGTTAAGTTTATTGTTGTTTTCCTGTTTGAGTGTGGTGTACGGTGCACGTACATGGGTTTTAAAATATGTATAGTTATTACAATAAGTTAGCCAGCAGTAGGCTCGCGTATTTGCACTTTGGACGCGACCTACATTTGACAGTGCATTGACACTGTCATATTGCATTTGTGCTATGCATTTTATGTATATTACATGCTTTAGTGTTCAATTAGGCGTGGTTTGAGTTGGACAACTTGCATTTTCATTTAGACTCATCCCGTTTAACACTCAGTGACATCTCTGCATCTTACACTACCTTTGCATTGACAATCTACATACTTATGCTAGGGATACACCCTACATGTGGTATTCGATATTTTAGATTTTTCGTTGTTGTTGTAATATTTTGAACTAACAAGAAGATCTGCCTCCCTTCGAGGTAGAGCTTATCCGTGATTTGTAAGTGATCTTTCTAGACTCCACTAAAGCAGGGATGTGCGAAGATGTGGGAAGCGGAGAGGAGAGGAGATGCGTAAGATGTTTGTAGCTGGGCGAAATAATGCAACGCTTACTAGCAAAATAAAAATATATTATTTCACATAGGCTTACACTGGACAGTTATAAAACATTGAGAAAAGGTATTTGGTTCCGGTTAGTTGTTTCCTATGGAGAAGAACCGCCAAGGAACTCCATGGTTACTCTTTTAAAATGTTGTTACTTGTTAAATTAGTACTTAAGTATAAAAGGACAACGTAAGCCTCACAATAAATCATTGTTTTCTTTACAAAATATTAAATCAGATGAAAAGTTAACAAGCGCCTAGGACTTGTCCTAGGCGCTTGTGACTTGACGTTTGACGCTTGGCGCTTGTGAAATGACTTCCCCCGCTCTGGGCGGAGCGGGGGGGCATGTCAGACTTGTACTGACTAAAACCCACCCATGTTCCTTCTATTGCCCTTTACGTTCCGGAGCCGCGGTATCTCTTTCGAACAACCCGCAAGTTTCGAACAACCCGCAAGTTTCGAACAACCCGCAACTTTCGAACAACCCGCAAGTTTCGAACAACCCGCAAGTTTCGAACAACTCGCAACTTTGCCCGAGGCTTCACTCGCGTTAAATTCGGGGTAACACAGTTCCCCTTGCGCCTTATTGATTTGTAATAGCAACGCTAAGTTTTCCCTTTTCTTCCATCTTTCTCCCTCACATACCACTTTTTTTTAAAAAAAATTAGCCTATGTCTGTCTCCTGGTCCGTACTGTCTCTGTACCAAAATTCATCAAAATCGGTTTAGCCATTAAAGCGTGAAGGGGTAACAAAAAAACAAACAAACTCACTTTCGCTTTTATAATATTAGTAAGGATTGGAAAAACATTGCAAAAAATAAACAGATGTTGCCATCAGTACTACAACTATTCAGAACAAAGAGTGTATAAATATGTGATTTAAAAACTAAGATGCCGAATATCTTAGAGACATCTACAAATTTGTGTCGTTTGTTCCGATGACCTACCGGGGAAGCCGCAGCATACCGCTCGTTTAACTAATCCCAGCTTAACTCTCTCTTTTGCACAGCTATGGTCTTTGCAAAAGAAGCCTCCCAAAGGTTGACAATCCACATCTAGTTTCTAACAAATAACTCCCTAAAACCAAAAACACAGTCACATTTCTGATCCATCTTCGTCAGATAATTCCCAATGAAATCCACCACTAAATTCACAGTTACTTCCAGCCATTACACTGCCGTGTCAGAGTTATAGTGCAGTGTACTCCACACGTCGTGGCACACCATACAGTACATAGCCTCGCCTATAGTTCCGCTTTTTCCCGGGATAAAGAATTTTTCGGAAAATCGGAACCAAAAGCCATACTGTAAGGCTTCCGTTGTAATTGGATTGTGAAAATTCAATAATGAGGTCTTATTTCCGTAATTTTTGTGGAAGGTATTTAATGGGAGTGGTTCTTTGGGTATAAAAAGAGCTCGGGGCTAAAAATAATAGCAGCCGCTCGGGTCGATCTTTAGGTTAAGTATGCGTTTGCCTAGGTTGGTGTGTGGATGGGTAAGCCGTTGGTCCCGGCTGTCATTTGTAGGTAGTCAGTATTCCGAAAGTCTGACAACCAGTCTTACCAAGGGGTATCGCATTACCCAGTACAAACTGAGCTGTGGAGGTCAGATAGGCAGTCGCTCCTTGTAAAAATACTGATATTCAGCTGCATCCGATTGGACTGGAAGCCCGTCCCAACATACTTGGGAAAAGGCTAGACAGGTGATGGTTCTTTGGGAATTTAATGGAAGGTAGATTTTAAATTTAGGCATCGACTGTACTAAAAGTACCGCCAATGTGTTGCGTGTTTCAGAACGCTCTGAGGACACTGTTGTGACTGCCACAATATATTACAGTGCATCAGTAATGTCACACGTAAGAGTAACCACTTTTCAGCTATCGTGCGAAATTAGAATGCGTCGTTTCTTGTCGGTTTTTTTTTGTTTTTTAAAAAAAACGTTGCCCCACTCTAGGAATTTCTCCTGAATCGTGGGTGCGTTTACAAACACATAAACTCACATTTTTATATGTTTATAAATGCGTTCTCACCGCATCATCGCTTCACATCGAGTTTAGCCAAACGCAAGCCTATTTATTGTAAAAAGTAATTTATGTTTCACAAAGACGAACTCAATACGTATATAAGGCCATATAACAAGTTCATTATGTATCCGAAAATTTAATTAATTAGCCACGTTTATGAAACAAAACCCGCGTGTCGTCACGTAACCCCGGTAAGGCGTAAGGCGTAAATAAAGAAAGTGTGCGTTCGACTGAATTACGCGAAAGTGCGCGCGAGACTCAACTTTCAAATTGATTCGCCAACTTCTTCTGGCGAATATTTGTTTTGGTGGCACTACGTGTTCGCGAAAATACAGGCGAATATTATGTGACTTATTTATGGGATACTTTTAACATTTTGTAAGCCTTTTGGATTTATTTTAGTAGTTATTTACTAACATACATAATCGGCCTAGTCTTTTGTCAACTGCATAGTGTAAACCTTTTGAACGCGGGGCCATAAACTCATGTGTGTGCCCTCTACGCCAAAAAAAAGTTATTTTACCTTGAATTTTGTCACATATTTGTGTCTTTGGCATCCAAGGCACGCGCTTGCTTGTCACATATTGTGCCAATGGCATTCAAAAGGTTAGACTCGACTTCCTATCTAATCGGACGCAACCGAATACCAATCAGTATTATTCAAGTAACGAGGATGGTGGTAATCAGGTCCTAAACATAGACAATGCATATTAACTTAACTTAAAATTTGAAATGGTTTTAAGTGGCTTTTGTTTTTAAACCGCAGAGAAATCGAAGCCTGACTACGAAATAGATAAGACCTTGAAATAATGTTTCTGTAAACAATAGATAAGACCATGAAATAATGTTTCTGTAAACAGTCACTCATTTCACACAAGTCATTTAAAGAAAAGACAAACACTTCGTGTCAGTTAGTTCTCGTTCTCACATTTTCTAGCACCGATTTTTGAAGTGAAAACTAAGTGAGTTTCCCACACACACAGTAGTAGCTCCCGCGCCCAATATCCCATATGTATATAAGACTACTTGATTATTTGCTGCGAAAATAGGTCGCGTTAATTAATATCACTTACAATACAAACAAGTTGGGGCCGGAGAGGAATTTAACTAAGATTTGCCCCTTACGTAACTATGTATTGGAAACTACGAGTATATATGTATTGGTTATTTTTAATACTAGCTGTACCCAGCGATTAAATTTGCGGTTGGCGCAGTGGCTGAGCGATCGACAGCCCTACGTGTCGCGGTTTCGATTCCCACACGGTACAAATATCTGTATGACCTGCAGATAGTTGTTTCGGGTCTGGTTGTTTGTGTATGTGAGTTTAAATGTTTGTAAACGCACTCACGATACAGGAGACATTCCTAGTCTAGGGCAACGTTTATTTTAAAAAAAGAAAGAAAGACCTTCATTCCCCTGATTTCTCTTTATTATAAATTCCTAATGATATGTTAGTTTACAACCAAAACAACCGTACCACAACATAATGTCAACTGATTTACAAACCCGTAACAACAAATCAGACATGTAAATAAATACGTTTGATCTGTTTAAACAAACAAACATACACGACATAATAAATTACTAGAAACAAATGTGTAACACAAGCGAATCTCAACCCTATCTATTACGAAAATAAAGTTTAGTTTCTCATTGAGATTTTCAAGAAAATAGTTGCAGAAGCAAACAATAGAATTTATACTCTAAATCTTTAAGCGTACAGTTGGGTTTTTAATGTCGAATGTTTGTTAAGGTTTCGTCACGCTAGTCTGTCTAATGAAGTCTTGTTCGCGTTGAGTCTTTTTGACTTAAGCTTTGAAAGTCCAAAAAACTATTTTACGTTCGAAAAGTTTTAATTGGTGTTACTTAAAACGTTTGATTTTCTGAGCGAAAGAAAATGAAAAATAAAAATTTGTTAGATTTGAAAAAACCGAGGCGATTTCCGATTTGAGAAAAATAAAGTATTTTTAAATGCCAAAAACAATGCTGCTAATTCCTATTTAATAGTCTAATTAAAAAAAAAACCGTCTTAGTGCAAGTCGGACTCACGCACTGAGGATTCCGTACAAACTTACGACATAAACGTCCATATCTTTTGCCTGCATAGACTTAGAGGGTTGATTTTTTCACAGCTCCAAAAGACCACAGATTTGAGTAGGTATATGGTTTTAATTTCAACTCTATACATACAGACAACAAAGTAATTTAATGGTGAATATATGCCGGGGTTGCGGGTTGTTTGAAAGAGATACCGCGGCCCCGGAACGTAAAGGGCAATAGAAGGAACATGGGTGGGTTTTAGTCAGTACAAGTTTGACACTCCCCTCCGCTCCGCCCAGAGCGGGGGAAGTTATTTGATGATTTCCCATCCGCAAAAAAAGAGTGAATATAAGGTTTCCGTTTTTTTTCTTTTTGATGTACAAAATCCTACAAAGACAAAACAAAAGACAGATAATACAGTTTTGTATTATTTCTTCTTTTATCAACGGTTTGTCTACTGTAGAGATTCATTTTTAAAACTACTTCATTCGTGAAGCTAAGTTACTGTAAAAGGAACACAAAAAATACCTACACAAAAACTCCAAAGAATAAAAGCAATATTTTCAAGAAAAACTTCAAAAATATCGCTTCCAACAAAGTAGGTATAAATACTGGGAGGTGCAGATAAAATAAATCATTTTACTCTCAATGGAAACACCGCTCCCCTAGCGGCCACCAAAGAAACGCCTTGATTGATAAATAAGGGTGTCTATAATGAGAGCTATGCGATTGTAAGCGAAGCTATTATAATGCTTGTTTTACCAATGTTATGTCCAATGATATATTTTACAGCACTCTTAATGTTTTTTTTTCTACTGATGGAAAATCATCAAATAATTTCCCCCGCTCTGGGCTAAGCGGGGGGTGTCAGACTTTTACTGCCTAAAACCCACCCATGTTATGGCTTATGCTCTTTATGTTCCGGGGCCACGGTATCTCTTTTGAACATCCTGCAACCCCGGCAGGCGGTGGCGCTAGCAGGCCCCTCTGCTTTGCTGACATCTCTTTGAGGCGCGTGTTGAACACTAACGCGCCGTCAGCACGGCCTGTCGTCAATAGACGGACGGACGGTGAGCTACCTATTGCTCACCGTTCACAGGAAAAGTGCCCATGTAGGCTTATGTAAAATAAAAATATTTTGGTTTAGATATAAATCGCATTGCAACTAGGAACAAAGTCACATTTCGCTGGAAAATTACACTTGAAAAAAAAATCATTGTTAAAACCAACGCAACGCTACCAGCCTGTACTACAAACCTTAAGATTACGCAACATTCAATAACTTTTAGGAAATTGTAGCACATATCTTTGGAGTCTTTTCATCACGGATCCATTGACCCAGCGTTTGGCCAAGGAAAATTATACCTAAGGTGTTTCTGTGGAGGTAATAAATTTGAATGAAGTGACGATTATTTTGTAAACAAGATGATATTTGCTGTAAGTTCTGAATGTTGGTGTAATGTTAATATTTTTACATATAAACAAGTCTGTTGGGGTGCCTGTCGTTTTGCCGAAACGATTTTGATAAAATTTCATCACCCAAACAAATTTTAGCAACCTTTTTTTTATACCATTGCAATATTTCGAATGATTTTAGTTCGCATAATTTTATTTGGTCAAATTTTTACTTGGCTCGGCTAGGTGTCACTAGTATTTCCATTAAAAAATTTCTGGCAAAATGTGACATAACTATTATGTACACCTCTGCCTGTCGCTTTGAGGATTACAGGCGTGATATTATGTAATAATTGGATCATTGGTATCTTGGTTGTTAGATTGAGTGTAGAACGAAGAGTTCTAGAGGTTCGGCAATAGAGAGATAGTAGAGCCCTAGACCTAGGTCTTCTTAAAAAACCTAGGTACTGGCTAGAGCTTCTTTTTTTTAGGTATTATATCAGTCTTCCCCCGTTTTGGGCGGAGTGTCAGACTTGTACTGACTAAAACCCACCCATGTTCCCCATTGCCCTTTATGTTCCGGGGCCGCGATATCTCTTTCGAACAACCCGCAACCCCAGCAGGCGGTGGCCCTGGCAGGCCTCTCTGCATTGCTGACATCTCTTTGAGGCGCGCGTGGAACACTAAGTCATCAAAGGGTCACACTTTTACTAAGACCCTTTGTGTTTCGGACCACGGTATCTTTTTCGAACAACTCGCAGCCCGTCCGACTCTCCTTTACAAAGCAGAACCTGACCCATAACTTGGCTGCACATATTTACAGGCTTCTTCAGGTATATAGAATGAAGAAGGGAACAAAAATATTATCACCCCACCCTACATCGCGTGCATAACAAAATAAAATAGGAAGGTGCTGATAATATAAATCACTTTATTTTCAATGGGGACCGCTTACCTGGGGAACACCCAATAAATTCTGCAATGGATACAAAGACTATAACTATTGCTTAGTGTTTTTTTTTATATATGGGAAAATGATGCAGGAACAAAAATCGATAGGGATACTATAGTCTAATACAATGTGTCCGGTCATGGTATGTAACGAGTGTTTTAATATACTATTACGATACACACTTGGGTCTAATTCACTTCCCCCTTTTTGGCAGCCATTTTGAGATATTCTCTATGCGTGTACAAAAAACAATCATATCTCTCAAAGTTTTGGTTTTACTGAGACAAGAATAGGCTTATTCGGAGGGCAAAAATATTGTCTATCGTTTAAATTAAGAAAAGATGAGCTTACATTTTCGTAACTTTAGAGAACAAAATATAAGTCCAAAAAAATATGCAAATCAACAAGTTTTGTAAATTTTTTTTTGTAAACTTTCTTCCTTTTTTAAAAACGTTGCCCCACACTAGGAATTTCCCCTGTATCGTGGGTCCGTTTACAAACATTTAAACTCACATACACAAACAGCCAGACCCGAAACAACTATCTGTAGGCCATACAAATATTTACTCCGTGCTGGAATCGAACACGCGACACGCAGTGCAGCAGTCGATCCCTCAGCCACTGCGCCAACCGTGTCGATTTAGTGCCTGCATTATTTCTAGGCAAAATTCCCCGGCTAGATACCCAAAAATACAAAATGGAATAAAACAGCAGATTTATTTTATGGTGTGAAATAATGTTGTCCATCTCAAATAGATTAGGCTAGCTTTTGCCCGCGGCTTCGCTCGCGTTAAATTCGGGGTAACACAGTTCCCCTTGCGCCTTATTGATTTGTAATAGCAACGCTAAGTTTTCCCTTTTCTTCCCTCTTGCTCCCTCACTTCTCACTTTTTTAAAATAAAAATTAACCTATGTCCGTCTCCTGGTTCCCAACTATCTCTGTACCAAAATTCATCAAAATCGGTGTAGCCATTAAAGCGTGAAGAGGTAACAAACAAACAAACTCACTTTCGCTTTTATAATATTAGTAAGGATATCACACCATGCATATGAACATACTCTTCATTGATCTTCACACATCTTGCTGGCAGTAAGAAATCAGCGTAAAACTACCTAGCGGCTTAAGTAAGTAAAAAGTCGGACAAGAGCCAGTCAAATTCGCGCACCGATTGGTCCGTACAAACTTGCGACATATACAGCCATATCTATTGACTACGTAGATTTAGAGGGTTGATTTTGTTACAGCTCCAAATAAGCATAAGTACTTACTAGCTGGCGCCCGCGGCTTCGCCCGCGTTATATCGAAAAAGTATCCTATGTGTTAATACAGACTATACCTCTGTGCCAAATTACATAAAGATCCGTTTTGACGTAAAAGAGTAACAAACATCCAAACATCCATCTATCCATCCATCCTCACAAACATTTATAATATTAGTTAGAAATATATGATTTAAATTTCAACTTGCTACCGATAAAAGTTTCCTAGATAAAGAGTCTTGACAGACAGACAGATGGACAATAAAGTGATCCTATGAGGGTTCCGTTTTTTAACCGACTTCAAAAAAGGAGGAGGTTCTCAATTCGACTGTATTTTTTTTTTACTTTTGAGTTACGGAACTCTTTAAAGCAAACATTGTAAAATCAGACCAATTTACGGTTGTCATAAAGGTTATTTTACCACAATAGAATCTTCACCTACCTAAACGTAATTTCGATCTTCAGAACACGTTACACAGCAAAATCCTTAAGCCACTACACCATACAATATACAACGTCCTTTAAAAAAGAAAAAAAGGCACCAAAGCGGTAGCTTGCCGCGTAATTTTAGGTCTTTCAACATGTCGTCGACTCTCGCGGGGTAAAATGAACCGTTCTGAAAGGCGACCGTCTGGACTCTTTTGAAAGGCAACTATAAAGGACCTAGGCGGCCATTTTGCACCGAGGCTGTTAGTAGTTAATTTCTTGGGCACAAGAGAGTGAAGTTATTGTGGGCAGTATGTTAAGATTCTATTGAATGTTGAGTGTTAACGGTAAACGTTTTGTACTTTTAGTTTGCATTTTTATGAAAAAATATTCCGTTTTAAATATCAGTACATGGGCGAGCGATCCCTATTCGGCTGAAAATAGAGAAAAATAACTATCTTAGGTATGAGAGCTAGATTAGGTATTTTTCACCTACACAACCCCTGTAGATTGCAACTTTCATCGATCACGTTTAGAAATAAAAAAATGCGTTTATTGGGCAAAACAAAAACACAACAACACCATAAAATTAAACAAAATAAAATGATTAATGCCATAGGGGCCCCAGCTCAGTATAATGCTAGATGGCAACACAAGGCAACCAGCTGACACTGACTTTCAGCTGGGCCCCAGCTCAGTATAATGCTAGATGGCAACACAAGGCAACCAGCTGACTCTGACTTTCAGCTGGGCCCCAGATCAGTATAATGCCACATGGCAACACAAGGCAACCAGCTGCCACTAACTTTCAACTGGGCCCCAGCTCAGTATAATGCCAGATGGCAACACAAGCCAACCAGCTGACACTGACTTTCAGCTGGCCCCAGCTCAGTATAATGCCAGATGGCAACATAAGGCCACCAACTGGCACTGACTTTCAGCTGGGCCCCAGCTCAGTATAATGCCAGATGGCAACATAAGGCCCCCAACTGACATTGACTTTAATATTTTCGAGCGCTTGGCTAGTGGGCTGCAGCCCACTAGCCAAACGCTCGAAAATATAAAGAAACACTTATTAAAGTCTAAAATATTCTGCACAAAACCAATTGAAATGAAAATGTTGTGACTTTTAACTAAATAAAGACAAAAGCTTTACGTGCTCATTAAAAACATGTGATAAACGTAGGTGATAGATATCGTTTATAATACCCTCCTTACTAATTTTATAAAAGCGAAAGTGAGTTTGTTTGTTACGTATTCACGCCTAAATGGCTACACCGATTTTGATGAATTTTGGTACAGAGATAGTTGGTACCCTGGAGACGGACATAATTCGGAAAAAAATATTGTCAATCGATTCTGTTACATAGAACTAAGGATAAAACAATCATATAAGGATGGAAAAAAATATATAAATTTATACCCGAAACGTCTCTTTAGATATTTTTCATCAGGAAATCTGAAATCGCAAAAAAATTATCCCCTAAACTTCGTAGAAATAGATTATTTTTTTTTTAAACGCACAAAGAGTTTGATTAGCATAGCTTTTCTTTTAAGTTCACTATGCCAAGTACTAGATATGAAAATCCTTCCAGCTTTCCCATGTACATTTAATGGTCCCTCAACACTATAAAATCTAACACGATTCCAGTGAAGTAACGTGTAGATTTTTTTTTTTTTTTTTTTTTTTTTTTATTTATTATTCAAAGCACATAATTACAATACAATTTAGGAACTACAACATACCAACACAAACCGTTAGTTATTGTTAACCGAACTCCTACGGGACCAGAGTGAGTTGCACTGGCTTGCAATATTTATCTATACGTCTGGGGAAATAAAAAGCCAGGATTTAATCTTTAGAACTGCATTTGTATGTACAGTCAGCAAAAGAGACAAGTAACCAGGCTACGAATCCACATATTATCTCTTTCTACCTACGAGAAATCTATACAAAGCCAAGCCAAGACATACTGGGAGAGTATAGCTTGATATGTTGCTGTGTGTACATTCACGATCTTCAACTCAAATCAAATAGCCTTTATTTCTTATAATATACATTTCCATTAAATTATTCACATTACATAGTAATTTATATTAATTGAATGTGAACTACATGCGGCATTCCATGCGTGTTACGTATGCCCTATTTCTAGTGCTTAAGACATTCCGTGCTTCCTAGTGCTTAGACTTTTACTGACTGTGCTATCTCTTATTCTTCGCTTCTCTGTTCACCTTCGTCTTTATTCTTCACAACGCTATACCTATCTTGTGCTTTCTGTGAACTGTTTAACTAAACTTTATTTTCTTCTGTAAGCTGTGTTTGCTTCTACATTACTAACTCACACGCTTCACATGCATAAATTTTATTAGTATAGTCTATTTTCACATTCATAAGTTTACACTTACCAAAATTTGAAAGCAATTTTCACGTGAAAAAAGGTGTGTAATTTGAAATAAGACTTTTTACGTAATAGTTTGGTTTCCAAATTTGTATGTTCGCGAAACCGTAAAACATTAATCAATATCGTGTTGAAATCGCTTTTGAATATTTGTAAGTGCTACATGTTTTTGAACGTGACTGTACGTTACATATCGTGTGGTTGTTTTGCAAAAATACAAAGTCTTGTTTCGCTTGGAGGTTTTTTGTGTGTGTCCTTTATGTAATGTTATAATCAATCCTACGGCAACGTGATGTATATAAGGATTTTGCTCAATGTAATATAACACTAAAAGGCAGCGGTAAAAGGTTTTAACCTTTTACCGCTGCCTTTAGACATATTTTTTTCGATCATCAAAGTAACTATACTTTGATGATCGAAAAAAATATGTCTTTCTCTCCCCTTTTTTTTCCTTTTTCTCCCCCTTTTCTCACTTTTTTTAGCCTATGTCCGTCTCCAGGGTCCCATCTATCTCTGTACCAAAATTCATCAAAATCGGTTTAGCCATTTAGGCGTGAAGACGTAACAAACAAACAAACTCACTTTCGCTTTTATCAGCCTCAAAAACATTATCTGGCAAATAGTCCGATAAACACATTAACAGCAAAGGGAAAAAACCCAAACAGCATTAAAAACTATAGTTACATTCACACAAAAAACTTTAGGAGCTAGACAGTTCTATAAAAACACCATTTTATAACAGATTTTAAGACAAGCGACCGCGTTAACTATAGTTTTTAATTAGAGGCGAAGGACCGAAAACGGAAAATTAAAACTTTTTCGTTTGCCAGACGGTTTTTTTTTCAAAATAAAAGTAACGAAACAGCGGCTCGTTTGAAATTCACAATAAAGTTTTATGATCATTAAATTGTGCGTCTTTGAATGTTTTATTTAGTTTGTTTCATAATATTCTTGTTTTGTCTATGGAAATAATAACAGACTTTTTAATGGGACTATTTTAAATGTAATTTTATCTGTAGATGATTGTACTTTACTGTCACAAACTCTTTGCATTTGCACTAGGTATAACAAAATTTACGGTAAAATCTCTTTTGAATTTAGCTAAGTGTATACATATTTTTTGTGTGAACACTTATGCAACTTTATATTCTCTTAATGTAATGCCAATAAAAGTAATTTCAAAATCAACAGACTACCAAGGCCAAAGTGAGTGAGGTTTTATCCGATGTGGTCGCTTGTCTTCAAATCTGTTTATTAGATTGTGTTTTTATAGTTCTGTCTAGCTCCACAAGTGTTTTGTGTGAATAACTATAACTATAAATAAATGTAACTTCATCCAATAGCTTGTCTCGCTCTGGACTGAGCGGAAGGGACTGCCCGATTTATACTGACTAAAACCATCCTTGTTCCTTTGGGTTCCTGGACTGCGGTTTCTCTTTCGAACAACCCGCAACCCTAGCAGGTACCACTACCTACCTAGAGGGGCCCACTAGGGCCACCCCTAGCGGGCCCCTCTGCTTGTTGACATCTCTTTGAAACGCCCGTAGAACACAAACGCGTCGACGACCAGGCCTGTCGTAACTTGCCGGACGGACGGTGAGCTACCCATTACTCACCGCCCACAGACCCGCGTCTAAGGTGGCCGGGACTCATCCCGCGGCACCCGACCGTCCTCAAAAGAGATTTTCAATTGATTTTCTATCCACCACAAAAAATACGTTATGTATAATGTTTGTACATAAAGTATAAATAAAAACTAATATCACAACAATCTCAAGATTATATACTTCCAGACAGGATTGAAAAACAGCTACGTACAATAACCATTTCTCACTCCTCGATCATCCAAGATGTAATATTTTCGGTAGCTGTTGATTTTAAGTACAGACCATGATATTTACGAGGTCGTTACTTTTACGAGTCGGTTAAGAGAAGTGCTGACATACACCCGTTATACAAGAGGTGTTAGAAATTCTGTAGTCGTAAGATTTGAGTAATTTTTTATGGTCCGATTTGTAAATTTTTGATTAGGTGTCTGCATTTTTGTTGTGATTGTGTACCACAAGTCTTTAAATCTTTTGCTTACGTGTTTATCGTTCCGTATTTGTGCATTGTTTAAGGTGAATTTCGTACGTTTTATTATTTTTCTTATTTACTTTTACAAAAGATATAACAATAAGGAAAAATATTGGACGGCACGGTTGGCGCAGTGGCTGCGCGGACGACTGCTGCATTGCGTGTCGCGGGTTTAATCCCGCATGGAACAAATTTATATGACCTGCGCCTGCAGGTCATACTAATAATAACGGGTGTGGCTGTTTGTATATGTGAGTTTAAATGTTTGTAAATGCCCCACGATACAGGAGAAATTCATAGTGTAGAGAAATGTTTTTATGAAATAAAAAAACTTTTTCATATTCCGTGGTACTAAAATTTCAATTCTAAATAATGGAACTACGTATATGCACCATAAACAATACAATGTACTTAAGTAGTTCATCATGCATTTCCCCAGATATTCTAAAAATATGCTTTTAGAATTGAAATTGAAAAATACACCGGTACTGCAAATATATCAATGTTATGCCGAAACAAAATATTTACGTTTACAAACCGTAACAAACAAATCAGAATATTTCTTCCGTAACTTTTCAAGGAACAAGGCACCTATAACCGTTTCGATAAATTTCCCACGTTTTTTGGTTCAAGTTATAAGAAATACGCGATCATACATACTATAACATTTGTGTAAGTATATCCCCTTTTTTGCGGATGGGAAATCGTCAAATAACTTCCTCCGCTCTCACCCTCCCGGGGGAGTGTCAGACTTTTACTGACTAACACCCAGCCATGTTCTTTTGCGCCTTATGTTCCAGGACCTTTCGCACAACCCGCGACCCGGCGAAACGACCAGCGTTTTATGTGCCTAAGGCAGTAACTTAAGGTATGTGGGGAGAGCAATGGGTAGCTCACCGTCCGTCCGTCTATTGACGACAGGCCGTGTCGACGGCGCGTTCGTGTTTCACGCGCGCCTCAAAGAGAGTCAGCAAAGCAGAGGGGCTTGCCAGAGCCTCCGCCTGCTGGGGTTGCGGGTTGTTCGAAAGAGATACCGCGGCCCCGGAACGTAAAGGGCAATAGAAGGAACATGGGTGGGTTTTAGTCAGTACAAGTCTGACATGACCCCCGCTCCACCCAGAGCGGGGGAAGTCATTGGATGATTTACCACCCGAAAAAAAAAAAAAAAAAAAAAAAAAAAGGTATGTGGGGATCCAAAGAAAACAATCAATGAGATATAGAACGTATAACTCTGTCTCTTGTGCTATAAGCGTACTTGACAGGTAGTATTTTTGTGTCAAAATAAATGAACTGTTCGAAATCCAAATGGCCGTTCTATAACTCTTTTTTAATCTCTTTGTAACTACATACATCATTTTTGACATGTCTTAAAGGTTCGTTTCTGACCGACAAAAAAAAATGATTTTCTCAAAACGACTGCATTTTTTTTTTGTATGTTTTTAAGCGATTTCTCGATTGTGGACAGATTTTTTATGACTGTTTTTGTAATCAAAGCTTATACTCCCGAAGGGGCCCATATTATTAAGAATTTTGTCTATATTGCTTCGGAAGTTTATGAATTATCTTCTATGGTACATTTTTTTTTCTAACGAATTAAGAATATTTGTGTGTGATTTAGATTTTTGGAAGTCGCTTTTTTGCAAAAATCTTTTTTATTTACTAAAGTGAAACTTTATAACATCGTCTCAAACTTTTTCGTCTATGTGTTGCATGTCGCGTGACGGTCGGCCGCGGAATAGGGACGTCTAAATGTTTTTAATGTGAAAAAAGTTTCACTTTTGCCGTGGTGTTGGGATAACTTGCTTGGTGAATAAATGAAATTCTCAGATTATAGAAAAAGACGTGTACTTTGTTGCTCGTTTATTGGTACAGTGCACAGATAATACAGTAAATCAGTGACATTCAAATTACATGTGTATTTTGATATGGCCTCTGGGCCTTTTGCCTTTAAACCAAATATTGTGTTGCCAACACGTGGTTTCATAAAACCACACAATCCTTTTTATTTTGTCTCGTTATATGTCACCCATCAACTTTAAAATAATAATAAAACCATTCACCGTTCTTGTTTAAAAATATTTTATGCGCCATCTTTTTGCAGCTTAAGTCTTAACTTAGATGTACCAAAGCCCACACCACGACTACTCAATAGACTATCCACGTAGTTCAAGTCCCAATAAATCGCCTGTTCTCATAACTTACACTGTACTTAGGTAATAGTTGCCATCCAGTTATGAAATGAGGTACTCTGTATGCGAAACTTTGACGTCTTATATCGAACAATAATAATAAATAACTGAGACAAACGTTTCGCAGCTGAGATGGGAATTGTTCTCATGTGTAGTTGAAGTGGAATTTTTGCTTTTCCAAGTTTGTAATAAAAAGAAATCATTATTGGTTTTGTGCACGGAAAGAAAGAAAAGAATATTTACTGGTATTAAAAAAAAATCTTTAAACGTAACTTGATAAATGAGTAAAGTATTTAATGACGAAAATACAAAAAAAACAACTATCTGTAGGCCATACAAATATCTGTTCCGGATCGAACCCGCGACACGCAGCGCAGCAGTCGATCACACAGCCACTGCGCCAACCGTATCGTTAGAATTACACCACAAGGTTTTAGAATTACACCAGTCCAAAATATCATTCCCTAAGTACCATACCCACACGAAACATCAATTTCAAGAACAAAGCACACGCTAAGCTCAAATTCCAATTACCCAACCCCAATCCCAAAATCCGGCTATCATAACCATAGCCAAATAGCCAAAAAATAGCCGGAACTCTAATCACAATCCGAGCCGGCTAACATACGGCTATACTTGCAAGTTTGCGAGCTAATTCCCTTTGCCAAATTGAATTCGTGGCGTAACGACAAACTTACTACAACGGCTAGTTGGAGTAGTTGGTGAGTTTTTCCTTGACTGCAAACGAGGGTCATTTTGTACCATATTTGCTTGAGTGAAGGTCGATGCTGTAAGTGTTGCTTTGTTTTTATGATGAGGGTATTGGATGGGATGTTTTTTTCAGACTGTACCAGCTTATGAAGCTAAACAGGGTGTAAACTGACTCTTTACAAAACCATCAGCTGTGATTCTGTACATTAAACTCAATGATCAAAGTAACTCTACTCAAATATTATTTTAGGAAAGGTTTGTATTCCGTCGTTTTCTTTCGAGTTACGGAATCCTAAAAATCAGCAAAGTGATGCTCCATCATACATGTAATTTTTTTTTTATGGATATCCATACTTAATATTATAAAAGCGAAAGTGAGTTTGTTTGTTTGTTACGTCTTCACGCCTAAATGGCTAAACCGATTTTGATGAATTTTGGTACAGAGGTAGTTAAGACCCTGGAGACGAACACAGGCTACTTTTTTATATAAAGTGAGGAATGAGAGAGAAAGAAAAAAGAAAAGGGAAATCTTAGCATTGCTATTACAATAAATAAGGCGCCTGCAAATCAGGAAAGGGGAACCGTGTTACCCCGAATTTAAGCCGCGGGCAAAAACTAGTAATTCATATTTTGATTAATTGACTGTGTGACAAATAGAAACACAAGACTTACCTGTAAACGTTACAAATTTACACGTAACTACAAATAAAACAGTTTACAAAGCCTCTTACAAACCTAGCGAGGGTTTAACTAATCTGTGGTTGAACTTTGATACTCACTTCGCGAGTACATGCTATAAACTTGATATTTTTCCCCCATTACGCCACTTTATGGCTGACGATGGCGAAATGGGCCAGCTTTCTTCAAAGTTGTTCATGTAATTGAGTTTCAACGGCTAATTGCCTGTAGTTGCTGGTAGTTACCGGTTTTGCTATTAACTTGGGGTTAATTTTTGTGTGAAACAATTTGCAGTGTGCCAACTTTGGTTACCAGATTGTCTTGAATAGGCTATGTGATAGTGGAAAAACTGGAATACCGATAAAGCTTGCAAGTCAAGTTCAGGCCTTCTAATAAGTTAACATAGTTGTAGGCTGGGCATCTCAGGAAATAGACGTCTGACGGAATAAACGAATCCTGGAGTGGAGATCGCGTAGGAGAAGGCTTAAACAGCCAGACCCGGAACAACTATCTGTAGGCCATACAAATATTTGTATTATGCGGGAATCGAACCCGCGACATGCAGCGCAGCAGTCGATCGCTCAGCCAGTGCGCCAACCGTGTCGTCATCGTCTTAAGATGTTTCTTAATTAATAAATATAGCATCAAGACCATCTCAGCTCTATACCCAGTCGCACCAAATTTGATACGAATTAATAGACAGTTTGAAATGTGATCTCCATTTTACTACAGATAACACAGAATCTGTCATATTGATGCTCAAAAGGCTGAAGTTGCCAGAACCCAGAACGTTATAAAAAAAAGTCTGATCTGTCAAAAAACTATTCCGAAGAAAGTTTCTGTTGAGAAATTCTTTTATTTTAACTTTTAAATTTTGTTAATTACTGTTAATAATAGATTTCACATACCGTACACAATCAACACAAGTCAGCCAACTGTCAAACGTGATTTAAACGAGCAGATGATCTTAAGATAAGGTCTACCATGTTTTGAGACCATCTTAACGATAGAACCGACATATTAAATAGTAGTGATCTCACTTGCAAACTCGAGTCGCAAACCGGGTATCAATATTGTTATGGTTAGGTTTTCAAAAAAGGGGATTTGGTGCTCAGCATTCGCGCTTGATGATTTGACCACTAGATCGGAATCCTTACCAATGTTATAAAAGCGAAAGTGAGCTTGTTTGTTTGTTTGTTTGTTACCTCTTCACGCTTAAATGGCTAAACCGATTTTGATCAATTTTGGTACAGAGATTGTTGGACGCACACAAAAAAAATAGCCTTTTTTAAAATAAAAGTGAGATATGAAAGAAAAAGGGAAAACTGAGCTTTGCTATTACAATAAATCAGCCACAAAAGCAAAACTACAGGTAGCAGGTACCTGCAAATCAGGAAAGGGGAACTGTGTTACCCCGAATTTAACGCGAGCGAAGCCGCGGGCAAAAGCTAGTCCAAACATAAATGAAACCGACAAAAATGTTAATTTCTAGTAACTGGGTAGCTCGATACTAAAGTATTGCAAAATTCGTAAAATAAATCGCGTGATTGCGCCAATAGTGGCCGGGGCAGTAATTTCTCGCGTGCGCTTGCATGATTGCGCACCGGTCGGGCAATTTATTGTTTTTGCTCAACGTTAACGTTTGCCGTTACATTATGGGGCTGTTTTAGAAGCATTGGAGTTTAGAGAATGTTTTGTTTTCTTCTTTTGGGAAATTTTATAAAAAGGGATTTCTAAACTATCCGTGATTATCCTGCCAATATTGTGTGCCTGGATGTTTGTAACTCTTTTACACAAAAACTGATAAACGGATTTAAATAAAATTTGGCACATAGATAGTTTTTAATTTGATTGACACTTAGAATGCTTTGTGCCGGCAGCATATCCCGAATTTTCGATCCCGATTCGTGGGACAATCACCAAATTCCATGCAGGGTTAAGCTTTAAGAGCGTAATATTAATTTAAGTAAAATGCCTGAGTTCAAATCTCAACTGCCGGGGTTGTGGGTTGTTCGAAAGAGATACCGCGGCCCCGGGACATAAAAGGCAATAGAAGGAATATGGGTGGGTTTTAGTCAGTACAAGTCTGACACCCCCTCCGCTCCGCCGAGAGCGGGAGAAGTTATCTGATGATTACCAAAAAAAAGTTAACATGAAAAAAAAGTTCAAATCTCATCGCCTTTTTCCAACTATGTTGGGGTTGGCTTCCAGTCTTACCGGATTCAGCTGACTACCAGTATTTCACATAGAGCGACTGCCTATCTGATCTCCACAACCCAATCAGTACTAGGTTATACGATACCCCTTGGTAAGACTGGTTGTCAGACTTCCAGGACTTTGATGTTTGCTACGTGTTCACATTTAATTAGTTGTGTCTGTAATTATTTCCTTGTAAGGCACCCTCCACATCATATTAAAACCAAATTAGATTTAATTTCACATGCTTCCAACGACAAATCTTCACTCATTAAAGTTCACGACGCTGCCACTAGGGGGCGATCAATTCGATGCTCCCCTATCAATCTCCAGCGAGATTTATCTATGTTAACTTAATTGAGTTTCTTACTTGTAACATTAATATTACTTCCCTTTGATGCATCAAAATAAGATTATATTGGTTCTGTTTCAGTGTGCCTTTAAGGTTGTTGTGTACGGGTGGGTAGGCAGATTATTATTGAGTTGTGTAAAGCATTGGTACCTGCCGGTGCGTAATCAATTGTTCATGACTGTGTTATAATGAGGAAATGCAAAGGGAATGTACAATAGATCTATTTCTGCCTAGTTTTTTAGGAAAAAATAAGCCTGATGTTATCCTATCACTCATTATTCTTCAGAGGTAGGAAAGTATACGGTACTACAAATTTACTACTAACAAAACTGCTACTAATACGTCTACCAAAACTACTACTACTAATACTTACCTAATCCAAAACTACTACTACTAAGAAAACTACTACAGATAGTATTTTCAAATAAAATTTTAGACCAACGAGGCATTAAAAAAATCTTTCAAAACCCATTTTAAAATGATCTTGCAGCACAACCTCAAACCAATCCAACGGCCGCGGGAGACGCCTCGGGCGTCGCGACCCCCGGCCACCGTAAATGTGGGCCTGTAGACAGTGAGCAGTGGGTGGCTCCCGTCCGTCCGTCTATTGATGACAGATCGTATCGACGGCGCGAGATGTCAAGAAAGTAGGGAGGCCTGCCTGCTTGCATTGATTCGGGGATCATTGCGGTGTGGAATGATGATTTGTTATAATAATAGCAAATAATCACATTTATTCGGTTATACTACAATAAAAAAACATTCTTCCGATTGTTCTGTGAAATACATACATAAAACTTTTCAAAGAAACCGAAACAAGAAGAAAGAAATGGCCGATGAATCGCCCAATTATCACAGAATTAATATTTACTCCCATTCAAAATTAGGACCGAATACGTAATCGCGTTGTGACAGAAAAAAAATCTTTAATATTCAACCTTTGATCTTCGAAGTAAGTTAAAAAAGAACCTATACTTAGGCGCGGGGGGTGGGGGGAGGGGCACGGTCTAAGAATATAGAAAAGGGAGAAATGACAATAATTTTGTTTTTTTTTTTAAATGTTGCCTCACAATAGGAATTTCTCCTGTATCGTGGGTGCATTTACAAATAATTAAACTCACATACACAAACAGCCAGACCCGAAACAATCTGTAGGCCATACAAATATTTGATCCGTGCGGGGATCGAACCCGCGACACGCAGCGCAGCGGTCGTTCGCTCAGCCACTGCACCTGCGTCTGTTTGATTCGTAACTTTTGTTTTTTTTTGGGTATTTGATGCAGTTTTTTAACCGACTTCTGAAAAAGTAGGTTATGTTTTTTTTCATGTATTTTTACTGATTTACTCGTGCATACTGGTCCGATACACGTGACTCTTTGTTGTAAAGAAAATAATATTTTTAGCTATGTTGGAGTGACATCTTTAAAAAGAAATAGGTCAGTTACCCGTTAAAAAAACATTAATTAATTGGGAGATTTTCTTTTATGTGTTTAAATTGAAAAAGTTACAATAAAACCAATATGTGGGAAAATTTATTTATCAATTTACGTCATACTAATGAAAAATTCACGTCACTGAAAACATAAATAACAAAGAGCGGGCTATATCTATGCTAAATATTTTAATAAAAATCAGCATAATTCATAAAATTCAGAAAATCAACCCGAAATTGGCAGAGAAAACGCGTAAAAAAACATACGAAAAAATAACAAATATAGTCGAATTGTAGTAAGTACCTTTTATGAAATCGGTTTTATGAAAAAGGTGAAATTTGTTAGTAAGTTTGTATGCAGAATCTTCAGAAGTACTGATTTTTATACCGAAATTCTTTCAAGAATGGGAAGCTACATTATTCTAGAGTTTTATAATACAATTAAAGCGTTTCTGTGGCATAGTTTACAACCAGAAGGCAAACGAAGCCCTGGGAAGATGAGTAGACGGGCCTGCAAAGTCTACCGCCTACCGGGGTTGCGGGTTGTTCGAATACTGCGGCCCCGGAACGCAAAAGGCAAAAGAAGGAACATAAGTGGAATTTAGGAAGTAAAAGTCTGTAAATAGCTTAGCCCCCGCGAGCCGGAGCGGGGGAGTGCCCCGCTCCGGCTCGCGGGGGCTAAGCTATTTGAAGATGTCCCATCGGCAAAAAAGGGCCTGGGAAGAAGTTGGTACTATATCAGAATAAAAAATTATGATAAAATCGTAAAATCTTTTGGCATATCTAATAAAATTTTAAGATCCACGTACAAAACGGAACGCAAAATTTCAATTCGTGAATTTGTTATTTAAATTGGTTAACTCAGCTGCCAGTAATTACTTATTCTTTTACTTTGGAAATTACTTAAACACCGTTCTGTTAATCAAATCAATTTTGTGTGATAGAAAGTTTAATAGTTTTAGCTAAAATCGGATGTCTAATTCGATTTGATTTCCTACTGTATATTTTTTTTTAATAAATATTTTTAAATGCGAATGTTTGTGAGTATGGATGGATGTAAGGATGTTTGTTACTCTTTCACGTCAAAACGGCTGAACGGATCTTAAGGAAATTTGGCACAGAGATAGATTATAGTCTGAAATAACACATAGAATACTTTTTTTTGATATCACCCTGGCGAAACCGCGGGCGCCAGCTAGTACTTGATGAAGTTAAAATGTCGTTCTTCTTTTTAGATTACTTGAGTACTTATATGGGAAGATACTAGACGTTAAAAGTTGGCCGTCGGTAGGTCTTCGGTGTGCGTCGACACCGCTGCGTTGTCATGTTGCGGCGGGCTGTGCTGGCGTTGCTGCTGCAGCTGCTGAGAGCCTCAAACAGCGCTAATACTGTTTGGGACCTTAAGGACTAAACAACAGTGGAGTGTGGTTTAAATCATTACTAATATTATAAAAGCGAGATTGAGTTTGTTTGTTTGTTACGTCTTCACGCCTTAATGGCTAAACCGATTTTGATCAATTTTGGTACAGAGATAGTTGGTCCTGGACAGACACAGGTTAACTTTTTTTTTAAAGTGAGAAATGAGGGAAAAAGAGGGAAGAAATGGGTAAACTTAGCATTGCTATTACAATAAATAAGGCGCAAGGGCAAAAACTACAGGTAGCAGGTACCTGCAAATCAAGAAAGGGGAACTGTGTTACCCCGAATTTAACAAGAGCGAAGCCGCGGGCAAAAGCTAGTCAAATATAATCCGAATAGGTACAATAATATGATGTTGGTTCCCGTCGCCTTCCGCTGTCCCCCGACAGTAGCCGATGGTTGCCGAGTGGTCGAAGGCGCCCGAACATTATTGTAACAATTGGTAGTAACAGTTTTGAGCCTTTTATGGTCAAAATGCTCTGGACATAGGGCTTTTTTTTTCGGGGTGGGAAATCATCAAATAACTTCCCCTGCTCTGGGCAGAGCATGTCAGACTTTTACTGACTAAAACCCACCCATGTTCTTTCTATTGCCCTTTAAGTTCCGGGGCCGCGGTATCTCTTTCGAACAACCCGCAACCCCGGCAGGCGGAGGCTCTGGCAAGCCCCTCTGCTTTGATGACATCTCCTTGAGGCGCGCGTGAAACACGAACGTGCCGTCGACACGGCCTGTCGTCAAGTAGACGGACGGACGGTGAGCTACCCATTGCTCACCGTCCACAGGCCCGCATCTACGGTGGCCGGGAGTCATCTCGCGGCGCCCGGCGCCCGGCGCCCGGGGCGTCTCCCGCGGCGGCTGGGTTGGCTTGATGTTCTCTCCCTCAAACGCCCGGCCACCTCCTTTGCTAGCATTACTGCTTCGCAGAAGGAGGTGACCGCTTCCCATTCCGTCTCGCTCCGGACCATGGACTGAACCAGGGCCAGACGCGAGAGATCGCCGATACGAGGGCACGGCGGTGCTCCGCCCAAGCTGGGCAGACCGCCACTGTGTGCTTCACCGTCTCCTTCGGGCGATCGTCACAATAGTGACACCCGGGCGTTTCCTTCCGCCCGATTATGTGCAGGAACCTTCCGAAACATCCGTGTCCGGTAAGGACCTGCGTCAGGCGGTAGGTGAGGACGCCATGACGCCTCTCCAGCCACTCCTCAAATAGGGGACTTACCGCCATTATTGTGGCGTGCCCTGCACGGGGTTGCGACAGTCGCTCTCTCCATGCCACCATGAAATCGCACCGGAGGTCTGTCCGCTGAGCAGCAATTTGCCGCGGTAGCGGAGTTTCCCTCCGGTGTAGTGCCTCCGCGCGCCACTCATACGGGCGCGCGAGGACGGACATAGGGCTTAAGTGGGCGTCTCCTTATTAAGGAAATTTCTAGTCAACTGGTCGACATTTAATGTGATCACAGTCTTCTGGGCACGTGTCTTTTGACAGCGATGTGGAGGAATATTTTAAGGGTTGAAATCATCAAATAACTCCCCTCGCTGTGGGACAAAACGCTATAGAAGAGGTTTTAGTCAGTAATATTTTACTGACTAAAACCTCCTCTAAAGCGTTTTGTGGATATTCCAGTGACGCGTTAACTTTTTCGAACAATCCCAGAGCAGATATACGGCCCAACGATCCCCTTCCGACTCTGCTGACATTACTTTAATTTGAATAACATTTAATGCAAAATGTTCCGCCGTCGCCAAGTGATATAGTAGACAGGACGATGATCATGCTTCGATGATGCTTTCAGGTCTGGATTTTGAAGCCAATATTTGACTCTAACTAGTAGGATTCATGTCCAAACCATGCTTAAAAGATATTCCTCGAAGGCACGTAAATTCAAGTCAGAGAGCGACATAAAAACTCTGACACCAATTAAGGCACTAACCATAGAGTACAGAGAGGAATTCGCAGGAATTCTAACAAGTTTTTATATTATTTATTTTAATTATATGGGACTAGCTTTTGCCCGCGGCTTCTTTTGCGTTAAATTCGTTGTAGCACAGTTCCCCTTTCCTGATCTGCAGGTACCTGCTATTTGTAGTTTTTGCTCTTGCGCCTTATTTATTGTAATAGCAAAGCTAAGTTTTCCCCTTTCTTCCCTCTATCTCCCTCATTTCAACTTAAAAAAAAATAGCCTATGTCCGTTTCCAGTGTCCCAACTATCTCTGTACCAAAATTTATTAAAATCCGTTTAGCCATTTAGGCGTGAAGACGTAACAAACAAACAAACAAACTCACTGTCGCTTTTATAATATTAGTAAGGATTTCTCCACAGGTATAACTTCTTGGTAAACTCGTGAGTAGACTTTGTAATGAGATCTTAGAATAGACTTATTACTGTTATCAAAAGATTTCTTGTAGAAATTAATTTCATACTAAAAATATTTGAATAATGTCTAATTACTTTTGTTATTGTATTGAACTTAAAATCACAGGCATAACCAATTAAAATCCGATATAATATAAAAAAGGTTTACGATTTACATAACATAATCCCACTTAAATAAATGCCAATGTTTGTTACTCTTTCACGTCAAAACTGCTGAACGGATCTTGATGAAATTTGGCACAGAAGTAGATTATAGTCCGGAATAACACATAGGATACGTTGTTGTACAACGCGGGCGAAGCCGCGGGTGCCAGCTCATAATCTATATAAATACTAGCTGTGATCAGCGGTTTCACCTGCTGCTCACGTCCCCTTCTGAACCTGAAGAGGGCCACACTTATTACTTAGGGGTATGAAAATAAGATTACAACCGATTCTCAGACCTACATCATCATCTGCCTAGCCTTTTCCCAACTATGTTGGGGTCGGCTTTCAGTCTAACCGGATGCAGTTGAATATCAGTATTTTACATGGAGCGACTGCCTATCTGACCTCCACAACCAGTTAATACTGGGTAATACGATACCCCTTGGTAAGACTGGTTGTCAGACTTTTGGAACACTGACTACCTGTAACGACTGTCAAGGATCTACAAATGACAGCCGGGACCAACGGCTTAACGTGCTTCCGAGGCACGGAGGAAACTCGGTATGTAACGGGTGGTCACCCATCCACAGACCAACCTAGGCAAGCGCGGCTTAACCTAAAGATCGATCCGAGCGGCTGCTATTATTTAGCCACGAGCTCCTTCTCATTCTCATTCTCAGACCTCCCAAATATGCATATAAAATTTCATTAAAATCGGCCAAGCCGTTCCGGGGGAGTAACCGAAACTGTGATACGAGAATCCTTACTAATATTATAAAAGCGAAAGTGAGTTGGTTTGTTACGTCTTCACGCCTAAATAGCTAAACTGATTGTGATGGATTCTGGTACAGAGATAGTTGAGACATAGGCTAATTTAAAATAAAAAGTGAGAAAAAGGGGAGAAAGAGGAAAGAAAAGGGGAGAGATGGATATAAGATTTTTTGTTTTCGATCATCACGCAGGTAAAATTAGCGTTAGCCCAAAGTAACTATGCCACTGGCACGAAGTCACGGGCCGAAGCTATTTGTATAAATAAGAATAAAAGATATAAAAGAGAGGGAATTTGTCGTAAGGTGTTTTTGATATGCATGTGATCAGGATAAGGTGGGTTTCTTCAGAAGAACTGAGCAACGGATGAAACCGCTGGGCACAGATAGTAAGCTTATAACAACTAGTCCAAATAATAGGGGGTGAGCCTCTTTTTGCGGATGAGAAATCATCAAAAAACTTCCCCCGCTCTAGGCATAGCGGAGGGAATGTCAGACTTTTACTGGCTAAAACCCACCCATGTTCCTTTTTGTGCCCTTTATGTTCCGCGCCCGCAGTATCTCTTTCGAAAAACCCGCAACCCCGGCAGGAGGGCGTGAGTATCCTGTTATCAACCAGGCACAAAATAATTTAAATATTAGTTCTTTTAAAGATATTTCTTTTTGTTCAAAAAAGGGAGATAAACAATTTACTAAATAAGGAAAGTAGGTCACTCGGTATAATGTTTTAAACAGACCTTTTTTTCCTCATTCAAGTTAGGTGTCAGGGGTGTAACACTGCGGTTATTTTTCTGGTGGCATGGCCGGCATTCCAGGGGTGACACCTTGAATTGCTTTTAGTTTATAATGGCATAAAAGGATTGTCTTACTATTATTAAAAGTCACAATCCTTACTATATAGTATTATAAAAGCGAAAGTGAGTTTGTATGTTACGTCTTCACGCCTAAATGGCTAAACCGATTTTAATGAATATTGGTACAGAGATAGTTGGGACCTTGGAGACGGACATAGGCTATTTTTTTTTAAAAAGATTGAAGTATGAGGGAGAAAGAGGAAAGAAAAGGGAAAACATAGCATTGCTATTACAATAAATAAGGCGCAAGGGCAAAAACTTCAGGTAGCAGATACCAGCAAATTAGGAAAGGGGAACTGTGTTACCCCGATTTTAACGCGAGCAAAACCGTGGGCAAAAGCTAGTAAAGAATAAAAAATCCATAGTTTTGTTACTTTTTTAGTGTTAATAACATTGATACCATGCATTGTTTGTGGTGTGCTATAAAAATAAATGAATGTCGTTAAGTTCCTACGGGGGAACATAAGACACTAGTGTCTTAAGTACCCGCGGGGGAATTTTATACGGTGTAGCTATCAGTTTAACGGTAAAATCTTCTTTTTCTGAAGGCTTGACTAGCTAAAATGTTACTCATAATTTCATTAATGACGTGTTAGCAGAGTGTCCCGCGCGGTTTGGACGCTTGAGTGGGTGACCACCTTTAACGACTGTCAAAGACAATACAACTGACAGGCGGCCCCAACGGGTAGTCTTTGTAGATGTTATTAAGGAGTATTTTCTCGCGTTTTTATGACATTTAACAGGTAAAAAAAAACAATTTCTTGTGTCCCACAGCTATGCAGAGGCTTCCCCATGGCTTCCACTTTTCCTTATCTCTTTCGGATAATTCATTTTGAGTGAGTCCAGATCGTCATGCCAGTTTCTGGGGCCTAACTGGTTACGACGCTCACGAATCCTATCTTATCATTTGCCTAGCCTTTTCCCAACTATGTTGAAATCAGATTTCAGTCTACCGGGATGCAGCTAAATATTAGTATTTCACGTGGATCGACTGTCTATCTGACCTCCACAACTGGGGTAGTATTGGGAAATACGAGATCTTTATGAGTGTTAAGGGAAGACCAGTGCCTTTTGTATTCGTGTGAGTTTATTTGTATTACTAAAAATAGCTTTTAAGTCTGTATTTAAACTAACAATGTTTGATCAAGATATCCTTAAATAAAATAATTGAATTCTTCTAACTTCTAAGACTTCTTGTAACGACTGTCAAAGATTATAAATAGCAGCTGGGACCAATAGCTTAACGTGTTTGCCGCGGCACAGGGGAAACTCGGTAGGTATGTAATGGTCACCTATCTATGGACCAAGCTAGATACAGCTTAACCTTAAGATCGACTCTAGTGACTGTTATTTTTTAGCCACGAGCTCCATACTAAGTGACTGCTCGCTATTGTTAAGGAATAATAATGTGACGAATGCTGCGGCATTCCAAAGGCAGGATACGAAGAACACAGGGCATGTTAATGTGGCTAATTTTGAAAGAAACTAATGGCCAGATTTAAATTTGTTACGTGCGGGGATCGAACCCGCGACACGCAGCGCAGCAGTCGGTCGCCAACCACCGCGCCAACCGTGTCGTCAAAATTGACTGATATGGACAGACGCGTAAAACAATGAATTGCAACAAAATAATATGAAAGAAAGCTTGATTGTTTTTGTTAGAGAGTAATCCTTACTTCCTTACTATTACGAAAGTGAGTTTGTTTGTTTGTTACCTCTTCACGCTTTAATGGCTGAACCGATTTTGATGAATTTTGGTACAGAGATAGTTGGGAACCAGGAGACGGACATAGGCTATTTTTTTTAAGTGGGATGTGAGGGAGAAAGAGGGAAGAAAAGGGAAAACTTAGCGTTGCTATTACAAATCAATCAGGCGCAAGAGCAAAAACTGCAGGTCTGCTTGGTGTGTTATACCGAATTTAACGCGAGCGAAGCCGCGGGCGAAAGCTAGTAATAATATTATAAAAGCGAAAGTGAGTTTGTTTGTTTGTTACCTCTTCACGCTTTAATGGCTACACCGATTTTGATGAATTTTGGTACAGAGATAGTTGGGAACCAGGAGACGGACGTAGGCTATTTTTTTTAAAGTAGGATGTGAGGGAGAAAGAGGGAAGAAAAGGGAAAACTTAGCGTTGCTATTACAAATCAATAAGGTGCAAGAGGAACTGTGCTACCCCGAATTTAACGCGAGCGAAGCCGCGGCCAAAACCTATTATTTTATAATTAGAAGTAGTGAAACGATTACATACTGATCAGTGCTTGCTCTTTTTATTTTTTTGACCATCGAAATTGGTTCTAAATTCGAGTTTCAAAATAATAAGTTCCCAAATAAAAAAAAAACAAGTGACCACCACTTTTTAAATATTCCGAGAAAAGATCAAGCCAAATGCAATACAATTAATAATATTTTTTCCAGCGTCTGTTCCGAACACTTGGCTACCTATTTGCTTTTTAAAATTTTCAACAAAATGGCGACATCTTTCGGTTTTAAAGCAACAACGTGTGCTGCCAAAGGCAATATCATTATTTCATACTGGCTGGATGCGTACGGAAGTGGCAGCCATTTTTATTGTTCGCTACTTTAAAAAACGGAGATTGCTTTTGGAAATTTGGCCAATGTCGCCATTTTTGCTTTTGTGGGACGTTTAAATTTAATCGGTAATGTCACAGATTACACTTTTTGATTAGGCTAAATAACAAAGAGTTGGAATGAATAAACTGCTAGTTTTTGTGGTGAAGAATTACAATGGGTTTTTTAACCGACTTCTAAACAAGGAGGAGAGCACCTCCTAATTTTTAAAAGTCAGTTTGGTTGGCTATTTTAATGGTTTCTGGCCTCAAAAAGAAAAATGGCACCCTTATTGGATCACATTTTGACTCTTTATTTCGGGGACGGGGAGAGGTATCAAGCTGAAATTATAAAAAAAAGAAAACCGTGTACCAGAGTTGACTATTTGGTTTCAATTTCAGCCGTCCCTTTGACTCTTTAAGTTTACGCAGTCAAAAATCATGGCTGTTTATGTCGCAAGTTTGTACGGTGCGTTTGACTCGAATGAATAAAAATAAACCGGCCAAAACCGATTTATTTTTATTCATGTATAGCTCCGCTATTACAGGACCTAGGTTTAATAGGTAATTAAACCTAGGTCCTGTAATAGCGGAGCTTTGGTACTAGGTTTTTTTCCAACAAGAAATTCGCAGTAGTAGACATGCAGTCTGAATTTGTGTAATTTGTGAACGAAACGTTTTAAAGCCATTTACTATTTGTCTATGCCCTTATACATATTCTCATTCTACAACTGTTAGAAAAAATGTAAACAGGTTTGTTTGTGGATGCTCTATTTTGTAATTTCGAAAAAAAATCCTGTGTCATGGGTTCGTTTACAAACTTTAAAACTCACGTACACAAACAGCCAGACCCGAGAGAACTACCTGTAGATCATACGAATATTCTTTCCAAGCGACGATCGAACCTGCAATACGTAGCGCAGCAGTCGATCGCTTAGCCACTGCACCAACCGTGTCGTCAAATTTATCATACCATGCATGTTTCTCTTTAAAATGCTGAAGATTCCATAATAATATGATGAAAAAACTTACCCTATTGCTCTATTTGCTTCTCGTGTTGATTATTTGCTCCTCTGCAGGAGATGGTGCACTGTTTTACATAATGGTTGAAAGATACTAACCGTATGCGCTAGAGCTAGCCCGATACGGAGAGTTGATTCTTACGAGTTCGCCCGAGCTACTTGTTTTAGCGTTTTCTCCGGTACGGGTTTCTCAAGAAAAACAAAACGTATTCCTCTTGTGGGGAGAAGTAACGGTCAGGAACAATTAAATTAAGTTTGTGGTGTCTGTAGGTTTGGATGCTGAAATCTTGGGGCGTACACAGAGATTATTTTATACATAATTGGTGTTTGTTAGCGGACATGTGACAATGAATTAATTATTTGTTAAACTTACCTTGTAATAAACAAAATTATATTACGTATAAAATCTGGTTCTTCTTTCTAATCTGACAGACAGGTGTTGCTGTCTTTTTTCCAGCTAAAACACTAGAAAGTGGCGAAGGGCGGGCATTTTGTGGAACTGTCTCTTGTAATGTTGGCGCATACAAAAAATGCTGATTATCAGCCGAATTTGAATAAATGACATTTGATTTTGAGACAAAATTTCATTTTCCATAATCACAGCTTTCGGAGGAATAGTTACATGATAATATTACAAAGGACTTTTCTCTTTTAGGATTCCACATATTGTAGGGTCGCCTTCCTTTCCTGTTCAAAATTGCTACTCTCTTTACATTGGGTTTGTGCTGAACAGACTACATCAACACAACGACACGATTACAACTCATAATCATATCTATTTGTAGGTCATACTACATCGCCAAATCAGTGGATAAGAGTGAACACACCTTAGATTCCTCATAACCAAACTTCTACCCCTGTTCTTCCTGCTTCTTCTCTCCTCCTTTTTGTTTTTCACTACCGACTGTTCTATTCCTCGGTAAAACTGGTTGATAAAACCAAGCCATACTGTTTCATATAAGCACATACACGTACAAAACAAAACCCTGTAAACACTACTGCTAACCAACTTAACAAAGCACACAGCACAATTTCTCCTTAAAAAGCAGTGTTAAACATGACATGATCTAAATTAATCGTCTGTAGTTCACTGTTCGCGGGAAGCCGGCCTCGTTAGTAACGCTAACGAAAACATGCTGGGAACACATAAGCCCTTTCTCTTGGCGGGTATCTTCGACAGATTAGCTGGTGGGTTAAGTTGGAAGAGGTAAGAGGGGAGGCGAAGGTGATATTTTTATGCTGGTATTGTTACCTAGTTTTTGAAAAAGCAATTCAAAGTAGTGCACTGAAGAGTTGTTCCTAACAGTACACCCATTTTGCCATAAGCCCATGTAATATGGGGTAAGCCTATTGCCATGAAGCAGTCATGCTAGCGAAGGAGGTGGCCGGGCGTTTTAGGGAGAGAACCTCAAACCAACCCAGCGGCCACGGAGACGCCCCGGGTGTCGGGCGCCGCGAGACGACTCCCGGCCACCGTAGATACGGGTCTGAGGACGGTAAGCAATGGGTAGCTAGCTGGTGAGCTACCCATTGCTTCAATTCGTCAATAGAAAGACGGACGGTGGTCCGTCCTTCTATTGACGACAGGCCGTGTCGACGGCGCGTTAGTATTCCACGCGCGCCTCAAAGAGATGTCAGCAAAGCAGAGGGGCCTGCCGGGGTTGCGGGTTGTTCGAAAGAGATACCGCGGCCCCGGAACATAAAAGGCAATGGAATGAACATGGAAGAAGGCATTTATTTAAATAAGGATAAAAATCAGTACATCTTAAAAGACAAAATTGCAGACAATCCTCCATGACGCACTTCCTTCTCCACTTCCTAGTCGCTGTTGATAGTAGTTGGAAAAAAGAATTGGCCCAATTAACCCAACAAACACATCTGTCAATGATTTAGTTATCAATTTGGACAATTAGAACTATCGTTAGTAGTGTCTCCAGTCCTGTGCCCATAACTCTTGCCGGAACGCCCATACCGATCTGCTCCAACTTCCGGTACCTAGGGTCGCTTGTCCAAGGGGATGGCGAAGTAGACCGGGATGTAACGCACAGGATCAACGCAGGATGGATGAAATGGCGACAGGTCACTGGAACAACTTGTGACCCACGGATGCCCGTCAAGTTAAAGGGGAGTATCTATATACAAGTCCGTGATTAGACCTAATTGTACTGTATGGGTCAAAATGTTGGGCTGCAAAAAAGATGGATGAAAAACGATGGCATGTAGCAGAGATGAGAATGTTGAGATGGATGTGCGGAGTGACAAGAATGGATAAAGTAAGAAATGAGTATATTAGAGGAAGTTTGAAAGTTGCGCCTGTTACCGATAAATTGAAAGGGAGTCGTTTGTCTTGGTATGAACATGTAATGAGGGAGGATGAAGCACATGTGACTAATAGAGTCATGGATCTGAATGTTGAAGGACGGAGAGCGAAAGGAAGGACAAAGAAAAGATGGATGGATTGTGTAAGGAATGATATGAAGGAGAAAGGAGTAAATGATGCCGTGACGTCTGATAGGGGAGAATGGAAGAAGAAAATGTGTTGCACGGACCCCAAATAGAATGGGACAAGGGCAGGCAAAATATGTTAGTGGTGTCGTAATGCTCCCCAAGATTAGGAGCCGGGTTTCATTTTAGTTAGTTTTCTTTCGAGACTAAAGCCGCACTAACACTACAATGGTACACCATCGGCTTTGTCCTTGTTATGTTCCATCTCCCATCCTGCCTTCCAAAACAAAATACCAAAATAATCGTGTCAGCGATACGAAGAAGATGATCGATATTCCTACGGTGCACTGCATTTACACCAGGTAGCCTCAGGAATCAAACACAAACAGAACAAGAAGGAACTTGAATGGGTTCCAGTCAGTACAAGTCTGTCAAGTTCTCATCTGAATGATCGCTTATTGGCACTCTTAAGCCAAGCGAGGTTTTCGAATCAGATTTTTACCCTTATAACCTACTTGAGGAGTTTAGAGTTTTAGGAATCTTGATCCCACTCCAAAAACTTGCTCTCTTTCATTTCACACCAAACAACAAACGTAATTTAATATTAATTATTTCTAGCGAACAGTATTAATTGCAAGCGTTTACAACAAAATACGGCTCGCGTTTCTTACAAAATAATAGATACCTAACAACGTGTACTAATAAACAAGGCGTTAGTAACCTTTGCCCTTGAAATTCTACCTTGAGGTTCACAAGTTAAGGTTGTGTTTCGTTTGTGGTGTTATTCTTTGAGTTTGGAAACTAGAGATTAGATTTCGTACTGAGGAAGTTTGGATTATCTAAATACGTGCTCCTCGTCGAGATTCAATATTTTCTATACGATCGTTTGTAAGCGGGTTGCTTTAAATCGAGGGTTATTAAAACCTAATTTCAAATGGTGCTTGGTAACGTAGCAACAAGCGTTGTAAGATTTTTATTCCTTTCAGTTAAAAACTTGCTTGCTTGCTTGTTTAAAACTTGGGTTTTCTTAAAATAAAACCCAAGTTATTCTACGAAAACGTTCAAATTTTCGATCATCGCGATCATTTGCTAGGTGAACGTAACTCGTCGTCATGCCAATAGAAAATGCTTTCAAAATTACAAAACAATAAAAATATAACATGTTTTACTGTACATGAGCATACAGAATGTTACAAGCGGCTTAAAATTCTTACCAACATTATAAAAGCGAAAGTGAGTTTGTTTGTTTGTTTACACGCCTAAATGGCTAAACCGATTTTGATGAATTTTGGTACAGAGATAGTTGGGACCCTGAAGACGAACATAGGCTAAAAAAAAGGGTGAGAAAGAGGGAAGAAAAGAGAAGGGAAAGATATTTTTTTTCGATCATCACGTGGGTTAAATAGTAATAGCGTTACCCCAAAGTAACTATGCCACGCAGACGAAGTCGCGGGCGAAAGCTAGTATTACTTAATTCTAGATAACATGGTGTGTTGCTAGTGAGTTCCAAACTAGACTTTTAATAGGTATCTTGGGGCTCATTATTTGATTTCTAAAACGGGAGGTAGACAGGTGATGAGTGTGATGGAGATAAAATGGGTGTGTTTTTGTGTCTATGTGTGGTGTGTGCGTTTATGCGCGTGATAAAAAAAAATATTAATTTATTATCATTAGTTTTTGTACATTAACTCTTAATTATTTAAACAACGTGGAGAACAACGTTAAAGCGTAAGTGCTTTCGATAGTCTCTGGCGCTCAATGTAAGATTTAACTTATTTTTATAGTGACACTCTGAAGTGTTGTTGTTCCCATTAATTAGTGAAATGTGATCACGACGATTGCAAATTGGATTATTGGAGTGACATTGCTTTTTTTTTTTTTTTCGGGTGGGAAATCATCCAATGACTTCCCCCGCTCTGGGCGGAGCGGGGGGGCATGTCAGACTTGTACTGACTAAAACCCACCCATGTTCCTTCTATTGCCCTTTAGGTTCCGAGGCCGCGGTATCTCTTTCGAACAACCCGCAACCCCGGCAGGCGGAGGCTCTGGCAAGCCCCTCTGCTTTGCTGACTCTCTTTGAGGCGCGCGTGAAACACGAACGCGCCGTCGACACGGCCTGTCGTCAATAGACGGACGAACGGTGAGCTACCCATTGCTCAGCCGTCCACAGGCCCGCATCTACGGTGGCCGGGAGTCGTCTCGCGGCGCCCGGCGCCCTGGGCGTCTCCCGCAGCGGCTGGGTTGGCCTGATGTTCTCTCCCTCAAACGCCCGGCCTCCTCCTTTGCTAGCATTACTGCTTCGCAGAAGGAGGTGACCGCTTCCCATTCCCTCTCGCTCCGGACCATAGCCTGAACCAGGGCCGGACGCGAGAGATCGCCGCCGCCGATCGCCTCCACGAGGGCACGGCGGTGCTCCGCCCAAGCTGGGCAGATCGCCACTGTGTGCTCCACCGTTTCCTCCTGGCGATCGTCACAATGGTGACACCCGGGCGTGTCCTCCCGCCTGATGATGTGCAGGAACCTCCCGAAACTTCCGTGTCCGGTGAGGACCTGCGTCAGGCGGTAGGTGAGGACGCCATGACGCCTCTCCAGCCACTCCTCAAAGAGGGGACTTACCGCCACTATTGTGGCGTGCCCTGCACGGGGTTGCGACAGTCGCTCTCTTCATGCCACCATGAGATTGCTTAATGTTATGTTTTGCTGCATTTGAGGTGCTTTTTCCAAAATCTGTCATATTATTATCAATATGAAACGGATCATTTTGTTGTTATTTTTGCATAATCCTTACTAATATTATAAAAGCGAAAGTGAGTTTGTTTGTTACGTCTTCACGCCTACATGGCTTAACCGATTTTGGTACAGAGATAGTTGGGACCTTGGAGACGGACATAGGCTAGCTTTAAAAAAAAGTTAGATATGAGGGAGAAATGGGAAAAAAGGGAAAATTTAGCTTTGCTATTACAATAAATAAGGCGCTAGGGCAAAAACTACAAGTAGCAGGTATCTGCAAATTAGGAAAGAGGAACTGTGTTACCCCGAAATAAAGGCGAGCGAAGCCGCGGGCCAAAGCTAATATAGAATATACTTGAATTAAGATGTAATAAATTATTGATTTATGATTAATATAATGTAATGAATTGTAATAATTAGAACCAATATTATGGGATTTAATCATTTAATTTGTAAGATTTGCAGTACCGTTACAAGGTGCATGTCTTAATAATGTGTCATGAAATTCTAATGCATGTTTACGTACCAGTATTTTACATGTTTGCATATAAATAAAAAAAAATGAAATTTGCCAATGGACACCCGGATGGAACGAAGTTATTATTTATTATGTACAAAAAACCTGTATACACTTAACAAAAATAATCGTCGCGACACCACACTGTTCAATGCGAAATAGAAAGACAGAAATACGAAACAAAAATAGTGGGCATGCTTTCTATGAGAGAGAGAGAGAGAGAGAGGCAGAGAAACACGCACACACCGCACCGCTTACAAGTTTACAACTATAGCAAAAAGTGTCGTTACAACTTTTGGTCTTAATTTTTTCCGTCTAGCCCCCTTTCCCAACGCGCGATAAGAAACTTTGTTCCAATATTAAAAAGTATTGATACAGGAAAAGCTACCAGCTTTGTTCTCACTCAATGTTAGTTAGTTAGTAACTCTCTCTACAAGTAACCATTTTGGGCAAATAAACTCCAACATATATCTTCCGTTTATCTTAATAACGAAGCCGTGCAATTTGCAAGTCATTCATTGAGTACTGACAGATATGTATTGTTTTGGTTTCCAAAGTGAAGGAAGACTGGGGTTGAGAACATTTTCAAAGGTTTAACAAAGGCTGTGCTGTGATGTGAGCTTTAACGTTATGTGTGAGACAGCATATTTATTTTTTTGTAGAATTTCGGTAACACTAGGAATTTCTCATGTATCGTGGGTGCGTTTACAAACATTCAAATTCACATACAGAAACAGCCAGACCCGAAACAACTATCTGTAGGTCATACAAATATTTGTACTGGATTTTTTATGTTGATTCTACGTGTCATATAAGCGTTACAGGTCCACTCCTCAAATAACATCACGCCCGTTAACTTTTCAAACTCAAACTCAAAGCTTTTATCTCAATTAGATCATTACAGGCACTTTAGAATGTCAAGAAACAAAAATATAAGCTGCAGTCCCAGTCACAATGCAAAATAAATTGTGAAAGTACTGTACTTGCCCATTCCAAAGTGTTGATCTCTATGGAGAAGAATGGCCATGAAACACGATGGACACTCTTTTAATTCATAAAAATTTTACAAGATCATGGTTACATCATTCATGTTAAGATTATACAAATATGTGGGAAGAACGTTGTTAGACGTGAACATTAAAAGCGTCCAGAGTAAAAGCAGAAATGAAAAAAAAATGTATATTAATTAAAATAAACCGTGGCAGCTAAGAAATGACCAGTCCTAACTGACAGCGCCGGTTCAAAAGGGTTAAGGGTAGAGGTGTGCCTAATAGTACACCTACATTCCGCCAACTATGTTTTAAGTTCCATATAATAGACGGAAAACCTATCGCCATCAACCGGATCTAAATTCAGACTCCGTGGCCAGATACCGGCGTCCCGCAACATTAAGGGCAATAGAAGGAACATGGGTAGGTTTTAGTCGGTACAAGTCTGACACTACCCACCGCTCTACCCAGAGCGTGGGAAGTTATTTGATAATTTAATTTATTAAATTGATACTCTGTCTACCTGAGACGATGTCCCGAAAGTCTGACGACCATTCTTTCCAAGAGATATCCATATTATAACCCAGTACTAAATGGTTTGTGAAAATAAGATAGGCTGTCGCTCAATGTAAAATACTGGTACCAGTATTCAGTTGCATCCGGTTAGACTGGAAGTCGAGTCCAATACAGTAGGGAAAAGGCTAGGCAAATGATGATGATGATAATTCTGCTATAGCGAATGATTCTACTATAGCAATCATTTTAGACCCACGAAAAGATCAGGGAAAACTACAACCAATCAACAATACACAGTTGTCTTGACAATCCCACAATAAATTAAGTGACCACAAAAACCTCTTTATTATTATTTCCCAACAAAACACCATCATATTAACAAATACAGAAGACCATAAAATTATTCTAATAAGCTCAGCGGTCCCGCATTCGATTCCCGGAAACAATTATCTGATAGTAGCCGGTATGCTGAAGACACACTAAATAGATTGAATCCAGAAGGTCAGTTTTATACATTGTTCAACTGCTAAGCCTTTTCTCAACTATATTGGGGTCGAGTTCTAATCTAACCACGTGCAGCTGAAAACCAGTATTTTACATGGAACGAACTGCCTATGTAGCCTCCACAACCCTTCAGTTTCATGTAATGAGCGAAAACATGCGCATGCACACATAGAAAAGAATGTATAGCAATCCATTTGCTCAGAAATTCGAAAGATTCGGTCTTATTTGGACATACTTACAAATTTTACATTCGAATTTAATTTAAATCGGCATAGGTCAGTAGCAAGTCGGGTTGCTTATATTAACAAAGTCAAAGTAATAAAGTATGTCTGCAGCGAGTTCACAAATCCAGCTACAAATACCAGTGTTTTTTTCTTAAGTTTGATATAGATATAAGATATGATATTAGGAAAAACGACTGATAACTCTAACAAACATACATAACATTAACCTCAAATATATCTGCAACATTTTTAAACAAAACGACGTCACTTGTGATTTTAGACACCTTTGGTATAGTTTGCGGATATATATGCTTCACGATTCACGTTTAGTATCACAGGTTAAACCTAAACCGATTTAAAAGAAAAAAGAATTTTGTAATACGCCGCAGCCCGATATAATCAAGCATGCGTGCGTGCGCATACATGCAAGCGTGTATGTGCGTACTTTCTCGCTCGTTGTTTGAACCTTCTACATTTTTCTTTATTGTGGTCCTTATCACACTAATTTATTATTTCTGTTCGCCCGTGGCTTTAGCGTCTATAAGGAAATTGTTCCTGACTATTGCCAAGCTTCGAATATCGCCTGCTTTTTGAGTATGTTGTTTATAGTATGATGTTTAGGACTAATAATGGAGGTTCTGTATAATAATCATAAACGTTCTGACCTATTTGTTATTAATGCCGTGGTTTTTGTAGCTTTGTATTTAACCGCTCTTTGGCTTGAATAGCAGGTATCGAGTTCAATATTTGGAACTTATTTGTGATATAAACAATAAACATGTCCATTCTACTATGCTATTCTTTCTGATTCGTTTCGTTGCGGAATCTATGCCAGTTCAGCATGGGAATATCATAATTTTATTTTGTATATCAAATACAGAATTTCGTAGCACTAAACAATATACCTAATAACTTTATTTTTAAGTTCATTCTCAGTTACATAATATTTAGGGAGTCACCTCCTTTTTATTATTTTAATATTTTATGTAACATTTATGTAGCAGTTTAAAGAATACCCCTAGTTGCCAATTTCAACTTTGTGGCACCAACAGTATCAGAGCGACATACGGTCAGGCTTATAAGGCTTCCGTTTACGCCATTTTGCTAGAGAACTCTAAAACAGTCCTTACAAAATGTCTCTCCATGTCCCAAAAAACAAAAGACGCGACAGCGAAACTTCAATATCAAACAATCCTTAATTAAGTGCGAAGCCTAAACCTATTTCAAAAACTTGCGACCAAGACTTGGAGACAAGACAAAAGTCGTACCGTCTTCAGTCGCATTCGCTACCGTACCGATCGAGACTGCCTGCAAATTAATTCTCTTTTGTATTACACTATGAAAAAGCAATGAAAGTTCTACTCAAGTCTCACCTTGGAGTTGAAAATGGTTTTCATACTTTGTATAAACTGTTATAGTTAATTAAATGTTCCCTATTTTCAACAGTGTATTGAGAGTATTTGAAGGGGAAAAGTTTTGATTTCAATTTTTGAATCAACAATTTAAATTCGTACTTTACACCCTGCTTTGGGTTGTTTTGTAGAGTTGTATTTTTAGCGTATGCTATAGTATCGTGGTATAAAAGGCTCATTATTATATACTATCGTAACAGGATAACACCAATTGGATAAGTTTTTAAAACATGTTTGTTTTGCCTAGCTTTTGCCCGCGGCTTCGCTCGCGTTAAATTCGGGGTAACACAGATCCCGTTTCCTGATTTGCAGGTTACCTCCCTGTAGTTTTTGCCTTAGTGCCTTATTTATTGTGATAGCAAAGCTAAATTTCCCTTTTCTTCCCTCATTTCTCAATATTTAAAAAATAGCCTATATCCGTCTTCAACTATCTCTATCCCAACTATCTCTGTACCTAAATTCATCAAAATCGGTTTAGCCATTAAGGCGTGAAGACGTAACAAACAAACAAACAAACTCACTTTCGCTTTTATAATATTAGTAAGGATAACAATGGTCATATAAATGATATCATTCTAAATCCAATATGGCGGTCTCCCAAAGATGGCAAACTTATTTTTTTTAGGGGACAAATAAAAACTATTTTTTAAGTATATCTTTTATTTTATTCCAATCCAATATAAATTAACAATTTTAAAATTCGAACCGAAGATGTAAAGACACAATTCCAATGCTACGTTTTTGGCTAACTGCCTACACTGTTAAAAAACAACACAATACGGGATTTAAAATCCAAAAACAGCATCCTATAAATTGGTATATTATTATTATTATAAGTTAGTACAACCGACAGGCAATGACAAAAAGGACAAAGTAGTTGGAACGCGCCGACGATGTCTTGGCAACATCTCTGAGTGATTAAAATCTTCGGAGCGTGTATGCGAGATAATCTGGCATCAAACCAACGATCCTTTAGTGCTGGGAGCTTGTGAGTACATTGGGACTATCTGTTACTTATTTTTCTGCGTTAACATTAGGTTCTGGGTAGATTGGTGTAAGTTTTTCTATCGTAATTTCGATTATTTGTTTGACAAGAAATTAGTCTCGGGTTCGATTCCTGGGTCCGAGACATTGCTAGTGGTTGTTTCTATCAGGAATTTGAATTAGCAGCCTCTAGATTTTTGTGGTCGGGTAATGGTAATAATATCGCCCCTATTGCATAGAACTAACGATTGCATGTAGCGGAGATGAGAAGGTTGAGATGGATGTGTGAGTAACATCCTTACTATAATAATATTATAAAAGCGAAAGTGAGTTTGTTTGTTTGTTTGTTTGTTACCTCTTCACGCTTTAATGGCTAAACCGATTTCGATGAGTTTTGGTACAGAGATAGTTGGGAACCAGGAGACGGACATAGGCTATGTTTTTTTAAAAAAAGAGTGGGATATGAGGGCAAAAGCTAGTAATGGATAAAGTAAGGAATGAATATATTAGAGGAAGTTTGAAAGTTGCGTCGGTTACAGAAATTTTAAAGGGAGTCGTTTGTCTTGGTATGGGCATGTAATGAGAAGGGACGAAACACATGTGACCAAAAGAGTGATGGATCTGAATGTTGATGGACGGAGAGCGAGAGGAGGCTAAAGAAAAGATGGATGGATTGTGTAAGGAATGATATGAACGAGAAAGGAGTAAATGATGCCGTGACGTCTGATAGGGGAGAATGGAAGAAGAAAACGTGTTGCGCCGACTCAAAATAGAATGGGACAAGGGCAGGAAAATGATGAATATTGAATAGAACTCAAAAATATATTTGAAGAAAAGTGGGTACTATTAGGTGCATCTCTGCTTAGCCTTTGTTATGTTATGATGTTACTATTTCTCTTGATTTCACAACTACCATATTCACCTCCAGAATTCCCCTCACTATGAACAGGTCATAATATCCGTAAACACGTACTGAGGACCTTTGTACAGTCTGTTGTCAAGGAAGCGAGCTCCAGAATTGTTTACACCGCTTGATTTTGTATAGATATTGTTAGTTCTGTCTATTGCGCCCTTAACTTCCGTGTGTCTAGTGATTAGTTATGTTTAGAGGGTGTCAGGTTTATCTGACTGCGATCGTGAGAAAGATATGGCAAAAAGTGGTGAGGAGTTTTTTAAATCGTTGCCCCACTCTAGGAATTTCTCCTGTATCGTGGGTGCGTCTACAAACAAAACTGATTAGTAGGCTACCTTATGGCATTAAATCGGCATATAAACTATTACTATACATTATATTTAAATAAATAGATAAACTTAGTTTCAAGAGTAAAAGATAACATTTTTGTTTCATTTTCAAATACCAAATTTATTTATTTATTCATTAAATGCACAATGTACAAAAAAGTTACACGCTAGGCTTATAACTAGTGAGTACATGACCCTGTTAGGGCGCAGCAAAATGACTTAAAACTAATAAAATTATATTAAATTAGTAATTGATTGAAAAGCACAACAAAATTAGCTAAACTTTTTCTCAGCTCTCCCCTCAAATAAAGAACAAAAGTGTACTCCAATCATAATCAAAATAATCCATAGAACCATGACACACTTCCCACCCCTCCAGTAGACTTGTCGTTACAAGTCCCAACAGTCGCACATCGAACAGTCCAATATCATGCGCAACTTCGACGTTCGTACATAAAAACAATTTTCGATTCTTCATAAAATTACAAGTCGGGCGCAAAGAATGGCCAAGCCTAAGATTTATGTCTTAATTTTGACAGTCCCGTAAGGCTTTCGGGGCGGAATAAATAAGTTATGAGTTATCGTCTCGCAATTGAAAAAAACCGGCACAAATGTTACCTTCGACTGGAGGAAGTTTTTCTACACTATGTGTATTTAGGATTTGGGTTATTTTGTCTTATTTTTGTTGCTCTTTTTTCCTCAACTGGAGTTGTCGTAGAAGTTCAGTGTATTTCGCATAAATTCAAGATGGCAAACATTTTATCATAGATGTAGAAAACGGCTAGGAGATCGTGCCAAAATAAGATCAGTGCAAATAAAGGAGATAAAACTATGCTATTCATTGTAAGATTCCTATTTGAAGTGTTAAAAAAATAATCTTAGTGAATTGGGAATTAAGTGAAGTTTTAGTCTAGAGGTGTTCAAAAGCATAAGATTTTTTTTTTGCGAATGGGCAGTCATCAAATATCTTCTCTCTCTCTCCCCACTCTGGTCAGAGCAGGGGGAGTGTCAGACTTTTACAGTCCAAAACCCACCCTTTTATTGGTTGGCGCAGGGGCTGAGCGATCGACTGCTGCGCTGCATGTCGCGGGCTCTATTCCCGCACGGAATAAATATTTGTATGGCCTACCGATACAAACTCCGGGTTGACTGTTTGTGTATGTGAGTTTAAATGTTTGTAAACGCACCTACGGTACAGGAGAAATTCCTAGTGTGGGGCAACGTTATTAAAAAAAAAAGAACTAATTGTAACGCGACTATAGATGCGCGTTAAATGTACAAAAACTCGCCAACAGCTTATCTTTATAATCAAAACACTCTCTTGAATGACTCTGGTGGCTAGATCCTCAATGGCGGATGAGAATTTTTCCACCTTGCTAAACTAGCAGTAGACAGGAGATTTGATGATTGATGATTAACTATTTTGTATACCTTTCGGCGGGACATTGTAAGGATAATTTTTTTATACAACATCATAATATTGTACCCTGTGTTCACAAAATTAATAAATGAATTTGAAACTCATCGGCGTCCCATAAAATGTTCTTTCTTCATTCCCATCAATGAGAATGACCACAAAAACGTAATTCATAACAACCGCTTGTTTCCAAACTGCATCAATAAAATAAAAGATTAATTGCTGATTGCGTACTGAGTCACCAATAATCGACCACGATATTTTGTTCACAAAGAACAATTGGACCTCGGGCAGTGACACGACTGCAATTATAGGTGTCATACCCACAAAGGAACTGATATTATATCAATTTTGTGCATGCTATATTGTTCCATATTCCGTACATATAAAATTGTGGATCCGTGTAGCGATCGCAAGTGTTAATGCTTTTTTTTAAGGTGAAAAATCATGAAATAACTTCCCTCGCTCTGTCAGACTTGTACTGACTAAAACCCACCCATGTTCCTTCCATTGCCCTTTATGTTCCGGGGCCGCGGTATCTCTTTCGAACAACCTGCCACCCCGGCAGGCGTTGGCCCTGGCAGGCCCCTCTACTTTGCTGACATCTCTGAACACTAACGCGCATCTCTGAACACTAACGCGCCGTCGACACGGGCGGCCTGTCGTCAATAGACGGACGGACGGTAAGCTACCCATTGCTTACCGTTCACAGGCCCGAAGTGCTAAGGCTTAAGTATAGAATCAACTTAAATTTTCAGATAATTATTTAATTGGTAGTTATGTGTTTGAGCCGTTTGGGGTTGAAACACTAAACCTTGGGGCCCGAATGGTCACCTAGTTTTCGGGATACCGCGAAGTGGTTTTTCGACTTTTCACGTGACCTTTATTGTGGCCTCATAATCAGCATTGCCATTCAACATGGCCAGCCTATTCTGTATACTTTTCCTATTGGCAGTGATGTAGATGGCCAGCCTATTCTGGGTACTTTTCCTATTGACAGTGATGTAGATGATTTTTTTAACGCCCTATTATTGTACTCCCTTTTTGTCACTATTTTAGTTAGTAAGTTACTACATTATTATAGATAGTATTTTGTTGTTGATATTTTTTATCAATTCCAGAATGATGTTTTTGGGTTTTTTGTCATCAGGGATTTCTCAGTGGCAGCGGGAACTGTTTGCCACCTATTTACTATATATATACCTATTTACTTATTCATAATTGGCAAATTTTGGTTATTGTTTGAGGTACTCTTCTGCCTACAGCTTTGGGGATTGTAGAAGTAATGTAATGACTGATCAGTTGACAGAGTCCTTGACTTATTGTGAAGTAACAACCTTATAAGGAGGACCTAAAGTGATCAAAGATACCTGTAAACGTTTATATTTCTTTGATCACTTACTATCTTGAGTTTTCCCTGTTTGTGTACCCTCGTTAACCCTATAAGTATATGGAGAAAATCCTGGACACAGAGCTAGTGATACGCAATAAACCTTACGTAAACATATTTGTAACGAAATCAAGCGTATACATTCACAATATATTGGTGTCACAGCCATTGTTGTATCATCCAGTAATTACTGTGTGCTTGTCCACTTAAATTCAATTAAGCGTGTGTTTTTAAGTAATTAATTGGTTATTTTTTGGGTGGTTTGGTTTGGTAATTGTGTGATGTAGTGCTGTGCAAAGTCATGTGTGTTTCAGTGTATCTGTTGGATAGGTTTTTATGGATAACAAGCTTTTGACCGCGGCTTGGCTCGCGTTAAATTCGAGGCAACACAGTTCCCCTTTCCTAATTTACACATACCTGGTACCTGTAGTTTTTGCCCTTTCGCCTTATTTATTGTAATAGCAATACTAAGTTTTCCCTTTTCTTTTCTCTTTCTCCCTCATATCCCATTTTTTTTAAATAGCCTATGACCGTCTCCAAGTTCCCAACTATCTCTGTACCAAAATTCATCAAAATCGGTTTAGCAATTTAGGCGTGAAGACGTAACAAACAAACTCACTTTCGCTTTTATAAAATTAGTAAGAATTTAGAGATCTAAATCCTTCATCATCCAACCAAACGTTTCACGACTTATCTACACACAATAAACTAGCCAACACATTACTCTACACATTCAGTATAGTTGTACGGGAACTCGTCCCATCCGGTTAAAACGTTTATTTTCAGTTGACATACATAACTCCACGTTTCTTATCGCACACGTTAAAGCTGAAAGCTTTATGATGTTCGGACGAGAGGATCGTTGTACGAAATAGAGTTATATGTTAAACTTGAATCTCCGTATGATAATATCTTGATGTATCAGGTTAGTTTTTTAGACGACACGGTTGGCGCAGTGGCTGAGCGATCGACTGCTGCGCTGCGCGTCGCGGGTTCGATTCTCGCACAGAAAAAAATATTTGTATGGCCTACAGTTAGTTGTTTCGGTTCTGGCTTTTTGTGTTTGAAAGTTTAAATGTTTGTAAACGCACCCACGATACGTGTAGAAGTAAGTAAGCGTTTGTACCTTTTTTGCGGAAGGGAAATCATAAAATAACTTCAATCAGTAAAAGTCCGACACTCTCTTTTGCTCTGGGCAGAGCGAGGAAGAGTGTCAGACTTTTACTGACTAAAACCCACCCATGTTCCTTCTTTTGCCTTTTATGTTCAGGGGCTGCGGTATCTCTTTCGAATAAACTGCAACCCCGGCAAGACGTTAACTGTGTCCACCTGATATATTATGTTCTTGTAGATGTGTAGGGAGTTGGAAATATGTTCTTCTTACTCCTCCGTTATTTTCTGATTAAGTTTGTTGCTCAAAATCAAGACACTTTAATTGTTTTACTGGGACTTCGAAAAGTTTCATTGTTTTTGCGTTTTTTCTGATGATCGCGTCAAGAAATAGTGTGGCGAGTTTGTCATAATTAAAAAAACCAGCCAAGTGCGAGTCGGACTCTCGCACCGACGGTTCTGTACAAATTTACGACATAAACGGCCATACCTCTTAACTGAGTAGACTTTCATTTTTTCAGATTCAAGGGACCGCTGATTTGAGTATATGGTTTTAATTCCAACTCGATACCTCCACGCGTTCCCGAGATAAAGGATCCTGACAGACAGACAGACGGACCACAAAGTGATCCAATAAGGGTTCCATTTTCTTTTTGAGTTACGGAACTCTAATTAATATGTCGCACACGTAGATTATTTTAATACTAGCTTTTGCCCGCGGCTTCGCTCGCGTTAAATTCGGGGTAACACAATTTCCCTTGCGCCTTATTGATTTGTAATAGCAACGCTAAGTTTTCCCTTTTCTTCCCTCTTTCTCGCTCACATCCCACTTTTTTTTTTTTAAATTTGCCTATGTCCGTCTCCTGGTTCCCAGCTATCTCTTTACCAAAATTCATCAAAATCGGTTTAGCCATTAAAGCGTGAAGAGGTAACAAACAAACAAACAAACTCACTTTCGCTTTTATAATATTAGTAAGGATAAATAATCTACGTGTGCGGAGACAAATCAAAAATCGTAAATTTTAAGTTTCCCTTATATTCGAATGCTCGGTGATCTTGCGCAATTAACTAACTTAACAGAATTTACATACAGTGTCATTTTACAAACTATTTGATCTTAAATATATTTTATGTACATAACTTCCTATACAAACAGAAATACCTTTTTTCTCTTCTGAAAAAGTTATCTATTTTTAATTGTCCCAGTTTATTTCTAAATGTGTTTATTTATAATCTAATATAAATTGTATGCCCATAACTTCCTATACAAACAGTAATACCGTTTATGTCTCCTGTACAAATTACCTATTTTAAGTTGTCTCAGTTTATGTCTAGATGTGCGATATATACTTTGATATGGCTTATCATAGAAGATATCAAGATATATTATGTTAAAATCTATATAAAACAAATATTTTTTAATTCAGGTAAGTTACACCCATTTCATCACATTCACAACAGAATTAAATTACATTAAAATATCTACATTAATATAAATTCATAAATTAGATAAAATAATTTAGAGAAAACAAAAATTAAATTCTATACAAACATTAAATGAAATAAAAATACACTATATTATTATTCATTTAACATTCTACGTGGCTCTTGTACTGGTACATGTCGGCTAATACAATGCCTCAGAATATAGCTGTCCATTTTTACAGCAAACATCGCCAGCACGGCGTTGGTGCTACCCCTCACTCTTCGCAAATAATAATAATATCAAAACAGTATTACTGGCATATCATAGTCTTGTCGTTTCTATCCTAAGGTTCGGTATCATATTTTGGGGCAATTGTACCGAAAGAGAAAGTATTTTTAAAGCCCAAAAACGCTGCCTACGAGCAATATTTGGTTTAAAGGTAACTGACAGCTGTGTTCCAGTTTTCAAAAGTCATAATTTATTGACCTTTCCGTGTCTTTATATCCTGGAAACTGGACTTTTCGTAAAATGTAATCCTCACCTATTTACGTCTTTCTCTGAGAGCAGATACCGGAATGTAACTTTGCGATCTCAATACCAGAACGTGTTACGCACAGGTGATATAAGACCGCGTTGTTAAGAAAAAGTATCTTTGGTATGGCACCGGCTATTTTTAACCACATTCCTAATTGTATAAAAGAACAACCAGTAACAACCTTAAAAAAAAACTAACTGCACTCCTATTAACCAAATGTTACTACTCCGTATCGGATTTTCTGTCTGATAAATTTTAGTTGTATCGGTATCTGTGTTCCAAACTTAATATGTTTTGATGATGAACTGCATCAATGTTTGCATGCCGAAATGGTAGAATGTACAAGGATTCTCCGTAATTATTGTAACCACCTTATTGTAAATACCTACATTCAGAAATAAATGAATATTCTATTCTATTCTATTCGCAACATAGACGCGGCACGCTTTCGCATGGTAGCATGGAAGCAATCGGTACGTGCTTCTGCGAACATGCCTGATGCGCTACACGCTCAGGATAGCCCCAAAACCCAGTTTACTATATATAACCCTCAAAAATCAACCGGAGCGGCTGATATTATTAAGACATGATTCCCTCCTGAACTTGTACTCCAATTGTAAGAACTTGAAGAGAACTTCAAAAACGAAAATGTATAACAATACGCTTTATTTATTTACCACTTTAGTAAACTTACTTTGCTTTTAAGAACTAAGTGCAATTTAAGTCCTTTGAAAATTCGTATTTTAATGAAAGTCTCGAGTGTCAATTGGCACTGTTCCAACACTAGGTAGGTTATTTACCCTATCTCGTGTTTATAGAAAGTTTAAAAGGGGTTTATTTTGTAAATAATTAGTAAACTTCTTTATTTGCCTTTAACACTGACATAATTAATTGGGTATGGGAGCATGGGGACGAACTTAAGTATTTGTTTTTGTAAATAAAAACTATGCTTTATAATTTCTCCTATGTCATGGATGCGTTCACAAACATTTGAACTCACCTCCACAAACAGCCAGACAAATAAAATTACTTGTTGGTCAAATATTCCGTTCCTGCTAAGATCGAACTGCGTCACACAGCGCAGCATCCAATCGCTTAGCCACTGCGCCAACTGTATCGTCATAATTCGGTGTCATAACTCGACAAATAGTAGTAGGAGGAGCTCGTGGCTAAATAATAGCAGCCGCTTGGGTCGATCTTTAGGTTAAGCCGCGCTTGCCTAGGTTGGTCTGTGGATGGGTGACCACCCGTTACATACCGAGTTTCCTCCGTGCCTCGGGAAGCACGTTAAGCCGTTGGTCCCGGCTGTCATTTGTAGATCTTTGACAGTCGTTACAGGTAGTCAGTGTCCCGAAAGTCTGACAACCAGTCTTACCAAGGGGTATCGTATTACCCAGTACTAACTGGGTTGTGGAGGTCAGATAGGCAGTCGCTCCATGTAAAATACTGATATTCAGCTGCATCCTGTTAGACTGGAAGCCGACCATAACATGGTTGGGAAAAGGCTAGGCAGATGATGAACTCGACAAATAGTTGACAATTGACGTTTCTTTTTTTTGTTAGTTTATTTGTGTGTTCCTAGTTCGCGAAAACTTACTTAAATACGGTGTAAAAATACGCAGCATGTATATTTTATATCGTTTTTTTTAAATACCTTGCCCCACATTAGGAATTTAATATATAAATTCATAAAATATTTAAATTCACATACACAATCAGACAGACCCGGAACAACTATCTGTAGGCCTTACAAATATTTGTTCCGTACGGGGATTGGACCCGCGACACCCAGCGCATCAGTTGATCGCTCAGTCACTGCGCTGACTTTGACGTCAAGATTAGATAACATTACGCCTAGTTAATTCGTAGATGGTAAGGTAGAGGTGTATCTAGAGTACAATATTATTCTACCACATCTTTTTAGAAGTTGTATCAGCATCAACATTTAACCACTACAGCTATGTACTGGCGGCAAAACCAGGAAAGATAACCATTAAGTGACCCGGATTAAAACTTCGATTCGCAAATTATATAATTACTAGCTTTCGCCCACGACTTCGTCCGCGTGACATAGTTACTTTGGGCTAACGCTAACTAAGAAATCGCGTGATTTTCGAAAAAAAAATCTCTCTGTCTTCCCTTTTTTTCCCCCTTTCTCCCCCTTATCTCACTTAAAAAAATATATTAGCCTATGTCCGTCTCCAGGGTCCTAACTATCTCTGGACCAAAATTCATCTAAATCGGTTTAGCCACTTAGGCGTGAAGACGTATCAAACAAACAAACTCACTTTCGCTTTTAAAATATTCAGTAAGGATAAGGAATATAGTACGTTTGTCTGAAAGAGATTTACATAGGTATCGCGTAATGTGTGCTGTGAGCTTGTTAGTGTGTACAGAATGAATTTATGATGTTGTTCTACATTGCCCTTTTAGAGGAGCTTGTGGCTAAATAATAGCAGCAGCTCGGGTCGATTTTTAGGTTAAGCCGCGCTTGCCTAGGTTGGTCTGTGGATGGGTAACCACCCGTTACATACCGAGTTTCCTCCGTGCCTGGGAAAGCACGCTAAGCCGTTGGTCCCGGCTGTCATTTGTAGATCTTTGACAGTCGTTACAGGTAGTTACTGTTCCGAAAGTCAGACAACCAGTCTTATCAAGGAACATCGTATTACCCAGTACTAACTGGGTTGTGGAGGTCAGATAGGCAGTCGCTCCATGTAAAATACTGGTATTCGGCTGCATCTGGTAAGACTGGAAGCCGACCCCAACATAGTTGGGAAAAGGCTAGGCAGATGATGTTCTATATTGCCCTATCGTATTTACAGCTAATAACAATTAATGGGTAAGAGCAGTCTTTCGCTTGCTAAGCAGCCGACTGTCTTGTTTTGGTACATAGTGGATTTCACCTAGCTTAGTTAGCACAGGTCGTGCTTTCCATGTCCAAAGTACCATCTTCAGGGTTCGCTGGAACAACTTGGGGAAAGCAGTGCCGTATTATCCATAAGGCACTTTAGGCCAGTGCCCACTATGACCAGGGGCCCAGCACTCCCGATCAAAAAATGAAAAAAAAGAGAATGGTGTGGTTTTATGTAACCACAGTAAAAATGAAACTTTTTTCAAATTATAAGGTGTAAGCCCCCCTTATTGACACTATAAGAGTGACGGCGAATGTCTGAATTTTTTAATTGTATTGAAATTAAGCTAACTATTTTTTTGTATTAGAAGCTTTTATTAACTTGTATATTTTACTTTGTAAACTTAAATAATCGCTTATTAAATGACAAATATATTAATTTGAAATCAGCAACTCAAGTGTGGGTATTATTCACAGGGCAAAATGGTTTTTGTGGAGTGTCAGACTTTTACTGACTAAAACCCACCCATGTTCCTTCTATTGCCCTTTACGTTCCGGGGCCGCGGTATCTCTTTCGAACAACCCGCAACCCCGGTCTGTTCAACACTTTCATGACATTCTAGGGTTTCACAATGGTCTATATTTTCATAAGCTTGTATCTTTCCACTGATTGGAAGAAAAATGATTAAGTATGAGGTAAAATATTTTCATTTCTCTAAGCCTGCGTGGGCCGTTTCTGTTAAGTCCATGCTAAGGCTGCCATTCCACTCGAAATCAAGAGTGCGAAGCAATCAAGCGGGAAACCAGCTGTGCAACTTACTATGTATCTATTTAAACCAGAGTATAGTGCGGCTTACTCCTGGTGCATCTGCCTAGCCCTTTTCAACTACATCCGCGTCGATTAGTTTTAGCTTATTAGTGGGTAAAACGATTTTTCTTGGTAAGACTGGTTGTCAATTTTTTTAGTTTTCTGTTCACCCGCAACTAAATTATATTCTCCAAGCTGATGATTTAAGTATAGCTTATGTTACTTCCTGATAATTTTGTTTTCTATTGATCAAAAAATTATCACTATCGGCGCAGTATTTTCGGAGCTTATTCGGCACAAAAAAAAAACTTTCCTCTTTAATATATAAGTATGGATATATCCATGGTTACGCAGCTCAGTATATCTCCAATTGGAAAGGCAGCCTAAAGGAAAGTCACGTTGCTTATGTTCAATAGAAATGGGCATTTCATTCAATTGAAAACCCATAGCAATCAATCAATCGGGTTTTTTACCAATTTAAATTGCGTACTTAGCAGTAAGCAATTTAAATTGCGTACTGCAACTGCTACTATGTGGGAAGTTAAGTACATCAAAGGTCTTGTAGAAGCTACGCGTGGGACATGATTGATTATTAGTTTCTTTTTAGGAATTCGTATATCAAAATAAAAAATCGGAACCCTTATAGGATCACCTTTGTTGCCTGTCCGTCTGTCTATTAAAAACTTTTATCTCGGGAACGCATGGAGGTATTGAGCTGAAATTAAAACTAAACATGGATACAAAAGTGAAAAACTATGATAGCTGCAAAAGTAAAATTTTATCGCAGCTATCAACGCCCGTTAACATAAGGAGACATGTCATACAGGGAAAGCCTTGGGTATAAGCTAAAGAAAAAAAAAGTACAAAAGAAAACCTCCTTTCAACTCTGAACTCGTCCATCATATTACATAAGAACGCACAAGCTGATGTAGGATTTAAGTGTTAACCGCGTAAGTCCAAAGTTACTTCGCACCGTCACTCAGTAATATGGTTTACGAAAGCAACGTTGGCGTCGGTTTAAATATTAACTGAGCGACGTGTTAGCGTGCTCACTACTTATTAACAGCGTTGTAGATGTGGCTGCAGAAGGATCGTTTGACGTGTGAGTAAGGGGTAGTATAATATACAATGTAGTGGATGTCCTGGGAGTATATATGGATCAAATCTAATGGGGGCTTGGGCAAGGACATTTAATTTTTTTTTTATCCTGAGTAGGATAGGATTATTTTGACTTCATTTATAATTTTACTAGCTTTCGCCCGCGGCTTCGCTCGCGTTAAATTCGGTATAACACACCAAGCAGACCTGCAGTTTTTGCTCTTGCGCCTGATTGATTTGTAATAGCAACGCTACGTTTTCCCTTTTCTTTTCTCCCTCGTTCTCCCTCATGTCCCACTTTTTTAAAATAAAAATTAGCCTATGTCCGTCTCCTAGTTCCCAACTATCTCTGTACCAAAATTCATCAAAATCGGTTTAGCCATTAAAGCGTGAAGAGGTAACAAACAAACAAACTCACTTTCGCTTTTATAATATTAAGTAAGGATTTTATTGGTTGACATTTCAACTATTATTTGATATTTAAAAAAAACCTTTCGACATTTAAAAAAATCTTATGTAATGTATGTTTAATATTTGTATGCTTGAAAGCAGAATGCAGCGAACTAACATAATTATTTTTAACACCTATTATTGTAAACGATATACCTGCATTGTAACAAATAAAATGATTTGATTTGATTTGATAGGAAGTGGTGGGTGTAACGTAAGACCTATAGTATGGTATCTCAGACCAAGAAACTAAAAACAATTTATCCATGACTTTTGATCCTTTCTTATTCTTAGTTTTACCCTACTTGTTGATCAGCTGATTGCGTCATTTCGTATAGAAAGTTATTATTTATTTGAGAATTTCAAGAACTCGGCGGTCTTGCGTTTTTTTATTATATTAGTTTTTTAATTTATACACATAAAGGTTTACATTTTTAAATATTTCTTAATAAAAACGTAAAAAAAAACATTAAAAAATTGTAGCCTACCGGTATCGGGAACAGGATCCAAGCTAATAATAATTGTTATTTGAACCTATGAACTTATTGCACTGCAGTGCCATTTCTTCGGACGAGTTTCACAAGCAGTTGTTTACAGTGAACTTACTGCAAATGTTACTGTAGTGTATGCAAACTACATGATAACTATACGAGGACAGTATCACGCTGAAGTGATTTGTTAATATGTAATGGAATATAGTAGGAAAATTCAACAAGTTAGAAATTTTCTGGTGCAACTTAAAAATAAAATGAAATGTAGAGAGTAATCATTTATTTACCGATTTCCACAGTCTAAGAGAAAACAGCCTAGAAAAACGTATTTTTAGTTCATAACTGGATATCGTACACTGGAAATCATCTGGGTTAGACAGTCACTTCACGTAGTTGGAGGCTATCTAAACATCCTCAGACTACGTTGGAGTGAGTGTCTCCGAAGAGTGTCTGGTAGTAGCTGGATGAGAGTAATCAAGGATCGAGTTACGTGTTTGATGTGAGAGCAATTAAATTCTTACTTATATTATGAAAGCGAAAGAAGAATGAATGAACGAATGAAGAATGGTACAGAGATAGTTGAGACCCTGGAGACGGACATAGGCTATTTTTTTAAAGTGAGAAATGTTGGAGAAAGAGGGAACAAAATGGAAAATTTTGCTTTTCTATTACAATAAATAAGGCGCAAGGCCAAGAACTACAGGAAGCAGGTACCTGCAAATCAGGAAAGGGGAACTGTGTTACCCCGAATTTAACGCGAGTGAAGCCGCGGGCAAAAGCTAGTTATCGATAAAGTATTCATTCAGTAAGCATCCGCTCAGGTACTAAAAGATAAAGATTAGAATATAAGTCATAACCGTAACTTTAACAAACAATACTCAGATGGCAATGTTATTGCAATGGATACTTCTAACTTTCCTAATATTATTTTCTAATATTATTAAAATGTGAAGGTTTGTAAAGATGTATGGATGTTAGTTGCTCATTTTTTTTTTACTTTGAACCATACTAGGATTTCTCCTGTATCGTGGGTCCGTTTCCAAACATTTAAAGTCACATAGACAAACAACCAGACCCGGAACAACTATCTGCAGGCCATACAAATATTTGTTCCGCGCGGGGATCGAACCTGCGACACTCAGCGCAGCAGTCGATCGCTTTTCCACTGCGCCAACCGTGTTGTCAAAACCAACCGTTTTGTTTTACATACAAAATGTTGTACGGGTTTGGATGAAAATTGACACAAAGATAGTTCAAGACCTAGATTGCCACAAAAGATCTTTTTATCCCAGTAATACAATCTTGTGAGACAATAACTTAACTCCATGCGGGCAAGGCCATGGGCATGAGTTAGTAAATTAAAAATGAGATTTTTACAGACTTGGCCATAGTGGTAAAAATTGCAACAAAAACATAAATCACTGTGATTTAGACAATGATGAAAAATTTGAGGTGTAGAAACTGTAATGGTGCTCTATACATAGTTTTTAGTGAGACATTGAAGCCCGGAATGAAAACCATCATTTTCCTGCCCTTGTCCCATTCTACTTATCATTTTTCTTCTTCCATTCTTCCCTATCAGACGTCACGGCATCATTTACTCCTTTCTCCTTTTTATCATTCCTTACACAATCCACCCATATTTTCTTTGGACTTCCTCTCGCTCTCCGTCCTTCAACATTCAGATCCATCACTCTTTTAGTCACATATATTTCGTCCCTCCTCATTACATGTCCATACTAAGACAAACGACTTCAATTCGAAAATAGAACGATACTGACCTTAACAACGCAACACAGATGTGATATGAACGTGACACAGGCAGGACGTGTGCCGTCATCGGTCACGCTCCTGTCGCGACATCGGTCACGCTTGTGTTCCATTTATGTACCGTCACGTCTGTATCACGACGCATAATTATGTCACTTGGTTTAGTACGCTTCAGTATAAACCTACTACTATAAATACCATGAAAGGTATGTTAACCGTATAGTTCGGTACGGACCCCTTCAGGGGCTCGACATTCAAACCTCCGCTGACTCGGTACTGGCCCCGAAAGGGGTCGAACATTTAAGTCATACGACCTCCTCATTATTTTTGTAAATATTTTATTTTCTGGTTAAAAATAATATGGGTGTGTATTCATTAAGATAGTAGAATAAAAATCTCATATGAAAACGTCATTAGAAGTTATTATTGAGCAAGTTTCATAATTAAGCCGTTAGTACCGGCTGTCATTTGTTGATGGAGATCTTTAACATTCGTTCGGGTTGTTAGTGAGCCGAAAGTCTGATAACCAGTCTTTTCAATGGCACTGTATTCCTCAGTATTTACGGGTTGTAGCCAGATAGGCGGTCGCTCCATGTAAAATACTAGTATCCAGCTGCACATGTTTAGACTAGGTGGGCAAAAAAGCTGGGTAAATTAGATAGTATCGTAATTAGCTTTAAAGAGAACACAACAGTTTAGTTACCATTACGATTATTTGGCATCATTTTCAAACATCCAAACTGCAACCAATAACAAACAAAACCGTGCATTTGACCACAAAACAGAAAACATTTGACTAATTAAAACCTTAAATGAGCACTAATGACAGATATGTAACCTGTATAATCCGATATTTTGTTACAGCATGATAGTAAAATTAATGTGTTAGATGCTAATCACATAAATACGACAATTATGCGGACTTTAATGATCAATAATTAAATGGGACATGCCAGATTGTTAAAGCTTGCTAAACTACAATATGTGACACTCAGTTGCATTTGTACAAAATTAAATGTTGCCACTTTTTGGGCCCCTGATCAACTGTGACAGCTGTCAAAGATCTACAAATGACAGCCGGGACCAACATGCTTTCTGAAGCACGCCCATCACCCATCCGCGGACCAAACTAGAAAAGAGCGTCGAACTTTAAGATTGATTCAAGCGGCTGTTATTATTTTGAAACGAGGTCCTCAAAAGGTTATTTACGGTACCGACATAACAGCCTAAGCAATCATTGTTCAGTATTGTCGTGCTAAGCTCAAAAACAGTAACTAAAAAAAAGTTAATTTATGATGGAATCCAACAGCTTAAATTAAGACTCATCGAATGAACTGTCCCAATTATAGCAGTAGGTATCTATTTAGAAAAATAAAATAAACTAATAATACAAAATAAGACATTCAGTTGAGTGAAAACTAATCTAAATTTCAAAACTTGATTTTTCTCGAAACTGGCTCTTCCTGAGAAACGGTTTTTTTTTAAATCATATTTTTATTTTTAAACATATATTATTGCCCCACACTTTTATGCTTAGTACGGCAGAAGCTAACTTACGTAACGTAGGCTATGTACCCAAGCAGAAACAATGATTTATTTTAAAGTGGAAACGTCATGGTAGCCCACGAAGTTAATTTTTTTCTTACGGTTTTAGCAATTTGCGGGTTTAATTAACATATAACCTATTATGACGAACTAGAAAGATTAGCGGGTAGAGACTGGATAGACGTCGTGAAAAATAGAGAAAGTTGAAGACAACTTGAGGAGGCCTATACCCGAAAGGGGCCATGACGTATACATGTAACAAATATTTTATAGTAATAGAATTTATTATATAAGAATCTAAAAATGTTTTCTTTTAATGTTAATAACAAATATATATATAGTATATACATACCCCTAGTGTTTAGTTATATAAAAACTTAAAAATGATTTGTCATGGAAATAAAGAGGCTTTTGAATTGAATAACCAATTATATGTTGTTCTTTTTAGCTAATGAGCTGTAATCATCAAATAACTTTCCCCGTTTGTCCCCAAGTGTCAGACTTGTACTGACTAAAACTCACCCTTCTATTGCCCTTTATGTTCCGGGGCCGCGGTATCTCTTTCGAACAATCCGCAACCCCGGCAAGTGGTGGCCTTGGTAGGCTCCTCTGCTTTGCTCACATATCTTTGAGGCGCGCGTGGGACACTAACGCACCGTCGACACGGCCTGTCGTCAATAGACGGACGGACGATAAGCCAATACTCACCGTCCACAGGCCCGCAATATTATGTTGATTAGTGTAAAAAATGACTTATTTCAAAAACAATTCCACTTTAAAACTCCCCAGAACATGTTAATTCAAACTAAGACACTTTTTAACCCTAACATAGCACATTTCGCGTGTACCCGCGACTTAACATCGCAACATTTCGCTACTAAAGTGCCACTTTGCAACTAACTTTATAATTCTGGCATACTTGAAGAGTAATGAAGGTAAAACCAGCGTAAGTTTCTTGTATAGAAGTGCGGCAACAGCGCGCATGTTGTATTGCAGTTTTGAGACTTGTTTTAACATTAATTGAATTTCTTTTTGCTAAAATTGAGACTAGATATTTTTGTGTCACCTTTATTATTTTCTCTGTGATTGTTACTATTGTATTATGTTTTACTAGCTTTTGCCCGCGGCCTCGCTCGCGTTAAATTCGGGGTAACACAGTTCCCCTTGCGCCTTATTGATTTGTAATAGCAACGCTAAGTTTTCCCTTTTCTTCCCTCTTTCTCCATCGCATACCACTTTAAAAAAAAAAATAGCGTATGTCCGTCTCCTGGTTCCCAACTATCTCTGTACCAAAATTCATCAAAATTGGTTTAGCCATTAAAGCGTGAAGAGGTAACAAACAAACAGACAAACTCACTTTCGCTTTTAGTAAGGATAAAATGACTGATGCCTGAAATAAATTGATTTATTTATCCTTCCTACTAATATATTATTATAATTGCGAAAGTTTGTGAGTATGGATGTATGTTTGATCCTCTTTCACGAAAAAAACTACTGAACGGATCTTGATGAAATGTGGCACAGAGGTAGATTATAGTCTGAAGCCGCGGGCACCAGCTAGTTATTTATATATTAAAACACTAAAAGACTTATGTTGCTGCTAAAGACTAAGTTACATAATCATTTCTCTATCCATTCTCAAGCCTTTTCAACCATTTAACAGCTACAAAAAGGTTATACACAAGCCCAAACTGCAAGCTGTATCTGTAATTATTCAGTACAAATAAAGCGTTGCATACAGCTTACGATGCAACAGCACTAACACGTTGCTGCGACAGAATTCAATAGGCCAAATTGCGGAGAGGACAGCGCACGCCGAATGGCTAAGTCGAGCGGTGGTCCGAGTTATAAGAGTAGAATAGAATATACTTTATTGTTACACCATTTAGCCCTTTAAAACCCCATGTGTTTAAAAAAAAACAATATGGCGGAATTTTTGGCGCTAAATTGTAAGTCGTTTTTGTTTTATTTTTTACAAAACTTATTGAGTAGTTTATCTAAATGAAAGTTTTTAAAAGGTAATTACGAATAAATGTAAATTTAACTTTTATGTTTGAATAGATAAATTCAATCGCTAAGAAAACTAAAAAGTTGGAAGCAAAAGTGTCCCAACTTTTTCAATGAAATTGAGTTCGAAAATACAAACATGGAATGCGTCCCGCGCGCCTTAATTCGTTTTTTTTTAATAATATATTTAAAAAAAAACAAATTCTTCTTGTTTTTTTCATGTTAGTGAAACTCATATTGTGTTAGGCCAGTATTTAGTCACCTGCAAGCCTCCTAGCATTTGCTTTGTATAAACCCTAATTAGTGCAAGATGTAAAGCAGAATGGGCAGGACATGAAGTAGGGCTATCCCACAAACGGAAATCTTTTGATTCTACTCCTCGAATTAGTCACTCTTTTTCACTCTCCGCTACAGCTACTCCCTCGTACCTCGCACCCAACCGTACACAGGAAGACTGTAAGCTGTGGGAGGGGGGCAGGAAATTACGCGGGGCGAGCGGGGGCGCGAATCAACGTAACCGCCCTGTTTATTGTAACTTCAGACTACAGTCTATACAGGACTATAATAACCTCCTCCTTTTTACGAGAAGTTGGTTAAAAAGAGGCCACTAGACTAGGTTTGATGCTAGCTTGGAACTCTTTTAGGTACTAGGCTAGCAAGAATTCAAAGGTGTAGAATTGTATGAATATTTGATTCAAGTCAGTTGACAGCAGGTCTTCGACAACTGTCAAATATTTACGTGACAGTAAGCTTTGAAATAACAATGTGACTTTTCGATTCTGTAGTTTCTTTCCAACGTCCTCTTTTTTCGATTCCTCAATCCAGTACTATAACCCTGAAGACCATCCCGCTGTTTCTAGGCCTTACACATATTAATAACATTTTAATGTATGGTAAATCCATAGATTGTCGACACGGTTGGCGCAGTGGCTTAGCAAACGACTGCCGCGCTGCGTGTTGCGGGTTCGACCCCGGCACGGAACAAATATTTGTATGGCCTACAGATAATTGTTACGGGTCTGGCTGTTTGTGTGTGTGAGTTTAAATGTTTGTAAACGCACCCGCGATACAGGAAAAATTCCTAGTGTCGGGCAACGTTTTTTTTTAAAAAAAAAAGATATTTTCACCTGAGATTCCTGAATACTGCTACCCGTTACCTAGAGTCCATTGCTACTCCCAGTACTATTTCCGTAACATAAATAATTTTAAACCTAATTATATTGATTTTTTATTTTTATAATTTGCATTTTTTTACTATTACTGTTTTGTGTGACTGTATTTAATTTTCTTAGTTTTAATTTCTTATGTACGACCGATAACTTGTATATGTGGTGTTTACTGTTACTTTAAGTTGGCTGTAAATAAATCCTTACTAATATTATAAAAGAAAAAGTGAGTTAGTTTGTTTGTTACGTCTTCACGCCTAAATGGCTTAACCGATTTTGGTGAATTTTGGTACAGATGTAGTTGGGACCCTGGAGACGGACACAGGCTATTTTTTTTAAAAGATTGAGATATGAGGAAGAAAGAGGGAAGAAAAGGGAAAACATAGCATTGCTATTACAATAAATCAGGCGCAAGGGAAAAAACTACAGGTAGCAGATACCTGCAAATCAAGAAAGAGGAACCGTTTTACCCCAAATTTAACGCGAGCGAAGCCGCGGGCAATAGCTAGTAAATAAATAAAAAACTTTCTAAGTTTATCTTGGACATCACAGACAACGGTGAAGGAAAACATTGTAAGGAAACCTAGACTAATAAATTAATATACTGCACGTGTAAGCAGGCACACCCGTTAGTCTGGAGAATTTATTTATGCTTGGGTATATTTTTATTAATAATTGGTCTTTGCTAGCTGACGTGTGACAATTAATGAATGGGTTGTTAAATTTATCGTGCGAAAAAATAAATTGTATAAAATCTGGTTCTTCTAACCTGACAGACCGATGTGTTGCTGGGGAGTTTGTTCTACCACTTCTTCTTCCCAGCTAAAATATTAGGAAATGGCGAAGGGCGGTCGTTTTAGGGGATTGTCTCTTGTTATGTATTAGTATACGTTGGTATTTCGTTTATTCATTTATATTATACATATAAGTTTACATTATTAAATATTTCTTTATAAAAACATTTAAAAATAGAAAAGAAAAATAGTATTCTTATTCTTAATGTTAACGTTCAAAAAGTGCTAAATATCAGCCTAATTCGAATAAATGACTTTAATTTAGATTTTTTGGTTTTTTTAAGTCTGAAATGGCTAACCTGCCTTGAGCAAATGTGGTAACCGCGGCGCATAAGCCTTTTCTGGCTAAGAAGAGGCCTTTGCCCAGTGGGACAGTAATAGGCCGGTTTAGTAGCATATTAAACTAAGTTTTATAGTAAAGTTTAAGAATAATCTTAGATACTAAGAATGCAGAACCTTAAGATTGTTTGTGAGTTATTTTAAGGCCAGAACATCAGCAGACCAGCTAACAGTCTTTCTTAATTACCAGTGTCAGTTGTTTTTTTTAAATTGTGATGATTCTCAATGTGGAATGAACGTTTTGTCTGGTAAACTATCTATCATTATTAAGACTACACAACTCAAACTCAATTAGACTATTGCAGGCACTATTTAATGTCAAGAAACAATAAAAAAATGTAAGCCTTGCTACAATCCCAGACACAATGCAAAATAAGTTGTGAAAGTACTGAAGTTGCCCATTCCAAAGTGTTGATCTCTATGGGAATGGGTAAGAAACTGCATGGACACTCCTTTAAACCACAATAATTTTACAAGATCATGGTTACATCATATATATCAACATACATATTTTACCATAATGAAGTATTGTTTTTTTTGCGGGTGGTAAATCAACAAATACTCATCATAAATCAATACGTAAATCAATATAACTCCCCCGCTCTGGGTGGACCGGGGGGAGTGTCAGACTTGTACTGACTAAAACCCACCCATGTTCCTTCTATTGCCCTTTATGTTTCGGGGCCGCGGTATCTCTTTCGAACAACCCGCATCCCCGGATGAAGTATGGTATAGAGTATTCTTTATTTAAGTTAATATTAACGGCCCATTGACACTGCCTCGTTAGTTTAGTGGCCGCAGTCGGGACTGCTGAAAATGAGGTCTTGGGTTCAATTCCCGGATCCGCCAAATCTTTATTTTATGTAGGAATTTTTCAGTTGTAGCTAGTTAGTTACACCTCTGTCGAATCCTTCGGTGATTACCAGCGTGATGTTACATGTCATGTTTTCACAGTCAACATTAAAAACCTACATTTTCTGAACACAAATTACAACACCCATCATCTGACTAGCCTTTTCCCAACTATGTTGGGGTCGGCTTCCAGTCTAACCGGATGCAGCTGAATATCAGTATTTTACATGGAGCGACTGCCTATCTGACCTCCACAACCCAGTTAGTACTGGGTAATGCGATACCCTTTAGTAAGACTGGTTGTCAGACTTTCGGAACCCTGACTACCTGTAACGACTGTCAAAGATCTACAAATGACAGCCGGGACCAACGGCTTAACGTGCTTTCTGGGCACGGAGGAAACTCGGTATGTAACGGATGGTCACCCATCCACAGACCAACCTAGGCAAGCGCGGCTTAACCTAAAGATCGACCCGAGCGGCTGCTATTATTTAGCCACGAGCTCCTCGAATAAAACAACCATAAATTTTAATAAACCGCATTTTCTCCGTAAATATTCAACAGTCAGCTATTAAAGTCTTATTTACCTACGTTGATTGCAAGGCTCCGCTTTAAAGCGTAAAGTCCCATTGTTTCACAGATTAGTTTCATAGTTATTCGAACTCGTTCTTGTTGAAATTAATTCTTTGCTTGGCCTCTTTTCTTCTGTCTTCTTAGACGTAGTTTCCAAGTTGTATTGTAGTTAAAGACTGCTTTGGTATTAATTTTCTTTTTTTGTGTTCCGTACTTTAAAAGGAAATAAGCGGAACCCCTATTGAAACAATTTGTGGTCCGTCTGTTTGTTTTTCTGTCTGTCAAGACTCTTTATCTCGGGACCGCGTGGAGGTATCGAATTGAAATTAAATCCATATCTCTGTTAGTGTTGCCCAAATTCAGTCTTGGTCTTGCAGTCTTGGTCTTGTTCTTGCGTTTTTGCAAGACCAAGACCAAGAACAAGACCGCGTATTTTTAGCAAGACCAAGACCAAGACTGACCGTGCAAGACTTGAGCAAGAACAAGACATAGCCTGCAAGACTCTTGCGTCTTGCAGCTAGGACTTAGCGCTATTTCACGGAGTAGTTAGGTGTAACAGTTCGGTGTATAGGTATGCTTAGGAATTCTATGAGACGCAAAAAACTGTATCAAAGAATATGAAAAACTGGACCTATGCGCATTACGACTAATGCCATAAACATACCTACATAGCGAATAAAAAAATATCCATTAAAATCAAACTGAGTGCATGCATAGTTATGTTTTAATCATCGGCACTTTGATAATGCGGCATCAAAGGTTTTGTACTTACTTCTCAAAGAAATTTGCCGCTTTTCGGAAGTACATGGTTATGATACACGCGCCGGCGGCTTCTTTTGAAATCATATACAACAATCGTTGCCGCCGCGCCGAAATCACATTTGACACTATTTTATGGCCGCCACAGGGCGTAGGTATACTCATGCAAAATAATTTCGAATTTTAAGAGTACCTACAGGTGTTCCAAAGAATAAATAAGTTTCAGAGTGCTTAGAATGAAAATGAATACATTATAATGATCACGCAAGTAGTATTATGATTACGATAAAATGGTAAGGATAGGTAGTAGATGTCATAATAATTTATTCTAGTAAGTATATATTATAATATTGATTATATGGTTTTAAACTAATTACTTAGATACTATTATTGTACATTCAGTCATTATATTTCTTAAGTTTTTACAAGAAAAAATAGCAAAAAAGTGTTCAAATATCATCCGTTTAAAACGTTTAAGACATGTAAAAAAACAAATTGGAATGTGGAAGTAACTGTTTCTTTATTATAAGATATTATTATTAAGAAACAGTTACTTCCATGAAAAACGACATATAGGTCAGCTGATTTTTCAAATTTCTTATCAAATCTTCAGTAATTTATTAATCTGCTTGATCTTTACTATGGCTATGTTAATTCAAGCTCACAATGTTCCAATTCTAATACGTTTTTCTAAGATTTAAAATAAACTTTAATAAATAGTAATAGACTAATAGATAATTGCAAGACTTGCAAGACTCTTGCTGCAAGACCAAGACCAAGACCAAGACTGGGAGCGCAAGACCAAGACCAAGACCAAGACCAGGTGTATTGGCGCAAGACCAAGACCAAGACTGGCTAAGTCTCGTCTTGTTCTTGCATTTGGGCAACACTAATCTCTGTGGTCCCTTTGTGCTGTGAAAACTACGTTACGTACGTAGTATGTACGGAACCCTTGGTACGCGAGTCTGACTCGCTCTTGGTCGGTTTTTTTATTTAGTTCTTTTGCTTGGGTGTAAACATTGCGTGTATTTACAAAATGACTACAAAACGACTATACTACGGTAGGTGACTAAACTTTTTAGGTTAACATTACCTATTTCTTGCTAAAAAGGCGAAAGAGTGGATTGAGGTGATCTTGGTTATATATATAATATTTGACGCAGTGGCTGAGCGATCGACTACTGCGCTGCGTGTCACTGGTTCGTTTTCCTGCACGGAACAAATATTTGTATGGCCTACAGATAGTTGTTTTGGGTCTGGTTGTTTGTGTATGTGAGTTTAAATGTTTGTTAACGCACCCACGATACAGGAGAAATTTAAAGAGTGGGGCAACGATTTAAAAAAAAACTGTCATTCAGATCGATCTTCAGGTTAAACCTTGCTTGGGAGTGGGATTGTAGAGGGGTCACCACCCATTGCATACCGAGTCCTCCGTGACTCAGAAAGCAAATTAAGCCGTTTGTCCTTCATGACAACCGTTACAGGTAGACAGCGACCTAAAAACCTGGCACCCAGTCTTACCGAGAAGTATTTGTAGTCCGAATACAATAAAATATTTGGGTTGTTACCTTATGGCAATGTGTTAGGAAGAGGAAGGATTAAAAACAACCTGCTGGTTGCTTGAAAGAAATACCGCGGCCCCGGAACACAAAGGGCAAAAGAAGGAACATGGATAGATTTTAGTCAGTAAAAGTCTGACACTTCTTCCTTCCGTACCGTAAGAGCGGTAGCAGGAGAATTCTTTGATGATGGCAAATCATCAAATAAAACCCATTAAAACATACATAGACTGATGAACACATTACCCTCCTTTGTGGTGCGCAGTCGGGTAAAAAAACCGTCGAGTCATATAATGAAAGAATAACTTATCATCCGAACAGTTTGGCTAATCATCTCATGAATAAAAAGGAAATCCGTAGATTAAAACACAAAATTCCACAGGATTTTATTGGACCAATTTAGCTCTATGCTTTGAAGTAAGCGGTTGTGTCATAGGACGCATACCAAGCAAGCCATTGAACACGCTCAAAAAATACTTAATGTCCTAATAAATAGTGACAGATTGTAAGGAAAAAGTAAAACAAAAAAAAAACAAACAATCTTCTAAACCATACAAAGCAATACTTTATTGATTCACATTTTCAAATTATATCGATTACTTCTTATACCAAGTTGTAGGATCGTATAAATGAATACCACCACCAGCGTCACTGATCCCAGATATCCTCCGAAAGTTTTCTTGAGCATCGCCACCGATACAACCACCGTCACAGTTGCAACCAAATATATTGCATTTACCTTTACCGCAGTACATTCCAACGGGTTTCATCCCATCGTTACAAACTTTGGCTAAACACCGGTTAGGTAACACCATGTCGGATAGTAGATCGCCTTCATTATTCCCCTCCATGTAGTAATGTTTTTCGTATGGATAACAGCTAGGTGCGGCCCAGTACATAGCAGTCCGACCGCAGCATTTAGAATGTACACCGAACACACAAAATACAATAACAAACACCAACGTCGCTGCTTTCATTTTGACGAACAAGAATTAAATGTGGTGTGGTCTAGGCGAGTGGCATCTTTTATACTACAAAATTAGGTAATTACCTACATACTGTTTATCAATTGAATCACAGGATATTTTAACCTCAAATGACTACGTGATACCGATTTACGCGTTCGGGAGTCCAGTGATTTAGACAATGGATATGTAGAAAAGGAGAGACCGCAAGCGCGTATTAGGTACCTACGCTCTGATAACTTGCGTCAAACAATACCCGCGTGAGTTTCATAGCCACTTGTTATCGTCTTTCCGCAGTGACTTATTTATTGCACAGAGGTTGGAATAGGCAGATTTAATTTGCCTAAACATCAAGGAAGTTAGTAACATAGTGTGTATAATAATACCTCGCACTTACTCATACACTTTACTTTGGACATTAAAATCATTCTGAGAGTTTAAACATGAATGAAATGCACCTATAAGAGGTTTGAATGTTGTTTGATGTAGAGGTAGAAGAAGGTCAAAGAAAAGATTGTGTAAGTAATGATTACACAATCTTTATCTTCGGTGTGTCGTCGGTTAGCTTCTAGAGTGTCGTTGAGAAGGATGAAAGAAGAAAACGTGTTGATCTGACCCCAAGTAGAAGGGAACGAGGGCAGAAAGATGATGATTTTATTAACAGTTTTCTCCTAATATTTAAGTAACATGTGGATAAAAAGTTTAGCCCCCTTCCGATCTCTAGGCTTAGCATGCTTGAAGCAATATCCTACATTGTTTTTTAGAGTTAGAGAGAGTTTAGAGAGTTTTTAAGACATGTGGCTTGTGGCTAAACGAATTGACACCCTGTATACAGCAAATGCAGGCAGATTTGCATATGGCAGTTGTCTCGGATATTCGTAGAGTCCCAGCGTGCCAGCAAAACCCGGGTGACGCCCGCTGCGAACTCTCCCACTCACTATTTACTACCTACTCTCTGGTCCACCTGGAAGTCCCTGATCACCTGCTGCTCCAAGAAGAAAGATGTAACTCCAACCTAGTAAAGTGGAGCTACTTTGATAAATAAACAGACCCACCTCTTGCTTGCTGAGCCCCAAAATATGTAGCCAAGGCGACCACAGCGCTGTCACCGATAAAACCGTAGCAAATTTTAAGTTTATGCTGGTTTTGCTACACGAAGAGGTAGGTTGTTTCAGATATTGATATCTCCGTATCATCATCATTGTCCTGCCCTTGTACCATTCTATTTGGGATCGGCGCAACACGTTTTCTTCTAGTTTGTTAAACAGGCGCACGCACACATTGACGCGTACATATTGATATCTCCGTATGTACGCGTCAATGTGTGCGTGCGTCTATTTTCGCACGATGTCTAGCTTCAAACATTGTTGATAGTGATACTAGCAGTACCTACGCTAAGTACTATTGTTCCTTTGTGTTTGTTTAAGCTTTAACATGACTAAGTCGCGATTCCACCTACTTTCTCGACAAGGAAAAAAACAAACGCTATATCCATCACAGGAATACTGGGGATTCAGCAGCTTGTGTAAAATGTAAATAGATTAATTTACGTCAGGGTAAATACAATGGTTCATCGTCTGATTATCTTCCACTTAGCCGTTGCCAACTGTGTATAAGTCGCTGTCGGTATAACAGATACCTTGTTAAAGCTAAATAGCAGTTTTATTTCTTTTTAAATTACTAATTAGGAATTGTCCATTTTGATAATTTATTTTATGTTAAAATGATAATAATATTTACTTCAGTATAAGAAATACTAGCCGTTAATGATATGATTAGTGTAATCATTTAGCTCGTTTGTTAAATAGTGTATTTATTGACATTCGATCAATACGTTGGGCGAGTTACTAGCCTTTTAAGACATATGGTATTATCCCGATACGTTTCAGACTCCAGAATCAGAAAACTTTATTTGTAAATATAGGTCAAGTTACATAGTGTGAGAAATTAGAGACAGATAGTTAGATTCAATATGTTTTGCCCAGAGCCATACAAATATATTTAATTATCATTTTTTTTCTAATTGATCAATTTGATTTTTAAATATCATATTCCAGCTTTCGCCCGCGACTTCGTTCGCGTGGCATAGTTACTTTGCGCTAACGCTAACGTTAACACGCGTGATGATTGTAAAAGTAAAAAAAATACATTAGTAAGAATATTAGTAAGGATTGGTAGAATCAACTGTTCACAATAGCAATAATAAAATCATAACATGGCATGCTTTCAATTAAATAAAATGTGAAATATAAATAAAACTTAAAATGATAATCTTGCTTGCTTGCATTTACACTGTGTACGGAAACTCTTAGCTAAGAAATGATAAATGAACACCAAACACAAACATCAACTTCATTTGCAAGGAAACGGGCGAAGTTTGTGTAACACGGAAATAAGAAGATGGGTTTTCATGGCGTCACTTGAAACAAAACCTAGGAAATATGTCCAGTGTTAACGGAAACTGGCCCCAAGCCACTGGCCAGTACTATGAGAAACCGCGGCCCCGGAACGTATAGGGCAATAGAATGAACATGGGTGGGTTTTAGTCAGTACAAGTCTGACATTTCCCCCCCCCCCCCACTCCGCCCAGAGCGGGGGAAGTTATTTGATGATTTCCCAAACCAAAAAAAAGCCACTGGCCAGTAAGAAACTTTTTTTTTGTGTTGGAATTCCTCAATGTATGTCCTCCGCTCTGGAGAGAGTGGAATGGTTTTTAGTCTGGTATTAACCAAAACTACCTCGGTGTTTTCTTCCACAATTGCTACCAGTCGCTATCTTATGCTAACCGGACTGGAGTCGCTTGACTTACAGACCTCATTCTGGAAGGGAGTGAGGTGTGAAATTCGGCCCGTTACGACTAAGGGAGGTGCGCGTTCGACTTTTCGGGTCCAGTAGGATGGGCGACGGAAATCCCTGAATCCGCTGATCATAATTTAATTAGTAGAGAACTCTTTTTTTGATGGGAAATCATCAAATAACTCCTCTTGCTTCGGGCAGAGCGGAAGGGAGTCTTCGAAACTTAAGAAGGCAATTTAAATTCTTGCATAAATGTTGATGAATTAATCTTTCTTGGTTTCATCGGTCATCATCCAATGGAACATCTGCCAAGCCTTTTCCCAACTATGTTGGGGTCCGTTTCCAGTCTAACTGGATGCACGTGAATAACAGCATTTTACATGGAGCGACTGCCTATCTGACCTCCACAACCCAGTTATTACTAGTTAATACGATACTCCTTGGTAACGACTGTCGGTGTTATAAATGACAGTCGGGATCAGCGGTTGAACTTGCTTTCCACGGCACGGAGGAAACCTGGTACGTAACGGGTGGTCACCCATCCACAGCCCAACCTAGGTAAGCGCAGCTTTACCTTAAGTTTAACTCGAGCTGCTGCTATTATTTAGCCACGAGCTCTTCGGACACATGCTATTACCAACCAAATAAAATTACACATAGAAACAACCACTGTACAACAACACCTTTCTACCTGAATTCTGGTTGTTTAATATTCAAGCCTGTATGTCACAGGTAGCGTGCATTCGACACTCGGAATAGAGGTGTTCCGTGTCCCAATTAGAGGCAGTCGGACTAGCCTACCTAATTCCTATTAGAGGTGCGCTCGCTCTTATAAGCGAATTGTTTCGAAGTTGGTCGTATAGGTAAATATGAGCATATTTGTACTGAATTTTATAATATGTAAAATAGTGTGATTTTCAAAGTCATTCAAAAGTTTTATTGCATGTGTGTTTGATTCTGTATATTTGAACGCAAGTTTTTCAGCTTTAGTCAAAGTTCATTTTTGTAATAAAAATAGTTATATTATGAACTTATCAGTTAATTAATTAAAAGTTTGCTTCAAAATTGTTTTACCTAATCCTTAAGAAAAAGTACAACTCGCGAAAATATTGAAAACCACTGAAAACGTTGCAAAAAATTTACTGCTGTTTTCTTCTACCATAATTATATGAAATGAAATGGAATTATGGATGAATTAACATAATTTCATTCAAAAAATAAACTTAAAAAAAAACGTTCCACACACAAGTAATTTCTTCTGTATCGTAGGTCTGTACGTTTACAAACATTTTAACTCACATACACAAACAGCCAGGCTAGAAACAATTACCTACAACTAGGTCATACAAAAATATGTTCCATGCGGGGATCGAACCCGAGACACACATCGGAGGAGTCGAACGTCGTACATTTTACACAACAACGCCACAAATGAAATAGGAACGAATTAGGCAATCGGCGTGTGTTGGGACAGCCACCTTAATATGTAGAAGACTGTGGTCCCGTATGATAATACCCTAGTACTTTGCAATAGCATTTACTATGTAATGAAACCACAATTATTATTTTATTTCAAACTAGCTTTTGCCCGCGGCTTCGTTCGCGTTTAATTCGGGGTAACACAGTTAGGGGAACTGTGTTACCCCGAATTCCTGATTTACAGGTACCTGCTATTTGTAGTTTTAGCCCTAGCGCCTAATTTATTGTAATAGCAATGCTAAGTTTTCCCTTTTCTTCCCTATTTCTCCCTAATTTCTCACTTTCAAAAAAAAAAAGTTAACTTATGTCCGTCTCCAGGGTCCCAACTATCTCTGTACCAAAATTCATCAAAATCAGTTTAGCCATTTAGGCGTGAAGAGGTAACAAACAAACTCACTTTCGCTTTTATAATATTATAAGGGTTTCAAATTAAAATTGGAAGACTCAATGATTCCTCTAGCAAAATCACAAGATACTTCAGAATCTTTGCCGTCTTTGATACCAAAATTGAAAGCAAATTACAAACTATAAACTCGTGATACTACGCGATACGGTATAGTAGCTCCGCCACATGTGGTACTCTAGTACTCCAGAACACTCCAATTAGGCAAACTCATCGTACCTCCACTTGTGTCAGATTTCAACTATAAAATAGCGAATATTATGTTACAGTACAGTAACAGTAGAACAAGTACAAACGAACACTCGTATCGTTGCTCTCCGGCTTAAAAGCCATTTTTGCAAAACAGCCGCAGTAAAAAAATTATTTATTTTAGGAATACAAACAAACGAGTAACATTACAAACATCTTTTACAAAAAACTTTTTTGCAAAAAATAAAACCGACTTCCAAAAAAAAACTAAAAAGTGGAAAATAACTTTATTTCCGGAAGTCGGTGGCAAAAAAGTCAACGAAACCAACAAAAGCCACCGACTTCCGACTTTGGAAGTCGGTTTTATTTTTTGCAAAAAAGTTTTTTATTTCAGCATTTTTAGTTATAGTATGATTAGAAGTCGGTTAAAAAATCTTCCCTCGATTTCGCCAAGATTCCATCATCAGATCCCGACTTGGTGACTATGGGAGCAATTTGGAAAGCATAGGCTTTATATTTTTTTTTGTTGATTTTTCAATAACCGCTTGTCCGATTTCGATAAAATTTTCATGGGACCATTTGGGAAGTATAACCTTTCCAACAAAAAAAGAATTTTTGAAATCGGTTGGCAAGCGACGGAGTTAAGCGCGAACAAACCTAAAAAAAAAAAAAAAAAAAAAAAAAACATACAAACATCCGAATTGAGAACCTCCTCCTTTTTTAGAAGTCGGTTAAAAATTAAAATTGCACAATATTATATCCTGCAATGCACACTCAATTACAGGTAACCACAGCTTACAGATTATTGAGTGGGTACACATGCTATAAATACACATTATTTAATAAAAGGGACACATGCTACAATTATACAATCACTAGCTTTTGCCCGCGGCTTCGCTCGCGTTAAATTCGGAGTAACACAGTTCTCCTTGCGCCTTATTGATTTGTAATAGCAACGCTAAGTTTTCCCTTTTCTTCCCTCTTTCTCCCTCACATCCCACTTTTTTTTTTAAAAATAGCCTATGTCCGTCTCCTGGTTCCCAACTATCTCTGTACCAAAATTCATCAAAATCGGTTTAGCCATTAAAGCGTGAAGAGGTAACAAACAAACAAACAAACTCACTTTCGCTTTTATAATATTAGTAAGGATTAATTTTTCTTTCTCTTAAGTAACCGCTTATCTTCAAAGCTGCGATTTGTAAAATTGTACTGAAAAGCAAGATGGCGGCGTACGCTATAGCACTAGCTATAGGACAGTTTTTTTTTTGGGTGGGAAATCATCAAATAACTTCCCTCGCTCTGGGCGGAGCGGGGGAAGTGTCAGACTTGTACTGACTAAAACTCACCCATGTTCCTTCTATTGCTCTTTACGTTCCGGGGCCGCGGTACCTCTTTCGAACAACTCACAACCCCGGTTGGCGGTGGCCCTGGCTGGCCCCTCTGGGCTATAGGACAGTTGACCTACTGTTTTACCTTATTTCTTTTACTATGAAATATATCAAGAGTGTTTTGTCTACATGCAGGTATGGGCATTCATTGTGGCCTCAAGCTTTTTAAAAACCGACGATGTTTTGATAAACAAATTGTTTTAGTGCCGGTGTAACAGTTTTTGTTTCAACGTAATTGGAATTGATGTAGGTTTGTGTGGTTCAATGCTGTTTATTATTTTGGTTTAAATTATTTAGCTTTAAATGTGTTTGTATTGATTAAGGTTTCATACCTCATCATCTGCCTAGCCTTTTCCCAACTATATTGGGGTCGGCTTCCAGTCTAGCCGGATGCAGCTGAAAACCAGTTTTTTACATGGAGCGACTGCCTATCTGACCTCCACAACCCAGTTGGTACTGGGTAATACGATACCCCTTGGTAAGACTAGTTGTTAGACTTTCGGAACACTGACTACCTGTAACGACTGTCAAAGATCTACAAATGACAGCCGGGACCAACGGCTTAACGTGCTTTCCGAGGCACGGAGGAAACTCGGTATGTAACGGGTGGTCACCCATCCACAGACCAACCTAGGCAAGCGCGGATTAACCTAAAGATCGACCCGAGCGGCTACTATTTATTTAGCCACGAGCTTCTCCAAGTAAGTAGGTAAGGTTTCATACCTAAAAAGGATAAAAGGAACCCTTACAGGATCTCATTGTTGTCCATCTGTCTGTCTGTATATCACGACTCTTTATCTCGGGTACGCGTGAAGGTATCGAGTTGAAATTAAAACCATATACTCAACTCTATAGTCCCTTTGTGCTGTTTAAAACTCAAACCCCTAAGTCTACGCAGTCCAAAGATATGGCCGTTTATGTCGCATGTTTGAAACGAAACCCTCGGTGCGCTAGTCTGTCTCGCTCTTGGCCGGTATTTTAAGTTATGTTATTAGTGTCGCAAACATTGTGAAATATATTCAAAAAGTCAAATATTATCCTACTTATATCCTATCCTAACCTATTAATATTATAAATGCGAAAGTTTGTGAGTACGGATGTAAGTTTGATCCTCTTTCACGAAAAAACTACTGAGCAGATCTTAATGAAATTTAGCACAGAATTAGATTATAGTCTGGAATGACACATAGGTTACGTTTTTTTCAATATCACGCGGGCGAAGCCACGGGCGCCGGCTAGTAATATTATAAATACGAATGTTTGTGATATGGATGATTGTTACTCTTTCACGTCAAAACGCCTGAGCGGATCTTGATGAAATTTGGCACAGAGATAGATTATAGTCTGGAATAACACATAGTTTTTCGATATCACGCGGGCGAAGCCACGGGCGCCAGCTAGTAACTGATAATACGACGCAATGACTGCAACATATTGATATTCTAATTAGCCAAGTTCGTTAACGATCCCGCTATAATTCGAGAGTCTGTGGCCACGGTTGTAAAGTTCAAACCGCGTGGAGGAAGGAAATGGAAGCTCTATATTGAAGCTGAATGCATTGCAATGTTAATTTTGATAGAGAAGATATGTAGAGTTATGTTTGTGGAGAGTTTTCGATGGGTTGTGGTGTTTGAAATGAAATATACAGTAAGTCGGTACGGTTTTAATATTTAAATGCTTCATCCTGATTTTATGATACTTATTTTACAAACAGTTTTACACGGCATTTTTTAACATACTAGATGTAGGCTGTGTTTTGGACTACTCTCAGCAAAAACAAACTCAGAAGTCATAGTCTTTTTAAGGCCCAGAAAAAAATCTTTGTCATCTTACATAAAGACATTGCAGATTGTTGTCTTAGACGGTCTTTTTAAGTAAGACCCACACAGGTTTGAGTGGACGTGTCCAGTCAGTGCAAGCATTAGTCAGTTATCGTGTAACTCGATTTTTAACTGAAAGTCAGCGACGTGAAAACAATAGTTAAGAAGTAAAAAGACATTTGTTTATGTCTGTACATATATTTATTCCAATCTAAAGATTTTAAACTGAATTCTAAATAACAACAAAAATCTAGGTCTTAATTTTGTGATGAAGCAGAATCCAGACGAAACAATAACAAAATTTTTTGTTTACATTTTTTTTCTTTCTAAAAAAAAGAAAAAAACTTTGCCCCACACTAGGATTTCTCCTGTATAGTGGGTGCGCTTACAAACATTTAAACTCACATATACAAACAGCTAAGCACATGCGACTTTTTCTTCATATGTTATTTTTAAAGTTTGTCTAAGACAGCACAGATGGTGAAGGAAAATATTATAAGGAAAGCTGGATTTATTATTAACTAGCTTCCGCCCGCGACTTTGTCCGCGTGGCATAGATGCCGCGCGTGATGATAAAAAAAAATCTTTCTCTCCCCTTTTCTATCCTCTTTCTACCCCTTATATCAATTTAAAAAAAAACCTATGTCCGTCTCCAGGGTCCCAACTATCTCTGTACCAAAATTCATCAAAATCGATTTGTCCATTTAGGCGTGAAGACGCAACAAACAAACTCACTTTCACTTTTATAATACACTAGCTTTCGCCCGCGGCTTCGCTCGCGTTAAATTCGGTATAACACACCAAGCAGACCTGTAGTTTTTGCTCTTGCGCCTGATTGATTTGTAATAGCAACGCTAAGTTTTCCCTTTTCTTCCCTCGTTCTCCCTCATATCCTACTTTTTTTAAATAAAAATTAGCCTATGTCCGTCTCCTGGTTCCCAACTATCTCTGTACCAAAATTCATCAAAATCGGTTTATAAAACAAAAAACTCACTTTCGCTTTTATAATATTAGTAAGGATTAGTAAAGATTAAATCTAAAATCGCTAACCCTTTTAAATTTCAATTCCTTTCAAAGTACGAAAACTTAAGAATAGACACAGCAAGCGATTTTAATAATAGTTTCCAAAATTAAACATTTTGACGTACTTTTAAATGGCATGTGTGTAATTCAGCCATAATTTGTCAGACTCGAATGCAAAACCGCCCGCGAGGACCAACAGCGCCAATCAGACTATCAAATTAAACTTGTATGACATATTTAATTGGCTCACACCCCGTGGGATCATGCAATGACGCATCATCTCTGTCGGGGAACTATGTAGGTTAACACTGACGTAAGTACACTGCGACAAGCCATTAACATTACTGAGGGGAATGTTGATAAAATATACTAGGTTTTGTCCGCGTGGCATAGTTACTTTGGGCTAACGCTAACTTTAACCCGCGTGATGATCGAAAAAACAAAAATAAAAGCGTAATCTTAATAAAAATACTGGCTGGCGCCCGCGGCTTCGTCCGCGTGATATATAAAAAAACACCTTATGTGTTATTCCAGACCATAATCTACCTCTGTGCTAAATTTCATAAAGATCCGTTTAGCCGTTTTGACGTGAAAGAGTAACAAACATCCATACATCCTCACAAACATTCGCATTTATACCATTAGTAGGACATTAATAAGATAAGATAGAAAGTGGCATAAACGTTGCACCAGAAATTAAAGGGCACAATTTTACAATCCAATTTACTTCAACCATTTTGAAAAACAAAAACATTTTATTATAGAGTGGTTTTCATTAGCCATTCTCATAGAAATACCAAATTGACATAATAAAAACTTTAGATATCGTGTCCCTCAAACTGAATCTTATGCAATTATGTTTAGCAAGCGAGTTTGACCCTTAATGCTAACAAATTAAGACGAGTAATCCATTGGTTAATCTAGTGGAAACTAAGTTAAAAGAGCTTGAACATTGGCTTGTTGTTACACCGTAGTTGCATGCTTATTAATTAATTAATTAGCATTTTAAAGAAGTGTTTATTTTGTCACGCACGCTATTTTACTTTATCAAGCAGTTTTGTATATTGAAGAGCAAAGCGAACAGATATAATATGCAGCTTGCATATAAATTTGTATGAAATGACACATAATCTTACTATAATATTATAAATATGAATGTTTGTGAGGATGGATGGGTGTAAGGATGTTTGTTACTCTTTCACGTCAAAACGGCTGAACGGATCTTGATGTCTGATTTGATTGATTGATTTGTATTTTTTTCCGATATCACGCGGTCGAAGCCGCAGGAGAAAGTTAGTTTATTAATTTTTAAGATGACTTCCAATTATACTATGACTGTGCTGGTTTACTTTTCACAAAAACTACTTTGCTGATATAAATGCGGTTGATTGTAATATTTTTGAGAAATTTGAACTTCATAACCGTGAAGGAAACAAATCCGAGGCATGTGACACACAGGCTCCCAAAGGGTCTATGCGCGCCTTAAAGAGATGTTAGCAAAACACATTTGTTTGAAAGATATACTGTGGCCCCGGAACACAAAGGGCCAAATAAGGAACACGGATGGATTTTAGTTAGTAGAAATCTGACACTCCCTTCCGCTCCGTCCTGTCCTATCGAGCGGGAGAAGTTATTTGATGTTCTTCCCCCTGAAAAAAAGGTAAGCTCATCGAAAATTCGGATTTCAGAAAATAGTGTAGTTTAGTTTAGTTTTAGTTAGTGAGAGTGTGATTAGTGATTGAGTTTTAGTTTAGTTAGTGAATACTTTCTTAAATGCCATTTTTTTATTTATAAAAATGAGACAGGCTAAGAAGTTGAGCTTACCTTGTGTTACGCTTCGGTATAACAGGTGGACCTCAGTAATGGGTTGTTAAATTTGTTGGACGCCTTATGGCTGAGAAACGGTGGAGTTGGAGCAAATTTATGCAACGGATAATTTTGTTCTCATACTCTGGAGAAGGAGTCTTGTTGCTTTACTTGTATCATGTATTGCATTGTAAGGTGGGAGTATAGAAGGCCACTATAAATGAGTTTCGACCTTTAAGTTACGACTTAAGGTTCAAAGTTACTTAACTTAAGGTTCAAAGGCTGGAGATAACTTATTGGTGCAGTCGCTAAGCTTTTGACTGCTGCGCTACGTGTCGCGGGTTCGATTACCGCACGGAACATATATTTGTATGATCTACAGACAGTTTTTTCTGTCTGGCTGTTTGTGTATATGAGTTTAAATTGTTGTAAGCGACACATGATTAATTCATTTGGGGGGAACAACTTTAACAAAATATATAGTGCCAAATACCAATTAAATGAAACATGCGGAATATGGCGGCCAGTTGATGCTGTTAAGCTCGGCCCTTATTCACATGGGGTTTAAACGTAACTGCCTAAATAAAAATCTTAAGTACACACGACGGCACATCAACCTACACAAAACCATTTTAACCTGATCTCTCTACTACAGTGTGCGATCCGTTGAAGAGAGATCAGGTTATAATAGTTTAGAATAAGTTGACCTGCTGTCGCGTGTACATTTCTGTCCAGGGTTGTTAGTCGTTCAAAAGAGATACCGCGGCCCCGGAACATACATAGCAAAAAAAGGAACATGGGTGGATTTTAGTTAGTAAAAATCTGACACTCCCTTCTACTCCGCCTAGAGCAGGGGAAGTTATTTGTTGATTTCTCATCCGCAAAAAACAAAGTACATTTCTGTCTAAAACTACTAATGCAGGCGAAATGTTAAGTCAAAGAGAAAATTAAGTTTTAACTACCAAAGAGAAGATTATAAAGGCGCACCAGCGAATCTGTTTGCACAGATAACCCCATCATTTTCATACTAACCCTGATAATACTATGGCACTAAAAACATTCATCCATCATAACCCTTTCAGTAAAAAGGTGCTTATTATTGTGTTTGATATCACTCAGTGTGATTGATGATATGTGATTAGGTTCTTTAATATTTATAAATGGATGGGTTCATAGTTCTACACGTGTTGTCTTTGGTTAAGGAACTTTTTAGATTCGATAGCAGAAAGTCTGACAGACGGTCTATATTTAGCTTAAATTTTTATTTCTCTTAAAATATTGTGCTTTTTCACGACTTGCTACATCGTTCTCACACAATTTATCATCTCAACATAAATGATGTTATCAAATCTTGCAAAAATATTATGATTTAAAAGAGTTTCCATGGAGTTTCTTGCCCATTCTTCTCCATAGAGATAAACGCTTTGAAATGGGCAACTACCTGTAGTTTCCCATTCCAAAGCGTGCGTCCCAGTCACAAAGCAAATTACAACTAACTAAAAGTACTGAATTTACAAGTTATAATACCTTGTGACTGGGACTGTAGCTTCATCCTTTGGTATCTTGACATTCTGTGTGTGCCTCTAATGGTCTGATTGACATAAATTGAGATCACCTAGACTGGGCTATGTTTTTTTTTGTTTAGTAAAGAAAATTGTTTTATTATATTAAAAAAATAGACCCTCTAGAGGCCTAAGGAAGGCGCGCCGGCGCAATTAATCTTTGTTTGGATTGTTAGCCTGCCAACGATGTAAATTTGCCGGATTGTACGTTATCTTTTCTACAATTGTCTGCCGCCGGTACTTTTAACATTCTGTGTCCTCTGTATCACCTTCACAGTATTGTTTTTTTTCTCTTTTTTTTTGTATCGCTAACATTCTTTCTTGATCTTGTCGGTATGTTTTATGAAAAACTCTAATTACGTATGTCACTATCATAATGACATTATTTTGACGTTTAGCGTTCCATTCCGATCTGGCGGTAATGACTGTTTGTTTGCATTGTGGTTGTGTTTCGTTTCACGATAATTCTTTGTCCTTTTTCATATTTAATTATTTTTTTTTTTTCTCTTCAAACACTCCAGTGAGTTAGGGTGGTTGTCTTATAAGCAATCAGCCGTATATTAAATTTTGATTTGTAGTTTTAGTTTCTGTAACTTTTGTATTTAGTTTTTAATATTTATATATATATTTATATTTATCTATGAATATTCTTCCTGATTTGAATGACAGTTTTTTTTCCTGTTCGTCCTCAACTTGTAGCTTTGTTAGTGTGGACAGTGAGCTTCCGCTTCATACTTTGCATGACAACATATCCTCTCTTTTTTCTAATTATCCTAGCAATCTGCACATAGCTCATATTAATGCTCAGAGTGTTCCTGCTCACTATTCCGATCTTTTGGCATCCTTTAGCAGTGGTCATCTTGATGCACTTCTAATATCTGAGACCTTCCTTAAGCCCTCTCTCCTTTCCTCGCAGTATACACTTCCTGGTTTTGTTCTGGTCAGAAATGACAGAATTGGCAAGGGTGGCGGTGGTGTCGCTATTTATTTACGCGCTGATATACCGTACAAAATTGTATGTTCGTCTCCTTCGCAGTACTCTGGGTCGGCTGAATCATTGTTCCTAGAGATTGTCTTAAATCACACCAAAGTTTTGCTAGCTGTCTTCTACTCTCCCAACCTTCTTATAAACTACTTTGACTCTTTAGAATCCTCGCTCAATAATCTTTGCCCGGCGTACGATCACATCATCTTAATGGGCGATTTCAACACTTGTTTAATTAAAAATGATTCTCGTTCTCATAAACTCCGTTCGCTTTTATCTTCTTTCAATCTTGATATTCTACCTCTTTCTGCGACCCATAACTTCCCAAATTGCACGCCTTCTCTTCTTGACCTAATGATTGTATCTTCACCTCACAACGTTGCTGAGTTTGGGCAGCTCACTGCAACCTTTTCGTATCATGATCTTATTTATCTCTCCTATCGCATCCGACCTCCTAAACGTAAACCTCGATTCTGTTCCCTCAGATGTTTTAATAGCGTGGATCTGGACTCTTTGAAGCGAGATGCTAGTGATATAGACTGGTCACTCGTTATCGAAAGCACCAGTATCGATGAAAAGGTGAAATTATTTAATGAGAAGATATTACATATTTATGACAAACATGCTCCTCTTAAGCGAATTAAAGTTAGGCATAATCCTGCACCGTGGATGACTACTGCCATTAGGGATGCAATTGCTCGTAAGGACAAGGCTAAGAGTAGATTCAAGCGTAGACCGACGGAACATAACCTCGTTCACTTTAAAGCTTTGCGTAACCGCTGCAATCGTCTGTGTCGAGATGCAAAGAGACGTTATTTCCATGAATCTCTTATTGATCGGAACACTTCTGATGTCTGGAGATTCTTAAAATCTGTTGGTATTGGCAAATCTCCAACTAACGCTTGTAATGACGTTGACTTGAGCGCTCTTAATAAACACTTTTCCCTTCTACCTGTTTCTCTGGATCCGAAAGTGAAAGCTTCCACTCTGCTTGAGCTTTCTAATTTACCGTTACCTAATTGTTCACTTTTCAATTTCAACCCTGTGTCTGAAGACGATGTGAAAAAATCTCTTCTTTCTATTTCCTCCTCTGCCGTGGGCCAAGATAATTTGTGTTCGAGAATGATAGTACCTATTATTACACAGTTGCTCCCTATTCTTACTCACATTGTTAATTTTTCCTTATTCTCTGGCATATTTCCCTCTGCCTGGAAACGGGCTCATATAATACCGCTTCCTAAAATTACCAACCCTACTTCGTTTTCTGATTTCAGACCCATCTCCATTCTTCCTTTCCTTTCTAAAGTTCTCGAACACATTGCCCATGGTCAAGTTTCCAGATATCTATCTTCTAACGCTCTTATTTCTTCATTCCAATCTGGTTTCCGTACTGGGCACAGTACTGTTACTGCTCTCTTGAAGGTTACTGACGACATCCGCTGGGCTATGGACAATAAATCTCTCACTTTGCTAGTTTTACTTGACTTTAGTTGCGCATTCAACTCAGTGGATTTCGACATCCTTCTTGGGATCCTTCAGTCTTTTAACTTTTCTGCCTCTGCGTTAACCTGGTTTGACTCATACCTTCGGGGTCGATCTCAGTGTGTCCGCCAAGAAGAGATTTTCTCTGATTGGTGTGAACTCACTGCTGGTGTTCCCCAGGGTGGCATTCTTTCTCCTCTCCTTTTCTCTGTCTTTATAAATACTGTTACCAAGGTTATCACCTCCAGCTTCCATCTTTACGCAGATGATTTGCAGCTTTATCATCATTTCTTGTTAGCTGATGCGGAGTCGGCTGTCCTTGCCATTAATCGTGACCTTGCCAGTATCAATGAGTGGGCTAAGTCTTATGGCTTATTGATCAACCCCACCAAGTCCAAGGCTATGATCATAGGCAGCCGACATTATCGTACTGCACTTGACGTTTCATCATTGACACCTCTGTCTCTTGGTGGCTCGCCCATTGCTTACTCTGAAACCGCAAGGGACCTTGGTGTCGTTATTGATAGTAATCTGTCATGGCAAGCTCAAGTGAATGAGGTTAGTCGTAAGGTGCACTTTTCCTTCCACTCGCTAAAATCTTTACAGAGCTTTTTGCCCTTTAAAACCAAAATTTACCTAGCTCAAACTCTGATTCAGCCGATTATTGATTACGCAGATGCCTGCTATCTAGATGCCACTGAGGAGCTTTTAAACAAACTTGAGCGTTTGCAAAACATTTGCATTCGCTTTGTTTTTGGGCTAAGGAAATTCGACCACGTTTCTCATTTCCGCAAGGAACTAAAGTGGCTGCCGATTCGCCTTCGCAGGAACACTCGAATATTATGCCTTCTATTCAACATCCTCTATAACCCTGCATATCCCATTTACCTACGAGACCGTTTTTCTTTTACCCGTCCTCCTGACGCTTTGTGTAGATCGCACTTGCGTCATCATCTCAATTTCCCTTCCCATAAAACCGACTTTTATTCCTACTCCTTCTCTGTCCATGCAGTGCGTTTGTGGAACTCACTTCCGGCTAACATTTGTGGCGCTAAAACAATCTCTGTTTTTAAAAAACTGGTCAAGGAACACTACCTCTCCTCTATAGTTTGATTTTTGTATATATTTTAGATATGTATTAAGTATTTTAGATTGTATTTATGTAAACATATATTTATTATTTTTATTTCTATTAGTATGAAAGTTTTCTATATTGATAATGTTTTGTTTATTTAAGTTAGTGCTTAAGTTGTTTTTTTTTTACACACTGTGTCTACGTGTTTTTTTTTCCATCTGTCCTATCGCAGGTCTGCTGGAAGAGATTTCTTTATGAAATAAGCAGTACCTTTGTGCTCTTTTTTCCTAATGTACTTTTTTTATACATTGTTTTGTGTGTACATAAATAAATAAATAAATAATAAATAAAAATAAGTTTATTTTTGTTGGCCAGCACTTTTAAGAAAAGCCTTAAATTGTATGGAGGGTATGTCCTTCAATGTTTATATCTACGTCAGTACAAACTTATCCAGAATAAAGCTACAGATAATAAAGATGACGCGATCAAAATTCCGCTGAATAAAAAGTTAAACTGAGTGAAGTTAAACTGTTCACGAGGGACTTAATCAGAAAAAAACGTAGTAGCGATGAAAAATGGGAAGTAAGCAACTTTGTACTTTTTTCGAGTTGAAGAGATATTAATATTATTATGATCATTGTGTCTTATTGCGTCGTATTTATGTGATCATTGTGTCTTATTGCGTCGTATTTATGTGATCATTGTGTCTTATTGCGTCATATTTATGACAAAGAAAATGTGATATAGATCCTTTTAAGGTTACTCATAATCTCAGTAATTTTAGTAATATTGCATATTATAATGATCAATCTTTTTTAAAAAAAAAAGATTGGGATATGAGGCCTATGTCCGTCTCCTGGTTCCCAACTATCTCTGTACCAAAACTCATTACAATCGGTTTAGCCATTAAAGCGTGAAGAGGTAACAAACAAACTCACTTTCGCTTTTATAATATTAGTAAAGATTTTGACCCCTTAGAGCTGTGATTAAATCAACCTTCTAATTTGTCTACGCAGCCAAAAGATATGGCCGCGTATGACACAAATTCGTACGGAACCCTCGGTGCGTGAGTTCGACTCGCACTTGGCCAGGTTTTTGGAGTAAACATAGACTGGAAGCCGACCCAAACCCGACCCATACTAGTTGGAAAAAGGCTGGGCAGATAATAATGATTTGAAATACTGTATTCCGCAATTAACACACTACTAATTAACACCATCATCCTAAAACAAACGCGAGCCGACATAAACGTGAACTCATACATCTCGACAGCCGCCATTTTACTTTTTCCGACACCCTTATCAAGTAGATGACCGTTTTTAATTAATTAAAAGCGTGGATCAAGTCAGAAAGGAATTTGCGATAATGAACCAGTGGCTGTTTTTTTTTTAATTTTCTCTGCCACGAAAACGTAGGTAAGACACTGAGATGTTTGATGCCAAATCGGATTATATATTTTTGAAATACCATTTTTTTTTGTTGCAAGTGTTTTTTTTTGTAAACTGCTATGACTTAATCTTAATGAAAAAGCGTTCCTATTGTGATAAGTAAAAAAAAATACTTGATAATTAAACTGATGATGAAATAAACGCGAAAGTTTGTATGGATGGATGGATGTATGGATGTTTGTTACTCTTTCACGCAAAAACTACTGAATGGAATTTAATGAAACTTTACAATAATATAGTTTATACATCAGAATAACACATAGGCTACAATTCATAAAGATATTTTGTAAGTATATTCTATCACCAAGCGAGTGAAACCGCGGGGCCCAGCTAGTACTTATAAAAAACAGAAGAACCTTTCATTTGATAAACTTAGTGATGGGTTTGCATAAATAATAACTGATCTGTCATCGTTTGAAGTCCACCATATTGAATTTAGGATGACTTCACTTAGTTGACCATGCATGGTTATCCAAAGTGAACATGTAGGTATGCAAAATTGCAGCTCAATCGGAAATAGGGGGTAAAATTTAACTTCTAAGATTTTTAACATAGTAATAGAGAAACTCGTGGCCAAATAATAGCAGCCGATTCGATATTAAGGTTAAGTCGTGCTTGCCCAGGTTGGTCTGTGGATGGGTGACCACCAGCTACATACCGAGTTTCCTCCGTGCCTTGGAAAGCACGTTAAACTGTTGCCCGGCTGCCATATGTAGATCTTTGACAGTCGTTATAGGTAGTCATTGTCCCGAAAGTCTGACAACCAGTCTTACCAAGGGGTATCGCATTACCCAGTACTAACTGGGTTGTGGAGGTCAGATAAGCAGTCTTTCCATGTAAAATACTGGTATGCAGCTGCAGCTGGTTTGACTGAAAGCCGACCCCAACAAAGTTAGGAAAAGCTAGGCAGATGATGACAGGTGGAAATAAAAACGTGTTTAAAAGAGGTTCTTAACTGAAAATCTGGATTATAATTATACTTCTGGATTATATAACTGAACAACTTGTGGTAACATAACATAACAAAACACACATACATACAACCACACAAAAGGGTGCGTGCATGCGCGCATCCCTACATGCATACACACTACACACACATAATATTCATACACTTTACTACACTTGGATACTGAAAATGGAAAACCAGTGTATTTTTATTCAATTTTTATTTTCAACTAGCTTTTGCCCGCGGCTTCGCTCGCGTTATATTCGGTATAACAAAGTACCTGCTACCTGCCGTTTTTGCCCAAGCGCCTTATTGATTTGTAATAGAAACGCTAAGTTTTCCCTTTTCTTCCCTCTTTCTCCCTCATATCTCACTTTAAAAAAAAAATTAGCCTAAGTCCGTCTCCTGGTTCCCAACTATCTCTGTACCAAAATTCATCAAAATTGGTTTAGCCATTGAAGCGTGAACAGGGCACAAACAAACTCACTTTCGCTTTTATAATATTAGTAAGGACTAAGGATCTTAGTTTTAGTTTTAATTTATTATTTTTTTCTATTAAATAACTATTTCCTTGAAGTAAGTCTGGAACAATCCGTATTTAAAATTATTGTTGTATGGAGTTAGCCGTTGATAGCTGTGCTCCAGTATTATACTTTTGCAGCTATCTTCGTTTTTGGTTTTGTATAACTGTATAACCAAATTGTTCCAAAATAAACGTTTTTGATTTATATACAAAGCTAACCAATAGCCGGGAGACAGATATTCTTATTGTAACTAAAAGATAAACTTGTCAAATGCTACAGCGAGTACTGATTTAATTTAAATAGTTTTAACCTACAGTGCGGTATGCTGAATAGTGTGATAATTACTGGCTCTACGTCGACGAAGCCGCGACCAAAAGCTAGTGAGTTATAATTCATACGGACGAAACCCATTCATAGAACTGTCAAAAACAATTTTGATTTTGGAACACAATTAAGCGACAGTTACCAACATGGCTATGGACTGTTTCAGGGTTGCCTCACTGCGGGTCGGTTCGATACAGCACAACCGATCGGCAAATCAAAATGATGGATTTGATAAACGTTCGGGAAATAGCCGCTCGGCTTGGCTCGTGTTGAAAGAAAAGAAAGAAGAAAGAAAGTTCAGTGATGTTAGATGCCGAACGAAAAAGAGGAAATGAGAGCATAACAAATTATGAGTGGAGTTTGCTGATCGGCATGAGCTGAATATCTGTTTTGCTGATCAGCAAACTTGTGCACAACTATCCAATCTTTATTTTTCAGCATTGGTTTCATTTCATATAAAAAAGGCAATGAAAATAAGATTTTTTTATACCCAACTTGCCTGTAACTATAGTATATTTGAGATAAGCTTGCTTTGAATTTCAGTTTTCTTTAAAAAAAATTGCCGAATCAAATATGCCGACCGAAATAAGTGAGTACCAACCCTGAGCTCTGGCAATTGGGTTTTCCAGGAAATGTAATAAAATTCAGGGGTTTAATTTTCACTAAGCCCCGATCTCATGTTTGCGTCACGGTTTCTGAAATCCGATATTTTGCACCCATAGACATCAAACTCTACTTCGAACAAAATTAACGAGCTCAATTCCTAGAACAACAGAGCAATTTGTTGATTATTTTTCAGTCTATAATGTTCTGGACTCATTTCTGAGAAAGATTATGTGTTCTTAACCTACACGCAAACACGGTCTTCAAAACCAAATTTGAATGAAAATGTTCTTCTTCATCGTTTTGAGAGCATTTAGTGATGATGATGACATAAAAGACTTGGACTTACTGGCTGGAGGAAGCAAATCCAATGAAGATTGTACAGGTAAGATGTAGTCAGAATAAAACGCAGATAGAGTGCACGTAATTAAATAATTAACACTTGTTTTTGCTCGTTTTTCTACATCACTATCACATATATAATCTCAAAATGAATGATGTATCCATGATTTTATAAAATATTATGATTTAAAAGAGGGTTTCTTCAACATTCTTCTTCATAAAGATCTACGCTTTAGAATGGGCAACTACTGTACTTTCAAAGTTATTATGTCTTGTGACTGGGACTACAGCAGCATCTTTTTGTTTTTATGACATTCAAAAGTGCCTGTAACAGTCTAATTGACATAAATGCTTTAGAGTTTTAGTAAAAAACTGGTTTAAAGGAGTCAAAACACAGCAAATTGAATATCCGACCACTTTAAAATAAATGATGCAGTGTAACCCTCAAACGCTAGGGGGTGGAGACGTGTGGGCGCAGTTTGAACCGCACTCGCGCTCAAGCACGATTTGCGAGGCAAGAAAGACGCTTGGTAGAATTAAGGTAGAACTTATGTCGGACGCATATCAGACGTTTGGAAGATATAGGTAGGATGCAGACAGGAGAGCAGGACGCAAGTAGAATTCATGATGAACAAAGGTAAAATTTAGTGTAAATTTAAGCGAAACATACAATAAACCGTCTTTTCTATCAGAAATACACACAAATTCAATATTCGACCACTAAAAATATGACGCAATGTTGTACCGCTGGGTATTTACGAGACGTGGTCGCGAGTAGTTTGCACAGCACTCGCGACGTGGCACTGTTTGCGACGCAATCGCGCTCCGATTTGTCGTGTCCTGTCGCAAGCGGGGGTTAAATCGCCACTGAATTGATCGTGTCCTTGGAATTTCTTGAGGTTTTGTTGAAAAGTTTAGGTTTTAGTGTTCGCGATTACATTGATTAAAATATGTTTTAATAAGCTACTAGTAGATTTGGCAGATATTGAACTGCCCTTTGTACAACAAATCAAATTTGGTAACACACCGACAGCAACGCCATCTGCTTAAAATCAAAATCAACATCAAAGTTCATAATCCTAAATGCTTGTATTAATATTTTGGTTATTAAATTAAAATTAAAACTCATTTGTTTACGTTAAGCTAGAAACACATTGAGTTCATTATAAAACGCTTATTTGCCAAAAAAATATACCAACATTGCTTCTACAAACAAAAAAAAACATACCAATTTGACAGTCAGCAAAATCCCTCAAGAAAAACTGTCAACGTAATGAAAAATTAAAAAAATAGCAAAAAAACTAAACGCCCAGCCTAATCAAACAAAACAGCACACGACATCGCTATTCAGTCCGAACAATTTAACCGGACAAACGTTACCACGTTGGCAAAATTTTGACAAATACCCACAACACCGAACAAACACTGTAACGTGTTATTTGTATTACTAAACGTCAGACTTGCAAAGGGTTAAAAACATTAACGTTGGCATATTCATCATGCGTGGTTTGGCTGAGGGTTAAGTTTGGATTAGGTAAAAGACGTAAATCTGTTGACGTCTTTGGCCGTAAGTTCGGTTCATAATTAAGTTGAGATTGAGTTAACGAGCTTTGTGAATAAAAAAAAAAAAGAAAGGTTTGCTTGCTAAATTAATTCAAAGGGCAACAGTATCTACGAGAGCCTTTTTTGCATGGGGGAGTGTCAGACTTTTATTGACTAAAACCCATCCATATTCTTTCTTTTGCCCTTTGTGTTCTGGGGCCGCGGTATCTCTTTCGAACAACCCGCAACCTCAACAGGCAGTGGTCCTGGCAGGTCCCTACGACTCTTTGAGGCGAGCGTGGAACACTCGCGCGCCGTCGACACGACCTGTCGTCAGTAGACGGACGGACGGTGAGCTACCCATCGCTCACCGTCCATAGACCCTCGTCAACGGTAGCCCGCTTCTACGTCAGCCTTAAGGCCACATTGCCAATTCATTCACAATTTTCATGATATTGAAGAATAAAAGAAGAATTACATAAAGTTAAAATCTACCCAAGGACCATTACAAAAATTGCAGCAACTGTTTCTGTTCGCAAAAACCCGTTATTTCTTATACAAAACTTCGGAACACAAATCGGTAAAATAAAAACATGATGAACGAAAAATATGGAACAAAACGGGAAGCATTGAAAAGCCAAGCGGATCTTCCAGCATGCAGGTTTTAAACAATAAAGTCCAAATACGAACAGACGAGCACGCAAACTGTCAATGAATGGACGGGTAAAACAATATTAATTTGTAGGTACAGTTGCAGAGAAAAATGTTTGGATTTTTTTTAAGTTACGCTTTTTTTTTAATCCCAAATGTGTTTATTTCAATTAGACACCAAAAAACCGGGTAAGTGCGAGTCGGACTCGTTCACGGAGGGTTCCGTACAAACTTGCGACATAAACGGCCATATCTTTTGAGGGCGTGGACTTAGAGATATGTTTGTTTTTACAACTCCAAGAGACCAAAGACTAGAGTATATCGCTTAAATTCTTCAACTGGATAATATATCTTCACGCGTTCCCGAGATAAATGGTCTTGACACAAAGACAGACAGATAAACAGACAACAAATTGATCCAATAAGGGTTCGTTTTTCTTTTGAGGTAGGTACGGAATCCTAAAAATGAATATGTTCCTTTTGCTATTAGGCCACCAAGACGTCGTAAAGTGTATTTTAATGTCATTTTAGTGTGGGAAGAATTAAAGCTATAACATACATATGTCTAGCTCCATCTCTTTCCCACAATTATTAATGCCTACCCCACTGATTTAAAACAACTTCATTTTTCTACTTCATTTTTTACTTAAGTGCATCCTTATTGCAAAAACTAGTCAAACTTAAAGAAGAGATCTTAATAAAATACTTTGTATAATACTGTAAAGTTCCTTTTCCAGTTCAAGAGGACCATAAGAGGCACCTGAGGGATTATGACAAGCAAGCAACATCTACCTCCTTGGCATAGGTAATATTAAGGTGCAATCGTCCGCCCCCCTGGTATAATATTAAACAGCTATTTATGCTCGTAATATTTTGACATTATTGTTTAATTCATGGACTATCTAAAAGCAAAGATAACTAAATGATGATAGGAGTATTGTGAGCCAAGATGGCCACTGATTACGCCCTGACACAACTGGAAAGCTTCGCAGCAGACCTTGTTGAAGATGGTGGGTCGAGCTGATAAAAACGGCCCGTTTGCCTCATATCCACCGCGCGGTGAAAACGTTACGAAATAATACGTCAATTTTAGAATTACCCACTTAACATGTAATCCTACTAATATACCTAATAATATAATATTATAATCCTTACTAATATTATAAAAGCGAAAGTGAGATTGTTTGTTTGTTTGTTACGCCTACATGGCCAAACTGATTTTTAATGAATTTCAGTACAGAGATAGTTGGGACCCTGAAGACGGACATAGGCTGAAAAAAAGGGGAGAGAAAGATATTTTGTTTTCGATCATCACACGGTTTAAAGTTAGCGTTATCCCACAGTAACTAGGCTACGTGGACGAAGTCGCGTGCGGAAAGTAGTCCTACTAATATTATAAATGCGAAAGTTTGTGAGGATGGATGGATGTATGGATGTTTGTTATTCTTCCACCGCAAAACGGCTGAACGGATCTTGATGAAATCTGGCACAGAAGTAGATTATAGTCTGGAATAACATAAAGGATACTTTGTTTCGATATCAGGCGGGCGAAGCAGCGGGCGCCAGCTAGTAAAAAATATATCTATGAATGAAATTGACTGTGCTTGTTGCAAATAATTTTACGCTCTCGTGCCTCAGGGTCGACAGAACTCGAAGTCATGTCTATACAGTAACATTGTATATAGGATAGTTTTACACTATTTTTCTTTATTAAACTCTTTTATACCTCACGCATTAAATACAACGACAGTTGGACATTTACAAAAAAAATGACCAAACAAATTCCACCCCAATTAAAAGAAAAAACTTATTTTAAAACCAGCGCATTTTTACGCAAATCTCTGCAACCGTACTTTTAACCGTGCCGGGCCAACGATACCCGTATATTTTGAAAGAACCGGCCCGCACATCCAGCGCTTTGTTTACACCCATGCATCCGTAATACCGGTTTAACAAAGAGAACAAAGTTGGATCCAGCTCCCGCTGGAAGAAAGCGCTGATTGTATGCTGGCATGGCGTAGACCTACTTTTTAGAACGAACGGAAAAGATGTCGTTGTAACTGGTTATAATTATTTTTATGAAGATGGCGGATGATTTACAAAGGTATTTAAAAATGGTACACAACTGAAAAGTTTACGGTATATAAGAACAAAAAGTTTCAAGCCATTGATATCAGAACTATTATCCTTGATAGGTTTGACTGAAGTTGCACATAATTATTAACCTATTTTTTCAGCAGTTTTATTTTATTTATTCGTCTTACCAACAATTGAACACGCGTACAAGGCTAAGAGATATATCAAATAAACTTATAGACAATTGACGGCACGGTTGGCGCAGTGGCTGAGCGATCGACTGCTGCACTGAGTGTCGCAGGTTCGACTGCTGCGCTGCATAATCATAATCATTTATTCATTTGTAAGACATAGGTAGTAACATTAATAGGATGTTCTAAGTAATGCTCGTTCTTGTTCGTTGCTTGTTCTGCATGTCCGGGGTTCAATTCCCGCTCGGAACAAAAAATTGTATGGCCTACAAATAGTTGTTTCGGGTCTAACTATTTGTGTATTGTGAATTTAAATATTTGTAAACGCACCCACGATACAGGAGAAATTCCTAGTGTGGGGCAACGTTTTTTATGACGAACCTATTCACAACGATAGTTCTGGGTAATACCCCTTAGCAAAACTGATTGTCAGACTTTCGGATCACTGACTACCTGTTACGACTGTCAAAGACCTAAAAATGACAGCCAATAATGTGTTTTCGGAGATTCGTGGGTAGATCGGTATATAACGTCTGGCCAACCAATCCACAGACCAACATAGACAAGCGCGGCTTATCCTAAACATAGATCCGAAGGGCTCTTAGCCTCGAGCTCCTCTAATATTATCAGTAACATTAATTTCGTAAATACAACTGCATAATTAAGCTCCTGAGAATAATTAATTAGTATACAGAGAAAACATGACTTACTGTCTACATTAGAAATGTTTCTAAGCAAACAGAAGTAAAATCTTGCTTACAAGTACTCGCATTATATGAATACCCTAGGGTTTAGGATCTCCGTGCAAGAGATGGCTACACTATAATTATATACGTTCCACAATCAACCGGGTCACCCGGGTATCTAAGCCCCGTATAATATCTAGCAACATCCGGTTCCAAGATGGCCGGCCCGGATATCCGGGCCTCTCAGATGTCGCTACTTGGACCGCTCTATTAAAGTTGCTGTGTTGTTATATTTGTTTAAAACATGTTTTTTTTAAGTTGTATAGTTAAAAAAATATAGGGTTGGCTTTGGAGGCGGTCTTTCGATTTATACAACTCTTCTTCTATCTGTATTATGTATTCAATGAATCCGGTCACGGACTAGTGACATCCTATGTACTTATATAACAAACATTCTAATACTCAAATTTTATTGATTTTCAAAAAAAACTATCATTTTTTGTTCACAAAAAAGTTTACAAAGCTTTTGTTGATTTGCATATTTTTTTGGACTTTAATTTTGATTTCTAAAGTTACGAAAATTTAAGCTCATCATTTCTTAATTTAAACGATAGACAATATTGTTGCCCTCTGAATAAACCTATTTTCGTATCAGTAAGACCAAAACTTTGAGAGATATGATTATTTTTGTACACACATAGAGCATATCTCAAAATGGCTGCCAAAAAGCGGGGAAGTGAATTAGACCCAAGTGTGTATCGTAATAGTATATTAAAACACTCGTTACTTGTTATCTAGAATATCGCTAGTCCATGACCGGACACATTGTATACAATAAGGTTAAACTCATCAGATTTCGAAATATCGATGCAAAAAATGTAGGTCGGTTGTTCAGAATGATGTAGTGAATGCGTGGTAAACATTTGTGTGGAGGTGTCAAACCTGTAGTTTTTAGTTAGCCTCTTCTATCTCACTGATAGGTAAAGACATCCCCAATGCCTTCCAATTCTCCCAGTCAATCAATCAACCAGAACGAATCCAATAATTTTTAGTTTTTTTTTCTACCTGCCAGGTACGACCATCGTTATCAGACACTCATTATCTGACAATTCGGAGCCGCCGGTCTAGATTCTTCCTGAAAAAGTGACCTGCCCTGGACCTAACCGACTATAAAGTCTTTTCATCTTGTCAAGGTTCTGGTCAATCAGATTATTGACTAATTTTGTAGTGGTAAGAAGGTCCAAAATACTATAAACTTATAAAATAAATAAGTACTTTGTAAACTAGCTTACCTACCTACAAGAAGAATCTTTAAAGTTTTACGGGTAACATCACGATTCTTGCTTATAAAAAGATGCTGCTAGTAATTCAGAATATTACTCTCGTAACAGTAACCTACGATAACTAAAATAGGTTCACATTGCCCTTTAAAAGCCAAAAGTCAATTGAAAACCAACTTCACTACTACTAGCACATTCCATTTTCGATCTAAAAAAATCACCGGATCCATTTTATCTACCTGGCAACATTCGGCCATGTCATTCACCGCCTTTAAAAGTCGCTCGTAAAAATAAAAAACGGGAGTCTATGGACAATGGAGTTGGGGGTAATTTTTCACGCGTGTATAGAGTTATGTTCGGTGTTAGGCCGCTTTTATATTGGTTGGGGAAAAGAGATTATTTTTGTGCATTAAAAATAAGAAAAAGCTGTTTAAAAAAAATGTTTTTTTTTTTAATGTCTCTAGTTGCTTGCTTGATATGTAAAATAGTCGTACGGGTTGAAGGGCTTCAAGGGTAAGCCGAGATCGTCAAGGTAAATTTGTGGATAGGTAATAACTGTGACCATCATTACATACCTTATTTACGCCAATAAATATTTTTTTTATAAGTTTCGTCCGTACCTCGGAAAATACTATATGCCGTTTGTCCCGGCTGTCATTTGCAAATCTTTGACAACCGTTAAGCTAAGTAGTCAGTGACACGAAGGCTTACAAAGACAAAAAAGTATGACTAATTGTAGCCAATACTTTACTAGATAGAAGTCAGATAGGCAGACGCTCCATGCAAAATATTGGTATTCATCTGGATTTGGGTACACTAGAAGCAGACCCGAATATGGTTGAGTAAATGAAGCTAGGCAGATGATGATGAATCTAAATAATATTAATATTTTCTTATATGTATTTCTGATATAGTGGTGGTGGATCGATCAGAGCGGCGCGCAATGATTGTTGACATAACAGTCCCGCATGATGAGAACCTCGTGAAAGCCGAGAAAGATAAGCAAATCAAGTATATTGACTTGGCTCGCGAGGTTGTCGATATGTGGGATGTGGACTCAGCGATCATTGTGCCGATAGTCGTTACAGCCAATGGCTTAATTGCCAAGAGCCTCGATCAACACCTGAGAAGGCTCTCGTTAGGCAGCTGGATCAAGGGCTTGATACAGAAAGCGGTACTCCTGGACACGGCTCGTATTGTTAGGAGGTTCCTTTCTCTGGAGCCCTGACCACCGGTAGCTTGGATCCTGTTCCCGATACCGGTGGGCTACTATTTTTATATTTTTAAATGTTTTTTTTTTATGGTTTTTATTAAGAAATATTTAAAAATGTAATTCTATGTAAAAAAACCAATAAATGAACTCATAAAGTTAATAATTAGTCATCAATACAATGTCAATAATAAGTTAAATATATTTCGGCTGGAGCCAGAACTTGGTGAAGGCAAGTGGCCTCATGAGGTCATCCGGGCAGGACCTTGACCGATTCTCGGACATGTTGTATCAAAAACCTCAGTATATTGTTGATAACTGATTTATTAATACAAAATTACAATCAACTAATCGTTTCACTAATAAACTTTCACAATAAATTGTATTTATGACTCAGGTGTGATCCGCATCACAATTCCGAGGTGTTGACACTGCGACTGCTTCGGTAAAACTGACTTGTGCCCGCTAGCGCGCCGCCTTATATTACTCGTCCCCCACCTCGCCTGACTCATGGAGTGGTACGATGATGTCACATTGCGCACGTGCACGACGCACGTGCGCCGTTGCAGCTGTGTTTGTCTTCTCAGCGCCGACACGGCCATTCTGCACAAAGGTCGCCCTCGACCTTAAACAAAGAAAAACTGCGCAGAATATCAAGGTTCAACTATGTCACACATTACAAACGTAAGGAGGCTCCCGTCCTCATCTCACATACGATACACATTGGGAAGTAAGGAGGCCCCTGTCCTCAACTTACGGATAAAGCATACTTGCAAACATAAGGAGGCCCCTGTCCTCAACTTACGTCCAGTACATACCACAAAGTAAGGAGGCCCCTGTCCTCAACTTACACTCAACACACATACTTGCAAACATAAGGAGGCCCCTGCCCTCAACTTACGTCCAGTATACACCACAAAGTAAGGAGGCCCCTGTCCTCAACTTACACTCAACACACATACTGCAACCATAAGGAGGCCCCTGTCCTCAACTTACGTCCAGTATATACCACAAAGTAAGGAGGCCCCTGTCCTCAACTTACGCTCAACACACATACTGCAACCATAAGGAGGCCCCTGTCCTCAACTTACGTCCAGTATATATCACAAAGTAAGGAGGCCCCTGTCCTCAACTTACGTCCAATATATATTGCAAAAATAAGGAGGCAACTGTCCTTAAGTTATATTATGAACAAGTTATGCAATACTTTTAGAACAGTTATGGAGTAATGAAGTTTTTTACCTTTACAGTAGTGTAGACTTTCCTCCAGAAGTTGAGTCGAAGTTAGCAATAAGACTGCCAAGACTGACAGAGTTGGACGGTGTAGTCTGTCTACACTCGGTTGTTCCGCTAGTTACTAGTTAGCTGCACCCCTTCTACGAGCGTGTCCAAGCGCGCGCGCGAAGACGAATTCTTAGATGGCGCTGTTTGCATTGTGCCATCAATCCACGACACGGCCATCCCTGACTAGCACCCGTCCTCGGATGTAGTTCCTGTGGACAAAATATGCTCAAAGAGTAATCTAGCTCGGCTTTCCTGCCAATAAAAACAAAAGGTATCTGGGTATAGTTATCAACTTTAATGGTTTTACTATGCCCTGTCACAGTACTCCCTGCTCCACATAATTCATTGAAAAGAAATCCGATCAACAAGTTACAAAACAAAGTATCTAACAATTTTATTACTTTTTATCATAGTTCATAAGCAACGCATACTCAAATCTAATTCTCGAGAAACTTTGTGATCGGGGATCTCCCTCACACGATCATGAAGGTATTTGTATATTTGCTTAGAGTCAAGCGCCTTTAGTCGGTATCTATCCCCGTCTAACACTTCAATGATCTCGAATGGGCCTTTGAATTTAGGAACTAATTTTGTTGGAGTCTTTTCCCTCAATTTAATTAAAATAATCATTAACAACTAATTTAGAAACGTGAACCTTATTTTTATGAAATCGTTTTTATCGTAATTAGCATTTTTATTTTTTTTTTTTGTAAAATTCTGTGTCGCATGCCCTCTCATCTCATCTAAATTAACGTCAGTCACGTCATTATCAACGGTCACTACGCCAAGAGGACGTGCTACCCTACGATCATTAACTCAAAAGGGCCAGATTCAGTCACCCTATTAATAGTGGAGTAAATGGCCAACTGAACCTCTCCCAATGGTTCCTGCCAAGAGCCGTCACGACTAGTCTTTACAGCTGTCAACATAATTTTAACATAATCTTTGATGAGAGAGCATTCGGCACCAGAATCGTAAAAATGGATACGACTCACCAGAATTCATCAGCGTACCGCTGGCATTACTGACTTGCTGTACCACCATCACAGAATGCTGCAAAGCTACTGGCGTTAATACCTCCTCCCGCTCCTCGGCCAAATTAACCCTCTCAGCCTCATCTGCCATCCTCCCGAAGCAGGACGACTCAACATGTCCAGTCCCGCCACAGCAATTACCCCCGGGCTCCGGACGCTCTGCGCGGCTCAAGGACTCGCTGGAACCAACGGCCCAAGACCGCCCGACCGCGTCCTCCCACCGCCCCTGCCACAATGTGCCCGTACATGTCCTGGCTTAGTCACAATAAATGAGACCACAAGAGCCATTGTAGCGAAGGGCTGCCCTCTAGGGGGCGTCCTCTCGCCCCTACTATGGAACCTAATAGCGGATAGCCTAATCCGATGCCTAAACGCCGAAGGCTTTTACACCATAGGCTACGCCGACGACATCGCTACCTGATGCGCCAAGCCCTAAGAATAATGGAAAAATGGTACGAAGAATACGAGCTAACCGTAAACCCCTCCAAAACCGAACTAGTCCTTTTTACTAGAAGAGGAAACTGACAACACTACAGCTGCCGATTTTCTTCGGCACCACGCTAAGCCTAGCAACTGAAACCAAGTACCTGGTCGTTTATCTGGACAAACAACTAAATTGGGCAACACACTGACTATATCACCACCAAAGCTAGCATATCCCTATAGCAGTACAAAAGACTACTCGGCAGGAATTGGGGTATAAGCCCCAAAATTATGCACAGGCTGTACCCCACAGTCATCAGACCCATAATAACATACGGCTGATGATGATGGCCCAGAACAGAACTGAGCACGACCCAAAAAGACCTAGAAAAACTGCAACGCCTTGCCCGTGTAGCGATCACCAGTAGCATGGGAAACCGCACGAACAGCAGCCCTACAAACAATGCTAGGGCTCTCGCCCCTACATCTCACGGTACAGGAGGAAGCGGCTCTTGCGGCTTCAGACTAGAAGTCTCTGGCACACTGAGTAATGACTCCAGGATAAAGCACACCAAAATCAAAGCAGGAGCCGTCTAAAGGCAACCTCTGTAAGCAGCACCGACCGATAAGATCACCAAGATACATTGCCTCCAAAAACATTACGACATACAGCTCACGGAGGAACCATGAGAATACACGGGATCAAACAAACTGAGAATATAATACAGATGGCTCGAAAACCAGAACGGGAACAAGGGTTGGGGTCTTCTCCTACGACCTAAACATTAAAATTTCTAAACCACTCGGAACGCTCAACACAGTCTACCAGGCTGAATGTATGGGCATTATTCAGGCCGTCGTAGCCATCGAGGCCAGAGGAGTCGCGGACACCAACAACCGAATACTCTCCGACAGTGCCTCTGTTCTTCAGTCCCTAAACAATAGCTGCTTCAACACAGCTCTAATATACGAATGCCACAACCTACTAGAACGAATGACCGCACACAACCGCAATACATTAACCTTACAATGGATCAAAGGACACAGTGGCTCCCTAGGCAACGACGCAGCGAATGAACTCGTCAGACGGGCGTCCATCTCTCCAGCACTAGGACCGGAGCCAATTGAACCCATCCTTTTCAGCCAGATACGCAGCTGGCTGAAGGAACACACCTTTTCGAATGTACAGGAATCACTGAAATCCGGAAAGTGACACTGGATATACTAGGGTCACTTGCGGACGCCCTCAAGAACCCATCTGCTTCTGGAAGGAGGTGGGCTGGCTAGAGTATGCGTAGAGTAGCGGCCATCAGGTGCATGGCATACGCACAATGGTCCATTGCAAGGACTAGGTGTGGAAACCGGACCCCCCTCCAAGAAGCGGAGTCCACATGAAGAAAAAGAAGATGTCCTGCTTCCTACACCCAAAACAAAGCATATGACCGTCTCCAATGCTTCTCAATCCCGGTCGCTTTGCAGGGGTTTCATCCCGTCGAAGCTCTCGTTGTTCGACTGCAGCCGCCACCGAAACCAATTCGGGAACTGAGGAACATTAACCAGACAACAAACGCAATCTAAGGAAATCATCGTTGACGCAGCCAATCATGGCCCCCACAGCATCCCCGTCCTTGTCACCATCAATGACCCGTCTCCAGACAGGGGCCCGGTTGTCGCCAAAGGCACCGGTACCCTCCTCCATGTGAGCACTCGGAGCCGAGGAAGCTCCGAGGTCCATCCCGCTTCTGATTTCGGCTGGAGCCAGAACTTGGTGAAGGCAAGTGGCCTCATGAGGTCATCCGGGCAGGACCTTGACCGATTCTCGGACATGTTGTATCAAAAACCTCAGTATATTGTTGATAACTGATTTATTAATACAAAATTACAATCAACTAATCGTTTCACTAATAAACTTTCACAATAAATTGTATTTATGACTCAGGTGTGATCCGCATCACAATTCCGAGGTGTTGACACTGCGACTGCTTCGGTAAAACTGACTTGTGCCCGCTAGCGCGCCGCCTTATATTACTCGTCCCCCACCTCGCCTGACTCATGGAGTGGTACGATGATGTCACATTGCGCACGTGCACGACGCACGTGCGCCGTTGCAGCTGTGTTTGTCTTCTCAGCGCCGACATATACAATGTCAATAGCAAGTTATTAATTAGTCAATAATACAATCAAAATATAAATTAAGTTAATCTTCAGGAAAATCATTGTTAATAAATAATCATAAATGGATTTGTCATTCAAAAATTCATCTATTGTTTAATAACATTTTTTAACTAGCAATTTATTTAATTTAGTTTTAAATATTTGTAGTGTACAATTTTTTATATCATCAGGTATTTTATTGTATACCACGGGTCCCATATGCATAATATTTTTTTTCAGCAGTGCTGTTTTAAATTTGCCTGTATATAAATTCTGAATTTGTTTCATTAAAACAACACTCAAATAAGAAAACTTGCGACTTAAACGGACATATCTTTTGACTGCGTAGACTTAGAGAGTTGACTTTTCGTCACAGATGATGTACAGTTTATGGTTTTATTTCAACTCGATACCTTTACGTGTTCTTGAGACAAAGGGTCTTGACAGACAGACGGACATTAAAGAAATCCTTTAAGTGTTCTGTTTTTTGCATTTGGAGTCACAGAACCCCAAAAAAGTAAAAAAAATGCTTTGTAATTCCTGTTTACGCGTTTGTAATGAGTTTAATTAATTAACAAGATACAATATTAAAACAGTTTTCAGTGACATGCTAAAACAGCATTCATTGACACATAAAACAGCACCACGTTTTGTCGAATTATTTGTTGAATAATTAATTGAATAATAAAATTGTAAAGCATCGGATGGTAAAACGAATTTATTTAAAAAGGCAATTGTGTTGAGTAACAATTGTTTCATTAGATAATCTATTTAATGTGATAATTAACGGATTTCAGTACATTGCTGTTTCGGATTTCAAATTTACGGATGTTAATTTGAATGTTTTATGCAAAGTCAATTTTATACTGCAAAATAATAAGGTTGTTTTTATTTGTGAATCATTGTAGTTTATTCATGCTTTTTTTGTTGTAATATATTTTCGAGAGCATATCGCATCCCTGATGTGGCGGGTATGTGGCACCGCCAACAGTCTCAGACCTTATTTGTAAACACTGGACGACGACGCTAGTGTTGCCTTCAAAATAGCTGTGTTATGAATTGACCAAAGTATTTATGTTCTAACTCAATTACTAGTCTAATCAAATTACTTCGTTAGTGGTGAATGTTTTAACTAATAATACTGATCAGACAAACAATTAAATTAAAAAAATAAATATAAGGCATTATTCTTCTGTCATATCCCAAATTCTTTTTTTTATAAAAAGTTTGCTTCGCACTAGGAATTTCTCCTGTACCGTGGGTGCACTTACAACATATAAACAGCCCGACACCGCGGCTCCGGAACATAAAGGGCAATAGAAAGAACATGGGTGGGGTTTAGTCAGTACAAGTCTGACACTCACCTAAGCTTCACTCAGAGCGGGGGAAATTATTTGATTATTTCCCATCCGCAAAAAAAAAAAAACCGTCGGTAAGCGAGTCTGACTCACTCTTGTGAACACTTGTGTGTGTTGTTGTAGCGTATAATAAATACCGACACGCTTAGTGGTAGGGCGAGCGGTGGTGGGGGCGCGCTCAGTGATATTAATGCACTGAGCGCTCACTCGCTTCTGGTCCGCCGTGCTAGTAAGACGTGCTCATTGGAGACAGACTGTTGTTTAATTTAACGTACCTAACACCCTAATAGTGTAACCTGTACAGTTGTTTTAATTTATAATAACCACAATTTAATTTAATAAACTAACTTTATGCTAATTATAATAATTTATAATTATTCAAAGATCTGAAAAAATATACTTACGACATACTATAAATAAAAGGGAATAGAAAAACTGACACATTTGGCAACACTTAGCTTCTAGCCTAGGTAAAAGCCTGTCCTAGGGTTACTAGGCGTTTAAAAATAGGGCTGCGAGCACTTGATTTGGACCACACTTTGTGAAACAGGGTAAAATCAAAATCAATCATTCAAAATCAAAAGCATTTATTTCAAGTAGGTCAGTTACAAGCACTTTTCGAAACTGCCGAAACAATTATTATAGTAAAATGAAGCTACAGTCCCAGTCACAAGGCATAATAACTGTGAAAGTACTGTAGTTGCCAATTCCAAACCGTAGATCTCTATGGAAAAAAATGGGCAACAAACTCCATGGACACTACTTTTCCGAAAAGCTAAAATCCATGCGAACGAAGTCGGGGGTAAACCTCTAAATGTCGCATAAAACCTTCATTACACACGCACCCTAATGCTGTATAACTATTATCTGTTGTTACAAAGTAATAATGATCTATTGTAAAGGAAACTCGCTGTAAATAGACGATGACTCACGGTTTTAATTCACAACAAAATTGTATTGCGCATGTGTTTTTGTTACCCCTGCCAAATAGGATTAAATAAGTTTATTAACCTACAACATTAGCGTTGTAAGGGGTTCCTGTCAAAAACTGCTGTTGCTTGGGAACAAAGTTTATTTTTAGATGTTTTACTGACCTATTTCGTTCGGAACTCGTGGTTTAATAATAACTCCTGCTTGAGTTGATCTTGGGGTTAAGCCATGTTTTCCTAGTTTGGTCTGTGAATAGGTGACAACCCATTATATGCCAAGCTTCCTCAGAAAAACACGCTAAACCACGCTGCACGCAGCAATGCTGCCGCGACACCACTGCGCCCCATACAAAATCTATAAGCTTATATGAGATTATATTCCAAGCTAGTCATCATAGTAATCAAACTACCACCACGACAGACCAGTAGTAACGCGCAACAGTATAAATAAAAAATTGTCATCAATCGAAATCTTGTCAACTCAAACTAAAGTAACGAATACACAACAAAGCATCACCACGAACTGAGCGACACTGCCGCCTTTCTCGGAATCAGCGCGGCAGGCAGCACTGCTGGGCAGCGCCTTAGTGGCAGCACTGCGGCAACGGCACTGCTGCTTGTTGCCGAGTTCCTAATCATACCTTAACCCTTACCCTTATTATGCCTGTAATTTTTAAATCTTTGAAAGTCGTTATAGGTAGTCTTACCATATAACTAGTCTTACCAAGTGCTACCTATTTACCTATATTACCCAATACCAACTGGGTTGTGGAGGTCAGATAGTCGATGTCTCCAAATTAAATTCTGGTATTCAGTTGCATTCGGTTAGATTGCGAGCTAATCTTTACCAATATTATAAACGCGAAAGTGAGTTTATTCGTTTGTTTGTTACGTCTTCACGCCAAATGGCTAAACCGATTTTGATGAATTTTGGTACAGAGATAGTTGAGACCCTGGAGACGGACATAGGCTAAAGGCTTTGTAAATTGGGAAATGATGGAGAAAGAGGGAAGAAAAGGGAAAACTTAGCTTTGCTATTACAATAAATAAGGCGCAAGGGCAAAAACCACAGGTTGCAAGTACCTGCAAATCAGGAACTGTGTTACCTCGAATTTAACGCGAGCGAAGCCGCGGGCAAAAGCTAATTACACCATAATTTTGAAAAGACTAGATGGATTAGAGATGAGTTCGAGGTATGTACAACAACATCTACATTATAGTTCGTATGTTTGTACCAAAAAATGATTAACCCACTTTCCGCGGCGCCGAAACTTTGCCAAACAAAAGTTAGAAATGGCCGCGTCATACGCGGATATGATCCGACACTCGGATACTCTGGGATATCTTCGGATAAATCCAATACACATTGTGATCCGACTTACAAGTTGTTCGGACTAGTCTTCAAGTTGTTACTTGATATAAACTTGTTTTCATAGATGCCAGTGTATTGATTTTGGAACTTTGGTGCTTGAAAAGATCGAATTGTTTTGTAAATAAAGGGGAGTGTTTTGTTTATTTTAGGTAAAATTAAATGGCTCGACTCTTGTCTGTATATACTATTAGCTGGCGCCCTCGTGATATCGAAGCATCCTACGTGTCATACCAGACTATAATCTACCTCTGTGCCAGATTTTATCAAGATCCGTTTTGACGTGAAAGAGTTACAAACATCCATAAATCCTCACAAACATTCGCATTTATAATATTATTATTTATAGTATTAAGTAGGATATACGCTTCTCAGTTCGCGGCAATAGAAGGAATATGGGTGGGTATAAGTCAGTACAAGTCTGAGACACTCCCCTCCGCTCCATCCAGAGCGGGGGAAGTTATTTGATGATGTCCCATCTGCAAATAAAGCATACATCGTTTTAATAAAAAAATACTGTATCAGTAAATCTACATCATAATATTTAATCGATCCCTCTGAAAATTATTCATGAACGGCCTTACTAAGCCATTTCATACCGAAGCGATCCAGAGCTAGTATGTCAATGTCCTCTACACCATTGGTTCCCAACCAGTGGTACTCAAGACCTAAAATATGGTCCACGAGAGGTTTAAGGTTTGAAATTCTATACTTTATATTTGTCTATACTAAAATATTGTTATTAATTTTATTTATTTTCCTTTTTTACGTTGCCCCACACTAGGACTTTCTCCTGTATCGTGGGTGCGTTTACAAACATTTAAACTCACATATACAAACAACTAGGTCACCTAGGCCTACCTGTAGGTCATACAAATATTTGTTCCGTGCGGGGATCGAACACGCGACATGCAGCGGAGCAGTCGATTGCTCAGCCACTGCGCCAACCATGTCGTTAAATGGGTATGTCGTGTTAAGAGGTGGCAGTTTTTTAGTTTAGATGTTGGAGGTAGTATTCGGAACTACTGCTCCGATTTAGAAAACCTTTTTACTAATGTTTAACCACAAAATTCTCACAAAATGTCATAGCCTGGATGTTCTTGTGGTTTAATATTCAACCGTAACGCAAAATAATCTGCAATCAAAAGCTTGTGCAAAATAAAAACATGTTTAAAATTCAAATTAAAATAAAATTTTAATTTACTATAAGACATGTTTGGAAATGATGTAGCCTTCTCTATTTTTTTGATTCGATTCGTATTATCAGGCACTTTTTACTAGAGGCTAGTATTTTTTTTATAAATACCGGTTTGTGGTTTTTTGAATCTAATTGCCCTATTTACCAATAAATCAATCAAAGTGGTCCCTAGTCAAAAAAGGTTGGGAGCCGCTGCTATACCAAGTCAAATGCAAATGTGTGTTTCATACTCTGCTGGATTACTTTCAATAGGCTTCGGTATCTACTAGCTCGTTTGTAAGCGAACCCGGGGTAACACGTAGTATTATTCCGATTGTGTCTGTTAGAAATCCATCGTCTATGACTTGTATGGAGATTCTCTCGTGGTCTGTTTTTGTTATTTGGAAGAAGGTAAGTTGCAATGTTTTAGAGATTATTTAGCTAAATAGATATAGTAGTATAAGTAGATGTAGGTATATATAAGTAGATACTGTTATAAGATAATATCCGGTCAGTAGTACTATTCTCTAGCCGTGTTGACGGCGCGTTAGTGATCCACGTGCGGCTCAAAGACAAGTCAGCAAAGCATAGGGGCCTGTCAATTACACCGCCTGCCGAGGTGGCGTGTTGTTAGCGTCGAGCGCTGCCGCGTCAAGTTTTATAGAAAGTTTTCTGAGATCAGCGCTGTGTTTGACGCTGTTTTTTTAGATAATAGCCCTACTATAATTCCCAAAGAGTAATAGAAAATGTTTTATGGTCCATGTATAGTTATATGTGATCCACAAGAGCTGTAACAAGCCGCTTAAAATATTAATTAATACTAATTTAATTGGTATAGTTGTTAGTGAGCCTTAAACTAGACAATTATTCAGTATTTTGGAGCTTAATATAGCAGAGATATATATGTATGTACCTGTAGAAACCCACAGTACGCCACTGATGTTTGAGTTCGGGAACAAATCGAGATGTCGGACCGTTACTGAATGTTAGAAATTGGTAATGGAAAAACGCAATAACACTGTCTGATTGGCTACTAAAGATGACAGAGATGATTAGCTAATTCTAGTTTATTTATTAAGGATCTCCAACAAAAGATGTACACAGATCATGTTACGTAAATTATGGACGACAATAGTATCACGTAGGTGCGCTCTTTCACTTACAGGAGACCAAAGCATGCGCAATATAATTCTAACTAATATTTGTTTGTTTGTTACGTCTTCACGCCTTAATGGTTAAACCGATTTTGATGAAATTGGATATACCTGGAGATTGTTGAGATCTGGAGACGGACATAGGCTATTTTTTTAAAGTGGTAAATTTAGGTGAAAGAGGTAAAACCTTAGCTTTGCTATTACAATCAATAAGGCGCAAGGGCAAAAACTACAGGTAGCCGGTACCTGCCAATCAGGAAAGGGAAACTGTGTTACGCGAGCGAAGCCGTGGGCAAAAGCTAGTTAACTATAAGCTAAAAAAATAAAAAATTGACGATACGGTTGGCGCAGTGGCTGAGCGATCGACTGCTGCGCTGCGTGTTGCGGGTTCGATTTCCGCACGGAACAAATATTTGTATAGCTTATAGATTGTTGTTCCGGGTCTGGCTGTTTGTGTATGTGAGTTTAAATGTTTGTATACGCCCCATGATACAGGAGAAATTCTTAGACTGGGGCAACGATATTAAATAAAATAGAAACAAAAAATTGAAATGAAGCACATCAGGTAGTATTAGGAACTAATCTCATGGAGATGTATTGTTTCTTATTTATTTGTGCCTTTTAATAAATCAACCCCAAAAGTGTACAAAAGCAAATGTACAAAAAAAATTATAATACAATTTTTTTTTGCTACATTTTCTCTTGCAGCTATTTTCTCATAGAATCCCTCTACGTCCAGGGACGTAGAGATTACTCTGCTGATCCCAGGTGTGTACATCATTAGGAATTCGGTGTACCCCTGAGTGACCGTGCTCACCGGTGCTCTTCCTGTATTGTCCTTACCTGTCTCATGGGAATCGCCGTCATTTTCCTTGAGTGTATGTTATACATTCCCTGCCTACAGTATTTATTGTTCAGGATTTTTTTGCAAGAGAAGATCTCTTAGAAGATTTGAAATAATTTGGAAATGATGTTTATTTCTGTAAGTAGACCTTCCATCACAGTTTCTAACTTAATTTTTGTTAAACAACTATAGAAACGGATCTTCAGAAAGGTGAAGTCCGATTTATGAATTTGGACGAAGCAAAAGAAGTGTGCAAGGCTCTGTGGTTTTTGCCTACCACCCAAGGATAGGAGCATGAGTTTATATATGTATGTATTTATGTTAAAACAAGCTTCATTCCAGCAAAAACACTTCGTATTTTCGTTATTTTTTTCATTTTGTTAGTATTCTAAAACTCAGAAAAAAGACAAGTATTTTAGAACTCATTCTTTTTAGTTCTTTGTTGACTCCATCGAAAAGCTCTTACTAGCTTGTGCGTTGTGAAACCCAAACAAAAGTAACTACGTCGGTCTAGCTGTCGGTTTTCTTAGACCATGACTAGGATTAGGATAGTTTTCATCCTGGTAGTGGATCCTCGTGGGACAATCTTCAACCTACAGATCCAGATTATTCAGACTGTTTAACTGTGGCAATGTTTAGGTTAAACTGTGCTTGCATCGATTGGTTCATAGATCCTGGCTGTCATTAGTAGATCATTTGTCAACTTGGACAGTTGTTAATAAATGTGTGATGGCGGTCAGATATGCCGTCGTTCCATGGAAATTACTAATATTCAGCTGCATCCGGTTAGACTGGACGCCGGCTTTTTTTTCGGGAAAACATCTTATAACTTCTCCCGCTCAGGGTCGATTGGGGGGGAGGGTCAGATTTTTATTGTTGCGTTCTGGAGCCGTAAGCCTCTCTGCTTTGCGACATGTCTTTGACGTGCGCGTGGAACAGGAACGCGCCGTCAACCCGGTCTTTTGTCAATAGACGGACAGACGGTGAGCTACCCATTGCTCACCGTCCGTGCGGCGCCCAACGCCCGGAGCGTCTCCCGCGGTGGCTGAGTTGGTTTAAGGTTCTCTCCCTCAAACGTACACCTCATTCGCTAGCATGACTGAACCAAGGCCGGACGCGAGAGATCGCCGCCGGCAATCGCCTTTGCAAGGACGCACCGGTGCTTCGCCCAAGCGGGGCAGACCGCCACAGTGTCCACCACCGCGTCACCACCACCACGGATTATTCCTCGTGCCCAGTTAGTGCAGGAACCTTCAGAAACTAGACACCGACTTCAACATAGTTCTAAAAAGGCTAGGGAGATGATTAATCTGCATAATTTGTTACCCAGTTAGCGTATGGGTTTTCCTAATTAATGCATAGCTCACATACAAATTGAAGCTTCATACTTCAAGCTTTATTGAATTAGCTATATTGTAACCAATATCTAATACGAAGTCAGTATGGTTGTTTGTGCAATCCGCATCGATATTGGAGTAATAAACTTGAGATACGGGCAAATATTATTGAGGTACCGCTCTTGGGTACTAGTAGGGCGCAATATCATCTTATTTGCAATAGAAACTGATATATTTGAGATCTTTAGGGAAAATATTATTGATATAAAAGTGACGATGCTACGTCTCCACCAGGAAATCTCGAAAAAAAACAGTCACCTTTGATTTTCCAATTGCCAAAGTGCAGCAGTTCATTCAAGAACTCCGATTAGTTGAATTGGGGCTGGGCTGTCATGTCTAATGATTCTGATTCTTGGCAAAGCTATAACGGGTTGCGGCGTATCCTTGGTAGGAAGTTAGTTGAGGTTGAAAAAACAAACAATCAGTGACAAAACACGAGTCATGGATCGAAAGAACTACATACTCGAATCCATGCTTTTGTCCACCCTTCTAAAAGTAACAGTTACAATAATTACAGTCCTACTATCCAACTAATATTACAAACGCGAAAGTTTGTATGGATTTCCATTTCACATTCTTCTCCATAGAGATCAACGCTTGGGAATGGACAACTACATAACAGTAGGTACTTTCACAAGATTATGCCTAGTGACCGGGACTGTAGCTTCATCATTTTGTTTCAAGTCTTGACATTCAAAAATGCCTGTAATGGTCTGATTGAAATAAATACTTTGAGTCTAAGTTTGAGGATGTATGAATGTTTATTACTCTTTCACGCAAAAACTACTGAATGGATTTTAATGAAACTTTACAATAATAGATATAGCTTAAACATCAAAATAACACATAGGCTACAAGTCATAAAGATATATTGTTTATTCTATCACCACGCGAGCAAAACCGCGGGGCGCAGCTAGTAAACTATAAATCTTTTTAACAACCGGTCGGGCCGATCTTGAGGTTAAGCCGCGCCTGCTTAGGTTGGCGTGAATGGGTGACCACCTTTTTACATACGGAATTTTCACCGAACCTCGGTAATCACTTTAAGCCGTGGATCACGGCAGTCATTTGTAGATCTTTGACAGACGAGACAGGTAGTCAATGGCTGGCTAGTTTGACAACCAGTCTTACTAACTAGACAAGGAGTATCGCGTTATCTAGTTATTAACTCGGTTGTGGAGGTCAGATAGGCAGTCGCTCCATGTAAAATACTGGTCTTCAACTGAATCTGGTGAAACTGGAAGCTGACTCTAACATGGTTGAGAAAAGCCTAGGCGGATGATGATATTAGAAAGGAAAACCCACACTAAATATGGCATAAATTTCAATATTTTTCCTCACTAGCTAGCGCCCGCGGCTTCTCCCGCGTGATATCGAAAACATAAATATCCTATTTGTAATTCCAGACTAGAATCTACCTCTGTGCCAAATTTCATTAAGACTTGTTTAGCTGTTTTGACGTGAAAGAGTAACAAACATCCATACATCCTTACAAAAATAAGCAATAATAATATTAGTAGGATCAAGTTGTCTTTGACTTGTTGTTGAGAAATAATAACAACAAAAGTACTAGCGTATCCTGTCAATGATACTTGCTCTAAAAAGTAATTATAATTCACTTCATAAATATCACATTACATAAGTATCCCAAATACCTTTAAGGTAGCATACAAAATTACAGAAAAAATTAATTTAATTAAAAGCGAAAAATATCACATTACAATTAAAAGACTATTCCCCATTTTAAAGCCGGTTTACACGGAGCGAGTTTTCCAATCGTTAAGAGGGAATTTCTTTGCGAAAAATGACTGATGAATGAATACAGTAGATCATAGAAAAAACCAGTATAAGCAGCTATTATAGGATTGTTATTTCCACCCCCACCCCCCTTCTACAGAGAGCAAAATAACAGGCCTAATTCATGCCTCAAAGAGATGTCAGCATTTCAGAGGGCCCTGCCAGGGCCCCCGCCTGCCGGGGTTGCGAGTTGTTCGAAGCAGATACCGCGTTTTCGGAACGTAAAAGGCAATAGAAGGAACATGGGTGGGTTTTAGTCAGTAAAAACCTGTCACGCCCCCCCGCTCCGCCCAGAGCGGGGGAAGTTATAAGATGATTTCCCACCCCAAAAAAATAAAAGAAAGGGCCACCGCCTGCCGGGGTTGCGGGTTGTTCGAAAGAGATACCGCGTTCTCGGAACATAACGGGCAAAAGAAGGAACATGTGGGTTTTAGTCAGTACAAGTCTGACACTCCCCTGCTCCGCCCAGAGCAGGCGAAGTTATTTGATGAATTCCCATCCGCAAAAAAAAGCATTACTGGTGGGCTCCTCTTTCCCCCCACCCACTCCACCCAGAGCAGGGAAAATAATTTGATGATTTCCTATCCGCAAAAAAGCCTTATTTATCATAACAGAAATGAGAACTGCGGAGAGAAGATGTGCAAGATTCGGCCGAATACAGAAGAGTTCTATCATCGTATGAGCAGACGAAACGTCGCCGTTATATGGTTGAAGTACCCTAAAAATTTGGGGAACCCTAAAGATGTCTATCATTTTTAATCATTTATATACCAACTAGCTGGCCCCCGCGTCTTCGCCCGCGCGATATCGAAAAAGAGTATCTTTTGTGTTATTTTAGACTATAACCTACCCCTGTGCCAAATTTCATCAAGATCCGTTCAGACGTTTTGACGTGAAAGAGTAACATTCGCATTTATAATATTATATATAATTACATATAAGGATTAGTAGGATCGAGACTCGCCAGGCGTTTTTTTTCATTTGTAATTTCTCAACTCATTTGACTTTAGTTTAAACGGACTCTGTAGTTTTGAAAGTTGATGTAATTATAAAATTGGAGTTGACAAGCATTGTGACTCTTTCTACAAGGTACTATTCACACTTGTCAGAATATTTAAGACTTTTTATAATCGCCTACATGAGGCGAGAAAACCTACTCATGTAAAGGACCCATTACATTTGTAATGAAAGAATGGATTTTACAATTTATAGGAGCCTTCGAAGTCCATTGTTCGAGCAATTTCTGATTTCAATTAAAGTTTCAATATATGGTAATGAATCAAGGGAAATATTGTAAAAGCTGGACCGTTCCAATATTAATTCCTAGTTGAAAATTAAGGGCAGTGTTATCATCTGCATTGGTTTTAAATTTTATTTTGGTAGTGAATAAGTTTGATTTGTATCTGCGTAAGTTTTCAATCAATTTCACGGGCCTGTTGGTCTAGTGGTCAGTGGCCCTGACTGCTGAGCCGGAGGTCGTGGGTTCGATTCCCACCCAGGACAAACTTTGTGTGATGAGCATGATTGTTTGTTCTGTGTCTGGGTGTGATTTATCTATAATATGTATGTATTTATAAATTATATAAGTATGTATACCAGTTGTCTGGTTACCATAACACAAGCTCTGCTTAGCTTGGGATCAGATTGATCAGCCGTGTGTGAGTTGTCCCAAGATATTTATTTTATTTATTTATTTAATTCTGAATGAGGTTTAACGTTATTTAGTGACCTCTATAATGAGGAAGGTCAACGTAAAGATGGATTGTGTAAGGAATGATATGAAGGAGAAAGGAGTGACGTGATGCTGTGACGTCTGACAGGTATTTGTGTCGTTAGCGTTCAGTGACATATATGTATGTGACGATGACGTTCAAAAGATTAAACGTTCAAAAATATTTAAAACTGAGCAAGCTAACCCTTAACAGAGCCAGCTGCTGATATCGAAAGAATCGTCGGAACATATCGTGTTAAAATGGCGGCCATTACCATTCGTGTGAGATTGACTCTGTACCTGCGATGTAACGTAATTGCTTCTAGTCGGAGCGGCCATGTTTGAGCGATGGCTTGGCGATGGATGTGACGTCATGCTTTTATTGAATAAGAATGTAGGGTTAGTTATTTTTTCGTGATTTGAGTTTTTAAATTTATAAAACGTTGCCCCACACTAGGAATTTCTCCTATATCGTAGGTGCGTTTACAAACATTTAAACTCACATACACAAAAAGCCAGACCCGGAACAATTATCTGTAGGTCATACAAATATTTGTACCGTGAAGGGATCGAACCCGCGATACGTAGCGCAGCAGAGAAATGCGTAGCGACTGCGCCAACCGTGTCGTAGTTTGAATGGGTAATTGATCTATTTATCCATATCGTCCATACTTTCATATAATTAATTTAATTTGAAAATAGCTCTGCTTATTTTGTATGAATAGTATGTTTGTTTGATGCATGCATGTAATGACATTTGACATGGAGATAGATTTAAACCTGGGGAAGGAAATAACTTACATTATCACGCTAATAATTTCGAGGGGAGAGCAATACAAAGTCAAAATCAAATTCTTTATTGCTAACTAAGTGTAGAATTTAGATCTTAACAAAGGGTAGGTAGGTTCTTAGAACTTAGTTGCCTGTTTAGGCATTGCAATTGAATAGTTAATGATACATATAAAAAAAAAACATTCTAAATTAACCAGTCAAACTTTTTACATTATATTAAATATTATTATTCATAGATTTTATGTCATAGGATTATCATCACATATATACAATCATCACAATACAGCATTATGTTCATATTCCTCAACTGTTTAGCATCTGACAACTGTCATGACATGCATTAAAATAGTATGGTTAGAAGGCAAGACAAATGATAGTGTATTTATACTGGAGATATCAGGTAACGAATGAAAACACAAAAAATCAGCTAAACTTAAAAGCAGCTAGTTACCCGGAGTTGCGAGTCGTTCGAAAGAGTTACCGCGCCCCTGGAACCTATGGGGCAAAAGAAAGAATTAAGGTTGGTTTTAGTCTGGTAACAGTCTGAACTCTAGTTCTCTTCTCGGGGGAGTTATGAGATGATTTACCATCCACAAAAAAGCTAGTTACCCGCTGGAAGTAAAGAAGGAAGAAGGTGGTCTTCTGTGTTACTGCCTACCCCCATGAGAGAGACGCGAGAGTTTATGATTGTGTATATATCCATCAATGGTCTCAGATCTAAACTTTCTGGCAGTTATTGAAAAACCAAATAACACTTTATACTTTATTCGACCTGGTAATAGAACCCAAGACCTCATTCTCAGCATTTGAGATTGCGACCACTAAATCAACTAGACAGACTGACAAAAATTGAAACAAAATTCATCAAAGCATAGACAAAAATAAAACATAAGGAACACCAATTAAAACTAATAAGCCTTGTCTTAGAAAATCACTGTTAGAAAAAAAACTTTCAAGGGAATGAAAAGTTGCCTTGTTAAAATAATTTTCTCATTTTTTGAACGGCAATAATGAAGCCTTGTCATAAGTTAATTCTTTTATACACTTAACAAGGCACCGTTTTTGTTAATTAGTTGATTGATCGTGATTTTGTAGTTTTTTATAGGTTAATTATTTTTATGATTTTTCTATTTTCGGGCTAGTTTTTTAAGATGGCTGGCTGTGAGTAAAAACAATGTTTATTTTTTATAAAGAGATTTTTTTACGTTTTTTTGTTTCAAACCACATATAGATCTTAAATAAAAATATGTGTATGTGTCATAAATTATCTCTGTCAATAGAAAAAGCGCCTGTCAATAGAAAAAGCATTGCCACGTTGGATAACATTGTTGATTCTATGGCACAAAAAGTTTATGACTATGATTTTTATGTTTGAAGCCCCGTTCCAATAAACAAAAACGACTCGTTTTGCTTACGGATAGTAAGATTTTGATATAAGTCTCATAGAACTTATGTCAAAATACTACCATCCGTAAGCAAAACGAGTCGTTTCTGTTTATTGGAACGGGGCTTTAATCTTTAACCGTGTTAAACATATTTTAAACGAACGAAAAAATAAATGTTTGCATTTTATTTAGCCACTTATTTTCATCCTCTCTTCGCAGTGTGCCCTATGAGCTGTTAAGGAGTTCGTCACGCCTAAGCACGCGTGAATTTCTACTTTGTGAGATTTATGGACTATGTAACATATGGAATGCAATAACGGTATTGAGTACTGAGAAATGCTTCACGCCTGCCTACATCGCCACGCCACGCGTTACCTCCACGCCGCCTGCATCGAGTTACTCCGTTCGCCCATGTCGCTCGGACTCACTTCTTCAACTCGTACGGTCACGAATGACACTCTGTGGCTGACTCAAGCTCCAAAGTTCCTTATCATGCGTTGCGAAAGGGGGGCTAGACGAAAAAAAAAATTAAGACCAGAAACTGTAACGACACTTTTTGCTATAGTTGTAAGCCGTGCGGCGTGCACATGTTACTCTGTCTGTCTGTCTCTCTCTCTCTCTCTCTCATAGAAAGCAAGCCAGTTATTTTCGTTTCGTCTTTCTATTTCGCATTGAACAGTGTGGTGTCGCGACGATTATTTTTGTTGAGTGTATACAGGATTTTTGTACATAATAAATAATAACTTCGTTTCATCCGGGTGTCCCTTGATACCTCTCAAGTTTTTATTACTTAAAGTTGTTTTTAAAAAGTTTCCCTTTGTATCTTCTATCCTGTCTTTATACAGTATTTGTTTGTTTAAATCTAGTTTTTACATGACTTGTCAACACCTCTACCGCTAATTGCAACGTTACAACACTTTGTTTCTAAAGCCAAAAAAATTAACTCCTTCAATATATCCGTAAGAAAAAGTTTCCCTGCTATTTAAAAAGAGAGATATCGATACACACTTGCGATGAAATAGACCATGAATCACCTGTTTACACAACCAAACAAAACGCTTCTCTCATTTTCTTCACTCCCAAATTACGGCTAATTTATCAACCTAATTAGGCCGAACCGCCAACCCATTCGATCAATGGAGACCTGGACTTAGAGCGAACATTAGCAATAAATACATTCGCGACGGGCTCAAATTAGCTTGATGTTGGTGGGCTATTAATTCAGGCACACTCTGCGGGTCCACTCGTGATGTAAGTCATGTCACTGGGATGTTTGAAGATGGGTGGATATGGTAGGAGGGAGAAGAAAAGAAAGAAAAACCGTTTTTTTTCCTTTGAGTGAACCTTACCTATGGGTGAACCTTATCTATTTTTCCATCTGGAATTAATAATAATAATAATAAAATTCATTTATTTCGGACAACGGAGATCCATATTTTGTTAGTATTACAAAACGGCTTATACTCTAGTGTTAGTATTAAAGATAAAATAAAACATCAAAACAAAGGCTGACAAAGTAGGAACATCGTGTCCTACTTTATCAACCTCCGAACAAAATGCCTAATATTAGGAGTATAACTCTCCGCCACAGCTCTCAGGATATAGCTGCGACTGCCCCGTACTCTGCATAGCAGCGACGCAGTTTTTTTGCGCATTATAGCGTGAAAGCCATCGGTGTGGGCCTGGGCAAACATTTCCGAAGCGCTACAGAAACGGGGCAGCCGCAACAACATCCTGAAAGTATTATTATACTGAACGCGTAGGACATCCAGCGACCTTTTGGTGTAGTTGACCCATAGATTGCTCGTGTAAAAACTCTGACAGTACGCCTTAAAAAGAGTAATTTTCACAAAGTCAGAGCACCGAGCAAATCTACGGGCCAACATATTACCTCTGACCGCCAGTGCCCTACGCTCCCTCTCAATATCCATATCATCCTTAAGGTCGTCGGTGATGAAATGTCCAAGATACTTGAATTTGGATACTCTATTTAAATGGAGGCCATTCACCTTGATAATATCCGGTATCGTATCTGGACATCTACCTGCGACCCTAAAGAGCATATATTCACTCTTAGTGACATTATAAATAAGTCCATGTGAGGCAGCATAACTCTCACAGACCTTCAGCATTTCCTTGATTGCCCCAGCAGTCGGGCCCAGCAGCACCATGTCGTCCGCGTAACTAATGTTGTTGACGCTTACTCCATTAATTCGACACCCAACACTCATGCTGCTGAGCTCCGTGATGAGACCATCAACATAAAGATTGAAAAGCCTAGGGGATGTCAAACCCCCTTGTCTCACACCGCATTCCAATCTGTATGCTGGAGAGAGAGAGTTAGACCACTTTATCTGGTTTTTTTGATTGGCATACCAGTACTGAAAGATTTTTAGTATTTCAGCAGGAGTACCCCTGTCCCTCAACTTGTCCCAAAGCACCTTATAGGAAACAAGATCAAAGGCCTTCGAGAGGTCAAGGAAACAGGCGTACACCGACGTCTTACGATCGGTATAATATTGAACAGTATGCTTGAGACTCAAGATAGCAGTTTCCGTTGACAATTCAGGCTGGAACCCAAACTGTGCATCATGAAATTTTAAAATAGTTTTTAAATACGAATCAAGCATACTGTCCAACACTTTAGCCATGATTGTAGCCAGGGAAATGGGGCGATAATTTTCTTTACTGGAGATGTCTCCTACCCTGTTCTTAACAATGGGAACCACAAGTGTTTTCATAAATTTTTCCGGCAAGTAAGAATGGCGTAGACACAATGTATAGAACATCGACAAGACCCTCGGCATGTGGACTCCTGCATGTTTCAAATGCTCAATGCTAAGTCCATCATGACCTGGAGACTTGCCTCTGTTCATTCCCTGTATGACTGTCTTGACTTCCTTGGAAGAGAAGTGCACAAAAGTCTCCTGAACCTCATAACAATACTCAGCATCTGCAGAAAAAGTTGAGGGACCAAGGGGAGAATGCACCTGGAAATGGTTCATAAAAAGTTTGGCAATATCCCCGTGTTCACTCTTCCCCTCCACATTCACCGCGAGGCCAGGCCTAACATCTAACTTACGTGTGGATTTCCAGAACTTTCCAAAGTTGTTAGTAGCTCGATGTTCTGCTAAAATATCCATCTTTATTTGTTCTTGATGGTTTTGACACCATTTCAAGCGACTTTTGAAAACTTTGCGAGCCTCTCGCATTTGTTCATAAACATAACCATAAGTTGGTTGATTATGTTCTGTCCAAGTTTTAAATTTAAGCCTAGCCTCGCTGTGAGATTCGCGTACATGCTTATTCCAGCCACACAAAGATCTATAATTTCTGTGAAGACTATGATCAACAGTCTCTTTAGATAGCATAGCTGCCTCACTAAGAACGTTCACAATCCGATCATACAAATTATCCAAAATAACTTTATGTTCAGCCAAGCCGCATGCCCCATGACTGCACTCCGCGAAATCTTGGGGAAAGTCGATATCTCGCAATTTATCATGGCATAAAAACTTATATCGGTCAATTTCAGTACAATTTCTTTCACCCCATACAATCGCGCTACGGGGCATAGTCTGAGTCATCAGTTTTGACCTTATTATACTTAAATCGCAAAGAATATAGATAGGTAAGTGATCAGAGTTATATATATCTTCCTTAATACCTACATCCACAACAGTGTGCCAAGCTGATAAAGATACCACACAGTGATCGAGCCATCTCTTACATCCATGTGCATCACTAATAAATGTGTAGTGATTCTGTTCAACACCTAGATATTCAATATCGGCACACAGCCATGACTGGTCCGTACAAAAGTTCGTCAATTCATTATAAAAATTTTGTTTGGGATGCGCGTTGAAATCGCCCAAAATAAACACATTTTCAACATCATAACTTGCTACAATAGCATTTATCTCACTTAATACGTCAGTGAAGATGGTCAAATTCTCTGGTGAGTCAGTGGGCATGTAGACAGAAAAAACTAGAAAGGAGCGCTCGCCTATGGATGCCTTTATAGCCACAATCCGTTTACTAATACATTCCAAGACAGCGACAGACTCAAACATGCCTTTCCTCCAGAGAATGGCCACTCCCCCATACGGCCTTCCTTTTAGCAGTCCGACAGTTGTATCAACCGCTGACTTACCAGTAAATTCAAAGTCTTGATTTATGGTTCCTAGCATCAATATGTCGTGAGGAAGAAGCCATGTCTCTTGGAGGGCAACAAGATCTGACCAAGCACAAATTGCTCGAATGTCATCAATGGAGCGTTTTGCAGACTTACAATTAAAACTAGTAAATTTTGAGTAGTTAAATGTAACCCACATTCGTTGAAGGTAAATAAATGATTATGATTATGATTAAATGTGTAGTAAAAAAAGAAACATAAACAAAGGTACTCGTAGTTCATATATTAACATAGTGACAAAAGATACTAGTGTGTAAAGTTTTCCATTGTGCTTGAGAAGAAAAGTGAGAATTTGATGGAACCGAGGTGGGAAAGCGTTAAAAAAATAGTAAACGGATAATACGAGTTCCTTCCTAAATCTTGACAGAAGTGTACGTAAATTACAATAGATGTTTTTTAGACTGAACTAGAACATGCGCTTTCAAAATACACGTTCATACTGTATTTTGAAAGCGTATGTGCTTAAAATTACGCAATTGCTCATCGGACTTGTTCATATTCAGTTGTACATTCCCAACAGCCACATCAAAGCGGGTCAGAATTGTTTTCATAACTCTCTGGGTACACAGAAGTGCACTAAAAGCATACGAATTCCTAGAATTATTTATTGAACAGAGAATTCCGACTATGCGCAAGTTTGTGCACTTCCCAAGAACCTGTTAAAGTCACGACTATTACAAAATCCACTTAATTAGTTGGTTCCACTTTCATTAAAAAGTTTCAGTTGGAAAGTTTTTGAAAAATCTAAGTTTTTTTTGCTTCGTCTATCTGATCGTGGATTGGCAGGGTAAAGATATTTTTATTGAGATTAATAAAATTAAACATCCAAAGCGAATTGTAATAAGAAAAGTTTTTATTAAATTGTGTATTAAAAAAATAATTTGGAGAGTTTTTATGCTAGAATAAAAATTATGGAGAAAATTATGAATACGTTTCATTTGAAGTGGGCGAGTCTCAACGTGTTAGAATGTCACGTCTGTCGCATGCCTGTTGAGTATGGTCTGCATAACCAATTGTATGTTAACTAGTGATGTAGTGAGCGTGTATGACTAGATGTATGAATGTGGCTGAAGCAAAAGGAGGATCGTAGCAGATGCAGTTCTGTGGTTTTTGCCTACTCTAAGAATGCCTAAAGGAAGAGCGCGTGAATTTTCTATGTATAATAATGGCATACGGACGTATACAAGGTGTAGTTTTGCATCCTTGCCAAAAAAGTGATAGTTTTTCTTATAAATAGATACGTTTAAAATAATACGTGCGGTGTTTGACAAATCAATAGTTTGCTGTCAGTTTAATATTATTGAAAGTGAGGGTACCCTACAGTGGTTTTCAAGCAATCTTCAACTACCTCGAAAAGCCAGTATGAAATACCAAGTAAGGACATTAGGAGCGACGAGGAATAATTCGGAAAATATAGTGAAAAACCAGTGCAAACTTTGGAAAATCAGTGCAGATACAATGGCCGATAAAAGTTTTGAGACATTTGATATTAAGAGTAGGGATTGGGAATCTTATAAAGAGAGATTTGGTTATTTTATATTGGCACATGACATAACAGAACCTAATTAGCAAAAAGCTGTGTTTTTTTCCATCTCGTAGTAGTGATCTGTATAACTTAGTTAAATCATTAGTGTTTCCACATACAGTGAGCTAGATTACATTAGCTGATATAGATATAAAACTTAATAACAATCGATTGTCAAATTTTCAAAAAGGGCGAAGTAACTCCCACATATATTTTATACATACATACATTTTTTGAAATATTAACGCAGGTACTCTAATGAACAATATGAATATGATCTCTCTAAGAATCTATAACTTTAATAACGTTCGATTGTTTATAAAGGCTTTGGGATTCAAAATGGCGGCTACAACGATTTAAGGTGGCGGCGGCGGTTTTTAGTTTATTTATACTATTTTTTATTTAAAGATCATTTATATTCTTTACAGAAAAATTGAAAGGGAGTCGTTTGTCTTGGTATGGACATGTAATGAGGAGGGACGAAGCACATGTGACTAAAATAGTGATGAATCTGAATGTTGATGGACGGCGAGCGAGAGGAAGGCCAAAGAAAAGATGGAAGGATTGTGTAAGGAATGATATGAAGGAGAAAGGAGTAAATGATCCCGTGATGTGTGATAGGGGAGAATGGAAGAAGAAATCGTGTTGCGCCGACCCCAAATAGAATGGGACAAGGGCAGGAATATGATGAATGATGAAATGATATAATTATCAAATGCGTATTAAAATCGTACACGGCAAACTGATAGATATAATTATAATCTTAAACTCAAAAGACGGGACTACTAGGACCTCCACCTGTCGGAGTTGTGCGTTGTTCGAAATACCGCGGCCCCGGAACATAAAGGGCAAAAGAAAAAACAGGGGTGGGTTTTAGTCAGTAAAATCTATCACTAGCCTCGCTCCACCAAGAGCGGGGGAAGATATTTGATGATTACCTATCAGCAAAAAAATCCGTCCAAGAGCAAGTCAGACTCACGCACCAAAGGCTCCGTTTAACCACAGACCTAAAAATGTAGTTTTAATTTCAACTCGATACCTTCACGCGTTCTCGAGATAAAGTGTTGTGAGAGACAGACAGACAGAAAAAATGATCCAATAAGGATTCCGTTTTTTTCCATTTAAAGTAACTCTAAAAACACCACCCAAAACATCAATCACCCAAAACTGAAACTGCAGTCAAACAAGACAAGTAAACGTTAGTTGTAAAGTAAGTAGGATCGATGCAGTCGCTGCCACTGCGAAGTTTAATGAATATTTCCATTTACCGTGCTGCAATAAACGGCGAATGGTATAGGCCAGGAGTCGGGGTTCAAAGATGATTGAGAAGTTATAAATTTTTCCTTTATTTACTTTTCTTACTTATACATTTTTTTTATTATTTATTAAAAACCATTCAAAAATATAACAATAGGTTTCCGCCGGTATCGGGAGCAGGGTCCAAGCTACCGGTGGTTAGGGCTCCAGAGACAGAAACCGCCTAAATGGCCGATCCGATTTTGATACATTTTGGTACACAGATATTTGGGACCCTAGAGACGGACATAGGCTATATTATGTACTTTTGTATTTGTTTTAAAGTGAGAAAAGGGGGAGAAAGAGGGAAGAAAAGCGGAGAGAAAGATATTTTTTTTTCGATCACGCGGTTTAAAGTTAGCGTTAGCCCAAAGTAGTTACTTTGGGCCACGCGGCCACGCAGTCGTAGTCGCGGGCGGAAGCTAGTATTTATATAAACTGCAATATTTTCTTTGGAGGAATTAACTGTGTTCTTTTTAACACTTAATTAATGATCATTTGTCGACAAAATACAATAATAATTAGTCACAAATCGTTGTGAAAGTATTTATCATTTTTGGTAAAGTAGCAAAGAAAATATTCCAGGGAAAAAAATAGCTCTACTCACAACAGAAACCCTTCAATTTTACCAACAATTACTACAAGACTTCCTCAATAACACCCTTGTTAGACTGTTAGGTACACTCCTTGAAGCCCCAAACTGCCCCAACATTAGGGTACATTTGGGAGCCCAACTCCTGAACTACAGAAATAGCGTTATTACTTACCAGGAGAACCGCATGGCTTAATGAAGTGCTCAAACTCAATTAGTTTAGTACATGTTTCGAACTTAGGTAGATACTGATAGGTCATTGGGACTTGTCTAAGTAATGTCACAGGCACTACAATTAAGTTTACATTAAGGAACTTTTGAAAGTTTCTCTTAAGTCTCTCTTTTTTAGGGTTCTGTCCCTCAAAAAGGAACCCTTATTGGATCAGTTTGTTCTCCATCTGTCTGTCTGCCAAGATCCTTTATCTCAGGAACGCTTTAGGTATCGAGTTGAAATTAAAACCATATACTTTTTTATAGCTTCAAGCTATGAAAAAGTATATGGTTTTAATTTCAGTTTAACACAGTTCCCCTTTCCTGATTTGCAGGTACCTGCTACCTGTAGTTTTTGCTCTTGCGCCTTATTTATTGTAACATAGCAATGTTAAGTTTTCCATTTTCTTCCCACTTTCTCCCTCATTTCTCACTTTTTAAAAAAAAAAGTTAGACTTTTCCGTCTCCAGGGTCCCAAGTATCTCTGAACCAAAATTCATCAAAATCGGTTTAGCCATTAAGGCGTGAAGACGTAACAAACAATTAAACAAATTCACTTTCGCTTTTATAATATTAGTAAGGATTATAAAGCTAAAGAGTAATGCTCGTTAGTGTACCATCAACAAAAAAGATAAGTAACCAAGTTCGTCAGATCTAGTTTTTTTCTTTTCTTAGAAACCGATGGAAATCTTCTACTCAAACTTAATTTATTTCTAGAACTGTCTGTTTTCTATTTTATAATCTCTATATTTCTATGCGGATATTATTGTTGGTCCTGGAGCCAAGAGCATCGGAAAATGATGTATTGTATGCTATATCATTAGAAACTCCTTTATGATCTTATTTGTATATAGAGGAATATTTAAAAAAAATACTCGAGTTTTTGAGGTTATAATCGAACCATAACAACGAATATTAGGTATGACTTTTTAAAGTTTCAAATGATTTTTAAGAAACTGAAAAATTATATCGTAATATATTTAGCAACTTTTAGCATTTATTTAGCAATTTTGGAAAAGGCTAGGCAGGTGATGATTTAGCAATTTTTAATATCCACTTACTTGGCTGGGTTGAAGTAATTGACACTGTTCATAATGTCACTAAAACCATGACGTTCATTTGAATAAAAGCTTATATCATAAATGACGTCACCGAAACTGTCCGATCGCCTCGATTGACGTGTGGTCGCATCAAGCGTGACTGCTAAGTGTTGAGATCCTCTGCAGCTTAATGTGTTTTACGAGTACGAATCAACCTAGGCAAGCGGCTTAACCTGGAGATCAACCCGAGAATAAGAGAATGTTGTACACTAATAAAAAAAAACTTCTCCCGACTCCCGGCATCCGCCGTTCATAGGAGCATGGTAAATGGAAATATTCATTTAACTAAAACCACGAGCTAACTAATTGTCTTGTTATATTCAAAACACCAGTTGCAAACTATACAGCAATAAATAGATGAAGTTCAAAATAATTTATCTAATACTAGCTTATGCCAGCGGCTACTCCTGCATACAGACGGTTTTACGGGGATAAAAGTATCCTACTATACAAATTAAAAGGTTCAAAACATCGTCTTGCTACATCGTTCTTACATGATTTACCATCTCAACATGTATGATATGACCAAGGTTTTATAACAATACTAGCTTTTGCCCGCGGCTTCGCTCGCGTTAAATTCGGTATAACACAGTACCTGCTACCTGCAGTTTTTCCTTGATTTGTAATAGCAACGCTAAGTTTTCCCTTTTCTTCCCTCGTTCCATCATATCCCACTTAAAAAAAAAATAGCCTATGTCCGTCTCCTGGGTCCTAACTATCTCTGTACCAAAATTCATCAAAATCGGTTTAGCCATTAAAGCGTGAAGAGGTAACAAACAAACAAACTCACTTTCGTTTTTATAATATTAGTAAGGATTCTAATTTTAAGAGTATGTATGGAATTTCGTCCCCATTCTTCTCCATAGATACCTATGTAACCTATGTAACTACAGTAGTTTCACAGATATGCCTTGTGACTGGGACTGTAGCTTCATTTGATTGATTCGACACTTAAAAAGTGCCTATAAAACAAACATTCATTCATATATCCTCACAAAGTTTAGCATTTGTAATATTGGTAGGATTTAACAAAACCCTACCCACAATTAATCATAACTCGTGTTCTAAGACTGCATAATCGCATTACTCACAGATTTTTGTACCAACCACCCCTATTTCGAAAGGGTCACTTAATTCTCATGATAAACGGTCACAGATTATGCGCCATTCCGTGCGCTGTTCACGACCAAAAACACGTCAACTTATTTGTACCTATTATTATTTAAATGTGGGGTCAAGTTGTTTGCTTTAAACGTAGTTTAAAGAAACTGGTATAATTAATGGTTTTAGAAAAGGGTAATGATTAAAAATTAAAAACTGTTTTAGTTAACATATTTATGACTTGACTTGTAGCCAAAGTCAAATAGTCAGACACGGTGGAGCACACTGTGGTGGTCTGCCCCGCTTAGATGGAGCACTGCTGTGTCCTCGTAGTGGCGAAAGGGAATGGCAAGCGACTACTTCCTTCTGCGAAGCAGTTAAGCTAGCGAAGGAGGTGGTTGGACGTTTGAGGGAGAGAACCACAAAGTAACCCAGCCACGTAGCCACGTGCCACGTGTGGGTGTATCCGTCCGTCTAGTGCGATAGCCCGTATCGACGGCGCGCTCGTGTTCAACGCGCGCCTCAAAGAGTTGTCAGCAAAGCAGAGCAGAGTCCCAGGGCCACTGCCTGCAGGGGTTGCGGGTTGTTCGAAGGAGATACCGCAGCCCCGAAACACAAGGCAAAAGCAGGAATGGATGACATTCCCTTCCGCTCCACCCAGAGCGGTAGGTGATAATTAATGATTTCCCATCTGAAAAAAAGAAAGTTAAGCGTCCAGTGTATGGTCGAGCGGCGTCATCATCATCTGTTCTGCCTTCCCTTTCCCTAACTATGTTGAGGTCGGCTTTCAGTCTAGCCAGATGCAACAGACTAGACTAGTTCAAGTCGTTCCGTATTTTGAACGGAAAGCCTATCTGACCCGAAGGACAATCCAATTAGTACTGGATAACACGATAGCCCAGACTTTCAGCTCACTGACTACCTGTAACGAATTCAATCTTTAGTATCTTCAAAAATATTCCTTTCCCAAATAACTTTTCGAAACTGTAATTTTCAATCAATTTGTTAGTAACACGTAGTCAGCATATTACACGTAGTCAGTATGATAGCACATCTTGCTTTCATTTTTTAGGATTTTTCTTTTCATAACCACACCTTAACTAGCAATCAAACGTACCTGTTCCCTCAGCCGTACATGGAACACCAATCATGTGAAAATGCCCGTGATGCTTTCATCTAATAGACCAATCAGATGAGAGCACGCGTAGCTGCACGCGGTGACTGCACGATGGGACGTGACGTCGTCCTCTTTCGTTTCTACCTCATCTTAAGAATCTACGTTACGTCATGACAATGTCTGATCTCGATTTATACGAAGACTATCTTGATAGTTAGATTTTTAAGGGAATGATGCAACAATGCAAAAACAAACTTTTACAAGATGTAAAGGAAGGATAAAAAACCGGTCAAGAGCGAGTGAAATTCGCGCACCGAGCCTTCCGTACAAACTGCAAGTTTACATAAAGGACCAAAATTTTTGACTGTCAGTCAAAAAATTTGGTGATTATTTCGTTGGAAAACTTAGCTTTGCTATTACAATAACTAAGGCGCAAGGGTACAAACTACAGGTAGCAGGTACCTGCAAATCAGGAAAGGGGAACTGTGTTACCCCGAATTTGACGCGAGCGAAGCCGCGGGCAAAAGTTAGTAAATGAAAAATAACTACTTGTTTTCAAAAACTAAACATACGCATGATCATTGACTTATAGGTTTTATTAAATTATATAAAACCATAAATCATTTCTTCCATCAGAAACTTAACTTCAACATCATTCAAAAACCCAATACCAAAATCGATACACTACATGACATACTAAAACCTACTTCAAATTATCTCAGAACGAAACAAAAAGCAGAAAACATCAACCTGCTCCCCGAACATCTGCTAACAGTACCCAAAAAACACTTTAAATAGATAAATACGATTCGTCGATGTTAAAAGGTTGAAATTGCGTGTGATGGCAACATTTTTCTTAGCACAGGTGCGGCAGATTAGCTCGAAGCTCCGTTCAACAGACGTACACTCAGCAAAAGAGTTACGTAACTAGCTTGTCAGTTATAGTTTTTTTTTTAATCTATGAATGTTTTATCTAAATGTTATACATGAATTTATGTTCATATTATAGAAAACAAACAGTTTATTAAACAAATTAAATACAAGTAGAAGACGTAGATTGGTTTCTAAGATAAATCTACGAACTACCTTTCTTTTTCTTTTTTTTTCCAAAATCTGTATTACGTGTTTTAATAAACTAATATAATGCACTACATTATGCGCAGATAAAAACAATATAATATGTTATTATCTGCGCCTAATTTAGTGCATGCTGTGATTTTCTAAAAGTAATGAGGCGTTTAGACTTAAGTTAGCAATGTACAAATTACAATTTAACATTGTAAGTTTTTTATGAAACCTCTTCCGTATCTCAGCTCCATCTTTCAATTAAACAACAGATTTAATTTCTACATTTCCTTTTCTATTCCCCAACCAGCTCCAAAATTCTACCAAAAGCAATCGATCTCTAGTATTTGACAATACTTGGGCAAAACAATAACAAGGTATACGGGAAAGTTCGGATCGGACTCACAACCGGCAATTTTGTTAATTAAAAGGTTCAACATTAATTTGTCCTGTAAACAAGTTGTTTCCGAAATCTAACTTGATTTGTGTAAGGTTTTGTTTTCGTGGAATGAAACAGATTGCCTTAATATTGTGAAATTCGATAATTATGTGAATCCTGTTTGAGTTTTATGTGTTGGTTTGTTCTGTTGCTCTGGAAAGTTTGTTTTGATTAATGTCAAACATTTGGTTCTCATCGGGTTTAATTTGAGCGTTTGAAATAGGTAGGTACTTACTTTCGCACACATCACACCATCTACCATCCAGTTGAAAACCAGTTGCCCGTCAATTTGCTGAACGTCTATTTGGCGCAGCCGTGAGACACAATATTTTTTCTTTTTTTGTATTCTTTTTTTAAATTTTGGTTTGGTTTTTTTAACTTTTTTTTTTGTTTTATGTTGTGTGCGTTTGTGGCATGTGTTAAATAAACTCTTCTTTCTTCTTTAGTGAAGTATATCTTATTTCTTCCACCCATTAAATTTCTTTTTAAGGTTATATTCGGTCTACCAAATAAAAATTCTGTTTTGTTCCGACATACCTAATGTTGCAGTCACTTGTCTTTCGTCATGACATAACTCATTTATTTTTATAAGTGAGTAAGTGATCGAAAGTCGAGTCGAGTCGAGTAGACTACATATTGAAAGTATTTTTAACGCTGGAAACTCAGACTTCTTATGAATTTTAATTTTTCCTTGAATCTAACATTTTAGCTCGATGATTTTGGAGACCCACAAAGTCCTAACCGTGATGGTTGAAATTCAACGTGTTTCCTCTTTTTTGTTCTGACATTACCACTCTCACTCCTCACATTTTTGAGAATACTGTTTCTACTTATACCAAAGATTTTGACGATTTTGAACAACATAACAAAATAAAGCAAAGTTAGTCTTCCCAAAACAAAAATCGATAATCCAATCGGTAATTAAGAGCAAAATCTCCAATAAATTCGCCATTTTACTCTTCAGGGTTCGGAAGTCGTCCGCTATGCAAATTGTACGACATAATCACTGAAACTGTTTAGAAGGGTTCGCCCAATTAAATGTACAGCTGAAAATTTCACTTACAAATTCCCAAATCGATTTTCTCGTTTGAGTTTTATTTTATTTGCTTCGGGACATTCAGGACTAGTGAACAAAATGGTTTTATCTTTTCATTTACATGTTGGATACTTCTTGTGAATTTTTTTTACTTCTAAATAGATAGAATTAGATTATCCGTGTCTATATCTTGATAGTCGCGGTAGTTCTTCGAAAGCATCTAATAAATTCTAGTCTCTAGACTGGACTATTCTAGAATCTAAAACAAATTATTAGATACTGTCTATGATCCGCAATTACCAAGATACAAACGGAGTAGTTAGGGGCTCACTGGCAACAAACACTCTGCAAATAGCTCTAGGTAACTGGACCACTATATTTATTCATCTGTACGGTTCGTAACGTCGTACACTTACACAGTTGTTGAAGTTGTTGGAGTGTGGAGAAAAAACATCACGGCGTTGATAAGACTTAGAATAATTTAATGTACCCAAGTAATCCTTACTAATATTATACTTACCAATCCTTACTAATATTATAAAAGCGAAAGTGAGTTTGTTTGTTTGTTACCTCTTCACGCTTTAAAGGCTAAACCGATTTTGATGAATTTTAATACAGAGATAGTTGGGAACCAGGGGACGGACATAAGCTATTTATTTTTAAAAAAAAGTGGGATGTGAGGGAGAAAGAGGGAAGAAACGGGAAAACTTAGCGTTGCTATTACAAATCAAAAAGGCGCTACCGAATTTAACGCGAGCGAAGCCGCGGGCAAAAGCTAGTATACAATAATGCACAGTTGGCGATTCCTTTCTCGGTTGTTTACCTAGTTATTAGTTGTGTCACACTACTCGTTAATTAGTTGAAATGGGCCTTAAATACCTAAATAATATGACGCACGTTCATTCCGATCGCAGCGTCAGCTAAAGTTATGAACAGTATAAGACTGTACACATCATTCATCAAATAACTTCTCCCGCTCTGGGCGAAGCGGGAAGGAGTGTCAGAGTTTTAGAACCCGTCCAAGTTCCTTCTTTTCCCTTTTGGGTTTTGGGGCCGTGGTATTTATTTCGGACTAACATCTAAGCATACATAAGGACAGGCAGATGGCAGAAAGCGACTATGTAGTAGTGACATACATATACCATTACGTGTCTCTAGTCCCCAAAAGCTTATGTTTTGTTACTAATATTATAAAAGCGAAAGTGAGTTTGTTTGTTACGTCTTCACGCCTAAATGGCTAAACCGATTTTGATGAATTTTGGTACAGAGATAGTTGGGACCCTGGAGACGGACACATATTTTTTTTAACGAAGATTGAGATATGAGGGAGAAAGAGGGAAGAAAAGGGAAAACTTAGCATTGCTATTACAATAAATAAGGCGCATGGGCAAAAACTACAGGTAGCAGGTATCTGTAAATCAGGAAAGCGGAACTGTGTTACCCCGAATTTAACGCGAGCGAAGCCGCGGGCAAAAGCTAGTTCATTTGTATTTATGATAGTGATTGAGCTTGTCGATACTGATATTAATACAGTTTATGAGTTTGTGAGGTTATATGGGGTAGATCTCCTGAACAGATTTTGAAAATCCTTCTACCAATTAAAAAAACTACGTTATTTGTGAATGTCATCACGCTGCAAGCTACGGAGGACTTAGCAGTACTTTAAGTAAAACCACGCTGGTAAAAGCTAGTTGCAAATATTTAACTAAACAGGATAATAGTATTTTAGATAAAACATAGACGTATTTACTTAATATTTACACCATGCACTTGTAATAGGGCTTCAGGTATTTTTACCCGAAGGAGGGTTATGTTTTTAGCGCGTATCTTGTATGTATGTAATATTCTTTATTAACTTAGACAGTACGGACCCATTATTAGAGTGTGAGCCTTTCTAGATTTTAATGGGTCCCAACTGCCTAAGTCACTATACACTTTATTTTTCATTTAATTACCGTGATACTTATTCTTCATAGTTTCATACTACAGTACTAGTTTTTGTCTTTTCAGTTTTATTTTTAGTAGGTATGTAGTTCGGTACACTTTATACGCAGTCGGGTTTTTTTTTTAAGAGCAGCCTTTGGGCTTAGGTTTATATATATATATATATATATCCGTCACATCGGTCTATCATTTGAGAGAAAAACATAACTGGCAAAACGTGCTTATACACCTCTTCGTAAGATTACAAGTATGATAAAGGTTTTAGTGATTAAAACTTTTACTATAATCGCACCTATAAATCAAATCGCAGTACAATTCATCTTAAGATTAAAATAATAAAACTTATCTGTTTAATCTGACTTTTTAAACACACAAACGCATTTCAATTCAAACTTATTAATTTAACAACTTCAAATATTAAAGTTACTCTTTAATATTTCAGATTTGAAGACAGAAATCTTTGCATCTTGCGTAGAAATTCTTTAAATGAATATTCGACTGTTGCAATTTATTAATATGAAAGTTCGTGAGGATGAATGGATGTCTGTGTGTGCGATGAGCTAGATTAGAATAACTACTAACAGAAGGCCTATTCGCGTATGTATTGCGATCTTAAACAAAGGGCAATTGTGAGTGCACTGTACTCGCTGTTTTTCTTTTTTTTCCTGAATGGCATCTCACAGTTCAGCCTTGGAAGTTGCCTTAAAAGTTACAGCCAGGGTACAAATGTTACAAACTAAGCGACTACACGCTAAGGGCACCCCCTGTGGGGTACGAGCCTCGGCTTAGGGCGTCTCTGAGGGAGGACAGCAAAGGGACACGCTGGATCTGAGTGATATTATTTGGGGACTGATTTGAACTTACTGGCTCAGCAGTACGGGCTGGCTCTAGCAAAGGACGGTGTTCGTTGTTCGAAGTATTTCTATACGTGCGTAATATCAAACAAATGCCATTAGGCATTATATATTATTGTACATGAAGCGTGTCTGTGTGTGTGTGTGCCTTTTTGCTGATCGTATAGAGTCTACCTTCTGTCCTTTTCTGTGGCAGAAGGCTCACTAAATAAACCTAGCTAAAAGGCACCTAACTTTCTTTAGATTTGAGTACTTCAAAGCTTTCAACGATTTGTTACACTTTGTTAGGCTTTAAATGTATTGCAAAATGTTTTTGGATATACCAGCTAATAAAAATATGAAAGTGTTTGACAGAATTTATAGATTTACTAGCTTCCGCCCGTGACTTCGTCCGCATGGCATAGTTACTTTGGGCTAACGCTAACTTGAACCCGCGTCATGATCGAAAAAAAAATATTTTCTCTCCCGTTTTCTTCCCTCTTTCTCTCCCTTTTTTCAGTTTTTTATTTTAAATTAGTCAATGTCCGTCTCCAGGGTCCCAATCCTCTCTCCCAATCGTCCTATCTTTGTACCAAAATTCATCAAAATTGGTTGGGCCATTTAGGCGTGAAGGCGTAACAAACGAATAAACTCATACATACGTGTACGTATAATATTATTAGCTTTTGCCCGCGGTTTCGCTCGCGTTAAATTCGTGGTAACACAGTTCCCCTTTCCTGATTTACAGGTGTCTGTTACCTGTAGTTTTTGCCCTTGCGCCTAATTTATTGTAATAGCAAAGCTAAGTTTTCCTTTTTCTTCCCTCTTTCTCACTCATATCTTAATCTTTTTAAAAAAAATAGGCTATGTCCGTCTTCAGGGTCCCAACTATCTCTGTACCAAAATTAATCAAAATCAGTTTGGCCATTTAGGCGTGAAGACGCAACAAACAAACAAACTCACTTTCGCTTTTATTAGTAAGGATTCATGTTGTAAGGATAGATAGAGTTGGTAAAAGTCAGTCAGTAATTTTACAACTCTATTTTTGCCCGTATCTTGGAGGTCATAAAAATATTTGAGGTTTTTATGAGAATATAGCTTATGGTACAGGGGAGTTGTCTTTTATGGCTTTATGGTATACGTTCAGAAAATCACGATTTTCTTATAAATAAAAATAGTTGGACCACTTAAAAAAAACGGCCAAGAGCGACTGAGACTCATGCACTGCGGGTTCCGTACGAATTTGCCACATAAACGGTCATTTCTTTTGACTGCAGACATGAGGATTGAATTTTTCACAGCACAAAGGTACTACAGACTTGAGTATATGGTTAACTAGCTTTTGCCTGCAACTTCGGTCGCGTTAAATTCGGGGTAACACAGTTCCCCTTTCCTGATTTGCAGGTACCTGCTACCTGTAGTTTTTGCCGTTGCGCCTTATTTATTGCAATAGCAAAGCTAAGTTTTCCCTTTTATTCCCTCTTTCTCCCTCATTTCTCACTTAAAAAATAAATAATCAACTATCTCTGTACCAAAATTCATCAAAATCGGTTTAGCCATTTAGGCGTGAAGACGTAACAAACATACATACAAACAAACTCACTTTCGCTTTTATAATATTAGTAAGGATGTCCACTCGATACCTCTAGGCATTCCTGTCATGAAGGGTCTACATACAGTCAGACAGACGGACAGACAACAAAGTGATCCAATAAGGGTTCCGTTTTTGCCTTTTGAGGTACGGAACCCTAAAATTATCAAGTTTCTGTTTAATAATAATAAATTCTTTATTTTCAGACAACAAGATCCAATGTGTTAGTAAAATTCTTATAATTAGTGTTAGTAAACAAATTGGTTATCTCTCTAATATAATATCTATATTTCTAGTTCGCTTTATGTGGACGATGAACAAGCGAAAGGAAACTCACTCATTCATCACCCCCACAAAACGTCTTAGAATAGGAGAGTAGATATTCTCCGCCACTGTCCTCAGAATACTGTTGTCACTGCCCCGCAATCTCGCTATCAAGGACGAGATTTTTTTTCGAATGACCGCATAAAAGTCGTCAGTCCGATTCAGCGCAAACATCTCAGATGCGCTACAAAAATGAGGCAGCCCCAACAGCATTCTGAAAACATTATTATATTGGATGCGCAGGACCTCCAGCGATCTTTTGGTAAAGTTGACCCACAGACTTCCCGTGTACATACCCTGACAATAAGCTTTGAAAAGGGTTATTTCAAAGCACATACACATTTGAATATTATCTGTTCAAGAAATCTCTGAGCATTTGTCACTATTATGCGATCTGATAGGTCGAAAATTTTAATTTTACGAACCAATTAATAAAATAAATAAAAACTTGGAACTTTTTTGTTGAAATACCCGAAAACCACAAGAAAAAATATTAAATACATAAAAATCTTTTCTCTTGCTTGTTTGTTGCAATGGCAATGAAATAATGTGCACAAAGCAAAGAATCTGAATACAAACCCACATCTTACAAGTCGTGGCCATTACAACTTGTTCACCACTGCTCAATGCTACTTCCTACTATCCTACTTAATACATTTATAAATGCGAACGTTTGTGAGGATGGATGGATGTATGTATGGATGTATAGATGTTTGTTACTCTTTCACGTCAAAACGGAATGAACGGATCTTGATGAAATTTGGCACAGAGGTAGATTATAGTCTGGAATAACACATAGGATTTTTTTTTTCGATATCACGCGGGCAAAGCCGCGGGCGCTAGCTAGTAATCCATACTTATCACAATAAAACAAACGCTTTCACCGCCGGAACTTAACCTTCCCCCATAAAAAGAAATAAAGACGTTTCTAGAACGTATCAAATCGAGCCACGTGAATACGGCTAGTAAATCTTGAGGGCAAATGAACACGTCGATGCAACGATCGGATGCGATACATCTCCGGGCCGAGACGGCCGGCCGGCATAAATTGCCCGCAGACGCGGCAACCGATGCGGAACAAATTTATTGTTACGACTCTGTGTTTAGATTGTGTCGATCGTGTGTGGATTTTATTTTAGGTAAGCTGCTGGTTTATTGGAGGGTTTGATTATGCTGGGTTTGGTTTATGCTGCAGTGTTAAGTTAGAAATGTGGTTGTAAGATGATTGAAATGCTTGATTTTTTAACTTTGCCAATAAAGTTGGTAAAACATATCCTTACCTCCTGGGATACGATTGTTGGCAACTGAAATGAAGGTGCAGCGAGACACCAGCGCCACGGGTTCGGCTTACGTCACACTGTAGCGGTGATATGGGGGATTTTCGGGCGCTAGGCCTTTTTGCTCGAGTCAAAGAGGATGACGGTTGTGGCTTACCTTCAGCGTGATTCTGAAAAAATAATCGGGGTTTAATTAATTTAAAAGGATTTTTTATTAAAAATGTTTTTATGTGCATTTTTAATTGTTAAATCCATTTTATCTACATAAATTAATCTCAGTTATTGTGTCACACCCACACTCTAATGTAAATAAATAAGCTTAAATTGCATCTCCAAAGTCATAAAAATTCGACACTAACTTCTTAACACTAATACCCCAACGTACTTACCGCTCTAAAGGATTCCTCACACGCCACACAAGCTCCAAATTAAAACTACCCGCGAAAGAAATTTACAAAAAAATTGGAAAGAAATTTTCCCTCAAAAACCTGAGCATAATACTCGTTTGAAAGGAGGTTTTTTCAAAGGCTATGCGTCTGAACGGGCTTTGTGTCATGTAATGATTTTTTTTATAGAGAACTCCTTTGCAGTATATGGCCGGTTAATTACTGGAGATATGAGACTTGGCGGTATTATCACGACGGGGCGACCCGCAGTGACTGGCTTTGAGATCATGTTGCTAATTGATGATTTTTTTGCTAAAGATATTTTAGTAGTTGTTTATGTGTTAGGAGACAACTGTGTGTAATTTGTGTATACAGCTTTTTTTCATAACTGTGGGTTAATTGTTACGAGTACTTTAAAAATGCTAGTTTTTTTTTCGAATCGATGACTCAGATTTTGGCCGATCTGCACGTAGCGACTTGGACAGCGCTGTTCTTTGCCTCATTCAAGCACATGATATGCCGTATCTACACTCCTACCTACCCCCTACTAATTGCATATTTAAGGACTTAAATAAGGCAAACGACAAAGTTGAATAACAACAGATATTCTATCAACGATATATAAGATAGAGAACTCAAAATTGTATTGGACTGTCTCTACAGCTACAGAAAAAAAGTCGTTGTCGCTGTCGAAAAACCATATAATCAACTTACTATGACCTTATTCGTGCAATACAGCGTGGTCAAATGTGTTGAGATACATGCATGATTCAGCCGGACTTCGGAACGAGACTGTGCATGGTCAAATGCGCGCTTGTCCGTTTTCGACGCAGCCGTGAGTCACACAATAATTACTTCCTTTTTACCCGACTGCGCGCCGCAAAGGAGGGTAATGTGTTCATCATCAGTAAGTATGTGTATGTTCCTTAGAAGCACTATACAGACTAAACGCCTGGGCCGATTTTAATGATTCATACGTCAATCGATTCCTCTTAGTAAAATAAAAATAAAACAATAGATAACTTAAATCTAAACACAATTATCTCCTTTCAATTTCATTTTATGTTTTTATTTATTTTTGTGAACGATCTTAGTTTAATGTTACTTATTTTCTTTTTTTCTTTTCGTTCTAAATTGCTCCTATCTTTCTATCAACAATCTTCTGCTTAGACTTTTGAGGTAAACAGGCATGATGTTTTGTCATGTTATTTTTTAATAGTAACATAAACTATTTTGTTATATTATATTGTTAAGCATTGAGCGTTCATGCATATTCCTCAGACAGTCGTTTTAATTCAACAGCTGATACGTCCACGTCTGTGTTTTAGTTCGTATTCTACGTGGCAGGTGGCGACACTTATTGCAGTCTCCTCAGTAATAAACACGTCTTGAATTTTGTATTAGAAGTGGAAAACTACATTCTTGCTCTTAATAGAAGGGAATTGAAAAGTCAAAAAAGGTTTTAGCTGTGTGATCAAACTTTATTTTGTTGATGAAAATGGTTAGTTTAGAACACATTCACTACCGCATAACGATAAGGAAGATATTTAGGTTCCATAACGTTGAAAGAAAAAATAAACGGAACCCATATTGTATTAATTTGTCGTCTGTCTGTCAAGATTCTTTATCTCGGAAACGCGCGAAGGTATTGAGTTCAAATTGAAGCCCTGTACTCAACTTTGTAGCCCCTTTGTTCTGTAAAAAAAACAACCCTCTAAGTCTACGCAGTCACAAGATATGGCTGTTTATGTCGCAAGTTTGTATGGTACTCTCAGTGCGTCAGTCTGACTTACTCTTGGCTGGTTGTTTTTAATGTAGATGTACTGAGCTATACCTCAGTCAAACCCTCCAAATAACACAGGCAGGTTTATTATATACTAGCTTTTGCCCGCGGCTTCGCTCGCGTTAAATTCGGGGTAACACAGTTCCCCTTGCGCCTTATTGATTTGTAATAGCAACGCTAAGTTTTCCCTTTCCTTCCTTCTTTCTACCTCACATCCCACTTTTTTTTTTAAATTAGCCTATGTCCGTCTCCTGGTTCCCAACTATCTCTGTACCAAAGTTCGTCACAATCGGTTTAGCCATTAAAGCGTGAAGAGGTAACAAACAAACAAACTCACTTTCGCTTTTATAATATTAGTAAGGATTTTATAACCATTCTACTTGTGTAAGTAGTGAAATTGAGAATTTCTAAAATGAAATAATATCGGAAATATCTAGATCCACTGCCAATCCTTAACCCTCCCAAAAATTTCCATATCCTTTAAACTAGGAATACCCAAAATACAATATCAAATAATTTAACATTTAAAATGAAAGCCCTGGAAATGGTTCTATCATCTAGGTAACATTAATCATGTTTACGAGGCAAATAATTGTTTGGCGGACATTCTAGGTTGGATTGAGACAAAGATTTGAAAGGTACGTGCGGATTTGGCCTGCGTCCGGTCGGTCGTAGGTTCTTACTATTATTGCTGAAGTCACTTGAGTTAGTAGTTTTTTGGTTGGATTTTTTTACTGGATCACAAGCTGTGCTTGCTATGCAGTGCAATTTTTTTACTTTACCTAAACTACATATTTGTACATCAAGATACTGTATGTTTGGCGCACAGATATTTATAACCTTTTTTTTAATGAATGGTATCTCGCAGTTCAACCAAGGAGGTTGTCGTCTGCTTAACCGGGTGAATCCTGTGGGTGCCTTAAAATTAAGACCTCCAGCCAGGGTAATAACTTACAAACTAAGCGACTACACGCTAAGGGCACCCCCTGTGGGGTACGAGCCTCGGCTTAGGGCGTCGCTGAGGGACAGCAAGGGACAGGCTGGATCTGAGTGAATTTATAACCCCGTACAACAGAATACTTATAATCTCAGTGGAACGATACCGTAAGCAACGCCGCGGGCAGGAAAAAATAAATTTTGAAAATTTAATTGTATAAGAGAGACATAGGTTATTATAATATTGCGGGGTCGGTATTTTTTTTTCTTTTTATTTTTAACAGTTTGGACTTTTAAGCGAAAACCGAAGATTTCTTACCCTCTGAGATATTAATTTATTTTATTTTCAGCATCAATTCTCCCGAAACCTATGAAGAAGTAGACAGCAGAAACGATTCTTGCACTGCTGTCGAAATACTTCATAATTAAAAATTTAAATAGAATTAAATGCATTTTATAACAAAAGCAGGTAAGACCATTAAATATTTATATAATTTAAAAATTACCATGCACAAATTATAACGGCCCCTAAATTAGAGTTCCGTAAACTCGAAATAGGACTTAATCTATTTAATTATTCAGTCTGTCTATCAAGTGTCGCGAGTGACAATGAAGAAGGGAGACCTTGGAACATTTAAGAGATATTCAAACTCAGCTGCATTGCTGGGTTTGCAAAATAAAAGGAATCAACAGAATTGCTTACCATTACTTTTCTTTTTTTGTGGCTTGGAAATTATCAAATAACTTCCAGCAGGGGGGAATTTCAGACTTTTACTGACAAAATCCATGTTCCTTCTTTAGATCTTTATGTTCCGGGGCCATGGTATATCTTTCGAACAACTCCGGCAGCTGGTGGCCTTGGCCCCTCTCGACTGCCAATACTTAGTAAGTATTTCTTAAAACTAATAAATCCTTAAAAAATGACCCAACCGATTTTGAAGAATTTTGGTACAGAGATAGTTGGGACCCTGGAGACGGAAATAGGCATAAAAAAGTGAGAAAAGGGGGAGAAAAAGGAAAGAAAAGAGGATAGAAAGATATTTTTTTTACAATCATCACGTGAGTTAAAGTAAGCGTTAGCCAAAAGCCACGCAGACGAAGTCGCGGGCGGAAGCAATAATTAATACAATATAAATATGTTCAAAATGAAATGTCTACAAATATTTTTAAATTGATTGTTCTAGTAACATGGGACTTCAAAAATAACCATCGAAATTTGGGTGTACTATTATGTATACCTCCGATGAACCCTTCAGGAATTCCAGATCACAGCCCTGATGTTATGTTACGTAATTTTTAAAAACTTCGAGAAAAGATGCACGGTTCGGGTTGGTCGTTTCCTATGGAGAAGAACCGGAAAGAAACTTCGTGGTTACTCTTTTAAAATTATTTGATTTTGCAATGTTGTTGTTACAACGTTAGTACTTAAGTATGATAGGATAGCGTAGGCCTGACAATAAGTCATTGCTTACTTTACAAAACGTAATATAAAATAATACGTTAACAAAATTAATAAGCGTCTATGAATGAAAAAATGAAACATGTCTAGTGTTTAAAACTTGGCTGAACCTCATTTTATGGAAATTATACAAAAGACAAATATTATTATGATACTGTAATAGTAATGACATTTACATATCTATTTAAATATACATGCATATAAAGTAATCGCTATTTCGCTTGGTCACGCCATCACGCGTGAACGGCTGAACCAATTTCGCTGTTTTTTTTTTTGTTGTGTTGGTATTGTCAGGAAAAGATTCTTAAGCAATACAAATAAGTAGGTTGGGTAGGTAGGAAGAGTAGGTAGGGCAGGTATGTAGGTAGGGCAGGTGGATAGAGTAGTAAAAATATCCATGGAGATAGGAAAATTGCCTTGCAATGTGAGGCGGGCACAGCTAGTCACATATAATAGATTAAACTTTATCAAAGCAACATGAAAGTTCCTCAATACTCCATTTTAAAAGGGAGGAATTATATATTAGGGAGGGTATCGTCGTGTTTTTTTATAGTTCTTAAGTCATGGATACCTTCAATAGCGCTTTTCAGAATTGTCAAATTAGTACTTTAATTGAGACATAGATGGAGCTGGAACATTGATGGGGTTATTTTTCATAAGGGAAAGTTGCTTAATAAGACAACATCAACATCTTTTTCCTAATTTATTACGAAAACACTAAATGAAATGTAATCGAATATTTCATTATATGCCTGTCTTTTATTTCATTTTATTTATTTGGGACAAAAAACAGTTACACGTTACAATATTGAAATTTAGTTCAAAATTAAAACTATTTTAAAATGAATTGTTTTTTTTTTGTTAGTACCTACATAACAGTATAAAATATTTGAAAACGCATAACCCACAGTACTGTCCACGGAATAACAACGATATTAAAGAAGAAAATAAACAAGCGGATTACTTTTTGTCTATTTTATTCAATCTTTATTAAAATAAGCTGTTGTAAAAACAGCCTATTTCTAAACCATGATTTAAGCCAGATAATATTCACCTCACCAAGTCAACGTGAAACACAAATGACATTAGCAGCCTTAGTAAGTGACCGGGTCAGAACAGAAGATATCATGATTTATTCGGCAATTAATTTTGTAACGGTTATAAAGGGCGGCACCCGATACTTAAACAGTTTTAGGGGATTTCTCTACCTGAATCATTTGAATTTTGGTTGTAAAGACTTGAATATTATGTTATTTATTTGATTTGACTTTGGGAGCAAAACGTGAACAGTTGCAGTCATGAGAGTATTTTTTTTGGAACGAAGTACCTTATCGCGCGTTGCGAAAGGGGGCTAGACGGAAAAAAATAAGACCAAAAGTTGTAACGACACTTTTTGCTATAGTTGAAAGCCGTGTGGCGTGCACATGTTTCTCTGTCTGTCTCTCTCTCTCTCTCTCTCATAGAAAGCAAGCCAGTTATTTTCGTTTCGTCTTTCTATTTTGCATTGAACAGTGTGGTGTCGCGACGATTATTTTTGTTGAGTGTGTTTTTCGTACATAATAAATAATAAATTCGTTCCATCCGGGTGTCCCTTGACACCTCTCAAGTTTTTATTAATATTTTCGGCAGATCACGTTGATCATTGACACCCCTGAAAATTTTAAATATTCATCGTCAAGTAATTTAGACCTAAGTAATATCTACAAAATATTTAAAATGATAATTTTTTTACTATCTAGAAATTTATAAAATACGAATGCATATTTCTCCCCGTACGCAAAACGTACCTTGAACGTGGATTTGCAGACACCAGTTCGTTATAAGAAGAAGAATAAAAAGAATGAAGAAATAAGAGGTAAGAATCCCTCACCAATAAATTACTATGAATTTAAAATACAATTCAATTTTTTCCACTATTTTAAAGTTGAGTACATGCAAAATTGATTTATAGTCTTATCGAAAGGTGTTATAAAACAGAGATTAATTTTTCTTAATTAGTTCAACTTTGGACAGTTTTTTTTTTTAATAAATTGTAAATAAAATTCAAAAATTAATGAGCTTAGTTACCCTTTTTTTTGGGGTGGGAAATCATCAAATAACTTCCCCCGCTCTTGGCGGAGCGACTAAAACCCACCCATGTTCCTTCTATTGCTTTTTACGTTCCGGGGCCGCAGTATCTCTTTCGAACAACCCGCAACCCCGGTGCTCAGTTACCCTAAACTCTCATTTATTTCAATTTTACCTCTTTTAAACATTGTTAGTAACATCAATTCCCTACAAAACTAAAACACCATCACATATAAAACGCGTAACACCAAACCACGCTTTAGTGTGTAGTGTAGGGTCCTAGGTATACATAACGTACATAGTAATTTGTCTCGCATTTACAGTCTGTGAAGCGGTTGCATAAATTTGCACCAGACGACGGTTGCGCCGTTCACAATGAGCTTTTAATGTGCTCTGATGCGGTATACATTCGCCTCTGTTTATTAGGATACGTGGGGTATTGATTAGACTTAGAGCTTGTGGGTTTAAGCTGTATAATTGTATCGTTTTGTTATGACAGACGTTCTTCCTCTGGCTGAGGCGGTCTTCCTCTGAAATACCAGGATGGCCACCAATCGGTTCACTTTTAAAGTAAGAGCTCGGGAACATTTACTTAAGAAGTTGGCAGATTCGTCTCCAAATTAAATGATTGTTAGTTTTTCTCCATGTATTTATCTTTAATTTATTTTGTTTGTGTGGATGTATTTAAGAATTTATTGTTATATTATATTTGTAAATGTTTTCTCTGTTATGCACCCTGAACTTATTATGTTTTCTCTCTGCTTCACCCTAAGGTAGACTGGTAGAAAATGCCCAAGGCGTTATGTCCGCCATTGTACAGTTTTTTTTATACATGTGCATAAAGTTTAATAAATAAATAAACACCAAAGGAAAAGGCATTTTAGACTACTTCCGAGACTTCTGACACTTAATTAGAACACGGCAGATAGCTAACAGACTAATCTTAAGAAAGATACAAAAATAGTCTTAGAGATATCCGGCGTTATTATATTAAACAAAAAAAAAAATAAGTATAGCTTTTTCATGTCCAAATTTTAGATCAAGATACAATGTACAGCACTTTCTACAAGGACCACCTTTTGTTTTATTTTGGGGTGGGAAATCATCAAATAACTTCCCCCGCTCTGGGCGGAAGGGGGAGCGTGTCAGACTTTTACTGACTAAAACCCACCCATGTTCCTTCTATTGCCCTTTACGTTCCGGGGCCGCGGTATCTCTTTCGAACAACCCGCAACTGCAAGGACCACCTTAACTCTTAGTTCGCGGTCTTTCAATCGCCAATCCAATGCTCTTTTTATGAATAAATGCATAAAAATGTTAACGTGCATCTTTTTTGCAACCAAGGAAAATGTTATCAATACAACAGCAAAATCTAGTGGAGAACAATAAGATACAGGCAGCTAACAGTTGTCTTAACTGCCTGCCTGATAAATAAAAAAAAGTTCGAGGGATGAAATAAAGAACGCTTTCTAACTACAAACACTAAACAAACGACAAAACCTTTCTATACCTTCCATTCTTGTATATATCATGATAAAAACATACTCTACACATTTTATACGCCACCATTTCCCCTCCCTCAAAGAACCTTGATTACAGATCCCTACAAAAATATGAAGTAACAAAATCTTTGTCTTTTAAAATTCGCACTCAGCGCTATCTATCATAACCGCCCCTCCTTTTGACTTGTTCCCCTATAAAAAAATAAACTGTCATTTCAAGAGGGTGCATTTTTCCATTTTTCCTTCATGGTTAATATTTTTTTTTTGCTTTTAAATTTTTCTCTATGGCAGCTGTTTATTTTTTTTTATACTACTGTTTTGTGGCCTCAGGTAATGGTTGAAGGAGTATGTCATCATTCTTGGTGTTTAGGTTTTTTAGGGTGGAAATAAACTTGGTTCCTTTGTAGTGAAATCAGAGATTAGTCATGACATCATAAAATGTTTAATGCAGCTGTAGACGTAACAGAATTGTAAAATAAAAAATAAATAAAAAAAGTGGGCAAGCGCGAGTCGGATTTGCACACCGAGGGTACAAACTTGCGGGCCTGTGGACGGTGAGCAATGGGTAGCTCACCGTCCGTCCGTCTATTGATGACAGGCCGTGTCGACGGCGCGTTTGTGTTTCACGCGCGCCTCAAAGAGATGTCAGCAAAGCAGAGGGGCTTGCCAGAGCCTCGCCTGCCGGGGTTGCGGGTTCAACGGGGTCAGTAAAAGTCTGACACTCCCCCCCCGCTCCGCCCAGAGTGGGGGAAGTTACTTGATGATTTTCCACCCAAAAACAAGGGTACAAACTTGCCACATATACTGCTACTTAGAGATGTGCCTTATACAAAACTCTAAGGAACCATAAACTTGAGTATTTATGGTTTTAATTTCAACTCTATGCCGTCACACATTTCCAAGATAAAGGGTCTTGACAGACAGATGGACAACAAAGTAATCCTACAAGGGTTTCGTTTATTCCTTTTGAGGTACGCAACCCTAAAAAAACAGCTTATTACAGTAATTTCTGGGCAAAGGTCTCTTCTTGTACAGAGTCACCAAGCTTGCTCAACATGGGTTGGTTATTTTTTTATTTTATTTATTTATTAAAACTTTATGCACATGTATAAAAAAAAACACTGTACAAAGGCGGACTTAATGCCTTGGGCATTTTCTACCAGTCTACCTTATAACAGAAAGTGTTTTGAGACAACATTTACAAATATAATATAACGATAAATACTTAAATACATACATACAAACAAAATGAAGTCAAGAGAGTTATAAATACATGGGGAAAAACTAACAACCATTTATTATTTAATTTGGAGACGAATCTGCCAACTTCTTAAGTAAATGTTCCCAAACTCTTACTTTAAAAGTGAACCGATTGATGGCCATCCATTATATGACGTGGTTATTACATAATAGGTCCACGTTTCATCATGATATTTTCCTCCACCGATGTTTGTGATGTCCGAGATAAACTTAAAAAGTACAAATTAATTGAAAAAGTCATGTTGATACGTCAAACTAGAAATCACAGCCTCGTGCATGAGAGGGGAGTTCTTAAACCTCTGGGTTATCACGTCACAAAAGGCATAAACAAAGATATATCGTATAATCTCACCTGTTGAATTTATCTGCGTACTTATTTTGTAAGTCTTAGAGAGAGAGAGAGATCGGTGTCCCTTCGTGGACACAGATCTCTAAGATACAGGTTCTCACCTGGTTTAGAGGTCAGGGTTTCAAAGTACTTTTTTTAAGTTTGATATGCCTCTTAACCCAATCACTTAGACTCACCACTACACCGTCATTAGAGACCAATCATCAGTAAAAAAGTCGTTTGTTCTCCTGGATAAATAATATTTTCAAAATTACCAATTTATAATAAGTGACCCAAGGGCTGGCTTTTACTTTGGCCAGAGGCTTAGCGTTGCCATACAACGTGGCAACGCGGCCAGTCTCTTGGGGACGTTGCCAACTGATAGCGTTGAGGACGAATTTTTTGACGCTATTTTTTAATTTATTTGTAAGTTACTTAGTATGTTTAATATTGGACCTAATTAAATAAAATATTTGAAGCCAAAAAAAAAATATATATATTTTATTTATTTATTATTCATTAATTTAATACTCTAAGTCAAATTAATATGAGTCCTAGAGTCCAAAAATTCTCAGCAGCTCTGATTTTTGATACAGCTTTTCTTCTGTCTGTTTTCCACCAACATTCATTTTGGATTATATTAAAATAATAAATGAAATGGTATTGGGCGTCACGTAAGCCGCATACAAAATTACAGCTGAGCAAAAGTCTCATTGGGTAGCTCCGCCTGACGGGGTTGTGGGTTGTTCGAAAAAGATACCGCGGCTCCGGAACATAAAGGGCAAAAGAAGTAAACATGGGTGGGTTTTAGGCAGTAAAAGTCTCACACCCCCCCCACTCCGCCAAGAACGGGGAAAGTTATTTGATGATTTCCCATCCATAAAAAATATGGGTGTTTCCAGTTGGACAGCCCCCGTAACCGATCCAGAAAGAGGTGACGTGAACACCTGCCACGGACTTACACCGCGAGGATCGGTTCGAGATGGCACAGGACAGTTCATGGAATGACATGGGAGAGGCTTTTTTTTTTTCGGGTTGGAAATCATCCAATGACATCCCCCGCTCTGGGCGGAGCGGGGGGCATGTCAGACTTGTACTGACTAAAACCCACCCATGTTCCTTCTATTGCCCTTTACGTTCCGAGGCCGCGGTATCTCTTTCGAACAACCGGCAAACATGGGAGAGGCTTATGCCCATCATTGAAACAGTACGAGACGAAAAATTTAATAAAACCTTTGGCCCACACTAGAATTTTCTCCTGTATCGTGGGTGGGTTTACAAACATTAAAACTTACATATACAAACAGCCAGACGCGAAACAACTACCTGTAGGTCATACAAATGTTTGTTCCCTACGGGGATCCAAGCCACGACCCGCAGCTCAGGAGTCGATTGCTCAACCACTGCGCCAACTGTGCCGTCTGTATTAAAATCAGATACCGAAAATATAACGTTTAACTTAATCGAGCTTCTTGTGTAGGCGCTCTGTTCTAAATACAATTTCTAAATATGGCATTAAATACTCTCAAAATAACTACATAAAACATCTCAAGATAGGGACGTCCGTCACCTTGGTAGAGCATCTTTCACACGGTTCATAACGGAGCAACGAGCTCTTTTTGTCGCCATAACAAATTTTAGCAAGTCACTGACGTGAAAAGCTAAGAAAAATGTAAGAGTTGAATTATGTTGGTATTTGCGTCAACTATGAGCTTTAGTAGACTTGATGGCGTTTAAGTGAAGTGAATTGAAATTTAAAAAAGAAAAGTATATGGTTAAAAGTTTATATAGATCATACCGCTTAAACTAGAGCCCTTGCGAAGTTTTCATTTAATTTTATCATCATTTACACAAAGTACAAGAAGGCGATCGTGGCTGTATGATAACTACCACTTGGGTCAATAATCAGGTTAAGCTGCGTTTGCCTAGGTTGGTCTGTGCGTGCCTATCCATTACATACCGATATTCTTCCGTGCCTCGAAAAAAACGTAAACCCGTTGATCCTGGCTGTCGATTGTACATCTTTGACAGTCTTTAGACATGCATTCGCTAAAGTACTGGTTTTCAACATAGTTAGGGTAAGGTTAGGCAGCGGAAACAAAGTATAGGGCTTGCCTAAGTTGGACCCTTCGATCTAAAACTTGTAAGTTGCAGCCGTTTTCACTTGGCCTCCTTCCTAACTTACTAATCGGGAAAGTTCAGAACCATTTCAGTTGAATGTTTTTTTTTTATAGTAGGTTTTCAGACAGCATCCTTTTGTTAGTTACAGGTAGCACAGGCCAGTTATTTTTCGTCGTCAGTAGTTAATTAGTCAAACATTTAATGGGAACTGGATAGAATACCTAGATTACTTCAACAACAAATATAGCATAAAACCTTTAAAATGATTTTTAAACCTACTCAGCCGCCGCGGGATAACGCGAAGTTCCGGGCGTTGGGCACCGCGAGATGACTCCCGGCCACTCTAGACGTGGGTCTGTGGACGGCGAGAAATGATTAGGTCACCGTCCGTCCGTCTATTGACGATAGGCCTTGTCAACGGCCCTTCGTGTTACACGCCAGCCTCCAACAAAGCAGAGGACTTGCTAGGGCCACTGTCTGCCACCCCGGAACATAAATGGCAAAATGTGGGTTTTAGTCAGTAAACGTCTGATACTCCCCCCCTGTTCCGAAAGACCGGGCGAAGTTACTGCCACTGTCAGTAGAAAAATAAGGTATAAATAAAATCTTTTTATTTCAGACATTTTTTAGCCCATATTATTGTTAGTAGTATGACAAAAAAAAAAAAAAAAAACTTAAAAAGCTATGTTAGTACATTTACACACAATAAATTAATTTAAGTATTTGCCGCCCTCTGGGGCCCCGGGCACACGCACTTGCATTTGAACCCAGTGCCCCAGAAGAGGGCTATCCAGTTTATGGCTGAGTACGTTCAGGATGGCGTTAGTGCTCCCACGCGTGCGGAACATCAGCGAGGCGATGCGGCGTCGCAGCACAGTGTGAAAGCCGTCTGTGTGAGCGTGCGCAAACATGGCAGACGCACTACAATAGCGTGGTAGCCCCACCAGCACCCTGAACGCGTTATTATATTGGAATTGGAGAGCGTTGATGGCCCTCTGCGTGTAGCTAACCCACAGATTGCAGGTGTAAAGAGTTTGGCAAAATGCTTTAAACAGAGTGATTTTTACCTCTAAACTACACCTCGCAAATCTGCGAGCCAGCATGTTACAGCGGACCGCCATCGCCCTCCTCTCCCTTTCTATATCACCATCGTCTTTTAAATCTTCGGTGACCACGTGGCCAAGGTATTTAAATTCTCTCACTCTTCGAAGAGCGACAGCGTTAAGCAGAACCGGTACCACATCCCCCAGTTTACGACCCTTGGCTTTAAACACTAATAGTTCACTTTTTTGTACATTGTACAGTAGACCGTGTACCCTCGCATACTCTTCACACACGCCTATCAGCTTTCTGAGTGCAGCTATTGATGGGCTGAGCAACACCATATCATCTGCATAACTAATGGTGTTGATACAGTGCCCGTCGACCGAGCATCCTACTCCGATGTCGCTCAGCTCAACAATAAGCCCGTTCACGTACAAGTTGAAGAGTGAAGGGGTATAGCAGTGTCAGGATGTATCAAATTCAGTTCGATAGACAAACGTCAATAGTTCCATTCATTAATTTTGGAAGACAAATATTTCCGATACCGTCCAAATATTTATTTATACAAACAGTTTAATATATTAATTAACAAATCAAAATTTGTTATAGAATTTCAAATAACACAAATATTATAAATTTTCCACTATTTCCTCTAATGACAAGTAAACAATAAACCAATCGGGAACATTTAATAAATTTAACTGAAAACCCGAACTAACGAACGAAAGGTCTTATCTCAGTGCCTCTAATTAACACCTATGTATTCTACCCAAACGGAAGATATTCACAAAGTTAGAACTCTCCATGAAAATACTGAAATTCAACCCTATCTTTAAATCACAAGGTACTTTCAAAGTGTAAAGTTAAGCTGGTAAATCTCCATCCCTTGTCACAGTGGGTAGGTATAAATTAATTAGTTTTCTAAAGCCTATCCGGTAAAGGATTTTGCGTTATTTTTAGCATAATTATTTTGATACGGTTTTATTCCTTTAAATTAGCCCGGTCGAACTGCAATACAATCTTATATATGCCATTACAATTATGATTTTCATAAATGCGGTCTCAGTACAGCCAATATTATTTTTCAGTGGTGATTTGCGCTTGTCTAGTCAATTGATTAATTTAACATAACACAACAACTATAATAGAAAACTCTAATTATGTATTCTAAGGGTTAGGCAAAAATTTACCTAGTAGTACACATTTCTTTTTCTTTCTGTTTTATAAAACGTTGCCCCACACTAGGAATTTCTCCTGTATCGTGGGTTTACAAACATTTAAACTCACTTACACAAACAGCCAAACCCGGAACTATCTGTAGGCCATACAAATATTTGTTCCGTGCGGGGATTGAACCCGCGACACGCAGCGCAGCAGTCGATCGCCCAGCCTCTGTGTCAACCGTGTCGTCAAATACATACACATACATTTCGCCAGTAAAGTTTAAGGCCCAAGTAATTGGGGGTGAGCCTATTGCCATCCAAGCACAATTCCACAAACCGCAGCTAGCGTAGAAAACCCAATAACACTGTGGCCGACTTGGGAATCGAAACCAGGACCTCATACTCACCAGTTGCGCTTGCGACCACTCAACTAACAAGGAAAGACTACGTACACACTTCAATATTCATGACTAGCTGGCGCCCGCGGCTTCGCCTATGTGATATCAGGAAAAAAGCATCCTATGTGTTATTCCAGACTATAATCTACCTCTGTGCCAAATTTCATCAAGATCCGTTCAGCCGTTCTGAGGTGAAAGAGTTACAAACATCTATCCATCCATCCATCCCCACAAACATTCGCATTTATATCAAATCAAATCATTTATTTCAATTAGACCATTACCCCACGATCAAATAATCAGAATTTGTGTGACGATGTCATATTCACCGTGTATAATATTCAAGCCTAACCCAAGCCACACATAAACACAATTAATCTACCGGCCGTTCAATATATCTGCAGGCCGCAGATGTCGAATGTGTATCCTTCCGCTAAATTTGACAGTTCGTATGCGGTCACCTCACATACAACATTATGTCATAAACTCTAAACATAGCATATTAAGGTGAAAGCGTTACAAGTTAAGTTCTTTTTTGTCTTCTGTTATACTCTTAATAAATTGTATTTTTTATAGTTTAGGAACGAAGTTCCTTATCGCGCGTTGCGAAAGGGGACTAGACGGAAAAAATTAAGACCCAAAGTTGTAACGACACTTTTTGCTATAGTTGTAAGCCGTGTGGCGTGCACGTGTTTCTCTGTCTCTCTCTCATAGAAAGCAAGCCAGTTATTTTCGTTTCGTCTTTCTATTTCGCATATAATTAAATTAATTACTAAATATATACAACCTATAAATATACACAAACTAATAATAAAAATATATACAAGTAAAAAATGGAAAATTACAGGGCGTCAAAAAATCGTCCGTATCGCAGTCAACAGGTAAAGTGCCCAGAAGGCTGGCAGCATTACCGCGTTGGATGGCAATGCTTATTTTTTGTGCAAAAAACAGGCCAGCCCTCTGGTCACGAGAAGAATCGACCAACCGCTTGGCGATTTCTCGAAATACTACATGGGCACTCGGACCCCATGGCCCTAGTGTTTCAACCCCAAACGGCTCAAAAACATAATTACCAATCAAATTGTGATATTTGCGCCGTTTGAGGTTTTCAGCACCTGCAGCAGCAGCTCCAGCGCAACCAACCGTGCTAGGAAGATGGGATGGTGCAAGGGTGTCGACACAAGTTGCATCCCACACCAAAGATCTACCCAACTTCCATGGCATTATGGTCATACCATCTGGTCTCTTTCCATCGACGCGTACCAAGCCAGTTGGTTCTAAAACAGCTAGCACCCCGGCGGTGGCAAGAGCACGACGGATGAGATCATTAATGCAAGCGTGCCGCGCAATACGACCTGCACTTTTACTGCAGGAAAGGCCATGGTGTCCGAGGCAGTCGACTGCTTCCCCACATTGACAGCGATGCGGAACCCCACAGGGAGCACCCAATCGCAAACACGTAGCGAGCCGGAAGGTTGTGTCACCCAACAAAGTACCTATGTTAGGTGACGGTAACGCCTGTAGCCAGAGGCCCGATTCCCACTCACCCACAGCCAGCAAGCGGGCACGCTCAGCAGAATTGGTGGACGTATTAATAAGGTTATTCCGTACCAACCTGCAGAGCGGCTCATCCCACTGTCTCTGGGATAACGGGTTCACGGGCCGATCCGAGTCCGGGCAAGCCATTTTCCAGGCATCCTCTGCGTCGGTCAAGCACGGCACTTCCGAGTCAACCAGGGAGAGAGCTAAAATTTTCCTGGTCAGCTTTTCAGTGCTGTGGACGGAAGGGTAAGCTTACACTGGAAATTTTGCGGACGCCCAGGCCACCAAAACGAATTGGCAGGGTGGCTTGTATGTAGCCACGCTCGGTCATCCAAGGCCATATTAAAAATGGAAGATACAGTATCGCGAATAATTTGATCAATTTTGTCCAAATGTTGTGGTTGCTTCCAAAGAGGAGAACAACGCAGAAAATACATAAAATTTGGACCAAAACAGCAATATCTTAAGAGGGTGAACGCCGAATGCAAATTAATTTGAGATAGTCTGTCCGAAATATCAATAAAATGATTGATTTTGTCCTCTATGAAAGATGAAAAACTTTCTTCTAAAATAGGAGAACCTAGGAGGTGAAGGGAACTTTTCTCTAAAATTTTGATATGTGGGGTGTCCAGAATACTGGACATGCATTTTCTGAAAATCTAGATATCTAAGATTTTTTAAATTATTTTTCCTGTTCTAAAAAACATCTAAATTTGACAAAAATAAATAAAACACTTACACTCTTTTTTAAAAAAAACCGGCCAAGAGCGTGTCGGGCCACGCTCAGTGTAGGGTTCCGTAGTTTCCCGTCCGTCACAACAAGTGTTCCCACTTATAAGTTTAAAGGTGGAGGAGGAAATTATTTTGTACAACTTTTTGTCTTTTTTGTACAAAAACTGTTGTGTCAATCAAGTTCAAAATGATTTTCATAGAAAGTCCTTATAAAGTTCTACTTTTCAGATTTTTTTCATATTTTCTAAACTTATGGTTCAAAAGTTAGAGGGGGGGGGGACACATTGCTTTTTACTTTTGGAGCGATTATTTCCGAAATTATTGACATTATCAAAAAATGATTTTAGTAAACCCCTATTCATTTTTAAATACCTTTCCAACAATATATCACACATTAGGGCTGAAATTAAAAAAAAAATCACTTCCCACTTTACATATAGGGTGGCTACCCTAATAAAACATTTTTTTCCAATTTTTATTTTACCACTTTGTCGGCGTGATTGATATACATATGGGTACCAAATTTCAGCTTTCTAGTGCTAACGGTCACAGAGATTAAGCGAGGACGGACGGACGGACGGACGGACAGACAGACATGGCGAAACTATAAGGGTTCCTAGTTGACTACGGAACCCTAAAAAAGCCTATGTCCGTCTTCAGGGTCCCAACTATCAGGGTACCAAAATTCATCAAAATCGGTTTAGCCATTTATGCGTGAAGAGGTAACAAATAAACAAACTCACTTTCGCTTTTATAATATTAGTAAGGATAATGCTTTGTGACTGGGACTGCAGATTTATCCTTTTGTTTCTTGATATTCAAAAGTGCCTGTACTGGGCTTATTGACCGGGGTCGCGGGTTTTTAGATACCGCGGCCACGGTCAATTAATTGTGGCTATAAATTGTGGCTGGGTAATAAGAGCAGCAGGTTAAGCAATGCTTGTCAAGGTCGGTCTGATGATGGGTGTCCATCTATTTCATAACAAAACCTCTCTATTCCTCGGTTGTTACTTTAAGCCATTTGTCCCTGCTTTTATTTGGTGATCTTTGACAGTCGTAAAGAGCAAGAGACAAGCCCGAAAGTCTGGCAACCAGTCTTGTTGTGCAGGTCAGAAAGGTCACCGCTCCACGTCAAATATTGATATTCAGATGGTTATGATGGTTGGTGGATGATATTGGTTGGTTGGTCTCTAATTTGCTTAAACTGGAAACTACCCCTAACATTGCACTGCAACTACACGATTACACTAGAAGTTTATCTAGTGTTCAAACCAGACTCGGAAAAACTAAACTATATATATGTATGTATGTAGTGGGGATCGAACAGGCCCTCCAAACCTCCGCAGACACCCTAGGTGACTGGTTCCGGAAGTGGAGAATAGAAGTTAATCCCGACAAGAGCCAGGCGGTACTATTCTACCCACCGGGCAGACCCGCCCCTCCCAACCCTGATCCGATCACCATGTTCGGCAAGCCGATCCCTTGGGAGAAGCGAGCCAAATACCTTGGTGTAATCCTGGATAATCGCCTCAACTTCGGAGAGCACATAAAGACGGTGCGTTCGCGCGCCGCTTTCGCTCTAGGCAGACTCCACTACCTGTTGAATGCACGCAGCAAATTGTCACTGAAGTGCAAGCTGCGTATATACATAGCGTGCATTCGACCAATCATGACGTACGCGTGCCCCGTGTTCGCGCACGTCAACCCGTCCCGAATCCACAGGATGCAAACCCTCCAAAACCGTTTTCTCCGAAAGGCCGTGGGAGCTCCCTGGTACTTGAGGAATGAACGACTACATGTCGATCTTAAAATCCCGACAATAGCCCAAACGATGAAACGCCTCACGAAGCGTTTCTTCGATGCCGCTGAAAGGCACCCCAACAGTCTCATAGTAGGGGCAACCCACTATACTCCCACCAGGATAGGGAAAATTCGCCGACCAAGGCATACCCTTATCACACCCGATGATCCCATCACAATCCTGCAGGAAAGCAATAGGGAAACTAGTACTATCCGTAAACACAGAAACAGACCGCGATCCGTCTTCCGACCACGCCGCCGAGGCCCGTCGCGAAACCCCCAGTAACGAAACCGTCCCTTGGTCTACAAGCCAGCCCGCGATGCTGAGCAGTAAATCTTAAAGTCCCTAATTAATCGACCCAGCCACCCTTGTTGCCCTCCCTCAGTGACGCCCTAAGCCGAGGTCCGTACCCCACAGGGGGTGCCCTTAGCGAGCGAGCACTTAGTATATTAGTAGTCTTTGTAGCCCTGGCTGGGGGCCTTAATTTATTGAGGTCACACAGGATAGTCCGGTTAAGCAGTCTAACAACTCAAGCGAGTTGAACTGCGAGTGGCCCAACCTAAAAAAAAAAAAAAAAGGGGATCGAACACGTGACACGCAGCTCAGCAGTCAATCGCTCAGCTTGGCAGATGATGACATATGATTGATAATTAATAATTGAAAGATTTAAACAAAACAATTTAAAACTAATTCCCTTCCACACAAGCTACATTTCAGATTACGCAACAACATACCGTGTTTTCCCAACAAGCTCCGTGCGGATCCCTAAGCTTTAGCAATATACTAAGATAATATTCTGTCACTGTTGCTCTGCTATGGCAACAGTTCATAGACGAGCAATATCCTGTTTCAGATTGTTTGATGTACCCCATCATCTTCACTCTACTGCACTTAAGTTTGTGATGGCGGACAAAATTATTGACTCACTTGACAATATTTATTTTATGCGTTTTCTTTTAAAGTTGTAACTCGGTGGAACAACTTTTTGTGTATTCATGCTGTTTTGTCGTGTATGTAGATTGGTGTTGTATTTGATAATGTATCCTGAGGATAAATTGAGGAATTAAAAAGAAATCCACAAGCAGCACAAAATGAACACGGGAATGTATTCTCGTTTCGATTGTATTTTCTCTTATGAAACTTTTATTATTTGATGACCACTCATGTCATTAAAAACTGTTTGGTGTATGTTATTTCTCAAATTTAGTTTACGTAATTATACTATCTGCAGACAGGATGCAGCTGTGGCAGCAGCTATTCTGTCTCGTTTCATGTTTTTATCTTAATCATTGCACTTAAGTTTGTTAGTGTTAGTAATATGAGTACAAACACAAGTTATATTTTTTATGAATATGGAAGCTAAAATATGAAACATATGTTATCTTGCCAGCTGCGGTAAAACTGTATTTATAATATTTTATAATAAGTGCACAAACAGCATAACATTTAGCAGTTAAAACGTGAGCCCAAAATCATAAACTCAAAAATACAATTAACTCTTGTTTCTCCACAAAAATATAATTACAAACAGTACCAATTCACCGCAATCTTTCATGTCAAAATAAACCACACTCACAACATTTTATAATAAGTGCACAAACAGCATTACCTTTAGCAGTAAAAAACGTGAGCCCAGAATCGTAAACTCAAAAGTACAATTAACTCATCTTTCCCCACAAAAATACAATTACAAACAGTACCATTTCATGTCAAAATAAACCACATTCAAAACATAACTCAATATAAAACGAAAATGATTAAAAGAAAAAATACTTTCGCTCAAAAATAAAACACAAGCGAAATTAATTCCACAAAATTACAAGCTCGGCTTATTTTCTGAAAATACTTTCAACCAGAGCTATAGAATGTTTACGGCCGCCAGTGTATCAGGCCATAATTCGAGTGTGCAAGCATCAAATACGGCCAGGCTATTATGAGCCTTCCCTGTAAGACTTAATTAAAATTGTGTTCCTTATTGCCAACGAAAAAATTATTCCATTATGCTTAGAGCTCAAAATGCTGTGTACATGAAAAGAATTTCATGTAAGTAAATTGCTTACTGTTACTTTGATGCTACGGAGTTGGTGCATAGGTGGGTTTTTTTTAATGAGAGTTAATTTAATTAAGTTCTCGAAGTACAGTGGGCTGCATCAATTGGGTACCACCCCAGTTGTATTATAATTAACTTGCATAGGGGGTTCCCGCGCCATGTTTACGGCGTTTGTTTTCCATGCGCTCCTCAGAGAGATGTCAGCAAAGCAGAGAGGCCCACCAGCCGGGGTCGCGGGTCGTTCGAAAGAGATACCGCGGCCCCGGAACATAAAGAGCAAAAGAAGAAACATAGGTGGGTTTCAGTCAGTACAACTCTGACACTCCCAAAAAGTTATTTGGTGATTTCTATCCAAAAAAAGGGTGCTACCCAATTGATTCAAATAATTTTGTGAACACAGTGTACAATTATATTACTCGAGGTTGCGGGTTGTTCGAAAAATATACCGCGGCCCTTGAACAGAAAGAGCAAAAGACGGAAAGTCAGACTCGCGCACCGCGGGTTCCGTTCAAACTTGCAACATAAACAGCCATATCTTTTGATAGTGTAAACTTAGAGTGTTGATTTTTTTCACAGCACAAAGGAACCACAGAGCTGAGTATATGGTTTTAATTTCAATATGTTTCATTTCAACTCGATACCTTTACGCGTTCTTGAGATAAAGGGTCATGTCTTCAGTATCTTTCTGTCTGTCTCGACGGTTCCTCCGTACATAAAGACATGTCGAAAATGGCATTTTTTATTGTCTCATTGGCTTTAGATTATCTATGCGCACATGCTGACATACGATTTTTATTTAATTTATTTACCTTGTTTTAGAAATCGTATAAGAGAACAAGTCTTATAAATACAACGAATAAGTGTCGTAGAAACGGTCATCTCTCAGTTTTTCTAAGAAAACGTGAAAAAATCAAATATTTATGTGTAAATCCTTACTAATATTATAAAAGCGAAAGTGAGTTTGTTTGTTACCTCTTCACGCTTTAATGGCTAAACCGATTTTGATGAATTTTGGTACAGAGATAGTTGGGAACCAGGAGACGGACATAGGCTAATATTTTTTATAAAAAAAGTGGGATGTGAGGGAGAGAGCGGGAAGAAAAGGAAAAACTTAGCGTTGCTATTACAAATCAATAAGGCGCAAGGGGAACTGTGTTACCCCGAATTTAACGCGAGCGAAGCCAGGGGCAAAAGCTAGTGGTATCATAAAGCTCTTAAAACTGTTAAAATATTGTAGAAAGAAATTTTTTATTATTGCTCATAGAATTTCTAGAGCGTGTTGAACACAAATTACGCTCTCCTGTAAACCTCGGTTTTTGACTTAACCTAAAGGGCCAGACAGACAAACAGACACCAAAGTGATCCAATAAGATTTTCTGTTTTACCTTTTGTGGTACGGAACCCTAAAAATTAAACCATAATTCCATGTCTTTAGTGACACTTGCAGGATTAAGAGGAATCGATTGACGTATGAATCATAAGAATCGGCCCAGGCGTTTAGTCTGTATAGTGCTTCAAAGGAAGAAACATACATACATAGACTGATGAACACATTACCCTCCTTTGCGGTGCGCAGTCGGGTAAAAAGAAAGCAGATTAATTCACTACAAGACCTTTATAATAAGACAAACGTCTTTATTAATATGATGGATGAAGAAGACAAACGATACGACAACATCATCATCTGCCTAGCCTTTTCCCAACTACATATGTTGGGGTCGGCTGTCAGTCTAACCGGATGCAGCTGAATATCAGTATTTTACATGGAGCGACTGCCTATCTGACCTCCACAACCCAGTTAGTACTGGGTAATGCGATACCCCTTGGTAAGACTGGTTGTCAGACTTTCGGAACACTGACTACCTGTAACGACTGTCAAAGATCTACAAATGACAGCCGGGACCAACGGCTTAACGTGCTTTCCGAGGCACGGAGGAAACTCGGTATGTAACGGGTGGTCACCCATCCACAGACCAACCTAGGCAAGCACAGCTTAACCTAAAGATCGACCCGAGCGGCTGCTATTATTTAGCCACGAGCTCCTCAACGATACGACAACCCTAATTAAATTGTTATTATGACAGGAAAAATCTAATTATTACGATGCTGATTAATAAGATTAAAAATTTTGAGCTAACATGCCCGAGCAAATTGTATGGAACAGCAAACTTTTTAGTTTTGAGGTCTTTAATTATAAAACTGAGTAAATAGCAATTACAGGTTGCTCATCTGTGCCCCACAGCCTTCATGACCGCAGTGTTACCCCTACTGAAAAAACAAACTAAAACTAAACACATAAACTAAATTTCCAATTAAAATACTGCCATCCATTCAGGGTCTTTATAATGTTGACTAACATGATAGCTCTGGGCAGAATAAAATAGATACAATAATACCTTTTAAGACCGACTCTTTAGATACGCGCCAGCTGAAAACCGCTTTATCTTTCCCTGATCCCAGCGTTGTGGTAAGTAGCTGCTTCAATGTTAGTCTCTATTGTTTTCTCTAAGATTAGTCTCGTTTATTCATTTTAAAACAGAAGATTTAACAATTTAAAATACATTATTCTTCATGAAAAACATGGCAAAAAAAATAAACATTGAAAAATATAAAAAAATAGTACCCCGGTCAGGGCTCCAAAGAAAGGAATCTCTTATCGATACGTGCCGTGTCCTGGATTACCGCTTTCTGTATTAAGCCCTTGATCCTACTGCCGGGGTTGCGGGTTGTTCGAAAGAGATACCGCGTCCTCGCAAGATAAAGGGCAATGGAAGGTACATGGGTGGGTTTTAGTCAGTACAAGTTTGACACTCCCCTCCCGCTCCGCCCAGAGCGGGGGAAGTAATTTGGTGATTTTCCATCCCAAAACAAAAAAAAAGCCCTTGATCCAGCCACGACGGCGAGCCTCTTGTCGAGGTTCTTGGCAATTAAGCCATTGGCTGTAACGACTGTCGGCACAATGATCGCTGAGTCCATATTACACATGTCGACAACCTCGCGAGCCAAGTCAATATTTACTTGATTTGCTTGTTTTTCTCTGATTTCACGAAGTTCTCGTCATGCGGAACTGTTATTTCTTACAATTATTGGTACATTACAATAGTAGTAGTAGTACTTAATTTAAAATCATTGAAACTTTTAAAGGAGGACCTTTTGTAAGACCTAAATGCTGTTTAGTTATAAATTCGCCAAAAATTAAGCTTTATTTACTCTTTTAATGTCTGTTATCGTTTGAGACGTTTGCATGTATTTAATTTGTAGCAACATATGCAAAATAATATTAATTTGCCAATGTGTGAACATGATACCTATCTTGCGCTAATATTAGTTCTAAGCGCTATTTACACTTTAATTTATTGTAGAAGCCATTGAAGGGTGGTAAGTTTTTGCATAAGATGCAAAGTAGAAGCGTAATTTATCATCAAATTTCGGAAAGGGTTAAAATATAATAAATTTTTCTAAGCTTATCTAAGCACAAGCAGCTACCTACCTCCACGCGACCCATACCTGCAGCGACCACGAACCTTCATTGTGCTAGTGACAAACTACACGAGACGTTTAATAAAAGCAGCCTTGAGAAATGTGCCCGCGTCCAGGCCCCTTTGTAACTCCGCCATTTGTAAAATACGAAGAATAAAATATTTTCTCAACGGCCGGTATGCGTTAGCGTAAACAAAGGTAAAGGAATTGTTACCGTTCTCGTTTCAGGATATTTTTGACTTGATGAGGATTGTTGTTTAGATTATTGCTCTTTTGGTAAGATGTTTGTGGGTACTAATAAAAATAATAAAGATTCTTTGCGTTGAAGAATGAAGAATCGTGAATAAGAGCTGGGAGATTAATTTGTAATTTACCTGTCAAAAACACAACCACATAAGTCAAATTGCAGAGAATGTTTATGGTATTTCCAATGATTGAAATGAATGAATGATGCAACAACAATTAAGAGCAGATTTTTGTTAAGTTTGTAGTTTGTGACTTATATTTATGTTAGTAGCTGTAAGGTCCGCCTTTTGCGGTAAAAGCCCCCTCCAATCGGATCCAAGTAGCTCTATCCTATGCCCCTCTAGGCCATATGTTGCCAGCAATTTCGACAATGTTGTCACTCCATCTCTTTCGTGGTCTACCTCTTTCCGTGTCTATCGGGTACCAAATTGTAATTCTTTACGACCATCAGCCATCAGTTACTCTTCCCAAAGAGTCAGAGCATTTCCATTTTAATGTTACAGCAAAGCAGAGGGGCCTGCCGGGGTTGTGGGTTGTTCGAAAGAGATACCGCGGCCCCGGAATGTAAAGGGCAATAGAAGGAACATTGGTGGGTTTTAGTCAGTACAAGTCTGACACTCCTCCCCGCTCCGCCCAGAGTGGGAGGAGTTATTTGATGATTTCCCACCTCAAAAAAAAGACATGTTTTAGTACGCATATAATATTGAAGTGGCAGAAGGATCAATCGAAAACCCAAGCAAAGGGCACAGAAACTGAAACGGCAAATTGCCGCTCAGCGGACAGACCTCCGGTGCGATCTCATGGTGGCATGGAGAGAGCGACTGTCGCAACCCCGTGCAGGGCACGCCACGATAGCGGCGGTAAGTCCCCTCTTTGAGGAGTGGCTGGAGAGGCGTCATGGCGTCCTCACCTACCGCCTGACGCAGGTCCTCACCGGACACGGAAGTTTCGGGAGGTTCCTGCACATCATCAGGCGGGAGGAAACGCCCGGGTGTCACCATTGTAACGATTGCCCGGAGGACACGGTGGAGCACACAGTGGCGATCTGCCCAGCTTGGGCGGAGCACCGCCGTGCCCTCGTGGAGGCGATCGGCGGCGGCGATCTCTCGCGTCCGGCCCTGGTTCAGGCCATGGTCCGGAGCGAGAGGGAATGGGAAGCGGTCACCACCTTCTGCGAAGCAGTAATGCTAGCAAAGGAGGTGGCCGGGCGTTTGAGGGAGAGAACATCTGCCCAACCCAGCCGCCGCGGGAGACGCCCAGGGCGCCGGGCGCCGCGAGACGACTTCCGGCCACCGTAGATGCGGGCCTGTGGACGGTGAGCAATGGGTAGCTCACCGTCCGTCCGTCTATTGACGACAGGCCGTGTCGACGGCGCGTTCGTGTTTCACGCGCGCCTCAAAGAGAGTCAGCAAAGCAGAGGGGCTTGCCAGAGCCTCCGCCTGCCGGGGTTGCGGGTTGTTCGAAAGAGATACCGCGGCCCCGGAACGTAAAGGGCAATAGAAGGAACATGGGTGGGTTTTAGTCAGTACAAGTCTGACATGCCCCCCCGCTCCACCCAGAGCGGGGGAAGTCATTGGATGATTTCCCACCCGAAAAAAAAAAAAAAAAAAAAAAAAGGGCACAGAAACTTTCTCAGCAGAAACTCTTCCACTCCAGCTTATTTCCAGAATTCTCCCTTTGCAGGAAAATGTTTGTACACACATTAGTAAATGCATGAACTGTTCCCCGCTTCGGCGGAAACTAGGTCGACTAATATCTGTTGCAGACAATTAAGATGAGGGAATTAAGATAGTCTACCTATTGTTTAGACTACGAAGGTTGGGGAGTTTTTGGTGGAGATGAGACAAAACGATGTCAGTAGGTTAGGATAATTTACTTCATGAAGGCTTTTCTTTTGCGTGGTGCGTTTGATATTGGTGCCAATTCTGTTGAAACAGCAGTTTTGAAAAAATCTTTATTAACGTAATAAGTTTACATAGGTACCTTAAATATTAAAGTAACACTAATATTAATAACAAACACTTTTACAGGCTAGTAGCACCTTTATAAGTACATAGTAATATGTTTACAAACTTATCTCAACATAAAGCATTCATAAATTTAACATTGTCCTATGAAACTATTCTAATAATTTCATTTATGTAATGAGGGAGTAGCAGTACTGGATTAAACTAGACTAGTATTAAAATGATACCCCTAGTCGCGATTAAAGAAAGACAGATTTAGCTTGACAACTACTATGTTTGGTGCAACACTTCAAATCCAGAATATCACGATTGCCATTTTCTCTAAATTGAGTAACTAAACTATCAGCCGTTGAGTTGCTTGCTACGTTTATTTGTATACATCACATATCTTTCTTAGCCTTTTTATAAGATAATGAAATTTAAATTTCAACTTACTTATAATTATTTGAAGTAAAGATAGATTTTATTTGTTTTTTTTTTTAACACTATAGAAATAAGTACAATAACAATACCAAAAACTCATGCTGGCAAAGTATGCTATGGTTAAGTTGAGTCGCTTTGATCAATTTCAGAAGAGGAAATATCACGTGACAAATCAAACTAAATTTTAGTATTTTGTAGAGTAGTATTAGTTTAGTTTGTGACAACAGAATTGACACCGTTGTCATCTTAATCACAGGTTCTGACCTGTGAAGCTGAAATGTTTGCTATTGAGTCCACTGTACAATTGAAATGGTATGTATGGCATTTCAATTTGTAGAATCAAATTCAGTGGTTTGGTGTGTATATGATTATTCACATTTAGTTATTTGCATTCTATAATGTGCAACAGAAAGATAGAGGAGAGGGAGGGGAGAAAGAGAGAGGTTTGTATGTATAACAAAAATGTAGTTTGCTTGTTTATCGAGATAGTTAAGTAAATACATATACGACATTGCAATTGCATGCAAAACAGATCCTTGAAATGAGCACAAAATTACCCAAAAACGTAATTCACCTCGTAAAAGCACGATTCGCATCCCGAGATCCATCGGCACGTTTTGGACACAAAACACCCTCGAGGTTCACAAACAGCTCCCATTCGGCAATTCTTCGCTAATTTCGTGCACACGTAAACGCATTTCGGCGTCCTCATTTCACTTAACGCTGGAAACGATCTAAAATACGTTGCCACACATTCGTTCATGTAAATAGGGGAGACCCGGCCCCACGTTCAGTAATAAATGCAAATTGGCTCGAACTCTCGATTCGCGGAGTAAAAGTTTTCGCTGTACTACTTCAGTGGACCGAGTTTCCCGAATTTGCCCTGTTTCTGATACGAATATTTCGTTCGAACTATTAACTAGTGAGGGGCATGTAGGGGTGAAATGAGCCGATAGCTTCTATTGCTTTTTGTTCAGATTTCGCGATAGGGAAGTGACATGGAACGAGTGGAGTGGGTTAGAAATGCGGAATATCTACAAAATACGAATCAAGAAGTTAGTTGTATGGGAGCGAAAGATTTTGGTAATTAGATACAATGTTTTTTCTTCCCTTATGAATGCAAATTCATTTCTGTTATATATTATATTGTTTGCCTTGTTGGTCTATTGGTCGCAAGAGCGACTGCTGAGTGTGGGGTGTTGGGTTCCATTTCCGGGTCAGGCAGAAGTGTTATTAGATTTTTCTATCACGAATTCCTCAGTTGCAGCGACGGAGTTTGAATCTGTGCTCAGTTGATGCCAATAGGCTCGCTCCCTATTACATCTCTGCCAAACCCTTAAGGGATTACAGGTATGATGTTATATTATGTTATCTATGTTATTTTATTCTACCTACAAACAGCAAAATCAAATAAAACTATTTATTTCACTGCAAACATAACACACAGGTGTTTTGTAATAAATTTCTCGATATTCTATCGTCACATGAGCATGCAAATAGTGGCAGTATAGTATTCCTTTTCAGGAAAGTTCCATCGGTATAGCAATTAGCGAGTAAGCTGCTTATAAAATACGAACTCATTGCAAACTGCTTATTGCAATAGCTAGAGCTATTTTAAGGTACCTGTTGCTTTTAGCTTTTATAACAATACCTTCTTCTTTTCTAGATTTGTTATTTAATTCATTTAAAGAGGAAATATTTCACCTATGTTTAAATGTATACTATACCTTAACGACTATTTCTATTTAGACGGTAAGAATAGGTGATAACTGTTTTGAACTCAAAAACTATTTTTATTTCCTCTCTCCAAATTTGCTTGCTGATACGTTACATGTCTTTTTCGTTTTATTATTTTGTTTATATACTTTATTAATTGTATGTGTTTTCTTAACTAGCGAGTCGAGTATTGGCTTGAATGTAATTATTTATATTTATTTGCCTCAGAAACTGGCAGCATATTCGTTATGCTCCCTCAGATGTCATTGCTTGCGGTAGCCTCGGAGGTCGGGTAATGGCTGATCTTCGCGTTATACTTGGACTGGGAACCGAGGATCGGGTGCTGCTTGTGGTGACTGGTCGTCTTTTGACCAGGTTCTTGTTACTGTTATTAGTAATTCCTTTTTATGTTTATCTTCTTTCTTTTGTTCTATGGTCCTAATTTGTCAGCTGTAACTTCTTAACTTACAACCAAAATAAATAGTACAACATTACACGTGTAAGCGGGCACGCCTTCTTGCCGCGCCCTAGTTATGCTTGGGTATATTTTTTATGTTTTCATTTTATATTATTAGAGTGTGTTAGCTGACATATGACATTAATTTAATGGTTTCTTTATTTTCCTGTCCTAGTCCTATTCCATTTGGGGTCAGAGCAACACGTTTTCTTCTTCCATTCTCCCCTGTCAGACGTCGTGGCATCATTTACTTCTTTCTTCTTTATATCTATACATCTTTTCTTTGGCCTTCCGCTCTCGCTCAATCCAAAATTCATATCCATCACTCTTTTATTCACATGCGCTTTGTCTCTCTTCATTACATGTCCGTACTAAGACAAATCTCTCCCTTTTTTTCTATTACAAGCGCAACTTCCAAACTTCCTCATTAGAGGAAGTTTGGAAGTTGCAGTAGTCATTCCTTACTTTATCCATTGTTGTCACTCCACACATCCATCTCAACATTCTCCTCTCCGCTACATGCAGTCGTTTTTCATCCATCTTTTTAACAGCCCAGCGTTCTGACCCATACAGCATGACAGGACTAATCACAGACTTGTATATTTTTCCCTCTTATGTAGTGGCAGCTGTGGGTCACAAGTGGTTTCCATATTAGTTTAAACTAATAAGGAAATTATAAATGAACGGTATTGAGGCCGTCCCATTAATGGAACGACACTGGCCGCACGGTTGGCGCAATGGCTGAGCGATCGACTGCTGCGTTGCGTGTCGCGGGTTCGATTCCCGCACGGAACAAATATTTGTATGACCTGCAGATAGTTGTTTCGGGTCTGGGTGTTTGTGTATGTGAGTTTAAATGTTTGTAAACGCACCCACGATACAGGAGAAATTCCTAGTGTGGGGCAACGTTTTAAAAAAAAAACTGGTTAGTTAAGCAAAAGATATGCTGCCTAGAAATTGTTGTGGGCTGACGATAAGATTTGCCCAGTGTCTGAGTGATTTGCTGCTATCACGGGTTTGACTCTCGGAATTAACAAAAATGTTTCTACGGTACAGGTAGTTGTTCCGGTCTGGCTATTTGTGTATGTAAGTAAAAATGTTTGTATACGAATTCAAAATACACAAAAAAAATTTAGCCGGTAACGTAGTTTATTTTTAAAAAAATACATTCATTGGTACTCATTAATGGACCGCAAATGAATACCCATTGGTAAAATCGTCTCTAAAGTCATAATATCTGAACTGAATGTTTCAAACCAGAAAGGCACAACAAAAATCCAAGTCTCAACCCGTCAATAAGTTGGTTCTAATCGCGATCACGTGCACATAATCCCGCGCGCCATGAGCCAGTACAAAGGTTACTAATAGTCATTAGTCGACATCACGCCCGCGGGCAGGCAGCCATTTTAATCACGGCTAATAAGCGTACTCCCCGTAATGGCGGCGAATTCGACCATGACAGGGACGGTCAATGAATTTTATTTTTATTGCGTTAGTTAGGATTTTCAGTGGTTCGAGTTAATTGGCGTTTGGTTCTGGGTGAAGGTTTGCATTTCTTAAGACGTACTTAAAAGATTTTGGCTTAATGACCGTGGCCTTGAATTCCTTTGTTCTTGGTACATTATAGTGCACTAGTACTACGAACATAGAAAATGTAGTTAACTTTGGTAATCACGACGTACGTAAGTTTTAAAGTACTGGTTTGATATAACAGAGCTACTGAAAAGTTTGTGTCGATCGTTTTAATTTTTGGCTTAACCTTGGTAATGCCTCAATATATTTATTTATTTATTTAAACTTAATGCACATGTTATAAACATTGTACAAAAGTGGTCTTAACGCCTTGGGCCTATGTCCACCAAAAGGGACTGTCAGACTCGTACTTACTAGAAACACACGGTGTTCCCCCTCGACACTTCTGGCTGGAGTGCGGGGTTACGATTGCATTTTCCACAATCACTCCAGTAGTAAATACGTGTGTGAAATTCAACTCTGTGGTCCCTAAGTGCTGTGGAAAAAATGAACCCTTTAAGTCTAAGCTAATGTTGCAAGTTTGTACGGAACCCGCGGTGCACGAGTCTGACTCGCTCTTGTTTATGTGCTCAAATCCCTAATAGATCCACGGTGGAGGACGGAGGGTGGCGGAAACTCTGGCAGATTCCTACTGACCTAAAGCACAGAGGAGTAAGTTGTTCCTTGCTCTGGAATTCTAACACAGCGACTCATACTTGTAAGCATCACGCAACGCCAACTCCACGCCCAAGGCGCGTATTTTGTTTAAACTTATGTCAATCGTTGCAGAAACTCTTTAAAAACGAAAGCCACTCGTCTAGACTCTCTCGGTCGTCAAATGCCTACAATTAACTGTGTCAATTAAAAAAAACACCACAGTGAATACATTTACAATTTCACTTTAGTATCCAAAGCAAACTATCAATATTTATAGCGCAATACGTTATAAATTGTGCCTTGTACCGAGGCATAGGGAAGCCCATGTTGACTAGAGCTATGCTCAACAATTTCTGGTTCGAATCTCCATACAAATCATGCAACTGGCAACGTCAATACATTTGAGGGGCTCGGGGCTATTCTCCGTCCGATACATTCTATTTGTCAAGCGTGAACTTGCATCAAGCTGTTATGTGTAGAGAATAGTGGTGTTAAAGAATTTTGGGTTTATGCAGAAATTAAAATTTGACGAAGTATTATTGGGTTTTTAAATAAGCTTTTTAATACTTTTCAAAAAAACTAAAAGAAAAAATCGTTTTCCAGCAATCATTTTGTACTTAGTTTGATGTGCCAACAGAATGCATAATTGAAGCTTCGTAAAGGCCGGTTCACACCCTGAGCAGTCAAGTATAAAGGATCGATCGAAAGATATATTGAAGTTTATTAAAAACTGATGAAATATCAAATATTAATTATTTTACTTCATCATAAATTTATTCATTTGTAAGACATAGGTAGTTCCATTAATAGTACGTTCTAAGTAAAACTCGTTCTTGCTATGTCTTGTCATACTGACATACAAATTAAAATTATAATTTAAAAATCCCAATATAGGTACCAAAAAAAACACATTATAATAAAAAAATAATGAACAAAATTTTATATAATTTTATATATTTTTTTAAATTATATTCTTCATTGCATTTAAAAACATCTTTTGGTTTCTAAGAAAACTTCAACAATATTCCTTGAACCTGTTTACTTATTAGGTTTGTTGGCATTCTTCTTAAAACTTCTTGAAAAAAGAGAAAAAACTCCTTTACCTTTTTCTTAAGTATTAAAAGCGCCAGTTATAACCGCGAGTGCCTCCGATCGCGTCGTGATATCGCGTAACTGCGCACATTAATGCGATGTAAACGTTACGTGTGCGCTGTGTTGCCAACAAACATACTCGTACACAGGGTTGCTAATACTCAGTACCTTTTGGTATAAGCATATGAAATGACCCTCTTTTTAACAAGCTTTAACTTGCTTCTTTTTAATGACATCCTCCGCTCTGGCGTAAGACTTTTATTGACTAAAACCCACCCATTTTCCTTCCCTCTTTTTTCCCTTTTGCTCTTTATATTCCAAAGCCGTGGTATATATCTTTCAAAAAACCCGCAATCCCGGCAAGAAGTAGGCCCTGGTAGGCCCCTATTTATTTATTTACTTAAATAATAACAGTGTATGTAACCAAAAACCTTTTATTCTAAAATTTAACACTTAGGTATATAAAAACAAACTTAGGAACTTATTACTTAAAAATTAATATATATATTTACAAATTTCATATGGTTTATCGTGAAAGATATCCAAATCTATGTGCTGAGTGAGCAAAGAGTTGAGCAGTGTGACATCTCTTTAAGGCGCGCCTGGAACTCGAACGCGCAGTCGACACGTCAGCTTTTATAAGCTTCAACTGTATGATGATGATGATGATAGGACTCCATTATCCGCACGTAGACTCCCATTCGGTCCGTTGTGCGTGGGGGTCCTGGCTAACATAGCCAGCCCAACTCCGCCCAGAAGCACAGAAGTTTCCTGGGGACTTCACAGGCTTCGCGGAGCGACCTCACTGTTCCGAGGATTTGTTCACGTTGAGAAGCCACAGCGTCGCATTCCAGGATGACGTGGGCTGCTGTTTCCTCGGCGCTAAAGCAGCCTCTGCAAAGAGGACTGTCTGTGGCGCCTGTGTTAAAAAGGTGTTTGTTTAAGGGGCAGTGGCCCGTAATTGTCCCTATCAGTATTCTGAGGTTGTTCCTACTAAGGCTGAGAAGTCGTTTGGTTAGTCGCGGATAGACCTTAGGCATGGCCATTTTAGACTGCCTGCAGTCTGTTGCCCGTGACCATTTGTTGTTGTGTAATTCTGTGGATCTTTGGCGAATCCACGATCGGAACAGAGAGAAAGGTAGGGGGAGGAGTGGATACGGGCCTAGCACTACCATCTCAGAACCTCTCTTTGCGAGTTCGTCAGCAGCGTCGTTGCCAAGGGATCCACTGTGCCCTTTAATCCACTGGATTGTGATTCGATTTGATGTCGATATACTCTCCAGGGCGAGGTGACACTCGAAAATTAGTTTGTTGTTTGTTTGCTTGTTTTCTAAAGCTTTAAGCACGGCTAAGCTGTCGGATATGAATCTAATACCATAGTCGTGTATTCCTAACCGCCTTACGGCAGTCGCAGCTTCTGTCAAGGCGACGCACTCGCATTGAAAAATGGAGCTGTGTGTGCCTAGCGGTATGTGGAAATTAATGTTGAGGTCTAGGGAGTGTACGCCAGCCCCTGCTTCAACTGTAATTATATAATCAAATCTTGACCCAATTCCAGGTTTCCGATTGAGTTGAAATGTTGCATCCATGTTTAGTTTGGATAACAATCAATAATTCAGAACATTAGTGTGTCAGGAACGGGACGGCGGAAATTAACCATTAATTTATTTTTATCACATTCTATTATTACATATTTCAAGTCATACTTCATATTATTTAATTATTAAGCTAATTTTATATTCATATACATATATGTATATATATTTTAAGTTAATTTAGTTTTCACACAACTTCATTTATTTGATGTTAATATTATAGTGTTATTTTATTTGTAAACTTTTTGTTGTCACTATGGTGAATGCTGTGTATACCTGTAATAGTCATCCATACCAGCACTTTTATATCATTGAATAGTTTATTGTAAGTTTTAGTATGTATCCATTGCTGTTGGTGTCATCATCATTTTCCTGTACTCATTCCAATCTATTTAGGGTCGGCGCAACACGTTTTCTTCTTTCTTTCTCTCCTATCAGACGTCACGGCATCATTTACTCCTTTCTCCTTCATTTCATTCTTTACACAATCCATCCATTTTTTCTTTGGCCTTCCTCTCGCTCTCCGTCCTTCAACATTCAGATCCATTCCTCTTTTAGTCACATGTGCTTCGTCCTTCCTCATGCATGTAAAATACTGGTATTCAGTTGCATCCGGTTAGGCTGGAAGCTGACCCCACATTGTTGGTAACAGGCAAGAAGATGATGAGTGAGAAAACCGAATTAAGAAGCACTAATTGTATTGTATAACGGACTGATGTCTGCAACTCCACGTCTAAAGCGCGTGCAAGCAACAAGCACAAAACAATTTATTTAAAGTCCATAAAAAGAAATTTAAGCAGTATCATTTTTTAAAATAAAATTGTACCCAAGTAACGTAATCCAGTTTAATTTTAGAAATTACTCTAAATATTCGCGCCACCCGAAGTATTATTAACTTCATATTTAACACCTATAATCCACGACTTGAAAGCAACAACGCAAAAAGGTTTCAAGTGCTTTAAAGTTAAGAGCGTTGAATTCAAGTAATTTGTTTAACAAGTTGTAGTAAAAAACCTAAAAGAGCTGTGTATTGTGAAGGAACATGCCACGGTAATAATGAAACTTTTTGTACCATAACTCTAGGGCTGCGTGCCGGGAGGTTTTAGATTAAACCTGTTTTTAATAGCATTTTTTTTTGGGGTTGGTAAATCATCAAATAACTTCCCCCGCTCTGGGCGGAGCGGGGGGGAGTGTCAAACTTGTACTGACTAAAACCCACCCATGTTCCTTCCATTGCCCTTTGCGTTCCGGGGCCGCGGTATCTCTTTCGAACAACCCGCAAGCCCCTCTGTTTTGCTGACATCTCTTTGAGGCGCGCGTGAAACACAAACGCGCCGTCGACTCGGCTTGCCGTCAATAGACGGACGGACGGTGAGATACCAATTGCTTACTGTACACAGGCCCGCATTTACGGTGCCGGGAGGTTTTAGATTTAACCTGTTTTTTAATAGCATTGGGTTACAATTTGCTTATGATAGCAGTGACTATAGCTGTTAACCAATAATAAGCTGTTTAACAAGTTGTTAAGAGAGCTTGTTTTGTTTATTTATTCAAACAATATCTATAACAGTATATTTTATATATTCTGCCAAACTATAGAGCAGTTTGACGGCAATATTCTCGTTGATACACTTATCTTATACTAAGTAGATAGTGTGTCTAATAGCGCAGTGGCCATAATGGTTTTGCTGTGTCCTCTTAGTCATCGTCTTTGTTGGCATCTATCGTACGATGACACGGTGCATTCTTTTCGTGCGATAAAAATGATCAATAAAACATTGTCTGTGCGCGAGCGATGGCTTGCGAGCTTCAATTAGGACACTCTAAAAACATCTGTGTGTTTGAAATCATCTTGCGACGAGGAACTCATTATGTCATCGTACGATCCTCTCTATTTAAGATGACGCCTTATCCTTTTTTGTTTTTTACAGATGGAAAATCATCAAATGACTTATGCACAAACCCCCCACTCTGGGCGGAGCGGGGGGAGTGTCAGACTTTTACTGACTAAAACCCACATATGTTCCTTCTTTTGGCCTTTTTTTTTGTTTTTTTTTTTTCGGGTGTTTTTTTTGCCCTTTATATCACCTTATCCTTTGATGATAAGATAAAAATGTTAAAAACTAATGAAATAGACACTAATAGAGGAACATGGAAGAAGAAAACATGCTGCTTCGACTATAAACGATTTGGTATAAGGGCAGGAATCATTCATGATGATGATGATGAATGTTGGAAACTAAAAATGTGGAAAGAATTAGGAGAAGGTTTTAAAAATAATATTAGTACTCACAAATAATACAACAATGTTTAATTATCTTACTAATATAATATTATACATAAAAGCGAAAGTTTGTGAGGATGTATGTAAGTATGTTTGTTGTTCTTTCACGCAAAAACCACGGAACGGATTTTGATGAAACTTCACAATAATATAGCTTACATTCAGAATAACACATAGGTTGATAAAAAAATATTGTAAATTTTATCACCACGTGAGTGAAACCGCGGGGCGCAGCTAGTATTTTAATATATCTACAGCACGATGGCGAAAAGCTGAAGGGAAAATTGTAGCTGCAGCTTCGGACACGCATAACTTTATATAAATGCTTATTGAAATAGTCATCAAAGTCAACTGTCCACAGCTGATTTGTAATTTGTCAGGATGGCTTTAACTACAGGAATAGGTCATCGTTGGTGTCCTGGTGTTTGAAACCCTGAAACTGAACTAAATAATATAAAATTAAAAAAAAATATTTATTGCCAGAAAGAGATTTGTACAAAACCACTTACAAACTAACAATGTTTTTAAAATTTTAACATACATCGTGCGTACGTGTTGGTAGTAGTGAAATGAACCGTGGCACCCGAGGTAAGATTTAACTTGTGTTATGGGTACCAGTGCTCTCTCATGTTTTACCTACAGAGTTCCTTTCATCATCTGCCTAGCCTTTTCCCAACTATGTTGGGGTCGGCTTCCAGTCTAAGCGGATGCAGCTGAATATCAGTATTTTACATGGAGCGACTGCCTATCTGACCTCCACAACCCAGTTAATACTGGGTAATACGATACCCCTTGGTAAGACTGGTTGTCAGACTTTCGGAACACTGACTACCTCTAACGACTGTCAAAGATCTACAAATGACAGCCGGGACCAACGGCTTAACGTGCTTTCTGAGGCACGGAGGAAACTCGGTATGTAACGGGTGGTCACCCATCCACAGACCAACCTAGGCAAGCGCGGCTTAACCTAAAGATCGACCCGAGCGGCTACTATTTATTTAGCCACGAGTTCCTCTTCTACAAAGTTCCTTTCAATTTAAATAAAATGGAGACGTGGTTTTAATGAAATACATTAAGTTAAAACACATTAAATTAAATTTACACAAAAAAAAAACAAAACTATCATAATATGTCCTTCACAATGGAAGATGTCATACATTTATTGAAGGAATTAGTCAGATTTCAGTATGCAAGAAAGGATTAACATAGAAAAAAATCGAAATCGGGACGTTTGTTTGTTTTGCCATAATTCTGTCGACCCAACTCTGATAATAACTCTGGCCACTAAACGGTTCACAATCTCAAGTCACCACAATTTCAAGTTAGCCTAGAACCATAGCACCTCAAAACCAGTCCATACACCACAAACATCTTTTTTCCAAAAAAACTCTGTACCCTCAACCTTCAAGGCCATAATTCCTCCCATCACGCTTATCACAACGCCGAAAAAAAAAATTGAACAAAATAAAATTTACGATTGCAAGGCCCACACTGACTCCACAAAAAGTTCCCAACCTTTTGTTTCGTACCTGTGAAAAGCAGTAAATAAATGCAAATTGTTCGAAGCACTCTCTTGGACCCCCCTAGACCCCATCTGAGTACCCGCCTTTCGGACCACCAGGGCCCTTAGATTGCTCTTGTTAATGTTTTAGCGTTTGGTACGACGGAGGTTGAGCAATTTTGCGAGGTAATTAGGTTAGGTCGATGGAGTGTAGTAAGTAGATATACTAATTTCATTGTTGATGGTGAATATAAAATAGAATAGATTTTATTAGAGTTATTTTGGTTTCGGAGTCGTTGGTCAGTTTAAAAAAAAAACTAAACAGAATTAAGTGAGTCATTACAATATGGTAATGTATGGGCAGAACAAACAGGTACGTAGTGTTTTATTTATTAAAAACCCAATACAAAAACACAAATAAACATTAAAGTGATAATAAATGTGTTTTACATTAAAAAACATCCTTTTTTATTGTAAAACACATTTATTATCACATTTTTATATCACGTATTTAAAAGTACTTCAATTTATTCCCATTTCGTTTACCTAATTTTGCCTGTGTTGCACCAAATATACTGAATGTGCACCAAAATATGTTAATTAAAATATGTCATAACGAGCATCAGCGCACTACAATAAAAAAGTTTATCCATTTTCTATTAATGCAAGTCGTTACTGGCGTAGGGGGTCACAGTTTTAACCTAACCTAACCTACGCATTTTTTAACATTCAGGAAAGAATATTTGGTGCACGATCAGTATTTTTGGTAAAAAACAAAAATAATATCCTTAAAAAAATACATTAAAATATCACCATTCTGAATACATACAAATTACATAATTAAATTGAATACGACATTAAACATACAAACATCGGAGTTGAAATCGAAGATAGGTACCTAGCTTCGATTTGAACTCCGGTGGACTTCGAGCCAATGCATGTGGATCGGACTGTTCCAGAAGGTGATTGGTCGATTTTCGGAGGATGCTTATTGCATAATGTGCTTCTTTCCGATTGCGCCGCCAATAAAAATATACTTCCCCATTCCTATTACTACAAAACATCTTCAGCTTCTTCAATAACAGAAACGATGTCAATGAAATGGTAAATGAAAATATTTCAATAGAGTTTCATTATCACAAAGCATTACGTTTTCAGTCAATTTATTTTAGTGGAAAACTGTAGCCCATCCTTTTGTTATGTAAATAGCTTTTAGTGACAATCCAGAATTAATTCGTTCTATTCCTAGCGAACTAGACAGACAGGTTTATTTCAATAATAATTTAATTTATGGCATACATTTGCAATTTTCAGTAACGAATATGAATTATTGAATAGTTGACACTTTTTAAAGTACCATTTTGAATAATTCTCGGTAAGCTTTAAAACGTTTACTGTTAAATTAATCATGAAAATGAAATGATTAAACTACAGTACTCTATTTATAACGAAAACAAGTCACTTGGTTATTATTATTTTCATTTTAATCATTAGCTGTGTACTTACACCGGCAATAATTTGACAGTGATTGTATTGCGATTCTTAAAAACAAAGCATATTCTTAGCAACCAGCTTTACAAAACCAAAATCATCGACCCAATATTCATTTATTAAACATACAATTTACTCACACACTACTTTTACCAAACACTCTCACTTAGCTCGATTGGCGCGCTCTTTTGTTTTTTGCAAGCCTTCTACGCAATCAGTTGAACAGGTAGGCCTAATGCGCTGACATTAGCAGGAGTGCGGTTAAAAGGGTGTTGAAGTTTGCTCGTAAATTTTGCTTGCCCAATGTTGTGAGCAAAGTATTGAAAGGCTGGGTAGGTAGAAATCTTGGATATGGTTCGTCGTTGGATATCGTGGGGTTATTATAGTTTCTTGTGGCTACATAATAACAGCCGCATGGATTTGATTGAAGTTTGAGGTTAAGCAATCCTCGCTGTGGACAGACTTTGTATGGGTAACAACCTCTAAGTACGATATTGAAGCCTCTCCGTGCTTAGGAAATGGCGTTAAGTAATTTATTTGTAGTTTTCAAATCTTTGTCAATCATTACGGGTAAGTGGAAATGATGTTTTTCCTAAGCCATCGCTGTTTCAGGTAAAAATGGAACCCTTATTGGATCTTTTTGTGGTCTGTCTGTCTACCAAGAATCTTTGTCGTGGGGACGTATTAAGTATCGACTTTAAAATAAAACAATATACTCAAGTCTGTAGTCCCTTAAAGCTGTGGTAAAATAATATAGCTCTAAGTCTAGATATATGGCCGTTTATGTCGCAAGCTTGTTCGTACCCGGGGTTGCGGGTTATTCGAAAGAGATACCGCGGCCCCGGAACGTAAAGGGCAATATAAGGAACATGGGTGGGTTTTAGTCAGTACAATTCTGACATGTCCCGCTCCGCCCAGAGCGGGGGAAGTCATTAGATGATTTCCCACCCGAAAAAAAAAACAGCTTGTACGTACCCTCGGTGTCCGGTTTTTTTCTTATTATTTAGTTGTAGGATCTAAGACAGTTAAGTTGTTTCTCTGGGACTTTGACGAGCTTCCTTAAATCAGTGTTGATGGGGCCTTATGATGTTACATAGCAATTCTTCACATCAATTGTTTTCAATGTAGTGCTATATTGCATGTAGCGGAGATGAGAATGTTGAGATGGATGTGTGGAGTGACAAGAATGGATAAAGTAAGGAATGAGTATATTAGAAGAAGTTTGAAAAATGCGCCTGTTACAGAAAAAATGAAAGGGAGTCGTTTGTTTAGTATGCCTTGGTATGGACATGTAATTAGGAGGTATGAAGGACATGTGACTAAAAGAGTGATGGATCTGAATGTTGATGGACGGAGAGCGAGAGGAAGGTCAAAGAAAAGATGGATGGATTGTATAAGGAATGATATGAAGGAGAAAGGAGTAAATGATGCTGTGACGTCTGATAGGGGAGTGTGGAAGAAGAAAATGTGTTGCGCCGACCCCAAATAGAATGGGACAAGGGCAGGAAAATGATGATGTAACGCTATACACCGAACTTGCTATTATCTGGAGATAATTCCTAAAACTCGACCTGCTTCTAAGAATTTCCTAGCGACTACTGACATAGGCATATATTATCGCGGTTCGTCACAATTTATCATTACGTTGAAAATATGTCTATTTACTATCATCGCCTTTTGTATTCTTAGGGTCGGCTTACTGCCGTGTATACAGCTGTGATCTCATTTATAACTTGCTTAGGTCACGTTTGATAGATCACTGTTGAATATGTACATAAACGATTTATATGGATATAATACTAGTTTGTTTCCATTTAATTTGACGGCACGGTTGGCGCAGTGGCTGAGAGATCGACTGCTGCGCTGCGTGTCGCGGGTTCGATTCCCGCACGGAACAAATATTTGTATGACCTACAGATTATTGTTTCGAGTCTGGCTGTTTGTGTATGTGAGTTTATATGTTTGTAAACGCAACCACGATACAGGAGAAATTCCTAGTGTGGGGCAACGTTTTTAAAAAAAAAGAAAGAAAAAAGAAAAATTTAATAATATAGCAACTTATTTCTACAAAAAAGTGGAATTCTAAAAGTGGAAAATTCCGGAATTCGGTGAAAAAAAAAGTCAATGAATCAAACAAAAGTTACATACATTCGGAACTAAAGTTATTTTACACCTTAAGTCGTTACTTTTTATTGCTTCGCCTAAAAAAACAGGTTTTTCAGCTATAGTGCTATTTTTCACTAATTCTTGTGGAGTATTAATTTTCCATCGTACTAATATTAGAAATGCAAATGTTTGTAGGATTGGATGTATGGATATTTGTTACTCTATCACGTCAAAACGGCTGAACGGATCTTTATTTTTGGCACACAGGTAGATTATAGTCTGGAAATAACACATAGAATACTTTTTTCGATAATCACGTGGGCGAAGCCGCGGGCGCCAGCTAGTTGATGCTAAAAGTTAGAAGCAGTTCATCCACATAGACGTAGTAGAAAACCAATATTATATGGATAGAAGATAACCCATAAACTACCTAAGCAATGTAAAATAAAAATAATAAAGGACCACACTAAAGTTCTTCTACCAAATAAAAAAACACTTAAATCGGACCAGTTATCCCGGAGTTATGAGTTATGACGTTTTGACGGCACGGGTGGCGCAGTGGTTGAGCAATCGTCTGCTGCACTGCGTGTCGCGGGTGCGATCCCGCACGGGACAAATATTTGTAAGACCTACAGATAGGTAGTTTCGGGTCTGGCTGTATGTGTATGTTAGTTTAAATGTTTGTAAACGCACCCAAGATACAGGAGAAATTTCTAGTGTGGGGCAACGTTTTTTTTTTTATAAAAAGAAATTTATGAGGTAGGTAACAAACCCCCATTTTAGAAGCCGGTTAAAAATTATACTCGTACCTTCCAGAGACATGTCATATCTCTCACCACAAAATGCCACATTATATAGTTCATATTTAATCAGCCATAGATTGTTCCCCTTTCATAGCGCAGTGCATTTGACCGATTTAACTATTTTCAATACGTGTTCCTCATTGAGCCAGATCTCACTTCCTATTAGTTATCGACTACCATATGATAGCCTCAGGACTTGGCTTGCCTTTGAAACTTGGTATTCATGGATTTACTTGATCTTGATGTAGGTATGTTTTGTGATAGTTTTGAGATGGTAGTTTTACTTTTAATTTTAGAGTTTTTTTTTCTTTAGCCGACTTTGTGGTTATGTTCAGCAATAATTCTGAATTACTTACGTCGGCCGATTTCATTCATGGCCTTATCGAGGAGTCCTGCAAGCTGCCTAGAAGTTCCTCCAAACTTTGTCTTATTATTTTTAGTATTTAAATTCAATGTTTAGTCCAAAGCTCGTCCAAACTCACCATAAACACAACTTGAACGTCGTCACATAGCTCCTATAAAGGGGGCGACCACATAATAGTTTGAGAGTCTAAAAGTTATAGAGAATGCGTCAAGTTGAGCTATTCCCAAAGTTTTCTGCCCCCTTTTGGGAATACCTCGGCAGATTGTTGGGAATCAAACGTGTTTACTGTCATTGTTTGCTTAACTATTCTCTTTGATGAAGGAATTTTGATTCTTATCCCGTTAGAATTATTATTCTAGATCGGTCTAGTTTCAGATACTTTTAGTTCAAGTAGTCGTTTAGGTGTTATTTCAACATCTAAAATTACAGTGGAATGTATGTAAAACCGGGAGTAGTATGCAAAAACAGGGTACTAAAATGTAGTAGGTGGTCTATGGTGAATAATTCGTTCTTTCTTCAATGATTGACTTTTGGCTTCAGTCTAATTTGTTGACATAGTTATGGAAGCTTTTGAACCAGAAGTGCCTTTTCAAAGTGTTCTTCTATAATATGATGTACCTACCAAAATCTTAACATAATTATGGCTTTGGAGGTTTTTTTATGAAATGATTAGCAATAGTGAAATTTGGAAGAAAAGTCAAGCTACGTCGACCTCAAATAAATTGTTCTTGGGGGCAGAAGAATGATGAAAATGGCTTTGACTAATTCAAAACTTAAAAATAAAACGACTTCGAAGTTTTTTCGAAGGTATGTTTTTGCGAAAAAGTTTTTATTTTATCCTTTTCAGAGGCTCTTCATGGGCCCGATGTAGATTTTCTGGCGTCCGTGTCCTGGCTACGATTCGGTGACCTATTTGGGGAAACTGAAGGTTTTGTCTGTGCGATTATGGACGAAGTTATGTTGACGAATAACTACCGGAAATATGTAATGAAGGATGGGACGGTTGACGTGTGTCGGGCATGCCACCGTCCTGGTGAGTCCATCAGACATATTATTTCTGGTTGTTCTCGTCTAGCTAACAGCGAGTACTTGCATAGACACAACCAAGTGGCCAGGATTATTCATCAGCAACTTGCCTTGAAATATAATCTTGTTGAATCTGAGGTACCGTACTACAAGTATGTGCCCGACCCAGTTCTCGAGAAAGACCATGTTACGCTGTACTGGGATCGGTCTATCATTACTGACAGGACTATTGTCGCCAATAAACCTGACATAGTGGTGATAGACCGATCAGCGCGCCGCGTAATGATAATCGATGTTACCATCCCACATGACGAGAACCTCGTGAAAGCTGAGAAAGAAAAACAACTAAAATATCTTGACTTGGCACACGAGGTTGTTGACATGTGGAATGTGAACTCGGCTATTATTGTGCCGATTGTCGTAACGGCCAATGGCTTAATTGCCAAAAGCCTCGACGAACATCTGTCGAAGCTCTCCTTAGGTGGTTGGATCAAGGGCCTGATTCAGAAGGCAGTACTCCTCGATACGGCCCGCATTGTGAGGAGGTTCCTGTCTCTGGAGCCCTAACCACCGGTAGCTTGGACCCTGCTCCCGTTACCGGCGGAAACCTATTTTTATATTTTTAAATGTTTTTTTTAATTTTTTTTTTCTAAGAAATATTTAAAAATGTAAGTATAAGATGTAATGTAAATAAAGGAGATAATAATAAATAAATATCTTGGGACAACTCACACACGGCTATCTGATCCCAAGCTAAGCAGAGCTTGTGTTATGGTAACCAGACAACTGATATACATACTTACATAATTTATAAATACATACATATTATACATAAATCACACGCAGACACAGAACAAACAATCATGCTCATCACACAAAGTTTGTCCTGGGTGGGAATCGAACCCACGACCTCCGGCTCAGCAGTCAGGGCCACTAACCACTAGACCAACAGGCCCGTCACACTAGACCAACAGGCCCGTCAAATGGTTTCATAGTGGGGTCAAAAATCCATGTTAAGAATTGAAAAGACATTTTTTTTTGTGTAAGTACACGATAAGTTAGTTGGTTCCAATTAGTATTTTAATTTTTTTTTCATTTATATTTTCATGATATTCTATTTTAATTTGTATGACATTTTATTGTAATTTGTATGACATTGTAAACAAGTAAGCTGTTAATTAACCTTGACTTATATATATTTATTATATATTTTATATTATATGTATTTTGATTGCTATAAGATGTTTCGGGACAATTGACAAAAACAACATCTTTTCTGTATACCTACATTATTGACAAACACATTGATTTTGAAAACTAATTATAAGGGATACTTTCCGAACGATCCTGATTGACTGCTTTGTTGGTTTAGTAGTCGCTAATGCGACTGCAGTGTGTAGTGTTCCGGGTTCGATTACCAAGTACAGCAAAGTGTTATTATGTTTTTCGTCAGGAATTTCTCAGTACCTGGTACGGAGTCTGGAACCGGGCACAACGGTTGATGGGAATAGAATAGACTTGCCACCTATTATGTGGGACTAAAAAGAACATCACTCTGGCAAAATGTGCCAAATTAGGGGATTATTATATTTTACCTAATAAACTGGCACAGTTCGAAATGGTATACATACTTAAATTCATGCTCTTTTTCACAGAAAGCCACCTGCTACGATCCTTGAACACTTTTATTGCTTCTAAATTCAAAATTTAAAAAAGAACATCTTGAAATTATACCATTTCGGAAGGATGAACTGGCCTCATTTCTGCCTATTATTTTAAATATTCTCTTATACTTACCTTATTCCAATTCTTCTCCAATCGTAGTACGCTAGTAACTTCCTTGCTTATGTCTCCAACGTCAATAGACTTTTATTGGAATAGTTATTAGGAAAAACGTCACAGACAATGAAACAACGCGAACATTTTCGAATATTTCCATTTATTTTCGTTTCCCAATAGTTTAGTGAAAACATTCTGACAGTTAGAAAGACTCCATTTTAAACTATTTACAATTATTTAACGTACAAACTTAATTGTTTTTTTTTAATTATAAAATTATTAACTAGCAACAGAACAGGATATTTTATATCCGCTAAAATTAAAAGTTGCAAAAATTTAAAATATTAACTAATATTGTAAGGGTAATTGAGTATGTACCTATTGTTCGATGGTACCCGTCTTAGGGCGCCGTTTTATGATGACCATGATGTAAAATCTAACTGTGAGTGTACTTATAAAACATTTTATTCTTTGTCATGCACAAAATATGCCGGACGTTTAAATAGCCTTTAAATATATTATCTAAAAAGTCCAATCAAAATTCGTCTGTAATACCTTAGCTAGTATAAATATCCTTAGCACAACTTAGATTTTTAAAATGCGCGATTTACATACAATATTTTGTTAAAAGTCATTTTTTTTTTGTAATGTCTATTAACTATTTAAATAAAGTTCACGCCGCGTTTTTGGGCCTCAGTATTCTACAGACATTACGAATTTTAAACACATCCTTAAGAGCAAAAAACACGATACTATCAAATTGGTAGCAATGCACTTTTTTCCTTTGTACCTTAAAGCCCCACTACACAAAACCTTGTCTATTTTTTAATATTCGTACCAGACCAAGCCATTTGCTAATGGCCCCATTTCCATTTAGTTCGAATAGTTTATTCCCCTTTCAGCATAACAAAAAGGTTGACTCAAGGTGCCTGTAACTTTGGGAATAAAATTTAATTCCATAACTTTACAGATTATTATATTTTCTGATAGCTATAGTAATATCTTGTCATTGTTATGCAATTACTTTGACATACAGTTATTAGCATAGTGCAGTATGTATTCACTGCTGGAAAAAAACCTAATCTTTGTAATCCGATGTCGGAATGTTGGTACGAATACTGTTTTTTTTTAAATAAATTTTGCTCACACAAGGAATTTCCCTTTATCGTCGTGGTTGCGTTATAAACATTTTAACTCACGTACACAAACAGCCAGACCCGAAATAACAAATATTTGCCCGAGTGGGGATCGAACCCGCAACAAGCAGCGTAGCTGTCGATCGCTCAGCCACTGCACCAACCATGCTCTCATACACACTACATTACATACAAAGAAATTGCGGTGGACTAGTTATTTTTTTTATGTATACCGGCATATCAATAAAAAAGGGTTTGCAGCGAAGAATATAAAAAACATACATCTACAATTTTGTTCTAGGTTACCTTCGGACCTTACCTTTAATTACACAATTGTTAGAAGTTAATTTCATTTGGTGTTTTGTTATATAAATAAATCTTCATAGAAATGTCCTAATCACTTCCAAACAATTACTTTGACATGAAATTAAGATAGATAGGAACACTCACAGGTAGATTCTACAAAGTCATGTTACCATTATAAACGGCGCTTACACCACTTTAAGACACAAACAGGATTATAACCGTTATAATACAAAACATATTTACATTGTTACTGTATGTACAAAACCCTTAATGGACAAAGTAATATGAACTATATCGTTAATGGCCTAAGTCTCATGTTCATTTGATAGAGTTTGCTGGAATTACTTGAACGTTTGATGTCTTGTGTAATTAAATTTGATGTACCTAAATGTCAAGGTCACTGAATACTTACATTATTTTTAACACGCTTTAATTAGCTTCACTTGTAAATGTGTGTAAGAAAAGAATCTTTATTTGACCCACTTCCCGGTATTCGATTAGGATGAAATTTTGCACACGCTCTGAGTTCTGATGACAATACATGACTAGCTAAGAAACATCATTACAAATCCAATATGGCGGCCTCCCTAAGATGGCGGCCTGGCTGTTTGAAATCCACTCCCATGATATGGGCATCAAATGAAAGGGTTTGCAGTCAGGAATACGAAAAAAATTGTCACGCGACCTAAGTTCAATATGGCGGACGTCTTGTAATTTTTAGTGCGAGCTAAAAGCGTGTTTTTTAGTTTTTTTTAACTATTATAATACTAGCTTTTGCCCGCGGCTTCGCTCGCGTTAAATTCGGGGTAAAACAGTTCCACTTGCGCCTTATTGATTTGTAATAAAAGCAATGCTAAGTTTCTACCTTTTCTTCCCCCTTTTTCCCTCACATCCCACTTTTTTTTAAGAAAAAATAGCCTATGTCCGTCTCCTGGTTCCCAACTATCTCTGTACCAAAATTCATCAAAATCGGTTTAGCCATTAAAGCGTGAAGAGGTAACAAACAAACAAACTCACTTTCGCTGTTATAATATTAGTAAGGATTAAAGTAAAATTCCAAACGTGGTCGTGTGTTCATGATATACTGCAGCTACACGACTTGATTCTATACAGAAAGTTAACTAACCTTTCTTGAAGCTTTCAACCATTGCATTCTGTACCAAACTACGCAATAACGCACGCAAATAATATTGCTGGAAAATGCTATAAAAAAACACTAGGGTAGAACTCATTGAACCCTACGGGTGTCGGGAAGGTTTTTAAAGTATAGTTATAACATTAGAAACTTTATTTTTTTAAATAATTTGTGAAAAAAATGTTTGACTTTGACCCTTCCTGTTAGAATAAAAATAATATCACAATGACGGTACAATTAGTACCGTTCGGTTTTGTGTACTTTTACACCCTTTATAGTAATTAATTGTATTTTATCAATGATCTCTTGACGACGCCATTTTATACTGGAAATGTGTTACCGTGTGTGAGACAGCAGTGATTGGTTGTACCAATCACTGCGGTCTCTCATTCCCAACGTCATTGCTGCTGCGGCTGGCGTCTACGGTAGCCTTCAGATATGTGTCTTAAACATGATGGACAGATCAATACTTCAACTTAATAGTACTTATAAAAGTTTTTAGTAATAAATTTAAAGAAGTTTCAGTAGATACAATTTTTTTTTAAAGTGATGCTTTTGTGACAGTCCATGAAATTGGATAAAACTTTGATGTTAAAACTTTACTGATTAAAAGCGCAGCGCAGACAATCCTTTTATAACTGTACCTATTAAAACTCCAGTACCTAGTGCTAGTTAAGTTTTAATCAAGGTAGGAAAATGGCGACCGCGGATTTTGCTACTGTAATACCAATCTGTATAGCTCATTCTTGTAAACATTTAAATTAAAAAAAAACCTCAAAGTATGGTGCAAGAATTTTTACATGTCATTGAAAATCATTCCTAAAATGAGGAGTATTGAAAGAGAATCAAAATTCAAAACAGATTTTTCAAATAAAATTATGGTCGCAATTTAAAAAAAATACTATCCATAATTTTTAACTCAGATTTATTCGTCTAAATATTTATTTTATGAAAAAAAAAATTGCGTGTTCTTGTGAAATTCGCATTTGAACAATGCTAACATTGAAAAGTATATGCGTAGACACGTCGACCTTTTCGATCTGTTCGTACCTAGATTTGAGTGCACAGCACATAAAACGTTAGCAAAATCAAAAATGATTCGAATTTTCAGAATTTATTAAAATCCACGAATATGTGACCCGTTTCAGCAAACACTACAAAGAACAAAAGAATACAGGCCCACCCCTTATTCATAAAAATGTGAAAAACGCTCGCAAAATCTTTACCTGAAAACGACATTTAATAAGAGATTTTTTTCAATAGATTTCGAGAGCATTTTACCAAATATTATTCAGGATTAAGGGGTTATTTTATCACATTTTAGTGATTATGTTTAATAACTAGAATATCAGTTTCATACTAACTATAGTACAGTAGGAAATATTAATTCATTCTTCAACACATTTTTTAATTCCAAACTTTATATGGTGGTTTCTGTGGGTCAGAATTTGATGAAGCCTTGTAAAGTTGTAGCTTCATAGCAACTGAAAATTAAGTTAATTTAATGCTTAGTATGTATACTCATCACAATAATAAATTTGCATTCGTGTTTGTTTTTAAGTAACTCAAGCACCTACTTTTATAAGCGCTCAGCTATGGTTAAAATATAATAAACAATTTAAACAATAAACAATCTAAACATGGAACCTCAGTGAACGGATTTGTCGCAGCTGTATTGCATCTTACATCAAACCCGTTACAGGCGTTTTCGAGAACGTAATTACAAATATATAAAAATTGCTCATTAAACAGTAATGAATTCGGTTTCCAGTATGTAAGCAAGCTTTAGATAAGAACAAGCTTGTGCGTGATAACAAATCTTCTCTGCAAAATAATTAAGTAATTCTTAATTATTTTTGTAGTTTAATAAACAAGGAGCAAGTACTTCAGTTAAACAAAAAAACAGAATGTTTATCATCAAATTCTGATCATCGACAGATAACATTGTATTGATACTCATATATTAACTAGTTTAGTGGATTGTTTTATTTTCACAACCATTTATAAACAGAAAATAAAAACTTTTGAAACAAGGTAACAATCCGATTAACACTGTTTGTTTAACATTTTTGAGTATAAATATTGTTTCTGAATGTATTTTTATTATAACTAGGGTTTATATGTGTTATATTTACATTTTCTTGATTTACAAACGAATCGTAACAGAATTTTCAATTATTTTATCCTACCTAATCGGAATTTGACTAACAATGATATCAAGTACGTGTCTAGTGCTGCCAGTTTTATTTGTTAAAAGTAAGAGCCTAACTTAGCGTTCGTTACTCTCGGGTTAAGCACTGAAAACCCTGGATTCAGTTCACTTTTTTTTTTTTTTTCATGACGGCACGGTTTGCGCAGCGGCTAAGCGATTGACTTCTTTGCTGTGTCGCGGGTTCAATCCTCGCACGGCACAAGTATTAGTAGGTATGGTATGGCCTACAAATGATCGTTTCGGGTTTGGCTGTTTGTATATGTGTGTCTTAATTATTCTAAACGCACCCACGATATGGGCGACATTCCTAGTGTGGGGCAGCGTCTATTTTAACCGTATAGTTCGGTACGGACCCCTTCGGGGGCTCGACATTCAAACCTCCGCTGGCTCGGTACTGGCCCCGAAAGGGGTCGAACATTTAAGTCATACGACCTCCTCATTATTTTTGTAAATATTTTATTTTCTGGTAAAAAAATAATATGGGTGTGCATTCATTAAGATAGTAGAATAAAAATCTCATATGTAAACGTCGTTAGAAGTTCTTTAATTATTGAGCAAGTTTCTTAATTAACCTTTATAAAATCCATGTGCGTAAATTACGATCATAGCCATTTTGATGGCAGTGTAGGTCGACGCTAAAAATCATAAAAAAAAATGGTTTTCGGACATATAAGCTCCACATTGTTGGGCCTGATTAACGTGTCCTTTTATTACGTGCAGAAATCATTCGTAATTGAACTTAAATTAGCAGTGGTAATGATACATTTTGAAATCTAAAGTCGAAGTTTCGCGCCAATCGTGCTTGTTTACATTTTTCATTCCACATTATATCACACGGATGCGAATAGATTCTATAACAAATGAGACAAATATCATTGCAAATATTATAAATAACATGAACATGCCCAGATCTTATCGTAATTTGCAATAATAGGACCATTAACACGTAATATTCATAACCACTACTAAATTCACTTTCGAACATGACGTCCATTTCTTTTTTTTTTATTTTGTGATGTGTAAATGCGATTATTTCAATCGATTATTTTCTTGTAAATCAATCAACTCGAATAATTAAATTATGGAATATCAGAAATTGATAGATTAAAATAAGAATAATTTTGTAATACGTGTAAAATACTATTAATATTGATAATAATATTTTTTACGCCACTAAAACCGACTCAACAACAAACAGTAGAATCTGATCTATGGCTAAATTCGCGCCAATTTTATTTTCAGATAAAAATTCAAATAAGGAATGCGCTCGCTGTTCGAATTTATATTAAAATGTTTATTTGCTATTCTATTAATAATTTGGTTTTGTACCTACTATTTGAATGTGAATTGCAAACAGAAATAAATAAGGTTGAATATAGAACGCCCTTATTATGATCTTGGTAGGCACAGTAAAAAAATCAGCCAAGATAAATTATATTTGTTCGACAAAATTGTTTGTAGTATGGTTTGATTAGTTATTTGGAAAGCGTTTTCATTCTTTCCTAAAACATGGCTCGTAGGCCAAAGTGTTCTTGGAGTGGAAGCCTTGGAGTAAAAAGGAGTTTGGAGTTTTCTTGATGTCGTGTACCGGGTTTTTTTTTGGGGTGGAAAATCATCAGATAACTTCCCCGCTCTAGGCGAAGCGGGGGGGAGTGTCAGACTTTTACTGACTAATGTCCACCGATCGATGTTCCTTCTTTTACTCGGGGCCGCGGTATCTCTTTCGAACAACCCACAATCCCGGCAGGACCCTACCGGGGTTGCGGGTCTGACACTCCCCCCCGCTCTGGGCGGAGCGGGGGAAGTGAGGCGCCACGGCATCCTCACCTACCACCTGACGCAGATCCTCACCGGACACGAAAGTTTCGAGACGTTCCTGCACATCATGGGGCGGGAGGAAACACCCAGGTGTCACCAATGTGACTATCGCCCGGAGGACACGTTGGAGCATACTGGCAGTCTGCTCTTTTGAGCGGAGCACCGCTCTGTCGCGGAGGAGATGGTGATATTTGAAGGAGAGAACCTCAAACAAAGCCAGCCACCGCGGGAGACGCTACAGGGGTCGGGCGCCGCGAGACGACAACGACTTTTTGTTAAAAGTATAACAGGAGCGGATATTTGATGATTTCCCATCCAAGTGGCGCAAGACCGATATAAATGGCGGAATTTAAAGTAGGGCACCTTTAAATTCCTAAAGAAGTTTATGAGAAGGCCTCCTTTAAATTCCTAAAGAAGTCCTTAAATTCCAAAAAAGAGAGATACAATAATTAAAAATACTATTTAGGGTTCCGTACCTCATAAAAAATAACCCAAATATCAAATCTGTGGTCCCTTGAAGCTGTGAAAAAAACAACCTTCCAAGTCTACGTAGAGAAAAGATGACCGTTTATGTCGTCAGTTTGTACGGAACCCTTGGTGCGTGAGTCCGACTCGCATTTGGCCGGTCTGTTTTTAATAGGCTGAACCGCTTACTGCTACGCAAAGGTCTCCCTATACCTTTCTAATTTTTTTATCCAACCAATACTTTTAAGTGTCAATATTTTAGAGCCCCGATGTGTACTTGTGTACGGAGTCCCTGTATGTCTAAATAGGCTCTACTGCGGAGGCATGGCTTTCTAGGTCCGGTACGGTATTGTTGTGCCGGCTGGGCTGCCTGACTGGCTACCTACAGAATTAGCATGACCTACAAAATTGGCCGCCATTTTCATTTATCGTCATTCAAGAAAACAGCCAAAATCTTTTACCGCGAAACCGTTTGACAGCAAATGTACCTCAAATCTGGGCGCATAACAAAATAATTATAGCATAATAAAAAAGCACGTGACAAAATGTTGTTGTCTTTCTTTTATTATCGATATCATAGATATTTGTACAACTAAAATATCTATAGTAGAATGATATGCCATCTCCATAGGTAATTTCCTCAGTGGTCCCAAAACTTTTCTTTAAAGTTTACTCTATTACGATTATCGATTAGGTTGAATGCAACTTTTTAATCGTAATGATGAAACTTAGTTTTACGGTCAGCACTAAGAAATGTCATATTGCAACACACTTTGTAGTATTTTTGTCGAGATTTGTATCGTGTTTTTTTATTAATTTATACGTAAAATGGCAAAAATAAGAATGCAGATGGAATGTCACTGTTTTTATTTTAGATTTCCGACTTTATTATCAAATGGTTATCTTGTGTATGTACATTATTTCCAGCGTTTTTAAAGTATCTAATTTTTGGAAGTGTGTAGTAATATGTATTTTACACACATTTTGCAATAGATTGACGCCGTTTTATCGACCTTATGAGGTTTTTGGAAATATAAACCTCAAACCTATCGTATGAAACAGCCGCTGTGATTTATTTTTAATAGCAAAATTGAATGCTGTAAATTGATGAAAAATCTTGAATTTCATGACAATTCGCGTCACCCCACCGATTCAGCTGATGTGTCATATGTCAAAATCCTGTCGTGCAGAGTGGTTAAACAAAACCCTTTTTGCAAATAAATAATACATAAATACCAAGGTGCAATACCTACACGGTAAAAAACATATTATGCTGTTTTTTTTTCAATTACAGAAACAAAATAGATTAAAGTGGGTTTGAAATAACATAATTTCAAAACCATGTCATGTTACTTCCTCCCTTTGATTTAGCTTCTCATATTTTCAAGGAATGTTTAAACAAATATTCAGTTTGAACTTTGAAGTTTGAATAGTAAAAAAAACTCCAATGTTCAGCACTTAACTAGAACTACAGTTGAGTGTCGTAATAAAGAGCTTTCTTCGTCGCGTCATCTTTTATTTCCCGTTTTAATTTCAGTTCATGAAGTCATTGCAGTGAACTTTATTACCTAGTTGGTTTTATATAGCTTAAGATGCCGAGAAAGCTCAGTTGGACCACCCACTTATAATTTAATACGTTGCTTATGATGAAACTAAAATTACACTCTTGGATTTTCAAAGCGAGAATGGTGATTTTATCAGTGCTACCTTATTGTAGGTATTCATTATATAGTTATGTTATGTTTTAAGTTATGTTTTAATTATAAAAAGACTTTTCACCAAGACATCATCACTCAAAACTTACAACAGCACTACAGCAAGTACTTGATATCAACAACAAAATACTAATCACTCGATTTAAAAAAAGTTTTGAGCACTTTATAACACAGTCGTATTTACATGTCCTATAGCTGCGTGGTCTGTCAGAGCGGAGTGTCGCGCGGCGGCAGGCGGGGGCCCGCCTGGGGCCCGGCCCCCAGCGCGGAGCCCGGCGGCGCGGGCCCCTGCGGCGCGGGCCCCAGCGGCGCGGGCCCCGCCGGGCGCGGCAGCGTGCGCAGGTGTTGCAGCGGGATGGCCGCGGGGCCCAGCGACGAGCCCCGCGGGAGCGTGCACGAGCCCGACGCGAACCGCGCGGGCGGCGGAATGCCTGACGGCGGGTTCTGGACGAACAGAACACCATAAGAATATCCTTCTTCGATCTGCTGGAGAAAGTTTTGCTAGTATAATGTTTAAATTTTGTGGTTAATCCATTTGTTTGTGATTGATGAAGTGTTAACATAAAATTCAATTTTATGGATGCTAAACTAGCTAAATAACAAATAAAAAACAAAGTTATAACATTCATGCATCTTTTATATTAGTTTTAGATAATTGTATAATGCTCGCCTTTAAAACTACAGTCTGAAAATGTCTACTATTTGAAATAAAGCAAATTAAGGCCTGGTTTCTCTCAAAGCAGACACGAGAGTTGTGGAGAGATGTATGTGGATTGAACTGAATTTAATTCTTATTTCTTTGCTCGTTTCCATTTCCATTGTCATTACAAACTTTCAGCTTTTGTTAGTTGGGATCGGCACAAAAGTATTATCTTGTAGATTCCTCCCTACTCCGCTCATGTCAACTTGTGTGAACCCGGGCCTCAGTTAACCGCAAGCAGTGTTCACCGTGGGCTGGTCGGTCCGCAGCGCGCAGTAGGCGGGCAGGCCCGCGCGCACGCCGGCCAGCGAGCCGCGCGCGCCGCGGGCCCCCATAGGGGGGGAGATCGTCGACACTTGCTGCTGCCGGTAGTAGTCCATCTACAGAGGTAGTATAAGCTATGTTGAAGATTATGGATTACCGTGCCATTATTAATTCTGGCCGTAAATGTATTTAAACTTTGAATGTGGCATCCACTAATTTATTTGTTAATTGATTTTCAAGTTTGAATTGAATCATTACACATTTGAAAATTATGGCATCATGATGTAATGATTGTTTTACAAAAACTAATAGGGTTACGCAGAATTTGTTTTCTCTTAAATTATTAACTAACAAACGCAGCCTCATATGTAAATTGTTTTTTTTTAGGATTTAAAGTATGTTTTATACATCATGTCTGAAATAATTTTAATATTTTTTTCTTGGAAATAAATAATTATCCTATTTAGAATTAACAAATGTATTTCATTTACCTTTTTCAGACCATATTATTTGTATCCAACGTATAAATCAAATCAAATCATTTATTTCAATTAGACCATTACAGGCACTTTTGAATGTCAATAAACAAAATGAATCTACAGTCCCGGTCACAAGGCATAATAACTTGTGAAAGTACTGTAGTTGCCCATTCCAAAGCGTTGATCTCTATGGAGAAGAATGGGCAAGAAACTCCGTGGACACTCTTTTAAATTATAATATTTTTACAAAATCGTATTTACATCATTCATGTTGAGATTATACAAATATGTGAGAACGATGTAGAAAGACGTGCACGGTAAGAGCGTCCAGAGTAAATAAAAAGCAAAATTCAATTTAAAATCTAAATAAATTAAAAATGACCATGGTAGCTAAAAAAATGACCAGTCCCAGCTCGACCATTTTGAAGGGAGCTAAATGACCCGACACACCCGCCACCATCAGCGAGACATTTAAGTGAGCATGACACTATCAACCCCCAGGGCTTCGTCAAGTCAATGATAATACAAAGCACTCACATATGGGCTTAATAATTATAAAATACTAGAGAATTGATTGTATACATTGCAAAGATAGTCTTACAATCTTCTGCAGCTTCCACTATAGCTTCGGATACTAAATGAATATAAAGTGTTCAGTGTATTAGCCCTCACCTGCATCTGCTCAGTATCGGAGGGTATAATGTCGGGGTTCCTGTCGTCGCTCTCGCTGTCGTCCTTGTCCCGCAGCTTGTCGGGGCTGGCGGGCGCGCTGGCGGGCGGCGCCGAGCGCGGCTTGCGGCGCGCGCAGCGCTGGCGCACGCCCACCACGAACAGGATGAGCACCACCGTGAAGATGATGCCGCCGCCGACGGCTACTGACATCGGCCCGGTCATTTGGAACGCTGTTCGTGGTAGATCTGATGAAGAGTGGGTGAACAAAAGGTTTTCTATTAGTTTGTGGAATTTAGTGTAATCGTTGGCTTTGTGCTCGGTGAAACAATTCTCTTTTGTTTTTGTTTCCTCCAGTTCTGACTAATTATGTTGAGCCTTTGACATAAAATTGTATTAAAAAATCTTAAGTAGGAATGTGGACACAATCAGTGGAATAAAGCTCGTTAATGATTTGTAACTTTTGTTGAAGTGAACTTAGCTAAAATCTTTTGCAGTTCAAAATTATGCGATATAGACTCCATAGACACCACTATAGACTCTAAATTAAACCTTCGCGCGACAAAGTGTTACGACGGGTGCAAAGTTTACCTACATTGTTACCCTACATTTTTGTACACAATAACGGTTATTACGAATTGGATTCCGCCACTTACCTAAACTCTTATCATGAACATGGTGCTTCTCTGGTGGCCTCAAGGTACTGGCCCTCAAAGGATAAGGGTCTCCCCTACCCTTAGCATTGTAAGCCAAGACAGCAGCCGCATACGTCCGTCCTGGTGCTAGACCGACCGCGGTGAACCGGGGCACGGCACTTGATACGTTGGCTACAATCTCCTGTTTTAGGGAAATATTAATTTAGTTTTTGATGTCTTTATGAGTTTTTTCTACTACACTTTCGAAGTAGTCTTAAACAGTAAGCATACACCGGAATTCCGTTCCTTCTACCTGCATTACTATTATTATTGGATGGGAAATAATCAAATAACTGAGCGGGGACCGAAGCGGGCGGGAGTTTCAGAGTTTAAATTGACAAAAACCCACCCATGTTCCTTGTTTTACCCTTAATTTTCCGGCGCCGCGGTATCTCTTTCGAACAACCCCCAACCCCAGCAGGGCCCACAACCCCAGCAGGTTGTACCTGCATTGCGTTAAGATTATAAGTTGCAGTAACTATTGCTTACTAGCAACAGTTTTTTACTGCGATGTGATGTTATATTATGTATGTACTCTACATACTAGCAACATTTACATAACATCATGCCAGTAAACCCCGGAAGCTTAGGCAGAAATGTACAGACGCCTGCAGGTCAAGCTACCCGAAACTGTCAATTTTTCCTAATGAACCTTGAACCTTATACTTTAGAAATAAAGTCGATAATCTATCAAATCTCTATCAATCTAGCTTGACCTGCAGGCGTCTGTACCTAATAGTACCTACATTTAGCCAGTTATGTTTGAGTCCCATGTTATATGGATCGCTCCCTCAAGCCCCTTAGGCTCGCGACTATTGCCATCAACTGGATACGAGGCCAGACTTAGAATATTTTGGTTAGCAAGTGATTCTAACCTGCGTGACAATTTCTCGTACTTCCAGCAGAAAAGACTGGGGCATGCCACCGTTAAAGCCTTCCGAACACCGAACTCCGAACGATGTTAGTGATGCATTCACCACCGTGCAATTGTGAACTTGATCAGGACGCCCTATGACAAATAACACAAATTTAAAAATGCCCTTGAACTTATGGTGACCTTGACTATTCACAAAAGACTTTCTTAAAAATGACTGAACTTATACCGGTTACCGTGAATATTTCTGAATGACTGATAAAATTGACCTTGAATATTTATGAATGACTGATAAAATTGACCTTGAATAATAATTATGAATGATTGATAAAATTGACCTTGAATAATTATGAATGACTGATATAAATGACCTTGAATATTTATTAATGACTTTGTTAAAAATAAACTTGAACATATGAAAATATTGTAAAAAAAGCCCACAACAAAATTCATAATTAAAATCGGTACCTGAAACTCAACTTAGATCTCAAGTGAGGATAATTAAGTTAAGGCTTAACAAAGTAAACTTTAGACGTCCGTGTTGATTTTGGAAATGAAAGAATAACTTAGCGTTGGTTGCGACATTGTTACGGTAAATCTACTTCAGTTACGCAAATAAGAACCATTTTCTCTTCCAGTGTTCGTATTATTTGCCTCGAATATGTTAAATAATGAACGAATGAGTTATTTCTAAGTTTTTTTTAGATGTCGTATTTGATCTGAAAAAGTTCATTGGTGTCAATTCTGTTGTAACAAAATAAACTAAGAATACTCCTAAAATCACTAAAATTATGTTTATTCTTGACAAACGATGTTTCCTCTTCTGAAATTCATTAAAGTGCCAAACCATATTATAGTTTGACAGCATTAATGATGAGTTTAGTTAATCAATTTAGAAAAAATGCCAATTGCGCTACTCTGAAATTGACGTTTTTTACCAAAAAAAAAGTGGTTGTCAAGTTAAATCGGAGTATCTTCGATCGCGACTAAAATGGTGTGAATTGAAATGAGATATGATTAGGAATGTCATTTCAATATTAGTCTACCTTAATAAGGTGGTTCATCAGAATCATTTACAATGTAGTGAAAATAGACACCACAACCTTTTCTTGTATATTTTATAGCTATCCCTTTTTTTGGGTTGGGAAATCATCAAATAACTTCCCCCGCTCTGGGCGGAGCGGGGGGAAGTGTGAGACTGGTACTGACTAGAACCCACTCATGTTCTTTCCATTGCCCTTTACGTTCCGGGGCCGCGGTACCACTTTCGAGCAACCTGCAGCTGCGGCAGGCCCCTCTGATAGCTATCCCCTTACTTAGCTTATTCTACGAATTTTGTAATGGAAATAAACAAAATTATGTAAGTTGTTAATTATTTAGAAAGAAAATACTGAAGGATATATGTATGTGTATTTCTTTTTGTGCTTTTCTTGAAATGTAAAGATTGGGTTTCTTTAGTAGGTATGAGAAATTGGGCATAAACGCACTTTTTTATTCCTTTAATTCATTTTTGATGTCCCATATCTGACCACAAAGACCATCTTTTGTAAAGAAGTATTATTTTAAAGTGCCTGAAAACTGAAACTGATTTGGTAGGATTTACAATTTTAACGTAAACAAGTAGAACATGCGCGTACAGTAATAACTATCTTTATTCGATACCTAATTCTTGACCAGTTGGTTAGACTTAAAGTCTAACCCTAAATTGAAAAACATATATTATGTTTTACGTCTGCCGAGACATATCAAGACTGATATATAATGTTTTCCATCTAAAATGAGGCTTGTTTTAGTGAAACACAACCCACAAGTACATCTATCTAAACTTGTGAAGACTTCACAGAGAATTCTGAACCGCCCCCAGGCAAGATGAGGCATTTGCGGTATAAAATATACAAATACATATTTTGGAAAGGTATTTATAGCATGAACTATTTAGTGTTAGAATAGTACATTTTGATTCAAGTGAGAAAACTTTGTCATTGCAGCCGAGGCGAATTTAACGCCCAAACTGCAGGGCCGGGTGTTATAAAGCCGAGAACACGTGAATTATAAGCCTTTTTCGATATATAAAACAGAACAAAAAGTACTTGAATTATCCTACTAAATACGAATGTTTGTTAGGATGAGGATGTATGGATGTTTGTTACTCCTTTACGTCAAAACGGCTGAACGGATCTTAATTAAATTTGGCACAGAGGTAGATTATAGTCTGGAATAACACATAGGATACTTTTTATTCGATATCTGTCGTCGTTTTCGTCATCTATATTTTCCTTGGCCTTCTTCTACTATCATAATCATCCTTCATACTTTGATAAAATACCTGGTGTTGAATCTAGCAAAATTATAATCTATGTTGAAACAAATGTAGATTACAACAAATTACTTACCAGCTGCAATGATGTGATAGACACACGGCACTCTTTGCTTCCCGATCCTGTTGTGGGCCCAGCAGAGAAGCGTGCCATAGTCCATCTCCGTATGAGGAGTATATGTGACGGTGGAACTGGTACCGGCTCGGGAGACATACGTGTCGCTGACCTCGTTGCTGTTCGCAGTGTTGTTGAAGGTCCAGCGGAACTGCGGAGAAAAGAGGTGGTTAAAGACCCATGGTCAAATGTTTTGTTTGACGGTTGTTTTTGATTTGATAACAATATCGTTGTGACAAGAATGGATAAAGTAAGGAATGAGTGTATTAGAGGAAGTTTGAAGTTGCGTCTGTTACAGAAAAAGTTAAAGGTAGTCGTTTGTCTTGGTATGGACATGTAATGAGGAGGGATGAAGGACGTGTGACTAAAAGAGTGATAAATCTGAATGTTGATGGACGGAGAGCGAAAGGAAGGCCAAATAGGGCACGCCACAATAGCGGCGGTAAGTCCCCTCTTTGAGGAGTGGCTGGAGAGGCGTCATGGCGTCCTCACCTACCGCCTGACGCAGGTCCTCACCGGACACGGAAGTTTCGGGAGGTTCCTGCACATCATCGGGCGGGAGGAAGCGCCCGGGTGTCACCATTGTGACGATCGCCCGGAGGACACGGTGGAGCACACAGTGGCGGTCTGCCCAGCTTGGGCGGAGCACCGCCGTGCCCTCATGGAGGCGATCGGCGGCGGCGATCTCTCGCGTCCGGCCCTGGTTCAGGCCATGTTCCGGAGCGAGAGGGAATGGGAAGCGGTCACCACCTTCTGCGAAGCAGTAATGCTAGCAAAGGAGGTGGCCGGGCGTTTGAGGGAGAGAACATCTGCCCAACCCAGCCGCCGTGGGAGACGCCCATGGCGCCGGGCGCCGTGAGACGACTTCCGGCCACCGTAGATGCGGGCCTGTGGGCGGTGAGCAATGGGTAGTTCACCGTCCGTCCGTCGATTGACGACAGGCCGTGTCGACGGCGCGTTCGTGTTTCACGCGCGCCTCAAAGAGAGTCAGCAAAGCAGAGGGGCTTGCCAGAGCCTCCGCCTGCCGGGGTTGCGGGTTGTTCGAAAGAGATACCGCGGCCTCGGAACGTAAAGGGCAATAGAAGGAACATGGGTGGGTTTTAGTCAGTACAAGTCTGACATGCCCCCCCGCTCCACCCAGAGCGGGAGAAGTCATTGGATGATATCCCACCCGAAAAAAAAAAAAGGCCAAAGAAAAGATGGATGGATTGTGTAAGCAACAACGCTTTCAGGATGCTGTTGCGGATGCCGCGGCGTTGTAGTGCATCAGGAATGTTTGCTGCAGCCCACACGGATGGCTTCCATGCCATCATGCGCAAGAAAGCGGCTTCCTTACTGCAACGCTTGCGTAACACTTGTAACAGCATCCTGAAAATGATTGCTGGTAGGCCCGACTGCCCATTCAAGGGTACTGGATGAAGTTAGCCATAGGTTTGTGTAAATAAGTAGTACTAACAACACTAACGTAGTATATAAGCATATTTTGTTTCTAATTCACTAACAATTTATTGACTCTTCTGGGTCTGAAATAAAGATATTTTATTTTATTTTATTTATTTAAGGTATGATATGAAGGAGAAAAGATTAAATGATGCCGTGACGTCTGATAGGGGAGGATGGAAGAAAAGAACGTGTTGCGCCGACCCTAAATATAATGGGACAAGGGCAGGAAAATGATGATGAATAATATCGTTGAAAGAATAGAAGACAAGAAAAAGAGCATAGTCACTGCTGCTCTGTAGGAATTGTGTGATATCAATATAGATTGTTTTGTTGTTAATTTGATTTACAGTATACAATTTGATATAAAGACGAGTTTTGATAAAGGTGAACTTAGTAACACTAATCATAGATCTTTTACACAGTATAGATTTTTATTTGTGATCTTACATGTGCTTGGAAAACCCCATCCTTACTAATATGTGTTTGGCAGACTTAATTATAACCAAGACATAATCAATTTAAACCAGTTTACTAGCACAAAAGAAAAAAAAACCTAAATAAATATAATACATAACAACTAGGAAATTGAGACTTTAGAAAGGTTGGAAAAGTATTTATCTCTACAATAGAAACCTAAGTAAAAACGCTTCAAAAGTCCTAAAGAAAGACGAAAAATTACCGACAGGATATAATATTGAAACAGGTCACCTTATATTATGGGACGAACATAACAATAAATCTAACCTTCGTTTTGGGCATTAGACATAAATACCGAGAATTTGGCGTATCGCCATGGGAGATGGCAGTTAGAAATTAAACCTTGGAGATAGAGTCCAGATGGTAGCGATGAATCATGTTTTCCGATGAGGTAGCTCGGTGAATTCTGGGTAAAAATATGCTAGGGCTTTTTTTCGGTTAGGAAATTGTTAAATTTCTCCCAATCTGGAGGAATTGGTAGGGGCTGTCAGTTTACTGACTAAAACCCATCCATGTTCCTTCTTTCGCCATACCGGGGGTCCTTCGAACAACCCGCAACCCCGGCAGGCAGTGGGCCTGGCAAGCCCTTCTGCTTTGCTGACATCTCTTTGAGACGCGCGTGGGCCACGAACGCGCCGTCGAAAAGGCTTGTTGTCATTACGCGGACGGACGGTGAGGTACTCATTGCTCACCGTTCACAGAGTTCGTCTACAGTACGGTGCGAGTCGTCTTGCGAATACGCTAGTTCTTTACTTTATCAGGCGTTTCACGTAGTTTATCCTTCAATCTTTACAACCATGGCTTGACAGTTTTGGTTGTGGATCTTGGCGGATTATCTTTACTAATATTATAAAACCGAAAGTGAGTTTGTTTGTTACCTCTTCACGCCTAAATGGCTAAACCGGTTTTGATGAATTTTGGTACAGAGATAGTTGGAACCCTGGAGACGGACATAGGCTATTTTTTTTAAAAGATTGAGATGTAAGGGAGAAAGAGGGAAGAAAAGGGAAAACTTAGCATTGTTATTACAATAAATAAGGCGCAAGGGCAAAAACTACTTGTAGCAGGTACCTGCAAATCAGGAAAGGGGAACTGTGTTATCCCGAATTTAACGCGAGCGAAGCCGCGGGCAAAAGCTAGCACTTGATATTTGTCAAAAATATTTAATACACAGGCTGTAAACAAGCCCTTCACTAAGCCGTCAACCATGAATTCTGTGCATCGTACTAAGTTATGCATCGTACAATTTTTTTAGGTGAAAAATCACGTCTTATAGTTGAACTAAATATAACGCACTCAAAGCATTGTTGATGGGGATAATGAATAGAACCGAGGTCGGGCAGGTATTTGAAGTAAATTTTGAATATTGAAAACATGCCATTAAAAAAATAGTTGGAACTTTGACCCCTAATATAACCGTAAGTATAAAGTTCCCATACATGGTCTGTAATAAAAAATGATTTCATTGACGGGGAAAAAAGTGCATTTTGGAATAGATTTTCACACCATGTTATAGCGGGCGACATTCAACTGGGCACACAATAACACTTTAACACCTGGATTTTAAACCTAGGACTTCAAGCTTAAAGGTAGCTTTTTCAACCACGATACCAACAACATCATAATGAGTTCACATTTCTTATTCATGGCGGCTTTTAGTCAGAGTTCGTAACTCTGTTTATTTTGATCGACTTTGCTCTTAAAAGTTTCTGAGTTGTCTGTTCGAAATTTTCTATTTTCGGCGCATTAGTTAGTTTTTTAAAGAAAGAGTAGGCAAAACTTGATGGAGATTACAGAAGGTATTGTTGACTTTTTTAAATATGAATATAAAAAGCTTATAAGTTGTAGTTTTCTTAGTGTATAAGTTTGAACAAATTGATTTTACATTTCTTCTGTATATATATAATAAATAAGAAAACTTAATTGTAATTTAAGTTTGAATAAATTCAGATCACACTAGAGTCTTCGCGTGGTCTTCTAACCACTAAAAACGAAGTTGCTCAAGAATTTGTAGATTTTTTTACTAGTATCCCACTTAAAACTACTGAAACATTAAATTCTTCACCCTTGCTTTCCATTGATTTATTAAGAGCAAACGTTTCACCATGTCCGGTTGAGTTTCAATTTAAGCATATTAACCCCACTGCAGTCATTAAAGCTTTCAAGCAAATCAAAATCAAATTAACCGAAGATCTTTGGGGGAATGTCTATTAAAGTTTGTCAAGCTATTATTGAGACAATAGCACCGTACTTAGCCATAATATTCAATTTGTGTGTGGACCAAGGAGTTTTTCCGGACCTTATGAAATACAGTAAAGTTATACCCCTTTTCAAATCTGGGGATAGTAAAGACACCAATAACTATAGACCCGTATCCGTTTTGCCGGTTTTCAGCAAGGTGTTTGAAAAGGTAATGCTTAATCAAATGCTCAACCACTTTAACACCAGTAAGATCCTAGATGAAAAACAGTATGGTTTCACCAAAGGACGTTGTACGACTGACGCTGGTGTTACCTTGTTAAAACACATATTTACTGCGTGGGAAGAGGCACAGGATGCCATAGGAATCTTTTGTGACCTTTCAAAAGCGTTTGATTGTGTTAGCCACGAAACCCTACTCTTGAAACTTGAACATTACGGCCTAGGAAAACTTGCGCTTAGTTTAGTAAAATCATATTTAAATGATAGACAGCAGCAAGTGCAAATAAATGGTGTCAATTCAATGGGTTCAAATGTAAAGATGGGTGTACCACAAGGATCGATATTAGGTCCCTTCCTCTTTTTAGTATATATTAATGATCTACCCCATTTATTTAAAAACCAACCACAAATGGTGTTGTTTGCTGACGATACTTCTTTAATATTTAAGATAAATAGACGTGCCACAAATCTAGACGACTTAAATAACGCCCTATTACAGGTAAATGATTGGTTCACCGCTAATAATTTGGTATTAAATGGGAAAAAAACGAAGTGCATAAGATTTGCTCTGCCAAACGTCAAAAGTAGTGATTGTGACATAGTATTGAATCAAGAGAAACTAGAATTCGTCAACAAAACTGTTTTCCTGGGGATAACGCTCGATTCAAGGCTACAATGGGGTCCGCATATAACATCTCTTGCAGGACGGCTTAGTTCAGCAGCATATGCTGTTAGAAAAATCCGTCAGTTTACTGATGTAGATACCGCGAGGCTAGTCTATTTTAGTTATTTTCATAGTATAATGTCATACGGTATTTTACTTTGAGGACGGGCTGCAGACATCGAGTCTGTATTTATTCTGCAGAAAAGAGCCATTAGAGCCATTTATAATCTACGTAGGCGAGATTCTCTAAGAGAACAGTTTAAGGAAATTAACATCATGACAGTACCTTGTCAATATATCTATGAAAACATCATGTACGTCAGAAAAAAATTGCATCTATTTGGTAAACGAGGTGATAGACACAAGTATAATACTAGAAACAGGGACCAATTGGTTCAGCCGGGTTTCAGGTTAGCTAAAGTAGACTCATCTTTCATGGGGTACTGTTTGAAATGCTACAATAAAATACCTCCCCACATTCTTCAACTGAATGAAACGAAATTTAAATCTTGTATTAAACGCACACTATGTAGGCAAGCATATTATAAGTTGGGGGATTATATTGATGATAAAAATGCTTGGCTCAATGCTGGTCCTGCTCCTCAAGCATAGGGGTAAACTCATTGATAAGTATCCGAAGCTATAGTGGAAGCTGCAGAAGATTGTAAGACTATCTTTGCAATGTCTTTGCAATCAATTCTCTAGTATTGTATAATTATTAAGCCCATAATGTGAGTGCTATGTATTATCATTGACTTGACGAAGCCCTGGTGGTTAATAGTGTCATGCTTACTTAAATGTCTCGCTGATAGTGGCGGGTGTGTCGGGTCATTTAGCTCCCTTCAAAATGGTCGAGCTGAATGTGGCTGATCCATACGTCATGTTCGTGAACGGGCGCTGTCAGTTGGGACTGGTCATTTTTTAACTACCACGGTAATTTTTTAACTTATTTAGATTTTAAATTGAATTTTGCTTTTTATTTACTCTGGACGCTCTTACTGTGCACGTCTTTCTACATCGTTCTCACATATTTGTATAATCTCAACACGAATGATGTAAATACGATTTTGTAAAAATATTATAATTTAAAAGAGTGTCCATGGAGTTTCTTGCCCATTCTTCTCCATAGAGATCAACGCTTTGGAATGGGCAACTACAGTACTTTCACAAGTTATTATGCCTTGTGACCAGGACTGCAGCAGCATCATTTTTTGTTCTTGTTTTTATGACATTCAAAAGTGCCTGTAATGGTCTAATTGAAATAAATGCTTTGAGTTTGAGTTTGAGTTCATCCATTTATCCACCGTTCTATACCATAGTTTTATTTATTCTTAGTATTTTGCTGCAAAACACTCAAGTTAATTATTAAATTAGGGCCAACTTTTCAGTTATACAATTATAAGTTACTGTCAATATTTGGCGTCACCTATTACTTTTTTGGTACTAGGCACTTGATTTTTAACCGACTTCGCAAATAGAAGAGGTTTTATATTTGTATTTTCATAGATTTTTCCGTCAACTATAAACCGATTTCGATTGTATTGGAATGGAAATTTTGCGAGTTATGTTTATTTTCCATTTTATTGGAGATAAGCCTATAACCTTAACATTGTTAAATTAATGCTTGTTAGGATATTATAACAACTATAAATGGAAAGACATTTATTTTTTTTATCTCTAAGAGTGTCAAACCTCTTTCCTACCACAGGAGTTTGACTCAGAAAAAAATAAAGATAAGGAAAAAACGTTACAATTGAATTTATATAATTGAGTCAATGTTTTAGGACGCAAGCGGGGAAAGAGAGTGGGAGGGGTGAAGGGTTATAAGGAAAACCACATTGTAATTCCCTCTTGATTGGCAAATTTACCCTCAACCTATAGATATTTATGTAAAGACAGGGTATTGTATAATTTCTGACTAAATTAACAAACCATAAACGAACTGAGCTAGCGCCTCCCAATTATGTAGATTGTAAGGTGGAATACTAAATTAATAACCTTTCTTGCAGTGGTGTTGGCTGGATTATACCATCCTTTGATATATGATACTTTGATTCATATTCCAAATAGTACTTTTATCTCTAAACCAAGTAAAATGTCCTTTCTACTAAAGGCAGTATTTTTTATAGTCCCAAGTTTTGTACCTCAAAAGGAAAAATCGGAAATTTTATTGGATCACTTTGTTGTAAGTCCGTCTGTCTGTCTGTCTGTCAAGAAACTTTATCTCGTAAACGCATGGACGTATCGAGTTTCAAATCCTTACTAATATTATAATATTAGTAAGGATTTGAAACTCGATACGTCGCGAAAGTGAGTTTGTTTGTTTGTTACGTCTTCACGCCCAAATGGCCGAACCGATTTTGATGAATTTTGGTACAGAGATAGTTGGGACTATGGAGACGGACATAAGCTATTTAAAAAAGAGTGAAAAATGAGGGAGAAAGAGGGAAGAAAAGAGAAAACTTAGCATTACTATTACAAAAAATTAGGCGCAAAGGCAAAAAACTACATAACAGGTAGCACACCTGCAAATCACAAAAGGGGAACTGTGTTACCCCGAATTTAACGCGAGCGAAGCCGCAGGCAAAAGCTAGTTAAACTATAAACTCAAGTCTGTGGTCCCTTTGTGCTGTGAAAAAATCAACTCTCTAAATCTACGCAATCAAAAGATATGGATGTTCATGTCGCGAGTTTGTATGTAACACTCCGAGCGCTAGTCTGATTTTATTTGGCGGTTTTTTTTTTGCAATTCCTCGAATGGATGGTTAAACAGCAGAATATAAGATGGAACATGGTTTTACATATAGCTTTTCGTCTAACTGCACCTTTAAAACGATCTGGTATTAACAGCTCCATGAATTTCCGCTCACAGAGCAGTCATTAACAATGTAGGAAACATCGTGACTCAAACTTTTACCATGAATTATATAGAACGTGATTATGACCCACCGAGGACTGTAATTATTGCCCGACATAAAAAAAATATTGCATGCATTTTTAGTGCATAAGTATTGGACTTTCGTATGCTTCAGCAAATGTTATTCTCTTTACGTTCCTTACAACGTATAGATGGATTTATAAAAAGTATTTTTTTTTTTATGGAAACCATACAACTTACAGTTGTTACAATTTAGAACTATTAAATAGGGTGTGAAAAGCGATCTTTTAAAAACAACCCTAAATCTGGATATTCTATGATTATTGTGTGTTAGCATTAACTTTAATAAATAAAATATAAAATCTCTTAATCCTTTTTTTTAATACTGGGCATTTATGAATAATCCTCAAAGTAATACTCACTACAACTTCAGGCGGGTTCGCATCCACATGGCAGGTGATATGAGCGCGCTCTTGTTTGGCGACGCCATGCACTCTCTGTTGAGAACTCCGGCATGTTGGCGCATCTGTTGACAAAATCAATTTCATTGTAAAGCGAAACTCACGAATCTTCTTTTAAATGACCGATAACGAAGACTCTCTTTTTTTTTAAAGACGTTGCACCCACACTAATAATTTCTCCTGTATCGTGGGTGCGTTTACAAACATTTACACTCACATACACAAACAGCCAGACCCGAAACAACTATCTGCAGGTCATACAAATATTTGTCCCGTGCGGGGATCGAACCCGCGACACACGGCGCAACAGTCGATCACTCAACCACTGCGCCAATCGTGTCGTCAAACGGGTTCAAACGTGTTTAGCCCAAAACTCAGCTCCGCGTACCCCGCTAATTTAGATGCAGTACATAGAGAAAAGGAACCAAGAGAGTTTACACTTGGGATTGTTAAAAAGCACTTGATTAAATTGGCTTTAAAAAAAAAACATAATCCCGTTTGAACATAAAGTGTTTAATTGAAAACAAACATATGTAAATGAACAGCATTTCCACATTAAAGAAAATCGTTGGTTTTTCAATAAACTATTAAGAAGTCTGTTGTACGGAAAATCAGCTGAGATAGTCAAAAAGAACTTTCAGTCAATAACTCTCACTACAACGAATAACATGAACAAGACGTCGGCTTTTGCGGACAGGAAACCGGCAAATAACTTCCCTCGCTCTGCCCAGAGCGGGGGAAGTTACAGACTTTTCCTTTCTGTTCCAGGGCCGTGGTATCTCTTTCGAACGAGCCACAACCTCGGCCGACGGTGGTCCTAGCAGGCCCCTCTGCTTTGCTGATATCTTTTTGAAGTGCGCGTGGAACACTAACGCGCCGTCGACACGGCCTGTCGTCACTAGATAGACGGACGGTGAGATACCCATTGCTCACCGTCCACAGACCCGCATCTACGAGACGTCGGATTAGCAGTGTTTTTTTTTTCTTAAGACGTCGGCTTAAAAGCTTATGGTTGCATTGTAATAGGTACTCCTCCATAGAGTTCAAAAACCATTACTTGAAGTATGTAGTTAAGTGGTTAATTCTCATTAAGATATGAGCCAATGTAATAAATTATTTATGTTAAGTAATTGCCCCTTGAAACTACTTGCAATCACAAAATTGAACTTGATATATCATTAGACAGACAAGTGGCTTTCAAGGCATTCCACCGCATGCGTCTGCTAAGTCGTTGAAATAATAATTCAACAACCACTCTACTTAATATTCTGATGCGAGAGTGAGCCTTGAGACATATTTTGTATAATAAGTTGGACGGGCATTTTTTGCCAGTTTTTGTTGTCTAAAAACGAGTATTTATGATTATATTTTTATTCTGAATAAACGACATAATTGAAAATGATGTAAAGAATTTTTGCAAGAAAAACATCAATTAATCTGAGAATAGTTTAGAATAGAAAATTAATTATTGTTGACCGTGCTGTACCACAAAAAAACATCGGTGAATAAAAAAATGGACAATGAGGAAACCGGTATACCCCAAAATACAAATATGAGAACAGAGTGACCTTCAACAACTTGCTTAGGACTCGCGTGGTAGAATATAATCCACTATATTTTCATAGTAAAGAGGCCTGAGCCCACATTACATTCTGATTAAGCTATGTCATAATTTCTTTAACCCTAAAAAAATGCTGATAAAAATGTTCTTATCATCAGAACAGATTAGTAACTTTAAAACAGACTAAACTTACACAACACATTCAAGGAAAACGGTTTGCTCTCCCCGTCGCCCTCCGCGTTGAACCCCACGCAGGTGTAGTTGCCAGCTGTCTTCCTGCCCACCCCCTGAAGGACTAGAGACTGATTGCTGATGATGACGCCTTGGCCCACATTGTGGAGAAGAGTCTTACCCTGGTTACGGAAAACAATTAATTTGTTAATTTCGTTTATTGTATAAATATTTTCAGAAGCCAAAAATTTTGTCCCAATCTGGGTAGATGAAAAGGAAGGAAAATTTTTTAGGCACTTTTTTTAGTTAAGTATTCAACACAGCAGTTAGTAGATTAATGTTTCTTTAATCAAAATTAATTGACTGATCTTATCACAGTACATGCTACGCCGTAACTCAGCACATGCTACGCATTAGCTAGGCAAGTGCTACGCCGTAGCATATCACATGGCGTTGCGAATTGGTTGCGACTGCGAGCGTTGTACTACATTTTCTTCTTTTTTACCGAACTCGACACTGGCTGCAAACTTTGACAAATATTTCAGTGCATTTAACTGACCAAGTCTGAAGTTAAATACGGTCGGTTTGACCGCACCTTTGAAATACTCAAGTTAATAAAAAAATAGTTTTATTTTTCAGGATCAAACGCAAGGAACGTTTGATCATAAAACATACACAACGAAAGGTTATCTTCTTTTCTCACGCCTAAAGGCAAAGGGAGGGTACATAATACAAAGCTCGCATCTTTACATGATGTTATGGCAATGCTAAAGTTACTTTGGGAGTTAAGTCGCTGTTTCAACCCTTTCATGGGCCCCATGGGGTCGAAACTTAGCGTTATGTCTCTTCACTACAAGATACATGGCTTGAATATAAGTTTGACCCTTTCGTTAAGGGACATCGTTGAAGAGTTTATTCTCTTTATACAGTTAGAGTAGTTGATTGAACATGTTGTGAGTAGTTTTTGTTATTGTATTTGTTTAGTTATTTATAGTGTCTGCTTAGTTAAATATTTCAGTGAGCAAAACAACAGCAAACACATTTATACATTTGCTGCATTGCGTAAACAATTAGGTACATTTGTCAATTTTTGATTGAGATTGCTGAAATCCTGAAAATAAAACTCTTTATGTAAAACAGTTGGTGACAGAATAAAACATTGTTTATACTCTTTATTTGACGCATTGTAAAGTCTTGAATTTGTAATTTCTATGCCACCCTTAAACGTGGTGATAGACTTTTCTCAAATATCAATTAGACGGCTGACAGATTTGTTCAACTACATAGAGTTAATAGTCTTAGGATCGCAACAAATGCATGCAAAATGAGGTAATTCCCAGTTAGCCTCTTGTGGCTACGTATGCACGTATGTGCGCGTCTGCGAACGAAATAACAACCCACTCTTGCATACATTCATTTCATTGTTACTTTAACTTGGAATGGAATTTTGAATGATACTATTACTTTGTCTAATTATTCTATACTCAAGCTATGCATCAATTTTGAGGTTGATAATACTCTAAATTCTCTCGGTTAGCCTAAAAATATCACATAACACAACTGTGATCCCAAAGGATTGAACAGAGGTGCACGTAATGGTACACCCACATTTCGTCAGTTATGGTGAAGTCCCATAGAATAAGGGCCGATACTGCCATCAACCGGCACAAATTCAGGCTCAATGGGTGCTGCAAAAAAAGCCTGTGGAAAACCCCAATAACACTTTGTTCGACCTGGGGATCGAACCTAGTGCCTCAGGCACAGCAGTTGGGCTATAGAGCTGGAAAACGCATCAGTTGTTTACTCGTTATCGCTGATCTACACAGTTGTATTAAGATCTCATTCAGTTTAGTCAAAGTTCTACATCTACATTGTTGATAAGTACATAATAGATTGGAATAGATTTTAGATATTTGTATACTTACATTATGTCTCCATTCAACTTTATAAACATAAGGATGCGCCCTGATGATGCAGTCAAAATATACGTCAGTGCCTTCTCTGATGTTTGATGGATCCAAGTTCGTTCCTAACCGGACTATCGTTTCTGGGACATCTGTGTAAAGTAAAATACCCATTAATGCCACAAAATAAAGTACAAAATAATAAAATCAAGGCAGGTTCGTTAGGCAGTGAGATCAAAGGCTTGATACAGACAGTGGTACTCTTGGACACGGCTGACCCCTACCCTGACCACTGGTAGCTTGGACCCTGTTCTTAGTACCGGTGGGCTACAATTTTATGTACTTTTAAAATTTAAAATTATTTTTTTTTCTTAATTTTTTTTTTAAATTTAAAGATGTAAATATATAAAAATACGTGAAAAAATTAATAAATAACAAAATAATTAACACATTTCTTGTAACGGTATGCAGAAACTACTAGAGACCACCTAATTAAACCCTGAATTCGTTGAAAACAATGAGCCATAGCATGCAACCTTTTAACAATGCATGTTGCTAGCAATATGTATCCAGCTTCATTAAAACATATTTTATATAACGTACTAAAAACTTTATTGGTACGTGGTGAATTTTGTATCCTTGCTTATGAGTAGCTTTTGACCGCGGCTTCGCTCGCGTTAAATTGGGGAACACAGTTTCCCTTTCCTGATTTGCAGGTACCTGCTACCTGTAGTTTTTGTCCTTGCGCCTTACTTATTGTAATAGCAATGCTAAGTTTTCTCTTTCCTTCCCTCCTTCTCCCTCATATTTCAATTTAAAAAATAAATAGTCTATGTCCGTCTCCAGGGTCCCAACTAACTCTGTACCAAAATTCATCAAAATCGGTTTTGGCATTAAGGCGTGAAGACGTAAAAAATAAACTCACTTTCGCTTTTATAATATTAGTAAGGATTTTTCTAATTATTTTATAAATAAAATAAATATTCAATATTACACAGCCCTGATCACTGGTAGCTCGGACCCTGTTCCCGATGTAAGTGGGTCACTGTATAAAAAAATCAATCTCCAAAAGAATAGGGATTACTGTTTAAAAAAAAATACAAAAACAATCTCCCAAAAGAAAAGGTAAAGTTTATATATAATAGTCAGTAGCTAAGAGATTACTATCTTGCATACACTTTACTTTGTCCATGTTCCTAATTGTGATCTTACACGCGTATCGGTTTGATTGCCTACACAAGTTTGTTTGTTCATATATACATTACAGATACATTGTCCAAGTAAACAACACACTAAGTAAAAATCTGAAAAAAAAAATACGTTCAAGTTTATTTTATTACCACTAATTTAGCACCTTTAGAGACATATCTAATACGATGCTATAAGTCACCAAGATTATATTCCCTACAACCAAAAACAAGTACCTATGTGTCGACGATTTAATTTAATAGTGTATAATGTATTTAATTTTAAAGTGATGATATGGGCGTAACTTATCTGAGTAAGATTATTTATATTATAATATAAATATCTCCACCACAACCATCTATGGAAAAACCTAATTCATACATATTTAATAAACGTTAACCAAGCTTCGAAGTTTTCTACTAACAATATTCTAAGTAGACTGTTATTTCAGTCTTCAATATCAAGAAGTTTTTGTACTTTCACAAAATTTCATTCTCGGCTGTAAAATCTAGAATTCAAGAAAAACAAAGTTGTGTAAAGTTTCAAGGCTTGTTCGTAATAAAATTCGGGAAATTTCGGATAAGCTTAATTTTTCTTTAACGTTTTTACTTCCTCGTGGGAGACTTAAGATTAAGATGTTCAACTTTAGAAAAGCTTACAATTTTGTGACGGAGCTTCATGATCACAGTAAATCTTAAATAATAATGAATTGAAATGTAGAGGAGAAAATTAATATGAGCCATGAAAAACGTATGGAAATACATTTTTCTATTAAACCTAAAGATCTACGAGTATAAAGGTAAATTTGTTCTTGCTTTGACTTAAAAATTCTACTAATGAGCAAAATGTGAGAAAATATGGATGTTTGTAAGTCTTTCACGCAAACACTATTTAAAGGATTTAGATGAAATTCACTTTCAATCTCACCAATAGGTACAGTGTGTAAACCTGGATTAACACATAGGCCTAAACTTTTAATCCCGGTACGATATTCTCTTCGGATAAATTTTGAATATAAATCTTTCAACTTGACAGATGTGTAAAAGACAAAAGATTTTTTTTAAATCATCATAAGATTCGACCTACGATATTAGGACCATTCATATTTTTTTAAATACACAATCCGTCTACAAGGACCAGAAATGTAAATTATCTCACTTACACTGTATATCAAGGGTCCAGTCGTCTTCTAAAGCTGGTACCAAAGACATCTGAGGGTTGGAAGCTCTGCACGCCAGCTTAGCACCAGCATCAGACTTGGTCAACTGGAGGGATACCGTTGATGTGGTCGTATTGCCATCTGTTGATAGCTGTGAAAAGGAATTCTGATAAATTCTAGTTGCAGGGAAGAAGCCTGTTTAAAGTAGGAATTAGCTTTTGGATTTCATGTTGGTTTAAGATACTTGTGGACACCGAATCAATTTTCATCTATTTATATAGCTTATTTTTATAAAATTGTATAAAGTTTTTCTATATAAGCCAGAGAACTGGGCTAGGCAGTAGTCCTACTAATGTTATTATTGCGAAAGTTTCCGAGGATGTAGGTATGAATGTTTGTAACTCTTTCACGCAAAAAATACGGAACGGATTTGGATGAAATTGGCACACAGATATTTTATAACGTAAACATAGGCTATTTATATCTTGTGGGAGAATCGCAGGGTGCTGCTAGTATTATATAAACATCATTCTTTTTTGTCAATTAGTTTGGAGATTTCTGTGATATAATGATGATGCAAATACGTAAAATGTTGAATACATGTAGTGATTTCTAGTGCGAGAGAAAGTATGACTGTTAAATCGTAGTTTGGTGAAAAACCTTTTGATCTGTATCTGTTTGTACAATGATATAAATAATTGTATTCAAATTAAGTTGATTATAACTTTCGAGAAAGGTACTAACTTCACAATGAGAACTTAAGCACTTAGTTTACTTTGAACTTTGCATAACAATTATTCAGGTCGAACAAAACAAAACAAACCAATATAAATTCGACACTTGCCCAACATAAATAAATTAATACCCAACTGAAAATATACCCTATCTATTTCGATTGGTTAAAAATAACTTCGAAGTACGATCCCTTAATCAATCTACTAATAACTTTTCAGCTATTAAATTTTACTCCAGGAAGATAATAATCAAGCACTATATAACAGATTTGAAATTACACTCAAAACCCTTTGAAGTCGCGTTTATAATTAAAATTGGCTTCAATTAATATTATTTTGAAATTCTATATCAAAATGAATAGGTCACCTGATTAATGTCGAGGACTTTTAAAGGTTTCATTGTGTTTGACAGGTAAATTGGTCCTTTGTGGTAAGATTTTGTCAGTAAGAAGTTACGCTCTTGCCTATCTACTTAATATTATAATCTTTTAGTCACCTTTTGCAACGCGAATAGAAGGCTGACTTATTAAGCTTGACTTCAAAGAATTATGAGTGGGTTTAAGATGTTTGAAGTGTAAAGTCAAAAAACTTTATATAAAAGAACAAAATAGTTTATATTTATAAAATCGCTACTTGAATTTCCGAAATAATACGTGTTTTGAATAAAGTCTGGAAGAACGCCCAAACTGTTGTAGGTACCAAAAAAATAAAAGGGAAAATGCAAAACATTTAACAGAACCTTCACAGCTAAGGTTCAAAAACCCTAATAAAAACCCAGACGCATAAATTCTGACTTTTTTTTTTTTTGTCAAATTTCAGCCTTTTTAGTTGTGCTAAGATGGTATCTCACACAGATTCGAAATGAGCATTCATTTATATTGCCACTAAAAGATATGAACATATCGTCCATATACACTAGCAGAATAGAAATGTATTATAGAAGATATTTCATAAATTACCCTAGCAATATAGATAAAATTCATATAGTACCCTTTCGGCAGCATATCCGTTCGATTAATTATTTAAATCGGCTCACAATCGGTGGAGAAAACGCGCAACAAACATACAAAAAGAAGACAGTAAAGTTGAAAACCTCCTCTTTTTTTAAAGCCGTGTAAAAACACCAGTCATCAACCTCAAAATCCTAATTAAAACAAATCAACCAATCACAAGGCTTACCCTTCGAATCCAAATTCAGAATTGATTTTAATTAAATGTTGTTTATATTAATTTCTAGTTGGCATGTTGACTGGTTTAATTAAATTACGTACGACAATCAAACTGGTTTGAATAGCGTATGTGACTGTGTGTCTTGATTGACGTTCCTACGTTGTATCAAGAATCTTGAGTTCCAGCTGATATTTCGGCTTTGTCAATGTAATCTAGCGAGATCGTCACTTTTGTCTAAGAAAGCGCGGATGCACGGAATTACGCGTCGAGTGTTGATGTGTTTGATCAATGAAAAATATAATTTTTGAGCATCTATTTAAGAAGGGACTGTGACTATGTTTGTATGAAATTTTAATCTTCCTTATCCTACTTTTATTTAACGATTTTATGTTCACGCTGAATACAGCTTATTTCTAAAGAAATCTCTTCCAGCATGCCTAGCGTATCTTCTTCTCTTATCAAAATCAAAGCATTTATTTCAATTAGGTCTGTACTTTTGAATTTTTGAAACAACTAATACCAAAAACGTGTTTTAGGGGTAATTATTTAAGCTAATAGAATTTGGCGTACAAAGACTAAGTCTGAGTTATTGCAGTCCGTTTAGTCAAAATAGTAATTTAAAACAATAAAGTGAGGAAACCTGGACTTAACTAACTTAACAAAAGTCTGAAAGCCCCGTCTTGAGCAAACGTGATGATCAATGCTCGTGCCTTCTTTATAGAAGAAGAGGTATTTCCCCGGAAATAGGATAGTTACAGGCTGGTGGTAATATTTCCTATCTTTAAATAGTATTAACCCTTAGCCACCTGACCCTTATATCAGTAACGTAACCACCTGCGCGCGGTCACAGTGACCGCGTCGGATACACATGAGTTTTCTTAGGATATTAAGGTTTTATTATAAGAATAAATTGATAAAACTCATTAATATATATTAAATTATTTATTTAAGTGAAAAAAGAAACAATAACAAAACATATTCTTCTCATAAGTGTAAACAATTAAATTGCTGGCACATTTTAACGTAAAATATATCTATTTGCTTAGTTTGAGATCAATCAACATAGGATCAAAATATTACATAAAATTTTGACTTTATTTAAAGAACTTAACAATATTCTAATAACATAAAAAAATTAAAGTATAAAAAAAATCAAAACTTCGAGAAAATTGCAGACGGTAAAGTCTTACAATTTTTCACGACAATTTTTGCACATTTTGTTAGAACATTCCACAAAGATTGGTTTTTTACATATAAAAACAGATGAAATGTTTTTCTTTTCTTTTTGGGATCACAAATTGAACACGTTTTACGTGTTTGAAGATGATCAGCTCCAGAAACTGTAGGCAATCTGTCGTCTATTTTCAAGATCCGGCGAATAGAAGCTATGATCAATAATCACATAACTACCTGCACGCGGTCACCATGACCGCTAACAAAATATTTTTACTCACCCAAGCCAAACGCGCGCACTCGTATCCTTGCCAAGCGATCATTTAAAACTAAACCACCAACAGAAAAGGTACATAGACGCACAATGACACACGATAAAGGATTTCGACGAAATTCAAATTTAAAAAGTCGTTGCGGTCACCATGACCGCTGGCAGGTGGTTAAGGGTTAAGTGAAGTTGCTTCCGCTGTATGTTCGCTTATATCCTTTTTTTTATAAAACGTTGCCTACACTAGGAATTTCTACTGTATCGTGGGTGCGTTTACAAACATTTAAACTCACATATGCAAACAGCCAGACCCGGAACAGCTATTTGTAGGTCTTACAAATATTTGTTCCGTGCGGAAATCGAACTCGCGACACGCAGCGCGGCAGTCGATCGCTCAGCCACTGCGCCAACCGTGTCGTCAAAACTGAATGTCTAATGTCGTCTTTAAACTGACGTCACGGATGTCAAACAGCCCTAAGCACTTTTTGATCTTCTCGCGATTAAATAATAATACCACAGTAATACTGGCAAAGTTGAATGTGTAAATATTTGGATACGTACAACTTACAAGTGGAATTGTTATCTAAAGTTTTTGTGTGTGTAAATACCAAAAAACTCAAAATACATTAACAGTGAACACCAGTGTAGGCAAAAGTACCCGTAACCCACAGTAAATAATCTGTAACTTTTTCCGAAAAGGAAATAAACTTGTGACTCAACATCAGTGTGTGCGGCTCTTAATTCTGTTGCTGTGCTCAACTTATGGTGTTTATCTCTATCATAACACCGTAGAAAACTTATATAAACACATTTTTGAGGATAGCGCCATCTGTTGCCTGAGTGGTGAACTACTTAGATAGATCAATTGCCCTACGGTTTGTAAACAAACAACGTATCTTTACACCATGGTTAAGTGCGGAGGTTGTGGGAAGTTTCTTTCGTCAGCAGAGGCTGCTAATTGCAACAAGTGCAGCAAATGGTACCATCGAGGATGCGTAGGACTCGAGAATGCAGGTCCTGTAACGAACCCCTGGCATTGCCCTGAATGCGAGAAAAACCAGATGAGGGATAACCGGGCTGAAACACCGGTAAGGGCGAGGGCTCCAGCACCGGCTTGCAATGAGGAAAGCCTTGTAAACCTGATGGACACCAGCCCCTCAAATAGCACAGCCTTACATGCGACACAGGAGCTAAACCTTAATATATTCAGAGCAGAGCTAAGCAGTTTTAAAGAGGAATTTTTAAAGGCCGTACGCAATGAGTTCCAGCATCTGCGTGATGATCTGTCGGAACTAAGGTCATCTCTTAAGTCGACAAACGATAAGATGTGCAACTTGAAGGAGAGAGTGGCAGTGATTGAGACCAAGCTAGCTCAGCCCCAGGTGTCGCAGTCGTCAGATGTGGACGAACTGATCAACCAGTTGAGGAGCGACATTAACGACCGTGACCAGGAGTTGCTTGCAAATGACTTGCAAATCTCAAACATCCCTGAGACAAATGGCGAAAACCCTGTCCACACTGTTTTACTGGTAGCGGCTAAGATTGGGTTGAAAATAAAAGCTCGCGATATAGTGAGCGCCGAGCGCGTTGGAGGCAGGCGCATCAACGCGACGCAGGCGACGGGGCCAGTGGAGACCCGCCCGCGCTTCCTAGTCGTGCGTCTCGCGCGCCGCGACCTGCGGGACGAGCTGCTGGAGGGAGCACGCGCGCGTCGCGACATGACCACAGCGGATCTCGATCTGCCTGGCCCTGCGACGCGCTTCTACGTCAACGAGCGCCTTACGAAGATCAACCGAGAGTTGTTTCGGTGCACACGTGAGGCCGGCACTCGCCATGGTTGGCAATTCGTGTGGTCAAAGCGAGGCCGTATACTCGCTCGGCACAAACCCGGCGATGCTACCTGCCATATCCGGTGTGAGGCAGACATACTGCGTACCTTCGGCGCGTCATCGGACACCAGCGCAAATGGTGCACTTTAGAGGAGTCTTGTTTGTTTTGTTTGTATGTTCTTATTTTGCTTTTCAAATTATTTGTAACTGTTTTATTTATTATATATTTCCACTCATGGGAACCCTTACAGTGAGTTTATTAAAAATATGTGACAGCCTATCAATACCAATATTCACAACTTTGTTTACACATTTTAAGCTATATTTTGTATTGGCAGGTGTGTGTCTCGCGGCGCATCTTAGTGAAGTACATGTAAACCAGTTTTATAACACTATACACACTTACCTACACCTACTCATCGCAAAACTTCTGTTACGTTTTAAATACTTATTCTTTATACACTACAGTCTTAAACCTATTTTACATTTAATACTACACACTATCCACCACACTATCTACATAATTACACTTCTACTTAAACCACTACTACATCTAACTATAACTGAATGTGCACTGATGATATTATTTTTCATTTTACTAATGACGGAACTTATTTTAATATATTGTAATGACGACTAAAAGAGAAAAATATTTAAAAGTTGGGTTTCTTAATGCTGGCTCATTGGGTACAGGTCAAGACGACTTAATTGGCGCACTTGACAGGCATTGCTTCGACATTATGGCTATTAACGAAACTTGGCTTCGTCCAGGCGAGGAGGGGCGCGCTCCGGCGGTGCCGGGCTATCGTCTGCGTCACACGCCGCGGCCAGCGAGTATTCGCGCGGGCCGTGGTGGGGGAGTCGGGTTTTATGTGCGGCGAGGACTGAGCGTGCGTACGTGTTCTCGTGCGTTCGATCCCAGGTTCGAATCAGTCGAGCAAATGTGGTTAACACTGTCATTGAACGGCAAAAAAATTGCAATAGGAACTGCTTACCGGCCGCCATGGCTTGACCTTGTTATTTTCCTTGATGCCATTACGGACTATATTAGCTCATTGGGAAATTGTGACCATTACATACTGCTTGGTGATTTTAATGTTAATCTGCTAGATACAAACGGAATAAAAACAAAAAATATTAATGAATTTTTAAATTGTCTCAGTCTTACACAGTTGGTCACTACACCAACTCACTACACAGCAACCAGCGAAACTCTCATCGATCTTGTATGCACTGACTTGAGAGCAAGACACACAACAGTGGAATCGTTTGGTTCAATAAACGGCCACTGTATTGTAATAGCTGAGTTTAATATTAGGCGCGAAAAATTCAAATCTTATATTATAAAATATCGGCCACTTAAAAATATATGCACGGAGAGATTTAATTTGGATCTTTCATTATTAAACCTCAGTAGTATTTCGTCACTTGACACCGTTAATGATATGGTGCATGTCTTTAATACCCATCTATCTTTTCTGTTCGATGCTCACGCACCAGTCAAAACATGTACTGTAAAGGAAAAATCGTATCCATGGATTACAGATACCATCAAACTCATGATGCGTTTACGAGACGACGCACTAATTAGTTATAGGAAAACGAAAACTGACTCCAAAAAGAGGTACTACAAAGACCTGAAACACTTGGTGATTAATTCTCTGCACTGTGAAAAAGTTGCATATTTCAAACAAAATATTAATAATAAAATTAAAAATCCTAAATTGCTATGGAAAAACCTAAAATCTACTTTAGATATCTTTAAACCTAAACAAGACCTTCCGTCGCACTTCACAGATCCCGACTTGATAAATAGAAATTTTTTGATTGTACCCGGTAATCCCGTGGCTAGCACACCGCTTATTAATTACTATGAAAACAATAAGCATTGCGATGCGAAATTCACAATTAGTCCAGTAGACCAGGACAATGTCTCACGCACTATCTCTAGCCTCAATAGTAACGCCGAAGGCTACGACAACTTATCCCTGGATATGATTAACATGACTTTGCCGCACACGTTAAATGTTGTAACGGACATCATTAACCGCTCCATAACGACGTCAACGTTCCCTGACCAATGGAAAATTGCCTCCATTAGACCATTGCCGAAAAATTCTAACCCATCTACTTTAAAAGATCTACGCCCTATAAGTATTTTACCATGTCTATCCAAAGTACTAGAGAAAACCATTTGCCGCCAACTAACGCTTTTTCTGGAGCAAAATAACCTTTTACCTGATTTACAATCCGGGTTCAGGAAACAGCGCAGTACATCTACTGCTTTACTGGATGTTACTGACAACATATTATCTGCCCAGGATAAGGGAATGTGCACACTTCTCGTTCTGTTAGATTTCTCCCGCGCTTTTGATTCTATAAATATACCATTATTACTATCGAAATTAAACTACTACGGTTTCGACTCTGAAGCTGTTCAATGGTTCCGTAGTTACCTCACTCATAGAGAACAACTTGTTAATCTGTGTTTTAGTGATGGCACTACTCTTAAATCAACACTTATTAAAGTGGAGAGGGGAGTTCCGCAGGGCTCTATTTTAGGCCCAATCCTTTTTATTTTGTACTGTGCGGATATAATTAAAAGCCTTCAGAGATGCAAATACCACATTTACGCCGACGATGTCCAACTTTATATTTCTTTTAGGCCTGAGGAATATGATAGTGCCATTAAGGATCTAACTGAAGATCTTCAGCGAATTGCCGTTTGGTCTGAAGAGAACTGCCTTTCGTTGAACCCTTCAAAAACTAAGTACATGGTGTTCGGCACCAGACAGCAGTTGGCTCGACTACCTTTATCTTTTGGTTTGGAATTAATGGGGGAACCAATCGAGCGAGTGTATGAGGCTCGAAATCTAGGCCTTACAATGGACAAAGACCTTCGCTTTGAAAAACATGTCGCGGACTCGGTCAGAAATTGTTTCTACCGTCTGAAGGTTTTGTACAAAATGAGGTCTTATTTATCCGAATCGTTACGGGAACAACTGGTGGAAACCTTGGTTCTGTCTAGGTTGAACTACGCCGATACTGTGTACGGCCCGCGCCTGCTAGCTCGTACAGATCGCCTTATACAAAGGGTACAAAACGCGTGCGCTCGGTTTTGTTACAACATTCCACGCAGAAATCATGTAACACCCTTTCTTAACAAACACTGTAGTTTAAAAATGAAGTCCAGGCGCAAACTACACCTGGCGTGTCTTCTGTTTGGTGTGATTAAATATCAAAAGCCGGACTACTTATTTCATAAACTCAGTTGGGTAGCTAGTACGCGGGAATGTGCGAGAAGGCAATGCTCGCAGCAACTATCTACTCACCCACATAACACAGCAGCTTTTAGAGGCAGTTTTCGCTATGCGGCCTCCAAGGTGTGGAATAACCTGCCACCACCGATTAGGTTGATAAACAATTATTTCACATTTAAAAAACGGTTACGGCAGTATCTAGTTGAAGCGCAACGTAAACTGGATATGGTCGCATTAAATGCCTCAATTATTTAATTTATAATCTACCTACCGCCCAAAAGTGAATATATATATACCCGATGTTTCATTTAATTTTTTTTATATTACTTTGCAGAATTTCCATTCACATAAACAATTATGTGGTTTATCTTCTTTTTTTTATCACAATACACACTCACATTTAAGTACATACTAGTAAACATTTAAAACTGTTTTACGTCCGTCACATCACCATATCAGGTCCAGTTGAAAACCAGCGTCGGGCACTTGCTGCACGGCAGTTTGCTGAACTGGACCTATTTGGCGCAGCCGTGAGACACACATTATTTTTTATTTTATTTGTGTTTAGAATTAAGTTTCATAATTTTTATTAGTGTGTGCATTTATGGCTTGTGCCAAATAAACTTGTTTTCTTTCTTTCTTTCTTTCTTTCTTTCAAAAAACTATGTATTCTACGGATGTTAATGCAATTATCAGCAATAGAAATCAAAGAGTGATTCAAGAGAAAAGTTTAAATGTATAATATCCCAGTCTACGAGGGTCAAACCGCGGGTGCACCTAGTTATTTATAAGATTATAATATGTGCATTGTGCATGCTACTGTGATTGAACAGCGACCGTGAGTGATTGAACGTTCTAATTGAATTGAATCAATCATTCGATTTTTAAATTGCGAAAAAAAAGTTACAGTTAATATGGCCAGTATGCTACAAAGTGAAGTAGACTTAGTTAATAAAAATCAGTAAATGACATCTAAAAAACGTGGAAATACTCTATGTCCATGTATCTAGATTCGATCACTGATTGGACAGCAGCCGTAGCACATGATATGTAAAGGAAAACCAGCGAAAAATTTAACTTCAAAGGTTTTTTTATTAAAGCGAGTCATATGTTGGCTTCGTTAGAGATAGGAAAATTCCACTGAAAAAGTTTCCTATGAAAATTGTTTGTTACAAGAATTTATAGTACGATAGTGTGTGATGTGTAATTAATGAATGGAAGTTTTTTAATCTTGGTATGGACATGATGTAATGAGAAGGGACGAAGCATGATGGATGGAGAGGGAGAGGAAGGACAAAGATAAGATGGATGGATTGTGTAAGTAATGATATCAAAGAGAATAGAGTAAATAATGCTGTGCCGTGACGTCTGATAGGGGAGAATGGAAAAAGAACAATTGTTGCGCCGACCTCAAATAAAATAAGATATGAGCAGGAAAATGATGATAATGAGTGTGTGATGTACTAAAATAGAATCAAGTATGACGTAAATAAACATTAAATCCATTTTTTGGGTAGAAATATATCGGTTAATTCCGAGAGTTTCCGCTACCATTAAGCAAGATCCGGGTGTAAAAAATTGGTAGCAGTTTCGTGGAATCCTCTTATATTTTAAATTATTTTTAACGGCATCGCTCGTGTTTTACTGATTTTATTTGGTCCGGAAACATAATATGGACTTAAAAATAAAACTCCAGAGTGGAGAGGTAAAATAACAAAATATTTCCTGATCAGAAATAATTAAACATTAATATTTTTAAAAGGGCCATTATCTGTGTAACGTATGTGTGTATAATCAACCTTGTAAACTTGTGAAGGACGAGCAGTCCACATTAAACTACTGTACTAGCAACACGTTGTTTTTATTCAAATATCTCAATCTGCCAGGACTTTTATGAACTGCGACTTGGGACAGGGTGCACCTGAAGGCTAGAGTATTTTTTTTAACGGCAGCGGGACCTCCCTAGTCCCGCTGCTCGCTTGTTTTTGAATAACAGTACGATGAAAATAAACAGAAAGATTACACAGTATTAATTATAGTGTATCATTGCGTCGCGGTCTAGACTCCGCCCAGAACAAATATTTGCATGGTCTTTATAGATAGTTCTTTCGGGTTGGGCTATTTGTGTATATGAGTTTAAAGGTTTGTCAATTATCCCACAACACAGGTTACAATTCTTAGTGTGAGGAAACGTATTCAAAAAAATCGAAATGTTTGTTTTATGATAGTATTCTGATTTGTTGGCGAAGGGTGAAAGTTACCAAATGGGATGTAACCCTTTTGCCATATATATCTTTGCATCTAAGATAACAATAAGTTTATGTTTATAAGATTACATTCTCTCAATCTCAATACTCTTTTAGACAATAAAGCTTATTATTATTCATTGATCTCGTCGGCAACCATATTTTTATCAACATACAACCGGTCCCTAACCTGCTAATTGTAAACTTAACAAAATTTGAATTGTGCTTCTACCTTAAGAAGCCGGATAACATAACATTCTCTAGAAAAAACACGCAGCTAAACAAAAATCCAAATTTTTCAAGGCCTAACTAATCACGGTACCGAAGGACCTACTGACAAATTTGCCTCAACGTAACTTAGCGTAACTTTCACTTGGTACAGACATTTACAACAGGAGCCCTGTTGGTCTCTTACGAGCGATTTGTGCACGCCGTAGGCATTCTCTGTCCCATTCAATCTACATTTATTACATTTACGTGCCCCTATTTCAAGTTGCTACACTGATGCCGTATAAGATTGGCCACTTTGATTAAATTTCTATGCAAAATTAGCTTTTCCCTCGAAAAGTTTTGGAATTGATGAGGTAGTTGGTCTTATCTCTTCTTGAGTTCGTTTGTTGTCAATCTCGATAACCACATGACTTGATCGAATTTTCTTTTGATCATAAGTTACTATAATCTTAATAATAGGAAATATTATTCTCATCTTATTGTTTTTATGAAGTGAGTATGTTGAATGTTAAAGGAGTTCAAGAGGAAGTTTGGGAAATAAAGGAAGATTATTGAAATCATTTTAATGTTCTCGAAGTCATCATTTTCCTGCCCTTGTCAAATGCAATTTGAGGTCGGCGCAATACTTTTTCTTCTTCCATTCTCCCCTATCAGACGCCACGGCATCATTTACTCCTTTCTCCTTCATATCATTCCTTACACAACCTATCCATCTTTTCTTTGGCCTTCCTCTCGCTCTCCGTCCATCAACATTCAGATCCTCTCTAAAGTTATCGAAGTGTCTTAGTCAATTTTAAAATGTGTGCATGCAATTAGGTGAACTGATGTACTGTCGGCTGCCAAGTGCAGAAATAAAACCGTTTGAAGCGAGAATACAGGCAGGTGAGTGTACCTTATTACTCAAGTTACAGAGTTTGTTAGTACGTCGATGGTAACATAAGTATTGACCTTGAGTTTGCTTGGGTAAGAAGTGTCACAACTTACACTGGTTTTGTTAACATTGCCGTCGGGCTTGTTATTACAACAAAGTCATTAAATAAAAAAAATATGGAATAAATATGATCGTTTTTATACTTCCTATAAATTGAAATGATTTTAATAATGCTGGTAATCCAATATTGCATAATTGATGTACAGTTGATTAACATAAAAGTAATTGTTAAAAGAATGTGTTTTGTTTTGAGCCAACACTTTTTGAATACGCAATAAGGGATTTTATACCCATTTGTTTTTGTTTGTTACCGACTTCAAAAAAGGAGGTTCTCAATTCGTCGAAATCTTTTATTTTAATCGGAAGATTGGAATGACGTGACCTAGCTAACAGCTTAATCGGGAAATGGATGCTGAACTCTCGCTCTTAGGTTTACATAGTTAGTTTCAAAAGCAAATAAAAGCGTGCTGAAAATGACAACTGCGTTCAGATAGCTTATACAAAGTGACAGTCAGCAATTGCTTTGATGGAGAAGTTAAAAATGTAGCAATTCAAAGGGATTGGCACCTCTGTCGTCGTAAGTAAATAATAGGACTTTAAACCCATAAAAATATCTCAATTTCTAAGAGCGATATAGAACTTTTTATAAGAAACCTTGCCGCTCACCAGGAATTTCTCCTGTATAGTGGGTCCGTTTACAAACATTTAAATTCACATACGCAAACAGCCAGTCCAACTTTCTGTACGCAAACAAATATTTTGTTCCGTACGGGGATCGAACCCGCGACATGCGGCGCAGCAGTGGATTGCTCAGCCACTTCATCAACTGTGCCGTCAAATAAAATTTATTTACAAGCATTTATTTCAAGTAGGCCAGTTACAGCCGCTTTTGAACTTTTGAAGCTACAGTCTCAGTCACAAGGCATAATAACTTACTCAAAGATGTACTAACCGTTTCCTTAGCATTGTTTATCCTATGGCCATTCTTCCACCAGGTAATGGAAGCCGGAGGTCTGGAGCCTGAGCTCTGACAGAGGAGGTCGTATCTTCTACTTGCTGATAAAGGCTGGTTGGACCCAAGTATGTGGACCGTCAGTGGTGGAACTGTAAAGAGAATTGATCTTAGTAATTTAGTTAAGAGGAGCATGTAGGCGCTGAATTTTGATCAGTAAGTAGAGTAGGTAAGTAGTCTGCTGACCACTTACCTGCTAGTCATACATAAGCTTATGTATGACTGAAAAAACAAAAGCAGAAAACAAGCATTCCATTTTCATAATTTTGTATTCAATTCGTTCTCGCTTGCTTAAAAAATCGTTAGGTTTCGTTTTTTTAGCTTAGTAATGTGAGAGATTAAAAATTCTGAAAAAATACATTATCATGAACGTGCGATTTCTACACATACTTGTGTTAGCGTCTATAATAAAGGAGATGTTTCATTTTCGGCCATCAGATGTACATATATCAAAAAAGGGGAAAAAATACCACATATTCGGGAAAAATATTCTCTGGTGAATTCGAGCCTAATTAGTTGTGCACAAAAAAAAAGTGGTTTTTCAATTATTGCCATGTTTTATTTAACATGGCGTCTCGTGCTTTGGTTTGCTGACAAAATTCATTCGTTCTGAAATGATGTCTTATGAAATCAATGTTACGTTGAAAATAAATTGAAAAAATGTGTGTGTCATTGAGGTGTTAAATATAAACTATTATTGTGTTATACATATTTTTGAGTAAACATAATTATGTGCCACGATTTCATCGTTACAAAAATCTTTGGTCTCCATTTTTTTAAATGTGTTTCTGAACGAGTTCGAAATAACCGCTTCTTGATTGGGATAAAGGCCAATAAGCCAAGCCATTAAAAATGTAAAAAAAACCGCTTGTTGACAAACTCGATAGGTACCTAGTCAGGAAAGTCAATCTTGTTCGTTTCTTTCGACTTGATTACTTTTCGTGATTTTCGGTGTTATTTTACGTTTTCTCCTTTTTATATTTTACGACTTCGGCTTTGTACAACTTTACGGCTTTTTTAGGTTAAGTAAATGTCATCTCTACAACCTGTCATGGCTGTCTTAACTCTCAGGACAAACGTCACACATTTTTTTTGTGCATAAAATTCTTTCGATATTATGAAAAAAATGTTACTTAACCTCTCAAGGACCGCCATTATTTACGTCAACTATCCATCAAGCACCGCCGGGCGGGCTCTTATCGTAAGCGTAATCTGATTTTAAGACTTATCTTTACTATAAATACAGTTTTAAATCGGTCGGGGTTTGGTGGCACAAATTTGTGCCAGCGGGGCTCAACGGTAGTACTTGTTTACTGGCACGTTTTTGTGCCGTTGGGGCTCTAGAGGTTAATTCTATTCAGGGGTAATTTTCCCACCTTCGGTAAAATGTACATGTTATGGCCGGAGCCCCATATAAAAATGAAACATCTTCTTTGATATGTTTTCGGTTTATTAACATGCAACTATACCACTATTTTATTAATTGGCAACACTCAAAAAGTGTCCTCTGACTGGTTCAAAACCAACCAATCACAGGAACGCGCCATTTCACTATTGAAATGGCGGTAATTGGATATAAGGAACTTTAACAGCCCGGCTAGATGATCAGTCGTTCGGAGATTCTCCTAGTGAACATCTTTTAAAATAAGTTGTGAAGTGTGTCAATAAAACCTAAGGTAATATGATATTGTTCTATGATGGATTATGCGTATATGTCTAAATTTTATAAAAGCTTATAATGTGTGATTTGCAATATAAGTGTTGTTATTGAATCATTTATGGAGATTTTTTTACACTTGAATAATCGTTAAGCTAAGGTCTTCTCACCTAAATAATTATAATTCCACCCTTTCTAAGATGTCATTAAAATTGGTAACGTGAAACTTACTAAAACTAACAAACTATTCATAATTATGATGTTGACCTGATTATTATTATAATCTTGAGGTCGAGCAAATATCTCTCTTATCTATTGCGTAATTACTGGTTCTGCCACAACGGTTTAATCCTTTTACAAGGGTCAGTAGAAGGTCAACTTAACAGTTGTCAAGTTATAGTTTTGTTGCTGACAGTTTTAACTTGTTTACAGCTTATTGTTGACCACTATCCTTTTAGTTTTGTCAGTAAATTCCTATTGTCACCAAGATTACAAAGTTTTTGATGACAACGGTAATAAGTTAAATTTAAGACTGCCACTTATCCTGCTGGGGTTGCAGGTCCGGCCGGGATTGCGGGTTGTTCAATAGAGATACAAAGAGCAAAAGAAGGAACATGGATAGTTTTTCGTAAGTAAAAGTCGGACACTCCCCTCCGCTCCGCCCAGAGCGGTGGAACTTATTTGATAGATTCCCATCCGTGAAAAAAAAGACTGCCACTTATTGGTCTAGTATTAGTTGTGTGTGTTGTGTTTCCATGAGTTCGTGGGTTTTATTTCAGGTCAAAAAAAGTGGAGTAACTCGGTCTGGATTTGTTCTCAATTGATGGCAATAGGCTCACCTCCTTTTACTTGGTAATCAAACACAACTAACAAAAATTTGTGTTTATGTTTCAACCACATTGTAACGCTTTTGTTAGGTACAGGTACACTTCTATATAAACTGCTCGGGAATTACAAGCGCGACGACAAACTTTGTTTATGTATTGAATTTATTTAAAAATACATAGCAAAGCGCTCCTTCAAATGTTGAATCTATTAATGACGTTTAGTTTGTCTGAAAATTTATTAATTCAGGTCGTAGACTCATCTTCAGGCTATTCAATTTAGCTCAAAGAACTGCGTAGGAAGTCAAACGGGTAAACGAAATTATTTCAACTTCCTCATTTACAAAAGAAAATGCCAAGACCTTTGCATAAATTTGTTATTTTCTAAGGACATATGATCGAGTCTGCATGATTATGTGTAGCAGATATACAGAATCATGCCGATGAATTATTTTTCCTGAACTTGTTATGTTTTTTCTTTTATGAAAAATGTAAATCTTTTATGACAAAATAATTCATTTTAACACGCATTGCTCCGCGGCATCTTAATCATGATTTAAAAATAGGTGCCGATTGCTATGATCTAAATGAAAACTTAATCAAATTAATAGTATAGAGGCGAAAGTAAGTTTGTTTGGTTTTCAGGCTCAAACTGCTTTACGGATTTCACAGAAATTTCGTATCAAGATAACTTATATTCTGAATTAACACGTGAGCTACTGTTGATCCCTGAGAAATGCGGTGTTCTTGCCGAATAATCAATTAACTCAAATATGTTTTTCACCGCTGGTACTACCGCGAGGTACAGACCGTAAGATTGTGTAGTACTTGTTTCAATTCGTCTTTGTTTTCTACAAACACTTCTGAATGGACCCTAATAAATGCGTTATACCTTTCATAACAAAAGAAATTATTTCTTGATAATAATATTTTTGATATGACTTTACTTAAGTAATCACGCAATATTTCGTGAGCAAGTCTTTCTGTCAAGTGCGGTTGACTTGGTAAAGAATATTATAATAAATAGGAGGAAACCTCTTTGGTTATAAATGTATTATATGACCTCGCCTGTCATTCTTCGTGAGATAGGTAGACAAACCCGTTGGCGAAATATGTCATGTGTTTTCTTGGGATGAACGAAATGACCAAGTAGGTATAGTCTTGACAAGCGAGAAAGAAAAATAAGGAAACGTCAATCTTTTCCAAGGTCGACGTCAGATCCATTTATGGGCTAATAAGGAGGCTGAATGTCCGAATAATTTAATGCAGTGCGTGTGTCAAGTAAAAAAATCCAATTGTCAGTCAATGTGATGCGTAATCGACATCATTAAAGGTCTTGTTTCGAATTGTTATCGAAGTTCACTTGTTGCCCTATTGTTTAGCACATTCTACAAAAAAATCTTCTGTTTCAACCTAATTGCTATCCCATGCTGAGTGTAAGTCTTCTCAAAATTCTCTTCTTCTCTTCAAAATCTCCCCAATTTTAGTGTGTGGTGTAGTGTTATTGTGAACATCCATTTTCGTTTTTTTTTTTCAAAGACTTTCAAAATATTCATGCCTACAATACATAAAAAACCGGCCAAGAACGAGTCAGACTCGCATATCGAGGGTTCCGTAGAAACTTGCGACATAAACAGCCATATCTTTTGACTGCATAGAGTTAAAGCGTTGATTTTTCAGCACAAAGGGACCACAGAGTTGAGTATACGGTTTTAATTTCAACTCGATACATCGACGCGTTCCCGAGATAAAGGGTCTTAACAGACAGACGGACAACAAAGTAATCCAATAAGGGTTCCGTTTTTTTTCCTTTTGAGGTACCGAACTCTAAAAACATAGTTTTCTTTACAAAATACTTACAATTCATATCCAAAGTGAGTGTGGTTTCTATAGGATGCGCCCGAGGATGGTTGGAGGCCCTACACGTGAATGCGGCCCTGACATCCGCGCGCGTTAGGGGCCCAACGTGCAACACACCTCGGACACCATTCGCAGACAGCGGGGTCGCTGGCGTGTCTGTTTCTACCTCGTCCCTGAACCATTTCACCCACGGTCTGGGACGACCTGTGAAGAAACAGAATTATTGAGTACCTATTTAAAAATTGCCCGCTGACCGCTTAACTGATACTGAGTTTGAGGTACCAGCGCGGTGCGGAAGGGGTGTGCTGACGTCATGCGAAGGACCAGTCATTAGCCGACTAGCGAGCATTAACACCTCTACCGCACCGCTCAGCTTACTAAGATATGGTCTCAGATAAGTGATCGGCCTTTTTTTGCTTCTCGGTTCAGGATACGATTAATAATAGAGTTCGAAGAAATACCACTAATGTAGTAAAGAACACATTACCCTCCTTTGCGGTGCGCAGTCGGGTAAAAATAGTGCACTCACTAGCAATTTCTTCTATGTCGTGGGTGCGTTTACAAACATTTAAACTAACATACACATACAGCTAGACCCGGAACAACTACCAGTAGGTCATACAAGTATTTGTTCCGTGCGGGGATCGAACCCACGACAGGCAGCGCGTCAATATTTAAAAAATAAAAAAAAGTAAAGTAAACATTGAGTTTATCAAATAAACATTAAAGAACATTATTAATAATATGTAACATGAAATGAATTCTCTGCAGTTATATAAAATCTGATATCTTTTAAAACAATCACAATATGATAACATGATGTAAAAATTAAATTTTGATTATGACACTTTGAAAAATTTTAACTATTGTAAAATTAAATATTCACACACCACATTTAATGGTAGAATGTGAACGGACCAGATTAATGTTAAGATTACACTTCTTAATCACCTACATTCTGGCAAATAAATTATATTTATTCTTAAAAAAGGAAACAAACTTCTAATTAAACTTACCACCACTGACATCACACTTCAACGTGAAGGTGTCTCCTTCAATGTAAGGCCCAACGATGGCCTGCTTCACGTCCCCTTTATCGTCTGTGATCACCATTTTGTTTGGTGGAACTGTTAACAAAGAATAACTAATGTTATTTAAATATGTAATGAGAACACTAAAGCACAAAGGATTAAGCGCCAGGGTAGCGCGCGAAATTAAAATTTTCATTCTTAGTTAACAATGATCATCATCATCTGCCTAGCCTTTTCCCAAATATGTTGAGTCGGCTTCCAGTTTTACTGGTTGCAGCAGAATACCAGTATTTTATATGGAGGGACTAGGTTGTACCTATCTGACCTCCACAACTTGGTAAGAGACTTGGTAGGACTGGTAGTCTGACTTTCAGTATACTGACTACCTGTGTCAAGGATCTAGGAATAACAGCCGAGACCAAAAGCGGCTATGAAAAATATTGGCAAATTCTCAGATCTACCCGATATGCACACAAAATTTCATACAATTCGGTCCAGCAGTCTCGGAGAAATTTATTTTAGACTAACTGGCGCCCGCGATTTCACCCGCATGATGATCTAAGAAAAAAGTATCCTATGTGTTATTCCAGACTATAGTCTACCTCTGTGCCAAATTTCATCAAGATCCTTTTAGCCGTTTTGACGTGAAAGAGTAACAAACATCCATACATACATCCATCCATCCATCCTCACAAACAGTCGCATTTTATAATATTAGTAGGATTACCAAAAAAATATTTAGTTACTATATATAAAAATAAAAAAACATAACTTTGCCTTGAGCGTACAGCTAAAGTGAAATTAAGGAAGAAAAATAAGAGCAACCTAATTCCTTCCGAGATTCTTTAGAGAGGACTTAAGAGATTATATCTGACGGACAAGCAGCAAATCTACCTGTATACTGTCTACTGATTACATAAAAATTGTTTACTTGATTCTTTTTGTGTTGTCCAGGATAAGATTCAAATATCCTGAGAACATTTTATTCTTGCTCAAATTATACAATGTGTCCGGTCATGGACTAGCGATATTCTAGATACTTATGTAACGAGTGTTTTAATATACTATTACGATACACATCATCATCATCATCATCATCAGGCTATATTAGTCCACTGCTGGACATAGCCCTCCCCTAATAAGCGCCATAGCGCCCTATCTTCAGCTTGCCGCATCCAGCATCTGCCTGCAGTCTTTCTTATATCGTCATCCCACCTGGTCGGAGGGCGTCCTACACTACGCTTGCCGAGTCGCGGTCTCCACTCAAGAACACGTTTACCCCAACGGTTGTCGGTTCTTCGTGAGATATGGCCAGCCCACTGCCACTTCAGCTTGCTGATTCTTTGAGCTATGTCGATAACTTTGGTTCTCTGTCGGATGTATTCGTTGCGAATTCTATCCTTCAGAGAAACTCCGAGCATAGCTCTCTCCATAGCTCGCTGAGCGACTTTGAACTGATGGACCAACCCTGCCGTGAGTGTCCATGTCTCGGCTCCGTAGGTCATGACGGGTAGGACGCACTGATTGAAAACTTTCGTTTTCAAACATTGCGGCATGGATGACGAGAGAACTCGGCGTAGTTTCCCAAACGCTGCCCAGCCCAGCTGGATCCTCCTCTTGGCCTCCCTCTCGAAACTGTTTTTACCTAACTGCAGAATCTGCCCGAGGTAAGTGTACTCAGAAACGATTTCGAGAAGGTGACCATGTACGACGACCGGCATCGGATCAATGTGGCCATTGATCATGACTTTGGTTTTATCCAAATTCATGCCAAGACCGATACGTCGCGAGGCTGAAGCTAGGCCGTCCAGCATCTGGTTCAGCTCCTCTAGCGACTCCGCCATTAAGACTATGTCATCTGCGAATCGTAGGTGTGAGATGTAGTCGCCGTTTATGTTGATGCCCTTTCCTTTCCAGTCCAGCGTCTTAAACATATCCTCCAACGCGCTGGTAAACAGTTTCGGGGATATAACATCCCCCTGTCTAACTCCTCTGCGCAATTGGATCGGTTTAGACTGCTGGTCCTGTACTTGGACACTCATGGTGGCGGCTTCGTACAGACATCTCAACACCTCGATATAACGATAGTCTACTTGGCATCGCTGTAAGGATTCCAGAACAGCCCAGGTTTCGACAGAGTCAAAGGCCTTCTCATAGTCCACAAAGGCCAGACACAGGGGCTGATTATACTCTTCGGACTTCTGTATAATCTGCCTCACTGTGTGAATGTGGTCTATGGTGCCATATCCTCCGCGAAACCCGGCCTGTTCCGGCGGCTGGAACTCGTCGAGTCTCCTGGCGAGACGATTCGTGACCACTCGTGAGAACAGCTTATAGACATGGCTCAGGAGCGAGATGGGTCTGTAATTCTTAAGGAGGGTTTTGTCACCCTTCTTGAAAAAGAGCACCACCAAACTCCCGCTCCACGCCTTTGGAGTTCTCCCACTGTGAAGGACGTCGTTGAAGAGGTTCTGTAGTTCCTGTATGACAGGGACTCCTCCAGCTTTCAAAAGCTCTGATGTTATTCCGTCCTCACCGGGGGCTTTTCCATTTTTAAGCTGCCTCAGAGCTGACACGATCTCGTCTTGACTGATGTCAGGCAGTTCGTGGGTGTAGTGGCGAGTCAGGGTGGCTCTGGAATCGTGGTCATCTCGTCGGGAATGAGAGGCATGTGCAGCGTATAATCGGCCGTAGAAATCTTCTATCTCGGCGAAGATCTCTGGCTTTGACAATACGGTCCTCCCGTCGTGCGTTTTTAGCTTCGTCAGGTGGCTCCTGCCAAGCTGCTGAGTGAATACTTTAGACCCTCGGTTTCGCTCTATCGCCTCTTCGATGAGGCGTGTGTTGGAGCTCCGAAGGTCGCGCCGTACCATCTTCGCAATTTGCTTGTTCAGGTCTGACCTCTCCGACGAAGTCGCATGGGTGGTTTCCCGTCTTTTTGTCATCAACCCGAGAGTCTCAGCCGAGAGTTTGGATATCCTGCCAGTCCGCTGCGTCCTACAGAACTTGATACCCTCATCCCTCAGAGTTTCGACCAGATTGTGTAGGCTCTCGTCAACGTCGTCAGTGGGTTCCAAGGCAACAAATCTATTCCCGAGAAGCTGCTGGAACTTCTCGGTGCCCGCCATGATATGGATTGGGTTAGGTCGGAGCGTGGACTTCATCAGTCGGCTTCTTTCAAGCTTTAAGTTGATATTCAGAGAGCCTCGGAGAAGTCGGTGATCAGATCCGGTATTAAACCTGTTGATCACTGAGACATCTCTGAATATGTGCTTGCTATCCGTCATGATGAAGTCGATCTCATTTTTAGTCACAGTGTCGGGGCTTTTCCATGTCCACTTTCTTTGAGGCTGTTTCTTAAAGAAAGAGTTCATTAAGAACAGTCCCTCCTTCTCAAGGAAGTTGACAAGCATTTGCCCCCTGTGATTCCTTACTCCATAACCATGCGGGCCTATACGGGATTCGTTGCCAGTCTGTGTTCCCACCTTGCCGTTAAAGTCCCCCATAACAACATTGAAGTGGGCCTTGGTGGTGTTGTGTAAGGCTTTGGATATGTCTTCATACATAACCTCCACTTCATCATCCGGGTGTGTCGAGGTCGGTGCGTAAACCTGAATGACCTTCATGCTGTAGCGCTTGGACAGCCGAAGGATCAGGTACGCTACCCTGGACGACACACTGGAGATTTCTTCAATGTTGTTAGAGAGGGCTTTATTGACGAGGAAACCTACGCCACCCTGGGATTTCTTATCCCCCTCGCGAAAGTAGAGAAGATGGCCCGAGTCCAGGGTTACGGTGTCCTCCCCCTCTCTACGGACTTCACATAACCCTAGAACATGCCATTTAATGTTCTCTAACTCCACTTCCAACTGCGCTAGATGATGGTCAAGCCTCAGAGTGCATCCGTTATACGTTGCCAGGGTCAGATCTTTGTGGCAGCCTGCCGTAGCCCGGTGATTCTTCGCACCCCCTGCCCCGCCGTTACCATGGCCGCTGCCATGGCCAGGAATAGCAAGGCGGCCGGGAACTGAGGGCCATCTTTTTTGTCGTGCCATCATCAAGGGGTAGTGCCCATAATCCCCACGCTGGGCATGCGGGTTGGGGATCGCAGTTTGGTTGTTGGTTTGCTATGCAGGAGGCGCTGCTGCCCACCCCCCGGTTTTGTGTCCCTTAGTCGCCTTTTACGACACCCGCGGGCAGAGTTGGGTTGGTGCTATTCTTTTAGGCCGGCACCACACGGCACATTACGATACACACTTGGGTCTAATTCACTTCCCCGCTTTTTGGCAACCATTTTTTTTATTTCCATTCTCTAAGCGTGTACAAAAAATAATCATATCTCTCAAAGTGTTGGTATTATTGAGACGATAATAGGTTTATTCAGAGGGCAACAATATTGTCTATCATTTAAATTAAGAAATGATGAGCTTACATTTTCGTAACTTTAGAAAACAAAATTAAAGTCCAAAAAAATATGCAAATCACCGAAAGTTTTGTAAACTTTTTTGTAAAAAAATGTGGAAGTTTTTTTTTAATCAATAAATTCGAGAACTGGAATGTTTGTTATATCAGTACATAGAATATCACTAGTCCGTGACCAGACACATTGTATAACTTTTATAATAATTATATTATAGTAGACACATGGTCTACAAAATAAAGATTTATTTAATTTTAATTTAATTTAAGATATAACAGAGTATAACAACACTGTGGTTCTTAACGCAATAGTATGGTATACCGGGGAAGCCAGTTTTTAGAAGAAAATAGTATTTTTTTTTTCTATTAGGTTTTTCAATGTTTCAAAATAGGTATTGCCAGTTGGCTTATTTTATCAGATACGTGTTTATTTATGCTTTCTGATGTCATCAAATTCACGTTTAAAAAAAAAAAACGGTTCAGGAGCTTAGCACAGCAGAATTCAGAGTCCACATTCCACATGTCTGTCACGTCAAGCGCTATTACTTGAAGTCTATTACGTCATAGCATTTGTTGTGGCGACTAGACGCAAAGCTATAGTGCAATTAAGTGGACTATAATCATCCACGTCACACACAAAAACGTTTTGATTGTTCTGTCTCTACCAGAACATAACATCACGCTTCTGATCTCCAAAGGAAAAGGCAGAGGAGTACTTAATAGTACCTACACACATACACGCTAGTTGTTTTAAATCACACGTAATAGAGGACGAGATTATTGACATCAACCGGGCTATAATCTAGATTCAGTGGCTTTTTTTTTGCGAATGAGAAATCATCAAATAATTTATACCGCTCTGAGCGGGGGCAAGTTTCAGACTTGTTCTGACTAAAACCCACCCATGTTCCTTCTGTTGCCCTATTATGTTCCGGAGCCGCGGTATCTCTTTCGAACAACCCGCAACCTATGTGGTGGCTCTGGCAGGCCCCTCTGCTTTGCTGACATCTCTTTGAGGCGCGCGTGGACACTAACGCGCCATCAACACGTCCTGTCGTCAATTAGACGGACGGACGGTGAGCTACCAGATTCAGTGGCTGCTGTTGAGAAATTCCTGATGGAAAAACCTAATAGCACGTTGCCCGAACTGGGAATCGAACCCAAGACTTCAAGTTCAGCAGTCGCGCTTGCAACCACTAGACCAACAAGACAGGTTTTTTATCTACATTTATGATATAAATCGATCTTAATTGAATGTAACTTGATAATTTTCAATAATAACATCCAAAATCCAATGAAAACGCTGAATTAAACGAAATGAAACATAATTAAGTTGACGTAATAAAACCAGTGTACAAATCTAGACTTAATTATAATTACGAAGTTCATTAATTGCTGTCAATTGAAGCCAAAGTAATTGGTTTCCATTGTTCGTTATATTCGACCAACTTAACAGAATGAAATCTAAGTAATCTCTTGCAGTTTATAAAACGTAGAAAATGGTGGAAAGAATCTTGATAAAATGCAGTTAGTTTATTTCCTTGTTTGTGTATGCAGTCGGTATTTTAAAAAAAAACAGGCGCGTTTTGTTAACACGCCTGTTTTTTTTTTTTTGACGTGATAACGTCTTTAAAATCGTTTTAGTCGGGTGACATGTTCAGAAACTTGTGTCACACCAAAACCTCACGAGCGCGATCGATCGATCGATCGATCATCTTATTGGTGATAACTTATATCACCAATAAGACGTTATCACGTAAACATCTCGATCGTAAACCTACTTTACAAACAACCAATTTTCGAGATTTACTATTTTATAAGGTCACTAGCTTTTGCGCGTGGCTTCGCTAGCGTTAAATTTGGGGTAACACAGTTCCCCTTTCCTGATTTGCAGGTACCTTCTACCTGTAGTTTTTGCCCTTGCGCCTTATTTGTTGTAATAGCAAAGCTAAGTTTTCCCTTTTCTTCCCTCTTACTCCCTCATTTCTCACTTTAAAAAAATAGCCTACGTCCGTCTCCAGGGTCTCAACTATCTTTCCACCAAAGCTCATCAAAATCGGTTTAGCTACTTAGGCGTGGAGACGTAACAAGCAAACAAATAAACTCACTTTCGCTTATAAAATATTAGTAAGGATGTATGATACGTGTGAAAATTAATAAAGAAAATAAAAAAAACTGGTCTAAAACGGTTCGACTTTCAATCTACCAACATTCTGCTGATCGGCCCCAAAGCATAAAATCTCGACTAAGAATATCGATAATAGCCTTAATATAATTTTCATTGCCCTATTCCTTTACTTTTTATTATTCATTTAGCATTAATTCCATTTTTATTGGACAACTTTTATGTCCAATTATTTTATAATGCTTCCCGTTGATTTGTTTAAGTGAATTTTGTAAATTTTGCAGGGAGAATTATTTCGGCACATATTTTGAATTCAGGGTATAAACTTTTTACCGTCATAATTAATATTTAATGTATGTATAAATATTAAAACTTTTTGGCATAAGCAGGATTGACAAACTGTATCGTATCTCTCGACAGTTAAATAGGCATAATAAAAATACCGTGGGCGTATGCCACCTAGGTACCCTTAAAAGTTATATTTAACTATGGCAAATGAGCACGGTCACCCGCTGAACATACATACATATTATAAATTAAAACGTTAGTAAGTTATTAAATAAATATTGAATCCTTATCCTTACTAACATTATAAAAGTGAAAGTGAGTTTGTTTGTTTGTTACGTCTTCACGCCTAAATGGTTAAACCGATTTTGATGAATTTTGGTACAGAGGTAGTTGGGACCCTGGAGATGGAACAACTTATTTTCTCACTTATTTTGAAAAAAGTGAGAAAAGAGGGAGAAAGAGGAAAGAAAAGGGAAAACTTAGCATTGCTTTTACAATAAAAAAGGCGCAAGGGCAAAAACTACAGTTAGCAGGTACCTGCAAATCAGGAAAGGGGAACTGTGTTACCTCGAATTTATATAAGATTTTATTTTATATATATTTTATTTGTATAAGATTCGAAAGACACACCTAGTTGAAGTTTTCTTAGAAGCCCATAGATATTTTCAAATGAAATAAGTAGAAATAACTAATTTGCTAATTACATTTTAAAGAAAATTTTTAACTTTTCCTGAAAGTGTAACTTACTAAGTTTGTTATCTTAATAAAAAATTAAGACGACAATATTTTCTTGTTTCATATTCTTTAGTGCGTGTTTTTTCAGAAGCCGGGTTTGACGTTAAAAAGTTATAATCAAAGAACTAAGTACTTACTATTGATGTTTCTCTTAAAAAAAACACAAAATAGGCTGCTATAGTGCTGATCAAACGAAATATTAATAATGGCATATCGAACTATTTTGGGATTAATCTTACCCTGTTCACCGGGAAAGATCCTCAATTATTTTACCATCTACTATGATATTGATTGGCACTACGAACATAGTAATTAATTCTATTTCCATAAACCTTAAACAACACAACAACAAATATTAATTAAACTTGGAAAATACAAAATATTTATCTCAAAATATTCCTAAATTAAAACGGGTAATATAAAGATACGGGACGATGTTCCCTATATTAATAATTTACAGAACATCTAAGATTGTAAGATGTGTTTGATAAAGGCAGAGAGGATCAAAGAAATATTTCGAGATCAAAGTTCTATCGGCTCCTAGATATTCGTTTATATTGGGGCGGAAAGCGGAATGAAATAAAAACACAAACTGTTTACTCGAAGACTTATGATTGGAGGAAATGGATCAAGATGGCGGATCACAAAGTGGTTTAAAATTGCTCTTTTCAAAAGGAATGAAGTAGATAGTTGTGAGGTTATGTTTAAAATAGATTGAGATAGATTCTCAGAACATAGGTTTGTTTTATTTTTAACTCCGTTCAAAAAGAGGGGTGCGACCCGTTTTAAATGTGTATCTGTGTGTCTGTATGCATCATGAGAGCTGAACGGATTAACCGAGGATTCTTATTTAGTTTTTTTTTGTTTGAGACGATTCCTAATCTCGGTTGCTTTTAGCTTTTTTTATAGAAAATATGTTTAGCCATTTGAAGATATATATTATATATATACATTTGAAATGTGACTGTGACTTGTCAACTTTATTAAAAAAAATATGACAACCTGGACCCGATGCACTGACAACACGAGGATTATGCAGGATACACAACCTGCCAGAAGAATGATCAACGAACGTTTCCGTATTCGTAATAAATCGTAATCATTGTATTTTAGTTCCAAGCCTCAATGGAAAAAAAATTAACCCTCATTTCTTCACCTTGTTGCACCGTATGTCTGTCTGTCAATACCATTTGTCTCAAGAACGCATAACGGTATCGAGTTGAAATTAAAACCATGTAGTCAAGTCTGTAGTCCCCTGGAGTCACAAAATATGGCCGTTAATGTCGCAAGATAGTACAGAACCCTCGGTGTGCGAGTCCGACTCGCACTTGCCCAGTTTATACCACTACCACACCACCACCATACCAGCACATCTACCTCAACCCTACGCTTAGTGCTGTTGGCCATAAGCAGTGTTTTTAAGTATATTGCTAGTTTTTAAGTATATTGTATTTTCACCAATTAATTTTGTAATAGCATAGTAATATCAGAGAGTTAAATAAAAAACTTAAAATAGGATCTTAAAATAATTCAATACTAGAAAGATTCAGGTGGATTTACAGGCCGTTACGGGGACGACACGACTTCGGAATAAAACGAGACCTATAAAAGCTGTGCAAGATAATGCAGAAGAACTACTTCTTTCCTTAACGACTATCGTCTGCGGATACATGTAAACTATCAGGCCACTAAATACATGGACCCATCCACTGACCAACCTAGGCGAGCGCGGTATAATCTGAAGTTGACTCTAGCACCCATTTTCGTCTCAGTAAGAGCAAAACTTTAAGAGATATGATTATTTTTGTACAAGCATAGAGAATATCTCAAAATAGCTGCCAAAAAGCGGGGTGAATTAGACCCAAGTGTGTATCGTAATAGTATATTAAAACACTCGTTACATAAGTATCTAAAATATTGCTAGTCCATGACCGGACACATTGTATAATTCTATAGGTATAACTTTGTACCTGCTTATTCAATTGACACAAAAGAGCAACATTTAAGTAATTAAATGTTGCTTTTATCGTGAATTGAAGAAGTAGTATCTTTAATTCCATGTGTGCAAAAGGAAAATTGAATTTTTGAAATTGAGAATATTTATTTCAGACCAGGCACATAAAGTTACAAGTCCATAATATAATAATAATTATGTTAATAGAAGAAACTTAAAAACTATCAATATGCTGGACATACATGAGCGATCACTGCCTCAGGATTTGGCTGTCCACTCAGTCCGACAACACACTCAGAAGCCAGTTGGTGCTACCCTTTAGCCGAGACCACAGGGAGGCCGTCCTTTTGCGAAGCACCAAAATAAAGTACCGAAAATAGTTTCAGGAAATGAAACACGGAAAATGTATCATTAAATATTAATATGTAACTGCCTATTTCGGATAAAAATTTCTTATCCAGTTTGACTGGGAACCGATCCCAATATAGCTGGGAAAAAACTAGGCAGATGATGACAGTACGATAGGTATTATTACCCAAAAATATGAAAGTCACGAATCTTGCTCTCTCACAGTCTGCCAGCCTGAAATATTACGATTTTGTTGCTTTAGGGAAACGTGTACATTATATTTCATTTAGACGGCACGGATGGCGCAGTGGCTGAGCGATTGACTGCTGCGCTGCGTGTCGTGTTTTTGACTCCCACACGGAACAAATATTTGTATGGCCTACAGGTAGTTCTTTCGGGTCTGGCTGTTTGTGTATTTGAATTTAAATGTTTGTAAACGCACTCACGATGCAAGAGAAATTCCTTGTTTTAGGCAACGTTTTAAAAAATATATATATATATATTTCATGTGCAGAGAATGGACCTTCTGAAGATAATATCTTGAATAAAGGACATTGTCGCACTTGCCATAAATATGAACGTGTTCTGTGTCTTTCGCCTGCAGTTGGAAAGTAACGTACAGCGTTAGTACCATTTAAATTGCCAATTTGCATTTGAGTATTTTTCGTAGCTGTTTTGGTATAGAGAACTAACGTATGAAGTCAATAAGATTTCGTTTTGAATAGGAGATAGTCTTTTAAAGTTAATTCGAAAACTTATAACACGGCTATGTTGCATTCACTAACTAGCCATCAAGTTTCGAAATTATTAGGCAAATTGTTTTGTTTGACAATAAATATGATAATTACCAGACATTTTTTTAATGACAATTTTTTTTTGGACTGACAGACAGTGACAGATATTTAAATTTTTAGTAGTTTTAAGACAAATTTGCTAAAAAATCTGTTAGTTGGTTAATTAAGTAAACACAATGTTTGTGGTATCAAGATAGTTTTCACTTTGAACCTTGCTATCCAGATTGTTGTAAGTTGCTATTACGAAAACGTTCCGCTAAATGGTCATATGCCTTTGCCTCCTTACTACTTCTATATATAATAAATATTAAGAACGTGGTCACACACAACGCCCAACAAATCTTAATTTCAATTAGGTGAGTTTTATGTTTCGTATTTAAAAGAGAGATTACTGAAATAATTGAATGAATGTGTCAATGACCCCAAAAATCACACCATGGCCTTTTAAAAATACACTTCAAAATTCAAAACTACTACATACCAAAGAGACATGTTAATAACGCCGTCTTTGTCTGCAATCCAGGAGTCGTACTTTGTGCAAAAACCTACGAATAATCTTATTTTGTGTAGCTGAGAGAGCCTCTTGAGATGTCATACGTTGCCATGGCAACAATAGTCAGACTAGTCGGTGGTGGTGTGCGCTTTCGGCTAATTGGCTGAGACAAACGATTTGTTAGGAATATATTAATTTATCACACTAATATTTGTAAATGCGAAAGTTAGTGACAGAGAAATACAATAATGTGTGTTTATTCAAACTCTAATAATTAAAATCCTTCTCCTTGATTAGGTTTTTGAGGCAAGAATACTCTATACTCATCTCAATACTCGGTTATTAGGAAACACATATATTTAGACGCCCCAGATTCTTGAGCGGACCAAGGAGGTAGCTTTTATGGAATCATAATGAATATTATTTGTAAAGAATATTATTTCATGTAGGTAACATGAAATAGTAATAACAAAATTCTTTGAGTATTTTCCTAAGGCAAAAGTTAATTAATATTATATTAACTATAAGGCTTTGTACATTTATTGATAAAGGTTTCTAGAAACCAAATCTTGTTAATTTTTCTAACTAAGATGCCTTCATTCTACTTTGAAACTTATGTATTAGTAGTTAAGACTCCTATTAAAAAACTCAGTGCTATACCTTTCAAATAGATTTGATAATTAGAATTTGAAATACGTTTGGGGTTTTCAAAGAAGTTTATAAATTCTTTCACATGAAATTTCGTTCTTTAAATAGAACATTAATAGAAAGCTCTCTTATTAAAAGAGATGATAACTAGAAAATATTCGTTGTTTGAGCATGGTTTTTGTTTGAATTTGTGAAAATTACTCCTTTGTACTTACTGCTTCTCATCATAAGCCAATTAGCGAGACATAATTAACATAACAACAAATTAAACTTAGTTGCCGGTCCTAAAAGCAAGCTATTGCACAAATACGCGACCGTCATTTGCGTTAATAATGTCACTTATTCGATCGATCAATTAGAATGCTCCCTATTGGTCCATACAACGCATTCGGATTCACTGCAAAAAATAATGTGACAGCCGTGTGTTTATGTAACGAGTGCATTGTTTTTTTTTCGGGTGGGAAATCATCTTTCCCCGCTCTGGGCGGATCGGGGGGGCATGACAGACTTTTACTGACTAAAACCCACCCATGTGCCTTCTGTTGCCCTTTACGTTCCGGGGCCGCTGTATCTCTTTCGAACAACCCGCAACCCCGGCAGGCGGAGGCTCTGGCAAGCCCCTCTGCTTTGCTGACATCTCTTTGAGGCGCGCGTGAAACACGAACGCGCCGTCGACACGGCCTGTCGTCAACAGACGGACGAACGGTGAGCTACCCATTGCTCACCGTCCACAGGCCCGCATCTACGTTGGCCGGGAGTCGTCTCGCGGCGCCCGGCGCCCGGGGCGTCTCCCGTGGCGGCTGGGTTGGCTAGGTGTTCTCTCCCTCAAACGCCCGGCCACCTCCTTTGCTAGCATTACTGCTTCGCAGAAGGAGGTGACCACTTATGTAACGAGTGCTTTGGATAAGGAGGTCTCTAGTCACGAAATCCATAGCTTTGGCCGATGTTACGGTCGTTTCCTACTCTGTATTACTTACGCATATTAGATTAGTTGGGTGCCAGAACTAAAAATTAATGACACCCCGATCGGACTCTATAATCTAGATGCGTGTTAAAACTCAAGAATCGGAAAATTATAGGGAGTATGTTGTACTAAAGTAACGAAAATGTGTCACGTTTTTGGTGCGCACCTTTAGTGCGCAACTTTCTAATCTGGCTGTGAGTGTATTAAGACGTACATATGGTATGCTGTATAGGCGACTATACCTATATACTATAGGTATGTTATTTCATTAATTTGTGAATTTACCCTTTCATATGATATAAATTTTTTTTCAGTTGAATAAACTCTTTTTGCGTATGGTTAGATACTCGTAGTTAAGGAGTAAACTCCAGTCGTGCGTCGGAGCTGACACACACACTTTTTTTTTCTCCTAATTTTGTAGGTCGCAACTTTCTGAAAAAAAATGAAGAAATGACTTACCAATAACAGTCAGATTGACTCTTGAATTTCTCGTTTGGGCCTGTTTAAAGTCTACCCTACAGCGGTAGACACCCTGGTCGGAGGCCTTCACCCGGTCTACTCCAAGTTCGGCTGGTCTTCTTTCAGGGAGGAAGTAGGCTCTCGACGCGAAGACACTCTCGTCTGACCACCGTTCTGCGACGCCGAAGTCACGTTCTCGAGCATCGACGCTGGAACAAATTAGTAAATTAAATCCAACAATCTGGTTGAGGATCTCTTGGCTAAATAATAACAGCTGCACGGGTCGATCTTCAAGGTAAACGCTTGCTTAGGTCAGTACGTGAATGGGTGACCTCCACGACCATGTATATGATGGATAGTCATCCATCACATAGATGGTTTTGGAGGTCAAAATCAGATGGCAGTCGCACCATGTAACACACTGTTAAGAAAGAAACGTTAGCTGTTTCTAGTTAGACTGAAGGCGAACCCAACATAATTATTTATAAAAAGGATAAGTAGATGATGTTAAGACCTATTCAATTATTCAGTATATTAAAATGGTTTATGGTCATGGAGTAGATGGATGTTTATTTTCATATCGAATGTAAAACTATATTCTAGTAACAAATATTATAATACTAGGTTTTGCCCGCTGCTTCGCTCGCGTTAAATTTGGGGTAACACAGATCCCCAGATTTTCAGGTACCTGCTACCTGTAGTTTTTGCACCTTATTTATTGTAATAGCAAAACTAAGTTTTCCCTTTTCTTCCGTCTTTCTCCCTCATTTAACGCTTTTAAAAAACAAAAAGCCTTTGTCCGTCTCCAGGGCCCCAATTATCTTTGTACTAAAATTCATCAAAGTCGGTCTCTTCAAGCCATTTCGGCATGAAGACGTAACAAACATACAAAAAAAACTCATTTTCGCTTTTATACTATTAGTAAGGATAACATTGAAAGCATCTTCGTTTTGTACCAATAAGTTTTAGGAAACCAAGCGTTATTACAACAGACTCGTGATTGTTCAAACAAAAAAAGCGAGCCGATCAAATCTTTCAACAAGAAGTGAAAATAAATATGTTCCGAAATAAACATAAATAAATGAGCTTGTTTCCATTATCTGACGTCTACAAGGTTCACTGAGCTAACAAATGACCCAATAAACTAAATTGTACTCCAATTATAAAAAAGCCTAACTTTCATTGGCTTTCAGCCAAAAAACTTAGCGTTCAGGCATTCAGTTTTTACACCAAGTAGGAAAACAAAACAGTTTTGTCACAAAAGCGGTGATCAGAACTATCCTATTTATGACTGAAAATGAAATTAACTGATTAAATTCGAGTCCTTGCCAAGTTTCAAGTTGTTCTTGTTCAAGTTTGAGAAGGAAGCCTATCTGGTTTAACAAAGAACTTGTATCTATACTTACTATAGTTTGAGTTACAGAAACCTTAATATTTTATTGATTAATGTTACCCGGATTTAGAGTTTAAATTTTCATAAAGTTATTGGTTCGACAATATTTTTAAAACAGATAAGTTATTAAATAAATAAATAAATATCTTGGGACAACTCACACACGGCTATCTGATCCCAAGCTAAGCAGAGCTTGTGTTATGGTAACCAGACAACTGATATACATACTTATATAATTTATAAATACATACATATTATAGATAAATCACACCCAGACACAGAACAAACAATCATGCTCATCACACAAAGTTTGTCCTGGGTGGGAATCGAACCCACGACCTCCGGCTCAGCAGTCAGGGCCACTAACCACTAGACCAACAGGCCCGCCGTATTCTCTTTTGTAATTAGGTACTATTGAGTTAACATGACGGCTTAAAGAAGTACTTATTCTAATGTGAGAAAGAGAAGGCGCTGGCATCCTGTATAGCTCTGTCTCTTTCTGTCACTGGAATAAGTACTGTTTTAGAGGTCGTGTTAGGGTAGCAGGTATTCGGGGTTGCGGGTTATTCGAAAGAGATGCCGCGGCTACACGCGGAACATAAAGGGCAAGAGAAGGAAGATGGGTGGGTTTTAGTAAATACAGTCACCCATTATCCTTCTTTTTCCCTTTATGTTCCGAGGCCGCGTCATGGCTTTCAAACAACCCGCAACCCCGGCAGGCGGTGGCCCTGGCAGGCCCCTCTGCTGTGCGCGAACATGGCCTGCCGTCAATAGACGGACGGACGGTGACCTTAGGTATAGGACTTCATCTTGCCTGTCTGTCTGACTATCTGTCAATGTCCTTTTATTTTGGGAACGCGTAGAGGTATCAACATTACCCTCAATTTTGGTTCCAAAGTAGTTGAAAAAAGTCAATACATTATTTTATTGATAATCTTATCAATTAAAGAAGTGAAAATAACCAGCCAAGTTCGAGTCGGACTCGCGGCCATTAATTTTTGACTACGTAGATTTAGAGACTTGATTTCACAACTCTAAGGGACCACAGACTTAAGTCATCATCATCTGCCTAGCCTTTTCCCAACTATGTTGGGGTCGGCTTCCAGTCTAACCGGATGCAGCTGAATATCAGTATTTTACATGGAGCGACTGCCTATCTGACCTCCACAACCCAGTTAATACTGGGTAATACGATAGCCCTTGGTAAGAGTGGTTGTCAGACTTTCGGAACACTGACCTGTAACGACTGTCAAAGATCTACAAATGACAGCCAGGACCAACGGCTTAACGTGCTTTCCGAGGCACGGAGGAAACTCGGTATGTAACGGGTGGTCACCCATCCACACACCAACCTAGGCAAGCGCGGCTTAACCTAAAGATCGACCCGAGCGGCTACTATTTATTTAGCCACGAGCTCCTCCACGGACCACAGACTACGTACTGTACAGTATAGTACTAAGTACGTAATTCTAATTTCAACTGGATGCCTCCACGCGTATCCGAGATAAAGGTTATTGACAGACGGACAACAAAGTGCTGTAATAAGGGTTCCGTTTTTCCTTTTGATGTACGGAATTCTAAAAGTAACTAGTATTTTTATTTATTTTATTTACGTTAACCAACAATTGTTTACACGTATACAATTCTTGGTTAATAACAAGGGTAAACATTTATAAATGCAACAATTAATTAAAGATTAACACCACATGCACAAAAAAAAACGGTTTAACAAACATATTTATAAAGATTAACATACAAGCAAAAAAAAAAAAATTAAAAATAATTATGAATGTAATATATGGATTTTATCTTGCTACCAATAAAATACTAAACAATTTGTATCGACTCAGCAGTTACATTTAGTTCCGTTTACTATAATAATTCAATCGGCTTACTGTGTTCTATTTTCTATTAGGCTAGGAAGAACAATGAGTAAGAAATACGGCTTGGATTGAAAATAATGGGTGACCGTTGCAAGACGGATGGACTGCTTAACTCAATCTTTATTATAGTTCAACTTTCGACTTGTCTATGCTCTGTGCGGCTGCTATCTTTTGGTATGGTAGAACATAATAAAACAACGAACTTAGCAAAATTTCTTAGATTAAAAACATACTTATATGTTCAGGATTAAGGGACCTTGCGCTCAACGTGACCACGACTGTTGGCCGGACCAAAAGTGGTTGAGCGACCAAACTTTCTTCTTGGTCGGTGTTTCTACGGCCAAAAGACGTGCACAACATCTTTAAATCTTCTAAATTAAAGTAAAAACCGTAGCGATAACCATTGGACAGTGTTAAAGTTTTAAGCGATTACACACAAATACTTAGCGACCTAGGTAATAATCCTATTATTACCTAGGTCTATTATTATCCTATTATTCTATTACTAATATTATAAAAGCGAAAATGAGTTTGTTTGTTTGTTACATCTTCACGCCTAAATGGCGAAACCGATGTTGTGTGTTAATTTACAGTCGGTGAGCGAATAGTTCTCTAAGCCTAGGATGTGAGAAATAATTTAAAATACTCAAATATTCCAAGTTTCCTTTTACTTACAAATCAAAATAGCATACTGCGAGTTTCTCAACTCTGCTTTGTAACAAAAGTGCATAGCGTGAATGTTTTAAAATCTCTTGGAACATTCCCACCGTTTCCTCATAAAAGTTTAAAAGGCGATATTTGTTTTGAATTCTTTTATGTTCAAGTTCTGCTTGCTTTTTGTCTAAGTGGATGGGGCGCTTATTGTCTTTCTTTTTATGCTTTTTTGAGGTATTTTACGTGAAAAAGTACCTGTTAGTTTTCACGAAATTAAAAACCTTTTTTTAACAAGATGTTTATAGCAAAATAAGAGTCGTTTATCTTGGCATGGACATATGATGAGGAGGGACTCGCGTGACGCTCATTTGTCGAAATCACAGCGCTGCGACGACGTAACGCACGCATAGAATCAGAATAAAGAAGTGATGAATATCAATGTTGGTTAATGGAGAGGGAGAGGATGATCAAAGAACATAATATTGAATTGTCTTGTGTTGAGCTAGATAAGCATGTCATAGTGTGCGTTTACAGGCCCCCAAATTATCAAAACTACTCGATATTTGAGTCAGTAATGGAAGATGCTTTGGCAAAACTTGCAACGGGTAATAAGTCGCTAGTCATCTGTGATGACTTTAACATCAATATTTTAGATGAAAATTCAAATAGCAGTAGATTCTTAAATCTTTTTAAATCATTTAATTTGTTGAATGTGTTTTCGGAGCCAACCCGAATTACTACAAATACCGCTACATGTATTGATAATGTTTTCTGTTGCTGCGACTTCTTAGATAAATCCATTGTAAATTACCTTCCCTCTGATCACAGCGGTCAAACCGTTGTTTTCGAGTCCTACACATCATCACAAAAAATTCAGATACAGTCCAGAGAAATAACACCCAGCAATTTAAATAAATTTAATAATAATTTAATAAGTAATCTAGGCATTCCGGGATATGATATTAATAATGTAAATCATTTTTATGAGGAATTCTTTTCGGTTGTCTACACAGAGTTCAATGATACGCTAAAAATAAAAACTAAATCTATTAGCCCAAAGTTTATATTTAGTGATTGGGCAACTAAGGGTATAAGAAAAAGTAGGGAACGACTGTTTGAGCTTTACGGCCTTAAGCCTTACATCAACTCGGAAACATTCAATCGCTATGTTGCTACTTACTCAAAAATGTTTAAAACCACCTGCAAGGTAGCTAAAGCCTTATTCATAAGCAACAAGATTAAATCCGCTGATAATAAAATTAAGACGGTTTGGAAAATAATCAATAGTGAAACTAATAGAAATAAAAAATATAATAATGATATAACACTAGAATCTTCACGTGGCCTTCTAACCACTAAAAACGAAGTTGCTCAAGAATTTGTGGATTTCTTTACTAGTATCCCAATTAAAACTACAGAAACGTTAAATTCCTCACCCTTACTTTCTGTTGACTTATTAAGAGCAAACGTTTTACCATGCCCGGTTGAGTTTCAGTTTAAGCATATTAACCCCACTGTAGTCATTAAAGCTTTTAAACAAATAAAAATCAAATTAACCGAAGACCTTTGGGGATTGTCTATTAAAGTTTGTCAAGCTATCATTGAGACTATAGCACCGTACTTAGCCTTTATATTTAATTTGTGTGTGAACCAAGGAGTCTTCCCGGACCTTATGAAATACAGCAAGGTAATACCACTTTTCAAATCTGGGGACAGTAAAGACACCAATAATTATAGACCCGTATCCGTTTTGCCGGTTTTCAGCAAGGTGTTTGAAAAGGTAATGCTTAACCAAATGCTCAACCATTTTAACACCAATAAAATCTTACATGAGAAGCAGTATGGTTTCACCAAAGGACGTTGTACGACTGACGCCGGTGTCACCCTATTAAAACACATTTTTACTGCGTGGGAAGAAGCACAGGATGCCATAGGGATCTTTTGTGACCTCTCAAAAGCATTTGATTGCGTGAACCACGAAACCCTTCTCTTAAAACTTGAACATTACGGCCTAGGGAAACTTGCCCTTAGTTTAGTTAAATCGTATTTAAATGATAGACAGCAGCAAGTACAAATAAATGGTGTCAATTCAATGGGTTTAAATGTAAAAATGGGTGTACCACAAGGATCGATATTAGGTCCCTTCCTCTTTTTAGTATATATTAATGATCTACCCCATTTGTTTAAAAACCAACCACAAATGGTGTTATTTGCTGACGATACTTCTTTAATATTTAAGATAAACAGACGTGCCTCAAATCTTGACGACGTAAATAATGCCCTAATGCAGGTACATAATTGGTTTACCGCTAATAATTTAGTATTAAATGGGAAAAAAACGAAGTGCATAAGATTTGCTCTACCAAATGTCAAAAACAGTGAGTGTGACATAGTATTGAATCAAGAGAAACTAGAATTCGTCGAAAAAACTGTTTTCTTGGGAATAACACTCGATTCAAAGCTACAATGGGGTCCGCATATAACATCTCTTGCAGGACGCCTTAGTTCAGCAGCATATGCTGTTAGAAAAATCCGTCAGTTTACTGATGTAGATACCGCGAGACTAGTCTATTTTAGTTATTTTCATAGTATAATGTCATACGGTATTTTACTTTGGGGACGGGCTGCAGATATCGAGTCTATATTTATTCTGCAGAAAAGAGCCATCAGAGCCATATATAACCTACGTAGGCGAGATTCTTTAAGGGAACAGTTTAAGGATATTAACATCATGACAGTACCTTGTCAATATATTTATGAAAACATCATGTATGTCAGGAAAAACTTGCATCTTTTTAGTAAAAGAGGTGACAGACAGAATTATAATACTAGAAATAGGGACCAATTAGTTCAACCAGGTTTCAGGTTAGCTAAAGTAGACTCATCTTTCATGGGGTACTGTTTGAAATGCTACAATAAAATACCTCCCCACATTCTTCAACTGAATGAAACGAAATTTAAATCTTGTATTAAACGCAAGCATATTATATGTTGGGGGATTATATTGATGATAAAAATGCTTGGCTCAATGCTGGTCCTGCTCCACAAGCATAGGGGTAAACTCAGTATCCGAAGCTATAGTGGAAGCTGCAGAAGATTGTAAGATTATCTTTGCAATGTATAGAATCAATTCTCTAGTATTGTATAATTATTAAGCCCATATGTGAGTGCTATGTATTATCATTGACTTGACGAAGCCCTGGTGGTTGATAGTGTCATGCTCACTTAAATGTCTCGCTGATGGTGGCGGGTGTGTCGGGTCATTTAGCTCCCTTCAAAATGGTCGAGCTGAATGGGGCTGATCCATACGTCATGTTCGTGAACGGGCGCTGTCAGTTGGGACTGGTCATTTTTAGCTACCACGGTTCATTTTTAAACTTATTTAGATTTAAAATTAAATTTTGCTTTTTATTTACTCTGGACGCTCTTACTGTGCACGTCTTTCTACATCGTTCTCACATATTTGTATAATCTCAACATGAATGATGTAAATACGATTTTGTTAAAATATTATAATTTAAAAGAGTGTCCATGGAGTTTCTTGCCCATTCTTCTCCATAGAGATCAACGCTTTGGAATGGGCAACTACAGTACTTTCACAAGTTATTATGCCTTGTGACCGGGACTGTAGATTCATTTTGTTTCTTGACATTCAAAAGTGCCTGTAATGGTCTAATTGAAATAAATGATTTGAATTTGAAAAAAGAAAAGATGGATGGTTTTAGGCGTGACGAAAGATTTTAAAATCCTCTTCCATAATGTGGGTACACTTTTACTATTTACAAAAAAGCCTTTATTTCGGTAAAAAACTTAAGTTTAACTACCCGTAAATAAATAAAGAAAAAAAAAAAGTTTGAAACCATTTTTCTCATAATTTTTCAATAGTGCCCGAAAACAGCTCGCATGTGTCATGGCGTCGGCATGACGTCACAGTTAAGTAAAAATGTCATTGTGTCTTTAACATCGTCCCATATATCACATAACCGTGACGTCATACGCTGTGATCGGTGTTTCAGTCAAAATGGCCGATTGCAGTATTTTAATGTTTTATTTTATTGAAAATCTAAATAATCTGTTATTTTTAAATAAAACTAAACCTGTGTTTACTTTTTTTTTAATCTGACTTCTCCTCTCTAAACATTGAATCAGCGATTTTTACTGTCGTCATAGGATGAAGAAGTAAGTGATAGCGTGACGATTTACATAGGAGAATGGATATAAAACAAAGTGTTGCGCAGACCCCAACTAACAAAGGACAACACTTTTTGATGGCACGGTTGGCGCAGTGGCTGAGCGATCGACTGCTGCGCTGCGTGTCGGGGGTTCGATTCCCGCACGGAACAAATATTTGTATGACCTGCAGATAGTTGTTTCGGGCCTGGCTATTTGTGTATGTGAGTTTAAATGTTTGTAAACGTTCCTACGATACAGGAGAAATTCCTAGTGTGTGGCAACGTTTTTAAAAAAAACAGCAGGAAAATATATACTCGTATAAAATAAATAGTCAAAATGTAACAGAGTTACGAACAACTTATTTCATTTAAATTAAAAAAAAAACATTCACAAAAATAGACGAAAGCTGAAAACCAAAAATTACACTTTCATTTCACAAAATCAATAATCATAAAATGAAAATGTCTATAAACTCCATTGAAACAAAATAAATTATTCTTCTAACGAGCACAATTTACGTAGAGCCGGTCAAAAAGCAATGATATACAAAAACTATGTCTTTTCCTTTTACTCAAAAGGTACCTTTAATCTACAAATAGGGTTCAACGAAGCGTGTTTGAGTCACGACCCTTTTAAGGCACCTCATCCATAGTGGAAACAGGGACTCTTTGGAATTTACTCTCGAAGTAGTGCAAGCTAAGTCAATCTTGAATATCATATTGAAAGACGTTTCATGATTTTAGGAGGACTTTGATGTAAGGGTTGGTGCATACTTGTTGATGGTATTAGCATGGCTTTGATTCAAATTCTCTTGGTATCTTTGCAAAGAGAATGTAACGGTTTTTTTTTATGACAACGCCAATTTTGCTTAACATGCCAACGATAAATATCTCTCAAACATGCTGTTTTCCTTAGGATGTTTTGTCATATGATTTGTCAGTTCGACGGGTACACCACTAGGCTGTAAAAGACTCACTCCTTGTACAAACACGAGCCATTACGGCTTGGTGCATGCACCAATCAGAAGCCGTATTCTTGACAAGCCTTGACGCAAGTCTCCTCTCTCACTGTGCCCAAAGCGTATCATGTTCTGCAATGCTATAAGAAAACTGTAAAATGATAACCAGCCATTATTTTTCTAGTTCGGAAGAGTTGTGAAACATAGATCATGCTGAACTATTACAAAGATTGAACTAAGATTAAGTTTTTCATAATTGCATAATGGGTGCTAAGGGAAAGCAACCACCTACCTCCACTGAGCCAGCATGGTGAGTAGTGGCCCACTCTATTTATTAATGAGATCATTTTAGATTGCTTTTGTTTACTAAGAGATCACAGCTTTAATTCAAGTTATAAACCGACTTAGGGTTTTTAGAAATACTTTTTCGTTCAGAAACACCTTGTCTTGGAATACCAGGCGACGCTAAAGCAAAGGCGATGAAGCGTTTCTCATACAACACAACAGCGATAAATGTGTGCCAACCTTAAGCATGTAAGTTCACTTCTCCCGTTGGCCCCGAACGTCAAAGGCTAAGGCTACATTTGATATTTTTTGCTGAGATATACAGTCGATGCACTCAAAACTTTTTCGTATGCACGAAGCGAAGCAAAAAGCTAGCTCAAAGGATAAAAATACTTCCGCAACACTTTTTATAAATAACATTTCAGAAATATGTTGAAATGATTACACATTTCACGGTGTTTTTTTATTATTTGTTTATCAGAGTGAGAAGTTATTAAAGAACTTGCTGCGTTCGCGGTTTATAGTAAGTACGATGTGAACACGGACTTATAATGGTTTCAGTAGTTTTTGTAATAAAAAATGATCTCTAAAAAACACGACGACGGCTGCATGATGCGATGGGTGATCAAGTTCGTTTCCTACATCAGGCAAAGTATTATTTGGTTCGCCCCATTATTTTTTTTTTGTTAGGGCCACTCGTAGTCAGTGTTTAGTGGTTTTCTACCTTACTGGACTATCCTGTGGTGACCTCAACTGAATTTAAGACCCCCGGCCAGGGCTACAAATTACTATAATGTCGATGATCGCACGCTAAGGGCATTCCCTGTGGGGTGCGCCATACGAGCCTCGACTTAGGGCATCATTGGTTGAAACGACTAGAAAAGGGCCGGGTCGGGTTATTCTGTTTCGCCCCACATAGGAATTTTATACATCCGACCAAATATGGGTGTATCTCTGCCTAACCTATCGGGTATTGACGGGCCTGTTGGTCTAGTGGTTAGTGGCCCTGACTGCTGAGCCGGAGGTCGTGGGTTCGATTCCCACCCAGGACAAACTTTGTGTGATGAGCATGATTGTTTGTTCTGTGTCTGGGTGTGATTTATCTATAATATGTATGTATTTATAAATTATATAAGTATGTATATCAGTTGTCTGGTTACCATAACACAAGCTCTGCTTAGCTTGGGATCAGATAGCCGTGTGTGAGTTGTCCCAAGATATTTATTTTTTAATGTTATGATGTGTTATAGGGTCGACTATACGTCTCGATATAATCTGACCATCATATTTCCCTTCCTGTGAATTTCGGGGATAGCTATCTTGTAAACCATTCCAGAATATTCAAATTTCCAAAGACATTATTAAAAAATATGGTCTATTGGTGACTGCGATTGCAAAAGTTTAAGTAAAACGAGTGTTTGGAAAATTAAAATGGTTATTGAAATTACTTTGAACTGACTTGAAGATGAACTTTGGTAACTTTAGGCACTCTTCACTGGGTTCATACAAAATTAGTGTTAAAATTTTGATATTCGCTGAACTGTTCCAAAGTTAGATTTTGTTAAAATATTATGGCGTATATCAAGATTGGCTTGTAATAATATTAAACCAAAGTTATATTTTGGTACACTACGTAAATAACCTACACGAGTGGAGGGAATGAATGAAAGTCGTTTACCAAAAGGAATTTGGGAGGCAGATTTTCCTCACCGACGAGGCCCGTCGCGACGTCCCGGTACTTGCCCCAACCGTCCCTTGCTAGAGCAAACCCGCGATGCTAAGCCAGTAGATTCAAATAGTGCCCTTAGCGTATAGTAGCTTAGCTTTTTACGTCTTTTGCCCTCGTTGGAGGCCTTACTTTCGTAGAATCCACAGGATTTGACGACACGGTTGGCGCAGTGGGTTTAATACCCGCACGGAACAAATATTTGGATGACCAACAGGTTGTTGTTCCGGGTCAGTCTGTGTATGGGAGTTATATAGTGGGAGCACCCATGACAGAGGAGAAATCCTAGTGTGGGGCAAAGTTTTTATTTTTTATAAAAAAAAATGTCTTAATTGACAACAAATTATTATCCTACAGCACTTGTTTGCAATAAGCAAAATTAATAACATCCATAGATATCATTGTATCTTTTTTACGCTACCCCCATAATACACAAAGCAGTTTATATGTGCCTCTTATATTATCTCTTATCTACACATAATTATTTTGCTTCATCTATGTTAATACATAAATCTGTATATGCAAAAAAAACACTCGCTATATTATGAAGTAACATTATATTATAGGTAGATAATAGTAAACCGTACACAAACAAAATTAGGTCATTTCCAACCTGTAAAAAGGCTACTGACCTACACATTTGAATCGCGTAATTATTGAGATTTTGTATGGGATCGCGATTAATATCACAAGGACCTTTGTCCTTGTTTAGTTAACATCCTTGTATTGTATTGTATAACGGGCTGATGTCCGCCACTCCACGTCTGGGGCGCGTATTTTGCGTTTGGGTGGGAATATTATTCGATCCACCCCAGCTCCACGAGAAACGTCAGCAGCGCCTTGGTGTTGCTGACGATCTCGCGAAGAGTACCTGGGTTACCGAAGTACTTTGACCTGTATGGGGCAACCTTTGGGCAGTGCAGAAGCACGTGGGCTGCTGTTTCGTCTACCTCCATGCAGGCTCAGCACAGTGGGCTGGCTGTTAACATCCTTAAAATATTACCTCACTTTAGAAACACGCAGCATACTAAGTAGGTACTAGTCAACTCACCTGTAGATAGGCGTGCCGAGGTCTTCCCGGTACCACAGCACCAGCAAGACGGCGTCTTCTTCATCCTGTGTCGCGATGTCACACGGCAGGTACACCGGCTCCCCCGCCACGGCTACTACTTGTGTCATCGGCACTGGGGATAAGGAGAAAGAGATTGTTAGTACTATTTTCATCAAGGCATTCTGTGGTGTCCCTGCCGGGGTTGCGGGTTGTTCGAAAGAGAAATCGCGGCCCCGGAACATAAAGGGCAATAGAAGGAACGTGGGTGGGTTTTAGTCAGTACAAGTCTGACACTTGAAGTTATTTGATGATTACCCATCCGCAAAAAAGGTCTTCTGTGGGTCAACCTACCCTCATGGGAAAAAATCGTGAGTTTATGTGTGTTTGTTCTTCGTTCCAGGTGAAGATGACGTGGCGATTTTGACACCTATGTATAGTATATGCAGGATTGCTCAGCACTGGCGCAAGATTGAGAAAATTGAAAAAGAGACCGGGACGTCTTTGTCCTGATGAGACTGGTTGAAAAACAAAACGTGAACAGAAATAAACATTGTTCTTAATACTGATAGGTTAATTATTATTTATTTGTCAAAATTTATAACAGAATTTTATGATAAAGCTTTTACATATAGTTGATATTTAGGAACTAGTGGGGTTTGCACGCAATTATTGACTCCAAAAAACGTCTGAATTCACTAAATATTGAAAACTGCATCAAAATCCTTTGCGTAGTTCAAAAAACAAATTCCACCCAAATTATGTTGTTTACAAAATAAATTTACCATTTTTTTACATAATATGCGCTTTAAAATTGACGCCGCCGTGTCGTATGCAATTCACAATTCAAATTTATTTATTATTTACGTAATTAATACAATAACTCACATGTTTCATCTCGTTTGGTTTTTACAATTGATCCTTTTAAAATTGATTGACCTTTTTATATTTCATCGTGAATTTTCATAAATACTACCAATTTTCTTTTGATTTGGTCCTATCAACAATGTCAGTCAATTTATTAAACATTTCTTTTCTTCCCGCGCATTTTTCACGTGAATGGTCAAAGTATTGAGATATTCAGCCTACATTATTTTGAGATTCCAATTGAATTTTCTAAAGTTTTTTTTTTTAAATTCAAAACTGGAACATGGGGCATAAAAGTAAACAGTGTGTTGTAATCGTCAAAGTCTGTCTGGAATATGGATTGGTTTTTTATCACTATTTTCGTATTGCAGCTTTTATTTATGAAATTATATTTCGAACATGGAACATCAAATAACGCAGTATTTTTTTTTATTTAACCATTGAACTTATGGCTTGTTTTATTACATTGAAATTTAAAAGACTACATTTTTCATAGAAATAATTTCAACAGTACATTACTTAGAACTTTCTGGTAGTTAAAGTCGCATGACAAACTGTTAGAAGTTTGCAGTAAAGAACCTCTTCGCCAAACAATAGACTATTAAATTGTCGTTTTGTCGTTGAACTATAATTTTTACAATGTACTACAGTATATGACGTTTTACTGCAAATAAAAGGGGTGCCATGAATAATTGAATATAGCATAATGTATTTTGTTTCAGCTTAGTAAGAATATTGTTAAACAGTGGGAAATGACAAAGGCGGGAACTTTTGGGGGATAAATATAAACATTTTGCGATTTTGAGTGTTTTTAAGAAAGAAATTGGTCACTGACAACATTTTTGCCATAGAATCTTAGAAACGGCTAAATTAAACTCAAAAGTGTTTTAAACGAAGTATTTACCTACATCAAGAAAACAACAATAAATTCTCGAGAAAAAGTAAAACTAGCTCATATTTTGAATTAAAAGATACATTTTACGATCATACTATAAAATATCTTAGTACCACGCTGAAGATCCCATACCTTACCCAAAATCATGGAGCGGAAACATCGTATAATACATTTCCGCGAACACGAATCACTGGCCGTACTTGCTCGCACGTCGTCAAAGTGGACACGAGTGCTTTTTGCGCTCAACTGAGCAAAAGAGTTGCAACTAGCACAAGCACATGTCAAGAAAGTCACGAGTCCTTTAGGGTTTCTGTAAGGAGGTCTTAGAAAAGGATCCAGCGTTGGAAAATAAAAAATAAGTAGAAGTTTTTGGTTTTTTTTTCTTCGTAGAATCGTCTTTGTTCGTGTTGCATACGTTCAAGTCGGCACATTTGCAGCAGTTGTAACGTTGGATACATACATAATCCTTATCCTTACTAATATTATAAAAGCGAAAGTGAGTTTGTTTGTTTGTTACCTCTTCACGCTTTAATGGCTAAACCGATTTTGATGAATTTTGGTACAGAGATAGTTGGGAACCAGGATAGGTACGGACATAGGCTTTTTAAAAAAAAAAGTGGGATATGAGGGAGAAAGAGGGAAGAAAAGGGAATACTTAGCGTTGCTATTACAAATCAATAAGGCGCTAGGGCAAAAACTGCAGGTAGCAGGTACTGTGTTATACCGAATTTAACGCGAGCGAAGCCGCGGGCAAAAGCTAGAGATAAATAAAATCATTTTTTTTTCTAGGGAACAGGTACGATCCTTGCACACTTATTTTGCCTCGTTCACGTTTAAACATCTGATCATACACGCACGCCGTTACAAGTACAATGTGCACCTAAACAAATAACATTGACGTCATGATTTTATTTACATTTTTTATTCGAAAATTACCTTTATTACAGTACTAGCTTCCACCCGTGACTTTTTCTGCTTGGCATAGTTATTTTGTGCTAACGCTAACGTTAACCCGCGTGATGATATCTTCCGTTTTCTTCCCTCTTTCACCCCCTTATATCACTTAAAAAAATTGCCTATGTCCGTCTCTAGGGTCCCAACAATCTCTGTACCAAAATTCAAAAATCGGTTTGGCCATTTAGGCGTGAAGACGTAACAAACAAACAGACTCACTTTATTTGTGTTGAATCATGCCAAACCGGTTAACTGTAACTATAGAAACTAATCTTAGAAGTTTAATTTGACCCACTTTTCGATTGAGATGAAGTTTTTCGTGAATTTTTAGTTTAGATGTCAATGCATTGTTTACTAGCTCGCGTCATTCTAATCTTTCAATTATTTAAAAAAGTAGGTAGATATAAGATCTTTCGATGTAAATAAGAAGTTTTGAAATGACTGGCACAAAACAAAACACATTCAAATTGTTGCAACATAAGTAGCTTTATGTCAATCAACAGTCAATTCACATTGACTATGAACGAGGCTCACTAGCATAATAAAAATCTACACCTTTTTATAAACACAGTTTTTACAGTCTTGCTTGTACCGAATTACCGTGCGGACGCGTAAGGTCACTGACCTTAGTGTGAATAATCATGGCGTTGTTAAAATGCAATTCGTGTAATATCGTAATTAGTGAAGTACTTGCGTTCATACAAAACAAAATACAAGTTATGGATGAAGAAAGCATTGTTAAAGTTTGTAGTACTGCTTTTACTGGCGAAGATGTAGACTCTGCCAAGACGTTACTATTTAAATCAGTGACTACAACAACAAAGAAAATATCACGTAGAAAAGAAAATAAAGTGTGTCGGGACCTGGAGGACATAATTTCTCTATTTAAGAATACAGACCCAGAAAGTGTACCTATTTTTGTGGCAAAAGACTTGCAAAAACTACCCCCTTTGACATTCGATCACATCGATGTAACAAGATTGTTGAAGGATATTATTGTGTTGCAAACGGAGGTGAAGCATATCAAGAATGACTATGCAACCAAGGAACAACTTGAGGAAATCAAGACAGCCAGTAATAAGTCGTTAACATACGACTTTGATCGCAATGTGAACTTCAGTAGACGCGGTGCATCTACCTGCCATTCGTATAAAGATGCGTTAGACAGTGGACCTATATGTTTATCGGAATATTTGAGTGTGGAAGAAAACAGCTATGTTGATTCACTAAATAAACGCTCGATACCTATGAGTGACAGTGATACTGCCGTTTCATCCGGACTACCAAATCAAATACACAACAAAAGTTTCCAGCCATCCTTGTCACTCGCACATAAAATGCCAGCGGAAACACGGAAACATCTAGTTAAATCACAGGATATAGTTACTGCACCGATAACCTGTCAAACAAGTAGTTATGAGCAGCAACCTGTGCCCGATAATGATGAAGGATGGACAGTGGTACAATCGCGCAAGAAACAGTCTCGTTTCGCAGGACGGAAAGGAACCGCTAATGTTGATACGACAGCGAATTTCAAAGCCGCTGATGTAAAAATACCGTTTATGTTGTACAATGTGTCGAAAGATGTGGGTACGGAGGATATTACTACTTATATAAAGGCTAAAACGCAAGTTATCGTGGTCCCGGAGAAAATTGAAACGAAACAGTCCAAGGATTATGATTCATATAAGTTTTTAATTCCTAAACATAAAATCGATCTTTTTGAGAATGAAAACATGTGGCCAGACGGCGTATATTTCAGAAAATATTTTGTATTTAAGACGAGGAGTGTACGAGGCCCGGTGAATAATAAATCATAAAAATGAATATTTGTAATAATTATAATAGACGAAAATGTAAGCTAATGAGCTTCAATTGTAAATCAATTAAGAGATCGGTCGATTACGTAAGAGAATTATGTTTAACGTCGGATGTGATAGCACTACAGGAGACTTGGTTGCTATCGCATGATCTGGGATATCTGAACAGCATCTGCCCCGGCTTCGGTTCCACAGGCGTCTCGGCCGCAGAATCGTCCGAGTTGCTGCGAGGTCGACCATATGGGGGAGTGGCCTTGCTATGGAGAACCAGTGCGTTTGATAGTGTTTCGGTCATACAGTGTAATAACGTAAGATTGGTCGCGATTAAAGTAGTTGTTGAGAATCGAGAAATCCTTATATTTTCGGTGTATATGCCTGTGTGTAACATAAACAATTTGAGTGAGTTCACCGACTGTTTGGGTGAAATACATGCAATTGTGGAATGTAATAATGTGGAGAATGTATTTGTGTTGGGAGATTTCAACGCGCACCCGGGTGAGTTATTCTGTAATGAGCTATTAAAGTTTTGTACTGATTATCACTTAACCTGTGCTGATATTGATTTTCTTGGCATTAGTTCGGATACCTACACGTACTTGAGTGACTCACACGGGTGCGTTAGATGGTTGGATCACTGCCTGGTAACAAGTGTTACTAAGTGTTCTGTTTTGAATGTTAATGTTATTAATGATGTTTCTTGGTCTGATCATTTTCCTCTGGAAATGACGTGTAATCTTGATGTGTTAGTGCCGAAATATAGTAATAAAAGAGTAGTGCCAAATAATGTAATTTGGGGAAATAGAAATCCTGAACAAATACGTCACTACTCAGATTTTTGTCATGAGGCCCTTCGTGAGATTGATTTTCCTAGTCAGTTTTTGAAATGTAGTGATAAGGTATGTTATAATGAGCAACACAAATTAATTATTAACAGTATGTACAAGCAAATTATATCGGTCTTACAGATGGCCGCTATTTCGAGCCATAATACATGTGTTAAGAAAAAGAATAAGTTTGTAGCGGGGTGGAATGAGCATGTAAAGCGGCTTCATGCGCGGGCGCGGATTGGGTTTCAAAAGTGGATCTTACATGGAAAACCCACGTCGGGAGATGTGTATCAGGAAATGAAAATGTCGAGACATAAGTTTAAAACTAAACTAAAGTGGTGTCAGAACAATGAAAGCCAGATAAAAATGGATATTATTGCATCTCTTCATAAGGAAAAGAAATTTAGTTCTTTTTGGAAGCAAACCAATTCTTTGAATCCCCAGCCGAGCCTGCCATCGAACGTAGACGGCTTATCACATAACAGTGATATAGCCAATATGTTTATGAGTCAATTTAAAGTCGCACCAAATATAACAAATGCATCTAGGCGAGGCATTCGGACCCCGTGTGAAGGTGATCCTCATGTTAGATTCAACGTGAAAGATGTAAAAGACGCGCTAAAAAGTATGAAACGAGGTAAGTCACCTGGGCACGATGGTTTGAGTGTTGAGCATTTAAGGTCCGCTGGTGTACACTTACCTAGGTTGCTCGCCATGTTATTTAATTTTTGTGTGAGTCACTCTTACCTGCCTGACGATCTCGTAAAAACTGTCGTAGTTCCCATAGTTAAGAACAAGACTGGTGACTCATCCGATAAAAATAACTATAGGCCTATTTCACTGGGTACAGTCATTGGTAAAGTGCTGGACAGCCTGCTTGAGAGACAGTTGAAGATACATATCAAACTCAACGACAGGCAGTTTGGTTTTAGAACCGGTTTGTCGACGGAAAGTGCAATCTTATGTCTCAAGCAGACTGTGCAGTACTACACAGACAGGAAGACACCTGTTTATGGTTGTTTTCTGGACCTGTCAAAAGCCTTTGACCTGGTGAATTATGACATTCTGTGGCAAAAAATGTCGGATGAAACGGACCTCTCACCTGAGATAATAAAGATATTTAAATCTTGGTATGAGAGTCAGATTAACTATGTTAGATGGTCAGATGCTCAATCAGTACAGTATGGGCTGGATTGTGGCGTGAGGCAGGGGGGGTTGACTTCACCCACCCTTTTTAATTTGTACATAGACCAGTTGGTTGGTGAGCTGAGTAGCACTATGGTTGGTTGTTCTGTGGATGGCAGAATGATCAACAACATTAGCTATGCTGATGACATGGTGCTGCTCAGCCCATCAATCTGTGGACTGAGGAAGTTGTTGGCCGTGTGTGAGAGGTATGCGGAGGCTCATGGATTGAGGTATAATGCTACTAAAAGTGAAGTGGTGGTTTTTAAAGCACGCAATAATATGCCCACAAATGTACCACCAGTGACGTTACAAGGAGCATCACTAAAAGTCGTCACTCAGTTTAGATACCTCGGTCATGTGGTCACGGATTCTCTCACAGATGACCAGGATATAGACAGGGAGCGCAGGGCGTTGGCAGCCCGATGCAATATGATTGCCCGCAGGTTTGCGCGGTGCTCTGGTCAGGTAAAACTGACGCTCTTCAGAGCCTACTGTCAGTCGTTCTACACGTGCAGCTTGTGGGTTGGGTATACGCAGAAGGCTTACAACGCTCTGCGCGTGCAGTATAATAATGCGCTGAGGATGTTGGTGGGGCTGCCTCGGTTTTGCAGCGCTTCGGGCATGTTTGCGGACGCGCGAATAGATGACTTTCATGCCATTATGCGCAAACGATGTGCATCGATGTTGCGGCGATTCAGGGGTAGCCCTAACAGCATTTTAGCTACACTGGCGGACAAGGTCGACGGACCATTTATCAGGCTCTGGGCTGGCAGACATGTGCGTGCCCATGTTCATGCAGCCAATTAATGTGTTTTGTTTATTTTTAATTGAACTAACATAGGCTAAGTTGATATTAACACTATCTATATGGATCGCTTGGTCTGAAATAAAGATTTTGATTTGATTTGATTTATTTTGCGGATGCGAAATCATCAAATAACTTCCCCCGCTCTGGGTGGAGCGCGGGGGAGTGTCAGACTTGTATTGACTAAAACCCACCCATGTTTAATGTTCCGGGGCCGCGGTATATCTTTCGAACAACCCGCAACTCCAGCAGGCGGTGGCCTTGGCAGGCCCCTCTGCTTTGCTGACATCTCTTTGAGGCGCGCGTGGAACACTAACGCGTCGTTGACAAGGCAAATCTATACCCTTAAATAAGCGTCTCTTCAAACTGCCTAAAGTCGTCTTGTTCCCATATTCCCAGCTTTCCTACATACAAATGAAATCAATTTTCCACATATCACACTCGCTTTATCAATAAACTAAAAAGGAATATCAACGTCAATTTATTTCGTAATACATCTTTAATATACCTTTGGAACAAACTTAGCGTAAGCGTCACACGTACTGTTGGGCCTAAAAATAAATCAAAATAATCACCAAACTTCTTTTTCCCACAAAAATATAGTGAATAACTCCAATTTCCTTACGTTTTGGGCCTTGTATTTTTAGGCTCGTATTTTTGAAGGCAGATTTATCTGTGTTTTGTTTCGCATCGGCTCGGATTTCGATCGTGAGTATTTGAATTTGAATATGATTGAAACAGCCAGCATATTTCAGCTGGATTAAAGGAAGCGGAAGACGTTTTTGTTACTGTATCTGTTAAGTTAATGAAAAGAGTTTTTATTTCGGAACGTGAAATATATTTTTTGTACGGTTTGCTTTGAAGTATAAAAGAGGGATTTTTCTTTTAAGATTATGTTGCTGAAAATGTTGGTGTTTTATTTATTAGAGTATAAAACATCATGATACTAATCACAGATCACGTATATTGTATCCAAACATCTTTCTATAGGGTTCAAAGTTCATAACATCACGCACATAATTCCTGTAGGGTTTGATAAAGGTGAATCTATTAGTACACCTACGTTTTGCAAGTTTTGTTTATGTCCCATTTAATAGGTGGTGAGCCTATTGCCATCAACTGGGTACGAATTAAATGGCTGCTACTGGAAAATACCTGATGGAAAATTCAATATCCTTTAACTCGACCTAGGAATTGAACCCAGGACCTCATGCTTAGAAGTAACGCGTGCGACCACTAGACCAACGAGGCCGTCAAATTTTATTGATTCTAAAGTCAGAGATAAGTATCCTATGTACTTATTATTCCAGACCATAATCTACCTCTGTGTCTAATTTCATCAAGATCCGTTCAGCCGTTTTGACGTAAAAGAGTAACAAACATCCATACATCCATCTTTCACAAACATTCGCATTTATAATAGCTAGGATTCACGGTCCTTTATACCAAAAATTTTTTTCCAAAAAAGTGTTCATTTATTCATTTATTAAGGATCTCCAACAAAAATGTAGACAGATCATAATTTACTTTAACAAAAAAAACATGTGTAATATTTATATATAGAAGCAAAAAAAATAAACGTTTATAATTATTAAATATATAATAATTTAAGCACATTAGGTAGTATTTGGAATTAAATTTTTAAATAAAATTAACAAATTCATAAATCATTAAGAAAGTAACGTGTTTGACAAACACGTTAGATTTAATGATAATGTGATTGTAGTTCATTGCAATTTTGTAGCTAAACATCGATAACTAGAACCTAAAACAGAGAAACAAAAGAACATCAACCATTGAAAAATGCTCAATGACATCGTAAGAAGTTCAAACAATAAATCGGGCGCTGTAACTGCAGGGATAAGTGACGTCTTCGCCACCCGGACATCCGTGCATCCGGACATTCCTACCCTGTCCGGACGCAATGAGACAATGTACTGAGAAAAGTGTACTGTATTTGTGTTGGTCCGGATACAGTTTATCCGTAGTTCTCTAACAAGTCTCTTGTTCTTTTAAGTGATTTAAAATGTCCTGAATAAAATATTGTCTCACGAGTTGCTCGTTTTAAAAACAGTAGTAGCTCTACAGAGTAATCTTTAATTAATGTACGACGGAAAAGTGAATTGGATTCTGTTGGTACATATTTTAAAAGTGTTCTGTGAATGTGTAAGCAGTAAATTTAGGTGCATGAGGGATGTCTGAAACGACTGTTTTTTTTTAATTTACAATGTGTCAATTGACTAGCGATATTGTAGATACTCATGTAACGAGTGTTTTAATATACTATTACGATACACACTTGGGTCTAATTCACTTCCCCGCTTTTTGGCAGCCATTTTGAGATATTCTCTAAGCGTGTACAAAAATAGTCATATCTCTCAAAGTTTTGGTCTTACTGAGACGACACTAGGTTTATCCAGGGGTAACAATATTTTCTATAGTTTAAATTAAGAAATGATGAGCTTACATTTCCGTAACGCAATTTGTAAACTGTTTTGTGAAAAAAAGGTAGTTTATTTTTAAATCAATAAATTTCAGTACTAGAAAGTTAGTTATTTATGTACATAGAATATCGCTAGTCCGTGACCGGACACATTATATATAACTAGTCGTTCTGGGCGGCTTTACCCGCGTCTTTGGTTACTGCCCCGCTCCCGAATGTAGTAGCGTGTTGTTATGTAACCTGTGTTACTTCCTGATAATGTGGCTCTCTATTAGTAAAAAAACGGTTAAAATCGGTCCAGTAGAGTTGGAACCGTAATCGACTGAATTAATTAATTAATTAACCGAATTGTTTAATGACAAATCTTCTACACAAAAATATCAACTATATTATAAACAGAGCTTCCTCTCCTCTACACTTTTGCTTTGCCTTACAGGGTCCATAATGATCACAATATTATAAAAATTATCACCTAAGTACACATTATGATAAAGCAAATAAAAATACCTACATATTGAGTATTAACACCAATTCGATACAAACAAATCTTTCCTTTTATAATATTGGTATAGATTAGTACCCCTGTGTTTTGTGTGGTGCAGTTGCTTATTATAGGCCCCTGAATATTAAAATGGATAATTAATTAAAGTTTTAAGCAGTGACAGCCTAGTAGTCATAGTCGGACGGCCAAGTCATAGGTGTCAAGTTCGGTCCCAAGACTCTGATTTTCCGGATTCATGTAAGTATTGTGTAGAAGAAAATATTGTGAGGAACCCAGCATGTCTGAGAGATATTTTTCGGTAGCATGTTAAGCCGAAACGCCAATGGGCGACAAGTTAGGCACTAAAGTTTTATTTGTTCCGTGCGGGGATCGAACCCGCGACACGCAGTGCAGCACTCGATCGCTAAGCTACTGCGCCAACCGTGTCGTCAAAACTTACTTTACCTTTTTATTTATTCCTTACATATGGGGAAAATAAAAGAACAATTAAACTAAATAAAAAAAAAGTCAACCAAAAATTCATCCTTAAATGAAAAACGAAAACACCCAACACAAAACGACTACCAAATAAAAAGTTACAGTTTAGTTTTCACAGAATATCCGCCATTTCCATCTCAGATCATGAAACATGCATGCAACTAAACGTCTATGAGCCGGCATTATTGAATATCCTGGCTATTGGATATGGTTGCAATGGAAATCGCTTCTCGAAGCGTTGCGTCGCGGAAACGCTATTAATTTCCGAAACGTCTATTCGTGTCGGCTTTGCATACGACACGAGACGGTTTCGGCTATATTTAGAACATCGAATAATGTTGATGTTCGATGCAAAGCTAAAAATGTGGTTCGTTCGTGAATAGTTAAGCTGGGATTTGCGGGGTTGAGTTTCATTTGTTTTATTTATAATGAACTCACTCTTGACCTCGATCTCGCCTGATGGTAAGCGACAGATGAGGTCTACGATGGAGCGAGCGAGCCCAGAAGATGCCTATTAACTCTTGTTTTGAAGGCAGACGGGTCGTATGTATTTGGAGTTGTCATTGTGCTTTTAAGTAATATTTTGTAGCTCCAAAGAAATAAACCATACACAACGTAACATCACGGTTATGTAATGTATGGTAATGCCAGAAGGGTTAATCTACTTAACCCTGTGTAGGTACCCCACATTCCGCCAGTTATGAATGTAGTCCCATGTAATAATGGGGCGAGCCTATAGCAATAAAACTCAAACTTAAAGCATTTATTTCAATTGGACCATTACAAGCACTTTTGAATGTCAAGAAACGAAATGATGAAGCTACAGTCCCGGCCATAAGACATAATAACTTGTGAAAGTACTATAGTTGCCCTTTCCAAAGTGTTGATCTCTATGGAGAAGAATAGCCAAGAAACTCCATGGACACTCTTTTAAATTATAATATTATATCAAAATCGTATTGACTACCAGACTCCGTGACTACTTCCTAATTTTATAGCCAAAATCAAAATGCCCGTAAAATCATCACTCGTCTTTTTTTTCGGATGGTTAGGGGTGGTTAGCTAACTTAGCGTCGAGTTTTTATGGCGCCCATGAGCTTAACATGCCGTTGAGAAATATCCATATATATATATATGTATATATTTTCTTTAAAAAAACGTTGCCCTACACTAGGAATTTCTCCTGTATCGTGGGTGCGTTTACAAACATATAAACTCACATACACAAACAGCCAGACCCGAAACAACTATCTGTAGGCCATACAAATATTTGTCCCGTGCGGGAATCGAACCCGCGACACGCAGCGCAGCAGTCGATCGCTCAGCCACTGCGCCAACCGTGTCGTCAATTTGAAAGAGATACCGCGGCCCCGGAACACAAAAGGCAAAAATAGTTAGTAAAGGTGTGATATTCCCTCCATCACTCCCCCCAGAGCTGGGGAAGTTATTTGACGATTACCTATCCTCAAAAAAATGAAAGGCATGGTACACACCACCCGCAAACCAAGCCAAAGAGTCAGTTCAGTACAATCAAATAATCTTGTTTGGAAACCTTTCCAGTGCGAACGTGTTCGAATAAATCCTATTCCGTTGCTGTGACGTCATCCCTGAAAATACCCAAAATTTGACTATTCAGTGCAGACGTACGGGAAATCGAGTTAAGCTCTTCTAATTTGGCTTTGATGTTTAGACATCGTTCGTGTTGATGTTATTTTGAACGGGGACGAACGTAGTTTGGTGGAAATTGTTACATTATAAAGCGTTTTGGTGTGTCCGGACGGACATTATGCACTACCGCGTTCACTGGCGGTCGACCACTTTTCAACTTTATTATTAAGGGCATAAGGGTGAAAAATGGTCTACTGTAAGTGAGCTCTAAAAAAAACCGGGTAACTGTGAGTCGGACTCGCACACCGAGGGTTCTGACAAACTTGCGACATAAACGGCTATATCTTTTGACTGCGTAGACTTAGAGATATGATTTTTCCACAACTCTAAGGAACCATAGATTTAAGTATATAGTTTTAATTTCAACTCGATACCTTCACGCGTTCCCGAGATAAAGGGTATTCACAGACAGATAGTCAGACAGATAGGCAGACTGACAAACGGACAATAAAATGATCCCATAAAGATTCTGTATTTTCCTTCTGAGGTACGGGACCCTAATGATTGCTGGAAAACGGTTTTTTTATAATGAAAATTCCGAAGTACAAAATGATCACCCCATTATAATAACTTTTCATATCAACATAACAACATATCTGTGATTGAACAGGGTTGTGTGTCTAGCGTATATTAAGACAAAGATAGAAAATAACCACAAAACATCATATTCCGTACTGTAGAGATTTAATACCATTAACTGAATCAGAGTACAGGCTGGTTTGCAATGACGTTCGATTAATCAGGTTGTTTAAAAATTTAAAAAGAGAATAGAATAGCTTTAGGTTGACGGGACATTGTATTGGTGAAATGATGAAGTAAAAATATAATTTAAATTGTTTTATGTTCTTTTAATAGGGGATATTACTGCAAAATTCTGGCGCAAGGGCGCAGCACTAGCGTAAGCAGTAAAAAGTTTTTTGCCGAGACGTTCAAAGTGTAAAATATTGTTTAAGTCTATCTTTAAATTGAGTGTAAAATTGGAAAAAGTATATTAGTATTAATTAATATACAATAATGCATCAGTGCTGTGTATTTGGATGCAAGAGTAAAGGGAATCATTCATTTCCCAAAGAAAATAATGTTCGAAAGCTATGGGAAGCAGCAACTCGTTGTAAAGACTTTCGAGCTAAAAAAAAACTCTAATATATGTTCAGCACATTTTAAATCCGAAGATTTTATTAAAATTGGGAAGTATTCAGGTACTCTTTTTTACACTACAAAAGTTATTATTTTCGTCGTATAATTTAAGCCTAAAACAAGACAAATTAGAAAAAAAACATTCATTACTATTAATATTGAGCTGAATTGATTAAAAAATTAGCACAGTTCAGTTAATTATTTTTATTATCGTACCTTTCCACCAAATCCTTTTTTTTCCCTTTAAACTCGCACCGCGTTCTCTAAGCAGTTTTTTTAAATCATCCACTTTTAAATGGCCGTAGCCGCCATAATATATAATATAATTAAAGTACAGATAGGTAAGTTATACCAAAATAATTAACACTTTGACATATTTTCACAGAATATCTGGCGGTTACAATTAAATACCGAGAATACGCGATTGCGCACATGACGGTTTGTTTACTGCATGTGCTAGTGGCGCCCTCTGCGCTGAGGTTTGCGTAATATTCCCTATTACAGCTTTTAGTTGTTGCAATAGCTGAACAATCGACTGGAGCGTATCGTGGGTTTGCTCCTCGCACAGAATAAATATTTGTATGGTAATTGTTTCGGGTCTGGCTGTTTGTGCGTATGAGTTTAAATCTTTGTAAACTCACCCACGACACAGGAGTAATTTCTAGTGTGGGGCAAAGTTTTATAAAAAAAGAAAAAAAAAACTAACAGTACCTACGTAGGTAGTGTTCGTTGGTACCTACAATTGATATACTTACCATACATAAAACCTGATGTATGGTAAGTATTGAATTGTTCAAGTTCAGTCACGTTGACATAGTTAGTGCTATGTGTACTAGAAGTGCTACACATTTATTCAGCAGTATGGTTTTAATTTTATCCTAGTGTAGGAAAGAGATGACGCTAGACATCCTGCATAGCTCTGTCTCTTTCTTACATTGGAGTTACATTAAATGAATACTATTTTTAGATGTAATTTTAATCCCATAGGTCACATTTGCCAAATGTGATAAACACTAATGCCGACCTAAAGAGATCACTACATATATTCGGTTTGTACCGATCGGCAAATTCCGTTTCGCATCTGCCGACGCTAAATCATGTATACAGGCCAACACCAAGCTATACATTTCCAGTATAACATGGCCTCGCTTTGTATAGATTTTCAATACAATGCCATAAACTGGTTTTGTATAGCTTAGCTGTTTGTCGTGCGTACGGGTCGACTAAGAAAAACTATAATGAACGAAGCCTACGACAAAGCCGATCTACATACTGGTTGGAAGTAATTTGACTCAAAAAGAAAAACTATATTTGCTTTAAGAATACTCACGAACTTAATTATTCTTTATTCAAATACTGGTACATAGGAACTTTATGACTAAGAGTTTACCAATCTGACGTACTCAAGTAGCATAACTAATATCGATAGATATCAGCTCTGAATTAAGAACAATTCAAAGTTCCATCCATTTGAAATTAATGGAGTAATGGCCCAAAGATAACATCTAAGTGAACCCTAAAATTACGCCAACCTCTCGAATTGCTCTCTATTATAAAGGAACATTCTAGAACAGTTTAGAAAATGTCGCTAAAATTCTGTAGTACTATCTCGTACCTCGCCTATTTTACTAACGACTCTATGTAAATGAAGTAATCAACACACCTAATCCAATCTTTTTGTCGTCGTACCAAATTGCTCAAAAACGATATTACTCCCAAACTGCAAGCAGAAACTGGCAAAAAGCTTAATAAAGTACCGATATCGCAAAAGGAAATGGCTCCGCATCTATTCAAAAACGTTGCTAACCCAAATTGAACTTTGACAATTGTATTATAAAGTCCAATTTGCTTCGTCGTTTATTATCCAAAGTTGAGATTCGGGGACGGTAGTGGGACATCATTTGAATAATTAAAAAGCGGCTTTATCTATTTATTCAGTTTCACCCAAAAGTTGTTGAGTTGCATTGTGTCCAATCTATAGGCGAATATGAGGGTGCTTTAGTTCGCTACAGCGCTGCTTTCCTTTGGAGAGCTTTTGACGAGAGGGCTTGGCAGCCGTCAAAATAGATTCCACTGTATTTGAGAAAATAGAAATATTTTTTTTGATTTTATTTGCTGTGTGTTATATTTATATTCCTCTTTTTTGAAATGGTATTACATTGAAAGATATGCTAGTTTTCTTAAAATAATCTTCACGCCTGTAATCTTTGACGGGTTTGGTAGAGGTGTACCACATAGTACACACACTCACATTTCTCCAGGTATATAAAGTCATATGTAATAGACAGGTAAAATAAATGATGTTTATTTTGCAAGTAGGTTTTTACAAATACTTTTGCAAGTCGTTTTTTTTAAACTAAATGAGAAGCAACTACTTTGAGAAGAAACAACTGAAACAAACTCAGAGGTCTCTATTAAGGTCCAGACATAACTCTTACTCAGCTTACATGAGGACTATGCATATTAGTATCTGAATTAATGGTCTTTCTAAGAAATCACCACACAGATTGAGTGAACCTGTCCAGTCAGTGCAAGCATTTGTCAGTTATCGTGTAGCCCGACTTATTACTCAAGGAGTTCGACAACATGACGAATTTTACCAAAAAATGGACATCTGTGTAGGTCGCTTATAGTATTTCAACTGCCAGATAATCGTCAAAAACAAACAGATTAAAAAAAGTTTTGATCTGCATGGTCATCACATCCTACTAATATTATTAATGCGAATGTTTGTAAGGATGGATGTATGGATGTTTGTTACTCTTTCACGTCAAAACAAACGGCTGAACGGGTCTTGATGAAATTTGGCACAGAGGTGGAGTATGGTCTAGAATAACACATAGGATACTTTTTTTTTCGATAATACGCGGGTGAAGCCGCGAGCGCCAGCTAGTTCACAATAAATCACTATTGATTGATCCAGACTCCGTGGCAGGTACTGTGAAGTAACAATAACGCTTTGCCCGACCTAGAAGTTGAACCTAGGTTTTCTTGTTCAGCGGTAGTTCTTGTGACTACCATACAAAGGAAGCAAATAAACCAATTTGACGGCACGGTTGGTGCAGTGGTTAAGCGATCGACTGCTGCGCTGCGTGTCGCGGGTTCGATCCCCGCACGGATCAAATATTTGTATGACCTACAGGTAGTTGTTTCGGGTCTGGCTATTTGTGTATGTGAGTTTAAATGTTTGTAAACGCACCCACGATACAGGAGAAATCCCTAGTGTGGGGCAAAGTTTTTTTTTTTTTTTTTAACCTATTGAGCATTTTCGTCTTCCTATATTAGAAAAAAATACACGTAGATATAAAATATTATTTTGTTCAGAACATAATTTTCAGCACCAGATTTTTATATTGTTTTTCAGTTTTTGCTCATTATTTGTTGTTCTCTTTGTTTAGACTAGAGCCTAATTTACGCTTCTAACGGTGACCTCGATATCAATACGGTCGTTTTTTTATTTAAGTATAGAAAGTAAAATATGGTGTCAGTTTCAGATATTTTCGAGTACCTACATATTTATTCAGTATGATTTTTAAAACTTATTCCAGTGTGGGTAAGAGATGGCACCTACGTACCTACAGACGCCTGCACATCAAGCTACTACAATCTGTCAGATTTCTTTGATAGATTTTCGACTTTATTCCTAAAGTATTAGGTTCAAGGTTCATTGGGAAAAATTGACAGTTTTGGGTAGCTTGACCTGCAGGCGTCTGTACATAAAATATTGAATGGAACGTACAAGATGCTAGGTGGTTATAACACTGAAAAAAACTAAAAGAAGTTTTTATTAAATTAATAAAAAAAACTGTCTAAACCAAACCCATATACAGTGTCGTGTCCATAATATTAACCGTTGAGGAGTTATTTCGTGACAAGTCTAATCTGGCTGCTAGACATATTTGTCAAAATTATAAGGTCACCGAAACCAAAGGTGTTATCAAAATTTCGGCTTAATCGGTTTATGGGAAACTAGTGTTAAATTCAGTTTCAAGATTATAACCAAAACATATTTGTGTGAACTAACTAACAAGGCAAGTCAACTAAAAGCGAGTAACTAAATAAGTTCTTCAGATGCCATGTTTTTAGGTAATTATATTAAAAATGCCAAATTTGAAGAAGACCTACACCAACTTATTTAAAATGACGGCAATAAAAACGATCATGTTAACGATGTATGGTGTATTTGATTGATAGGTGCTACCTATTAAAAGATTTTTATCAATCTTTTGTCTTTGTGCAAAAAGGAACGCTTAGCAAAAATTTTCCACTTGTCTATGCCATCTCTGAATTTCAAACAGACTCTTCGAAAGTTACAGTTCAAAATTTAAAAATGGAACACAAGACTAGAACTGAAAAACCAAACCAGCCAGCAAGAATTTCAAATCCATATTCCACATTTAAAAACCTCAGCATCAATTCAAGATGATCACAAGTCGAAACAAAGCGTGTCCAAGACTTAGATAGCTTAAGTATCTCGTTCATGTAACAGTTGCGGGTGGAATATAAAACGGGTGCACGTACGACCAATGTTTGTACATTGGTCCACAAACACTTCGTTTGATCATGTACAGCAAACAATTGGTCTTGGTAGGTACTGCTTGGACGCTAGCCGTGTTTGGCGATTGGTGATCGGTTGGTTAAGAATTTTCTGTTTGTTCATGTTTATGTTTGCGCATGAATTCCTTTCGAGGAGCCAAAGGAATGCAATTATTACATGTTGTTCTGTGGAAATTTTCAATTTAGCCATGTCTATAGATTCTTTTAAGTGTAAAGAGAGTTGCATGAATTAGGGCTGCTTGGGACCCACATTGTGACTGTGACTGTATCTAAATTATCACTTCATTGATGTACACTCCTTTTTTACGGATGGAAAATCATCAAAAAACTTTCTCTGGGCGGAGCGGGGGGTAGTGTCAGACTTTTCCTGACTAAAACCCAGTAACAAGCAGTGAAAACTGCAACAAACGAGTGTGAAAATTGTCTTCTTTCGCACGATATTTAAGTCTTTAAAAATCTTAATACTCTTTATTACTACACACAACGGACGTACCATGCGCTACGCGTGCAGTACAACAATGCCTTCAGAGCTATGCTCAACCTGCCGTGGAGGTGTAGTGCGTCTGGCATGTTCGCTGAGAACAGGGTGGATGATTTTTATGCAGTAATGAGGAAACGGGCCAACACCTTTATGTTCCGAATAAGAGCCACTACAAATATAATTGTCAAGGCTGTGTATGACTGCTGTAAATTTGACGTTTGTGCCTTATAATTGTTTAATGTATATGAACTGATGAATCCTACTTCCTACTAATATTATAAATGCGAATGTTTGTGAGGATGAATAACACATAAGATACTTTTTTTTCGATATCATGCGGGCGAATCCGCGGGCGGCAGCTAGTCTTATAATAAAAATAATGTATTCTCATTTTTTTTTGTTTTCTATTTAATTTATAATTGTAATTATGGGTGTATTACCTGAATTAAATGAATTTAATTTAATTTATTAAAGCTTTACAACTTCGATATCCAGTCACAAATACACGAAAAGAACAAACACAAAAATATGATTTCCAGCCAGCTAGTCTTATAATAAAAATAATGTATTTTCATTTTTTTATTTTCTATTTAATTTATAATTGTAATTATGGGTGTATTACCTGAATTAAATGAATTTAATTTATTAAAGCGTTACAACTTCGATATCCAGTCACAAATACACGAAAAGAACAAACACAAAAATATGATTTCCTTTATCTATATCAAAAAATTCATCAACAATATCCTTCCTACACTGGCGTTGCTGTTCTCATACATATCCGCCACAATCCTTCTTACAACATAAGCAAAGCTACCTGATCATAATCTTATCCAAAACTTCCATAAATGACCTTGTGGTGTCTTCAGGGAAATCTCTCCATGTTCCGACTTGTCACGCTTGAGATATGAAAGGCTGACTGTGAGTAATGCTGGTTTTGTCTAGATGAGGCCGAGGATTTGCAGGATTAAGCCAGACGTGTTATTATTGCTTATGTGAGAGTTTCTGAGAGTTCCCGCTTAATTTGGCTTTAAATTTTTAAGGCCGTTTAGGCTTGGTAAGATTTAGGAGGATTAATTAATGATTTACGCTCTGCATGACATCTCTATGGAAATATAGGTAAGTCTGCGATTCAATGCATGTTTTCTTTTTTCAAAAAAAGGAGTTAGTTCTCAATTCGAACGTATTTTTTTACGGGATTTCTTCGTCGATTGTAGGCTAATTTTAAAAATTCTTTTTATTATCGATGTTAATAGAAAAAAAATGGTTGGGTAATTTCTGAGTTATCTTTTACAATGAATATGTTTACTTGTAATGTATATGGACGATAACCTTATATCTCTTAGTAGCAATGAAAAATGAATAATTAATAAGAATTTGTGTGAGATACCACCATACCACAACTAAAGAGGCTGAAATAAAAAACTTAAAAAAAAAGACGGAAAATAAATTTCAAGTCGAAGTCGTTTTTTTTTTGTTATTGTCTTCTTCGTGTACTAAAATGGCTTTCGAAATTCTTTAGGCCAGCACGTTTAATGAATACCAATACTTAACTTCTCTGTCAAATTAAAAGGTAAAAAGCATATATACAAATAGAGGTTTTTACGCTCTAGAAGGGACTGAGTAAGAGATATACGTTATTGCGTCACTTTTCAACGTGTCTTTACACGATTGAATATTGGATACTATCCCACAAGAACGTAGTACTACCAGGTTAAATATAGGTCCAAACGATTCGTCTATGTTTTTAAAATCAATAAGCTATGAAAGGTAGACGATAAAGACTGTAAATTATACAGAAAGACAGTTTCAATCCACCATTTAATATAACACTGTATAACACAATATAACGGTGTAATCCTTACTTAATATTATAAAAGCGAAAGTGAGTTTGTTTGTTTGTTTGTTTGTTTGTTTGCTACCTCTTCACGCTTTAATGGCTAAACCGATTTTGATGAATTTTGGTACAGAGATAGTTGGGAACCAGGAGACGGACATAGGCTATTATTTTTTTAAAAAGAGTGGGATATGAGGGAGAAAGAGGGAAGAAACGGGAAAACTTAGCGTTGCTATTACAAATCAATAAGGCGCTACCGAAATTAACGCGAGCGAAGCCGCGGGCAAAAGCTAGTATAAACACTTCAATGATAGGACACACAATAGTTTCAATCTCAGGTCAAGATTTTCAGTCAATATTTCCACACAATTCGAGAAGAAAATTCCAAGACCCTCAGACGTATCAATCAGACGCATACCAGTTGGTATTCGTAAATAAGTTAGAAGCTACTCATGTTTACTGCGACCCACATATAGGCAGACATTGAAAAACAACGGTACATCTACGTCAGAGGCAGAATTACAGTCGCTAATAATAAATGTAAGGTTTCGAGGATTCGAACAGTTGCTACCGAAGAGTGGGAGACAGGAATAACGAGGGGAGGAAGCGAGGAAAGTAATACAGGACGTAGTTGGAATATTTTTGTAGCGTTCTGCAATGTATTTATAAGGAGCGTAAATAATAATGTCTCGGAATCATTATTGGGACTGAAATAGATTGACATAGCGGATCTTTATTTTATTACCAAACATTATCCTTTATTTCACATATACATTTTATATTTTTTACATTAAAAATATGCAAAAAAAAAAAAAACGTTTAAAAATATAAGCTTACTGGTCAGGGGTCCAGAGAAGGGAACTCCTACCAATTTGAACCTTGTCCCGAAGTACCCCTTTCTGAATCAAACCATTGGTCCAGTTGCCTAGCAAGACCCTCCTTAGGTATCGAAAATTATTATTATTAGCAACAAAACAGACTTAGTTAGTTTTTAAGGTATTTATTTAGATAGTTTTTTAATCTTGATTATTTTTTATTTTTGTCTATGATATTCTCAAATGTCATTAATTATCTCAAAATACACACATCAAAAGTGTCTAGGGATCAAGCATTTTTATGCGGATTTCTTGAGATTGAGATGTGGCTTTGTAATAAATTTATGATTTTATAAATTTATATGGATCCTTTTTGGTGCATTTCATAATTTGAATCAGGAACTCTCAATCAAATTCGAGTAAAAGATGAAAATAAGCTGTCAATATTTTCCCTATAAAAACATACAACGCATTGAAGACATTATTAGTGCTACTGTTTCCCTACTACTGATTAAAACCAACGTTATTATGGAGCGGCGACGTCATTTAAGCAGGGAAGAAATGCTCAGAGCAGTGGGAATGATAGAAGCTGGTTCCCGGCAACGTACTGTAGCTTTAGCTCTGAATACAAGTCAGAGTGTTATCAGTCGACTTTGGACACGTTACCGAAGCACTGGTACCGTGGCTGAGCGCCATGGAGGACGGTATCGCTGCACCACACGGAGACAAGACCGATACATTCAAATCTTAACTCGAAGAGCTCCAACAATAACCGCCATGATGTTAGCCGTGAGGCTTCATCACTCTTCAGGGAACTTAATTAGCGACCAAACAGTCAGAAACCGCTTGCATGAAGTGAACCTTGATTCCCGAAGACCGCTACGGGTACCACCTATAGCAATGCACAATCGTAGGATTCGATATCAATGGGCTCTTGAACACAGAAATTGGGCAGAAGAACAATGGCGTTTCGTGTGCTTTTCTGATGAGTCTCGTTTTGGTATGAGACCGGATACAAGACGTATACGACACTGGAGAACCCCTGGACGCCAACAGCGATTAAAATCCTGCCAGGAAGTCCATCCTTATAGTGGTGGAACCATCATGGTATGGGCGGGTATTTGGATCGGCGGAAGAACTGAGTTGATTTGGATCAGAGGCAACCTCAACGCTCAAATTTATGCTGAGACGATTGTATCAGACGTCATCGTTCCTCTACAAGTGCAAATCGGTCCCTTATTTCAGTTAATGCATGATAATGCACGACCGCACACCGCAAGAGTTGTAAGACAGACTCTCGCCGCAGCTAACATCAAAGTCCTGCCCTGGCCTGCTCAGTCGCCAGACTTGAACCCGATTGAGCATGCATGGGATATGCTACAGAGAAGAGCTCTGCCGAATATGGAGGGTATCCAGTCGCAAGAAGACCTTTTTTTGTTGTTGCAACGAACATGGGCGGCCATTCCACAGCGTGATTTGGATGAACTCATTTTGAGTATGCCAAACCGATGTTCTTGTGTTGTTAGTGTTCGCGGTAGAAACACGGATTATTAATTGTTTAAGTTACCCAATAAAATTATAAAGAAAACTGTTATTTCAGTCTTTTTTTCGAACTTTAATGTTAGTGGTTCAAATGTCAAAAGTCCCTTTATTAGGAAAATGGCAAATTTCTTTATTAATGCAAAGGTGACTTGGTTTATCGTTACTGTGACAAACGAAAACACTTTATTTGATGAATCCTTAAAGAAAATTTTAATTAATATCAATCAGGAGAAAAGTTATTGCAAAAATATATGTTGATCCCTAGATACTTTTGATGTGTGTATCGTATAATTTTGATGACAGTCGTAAATACTGTAAGAATTATCATAACAAAACCTTTGAATAGAACCACGGCGTCTTTTTTTTTAAATCGTGGTCAAGGATCAAGTGTGATTGTTTATGCAAGTCAACTTAGTGTGTGATATACCTACCTAGACATGTAACTATAATTCACACAGTCCACTAAAACTTACCATCAACTTAGTATAAAATAAAATGTCATACAGTACACACGTAGTTTCAATTCAGGTAATCGGGTCAAGCAAAAATCATCCTTATCACCGTCAACAGTGACAAAAACATATCACTCAAAACTAATCATCTTTCGTTAGTTTTGGTTTTATACCTATCTTACAATAAGATACTCACATTCCACGAAATTTTCCTGGTCAGAACCCCAACAGACCCTCTTTCATTCTTCCCACAAATTCTATAATCAAATTATCGGCTAACACATCTAACACCCTGTTCCTGCCTCTCAATCCTTCCCATTCATCAGTTCACAAACATAAATAACACCTCCCATCCTAATCAACAGGACATCACATAAAATTCAGAGTACATACTATAGATCCAGCAAATATTTTTCTCCCATTTATTCTGGCAAGCAAACACGGCCGTCCCCAGCGTAATTCCATTATGGATGGACCCGCCCGTCCTGTATTATTCAACGTCTTACGAATCTTTGTGTAAAGATTCTTGTGTTTCTGTTTTAATATTAGTCTGTTTACTAAGGAAATTGCCTGCTATATCTTAGTTGGATCTGTCTCTGTCCTTATCTGGTTGTCACTTTGTGTTTTTTGAAAATTTTATACAGTCGCTCCGGACGAAATTATGGAGGTTGATTGATGTCAAATAATATAAAGTGGGTGGAATTTAACTGGGTTTATGCGTCTCCCAAGTGTTTTTTTGGAGTTATTATGAATGCAGATGGCTTATATTTTTGACAGGGAGTTTAGGTAGTTATTTTGTCATAGTTTCTTTATAAGCTTAGACTTGTTTTTCCAGTCCTACTAAGGGGTGGTATTATCCAGTACTAACTGGGTTCTGGAGGTCATATAGGTAGTCGCTCCATGTAAAATACTGGTATTTATGTAGACTGGAAGCCGACCCCACCATAAGTGGAAAAAGGCTAGAGGCGTAACCTTTACTATACTGTAAAGCATTTTAGTGAATCCGGGGTTGCGGGTTGTTCGAAAGAGATACCGCGGCCCCGGAACGTAAAGGGCAATAGAAGGAACATGGCTGGCTTTTAGTCTTTACAACTCTGACATGCCCCCCCGCTCCGCCCACAGAGGGGGAAGTCATTGGATGATTTCACACCCGTAAAAAAAAAGCATTTTAGTAAATGTAAGCGCGACTTTTAAGCATCGAATCTTAGGTTCGGATCCGGCCGGGGTTTGTCTGTTTGGAATTTTTTATTAACATTAGCTATTAATGAAATTGCTATTACCTTTCAATATTTTCAATCCTAAAATATAATAGAATGCTTCTGTTCACAGAGTTAACCATAGTACCTAGCTCTTTATAAACGGCTGGTTTGATATGGAAAAAAAATATGTGTATACTAGCTTTTGCCCGCGGCTTCGCTAGCGTTTAATTCGTGGTAACACATTTCCTCTTTCCTCATTTGCAGGTACCTGCTACTTGTAGTTTTTGCCCTAGCGCCTTATTTATTGTACCTAATAGCAAAGCTAAGTTTTCCCTTTTCTTCCCTCTTTCTCCCTCATTTCTCACTTTTTTAAAACAAAAGCCTATGTCCGTCTCCAGGGTCCCAACTATCTCTGTAGCAAAATTCATCAAAATCGGGTTGGCTATTATATATAAACCGATTTTGATGAATTTTCTTCACGCCTATGTAGGCGTGAAGAAAATTCATCAAAATCGGTTTACGTAACAAACAAATAAACAAAGTCACTTTCGCTTTTATAATATTAGTAAGAATTTCAATAGATTCTTGGATGTTTTGAAAACACAGCAGCTGTATGAAACCTTTTTTTTAAAGGACGTAGCCCCCTCTATGAATTTTTCCTGAATCGTGGGTGCATTTACAAACATTTAAACTTACTTAAACAAACAGCCAGACCCGGAACAACTACTTGTAGGTCTTACAAAAATTTGTTTCGCGCGGAGATCGAACCCGCGACACGCAGCGCACCAGTCGATCGCCCAGCCGCTGCGCCAAGCGTGTCGTCAAATTTGATTTGCTGTTAAAGAGGCAGGACAACGTCTACTTTGACTGCCAGTTATATACTATATATATTTTGACCAAACATATTATTACAGTACTTTATTTAATCGCGACGTATCGGTCTTGGCATGAATTTGGATAAAACCAAAGTCATGATCAATGGCCACATTGATCCGATGCCGGTCGTCGTACATGGTCACCTTCTCGAAATCGTTTCTGAGTACACTTACCTCGGGCAGATTCTGCAGTTAGGTAAAAACAGTTTCGAGAGGGAGGCCAAGAGGAGGATCCAGCTGGGCTGGGCAGCGTTTGGGAAACTACGCCGAGTTCTCTCGTCATCCATGCCGCAATGCTTGAAAACGAAAGTTTTCAATCAGTGCGTCCTACCCGTCATGACCTACGGAGCCGAGACATGGACACTCACGGCAGGGTTGGTCCATCAGTTCAAAGTCGCTCAGCGAGCTATGGAGAGAGCTATGCTCGGAGTTTCTCTGAAGGATAGAATCCGCAACGAATACATCCGACTGAGAACCAAAGTTATCGACATAGCTCAAAGAATCAGCAAGCTGAAGTGGCAGTGGACTGGCCATATCTCACGAAGAACCGACAACCGTTGGGGTAAACGTGTTCTTGAGTGGAGACCGCGACTCGGCAAGCGTAGTGTAGGACGCCCTCCGACCAGGTGGGATGACGATCTAAGAAAGACTGCAGGCAGATGCTGGATGCGGCAAGCTGAAGACAGGGCGCTATGGCGCTCATTAGGGGAGGGCTATGTCCAGCAGTGGACTAATATAGCCTGATGATGATGATGATGATGATGATGATTTAATCCACCAAATTCTAAGTACTACAGACAATATCAGATTAACATAATGATAAGATTAGACACAATAGATGAATAACAATCATTCCATTGATTACCGTCTAACTAATCATGAGAATAGAATGTAACTACTCTATTAGCAAATTATACGCCGGAATATATTATAGTATTAAACGATAATGTATTAAACGTGTTTGATTGGGCGGTGATGCGGCTGAACACGAGGTTGATTTCCGGATGGGTGGGTAGTAATTATAGGGCTCTGGAGACAGGGTTATTGTAGACTATTTAATATTTATTGTTAGCTGCAAATATAGCTTTGTTTGAAACTAACATCACGCTTATAAACCCTAAGGGTTAGGCAAAAGTGTTCCTACAACAACATTTAGCCAATTATATTTCAAGTCTTGCGAAAAAGGAGAGAGCCTTATGCCATCAACCTAAATTAAGAATCCTGGACTGCTAATAAGACATTTTTAATACAAGCACCCTTTGTTACAACACTGTTCAACCTGGGAATGACCCAGAAACTCAGGGCTTTAGGCACAGCTCAGCATGCGACCACTAGCATAGACCAGTATAGACGTATGTAGCAGCCAATTGTGATGATATGGCTAATATTTTTTTCATAATTATTTTTATAGGATCTCTCTCAAGCGATCCAATAACAAACAAGAGTTAGGTGATTGAGAAAAAGCTCTGCATAAAAAGGGCCTAGTTATTTTCACGATTATAATTTTAATTTTCCTTTGCCATTTTAATTGTACAGATGTAGAAGGATCTTTTGCGCGTGGTCATAATCGGAACTAACACCCTCGTTTTCCTCTTTCATTTCATTGCACAAACGTTTATCAAAAGAACCTACCTCGCACCCGTCCACGGCATTCGAGCGAAAGTGTTTCAACCGCTTTTGTTTTCTCGATATTCAAGGTCGACCCAAAGCGTTGATTTATTAGAACTGTAAAATTGGGTTAACTCACCGCTTTGCTTGCCAATACACAATCCACAGGCAACATGCGAAAGGAAAATAAGTTTAGCGTAAAAAGAGAAAAACCGGCCAAGTACGAGTCGGTCTCGCAAAATAAAGGTTTCGACCACCGTACAAATAGTATTCAAACTATATAATTTTATTGTGTACTAGCTTGTGCCCGCGGCTTCGCTCGCGTTAAATTCGGGGTAACACAGTTCCCCTTTCCTGATTTACATGAACCTGCTACATGTGTTTGCCCTTGCGCCTTATTTATTGTAATAGCAATGTTAAGTTTTCCCTTTTCTTCCATCTTTCTCCCTCATATCTCAATCTTTTTATAGCCTATCTCCGTCTCCAGGGTCCCAACTATCTCTATATTAAAATTCATCAAAATCGGTTTAGCCATTTAGGCGTGAAGACGTAACAAACATATAAACAAACAAACTCACTTTCGCTTTTATAATATTAGTAAGGAAGTAAGGACTGCTGTTGTTAACATCAAGCAAAAACATTTTATGACTTTTGAATAATTTAAAATAGCTTTCACGCATTTTTATAGAGCGTGTTTGTCTACCTGTTGCGGTTCTAAGGACATACGGCCAAACTGTGGAGTCTTAGTAATAGGGTACAGGCCACCTTTAACTTAAGAAACCCTAAGAAACCGGCCAAGAGCGAGTCAGACTCGCGCATCGAGGGTTCCGTACAAACTTGCGACATAAACAGCCATATCTTTTGTTTTAAGTTCAACTTGATACTTTCCCAAGATAAAGGGTCTAGACAGACAAACAGGCAGACTGCCCACAAAGTGATAGGTACAATAAGGTTTCCATTTTTCATTTTGAGTTACGAAACCCTAAAAAAGCAACGACGCAGCCAGAGAATTCACTTAATTCAAAATAATAGGAAGTTTTTGGGCACAGTTGCTCAAAGATTTCCTCCGATCGGGGTCCGAACCTTGAGCATTTTGTTTTGAAGATATGCGAAGTAAATTCACGCCCGAAGGCCGCGAGTGACTCGAATTGCTCGCCAAAGACCCGAAGTTAAATCGACTTCAGAATTGTTACTCTCTCCGGATGTGAGGTCCGATAGGGCCTATCGACGGAAATTTTTAGGCACCAAAAAGGTTTTTTCGACGGAAAAGGTTGGAATAATAGTTATAATCAGTTTTAGGGTATAAGTACTTTGAGTTTGCCCATTTTGGGTGTTCAGTTTGAAACGTGTGATAGGTTTTAAGTTTGATTTGGGTAAAGGAATGTGATTGACTGCTTCGGGATTAAGGTTGGGTAAGGTTAAGTTGGGTCGAGTAAGAAACTGGAATTTATATCCGCCGTGTTTTCGAGTTTGGTGTGGGTATTGACTCAATACATTGGAAATATTTTTGAGTTTAGTTTGTTATTGGTTTTGGAGTATTCACGGTTTCATTAACACGCATTTTACCATGAAGTTTTTTTTACGAATGGTATATTTATCAAAGAACTTACCCCGCTCTGAAGTATCAGTCTATTACTGTCTAAAACCCACCCATGATCGTTCTTTTGCCCTTTACGTTCCCGAACAACCCGCAACCCTGGAACAACCCGAAACCCCGTAACAATCCGCAATAACCCTCTATTATACATTTAAACCTTTACACAAAACAAAAACCTACAACTTCCTAAATAAATAACCATCGAACTCCACCGCTATATCACCGATAGCCATTAAAATTTAAAGGTATTTTGGCTGGAAACAGTAACGAATGTTTCAATATATCTTATGTAGGAACAAAATAGAAAACGTACTGCTTCACCCCCCATTAGCTTTATAGCTAGAACATCGAGCTGGCAAAGTATTGTGCGTCGGGATGTTTGGAGCTTGGAGCTGTGTGGGCGAGCGTCCAAAAGTCAGCCACCGAATGAGCTGGGGATACGGTATATGGAAATATAACGGTGATACATGGAGTTAGTGATTGATTGGTTATTAATTGGTGGCCTTTTTATTCTTTTTTAAACGTTTTCTCCTGTATCGTGGTACATACACGAACAGCCACACCCGGAACAACTACCTGTAAGTCATACAAATATTTCTTAGGTGCGGGGATCGAACCCAAGATACAAACCGCAGCTGTCAATCGCTCAGCTACTGCGCAAACCGTGCCAGTGTACTTTGGAATGAACATACAAAATAATTTAAATATACCTTCTAATGACAGACGAGAAAACATGAAAAAATATCCATGAAAAGGTACAATTTCGTTGCCCATATGTTGTTAGCTAAATAATATATATTTTTTTGTGGATGAAGCTGGAATGTACTTGAGATGCAATGAAATTTGTTTGGTTGAGCGCGCTAATCTTAATAACTACTGGTTCGAATTTAACAATTGTTTTAGTGTTGGACTGCGCGTTGTAGAAAGGCTCACGCTACGACTCTCAAGAGTCAATCGAGGGTGAAACCGCGGAGCACAGCTAGTTCTAAATATAAAGTGGCATATTCCATTAAAGAGTCACTGAGACATGTTATCACATATTTTTCCAGGAACATAGACTGGCATGATTCAGAAATGCTTATTAAAGTGAACAGAAGACTTTTCTCATTATTTTCACCACATTTCAGCGAGCTTGTCCTCACTTAATACTTTTAATTTACTTACTTTTAAACACTATACTGTGTTTAGCGACAAAAGTTATATTAGTAGGAAGTATTCTACCAATAACATGAATGCGAAAGTTTGTGAGGATGAATGTTCTTACTTTTTCACACAAAATATATTAAACAGATATAGATGACGCACAAAGATGGCTTATAAGCTTTTTTTGCGGATGTGAAATCATCAAATAACTTTCCCCGCTCTGGGCAGAGGTGAATGCCAGACTTTTACTGACTAAAACCTACCCATGATCCTTCTTTTGCCTTGTAAGTTCCGGGGCCGCGGTTTCTCTTTCGAACAACCCGCAACCCCGGACAACCCGCAACTCCGGTAGCTTATTACCTGGATTAACATAAAGGCTAACTGTTTATAGCTACGCGGGTGAAACCCCGGACGCAGCTAAAACGTTATTCATACAGTCTTTTGTCATTTGCAATTGATAGAAATGTATTGACATACAGTATGGTGCGGGGTATATGGAGCTGTGTGGGCGTTGGTCCAAAAATCGGATTCCCAATGAGCGCGAGAAACGGAGTGGTATCGTTATGGATGATTGATTGTAGATTGATTAGTTGTTATAGGTAATGAAGTTGTGCAGTGAAGATAATCCTTACTAATATTATAAAAGCGAAAGTGAGTTTGTTTGTTTTTTGAACCGATATTAATGAATTTTGGTACAGAGATAGTTGGGACCCTGGAGACGGTCATAGGCTACCTTTTTTTTTAAAGAGTGTAAAATGAGGGAGAAAGAAGGAAAAAAAGGGAAAACTTAGCATTGCTATTACAATAAATAAGGTGCTAGGGCAAAAACTACAGGTAGCAGGTACCTGCAAATCAGGAAAGGGGAACTGTGTTACCCCAAATTTAACGTGGGCGAAGCCGCGGGCAAAAACTAGTTAGTGAACAAAACAGGTTTTGTCTTGATGTTTTAACATGGAAAACAAACTGAAACTCAGAGCATTTATTTCAATTACACCGTTACAGGCACTTTTGAAGGTCAGAAATGAGGTTTGATATGACCATAAATCTAGTGGCGATTTGTAGTGTCTATGGACTCCATAGAGAAATAGATTTAGCTAGTGTATATAATAATGTATCAGTTTGAATGAGGAAGGCAGGTTTGAAGGAGGAAGGAAGGTTTGAATTACTTTTCTCGTATTGTCACAAGCAGTTTTTTTCAAAAGTGTAATATTTTGTATTATACTGCTGTCACCCCTAGCTTCGTACGCTATTTGCCTTTTTTTTTTTAAAACGTTGCCTCACACTCGGAATTTCTCCTGTATCGTGGGTGCGTTTACAAACATTTAAATTCACATTCACAAACATCCAGACCCGGAACAACTAACTGTAGGCTATACAGATATTTGTTCCGTGCGGGAATCGAACCCTCGACACGCAGCGCAACAGTCGATCGCTCAGCCACTGCGCCAACCGTGTCGTCATAATTGCTTTGCATTATAGCTGCTCTATTCTAATGTATGTCCTGACAGTTGTCAGTGGTGAAACAGTTATGGAATTGCTCACTTTCCTATGTTGTTTATTTATTTAACTATTTATGTACACACAGTAAACCAGACAAGATAAAAAACATATAAAATTTGAGTACTTACTTGCTTAATAATATACAGATATTCTTATGCAAGTCAAAATGTATCTCCTTGCTAAATTTTATTACGATCCGATAATCGGTTTAGCCGTGATAAGGTAACAAACATACACACACAGTTTCTCATATATTTTTATATTAGTACATTTTTTTTTTGTATAAAATATATTCAATATACAAATGCCATGGGGCAATGCTATGTCTACAGATTTACTTAATGGATAACAAATATTTTTGATTGACAACTTTTGAGTAAATTCTATATTTATTAAGTCATAGCGCAACCTTGAAAACAACTAACAAAGAACAACCCTTTCATAGATGTAAGACAAAAAATACGATGACATACACACAATATAAGCACAGTTACTCTTCCCTCGATCTACATTTATGAGTCACTGGGGAAGCAAGTTGATAAATTTTATGTTTTTCTACCATTTTTAGAGCCGTATGCAAATGCGTAGTGACGAATAATAATCTCCAGAAAAAAAGGTTGAGAGTCTGTATGTTTTCTTTGTAGAATTAACATAACAAGGTTAAATATGCATCTGGGTTCGCTTGTTCTACCGTAGATTTTTCGACCAGGGATGACGGTAGTTGAAAAGTTGTAATATGGAGTAATGTATGACATTGGGGATACCATATTTCCCTTGATCCGCGGTTAGGAAATCATAAAAAAAACTTTCTTCGCAGAAGGAGGTGACCGCTTTTCATTCCCTCTCGCTCCGGACCATGGCCTGAACCAAGGCAAAATCAAATTATTTTAGGCTTTAAAAGATTATGGATGAATTGTGTGAAGTATTGACAGGGGAGAATGGAAGAAAAAAGAAATAATGTCAGGAAGATGCTGATGGTGCTTTTTGGTACAAGTTTCAATTCTCACAAATAACATTGACATGTTTTAGCACTGGAAGTACACTTTATTTTCACAGTTTCCAAAAACGTCAATGCACTTCCCATCGAATCTATTTCCCCATCTATATCAATGCATTTCACCCGCACCAACTAACAAAACAAACAAAAAATGTTTGCGCCAATATTTGGCCAACCCCCAAAACCTGGCCATACAGAATACAAAGCTAAATTTCGTTCCACTTATTAAATAAAACAGGCCAGGGACCTAACAGGGATTGATGGGCATACCCTCACGTTGTTGGCAAACACTTTGGTCGTATGTAGCCAAAACGGTCACATTTTTATAGCCTCCTTGACCCGATACCATAGATTACTTTGTCATTAATAAATGGCAATGTATGGGAACTGGCGAAACTGGGAGCAAAGTGGTAATTTTTGCTGGTGTCGAAGTTTGTTTGATGGGGTGAGAAATGGGAAGTTTTGTTTCGTAGTGAATGTTGTGGGAATTGGGTTAATGTGGCTTTTGTAATCAAGAGGTTGGCAGTCTGTTTCTTAATACTGCTACGAATTTTGGATTTGTATTGCGCCAACAATTTAGTAGGCTCTGGTTATCTATGTACAATGAATTTTAATCATGTGTGTTGTGTCGTAGATTTTGAAAATAGATTTATTCCTGGCCAACTCATGGTGAGTTTATTATTTTTTTCCGCCACTAATCTAATAATAATATAAGCGAAAGAATCTTACTAATATAATATTTAAGCGAAAGTGCGTTTGTTTGTTTGTTACGTCTTCACGCCTAAATTGCTGAACCGGTTTTGATGAATTTTGGTACAGAGAAAGTTGGGAACGTAGGCTATTATTTTTAATGTGAGAAATGATGGAAGATCTTACCATCAGGTGAGATAGTGGTCAAACGCGAGCCTATCAATAATAAAAAAAAAGGGAAAGCTTAGCTTTGATATTACAATAAATAAGAAGAACAAAAAATACGGGTAGCAGGTAAAGGGGAAAGGGGAACTGTGTTACCCCGAATTAAACGCGAGCGAAGCCGCGGGCAAAAGCTAGTACTTTATGTTTTTGACATTATTTTGGGATAGTTACTTAGATGTCAAAAACCCACAATCGAAAAGCCTGATTGTTTGTATTGAGTCAACAAAAAAAAAAGTTGTCAAACCCTTTTGTGCGTCAGTCAACGGCTACGAAAATGAAAAATCCTCTTGCGTTAGGCCATCGATCTAAACCAGCCGTATATTGTGATGTACGGAACCTTTCGCTGTATTTATTACCGTTCCCGATTCGGGTAAGCGGTCAATGTCGGTTGATAGATGGTATTATGCAAATGTGTGATGTGTTATGTTGGTTTTTGCTGTTGTATTAAGATCCTGATGAATGTGATGAGGGCGTGGTTGTTGTGAAGTGGTTACGGCTATAGCTGATCCGGTTTCACTCTGGGGCGTAGTAAAAGTTGATTTATGATGGGATAATTTTAATATATGGACTTTTTTGTCATATGAAGTAACTAGCTTCGGCCCGCGTTCCGTCTGCGTGGCATAGTTACTTTGGGTTAACGCTAACTTTAACCCGCGTGATGATCGAAGAAAAAAAAATTTTATCTCCCCTTTTCTTCCCACTTTCTCCCCTTTTTGTCACTAAAAAAAATAGCCTATGTCCCCTCTCTCCTCTGTCCTCTTTCTCCCACTTTTCTTACTTAAAAAAAATGCATATTTCCGTCTCCAGGATCCCAACTATCTCTGTACCAAAATTCATATAAATCGGGTTGGCTATTTAGGCGTCAAGACGTAACAAAACCAAACAAACTCACTCACGCATTTTTAATATTAGTAAAGATTTCTATAAAATAAAAATTGTTAACATTTTTTTATTTCACCAAAAAGGCCGTCAAACAAAAGCGCCCAGCTAAAAACAAAACGAACAACATAAATAAATAAATAAATAAATAAATATCTTGGGACAACTCACACACGGTCATCTGATCCCAAGCTAAGCAGAGCTTGTGTTATGGTAACCAGACAACTGATATACATACTTATATAATTTATAAATACATACATATTATAGATAAATCACACCCAGACACAGAACAAACAATCATGCTCATCACACAAAGTTTTGAAATAATCCTAAATATTTAAGTTTTTCAAAATATAAAGCTAGGAGTACACGAGCGTGCCTCGCCTAGCGGCTCACATTATATAGGGGCTTTGATGACGTATAAATTTGTGCGCCTCGCAAGGGATTTGCTGTGGCCATCGAACCGCAAATAGCGCATTATTGGTAGTATTCTGTGTTTGTGAAATATGTACTGTGACGACCTATTTCGTAATGTTAACATATTCATAGTAATATGCGTTTGTGCGTGTAATTTCGTTCAGCTGAACGCGATTTTGACGCGACGCGACGCGACATTACGTTTTGTGCAGGTATTTCTAGTGCAGAGGCTCATTATTTTTTATTTTTTTTTAAAGACGTCGCCCCACACTTAGAATTGCTCCTGTATCGTGGGTGCGTTTACAAACATTTAAACTCACATATACAAACAGCTAGACCCGAAACAACTATCTGTAGGTCACTTAAATATTTGTTCCGCGTCTATCGCTCAGGGCCACTGCGCCAACCGTGCCGTCATTAATCATCATAATGAAATTGAGGAGCTCATGGTTATCAGCAGACGCTTGGGACAATGTTGCGTTTAAGCCACCCATCACATACCGAGTTTGCTCCGTACCTCAGAAAGCACGTTAAGCTATTGGTCCCGGCTGTCATTTTTAGATCTTGGACAGCCATTACAGGCAGTGGCTTTAAAGTTTGACAAGCAGTCTTACCAAGCATTATCGTATTACCGAGTTATTAATTCAAACTCGTAGCATTTATTTCAATAAGACCATTACAGGCACTGTTGAATGTCAAGAAACAAAATGAAGCTACGGTCCCGACCGTAGCTTCATTTTATTTCTTCGTCGAAATATTGACATCAATAAAAATGAAGCTACAGTCCCAGTCACAATGCATAATAACTTGTGAACGTACTGTAGTTGCCCATTCCAAAGCGTTGATCTCTATGGAGAAGAATGGGCAAGAAACTCCATGGAGACTCTTTTAAATTATAATATTACTAGCTTTTGCCCGCGGCTTCGCTCGCGTTAAATTCGGTAGCGCCTTATTGATTTGTAATAGCAACGCTAAGTTTTCCCGTTTATCCCTCTTTCTCCCTCAAATCCCACTCTTTTTTTAAAAAAAGTGTGTGTGTCAGCTCCGACGAACGACTGGAGTTTACTCCTTAAGTACAAAAAAAAATATTAATTAAAAATACCTATCACTGACGGACGACAAATTTCATAAAGCGCCATCTAGTAATATTCAACTGTACGTTCATCATTCATCAAGGTCGTCAAGGTCATCGTGTCATTCATCAAGGTCATTCATCAGTAGATTTTACACCTCACATTTTTCTCATACCGGGAGCCTTATATATGAAAATCGATTCTTAAGGAGTAAACTCCAATAAATAGCCTATGTCCGTCTCCTGGTTCCCAACTATCTCTGTACCAAAATTCATCAAAATCGGTTTAGCCATTAAAGCGTGAAGAGGTAACAAACAAACAAACTCACTTTCACTTTTATAATATTATATATATTAATAAGGAAGTAAGGATAGTTTTTACCCGCGACTTCGTTCGCATAAGTTTTTTTGTTTTTTCCCGGCTGTAAGTCCCCCTGCAACAATGTCTCACTATCGTGTTCCGGTCCTCAACTTCACATCAAAATTTGTTCAAAAGCAACCTAAGCACATAATGGATAGCTCCGAATGTTTCCTTAGTAAATATAAAAAAGTAAATAATGTAAATCGGTTTAAAATACTACTAACTGCTGCTACTAAGCTGCTCCAATTTAATTTACTCAGTGAGTGTCAAAATTTTTCTGTTTCATTTATTTATTGTTTATTCCTTTATTTCATACACTGACATTTGATGATTTGATATTATTATTTACTTTGTTTTATATTTTATTTTTTTATTTAATTTTACATTTTTTTTTATTATGAAATTTTATGATTTCATTATGATCTTCATTAATTTATTTTGGACATATTTTCTAGTCTGTAGTTGTTTATTGTGAATGTGAAGACCATGTGGATCATAACTTTTATTTACTTTGTTTGTTTTTGACGATTGTCTGGCAGTTGAGTACTATTAGGGACCTTCACTAATGTCCTTTTTTTGGTATTGTTCGTCGTTTTGTTGAGCTCCCTGGGTTATGAGTTGAACTCCCTGGGTTATGAGTTGAGCTACACGATAACTGACAAATGCTTGCACTGACTGGACAGGTCTACTCAATCTGTGTGGTGCTTTCTTAAAAAGACCACTTCAGACACTAATCTGCATAGTCCTCATGTAAGTTGACCAAGATTTCTTGTCTGGACTTTAAAAGAGACTATGACCTCTGAGTTTGTTTCGGCTGTTTCTTCTCAGAGTAGTCGGGTACGAAACACCGGCCTCATCTAGTTTTTAAAAAAGACGTGTAAAAGTGTTTGTGAAAACCTACTTGCAAAATAAACATCATTTATCATTAACTACCTACCTGCCAACCCCCGATGTTAGACAGTGTGACATCCGCAACATCGTCTGCGTAGGAAATACTAACTTAATGTAAGTAGTATAATAATGTAGGAAGCTAAAAATAAGAGGCCTTATTACTGTAGTACATTTTTCACTATGATTGATTACTGGCTTAAAGTTCGTTTATATGACTATCTAATTACCTCCTCAAGTTTAAAGCGTAGCTAGTTACTGTGGTGTAGGTAATTAGATTTTATCTGTATGTAATGTAACAGTCAGTTGAATAAAAAATCGTATACAAATCAGATCAATAGTTTTGGCGTAATGTGATTCTAGACAGAGTTTTAATGTTGTAGATAGGTTAGATAGGTAGCTATGTATGGGTTCCTGTGGGAATGAGATATTTTCCCGAAGTAAAAAGTAGTCTGAATTTTGGTACCTTCCTACCCTATAAGTTAAGTAGTGTGATGGAATGTCGCTAAGTTTCGATCCAAGTAAAACTGTTAAATAAAGGCAGTTGCATCAAAATTTTATCATAAATTTCCTAAATTATGGCGCCTACCTACCCTCTAAGTTAGAAAAGTGATCAAATACTAACTTGAAGTCTTAGTAACACTCAGTTTAAAAAAAAACATCAAAATCATTTCAGTAGCTATGGCGTCATGCGCTTCTTGACACGATCACGCTAGATTTCCGCGGGAATGAGGTATTTTCCCGACGTAAAGTAGCCTGTGTCCGTGCCTAGGATCTTATCTTTAAATTAACCAAGTCTTATAAAAATCCGTTCAGACGTTAAGGCGTGAATGAGCTAAACTTTTAAAACAAACGATTAAAAATCACTAACTTAATTAGTTTTCTGCCTACTGCCTACGCCTTAAGTACGATAGCATGAATATTAATAGCCCATATCCTTTTCTAGGTTACTATCTATCACCTAACAAAATTTCATCAAAATCCGTTCAGCCGTTTAGGCATGATAGAGCAACACTCCCAGGAAAAACCATAAAAAAATCACTAACTCAATTCAGTTTTCTGCCTACTTCCTACCCCCTAAGTATGATGACGTGATCATTTTGATCGTATATCCGTTTTTAGGTCACCATCTATTACATTACTAAATTTCATCAAAATCCGTTCAGCCGTTTAGACATGAAAGAGCAAAAGTCCCAACAAAAACGACAAAAAATTACTAACTCAATTTAGTTATCTGCCTACTGCCTACCCCCTAAGAACGATGGCGTGATTATTTATAGCCTATGACCATTTCTAGATTATCATCTATCACCATACCAAATTTCATCAAAATCCGTTTAGCCGTTTAGACGTGAAAGAGCAAAAGTCCCATCAAAAACGACAAAAAATCACTAACTCAATTTAGTTATCTGCCTACTGCCTACCCCCTAAGAACGATGGCGTGATTATTTATAGCCTATGACCATTTCTAGGTTATCATCTATCACCATACCAAATTTCATCAAAATCCGTTCAGCCGTTTAGGCGTGAAAGAGTAACAGACAGACAGACAGAGTTACTTTCGCATTTATAATATTAGTATGGATTACAAAATCGTATTTACATCATTCATGTTGAGATTATACATATATGTGAAAACAATGCCGATGTAGAAAGACGTGCACAAACAGAGCGTTGGATTCTGGAGGTCTGATAGGCGTTAAAATACTGGTATTTAGATGAAATCGGTAAGCCTGGAGGTCGACCCCAACAAAGTTTAAGCAGATGATGATGTTGGATAGTGAAATATTACGTTTATTTTTAGTTGAACATGTCACCGATATTTTGTAATCCTAATGTGAAATATCGTTCATAAACCATAATATCGTAAAAAAACCGTGTTTTTGTTACACGCACTTAGTGTCCAAGGGTCAGCAAATAAAACAATTCACATTTAAAAAAATAAACGGCTCACTAAATTTACTTCTGAAATTACTTTCTCTAATATCATAAACTCGAACTGCACCTTCTATTATACTCGACACACCTACGTTTTTACAAAATAAAAAAGAGTTCAGCATAAAATACATAACATTATCTTTTAAAACACTTTGAACTACATCTTCGTATCGAAAAGAGCTTTTAACTACGAAGGGTGTGGTATTAAACAGGCTTTGCCTTGTCACCGTGCTCGAGGCACTACTCTCCGGTGGAAACTAAGCTTTATTTATGTTCTTACTTTTTTATTAACGGGCTTTTCGTTTCTTAGAGACTTGAAAATTGTTTAATTATAGACAGCTTTCTAGGGGCGTGATTTTTGTTAAGGAAAGGGCTTTTAGTTGCCTTTTATAGAAACTAAGGAGGTTATGAAAATGTCGGTACGTGTTTCTGGGAATTTTATCTCGGTTTGGGGTTTGTTTTGTAAGAAAATTTTACTTTTCACTTTGTTGTGAGTAAATGCCTATGAGTACTTTTTCAAATCTTTAATTAATGACAGACAACATTTAGCCCTAACTTGTAGAGTATATCCTACTTTATATATATATATTATGTATCCTACTTATAATATGAATGCGAATGTTTGTGAGGATGGATGGATGTATGGATGTTTGTTACTCTTTCACGTCAAAACAGCTGAACGGATCTTGATGAAATTTGGCACAGCGATAGATTATAGTCTAGAATAACACATAGAATACTCCAGCTATCTTACTAATATCATGTTACTCTTTCACGTCAAAACGGATGAATGGATCTTAATGAAATTTGGCACAAGAGTCACAAAGAGTAACAAACATCCATACATCCTCACAAACATTCACATTTATAATAGGTATTATTATTAAGTAAGATACCAAATTTTTTTTATTGTAAATCAGGAGCCTTTCTCAAAGAAACAGATCAAAGAATCAGTTCACTCTTTATTTACTTCTTAATCTATTAAAGTCATAAGTATTCTAAAGCTTAGTCCCACACAGCCAAGACCATTTCCATCCCACTGAAATCAGCACACAACACGTCCTAATTTGATATCGGTACCCTATCCGTCTGTCAGTCATAACGGAATTGAATTGTGCCCTATCATGGCGCATAATAACCGCTTGTATATACGTACAATTTTATTCATTTATTCAGTGGCCTTAATATCTGAGGGGTATGTTTTGTTGAGATGGGGAGATGGCAACTGGATAGTTACATCTCATGTTATTGATTAAATCTGCCTAGCCTTTTCTCAGTTATGTTAGGGTCGACTTCAAGTCTATCCAAATTTAGCTGAATACCAGTATTTTACAAGGAGAACCTAACCAGTTTGTACAAGTGTAAGAAAAACTCCATAAATGATTAAATAAAAACACTTTTATTGCAAATCACACATTATAACCTTTTATAACATTAAGATACGCATAATACATCATAGAATAATAACATTTTACCTTCAAAACCATTATTTCAAGTAGGCCAGTTACAGGCACTTTTGAACTGTCGAAATATTGACAACAATAAAAATGAAGCTACAGTCCCAGTCACAAGGCATAATAACTGTGAAAGTACTGTAGTTGCCCATTCCAAAGCGTAGATCTCCATGGAGAAGAATGGGCAAGAAACTCCATGGACGCTCTTATAAATCAGAATATTGTTACAAAACCTTGGTTACATCATTCGTGTTAGGTTATTACCTTAGGTTTTATTGAAACACTTCACAACTTACATATTCAAGAAGATGTTCACTAGGAGAATCTCCGAAACGACTAACGATTTAGCCGGGCTGTTATAGTTCGTAATTTCCATTTACCGCCATTTATTATTTTTCTATTATTAAAATAGTGGTATTATCGACGTTTAGTTGTTGTACCGACGGTCAATGTTGCATGTTAATAAATCGAAAACATATCAAATTTATTATAGACGCTAACACAAGGTAATATGATGAGACTGGTTCCAGACCCAGTCAGAACCAGTCTCACCAAGGGGAGTCCTGGGACTCCCCTTGTTGAGACTGGCTTACAGACATTCTAGCATCTGACGACTGTCAAAGATTCTACAAATTACAACAGGGACTTGACTTGCTTAACGATGCATGAGGAAAACTCGGTACATAAAAAGTGGTTTTCATTGACTGAAACCAACCTAAGTAAGCGCGACTCAACGTAAAGATCGATATTCGGCCACGAGCATATTTATTTTACACTAGCTTCCGCCCGCGACTTCGTCCCCGTGGCATAGTTACTTTGGCTAACGCTAACTTTAACTCGCGGGATGACCCGAAAAAATGTATCTTTCTCTCCCCTTTTCTTCCCTCATTCTCCCCCTTTCCTCACTTTAAAAAAAACTTGCCTATTTCCGTCACCAGGGCCCCAACTATCTCTGTACCATCATCATCGTGCATGCGTAATGCATCAAAATCGGTTCGGTCATTTAGGCGTGAAGCTGTAACAAACACGACACGGTTGGCGTAGTGGCTGAGCGATCGACTGCTGCGCTGTGTGTCGCGGGTTCGATTCCCGCACGGAACAAATATTTGTATGACCTACAGATAGTTGTTCCGGGTCTGGCTGTTTGTGTATGTGAGATTGAATGTTTGTAAACGCACCCACGATACAGGAGAAATTCCTAGTGTGGGGCAACGTTTTTAACTTGGTAACTGAATGCCTATTCAGTTACCTAACGAAATAAGCTACGTTAGAGGTCCTAACTGTAGCTACCTTACACTTAAAAAATCGAAGTGCCTACTTAAATAATAAAACTGATCCTAAATACACTACAGCTACAACTAAATAAAACTACAGCTAAATAAATTAAAAAATAATAATTAGAATTTATATTTAACCTGAAAATAATTTAAGTACTAAATTATGTATATATATTTTTTGTTTTTTTTTAATATTGTATTGTATTTTTTGTTTTTTTTTTTAATTATGCCTATTATCTATAAGAACCTATTAATTACCAAATAAAGTAGGTACTAAGACTAAATAATTGTAATAGAATTATACCCAGAAATATGTAGGTAAGTACAACTTGTAACAAAAAAAGAAATTAAAATAAAGCTAAAACGCCTGTCCAATACTGGGTCCACCCTTTATAGCAGAACTTTTTATGTCATAATTTTATTTTGCATAACAACGGATAGCATAAACTTCATTTCGCAGAAAACTGTTTGGCAGACACTCATTTATCATACATTCAAAACTCATAATTTAGTAAGTCAGAATCATCTCTAGACATAAATTTCATATCCATAATATCCAAAAAGCAGAAACATCATTTCGCAGAAAGTTCACAGTCAGAATCATCTTTTAACATAATATATCATATCGTTATCATTAAACGGCAGAATTGTCATATCGCAGAAAGTTTATAGTTAGAATCATCGTTATCATTATTTGTTGTCATTTATTTTAATTATTTATTTCTTTAAAATAATATCATTTATTTTAACTATTATTTAATTCAATTTGTAATAATGTCATTTAATTCCATAAGTAATTATTATTCTAATGTAAATAGTTCAGTTCCGGGTAAACTACTAAAAACAATGTCTTTTTTTTCTATATAATTCCAAAAATATCTTATTTTTGCCGGAATATGTTTTTGTATACAATTGTAACTCACTGTATCGGTTCACACCAAAATATTGGAAACTCAAAATAAATAACAAACATGGTAAATATCCCGTTTTAACCGTTAATAATAATGTTAGTGACCATGTCAGTTTAAAGACTTATTAGGCATATAAGTATTTAAACTTAAAGTTATTCTTAATTAAATTCTGCCCTCTGCATAGTATGAAAAGTGAAATTATACCAAATACTCGTCGCTCTAAATGAACATTATGCTAAACGATATTATGCGAAATTTGAACTCTGCCAATCGTAATTATACTAAATGTAATTCTGCCATCTTAAAACTATGCAATTGTAAATTCGGAGTTTTAAACATTATGCCAAACGTTAATTATATGAAATAATTTGTATGCCTTTAAAATGTTCGTTTAAAGAAAAATATGCTAAGTGTGTTATGCCAAATAAATTTCGGAGCATCAAGATTCTGCCAGATAGAGGGAACCCGTCCAATACTATCTACCTATGTATACCTACTTCACTTAAAAATAATAAAGTATATAACTATATAACGCTATGGCGCTCATTAGGGGAGGGCTATGTCCAGCAGTGGACTAATATAGCCTGATGATGATGATAACTATAATTAGTATAATTAACTACGCTTTTACCAATATAGTATAAAAAAAACTGAACATAAATTAGCCGAAACTCGGTTTCTAAAAATCTATGCGTACCTACTACTACTTCACCTAAAAACATATAAAATGTAAACTATGAATAATTTGTAATTTGAACGAATATTTAAACACTACCAAAATAACTAATACCTAATTTATAAAAAAACAACAAAAGAAATCTAAAAAGAAATTATTTAAAGACTAAAAGTCGGGCTGAAAGCATTGTCTGTCAATAAGGTCGAACACTCTGAACGTCTATTCGCATCAACAGCCAAATATTACACAAAAATAATCCTTATACTTAGCATGATTCAGTATTCACGCGCGATGGCTTATTAGCGTATTTCATGCATAACTTTGGTGTTTGTATACCGATTTATATGATTCTTTTTTTATTGAATACGTAAAATGTTAACTGTTTTTAATTAGAGATGAGTGTGAGTGTTATAAACGTAAGAGTGGACAAATATAATCAGAAATCTCCGAACTGCTAAGTTATCGGGAGTTACACGTGTTATTGTGAGTCAACCATAAAAGATAGACCTATGCTGTCGTAGGATATTTTTTATATAATTTTTTTATTTTAATTTAATAATTTACATTTCCGTCATACATGATTTCTGTGTAGCTTTAACCAACTTCTCCCAATTACCCAACATTTTCCTTCGCTGCTCTGCTCCTATTGGTCGTAGCGTGATGAAAAGTATACTATAACCTGCCCAGGAGTATGAAGAATAACTGTACCAAGTTTTGTTAAAATCCGTCGAGTAGTTTTTGTTTCTATAACGAACATACAGACATCCAGACAGACAGACAGACAGACAGACAAAAATTTTACTGATTGCATCTTTGGCATCAGTATCGATCACTAATCACCCCCTGATAGTTATTTTGGAAATATCTTTCATGTACAGAATTGACCTCTCTACAGATTTATTATAAGTATAGAAGATAGATATATTATTAATTTTGCTTATTAAAAGATATCAGATATATAGCAAAGAAAACATCACAGAGATACTTGAGTCAAATATTCCTAATAAGTGCTTTGTTCTGTTCATCAAACAATCTTTATAATCAAATTAATAACTTTATTCAATCTACCTCGATATTAAACCAAAATTCGAGAAGTTGTTCTTATTGAAATATTAATAAACATAGGAGATTTGTTAAACGATATTGCAAAAATTGCGTTCGGAAAAGTGCTCTCAAAAAATGTTACCGTGCAGAAAGCAATTAACGCATATTCTGTACAGCGTCAAATTGCCCATCCGTTGCCGGCCGTATGGCCGTGTGGGTCTGCCTTTATAACTCGTTTACAGGACAAAGGATCTGCACAATATAAGCGCAAGAAGAAAAAAAAACATTAGCGTAGCAGGTTGTTTTTTTTTTAACTTTGCCCCGCACTAGGAATTACTCCTGTATCGTGGGTGCGTTTACAAACATTTAAACTCACATACATAAACAGCTATTTTTACACTATTAACTTGATTTTAGAGAAGCTGACTTATAAATATATTGTCTCGCACGTCATAGCAGAATAAAATTGAGAGCTATTTTATTTGGCTATAAATCATTTAGAGTTTTTTTTTCAGGATTCTTTCCAGAGAATGCTAAACATCGAGAAAGTTGTAAGAAATTGAAAAAAAGGAAAGGCCTCCCTCCCGCCTTTGCCCAGCAGTGGGACAATAAACGCTAATAGGTATGATTTTTTTTCTCATTAGACGTGGACAAGACAAAAATCTGGATAATGTTGGTGTTAGCCGTAGAACCAACGACGATAGGGGTAGACGTGTTCTTGAGTGGAGAGAATCTAAAAATGCAAAATGGGAGCTAAACTCTCAGACTTGGTGAAGCGACGATTTTAAAAAGCACCTGGATGAGACCTATCAAGAACCAAGATAAGATTTAATTTCGCAAATATGGGTACAAGTAAAGGTGGTACAATATAGAGAAACAGCCATATTTTGCCAATAACAAGGCATGCAAAAGTACATTGTTTAAAACACTATTACATTACAAGAAATAATGTTTAATTAAAATTCAAATCAAAACATATCCGTAGCATATTCATTAATTAATAATACATGTATTTAATGTCAATTCATTCAAAAATAAAATTATTCTAACCAAGATGAAGCAAGGCTTAAAATCATAATTTCATTTATTGTCTTAACTTGATGTGTCCAATATTGGAACAAGCAACAAGTATGCACTACCAGTGAATCCACTCCAGTCCTTGTTTTATGTAACATTTATTATTTCTCATTTTCGTGTGTGTGTTTTTTTTTTTTGCTGATGGGAAATCATTAGTAACTTCCCGCGTTCTGAGCAGAGCGGGGGGGAGTATCAGACTTGTACTGACTAAAACCCACCCATGTTCCTTCTGTTGTCCTTGATGTTCCGGGGCCGCGGTATCTCTTTCGAACAACTCGCAACCCCGGTAGTTTTTTGTGCTTTGGTAATTTAGAAAACGACAATGTGGAAGCTCACTAATAACTGTTAATAAGTTTAGTGTGAAAAAACATAAAAACATTTGATTAATGTACATTGTAAAAAGACAAAACATTATAACAGTATGATTAAACGGCGATAATTGGTGATCGTTGATAACCTCAATGATGGTGGTATTTCAAATGTGAAATATCCAACATTAAACTAGACACAAAGTCCATGTCAATTATTTGGTCGAAACCAGATTTCCACGAAAGGTTCCTTTCAACCAATTTAACTTGACGACCTTTAGTAGAAAAATATTCTGGTTCCATAATTGCGTTCATCAAGTATTGAGACTCAATCATAATTTTCCTGCCTTCGTCCTCGTATTCTATTTGGGGTCGGTTCAACACGTTTTTTTCTTCCATGAATGGAAGAAAAAAACGTCTGATAAGACGTCACGGCATCATTAGCTCCTTTCTCCTTCATGTCATTCCTTACACAATCCATCCACCTTTTCTTTGGCCTTCCTCTCGCTCTCCGTTCATCAACATTCAGATCCATCACTCTTTCAGTCAAATGTGCGTCATCCCTCATTATTACATGTCCAGAACAAGACAAACGACTTCCTTTCAATTTATCTGTAACAGGCGCAACTTTCAAACTTCCTCTAATATACTCATTTCTTACTTTATCCATTCTTGTCACTCAACATTCTCATCAAGTATTGAGACTCAATACAAACAGTAAATAAGTAACCATGACACGTGTTGTCTCTTTGACAAGCTCGTGACTACACATCCAACAAACTGGTTTCAATTCTATAACACCATACTAATTTGCACTGAACAATATTTATTTTCCAATTACCTTTCTGTCTAAAATAAACTTTAACCATGACCTTACAAAGTTTATAAGTTAGGTATATGTTAGTATTTTAAGTCACCAAAAATTTAAGACCTATGTGCAATAAGTTAATATATTCCTGTCTATGGTATCACAATTTATTGTCTATTAGATTTGGCCAGGGTGTATTTCAAGCAAATTATAGCTCATAAGCCCAGAAGTGGGATTCTAAATCCTAAAATATGATAATAAATTCACAGCCGAAAGAGATCGTTAACATAGGCTGGCTAAAACCACGCTAGTTCAGAGTTATGTTTTGTTTGTGCCTCTATTCCTCCCTTGTGGGATATTAAGTGAATTTCGCGTTTTACTGTAATTTATATATGCGTGTATTTTGTATTAAAAGTTTTAGGCTCCGGGTTTGGCGGCCATCTTGAAATGGAACATTTGGTACGTGAGGGTTGTTGACGTTTATTAATCAATTAGGGTGCTTATGTATCTGTGTAGTTTACAAAAATATGTGTTTAAATGGACAGTTGCTGAATAACATGTATATTATACTTGAAGTATGCAGTACATATTTACATATTTGACGGGCCTGTTGGTCTAGTGGTTAGTGGCCCTGACTGCTGAGCCGGAGGTCGTGGGTTCGATTCCCACCCAGGACAAACTTTGTGTGATGAGCAAGATTGTTTGTTCTGTGTCTGGGTGTGATTTATGTATAACTAGCTTTCGCCCGCGGCTTCGCTCGCGTTAAATTCGGTAGCGCCTTATGGATTTGTAATAGCAACGCTAAGTTTTTCCGTTTTTTCCCTCTTTCTCCCTCGTATCCCACTCTTTTTTAATAAAAAATAGCCTATGTCCGTCTCCTGGTTCCCAACTATCTCTGTACCAAAATTCATCAAAATCGGTTTAGCCATTAAAGCGTGAAGAGGTAACAAACAAACAAACAAACTCACTTTCGCTTTTATAATATTAGTAAGGATAAGGATATGTATGTATTTATAAATTATATAAGTATGTATATCAGTTGTCTGGTTACCATAACACAAGCTCTGCTTAGCTTGGGATCAGATAGCCGTGTGTGAGTTGTCTCAAGATATTTATTTATATTTATTATTTATATTTTCTATCAAAAAAGCATCGATATTTTATTCCCCGCATTCCCACTTTTTTTTCGGATGGGAAATCATCCATTCACTTCTCTCGCTCTGGGCGAAGCTGAAAGGACTGTCAGACTCTTACTGACTAAAACCGATGTCCTTTCTTTTGCCTTTTGTGTTCCGGGGGTGCGATGTCTCTTTCGAACAACCCGCAACCCCAGCAGACAGTGGGCCCCTCTGCTTTGCTGTTATCACTTTGAGGCGCGCGTGGGACACGAACACTTCATCAATACGGCGTGTTTTTGCGTCGATACTATTAAATTTGTTTGTTAATTAAATAGCAATCCAATACATTTTTCATCATAATCTAATATTTCACCTTTGCTAGTACCTCAAGCCATAAATAAAACACCAACCTAGTAGACAATCACTTTTCGATTTTTAAGAAACCATCAAAGAGGTTCTATTCTTAAGAATATCAAACCGGCTCAAAAAAAAAACAGAAAAAAGTAAAACCATTAAAAATAAAACAAAACAAAAAGTCTATCTGAGATATCAACGGTTTTGTAGCAGCCGTTTCTTCATTCCTCAGTTTCTTCGTTCCTCGGTTCCTCAGTTTCTCCGTTCTTCAATTCCTCCATTCCTAGTGCATCCGAGATTAATTTTCCGAATCATTGGTCACTTTCACACTACACTGGCTTTCAAGAAGATGTTTCCATTACTCCGTTACAACTTTGCAATTCTAATTTGCCTGCATCGTCGTCAGTCTGTAAAAACGTATTCGTTTCGTTTGAGAGAGATTTTTAAGACTTCATTGCGTTTGAAGTTGGGAATATTATAGTTTTGAAGACGTTTGAAAGTTTTGAGTTTGAAATATTAATATTTTTTTAATGATTTGGAGATATCTGGAGGGTGCACGAAAAGAAACAGATGAGTTGAAACTGCTTTTCCAAAACTGCCTTGTGGTTATAAGTAATATTGGTGAACATAAAGTTTTGGGTTTGATTTCTGTAGTATTCGGTTTTTTTTTTTTTTTTTTTGACGGGCCTGTTGGTCTAGTGGTTAGTGGCCCTGACTGCTGAGCCGGAGGTCGTGGGTTCGATTCCCACCCAGGACAAACTTTGTGTGATGAGCATGATTGTTTGTTCTGTGTCTGGGTGTGATTTATCTATAATATGTATGTATTTATAAATTATATAAGTATGTATATCAGTTGTCTGGTTACCATAACACAAGCTCTGCTTAGCTTGGGATCAGATAGCCGTGTGTGAGTTGTCCCAAGATATTTATTTATTTATTTTCTATAAGGAATTTCTTAGTAGTAGCTACAGAGTCATAAGAGTCTACAGAGTCCTATTGATGCCAATCAGCTCGCTCCCATTACATGGGACTTAAGGTTCACCTCTAACTTACCCTTCAGGAATACAAGCGTGATGTTATGAACTTTGAAACCCATGGAAAGATGTTTGGATACAATATACGTTATTTGTGATTAGTATCATGATGTTTTATATTCTAATAAATAAAACACCAAAATTTTCGCAACATAATCTTAAAAGCAAATCTCTTTTATCCTTCAAAGCAAAGCATACAACAATTTGGGTGTTGCTAAGACAGAGATGGACTTTCACCTCAGCCGTAGCCAGAGGCAATTACAGACGTAATGTTTTGTTATATACTTAATTAATATTATAAAAGCGGACGGAGAGCGAGAGGTGTAAGGAATGATATGAAGGAGAAAGGAGTAAATGATGCCGTGACGTCTGATAGGGGAAAATGGAAGAAGAAAACGTGTTGCGCCGACCCCAAATAGAATGGGACAAGGGCAGGAAAATGATGACTAATATTATAAAAGCGAAAGTGAGTTTGTTTGTTACGTCTTCACGCCTTAATGGCTAAACCGATTTTGATGAATTTTGGTACCTCTGTACCAAAATTCATCAAAATCGGTTTTTCAATTAGAACATTTCCTTTTGCGAGTGCATTTCTCTGGGTGATGCGGGGGGAGTGTCAGACATTTAGTGACTAAAACACACACATGTTCCTTCTGTTTAATTGTCCTTTACATATGTTCCGGGGCGGCGTTATCTCTTTCGAACAAACCGAAACCCCGGCAGGATTACGTACACTGAACCCTTCTTTCAGGAGTTGTAGTGGTTTTAGAATAGTGTGACGTGTTATCTCTTCGGAGATAACACGCTTGGTGTTATGTTATGTTTGTTTTCATTCACCATTTTAAGGAGAACTGTGAGTAGTCAATTAGTTAAAGTAAACTGTAGAACTTTCTACATCAATTTGTAAACCGCCTATACCACATTACTAAATTGCTAACCATTAAATCCTTAGTAATATTATAAAAGCGAAAGTGAGTTTGTTTGTTTGCTACGTTTTCACGCCTTAATTTTAATGAATTTTGGTACAGAGACAGTTGGGACCTAGGAGACGGACACAGGTTTCTAAAAGTGAGAAATGAGGGCATTTCTCACTCTTTTAAAAAAAAAAGTGAAAGAGGGAAGAAAAAGGAAAATTTAGCTTTGCTATTACAATAAATAAAGCGCTAGGGCAAAAACTACAGGTAGCAGGTACCTGGAAATCAAGAAAGGGGAACTGTGTTACCCCGAATTTAACGCGAGCGAAGCCGCGGGCCAAAACTAGTTATCCAATAAGATCAAAAAATAATATCTTCTTTTATAAGCTACAACACTTAGTATCAATGTGATGTAAATTGAGACTGCTTAAACCGCGCCTCAGCGTAATGTATTCGGAATAATTTACGTAATCAGATGTATTATTGCACAGGCTGGTCGGAATATTGCCACAAAGATGGATATTGACTGTGTTACAAAGAATGTTAAAAAAAATTGAGCATTATAAATAAGTACAAAGATGAATAAACGGAAGTTATTCAGTTTTGTACATATTTTTTATATTTTTACATATTTCTTATGGAAAAATGAATTTACAAAAAAATATATTTAAAAAATAAATAATTAAAAAACACGACTGCCATGTCAAAATAGTGAACTTAAAAAAAACAAGATTTTAGTTTTACATTTGCCGATGGAATGTGCAAGGAACAAAGATGAAAGAGAATAGAAAACGAAACAAAAAAAAATTAATTCCGAAGCCTTTTTTTTGTTTGCTTGTTTGAATAAATTATTAACTAATCATTCCTCCGAAAGTGCCATACGTTCTCAATTCACCCTCCTTAACTTCAAAATGAAAATTAAACCATAATCCAATATTTTTTTCACTACCGTATAAATTGGCTATATAATTTGAAATTCACATATCGTATTATTTCTCGTTGAAACCCACCCTGTATTAATTTTCGAGGAACACACTGTATTATGCGCGGAGCCTGTGCTTAACGATTACATACATATTGATGTTACTTTATAAATATTTATGGAGAGGTGTCGCCCGTGATCAGTTTCATGCGGTTTTAGTCTGTTATAATAGGTATTATTATGAGCTTTAGAGGTGATAGTTGCTTAATTTGTTGGGTTAATTTTGTTTGGTTAGGCTGTTGTAAAAAGTGAATAGCCTTATCATTAAGTTGTAGTCAGATATGAATGGAATTGTTATTGTGAATTATTTTTGTAAAGTATTTTCAAAGGGTTTATTTTATGTTGGTGAAAAGAATTAGAAATGTATTTAATTGATTGTTGATGGCTTTAAGTATAGGGATAGGCGGAAGAAACGATGTATGGACTGTTAGAAGAGTGATATATCTAGTCAGAAGGTGATTGCAGAGAGATAACTAGCAATGGAGAAGTATGACAGAAGAAGACATGACGAGTCAACCTTAGATAAATCAGCAATAGTCGCCCCTATCACATGATACTTAAGCATAGTAATTGGCGAAATAATAATTTGTATTCAGTATGTTTTAATATTTTAACAGTTAAAGTAGAATTTGAATTATCACTAAATATATACAACCTATAAAAGTACACAAACTAGTAATAAAAATATATACAAGTAAAAAATTGAAAATTACTGGGCGTCAAAAAATTCGTCCGTATCGCCGTCAACAGGTAAAGTGCTCAGAAGGCTGGCAGCATTACCGCGTTGGATGGCAATGCTTAATTTTTGTGCAAAAACAGGCCAGCCCTCTGGTCACGAGAAGAATCGACCAAATCGTTTATTTATAAAAAGGGGGCACATATACAATAAATAAAGCATCTTAACAAACAATAGAGCACAGTTGCTTATTTGCCTGAACTAGGTTAGACCTGTGTTTCAGGCTAAAAAGAGCATTAATACTGATTTAAAATAAATAAATTAACAGTAATGTAGATTTGAAGTACCAAAATTTAAAAATTACACAAAATGTGTGTGCTATTAGACATTCTTATGCATGCTAAGCCCTTCGGGGCGAGGATTACATGCGCCATGTAGTGCAAATCGCAAAACCACAGTAAAAAGGAAAAACTGATATCTTTCCATTATATCATCATGAAGGAACACCATAAATGTGCAATCCCACGGTATAGGGGCTGTCCCTTTTGCCGATGTACTTTCAACATTGCTTTTTAGTAATGTGAATATAATAGAAGCGGACGTGAGGGACCAACACATAAAGTGTCAAGTTTGTGGTCGTGTGCCCGACACTAAGTGGAGTAAGAATAGTGTGTTCTTGTTACAAAGTATTTTATCTGACATCGCTAAGATAGTGCACCGTGGTCTGAAGATATCGATCAGATGATGAGGAAATAGTTTTGGTGACTTCTTCTTAAGAAAAAGTAAAGGAAAATGGTATTATTTGGGGCTCACAAGTACTATTAGCTAATTCTGACCCATATTACGTGTGATGATACAGTCGGTGCGTGGCTAAGGGTTTGACTGCTACGCTACGTGTCGCGGGTTCGATCCCCGCATTGAACAGATATTTTTATGACCTACAGGTAGTTGTTTCGGGTCTGGTTGTTTGTGTATGTGATTTTAAAGGTTTGTAAACGCATGTACAATACAGAAGGAATTCCTAGTGTAGGGCAAAGTTTTAAAAAAGAAAATAATACTTGGACAAAAATCTAGTTCTGAGTTTGAATGCGTATTTATACACGAATTTACGAAAGCGAAAAAGTTTCAGTGTATACAAAAATATTTCCATACAACCATTACATTTGTTCAAGCTCAAGCAAATCTACCACTAAATATACTAAGTCACGTCCCGATCATATTTACAGCGACTATCGTGGCAAGTTCTAAGCTTTAGTGTTCTAACTTGACGTAACTTGTAAACTGATGTAAGGAGGAATGAAATTGATGTTTCAAGTGTGACTCAGAAGAATGTAGTATCAGCTGGACACCCTAAGGACACGCGCTTGCATTAAAAGATGCTTGAAAGGACTTCATAGTCCACTAGAAACTATAAAGCAGCAGTTCTACTGTGTTGCTAGTACTAAAATAAATAAATTTTTGACGACACTGTTGGCGCAATGGTTAAGCATTTGACTGCGGCGCTACGTGTTGCGGGTTCGATACTCGCACCGAACAAATATTTGTTGTTCCGGGTCTGGCTGTTTGTGTATGTGAGTTTAAATGTTTGGAAACGCACCCATGGGAGAAATTCCTAGTGCGGGGCAAAAAAAAACCAGTTTTGTAAATTATCGAAACTGAAAGTCTGAATAAAAAATCTAAGATAAGTTGCGTGTTCCTCGACATGACAAAAGCCTTTGACTTTGTTTGCCATAAAACACTACTCTCAAAGCTTGAACATTATGGAATACGGGGTAAAGCCAACGATTGGATCAAAAGTTACTTATCAGAAAGAGTACAATGCGTTGAAGTAACAAAAACCTTTAAAAATGAAAAAAATACCTATAGGTCGGAATATAAACAAAATAATTATGGCACCCCACAGGGAGGAATCTTATCCCCACCACTTTTTCTAATTTATATCAACGATATTCTAGAGGCGATAGGTAAAGATTGCATACTATTTGCGGATGACACAACAATAATGCTTAAAAGTGACACAAACAAAAATTTAGAAAATGAAATCATCCAGGCGTTAGACAATGCTATCAATTGGCTCGAAAAAAATAATTTGAAAGTAAATATGACTAAAACAAATATTATACAATTTCAGACATTCAATTCAAACATAGATAAACTCGATATTCATTATAAAGACTCTCACTTGACAACTGTCGACAATTGTGTATTTTTAGGTATAACGATAGACAAAAATTGCAACTGGAAAGCACATATAGATAAAATTGTTACAAAAATAGATCGTTTTATATATGTCTTGAAAAGAATCAGGCAAACGGTAAACTATGACACTGCAAAACTGGCTTACCATGGTTATGTATCATCCATACTTAGATACGGTATTATAATATGGGGTAACTCAGTAGATTTTGACAGAGCTTTTAAAGCCCAAAAAAAATGTATTCGAGCTATTTGTGGAGCTCACTTCTTAGACAGCTGTAAGCCATTATTTCAAAAACTTAAAGTTATACCTTTGCCATGTTTATATATTTTCGAAATATGTATTTTTGTTAAGAAAAACTACAGTTTATTTGAACCTAATATTGACAGGCCTAATAGCCGAACACGGCACAAAGACAGACTTCGGCTGCCACCAATAAAATTGCAACTATTTAAGAAAAATGTATCCTGTATGTCAATAATTATTTACAACCATTTACCAAATAATTTACAAGAGCTACCACTGAGGATTTTTAAAAAAATACTCTTTAATCTGTTACTAATAAAGAGATATTATACCGTTAAGGACTATTTAGAAGATAAGTCAATACAAGATGTAATTTGCAATATAGACTGATTAAATTGACATACGAACTGTAAATATATTTGCACGCCATATTATGGCAGGATATGCTGAAAACAATTAACTGAATAGTCAATTAAAAATAAATTGGCAACTCAGTGAAGGATCAAGTAAGTTCGGACAAGTAGGTAATAAATAATATAATTACCAAATGTTATTACCAAAATATACATAAATTTATTTCATGCAACTAACAGTACACTTCTATTTTAATCTTAGATCAAAATTACATATTAGCACATTTTTTTTTTGACTCTAAAATAGTTTTGTGAATTAATTTCATTTAATTAAAGTTTAATATGATTATTTAGATATGTGGACAAGTAAGGTGCTGGAAACGGAAGGCTTAACTTATATACTTTTTATACCTAAAAAACCTCATTAGAATACATAGGAGAGGAAAAACTTGTCTTGAAATGTGTCTTTCTTTATTTTAAATCCTACATAGCAACACCTAATTCCCTAACATATTCAGTATTCACCCCCAGCTTAAGAGACCACTTTGAAATACAACTAAATCATATCTCATCTACTGAACACACTATCTAACCCCTTTAACCACAGTAGACATGTAAATCAGTAAGTCAAAGCGGTCTGCGGGTTGTTCAAAAGAGATACCGTGGCCCTGGAGCACAAAGGGCAAAAAAAGGAACATGGATAGGTTTTAGTCAATTTAGTCAGTAAAAGTGGTATAGTAATTGGTGAGGTTTAACGATTTTTCATCCAAAAAATAAATATTATAGTGAATGAGGCGGTACGTTGTGGGAGAGAAACTCAACATGTCCCAGCCACCGTTTCGGGAGCCGCGAGATATCTCCCGGTCACCGTAGAGGCAGGTCTGTAGATGGTGAGTAATAGGTAGCTGGTCACCGACCGCGGCAGTTCGAACAGTGGCGACCATAAAAAACGCTGACAGACACAATTGAGCTTAATGAAGCCTACATCTACAATCATAATTTCACTCACAAATCTCACACACAATCGTAATTTGAATTCAATCTACGAAATTAATCAGAAAACACACGAATCTGAATTGACACACTCAAAAAGTGTGTACTATTTGAGTATGTATTTTTATATATATACTCTAAGTTGTTCTACTGATTATGATTTAAACTGTGCCTTAGGCCTGCGGCAGTTCTAAAACATCGATCCCGGCTATGCCGACTCTATTTTATACTCTCCCTGGGTATGTTACTATGTTTTAAAGGTTTATCTAGAATTCCAATGCTATCTTGGTTTTATGTTAGATTTTGTGAATGTTGTACCTTTTTTTTGTAGATTTCTGTAGGGTTTTAGTACAAACATTTGGTTAAGTTTGTTTCTTGTTGGAATTTTCGTTTAATCCTTACTAATATTATAAAAGCAAAAGTGAGTTTGTTTGATTGTATTTGTACGTCTTCACGCCTAAATGGCTAAACTGAATTTGATGTATTTTGGCACAGAGATAGTCGAGACCCTGGAGACAGACATAGGCTATTTTAAAAAAATTAAAGTGAGGAATGAGTGAGAAAGAGGGAAGAAAAGGAAAAACTTAGCATTGCTATTACAACAAAAAAGGCGCAAGGGCAAAAACTACAGGTAGCAGGTACCTGTAAATCAGGAAAAGGGAACTGTGTTACCCCTAATTTAATGCGAGCGAAGTCGCGGGCAAAAGCTAGTAGTATATAAGCTGCATTAATACAAAGGCTATACTTTTAATCCTGGTATTATCTTTCCATAGGATACATTTCGACGTTCACGCGGGCGAAGCTACCAGCATTAGCTACTATCTAATAGTCTAGTTTTATACATAGGGTATCAAGTAACAAATCGTTAGCCATTTGTCTTTGAAACCTACATTACTCTATTCCAATTGAATTTCTCGATTTAGGTACTCTAGGGGTTTGACTAGTTAGTATCTATATAATGTCTGTCTGTGAGTGCGTAACCTTTTGACTTGACTTAGACTGCTCCGTTGTTCTCGTAGTCGCAAGCGCGTCTGGTAAATACGAGGTCTTTTTTTGGGTGGAAAATCATCAAATAACTTCCCCCGCTCTGGGCGGAGCGGGGGGAGTGTCAGACATGTACTGGCTAAAACCCACCCATGTTCCTTCTGTTGCCCTTTATGTTCCGGGGCCAGGGTATCTCTTATGAACAACACGCGACCCCGGCAGGCGGTGGCCCTGGCAGGCCCCTTTGCTTTGCATCAACACGAGGTCTTTTTTTTTTTTCGGATGGGAAATCATCAAATAACTTCCCCCGCTCTGGGCGGAGCGGGGGGGAGTGTCAGATATGTACTGGCTAAAACCCACCCATGTTCCTTCTGTTGCCCTTTATGTTCCGGGGCCACAGTATCTCTTTCGAACAACACGCAACCCAGGCAGGCGGTGGCCCTGACAGGCCCCTCTGCTTTGCATCAACACGAGGTCTTGGGTACGATTTCGGGGTCGGGAAAAAAGTGTTATTGAGTTTTTCCACTAGGCATTTCTTAGTAACAGCCCAGAGTTTAAAAGTTGATGGTATAATACCCCCGTGCCTCGGAAAGTACGTTAGCCTTTGGTCCTGCGCTTGATCTCTCTTGGGTCGTGTCGCATAGTCGTCCCATCGGACTATGAGAGTGAGGGAACAGAGTGCACCTGTACCTGAGCACACACCTGTGCACTATAATATCTCCCGCACCGTTGGTAAATTGCCGCCAACATTGGAGTCAGGAGGACTAATACCCTTTACCTTTATCTCTACTTTATTCATTTTTGTATCCTCTTTGCCCACTTTAGTCTAAATGATAATGCTCTGCTAAGATATTCTTCAAAAGAAATTGTAAAAAAATTGAGGACTCTAGGGTGAAATAAAGAAGCTTGTATTATTATCTATCCATAGTGTCTCCAACGCGTTTCTATGAAGTCCCAGTATCTGAGGCCCTGGCATCAAAGCATAACGTTAACATGACAATTTTATTTATTTATTTAACACTTCAAGCACAAAGTACAGAGGCGGACTTAATGCCATAGGCATTTTCTACCAGTCAAACTTTGGGTGATGCAGAGACAAACAAAGGTAGGTGTAAAACAAAAAAAAATGAAATTTTATGATGAGAAAATCAACGTATTTATTTTATGATTGCTCCGTGCGCTCGTGCTATAGTTTCAAATTTTAAATTATCATTCTTACTATTTTTAGTCTGTGAACTGTTTAAATATTTTTTGAGAAAACACAAAGAATAGAGGCAGGTTTATCTAGATTGAAAAAAAAAAAACGTAATTGTGGTACATCAGTATTATACCAGTCTACCTTCCACCCGGCCCTGGTTCAGTCCATGGTCCGGAGCGAGAGAGAATGGAAAGCGGCCACCTCCTCCATCAGCGAAGCAGTTATGCTAGCGTTTGAGGTGGCCAGATGTTTGAGGGAGAGAACCTCAAACCAATCCAGCCGGGCGCCTGTGTATCAATCGGACGCCGCGAGATGACTCACGGCCTCCGTTGATGTGCGTTTGTGGATGGTGAGCAATGGGTAGCTCGCCGTCCGTCCATCTTTTGACGACGACATTGGCCGTGTCGGCGGCGCGTACATAGTCCACGCGCGCCCCAAAGAGATGTCAACAAAGCAGAGGGGCCTGCTAGGTCGGGTTGAGTTGTGGGTTGTAGAAGAAGAGATACCGCTACCCCAGTCAGTAAAAGCCTCACACTCCCTCCGTTCCACCCAGAGGTAAATTGTCTGATGATTTTCAATCCGCAAAAAAACGGCTACCTCACACGGAAAATATGCTTGTCTTATCTACCGGTAGCTAACCTTTAAAGCTAATTTAGTTTACAACATAAAACATCTCATAGCCCATCCACCCCAAACAAAGCTAATGAACCAAAATAAACCATAACAAAATGAATACTTGTCAGCATGCCGGCTGCACACGTAACCCTGATACGTCGCGCGTAATACATAATTATTAACGTATTACTCTGGCTCGTTTGTCACCCGCCTAATCCCACCTTGGCCGCACCTGTGCTCAGACAGCTTGGGTAAGTCAAAAACAATTTTGTTTTAATGCCAACGTCATGAAGGGATCGATGATGTACTTAATGGTACAGGATAATGGTTATGTGGGTTATGTTTTATTTTTTTTGCGAATGGGAAATCATTCTTTAGATACTAGCTTCCGCCCGCGACTTCGTCCGCGTGGCATAGTTACTTTGGGCTAACGCTAACTTTAACACGTGTGATGATCGAAAAAATATTATCTTTCTCTCCCCTTTCTTCCCTCTTTCTAACCCTTTACTCACTTTGGAAAAAAAATTGCCTATATCCACGGTCCCAAATATCTTTGAACCAAAATTCATCAAAACCAAGGCGTGAAGACGTAACAAACAAACTTTTGCTTTTATAATATTAGTATAGTAAGGATTTTTACTTATTTTTATCATCAAATAACTTCTTCCGTTCCAGGCGGAGTGAGGGGAGGTGTTTCTTCTTTTGCCGTTGATGTTCCGGGGCCACGGTATCTTTTTCGAATAAGCCGCAACTCCGGTGGGCATGTGGGTTTTGGATGGATTCAACTTACTGTGATCAATATCTTCGATGATCGACTATCGCATGGTGTACTATTACATGGTGTACTTTCACATGGTATACTGAAAATGTGGTAACCGTTATGGCGTTGGTGTCTCTCCTACCTTGTCTACTATTATATACGTCCTAGAACGAGCGTCTTTAGGTACAAAAAACTATAGTGTACCCATTGATAAAACAACAGTAAAAGACAATCTAATACTATCATTGCCCGGGGTTGCGGGTTGTTCGAAAGACATACCGCGGCCCCGGAACATAAAGGGCAATAGAAGAAACGTGGGTGAGTTTTAGTCAGTACAAGTCTGACACTCCCCGGTCCGGCCAGAGCGGGGGAAGTTATTCGATGATTTCCCACCCTAAAAAAAAAATCCTATCATTACCCTGCCTCATGGACCAAAACATTACACTTCTATCCTTTCACAATTATACTCAAGTTTATACCAACACAAAACAGTTTACCAAGAAATTATTATGTGAAATTAATATTGACTTTAATGTTAATGTAGGTAAGGCTGTATATTGTTGTTTGCATGAGATTGATTTAAGTAAGAGGATATTTGGACTCGTGTATTTTGTTTAAAAACATAACATTCACCGTTTTAACAGGCTTCCAAAAAAGTTTGGTGGTTATGTCTATATATTACACCAGCAATTTTTTTGTTTCAACAATAACTAACCAATCGATGTAAATCCTCTTGTTTAATTTTAAGGAATTGCTTAATACTTAGGTATTTTACTCATAAATCAAACAATCAATTCCAAGTATCTTACTTATTTCTAACTTAATTAATCTAAATCATTGTAAGCAGCAATTAACGTTAACGAACTCCGATATGTTTGAGGGATCTTTTAAAGATTAAGTTAGTAATCTTAACTTGAACTTAGTTTCACAATCTGAGTTTTGTTCGAGAAGTATTTATCACGTGGATTTCATAAATTACGTGAGTAAGTACTTTGTTGTTAAATATCTAGTGGTTTAATTAATTTGCGAGCTAATTGGTTATAAAAAGTTCACTGTAAGACTTGTCGAATCCACAAGTCAAGTCAAATCAAATCATAGTTTGTTTGATAACATAGGTATAGAAATATAGATCATAAGTTTGGTGTACAAAGCGCTGTTATGGCCGGAGGCGTACAAATATGGAATGTAAATTCAGATAAGCATTACAATTTGAAATTTACGTTATATAACATTTGAAAATCATGCTTAATTAAAGTATTAAATAATAAAATAAATTGAACAAATTCTCTTAATTTTGTCACACTTAAATGAGGAATTATTAAAAATGCGAAACTAATTTAAAATGTGAGAATAGTTTAAAATGTTAAAATAATATTAAAAACTGCAAAGAATAAAAATATCAAAAAAATAATTAAACTGTTTATATCATTAAATGTGAATCTAGATAAATTCGTTAAAAATTAAGTTTTTCGTAAATAATGTTAAGTTTTGTTCCTTAGCACGTCTGGAGACGCAAGGAATAATTTTATTATTCCTCTTGTATGACTCCACATATTTATATAACATTTTATACACATGAACCTTTTAAAATAAATTCTACATTTAACAACAAGAGCGTTCACACAGACATGACAGATTAAAAGCAATCGAAATTCAGCAAGATTCAATTTTAACTTTTTATGAGTGATCGTGCCGAAATATCGGGAACTCAAAACAAATAGTAAGCATAGTAAATATCCCGTTGAAATGTATCAAACATATCGAAACGGGGTATTTACCGTGCAATATAAAGCAATAAACAGTTCATCCGTGTTTCTGGCGCTTTTATTCAGATAGTTTTTGACGCAGGTTACAACGTAGTATTAAATTTAAAAAAAAAACGGTCAAGAGCGAGTCAGACTCACTCACCGAGGGTTAATAAATAAATAAATAAATATAAATTAATAAATAAATAAGATATATAGATATAAATAATGCAAGGTTCCTTGCAAACTTCCGACATAAAACGGCCATTAGGCCTACCATGACGTCTTAAAGCAGAACTTATTCTACTGAGGGAAAGAGATGGTGCTAGACACCCTGTATAGCTCTGTCTCTTTCCCTCAGTGGAATAAAATCGACGGCACGGTTGGCGCAGTGGCTGAGGGATCGACTGCTGCGCTGCGTGTCGCGGGTTCGATTCCCGCACGGAACAAATATTTGTATGAGCTGCAAATAGTTGTTTCGGGTCTGTTTGTTTGTGTATGTGAGTTTATAATAATATGTTTGTAAACGCACCCACGATACAGGAGAAATGCCTAGTGCGGGGCAACGTTTTAAAAAAAAAATGACAGCACAAAATTAGACCACATACTTGAGTATATGGTTTTAATTTCATTTTGATACCTCCACGCGTTCCCGAGATAAAGGGACTTGACAGACAGACGGACAGCAAAGTGATCCAATAAGGGTTCCGCTTTTTCCTTTATAAGTGCGGAACCCTAAAAATATCTAAACAACTCTACTAGTGATAATACTTATGTGGAAATATGTCTAGATTAAACTAGGGCAGCCAGTTACATGCCTCACTGACAGGTTAACCTTTTCACTACGACGGGAACCATTTTCATGTAACTTGTGCTGACATGAAAGAATTGCCTTTAAATATAGTTATATCAGCTACCCTACCATGACGTTTTAAAGCAAAACTTATTCCACTGAGGGAAAGAGACAGAGCTATACAGGGTGTCTAGCACCATCTCTTTCCCTCAGTGGAATAAGTTCTGCTTTAAAACGTCATGGTAGGCCTACAGTTACTACTTATGTAAAGCTCGTTTGCTTTCAAATATTTGCTTCTTTAGTTGGTACATTCAAGGAATAACACCATGATTTTTATCGCCTAGAAAGGGTGTAAAGGTGGCCGGATATAAAGGTACCCTTCCGGGTGTGCGGGTTGTTCCGGGGTTGCGGGTTGTTTGAAAGAAATACCACGGCCCCGGAACATAAAGGGCAATAGAAGGAACATGAGTGGGTTTTAGTCAGTACAAGTCTGATACTCCCCCCACTTTTGTTGTAGAGGATTCCCAGGTCCAAAAAGGTTCCTGTAGACCCATATCCTTACCTGAGTCCATCCATAATCCTCTAGTTACAGAAATATTGCGGGTTAGAGTTCTATCTTTTCACAAGTTTTTCCTTGCAATCCAAGTTTTTGATATTATAACTTTACTTGAAATATATCTCTGATTCACGGTGTATTTAATGCATCCATCCATGAACATAATGTTATACCATAGTTATACCTACCTTAAACGTGATGTTTCACTCCAAAGAAAAATACATTTCCCAACATTTCTTTTTTTGCGTGGCTCAAAGGGTCGTTTACTCAAACAATATATCAGCCGTATTAAAATCAAAATAACGATCCATCATAAAAAATTACAGCAAATCGACATCAGAAAATTCAAAACTTTTATACAAAGAGACCTTGCACGAGTGAATCCGATTTCCCAAATCTATTGGACAATCCGATATTTTAATCGGACAGTTCGTTTATACGATATCGTTCAAATCGCGTTGGGGTTCGAAAACAAAATAAAATTAACTGACTACATTCGATTGAAATTAAAAACACATTTAGAGTTGTTTTTATTCATTCGATTGAATACTGTTTGTTTGTTTGTCAATAAGACTATGTTGGTTAGCCTGTTATTGATTGAAACAAGTAAATTACTGGTTTTAATATTCATTTTTTGCATACTAGCTTTGTTCGCAACTTCGTTAGCATGACCACTGGGATAAAAACAACCAATCTATTTCCAGGTCGCCTAAATGATGACTATCCAAATCCGTAGAGCGGTTAAATGTATACACATACAAGTGATAGACAGAAAGAAACAAAAATAAAATAATGTATAGATTTCACATTGGACATGTGACCAAATGAGATCATTTATTGTATGCAGTTCATTTGCGATATACCTACCTACCTACCAAGATAAACGAAATAATTGAACAAAAACACGCTCGCTGAAAACCGCTGAAAATTTCATACCGACGAGTTATTTACTAAATGAGAAGAGTGCAAACGTTTTCATAATTTCACGAGTCAACACTAAAAACACATAATACTTAAATTTTCATACCAATTAAATGGGCCCGAGGTTCCGTACAAAATGAAATTTGGCAGAACGCTCCGCGTGTCGGAACGAGATCGACCTGCCGTGTAAATTTATGAGATAAGTTTGGATTTTGTGACCCCTTTCAACCGCCCCTACCCCCGACCGTTGCCATGACAACCCCTCCAGGGAACCCACCAGTTTTACGCCGATTGGATTGTCCTCCCGCGAAATACGAAACCAAACTTTTTACACATTTCCCATCCATCTCTCGTACTATTTATTACCGAATCTATCTCTAAAATTCAATTTAACCGCAAGATTCTGCGCAAAATTTGAGAAATTAAAATTTTTATGATGCATACCCGAAACAGGGTACCTACCATAATTTAGACAAAAAATGAGCTTTAATATTAATCTTACGGCCGTAGTTTTTACAGACCGTAATAAAGGCAAGCTCATATCGTGAGTGACACTTAAGCTGAAGCCCAGCATTTTATTAAAACTCCTAACGGGACCCACCTTTATTCATCCAGAATTCCTTAAAAAATGTCGGGCGAAAGGAACGATATAAACGTCTGCTTATTGGCGTTACTTGTGAGAATGAAAATGGCGGACTAAGTTCGGAATTCAAAATAAAATTCTTGCCAGTCAGTCTTTTTATATAACTTCGTTCATTGAAACGGAACGCAAATAATTTAAATGTTTCGAATTTAGAATGCAATGTGAAGGAATCTTTGTTTTCTCAAAAAGAAAAGAATGCAGCCCAACCTTGATTGATTGAAATAAATAACATGATTTCCTTACGCGATGAGTTAATATAATAATATAATATAATAATAATTTATTCAAATATAAACGTTCACAAAAAATATTAAGTCAACAGTAATAATATTTTCCATACAATTATAGTGCCTAAAAATAAACTAAAAATATTAATAGTATAGGTGCAAGTAATGGTGGTTCGGAATTGCAATGTTAGGTAGCGACCCGCCCGATCTAGGTTAATAAAAACCTGTGTTTCGGGCCATCACTTTACAAACCAATAAACAAGGGACAAAAGATAAACTATAACTTTATATAAAACAATAAAATTATCTATTTTAAACAACTACGAGAAAAAGCTTAATAGTACATTAATACCTAAATCTAAGCCTATGTAATAATACTAAAGTAAACACGAGGGGATCAAATATCTTCATGCCAAAATTTCTAGAAGTTTTTCCGTGTCTGCGTAATTGAGTGTTGCTAAATATTCTGACAACATTTTGCTACATTTCTTATACCTTACACTATAGAAGCTTAGCTCCTTGTTAAGCCTATAATATAGAAAAGGTCCTAAGAATACATAAAAACGACTGGCAAACACATGTTTAGTTTGGGGCTTTATGCAAACCAAGTCCTTTCTTCTCCTGTCAAAAGGTACAGGGTCAAAAGGAAGTGCAGTGTGCTGGTGTAGTACTGTGCTTAAAATAAATAATTGCCGCACAGTAAGCACACTACATGCTATGTAGAGTTGTTGCGTAGGAAATCTAAAAGGGCGAAAGGTAGCAACCTTTAGAATAGCTCTTTGAGCACGCTCTAAGGGGAGTAAAATAGTTTTTGCCGCACCACCCCAAGAAGTTATGCAATATGTAAGAATGGATTGACACAAAGCCAAATAGACCTGTTTAATTAGTTTATAGTCGGCTATGTTCCGTAAATTCTTAAAAACATATATTAATTTGCGCACTCTTGTACAGAGTACTTCGATATGTTTACGGAAATTTAGATTTGAGTCAATGGTGACACCTAGATATTTTAAATGGTCAGCTTTAGCTAAAGTGGGGCAAGAACATGCAGTGTCAGCGTACGTGCAATAATTATGTGCGTGAATGTTTAGGTTAGTAAGCGGTATCTTAATATTTCTCATTGTAAATAAAATGTATTTTGTTTTATCTGCATTTAATGTTAGGAGATTTAATGTTAGGAGTTGTTTGTTGTTTCGTTTTATGTCCTTCTTCTTGGACAAGATTGAGATCAAAGTAGGTCCATTAAATACAAAAAACACAAAAATAATCATAACGTGTGTCGTTTCTATTTCCCGTAGCATGTTTTGTAACGTCGTAGCCAGTTTCTAAGCAGTTCTCACAGTTTTTTTTAGCTTGTATGAAATGAAGAATCTGAAAGATGCTAATAATTTTCTGGGAATAACATCTTCTCAAAGTGCCTGCCTACAGAAATCACAACAGCTGACAACATGCATGCAAAAAAAATAAAGAACAGATAAAATAGTACTTTGAAGATAAAAGAACTAAAACAGAAACACCAATGGCTTTATTCAAATCAGTTTACAAACAAACCTACACACAAACAAACTCACATTAACTATAATACCACAATTCAGTCGACTCGTCTCGCAAGAAAATTCAACGAAAGTGGTTAGAAACATCCATTGCAGACGGGTAGCCTGCAATGCACCGCATTATTACTCAGAATGGATTAGAATGGAAAGAAACGTAAATATCTAGCCGTTCGGAAAATATCTGTTTACGTACAAGTACGAACGTTTTCTTTGAGAAAGTATTTCAATTTCTCTTTTATGCCATCTGCAGTGTTTAAACGGTTTGTTAGTAGCGTTGAAATAACATTTTATCAGTGTTTGAAAGTATTTTTATTTTTGTTGTTTTTTTATGTAGAAAAGAACATAAGCACAACATTAAAACTATTATTCCAGAAGGGTTTGGTAGAAGTGGACTTCTACTTGAACTTGGACTTGTTTTTCACATGCGCCGTTTTGGCCTGTTTAAGTCCCATGTTGTTGGGGGCAAGCCTATTGTCATAATATTATCACTAATGATAATTATGTGTCATAATATTATCACTAATGACAGTATGTGTCATCATATTATCACTAATGACAATATGTGTCATCATATTATCACGAAAGATACTCTTATCACTAATGATAATATGTGTCATCATATCATCAATAATGATTGTCTAAATGCTCATGATGCTCTCCCCAGTCAAACCTAATAAAAAACTTTTTTATTTCAGCCTTTTTAGTTGTGGTATGATGGTATCACACAGAAATTCATAGCGAGTATTCATTTTTCAATGCTACAGAGATATTTGTATACCGTCCGTATATAGTAGAAGAAAAAATATGTATTATAGAAGACTAGCTTTTGCCCGCAGCTTCGCTCGCGTTAAATTCGGTATAACACAGTACCTGCTACCTGCAGTTTTTGCTCTAGCGCCTTATCGATTTGTAATAGCAACGCTAAGTTTAGTTTTTAATAAAAAAATAGCCTATGTCCGTCTCCTGGTTCCCAACTATCTCTGTACCAAAATTCATCAAAATCGGTTTAGCCATTAAAGCGTGAAGAGGGAACAAACAAACAAACTCACTTTCGCTTTTATAATATTAGTAAGGATAACTTCTAAACTACCAAAGCAATATAGATACAACTGCTACCTTTCGATTATAAAAATAATATTAAAAATCAGCCTAAAATCGACGGAGAAATTGCGTAACAAATAGACCTTGTTTTTTTGAAGTCTGAAATGGACGTCAGATACTCCGATTGAAAAATGTGACCAATTGTCTGATTATTTAATAATAAGTCACTTTGAGCTTATGCTGTAATTTCATCTTTTTGCACTTGAGAATATTACATTATTTTTCTTCCTGCCTTTGATATTATTTAGGCTCGACACAAAACGTTTTTCTCTTCCATTCTCCCCTGTCAACTGTCAAGCGACCATTTACCCCATTTTCATTCCATGGGTCACCATTCTTATTAATTCGTCTAACTTCGGTTTAGTTCGGTTTTCTTCGGTATTTTTCCTCATGAATTTTTCAAAGGGTTTTTAATTACAAGACGACTGACAACTGCGTTAGCAATTAACTTTTTTATCGTCGCTATGTTAAGAAATCATTATACGCTGCAGCTACTTTGAAAGAAGCATAATTTTTATTGGTTTTTTTAGGGTTTTTTATAAGATGGCGTCTTTGATCTATGACAGTTGTGTGCAAATATTATTTTGAAGATCTGTCCAGGAATCATTTCGTTACATCATATACCTGGGACACAAAAAAATTGTCTTCATTACAATAAGAAAACAGCGAAAGTTACCTTACCTTTTTACGTCTAAACGTATTTAAATGTTTGCCACACGAGCAAAAACGAACGTTTAAAAGTGTTAGTTCATGTGAAAGTATCCTCTCTTGTGATAATTACCATTTATTATTAGACCTCCACGCGATCGAAATCATTATCATAAAAATACAAGTTTACTTTAAATATCCCCCAGACCTCCGTACTCCCCCCAACTTCTACTATAAAACGTGATTTTCAGCCTAAAAGATTTTTTAATTTCAAAACACGTGTACAGAACTCATGGCTGACAGATTCGTAAAGGATTCGTTAACACTTTTCATTTTCTCCAGGAATTCCGACCTGCATATTCTGATAAATGTGAACTGGAGTCAAGTCTAGTAGTAGGCCACGGAAAAAGACAGAGCTAGTCTTGTAGAGCTCTATCTCTTTCCCTTAAGAAATCGTGGTACAGTTCTATGCTCAAATATCAGGAGTGTCAAGAGCCAATTACAGGAAACGTTTATACTGTCACGGTAAACTTGTTTTTATCTTTATTCCGACTTTTGCCAATTTGGATGGAATTAGAATGCCGACTTGTTTTTTATAGTTGAATTTTGAGTCTGAAAGGGTGTGTAAAATTAGTTTTAAGTGCAGATTATGAGATGGATTGTACAACATAGAATACTTCTAATCTTAATATTATACGTGCTATGTCAACTTTTCCTTACAAAACTCAAGTTCACTATTTTATGTTTTGGCTACCCTAATTTAGGATTTTATTGTACTAGCTTCCGCCCGCGACTTCGTCCGCGTAGCATAGTTACTTTGGGCTAACGCTAACATTAACCCGCATGTTGATCGAAAAACAAAAAATACTTTCTCTCCCCTTATCTTCCCTCTTTCTCCTCCTTATCTCACTTTATTTAAAAAAAATAGCCTATGTCCGTCTCCAGAGTCTCAAGCAATTTGTTAGGCCAATTAGGCGTGAAGACGTAACAAACAAACAAACTCACTTTCGCTTTTATAATATTAGTAAGGATTTAACTGAATAGTGTAATGTTGTTAATTTGTTTTGGTGACTAAAGAAGTTTTCTTTTTTAAACGTTTTTTGTCATATCCCTTATGTTTATGACCCCGGATGAACTCATGTAGGATCTCACTGACCTTTTAGAATCCTTACTATATATTATATTATAAATCCTTACTATTAATATTATAAAAGCGAAAGTGAGTTTGTTCGTTTGTTTGTTAGCTCTTCACGCTTTAATGGCTAAACCGATTTTGATGAATTTTGGTACAGAGGTAGTTGGGAACCAGGAGACGGAAATAGGCTATTAAAAAAAAGAGTGGCAAATGAGGGAGAAAGAGGGAAGAAACGGGAAAACTTACCGTTGCTATTAAAAATCAATAAGGCGCTACCGAATTTAACGCGAGCGAAGCCGCGGGCAAAAGCTAATAATATTATAAAAGCGAAGGTGAGTTTGTTTGTTTGTTTGTTACGTCTTCATGCTTACATGGCTAAACCGATTTTGATGAATTTTGGCACAGATTTCTTAGTTGGGACCCTGGATACGGACATAGGCTAACTTTATTTTTAAAAAAGTGAGAAATGAGAGAGAAAGTGGGAAAAAAGGGAAAACGTAGCATTGCTATTACAATAAATCAGGCGCTAGGGCAAAAACTACAAGTAGCAGGTACCTGCAAATCAGGAAAGAGGAACTGTGTTACCCCGAACTAAACGCGAGCGAAGCCGCGGGCAAAAGCTAGTAAAACAATATATTTTAGACCAAAATTAATGAAAATTAGGAATGAGATTTGTAATATTACAATTTTGACATGACTTCGGTCACCACATAAGAAATAATGTTATAGAAACTCAGCGATCAATGAGCAGATAGTCGTTTCAGCCCATGACTGAATTACCAAGAGCAGCTGGATCAAGAGGTACTTCTGGAGACGGCTAAAATTGTTAGGATAATAGATTCCTCTCTTAGCTCTGTTCTGGTACTTGAACCAGGGTCCAAGCATCAGGACAAAGCTCCCCAGTAACGACGGACCTCGCGATAATATTTTTATTTTTTTATATTTTGCATTGTAAAATTATATGTAAGAAGAACAAAAGAAGCAGACAACAACGTTTTTCAAAATATCACTACAAATAATACAAAAACGAACAATCCTAACAGTGTTTAATTTCAACAAGCTACCCAAGATTAACACGAAAATGAATACTGTTTAAAACTCTAATTACCTTTGCAAATCATAAGAGAATCTCACAGAAGAGACTTAAATCCAGTCATAAAACGCTCACTTGGAACCGCCGTAAACCGGTTTCGTACCGGTATAAACTGGATCAAACCAGTATTCTGCCCACAGTCGGGAAAATATGAAGATGTCGCTAGGAATATGAACGCCTACGTTATATCTTGAGTGAGTAAATGTTTGATGAGTGGTGTCAGAGATATTGCTGGTATGGTAGGGTATGCTATACTTATTGACTCGTACTACGTAGCTTTACTTGGAACCTATCCGAATATCTGCGATGTGGCATTGTTATCTGTTACAGCACTATGCTGATATAACCTTCATCCCTAGTACAGGACCAATTAATTTGATAATATCTTATTTTTTTGTTTTTTATTTTGTTTTATTGTTTTGTCTTGTGCTAGTTTGAGTAAGTGATGAACTGTCCGTAAGGGTAAGAGTATTAAAAAATTCTAAAAATATTTTACTCAAGTTATTTTTTTATTCACTGAATAGAATAGAATAGAATAGAATATCATTTATTTGCAAATATGGGTTATACAGTAGGTGGTAGTAGTTTTACATGGTTCTGCCATATTTCACCATTCGGCATGAAAACATTATCTTTATCATTATATGAAATTTTAGACATCGCACAGCATAAACAGCGGGTTTTAAAATATTGATTTGTGAAGACATTTATTTGCGGCGGTTCATCAAATTTTGCTTAAGAAACATCCCGGCGCGCAACTTTTGTAACACTAAATTAAATCTAAAGGTGTCAAATTTAAACATTAAACTGTGCCATTCATTTCCTAGAAAAACCCCAATACTCGACCAACCACCCGATATTTCTAGCGACTCTTTCAATTTAGGTAGAATGCCTACAAAAACTAAAATTCAGTTGTATTCGCAGCCGCAGAGGCCCGACGTTCCCGCCAAATAGATACCCACCCAGTATTGCGTACCACCCCGTAAATGGAACAAAAATATTTTTGTTGGGTTTTCCCCGTCGAGATCGCCTGTAGAAATTTGATTCGTAGACAGCACTAGAATATAGAATTTCCTTTGAACAAGTTACCTTTTTGCCGAAGAAAAATGGTTTTAAAATTAACGTCGAGAATACGAGATAGTCTTGTTTTTTTTTTCGTGTCATTCGTTTTTCAAATAGACTGCGACGGTAAAGGATTTTCTTTTTTTTGGTTCATGGACTATCAGTGTTGCAAATGTATTTTTGAAAGTTTTGTGTTGTCTGTGATTTAAGTATTTTGTTGTGTAACCTGTGTTTATAATATTTTTGGCCTTTCTATACTTTGTGGAAATGGTAATATTTCTAGAATAAAACAGCATACATTTTAATATGGCGCTTTACTATAAGTAAGTTTATTAAGTGAGGCCGTCACACAACGTTTTCTCTAGTCAGAATTATATTTCAAAAATCTTTTTTATTTCATGAAAGAAAATTCGGGATAAATCTGAGTTGCCAGCTCATTGCTTACGACCCAACCCATTCATCCCTTTAAGTCTTTTACGAAAGATAAGCAGACTACACACAAGTAAAATATTAAAGCGAAAACATAGTTATTGGTAAGTCATCTTATTTTACGATTCAACCCTTAAATGGTGCGTAAGGATAAAACCCTATGATCGTAAAATAGTGTTTAAAGATTGCTTTTATTGTGTTTGTGTACATAATAGTGTATGTATCTATCTAAGTAAAACGTGATTTTTTTACTTGAATTCGCTAAATCGAACGTCTGAAACTCGTAAAAAAGTTTTCTTTATGTTGTCCTCGAGAACAGTCTATGACTTTGTAGGTCGCGTATTTAGAAAATAGTTTTATAAAGCTAAACAAAACATATGTTTGACATTTTAATAAATCAAGTCAAGCCCAACCTCTTTGCCTGCCAGGGTTGCGGGTTGTTTCAAAGATATACCGCAGCCCTGGAACATAAAGGGCAAAAGGAAAAAGTGCAGTCCTATGGAAACTTTATGGTCTTCTTTGACGACACACATTTAAAAAAAAAATACTTATTTTCGTTAGCTTTTAAGTTTGATGGACGTATTCTAATTTTAAAATAACGTCATATCACGCCTGTAATCCGAGGAGGCTTTTGCAGAAGTGTATCTACCTAATATTACCATCCATGTATTAAGATATGTTTTAGATGCCATGTAATAAGAGGAGAGGAGGGGAGATTATCATCAACCAGGAATAAACCCAGACTGCGTGAATGATACTGAGTAAATTCTGATGAAAAAACCGGATAACATTTTACCCGAGTCTAGAAACCGGGTAATCAAGTACCTCACGATCAGAAGCTGCACTTGCAACCACTGGACTAAGACTAGATAAAGCAGTCTGATATTAAAATCTACAATTACAAACTGTAATAAAGAACTCAATTCTTACACAAATAAATAAACAAAACATGTAAATATGAAAACACGGACAAAAAATTAATTTAGCGTCTGTATTGCGGTCTCTTGGGCTAAGGAAACATAGCTATGGTGCCAAAGCATAATTTTATTATCATTTTATGCTAAAATGCACGGCTGCTCTCAGATGGCGTAGGATTTTATAGGATATTCCTTTACCACAAAATTATTTCGCTGACAGCATTTTGTAATATAAATGGTCGATACGCATGGTGGTTTTATTACTGTGCTCTTCAAGGGTTAAAATGTAGGGCATTTGGTGGGCACAGCGAAAAACATATTTTTTTTAACCAAAAAGACTGGTATTTGAAATACTAGCTCAAACCCGTGGTGTTGCACGCGTGAAGTTTAGTTATTGTCTCACGGGATAGTTCGACCGAAGGTGAAAGTATCCTACTTAATTTAAATTTGTGGAGTAGTTTTTGCGTGAAAGAGTAATAAACATCCATACATCCTAGTAAACTTTCGCATTTTAAGAAATCAATGCTGCGCTTCAGATTCAAATTTAGAACATGATAATTTATTGAACAGCACTCCGTGCCTCAGAGAGCACGTTAGCCCAGTAGGTCCCAGCTGTCATTTGTAAATCTTTTTTTTACAGTCATTACTGACCAGTAGCCCGTAAGGGAGACAGCCAGTCTTATCAAGGAGTTGGGTTTGCCCTGTTATTAAGGCCGTACCCTACGCAAATAACCTTGAGTATTCGCTTCCCTCTTTTCCGCGCAGGAGTGAGCGAGTGAGAGCAGTAGTGAATAATGCCAATTTTTTGGAATAAAATCTATATAAAATTAAGTATTGGGTTTTTGGAAAAAATATTTCTACCAAAATGTTCATTACAGAATTGTGTATCCATTAGTGTCAGTAGCAAAATTAAACAATGTTTACTTTACGAGGAGATGCATTTTATTGATATTTTTTCTCATTTCGGGGGCTTTGTTGTAAGGAGATTTACTAAATAATGACTCAATAAAAATAAAAACTAAATCTACAATAATGGAATCAAGATTATAAAGAAATTTAATGTATTTTTTTTGTTACTTAGTTCGTTTTAAATAACAAGTAGATAGCTCTAGAAAACTGTACAAAAACGGCTTGCGCGGCGTTTTGGTCGGGGTGGCGCCTTAACTGGGTTGTAGAGGTCAAATAGGCATACGTTTTATGAAAAATACTGGTATTTAACTGATTGACTGAAAATGAAAATTGAACCCAATATTTTTGGTTTAAGCTAGGCAGATGATGGTGTTAAATTGATTGGTCAGAAACAGGTATCGTAATATTTATTAACACCACCTTCCTGCTCATGGCACATGTTCCTGCGGGTCGCCACAACACGTTTTGATAATATTACATACCTGGAGATGTTGCTAAGAATGCCCGCCGGTAGGGACACCCACCTGGCGCTGAGAAATTGGAGATAAGGTCCAACAAAGGCTAGTGGCTCGTGAGATTAACATAAATAGCATTACGCCTGTAAATAGCAATGGATTAAGCAGAGATGTTCCTAATATCACATTGCGCCAGTTATGTTTAAATCTTATACAACACGATGAGAGCCTATTCCCATGAAATATACGAATCCAGACTCCGGGGTAAATGAGAAGTTCCTGAATAAAAAGCCCAATAGGTTACACTTTGAACGACTCGGGAATCGAATCCAAGATCTCATGCTCAGCATTAGCGATTGTGACCACTAAACCAATGATGCAGTATAATAAGATATTTTGATAATTTATAACAATACAGTACTAAAAACTTTTTTGGAGAAGGCTAAGCAACTAGTAAAACTACCACTAAGTACTAACTAACAGGAACATTAAAAATAATTTCAGTATTAGAAAAAAATCGGTTTAGTCTTAAATTCAAGTTTGGCACCAAAAGCTTAAAAGAAGAAATAAAGGAGAGAGTCACAACATATAAAGACGACTGCAACTGCACCCTAACATATTGGCACACCACCTTTTGGACGTCATTCTTCCAAGTGCTAAGAGACTAAAGAAAAGAACTAGTCAAGATTTAATTTAAAACACTATTTAAGAGGGCCGTTACATACACCCGTTACATACCGAGTTTCTTTCGTGCCTCGGAAAGCACGTTAAGTTGTTGGTCCCAGCTGTCATTTGTAGATCTTTGACATTCGTTAGAGATAGTCAGTGTCCCGAAAGTCTGACAACCAGTCTTACCAAGAGGTATCGTAATACCCAGTACTTACTGGGTCAGATAGCAGTCGCTCCATGTAAAATACTGATATTCAGCTGCATCCGGTAAGACTGGTGTCGACCAACATAGTTGAGAAAATGCTATGCAGATGATGACCATTGGACCTGTGTACCTCACATACCATACATCATTACATTTGTATTGTTTGTATTCGTAATGTCTCCCAGACAGATTGCAACAGCAAGATATAGAAAAAAAGTCTTAAATTCAAGGCTATCGGACTAAGCCATTTATCTCACTCCATGCGTAGTGTACCTAACACGTTTGCCGATAGACAAGGGGCTCAATGAAGTGCACTCCACTCTGAGAACGATTTACCCTTTAAGAGCACAAAGACTTTTTAAAGAACGAATATTCTGCGTTATGCACACTGACTATTAGAAGCCTTTTTTTTGCGGATGGGAAATCATCAAATCCCTTCCCCCGCTCGGAGCGGGGCGAGGAGGAATGTCAGACTAATACTGACTAAAACCTACCCACGTTCCTTCTTTTGCCCTTTATGTTCCGGGGCCGTGGTATCTCTTTCAAACAATCCGCAACCTAGGTAGTTTCGTGTGCTTTGGTAATTTAGAAAACGACAATGTGGAACCTTGCTATTAACTTTTAACAAGTTTAGTGTGAAAAAACATTCACTCATACTCACTTTATCTATTTTAGGCAATCGTAAATATAGGATACTAGATCTTGTTTTATTTGCTACATTACTCAGTAAGACTATTTTAATATGTCTGGTGAGCCACTGTGCTAGTTAGCTTATAAAATGACACTACACCTAAACCAACCTCAATGTGTCTCCAAAAGAGTTTATAATCTTATCATTATTCCTTTCAAATATTTATCTCCATCCTTTTCTTACCCCAAACATACCAGAAACGGAAGATATTCTTCCTAGAGATAGCTCCATCGCCCTGTATCACACTAATATTATAAAAGGTAAATGTCCGTATGTGTGTGTATGTTTGTTACTCCGTCACGCTCAAATATCTTAACGGATTTAGACGGAATTTTAATGAAAATAGATTATATTCTGTAATAACATATAAGCTACTTATAACCTCGGAAAAAATGCGGTGTCCCTGATAATCAAATAAGTCAAATATGGTTTCAACTTGAGTATGACCGAGAGGCGCAACTAGTTTTAAAATATACCTATACAAAAGTGTGTTGTACGATCTCGGGGTACCCTCGCTTCTCAACCTTTTTCGGACCATTTCGTGTCATTTACTCCCTTTGATCAGAATTCACTTGATTTACTCCTGAATATTATATTAGGGTTTATACGTTTAGATTTTGGGGTTTTATAGGAATGTGGTTCTTCAGTCTTTGTTCTTAGTACGTGGTAAAACTCAAAGCATTCATTTCAAATCACACACAATGTCAAAAACAAGCTACAATCCCAGTCACAAGGTATAATAAGGTGTAAAAGTAGGTTCTGTTATTCCAAAGCGTTGATCCCTATGGAGAAGAATGGGCTAGAAACTCCACATTCCGTTTAATTTAAGGTGTGATTCTTTGTTACATTGTATTACTATACTTTAAGCCTTTTTACTGTGGGCGTGCATGTAAAAAAGGGGTTAAAAGTGGTATCAGTAAAATCGATATTACACTACCGATTTCACTGACGGTCGACCATTTTTCACCCATATGCCATAAGCAATAGGGTTGAAAAATGGTCGATTGTTAGTGAACGCGTTGTACATTCTACCTTCAAAAATACCATATCTAGTGTTTGTACTGCATTTCACTGAAAATAGAGGAAATTTGTGTGCAACAGCAGGCGCATAGAAGCTTCTTCCGCGCAGTATTCGTATATTATCCCGTGCCAACGTACTTGTGGGATATAAAGTCTCCTGTGTCAACCCAGGGTCGGGGTTGCAGGTTGCTAAAAAGAGATACCGCGACCTCGGAACACAAAGGGCAAAAGAAGGAACATGGATGAGTCTTGAGCGAGAAAAGTTATTTAAGGAATTTCCATCCGAACAAAAATAGGCTATGTTTCGTCTGTCCATTTAATACAATTATTCATTAAAATCAGTTCAGGTCTTGAATGAGTAACAGACAGATGGTGTTATTTTTATGTTTAAACAAAAAAGTTAAAAAAAACTGACTTATACAACGTGTAACGGAAAGGGTATATACATATCAAGAGCAAGGCTTCTTCAAGGCTTATCAAACGATATCGCAAGGGTTTCAGCTAAATATAAAAAAAAAGAAAAAAAAAAAGAAAGAAAGAAAGAAAAAAAAAAAGAAGCCTCGCTATTGGTATGTATATACCATTTCCGTTACATCCTGTATAAAAACACAAAAAGGTGAAAAATAACTTTACTTCACTTGCTGCACTGTAACTTTTGTTTCATTATTGACTTTTTGGTACCCACTTCCGGAGTTGAATTATTTTAACACACAGTCGAATTAGAAGCTCCTGTTTCATATAGAAGTAGCTTAAAAATAAAAAAAAATAATAGTTGCAACCCTATTGTTTATAATCATAATCAGTTTCCCCGATGTAAAAATTACCTACCTGCCTAGAACGTGCACAATTTTTAGCAAGTACATAAAAATATAATTGGTACGGCATGGTAGGATCTCGCTATTAGGCGGCGCTCCAAACTGCGGAGGAAATGTTATTACCTTACCGTTTATGCACACCCAGCCTTATTTTGCTGTAGCCAAAGTGGTTTCTAGCAGGCAAGATTATTTTGGTACACTTTTTCTTATAAAATTCAGACATTTTGTATTAAAAATATAACAAAAACATGTCAAGTTGGTTAAAAGGATTAATTACATGTTGCTTGCGGTTACATCCTAGGTTGTTGGCGATTATCTCGATGTAAAAAATATACTAGATCCTATTTATATAGGATCGTTCGTGGTTTATCCGTAATTCACATCTAAGTCCATCAGTCCAGTAGTTCCAACAAACGGACAGACAGATCAAGTTATTTTCGCATTTATAACATCCTAGCTTCGACCGGCAACTTAGCCCAATTACGATACATATCATAATTAACACAATAATCCTCATTTCCTTACTAAATATTGAAAGTGAGTTTGTTTGTGTTACGTCTTCACTCCTAAATGGCTAAAAAATTTAGTAAACTGGGAGAAAGAGGGAAGAAAAGGGGAGAGAAAGATATTTTTTTTCGATCATCACGCAGGTTAAAGTTAGCGTTAGCCCTAAGTATCTATACCACGCGGACGAAGTCGCGGGCGGAAGCTAGTTATGATTATAAATTATTAACTGTGTCATTGTGATGTATATTATTGTAACCAACCAATAACAAGGGAGTGATTAACCAAACAAGGTTTATCCGTCTTCAAAAGCTTAATAAAAAAAAGCGTATTTATTAAGTTAGAAGAAAACAGAATGTTGAACAACATCATGTGTCATATATAATTAAATAGACTTAGCATGTTACTGAAAAATTGCTGCATTATAACAAAGCAGGTTAGTCATAACATTAACAACTTTGCTTCATTTATTGTACAAAAGTAATTACCTACTAAATACAAGGTCCTACCCTTAACATAAAACATCCCCAAAGATACCCAAATACGAAAAGAATGAATCACAAGATTGATATCTCATAGATTAAGAGCACTGCACTCAATCCAGTCACGCCATACCAACATTATACACATCTAGCGCTTCGGGGATCATTGGCACACTTCGGCAAGGCTCGGCAATTTTCGGCAGCTGTTGATCGAATAACGTTCGACGATATTGGCGCTGTAATGAGCTTTGACCCGCATTTTAATTACACTTCTTGCTGGAGTTTGAAAACTTGATTTCCTTGCTCATTTTTATTTTGGTAATTATTTTGTGTCCAATTAGTTACCTAAATGCATAAGTAGTTCAATGTAGACTTTTTTTTAAATTGCACATTGTCATTTGCAAGAAAATGAAATACCCGGCCCTATACTTTTTAGGGCTGGTAATTCACATAGGCCTACATGGGCACTTATAAAATGTTGAAAAAAGGTGCACGGTTCGGGTTGGTCGTTTCCTATTAATATTAATAAGAACCGGCAAGAAACTCCGTAACTATTTAAAAATCATTTGGTTTTTATAATTTTTTTGTTACAACGTTAGTACTTAAGTATGAGAGGACAGCGTAGGCCCGACAATAAGCCATTGCTCACGTTACAAAACGTAAGATAAGAATTTAACAAGCGTCTAAGAATCTACAAGGCCAACAATGTCCACTCATGCTCAAAGAATTGCTAAAAATTATCTATACAAGAACAGTGAAACACACTTCTCAAACTTACCTGTTTTTTTATACAGTCACACCTAGTTGCTTTTGTTTTACAGAATCTATTGTGTTCTATTTAATTTGAACTAAATAAAGACCTACATTATTTTAATAATCTCGTGCTGCGTTTTCTTCCATAATAAGTCAGTTTTATAACTAAAATATTTCTCGGTTTGTAGCTAGCTAGCTCTATGCCAAAACCATCTGGAATTCTAGTCATTAACAGCTCAAATACCGTGTAATAGTATAAATGCCTTTCCTAGTCACGATGTTATATAATATATGTACCCTCTGAATTTCCAATTAGAATCATTCCATACAAAATTAGTGTCGACATATTCGTATGTCGCATACCTAAATTTTAATGTAGTTTGATTTGTAATACGAATAGTTTGAGTTCAAACACAATACCTAGTATTTGAATAATAGTTTCAAATCAGTTGGATCAAATAGATGAAAACACGTGATTTGATTCCAGGATACAGGCTAAAACATAAGCTAGTGATAGATATTTGCAATATCTATTTACTTGTGTAATTTCTAATACTGCTGACAATCATATTAGTATTTGCAATAAAGTGCTACCTTGTTTTTCCTTATATTGTATTTACACTTTTTCTGGGTAATCTTATACTTATATTACCTTACCTTATATTACCCATGTTTTTTTTTATGAATGGCATCTCGCAGTTCAACCAAGGAGGTTGTCGTCTGCTTAACCGGGCGAATCCTGTGGGTGCCTTAAAAATTAAGACCTCCAGCCAGGGTATAAACTTATAAACTAAGCGACTACACGCTAAGGGCACCCCTGTGGGGTACGAGCCTCGGCTTAGGGCGTCGCTGAGGGACAGCAAGGGACAGGCTGGATCTGAGTGATATTATTTATGGACTATTTTAACTTACTGGCTCAGCAGCGTGGGCTGGCTCTTGCAAGGGACGGGTGGGAATTACCCATGTACCTTCTATTGCCTTTTATCTTTCGGGGCCGCGGTATCTCTTTCGAACAACCCGCAACCCCAGCAGGCGGTGGCCCTGCCACCTGCTACCTGGTGGCCTCTGCTTTGCTGACATCTCTTTGAGTCGCGCATAGAAATTGGGATGACTTATAAAAAACTAAAAGACAAAGAGTTAAAAAAAGTATTGGAAGAGATTTGAGAAATCTTAATGCGCATTTAGTGAAAACAGGTTAAAATAGAAATAAGTGAAGAGACGCGTATGGCGAAGGCTGGTTTGAGGTGGCGTAGGAGAAGAATGAGAGGAGGAGGATAGGAGAGAATTGGAGGAGGCTTATGATTAGCAGAGGGACATACGACGATTAATAAAAAATAAAGAAATTACTATGTATTTCTATTCTGATAAGTAATTTCCCCATAAGGAACTGAAAAAGGGAGCGAGAGCACAAAACTTAATAGCGACACTTTTCACAAAAGACCAAGTAAGGTTTTATTAATACTTAATAAAGTTTAGTTATTTAGGAATGGCCTTGAACCTACCAAAAAACGCAATTCAAACTTCATTACACCTAAATATTGGGCCAGCTTACTCGACAAAATAAACTTTTTTAATCACACAAAATGAGAGGGACCATAAAAGTCGTTCACGCAAATGTAACATCGTTAGAGGCTTTTGCGAACTTTAGATTTTTTAATTAAAAGTCCAAGCTTTTAATATTAAAATGGTTACTTTTATTTTGGTCTTCGATTTTGAGTATTTGGATTATTATATTCGAAATTATGTAAGTATTTTTTTTCTCGGTACTTTTCCCGTTTTTGCTTTTGGTATACTTGCACTGATGATAATGATGGTTATACGAGAGGCATTATTTTTCCGGTAATATTAAGAGTTTTTCAAACGTTTGATTGATTTATTTGGATTTCCAATAGAGAATACACAAATTACATAATTACAACAAAAAAATACGAACTGATTACTGTGCTCCTCCGATTACAGGAAACATCATTCACTTAATAACTAGTTACAAAAAAGTTGGACAATACAATAACGATTGAAAAAGATAAGAGAACAAAAAAGCACAATGATTAAATACAAAAGACAACAAAAATAAAAGAACATAATTACAATCTGACCAAGTATAGTCTTTTTGAAATCTCGTGAACCTTCCCTCGTGGTATGCTTGCAGGTCTTTACTCCACTCTTTCTGAGCCAGCCACAGTTCCGTTCAGGAGAGACTTTTGTCCAGAGGTGATGCACTAAGCAACAGTAAACGATAATTGTACTAACTAACTAGCGGTTTCACTCACGTCTTTAGTTGCGGCACTGCAGGGTAGTAGCGTAATTTTATATAGCTTATGTTATTTCCTAATAATGTTGCTCTCGATTAGTGAAAAAACTGTTAAAATTGGTCCAGTAGTTTTAAAGCCTATTCAATACAAACAAACAAATCTTTCCTTTCTTTCTTTTTGATATTGGTAGAGATCATTTTTAAAACTACATTATAACATCGGTTGGCCATCGGTTTCAGTTGGCGCAGTGGCTGAGCGATCGACTGCTGCGCTGTGTATCGCGGGTTCGATTCCCGCACGGAACAAATATTTGTATGACCTGCAGATAGTTGTTTCGGGTCTGGCTGTTTGTGTATGTGAGTGAGAAATTCTTAGTGTACAAAACAAAAAAAAAATCACTGAAAGAACATCAGCCTCATCTTTGGAGAAAGAGTGGCCCACTGCAGTTACCAATTTCACCATTGTAATAATCTCATTTCTGAACAAAACCCAACAGTCTAACATCATAACACCAGACCATTTGTCACAGCAATAACAAATGATTGCTTATGACCAAAGAGATATAAATGAATAACGCCCAGTGAGTGATTAATCGAGAGGAAAACTGTTTTAATTAAAAATAACTGCGATATCCAATCCCGGAGTTTTCATTAAAAGGAATGGAATTAATCTTCAAAAGTCGTGTTTCTTAAGTCGGATTTAGGTGTTGTCCCTCTCGCACATCCGTTTTAGGGGTTGATATAAATGATCGGACGGAATTGGGATCATCTTATGTGTATCTAAGGCGAGAATATCGGTGTTGGTCCAATAATTGGGTTGTGGAGGTCAGATGGTCGTCGCTACAATGTAAATACTGATATTTGGCTGTTTTGGTTGGCTGGAAATTGACCTCAATATGATTGGGGATGGTGTAGACTGCTAAAAGGTTTGCCAAATAAGTGTATGCTTTTATTACAGGGTTTCTTCGAAAAGTGCTTTGTTTACAAACTACGAATAGATCTGAAATAATAATAAAAGTAAGTACAAATGTCACAATTCGATAGGAATTATAGGGCGTTAAAAATTCTTCCGCATCGCTGTCAATGGAACCTATAAGAAATTGGTAGACTAGTCTAAGTATAAGTTTAATCAATGTGTTTCTTAACCTGATACTGTGTACCTATTCAATTGTTGTAGTTGATGAGCCAAATAAATAAAATAATAAAATAAATAGGAAAAGTTCTCAGAAGGCTGGCAGCTAATGCTATGCTATAGGACTATAAATGTATGTTTCAAATAAACAAAAGTGTTTTATTAGAAAGCTTAGACAATTTCAATAAACAATTTCAATCACACATCGTCATTTTATAATGGCGAAAATTTGTATGTAAATATGTGTAACACGTCTGGACTAATTTGGTATATAAATCGCTGTCGGTCTAAGTAGGACTATTTTATAAATAACTAGCTTTCACACGCGGCTTCGCTCGCGCGTTAAATTCGGGGTAACACAGTTCGTAGTATTTTTTGTTGGTGACAAAGAGTGTGTGTACCGATTTTTAGCTTCCTACCTTGAAAACTGCCATTCAAATTGTATCCCCTCTTTTAAGGTGATGGTGGCAGATTTTCAAAAAAAAAAATTATACACGATGTTTTTGTTAGTGACAAATAGTCCGCATACCAATTTTTAGGTTTCTACCTTGAAAATTGCGGAATGCTCCATACAAACTTCCATCCCCTATTTTAGGGAAGTGGGGGGGATGAAAAGGGACAAAATGTAGCCAATGTCTGTCTCCAGAGTCTCAACTATACCAAAATCTGTACCAAAATCAGTTTGGCCATTTAGGCGTGAAGACGTAACAAACTCATTTTCGCTTTTATAGTATTAGTAAGGATACCAGTAAAACCTCCTTCGCCAAACTACATACATGTTTTTGGAGATGAAGGCACAACTGGTATTTTTTTTTAAGTACCTTCTAAAATATTTTTAATACGCACCACAGACTCAACTCTTACCGAGACCTCAAACATAACATGGCCACGTAAGCGGAAAAAGTAAAAAAAAATTATTCCAGTCGAATGGCGGACTTAATTCCGGGCACCGCAACACTAATTACGGTAAAAGGGCGAATCTCCAAGGTAAGGATAATCCTTCCTTGTACCTACTTCGTTTTAATAAATGCTGCGTATTTTACGTATATTTTAATTAAACATTCTCACGTCGTAACCCTTGGGTGTTCGCACCTCGGGTCGGAATGATAAATTATTGTGAAGACGCACTTCTATATTAAGTTTTTTTTTCTGCGTTTTTTTTTTCGTTCTTGTTGAGTTAGGGATTCTGTTTTGGGAATTAATTGAGTTGTGTGTTTTAGAATTGGGTAAATATAAGCTGGAATTTTTATTGTATTTTATGTTTAAATTGGTTAATGCGTAGGTTGTTTCCAAATTGGTTGTTTAATACGTACCTATTCTTAAAATAAATCAGACATCATATTGAAAATTGATAAAATATTAAGTTACTATTAAAAATATGATATCTTTTCCAAGTATATGTACAGAATTTTATTAATTTTTATTTTATTTATGTTGAAAAATATACAACCTGTTATGTAACTTTTTTGTGTTTCACTGGAATTGATGTTGTTCATAATAACGTTTACGTTTTCACAGAATTGTGACAATGAGCAATTTCCTTGAAAATACGCTTTTTCATCCCAACGAATCAACTCCCTTTTTACTGAAATGGTTTTTGCTGAGATGAACCTTTAACCGTTGCGCTTTCCAGCGTCTACATTTGGTTCAGGGCTATTGTATAGCTATTAAGTGCATATCATGTGTTGATACGCCCACATTTAACCACTTATGTATAAGTTTGCCGGCACGGTTGGCGCAGTGGCTGAGCGGTCGACTGCTGCGCTGCGTGTCGCGGGTTCAATTCTCGCACGGAACAAATATTTGTATGACCTGCAGATAGTTGTTCCGGGTCTGGCTGTTTGTGTATGTGAGATTAAATGTTTGTTAACGCACCCACGATACAGGACGAATTCCTAGAGTGGGGCAACGTTTTTTTAAAAAAAAACAAACAAAAGTAATAGAGGTTGACAAGTAATTTTTTGTTAATTTACTAATATTATCAGTGCGAAAGTTTGTGATAATGGATGGATGGATGAATGTTTGTTATTCTTTCACGTAAAAGCTACTGTACGTATTTGGATGAAAGAGCCTAAATTCTTACAAAACTGCATAGGGTACTTTGTGTTGGATTGGAAATCAAAAATCCATCCATGTTCCCTCTTTGCCCTTTAGGTCCAGGGGTCGTGGTTTTTGTGCTTTTGGTACACATACTAGTTTAAAACCTGAATTAACACATAAAATACTTTAGTACTAAAAGTACAAACAATAAAGTTTTTTGTATAAATTTTAGATATGTATTAAGTATTTTAGATTGTATATATGTAAACATGTATTTATTATTTTTATTTCTATTAGTATGTAAGTTTTTCTATATTGATAAAGTTTTGTTTATTTAAGTTAGTGCTTAAGTTGTTTTTTTTTACACACTCTGTCTACGTGTTTATTTTTTTCCATCTGTCCTATCGCAGGTCTGCTGGAAGAGATTTCTTTATGAAATAAGCAGTACCTTTGTGCTCTTTTTTCCTTATGTACTTTTTATATATTGTTCTGTGTGTACATAAATAAATACAATTCCGTAAAACAAATTATCCACGCGGACGAAACCGCGAGTATAAGCTAGTTAACTACTACTACTAGTTATAGTTACAAAGGTTGAAAGGGACCTAATTAAGTCCGCCTCCTAGGTCGGGGAGATTGTTATTGTGTTTTTCTATTAGTTCATTCTTAGTAGCAAGTACGGGCGCAATAAATGTCGATTTGCTTGCCTTAGTAGACGGAGCGATTTGATTACATGGAATAGTAATATAGTTGCCTGAAGTTATTAGTTGTTAAGGCATTTTTATGTTTGGCAGCTAACTTATATTGTCACTAGCTTTTGCCCGCGGATTCGCTCGCGTTTAATTCGGGGTAACATAGTTCCCTTTTCCTGATTTGCAGGTACCTGCTACCTGTAGTTTTTACCCTTGCGTGCTGCGCCTTATTTATTGTAATAGCAAAGCTAAGTTTTCCGTTTTCTTCCCTCGTTCTCCATCATTCCCTGCTTTTTTTTTCAAAAAAAAATTGCCTATGTCCGTCTCCAGGGTCCTAACTATCTGTGTAACAAAATTCATTAAAATCGGTTTAGCCATTTAGGCGTGAAGACGTACCAAACAAACTCACTTTGGCTTTTATAATATTACTAGCTTTTGCCCGCGGCTTCGCTCGCGTTAAATTCGGTAGCGCCTTATTGATTTGTAATAGCAACGCTAAGTTTTCCCGTTTCTTCCCTCTTTCTCCCTCATATCCCACTCTTTTTAAAAAATAAGTAGCTTATGTCCGTCTCCTGGTTCCCAACTATCTCTGTACCAAAATTCATCAAAATCGGTTTAGCCATTAAAGCGTGAAGAGGTAACAAACAAACTTACTTTCGCTTTTCTATTATTAGTAAGAATTTATTTATGTACACACAAAACAATATATAAAAAAGTACATAAGAAAAAAAGAGCACAAAGGTAGGTACTGCTTATTTCATAAAGAAATCTCTTCCAGCAGACCTGCGATAGGACAGATGGAAAAAAAAATAAACACGTAGACACAGTGTGTAAAAAAAGCAACTTAAGCACTAACTTAAATAAACAAATCTTTATCAAAATAGAAAAACTTACATAATAATAGAAATAAAAATAATAAATATATTAGTAAGGATTTACGGGGTATCTTCAGTATTTTCCAAGCGTCTGGATCGCAGAATGACTCGTATCACAGCGCTTGCAACAGTATCGAATTATATAGCACACCACGCGCGTCAGCACCTGTCTAACTTCACTTTGATTTTTTTTGTAAATAATTTGAATCTTATGACACATCAGTAGATCTCAAATTGCATTTATCGAAGTCCAACCGCACACGCCACGCGCCGGCCTCGCACCCTCCTCATGCCAACTCCAAGCTCATCCTGCAGCCGTAATAAAAATTACATTGAATACGATGATTTTGCGCGTAGTATACTAGGATGTAAAGCGGGCACAACGCGAGTGCGTATCAACAACGGTCATCTAAACACGACCTAAAAGTTTAGTTATAAAACAACATTATTTCATTCATCCACAGTATTTTAGAAATTAACTCTGGCACGTTGTAAAAAAAGTAAATTAAAAATAAGGTTCAAAATAGAATGAGTAAAGTGGAGATAAGACAGCTTAAGGGTCATCAATGTAGGGCACGCTGATAGTGGCGGTAAGTCCCCTCTTTGAGGAGTGGCTGGAGAGGCGTCATGGCGTCCTCACCTACCGCCTGACGCAGGTCCTCACCGGACACGGAAGTTTCGGGAGGTTCCTGCACATCATCGGGCGGGAGGAAGCGCCCGGGTGTCACCATTGTGACGATCGCCCGGAGGACACGGTGGAGCACACAGGGGCAGACCGCCCAGCTTGGGCGGAGCACCGCCGTGCCCTCGTAGAGGCGATCGGCGGCGGCGACCTCTCGCGTCCGGCCCTGGTCCAGGCCATGGTCCGGAGCGAGAGGGAATGGGAAGCGGTCACCACCTTCTGCGGCAGCAGTAATGCTAGCAAAGGAGGTGGCCGGGCGTTTGAGGGAGAGAACATCTGCCCAACCCAGCCGCCGCGGGAGACGCCCAGGGCGCCGGGCGCCGCGAGACGACTCCGGGCCACCGTAGATGCGGGCCTGTGGACGGTGAGCAATGGGTAGCTCACCGTCTACCCGTCTATTGACGACGGGCCGTGTCGACGGCGCGTTCGTGTTTCACGCGCGCTTCAATGAGATGTCAGCAAAGCAGAGGGGCTTGCCAGAGCCTCTGCCTGCCGGGGTTGCGGGTTGTTCGAAAGAGATACCGCGGTCCCGGAACGTAAAGGGCAACAGAAGGAACATGGCTGGGTTTTAGTCAGTACTATTCTGACATGCCCCCCCACTCCGCCCAGAGCGGGGGAAGTCATTAGATGATTTCCCATCCGAAAAAAAAGGGTCATCAATGTTAATTTATGATTTCTATTTAAATAATTATCTCAATTTTTCGTCTAATGCCATTTATAAAGTATGTTTAGTTGAGCGCGCTAAACTCAAGAATTACTGGTATGAATTGAAAAACATTTTAGAATTAGATAGCGCATTTATTAAGAAATGTTTTAAGCTATATAATATCACGCTACGGTACTTCGGAGCTAAATAGTTTGTGAAACCACTGGGCACAGTTAATATTCAGATATAAATTCACCACACATATAAACGATCCTTATAGTATCTTCTGGCCAGCAAAATCATAAGTTATCATAAACAAAAGCATATTTGAAAAAAAAACTACTTATACCTAGAAGATATCTTTCCCTTCAATCAAACGCTGTTAGATTGCCGATCCATCGTTTTTCTATTCACCACATCGTAAGAACCTACAGACCCTGCCCCGGGCGGTATTTATTTACTATTTTTGTACTGCTTGCCTCTCTACTGATCCTGCTTCATAAATCCTGCTTTTATCTATTTTACCTCTTCTGAGAAAATTGAATAATAGTTATGCTGCAATATATAGATGTGCAATATAATAAGGAAGACGTGCATGTCTTAAACTATTTTTCTCAGTTTTATTTAAATCCTATCTTATCAGGAACGATCGTTGTTATTTTATATCTAAGCCCTTAGGAAAAAGGCGTGAGTTTTTCTATGTACGTAACGATTTATTAGTTAAGATAAAATTAGGCAATTGAGAAATTTACAATATTTTATTTTTACATTTTCACTAATTCAAATCTGGCAATAAGATCACCTTTTAAGGGTGATCCCATCGCGAGCCTGTTGGCAATCTGTGGACCTCACCGTCCGTCCGTCCAGTGATGACAGGCTGTGTCGACGACGCGTTCGTGTTCACGCGCACCTCAAAGAGATCATCAGCAAAGCAGAGGGGCCTGCCAGGGCCACTGCCTGCCGGAGTTGCGGGTTGTTCGAAAGAAGTTGTTTAAAAAAAACAAAAAGAGATACCGTAGCCCCCAAACATAAAGAGCAAAAGAGAGTAAGAACATGGGTGGGTTTTAGTCAGTAAAAGTCTGAAACTCACCCGCTCCCCCCAAAGCAGGGGAAGTTATTTGATGATTTCCCATCTGCATAAAAGGGTGTTCTAATTAGAATACACGCCAGATTAGGTCTCAGCATTAATTCACGCTATACATCTCAATCTTGCTTCAACCCACGTCTGACTCCTTCGCAAAAACGTTAACGTTAAAACTTTGCAAAAATAACAAACTAATAAAACGTTATGCTTTTGTTTCAATGATTCTTTACAAAACTTTCATTTATCTAACAAAAGATTTACTGAAAATTCTTTAGTTCTCTGTAATTTTCTTGTTATATTTGAATGAGAAAATATGTTTTATTATTTTTGTCGGTTTGATTTCTTAGAACCAGCCTGGAACCCTGTTATGTGCTGAGCTAATGGCTATAGGGACCACCCTTGTTACCCGCAGATTGAATATTTATTAAATGTACTACACTCCTATATATCCCTTTTTTCCCGGATGGGAAATCATCAAATAACTTCCTCCGCTCTGGGCGAAGCGTGGTGGAGTGTCAGACTTGTACTGACTAAAACCCACCCATGTTTCTTCTATTCCCCTTTACGTTCCGGAGCCGCGGTATCTCTTTCGAACAACCCGCAACTCCGGCAGTTGGTGGACCTACCAGGCCCCTCTGCTTTGTTGACATCTCTTTGAGGAACGCGTGGAACACTAACGCGCCGTCGACAGGGCCTGTTGTCAATAAATAAATAAATATCTTGGGACAACTCACACACGGCTATCTGATCCCAAGCTAAGCAGAGCTTGTGTTATGGTAACCAGACAACTGATATACATACTTATATAATTTATAAATACATACATATTATAGATAAATCACACCCAGACACAGAACAAACAATCATGCTCATCACACAAAGTTTGTCCTGAGTGGGAATCGAACCCACGACCTCCGGCTTAGCAGTCAGGGCCACTAACCACTAGTCCAACAGGCCCGTCGGACCAACGGACGGACGGTGAGCTACCAATTGCTCACCGTCCACAGGAAAAATATGCCCTTATTATAGGTACTACACCTCTACTTATCCCCTTTGCCAATAACAAATGTGATTCCCTCGTCAGTTGAGTGGTCGCAAACGTGACTGTCAGGCATGAGGGTTTGATTTCCTTGTCGGGTAAACCGATATTGAGTTTTCCATCAGGAATTTCTCAGTAGCAACGACGGAATTTGGATCCATGTCCGTTTGACGGCAATAAGCTCGCTCCCTATAACATGAAACTTACCGTCGGAAATGTAGGTGTACCATTTTTGGTATACCTCTGCCTAAATCTACAGAGATTACGGGTCTAAAAGTGAAAGTGAGCATGTTCGTCTCTCGCAACGTAAGAACAAAATTTTGTTGATAAGACATTGCTCTGCGCCCATACATTGCTTGCCCTGGAGCCAAAAGCATCGGAAAATGATGTATTAGATTCCCTATCATTAGTTAACTCCTTTATGATCTTATTTTTATAGCGGACTAGCTGCAGAATAGATATATTTTAAAAAAAATGTATTAGATTTTGAGGTTCTAATCGAACCAAAACGAATATTAGGTACGATTTTTCGTTGCTCCGTGTGATTTTTAAGAAACTAAAAATGATACCAAAAACATATAGCTATTTTTAATACCTAGCTGTTCCATTAGTAGGTACCTATACGTTTTTAATTTTCTAACGCTCGAGTGAATGTAAGTCCAACATTAAAATGCATGGAAACTATTCATAATATGCCACCTATGTTATACATAAATATACCATAGGTGGCATATGGTGTGCATACTTGGCGGCTGGTGGATGTTATTGCTCGCGTAAAATACTATAAAATGTACATTTTGGCATACAGCTAGTCTGAGTTACAGAAGTATTTGCAAATTACATAATAAATAAGATAATTAATTATCATGCATTCCGATACTCCTTATTGCAGGGCCATTTTGGACATTGTCCTATGAGTTGAGACTGATACTTTTAAACCCGGTAAAACGCTTTAAATTATTTCCATTCTCAATGCGAGCTAAGCCATAAACCAAAGCTAGTATATAAAATATTAAAGAAAACTTGGCCAGTAAAGAACGTTTAGCTGTCACCCAAGCGTAAGTAAACCGGGTTTTGTGTAAACATTAACATTTTAATTAATGTGTAAAACTAAGCTGTTTATGTAGCGGAGTTACAGTGTTTATGTGCGTACACTCGGGGCTAGAAGTGTTAATGAATGTTAATAAATTAATAAAAGTCGAGGAAGTATTTCGATGTTAGATTTTCGCATTTATAATTAGTATGGCAACTTCATGTAAAATACTGGTATTCAGCTGCACTCGGTAGACTGGATACCCCAACAAAGTTGAAAAAATAGTATTTACTCAGAATTACTTTTACTTGCCATTTTAAAACGACAAAATCAGTACAAATAGATTATCAAGTCCATGAATTCACATTTAACATGATGGACCTACTAGCTGGCGCCTGCGGCCTCGCCCGCGTGACATCGAAAAAAATATTCTATATGTTATTTCAGACTATAATCTTACTTTTGTGCCAAATTTCATCAAGATCGTTCAGCCGTTTTGACGTGAAAGAGTAACAAACATCTATACATCCATCTATCTTCACACATAAGTAGTATTGAACCAATAAATAATAATATGCGGTTTTCCTATAATGTTTACTTTCATTTTTGTAAAACATCAAAGAAAAGGACAAAAAGAAGAAAGTTTTATATTTTTGAAAATTATTATCTACACAATATTATGTCCTTTACAAAGACCTTGTGTATAGTTTGTTAAACTCATGTGAACTCATGTGAAGTGTTGTCAAAACTTTCAAAAATCTTATTATTCCAGACTAAACTATGGTAAAACTACATTTTCTTTAACAAAACTTTCATCTATTCTAATAAAAGCCTGCGTTCAATTACTGAGCTAGAATGAAAGTCATGGCTTCGTAATATAAGTATATATTATTAGACCATGACTCAGTATGGCCATTACTCAGTAACCTTACAGTGAGGGTCGATCTTTTACTTGGTTTTGGAGTCTCGAGGATTTCATCTTATTGGTTTGTGAGATTTTAACACTAGTTGGAAAATAACGTAGCATGTTTTTTTTTAATTTAAGAAGGTTGATATAAAGTGTTTTTATAATATATAATTTTAAAAACGCAATTTATGGAACTAAGAGTATTATAATAATTTGTATAGCCATAATAAATAATTATTTTAACGGCCATAAACATTAAAACATTTTTAGTATTATAACATCGGGGAAAACCGCAAGCGGACGTATTTTTTGGACAATTTTGTCCAAGTCCAAGACAAAAATACTCTTTAAAGACTTTATAGGTCAAAGTTGCCTTAAACAACTCAACTTGGTGTTCAAATATAAATAAATTGCCTAGCTTTTGCCCGCGACTTCGCTCGCGTTAAATTCGGGGTAACACGGTTCCCCTTTACTGATTTACAGGTAATTGCTGAAAAATAGCCTATGTCCGTCTCCAGGGTCCCAACTATCCCTGTACCAAAATTCATCAAAATCGGTTTAGCCTTTTAGGAGTGTAGACGTAACAAGCTCACTTTCACTTTTATAATATTAGTAAGGATTGCTTAAAATGGAAACGTAAAACAGATTTTCAAAGCAAAGACCTAATATTGGTTAATCTTCTCAATTTAAATTTCTCCATAAAAACAAGAAGATGATTGTGTCGGACAAATGTTTTATTAAATTATTAAAATATAAACACTGTTTTTAAAGAAAACTATGTTTGTTCTTCGAACCACATTTCTTATATGACCAAAACACTTTTCCGCCAGACTGTACATTGCAACCAGTAGTTTACGTGCTAAAGCATTAGCCGTAAAACTCTCTCATAAGGTTACAAGGCACCGGTTAATATACGGGTTAATGGAAATTAACCACGTTCGAGCCGGCTGTAAATTATATGGGCTATATGTCATAGAAGTTAAAAGTTCTGGAGCAAAGTATTTGTTTTGACTTGATTTGGAGAAATATAAATAATAATAACAGGCTATAACTGTCCTACTCTTGGGTAAAGGCCACTTCTCATACAGAGAAGACAAAAGCATTGATCATTCCAGGGTTGCGGGTTTTTCGAAAGAGATGCCGCGGCCCCGGAACATAAAGGGCAATGGAAGGAACATGGGTGAGTTTTAGTCAGTACAGCCCTGACACACCCCCACCCCAAGTTATTTGATGATGATAATTAATCGAGAGTTCAAGACGGGTTGGTGATTTCAGACTTTTTTGCCGCAACCCTGACAGGCGGTGGCCAAGGCAGGTCTTTCTCCCTCTGGCGGTCAATTTACATTGCAGGGAAATGTTGTCCTTAAGTAAATCAATCACTATATAGGTTTACAATTCTAGCTTGTGCACTATAGCTTCGACTTAAAATACTCAACAAAAAAGGGACACCCGGATGGAATGAAGTTATTATTTATTATGTACAAAAAATCTGTATACACTCAACAAAAATAATCGTCACACTGTTCAATGCGAAATAGAAAGACAAAACGAAAATAACTGGCTTGCTTTCTATGAGAGAGAGAGAGACAGGCAGAGAAACAAGCGCACGCCGCACGGCTTACAACTACAGCAAAAAGTGTCGTTACAACTTTTGGTCTTAATTTTTTCCGTCTAGCCTTTTCGCAACGTGCGATAAGGAACTCCGTTCCAAAACTTCGTTCCAATAATATATTTCACACACTTCAAGTGCTCTGTCTTAAACGTGTTGAAGCAAAAGCGTCCCAATATTGAAACGATAGTGTTAATAGACTGTGAATTGGCACACACACCCCAATAAGCACTCATAGTGAATATTCTATCACCCAATTAAGCCCTAATAACGTATCAATACACAAAATATATCTGTAGCTGACTGTTCTTATACTATTGCAAGATTAAGGCGAGGAATTACAAATTTTCCATTTTTTTTTTTAAATTCTGGAAATTGACAACACTGATGTGATACTAACATACAATTTCAAACGAATTTTTTTATGAAACGATGTCTCAAAAAAGTATAGTAACTTTCAGTTACATAAAATAATAAAGCTTGTTTTTTTAAAGGACTTGATGAAAAAATATTTATTGAACAGGTATTTATATACTGAATGAGGTATTTTTAATAAAAACAAAGCTGCTATTCGTGGCTGCAAAGTTGACATTCACCCGACCAATGCCCGCTGACAAAAAAACGTCGCGATAAAAGAGGGCCTTAAAGACCTAGGGGCCTAATAAGGTTGCTTTAGCAGAATTATAACAGGATCCTTACTTAATATTAAAAGCGAAAGTGAGTTTGTTTGTTACGTCTTTACGCCTACATGGCTAAACTGATTTTAACGAATTTTGGTACAGAGATAGTTGGGACCTTTCGCCCGCGGCTTCGCCCGCGTTAAATTCGGGATAAGACAGTTTCCTTTTCCTGATTTGCAGGTACCTGCCACCTGTAGTTTTTGCCCTAGCGCCTTATTTATTGTAATAGCAATGCCAAGTTTTCCCATTTTTTCCCTCATTTTTCACTATTTTTTTTTTAAATAGCCTATGTCCGTCTACACTTCTACAGGGTCCCATCTATCTCTGTACCAAAATTCATCAAAATCAGTTTAGCCATTTAGGCGTGAAGAGGTAACAAACAAACTCACTTTCGCTTTTATAATATTAGTAAGGATAAAGATTATGATTCTGCTTAAGCGGCTAAGTGAACACCTCGCAACAACACGTCATTGTTTTAATGAGTAGGAAGTAACACGTTTGAACATTTCCACACAAGTGGGATACCATTACCAGTAGTATATTATTACGAAAGGAATTTATGGTATCAACGTTACCATACAGGGACCAAATATCTAATTCAATTTAAAATACTTCTTTTTAAATTGCCTGGACAAGGTTACCTAAAAATATTAAGAGGAAAGGTTAACCGAAAATGTGGGTATACAAAGCACAAAATAATATTAGAAATAGGGAAAATATTTCACTTCATTTTGACAAAACAATTTAAATAATTTTTTGTGATCTGTAAAAGGAATAAATATCCTCAAAAAGGTTCTGTAAAAAAAAAGATTTGTATACTTAGGACGGTCTAGGTATTGTAAGAAAAAAAGTTTTCATAATGTAAGGTTTCGTACCTAAAAAGTAAAAAACTCAACTCTTATTGGATCACTCAGTTGTCAGTCTGTCGGTCTGTATGTCACAACCCTTTATATCGGGAACGAATATGAAAATGCCCCATTGTGGTCTGATAAATCAACTCTCTGAGTCTAATTTATTATATACTGTTTTTTGACCATTGTTTAATTATTTGGTGAATTATGGCTCAATATTATATATTGTTTTTGCACTTCTTATGATGCAAGAAGCTTTCAGTTTTAACCTGCATAAGATAAAGTTTAATATTGACAAACTAACTTTCTGAATTCCAATTACCAGCAAAACTAAGGGAGTAGCGCATGGTTAAAAAAAACAGTGGCAGAGGGTCTATACAACGTCCCAAAAAGGAGGTTTGGTTACATTTAAGGAAGTCATACAGACTAGCATTGTAAACTACTTTCTTCATGAGACCAACATCATAAAGGTCCCATTTAAAACTACAATGCCTACTCGACCCAAGTCTATGGGATCAACTGATTATTTATAATTTCGGTTTACTGGACCACAGCATTATTTTTAGTATATACGAAACCTTTATATAGTTCGTTCAAAATAAATAACTGTATCGACTTTAATCATTATCACACTACGTTATATTTTGTCCCAAAGTAATTAAAAAGTGTATGAGTTGTGCACTTAAAAGGAATACGCAATCAAACGGCGCACAGCAAGGTTACGGCAGGTCAACGCGACACTATCAAGAACCTGATAGCTGTTGTGGGGGCAGCCCTCCCGCTCGCGAGAACTCATGGCTAGCAGTAGCTGCCTATGCTGAAAAAGTTATGGCAGCAAAAGAGGTAGCAGAAAGGGAGAGGGAGATGACTTCCACTTTGCGTTTCCGCACCTGAGGTTCTGGGCGTAGGAGTAGGGCTAACAATGCCCTCTTCCGCCTCCCATAAAATAGCCTGCTGGCAATGGACTTGAGGAAGTCTGTGGTCCAAGCAAATAAACTGTCTCATATATAACGACAAGGCGATGAGCTGCTCATTCCTGCCTTTTGCCTGAGAAGGGGTTTGCCGCAAGCAAACTGTCACTGCTAGGGTAATTGTATAAAATGCAATGGTGTCCCTCTACCCCAGCCAGAAGTGACGAGAAGGAACACCGTGTAGTTTTGGTCAGGTAGGAGTCTGACAGGCCTCTCCGGCGTCCCATGCATGGCGGAGGACATTCATCGAGGATTTCCAAACGTAAAAAAAGTCCCGGTGACCGTGTCTTTTATAGGAACAAACAGGTAATGTAACCAGCTTTATCTTTATGATTTTTCACGATACAGTGCTAAAATTTTGTTCATAGATTTTTTACATAAAAATACGAGACATGTGTTTCGGGTTTTCTATAAAGCAAAAACTAATGTTGTAAAACATCCTTAAGTAATGACTTAAGTCTATTCTGTAATTGTACCTACATAGATACATCTTTTAGTCACCTCGGAGGATGTTCGCTTATAAACCGAACCGGAATTTCCTGTAGTCTTATAAATAAGGTCTCCAGTAATAACCGTTACTGGTGGAGGCCATTCCAATCCAAAAACAGGACCAAGCCACAGGAAAACGCAAAAACGTTTCCTGACTTTGACAACAGCTAATCTCTCTAATACTGCTTAGCAGACAAAGTAAGTATAACAGATAATACAAAACAATACACCAAAGCATTTTTTCTCTACAAAATAATTACTAGGAAAAGATGAAGCACTCAGCGGTCGAGGGCACCCATAATCGTTTCCACTTTCCGCTGTCATTATCTTCTGAGTAAATTGATGCTTAATGTCTATCATTTTGTGGAAATGTTAGGCTTGAATACGTACTATAAGTACCTGGAAATTGATCTGGTTACGGCGGCCTTGAGAAATAAATGTGTTGTAAACAGAAATTTGAGGTAAAGCCCGGCTTGGAATGTTGACTGAGATATATTTTTTTCGCGGTATTATGTTTTTGTGGTCTCTAGTACATTAAACAACGTCTCGTGACAAATTTGTTAACAAAAACAATAACTCTCGTCTCACCATTCGGTTTTCCTCGTCAGCTACTAGTTGTTAACACAGTTATCACAGCAAAGCTAAGTTTTCCCTTTTCTTCCCTCTTTATCTCTCATTTCTCACTTTAAAAAAAGCATAATATGTCCGTCTCCAGGGTCCCAACTATCTCTGTATCAAAATTCATCATAATATTGGTAAGGATTTGTATGTTTATTTAATCCTTACTAATATTATAAAAGCGAAAGTGAGTTTGTTTGTTTGTTTGTTTCCTCTTCACGCTTTAATGGCTAAACCGATTTTGATGAATTTTGGTACAGGGATAGTTGGGAACCAGGAGACGGACATAAGCTATTATTTTTTAAAAAGAGTGGGATATGAGGGACAAAGAGGGAAGAAACGGGAAAACTTAGCGTTGCTATTACAAATCAATAAGGCGTTACCGAATTTAACGCGAGCGAAGCCGCGGGCAAAAGCTAGTGATTGATAATTTTTAATTTTCCTTATTTGTCTTTTCTACACACTGTGTCTACATATCTCATCCAACGTTCCTCTCGCAGGTCTGCTGAAAAAAATTCCTTTGTGCTTTTTTCTCATAATGTAATGGCCCGTCAAGTATTTTGTGTACATAAATAAAATAATAAAAATTCACCAACAAACAAAATATTCAACCCAATTCATTTAGTGTCATCGCGTCCAAATACGCTAGTTTCAAAGGCTTTTGTTGCCGTAATTTAGGAGTAACTACAAAATAGTGGTTTAATTGCTGACCTCCCCCTGAATAGGGGAGGGACGGGCAAATGCTGGTGCTGAGTTTTGAATTAAAGCTAATAGTGCATAATGTTTTAGGAGCTTCCGCAAAGAATGAAAGCCTTGACGGGTTTATGGGCCAGGGGTGGAAAATTACCGGTCATAAGTTTCATTATTGTGAGTTAAGACGTGGCTTTTGTCTGCTTGGAGTTTTTCATTTAATTAATTAAATGTATTTTAGCATTTCCTTCTATTGTATTTACTTTACGTTAACTGAACATATTTTTAGGTTATCCAATGCCGATTTTAATTATTAAATGTTTATTTAAAATATTATTATTATAAATATTTAATATATTATTATTTATTATTATAATTATTTGTGGAAGCCCTACCTAACTTATTTTATTATGTATTTCTAAAATACGTAAAATAGGTTTTGTTTAGTTTTTCAATTTAAGTTTAAAGTTGATAACTGTTAGTCTTATTTTTTGTTTGTTTTTTCTATCTTAAAATGATAGTATACCCTAAGAATATTGTCTTTTTTACCACCTTTATAAGTAAACCAACCACTGCATCATTACAGTAGTCGAATCTATGCGATAGAATAGAATCGACCAATAAATTTATCGTTAATAATAATTTGTCGTTTATTAGTAATATATTCTATGCATGTAGAGCAGTCCATATAGTATTATTATTATATTTCATACAATATTATTAGCCGCAATGAATGACAGTAATTTCGACATACATTATTACTACGAATATTATTAATTTTATCTACCATACACGGCAGTAATACCTTATTTCATAACAACCAATACCATTTTTATTGAATTACCGCTAAATCCTCCAAATAATACTCCCGTTACAATTCTCCGAGCCACAAAAAACTCTTAATATCTTCGGCCAATCGACGAAAAATTGTATTTCCCGCTGCGGATCGATGCCAGTCAAATTGACATTAGGAAAAGCCGGTTCTGTTCCGAATGTAATAAATAATACAGGAAAATTCTCTCTAATTACACCCCCAAAGTTACCCTTGAAAGTTTACTAAAACACCAATTATTTATAAGTTAGCTTTTGGTAATAATACCCATTTTGACGTACACATCGATCGCTTTTAAAAATGTATAGTAATTTGATGGCTTTTTATAACACCGAAAGTAAGGGCACCTTTAAATTATTTAAGGGCATTGATCAAGTAAAAAGTTTTGTCATTTTTCATGGTAACGTTACTATTATCATAATATGTATTCGGCTAGTATTGTTTCCTTATTGGCGCCCAGTTGAGACAGCAAGGTCTACTTTTCTTTGACTACCCTCAAATATGGCTTCTTCTAATTATATGTTTAAAACATGTCATCAATACTTCAAGCCGGTATTGTAACTTGAATGATAGTAGGTTAATTATATAGGAAGTTTTATTGAAGGACAAAGTACTTTTTAATGTTCTTATTGTAAGACACTGGTTTGTGATTAATTTTTAGCCGACTACATTAGAAAGAAGATTATACTTTACCACTTGAAATCTGTATTTTAAAATACAAATAGAATTAAAACTATTTTTAACTACTACTAATCCAATCATTAAGATATTGTACAAAATCGGTATTAATTGACGAACTATAAAACTAACAAGAAAAACAAGTGAAAGTCAACTCTGTGAACGATAATATTTGTAATGTAAACACCATATATAAACATAGGTAAAGGTAGAGTCAACATAAAGGAAAGGTAAACTATCAATTAGAACCATAATGGAAACTGGGTTTTTGTGTTTGTTGACACTTTTGCTTATGTTCACACAATGTTAGGTTTAATAATTTAGTTGGCTTTTAAGTCAATTCGTAAACAATTTACTTACATATGTCTAAGCTTATCATTACTTTATCTAATGATTTTGGTAAGTTTTTTTTTCAGATTTAATCTGTCCACTTACGTAGTTAACGTGGTTTTCGAGACACGGATGAAACTTGATATGTAATGAATGGTCACCCATCCACAGAACAACCTAGGAAACACGGCTTAACCTGAAAATTTACTCAAGTGGCTGTTATTATTTTGCTATTGAATTATACATACACAATGTTAACAAGGATTAATTCCATCCTAGCTACATGAACTGCGTTATGCCGGGCTCAAACAGAATATTTAATAGGGTTTGTCATAGTTATAAGTTTTAAGGTAGCGATGTCTTCTCTCAGGGAATTGTAGGACCTACTTAGAAACTTAGAAGTTGTTATTATATGTTTTAGAAGTGACAGAACGTTATTATACAAGTTTAAATTAGTTATATAGGTCACTTTGGTGTAACAATGTTTATGTAAAATGACAATGTTAGAAGTAGCGCTCTATGTCAGAATGGTTCTCAGGGACTAGTTATCAAAACTATTTCTATTTTTGCCCCTTATTTGTTCCGGTATGAAAATGGCTTCTCATATAATGAGTACATTCCACAACACACATTTTACATAAAATCTTTAACCTTATGTTTGGTCGGCTGTATCTATTATATTAATATAATGCAACGAATATTGTAATTGGTGCATTTAATCGTCATCATCATTTAATTAATAATAAAAAAGTTTAAAATAATTGCCAAGTGATTGGTCGATTCTTCACGTTACTACTATATGTCTTGATTTATTCGGCCAAAGAATATGCTTTGACTTCTAACGTGGCAATGCTGCTAGCTTTCTGAGCACTTGTTCTTATGACATCGATGTGGACTAATGTTTAATGCCCTGTATCTTTTTTTTGTTATTATTGTATTTTTTTAGGTGTATTTGTATTTTGTTAATATTTTAACCAATGCTTATAAGGATATTTGTAAGGAATCACTCTGCTTACTCAGCTCTGTTAGAATACAACATATCTACCTAGAAATCATTTGTAAGAAAAAAAACTGTAATATCACATCTGAAGTAAATAATTTCCTAACTTTCGAAGAGGAATGTCTAATCCATTCTGCCACCCGCTCTGCCAAATTATGTAGCACTTGTTACATAAATAGTATATACCCCTATCAAATATTGACTCACACATAAGATCCAACATATACTTACGCCTAACCCAACCCTTCTAATTAACCTTAGTGCACACAAAATTTAATGATTAATACGAAACATACTAAGATGCTTCGCTTAGGTAAGGTAAGATGCTTGCTTTAATTTCCGGACTGCGTCCTGGCGTACTTTAATCTCGGCGCCATCTTGGATATTTCGTCTGTTTGTATTCGCAACAGTGTATTTACTGCTTTAGTTGTCTAGTTTGTTTAAATTCTTGTCGATAGGAAAGATTTTAATTTAAGCTTAGTGTCTATCATGGGTTAAAGTTGTTTATGTAGTTAATTGTACTACACTTATTCGACATATATTTTATATATATATTTATAGGCGTTATTATAATTATATTTTTGGCGTTGTTTTTTTAGGGTACCGTACCTCGAAAGAAAAATCTGGAACCCTTAGACAGTCAGTTGACAGTCTGTGGGTCACACCCTTTATCTCGAGAACGCGTGGAGGTATCGAGTTGAAATTAAAACCATATACTCAAGTCTGGTCCCTTGAAGCTGTGACAATAACGGCCCTGTTGGTCTAGTGGTTAGTGGCCCTGACTGCTGAGCCGGAGGTCGTGGGTTCGATTCCCACCCAGGACAAACTGTGTGATGAGCATGATTGTTTGTTCTGTGTCTGGGTGTGATTTATCTATAATATGTATGTATTTATAAATTATATAAGTATGTATATCAGTTGTCTGGTTACCATAACACAAGCTCTGCTTAGCTTGGGATCAGATAGCCGTGTGTGAGTTGTCCCAAGATATTTATTTATTATTTATTTTATTATATGGTCGTTTTATATTGCAAATTTGTACGGAACCCTCGGTGCATGAGTTCGACTCGCATTTGGCCCGTTTTTCAATAAATTGATGCCCACTCCTGTGTCATTTGTATCGTAAAAAAATACGGCGTGGGTATAAAACAGATTAGATATGGAACTATTCAAAACCCACGCAAGTTTGGAAATGTCGTGTAGGTACTCATACTATTTTATTTCTGTCAGACATTTATTTATTTTTATTTATTTAACAATTCATATAGTAGACAAGACAGGACAAAAAGCAACCTATAAAATTTGAGTACAAAGGTACTGTTTAGGTAAAGGTAATAAGCAGTAGGTAGCTTATTTGTTAAGAAATTTCTGCCATCAGAATTGCGAAAGGAGATATAAGAACGAACATATTACGAACGACATATTAATATTAGTGACTTCTGTTCTGAATATAATTTTGAATAATTAAACCAAGAAATGTGGGGCAAAGTTTAAAAAAAAATTACCACACAGGAGAAAACATAAGGAAATATCACAACAAAACTTAGAGTACAAAGGCACAGCTTATTTCAAAAGAAATTTCTACTAGCAGGCTTGCGACAAAAATGAGATATGAAGAAAAGAATATATTTGTATTAAACTAGCTTTTGCCCGCGGCTTCGCTCGCGTTAAATTCGGGGTAACACAGTTCCCCTTGCGCCTTATTGATTTGTAATAGCAACGCTAAGTTTTCCCTTTTCTTCCCTCTTTCTCCCTCACATCCCACTTTTTTTTAAAAACCATTAAAGCGTGAAGAGGTAACAAACAAACAAACTCACTTTCGCTTTTATAATACAGCGTGTTGTTTTGCATCCTCGTCAAATTCAAGGACGTAACTATGCTAATGATTCTCGACATCATCATCTGCCTAGCCTTTTCCCAACTATGTTGGGGTCGGCTTCCAGTCTAACCGGATGCAGCTGAATATCAGTATTTTACATAGAGCGACTGCCTATCTGACCTCCACAACCCAGTTAGTACTGGGTAATACGATACCCCTTGGTAAGACTAGTTGTCAGACTTTCGGGACACTGACTACCTGTAACGACTGTCAAAGATCTACAAATGACAGCCGGGACCAACGGCTTAACGTGCTTTCCGAGGCACGGAGGAAACTCGGTATGTAACGGGTGGTCACCCATCCACTGACCAACCTAGGCAAGCGCGGCTTAACCTAAAGATCGACCCGAGCGGCTGCTATTATTTAGCCACGAGCTCCTCTTTTTACTTTTTTCGTATTTTCAGAAATCGGTAAGTGCACACAGGTGCGTGCATGCCGCTGTATGATACGTATGCGCCGACGCTCACGCACACTGTTCTGTGTGTTCTGTAGGTGATTCTCTACTTTTGAAGTGAAATATTCTGTAATACTGTTAAATTTAAACACACAGAGACAGATCATAAAAGCGCCGTATATTATTATTGATCAGGTACCGTAATTTTCATTGATTATTTATGACTTTTACTAGCACCTCCTAAATTTTGACGAGGATGCAAATCAACATATTGTATTAGTAAGGATTATTGTTTAAAGAAATTATTATTCATTAAATTAAGTTAATGCAAAGTATATATATATGTATATATATTAAGTCAACCATATATATTATGTAGTATATACATATATGTGGTCAACTAAATATAATATAATATATTTACTATACTGATAAAGTTGACTGTAGAACGTTTGTTTAACTAAGTCAACTTTATCAGCACTGAGTGTGGTTTTAGTTTTTTTGGGGTGAGAAATCATCAAATAACTTCCCCCGCTCTGGGCGGAGCGGGGTGGGTGGAGTGTCAGACTTGTACTGACTAAAACCCACCCATGTTCCTTCTACTGCCCTTTATGTCCCGGTGCCGCGGTACCTCTGACTGTTTTGCTTACCACTGATTTCAATTCCCGGAAAAAAAAACAATTTAATGGTCTTTTCTAATTAAGACCATCACGGTGAAGTAGAAAGGGTCAATGAGCCTAAATCCATAAAACTTAAAACATTTTAAGATACACAACCGTCAACACAGTTCAACAGCCCCTAATCCCCTCGATAACTAGACCACAAAGAGCCAACAAACAGCGCACAAAGGTAAATCTCAATCAAACGTAACAAAACAGGCTAAGTCTACAGACAAAGAGCGGACTTGAAAAAATGAGCGTAAAAACATCTGCCCGCAGGCGTTTCATTTGAGCCTTTTGTTTGCGCAACCAGCTTCTTCATTAAACGTTAGGGGTGACGATATTAGCTGCTTGTAGTACGGTGCCCGATATTACAAGGCTCTTTGCCGGTGAATTGTAGAACTTCTTAGAGGTTTTTGAAGTGTTGAGTAGTTTTATAGCACTTAGATTTTTATGATTAGTAATATAATTTTTTTTTGTTGCAGAACATAACATATAAGATTACCTTACGTTTTTAAATCCCGAAGTCATGGGCAGAGGTAGACTTATTAGTAAATCCACTTTTCGTCAGTTATGTTTAAGTACGCAGATCAACTGTGCACAAATCCAGACTCTGTAGTAGATAATTTAACACGTATCTAACATATTTATGACACACTTAGTTTAAAAATAACACATGTATAGTCAGCAAAAAAATAACATACCAAGGTCGTCAGATACAGTTGATATTGACTTAAAGATCCAACAATGTTTTTGAACTGTTGAATGTTAACAAAACGTTTATTAAATAAATTAAATTTGAGTTAAAAACGTCCATCGGTTTTTAAGAAAAAAAAAAACAACTGTATCCGGTTAAATATCAGTTTTGCTGACTGTACATAAGAGGAAGTTTGAAAGAGTAAATTTCGTAGTTTTTTGAAAAACCTATATACCTATATATCATATGTTCCCGAAAGGAAGAAGAAATAAATATAATTTATTTGTCAAACATGCGTTTACATAAACTGACTAATCAGACTAATAAGCGTAATAACGGCCACTTATAAGAGCATTAATTTATTAATTACCAAATCCTTTGGAATAAATACTCAACTAAAAACTTTGAAGCTTTTAACACGCTGTCAAACTCACAACACTAGGCTCAAAACTTCCATCCCTAACCTTACCAACCGTATAACACAAAACAAAACAGGCGCGAACATTCAGCAATACGCACATAATTACCCTTCTTACTTGGCAAAGAAACCTCAAAGATTTAACCCGACGCAGGTAAGCCACCAACACGGCCTTAAGGCCCGTTACTCGACGAAATTAGAATTGAAACTGAGCATTGGCTCAACCGAGTGTATCTGAGCGTACTTCCAACCGAGTGTGTCTGAGCGTACTCGTAACATAGCATTGAAACGTAGAAATTATTTCGACATCGTCCTTTAATTTTGTCGACAAAGGGTGTCATTATTTTTTAATTAAATTAGACGAGGTTTTGTGTGCCATGAGTGTACTGCTTTTAGGTAAAAGTGGGATATTTTGTTTGAGTATTTAACGTGTTTTGGTGTGGTAATTGGTAAGTAGCTGTTACCAAACACAGTTAAGTAATTCAGACGGAAATATAACTGCTCGCTGTAAATCTAAATTTAGCATGTGTAAGTTTTCTCCTGAACACTTTGAGCCGTAAGATGATGAAGGGGGGGGGGCTTTTTTCGGATGGGAAATAAAGCCGAAGCGGGGAGGACCCCGCTCCACCCGGACAAATTTATTTGGTTCGGCTTTTACTGACTAGAACCCATTCATTTTGCCCTATGTGTTCTCTTTTGAAAAACCCGCAACCCCGACAGGCAGTGGCCCTGGCAGGCGCTTCTGGACAGGGGGGAGGCGGGAGGGTTAAACTGGCTGCTTCAGCAAGAGTTTCATTAACATGTTATTATGATACTAAAACCGGCCCTTTTAAGCGGCCAGTTTTCTTGAAAGAAAATTCAAAAACACGGTTGATTTGAGTCGTATTTAATAAATTCGTCAATGTTGTAAAAAAAATTGTTTCTGTCTTCAGTTTTTTTTTTATTTATGTAAAGCATACATAAACTGACTTTTTTCCAAGGATGTAAGTAGAAACCACAAAAAGTCACGTGCTACGATCCTTGCATACTTCTTTTTTTTAGTCCACGTTCATACATTTGGTCAGGGGCCTTAGTCTGCTATTACAATAGTGTCAGAATGGTCGATCACTGATCGCATAATGGTTGATTTTGACATCTACTACATACTAAACTTGTCAAAATCAACCATTATGCGATCAGTGATCGACCATTCTGACACCATTGTAATAGCAGACTAAGGCCCCTGGTCTGTCTAGTCTGGTGATTGGATAGTTATGTATAGCAGTCAATGGAAAATATACCTTAAATGTAACTAGTTGTCACCACACCGCGGTAAATTCAGTTATTATCGTTGAAATTCTTTCAGCTCTAACAGAGCAAGCCTGTTTAATACCGTCGAATTTACGGTAGTACCTGCATTTGAAATGTACAATTGTAACCTGGAATATTTATGTGGTACCGTATCGGCGAATTTAGCTGACACTAAACGGGTGGTTAACGTTGTGACATTTGATTTGAATTTTAGGAATATTTTTGAAGTGAATAGAATATAAATGATGCAATTCCATTCATTTATTAAATAACGAATTTGCGATATTTACGTCGTGTCTGAATTACTATAATTAATTACATAAATCTTATCATACATGTAGTTAATCTTTAAATCAATACAATTATTAATTTAAAGATTAATTAGTATTAGTTTGATAAATAATTTAAAAAAACTAATCAGTGTTTTACATTATTTTTGTTTTATTTCTTTCTTCTTTTTTGTTTTGTCTTGTGCGAGTCAAAAAATACTTTTTCTTCTTTTATTATCAAGCAGGATAATAATCTCTTCTCAAATCTTTAGATCTAGTTAAGCATTTTGGTCTTAGGACCAGTTTTATCAAAGCGTCTAAGAAAATACAAGGCCAACAATGTCCACTTATTCACAAAGAATTGGAAAAAAAGAATCTTTACAAAAAAATATTTCAGAAAAACTGAGACAGATGTTGACAACTAAAGAGATCACAGAAAAATAAAATTGGGAATAGTTAGAGACATCCACAAATTTGTGCCGTTTATGAGCTACCGGGGAATCCGCATGCGCAGGAGGAACTATAGCCAGACTTCTTTATCTTCAACGTAGTCCTTGATTTTGCAATGCTTTTAATAAGGACACGTTTAATTTAGTTTTTAAACTTTCCATCGGTCAGTTCTAGAACTCACTTTGGCAACTTGTTATAAAAGCGTACACTGTTTGTTAAAAACTTTACACCTTTTGTAGGCGAGAAATCAAAATCATGGTGGTATGCATTGAACGTAACAACCAAAGAAGCAAATATTTGACTGATGATGGACGTGATTAAGTTTACAGAACTGTCAATAACATAAAACTTTCCTCTATTTATTTATCATCAAATACCGAAACCAATTAATTTCATGGCCTTGTCCATAAAACATTTGTATTATACAAAGACTTAATATGTAACATAGTCCTTTGCTCAATAATTCAAAAGGCTCGGTAACAACCTTCTGGGTTGGAGGTCGATACAATTATAGCTTTGTAATGTTTCGAATATTTACTTAAATTGTAATAAGGAAATGTTTGGGAGCTCGTGTGTTTGTAGTTTAATGAGGAAATGTGTCAATATGATTGTGTGCTATGAAAAGGGGGTCAATGTCAAGTTTTTATTCTAAATATAGCCTAGGCAGTGTACTGCCGGGTTTACGGGTTGTTTGAAAGAGATACTGTAGCCCCGGAACATATTATCATCTGCCTAGCCTTTTCCCAACATGTTGGGGTCGGCTTCCAGTCTAATCGGATACAGCTGAATATCAGTATTTTACATGGAGCGACTGCCTATCTGACCTCCACAACCCATTTAGTACTGGGTAATACAATACTCCTTGGTAAGACTTGGTTTCAGACTTTCGGAACACTGACTACCTGTAACGACTGTCAAAGATCTACAAATGACAGCTGGGACCAACATTTTAACGTGCTATCCGAGGCACGGAGGAAACTCGGTATGTAACGGGTCACCCATCCACAGACCAACCTAGGTAGGCGCGGCTTAACCTAAAGATCGACCCGAGCGGCTGCTATTATTTAGCCACGAGCTCCTCAGCCTGTACGCAACCCCGGAACATAAAGGAAAAAAAAAGAACATATTATTATGTGGGTTTCAGTCAGTACAAGTCTGACAATCCCCCCCGCTCTGCTCAGGAAAAGTTATTTGAGGAAATCATCAAATAACTTTCTTCTCTTTCATCTGGAAAAAAAAGAGACCAGGCAGAGTAAATCTGTTTTCATTAGAATGAATATAACATTAATCACGACCTGGGGCCTTAGTCTGCTATTACAATGGTGTCAGAATGGTCGATCACTGATCGCATAATGGTTGATTTTGACAAGTTTAGTATGGAGTAGATGTCAAAATCAACCATTATGCGATCAGTGATCGACCATTCTGACACCATTGTAATAGCAGACTAAGGCCCCTGGTTGGCGCAGTGACTGAGCGATGAACTCCTGTGCTGCGGGTCCCAAGTTTTATTCTCGCATAGAACAAATATTTGTATTGCCCACACGTAGTTGTTCTGGGTCAGGGTGTTTGTGTGTGTGAGTTTATAAAATGTTTGTTAAAGCACTCACTAAATAGAAATTACTTGTGCAGGGCAAGTTTTTAAAAAGAAAAAATAAGAATTCCCAGAAGATTGGGCAGGGTGTACCTTATGGTAAAAATATAACCTTATGGAATAAATATTTGTATGGCCTACAGTTAGTAGTTCCGGGTCTGGCTGTTTGTGTATGTGAGTTTAAATGTTTGTAAACGCACCCACGATACAGGAGAAATTCCTTGAGCAACGATTTTTTTTTTAAAGTAACTGGACTAATTACATGCCATAAGATGATTCTAAAAAGCCCGAATCATTATCATATTATATGTTTTATTTATTACTCGAGCTTAAGCTTATATTTCACAAGTATATTAACAAATATAAATAAATGTAGGCTAAAATAATAAATAAATATCTTGGGACAACTCACACACGGTCATCTGATCCCAAGCTAAGCAGAGCTTGTGTTATGGTAACCAGACAACTGATATACATACTTATATAATTTATAAATACATACATATTATAGATAAATCACACCCAGACACAGAACAAACAATCATGCTCATCACACAAAGTTTGTCCTGGGTGGGAATCGAACCCACGACCTCCGGCTTAGCAGTCAGGGCCACTAACCACTAGACCAACAGGCCTGTCAAAATATTCAATAAAAACATATACAATTATAATAACCTAGAATGAAAACATTACGATTCAAAAGTGAGATTTACAATATAAAAATATCTTAAATACTCGCTATGAAATTACTGGAGCACCTATAATAAAATTTCTGAAATCAAATAACAAGAAAAAGAGGCAAAAGGAATTTTTTTAAAGAACAAAGAACTTAAAAATTAATTTCGTTTCCCTCTCTCTTTGGCTAAATACTTTATTCAAAACAATCTGTATAAACAAGATGTTGAGCGTTTAAATGGATGCGCATACATTTTAGAGGTTGAGCAACTGAGATGGTGGGTTATGGAGACCTCGGCTTCATCACCCACAGGATAGACCGCTTAAAAAGCTAACATAGGTTTAAAAATACAATTACAAATGCAAATACAATTTTAAAAATACCGACCAAACCGAGGGTTCCGTACATAAAAACTGTAAACAGCCAAATCTTTTGACTCCGTAGACTTCTAAGTCTACGGAGTCAAAAGATTTGGCTGAAAAATCAACCTTTCACAGTGCTAAAAGATTACAGAGTTGAATTTATGGTTTTAATTTCCTCCTCGTGTTCCCGAGATAAAGGGTCTTGACAGACAGACAGTCAGACGGAGAACAAAGTGGTCTAATAAGGATTCAGTTTTGGGGTACGGAACCCTGAAAAAACACTCGCAGGATGTACTTAACATGCTCGGAGGCGCAATCAATGTGACAGAAATATTTTCTACTAATCAACCTTTAAAAAATACAGACACAATATACACTCACCAACGAAAAAATAGAATAGTACAACAGCTCAAATGTCACAAAAACGTTACAAATCTCCGTTAAAAAAAAAGTTGAACAGTCTAACAAATCCATTCTCAAAAACCATGTTTCACAAACCAATGAAACTGAACAATTTCACAAACAAACCACTGTTCTACAGCTCCAGGCGTAATATTGTTGAAAAAATTCATAGTTACCAATAAACAACTTGATGGTTGAAACACGTTGGAAACAAAAAAAATAAAGGTACAGAAGGTTGAGTAAGTACAATGAGCGAAAACGTACGCACACATAAAAGACACTGTTTGGTGATTTCAGTCCATCACAGGCCGAGTCGGCGGGCGGCGCGTTTTTAAAAGATGATAGAAAAACAAAAGGGCCTGCCAGGGCCGCCGCCTACCGGGGTTGCGGGTTGTTCGAAAGAGATACCACTGCCCCGATACATAAAGGGCAAGAGAACATGGGTGGTTTAGTCAGTAAAAGTCTGACACTTCTCCCCTTGCTGCGCCCAGAGCGGAGGAAGTTATTATCTTATTATACATTTGTATATATCTTAATATGTATATAAATCACGTGTCACGTTGTTTGTCCGCGATGGACTCCTAAACTACTTAACCGATTTAAATTAAATTTGCACACCGTGCAGTTTGATGCAACTTAAAAGATAGGGTAGGTAGTCAACAACCGTGTCGTCAAATCCTAAGTCAAGCTACACTTTCCCGAACTTCTTAGTAAACTAGGACCACATGATTATCGAAAACGTTTGCGACTACTAAATTTAAGTTTGTAGAGGACATACAACATTTATTGAATTGAGTTTAAATAACAATTTTGAGTGCGCTCGCCGTACGTAGACGCAAGTCTACACATGCGTGCGTGTGTTTTCGCTTGTCGAAGCGTACTAACCTTCTGTACTTATCTATGTCGTCATGCTGCGGGACAAAAGTTTGGGGCACAGTCACGCCCTTTCCCTGTTTCGGTCAGGCGGCGTGACATCGTCTGTTATTGCAACGCTCAGCGGAATGTGGCCTCATTTCTGGTAATGTCTTTACAATTATTTTGTAATGATTATGGTAGTAATAATGTGAAATCCGTTGAGATTACTTGGAATAATTTGTAAGCGCTTGTGTAATTTTTCGTTTTTAGGGCCTGTCGTCAATAGACGGACGGACGGTGAGCTACCCATTGTTCACCGTCCACAGCCCCGCTTCTACTGTGGTCGGGAGTCGCCTCGCGGTGGCTGGGTTGGTTTGAGGTTCTCAAACGCCTGGCCACCACCTTCGTCAACATGACTGCTTCGCAGAAGGAGGTGAACGCTTCCCATTCCCTCTCGCTCTGGCCCATGCATGGACTGAACTAAGGCCGGACGTGAGAGATCGCCACCGCTGATCACCTCTACGAGGGCACAGCGGTGCTCGGTCAAGCTGGGCAGATCGCCACTGTGTTCTCCTCCGTGTCCTCCGGGCCGATTCGCACTTGACCAGTTTTTTTTGTAATAGAAAAATCCTTATCCTTACTAATATTATAAAAGCGAAAGTGATTTTGTTTTTTTGTTTGTTACGTCTTCACGCCTACATGGCTAAACCAATTTTGATGAATTTTGGTACAAAGACAGTTGGGACCCTGGAGACCGACATAAGCTACTACTTTTTTTAAAAAAGATTGAAAAATGAGGGAGAAAGAGGGAAGAAAAGGGAAAACTTAGCATTGCTATTACAATAAATAAGGCGCTAGGGCAAAAACTACAGGTAGCAGGTACCTGCAAATCAGGAAAGGGGAACTTTGTTACCCCGAATTTAACGCGGGCGAAGCCGCAGGCAAAAGCTAGTATTTCTATAAAAAGTTTTTCTTAGCAAGCATAATTATGATCTGGATTTATTGATAAATGCAAGTAAAAAGTTTACACTAATTAAAATGCCTAAATAGCAGCTGCTTTCGAAACCATTTTTTTATAATAACGTAGCGACCCACCCCAGCTTCGGACGGGTTCAATGTTGTTACTAAAAATAGCCTTCCTCTTAATTTACTATATCTATCACTGAAAACTGCATTTCAATTTATAAGGTATAAATTATATTATTAAGATACAACAAGCTTGCATATTCATTAAAAAAAAACACGACGCACAAAATTAAATTCCTTCCCTCCACCACAAACCGAACAGCGTCAACTATAATTAGTTTCTCCACGCCACCACATAAACAACCAGGCACAAGAGCCAGAGCCTATTATGAAATATTAATAACTGGCTCTAGAAGCCATGGAAAGCCAATTTTTCTGTCCATTGTACCTCAGATAGCGTTGATCGGGACAAAGCGAGTGAACAAAGCCAGCCATACAATGCCGACACTGCAGAAATGAATGTTGTGGCCATTGACTTGGACGCTATTTTAACGGAGCTATAATCGGCTCTGTTACTGTTTAAGTTCTACTTTTTGAATGTAAATGGGTCGAAAAAGAATTAGAGGGTAATGCGTTCGGTTTTTCGTTTTCGATTGGACTGAATTTTTGAATACATGTTTATTTTGGATGATTATGATAAACTAGCTTCTGCCCGCGACTTCGCCCGCGTGGCATAGTTACTTTGGGCTAACGCTAAGTATAACCCGCGTGATGATCGAAAAAAAATATCTTTCTCTCCCCTTTTCTTCCCTCTTTCTCCCCTTTTTCTTAATATTTTTTTCTTTAGCCTATGTCCGTCTCCAGTGTCTCAAATATCTCAGTACCAAAATTCATCCAAATCGGTTTACCCACTTAGGCGAGAAAACGTAACAAACAAACTCACTTTCGCTAAAATTAGTAAAGATTATAATTATTAACATGACATACATATTCACAGCTAATTTGATTTCACACTATTTTAGTCGCGATTAAAGATAGTCCGATTTAGCTTGACAACTACTATATTTAGTAAAAAACATCAATTTCAGAATATTGAAATTACATTTTTTCTAAATTGAGTAACTAGTCTATCAATAATGCTGTCAAACTATAATATGGTTAAGTTATGTATCTTTAGTAAATTTCAGAACAGGAAATATTCGACAAGAAATAAGCTAAATTTTAGTGATTTTTTTTGAGTACTTTTAGTTAAATTTGTGACAACAGAATCGAGACCAATGATTGGTTTTCTAAGTAGCGCTATTCTAAATCCGATGTGGCAGATTACCAAAGATAACGGTTACGGACTAGTTACTTTTAATGCGCTGTCGGGTTTGCTTAGAAAAATACGAAAAGAAAATGCAGTCACTCCAAAGAGTATTTCATTTAAATCTAGATATTTGAGTTTATTTTAACATGCAAGCCAAACATTAAACTTATCATACTGAAATACATCTCTTAATTGTAAGGTAAAATTAAGAGATTAATTTTATTTGCTACATATTTATTTATTTCAAAATATATTTTTTTCTTTTCGCTCAAAACAAATAATGGTCTCTTCATTTACCGCTAAAACAAAAGAGTTGACAAACTACTTAACTTTCATTTAACCACAAACTCACAGTGACCACAGAAAATTCATGGCGGACCACATTAAACTTAGAGCCAAGCAATAACCAGACGTTTTTGAATTTCAAATCGAGTGTTTAACATTTTCGTGGCACGCGAAGGGTTAGCATTTGTTGGGTAAGACTTAATAGGGTTAATGATATTAAATGCGACGCCTTTGCATGTGGTACGTTGTTTTAAAGGGTTAATATTTAGAACTCTTTTCTTGTGTTTTGTTTTCCTAAATCATAAACATGTCCGGGGTTGTCGCAACATAAAAGGCAACACGAACATGAGTTGGTTTAAGGTAAAAGTCTGATAATTCCTCCAGAGCGAGGAAGTTATTAAATGATTTACTAAATAAAGTTTGGTTTTACGTTTTATTTTGGGTGAAAATCAGCATTGTGCTGTGTGTTCCAGAATAGCACCATGTAGATTGATAAACGTGCTTGTCGTAGTCACGACGTGCAAGTTGTCAACCTTTTTAAATTCATTTAATGTTGGTTACAGGTGATTAGTTTTTATTGTTAAAAATTAGCTCGTTGTTACATACCTTTAAGCTGTATTTAGTTTTTATGCTCCTCATGTTTCTACTACGTATAAATATGTTTTCTTTTTTTCATTAAAATCTGTTTGCGACTTCGCCCGCATAAAAGTGTTTTCTAATAATAAGTTAATGATTGTTGACATAACGATTGATTCCGCATGACGAGAAACTCTTGAAAGCCGCAAAAGATAAATGCAAATAAAGTATTTTGACTTGGCCCGCGACGTTGTCGACTTGTGGGATGTGGACTCAGCGATCATAATGCCGATAGTTGTATCTGCCAATGGTATTAATTGCCAAGAGCCTCGACCAATGTCTGGGCAGGTTCTCGTTAGGCAGGATCTACCACATAAATTATATAGTGCGTTTCGTGTATCGAGATCAGAATCGAGTTCCGAGTGACAGCGGTAGTGATACCGAGCTTAAAACACGAATCAGGAAGAGGGTGTTCGTTTGGTCTGCTTATAAACGGGTGGATGTTTGCAATAATGTCTCTCTCTCTCTGCTGAAGTAACGGAAACTAAGAAAAAACCGGTCAAGAGCGAATCGGACTCTCGCACCAAGGGTTTCGTACAAATATGCGACATTAATCCTTACTAACATTATAAAAGCGAAAGTGAGTTTGTTTGTAACGTCTTCACGCCTAAATGGCCAAACCGATAACCGAACGAGATAGTTGGTACCCTGAAGACAGACATAGACTAATTTACTTTTTCAAAGTGAGATAAGGGGTAGAAAGAGGGGAGAAAAAGTTTTTTTTTTCGATCATCACGCCGGTTAAAGTTAGCGTTAGCCCAAAGTAACTATGCCACGCGGACGAAGTCGCAGACAGAAGCTAGTTACGATATTTTGATTGTGTAAACTTAAAGGGTTGATATTTACACAGCTGCCAGAAACTACAAACTTGAGTATATGGTTTTAATTTCAACTCGATACCTTCACGCGTTCCCGAGATAAAGGTTCGATATACAGACAGTAAACATTGTAAATATACCGTTTCAAATATTATAAATAAACTTCGTATTTTTTCATTCGGTCTCATCCATGGTTAAAGTTTGTTTTAAGATATGTTCCATGAAGCCTCTTAGCTGACGATATGATAAAATTGTAATATAACATAGTCGCTTGCTTAGGTACTTATTATAGTCAATAGTAATATCATAGCGACTATCTCTAAAAGAATTAGCAACATGACCGTTGTGTGCATTACAAAACTACCATGATAATGAGCACCATATGGCAAGTAAGTGAAGATTATATTCATCCTTATGTAGGATATTGTTCATTCTACCTAAGGGGCGCTACACACGCCGTTCGGTCGGCTTGAACCCATTTATGTGGACAACGAATTTGAGTAAATGCAGACACTAACTGACCAGACAGAAGTTTTTCTGAATATCGGCAACTGGGACCTATGAGCTTCAAGTAAAAAATCATCCAGGTGAACCCATGCTGCCGGGATCGCGTGCTGTTCGAAAGGGATACCGCGGCCCCGGAACATAAAAGGCAAAAGAAATAACATGGGTGGGTTTTAGATACTAAAAGTTTGACAATCTCCCCTCTCCACCTAGAGCGGAGGACGTTATTTAAAGATTTCTCATCCGCAAAAACAGTGGGAGGAGAAGAATCACGAACACATTACCCATACTCAAGATTTTGTAGTGGGCAATGAAGTGCAGCATAATAGGTTCTAAGCATACAGATAGCATAAGGATTGCCTGGCGCTTCATTACTCACAATGCAACAGACAGCATTATATCGTCCAAATACAGCCCATATCTTCGGGCCAATGACAGAGATATGGGCAACGATCGCCGACGAAATAGACTGCGGCAAACGACGACGATCTGATCTAGTTTGTGGGGCCCATGGTATGAGGACAGCTTCGCCCAGCAGTGGCTGTCTCAAAAGGATTTTTTTTTTTCGGATGGAAAATTGTCAAATAAGTTTCTCCGCTCTGGCTTTCACTGGGCGGAGCGGGAGGGGGGGAGTATCAGACTTTTACTTACTAATACCCACCCATGTTCCTTGTTATGCTTTTTATGTTCCCGAGGCGCGAACAACCTGCAACCTCTACTTTTTGACATCTCTTAGAGGCGTGCGTGAAACACTAACGTGCCGTCACGGTCTGTCGTCACTGGACAGACAGACGGTGAGCTACCCATTGCTCAGCGTCCACATAACCGCATCTAAGGTGGCCGGGAATTGTCTCGCGGCGCCCGACACCCAAAGCGTCTCCTGCAGCGGCTGGGTTGGTTTGAGAACTCTAAATAGACTGACAAAACAAAAAGTGTGTATTGATACTTAAGGCCGGCTGTTATTCAATAAATACCGCCAGTGACTGTGCCACCTCAAACACGCGTAAAGCAACCCTTACCTACTCACACAAGTAGTGTAATTACTACCGTCGTAAATCATATACCCTTCTTTATTTAACGTTAATTCTGAACAATAAATCTTAAGGGATTACCTTCCGCATGTGTATAGAGAGTTATCTCACGAAAAGGGTCTGTTTTGGTATCTTTACGCTCACTTTTTCCTGTTGCGTGGTGAGCACGAAATTAAGTAATGTTGATGGTGTTGCTTTCAGGATTATGGGTTCAAAATTTGATTGGTATAGGAGTATTTTTTCGGTACTTTTAGCAAGGAAACGACCAACCAACGCTTTTTTCGACATTCAATAAGTGTCCTTGTCGGCCTGTTTAATTGTTGCCATCAAACATATGTTTTTTTTTAGGGCTATTATAAAAGATAAATTGACTAACACAGAGTGATTTTCACCACGACGTGATCAACCGTGATACCTCTAAACATAGGCTGCCTGCCTTTGTTTAGAGGTATAAGAATATATTTACCAAGAAAAAAAACCAGGCTAGTGTGAGTTGAACTGAGGGCACGGTTGGCGCAGTGGCTGAGCGATCGACTGCTGCACTGCGTGTCGCGGGTTCGATTCCCGCACGGAACAAATATTTGTATGACCTGCAGATAGTTGTTTCGGGTCTGGCTGTTGTGTATGTGAGTTTAAATGTTTGTAAACGCACCCACGATACAGGAGAAATTCCTAGTGTGAGCAACGTTTTTTAAATAATAAAAAAAAAACTCGTGCACCGAGGTTTTCGTACAATTTTACAACGTAAGCGCCCATATATTTCGCCAGCGTAGACTTAGAGGGTTCATTTTTTCAAGGCTCTAGGAAACCCCAGACTCTAAAGGTCTTGGAAAAGACAGCGTCGAAGGTATTTGATAATTTCTCATCCGAATAAAAAAGATCAAAGTCAGATGTAAAACTGTTTTTAGACTTTCCCTTTCAAATTTAAGCCAGCATAAAACTAAAGAAATTTCGTGTTTTTCCTACATGCCTTATTCGCTCATGAATTATAAATGTGTAAGCTTAATTTGTGTTAAATTATACTCTAAAAGAGTACCTTTTTCAGCCATTTCATATAAAAATTAGCATGATATTGTATAGAAAATTGTAATTCAACTTGCATGTTTCGTAATCTGAATAATATTAAGGCTTTTGTCGAGATGTTTATTTTGTTTCTTTAATATTTGCATGTATAATTAATTTGTGAAGTATTTTATTGCGAATGGCAACATTTTATGAACTTTATGAAGCTGGCAACATTGTTTTGTGGGAATTACATTTTGAATGGGCTTTGTCAACTTCGTGTTTCAAAAAAATTGGATTAAAACGTTTTAACATTTTTGTATACGGGAATTGGTCAAAATAAAAATATTTTGCGTGTTACAGAGGTTTATGAGAAAACAATGGGGTTAATTATTTATGCCTAATGACAAATAATGAATCTGTTGCTATTTCAATTTATTTATTGGAGTTAAAGTTTTTGCCTCCAGAATAAATGATAGTGAAAAACACAAAACTAGACTAAATTGACCGATTTCCTGCTGCAAACGTAGAATTTTCTAAAATTTGGAGATCGAATCTTAAAAAGTAAAGGAAATTCTTCCAATATTGTTTTTGCTCCAGGCGGTACGTTCAAAAGTATTTTCAAAAAAAATATTTGTGTCACGTTATTTATTTCAGTCATTGAAATTGCAAATGCGTAATCAATAAACGATTTTGTCAGTTTAAATATAAAACACACTTTATGAATCGTATCCCGTAGATACCGCACATACGTCGCCCTACTTCAACCAAAGAAAGTAGGTCACTCAAAAAATCGGGGTTATTCCGACCAATAATCCCATCGTGGATGACAAAATATTATAAATTTTTACCCTCAACGATCATCTCGGCCATATTGTTACCGTGGACATCAAAGATGATCTGGATATAGAAAAAGAGCGTAGAGCATTGGCGCTTCAATGCAACATGCTTGTCTGTAAGTTTGCTCGTTGTACGTGTGAAGTGAAACTGATGCTTTTTAAAGCATTTTGTCAGACATTTTACACGTGTAATCTATGAAAGAGATGTACGCAGAAAGCCATCAATGGTCTTTGAGTTCAATACAACAATGCATTCAGGATGCTGCTGGGGCTGCCACGCTTCTGCAGTGCAGTGGGAATGTTTGCTGATGCGCACACTGATGGTTTTGCAGCGATCAGATGTAAGCGTGTCGCGTCGCTGCTGCAGAGAGAGTGGGCAACTCGAACAGTCTCCTAAATGTCATTTTGGGGAAATTTGATTATCCGTTTACGCGTGTTTTGTCAAATCTACATATTTTACTAACATAGTTTTCTAAGTTACTGTCTACTAAAAAATATAATTTCCGAAATAAATGTTTAATAATAATAATTTAAGTTTTGCTCAAATTTCCAGGGGCAAATTGCAGATAGACGCATCAGGCGAGTTGCGATCAAACACGTACCTATTTGGTATGAAAAAAAAATGCTAAGGTAATGGACCGGCCATGGTTCAAGGCTCAAATATAATAGATGGACTATTTAAAGTAACACGTTGGAAATGACCACCGGGAAAAAGAAATGTCGGGAGACTATCTAAACGATGGACTGATGATATTATCCTAAAAGCAGGGCAAAACTGGATGACCCTTGCTAAAGAAAGAGATGTCTGGAAGGAGAAATAGGAGGCCTGTACCCATACGGGACCCAGAAGCAAAAATAACCATAGATTAAAAAGAAAAAAAAATAACACTAGATTAATAAGTTAAAAATACTAACTTAACTTTCAATCATTTGAAATGTAATTAATAAGATGTGGAAATAAAAGGGTACGTAATTTAAAAAAAAGTGTCTGTAATGGTTTGACTGATCCTTAAATTAAATTCTAATCTACAATATTTTTGGGACAGATTTTATTTATCAACCTTGAACAAGTCATTCATTCAAAACAGCCATTCATTGTTGAATCAAAACTTTTAAATTTTTACTAGGACGTTTATTTGAATAATTATTGAAGTAATTATAATCATCATGACAATAAATAAAAAAACTGTTCCTGTCTCTAGAGCCCTAACCACCGGTAGCTTGGACCCTGCTCCCGATACCGGTGGACCACTATTTTACAAGCTTTTATTTATATTTCCAAATGTCTTTTTTTAATATTTTTAAAGATGTATTTGAAAAGGTAAAACTAAGAAGAGTATAATAAACGAAATAAATTATGATGATGCGAAGACTTGCTGCAAAACTGCTCTTTCCGCAACAAACCAGATTGATCTCTCATGACGATTACCTGAAAACAAACATTAGAAACGTTAGATCATGTTTTTGTTTTGTTGACAACTGCATTCAAATAGGGTAGTTTCCGTTACCGGTAAAAAAATGTCCATCTTTTAGATTATTCAAAAATAAGGGACACGTATTTATTTTTTAAATTTGAATAAAAATTACAAAGATATAGCCCATTAAAGTTACGTGTAACGTCACGCGTTGCTGCATTTTTTCAAAAAACCAGAACTGTGCTATGGGCTCCCATGGCACAGCATCATGCTGAGTGGTGTCCTACCTGTCGCAGTCACGACGTGCAAGCTATTTTTATTTTGTCCCATGTTTGTGTTTGTAAATGTCAATGATGCTTTGCATGTTTAGTGTTTATTTTTTTGTTATATTGTGTGCTCGTCGTAATTTGCGACTAGTAAATGTTTGTACTTTCTTTCGTTTCTTTTTTTAAATGTGTAATTGTACAATAAAATACAAGAATCAATTATTTCTGTACATAATTGAATTTTGTAATGTTAACTGTTTTGTAATGTTAACTTTATAGGTAATTGCTCCAGTGAGGGAGAGCGCCTTAATAATTTAAACCTTTTCCTGATACATAAATCCACAGAACCGCAATTTAATTCCCACCGTAAAAAACATGACAATCAACTTAACCTTAAGTAAATCCGTGGGGTATCAAAGTACCCCAATAAAGCTGTCAAAAAATAATCATATTGAAACAATAACCCGGTCGTGTCAGGGGACCAATGTGGGGTACATTATCACGGATTTTATCGCAAAGTGGGCTACGATTTTTTTTCCATAATAATCTTTCGCTTGATCAAATAGATTGGCTGCACGCGAAGTAAAGGCATATAGGGTTAAATAGTGAGGCTAGCGATGTACCCATGGTTTTTTGTTTAGTGTGTTAACATTGTTCGATTTTATGGGTTCTTGGGTTGGTTGATTGGTTATATTTATAAAATTCATTTATTTCAGAAAATAATTCCCGTCATTGCATTCAAATAATTTTAGTTAAAACAAAGCAAAATTTAATTTAAAAATGAGGTTAATAAAATGGGTTAGTAAGGTGACCAAAACTGTTACGTTTCTCTTTTTTTTTTATAGATTTCCTCGTTTATTCCATTTGTATTTAAGTATTAGCATCTGCATAAGTAAACAAATAGTTATATTTTTAGCCCAGAGTGAGCGAAGTTATTTGATGATTTCTCATCCACAAAAAAAATCTTATTATAAATTTGCCACAAAACAATACACAAATTATATTAAAGTAAAAGAGTCAATCAATCAAGCTTATCTTGAAAATGCAAGTGTCAAATATAATAGTTCCAAATTGAACTCACAGTTAAGTTGTTATCGTGATTCTTTTCGAAGTATTTAGTAAAAATGGTTCAACTGTTCAAGTTTTGAGTTCATTTGCCTTTGAAATTTGAATTAAGCCTTTTAAAATCTTTGTGATAAGTTTTGTATAATAAGATTATAAGGTACCTTATAGGTACCTAAACGAATTGGTATTATAACAACTATTGCGTTTTCGAGTTGTTGGAAGTCAAGAATGTAATAATATTGTTTTGAAAAACATAGTGTTTTTTTTAATATGAAATTGATTCAAATGACATTCAAATGACTTGGAAAATGATTGTGAAATGATAATGTCCGGCCGCTATGGAAGCGTTTTTTTTACGCTCATGAACCAATAGCATCACAGCATCTGATATTTGTTGAGGCCCTTGTTTTGTAATTTGTTGTTTTTTCAAACACTTATTGCAATAAGACTGTTATAGGCACTTTTCAATGTCAAAAACAAAAAAAAATGAAGCTACAGTGTAAGTCACAAAGCATAGCAAAGTCGTCATCTGTTTAGCTGAATGATAACGGACAAAAATGACAATAAAAAGATCGCGTCAAAATTCTCACAAACTTCTTCCCACCATCTCCAAGCATACGTAATCAACGAAGACATTGTTGGAATTAAAATTCGTCAAACTGATTAATATTCGAAATATGAACGAATGTTTAAGTTCTGAAGCAGCTGTCGTGAGCACAGTGCAACTTTACTTTGCCAAACAAGTTTACTTTGTGAATAACTTCATAAATACATAAAGAACACAATACGGTTTATGGAAGAAATAGTAAGGGAGAATTTAAAAACAGACTATCTGTTGGGGCGTCTTGCTGGGTTTATTTTAAATAAAAATAACGAGAGACACCCCAACATATGGTCCTTCGAGCCGGATTAAATAAGAAGAATTCTATTTCAAATCTTCGAGCATTCGTCGCATAAATATACGAAGCAAGAAGAAATTCACCGGCGCCATTTCGCGGACACGTGCCTATTAGTACAAGCTGTATCAAGACTTCAAGAGGACTAAAGGAGTGGCAGGTCTGAGTTTCCTATCCATTTCCCCATCCTATCTTTCGGTCTGTGCTAATATTTGTGCTGTGTTCGCAGGTGTTGAGCGGCGGTGCCCGGTCGGTGACGTGGTAACCCGGCGCCGTGAGGTGTAGGTAGCCTCGCGGGTCTACGCGGGCGATACAGGTCGCGCGTCCATACAGGAAGGATTACAGTGAGTACTCTTGTGTTCTTAATGTCCCTTAAAGTGAGTGAAGCTAAGATGGCGGAATTCGTTAAGAAAAGAGCAGTGATCAAAGGTCGGTTAACTATTTTGGAAAATTACGTTAAAAGATGTGTTTGCCCGTTAAATGAACAACAATTATTAGAGATAAAGTTACGCATAGAAAACAGTTCTAGTTTGTTAAATAGTTATTCAGAGTTACAAAGTTTTATTGAGGAAAACACAGATGAGCTCGATCTTCCAAAACAACTGGAAGACAGAGATCGCTTTGAAGATCAGTACTATAAGGTGGTAGCTTCTGCTAAGCTGTTGCTGCAGAAAGAGGTACTAGAAAATAATAATAATGTAGTCACTAAAAGTAAAATAGTGGGTGTAAAGTTACCTGACATTAGAATACCTACCTTTGACGGCTCGTACGATAGTTGGTTGGAGTTTAAGAACTCGTACCTCAGTATGATTCATGAGCGTGAGGACCTAGACTCAATCCAAAAATTCCATTATTTACGATCATGTGTAACAAGTAGTGCATCGCAAATTATAAGTTCTTTGGAGTTTACGGCCACTAACTACTCTCACGCATGGGAGCTGCTAGAGAATCGTTACAACAATATACGGTTATTGCAACATAATCACGTCAGATCCCTTTATACGATTCCTTCGTTACATAAAGAATCGGCTTCACAATTAAGGAAACTTATAGACACTGTGCTTAAAAACCTACGTGCGCTTTCTTCACTGGGGGAACAAACTCATACGTGGGACACGTTAGTGATTTATTTGGTTGTGTCGAAATTAGATCCCAGTACCGAACGTGAATGGGAACAGTATATAGGTACCCTGCATAACGTTAACACCAAGCCGCCATTTGTAAAGTTGGATGACTTATTAAAATTTCTAAAGGACAGGGCGGATATGTTAGATATGATTAAAATAAACCACAGTAAACATTCACAAGACAGCAAATGTAGTGAACACAATCAAAACAAAAAATCTACTCAGAGTTACGTTGCCGCTAGCGAAAATAAACCTAAGCGAAGTCCGCGGGTATGTTTAATGTGTAAAAATAATCACTCACTGTATGCGTGTACTAAGTTTATCAATTTAACAGTACAAGAGAGGATCAACTTAGTCAACACAAAAGATATTTGTAAGAATTGTTTACGGTCAGGCCACACGGTCCAAGATTGCAAATTCGGCCCGTGTAGGTTGTGTCATCGTGAGAAACATAATAGTTTAATTTGTATAGGTAGCGTAAACAACGTAGTTGGTGCGAGTAATTCACAGTCGCAGCCAGGAACTACTAACGCCTCCAATGTTACCTCGTTACATACATCAGCTGACAGTTCTGATTCGTATTGTAACAAACAAACATATTCCGTGTTACCCACGGTTCTGCTGTCCACTGCGCTTGTGGATATTGCAGATGCCAATAAGGAGTATCACACTGTACGAGTGCTTCTTGACAATGGTAGCCAACAGTGTTTTATCACTAAATCTTTGTGCGAAAGGTTAAACGCACCTTTAATACAGTCCACTTGCCAAGTTACTGGTGTGGGCCATTCAATCGCAAAGTCTACCCACACTTGTAAAATATTAGTACATTCAAAGGTTAAGCACTACCACACTTTTATTGATTGTTTAGTGTTGCCGTGTATCACTCATAGGTTACCGGCATTTAATATAAATATAGAAAATTTTAGTATTCCCGACACTATCCAACTGGCTGACCCAAGCTTTCATTTGCCGTCGGACATAGATATTTTGATAGGCGCGGATAAGTTTTGGGATTTATTAATTGATGGTAAAATTAGGTTAAAAAATGGACCTTACTTACACAATACTAAACTAGGGTGGATAATGTCGGGACCGTTGTATAATCATAATAACGGCCTGCGCATTAATCAGGTACAGTGTCATCATTCACAAACATTAGATGAGCAATTAAAACAATTTTGGGAACTCGAAGAGATTCCCAACGTTGGGAATGTCCTTAGTGCCGACGAGAAAAAGTGTGAGAATATTTTCGTGGAAACGACAGCACGTACCCAAGAAGGTAGATTCTGTGTGCGTATCCCTTTCAAAGAATCGCCTGTAGTTCTCGGAGAAAGTCATAATACCGCTGAAAAACGTTTGCTGTCTCTCGAGCGAAAGTTTACTCGTTTGCCGGAATTTAGGGAAAAATATATTAATTTTATGAATGAATACGAAAGTCTCGGTCACATGACTCGCATAGATACATACGAGTCGCCTCACTATTTCTTACCGCATCACGGTGTTATGAATGAAAATAGTAGTACAACTAAGTTGCGCACAGTGTTCGATGCTAGCGCAGCGACATCTACAGGCAAGTCATTGAACAGTATACAGTTTGTAGGGCCGCCGCTTCAAAACGACATTTTTTCTATATTATTACGCTTCAGGCAGTATAAACACGTAGCATGTGCCGATGTGGAAAAAATGTATCGCCAAATCTTAATTCACCCAGATCAAAGGGACTTACAATTAATTTTATGGCGTAAAAATCCCTCTGACCCAATAGGTATATATCGTCTTAACACCGTGACTTACGGCACGGCGTCAGCGCCTTATCTTAGCATGAGGTGTTTGAACCAACTCGCGCGTGAGTGTAAAGATGAACAGGTGGCTACCGTGATACGGGATGACTTCTACGTAGACGATGTATTAATAGGAAATGATGATTTAAATAGTTTACTAGAAATGTGCGATAAGATCACCAATACTTTATCATCGGCGTGTCTTCCATTACGTAAGTGGATATTTAATCTCGATATTACTGCCCACGATATATCAAAAAGATTGGCATTAGGAGATCAGTGTCAAAATAAAACTTTAGGTATGGGGTGGTTTAATAAAAATGATGAACTACACTTCACATCAAGAGTAAATAATCCCACAAGCCCGCTAACCAAGCGTAACATGTTGTCAGTAATAGCACAGGTGTATGACCCGTTGGGTATGTTAGCACCGGCAATAATAATAGCAAAAATAGTTATGCAAAAGTTATGGTTGTGTAAAATAAATTGGGACGACCCGGTTCCTAATGACGTTGTGCTATCTTGGGAAAAGTTTATAAGTACGTTACAATGTTTACAATCACTGCGCATCCCGCGTCATGTATTGAGTTCGTACACACAATATATAGAACTACATATGTTTAGTGACGCGTCGCAATGTGCGTACGGCGCGTGCGCTTATGTGCGCACATACGCAGATCACTCGCCTGTTACAATTAAGTTACTCTGTGCCAAAAGTAAGGTCGCTCCATTAAAACCTACTAGTATACCGCGATTAGAATTATGCGGAGCTTTGATTGGTGCACGTTTGTATAGAAAAATAATTAATTCATTACGATTGACTTTTTATAAAACTTTCTTTTGGACAGATTCAACTATTGTTCTTGGGTGGCTTCGTATGTCGCCTCACTCGTTGAAAACTTTTGTTCAAAACAGAGTAGTAGAAATAAATGAACTTACCAGCAATGCTATTTGGTCGCACGTAGGTACTAAAAATAATCCAGCGGACTTAGTCTCACGCGGGCTCAGTCTTGACATACTCAGTGACAGTGCTCTGTGGTGGAACGGCCCACCGTTCTTACAGAAACCTGACTCGATGTGGTCGCAACAGGGAATAAGCTCACATTGCGACTATGCCATTACAGACTTGCCAGAATTAAAATCACAGACAACAGCTATGGTGTGTGATGTAACACAAGATACAAATATAGTAATTAGTTTTGACAGGTTTTCTTCTTATAACCGTATACGGCGTACATGTGCTTATGTATTGCGGTTCATCCGTAACGCACGCACACAACGACACGATCGGACTGTAGGGCCGTTATCTCTTAATGAGTTGTTTGAGTCAACACAGCTGTTGTCGCGACTTGCACAACGGGAATCTTTTCCTGAGGAATATAATAGCTTGAAGAAAAACTTATCATTAAAAACTACAAGTGCAATTTCTAGCCTTAACATATTCTTAGATAATAATGATATAATAAGAGTAGGCGGACGCCTAAGTAACTCACCTGACTTCGAGTATGATAAAAAGCACCCGACCCTACTATGCTGTAAACATCGGCTTACCTTATTGTTGTTTCAGCATTTACATAATAAACTTCTCCATGGTGGTCCCCAACTGCTGCTGGCTACTATGCGTGAGAGTTGGTGGCCGTTAGGGGGGAGAAATCTAGCCAGAAAAGTGGTGCGCCAGTGCGTCCGCTGCACACGACTGAGGGGAAGGACCGTTTCCCCAATCATGGGTAACCTACCTGCAGAGCGGTTGGAACCGGGTTTTCCTTTCATTCGTTGTGGGGTTGACTATGCTGGACCTGTATCTGTATTAAACCGCAAGGGTAGGGGCGCTAAGCTTGAAAAAGGATATATATGCCTATTTATTTGTTTTGTAACACGAGCTATCCACCTCGAACTAGTCAGTACCCTTTCTTCACAACAGTATCTCTTAGCACTTAAAAGATTTATATCCCGTCGTGGTAAACCGGCTCAAATTTTCTCTGATAATGGGACAAATTTTGTCGGAGCCATGAAGGAGCTCCGGTTAATGCTTAACGAGCATTCACATCATATTATTGATGATCTATCTAATGAAAACATAATGTTTACATTTATACCGCCTTACGCTCCTCATTTTGGGGGATTATGGGAAGCAGGAGTCAAATCCTGTAAACACCACCTGAGGCGTGTTATGGGCACCGCCAATCTAACCTACGAGGAATTCAGCACGGTGTTGACACAGATCGAAGCCGTCCTGAATTCCCGTCCAATGTTCCCTATGTCCGCAGACCCACAAGATCTTCTTCCTCTTAGTCCAGCACATTTCCTGATCGGCCGGCCACTCGTCTCACCAGCTTGCAAGGACCTCATAGAAGTGCCGATGCATCGCCTGACTCGGTTCCATAGGGTGGAAAAGGTCAGACAGCAGTTCTGGAAGCGTTGGTCCACTGACTACATTTCGGAGCTCCAGATGAGGACTAAGTGGAGGACGCCTAATCAAGACCTAACCCTAAATACCCTTGTCGTCATAAAAGAGGACAATTTACCCCCTCTAAAATGGCGCATGGGTCGGATTATTAAGGTGTCCACAGGCAGTGATGGTGTCAGCCGGGTAGCGGTACTCCGAACAGCGACGGGCACAGTACAACGAGCATTTTCGAAGATCTGTCCACTTCCGGTGCCTTCGGCGATGAGTCATGCTCCGAGGATGACTACGGAGCCATCGCAGCACGGCCACGCAGCCAACGAGCGTTGAAACCTGAGGATTCCAAGGCGACCGGCATGTTCACGCGCTACACCCAGCGCCATCTCTTGAGCAGTCGCAGCGCCACGTGGGCCGGTCAATACCCACCGTTATGTGTGTCGCCATCTATTTGACCGTGTCAACAACTCTCCAATCAATTATTGTCACTTCCGTTTCCCTCTTTTTCTAAAAATCTGTGTGTGTTCTTGTCTCGAGGAGTAAACGAGTTGAAAAATTGTCTCTCGTTATTTTTATTTAAAATAAACCCAGCAAGACGCCCCAACACTATCACTATTATTGATTGACAAAGTGTTTTAGTCAGTTAGCGAATATCTTAATGGCAAACTTTTAGAATGTTGACATTTTATATATTTATTCTTATTTTTAATTAGGTACTTGTTTTGATATGACTAACGTTTTGTGCATGTATTTTTAATATTGACATCTAGCTGACATTTTATATAATCTAATGTAATCATTGTTATTGTGTTCATTACTTTATATGATTTAATTTATATTTTTTGTTAAAAAATTGTATGCCAAACGGCGGAACATAGATAGTTTCTGATTTCCTTATTTTACCATCTATTTTTACTTATGTTCATAAAATAAATGAATTTGAAATTTGAGAATTAAAATTCTGGTTGTTTCACTGAAATGAGTCCGTATGTTAAAAATCAGATTCGTTTAGATAGTTCCAAACTTTAATAAAACTTAATAAAACAGTAACGTCTAAAACTTACCATAATTGTTATAATGAAAAATGAGAGCGTTGAAGTGGATCGGTGCGTGAAGAAAATGGTTTAAGTTAAAGCTAGTTGTTCATTTCAAAACTCTAGTCAGGAAAGAATGTGTAGAAAACTCCTTGGATGAACTTATAAAGTATTGGGTAAAATTATTCTGAGATCAAAATATGTACTTGAATGTACCTACAGCAAAAAACATTGTAGGTAAACCTGAAAATTAATGAAAATGATCATGGTATAAATCTGTTCCACCTAATCACATAAGTTCCTATCTCTCTGCCAATTTTCATCAAAACACACCAAAGTTGACCCACATGTTCATTTGCCATGCATGTATGTTTGTGTTCCCACAACTCCAGAACGGCAGAAACACTGCGCATAAATTAAAACGCTAAGACAACATATTGTTTGAATAATTCATTCAATTATTGTTTATGTCTTATTATTGAGTTAGCAAATTAAACCATCCTTGTTAGTGGAGTCAAATATTTGATTTGAATTTATTGTTGTTGAAAGCGAGTGTTTGATGTGCGTCTCTCTCTTTTATAAAATGTTTGACAGAGACGGAGCTATAAATAGAAACTTGTTCCTTAATGAGCGGAGAAAATTGACGAACTAATATACCGTATATTTTATGATGTCTGGAATATAGATACAAGAAATAATTAAGTATTAGTCTAAAAGCATTCATACATTTTAATAAATTGTATTCGATTTTATATTTAATGCAATTTAAAATTGACGAATTTTATAATACTTTATTTTCAGTTCATCGCAAAAGGCTGAAGTGATGTGACTGTACTGTAGGAGGTACATATCTGCCTAACCTTATGGGGATAGTGGGTATGTTGATAATTTATTGTGCAAGTAATAGTAGTAATTTGCAAAAGTACCATAAAAAACATAGCATTTTTTCCCCGTATAAACCTTTTTTCTGTCAATAAGGACCACTACAAAAAAGTCAGCCAAATCGGTTGAGCCAAGTGATTGGTAAGTCATGAATGTTACAACTGATTTTTATTAAAAATAGAGAACAAAAATGGTGATGATGAAGAGGGTCAATTAATTGGTATGTAGATATATAAATTAACTTAAAAAAATATGTTATCAAAAGATCTGGCGGTAAATTTAGCAATCTAAATTGAGGCCTGCCAGGGCCATCGCCGGGGTTGAGGGTTTTTCAGAGCGGGGGAAGTTAAAAAAGGGCTTTTAGATAGATTCAGTTCTTCAGTACGGATATAACGTGTATGTAAAAGAGTGTTTTTACTAAAAAAAAATGTTGTAAAAAAGTGTTTTTAAACTCCGACACGTGTTGACGTGTCGACACGTAGTGACGTGTCGGAGTTCCTGCAAAAACCGTAGATACTGCAAATCAACACTTAAATCTGTGTTCCCTCTCACAAAAGTTTATTGGCATAAGATTTGACCTGAATACCATTTGATAGCCCGTCAACGCCTTCTAATAGCCATTGGGCTATTTTCCTTGAATATATGCGTATTTAATTACTAACGAAACGAACTCGAGTAATTTATGGGAGACGTTAAAAGTTCTTTAAGCGCGACGTTTCTTGCCTTATGAAAGTAAAATGAATCGAGTTTCGGTCATGCCGGGGTCGAAACGCAGCGTTTTGAACGCTGAGTCTTTAAATGTATTTTGTTTTTAAATAGGTGTTATTTAAAAAAAAAAAAACAACAATATACGTAGTGTTGATACAATTTACTTCTTTGATACAACAAACGAGTCGAACCTAGACATTGATTAAAAAATGTCTAATAAGTAACCGATAAAAGGTTTCGTAGTGTTAAAGGGATCAAGTTTATCTCCCTACCCAGGTTTACTATTAAAGCTTTTTTAACTTGTAACTTTTTAACATATAGCCGCTGTTGCTAATCTTGCAGTTGTTTATTCGGTAGGTGTGTCCTACCGAATAAACAACTGCAAGATTAGCAACAGCGGCAACGGGCTACGCCGTAGCAGCTACGGCGTAGCTGTTAGCTACGGCAATAACTCCGATAATTTAATCACGGAGGTATCGCATCCGAAATATGGGAAACACGATAAAATAATATACCTGCTGTTAGTGATTGCTGGAGCTTATTTTTGTCTTATTTTCTTGTTAGGAAATTCGGTACGAAATTTCTGTGTTTATATGATAAATAAACTCGGAACTACTGCTACACACCCGGGGGTGTGTAGTTAACGGAGTACTTCTTTTTTTTGTAGCTAGATAAATGAAGAAGTTCTTATTTTGAAATTCTAGATTCACGTTGTACATTAATAGTATCATTTATCGTTACATTTTTGGACGAAACAATCAAATTTGATCTTATAAGAACTTAACCATGGGCCAACTTCCAAATCACTTAATTTTTTTTAATCTTGATCAGACTTATCCTTACTAATATTATAAAAGCAAAAGTGAGTTTGTTTGTTTGTTTGTTACCTCTTCACGCCTTAATGGCTAAACCGATTTTGATGATTTTTGGAACAGAGATAGTTTAGACCCTGGAGACGGACATAGACTAATTCGCCCATTGTGTCACCCTATTTATAAGTTGTTTAATGTTATTCTTGTTATTTGTATGGTGTACATAATAAAGAATATTCTATCTATCTATCTATCTATTTTTTTTTAATTGAGACATGAGGAAGAAAGAGGGAAGAAAAGAGAAAATTTAGTTTTGCTATTACAATCATAAGGTGCAAGGGCAAAAACTACAGGTAGCCGGAAGGGGAAGGAAAGGGGAACTGTGTTACCCCGAATTTAACGCGAGCAAAGCCGCGGGCAAAAGCTAGTATTAAATACAACAACTTTGTCGTCTTTAAACGATTGACAGCGATAAAACAATATTTTATATGCCTTTAAAACAAACCGTATTCAGTAATTTGTGACTCATGTGGACTACTGAGCCGGCCATTCTATTTCTGTTATTTCAATAAACATGAATGAATGCATTTGGTTGACTTTTTATTTAATTTTTTTAACATTTCATGTACAAACTGTCTGTCTTGCGTGGTTTCACCCGCCTCTTTAGTTGCTGCTCCGCTTTCCAGACTAATTTAGCTTACTTACCTAATTTAAAAACCAAAACCCATCCATGTTCCTCCTATTGCCCCTTATGTTCCGGGGCCGCGGTATCTCTTTCCTACTTAGCTTCTTTCTATGAACTATCTATACTATATATTTGTTATTCACAGGGTTGCGTTTTATTTGAAAGGGATACCGCGGCCCCGGAACATAAAGGACAAAAGAAGAAACATGGGTTGGTTTCAGTCAGTACAAGTCTGACACACACTATCGCTCCGCCTAGAGCGGGGAAAATTAATTGATGATTTTTCAAAGGGTGCATGAATGACCAGATGTATACGAGGACAAAGCAAAAGAAATGTGCAAGGATTGTAGGAGGTGACTTTCTGTTGTTTCTGCCTACCCTCTTAGGAAAAAGGCGTGAGTTTATGTATGTATGTTTGTATGATTAGTAAAACTTCCACCTGTTTGCTTTCAAACCTAACTAAGAACATCTGGTTCCCCAAAATCAATATTCAAAATCGTCGAACTGGCTCCGTCGCATATTTATCAACTGATTAGTATTGGTGGCGTGTCTCAGTGAAGGGTGAACTCAATTGAAAAGAAAGGACTGTTGCGGACTAATTTTGAGAGTCTCTTATGTGTAGAATTAGGTCCTCTAGTATAATTAATTCTAATATTGAGATTTTGAATTTCTATAGTTTTATTTTTTCATTATAAACATATGAGTCAAAATATAACTTCATCCATACAAGTATAAATTATTATACTTATATTTAATATTTTGGTGAAGACATTAATTATTTAAATGCTATTCTCTTCCTGTTCTGACACACTACTTGTCTATGTTTCTTATTTCCTTTCGCAGGCCTGCTGGTAAAAACATCTTTTGAAATAAGCTGTGCCTTTGTTATTTATCTTTTATTATGATGTTTTCTCTTGTGTGTACATAAATTGTTTAATAGATAAATACATACATTTATGTTAATCATATAGACACTAACCATAAAATGAAATTACTTGCAGAATAAAAGTCCCGTTACCCTTACCTAATCGTCTTTATTAGTTATTTCATGAACTGCTTTTTTAGTTTACTTGTCTATGTCCTAAGACCTACAGCTGGGTGAAGACCTCCTTCAGTCCTTTCGGGTATTCCCGCCTCAGCCACCTCAAACCAACCCGCGTGATGTGCAATTAGAAAAATACTAGCTGCGCCCCGCGATGTTTCTCTTGGTGAAAAACCATTTTTTAAATTTGGTCATCTTATAGAATACTGCATTTTTCAGAACTTAAAGTAGCCAAAGTATTATTCCAGAGTATACGCTATTTTGGTACTAAATTTCATCCTAATCCTTTTAGCCGTTTGAATGAAGGACGAACAACTACACCTGCAAACTTTATACTAAATTATAGTGTGATTTACTCATACTTAAACAAACTAAAACCTTTCCCATATACTCGTACATATATCCCAGCGTTCAAACCGCCAAGTGCGAATCTCCGAAAATCCTGGTCCGTTCGGTGTCCTCGCATATTCATCAGCTCATTATTATTGGTGGCCCGTTCTCCGTTGAAATATTCAATGCGGACGCCCCAATGACTTTGTTTATTAGCTTTTGTACCAAATAGCTGTTTGATAGTGGCTCTATGTGCCTGATTTGTTCTTTATGGGGGAAAGAAGAGCTAATTTTGGAGTTTTTGTTAGATATTTTTTTCTGTTTGAGAGGTTTTTTTTTTGGTGACAGGTCAATGGAAGCTGTGTTGTATAGGGATATGGCCTTCCATATCTCTATACAACACAGCTTCCATTTTTGGAGTTGGAAGTGGATTGGATGAGATGCAGGGTAATGGAGTGTTCTTTTATAAGTACGTAAGTTATTCCAATATTCATTCAATGACTATTGTATAGCTGTGTTTAAATTGAGTGATAGCTTACTGTTAAGTAAGGTGTTACTTTTAAAAACAGTGATAAAAACCTAGTCACAAAACAAATATTAAGAAATCTATACATTCCAACATCCATATTCTTAACAAGGGGTATCGAATTAACCAGCGTTAACCAAGTTAATAGGTTATAGGGGTCAACTAGGCTGTAACCTAAAAAGTCAAGCAAAGGAAGACCTTAAAAGACTGACACTTTCCCCTGGTCCACGCTATCAAGCTTGAAGAGTGAACGTTACAAAAATTCAATGATCTTATAGCATTCTAGTTATATTGGTTGCAACAAGCACAATTGTCATGTCATCTATAAAATAATATGTATCATTAATATCAAAATATACTCACAAAATTATGAAAATGTTGAATGTGATGTATTTTTATTTTTGAATTCGACCTATTTACATTATATTGACACAGCGCGTCCGGTCCGTGCAAAGGCTTTAGAACTTAGATGAGATTGAAATGATTAACTTTCTGTCCATGTGCGCGTGCATAAACATCAATATTATAAACTAAACAATTAAAACTTACTTATACAAATAATCTTCTACGCCATCCTTACTATCTAATATATAAAATTCTCGTGTCACAGTGCTAGTTACCATACTCCTCCGAAACGGCTCGACCGATTCTTATGAAATTTTATATGCATATTCAGTAGGTCTGAGAATCGGCCAACATCTATTTTTCATACCCCTAAGTGAGCAGCGGGTGAAACCGCTGGGCACAGCTAGTAATATTATAAAAGCGAAAGTGAGTTTGTTTATTTGTTTGTTACGTCTTCACGCCTCAATGGCTAAACCTAAACTAACATTATGATGAATAGACTATTTTTTTTTATACTGAGAAACGAGGGAAAAAGAGGGAAGAAAAGAGAAAACGTAGTTTTGCTATTACAATAAATAAGGCGCAAGGGCAAAAACTACAGGTAGCAGGTACCTGCAAATCGGGAAAGGGGAACTGTGTTACCCTGAATTGAACGCAAGCGAAGCCGCGGGTAAAAGCTAGTAAAATAATAAGACCGTACAAACAGATTATTATCCATTACTCCAAAAAAAACTGCGTATCACGATGGATCTGTTCTTACATTTTCTACTTACGTCATCATTACTTACACCCAAAAATAAGGCTTCTACAATGACGTCCCTACTTATTTCACCTCTGATATTGTTTCACTGTCAAAATGACAGTGATCTTTAGTCTCGTAGCAATAAGGTTGTTCTTAGATTGCAATCACTGATATATAAAAATTACAATCGGATAATGATCTTTAATGTCGTTCGAATAAATTCGATATTAGACTACAGGTGTATGAGGAAAAATAACTATGATGATGTACACGAGGAATGAAATGTAAACACTGAGGAAAATTTAGAAGCCATTTTATCGTAAATTAAAGTTTTCTACTTTGATACAAGACCTACTCGTATTTCGTAATAATAATAGCTGCCAAAATGCAATATTCGTGAAAACGTTAATATATTAAGTCCAAGGATATAGCTTTTTTGTTTTTGTATTTTTAGATGTTTTTATATTAAATAAATAAAAAAATTATAAAGCATAAAATATGTTTCAAAATAAATAAACGAAATAATAATAGAGTACTAGAATATCGCTTCTGAATTAAGCCAAGTATATCTAATTGCTCTTGTTTGTACATCCAAAACCTACGTCATCAGCCTTAATCCATGACGTCACTACACCATCATTCTTCACTACAACCACACCCCCTCCTCCCCTCCCGTAACCCTTCCAGCTTATTCCGTAACCTTATAATCCCTGCAGCTTATTCCGACCTTTTTCGCTTTATTCGCGAGCCAGGGATGGATTCAATATCTGCGTTCGACCACGAAAACGAAATCTGTTTTTTTTTCGTTACTTTTATTTTCTTTGCGACCAAAGCTGGTTATCAAGGGAAACTAACGGTGCAGCGTAGTAAAACAACGAGAATACTTTTCTGAAAGCCGGATTTTTATACGAGATTGGACCTCGTGTAGGATTGGATTTGTAGTTCTTTATGAAAGTATTGACATGAGTTGTCAAAGGGCTAGTGTTGTTTTTGGATATATGTAGGTTTTTATTTACATACTAGCTGGCGCCCGCGGTTTCGCCCTCGTCATATCTAAAAAAAGTATCCTTTGTGTTATTCCAGACCATAATCTACCTCTGTGCCAAATTGCATCAAGATCCGTTGAGCTCAACGATCTTGATGCTTGTTTTGAAGTGAAAGAGTAAACATCTATACATCCCTACATCCATCCATCATCACAAACATTCGCATTTATAATATTAGTAGGATTTATTTAAACTTCATGTACAATAGTGGTGTAGGCGGACTAAATACCATAAAAAAATATTTACAAGTCAACCTTCGGGTTAAATTCGACAACATTGGGTACAAAATTACATTAAAAAATATATAGAACTATTTGTTTCCGAAAACATAAATATACTTACAGATGCTAATACACATAAACAAATGAAACAAACTAAGTAATACATTTAAATAAATACCAAAATAAAAAGAGAAACTTAAGACGTAATTGGGTTTCGGTCAACTGTGTGAAAATAAACCTGAGCCCCGTTAGTACGAGTTTAAGATACAGATGTACTACAATATAACTGTAATTTTCATTAAAAAAATGCCGCAAACTTGTGTTAGGGCCTTTAAATAACTTCCCCCGCTCTGGGCGGAGTGGAGGGGAGTATCAGGATTTTACTGTCTAAAACCCATCCACGTTCATTCTGTTGCTCTTTGTGTTCCAGGGCCACGGTATCTCTATCGAACAACTCGCAACCCTCGCAGTGTGTTGGGCCTCTAGACTAGACCTACCATTTGCTAAATATTACTACACTAGCTTTTGCCCGCGGCTTTGCTCGCGTTAAATTCAGGGTAACACAGTTCCCGTTCCTAATTTGGCGGTACTTGCTACTTGTAGTTTTTGCCCCAGCGCCTTATTGATTTGTATTAGCAAAGATGAGTTTTCCTTTTTTTGCCCTCTTTCTCCCTCATTTCTCACATAAAAAAAAATAAGCCTATATCCGTCTCCAGGGTCTCAACTATCTCTTCGCCAAAATTCATCAAAATCGGTTTAGCTATTTAGGCGTGAAGACGTAACAAACAAACAAACCCACTTTCGCTTTTATAATATTAGTAAGGATGTACACAACCATCTTTTATAACTAAAGTACTTAAATATTCTAGACTAACTTTCGCCCGCATTTTTGCCCCATTTGCGTGGAAGAAAACAAACAAACATCTATGTTCTCGAACTTTCGCGTCCATTATAGAACTAAAACTTAAATTGGTTTCTTTTATGCGAGTGTGGACCACTCTAGGCCGCATCATTGATTCAAAGAAGTTGCGGCAAAACGCAAGATATTGTCTTGCGTTTTATATTATAATCTATAATATATAAATAAATAAATAAATATCTTGGGACAACTCACACACGGCTATCTGATCCCAAGCTAAGCAGAGCTTGTGTTATGGTAACCAGACAACTGATATACATACTTATATAATTTATAAATATATACATATTATAGATAAATCACACCCAGACACAGAACAAACAATCATGCTCATCACACAAAGTTTGTCCTGGGTGGGAATCGAACCCACGACCTCCGGCTCAGCAGTCAGGGCCACTAACCACTAAACCAACAGGCCCGTCAATAAAAAGTCAACATTTTCGAAAGTCGGTGACTTTTGTTTAATTTATAGTTTTTATTTGCCACTGACTTTCGGAAGCTTTATTTTACTTCTTTTAAGTTAGAGTTTTCATTTGTTTTTACTTATTGGAGATATTAGCTTATCGTCCATAAACATTACAAGGAAAAATATGAATTAAAGAAAATAACTCATAAATTACTCAAGCAATATAAATAACTAGCTGGCGCCCGCGGCTTCGTGATATCGTAAAAAAAGTGTCCTATGTGTTATTCCAAACTATGTTCTACCTCTGAGCTAAATTTACTTCATGAAGATCTGTTCAGCCGTTTTGACGTGAAAGAGTAACAAACATCCATCCTCACAAACATTCGCATTTATAATATTAGTAGGATATTGTAGAAAGTTCATATATGACTCTTTCGGAAGTATAAACCATCGATTTAAAAAAAAACCAGCACACAATCTACGGAGAAATCGCGTAACAAACATACAAAAAGCATACAGTCGAATCGGGAGCCTCCTTTTTTATGAAATCGGTTAAAATTATGTAAAAAAAGTAGCAATCATTAGTTTCCCTAAGTACAGTACCTTATTCATTTGGTATCGAATGTTTTTAACCCCAGTAAATCCAGAACAAACGAAAAAAAAAAGAAAACGGCACTCCACATTGTCCATACCCCATCGGAGTACCATAATCACCCATATCATAACAACCCAACAAAGGCACGCCCCATATCCGGCCACCCACCCACAACATATTAATGTTGGCTCGAATGATATATTGCTCAGTCAATTAACAACAGACATTGAGTAATGTTAGTCAGCTTATAGCTTTGAAAAAAAAAACCTGCCAAGTGAAAGTCGCACTCGCACGTTAAGGATTCCGTATCAATGAATTAATTAACTTTGAGCCAAAAAAATCAAAATGATACGTTTGTTAAATGAACACCCCGTTTAATTTTAATTATACTTTATTATATTTTTACTAGCTTCCGCCAGCGACTTCGTCCGCGTGGCATAGTTACTTTGGGCAAACGCTAACTTTAACCCGCGTGATGAACGAAAAAAAATATCTTTCCCTCCCCTTTTCTTTCCTCTTTCTCTCCTTTATCTCACATTTCTCTAGCCAATGGCCGTCTCCAGGGTTCCAACTATCTCTGTACTAAAAATCATCGAAATCGGTTTGGCCATTTAAGTGTGAAGACGTAACAAACAAACTCGCTTCCGCTTTTACAATATTAGAAAGGATTATTTGTTGTTACTAATAATACCCACTCTGTGAACATTTCAACAACATAACACGACTGTAATTGCAGAAGGGTTGAGCAGTGGTGTACCTAAAGGTACTCAAACTTCTCGCCAGGTAACCGGACTCTGTGGCGGCTACTGAAACTTTTATTTGTTTTCTTAAAACTTTGCTTTACAATATTTTTTTTCCTGTATCGTAGGTGCGTTAACAAACATTTAAATTCACAAAGACAAACAGCCAGACCCGGAACAACTATCTGTAGGTCACACAAATCTTTGTTCCGTGCTGTGATCGAACCCGCGACACGCAGCACAGTAGTCGATCGCTCAGCCACTGCGCCAATCGTGTCGTTAAACTCAATAACACTTGCCCGACCTGAGAATCGAACTCAAAACCTCATGCTAAGTGCTTGTGATCACTACGCTAAAGAAGCAAAAATTAAAAAAACCCTACCGACGGATTTCTCAGTAATAGAATTCCATTGGCACCCCATTATTAAGAAACAGCTGAGTAGGGAACCCTAAAAACTAATTATTTATCTTCATCCGAGAGAGGTTTGAATCTCTTCGCTCCTGGTGACAGAAATTAAGCTCCACTGGATTTGACTGTGTTAAATTGTGTTACTGTGTCAATTGTATGGAAAGTTAAAGATATTTCTGGTGTCCAATTTGAATACATTATGGGCTGTTCCGTAATTCTGGGTAAAAGAGAATTGTAGAGGAGCAGAATGGAATTGTGCGAAAGATAAGTTAGTCGGAATATTAATCTGATTATAATAAGGTGGTTGCAAAACTGTTTAAACAATGTTTCACCTTTTTTATACCTGATTTAATATTTAACTTTTCTTTTTATTGCTATTTTAGAATAAATCATAATATTAACTACTATTATTTACAAACTACAAATAGACATAAACTAATAATAAAAATATGTACTAATATAAAATGTCTACCTACCCATTCCTAATATATTATATCTACAATCTGTTTTAACTGTATTTCCTCTTTTTATGTTTTATACACCCATACAATATCTGTGGTAGGGAAAACTTGAAAGAATTGAAGGAGGCCTATACCAAATAAGGTGTTCCTATAAAAATACATCGTATTGACATTTCAAACAACAGCCATAACATTACTGTTACGACGGTATATTTTCTTTTTTTGTACTGGCTTTAAGTTGAGAACAAAATATTTGTTAATATTTGATTGATTTATGGGAAATAAAAAAGGCTTTTTATGTTAACTGCTAGGCCTTTAAGCTAACACTATAAAATGTAAAAATATAAGTTTGTGAATGCCTTGTTCAAACATAATCATTTCAACACTAACACACACTAAACATAACAGTCACCCATTTTTCAAAGACGTAAGAATACAATTTAATTACACCAAAGAAACCAAATAATCGACCAAAAACATACTGATTGAAAATCAAAGAAACAATCGGAGTCTCAACGATTGTAATTCACGCATTTTCTTACACTCGAACCGATTTTAATCGAATACCATTCGTTAATCGATTGTTCGCTAATCGGTAGACGCTGTATGTTTAATTTGCGAGCTTACGTAGGCTTAAATGGCTCGAAGCTTTATTAAAGGTTGACGCACACTTCTTCTTCGCGCGACATTACTGTTATATCCTATTGTTAAATTTCTGCACTGTAAAAAGACAATGTCAAGTAATTTCGACGCGATATAGGTTAGTCACACCTTGTTGCGTCATCAAGACAACGTCGGTTTTTATCCCCATTAATTAAATGGATGATGTTTTTATTGGTGCCGTGCTGAGACCCGGCACTGCCATGCTTACGACTGGATGAAGGTGACAACCCTGTGTGACCATGGCGATGTCTCACCGTAAGAGTTACGAAAGCTCTTGGTAATTTCATCGCGATTCGGTGACTGCTGTTTTAAGACGTTTCCGAGCCGAGTGGATGCGTAAACGAACGAACCTGAACGATGTTTACAAGTGTGCGTTGCGGTACGGTTTTTTTTATAAATTACTAGCTTTTGCCCGCGGCTTCGCTCGCGTTAAATTCGGTAGCGCCTTATTGATTTGTAATAGCAACGCTAAGTTTTCCCGTTTTTTCCCTCTTTCTAAAAAAAATAATAGCCTATGTCCGTCTCCTGGTTCCCAACTATCTCTGTACCAAAATTCATCAAAATCGGTTTAGCCATTAAAGCGTGAAGAGGTAACAAACAAACAAACAAACAAACAAACAAACAAACAAACTCACTTTCGCTTTTATAATATTAGTAAGGATTAGCTGCCGCGGCTTCGCCCGCGTGATATCAAAAAAGTATCCTATGTGTTATTCTAGCCCATAATATACCTCTATGCCAAATTTTATCGAGATCCGTTCAGCCGTTTTGACGTGAAAGAGGATCAAACATACATCCATACTCACAAACTTTCGCATTTATAATATTAATAGGATAGGATAAGTAGGATTCCAAACGATTTTAATTAAGGCTATGCTTATTCAGTAAAGTGCTTCAACAAATATTTGTATGTCCAACTAATAGTGGGGTAATGTTTAAAAAAACAAAACAAGTATGCGTTGACCTTAAAGCTGTTCCACGTTCATTTGTTACGTAATAGTTGCCTAATTGTTGGACGTTTTCTTAAAGAAAATGTTTATTACGCAGAATGTATCCCTTGAGATTTTTGTTAATTAGTTATCTTTACGCTCGTTGCTTGTCTGGGGGGAATAGACTTACTAATTATATTTGGCTAACATACTTGTGATATAATCAAATACTGATTTATATAGATATACAGTGGCTAATTAGACTGGAAAAACGTGTCTAGAACCACTGCCGTGGCTAGAGTTCTGGCTAAACGCATTTAGATGAAAAAGAAGATCTATTTACAAGTATAGATTTATATTAATACATAGATATTCACTTCCTTTGTTTATAGGCATGTCCTAAAGATAATTTAAGGAGTTTTATTTTTTCGTTTAAAAACGCGTTTGATTTGAAATTATTATATATATATATGCAATTTGTGTGTGTAATAAAGAATAACAATCAAATTACTTGTGAACTTGTAGTTTCCAAAGCTTTTTAAGCTACTTAGTTGATAAATAATCAGTACACAGAACCGGTTCTGATATTTCAAAGCTAAATCAAACCAAACTGCCATTGTTGTACTAGAATAATTCTCAAGTAACAAATCAGCCGAAACAAGATATTGTATTAAAGTACCCTTGAAAGGAAACTCGAAACTCAGCGGCAAGTTACAACTTCCTAAAATCACAATTCTGTAATTTTCTTAATTTATATTCACTCCTTGACTTTGAAGAAAAGAATAACTTTGGGAACAACTGGAAGAAGAACACTAAAATATTATTCAAAAGAAGACATTTCGTATGTCACTAGATTTCGCCTGCGGCTTCGCCCGCCTGGAAATTGAATGACTGATCTTTGAAAGAGCATCTCTTTTCAGGGGTAGTCAGATAGAATAGAATAGGTTTTTATTTACTTAGAATGTAGGTACATAAAAACAAGTTGTTGAATTATATAATAGGACACATGTACATTCTGCGTTTTATGGAAATATAATACAACATAGTAAAGTTTAATAAAAGGACGACATGGTTTGCGCAGCGGCTAAGCGCTTGACTGCTGCGCTGCGTGTGGCGGGTTCGATCCCTGCACGGAACAAATATTTGTATGGCATACAGATAGTTGTTCCGGGTCTGGCTGTTTGTGTATGTGAGTTTAAATGTTTGTAAACGCACTCACGATACAGGAGAATTCCTAGTTGTTTTTTTATAAATATATTACAAAATCTTATCATATAGGAATCCTGCACAGAATAATATCATTTACGTACAAGTGACTCAGTAAACCTTTTTTTGTTTTTGCAACGTTCAGTTTTTAATTTGTTTAGATAGGTAATGATGAACCGATGAAGATGAAGGAAATAAATTATACTACAGAAACAAAGAACTGTGATAATTAAACGTTTCAGAAGTCCTAAGTCTAACATACGCGTACGCTATATTCGCCTTTCATAGAGATCTGTTGTACCGTTAAGAGGCGAAAATGTGACAGACAGAAAAAGTTACTTCCGCATTTATATTATAGTATTAGCAGGGATTTCTGACGATTTACATGGAGCTGAGAGTTTCGGCAACTGATGTCTGAATCAAATTAATTCGGTCTGTTAGCGGGAAGATGAATCGACTTGTGTTGTGGTTAGATTTGGGCGTGTTGGTTCAGTGTTTCGATCGGTATTAACAGATTCGCGGAGGATTATCTCAATTTCGAGTACATTGCTTGTGATTTAGTGTATAAGGTCTTTTTTTTTGCTGAAAAGAAATCATTAAATAACTTCCCCCGCTCTGGGCGGAGTGTCAGACTTGTACTGACTAAAACCCACCCAAGTACCTTCTTTTGCCCTTTATGTTCCGGGGCCATGGTATCTCTTTCGAACAACCCGCAACCCCGGGAAGTGTATTAGGTCTGAGTCATTACACAGTACAGGTCAGAGTTGAATGTTGACACTTGCCCCCGTGCCTCGGAAGGCATGTTAAGTCGACGCGACCGAAGAGAGATCAAGTGCAGATCCAACTCCAGAAAATAAACTAGTCACAAATCTAGACTCCAAGACTGCTAATAAGAAGTTCCTGATGAAAAACCCGATAACACTTTGCCAGACTTACTGGTAAAGTTTATACAGTATAGAGACATACAGTCATGTTTTTGTTCCAGCTAAGAGTTAATAGCTAGGTAGTCACGTACTGGTTCAGTTTGAGGATCGAACTAATTCCGCCAATAGCTGCGGGCTTTGCCAAATTGCGTACGTACTTGTTACTATGCCAAATTAGGAGCAAAACTAATAACATTATCTGGACCTGCTGTTTCCAACTGATAATGTGTTCTTTAGTAATAACTGCTGCATTTAGATTTTAAAGTAAATGTTTTGACATTCGCTTTTAAAGTGTTTGTTGAGCAAAGTTTGACAGGACTGTCATTACCTTTTCGATACCTTTTATCAGCGGGTGGGAAATCATCATAAAAGAGGAGAAGGTCAGACTAGTACTGACTAAAACCCACCTATGTTCCTTCTATTGTCCTTAATGTCCCGGGGCCGCGGTATCTCTTTCGAACAACCCGCAACCCCGGCAGGCGGTGGCCCTAGCAGGCCCCTCCGCTTTGCTGACATCTCTTTGAGGCGCGTGTGGAACACCGTCGACATGGCTTGTCGTCAATAGACGGACGGACGGTAAGCTAACCGTTTCGATACCTTAAGTCAACACAAATATATTTTTACAAACTTTTAAATAACATGAAATATTTGTATGTTTGTTAGAGGTCAAATCTTGCAAATTAATGCTAAAACTGTAATCCCTAATTTATTGCGCTGATCACGTTTATTCATCCACATGGTTATACCAAGATTATGAATGCATAAATGTGACTATAGTAACTATAGTTATAGTTGTAAATTAAGAAGGTTACAGAGAAACATAGGTTTAAAAGAGGAATGAAAAAACTGGCCAAGTGCTCACTGAGGGTTCCCTACAAACTTGCGATAGAAACGGTTATATTTTTTGACTGCATAGAATTACAGGGACAAGAGGACAAGGGACCACCGACTTGAGTACATGGTTTTAATTTCAACCCCTGAACGCTTTCCTCAAATAAAGTATCTTGACAGACATACGGACAAAAAAGTGATCCTATAAGTGTTCTGGTTTTTCTTTCTGAGGTAGAGGACCCTCAAAACGTCACAACAAATATTTAATGTGTTTTATTGCTTCTTCATTCCTATTTTGTCTACTTTGTTTAAATCCTTACTAATATTATAAAAGCGAAAGTGAGTTTGTTTGTTTGTTACCTCTTCACGCTTTAATGGCTAAAACGATTTTGATGAATTTTGGTACAGAGATAGTTGGGAACCAGGAGACGGACATAGGCTAACTTTTATTTTAAAAAAGTGGGATGTGAGGGAGAAAGAGGGAAGAAAAGGGAAAACTTAGCGTTGCTATTACAAATCAGTAAGGCACTAGGGCAAAAACTGCAGGTAGCAGGTACTGTGTTATACCGAATTTAACGCGAGCGAAGCCGCGGGCAAAAGCTAGTATCAAAATAAAATAAGTTAAAGCAACTTTGACTTTTCAAGCATCGTTATCGCAGAAGTGATTTCATTTTGTCTAAGTTTTCTAGATATTGATAGAAAAGCCTTTTAAAAACGCTTTTTTTACGGCACGGTTGGCGCAGTAGCTTAGCGATCGATTGCTGCACTGCGTGTCGCGGGTTCGATCCCCGCTCGGAACAAATATTTGTATGACCTACATATAGTTGTTCTGGGTCTGGCTGTTTGTATGATGATTTTAAATGTTTGTAAACGCACCCACGATACAAGAGAAATTCTTAGTGTGGTGCAACATTTTATTAAAAAAGAAAAGAAAATTCACAACAGCTTAATTGAATACATGTGTATTCAATTAATTTCACCAGTTTGCCAGTCACCTAACGCTAACTAGTTCAGTTTATGTACGTAAGATTTATGCAAAAAAACGTTTCTGCGACTCCGAAGTAATCCAAGTCTGAATCATCATTATTATATTAAATGAATAATTGCTATTGTTCTGCAGTGCGTCAGTAGTACGACCTTGGCATCTTAAATAATTACATAAGATTCAGAATCGCTTACAAACCATTTCTGACATTGACAAACGCAATTAATCCTTTAGTATGGGGTACTATGAGAACGGATTAATTGTCCGAATCTTCAAGTTGGATCGATTCGTCATGCCAAGATGTCGGCGGATTTAATTAATTCGGCTTTCATTGTCTAAAGGCCGGGGTTCGGTGTTCGGTCCGTTTTTGTTGGAGATCGTGTTACTTTTTGAAACTGTAGGGATTTGAATAGGGTTGAGATTGGCACTTAAAGGACTTTATGACCATGGGCATTTGTTTTTTTTTATTTATGTACAGACAGAAAAGAAGACAGGAACAGAAAATAGACTAGTTACTTAGGTAATGTATATTTCTAAAGAAATCTTGTCTAGCATACCTGCGAAAGGAGAATTAATAAAAAGAGATACAGACACAGTGTTCAAAAATATCCATCATCTGTTGCCCGCGGCTCTGCCCGCTTAAGTGTCGAAATTAATTCCAAAGGACATAGTACCGGAATAAAAAGTTTTTTATGTGTTTATCTAGGTTATAAACTATCTGAGTGCCACATTTCATCAACATCCATTCAGTAGTGTCTGTTGGTGAGACTCAGATGGTAGAAATAAAATAGCGGACTGTAAATATAGTAAGGTTCTTGCATTGGATTATAAAAACGCGCGCCTATGGTCCGTGTCGTTTGAGTGAATGGCAGAGCGTGTTAGCAGCGGCGGTGGCGGCTCTCAGCACCTCGTCCCCCGCTCCCCGCAAGCCGCTGTCGCCCTCCGGTCGTCGTGGTGCCATGTTTTGTCTCCAACAGTGTCCATGAAAGAGTAACAAACATCGAAACACACTCACAAACTTTGATATTAATAATATTCTGGTAGAGTAGGGTTTGCCCGAGAAGTTAACCAGATTTTATACGAAGGATGCGGAACTGACCAACAAACAAAACAAACTACTAATTATTATTCCCTTCACAAATTTTGCCATAGTTCCCCAACTCGATAACAATAAAATCGATTAATAGTCACAGTTGCACAAGCAATTGCAACTTTTAAACAATATAGCTTCCAAGTCCCCAAATTGGTTCGTGATATCCCAGAATTGTTTTCCCCCAAACGTTTGATGTTCCTTTGCCGCCTTCGGAAAATTAATTGAACAAAGTTAATTGGGCGACTCTTCCTATTGTTTAAAGTGATATTTTATCATCCGGCGTAATCTTTAGATGTTTTCTTTTTACAACTTTTTCTTTTGACAAAGAAAAATGGTAGAGATGGATTGTTTTTTAATTAATTTAGGTATTTATATTATTTTTTGGAAGCTTTTGTGTTGCTATTTTTAGACTCTTTCAAAGGTAATCAACATAAATACCTTTGAGAAAATCAATTTCTAACGAATAATCATGTTGCATTTGCGATTATGATTTTCAAAATTATTGTAACGCAGCTTAGAATAAGCTTAGCTGCAGTGAAGTGTGGTAGGCTAAGTTGATTGAAATGGACGGCACGGTTGGCGCAGTGGCTGAGCGATCGACTGCTGCGCTGCGTGTAGCGGGTTCGATCCCCGAAATATTTGTGTCACTTACAGGTATGTAGCTGTTTTGGGTTTGGCTGTTTGTGTATGTGAGTTTAAATGTTTGTAAATGCAACCACGGTACAGAAAAAAATACTAGAGTTAGGCATTGTTGACTTGATGCCCTGGCTTCGGCTAAGTTTTTCTTTAAAATATATGTAATGGTTAACGTCTTATATATAACGTTATATATAATGGTTAACGTCTGTCCAAAACGAAACGCATTAAAATGTTTCGTGACCTTTCTAAAAGTTTTGTCCTAAGCCTTTATAGTTTTTAAAAGATGGAATATATTATGGGAACTTAAGAGGTGTTAAATACTTTCCATTGATAATCTTACAGAAAGAGATGGTGTGACGGCCTAAATGCTGGTTCAAGGTGGAGCACGACAAGGACTGATGGAAAGAGAAGGAGAGGCTTGAGCCCAGCAGTGAAATACTATGGCCTAAGAGGAAAAAACAAACATTTCAAGCCTAAAAAAACTCATCAAACAAAAATACCCACCTACAACGTAACACCTACTCGAAAACTACAAAATAGTCCATAGATTTCGGCAATAACTCTCGCAGAGCAAACATTTCTATTATAATAATATACTGAGTTTGGTACACACACACGTAGCGATACAGCAAATTGACCGAGCGGGGCTGCGACGCGTAGATAGTGAAGCGCAGTATGAAGTGGTGCGAGGGATACGAGCCAAGCGGATTTGAACGCAGAAAAGGTACATGGAAATGTAAATGCAGAGGCTCGTCGATTTTAACACGAAATTGGATGTTGGCTAGGCTTAACTGCAAATTACTGTTTCTGGCTAAACTGAATGCTGACCCTCACAAAGTTAGAAAAAGGCTGGACAGATGAAGAGCTTTTTTTTGCGGATGGGAAATCATCAAATAACTTCCCCCGCTCTGGGCGGAGTGGGGGGAAATGACAGACTTTTTCTGACAAATACCTTCCCATGTTCCTATTTTTGCCCTTTAAGTTCCAGGGCCCCGCTGTCTCTCTTTGCTGATATCGATTTGAGACACGCGTGGAACATGAACGCGCCGTCGAACCTGTCGTCACCCGACGTACGGATGGTAAGCTACCCATTGCTCACAGTCCATAGACCCACCCGCACACGTTCACTACTTAAGTCAGATAGATGTTCATTAGTGAAATGTAAATCTTAGAATTGTGTAGGAAGGTGTGTGAAAACTAAGTCCCCATGAAAGGCTCTTCCCGATAAGAGGAAAATGGTGGAGTATAGGGAATGAATAAAGACGGGTGTTCGAAATTATACGTAAGTAAAATCCTGACACTAGAAGTTGTTTGATGGTTACCCATCCTTTAAAAAAAGTCAACAGTACATAGCTAATGTCGTTATATCGAGTTTACTTTTCTAAACTAAACTACATCTAAACAAGTTAACCTTAAAAAGGCTTAACTTAACGATTTAAAACTAACGATAATTAATTGTGCGAACCGTTTGTCTGTGGAATTGACTACCAGCTTCTCTATTCCTCAATGATCATAAATGAACTGTATCTCTTCAAAATTCGAATGAACAAAGGCGAGCCTATATAGAACAAGAAAAAAATACAGACGCATTTCAAAGTTTTTCCGAGAAAAACGAGAAGTTATGATTACAAATAAATAATGCCTGTCTAATTAATTTCGAATGTGTCCTGGAACCTCCCAAACTTATTTCAAAGGAAGCTAATTTCAGATTAGACATCAGCGAATAGATATCACGTATGGATTAGATAGACTGTAAAACAGGAAATTGACTAGAAAGCTGCAATACGTTGATAGGAAAACCTTTCGATGTGTGGTACAAGAAGTAAGAAAGTAGAGACCAATGTCACATGTTTAAAATAAAACGCCATGCTTAAGATTTGTACCACACTTAATTCCAAATGTGTGCGAAATTCTTTCAAATAAACAATGTTTTCTAAAAAAAAAAATATTTTTATTAATTACTAAAACATAGTAATTCAATGTGGTTACTACTACTTCATTTTATAAATAAAGGTTAATATTAGTTAAAAGTTTTGGCAAGGAAACTTTACTGAATGTCACGTAACAGCTTCCAAAACCACACCCAAGGAATAAAAATGCCTTAATTTTATCGGAATATATTTGTATATTTCATTTAAAAGTGTAAACTCGTTTAGTGTTAGAGACTTCTCAATTATTTTTCACAAAACTTGTCCTTTTGTTTTTCCATTACAAGAACACTACTAACGGCTACAAACTCGTGGCTCAACTCTCTAGGCTTGGAAAATTAATATTGCCAACTTAGAAAAAAAAGCACAGTTTTTTCACAACCATCAAGACGTTACCCGCTTCCCTCTTAACACTTATCCCACACAACTTGCGGGTAGTGTGTGGATGCGGGCTCCTCTGTTACTCTATGATAGAGACGCGCTGGCACAGAAATGTAGCTCGCCTCTGATGTAGTATCCGTTTCCTTCATACACCCCTTATGTACCGTGATAAATAATTTTCGAGCTGTCGCTTTTGGTTTTCAATTTAAATTACATTGGGAACAGTGTTTGCGCATTTGGTTTGTGTCGATTTTGGGTGAGTTATGTTTGGGACAAAACTGTATATTGCACTAGCTTTTGCCCGCGGCTTCGCTCGCGTTAAATTCGGGGTAACACAGTTCCCCTTGCGCCTTATTGATTTGTAATAGCAACGCTAAGTTTTCCCTTTTCTTCCCTCTTTCTCCCTCACATCCCACTTTATTTTCAAAAAAGTTCCCAACTATCTCTGTACCAAAATTCATCAAAATCGGTTTAGCCATTAAAGCGTGAAGAGGTAACAAATAAACAAACACACTTTCGCTTTTATAATATTAGTAAGGATTATATAATACTAGCTGGCACCCGCGGCTTCGCCCGCATGATGATCGAAAAAAAAGTTTCTTCTATGTTCCAGACTATTATCTAACTCTGTGCCGAATTTCTTCACTGTTCAGCAGTTTTGACGTGACGAGTAATCGCAAACGTTCGCATTTATACATAATATTAATAATAGGACTATCGCTTCGTCAGTCCAGTGGTGGCGAGCGTATCAGTCTTGGATTAGATAACCAGATTGGGCAAAGTTTTATTGGAATTTCTCAGGAGCAGCCTTGGAGTCTGGTTGACCTGGGTGATAAAAATGCTCTCGCCTCCTACTATTCCATAGGACTTAAACATGAGTAAAATATGGGAGTACCATTACTTCTGCCAAACCTTTATGGGACTACAGGCGTTGTGATATGATATTGTATTTCAACAATAAAAGCAGAGACTTAATAAACAGATCAAGGTCTTATCCTACTATTTATATTATATATCCTTACTTCCTTACTAATATTATAAAAGCGTGAGTGAGTTTGTTTGTTACGTCTTCACGCATAATTGGCCAAACCGATTTTGATGAATTTTGGTACAGAGATTGTTGGAAGTGAGAAAAGGGGGAGAAAGAGCGTTGAAAAAGGGAGAGAAAGATAACTGTTTTTCGATCATCACGCAGGTTAAAGTTAGCGTTAGCCCAAAGTAACTATGCCACGCGGACGAAGTCGCGGGCGGAAGCTAGTAATATTATAAATGCTAATGTTTGTGAGGATGGATATATGGATGTTTATTATTCTTTTACGTCAAAACGGCTGTACGGATCTTGATGAAATTTGGCACAGACGTCGATTGTAGTCTGGAATAACACATAAAATATTTTATTCGATATCACGCAGGCGAAGCCGCGGGCGCCAGCTAGTGCAATCTATTATGCATCAAACGAATATTTCCTTAACCACACTTGGTGAATATTTTTTGTATATATAAGTCTGGGTAAATGACAAATGTTGTATACGGATTCTTTTTAATGTACTAATATATCAAAACATTATATTTAGAGAGGTACCTCCCTTGATAATGATTTTTCATGTGTCATGTTTAATTATGGGCAAAATTTTATTATAATTAAAATGTTTTTTTTTTTATTTGTACGTTGTGTTATTTGGTGACTTATAGCATTGTACTGGGTGTATTACATTGTAAGGTACTATAAATTGACAGTTAATAAATAAATAAGTATTGGTATATTTTATTGAAGCTTTATTGTACTAGAAATGAAAGTATTTAAAATATATAAAATAAAATGTAACATTGTGTGTCGTATTTCTTTCAAAACATCTACAATAACCACACAAAAATTGACACACGATATAAATACTATCACATTTCTAATATTATCTACATCAAAACAAAACACGACCTCTCACGACATTCCACGTCCAATCCTAGTTTTTATGTTCCCCTAATACATTTCATTCCTTTCACCAGGACATATAATGTGTCTAAAATATAAGAAATCATACGTTTTATCTACTCAAACAAGTGTTGAATTGACGAATGTACGTGAGAGTAATACTGAGGTTGTGTAAAGTATTCTCACAGCGTTTCGATTAGACTAGGCAGAATTGTACGCGATTCGCAATTTATATTCCGTCTGCCGACTGAATTGTTGAGCTATGTTCGATTGTGTTGAGTTTTATCAATGATATTGGCTTTGGGAGATACCTTTATTTTATGTTTGGGGTAATTTGGGGATGGGATGGGGAAAGGCGTTTTGTTCGTTAGTGTTCAATGGGAATATTGATTGGATTTCGTTTTAATTTAAGATTGGCTTGTGTTTGGCAATCATCGTGTTGTTCTAAACGTAAATACTTCTAAGACTTTAGTCGGGTCACTGCCTGCCGGTGTTGCGGGTTGTTCGAAAGAGATACCGCGGCTGTGGAACACAATGGGCAAAGGAAGAAGCATGGATGGATTTTAGTCTGAGACTTCCGTTCTCTCCGCCCAGAGCAGAAAAAACTTCAGCTGGGTAAAACTATAAACAAGATATATGGGATTTCATAAAATATTGTTTTCCCACCGATTCATTTATTGGCAGCACACATTTAACATTGATATGTCAATTATTGCACAGAGTTTCTGACACGAACAAACATATTATTGTTTTTAAATACATTTCAAACTATGCTTGTTTACTATAGTAATTCTACATACTCTACTAGAATTACTAGAATTCCACTTGTCAACATGCATTGATAATTATCTATGTGCCAATATAATGAACACACATTCATAGATCTAACTAGATGATATACACATTTCCAATTACTGTAAACACGAAGCTGTTTTATTAGACTTCGTAATGTTTGTCTACGCCCTACGCCGTAGCAGCTACGCCGTAGCAACTACGCCATAGCACCGTGGCTCGAAGCACACAGAATCACTATCGCTTATCTAAGCGTAATTAGTATGCAACTGATAGTTGAAAAGTTTTCGAACTAGAAAGTTTAAAGTTGATCAACAAAAGGCTAGGACTGCACTATCGATGTGGTTTTCCTATCATCCAAACTACTTGGCTTTTATCATATTCTACATAGCTAATTTTATGGTTAGATTTCTTTGCAGTTAATCCAAAATTCTGATGTCTATCTTAAATTAAAATTTTGTGAGGGCGATACAAAAATGATTTAATAAAGAAAATACTATAATATCTTCTCCGGAGCACGGTTGGCGCAGTTTCTGAACAACTGGATGCGTCGCTGCGTGTCTCTGGTTCGATCCCCGCACGTAGCAACTATATATGGGTGTTTATGTAAATGAGTTTAAACGTTTGTTATCGCATCTCCGATACAGGAGGAAAAATAATCGTAGTGTGAGACAATGTAGAAAAAAAAATATTTTCTTCAAGTAATTATCCGACTGCTTATGCGATTCAAATGATTATCTATTCTAATTAAACTTAGTCCTAAATTCTTGATTACGTTATTAATAATTCCTTGATTTATCACCAACAATTTCATTTATAAAAAGACCCATTTTTTATTTCTCTTTTTTTCTCAAAATTAAACAAGTGCAAGTCCCCAACATACCGCTATAAGTAATGGATACAGCGAAACACATCATTAATCTCTTCGAAAGCGGGTAAGTGCGTCTGAAATCTGTCAGACCCTATTAAACTTGTGGATACTTCGACGGAAGATGTTATATTAATCTAAGTGTTTTTTCAAAGGTCGAGTAATTGAATGTAGGTCACCAATGGTTAGGAATTATAGTTCATTACTTGTACTGTGAAAGGGTCTCGTGGCTAAATAATAGCAGCCGCTCGGGTCGATCTTTAGGTTAAGCCGCGCTTGCCTAGGTTGGTCTGTGGATGGGTGACCACCCGCTACATACCGAGTTTCCTCCGTGTCTTGGAAAGCACGTTAAGCCGAAAGTTTGACAACTAGTCCTACCAAGGGTTATCATATTACCCAGTACTAACTAGGTTGTGGAGATCATATAGGCAGTTGCTCCATGTAAAAATACTGATATTCAGCTCCATCCGGTTAGACTGGAAGCCGACCCCATCATAGTTGGGAAAAGGCTAGATAGATGACTTATACTGTAAAAGCTGTTGACTCATTGACAGATTTGAGTTTAGTCTTGATCAGTTCCACATGCTTTTTTTCAGATGGGAAATCATTAAATACGAAGGTCTGACACTACCTTCCGCTTCGCCCAGAGTGAGGTTTCCCTCACTCTGGGCGAAGCGGAAGGTAGTGTCAGACTTTTATTTACGAAGACCAGTCCATGTCCCTTCGTTTGGCCTTTGTGTTCGAGGGTCACTGTATGGAAACAACAGTTCTTCAGCGGAAAAGTTAAGTTTGTCCTTTAATGCAGTTTATATTTTTGAAAAACCCATGTTCGGTGCCGGGGTTGCAGGTTGTTCAAAAGAGATACCGCGGCCCCGGAACGTAAAAGGTAATAGAAGGAACACGGGTGGGTTTTAGTAAGTAAAAGTCTGACACTCCCCCCGCTCCGCCCAGAGCGGGTGAAGTTATTTGATGATTTCCCACCCAAAAAAAAAGACCTATGTTCGGTACTTTGATTAGTCCTCCATACGCCTTAGTTTATGATAGCGTGTTTGGTTAGAACAGAATTGATGAAAAAAAGGCGGCTAAGTGCGAGTAGTGCTCGCGCACTGAAGGGTCCGTACAAACTGCTACCTGCAAGTTTGTATTTATTTTTTATCGATGTCATTAACAAAAACATGATCAATTGTCTCATTAGTGTTTCTTTTTACCAAAACCTGCATCTCAAGAGAAATCGATAGCCGTCAGTATTGGACTGGTACAAAACGTAGCCTCATTGTGTACGACGTCGAGTCAAGCCGCGCCTAACGACGCGTTCACTAATTAATAACCGCACTTTGATATCTGATTTCTCATGCTTATTACCAAATTAGGATAAACAGATGCTGTAGTTTCTGTTGGATTAACGTTTTATAATTATTACATAGCTTCGTGTTTAGATCTGTTTAATTAGGACAAGAAACAATCTAGTTTGTTACTGTATATTATCTAAACATATTTGCTAAACAGGAATTAGTATTATTTAGGTAGGTATTTACTACTTCGGGTTCTTTAAAAATCCTTACTTACTCCTCACTATAATATTACAAAAGCGAAAGTGAGTTTGTTTGTTTCATCTTCACGTCTAAGTGGTCAAACCGATTTTTATGAATTTTGGTACAGTGATAGTTGGGACCCTGGAGACAGACAAAGGATAATTTAAAAAAAAATGTGAGAAAACGGGAGAAAGAGGAAACAAAATACTAATAAGATATTTTTTTTCGATCATCACGTGAGTGAAAGTTAACGTTAGCCCAAAGTAACTATACCACGCGGGCGAAGTCACGGGCGCCTAGCTTGCGCCCGCGACTTTGCCCGCGTTCTTGATAAATTTTGTTCCTGGTGGATGTACCACCCTAGTGCCTGTTTTAAAAACTGCAGCTAAATACCAGTGTTTTACATGGCACAGCTGCTTATTTGACCTCCATAGCCCAGTCAGACTTGTGGTGCTTAACTGACCTGTAGCGACTGTCAAAATTCTACAAATGACGTAATTTCTGAACGAAGGACGTATTAGATGGTCACATATTCACAGAACAACCAAGGCAGTTTAATCTAAAGAATAACCCGAGCTACGAGTTCTTCTATAACCCAATCACGGGAAATAATACAATACCAACAAGACTTAAATGTTTTCTATGCTTTTTTTTGGGTGGTACATCATCAAATATCTTCCCCGCTCTGGACGGAGCGGGGGGGAGTGTCAGACTTGTACTGACTAAAACCCACCCATGTTACCTCTATTGCCCTTTACGTACCGGGGCCGCGGTATCTCTTTCGAACAACCGGCAACCCCGGCAGGATGTTTTCTACGTTTTGCGTAATATTTCAATAATCTTTTCCCCAATAAACCCCTAACAGAAAAAACCCACCCACCTCCACAATTGCGATTATTTAATGTAACTATATTGCTTACGGGCCGTTTAAGGCTTTGGCTCATTAAGCGCGGCGTAATTACGGCTTCCAAGTAATAAAAGTGTACAGTGTAGTACCTAACGCGTGGTGATCAAGCATTAAGTTAGATTTGTTTGTGCTTACTTGCAGTAAGAGTTGCTAAGTTATGAGCTCAGTATATGCAGCTAGTTTCTTATCGCTGGTGCAGTTTAAACTTGTGCTTATGCTTATTGTTTCAATTTACAGCAGTTTTTTTTTAACTAACTGCTAATTAAAGATTTACTAAGATTAAGAAAACTTAAAGCGTAAAATATTACAGAAATGAATTATTTCAAATTAAATCATTTGCAGTTTTGAACTATCTTTTTGAAATGGACTTAAAATTATAATTAGCCATGTCTTTCGTGTAATGTTGAGTATGGATAGGATTATACACGCTTGCCGGGTTAGTGGGTTGTCCGAAAGAGATACCGCGGCCCCAGAACACAAAGGGCAAAATAATGAATATGAGTGGGTTTTATTTAGTTCAAGTCTGACACTTTTCCCGGTTCGCCCAGAGCGGGGGAAGTTATTTGATGCTTTCCCATCCGTAAGACAAAACATTTAAACTCACATACACAAACAGCCAGACCCGACACAACTATCTGTAGGCAAATATTTGTTCCGTACTGGGATAGAACCCGCGACATGTAGCGCTCTGGTCAAACTCGGAGCTGCTTCTAAAAGCCAAAAAATTTGAGTCTTGATTTGTCCACAATTGAAAGTTTCGTAGCAATATCAGAATACAAATCTGACCACTGCATCGGAATTTATAGGAATCGTGTTATTTTTGTGATGCATCCCATTTAAATGTATGCGAAAACGACCGGTAACAAAAATAAAGTAAAATCACACCGACAACACGCCTTGTGCACTCGTTTGCACGTAAAAATAGGTTAAGTTTTTTAACCTACAGTGTGTGTCTAAACTGTTGGTTCAACATACACAAACTACCTCACGCCTGTTCTATAGGGGTAAGGCTGAAGTAACAGGACGTCATATTACTTACTTACATAGAGTTTGATCTTTTCTAGTACCAGATGCAGTACCCTGGTAGAATTACATCTCTTACAGAGGATATAATTATTCTGGTTTTACGTGACCTTGGCTTTACTTTAACATCCTATATCTACTACTACTACCTAGGATTTTTATAAGTAGTGAAGATTTTTATAAGTTCTTTGTACAAAAGAATCCATCGTCGGGCTCATTCCTGTCCATACAAATCTATCATGAAAAAAAAATCCTGTGTGTTATTCCAGATTTTAATCTACCTCTGTATCAAATTTCGTCAAGATAAGTTCAGCCGTTTTGACGTGAAAGAGTAACAAACATCCATACATCCATTCATCCTCACAAATATTCGCATTTATAATATTAGGATCTGATTCTTAAACTACGACAAATCATTCAATCCTGTCCTTGCAGTAGCGTAGTTGAGTAATGGAAAAACCTATACTCAAACATCTCCACTAGTCGCACCTAAGTCTAAATTGTAATCCTCAAACATATTTCCACACTCCCCAAAAATCCTAGTTAAAAGCATCACACACCCCCGCACCCCGCACCTTGCAGAGCTTACCCCTCCCTCCCTGCACCTCCTCCCACATTAACATAAGAATATGAGCTGCTACGTCATTTTTCTCGAACAGTTTTCAACGTGACTCCATCATTCAATGTCTGCTGGAAACACTGCAAAACCACCTTTATTGCCACGACACAAAGGCGCTGTCATTGTTAAATTGTTATCGCGAAGGTTGACTGTAAGAGGGGGTTTAATTTAAGTGGTAGGATGTAAATTGGTGGCGATTGATGAATTGGTCGCAGGTGGTTACAATGCAATAGCACTTAACCCGGTATAATCAACCATTGAGAATTTAATGGGTAATTAATCGATCGGTTACACTTTCATTACAACCATCTGCCTACATTTTTCCAGCCATGTTATTGTAGCTATAGTTAACTATTAACTTTAGCCATTCGTATTAATTACTTACTGGCGCCCGCAGCTTTGCCCGCATGATTATCGAAAGAAATTATCCTATGAGTTATTCCAGACTATAATCTACTTCTGTGCCAAATTCTATCAAGATCCGTTCAGCCATTTTGTCGTGAAAGAGTAACAAACATCCATACATCCATCTATCTATCCATCCTCACAAACATTCGCATTTATAATATTAATAGAATACTTTCTGTCTCATCACTTATTTAGTAAATAGTGATCGACCAGTAATTGGCGACTGTGTAAGATCAAGACAAATTTTAAAAACCTATATTTAAGGTAATATGTTGTACACATAAGCCGTTCGTAAACCATTATTTTAAAACAAATATGTCTTTTGTCTAACCAGATGAAGCTGTATACTAGTATTTGACATGGATTCATCCATTAATTTAACGAAATGCCTATCAATCATAGTTAGTGGTACCGATTCTGATGAACTCATCATCTGCCTAGCCTTTTCCCAACTATGTTGGGGTCGGCTTCCAGTCTAACCGGATGCAGCTGAATATCAGTATTTTACATGGAGCGACTGCCTATCTGACCTCCACAACCAGTTAATACTGGGTAATACGATACCCCTTGGTAAGACTGGTTGTCATTGTCAGACTTTTGGAACACTGACTACCTGTAACGACTTTCAAAGATCTACAAATGACAGCCGGGACCAACGGCTTAACGTGCTTTCCGAGGCACGGAGGAAACTCGGTATGTAACGAGTGGTCACCCATCCACAGACCAACCTAGGCAAGCGCGGCTTAACCTAAGGAGCGACCCGAGCGGCTGCTATTATTTAGCCACGAGCTCCTGTATGCTGTATCCTGTATGCTCCTGATGAACTACCGGATTTAACTAGACTGAAATTCAAATGTCATACCTAGTCACATCTTATTTTATCTGACACCATTTTTTCGCGATTAAAGATAGTCTGATTTAGCTTGACAACCATTATTTTTGGTGAAAAATGTCAATTTCAAATCGCGACATTGCCATTTTCTCTAACTTGAGTAACTAAACTATCATTAATGCTGTCGAACTATAATATAGTTAAGTTGTGTTAATTTAGCGAATTTCAGAATAAGAAACTTCGTTTGACAGGAATTAACAAAATTTTAGTGATTTTTAGAGTTGTTTTACTTTAATTTGTCACCGCAGAATTGACACCAGGTGAGTCAGGGAGGGAGGAGTAGTGGGAGGTCATTACCCAAAAGTGGGACAAAACAGGCTAGAAAAACAAAAAGAGGCAAGACTATATTTAAAGACACAAAATAAAAGCTGTAACTCTAACCACACATGGAAAACAATAACCACTTACTGTTCAAACCAATAACTGTTTATCTATAAGCAGTGTTCTGCTTACAGTAACAACAAAAGATAAGGGATGCCACACATAGTCGTGGTCGCCGTCGTAGTCACAGTCGACTCGATGACTTGATTCGAAAAAGCCGAACGGCAAAATCAAATATTTATTATGCAAACAATCATTCGGTTGGTCGTTTCCTATGGAGAAGAACTGGAAAGAATCTCATAGGTTACTCTTTTAAAATCGTTTGGTTTTAGAATGTTGTTGTTACAGCGTTATTACTAAAATATGAGAGAATATAGTAGGCGCGACAGTAATTCTAAGTATCTACAAGGCAAACATTGTCCACCGATTCACAAAGATTTGGTAAAAAAAGAATTTATGCAAGAAATAGAAAAAATATTCCAAAACAAAAATCAAATGATACAAGTAACAAAGATATTGTCATCAGTACCGTAACAATTCGTTTCAAATTTCATTCGGCACATATTCATGTCCATAACTAAGCGACAGTGAGTACTAAGTACTACAAACTATGTGTGTTAAATAGTACTAGCGACATAATAATTCCTACCCTTATACCAATTTATTTTGGGTCGTCAGCATGTCTTCTCTTCCATACTTCTTCATTAGCCGTTATCACAGCAGTCAGCCTTTTTCTATACATACAATTTTTCACAATCTATCCATCAGCATTAGCTGCATAAAAACGAAATATTATTTACTAGCTTCCGCCCGCGACTTAGTCGGCGAGGCATAGTTACTTTAGGCTAACGCTAACTTTATCCCACGTTATGATCGAAATAACAAATCATTCTCTCCCCTTTTCGTCCCTCTTTCTCCCCCTTTTCTCTCTTTTTTTAGCCTTATCCGTCTCCAGGGTCCCAAGTATATCTGTACCAAAATTCATTAAAAATCGGCGTGAAAACGTATCAAACAAACAAATTCACTTTCGCTTTTATAATAATAAGTAAGGATTAAGAAGACAAGAGATATAATGTCTCGTGGGTGTGTGACCCATATATTTGGGTCAACATTAAATGCTACAGCCGGGCTAAAAAAAATGTAATGTAATTGCTTCGGGTCGGCATTTTCGTTGAACAAAATACTACCGAATCGAATGTGCTATTCTGAATAAGTGTGTAGCAGCCCTAACACATTCTTATGAAACTCAAAGGCACTTATAAATTTCCCGAAGACACGTCTTCCCTTCAATAGGCAATAAACATGAGCGAACAGGAATCAATTCCGCCAAAGATTTGTTTTGCAACAGCTCTCGGAGACGAAAGCGGATCATAATATGAAATTGATTGAACAACGATAGAAATATAGTATGGAGTATGTTTGGAAACAATAGTTTAGACTCAGCGGAATAATATCTGTTTGTTATGATTTAAACCTCGAAACGAAAATAGCACACTAAGCCGTGTTCATACAAATGCCATTTGTGTTAGTTATATGAATAAAATATATTAAACCAGCCTATAACTGTCCCACTGCTGGGCAAAAGCCTCATATCATGCAGAGAAGGAATGAGCATTGATAACCACGCTTGTTCAAGACGAGTTGGCGATTTCAGACTTATATCCTTACTATAATATTATAAAAGCGAAAGTGAGTTTGTTTGTTTGTTACCTCTTCACGCTTTAATGGCTAAACCGATTTTGATGAATTTTGGTATTATTTTTTTTAAAAGAGTGGGATATGAGGGAGAAAGAGGGAAGAAACGGGAAAACTTAGCGTTGTTATTACAAATCAATAAGGCGCTACCGAATTTAACGCGAGCGAAGCCGCGGGCAAAAGCTAGTAGTTATATAAAATCTAATGAAAATGGTTATTTATTTACAAGAGCCGACTGCTGCACTTTTTTTTGGATTCTGTACCTCAAAAAGAAAATAACGGAACCCTTTTTGGATCATTTTATTGTCCGTCTGTCTTTTAAAACCCTTTATCTCGTAAACGCTTGAACATTACAAGTAGAAGTAGTATATAAGAAATTAAAACCTCTGTGGTTCCTTTGTATAGTGAAAAAATCAACCCTCTAAGTCTACGCAGTCTAAAGATATAGCCGTATAAGGCCCAAGTTTGCATGGAACCTTCGATGCGCTAGTCTGACTTGCTCTGTTTTTTCAATGCTGCGACAAACGACGGCACGGTTAGCGCAGTGGCTGAGCGATCGACTGCTGCGCTGCGTGTCCCGGGTTCGATCCCCGCATGGAATCAATATGTGCATGACCTGCAGATAGTTGTTTCGGGTCTTTCTGTTTGTGTATGTGAGTTTAAATGTATGTAAACGCACTTACAATATTTGAGAAATTCCTAGTGCGGAACAATGTTAAAAAAAAAAAAACTTAAATTTCTTTTACTGTAACAAATAAGTGAGTAGCACGCCTAACAGGTGTAACAAAAATGATAGTGAAACCTGAAGAACCGCGAAGGTAATGAATTATTCATGTTCTTCTCTGAATTATTATGTACAAGCGTATGTACTGATGTGATTTTACAGAGATGTGACGCCGAGAACTCGGGTATTCTCCATCGTGGGAGTGTAGGGTGTGTTGGAGGTGCGGTGACGCGTGTGATTATGTATAGAGAAAAGTGATATATGTGTTGAAAACAATGTGATGGTATTTGCACGACTATAAGATATATAAAAAAATGTATAGGAAACTACTTATAATATAGACCATAGTAATATGAAGCAGAAAGTTTTGTGCGATAGGTAAAGCGATATTGTAATTTAGACAAGTTTTGGATGGTTCAAATGCAAAAGTACAGATAATGTATAATTTTAATAATCATACAATGATATAGACATAATTATGTAAACAGTGAACGCGATACATTAAGCTTGTATTGTAAGAAAACTGTACAAGTCTATTATAGAAGTTTTAATCATTCAAGTCCTTACTTATATTTAATTCGTAACTAGTTTTATAAATGCGAAAGTATGCTTATTTGTTACACTTTTCGCTTAAGCCAGTGAACTAATAATCCTGAAATTTTGCATAATTATTATGTTTTCAGGTATACAGAAATATACATAGGCTATATTTCATATCGAAAAAAGCACTGCTCCCGGAGGAAACAGCAATAATATTCTTATGATAGTAGATGATAGCAAATTGAGTACATACCAAATCGATTGTCACGTTTTAGATCGAGTTTCAATACCTATAGGTTTTATAGGACATTTATAGGCTTTAATTCAATTCAAGACTATTTTGACATCGGGATTGCGGGTTGATAGAAAGAGATACCGCCGAACCGGAACATAAAGAAGGAACATGGGTGTGTTTTAGTCAAAAAAAGTCAGACACTCCACCCCGCTAGTTGTTTGATGATTACACATCCACAATAAAGCCTATTTAGACATTTATACCATTATCATCGCTAATAGAATTTCTTTTCTCCAAGGCTCTTTGGTCTCCAAAACCTTATGAATATCCCAAATGCCTTGCAGACTGCATAAAGTTCACGTCCCAACTTTATTCCCGTATGTGTCGACATTTTAGCACACAAAAAAATATGGTTACGATGCAAATGAAGTCTCAATGTTTTTTGCAAAAGAACAGTAATGTAACAGCGAGCTTACATTTATGTAAATTGTAGCTGAAGCTGCTTTTTTTGTTTATTAATATGAAAATGTCGTTAGTGGAGCAGTAAAAAGATCTCTGTTTTTGTCGCATTAGTTTTTTACTAGGTTAGATGGAATTTTAGAATGTTAGGTTATTATAATTTTAAATTAAATTTATGAATATGAGTTACTGAGGCCTTAGTAACGTAACGTAAATAGGTCGATTTTAAAACCTTAGACTACCCGTTTCACTTTTTTATTATTTTAACAAATTATTTATATCTATGAATGATACTGGTTGTTCTTGTTACAAATAATTAAATAATTAACCCATTAGAAGTCACCGTACTCAATTGAGTACAGCTATATTTTTAAGTGTGGATATAAGATTCTAAATAATTGACGGTAGTGTGCTTATTATTCCATTTCATTAAAATACTGGTCAAAGTTATACGTATATATTATGTGGGTAGAGTGATTTTTTTTTTATAAAAATTTCAGTTGAAGTCGTGTTACCGAAACACTGTGCGGATAAGTGAATTGTTTTGGAAATATTATTCAAGACACTGAGAAATACTTTGTTTTCTCATTCAATTACTACTCAATACATGTCAAAGTAAGTTATAAACAACAATATAAGTAAATAATTGTCATTACACAAAAGCTATAGCCATATAAATCTTGCTGTACTCGGTTGGGTACAGTGACAACATACATAAACAAAATAACATTTTTTTTCTTCAGATTCGTAATAATGACCAAACAAAAATTTTTGGGCCAAAATAGTTACAAAAGGCTAGAAGAAGCCATTGATGCCATTATACGTGATAGTGATGATGATGAGTTTGATATGGCTATCTTATCACTTGATCCCAGTGCATTGACTGATGAAAAAGAAGGGACCGATGAGGATATGACCTCTTTATCCATACCACAGGATGTGCCTGGTACTATTGAGATATTTACGGGTCGCGAGGATGGTGGTAACGAAGATAGTGGTACTGATGATAGTGACGATGAGCCGCTGGCGTCTAAACGAAGGCGACCAGATGTGATCCATCAGCCAATTCCAACCTGGCGGAAATGTCCCCCTTCATACACCTCAACTCATTACTCATTTGATTTTTACTGTTGAAAACCGGAGATAACGACTTCTGATCCATTGGGGTTCAGAGTTGTCAAAAATCTATTAGAAAAATTGAACTATACCCCAGCAAATCACGAAGTTTTTTGGCAACTTTTTACCTGCTACGATCTTTTAGTTGACTTGAAAAACCTAAGGTACCATGCTACAGGGACTGAAAGAGAAAACAGGACTAAAAGTGTTCACTGACTGCACAAAAGACATGAAAAAGAAAGACCGCCGTCATATCGCACGATATTATGTACTCAAAGGTAATCAAAGAAAATCGCGTCAGTCTGCATCAGTGGTTCCAGGCCTGCCTTTTTTTGCGGATGGGATTTTCCCTTCAAAATTGAAAAACAATTGCGGTGTGTTCTTTGCCATTCAAGAGTGCGCTGGCAATGTAAGAAGTGTCTAAAAACACTTTGTGTCGACAAGCAATGTTTCGAAATTTTTCGAACTTAGAAGGTCAGTGTACTCAATTGAGTACACCCCTGTAAATTGCTGAAAACAAACTTTTTGGATTTTTTTCTTTGATTTTATGTTTCTTTGTTTTTATTTGAATACATGAATAAAGGTGGTTCCAAAAAAATATTTTTACTTTTCATTTGACCTCTAATGGGTTAAACTAAAATACTATAGGATACTGTTTTCGATTTGAAAATACAATTATCAGTGTGACTTGCTTAACGTTAACAGCGTGTGCTGCTGTCCCCTGATATTTTGTCTATTATTAGCCTATTATTAGAATAATGCCCTAACAATTTATGAAAAGCCAACTGTTGGGTGTATTCAGCTTTGGGATTTGAATGATTTCTCTTGCATGATCTTTACGAACATAGTCAAACTCAAAACTCAAAGCATTTATTTTAATTAGACCATGACAGGCACTTTTGAATATCATGAAACAAATTGATAAAGCAACAGCCCCGGTTACAAGGCATAATAACTTGTGAAAGTACTGTAGTTGCCCATTCCAAAACGTTGATTTCTATGGAGGAGAATGGGCAAGAAACTCCATGGAAGTGTCCATGGAGTTTCTTGCCCATTTCTTAAATTAAAATATTATTACAAAATCGTATTTACATCATTCATGTTGAGATTATACAATAAGTGAGAACGATGTAAACAGTAAGAGCGTCACTTTAATAAAATATTCAATGTTCAATTAATAAAATTAATTAATTAAGATGAACCGTAGTATGGTTTCATAGTATTTGACGACACGGATGGCGCAGTGGCTGTGCGATCGACTGCTGCGCTGCGTGTCGCGGGTTCGATTCCCGCACGGAACAGATATTTGTATGACCTACAGATAGTTGTACCGGGTTTGGCTGATTGTGTATGTGAATTTAAATATTTGTAAACGCACCCACTATGCAGGAGAAAGTCCTAGTGTGGGGCAACCTTTTTTAAAAAAGGAGTAGGAAGGAGAAGGAGTATCTTCGAAACCATAATATTACATCCTACTAAAATTATAATTATTATAAATAATATTATAAATGCGAAAGTATGTGAGTGTGATGTATGTTTGATCCTCTTTCACGTCTATGCGGCTGAACGGATTTTGATCTTTGGCACAGAAGTAGATTATAGTCTGGAATAACACATAGGATACTTATATTATATTATAAGTTTATTAATGTTGAAAATCACAAATATTTGCACGGTTTAAATGCCGAACATAGTGAAACCCCTTATATTTTACGAACTTATGTGAGCTACGTATATCCATCCAAAGTTTGTCTTGAAAAGATGTCTTTTAGCGAGAAGACCGTCTATTTTGTCAGCCTATGTGTAATGTTTCCAGTAGTTATGTTATTTGTATGGCGTACATAATAAAGAATATTCTATTCTATTCTATCATATAATCAATTTTGAATTTCCTGAACTGTAAAGTATTTATACTCGTGCCTGTACCGTCATACAATGTCAAAATATACGGCAAGCTTACGCTCAATGCGAAGACACTCAGAACTATATACTCAGTTAAGTACATAATACATAGTCGCTTTACATAGCAACTATAAGTTTCATCTCGCTGCGCAATGTAGCCACTTAAAACGAACAAGAATAATTCCATCTTCATACACGAAACTAAAAGATCACTCTCTCATATTATTTTTCGTCTATTCAACGTAATTTTATTTCTAAAGGCTCCGTCTAGAAACATTAAACATACAATGTTAGAGGTTTGTTTAAAATGACGTCATATCTAAGGCTGTATTCACAATGTAGTCAGAAAAGGTTTCTTCTGCAATAGACGGGATTTTTGTGAATTTTGTACTTTTGTTTTTAAATGAATTAAAAAAAACGAGGAGGTTCTCTATTCGTCAGTATCTTTTTTTTAAATTTATTTATGTTCGCTGATTACTCAAAAACGCCTGGACCAATCTGCAAAATTCTTTTTTAGTTTGATAGGGTATACTTCCCAGGTGGTCCCATATCAATTTTATATCTAACCTGATATCGGGCAGTATTAATATACGTATGATACCTAAAACACCAGGAGAACGATCCTGACGGACAATTAACGAAATCCACGCGGGCAACGCTGCGAGTATGAACTAGTCAAATATAGTTGCCCCGACAGTCGATGTACAGTCAGAATCAATAAAATATAAAAACGGAGCAACTTTTAAAAATGAGTTTCTCTTCCTATATTATGATAAATGTTTGAGGTTTATATGTACAAAAAGAAAGAATATTTATTAGTCGCAATTACGACGAGCACACGAAATAACAAAAATAAAAATAGAACACAAATATTTCTAAATAATACGGAACAAAAAAATAAATACCTAGCTGTCACACCGTGACTGCGACAAGTAGGTCACCACTCTTAAAAAACAAAAACTATAGGTACAACATTTAGATTACAAAATAAAATGAATAAAACAACCCAATAACCTGACGTGATACTAAAACAAATAGAATAATATATGAATGTACACACGACGGCAGGTCAACCTATTCTAAACTATTATAACCTGATCTCGCTACTACGCATCGCACACCTTAGTAGAGGGATCAGGTTAAAATGGTTTTGTGTAAGTTGATGTGCCGTCGTGTGTACATAAATACAGGCCATGACGTGTCTTTTTTGTCTCACTCGCTAGAACAGAGTATTTACATAGACCTATTTACTTAGAATAGGTTTCATTTCAAAGTAGAAACCTTTAAATCAAGAGATTTTTTTTTGTTTTTTAATTCTGCTAAGCGTATAGATATTCGTGCTCGTAACTGTACTACAAAGTTTTCATTACAGAAGATTACTCTAACAATAATAAAATAGTTTGTGGGTGTAATTGCTGCGATGAAAGTTTGGAGCTGATCTACGTGTTTCATGTCTTCATCGCTTGATTTTGTACTCATGTTCAGAATGGTTAGAAATTAATTGCGGCTAAATTATAGTAGGTGCCGTAACAGCATGGGAGTTTAAGTTGCAACTGTTATTTATTATTTGAGAACCGGTGAGGATTGTTCTCAAAATCAGTACACAGAGGAGAGGAGAGGAGAGGGTTCAGTTTGTATGACAACACAGTTGGCGCAGTGGCTGAGCGATCGACAGCTGCATGTCGTGGGTTTGATCCCCGCACAGAACAAATATTTGTAAACTGGCACAACAGTATTACTGGCACGGTGCATAAAATAAATAGTATTGAAATGTAAATATGCAAAAGACAAATAAAAGTTAGAAACAGAATTCATTATTTTTAAATTCATAGTTACATAATTTGTAAAGAACATTTAAAACAAGATTTGAATATAGTATTTTATGATTTGGAAGGTATTTTTCAACCAAATAAATATGAATAGTATTCACCCTCGTCAGTCTTCAATTTAAATAACAAAACATGGCAACAAATTATTCTAAACGTGTGATAAATGTTACAATTACAAAAAATATAGAAATGATATTCTTTTGTGTTACCTTGTCTCATGAATTTCATGAATACAACATAAAGAAGAGCTCCCATGTAATTTACCTGAAACAAACAGTAATAATATTAAAATATTTTAATTAATTCCTTTGTATCTGAGTAATCTTATTATGATAAGTTCTGAAATTCTTGTCCTAAACAAAAATATGATTTGAATTTATTACTTTAATGTAAGATCGAAAACAACAATTATAATGATGATATTATTTTTCGCTAAAGTTCTTATACCTACTTGAATAGTTCAAATTGTTTTTCTTATATAATTGAGGTACTTACAAAGAGAATTGTTTTTCGATATTTAATAGGATTAGGACATGTTTATGCTAAAGTGGATACTTAAACAGACTAAATTCATAAATAAATTGTTGAAGTAGCATTTCTGACTAAAACAATAAAAAAAATACTGTTAACACAATTGTAGATTTTTAAAAGAATAAAAAAAAATTAAAGGAGAGCAGAATACAAAACTCTCTATTTAGCAATATTTTATATTTAATGAAAAATGTTTAAGTATTAAAAACTTTTTGTTCGATCACAAAAAGACAAAACAATTTTAAACCTAAACATCACAGTACATAGGTATCAACTGACTTATCTGTACAGACAAAAAACATCCTTACTAATATTATAAAAGCGAAAGTGAGTTTGTTTCTATGTTTGTTACCTCTTCACGCTTTAATGGCTAAACCGATTTTGATGAATTTTGGTACAGAGATAGTTCGAAACCAGGAGACTAGGACATAGGCATTTGTTTTTTTTTTTAATTGGGATGTGAGGGAGAAAGAGGGAAGGAAAGGGAAAACTTAGCGTTGCTATTACAAATCAATAAGGCGCAAGGGGAACTGTGTTACCCCGAATTTAACGCGAGCGAAGCCGCGGGCAAAAGCTAGTAGAACTATAAAAAAACCGACCAAGAGCGAGTCAGATTCGCGCACCGAGGGTCCCGTACAAACTTGCAACATAAACAGCCATATCTTTTGACTGCGTAGACTTAGAGGGTTGTTTTTCACAGCATAAATGGACCACAGAGTTGAGGATATGGTTTTAATTCAACTGGATACCTAAATGCGTTCCCGAGATAAAGGGTCTTGACAGACAGACGGACAACAAAATACTATAACCGTAAAAATGGTGACGACACGGTTGGCGCAGTGGCTGAGAGATCGACTGCTGCGCTGCGTGTCGCGGGTTCGATCCCCGCACGAAACAAATATTTGTACGGTCTACAGATAGTTGTTTCGGGTCTGGCTGTTTGTGTATGTAAATTTAAATGTTTGTAAACGCACCCACGACACAGGAGAAAATTCTAGTGTGGGGCAACAGTTTGAAAAAAAAAAAAAAACGAGTCCTAATAGGATCACGTTTACTTTTTGAGGCACGGAACTTTGTTCTTTGTATTCCGGTTCACAAATACTTGAATTTTCATGTTGGAACGAAGTTCCTTTTCGCGCGTTGCGAAAGGGGGCTAGACAGGGCACGCCACAATAGTGGCGGTAAGTCCCCTCTTTGAGGAGTGGCTGGAGAGGCGTCATGGCGTCCTCACCTACCGCCTGACGCAGGTCCTCACCGGACACGGAAGTTTCGGGAGGTTCCTGCACATCATCGGGCGGGAGGAAGCGCCCGGGTGTCACCATTGTGACGATCGCCCTGAGGACACGGTGGAGCACACAGTGGCGATCTGCCCAGCGTGGGCAGAGCACCGCCGTGCCCTCGTAGAGGCGATCGGCGGCGGCGATCTCTCGCGTCCGGCCCTGGTTCAGGCCATGGTCCGGAGCGAGAGGGAATGGGAAGCGGTCACCACCTTCTGCGAAGCAGTAATGCTAGCAAAGGAGGTGGCCGGGCGTTTGAGGGAGAGAACATCTGCCCAACCCAGCCGCCGCGGGAGACGCCCAGGGCGCCGGGCGCCGCGAGACGACGTCCGGCCACCGTAGATGCGGGCCTGTGGGCGGTGAGCAATGGGTAGTTCACCGTCCGTCCGTCGATTGACGACAGGCCGTGTCGCCGGCGCGTTCGTGTTTCACGCGCGCCTCAAAGAGAGTCAGCAAAGCAGAGGGGCTTGCCAGAGCCTCCGCCTGCCGGGGTTGCGGGTTGTTCGAAAGAGATACCGCGGCCCCGGAACGTAAAGGGCAATAGAAGGAACATGGGTGGGTTTTAGTCAGTACAAGTCTGACATGCCCCCCCGCTCCACCCAGAGCGGGGGAAGTCATTGGATGATTTCCCACCCGAAAAAAAAAAAAAAAAAAAAAAGGGGGCTAGACGGAAAAAATTAACACCAAAAGTTGTAACGACACTTTTTGCTATGGTTGTAAGCCGTGCGGCGTGCGCGGGTTTCTCTGTCTGTCTCTCTCTCACTATCATAGAAAGCAAGCCAGTTATTTTCGTTTCGTCTTTTTAATTCGCATTGAACAGTGTGATGTCGCGACGATTATTTTTGTTGAGTGTTTACAGGTTTTTTGTAGATAATAAATAATAACTTCGTTCCATCCGGGTGTCCCTTGATACCTCCTAAGTTTTTTATTGGTTCGGTTGGCTCTAAGGCTGCAGATTCTCACTCCTCCCACCAAGATTTCCTTCAAAATGTCCTGTAATATATCTAGCTAAAACCACCAGCTGTTTATCGCTTCGTTCCTAGCGATAGGGTTAACACTTCGCGGCCGGCAGATCAGCGGATCCGACGGCGGAATTACCCTGAAACGCCGGATAACCGACAGTAATACCGGATAGCCGGGTAAACTACCGGATCACTTTATCGATAGCTTCAGTTTTGGATTAGTTGGGTATATTACGTGCTAATTTACGGGCGGCAGGAGAGAGCTGTGAGGTATGCTTTGTTGCAGGCAACACAGTATTTATGTAGTGTATACCGGATCAACTATGAGCTCATGGTTAAATTATGGCAGCGCATGCCGCGCATGCCTAGGTTGGTCTGTGAATAGGTGGCCACCCTACATACATACCGTTACATACCGAGTTTCCTCCGTGCCTCGGAAAGCACGTTGAGCTGTTGGTTTCGACTGTCATTTGTAGATCTTTGACAGTCGTTGCAGATAGTCAGTGTCCCGAAAGTCTGACAACCTGTCTTAACAAGTGGTATAGTATTACCCAGTACTAACTGGGATGTGGAGATCATATAGGCAGTTGCTCCATGTAAAAATACTGATATTCAGCTCCATCCGGTTAGACTGGAAGCCGACCGCAACATAGTTGGGAAAACGCTAGATAGATGACTTAACTACTTATTACTGTAAAAGCTGTTGACTCATTGACAGATTTGAGTTTAGTCTTGATCAGTTCCACATGCTTTTTTTCAGATGGGAAATCATTAAATACGGTACCTTCCGCTTCGCCCAGAGTGAGGGAAGCCTCACTCTGGGCGAAGTGGAAGGTAGTGTCAGACTTTTATTTACGAAGACCCCATGTCCCTTCGTCGCGTGGGTCACGTAGGCAGTCGTTCCATGTAAAATACTGGTATTCAGCTGCTTCCGGTTAGACTGGAAGTCGATGCCAATATAGTTGGGAATAGGCTAGGCGGATGATGATACTGGATCAACATTTGACACTCTATCGGTGCCTAAATAGACGGGGTTCCCTCTATCTGGCAGAATCTTGATGCTCCGAAATTTATTTGGCATAACACACTTAGCATATTTTTCTTTAAACGAACATGTTAAACGCATAAAAATTATTTGATACAATTATCATTTGGCATAATGTTTAAAACTCCGAATTTACAATTGCATAGTTTTAAGATGGCAGAATTACATTTAGTATAATTACGATTGGCAGAGTTCAAATTTCGCATAATATCGTTTAGCATAATGTTCATTTAGAGCGACGAGTATTTGGTGTAATTTCACTTTTCATACTATGCAGATGGCAGAATTTAATTAAGAAGAACTTTAAGTTTAAAGATTTCTATGCCTAATAAGTCTTTAAACTGACATGGTCACTAACATTATTATTAACGGTTAAAACGGGATATTTACCATGTTTGTTATTTATTTTGAGTTTCCAATATTTTGGCGTGAACCGATACAGTGAGTTACAATTGTATACAATAACATATTAAGGCAAATATAAGATATTTTTGGAATTATATAGAAAAAAAGACATTGTTTTTAGTAGGTTACCCGGGACTCAACTATTAAGATTAGGTTAATTTGTTCTAAAAAAATGCGTAGGTTAGGTTAGGTTAAAACTGTGACCCCCTACGCACGAGCCGAGCGAGCGGAGTGAGCGGTGCCGCAGCAGCGGGCGGCGAGTGCCAGTAACGACTTGCATTAATAGGAAATGAGATTGTTTTTAGTAGTTTACCCGGAACTGAACTATTTACATTAGGATAATAATTACTTATGGAATTAAATGACATTATTTCAAATTCAATTAAATAATAGTTAAAATAAATGATATTATTTAAAAGAAATAAATGATTAAAATAAATGACAACAAATAATGATAAAGATGATTCTAACTATAAACTTTCTGCGATATGACAATTCTGCCGTTTAATGATATCGATATGAAATATATGCCAAAAGACGATTCTGACTGTGAACTATCTGCGAAATGATGTTTCTGCTTTTTAAATATTATGGATATGAAATTTATGTCTAGAGATGATTCAAACTTACAAAATTATGAGTTTTGAATGTATGATAAATGAGTGTATGCCAAACAATTTTCTGCGAAATGAAGTTTATGCTATCCGTTGTTATGCAAAATAAAATTATGACATAAAAAGTTCTGCTATAAAGGGTGGACCCAAATAGACGACATCTGGTTGGATGACAGTCACTGTCTGACAAAACACAACGTTTTAAGTATAATAAGGGATTTAAGTTTGTATGTTTAAGTTCGTTATTTTTGTTGATGAAAAATACCATTCTTGCTAAAGTAGAAGACAGACGACAGACGTCAAAAACCAGACACAAATCTTTCTTCGCAAGCGCAAATTAAATTGTGAAGAAAATATTTCATAAAAAATAAGGCAGCCACTTTTTCAAAATAAAGCCCCATTCCTTAACAGCCAAATAAAAAATAATTCTTCTTTCTTTACATTATTATCACAGACAAGCAGTCCAAGTAAACAGCTGCAGATTTTACAAAGGCATTCAAAACGCCTTGTAAGAGAATAAATCCAGCAACACATCGCCGCGAACACGTCAGCTTGCCATGAAATCTGCGACAGACGGGCTGCTTACACGTCTCGTTTAAAACCTTTTAGCACACCGTCAGATTAACGATGAGCAAATGAAATGGTAATTCAGAAGTTCTAAGCTTGAATACACCACAGAGTGTATTCAAGCTAAAAACAACAACTTGAATACAGTTCAAGTTGTTGTTTATAGTTTTCTTTTTGGAAATAATCTGGAAAAGCGACAAAGATCAAAATTTCAATTTATCGACCATCTTTGAATGTGTTTTGATTTTAATTCTAATGAATACTGACTTATTGCGAAACGGAATTTTTCGAAACACGTTTTGCTTCATGCTCGCCCAAATAAACATAGAAAAGGCACATAAACTCACGCTTTTTCCCGAGGGGGTATGCAGAAAGTTGGGAACGCCACTTGATACGATCTTTGCACATTTCTTTTGCCTCGTTTATACATCTGGTCATACACGCACGCCGCCATTTTGAATAACTGAACTAAAAATGTGCGAAACGAATCGATTCAATTTACTGTAGACTCTTTGAATATATTAACACCTTGTTAATTTATAGTGCTTTCATAAGAATATTTTTTCGCAACTTTAGGTAAGCTATAAAAGACAATCTTAAGATCACTTATTCAGAAATCGCTTCCATCTAAATATTTATTAGCATTCCCGTTCAAAAATCGCGCCGCATCATGTCGTACATACCATAGTGTGGACCAACCCTTAGTATTATTTCTGATGCCACGACTACGTCGAAGTATGAATTCTTTTATTATTTTATTTGAAGAACGGAGATGGAGGCAAATCCCTTAAGCAGGGATTACTTATTCTTAAAATGCAAAGACGAATCCCGGTATTGAATAGTTCGATTAGGAACCGTTTCTATTTTATTTTTTACGTTTTGTTTTTAGTAAATTGCTGCTGAGAATTTACTGTTTTGCGATGTTTTAAATGAGATTTTTGCATGTTTATTTAGATTCGAATGCAATTAGGTTAAGATTTAATACTCTTTACAGTGTGTTTTATGTTTGTTGTAGGTAGTTTTTTAGTTTAATTAAGCAGTAATTTCCATGTTCTTTGTTAAGTTAAAGAATTTTGTAAGGCTGTAGTAACATAATGATATAGGAAACCTTTTGGGTAGATTGTTTTGCGTGATCTTTCTAATATTATAACGGCGAAATTTTGTGAGTATGTATGGATGTCTGGATATTTAGATGTTTATAACTCTTTCATGCAAAATCTATACCCAACGGATTAAGATGAGTTTTAGCACACATATAGTTCATAACCTGGATTAACACATACGATACTTTCGTTCGGTTGAGTAATGGAAAAACTTTATAAGTATAAAAACGTGTGGCCCCATAAAAAAAATGGATACTTTTAAAGTCGGTATTAGAATCACAATGAATAAATACTGAAATCTTTAAGGGCGAAGCTGCGGGCATCACCTAGTAGACAAATACAGAAACCAAACAACTGAAATACATTAAATTCTGTGATTAATTTATACTACTACTCCGATTGCAAATTTCTCGTCTAAGGTGAAGACCACGGAAGAGTTGTTTAATCACTAGAGCAAGTATTCTCAGATATCTAGTGCTCAGGTTGAGTGCCTATTTAACGACTAGTTAGGTAAACTTCGTTAAAGAAGCCTGGTTAAGTAAGACCTTCGTAAAGAACGCACTTCGGATGGAATTATCTGCAACTTGGAGATTTGTTATGGCTGATTGAGTAAGCTTTTAGTTGAGCAAAGAGTTCAAGATCATTTAAAAAAACCAGCCAAGTGCAAGTCAGACTTACAAACACAGAGGTTACGTAGCAACCAATACGATAACAATATTTTAACGGTCATTCAAATTAATAAGAATATTACACTAAAATACAAAACTAAAGGACAGATTCTGCCCTGATAATGCACAGTAATGATTGATATGTGAAAATTAATTGCATTGATTATATTTCCCGAAAATAGGCGAAAGAAAATGCAAAAAATATAGGTGTGTTTGTGTGGTTTTATATTCTGACATTGCATTGATTGACATGAACATTGCAGTCTTGCGTTGACGTTGTCACGTATATCGTACGTTGTTACTATTGTAACTTGACCACAAACTATCGTTCACGCTTCTACTATTAATGTTTTTGGACTTTGACTCTCCGCATTTTCGTTGTGTCATCCCGGACAGACGGACAAAGCGAATCTATAAGGGTTTCATTTCAGCCATTTAGCTACGGAACCCAAATAATGATGTTAATCCTTACTAAAATTATAAAAGCGAAAGTGAGTTTGTTTGTTGGTTTGTTACCTCTTCACGCTTTAATGGCTACACCGATTTTGATGAATTTTTGTACAGAGATAGTTGGGAACTAGGAGACGGTAATTTTTTTTAAAAAAACGTAGGATGTGAGGGAGAAACAGGGAATAAAAGGGAAAACTCAGCGTTGCTATTACAAATCAATAAGGCGCAAGGGGAACTGTGTTACCCCGAATTTAACGCGAGCGAAGCCGCGGGGAAAAGTTAGTATATTATAAAATATAGAAAGATAGAGAAGGAGACACAGAAAAGATGACTGTCATATCACTTGCCTTTTCCCAACTATGGTAGTGTCGGCATCTAGTCTTACCGGATGCCGCTGACCAGCTATCAGTAATAGGAAGCTTAGTAACCCATCAGGCACAGAATCTCCGAGGCTGTTATTGATATCTGATGAAAAAACTCAATAACACTGGCCCGGCACGGGAATCAAACCAAGGACATCTTGCTCAGTGATCGCGCTTATTACCCCGGGCAACCCCGTTGCTCCAGTAGTCGCAAGCGCGAAGTCAGGAGGAGGAAGGAGGTATTATACCTCGGGTAAAGTTTTACATTTTGTGTTAATCAATAACGTGGACGGTGAGCAGGCCGTGTCGAAGACACGTTCGTGTTCCACGCGCGCCTGAAAGAGATGCCAGCAAAGCAGATGGGCCTACCAGGGCCACCGCTTGCCGGGGTTATAGGTTATTCAAAAGAGATACGGAACAGAAAGGGCAAAAGAAGGTAGGTACATAGGTGGGTTCTGTAAAAACTCCCCATTGATCCGCAACAAACATTGATCTACGTCGCTTTATTAATATGAAAAGGACCAGGATTCCATAAAAGACAATGCACAATGAAACCTGACACATTTCACTTGCAATCCGATTAAACCTTTTCCAATATCACTTTCATCAACCCACAGCGTTATGCAAGCTCACATAAAAGACGAGTAATAAAAAGATTTTATACAAAAGATACGCACTGGAGCAGATTTTCCTACAGCTTCCCGTTCGGCTGGGTGCGTTCCTGTCAAACCACATCGGGCCGTGTAATGCAAGCCTTTTCTTTTTATTCACTATGTCCAGTTTCATGACGTAACTAGCCTGCCCTGTGATACACGGGTTATAAAAGAATCTCTTAGTTGCAGACTTTTTATAGTCCGAATCAAGGGGGAAAGAAAACATCATGGCTAAAACGGCGGTGAGGTCTGAAGCTGCGAAAATGCCTAGTTGGTGTTAGGACATAGACTCCAACTTGACAATACTAGGCCTTTTTTTTGGGGTGGGATATCATCAAATAACTTCTCCCGCTCTGGGCGGAGCGGGGGGGAGTGACAGACTTGTGCTGACTTCAACCGACCCATGTTCCTTCTTTTGCCCTTTAAGTTCCGGGGCCGCGGTATCTCTTTCGAACAACCCGCAACCCCGGTAGGCGGAGGCTCTGGCAGGCCCCTCTGCTTTGCTGACATCTCAAGCAAATGAGCAATGCAACCCTAGGCCTGACGTAGTTTTTGGCCAGTAAAAAAAAATTGTTCCGAGTTATGCTAGCAACTCGATTAAAAAGACAAAGTGTGACTCCCTAGTGGTCAAGTGGTCTTATGGTCAAGTCCCTGTCACAGAAAAGAAGCCCAATACTAGGAACGATGAAGGCTGGCAAATGGAGGAATATAGAAAGAAAGAAAGAAGAAAAAAATATGTATTTGTCGCAAACTAAGACTACCACACAAAATAACAAAAATAAACATTAAACATGCAAAGCATCGCAGAAATTTACAAATACATAATGGGACAAAATAAAATTAGCTAGCACGTCGTGACTGCGACAGGTAGGTCACCACTCAGCATGATATCATTCTAAGAACCTCAAAATAAATGAACAATAACAAAGAAAAACAAAACAAGAGAGCTTCATAATAAAAATTGCCATCGAATCTTTTAACAAGTCAAATAAAAAAATAAAATACGGATGAATGTAGTCTGAAAATGGAAAAAGAATATGATTCAGAAACCATTGTTGTGTTTTATCATTGATGCTCTTACATGCAATGCAATATTCCTAATAACTGCACTATTGTTTGCAAGTCCCATTGTTCTAGCCATTTCAATATTGATAGTTAATTTAGTTACCAATATCGAACAAGTTTTGGTTGTATTTTCGTATTAACTCAAGCGAAAAAAATAATAAATTGCTGGAAGTCACCGATCATAAGTCGCAATTTAGAAATGTCGATCACAAAAATCTGTAAATTTATTAAATAAGTTGATTTTCTTGGCAGCCATCCTAATCTTATAACCCATAAATTACATCAACAGCTGATAATCTAGACCGAACACGCGAAACAGATCACCTAACGCTCAATAAAATCGTAATAAAAACTCTGAAAGAAAGAGCCACTAAACAAATATTAATAGCTGACATAAACTACTCAAAGCGTTTACAAACGTGTCTCCGTCCTGTTCTTTCAACAAGGGCCAGACAAAGACGGCGTGAAATACCACCAGAGCTACGAGCCACCACAAAGAGATATCTCGACTAGATCGTTACAAGAAACGTCTAGGGTATAATACTGTACTCTACTTGGGCCATGAAAATGGCGAACGAAAACCGACGTAAGAATTGAGATTTATTACTCTTTAAATAAAATTGGTTTATTTGGAACAAGGATTGAAATTTATGTTGAAAGTAATTTGGTATTTAAGTACCTGAAGTAGATGTAGTTACTGCTGTATTCGTTTTTACTATTTTGTAGAATTTGAGGCTATCAAGTTTTTATTTGGTGACATCATTTATGCAAGCTGTATCTAAAACTGACAGAGGGTTAATTGAACTCAACACACAATCCTTACTAATATTACAAAAGTGAAAGTGTGTTTGTTTGTTACGTCTGCACGCCTAATTGGCTGAACCGATTTTAATAAATTTTGGTACAGAGATAGTTGGGACCCTGGAGACGGACATAGGCTAATGTTTTTTTTAAAGTGAGAAATGAGGGCGAAAGAGGGAAGAAAAGGGAAAACTTAGCATTGCTATTACAATAAATAAGGCGCAAGGGCAAAAACTACAGGTAGCAGGTACCTGTAAATCAGGAAAGGGGACCGGTGTTACCCCGAATTTAACGCGAGCGAAGCCGCGGGCAAAAGCTAGTAAACATAATATAAAACAAACAAAAATACGCCTCACATTTTCAAACAAAAATAGGGAAAAAGCATTTTTATAAGTGAATTGCATTGCGTCATCTCACAGGTCGTATATGAAATCTTACATCCAACGTACACCATAAATCTATTTCATTCTATAAATCCTTTTTTACATCATACGAAAATTGGACTAGGCTTTTTACCATTGACGTATGGCTTGTTGTAAGCCGTACATCAAAGCTAAAACCAGTATAACCTGACTGCTTATACCCTTGAAACCCCATACTATGGCTAGGCCAGGTCAAGGTGTATCCACTGACAAACAAACAAGCTGATACTCTCCATTTCCACCCCATCAAATCTTCCCTAAACGAGTTCCATCAAAAAATCCTTTCCACCGCACGCTGTTCGCCTAGCCCCACGTTACAGACTCCAGAGCCGGCCGGAGGCATTTGTTTTCCATCACCCCGTATTTTCCCCTTCCATTAAGCTATATTAAAGGACACGAGAGTATATCGACGCAGGTTTTTCATCACTTTTTCGCACGGTGTTACACTGTGTCGCAAATCGTTTGCCGTTGAGTTTAGCTCGGATTTTAGTTTTGATTTTGGTTTCAGAGATTGTGTTATCTATCGGCGTATCAGTTTGTACATGTGATTTTTGTTGTTTTTGTAAGATGTGTTTTTTGCATGTTTTCTCTGATTTTTGTTTCATTCGCCGTGAATTTCATCTGTTTGAATGAGAAAAACAGAGTTGATTGACGAGAACAATTTTTGGCACGAAGTTCCTTATCGCGCGTTGCGAAAAGGGGCTAGACTTGTTTCTCTGTCTCTCTCTCTCTCTCTATCGTAGAAAGCAAGCCAGTTATTTTCGTTTCGTCTTTCTATTTCGCATTGAACAGTGTAGTGTCGCGACGATTATTTTTGTTGAGTGGATACAGGTTTTTTGTACATAATAAATAATTACACCTCTCAAGTTTTTTTTCTGCAGTTGTTTGCATCAATTGTGTATCCCCTTGAAAGTAAATCACAATATTTGTAGTACTGGAGAGTTCGTAACACTGGGTGTTACATTGGTGCCTGGCAGATAAAAAATAAAAATAAATATCTTGGGACAACTCACACACGGCTATCTGATCCCAAGCTAAGCAGAGCTTGTGTTATGGTAACCAGACAACTGATATACATACTTATATAATTTATAAATACATACATATTATAGATAAATCACACCCAGACACAGAACAAACAATCATGCTCATCACACAAAGTTTGTCCTGGGTGGGAATCGTACCCACGACCTCCGGCTCAGCAGTCAGGGCCACTAACCACTAGACCAACAGGCCCGTCGATCGTGAGATGACCTTCCTCCGCGATAATTCGATATCTAGTATTTGGTAAACAGAAACTACAAGATGTCGAATTGGTGATTTTTTTTGCGTAGTACTTGTTCAATTACGATCAACGTTGTTAAAAGACTTTCGCTCTAAAGAAATAATATTTAAATATTTAACAAAAAAATATCTTCGTCAAAGTAAAATGAATAATTTTTGTAAGTACCTATTGTTCAATGACCTTGAAGAAAATCTTTGACTCTTCTCCTCGATTTTGATACGCAACATTAAACATTGAGATTAAAAATCTAGTCAATGTTGATTTTAAACGAAAAGGCTCAAAAAGTAAAAATATTTTATTTAAAAAAAAACTGTATTATTTACAGAAATTGGTGCAGTGCAATAGGTGTAGTTAGTGGCAGGTTCCGCAATGTTAAAGCATTGAACGGACCAATCATGTACTAGTATTCCCAACTCATAAATTTCAAATTTAGTACGTGAGCATACCTTCCGCCACTTCCGATCAACACATGCCATCGGCAGCGATTGCCAAGATCCAAGCCGACGTTTCACGAATTTCGTATTTCGAATGTACCAACCGGACGTCGTCGGACCGACGCCCGGCGGAAACACCCGAACGGACACGCTACGCCAGTTGCCGGTAACAGCTGATTTGGAAGGAACGGTGTGTTCCGTTTTTGAAATTTATATAGCGGCATTGTGCTGGTTATTGAGAGCGGTTTTACAGAATTTTAAAACTGTCCTTTTGAACTGCGGGATGTCTTTGAATGTCGAAGTTAGCAAATCTCTTTGTATGGGCTGAATTTCAATAAGCTATTACTATAGCATGTTACTTTTGCTCAAGTGATAATAACATGAGACAAAAGATGTGTTTAAAATCTTCAACAAAATAGAATCTCATAGCCTAAAATCTTTGCCTTTATCCAGGCATTTTCACCAATTTACACACTTCCACACCAAACCGTGCCTGAATGAAAAAGTTGTGTTCCATTTAGCTATAAGCTTTCCAGATAGCACTTTGAAGAGTTAGCGACCGTCAGAGATGCTGACTGAAAGATTAGCCCACCCCACTATCACAAATTCAAACAAATTCAAACCCTCTCACCATAAAATACAGTCTCTTTTTCCTAAAAATACGACGCTTTTCGGAAACGATGGCCACGCATATTCTTTCGCGAGCTATTCTACACGCATTGTACGTCAAATAAAAAGTCAACTTTAGCACTATTATTTAAGGTGCATTTTTCCTTGTTTTATGCTGTATATTTAAGGAGTTATGGCCCACAAATAAGTTTAGGTGCGGTAATGGAAAGCTTCGCTTAAAATGTGAGCTGAAATGCTTTTATAAAAGTTTCGGGGTACCAAACAAAAAGTTGTGTGTGCGTTTTGAATAGTTTGTGGCAGCTTTCTCTGCGGTCTCATTTGTTAAATGCGGCCAAGATCTTTCTTAGAAGCTACAGTATTAAATAAATGGTAATTACTAAGTTGACTTTGAACTAACTTTATATTTGCTTCGTTCCAGTATTGTTTTGTGATTCGTGATTGCAGGCGCTCCATCCATAAAATATACTGGTATTCATCTGCTTCCGGTTAGACTGGAAGCCGCAAAGTTGGGAAAAGATCTAGGCAGATTATGTTTCACAAATGACAAATACATACTTGTGTTGAAGAAAAAAAACCTAATTTAAAATATATTTGTTTTATTTATCAAAAAAAAATCTAAGCCAAAGAAAATGAACCTTATTTAAATAACTGAATTACAAATTACTTCATTTCACCTTTAATAGGTGAAATGAAGTAATTTGTTCTACATAGGCAAACGAAACACTCCAATTTAGAACCAGATTACTAAACCTATAAAGTTCGCATAAAAATTCGTAATGCCTTTTTAAAAAAAAATACGTCGTACGCACGACGGCACATTAACCTACACAAACCATTTTAACCTGATCTCTCTACTACGATGTGTGATCCGTAGTAGAGAGATCAGGTTATTATAGTTTCGAATAGGTTGACCTGCCGTTGTGTGTACATACATACTACATACACTATTACTGTTACCCACCGATTAATTTCAAAGCTCTTTACAGTTCGATTGAACTAGTTTGAACTGGATAGAACTGGATGTAACTGGTTACAACTGCTTCGCTTTTAGATTGAACGCAAATCGTTCCTAAATGTGCTTCAAGACAACTTAGATTACTCAGTAATGGTTTGCCTTGAAATCAAGGTTTAGTTACTGAAGTTAAACTTGTATTCGGAATTAAACTAGATATGTGGTTCAGTTAGAAAGATGGTAATGGACGAGCGAGAGGGTCAGAAAAAAAGAGTAAAATTGTTACAGTCACAGAGGTCAACTACAAAAAACCGGTCAAGTGCGAGTCGGACTCGCGCATCGACTTTTCTGTACAAATTTGCGACATAAACAGCCATATCTGTTGACTTTAGGCTTAGAAGAATAAATAAATTTATTATTATTTTGGTACAGTTCCAAAAAAGATCTTTGACAGTCGTTACAGGTAGTCAGTGTTCCGAAAGTCTTACAACCAGTCTTACCAAGGGGTATCGTATTACCCAGAATTAACCGGGTTGTGGAGGTCAGATAGGCAGTCGCTCCATGTAAAATACTGATATTTAGCTGCATCCGGTTAGACTGGAAGCCGACCCCAACATAGTTGGGAAAAGGCTAGGCAGATGACTGGTACAGTTCCAAAAACCACCTATTTGAGTTTATAGTTTTAATTTCAATTCGATACCTCCAGGTGTTTCCGAGATAAAAGGTATTGACAGGCAAACTTACGGACAACAGAGTGAACCTAATAAAGGTTCTGTTTTTTTCCTTGTGAGCAAACAAAACTATAATTAAAAAATCACACTTTGACACAAACAGTCAACGAAGCTTCGAAGAAAATTGAGCGAAAAAAGGCTAAAAACACCTTAGGGGTTTACATACTAATCGAATAAAAAATATCAGCGACCGATGCCAATGTGTGGGGGAGAAATGGAATAAATTATAAAGAAAATACAAGTAGCAAAGGGGCTTTTGTTATGAGTAAAAAGTTCCAAGCATATGCAGATAACGTAAAAACACACAAATGGAGGAATTAGTATAAACTACCGTCTTAAACTTATGCTTTACAAGAATCATCTTAAAACTCAAAAATACTGCCAACCAACTTTAAGAAACACAACAGACGGCTTTACAAAAACAGGCAAAATCTACACAGTCCGAAATCTAGGTCAACGCCCTGTTGACACCTTTTAGAGGCACCTACCCATCACAGTAAATTAGGGTAAAAGCGCAGGTTTTCACGCCAGACGCGTCTAACGCTACAACATAGCGGACAGAATTCCTTTGTACCGTAATAAAACACCTACCCTGCCCTTCGCCGTTGACTTAAAACCGTACATCACATATCGTAAAATGTGAAAAGTTTTTTGATGTCCTCAAGGGTTTTATTACCCGCTGTTTATTGCATATTTTTATGTGAAGTACGAATTACTTGTGTACCTTTATTTACCACTGGAGTGCCATAAATTTCTTGTTTTACTAATCTTAATACGGGTTTATATGTAGGTCGAAATCGAATGGGTCATTTGGGTAGGTCTAGTTCGAATTTAGGTTACGTGGAACCACCACGTAACCTAAATTCGAACTTTAGCAAAGCGAGGTAATGGTTAGATCTTTGTTAGTACTCTAATAATAATAATGGCGGCGATTCTGTTGACTGCAGTTTACGCTTAAAATATTGCTGTCCTTTACTAACGTGTGGAGTAAGAAAGAGATGGAAGGTGTACCAGTACTGGAAACTGTATTACGTTTAACACATTGAGTCGGAATGAGCATTGAGCATTCATCACCACGCTTACTCTAGCAATTATAGTGTTAAATCTTGCACTTCACTTGTGTAACCACAGGCAGGCATTGTTAGTGGACAATAATGTTGCCTTTCGTTTTGAAGAGATTTTATAAAATCTATTGTGATCATATGTTACAATACTTCGACTTCTCGATAACGTGATTGAATGAAAAACCACACTGAATATTCTTTTTTTTTTAAACTTTGCCCCACACTAGGAATTTCTCCTGTATCGTGGATGCGTTTACAAACATTTAAACACACATAGACAAACAGCCAGACACGAAACAACTACCTGTAGGTCATACATATTTGTTTCGAGCGGGGAGTGAACCCGCGACACGTGACGCAGCAGTCGATCGCTCAGCCACTGCGCCAACCGTGCCGTCAATTGTTGAATTATCAAAATAAAGCGTGTGTGTCGGTTATCGTAGTATGGACATGTATATACAGAAGAATAAGGAAAATTTTATGAGAAACGTTTTCAGTATAAGTGAGAGCAATCGTTCTACTGTTATTATTTAGCCACGAGTTCTTCACAGTCAGTGTTCATACAAAAAGTAATCCTTGCTAATATTATAAAAGCGAAACTGAGTTTTTTGTTGATTTGTTAAGTCTTCACGCCTAAATGGCAAAACCGATTTTGATGAATTTTGGTACAGAGATAGTTGAGACCCTGGAAAAGGACATAGGCTACTTTTAGTCTCTTTCTAACAACCCACTTCCCTAAAATAAGGGGGTGGAAGTTTGTATGGAGAATTCCGCGATTTTCAAGGTCGGAAGCGAAAAATTGGTATGCGGACTATTTGTTACTAATAAAAACATCGTCCATAATTTTTTTTTGGAAATCTGCCCGCCAGCCCTTTACAGAGGGGATGACATTTTATATAGGAATTTTCGCAGTTTTTAAGGTAAGAAACTAAAAATCGGTACACACTCTTTGTTACCAACGAAAAATACCTGCAAATCAGGAAATGGGAACTGTGTTACCCCGAATTAATTAGAAGGCCCGTAAACTTCGAGATAACGACCTTCCGAAACATTCTAGGCACTCGAGTAACGTACTAATGTATTCTTTTATTCACCGAAATAACCTAAAGGTTGTAATAAATTGTTTTGAGTATAACCTTTGAATACGTTAGTTATCTTTCCGTAAGTATATAGACACGGATTAATAGAACTTCTGGGTTAAAGGTTTACGTTTTATCATTATTAATGTTGTGCTGATGATTTTTAAACAATTAATAATCATCTTCTTCGACAATCAATTATTCTGCCCCTTATAAACCCGGTATTGCAATCATTCATAGAATCAATAGAGCCGCATCTGAGATCGGGGTTATAATATATCTGATATATAAAATTCTCGTGTCACAGTGTTAGTTACCATACTCCTCCGAAACGGCTGGACCGAATTGAACGAAATTTTGAGTGCCTGAAAATCGGCAAACATCTATGTTTCATACCCTTCTCTAGAAAAGGAGCTAAGCAGCAAATGAAACCGCTAAGCACAGCTAATATCAATACTAGCTGGCGTCCGCGGCTGCGCCCGGTAATGATCGGAATAAAGTATCCTATGTGTTATTCCAGACTATAATCTACCTCTGTGCCAATTTCATCAAGATGGTTTCAGCCGTTTGACGTGAAAGAGTAACAAACATCCATACATCATCACAACAATGTATGTATTTGTCTATATAATATTATATTAGTAGGATAATATTGCTTGCATCATAGTGTTTGTATGAAACTTTACGTCCGTAATTTCCCGCCGAGGTAGCGGGTTGTTTGAAAGAGAGAAGCGGCCTCGGAATATAAAAGGCAAATGAAGGCTGGGTTTTTAGTCAGTACAAGTCTGACACTTCTCCCCACTCCACCCAGAGCGGGGGAAGTTGCTTAATGATTTCACATCCACAAAAAAGTCTGTTACTTTTACGTACTGTAGTAAAAACATAACACAACCAGTAATCTGTCTTTTTCTCAGCAATGCTTAAGTAAAACAGAACCAAGTTCCTACGTCTGGTAAAAGCCCTTTAATGCATCCTATATTCACCAACTGACCTACGAGCAACACTCTCGTGTCACGATGGCCTCCTCCCACGGTAATTACATTCAGCTCCCACTCATGATTGCGTTTGCACGGTAATCGGAGTAACAGCATATTTCCGTGCGTCCCGACAGTTTCCTGCGTTTATTACCACAAAAATCGTTCCGTGTCTGGTATACATAAATCCTGCAATTTGTACCTCTTTGGTGCAACCTTTTTGGTAATTAAGTACCCTTTTTTGTTTGTGTATGTTTTTCTTGCCATAATAGGGTAATTTTGTTGTTTGTTGTGGTGTTTCTAGAGTAAAATATGCGTAGAATGGAATAATGGCTGTTTTGGGTGTGAGAATACCGTGAAGACAAGAAGTACTGTAATGGCTTTTGATGCATAAATCACGTTTTTTATGGATCGGAAATCATCAAAAAACTTCCCCTGCTCTGAACGGAGCTGGCGGGAAAACCTACACATATTCTTTATTTAGTCCTTCATGTTCCGGGGCTGCGGTATCTCTTTAAAACAACCTTGAACAACCGCGGCACTGGCAGGCCCCTCTGCTTTGCTCTTTTGTACAACCTCCCACCCCGGCAGAAGCATAACACACTTAAAGACTATATTTTAGTTCATCATTTTACCACTACATGTCACATCATTGTAAACCTATTGTCTTCTCTATATTTTTACATTTTGAGTATTCGAACGCAAACAAGCCCGCACTCTTTAAAGTTTTATTTATGTTATTAAACCTTCACAGTACCGTATTGTTCAGAACGAATTGGGTTGTGGAGGTCAGATAGGCAGTCGCTCCATGAAAAATACTGGTATTCGGCTGAAGCCTGTAAGACTGGAAGTCGACCCCAAAAAAGATGCTTTTTACAAACCTTTAAGTAACTGTTTAAAATATTATTTATTTGCTTTAATAAATATTATTCTTAATTAACTGAAATGCGCACACAAAAAAACCCTACTCAACCCCAAAAAAAAAAATTATCCCTAATCTATAAACATCTCAAACGCCCAATTTGTTGGAAACGCAAAAAGCTAAACGAGCAACAACACAACAAAGGCCCAATCCCCTAAAAGGTATCGTTGAATGAAAAAACTAATTAATTACCGAAGATTCGATCGAGTTGCCGAAGACGTATGGTCGGGTCGGACCGTCCGATCCGACGAATCATCCAACCTGTTGGCAAATACATTTGTCTTCCCTGATTCGTCAATCGGACGAGTTTATTTAGGTCAAAGGTACAACCATTTGTTTACAATGTGAAAAACGAGAACACACTGAATGATAAAGTAAATAAATTATAGACTTTTTTTGAGTCAGGAGATTACAAAAAGGTCTTATAAGTGATACGGCTAGCCAATTTACAAGGGTCAATGTTATATTTGTGTAGATATGCGACGCCATTTTCTTTCTCGAAAAGGGGCTAAAAGGGATATCGATGGAAGGTACGTTATGTTTGAATTTGCTATTTTTGCTCGCGATATTTTCTTTTTACTTAGTGAGAAATGTCGATTTGATATGAATGGTTACCTATAGATACTCAGTTTTATGTGGAATGCGTCTTGGGATTTTAGTTACAGAATATACCTAGTTATTTATTTATATTATGTTTTATCATTTATGTACACACAGGGGAGCATATAAGGGAACATCATAGCATAACATAGAGTGCAAAAATACAGCTTGTTACTTGCCTCCTTATTCCTTTTTGATTGGTAAGCATGAAATAACTTCTCCCGCTCTAGGTGAAGAGGGATTGAATGTCAGACTTTTACTGACTAAAACCTATTCATGATCCTTATTTTGCCTTTTGTGTTCCGGGGTCGCGGTATCTCTTTCGAACAACACTCAACCCTGGTAAGCTCTTTGAGGGGCGCGTGGAATACGAAAACGCCGTCGACACGGTCTGTTGTCTCTAGACGGACGCTATCCAATGCTCACGGTCCAAAGATTCGTGTCTACGGTGGCCGAAATTAACACACGAGGCGTTAACCCGAATTCAAAGCAAAAGGCAAAAGCTAGTTTATTATAAAATAACCCTTTAAAATCAATGCTATGCATGAATGAAAATACATCCACTTTAAGCGACCCTTTTCTATGCGATAAATTACATGTTAAATAATGGAACAATTATCCTGTATAATGTATTCTAAATTGCACTTATAACTGTAAATAATAAAGTTGTATATTGAGCTCGAATATCATAGTTGGCAACGCATAATTTCATTTGATGAATTCCGTTTGAAACAGACTGTGATACTACAGAAATGTAAGCATAAATTAACGTAACATCTAACCGTCCGTAATTTGATATAAAACGTTTTAGTCTGAGAAGGATACTGCTGTGTTTTAGTGACGAAAGTTATTAATTTAGTTTCGTGACTTTGGACAATTTTAAGTTTATGTGGCTATTAATGTCCATGATATACAAATTCAAATATTTGTATTTATATACAAATACAAACATTTGTATTTATATACAAATATTTTTATTTATTGAACATAGGTGGCTTGGGTACAGATGTTGTTATTATTCAAGAACGCTATGTCTAGCCGTGATCGGCGTACAAATATTCTGGTAAAAACATTGTTCTCTGGAAGATATCGCTATCAGTGATAAGGCCGTCATTGTAACTACATATAGAATTAGTAATTTTTGTAAAACAGTTATGTTTCAATTTTGGTGTGCAATAAAGTTTATTCTATTCTAAAATGTACTTTGGTGAACATATTTTATTTTGTACTAGCTTCCGCCCGTGACTTCGTCCGCGAGGCATAGTTACTTTGGGCTAACGCGAACTTGATCCCGTGTGATGATCGAAAAAAAAATATTTCTCTCCCTTTTTCTCACTTTTTTAGCCTATGTCCGTCTCCAGGGTCCCAACTATCTTAGTACCAGAATTCATCAAAATCATTTTGGCTATTTAGGCGTGAAGACGTAACAAACAAACAATCTTACTTTCGCTTCTATAATATTAGTAAGGATATACATATATAATATATAGTAAGTATTTCTAGTGCCAGTGAACTAACTGAAACTACGTCCAAAGAACACTAATTTCGCTAACTACAAATCGTTGTCTAACAAATAACAGTAACGCTCAACCGCCATACATCTTGGCTAAAACAATAAACGGTCTAAACACTTGGCCTGCCTTCCTTTCACTCAATACATCAGCTTGTCTACACGGCCAACGAGACCAAAACGAAATGTTCCACTTGGCTGCTTTACAATAGGACCAGTCAAGTCCTGAATAGACTTCCTTTATATCTCTGTTTCCACTTAAACAAATGTGAACTTTATATGACAATAAATTAAGTATGACAATAAAATAAGATTTAAGAATGACGTACCTATTCTTAAACTTTGTTAAAGTCGGAGCATAATTTGTGGAAATTGGGAACTAAATTCTAAACGCAGAATATTGATCCAAGAATCCGAGACAGTTTTGTTGCTTTATAAGTCTCAGCGTTACCAAAAAAAAAAACAAAAAAAAAATATAGTTTCAGAAAACTGGTTCGGCAGTCTGGGAAGACTACTTGAACTACATAGTATTTTGACGGCACGGTTAGCGCAGTGGCTGATGGGTCCACTGCTGCGCTGCGTGTCGCGGGTTCAATTCCCGTACGGAACAAATATTTGTATGACCTGCTGATAGTTGTTTCGAGTCTGGCTGTTTGTGTATGTGAGTTTAGGTGTTTGTAAACGCACTTATGATACATGAGAAATTCTTAGTGTAAAAAAAGCTGTAGGTATTTGTAAGAAATCTTGACGTGACATTGAGAATTTTGACTACTTACTTTACACTCATCATCATCTGCCAACCAACTATGTTAGGGTCCGCTTCCAATCTAACCGACTGCCTATTTGACCTCCACAATCCAGTTATTGCTGGGTAATACATAATATACCCCTTGATAAGACTGGTTGTCAAACTTCCGGAACACTGACTAGCTATAACGACTGTGAAAGATCTAGAAATGACAGCCTGGACCTACAGCTTAACATGCTTGCTGAGGCCCGGGGGTAACTCGGTGTGTAACGGGTGGTGACCCATCCATAGACCAACCTAGGCAAGCGCAGCTTAACCTAAAGACCACACAAGGCTGCTTTTATTTAGCCACGAGCTTCTCCTTTATTTATTTCAACTACATACTTTACACGATGTACTTAAAATAAATAACATACCAATCTGAATCACCCGAAAACCAAGACATTTATTTATTTATTTGATACACCAACAGCAATACATACTAAAACTTACAAAGAACTATGCAATAATATAAAAGTGCCGGTATGTATGCCTATTACAGATATACGCAGCATTCAAAATAGTGGCAACAAAAAGTTTACAAATAAAATAACACTATAAAATTAACTTAAAAATAAATGAAGTTGTGTGAATATTAAATTAACTTTAAAAATATAATTATGCTTACTAATATTATAAAAGCGAAAGTGAGTTTGTTTGTTTGTTTAATTCGTCTTCACGCCTAAATGGCTAAACCGATTTTGATGAATTTTGGTACAGCGATAGTTGAGACCCTGGAGCCGGAAATAAGCATATTTTTTTAAAAAGGTAGAAATAGGGAAGAAATGGTAAAACTAAGCTTTGCTATTTTCAATCAATAAGGCCCAAGGGCAAAAACTACAGGTAGCAGGTACCTGCAAATCAAGAAAGGGGAACTGTGTATGAAGTGTGACTTGAAATAAAAACACTAGATCTGAATTTTGGTTCTCAGCGCCCCAAGCCATTTCCAGACAATATTACATGCAGTATATCTGCAAAGAAATAAAGTTAAAGAAACAGCAGTGCGGTGCAGTCGACTTGCAATTTATTGTTCCGCCTGAACTAGCGAGGAATTGTTGAGTTCAACAATTTGCTATATTTCCTCAGGAAGTAAGCCTACCGCAGTATATTTTATTTTACGAGATTTTTCTGTTTGCGTTCCGTTTTTAAAGTAATGGTATTTCTTTAGAATAATGCTTTCAATTTGTGAATAAAATACACCTGAAATTCTCGAAGAGTTAGACAGGGTTGTACCTAATAGTACGCACACATTTCGCCAGTCATTTTAAGTCCCATGTTATAGGGGGACGAGCATGACGTGTTAAAAGGTTAGTATTATTATAAAAAAAGTACTATGTAATTAAAAAGTTTATTTTAATTACATAGTACTTTAACAGACATGTTTTGGAGATCACCTTTTAAGCAAGGAGATGCTTGTGTTAGGTGACTTCACTAGGTGATTGATACTCGACAGGAGGACAAATTATGCTAAACAGAGGGACAACTAGAGAGACAGTAGAGTAAATATTGAGGGATCTAGTACTTAGCTACGCTACAATCATATTGCAATCAACCGGACGCAAATATAAGCCACAGAAGCAATGGATAAAATCTTGATAGAAAAACCTAATAATAATTTGCTTGAGCCGGGTTTCGAAAATAGGACCTCATGCTCAGTGGTCGCGCTTGTGACCATTACACCAATGGGGCAGTCAAGTTGATGTAATACAATACTACTTCGGGGTTGCGGGTTGTTCGAAAGAGATACCGCGGCCCCGGAACGTAAAGGGCAATGGGTGGGTTTTAGTCAGTACAAGTCTGACACTCCCCCCGCTCTGCCTAGAGCGGGGGAAGTTATTTGATGATTTTCCACCCCAAAAAAATACAATACTACTTTAGACTTAGAACATCATCATCTACTTGATTTTTAGGATTCTGTACCTCAAAATGAAAAAGCGGAACCCTTATAGAATCACTTTGCTGTCCGTCTGTTTGTCTGTCAAGACCCTTTATCTCGGGAACGCAAGGAGTCAATTCAAATCAAACCATATACTCAACTCTGTGGTCCCTTACAGCTGTCAAAAAAATCAACCCTCTATGTCGACTTAGTCAAAAGATATGAATGTTTATGTCGGAAGTTTGAAAGGGACTAAAGCGCGTGAGTCCGAGTGGCGCTGCACACTGGCCCGGTTTTTCCCAACTATATTTTTGTCCACTTGCAGTTAACCTGCTGCGGTGTGGTTGCGGTCGTATACTCGGAACAACTGCGTTCCTCCAAAACCCAGTTGATGCCAGGTATTACAAATACGCCTTGGTAAGACTGGTTGTCAGACTTTCGGGCCATTTTAGATCAACTTATATCCTTGATTTCAACAACGAAAGACAATTCACGAGTTTAAATCATCTTACCCCAAAACAAAAAAAGACTGACACAGAGGAAGCCTGTCTTCCAACAGTCAAAACATTGTCGAGCAAATACCTCTCTCTTAATCTATCTCCTTCTCTCTAAATCTAGTTTAGGCTTTCAAATGACAAAGTAATATACTTTCAGGCGTATTGCTCTGGCCTATTTTGTTTTTTTTCACGATGCTAATCATGAATGGCAATGGATTCTTTTCAATAGTACGTTACACAAAGCCACATACTTATAAGCAATAAGTAAAGCACCACGGTATTATTAATATTTATAAAACGACTCTATTTATAGAATGCTAACAAAAAAGTCTTAGAAACCTCCCCCACAAGAAAAGAATACGCGAAAGTAACACCACATTCTCACAAAAAAACAAAATCATCAAAGAGAACCCTACAAAGAAACTCTTGTAAGACTTAAAAGCAAATATAATACCGTGTAAAATTCCCCCGCTAACGCAAAAATTCAATAACTTCTACGTCTTTACTGAAAAATACATGAGCAATAATTGCGTTTTCGAGTCTTGCCTTCTGTGAGGTTAAAATTAAATAAACCACAGTGAAGCTGAGTGGTTGTCTGTAGGGCTACAGTACCAAGTTAAGATTAGCTGGTGGTGTAGATTTCAATTATTTTTAGTATGTTATTTTAGCACAGAAAAATGTGTGTGGGAGTGGATGGGAGTTTATTGAGTCTGGGACTGTTTGTAAAGCAATCTATGTCGAAAACAATGATATAGTCAAGCATTTTAATATATCTAGGTTGATCCTTTGATCGGTATTCAGTCTAATCGTATACGCAGAATGCCTGAATTTTAAATGTAGCGCCTGCCTAAATTACCTCAACAAACCAGTTGAGGTAATTTAGGTTGGTACGATACTTTCTTTTTCTTTTCTTTTTAAAAAAAAACGTTGCCCCACACTAGGATTTCTCCTGTATCGTAGGAGCGTTTACAAACATTTAAACTCACATACACAAACAGCCAGTAAACTTTAGTGAGACTGGTTGTTAATTCGGGCCACTGACAACCTGTAAGTTTTTCGTAGATACCTATCTATTTAATAATAATCATCATACAAATTAGGTGTAGCCACTGTCAAACAATTAAATAAACTTGTACAAAACAATTATGGTCATGACTCCATGAAAACATCGATGCACAATTTTGAGTCTCAAATTTTTCGACGTACTTTTTGATTATGTCATATTTCGCTTTCAAATCATTTCAAGACTCTAAACCTACAAAACACCACCATCCATACAATAACAAAGTCTATTCAATTTTTCAATCTCTTTCCAATTTCACAAAAATAACAGAAATATTAAAACTGAAATAACGTGCTAACCCTAAGCCACCCGTTATGAGAAAAAGATACGTGAGGTTAAGACAAATGAAAGTTTTTGAGCACAGACGGGTTATTGCGATGTTCATCGTGCACCGTACGATGTGCACTTGTGCATTGCGAGCCTGTCTGTGTGGACTGACTGATTAACTGACTGATAAACTCAATTTCGAAGTGCCGACGGGACGTAGCCGCATACTGACCGTTATTGTGTTTGCTGTATCTTGACTTTACGTATCAGTAGTAAGAATCTCTATCGATTCTCATACGAGAAAATATCGTAGAATAATATTTTTTCATGTACAAACTAGTTTTACTCGTGTAGAAATCAAAAATGATCGTAAATAAAAAAAAATCTTAAACTTTCTACAACACAGGTTATAGCCTACCACTGTCAAAAATTGCATATAAATTTGTTCAGCTATTAGGACTTAGCGTAACTTTTATTTTTGTAGGTATGTAAGAATCTATGATAACTAAGTATCATATCTTTCTTTTTTTTTATAAACGTTGCCCCACACTAGGAATGTCTCCTGTATCGTGGGTGCGTTTACGAACATATTTTAAACTCACAGACAAAAACAGCCAGACCCGAAAAAACTACCTGTAGGCCATAATATATGTTTCATATTATATAACTACAAAAAAACAGTATTTTCCCATTACGTATAAGAGTAAAGTCGAGAGAACAAACATAGTTTATTTGATAAAACTCAGTTTGAATATGCCATTTAAAACATGACAAGACTTTAAAACGTAGCATGACAGCCTCTTAGTTGTGACGTCACAAAAGTTTTCAAAATGGCCGCACAGATTCTGACATCAAAATAACTTTGTTGACATTGTTGAACTTTCCAACCATTCTGACTTTTAATTTAAATAAAGGGTGGCAGTGATCTCATGTTTCGAAGAGTTCAGAACTATTTAAATATTTGTATTTAAATTATTCATAATTTTAGTTGGTTGATTTTTGTTTTCTTTTTTTTTTATTAGAGGTTTCACTGATTCAATTCGAGCATAATTTTAATAATCAACATACATCTTTTAAAACAACTGCTTAATTATGAGTAAAATTTAATTTTAGAAATATATGCTAGGCTAGTATCTAAGCAGTATATTGCATCACCAGCATATTCCAGATCTTGTCCCAAGTTACCTAAAGTCGGCGCTAAACGTTTTTCTACCAATCTCCCCGTCAATTTTCACTACTATTCACTTCTTTTTCATATCATTCTTCATTAAATTAATACATATTTTTTTAGTAACACAACAGTTATATTTATGACTAGCTGTGCCCCATGGTTAAGGGTCGTAGCGTACCTAATGTTATATAGCCTTCCCATTGGGGAAGCTCATTTTGCTTTGTTTAGCTCATTTTTATTGAATTTTTCAATAAAAATGAGCTATCCAATACTTTTTTTTCTGATTTTACAGTTTTCAATCAAACAAACTCATATTGGCTTTTATTTTTCTTATTTTTTATTTAGCCTAATTTGCCCCACAACTGACCAAAGGTCTCCCGGTGTTTTACTTTCTCTGGCCAATCAGGAACGAGTTCAAATCGTCACGTCAGCTTTTTGGGCCTTCCTCGGTAACGACGACCGTCTTCAGAAACCTACTGAGTGACGATTCTGGCCCAACTTGACCCATGACATGACTATCCCATGACTGTCCTAACCCATTCTAAAAATGTGACCCACCCAGTCCCATTTAAAGCTCGCAGACTTATAAACAACATCTTGTCTTGGAGCGTTTTATAGTGTTGCGCATTCAATCAGTGAATTTGATCTTTGAAACCCTTTTTTAAATATCCTACTTAATAGTTGATAATATGGATGGATGTATGGATGTTTGTTACTCTTTCACGCAAAAACTACTGAAGGGATTTTAATGAAACTTTACAATAATATAGCATCAGAATAACACATAGGCTAAAATTTATAAAGATATATTGTATATTCTATCACCACGCGAATGAAACTGCGGGGCGCAGCTAGTTATTAGTATAAATTATTTTAGGGTTTTTTTTTGCCTATTTATAGAAAACCCAAGTAAAAGAGAATCCTGAAAGTGAGGTATCACGCGTAAGATCCCTACAGTGGTAGCGACAGCTTGCTGGCATATTGCCTTTATATTTCACGCGTTCCTTTTTCTTTATAAAATCAAGTGAGTTTTTCCAATTGGTGAATTCGTGTTGTTAACTAAGATTATTTGAAGATATTATTTAAACAATCGAAAGAGGCTTTCAAAAATGAGTATTTTATCAGTTAGATCTTTTTAATTAAATAAAACATAAAAAAATTCGACAACTTCAATAAACTTTGTCGTTTCTCGACCTCTAAACTACGACATTCTGTGTGTCAAGATAATTATCTTTGACAGCCGTTACAGGCTATCAGTGTCTATCAGGGCCTATTTCACATAGTAGGTACTTAAAAAACGTCGAAGAACTTAGAGGTGCACGGTTCGAGTTGGTCGTTTTCTATGCAAAAGAAACGGCAAGAAACTTCATGGTTACTCTTTTAATAAAATGCTAATTTTAATTTAAAAAAAATTATGTATCACTTAAAAATAGATAGGTACTTAATACGCACATATTAAGTATCTCTCTCTCTAGGCAGAAATACTGCAGATATTTTTATAAAAGCAAACTTTTTAATCCTTCTTCTACGGTTTCATAGAAATTCTAATTAAAACACGATATACCACTATTACTTTAAATAAAATTCCCATCTCTATCTTTGTGCTTATATTTTATTTCGAATCTGAATCGAGTACAACATTCGATCAACAAAATCGTAGAAGGAACGAATAAGATGCAAAATATCTAAATGAAATCAACATTCGATGTTTCGATTCATAAGACGATTGGCATAGCGATTCGATCCGTCGGTTTGCAGTCCATTGGACGTGAGTTTGGAATTTGTCAAGCGGGGCACGGAAATGGGGAACCAGATATTTTTGTTATTTTCTGCGACTGTTTTATTTTTATTCTTTAAAAGATTTTCAGTTAGTTCCAAAGGGATTTATGATATGCAATGGAATGGATAATATGGAGATTTCATGTCAGACCTTGAAGTAGAATTAATGTTGTCAATTTTATTTATGATACACAAGGACTAAACAATAGACCAGTGATACTTTCTCTTGTGTTTCAATACTGGTGTGCAATAAAGTACATGTAATCTATTCTATTCCATTCCAGATAAAACAAAACTGACTCTGACTGACTCTTCTAAGATTATGACTAAATTCCCGTTAATATACCTATATTATGATAAGCCAAATAAACATAAATATTCTTAGGTAACCTGGACTATTTCAGTCACATAAATCATCATCGCAAGGTTACAGGCCTTTCAAGTCATGTTCCCAACAAAAACTTTTTAACAAAAAATTGAACCGACGAAAAGTGAAAAATAAAAAACCTTTAATCTAGCTAAGCTCCAAAGTTAAAGTATGAGATTAATTTCAAGTCGGCGCCAAACAAACTATTTATTGATTTTCATAACGTAACATGGTAAACGTTGACAACTTGATTGATCGTCGATCATTGTTTGTTGGCGCCGCCTCAAAATTAATCTCATACTTTAACTTTGGAGCTTAGCTAGATTAAAGGTTTTTTATTTTTCACTTTTCGTCGGTTCAATTTTTTGTTAAAAAGTTTTTGTTTTTCTCTTTTTGGTTTTCTCTTACAACAAATTTGTTGTTGCTTTACTTAATCTAATTTGTACAAAATTTTTGACTGTTATTCAAATTCCAAATTTTTCGGCTTTTTAAAACAAAATATTGTTTTTGCTATCTAATTTCCTTTTTCGTCGATTTATATAAATATATATACTTCGACACTACTAAATATTTGGTAGCTATTATTTTGAACCCACATTAGTTGCTTTTGATATTTAATAAAAATCCTTGATAGGCGAACAGACGCGTAAGATGAAGGATTCGGGGATGGGAGCTTCGATAAGAGTGTTCCTTACCGTCAAACAGGTTGACAAGTAGGTACTAAGATGACTACCATAAATTCGAAACACTATCGAGTCTTTGGGAATAGACCTCCAGATATTCTAGTACCTACCAAAAATCTGAAGAACTGTGTTGCTAGACCTCGATTGGTTGCAATTTTCAAAAGAACACGTACTAGAAATGTTTTTGAACGCATGATGTTGCCCGTAATTCTAAGCTGGGCTGCCAATTTACAAAAACTTCAAGAGACGACCCTCGATAAAGCAAGAATTGACCTGGGACTACATTTTATTAGCATCATTATCAAATTTTGAACCAAATAAGGTGTTAATTCACATGATGAGCGCGCTGACTGAAATGCAGCTACTGAAAGGTTAACCCACTATGCACTGCACATATACAGATTTTTAATTCTTGCAGTAATGGCTAAAACATACTTATTATGTTTTTTTCAAAAAAGGGCATCCGTCCTTCGATGACACGCATAACCCAGTAAGGTCTACAGTTTTTAATAAAGTTCAAGAAATAAGCCCAAGTGGCGTTATACTGTAGGGGACCTCTTGTAACTGACTTCCATTTCCACTGCCATAGCTTTGATGACAATCATACTCCAGCAAGGCATCAACAGTTCTCATCGACGTACATGAAATGAGCCTAAACACAACACAGCTGCTGTAAACTATTGAGAATGTCTAGTAAATACTACCCATCTCCATCATCAGACCTTCCATGACCGTAATTCTCCAGCTAGGTCTAAAGATCACGTCAAGGTGCATTAAATGAGCCCAAATACGATATAGCTGGTGTAAACTGTTGAGAACGTCTTGCAAATACCTCCCGTCTCCATCGTCAGATCTTCAGTGACAGTAATTATTCAGATTGGCTCAAAGTCCTCATCAAGGTTAATAAAACGAGCCCAAACACAATATTGCGGCTGTAAATTGATAAGAACCTCTTTCAAAAGCCTTCCGTCTCCATCGTCAGACCTTCAATGACAGCTCTATTCTCCAGCTAGGTCTAAAGTTGTCGTCAACGTGCATGAAATGAGTTGAAACACGATATATCGCTGCTTTAAACTGTTGAGGACCTCTTGCAATATGCAAGTATTTCCTGATCTCCTGTCTCCATCATCCATCATCAGGTCATTTTGACGCCGTATTATCATCAGAACTACATATGTGTTTCAAATTTAAACAAAATCGTTTCACAATTGCAAATTAAGTATGAAAAAAAATCATTCAACCCCTATTTTTCCACCCTTAGGGGCGGATTTTTTTTTTCAATTTGAAATGGGACCAACTTTGATATATACTCTCTCCAATGAAAAAAGAATTTTTCAAATCGGACGTCTCAGTAAAAAGTTATGCGTGGTCATACATAAAAAAAAAAAAAAAAAAAAAAAAAAAATATACATGTCGAATTGAGAACCTCCTTTTTTTCGTCGGTTAAAAATCGCCATTTTGTTATAATGGCAACAAAACTGGCAAAGAGAAGAAAAAAACAAAACAATATTTCAAAAACAGAATTCATGTTTTCAAAAACATCTAGTACAGAGTAAGCGTTTTCAATCACTCCCTCTCGGTACAAATCAATGCGGAGGACATTCTCGGTATGTACGCAGATCGAAACGAATGAACCAATTCCTTCAGTATTGCTATTCAAAACGAGTTTGTGGCTCTTATAGCCCGAGGATTGGGAACGAATGAGTTTCGAAGGATTAGAAAAGTTTATTGTGTTCTATTTTAAAAGCTGGATTTGTTTTTGAATTAGTTTTTGTATTCTTTATTTAAATTGGAGTCGGTTAATGGCGTAAGTTTGTTATTTTTTCTTGGTATTTACGGTATAGTTTGTTGAAGCCATCTTTTACTAAAACTGTCAAGTCTTTTTAGATTTATAAAGATTGCAACATTTTTTTTGCATTGAAATAAAATAAAATGATTAATTTAACAATTTTAGAGAATAGTTTTAGTAGTTAGACACTGCTGAAACTACTAGGGACTATAGCCATTTCTTACAATATTCTAAAATCTAAACAATGTGAATGATACAACAGCAGTGATTCTAGACAGTAGGTAAATAGAAAACTTGTATTATTTTTGTCTATGCTCTATATTTCCATGTCAAACAACAGGTTTTCTGTTTGACCATATATAACTATCAAACAATGACCGTACCATCCCACAGACTAATCGCAAGTAATCAAACCCATTATAGCAACACTGACAGTCTAACGTCTCGCTATAACTTATGCTCACGCAATCACGCCCCATACGTCTTGCTATATCATGCATTAACACCGCATTATAGACGCCGAGAACACGAATATTGCATTGGGGATACGAATAAAATATTTTTATCGCCTTTGGATATGAAGATATCAAACTGTGCTTTCTGTAGAAACTGGAAAGGATATCTTAGGAGTGTTACATACTATTTGCTATGTGTTTTATGCGAATGTATGAAATACCAGTAGGGTTACCATGACATCTTATAGCAGTTTTATTCCTGTGTGAGAAAGAGATGGTGCTAGACACCCTGTATAGCTCTGTCTCTTTCCCTCAGTGAAATAAGTTCTGCTTTAAAACGTCATGGTAGGGTAGCTGGTCCTATTAAACTGTTACTAAGTTGATGTAGGTACAATAATGGTAGCTTAGAGTTAATGCTGATGGTATAAAAACAGTGTTCAAACACAAGCAAGAGCCAGTCAGACTCGCGCACCGAAGGTCCCGTAAAAACTTGCGATATAAACAGCCATATCTTTTGACTTACTGATTTTTTTACAACACAAAGGGACTACTACGGTTTTAACTCGACACCTCGACGCGTTTTTTTTTTTTATTCAAGTGGAACAGCAAACAGCTACAATATAAAACATAAACATCATATAAAAATACAAGACTTATTGACAATATTGCAGCCCACAACGCTGTTCACTAGATAAAGAATTTTCCGAGATAAAGGATAAACGGATAGACAGATAGACACACGGACAACAAAGTGATCTAGTAAGGGTTTTTTTTTTTTTGAAGTACGTAACCCTTAAAACAGTGATTTTTACGAGTAATCGTTTTTTGGGATGAATCATAAAATATCTTCTCCCTCTTTGGGCGAAGTGGGATACCCTCGTATCAGACTTGTACTGAGTAAAACTCATCTATGTTCCTCATTTTGCCCTTTGTGTTCTGGGACTGTGGAATTTCTTTCAATAAACCCCGAACCCGGTTTTACGATGCATGAGGATTTAACTGTCAGCCAACATAGCTTAGGATTGGTTTTTTAATTTTCGCAAATAAAGACTTTTGACGTCAAAGTGCAGCAGTAACTTTGTTATACCTACGTTAACAAAATAAAAACAAATAAAATTTAAAACAATTTTAGTTTGCAGTTGAGTGTTAATTTACATATGAATAAGTTTTTAAAATATTGTGATTGTATTTTTTGTCGCTACGGAACTCTGTGTGTGAGAGCCCAACTCGAACTTGATTGGTTGTTTGTTTTTATTTATTTATGTACACACAATACACATATTATGAAAAAAATAATACATACAGACAAAAGATCACAAAGGTACTGCTTATTTCATAAAGAAATGTTTTTTGAAATGTTTTTTTTTAATAGAAAATATGTTAAAATAAATAAACGATCATAATATATGTTTACATATATATATATATATACATTCTAAAATAATACATACAAAATATCAAAATATAGAAGAGAGGTCATAATGTTCTTTGACTAGTTTTTTAAATACAAAGATAGTTTTGGCCCCACATAATCATACCATAAACTAACGACATCAAATCATCAACTACAAGGGTTCAATAAAAAGCAACGGTTTGTTTTGTTGTTCTATATTTTTGCTGATAAAAAAAACCCATCGGCCACATAGCGTATACCTATTATAAAACGCAACGTCTGTCTGTCCGTCAGTAAAGCGATAATAGAGTGAGAAGGGTCGTAAAGTCGAATCATTAAAAAATTGCTGACCCCGAGTTTTACTGGAAATCCTGTCTCAGAGACTGTCACGCGAAACTCGTCTTTAATTACAAGGGAAACTGTCTGTTACATCACAATGTTGGTTTAGTCTATAACGACTATAAGAGCGAATTTTACGAATTAAACTGTATAGATCAGCACAACAAAACTGCGTTTAAAAGCTGACGGTGTCAATATTCTATAGGGTTTTTGGAAGGGAAATTACTGACGCATCAACAGTAAGGGGGAAGAGCTAAGAGGGAGTAAGTAGCCCACGAAATTCCTATTTTCCTTGTGTTTTGCAATTGCAGGCCAGTGTCAGGTTGAATGTTACGTGAAATGTCACGCGTTGCTGCATTTTTTTCGCAACAAATGACGTCACACGTAACTTTAATGGGTTATATCTTTGTCATTTTTGGTCTAATTTACAAATAAAAAATACGTGTCCCTTATTTTTGAATAATCTAAAAGACGGACTAAATAGAATGTAATTACTTTGACCCTTGAAACTACCCGAATATGCATAGCTATGAGCTTGATTGTGCATGTTGCAGACAATTTAACTAAAATGCTACAGAAAAATTGTATTTTCAATTTAAAAAAATATCTACGTATTAACCTAGCGCTCATGCTATAGCAATTGATCGTCACCAATACTCAAATCTTTATTGCATTACATATAATATGTAATATTATGTCGGGCAGTACATATCTTATTATTTAGCAACTATACAAAATGTGTCTCCTTGGATTACATCTTCACCAGTCTATATCTGTTTTCAGCCATCTCCCAATCACAAAGAATGGATCTACAGTTTAAGAGATTAACCGACTTAAAAATAGTTTTAATATCTCCATCAAGATATAAGTAGATTTGGAAATATAGCTCTTATTACCTCTACAAAATACAGGTAAAAATCCCGTTGCCCTGTATTTTAGAATATAGTATAAAATGGAAGAACCACCAACGAAGGTATTACGTAATTCTGTATTCATGTTTCCTAAGGGAACGAATACAAGGCTGTAAGAGGTCTAATTCTTTACTCCAGTATTTTGATAGCGTTTTAGTACGGTCCATTTTATGTAAGTATGGCATTTTAAGTTTTAGGGATCTGTGGTTTTGGAGACAAATATATAACTTTATAATTTCATTTTTGGAATGAAGTTCCTTATCGCACGTTGCGAAAGGGGTTTAGACGGAAAAAATAAGACCAAAAGTTGTAACGACACTTTTTTCTTAAGACCAAAAGTTGTACCGACCATTTTTGCTTCAGACCAAAAGTTACCAGACCAGACTTATTAAATCAAATCATTTATTCTTTGCAAACACTTAAAATATAATAATTATCAATCTGAAATTGCCAACGAGTCTTGAGCAAGCGTGGTGATCAATGCTTATAATAATAAGCATTGATCACCACTCATACAGACGAGGCATAATAATGCCTCGTCTGTATGAGAAGAGGCCAGCAGTGGGACGGTTATAGACTGGTATTATTATTATTCTTTATTTTTCTGTCACAGAGGTCTTTTTATCTTTAAATTTTAACGTTGCATAGGTTTTGATCTTAATTTTTATCTTGGATGTGCAAAAAAAAAACGAAAAAAAAAATACACTCAGGAAAGATCGCGAGCACCTGCTAGTATTACAAAACAGTGGTCTGCTGCAGCTATTCAAGTTATGGTGATCTCGTTAAGCAGCTGGACCAAGGGCTTGATTCCGATAGCGGTACTCGTATAATTAGTAGGTTCCTTTCTCTGGAGCCTTGACTCTGTAAGTAGAATTGACCTTTTTCGCTGAGTGACTAGTGTTTGATTTGAATGTAAGCGATGAAAATAAATAAACGAAAAACAAACACAATATTATTAGCGACCAATCCACAAACAACAGAAAAAGAGTCTCCTTAAAGAAACCTCTACAATTATTATCCCGGGAATATTGTCCTAACAGAGATATTATGTTATTATTACCGTTAAAAGAAAATCTTCCTTCATTTTCTTGTCATAATCTCAAAGCTTTTTATCGTATTCACTCAAGGAATTGCCTTTTACTAAGCCGAGACCACTACTGAGAATTATATTGCTTTGACCTACATAATAATATCAGTAGGGAACCACAACATATAAAAAATTACATCAGTTATTCTCCCAGTCCAATTTCCGAATTAAATTTTATAACTCTTGCATGAATAAATAAAAAAACATAAAATACGGATCCATTTACACAAAACAGACAAATTCAAAAGGTCAGCTCAATACATCTAGCGAAAACGCACAGATTGACACGATTCAAATACAGTCATAGAGAGTGCAAGCATACTCGCGATTTTCATTTTTCTGAGATCGCCGTTCATTCGCATTATATGTATGTGTTTTTATTCGTTAACCTTCTGTTTCTATAAAATATTGTGCCATCTATGCGTCCGTCCAGACTCGCGACCTATAAGGCCGCGTTCACATCGGACATTTTACGATGTCACTATTGAGCGACAAAAGATTTTATGATCGCATAAATTAAATGTGGAACTATCAATGTAAACCTTAGTTTATTGCGACTGCGACTAAGTAATAGTTTTCTATAATATTACGACTGTTAAAATGTAATGCCTATTATGTAACTTATTTTATGGAGTACGTTGCATTTTGTAAGAAGGTACGACACGGTTGGCGCAGTGGCTGAGGGATCGACTGCTGCGCTGCATGTCGCGGGTTCGATTCCCGCACGGAACAAATATTTGTATAACCTGCAGATAGTTGTTTCGGGTCTGGCCGTTTGTGTATGTGAGATTATATGTTTGTAAACGCACCCACGATACAGGAGAAATTCCTAGTGTGGGGCAACGTTTTTTTAAAAAAAAAGGTAATTTGCAACGAGTGTGAGCTTTAATGGGGTTAAATTGCTGGGTTTTTCTTGTGTGCAGAAATTATGAACTTGTTCGATAATGAATGTGAACACGAAGGCTGCATGCGTTTAAATAGATTTATAGCATTATTAAAGTAGTCATTAAAAGTTCATTCAGAATTGCAATATTAATTTTCACATTCACGTTTCAGACCTACACTTTCCATAATTTTCAGGTAACTAACGAGATATACCAATATACAACGATACATTAATGTGTTAGATATCGTTGTATATTGGCAGGTTTTTCGTTCGAAAGAGATACCGTGGCCCCGAAATATAAAGAGCAACAGAAGGAACATGGGTGGGTTTTAGTCAGTATAAGTCTGACACTCCCCCCCCCCCCGCACCACCCAGAGCGTGGGAAGTTATTTGATGATTTCATATCCGCAAAAAAACTTGTGAGACAAATAAAACTAAAAGCTAAACACGGTGCTGCTATGGAATTTAAATAAAAAAGTTAGCTGTAGTTACAAAATTAATATGACAGTGGCTGCGTTTTAGCAAAAACATATTTTTACAGCTCTAAAGCTAACCTACTTACTTTCACTGCAATATAACGATCATACTAAAGTAACACTATTCAAACTTAAGCAAATCTCACGCGACACCAAAACGTGCAGAACCTACAAACACAACTCGGAAATGAACGCAGAACCGTTAACTAGCCGTCACTCATAAAAACTCAACATAAAAATATGCGGCGTCATTAAAATACCCGTGAAACCCCATTAAAGCTGCGACTGAAATTCGCGGCACCTATCACACGACGTCATTTTAATCGCAGACAGGGTTTCCAATTAGCGCAGCTTTGCCCGTCACTCATTACTGGTATATAAGCCCACGAAATCCCCCAGTGTGACACAACAGTTAGGACTTCATTCCGTTCACGCGAATGCGTGATATTTTTTTAATCAAGGACCTAGTCAAAGGAAGGGAAAGTTTTTGATGTAGATTCATTTGTCACCAACATGTCAAGCGTATGACACTTGCGGATGACGAATAGTGTGCATGCAGCCTAACAAACGTCTTTGTGCCGCCATTTTGATTCTGATTTTAAAATCACAGACTTTGTTTTGACAGTTAAAAGACGTAAAAGCAATCTGATTGTATAAAATTGGAATCAAATGTTTTGATAAGTCAGGCGATAAAAACGCAAATATTATTCAAAAATCGTAACATAAAATACTGGCAATATTTGCATGAAATTATTGAAGACATCAGTCGCAGCCTGCGCATAGAATTTAATGTTCCAAATGTAAAATCAAATTTTAACGTTTATTATACATTTAAAGCGACGACCGAGCGTGCGAATGAACTGGCAGCTTTAGCACTTATTGGTCGAAATCAAATTGAAATAAAACTTAATTGGCGAGAATTCATTCAAATCCTATAATATCGTCGTGCTGTTAATTCACGGAGTTTATTATGGCTTGTTTAATGACAGTCGGATAGTTTGAAGTTATATTGCTCAATTGCCTTTTGTGAGGCGATTTCATTACATTGTATTTACATGGTAACTATGTACTTTGGTAGAATATGAGGAAACGTTGAATACTTTTGTAGAAAAGAATAGAGGAAGAAATTATTAATGGGTTGTGTAAAAGATAATACGGTAAGAAAGGAACTCTGAATGATAAATTGCGGAATGACGCTATACCAGATCTTTGCGGTTTTAAAGAAGATGTATTGACAAACATTCAAAAGAGTATGCTTAGATGATTTCGTCATGTGGAGAGGATTAGAGAAAGGCGCCTTACAAAAGGTACATTTACTCGTAAATGTGTGGGGGGTTGCGGGTTGTTCGGAAGAGATACGGCGACCCTGGAACTCAAAGGGCAAAAGAAAGAACATGGATAGGTTTTAGTAAGTACAAGTCTATTTGATGATTTACCATCCACAAAAGAGAATAATGATTACCTAGTAGTACAATACTTGCATCACTTTAAAGTTATCTCTTAGAGAGCTTTTGGAACGAAATTCCTTATCGCGCGTTGCAAAACGGGGCCAGACCGTAAAAATTAAGACCAAAAGTTGTAAGTAACGACATTTTTTCTATAGTTGTAAGCCGTGCGGCGTGCGGGTGTTTATCTGTCTCTCTCTCTCTCTCTTTCTCATAGAAAGCAAGCCAGTTATTTTTATTTCGTCTTTCTATTTCGCATTGAACAGTGTGGTGTCGCAACGATTATTTTTGTTGAGTGTATACAAGTTTTTTGTACATAATAAATAATAACTTCGTACTATCCAGGTGTGCCTTGACACCTCTCAAGTGTTTCTTAATAGTTTTATGGCTAGGTATACCTTAAAACCTTTTTATAGATTTTTATTATACCTTTACTGATTTTAATGATAGAACAAATATTTTCTTTCATCTTACAGTGACTTTAAATCTAATTTGAATCGCGCCCTATAGCAATATTCTGAAAGACATTTCATAAAATCTAAAATACTTTAAATACATTTTATTATAATTTTACACAAAAATGTCTAGGACTGTTAGATTAAAAATGTTTTATAACTTATGATAAAATTTTGAACAATAGCCTAGCTTCTAGTAAAGTTTTGAATAACCATGTTTATTAAAGGCAGCATTGCTTCAAAAAGTTTTTAAACCTGAGTGACTTTGGGAATCTGATTATTAAAGATGTTTCTTTTATATTTTTTTATAAGATTACGACATTTATATATACTGAATCATCTTCCTATCCTTGTCCCATTCTATTCGGAGTCGACGCAACACGTTTTCTTCTTCTATTCTCCCCTGTCAGACGTAACGGTATTTTTTTTTAAATGACCTACATTCTAGTAAAAATAACTGACTTTAAAATTTGTAATCTCAAACAAATCAATGCACTATCTCTGTTCACGCTCAACCACGAAGCTTGAAGCTTCTCATTAGACGAACCCGATACGTGACCCAGCTGTGCCATTTACCTACAACTACATGTATATTTTATACAATATATATGCTGAGCATATAACTACACCGTATCAGCTATCTCGTGCAGTTGTCAGCTATCCTACCGTGGTATATATATATATAAAGTATGTATAAAGTTGGAGATATTTTGTTGCATCTTGTAGAGCTAAAGGTGATTTTAGTAAGGGTTACATAACATGACAGCAAGTCTGGCTATTGCAAACTGGCTCTTATTACACTACGATTAGGTTCAACATGGAGTGTATTTTACACACGTGCTTTACTTCTCATTTATAAGGGCTTTCATTTTTTTCTGCAACATCACGGATAACTGCTCAAATACCTAAAGACGGCAGTTTTTTTTAGAGCAAGGTGGTAAAGGCACGTTGTTTAAAAGCCTTTATATTTAAATTTAAAAAAAATGTTTTTATAAATAGAATATCACAAATAAACATGATCGTTTTTAAAATAATTTGCTCATAACAAGAAATTGATATTTATTTGAGTTCTGAATTCAAAAAATATTTGAATTTCTTATTTTTAATATTAGGCTGTTTGGCGATGTCATGCTTTTATTTCTCTGTATGAGACTACAAAGCGCGGGAAAAATCAAATGAAATCATAGTTTCATATTGATTCATGACCAAAGTACTTTTTGTTCTGTTATTTAATTTCTCCGAAGTGTATTGAAAAACGTCGTTTAATTCGTGAGAATTTGTCACTGCTATTATCGGTTCTATCATGCTCTCGCCTGGCGGCACCTGCTTTAAATCCGCCTTGTCTACAATGCCAAAGTTTCCTAACTTGAATCAAAATGTACTAATTTAATCTAAAATACTGATTATCCTGACAGTGTCAGAAAATAAATCTACCAGATATAAATGATATTTAAAACACTCACATTGCAAGAACACAACATTGAAATGCATACCCGCTATGCATACATGAAATTGCTATTTCATAGCCACAATATAACTGCAACTATGTGCCGAAAATTCAGCTAACACAGTCCGACATTGTCGCTTAGTGCGAAGGCAGCCTTATAGCCCTTAATTGCGCTCAGAATTAGCTGCGCGCGGTATAATAATGCGCAGGTGTAATAATACGCGCGTATAATTGTGCGCACATGTTGATAATATTGCGTGGCACTGTAAACACGTTCTTCATTTAGTGTGTTCATGTGTATGCAAGGTATTTGGACTGGTATATTGTGCTGGTATTTTTGGTAATGTAGGAAAGCAATATAAACCTAGTTATGTGTCAGTTAAGGTGCAATTTTCTTTAAAAACAACGGTTTTTCACAGCCCAGATTTTTTTGTAAAATAGGACACTAGAGAGTCTATTTATTGAAACTGTAGACATTTTCCAACTCTTTTTTAAACCTGAGGGTTTTAAGCAAAATGCTTATTTAATAGAAATCCTTACTAATATAATATTATAAAAGCGAAAGTGAGTTTTTATAATTTGTGTTTGTTTGTTACGTCTTCACGCCGAAATGGCCAAACCGATTTTGATGAATTTTGGTACAGAGATAGTTGGGACCCTGGAAACCGACCTAGGCTAAAAAAAGTGAAAAAAGGGGAGAAAGAGGGAAGAAAATGGGAGAGCAATATCCTTTTTTATCATCACGCGGGTTAAAGTTAGCGCTAGCCCAAAGTAACTGTTCTATGCCACGTGGATGAAATCGCGAGTGGAAGCTAGTCTAAACAATAAATAAAAAAGACAATGTTGTGTGTCTCAAGACTGCGCCAAATAGGCCCAGATTAGCATAAAAAATTAAAGAGTGTAATAGATTTTAGTATTTTTAAAATAAATATCTAAATATAAATATCTTGGGACAACTCACACACGGCTATCTGATCCCAAGCTAAGCAGAGCTTTTGTTATGGTAACCAGACAACTGATATACATACTTATATAATTTATAAATACATACATATTATAGATAAATCACACCCAGACACAGAACAAACAATCATGCTCATCACACAAAGTTTGTCCTGGGTGGGAATCGAACCCACGACCTCCGGCTCAGCAGTCAGGGCCACTAACCACTAGACCAACAGGCCCGTCAAGTTAAAATCTATCTATAGTGTAAAAATCTATCTAACTTCTAAATCATCTTTTCCCGTACCCACGAAACAAACCTTTGTTCGAAATAAAAGTTTAAATTTAGTAAAATAATTAATTTTAATTTCACGTTGTACAACGGGGCTCGCGTCTGCAGCGAAAGGGTTAGTGACCCGGCTATAATGTATATTGTCAGTACCGTCAAGCTTGCTACGAGCCACTTCTCTTGCTATTACTTGTAATTTTCATGGGTACCAGTAAATTGTTCGCGTTTTTTGTAGTTTACTCTGTCATGTTAGTAATAGCCTTTTTTTTTTGGTAAGGAAAATCATCAAATAACTTCCTCCGCTCTGGGCGAAGCGAGTGTCAGACTTGTACTGACTAAAACCAACCCATGTTCCTTCTATTGCCCTTTACGTTCCGGGGCCGCGATATCTCTTTCAAACAACCCGCAACTGGCAGACGGTGGCCCTGGCAGGCCCCTCTGCTTTGCTACCATCTCTTTGAGGCGCGCGTGGAACACTAACGCGCCGTCGACACGGCCTGTCGTCAATAGACGGACGGACGGTGAGCTACCCATTGCTCACCGTCCACAGGCCCGCATCTACGGTGGCCGGGAGTCGTCTCGCGGCGCCCGACGCCCGGGGCGTCTCCCGCGGCGGCATGTTGCGATGTGTTGCAAGGATATAGCAAAACATTTTGTGAGTTTGTATGTAAAGTAAATAACGTAAAAAGTTAAAATATTATTACAAAAACCAACTTCCTTATGGAAGCATTATAGAGCCGTATCCTCCCGTTAAACTCTTCGCACAAAATTTGATGTGCATTACGAAAAACATATTCCCCCTTTTAACTACATCTTCCCCTACTACTTTATTTTTATAATCCGCATTAATTCACGAAATTTAAGCGGAACCATTTTTTTTTCTTGGTTTAGGTAAGTGGGTACAGTCTTACACACAAAGGTGTAGCAGCATATTTAAATTTCACCTTTAAATACATGGTTTATTAAGTCGTGTCCTTCTAATCATCCAATTATCGTGCTGTTAGGCTATAATCACCTGCAAAAAAGATATATTTGCGTACCCAAAATGTTATAAAATATCTGGCACAAAACAAAACACATTTTAATTATAACAACAACCACAACAATCAAATTGACATTGATCAAGACAAGGTTGCCATCATAATAAAAATTATACCCTTGTTTACGAGTTATTTTTTTTTACTTAAACTAGGTATATTTTATATTTTTGGAGAATTAACAATTTATTTCTATAATAGCGAGCGAAGTCAAATAAAAATTAAAATTGGGGTAACACAGTTCCCCTTTCCTGATTTGCAGGTATTTTTCGTTGGTAACAAAGAGTGTGTGTACCGATTTTTAGCTACCTACCTTGAAACCGTGAAAAATCCAATATAAAATTTGATCGCCCTTTTTAAAGGAGTCGGGGGAAGATTTCCAAAAAAAAATGATGCACGATGTTTTGTTAGTGACAAACAGACCGCATACCAAATTTAGCTTCCTAGCTTGATAATCGCGGAATGTTCCAAACAAACTTCCATCCCCTATTTTAGGGATGTGGAGGCTTAGAAAGAGACAAACGAATTCACTAACGCTTTTATAATATTAGTAAGGATTCTTAAACGTGTTTGATATTCAAGAAATTGACTTGACACTTTCAAAAAAATCATTGGCTCGAACAAATCTGTGCTTTAGACAGTACCCTGGCAACTTTACTAAACTTTTCACTTCCAAAGTTTACTTTATTATTTCGATACAATGTTCTCCTTTATTTAATACAGTTTCTTTCACTGTTTGTGTTATAAAAACTTATGTTATTGTATTAGCATAATATTCGCGCGGTGAAGGCGTGTGCGGTGCGTTTACGGAATGCTTCGGTGTTTAGTTTACATAATCATTGTTTAGCATGTGTTGTGTGTTTAATACGTAAGTTTCGTATGTCGTAGGTGTAATTTTTTTTGGTGCTTGATTTTTTTTTTAAAAAACGTTGCCCCACACTAGGAATTTATTCTGTATCGTGGGTGCGTTTACAAACATTTAAACACACATACATAAACAGCTAGACCCGAAACAACTATCTGCAGTTCATACAAATATTTGTTCCGTGCGGGAAAAGAACCCGCGACACGCAGCGCAGCAGTCGATCCATCAGCCACTGCGCCAGCCGAGTCGTCACTTTTATTGACTGTTTTTGTTTTTCTTGTCTTGAATGTCTGGGGACGTCATAGTTGACTACATATATCGTTTACAGACTCAACTAACGTGTCAGATAGGCAACTAACTTTTTGTTGTTTATTTCCTTTTAACTGTTCAAATAAAATGAAACCAAAAGTTATTTATTCAAATTAGGCTGATAATCAGCACTTTTTGAATGTTAAATTACAAGAGACAATTCTTCAAAACGCGCGCCTTTCGCCCCAGTTCCCAATAGACACTGCCCCGTTCGTCAAATGCTTTGAGATTGTGTATAAGTTTGGGCTTTAACTAACTATAACTGTAACTCATCGGTTCATTCCACTCAAAAAAACTCGTTACTACTTTTAACGTAATTTCTATCAGCTGTTTTCTTCCACGATTCGCGCTTAGACATTCATTAAGAATGAGCGTATATTTTAAACTTATGTTCAATTCTGATCGACTACACACAAATGAAACCACATTAAACACAGAAAATGCCCGTCCCCGATCAACAATACAGTCCTACAGTGTTACAATTAATTCCAAACCATACAAATTAACATTCATAGGTATTACACACACACACATACTGCTCAGAGAGAGGAGGCCACAATGCACCCACAAACGCTCGGCCTACTAAAACTCCTGTCGGGCTAAAAGGGTGACTGATGTACAACGCATGCTATCTCATGGTACAAGTAATGGAAGGTTGTGTTTTATGAATATTTGTGATGTTTAGAAGTTTGTACAGTTGAAATGAGGTTTTATCTCAAATTGATCTCAAATAGATGGAACTTTAAACAAAAAGTTTTATTTAAATAAGTAGCTTTTGCCCATGGTTTCGCTCGCGTAAATTCGGGGTAACACAGTTCCCCTTTCCTGATTTGCAGGTACCTGCTACCTGTAGTTTTTTTCCCTTGCGCCTTATTGATTGTAGTAGCAAAGCTAAGTTTTCCCTTTTCTTCCCTCTTTCTCCCACGTTTACCACATCAAAAATAAAAATATGTCTTTTCTAATATTAGTAAGGATTTAATGGTTAGCAATTTAGTAATGTGGTATAGGCGGTTTACAAATTGATGTAGAAAGTTCTACAGTTTACTTTAACTAATTGACTACAGTTCTCCTTGAAATGGTGAATGAAAACAAATATAACATAACATCAAACCTGTTATCTCCGAAGAGATGACACGCCACACTATCCTAAAACCACTACAGTTCCTTGAAAGAAGGGCACAGTGGACGTAATCCTGCCGGGGTTCTGGCTTGTTCGGTAGAGATACTGCGGCCCCGGAACATAAAGGGCAATAGAAGGGACATGGGTGGGTTTTATTCAGTACAAATCTAACATCTTTGACATTCAAAACTGCTTATAATGAATGTCTAATTGAAATAAATGCTTTGAGTTGTGGTGACATTGAGAACTATATAGGTCAAATATGTGTATGTGTTGTGGCTAATTATGAGCTAGTTCTGTTAAACTATAAAGTACGTAACAATTTATCCACGGCAAATCATCATTAGTTTAACCTTTTCCTAACTATATTGGGGTCGGTTTCCATTAAAACTGAATGCAGTTGAAGACCAGTATTTTACATGGAGCAAGTGCTTTTCTGACGTCCACCACCCAGTTCACACTAGGTAAAACAATACTCCTTAATAAGCCTGGATGACAGACTTTCAGGACATTGATTACATATAACATCGACAATCGTTTTAGGTTTAGTGTAAATATTACAAATGACAGCCGGGACTTAAATTTAAACAGGTTTTCCGAAACACAAAGGAAATTTTGTACATAATGGGTTATCACCCATCTAGAGACCAACCTAGACAAGCGTGGCTTAACCTAAAAATCAACTTGAGCGACTGTTATTATTTAGCCATAAGTTCCTCCTTATCCATACCAAATAACCCGTCTATTAATAACAAAGCAATATTCCAGTACTAAGTTTTCTCTTCATGCGGTTCGTGACAGTGCAGTTTAAAAGTGGGCAACTAGCCAATATATCGGGAAGTCCATACGTTTAGATTTCCATAATTCTCCACTAGAATAATGTAGCTTACCCTGTAACAGGTAATAACTCTTTTACTTTAGCAAACGTTGTTATATCGTGATTTGAATTACGATCTTTGTAATATTATGTGATACGAGTAGTGTCTAGTGGTTTCACTTGCTGCTTAGTTCTCCAGTCTGGTAGTGATAACAAAAAAAGAGTGATATTTTATAGTCTACTAGCTTCTGCCCGCGACTTCGACCGCGTTGCATAGTTACATTAGGCTTACGCTAACTTTAACCCGCGTGATGATCGAAAAATATGTTCTCTCCCCTTTTCTTCCCTCTTTCTCCCCCTTTTCTCACTTTATACAAAAATTGTCTAAACTATATCTGTACCAAAATTCATCAAAAACGGTTCGGCCATTTAGGCGCGAAGACACTTGGTTGGGAAGGTCAGAAATGTAATCACATAAAAAGCTGGTATTCAGCTGCATCTGGTTAGACTGGAAGCCGACCCTAAATGGCTAGGCAGATAATAAAACTTTATCCCTGTAAATTTTCATCCTAATCCGTTTAGCAGTTTTCACGTGATAGAGTAACAAACAAACATCCGTACACTATTCCTCAAAACTTCACAGTAATAAAATGTTACCCAGAGGTATACTTAAACATAACTACAATCATACTAAAATAAACCATAAACTTTTAACCCTAAAACATAATTTAATAAATACGCTCATCGCAAGCACCACACCGACTGATGTAGGTCACATGTTCACTAAATGAGCACCGCCTAATGAACGCAAATCTAAGAGTGGGCTATACAGGCTGTTTTCTCTACTATACAGGATGTGCGCATAATTTAATTGACTTACAACTTTGCTCAACTTACAAGTTTGATGAAACTCGATTAATAATTTTGTAGCAACATTGTGTTGGTCTAACCGAGTGAGTGTTGGACGAGACAGCGAGAAAACTTGGGACTTGGAACTCCTTGAACAAAGGGGGTTAAAATTTTGAGTATTTTCGGCTAGGTTTACCTTTGAGTCTGAAATCTTTGAGTTCTAAAGTCTAGTGATTCAACTTAAATTGGTTTTTGATGGTTACGTCTCAATAATGTGGATGAATGCCATTATTAATTTATTTTTTATGATCTTGTATAAGCCTTATATGTTTATAGTTTATGGAATGACGGGCCTGTTGGTCTAGTGGTTAGTGGCCCTGACTGCTAAGCCGGAGGTCGTGGGTTCGATTCCCACCCAGGACAAACTTTGTGTGTTGAGCATGATTGTTTGTTCTGTGTCTGGGTGTGATTTATCTATAATATGTATGTATTTATAAATTATATAAGTATGTATATCAGTTGTCTGGTTACCATAACACAAGCTCTGCTTAGCTTGAGATCAGATAGCCGTGTGTGAGTTGTCCCAAGATATTTATTTATTTATTATTAATTTGTAATCTGATGGCTTTTGGTGAAATAAATAGTTGATTATTTAAAGAATTAACTTTATGAATCTGTGCAACAATTTGTTTGTTAAAAATTACTGTAAATATTTATGCCAATTTTCAATCTATATGTCAATATATAGTTTGAAAAATGGCATGTTCGCGGTATTATCTGTAACCCCAGATGAAATGATTTCTGTAAGAATATTATTTGTAAGGTGTATATAATAAAGATTATTCAATTTTATTTTAAAAATCAGTTCAATCTTATTTAAGCGACAAAAACGATTGGAAGATTTGACACGCGTACATAGGAAGAGCCAGACGGTATGACCGTAACCCCATGGAGGTTAGGTAGGTCTTTGGGTATGCGACTTATGTCGACACCCTTCTGCTATCCTATCTTCCTAACACGTTGAGCTGCGCTGGGGCGGTTGCAGCAGGTGCAAAAAACCTCAAACGGCGCAAATATCCCGATTTAATTGGCAGTTATGTATTTAAGCCATTTGGGGTTTTAATACTAAGGCTCTGGGGTCCAAGTATCCACCAAGAATTTAGGGTCGACTCTTCTCGTGTCCAGAGGGCTGGCAATTTTTTGGCAAAAGAATTTGCATTGCCATCCAACGTTAATGTTTCCAGCCTTTTGGGCATTTTTCTTATTACCAGTAAGGTGGAGGATTTTTTTGACACTCTGTAATTTCTTATTAGTTTATGTATTTTAATACTTTGTAAATAATGTTTATCGATGTATATAAATAATTTAGCAAAATAACTAATATACATGACTTGTTTCCTTTGTCATGTTCAACACTGCCGTGTTGTGTGAATAGTCTTACAAAAAAAAAGGTTTCCCTTTAAAAGCTAAATATTATTCCAAGATTAACGAAAACGTTCGCAAGTTATTCCAGAAAATTCTCAGAAAATCTAATGGAACAAGGTTTTAAATTAAACAACAATGTCACAATTCCGAGAAGTGGCTCAACCGAGCTCTTTCTCAAACAAAATAAATTAATATTAATTTGATGTTGATACTCCGGCTACTTATGATGTTAAACATGAAACGAACTTGAATAATCTCGATGATATTAATGAGCTGTATTTCAAAAATTTTAATTTGGTTGAACTTTACCCTACTTCACGAAATAAATGCGTTTGATGACTATTTTTTGCCGTTGATCCTGCGCTTGATCTTTCTCCGGCCGTGTCGGTTTCCCGTCCCATCGGACTATGAGAGTGAGGGAACAGAGAGTGCACCTGTGCCTGCGCACATACTTGTGCACTATAATATCTCCCGCGCCGGTGGCTAATCTCCGTTGAGATTGGTCGCCGTGGCTGAAAACGGTCAGGGGGCTAAATATTTTACTTGATATCTCATAATACACCTGGACCACAAAGAAAGGCTTGCCATATCATCCTTTATACATTACTAGCTATTGCCCGCGGCTTCGCTCGCGTTAAATTCGGGCTAACACAGTTCCCCTTGCGCCTTATTGATTTGTAATAGCAACGCTAAGTTTTCCCTTTTCTTCCCTCTTTCTCCCTCACATTCCACTTTTTTTGTTTAAATTAGCCTATATTCGTCTCCTGGCTCCTAACTATCTCTGTATCAAAATTCATCAAAATCGGTTTAGCCATTAAAGCGTGAAGAGGTAACAAACAAACTCACTTTCGCTTTTATAATATTAGTAAGGAAATCTTACAACTACAACTCAAATACTTAGGAACACGATAGCCCTAGGTAAGACTTGGTCAGACTTTCAAGTTTCTACGGCCCTGAATGACTGTCAAAGAATTACAAATGGCAGCGGTGTTTTCTAAGACATACCTACACACACTAATATCATATCAGAAACGTCAGTAAAAAAAGGGAAGTGAGTGTGCAATAATAATTTAAAGAAGCATTTCTCAAACTCTTTTAAACCAACGCAATGCCTGCCGGGGTTGCGGGTTGTTCGAAAGAGATACCGCGGCCCTGGAACATAAAGATATAATTCCTAAATCTGTTCTAAGCCTGGATCCCCCAGGCCTATGGACGGTGAGCAATGGGAATCCGTCTATTGACGACAAGCCGTGTCGACGGCGCGTTAGTGTTCCACGCGCACCTTAAAGAGATATCAGCAAAGCAGAGGGGACTGCCAGGGACACCGCCTGCCGGGGTTGCGGGTTGTTCGAAAGAGATACCTCAACCCCGAAATATAAAGAGCAATAGAAGGAACCTAAGTGGGTTTGAGTCAGTATAAGTCTAGCACTCCCCCCCGCTCCGCCCAGAGCGGGGAAGGTTATTTGATGATTTCAAATAACAAAACAATAATAAAAAAGCACCACAATATAATTAAACTATAACATTATACACCACACTAATCTCACTCCCATAAAATTTAAATCTTACCTCATTTTACCTGTTTACTATCAACATATCGACACTATCGAGTACCAATAACATTTTATGGACTCTAAAAACCGTTTAATACGTCGTTCACGTTTGGTTACTAGAAGCAAGTCATCCGGCTCTGGAGCCGTGCCAAACTCATCTACACCCTGAGGACTACTTATTATGGTCTATATATCATTGGAAGAATTGTGGGGGCGAAATGTTATAGGAATTATTGTTGTGCAATATGAACAGTAGTGTCTAACATATTTTTGTCTTACTGATATTACCCAGTTAGGGGATTGACGACCTTATGGTATGGCTGGAACAAACTGCATGCGGGAGGCATAGAGCAGGGTATTATGGAGCATTTTGGGAGAGGCTTTTGTCCAGCAGTGGGCTGTAATAGGCTGATGAGTAAATATCAATAAGCCCAATAACTTATTAATTCAAAGCAAACCCCTTTCTTTGCGGATGGGAAATCATCAAATAACTTCCCCTACTCTTGGCGAAGCGGGGGGGGGGGAGTGTCAGACTTTTACTAACTAAAACCGATCTATGTTTTTTTTATGCTTTTTATGTTCCCTGGTCGTGGTATCTCTTTCAAAGAACTCGCTACCCCAGAAAGCAACCCCATTCAAAGAAATCTGGTTCAGCACTTCGTCAGAGCTTGTTTATCAGACTATTACAAGTGCATGTTTTATAACAGTGTGTTTCAGTCAGTCAGTAATTATCGTACATTAGTCGAAAAGGCGGCTAAATTATATATACATAAATAACCTAGTCAAAACTCAAGAACAGCAACAATGTCTACAATGCCTTGGTATCAGCAAGCTCAGTGGTAGTTGCTACCGGAGTTTGAGACGGTTTTCTTCACCATAACTTTGTTATTCTATGTAAATGTCATACTTCAAAAAGCTACCTATTAAAAACACATTTTAGAATTCAAATAACAATCCTAATCCGAACAAGTCTAAACTCGGAAAGATATCCCCTTTTACTGTAACATCAACAAGCGAAATAACTCAAACATGTCGTAATAAATTCCGTATGTCGCTTTCAAACTTTGAATTACTTCTCTATTGAAAATCACCAGAGATCGGGACTTCGCAATTCGTCCGATTCAGCGTAGAACTTAGTCCGCGTTCACGTGAACAGTTTTCTTTAGTAGTCAACTTCGGACGTATATGAGCATATGGAAGATTGTAGGAAGATTTAGTGGCTTGTAAAGTTTAGAGTTAATGATTTATGTGCGTTTCAATCGGGTTTGAGTTCTTTTCGTAGTTTTTTTTTTATAAAACACAGGTTTGGGCATTCAAGGGGCATCGTATAGTTTGCCAAGGCCACCACCTACCAGGGTTGCGGGTTATTTGAAACGGATACCTCGACCCTGGAACATAACGGGCAAAACATGACGACACGGTTGGCGCAGTAGCAGAGCGATCGACTGCGTGTCGCGTGTCTATCCCCGCACGAAACAAATATTTGTAAAACCTATAGATAGTTGTACCGGGTCTGGTTGTTTGTGTTAGTGAGTTTAAATGTTTGTAAGCGTGCGTACGTTCGTAAATCCTAGTGTGAGGCAACAATTTTTTTCTTCATTAAAAAAAGAAAAACATGCGTAGGTTTTAGTCAGTAAAAGTTCAACAAACAAACTTACTTTCGCTTATATAATATTAGTAAGGATTGTTAGTGAATTAGTAACAGAATATGCTTATTTAATCTGTTAGTGTTATTAGTAATACTTAATTACATGAACCTATAGCTAATTTTACCCAGTGCCTTTGAATGGGGCAATGGATTTAAGGGAGGAGGAAAGAAACATACATATTTAGGTAAGCATCAGGCGTATGATAATTACCTCATTGTTCAATCATTATCATTTTGAGGCACAACGAGCTGTAGCATTATTAGTTTGTAATGTTTTCTTTTCCAAGAAGGAATTTTCTTTAACTCATTACGTAGTCCAAAACCAGGTTGGACTTTTAAGATAAAATTCCATCTTAATGAAAGATTGTCTATTCATCAAGGTTAGGTACATGACTTGTCCGAGATAAAAAAAATGATCTTAAAATCTTCAAAGTTTTCTTCAACTTTAAATAATTTTAATCAAATTCCAATTGTATACAGTCATAAAAAAACCCTAGATCACCAAAAACAAAAGGTCTCTCAACTCATCATTTATCATTTTCCTGCCCTTGTCCCATTCATTCTATTTGGAGTCGGCGCAACACCTTTTTTTCTTCCATTCTCCCCTATTAGAAGTCACGGCATCATTAACCCCTTTCTCCTTCATATCATTCCTTACACAATCCATTCATCTTTTCTTTGACCGTCCTCTCGCTCTCCGTCCATCAACATTCAGATCTATCACTCTTTTAGTCACATGTGCTTCATCCCTCCTTATTGCATGTCCATACCAAGACAAACGACTCCCTTTCAATTTTTCCGTAACAGACGCAACTTTCAATTAAAATCTAACTCAACTACAGAGATAACTTAATTTATCAATAAAAACAGCAGTATTACTAAATAATCTAAATAAGGTCTCTGACCATGTCAGAGGGACACGAGCAGAGCAGGAGGGTGGTTTTAGTCGGTTCGAGTCCGACACTACCTCGACTGTGTCACAATCTGTGAGGCAGTCGAGGTGTCCGCAGGGATTTCCCCCACGTGCCAAAACAAAAAAAAAAACTCAACTGCAGAGGAAAAAAAAACAAGATACTTTAGTACTCTCAATTTAAGTAACAAAATACTCCAATAACCTGTCACAAAAAAACACACGGGTTTAATTGCTTCCTAGAAGCACAGCTAATATTACAGACACAAAACGAAAGAAAAAACTTCCACTATATCGAATCACTTTCAAATAGTACGTAGTCTCATAAAAAAGCGATACAAGCACACATGGGAACGAGGGTATCCAAACTGGAACACCTATCACACTTCGAAAAACTCTTCACGCGTCGAACCGTCAGAAACTCTTAACTCAATTAAAAGTTCAAAAGAAAACACCCCTACACGATAACCCGGGCTAGTGGTGGCCATAAAACATAAACGTACCCACTACACGGCAGTAAAATGTCTAAAAAAACACGCGAGTCTGTCAAAAATTCAGCACATCTCTACGACTTATAATGGTGGGTTCAGATGTTGCGAGGGATTCTTTAGATTCAATTTTAGAATTGTGTTTTTGGTAATATTTTGCTTTTATTTTTATTTTTTAAATCATTAGGTCAAAAAAATCACACTTATTTTTAATGTCATTGAAAATTATGTAATGTTTTTATTTTTATATCCGTGGTGTAATTTTTGATTACATTTTCATATGTATAGTATTTTGTTAAATATTTATAGTACCTATTTTATAAATTCTTGTATTTACACCTATCACTATTTATCTCTGCATCAAAAGCTGAAAAGTATATAGTAGAAAATGCTTATGGCATTAAGTCCGCCTTTGTACTGTATCCTTGAAGTGTTGATTTAATAAATATTTTATCAGTGAAACAACAATTTGATAAAAATATCAATCTGAATCAACAAAAGGCTGAATGAAAACCCTAATCGCTTCAGGTTGAGCAGAACCGCCCATCATCTATAAATATGTAATGGTTATATTCGCATGTTCACTACTTCAGATCAGCTCCACAATACAAGACCACAATAAACTACCCAAAAAGACTAGACCTCTAAATAATAAAGCAGCAAAAACCTTCAGTAGCGCACGTGCCACAGAAAACCACCAAAAAAGTGTCTCTATAACTCAAGGCAACTTGCTGACAGTTGCCTGCCTCGACCCATCTGAACACAGCCTTATGCCGACCGTAAAACCGAATGACCGACGTTTCGTGAATTTTTACGATGTATCAGAAACAGCGCTGTGCAATGCGTATATTTAATATTAAACACACACTGTCATGGCGTAGTGTTCGTACTATATTTTTTAACATATTCTGTTGAAACAACCAGGAAAGCCTGAAAATAAGAGTAGTATTGCGTAACGAGGTCGGTTAAATGGTTTTATTTTGTAACTAGCTTCCGCCCGCGACTTCGTCCGCGTGGCATAGTTACTTTGGGCTAACGCTAACTTTTACCCGCGTGATGACCCGAAAAAAATGTATCTTTCTCTCCCCTTTTCTTCCCTCATTCTCCCCCTTTCCTCACTAAAAAAAAATGCCTATTTCCGTCACCAGGGCCCCAATTATCTCTGTACCAAAATGTATCAAAATCGGTTCGGTCATTTAGGCGTGAAGTCGTAACAAACACGACACGGTTGGCGCAGTGGCTGAGCGATCGATTGCTGCGCTGTGTGTCGCGGGTTCGATTCCCGCACGGAACAAATATTTGTATGACCTACAAATAGTTGTTCCGGGTCTTCATGACTCTCAATTCACTGTCGCTTTTATAATATTAGTAAGGATTTATGAAAATAACCGAAGGTAATTGAATGCCTATTCAGTTACCTAACGAAATAAGCTACGTTAGAGGTCCTAACTGTAGCTACCTTACACTTAAAAAATCCAAGTGCCTACTTAAATAATAAAACTGATCCTAAATACACTACAGCTACAACTAAATAAAACTACAGCTAGATAAATAAAAAAATAATAATTTTAATTTATAATTAACCTGAAAATAATTTAAGTACTAAATTATATATATATTTTTTTAATATATCTAATTATGCCTATTATCTATAAGAACCTATTAATTACCAAATAAAGTAGGTACTAAAACTAAATAATTCTAATAGAATTATACCCAGAAATATGTAGGTAAGTACAACTTGTAACAAAAAAAGAAATTAAAATAAAGCTAAAACGCCTGTCCAATACTGGGTCCACCCTTTATAGCAGAACTTTTTATGTCATAATTTTATTTTGCATAACAACGGATAGCATAAACTTCTTTTCGCAGAAAAATGTTTGGCAGACACTCATTTATCATACATTCAAAACTCATAATTTTGTAAGTCAGAATCATCTCTAGACATAAATTTCATATCCATAATATTCAAAAAGCAGAAACATCATTTCGCAGAAAGTTCACAGTCAGAATCGTCTTTTAACATATATTTCATATCGATATCATTAAACGGCAGAATTGTCATATCGCAGAAAGTTTATAGTTAGAAACATCTTTATTATTATTTGTTGTCATTTATTTCTTTAAAAAAATATCATTTATTTTAACTATTATTTAATTGAATTTGTAATAATGTCATTTAATTCCATAAGTAATTATAATCCTAATGTAAATAGTTCAGTTCCGGGTAAACTACTAAAAACAATCTCATTATCTATTAATGCAAGTCGTTACTGGCACTCGCCGGCCGCTGCCGCGGCACCGCTCGCTCCGCTCGCTCGGCTCGTGCGTAGGGGGTCACAGTTTTAACCTAACCGAACCTACGCATTTTTTGTTATCCTTTTTTTTAAACCTAATCTTAATAGATGAGTCCCGGGTAACCTACTAAAAACAATGTCTTTTTTTTCTATGTAATTCCAAAAATATCTTATTTTTGCCTTAATATGTTTTTGTATACAATTGTAACTCACTGTAATTGGAAACTCAAAATAAATACCAAACATGGTAAATATCCCGTTTTAACCGTTAATAATAATGTTAGTGCCCATGTCAGTTTAAAGACTTATTAGGCATATAAACTATTAGTATCTAGTAGTCTTTAAACTATAGTATGAAAAGTGAAATTATACCAAATACTCGTCGCTCTAAATGAACATTATGCTAAACGATATTATGCGAAATTTGAACTCTGCCAATCGTAATTATACTAAATGAAATTCTGCCCTCTTAAAACTATGCAATTGTAAATTCGGAGTTTTAAACATTATGCTAAACGATAATTATATCAAATAATTGTTATGCCTTTAAAATGTTCGTTTAAAGAAAAATATGCTAAGTGTGTTATGCCAAATAAATTTCGGAGCATCAAGATTCTGCCAGATAGAGGGAACCCGTCCAATACTATCTACCTAATATGTAACTTAAAAATATGTAACTTAACACTTAAAAATAAAAACCTATAAATACTTTAATTAATAATACCTATAACTATAATTAGTATAATTAACTACGCTTTTACCAACATAGTATAAAAAAAAACTGAACATAAATTAGCCGAAACTCGGCTTCTAAAAATCTATGCGTACCTACTACTACTTCACCTAAAAAGAAATAAAATGTAAACTATGAATAATTTGTAATTTGAACGAATATTTATTGTAATTAATTTATTAGTAAATATTTATTGTAAATGACGGGCCTGTTGGTCTAATGGTTAGTGGCCCTGACTGCTGAGCCGGAGGTCGTGGGTTCGATTCCCACCCAGGACAAACTTTGTGTGATGAGCATGATTGTTTGTTCTGTGTCTGGGTGTGATTTATCTATGATATGTATGTATTTATAAATTATATATGTATGTATATCAGTTGTCTGGTTACCATAACACAAGCTCTGCTTAGCTTGGGATCAGATAGCCGTGTGTGAGTTGTCCCAAGATATTTATTTATTTATTTATTTAATTTAAACACTATCAAAATAACTAATACCTATTTTATAAAATAACAATAAAAGAAATCTAAAAAGAAATTATTTAAAGACTAAAAGTCGGGCTGAAAGCATTGTCTGTCAATAAGGTCGAACACTCTGAACGTCTATTCGCAATTTCGCATCAACAGCCAAATATTACACAAAAATAATCCTTATAGCATGATTCAGTATTCACGCGCGATGGCTTATTAGCGTATTTCATGCATAACTTTGGTGTTTGTATACCGATTTACATGATTCTTTTTTTATTGAATACGTAATAATGTTAACTGTTTTTAATTAGAGATGAGTGGGAGTGTTATAAACATAAGAGTAGACAAATATAATCAGAAATCTCCGAACTGCTAAGTTATCGGGAGTTACACGTGTTATTGTGAGTCAACCATAAAAGATAGACCTATGTTGTCGTAGGAAATTTTTATATAATTTTAAGGAGAACATTTCCGTCATACATGATTTCTGTATAGCTTTAACAACTTCTCCCGATTACCCAACATTTTCCTTCACTGCTCTGCTCCTATTGATCGTAGCGTGATGAAAAGTATTCTATAACCTGCCCAGGAGTATGAAGAATAATTGTACCAAGTTTCGTTAAAATCCGTCGAGTAGTTTTTGTTTCTATAACGAACATACAGACATCCAGACAGACAGACAGACAGACAGACAGACAGACAGACAAAAATTTTACTGATTGCATTTTTGGCATCAGTATCGATCACTAATGACCCCCTGATAGTTATTTTGGAAATATATTTCATGTACAGAATTGACCTCTCTACAGATTTATTATAAGTATAGATAGAAGAAGATAGATGTACTCTACTCGTTTTTATTATGATTGATATAACGCAAATGCTAAATGCTTGTTTGGAGAGGTATAACGCAAACAAAATGTTGGTTATATGATAAAATTTGCTTTGTGTAAATATGTTAAAATGCTAGATGTACATATGTGAGTTAATATTTAGGTTTATAGATTAGATCAAAATATGAATTAACTAGTTGGCGCCCGCGGCTTCGCCCGCGTGATGATTAAAAAAATAAAGGTACTATGTGTTATTCCAGACTATAATCTAACTCTGTGCAAAATTTCATCGAGATCTGTTCAGCCGTTTTGACGCGAAAGAGTAACAAACACCCATACAGCCATCCTTACAAACATTCGCATTTATGATATTAAAATAAGTAGAATAGTAGGATTGTGCACAAATTTCGAGACCCCGAGGTGTCGGTAGTTCCAGCTGTCAATCAAAGACATTTGACAGTCGCTGCGGTTACTCAGAAGCCCGCAAATGTCAGTGTAAACAACGAGTTTCGTATTTCGTGGCAATGTCGTCGTTCCATATGACTAAAGTACCAAAAGAAAAAAAAACGGTCAAGACCGAGTCGGACTCGCGCACCGAAGGTACCGTAGAAACTTGCGACATAAACTACCATATCGATACCAGAAATTTCAATTGTCGTAAAGGACATTTTGCCGAAAATAAGTTATATATATATTTGGAAACAGCATCGCGAGCTCTATCGATTGGTATATTTAAAATAATCATATCTTTGAAAAAAAGTCCCTTACGACCCGGATGTTCAACCGCTCTAGCTCGTTTTTTTTTACTTTTTGGGATTTATCGTGATAATAATTTTCATTATGGAGCGTAAAGTCATGTTTTAATTATTTATGCGGTCGTAAGATTATTTTTGTATTGAACTGTTTATACGACATTATAAACAATATTATTATTACAAATCAAAAGGTCGTAAACATATTATTTTATAATTGAAACCCTTACGACCTAATCTATGCTTTGCTTTATCTTAAGTAACTAGGTCGTAAATGTCGTTTGCTTTTTATTGTCCTTTACGACCCTAATTTTAAGAGAAACTCATTTTTTGTCTCGTTCATAATACCGATGGTGCCAAGGAATGTGCGACAGGTTACGACCTGAGGCGACAAATTGCGCGGGGGCACGATGCCTAGGGCAACGAAGGTGTAAATAACGGGTGCGGGAGGATCGCAACTCATACGATCCACGATACGATACGGATTTAGATGAAATTTAGCCCACAGGTAGTTTATAACCTAGATTAACATAATGTAGGTTACCTTTTATCCTAATATTCTTCCGGCAACGGGAACTACGCGGGTAAACTCGCGGGGCGCTGCTAGTCGTTTATAAGTAAGGGAGTTAAAGTATTGGTCGTAAAGGACATCATAAAAAGATTTTGCTGGCTATGATGTCCTTTACAACGTAAGTCTGGTACCTACACGTTATAAACTAATAGTGGTTAACGCGCGAATTGCGTACTTGGATCTTGCAACTTGCGATCCTCATATCTTTGGAACCTTTTGACCGATTTGGACTTTGACTGATCTTCGAACTTGCAAATTTAATTGAACCAAATTATAAACCCTTCAATTTTCATCCAAACCAGATAAACGGTTTCTGAGTTATCGTCGGAGTGATATACATACAAGCGCTAACATTTGCTTTGCTCGGTCTATTATACATTTACTACCTATTGATTTGATACTCTTTTAGAGTCGATGCTGAGCATTATTGTGATGTTGACCCAAGCAGTACAAGTATTGAAAATGAACGTTCCATTCTTGAAAAAACGATGGTTGAAGATAAATATTTTGAAATCGATAACAATAATGTTACGTAAGTTAAATTCATTATAATTATTAATATCTATCACATTTAATAAAAGCGAAAGTGTGTATAATGTGTGTGAATATTATTTATACCTACTAATGAACTGATTGTGATGAAACTTGGAATGTAGACATCTGACTGGACACAGGCTACTGTTCCCTCTCATAAAAAGAGGAGGCCTCTGTCCCAGTAGTGGGAACGTTATAGGCTGATTACGCATGTATGTACTTTTACCCAGATATTTATATGGGATCGGGACTAACATGGATGAAACTGCAGTGCGCAGCTAGTTAATTTTCTAGATAATACAACTGTCGGATAAATACTTGCATAAATTCTTGATACTATTACAGCAGGCTTACTAAGTTTATGTTTTTTCAGGAACGTCCCAGTGGGAACTTTTTTCAATCTTCTGCTAATAGTAGTGACGTAATAGATGATACAGATGAAGAAAATTATTGTGAAAATGCGAACACTTTTTCTAATATATGTAACTCGACAAGAAAGCAAAGTAAATATTAAACGAAATGAAAAAGTTTCCAAAAGAGAGCTGAGAAGATATTTACGATCCACTAAGTTTGGTGAAAATTCGGTAGTTTCCAGTGTTGATAGTATATTATTATCACCACCGTTTGCAATATGTCAAAACAGAAAATCACAACAACTTAACACTCAGGCTACTCCTATTGGCAAGGTACTTACCGCTGACGTTATTCAGGACTTGCCTTCGGGTGATGTTGTCTTTGCGCCTAAGCCTGAAATGAAGAAGATCACTCAGACTACTCCTATTGGCGAGGTACTTACCGCTGACGTTATCCAGGACTTGCCTTCGGGTGATGTTGTCTTTGCGCCTAAGCCTGAAATGAAGAAGATCACTCAGACTACTCCTATTGGCGAGGTACTTACCGCTGACGTTATCCAGAACTTGCCTTCGGGTGATGTTGTCTTTGCGCCTAAGCCTGAAATGAAGAAGATCACTCAGACTACTCCTATTGGCGAGGTACTTACCGCTGACGATATCCAGGACTTGCCTTCGGGTGATGTTGTCCTTGCGCCTAAGCCTGAAATGAAGAAGATCACTCAGACTACTCCTATTGGTGAGGTACTTACCGCTGACGATATCCAGGACTTGCCTTCGGGTGATGTTGTCTTTGCGCCTAAGCCTGAAATGAAGAAGATCACTCAGACTACTCCTATTGGCGAGGTACTTACCGCTGACGTTATCCAGGACTTGCCTTCGAGTGATGTTGTCTTTGCGCCTAAGCCTGAAATGAAGAAGATCACTCAGACTACTCCTATTGGCGAGGTACTTACCGCTGACGTTATCCAGGACTTGCCTCCGGGTGATGTTGTCTTTGCTCCTAAGCCTGAAATGAAGAAGATCATTTAGACTACTCCTATTGGCGAGGTACTTACCGCTGACGTTATCCAGGACTTGCCTTCGGGTGATGCTGTCTTTGCGCCTAAGCCTGAAATGAAGAAGATCACTCAGACTACTCCTATTGGCGAGGTACTTACCGCTGACGATATCCAGGACTTGCCTTCGGGTGATGTTGTCTTTGAATAAGATTTTTGTTACTTTTTACTTAATATATTGATTAATAAATAAAAAATAATAACAAACACCTTTTATTTCACTTAGTTTTACAACCTATTGTAGGTAAATATAAATAAATAAATAAATGATGTTTAGTTTTTTGTTCCTTTTACCCCCTTAGTCTCTGATTAAATTGACTTGTACTACCCATTGATGATCAAGACTAGTCCTTTGCTATACATCTGACTTTATCATAATCAATTTTTCGACGCTGTAAAGTACTTCGGTTCAATTTTTGTGGGCTGTAAAGGACACTAATTTTCGTCAATAATTAAGTTTGGTTTATTTTGTGTATTTATAGCGATAGAACACGAAAAAATAGTTAGGGTTTCTTTTGACATCATAAATATAGCACTTTATTTGAAAAAAATATTAGACATAAAAATATTTTTTTTTTGTTTTTTGTCTATACTGAAAACTCGTGTTTTGTCCTTTACGACAATTGAAATTTCCGGTATCGATATATTTTGACTGCTGGACTTAAAGGGTTTTTTTATTTTTTCACAGCACTAATGGACCACAGAGTTGAGTGTATCGAGATAAAGGGTTTTGACAGACAGACGGATAGCAATTTCATCTAATAAGGGTTCCGTTTTTACAGAACCCTTAAAGTGATGACCATGCTACCTTAAGAATTACAACCAATCCCACTCTATCTTGATTTACTGTTAGACTTAAAAAACCGAGTTGTTAAATCACTAGACCGCATACATAAAGCAGGCACTAAACTTTAGTACAACTACTAACACTAAAGAAAACTACATATGAAACCTCTACATACGACCATGAAACCACGCACACTAAAAAAACTCACTCCAATTTATTTCACAGTAAATAAACCTGGCTTAACATTAAACAAACAACTACTTTCTACATCACAATTAAAAACGAATCTCGCGAAATCTCGATCCCCAAATGCAATTACCAGCATAGCTTTTACAAATTAGAATTCAGTATTAACAGAAGAAACACAGCTCCCCTTTGTAAGACTAAAAGACCAACGTTGTCTGCACCTGCAGGTAATAAAAACAGAAAAGTCCAACAACTGTGAAAATACAAGGAAAAAATAAAGCTTAGTCTCTACTACGATGGAACGTGCTTAAAAAACAGTATCCAGATTTTTTTTTGCTACGCTATTTTGCGCCTTTGTGTAGTGTACTTATAAATCGTTGTTATTAAAACACTTTTGTGTTAGTTTTTAAGGTGTATTTTCAATACGCATTTAATCCTTTTTTAAGGTTAGAATTTATAGCTCACCAGTGACGACAGGCTGTGTTGACGGCGCGTTCTTGTTCCACCCGCGCCTCAAAGATATGTCAGCAAAGCAGAGGGGCCTGCCAGGGCCCCCGCCAGGCGGGGTGGCGGATCCTTTGAAACACATACCGCGGCCATGGAACATAGAAGGCAAAAGAGGGAACATAGGTGGGCTTAATCAGTAAATGTCTGACACTCCCCCCACTGCTTCGGCCAAAACGAGGAAGTTATTTGATGTTATACCACCATAAAAAAGGGTGAAATTCGTTTGACATTTGTTGCATGTTTGTGCTGCTCAAAAGATTAGGATGAATCGAACTCTAACATAGCAGTAAAAACTACCAGAAAACAATAAAGTCAAGAAAACATCTACATCGTAAAGTTATATGCACTTGAAATAATATTCTGCGATACCCAATAATCTGCAGTGTGTGTGTGTGTGTGTGCATAATAATATAACGCGAATATAGCAGTAGTCAGAGGGCGGTAAAATGTGTGTGGGAGGAAAATCCTTACTAATATTATAAAAGCGAAAGTGAGTTTGTTTGTTACGTCTTCACGCCTAAATGGCTAAACCGATTTTAATGAATTTTGGTACAGAGATAGTTGGTACCCTGGAGACGGACATAGGCTTTTTTTTAATTGAGAAATGAGGGAGAAAGAGGAAAGAAAAGGGAAAACTTAGCTTTGCTATTACAACAAATAAGGCACAAGGGCAAAAACTACAGGTAGCAGGTACCTGCAAATCAGGAAAGGGGAACTGTGTTACCACCAATTTAACGCAAGCGAAGCTGCGGGCAAATGCTGGTATTCAATAAATTCAAAATATGCAGCTACCTTCACGATGTTCACGTTTTGTATTATAGTGCACGTGTAGCACGGAGGGTCACAGAGAAGAGAAATTTTTCCCAACAGCGGAACGACAGCTAATAATAGTGGTGTTCTTTTTTCAAATGATGGCCCAATGCCATGGTCCTTTGCAGGTTGTGCAAAAGAGATACCGCGGCCCCGGATCATAAAGGGCAAAAGAAGGAACATGGGTGGGTTAGTTAGTTAGGTAGTGTAGTCAGTAAAAGACACTCCCCCCGCTTCACCTAGAACGGGAGTTGTTCTTTAATGATTTCCTAAACGCACAAAGACCTGTCGTCTGCCAAGCACAACTATGTTGGGGATGACTTCTAGTCTAACCAGATTCTTATGAGTATTGGAAGAAGTTCCTTATTGCGCGTTGCGAAAGGGGGAAGGAAGTCACAAAACCTTGTGTCCTTATAAATTTAGCGTGCGCGTGTTTTTCTGTCTCTCTCTCATAGAAAGCAAGTCACTTATTTTCCTTTCGTCTTTCTATTTCATTGAACAGTGTGGTGTCGCGACGAATATTTTTGTTGAGTGTATACAGGTTTTGTGTACATAATAAATAATAACTTGGTTCCATCCGGGTGTCCTTTGACACCTCTCAAGTTTTTTTACATAAAATGTCTGCTTATCTGGCCTGCATAACCCAGTAAGTAAAACTGGGTAAAACTTAGCGATTGGTAACAGACTTTTAGGCTACAAATATTCTATCAAACATCTAAAAATGACAGCCGTGGCGACTGGCTTAACGTGCTTTCCGAGAAATGGGTAGTCACTCAACCACGGACCAACTTAAACCAGTGAGGCTTAACCTAAAAACCGACCCGCGCAGCTGTTATTATTAAGCCAGCACCTGTTACGTATATTCCCCACATCTTGTGTACAAACATCAGTAATTTAAGCTTGTACTAGAAAAGCAACGAACAACTTTTCAATCAAAACAACTTCAGCTATTAAATTAATTTCAACCTTACAACAAAACAGTTCCAAGGATCGCCCCGTAAATTCCACATTATTGTCTGAGATTTTAAAAACGGTGTCTGTTTAATCGCGCCTTCGCGTGTTGTTGGCAGTACTGCCAGTGTTGCCAGCTGCTACTGGGTAAGACGAACAGCCCACCGGAGACGTTTTACACAATACTCTGTCTCGTTATCTGTGTTACTTTTTACAATTTTACTGTGTGAGTTGTTTTTATTGGAGGGAAAAATAATGGTGGTTTAAGTTAGGCAGAGGTGGATTATTATATGGACATGGTAATGTAAGAGGTTTTAAACCTTAACCAATGCTGGCTGATTGGCCATAACGTTCCAATAATCAGGTCATTTTGAATAAGGAACTTAGAATGACATGACATGAGATGATGATATTATATTTTATTAAAATATTTTCGCTTTTATTAAAATACTAGCTTTCGCCCGCGGCTTCGCTCGCGTTATATTCGGTATAACACACCAAGCAGACCTGCAGTTTTTGCTCTTGCGCCTGATGGATTTGTAATAGCAACGCTAAGTTTTCCCTTTTCTTCCCTCGTTCTCCCTTATATCCTACTTTTTTAAAATAAAAATTAGCCTATGTCCGTCTCCTGGTTCCCAACTATCTCTGTACCAAAATTCATCCAAATCGGTTTAGCCATTAAAGCGTGAAGAGGTAACAAACAAACAAACAAACAAACAAACTCACTTTCGCTTTTATAATATTAGTAAGGATTCCAATCAAGTCCTTATAGTAATTTGCAAACTTTTAAACACTTTTTTTATGGATTGTAAATCATCAATTTACTTCTTCCGTTCTCTAGGCGGAGAGGAAGGAAATGTCAGACTTGTCTTGACTGACTAAAACCCGTCCATGTTCCTTCTTTTGCCTTTTGTGTTCCTGGGCCGCAGTATCTATCGGCGGCAAGCAGTTGGTCTGCCATGCCCCTCAACCTTGCTGACATCTCTTTGAAGCGCGCATGAAACACAAACGCGCGTTGACACGGCCTGTCGTCGACGAATGAATTATTCCAAGAACCAGTTGAAACTGCTCTCGTAGAATTTAAAGTATAATATGAAGTTATTAAAGAAATAAAAATTGCTTTTAAAACAGTCAATAATTGGACCAACATTCTCAGGGTTAAAAACTTTGGAGGTCACCTTGTCTAAACCACTTACTTCCAGGGTCACCTAGTATGGTTGAAGTGATAAAATTGGGGTTAGTATTTTAGTGTTTTCGAGAAAAAATAAGTGAATTGGAAGATGCTATCTGAACTCAATTATTTGTGAAGGACACAAATGCCACTGTGCTATCCGACAGTATCCTTACTAATATTATAAAAGCGAAAGTGAGTTTGTTCGTTTGTTACGTCTTCACGCCTTAATGGCTAAACCGATTTTAATGACTTTTGGTACAGAGATAGTTGGGTCCCTGGAGACGGACATAGGCTATTTTTTTTAAAGTGGGATGTGGGTGAGAAAGAGGGAAGAAAGGGGAAAACTTGGCTTTGCTATTACAATCCATAAGGCGCAAGGGCAAAAACTACAGGTAGCAGGTACCTAAAAATCAGGAAAGGGGAACTGTGTTACCCCTAATTTAATGCGAGCAAAGCCGCGGGCAAAAGCTAGTAATTACATAAAGAACTACCCACTAATAATTGACACCGAACGATAAGCAATGACATGATTATTTTCTACTGAATCTTGAAAAAGAAAAGCAAATACGATTCCTAAAATAAGAACAAGCAATTACATTATACCAACATAACAATAATAATATTATCACCCCATTAAAATCCCTGCACATGTTATCCAACGAAGGATCAAGGCGAGCCTTGCTAACAACCCCTTCGGCTCCGGGGGGTATAACCCTCACGTACTGGGAAAACAATAGAAGGAGGAAGGTACACAATGCATTCATTGAGGACATCTCTAGCGAACCGTGTACCTCCTATATTATGAACACAAACATGCTATGTTGTCAGGGAAAACAGTTGGAGATCTGACTGTGGGATCTTTGTTTTAATTAAAGATTATTTATTATGATTATTTAACTATTTATGTACACACAGTAAGTCAGACAGGATAAAAAAAAACATATAAAATTTGAGTACAAAGGCACTGCTTAAGAAAGGTCATGGGGCGTTTCTGACCCACCTAATAAAAGTTTACGTACACGGACCAAATCAGTTTTAAATTGAAGAACTCAATCCCACCTTCTAAAATATGTAATTTTTTTTTAAATATTCCGTGGGAAAAAAAGTTATTTAACATTTAAAAGTTAATAAAACAGAAGTTTTTAACATTGTTGAAACGTGGTACAAGCACAATAAATATTTGTATAGCTCTACGAAATATCTCTCGGACACATACTTTTTCAGATAGATAAAAACAGGTAGGTGGGTAGGTAGGCTTGGCACCGACGAGGCTTCGATGCCTCCGCTCACTCGTCCTGATAAACGAGTCGCATTCGACGACTCTGAAAAGGCAGAATGCCTAGCCGACAGTTTGGGAGTCTCAGTGCTCCCCCAGCTCGCAACCAGTAGCCAAGCGTCACCTCGATATGGTGAACACCGAAGTCGAACGTAGAGCTGCCCTACCTCCCTTAAAAGACCCTGATGTAGGTTGCTGTCAAAATGCTCCGCCCTATCATGGCATACGCCTGTGTCGTGTTTTCCCACTCCAAACCCGCTTAACCCGTAGGATGCAGAGCCTTCAAAACCGATTCCTATGTAAAATCACAGAGCTCTTAGATTTAAAAATCTCCACCGTCCTTCAGTTCCTGAAGCGCCTTTTTAAGCGTTTCTTTGACTCTAAAACATTGTGATAAAACATCGCAACTCTCTTAGCGCATCGGCCACCCGAATTAGTACAATTCGCCGTCTTAGACATACTCTTGTCACCCCTGTCGCTATAACCCTGCTAAGGAGAGCAGGAGGGAAACTAGCACTATTTGTAAATTCAGACGCAAGCACGCAGGCTTGCGTCATTCCGTTCTCGCGAGGCCCGTCGCAACGTCCCGGTACTTGCGCCACCCGTCCCTTGCTAGCGCCAGCCCGCGATGCTGAGCCAGATTATGATGATGCAGTTCCCGCCTGTCCTCCCTAAGCCGAGGCTCGTACCCAACAGGGGTTGCCGGGCCTTACTCTCGAGGCATCCACAGGAATTGTCCGGATAAGAGGCGGGGGGGACTGTCAGACTTGTACTGACTAAACCCCCCGCCTCCTCCCATATTCCTTCTGCCTTTATGTTAGGCATTTTACGGTAGATAGGTTTATGTGTTCTGGGCAGGTACGCGGAGCGAGATCTACAGCCACGTTTGCTGGCGGTGCCGCGCGCGCGAACAAATGTGATATAGGAGGCTCCAATGACGCGTTCAATTCGTACTCTCAAGCACATAGTTTGATCTGATCATTGATCTGTTTCATTGTTGTGTGTTGCTTTATTTGTAATTAGTTAAAAAACTTATAAATCTTTGGGGCGCGCGTGAAACACTTACGAGCCGTCGACACGGCCTGTGGTTGGTAGACGGACGGACAGTGAGCTACCCGCCTCCAACCACTCCTCAAAGAGGGGACTTACCTGGTTCTTGAGAATTGATGGCATTTTTATATGGGATCGTGGATTTTGAGAATCGATCAATAATCGGATATAATCAGATTATGTGATGAGGTATAATTTGAACAGGCAGAGAGTAGCGTTCGTGCGACTCGATGGAAAACACATGAAAAATTAATGTTGTTTACGTTGGTATCGTACCATCGTACCATATGCGTTTGAATGGAGCTTCGAACTCCAAGAAGTTATTGAAAAGAAGATACTAATAAGAGATCGAAAGAAAATGTCGCGACATGTCCGTAGGGAACAATATAATACGTATAATATTAGTAGATCCCACACGAATTGGAAGAAATGGCACTGAACACTATTACTGCTCATATATACACGGCCGCCGTACTGTTGGAAGCTGTGCGCATGTTGTAAGCATAGTTTACTTTTTATTATGGGCGAGGCATCAATATGTAATAGATGCACCTGCGGCCTTTTTAGGCGAAATAACGATAGATCTTGATCAAACAGGGTAAAAATATTATTTAAGACCACCGTCCGGGAGAATCGATCCATCACACTATTTCTGGGTGTTCTCGTCAGGTTAACGGAGAATACTTACAAAAACACAACCTCGTTGCCAGGATTATCCACCAGCAACTTGCTTTGAAGTACATTGTGGACTCAAAAGTGCCGTACTATAAGTATGTACCCGACCCAGTTCTCGAAGATTGTGATATTTACTTGTATTGGGATCAATCTATCGTCACTGACAGGACTATTGTTGCCAATAAGTCTGACATTGTGGTGATAAATCGATTGGAGCATCACGCAATAATTGTTGATATAGCGGTCCCGCATGACGAGAACCTCGTGAAAGCAGAGAAAGATAAACAATTCATGTATGTGGCACGTGAATGCAGCAGTCATTGTGCCGATTGTCGTGTCGGACAATGGCTTAATAGCCAATAGCTATGACCAACATCTGAGGAAGCTATCCCTTGGCAGCTGGATCATGGGCTTGATTCAGAAAGCAGTACTTCTGGACACGGCGTGTATTGTTAGGAGGTTCCTCTCTCAATAGCCCCGACCACCGGTAGCTTGGACCCTGTTCCCGATGCTGGTAGACTATGAATATATTTTTTGTAATGTATTTTTAATTTTTATATTTTAAGGTTTTTTTTTATTTTATCAGAAATATGTGAAAATATAAAAATATATGTAAAAAAAAATTAAATACTTTTTTTTTAATTTTCCCATGGCTCACAAGAATGCGACTCGTACCACTGGGTTGCAGATACATTTAGCTAAATACCTTGCCCTATTTCGTTTGTGCACGCCGTGGGTCAAATGTTCAAACAAAATGCCCAATGACCTTTCTGCCAACAGATTTGTCGAAAGGAGATATGAGAACGAAATGTAGACGATAGTGTGTGAGAGAGTACGAGAAAAATAATGTGTGTGTGCCTTAACCTATTATAACTTACATATATAAGTAAATATTATTAAATACTTAACTACTAACATAATTTTAAATATATATCCATAAATAAATACATATACATTTATTTATATTTTAGATCTAATAGTTGACTAGCTTTTGCCCGCAGCTTTGCTCGCGTTAAATTCGAGGTAACACAGTTCCCCTTTCCTGATTGGCGGCTTTGTTCGCGTTAAATTCGAGGTAACACCGTTCCCCTTTCCTGATTTGCAGCTACCTGCTACCTTTAGTTTTTGCCCTTGCGCCTTATTTATTGTAATAGCAATGCTAAGTTTTTCCTTTTCTTGCCTCTTTCTCCCTCATTACTCAATGTAAAAAAAAAAGTTAAGTCTGTCTCCAGGGTCCCAACTATCTCTGTACCAAAATTAATTAAAATCGAATCAAAAAAAGACGTCAAACAAACTCAGGAGGAGGAAGAAAATTCTGGGAAGAATGTTTGAATGAAAGATAATGAGCTAATGATAGCGTGACGATTGACAGGGGAAAATGGAAGAAAAAAAAGTGTATTGCGCCAACCTCAGAAAACCTGGGACGAGGGCGAAGATAAGAACAAAAACTTCATGGTATTTTTTTAATTTTTTGCATTACGGAAAATTTGCAAATATATGTATGAATTAGATCAACGCTATTTAGCCTCAAGGCGAATATTTGATATCAGACAATGCGTAGGCTCACAGTTCTTATAAGCCATTTCTTCTAACAAAAATCTTTTTCTCTCCAGTATTAGAAATCTTTTTGTAGACGATAAACAAAAGCAAGCTTGTTAACATAAGTCCATTTAGATACAGACCAAAGATTTTGAACAAATTATGGCAAGAAAATCTCTTGGAACATGGAGAATTAAATTCAGAACCTTACGAAATGCGACTGTTAAAAGTCGCTATAAGTTTAGCCAATGCCTCAAGGTTATTCTATCTTGAAATTAATCTGGAGAAAGTAATTAAGTACCTGTGGGTACTTAATTACTTTCTCCAGATTATCATCACTACCAGGGCTATCATCACACAAAGAGAAGGAATACGAAATCTGTGTACCTAAAAAAACTTAATCACATTAAAGAGAAGTAAAAAGATAATTTTATAGCATAATGAAATAACGAAAGAACAACACAGTCCTATACCAGAGCCTATTACGAAGTATAGGCCTCTAAAAGGAACAATAATATTTTTTTTTTGATAGCCTATTTTAACCCACTGCTGGGCAAAAGTCTCCACCATTTCTTTCCAAGTCTCTCGTTGTTTTGCCTTCTCTGGTCAATCCGATAGGAACGAATCCAAATCGTCACGCTACGTCTCACGTGATCACGAACGTTTCGAGGCATTCACTGTAAAACTAGACAGAACGGACGAGGAAACCTCTTGGCTATAAAACAACAGCTGCACTGTACTATCTTAATGGTTCAGCCGTATTTCCCCAGGTGGGCCCTTAGCCATTACATACCGACTTCGCGCTTCAGAAAGCAAAATAAGCCGTTAATCCTCCGGGGCTGCGGATTGTTCGAAAGAGATACCGCGGCCCCGGAACATAAAGGGCAAAAGAAGGAACATGGGTAGGTTTTAGGCAGTACAAGTCTGACCCACCCTCACCACGCTTCGCCAAGAGCGGGTGAAGTTATTTGATGATTTTCCATCCTCAAAAAAGCCGTTAATCTTCGACAGTCGTTACAGGCAATAAGTGCCTTAAATGTCTAACAACCAGTACTGAATGGATGATCGAACTCAGATAGCAGTCAGTTCATGTAAAAGACTAGTATTCGACGACACGGTAGGCAGTGGTTGAGCGATCGACTGCTGCGCTGCGTGTCCCGGGATCGATCCCCACACGGAACAAATATTTGTATGACCTACAGGTAAATACAGGAGAAATTCCTTGTGTGTGTAAAAGAGTGTGTCCTTGTGAGTGGAAAAGAACGTTGATGGATGGAGAGGGAGAGAAAAGCCAAAGCAAGATTGCATTGCGTTAACTTTCCCCGCTCTGCGCGGAGCGAGGAGTGTCAGACTTTTACTGACTATCGTCCATCCATGTTCCTTCTTTTGCCCTTTGTGTTTCGGAGCCATTGTATCTGTTTCGAACAAGCCGCAACCCTGGCAGGGCTCACCAAACCAGCAGGACCTGCAACCCCGACAGGGGCAAGATTGGCCCAACAAAAAGATTTAAAAATAGATGCGCCGAAACCTACCTAAAATAGTACAAGGGCAAGAACCTATAACCGATTTACTGATAAAACTCTTTAAAAGAAACGTCCTTAATAATCAGATTCCTAAAGTCACTCAGGTTTTGGGCCTTTGTGAAGCAGTTCTGCCTTTAATAAACATGTTTATTCAAAACTTTACTAGAAGCTGGGCTATTGTTCAAAATTTTATCATAAGCAATAAAATATTTCTTTTCTAACAGTCCTAGACATTTTTGTGTAAAATTACAATAAAATTTTACTAAAAGTTATTTAGATTTTAGAAAATGTCTTTCAGAATATTCTTTTACGGTACGAGTAAAATTAGATTAAAGTCAATGTAAGATGAAAGAAAATAATAAATTATTTTGATGAAAATATGCCTTGTTAAACACAAAATATGCCCTTTAAACATAGACTTGTTGACGACAACATAGACATAACATCACGCTTCAAATCCTAAAAGGGTAAGATAGGGGTATACCTAATAGTACACGCACATTTTGGTAGAATTGTTTAAGTCTGGATGCTCTTAATGTGCTCGTTTTTCTACATTGTTTTCACATGTATTTTTAATCTCAAAATGAATGATGTATCCATGGTTTTGTAAAAATATTATGATTTAAAAGAGTGTCCATGGAGTTTCTAGCCCATTCTTCTCCATAGAGATCAACGCTTTGGAATGGGCAACTACAGTACTTTCACAAGTTATTATGTCTTGTGACCAGGACTGTAGCTTCAACATTTTGTTTCTTGACATTCAAAAGTGCCTGTAATGGTCTAATTTAAATAAATGATTTGAGTCCTATGTAATACGGTGCGTGCGAGCTTATTAACATCAGCTGGGCACAAATTCAAACAAATTCGATGACAAAATTTTCAAACGTGTTTACATCTATGTACTGCATCTGGGGTACTGTGAGGACTGCGCTAATGTCCTACAGTAAAAGTACATAAAATACTTTCAAGATTATATTTTATATTAAACTAGCTTTTGCCCGCGACTTCGTCCGCGTGGCATAGTTACTTTGGGCTAACGCTAACTTCAACCCGCGTGATGATCGAAAAAAATGTCTTTCTCCCCCTTATCTCACCTTTTTTTTAAGTAGCCTATGTCCGTCTCCAGGGTCCCAACTGTCTCTGTGCCAATTCATGAAAATCGGTTTGGCCATTTAGGCGTGAAGACGTAACAAACAAACAAACTCACTGTCGCTTTTATTATATTAGTAAAGATTTAATTTGATGGATACATTTGACACATTTCCTACGCCAATCTCTACTCTTCTCTTCATTCTTTATTTAAAACTTTTAGTATTCGAATCTCATAGCAAAACCAGCCTGCACTCGGGTTTGGCTAAGATAATAAATAATAAAACCTCTTACAGTACCTACGTGTGGCTGAGTTTTAAGCGTTTTGCGAAGTCATCAAATAACTTCCCCCGCCTTGGGTTGGAGCGGGGGGAGTGTCAGACTTGTATTAACTAAAAACCCACCCATGTTCTTTCTATTGCTCTTTACGTTCCGGGGCCGCGGCATCTCTCTCGAACCACCCGCAACCCCGGTAGGCGGAGGCCCTGGCAGGCCCCTCTGAATCCACAACCCTGGCATGAGTTTTAAGCTGCCACTGAGAGACTAAATACCTGATTAAGAAATCTAATGACATTTTACCCGAACCATATGCTCTACAGTCGCGCTAATGACTTCTAAGACAACGGGGTGGTCCGAAATACAAAACATGCCCTTTATTATAGATGGACAACTTTCTCGAAATTGGACACTGCCCACTGTTATCCTAGTGTACCTGATTTCGTCTAAACTTAATAAACAATAATTACATAACGGTAAAGGGGCACTGTGCGGCAAGAACTTAGCACCAGAGGTAATCTTCATCAAGTTTAAACTTAGTTTTATGTAAACTGTCGAGGTTTCACGGATTAGTGGTTAACAGTCGCTAAACCCCATCAGGGCCGAAGGCACAGTATAGGTAGATGAACAGTGGACTAAGACTGGCTTTGAACCAATTTAGCCTACTCACGAAAGTATTTTCGTAAGGCAATAAGATAAGGTCAATGGCGAATTTCGCAGAAAGATTCGCTTTCACTAATTAAATATTTGATCGAATTACTTATTCCTAATAAAGTATTTCTGTTTAATTGCTTCTATGAATCAAATAACATTTACTTCAGAAACATGTTCGAATAACTTTGAAGAAAGATAAAGAAAAATAACTAAATAATTCAGTAAGATACATAATATGAAAATTCACGAAAGTAACATTTATTCAATAGGTTATTTTAATATAATACTTTATTTAAGGCAGTTTCTTATAATTATTATTATATATTAATTAATCCAACTCTTGACGCAAATCTTATTTTGAGAGAAATGAGGTCGACGATGGAACGAGCAAATCCAAAAGAAGTTTTTGAGTTTTTTAGAAACATTAAAAACTCCTTTCTGATATCTATGGTAGACCCATTGTTCTTTGCTACTCTGTGGTAGGCTAGTTTATTTTGTGCCTAAATCCGTTTCGAAAACGCGGGACAGTACACAGGTTGGTACGAGATTGGGAACGTCCTAAGGGTATTAGGTACTGTTGCTTATTGTTACCGAAATTTGTTCACTGGCTTTACTATCTATGTCAGTGGTTTGGACAGTGAGATTATAGCAAAGGTTGATATTATATTGATAATAGTAGATATTAGATTTGGTTCTACAGAAAGATCAGGTGCGTAGTACTTGCAATTGGCGCGTGTGTATGAAAATATTAGTATGCAAGGATCGAATCAGATGGTGTTCTGGGCTCTTAGGAAAAAGGCGTGAAGTCAATATTTTTTTATTTACTGCAGTTATTGTTTACTAGCTTTTGCCCGCGGCTTTGCTCGCGTTAATTTCGGGGTAACACAGTTCCCCTTTCTTGATTTGCAGGTACCTTATTAGAATTAGTTGGTCCTGTGACTGCTGAGTATGACATCCTGGACAAGACTGAGTCTAGAAATATCATCGTGCCTTGTCTTTTCCTTACTTTGTTAGGATCGACGGCTGATCTTGGAGTCAATATTGGGTTGGGCAGAAACTGATATTGGCTTTTTCATTAGGAATATCATAGTTTGGCCACAGGGCCAAGGAAGTGGAAGTGGGATGTAAGATACCCCCATGCCTCGGAAAGCACGATATGTCTGATCTCTCTTCGGTCTTGTCAGAAACGGTCAGGACTATTTATAGGATGTTCTTCCAGTCTAACTGGATGCTGCCGAATTCCAGTATTTTACACAGAGCGACTGTTTATCTGATCTCCACAACCTAATTAGTAAGACCTTTGGCAAGACCCACTGACTACCGTGACGACGGTAAAACATCTATAATTGACGGCCGGGATCAACGGCCAACCATGCTTTTTAAGGTGCTGAGGAAACTCAAAAGATAATAAAATAATGTTTCCCAAATGCAATCTCCATAGTCTTTCAGTCTGATTGAAAATGTTCTCCAACCGAAAAACCTAAAAGGGACATAGAAAAAAAACCTATTTTCATTAGACGCATTTATCGGAGTTCTAAAGTAATGTCATTTAAAAAGTTTTTAAGTGTCATCGTTTAAAAGGCAGATCGAATAGATAGTACTTTTTTATAGCCATTAAAATGTTTTTTTTTCCAAATCAGTTCTGTCTATCTACGTTACGGTTTTGACATGGCTTCTAGTTTGAAAACGTTACTTTTTAGGCTCATTTTAAGATTTATATTTGACTCGGTGTCATATTGTGTAAAATCAAATAGATATTCAACATTTTCAATCTGACAAGAACTAAAATAAATACAATTACTAAAACGACGATGAAAATGTAGTTGTCAATCAGTTGTTTCCAATTATTTTACAAGCTTTTAACCTTTAAATGACTTGAAAGTAGTTTAAGATCACAGTAAATTAATGTATCTTAATAATGTTGCTGTCAAACTTAAATTAGATTGGAAAGTTATACATAGTCTAGTCTTTCTAGTAAATAAATAGCATTAATAACCATTAAAAATCGTATAAATGAGAAACACTATGTCACTTAATATATTTTATAACCTAGCCTTAATAAATAATCTATTATTATTTATTCTATTTAACCTAGCCTTAAATCGAATACAGATTTCGAACATCATTTCTTAAATAACGGAAAAACCGGAACCCTTATACTTTGTTGTCCAAATGTCTGTCTGTCTGTCAAGGCCCTTTATCTCGGGTTCGCGTAGAGGTATCAAACTGAAATTAAAACCATATACTCAAGTCTGAGGTTTCTTTGGAGCTGTGAAAAATTCAACCCTCTAAGTTCGCACAGTCAAAAGATATAGCCGTTTAAGTCACAAGTTTGTACGGAACCTTCGGTGCGGGAGTCCGACTAGCACTTGGCCGTTTTTTTATTGGGGCTGATGACTATAAGACAAACAGATACTAGAGCTTTGCAGGTGGCTACATACTAGTCTAACGCAATGAGAATTTCAACGTCACGACAAGAAGAACAATTGACTGCTGCGCACGGAACAAAAAATGTTTGGCAATGTATGGCAATGTATCAAATAGTGGTTTTGAGTCTGGCTGTTTGTATATGTGAGTTTAATTGTTTGTACAATACAGGAGAAATTCCAAGTGTGTGGCAACGTTTTTAATAAGAAGAAAAAAAGCAGAAGAAGACCATTAGACATCCTCCTTTTATTCCAGCTCATATTCTCAGACACGTTGCCTGTAGACACGTTTCGATTATCCCGAATCGTAACAAATAAAAAACAAAACACACTCCCGAGCTTTCAATAGAACCCCCAACGAAAACATTTCAGCGAAACCTGAACAATTCTAACGCTCACGAAAACACTGAAAAACAAATTGGAATCACAACAAACTACAGCAGAATCAAATACGCTGAAACTCTCGCCTTCAAAGTGACTGCAGCCATTTTAATTCGAAGAGAAAATTCTCGAAAACAATGCCAACCAAAATGTAAAGCAGTGTTTGCCAAAAGATCAGGAATCATTTTGTTGAACAACTTTTGCTTTTCACTAGAAAATTTCTTCACTGAGTTTGGAACAAATATCTTCGACGGAGCTGATTCATTATACGTCTTTCAGTCGACCAAAAGTAATTCAAAGTTGCTTCCATCGAACATTCGTAGTAAAGAGGAACTTTTCCCTCATTCTCTGGGAACAGTTTCAAGGTACATCGAGTAACGATTAACTTGTCCTGGATTTAGAACTAATCTAGATGTAGATTCTGTTTTTGATCATTCGGCAATATTGTTTATTAGTCTACTGAAACTATTCTAGGTAATTCACAGTATCTTGTATATAGTATTTCTTTTTCCATTTGGATCAGTTTTTGGAAATCCTAACATGGCACGTGTAAGGCGGGTTCTTAGAATAACTTTGGAAGTTTGAAACATTTATTTTAAGGGCCGATTTTCAATCTTTAGGTAACGTTTACCTGAAACGTAAATGTGACGTTTTGTATTCTTCCAAAAACTGTCAGAAGGACTAACTTATTCTTCGGAAAAAACTTAACAGACGATTAAAAAACCGACCTTAATAGAATTGATAAAACTCAAAGCACTTATTTTAGTTGGACCATTACAGGCACTTTTGAATGTCAAGAAACAAAATGAAGCTACAGTCCCGGTCACAAGGCATAATAAATTGTGAAAGTACTTTAGTTGCCCATTCCAAAGCGTTGATCTCTATGGAGAAGAATAGGCAAGAAACTCCATGGACATTTTTTTAAATTATAATATTATAACAAAATTATATTTACATCACTCATGTTGAGATTATACAAATATGTGAGAACGATGTAGAAAGACGTGCACAGTAAGAGCGTCCAGAGTAAATAAAAAGCAAAATTCAATTAGAAATCACCGCCACCATTAGCGAGATATTTAAGTGAGCATGACATTCTGTCAACCACTAGGGCATCATCAAGTCAATAATAGTACATGGTACTCACACAAATAGATATTAAACTGACAAGAACATACTCGTTGATTAAATGTGTATCACTCACCTTTACTCTAAGGTATTTGTAAGAATGAAACGCAATAAGGATGTGTTTAATTATTCGTAAGCGAACACCAGAGGCTCTAAAATGGCTGCTTTAGAAGAATAATAATATACTTAATAAGAATAATGGAATAGGAAAATAAAATGAATTACGTTAAAATTCTTAATGTTAATATTGTGAATTGTCACTTTGTGACCAATTACATGAATGGTAACGTCATTCATTTTATAATCCTACTAGCTTTTGCCCGCGGCTTCGCTCGCGTTAAATTCAACTTTAAATTCAAGGGTAATACAGTTCCCCTTGCGCCTTATTGATTTGTAATAGCAACACTAAGTTTTCCCTTTTTTTCCCTCTTTCTCCCTCACATCCCACTTTAAAAAATAAATAGTTTATGTCCGTCTCCTGGTTCCCAATTATCTCTATACAAAATTCATCAAAATCGGTTTGGCCATTAAAGCGTGAAGAGGTAACAAACAAACAAACTCACTTTCGCTTTTATAATATTAATAGTAAGGATTAGCTGCGCCCCGCGGTTTCACTCGCGTGGTGATAGAATATACAATATATCTTTATGAATTGTAGCCTATGTGTTATTCTGATGTATAAGCTTATTGTAAAGTTTCATTAAAATCCATTGAGTAGTTTTTGCGTAAAAGAGTAACAAACATCCATCCATCCATACAAACTTTCGCGTTTATAATACTAAGTAGAATAATAATTCTGCCATAGTAGTTTGGTGACAGCAACACTTAAAACAATTTTCATATGTCATACATAAAATAGTTGACATTCGTTTGGAAATAAAAGAGTACTCATTTCTAGACGACTTCCAACTTTTTTTCTGGGGTTTAAGGTTAAGAATGGTCTTGGATTTGTGCATCTGACCAAATCGGTGAACTATATTGTACAAATAACAGACGTGATTTTTAAACTTTATCTACCAATAATATGTATCTATCTAAATGAAAGCAAAATCCAATAAAATATACGAATTCTATATCAAAATACCAAAAATAATGCCACATTTTCCATACAGAGTCATAACTCCAACATACTCTTTAAAGTCCCATAAAAAGACACTGGCGTTCAACCCATCGGGACAATGCCAAAAGATTTATCGACAAGTACGGGTATCCCAGACCCCCCATATAAAAGTATTAACATTCACGCCATGTCAACACTGGCTTATGCGAGAAGTTTGGTCTAAATAGCACCTGCCACATTTCACTTAGTTTGAAAATTGTCAAAAGTTTTCGACACTTGTATTCGCGAAGTTTTTGCGTATGCTCTAAAAGCGACAGGGAGTTCGACGGTGTACTAATGTGGTGCTGGCTGATGTATTGAATAAGCTTGTGGGTGTTTATTTTTTTTTAAACAAACTAATTTTCTGTTAATGGAGTGGTCTCCGCACGAGTGACTAACTTTTACTTGAACTACATCCTAGTTCGGTAAAGTAAACATTTCTGCTAGCAAATAAACCGATTGTTTGTTTTTTTTAAAACGTTGCCCCACACTAGGAATTTCTCCTGTACCGTGGGTGCGTTTACAAACATTTAAACTCACAAACAGACCCGGAACAACTATCTGTAGGTTATACATTATATATTTGTTCCATGCGTGAATCGAACCCGCTACACGCAGCGCAGCAGTCGATCGCTCAGCCACTGCGCCAACCGTGTCGTCAAGTTTTGATAGACAAGTGCAATTTATCTGCTAAGAGTGTTTTACGGCATACTCGTGTTGATGCCGTGCTATTTATTATACTGATCGATAGAAAGACACCTCATGGTCTCCAGGTCAAAGTCACCATTGAATATTTTATAAACTTCCTAATAGTAGATTATTAAAATAAAAAAAAGTTACGCCCAATGTCCATCGTCGTCGCATTGTTTGGACTACTTAAATAACATAAACTCCAATGACTGGAATTACAAAGTTCAACATAACGAAGATAATTTTGGAACACAAGCAGACATACCCACAATTACCCAAACCTATAAAACATAAAATATGTCTATCGAGACCAGATTCCATGTAAACACATTCCGTTCATGGTCTAATTTGGCAGAGACAATAAATCCATTACAGCCATTTGTCAAACTAAGCCACTGGTCAAAATGCTGCCTCACCATAAGTTGTAAGTCAAAATAATGGCCGACCACGTCGCCCACCAAGGCCGGTTACCCAGAATGGCCACATTACTCAATTTTAACTGTTAATGTAGATATCCACCAACCCAGTATTTAGTGGTGGGGACCACTTACGTCGATTGCAAGTTCCGCTGCAAATGTTTGCACGTAAATTTTCAAAAGTCGTAAATATTTTAAAGTTTATCGCTAACACAAGTTATTTTTATGTTTTGTTTTTATTTCTAAATTATACGCCTTTGAATTTAAGTCAAGAGTGAAACGTTTTAGAATTGCAAAAATGCTCTTTGCTTCGACTATATCGTGGAAATGCGGATGAACTGGAGATCAGAATGAAATTAGATTATCCCCAAAATAGTGTCATTATTATATTACTAGCTTTTGCCCGTGGCTTCGCTCGCGTTAATTTCGGTAACACAGTACCTGCTACCTGCAGTTTTTGCCCTGACGCCTTATTGATTTGTAATAGCAACGCTGAGTTTTCCCTTTTCTTCCTTCGTTCTCCCTCATATCCCACTTTTTTTTTAATAAAAATCCGTCTCCTGGTTCCCAACTATCTCTGTACCAAAATTGATCAAAATCGGTTTAGCCATTAGAGGTAATAAACAAACAAACAAACTCACTTTCGCTTTTATAATATTAGTAAGGATACCCTGCGTCTCCAATATGATAATGCACTCAGGGTATTGTTGGAGATTTTTTTTTGCGGATGGTTAATCATCTTATAACTTCCCCCGCTCTGGGCGGAACGGGGGGTAGTGTCAGACTCATACTAACTAAAACTCACACATGTTCCTTCTATTGCCCTTTATGTTCCGGGGCCGCGGTATCTGTTTCGAACAACCCGCAACCCCGGCAGGCGGTGGCCCTGGCAGGCCTCCTTAGGTATTGTTGGGGCTGCCATGGCGTTGCAGTGCGTCAGGGATGTTTGCTGAGGCGCGGGTTGAGGTGTTTGCCGCTATCATTAGTAAAAGATGAGCCTCCCTACTCATTCGTGTTCGTGGCAGTACCAACACTATTCTGAGTGTTTTTCTTGATCGGTGGGAGTCCCCTATGCTGCAAAGATAATTGCGGCTTCACATCTTGATTAATTTTGTTGTCCATAGTTTTAAGTGCAATGTTACTAATAATGTTAGGTCCTGGACTTAAATAAATATTATATTTATTTATTTACTAGGTTTTGCCCGCGGCTTCGCTCGCGTTAAATTCGCGGTAAAACAGTTCCCCTTTCCTGATTTGCAGGTACCTGCTATCTGTAGTATTTGCCCTGCGCCTTTTTTATTGTAATAGCAAAGCTAAGTTTTCCCTTAACTTCCCTCTTTCTACCTCATTTCTCACTTTTAAACAAAAACTCTAGCCTATGTCCGTCTCCAGGGTCCCAACTATCTCTGTACCAAATTTCACCAAAATCGGTTTAGCCATTTAGGCGTGAAGACGTAACAAACAAGCAAACACTCACTTTCGCTTTTATAATATTAGTAAGGATAGTAAGGAAAAGACTAAGCGGATGATGATGACGTCATCAAAATCTATCGCGTCGTTCTTGTTACTCGGTGATGACGTAATTGACAAGTGGGAGGTACCTACAAGAGGTCCACTAACTCAGAGAAAGATCTTACACAATTATCTTCTCAAACACACACTTCCCATAACAAACTCAAAAACAAACGGTTCGAGATCAAACAAGAAATATGTTGTCATCCCAACTCCTCGCACAAAACATTTTAAAGTCTAACAAGGTACATAATAAAATTGCAGAAAACAACTCTAAAACAACAACAATAAAGTATAAAATTTAATTTTCTCCACGTTCACGTTTGTAAAAATTGTGATACTGGCTCCGCCTTGCGAACAAAATGAATATTTGATATGCCTTCCCTCTTCTTTATGTTTTAGCTGGAAACAGATAACTATTATTTTTAAATAATACAAACAACAGATGGTGTTGCATTTACGCTGTATATTAGAAGTATTAGTCGAGTTGTATTTTGTTCTAGACAGATTTATTGGGATGAAAAGGAATAAGATAAAATAATAAACTCAGAGATTTTACTTTCAGATTGTATATGATTCAAAAACCTTAAGGGTAAATTTTAAATCTTTTTTTCAGCACGGTTGGCGCAGTGGCTGAGGGATCGACTGCTGCGCTGCATGTCGCGGGTTCGATTCCCGCACGGAACAAATATTTGTATGACCTGCAGATAGTTGTTTCGGGTCTGGCTGTTTGTGTATGTCAGTTTATATGTTTGTAAACACACGATACAGGAAAAATTCCTAGTGTGGGGCAAGGTTTTAAAAAAAATAAAAAATAATAATAATAAAATAAATATCTTGGGACAACTCACACACGGCTATCTGATCCCAAGCTAAGCAGAGCTTGTGTTATGGTAACCAGACAACTGATATACATACTTATAGAATTTATAAATACATACATATTATAGATAAATCACACCCAGACACAGAACAAACAATCAAAATATGTAACTTTTGACTTAGGTGCCTACAAATTTAATGCCTGGCTAAGTTAAGTTATGTAAGTAGCCACAGGGTCTAGACAATAGGAATCGATTTCAAAGCGTTCCATGTTTCCAGAACAACTTTCAACAAGATCCTTAACCTATTAGATATATGGTTCACATTTCGATCACCTTCATCTCCTACTCACTGTTGCCCGCGGCTTTGCACGCGTGGTCGTTGAAATTTATCCCAAGGGAACATAGAACAGGGATTCAAACTTGTCCATGTTGTATTTATCTAGATTATACAATGTGTGTGGGAGAAATTTAATTAAAATCCCTTCGGTAGTTTTTACATCCTATGAACATCCGTAGAAAGTTTAGCATTTCAAATACTAGTAGGATAGAATGCCATTTTGCCAAACTGAATTCTGAATTACTATTTCGCCACGTTGTGATACACTTTAAAAGAGTAACCATGGAGTTTCTTGCCGGTTCTTCTCCATAGGAAACGACCAACCCGAACCGTGCATTTTTTCTCGACGTTTTATAAGTGCCCATGTAGGCCTATGTAAAATAAAAATATTTTGATTTGATTTGATTTGACATAATCTTGAGTTAAGTTAAGTAAGAAAAAAACATAAATACTTATTTTTTTCTAAAACACTTAACATAACCCATTAAATGTTACAGCAATCCCATTCTAAAGCTATAACTTTATTACGTGACAACATAGAATATGATAAAATTATTCTCAACGAATCCGTTGGTTTCCCATGAGGACGGTAAAAGCTGCAGACGGGAGGCGAATCCGCAATGAATTACTATGCCAAAGTGATGCAGAGATAGAATCTCTTACCTTTCTAATACGATGCAGATCTTGAAAATTGATGCAAACAGGAGACTAATTGGAGACCAGAATCTTCGTCTTTGAAACGTAATTTTAAATATTTTAGAACTTGCTTCCGCCCGCGACTTCGTCCGCGTGGCATAGTTACTTTGGGCTAACGTTAACTTTAACCCGCGTGATGATCGTAAAAAAACTATCTTTCTCTCCCCTTTTCTTACCTCTTTCTCCCCCTTTTCTCACTTCTTTTTTTTTAAATAGCCTATGTCCGTCTGCAGGGTTCCAACCGTATCTCGTATCTCCGTGCCAAAATTCATCAAAATCGGTTAGGCCATTTAGGCGTGAAGACGTAATAAACAAACAAACTCACTTTCGCTTTTATAATGTTATAGTAAAGATAAATCTACTTTTTAATCAGATTGTCAGATTGAGAATAGTTACGATACATTTATCTCATCAAAATTGCAAGATCCAACCAGAGGTTAAAACGATCGAATATTCGATTTAATCGCGACTACTTTCGAACCCGAGGGAAAACTTTTGAACACAACATATTAAACATTCACCTGAATACTAAAGAAATCCAATTAACTCGGCAGATTCAATTCACGAAATAAGCGCCCAAAGCACTCCACATTATTTTTATTCCTCTCCCAAAAGTTCTCTTATTCCCCGGAGCCTAGAGCACCGAAAATTCAAAGAAACACAAACAATTTGAAATATCTAAGAGAATTTCTATAGAGAAAAACTCGTAAAGTTACTGGGCCATAAAACACAGTGCAGCATTCTGCGGAATAATCTAGATTTCTGAGAGAAAATAAGGTCCTTATTTTCGGGTGCTATTTCCAGATGTATTACAGACATTATGTCTATGTTACACGAGGCTAGTTTTATCAGCTAGGACTCCAAAATACTTAGACCTAGCTAGCTAGAATTGTGTGCACTAAACGTTTATCATTTTTAATCGACTTCTAAAAGAAGAGGTTGTGTTTATCACCAGCATGTATGTTCACCGATTTCTTTGTGATAACTGGCCTGACAACCTTTTACAAAATTCAAATTCAAAGCATTTATTTCAATTAGACCATTACAGGCACTTTTGAATGTCATAAAAACAAAATAGATGCTGCTACAGTCCCAGTCACAAGACATAATAACTTGTGTGTTCTTCTAACCTGACAGACAGATGTGTTGCTGGGGAGTTTGTTCCGCCACTTCTTCTTCCCAGCTAAAACAGTAGGAAGTGGTGAAGGGCAAAGCGGTTTTTGTGGAACTGTCTCTTGTAATGTGACGTTCAAAAAGTGCTGATTATCAGCCTAATTTGAATTAATGACTTTTGATTTTGTGAAAGTACTGTAGTTGCCCATTCCAAAGTGTAGATCTCTATGGAGAAGAAAGGGCAAGAAACTCCATGGACACTCTTTTATGGACATGGACAGTCGTTACAGTTAGTCACTGGCCTTTAAGTTTGACAACCAGACTTACCAAGCGGGGGGGGGGTATTGAAGGTCACATAGGCAGCCGCTAATATTGGTTCAGCTTCATCCAATCATATTGAATGCAAACTCAACAAAGCTGAGAAACGGCTCGGTAGAATAGACATTCGGATACTCCCGTAGAGCCCAGAGACAAAACTATACAAACTTCATACTTGTTCTCCATTGCTCCCCAAATAATTTCTGGCTCCTCATCGCTAATCGCTGATAAGGGGACTGGTGACCTAGGGTAGTCTGTCGTTTTGAGGGCGTTAGTTTTTTGGTACATCGATAAAGTACTAAGTGAACCTCATTGCGGTTTGTTCAATGTGTGATCATTTAGTTTTTATACGGTTGAGCTAAAAGGAATGTAGTTTTTACGGGCAGTCGTTTAGAGACTAACTATCCCATATGAAGCTAATGGAGTGGAGATGGGGGGAAATGAAATCGTTTTTGGAAACAACTAGATGAGATTACAAAGAAAATATTACGCTTTTCTCATGATTGGTGAACCTCGGTAAGCACGTAATTTTAGAAGTAGCATTATGCATCGTCGATTAAATAATTTAATCGACTTTCAAAAAAAAACTCACAAAACCTCAATAGAATGAATATTTGTCAAATTTGGAAAATAGATATGATAGCGAATAAACTTGTATACTAAAAAGGGAACAGAACTTCTATTGAATTCGCATCCACAAAGCGAACTAGACCCGCTTCATATGAATCATTCAGCAGTTTGCGTTGCATCTGCGGTATAAAGCGTCTAAGCTCAAATCCAGTCCAGTATACCTCCAAGCATTGCTCGTAAAACGTTGAAAACAGTTTATTTCATAACATTTATGCTCATAGCACCGTATTAACAATTCTAGCTGCCTCGAAAAGCAATATTTTCGGGTCGCGAGCCTTGCTACAGATTAAGTGCGTATATAATGGCACAACTCTTCCTCTGCAACCTGCTTGTGACGAAAAAACATGATACATATTTACCAAATTAACCAATCACGCCTGAAAACCTAAACGCATTCAAAATTCGACCTTACAGCTCTTGAAAAAAGATTTCTGCTAAATTTTTTCGGCGGTAAATGTGTCGTTGTAAAATATAAAGGGAAGATTTTCAGAGTTCCTTTGGAAGCAAGCGATCAATATAAACGAGAGTGCTTGTCAAATGATAAGCGTGTTCATAGAGGTTTTAAATACTTGAGGTTTTATACAGTTCATAAGCATTTGGGAGATTGTAATAGGTATCATTTGGAGTGATTTTAAGCAACTTTGCTGTCATAATATTGTGTTTTCACGTAAAGGGTTGTTTTTTGTAACGTGATATTATCACGTACGGATTTCAACTACTCTCGTTTATGTAACACTGCGCTGATCCAGAAAATCATTGATTGTGTGCATCAAAATCAACTGAAATGGAAAACAGGATTTCTGTATTGAAGTCCCTAAATTGTCAATTAGTAGTATGACTGCGTAAGAGTAGTTTTTTTAAAAACAGACAGTGGTAGTTTTACCTGCAACAGCAATTCAATAGGTACAAATGATGATCATACATATAAATATCACCTCTCTGTTTGGTCGGGGTTTAAAAAAAGTGTCTTTCGGAAGTCGAATAAATTATTTGTTTTTGAGTTTAACTCAAACTATAATAAACATACATATAAAAGAAACACAATCCCAATAGGTTGTCTTGAAAAGATCGCTTTTATAGTACGAGAGCCCACGACCAAAATTTTTGTCTCATAGCAATACGGCCAAAACCGCATCAAATCGATAGATACGATTATCCTGAACTCGAAAATACCAATATCAGACATTTTCCGCGTAGCGTTTGATCTGACCGAATTTTCAAAATTGTCAAAGAATTTTACCGAACTGCATCATAGCAATATGTCTGATTTGCAGACTGTAGTTGAATGATAGTTCTGAGATACCGGAAACATATTTTTCAGACGTTAGTGGTGTAGCACAAACCCGTAAAATCACTTAAGAAAATTAAAAATGAGACAAAAAAAATGTCTCATAGCAATACGTCTGAAAATCTTTTTTATTAGTAAATTTTGGTTATTTGATGCGAACAAAACAATTTTCAGACGGAAATGTGAACGCATTAAATTTTGAGACCGTTTTGAAAATGTTAACAAATTTTACCGATCGGTATCATAGCAATATGTCTGAAAATTGTTGGACATGATAAAATAAGTTGTCCACATGTGCAAAAAATTTATATCAGACAAATTAAGTGTAGCACCTTCTCTATCAGACAACTTTTCGATACTCAGATATCATTTAAAAATCGTATTGAGGCATCTTGAATTTTCTGTTACAAACCAAAGAATACGTTGCGACCCTGAATTTATTAGATGATAATTAACTTGTAATTAACAAAGAATTTACCCGAAACCGTAACATTGAAGTTGAAGGACTGAAATAAATCGCACAAAAGGAAACTGGGATGAAGTTGAAAAAAAAAACGGTTTATTCAAAGTTTAACTATTTTTCATTCAATTATTTTATTTGTACTTGTATCAAAATGTACTATATTCAATAGATAAAGTTTTTATCTACAACAAATAAAATTCGAAGTCAAAAATGCTAACAAAAAAAAATACGTAGTAGTCTTTTTTTTGTAATTTTTGAGAAACTACAAGAACTAAGTTATAATTTTAATTTAGAAACACTTGTTAATTACCTACTTCTTTGATCTCAATTTCCATTTCTCAATTTAATGAATCATTATTTAATCTTTCTTTCAACCATAGAACCAGTAAGAAATTACGTAGGCAACTTAGAAAAAATAAATAATCAACGGGCGTGCGTTTTATTTGCCATATGTGTACGATGCGCAAAGCGATCCCCACCCTTCCGCCGAGCGCTCAAGATCCGTGCCGGTATCTATAATAGTAAGAAAGGGGCAGGAGCGTAACAAGCGCTGAGGCTGTTGAATGAAGGCTGTAAATTTAAAAAAAAACATTTAACAGAGGCGTCGGCCAGGCGACTCCGAAACGTTATTTTCGTTTTTGGGAGTATATGCTACACTTAAAGTGTCTGAAAACAGGGTTTTGGTAATCATGGCAGCAATACGAAAAGTTGAAAAAAAAAATTATCCGTATTGCTATGATACAGGTCGGCTAAATTTGTTGACATTTTCAAAAATGCGCTCAGGCTATATGCTACGCGCAAAATGTCTGAAAACAAACTTTTTCGTAATACAATTATAAAATCTATGTACATTTTCACTATCAGACGTATTGCTATAATACCGACTGTCTTTTTTTTTTGACACAGCAGAAATGGCCTCCCACGCAGTTGCTACACTTTCGACCGTTACTACACACCTAGTCGGGTTCAGAATCATACAATCTAACGATTTTATAGGGTTTTTGCCGTATTGCTATGAGACATGGTTTTGGTCGTGGGCTCTCGTACTATTAGCGATAAGACCACTCATTGTGTCACCCTATTTACAAGTTGTAAACTGTTATTCATGTAATTTGTATGATGTACCTAATAATTACTAATATTATAAAAGCGAAAGTGAGTTTGTTTGTTTGTTACGTCTTCACGCCTAAATGGCCCAACCGGTTTTTCTCGATCATCACGCGGTTTAAAGTTAGCGTTAGTCCAAAGTAACTATGCCACGCGGGCGAAATCGCGGGCGGAAGCTACTAATCTATCTTCTACCTATCTAATCCCACTGCATTACCTACTAGTCTAAATCATTACATTGCTCTTTTCCACAGATCTTCCAGTTAAACCAAAATTTATTCTATTCTGACAACTGCAAGGTTGGTTTGTTAACATCATTGAATTGCGGTCTCCGTCCCATTATTAACTAGGCTGATAGACGTCGGGAACACATACATAATGTATTAGTATGTATGTATATGTAAGACGGTATGTGTATGTGCAGCTACTGAGCCAATTCTCTACATGTTAGTTTGTATCTTAGTCTGATGAGGTTGACCACTGAAAACCAGCGTATCGTGGTCTTCTATAGCACAGGATTATGCTGAGTTGTGACCTGCTTTTCGCAGTCACGGCGTGCAAGCTATCATTTTTTTTATCCCGTATGTATTAATAAATATTTGTGATGCTTTGTACGTTCAATGTTTATTTTATTTTTGTTATTTCAAGTGCTCGTCATCATTGCAACTAGTGTATATCTTTTCTTTCTTTCTAATTATGTAACATTTGTGGGTGTCATTCATTATTTTTTACTTTTTACCCGACTGCGCGCTGCAAAGTAGGGTAATGTGCTCATCAGTGTGTAGTGTATGTATACATGTTTGTTCCTTTGAAGCACTATACAGACTAAACGCCTGGGGCGATTTATATGATTCATACGTCAATCGATTCCTCTTAGTTCTCCAAGTGTCACTAAAGTCAGGACCCATTAAAATCTAGAACGGCTCATACTCCAATAATGGGACCCGACTGTCTAAGTTACTATAGACTTACGTTACTATAGATTTTTATTTAATTACCTTGATAGTTATTCTTCATAGTTCCAGATTACAGTACTTGTTTTTGTCTTTTCAATTTAATTTGTTTTACTTTTACGTAGTCGAGTTATCATAGTGATTACGATTTTAACATACCGACTACTTTTATTTCTGCTTTATTTACATAACACAATGTAATTATTCCATAATAAAGAATATAGCTACACTAAAAAACAGGTCTACCAGGCTCAATGTGTTTATGACTGACAGATATCCAACGATATAACTTTCCATTTTAGTTACGTTGAGTGCCCCCAATAAAAAAAAAAACTTGAGAGGTGTCAAGAGACACCCGAATAGAACGAAGTTATTATTAATTATGTACAAAAAAACCTGTATACACTCAACAAAAATAAATTCAATGCGAAATAGAAATGAAAATATCTGGCTTGCTTTCTATAAGAGAGAGAGAGAGAGAGACAGACAGAGAAACATGCGCACGCCGCACAACTTACAATTGCTTACTATAGCAAAAAGTGTCGTTACAACTTTTCGTGGGAATTTTTTCCGTCTTGCCCCCTTTCACAACGCGCGATAAGGACCTTCGTTCCAATTATGGTTGACAACAACTTAATTTATTAGCTACTAGCTTTCGCCCGCGGCTTCGCTCGCGTTAAATTCGGTATAACACACCAAGCAGACCTGCAGTTTTTGCTCTTGCGCCTGGTTGATTTGTAATAGCAACGCTAAGTTTTCCCTTTTCTTCCCTCGTTCACCCTCATATCCCACTTTTTTAAAATAAAAATTAGCCTATGTCCGTCTCCTGGTTCCCAACTATCTCTGTACCCAAATTCATCAAAATCGGTTTAGCCATTAAAGCGTGAAGAGGTAACAAACAAACAAACAAACTCACTTTCGCTTTTATAATATTAGTAAGGAAGTAAGGATTCGAGTTGGTATGATGCTAGGAATGAAAACAGTGCAGTGTAACAGATATACTGTTCTGTTAATGAATAATATCGAGACTCATATAGTTTAAAAAACGTCTTATAATAGCATAATCATTTTCCTGCCCTTGTCCCATTCTATTTGGGGTCGGCGCAACGCGGTTTCTTCTTACATTCTCCCCTGATAGACGTCACGGCATCGTTTACTCCGTTTTCCTTCACATCATTTCTAACACAATCCATCCATCTTTTCTTTAGTATTCCTCTCCCTCTCTATCCATCTATATTTATATCAATTACCCTTGTAATCACAGCCACTGCAAAAGCATTCGTTTAAAGAAGACAGACACAGACATCATCTAATAATCATTCATTATCATTAAGTTTAGTCCAAACTTTAACACAAGGACGTGCGACATTCAAAAGAGTATATTCTCAAAAGAAAGGAGACAATATTCTTGTCACACTTGCTCATTTTTGTTGCACGATGGAGACGTGGTCCTTATAAAAATATATGTCCTGGCAAATTGCCCAGATTTCTAAAGAAATTTCAGTAACTGGAATTGGCGTTTTGCTCAAAAAACAAGAAACCGTGGTAATATTGAATTAGTCCATCGAAGTCAAATATTAAATTTTCTTTTGAAATTACATCTTTAATTAGATTTTTGTTGTTATGCTTTTTTCTGAGAACGTGTTTTCTAAATGAAGTAACCTAATTCCTTATTCTTCGAAGTGGTTTCAAAGAGCGTTTGTAAAAAAAAAATCCAAGGAGTCTAGAGCTTTTTTTACATAACGTTATTTAAAGATAAAAGGGTGTCAAAGTACTCTTAACGAAACCGTAAGCTATTTTTTGTTTTCTCCATAATTGCGATCATTTTCTTTGTTCTAGACCGAACCTCCGCAACCGACCAAAGTTATAGAGATAGTGAAGGTCAAAGTTCCAATGTTTTAACTCATTTCCGTATCCCAAAAGAAAAAAAACGGAACCCTTTTCGAATCAATTTGTTGTCCATCTGTCTGTTTGTCTGTCAAGACCCTTTATCTTAAGAACACGTAGAGGTATCGAGTTGAAATTATAATCATATAATCAACTTTAAGGTATTTTTGTGCTAGGAAAAATAAATAAATAAATAAATATCTTGGGACAACTCACACACGGCTATCTGATCCCAAGCTAAGCAGAGCTTGTGTTATGGTAACCAGACAACTGATATACATACTTATATAATTTATAAATAAGTACATACATATTATAGATAAATCACACCCAGACACAGAACAAACAATCATGCTCATCACACAAAGTTTGTCCTGAATGGGAATCGAACCCACGACCTCCGGCTTAGCAGTCAGGGCCACTAACCACTAGACCAACAGGCCCGTCAACCTAAATCCTCCTAAATCCTAAATCAACCCTATAAATCTACACAGTCAAAAGATATGACCGTTTATGTCGCAACTCGCTCTTGGCCCAGCCCTTCTTGCTATTTAATGCATCCATCAGATGGAACATCCATCTGATGGATGCATTAAATAGCAAGACGCGACTCGACGCGTTACGTTGAGTTCTACCATGAAATATAATTATTCAACCGAAAAAAGAAGTCGTTTTCCAGTTTCCCAGTAACAATTTATATTTAACTAGCTTTAGCCCGCGGCTTTGCTCGCTTTAAATTCGGTATAACACAGTACCTGCTACCTGCAGTTTTTGCCCTTGCGCCGTATTGATTTGTAATAGCAACGCTTTGTTTTGCCTCTTCTTCCCTCGTTCTCCCTTATATCCCATTTTTTTTAGTAAAAATTAGCCTATCTCCTGGTTCCCAACTATCTCTGTACCAAAAATCATCAAAATCGGTTTAGCCATTAAGGCGTGAAGAGGTAACAAACAAACTCACTTTCGCTTTTATAATATTAAGTAAGGATTTTCAACGTCCACGGAATGTTAAGTTCTTGTCTAGACGTCCCTTACATCACTGCCCCTGTATCTATGGCAATATTTAATGCTTCACCAAACATTGTAGCTGCATCCTGGTTGGCAAGGCAGGGATGACAGTAAACGACTAATACAGCCTTTTTTTGCGATTACAAAATCATCAATTGACGGGCCTGTTGGTCTAGTGGTTAGTGGCCCTGACTGCTGAGCCGGAGGTCGTGGGTTCGATTCCCACCCAGGACAAACTTTGTGTGATGAGCATGATTGTTTGTTTATTTATTTATTTTATTTATTTATTTATTTATGCACACACAAAATACATGACAGGACATTACATTAAGACAGAAGAGCACAAAGGTACAGCTTATTTCATAAGAAATTTCTTCCAGCAGACCTGCGAGAGGAAAGTTGGATAAGATATGTAGACACAGTGTGTGGAAAAGATAAAACACAAAATTTTAAATTATCAATCATATAATAAACTTACGTACAAATAATACACATATAAAAATAAATACTGAGATAGTAAATATATACCTAGAATAAATAATTATGCAGAATATTACAGTAAAGAGGACAAGTAATGCTCTTTGACTTGCTTTTTAAAAATAAATATAGTTTTAGAGTCTCGTATGTTAGGCGGAAGTGAGTTCCACAAACGTACTGCGTGAACAGAGAAGGAGTAGGAGAAAAATTCAGTTTTATGTGATGGGAAATTAAGATGATACTTAAGGTGGGATCTACACAGAGCATCAGGAGGACGGGTAAAAGAGAATCGATCACGCAGGTAGCTGGGATAGGCAGGATTGAACAGTATATTATAGAGGAGACATAAAATCCGAGTGTTTCTGCGAAGACGAATAGGGAGCCACTTGAGCTCCTTGCGGAAGGAAGAAACGTGGTCATATTTCCTCAAACCATACACAAAACGAATGCAAAGGTTTTGCAAGCGCTCCAACTTATTCAATAGCTCTTCGGTAGCATCTAAATAGCAGGCATCAGCGTAATCAATGATCGGCTGAATCAGTGTTTGAGCTAAGTAAATTTTGGTTTTATAAGGCAAGAAGGTTTGTAAGGATTTAAGCGAATGAAAAGAAAAGTGCACCTTACGACTAACCTCATTCACTTGAGCTCGCCAAGAAAGATTACTGTCAATTATGACACCAAGGTCCTTAGCTGAGTCAGCATAGGCAATGGTCGAGCAGCCTAGAGATAATGGCGGCAAAGATGACAGGTCAAGAGCAGTGCGATAATATCTGCTGCCTATGATCAAGGCCTGGGACTTCTTAGGGTTGATCTGTAAGCCGTACGACTTAGCCCACTCGTGGATACGCTCCAGGTCATGATTCATGGCATTGATTGCTGATTCAGCATCAGACAGCGAGAAATGTCGATATAGCTGCAAATCGTCTGCGTAGAGGTGAAAGCTGGAAGTGATAATTTTGGTAACAGAGTTAATAAAGATGGAGAAAAGGAGAGGAGAGAGAACGCCACCCTGAGGAACACCAGCAGTCAGGTCACACCAATCAGAGTAGATTTCTTCTTGGCGGACAGACTGTGATCGACCCCGAAGATACGAGTCGAACCATGCTAACGTGGAAGCAGAGAAGTTAAAAGATTGAAGGATCCCAAGAAGGACGTCAAAATCCACTGAGTTGAACGCGCAACTAAAGTCAAGTAACACTAAAACAGTCAGAGATTTATTGTCCATAGCCCAGCGGATATCGTCAGTAACCTTCAAGAGAGCAGTAACAGTACTGTGGCCAGTACGAAAGCCAGATTGGAAAGGAGAAATAAGAGCATTTGACGAAAGATATCTGGAAACTTGACCATGAACAATGTGTTCGAGAACTTTAGAGAGGAAAGGAAGAATGGAGATGGGTCTAAAGTGGGATAAGGAAGAAGGATCACTAACTTTAGGAAGTGGTATTATGTGAGCCTGTTTCCAAGCTGAGGGAAATATACCAGCGAATAAAGAAAAATTAAAAATGTGAGTAAGGATGGGGAGCAATTCTGAAATAATGGGTAAGATCATTCTCGAACACAAATTATCGTGGCCCACAGCAGAGGAGGAAATGGACAGAAGAGACTTTTTGACAACGTCTTCAGAGACAGGACTGAAATTAAAAAGTGGACAGTTTGGTAACGGCAAGCTAGAGAGTTCCAACAAAGTTGAAGCTTTAACGCTCGGTTCAAGAGAAAAAGGTGGCAAAGATAAGAACTGATTAAGAGCACACAAGTCGACACCTGTACAGGTATTCGTGGAAGATTTCCCAATACCGACAGACTTTAAAAATTTCCAGACATCAGTGGAGTTACGATTAATGAGAGATTCGTGGAAATAGCGTCTTTTGGCATCTCGACACAGACGATTGCAGGTATTACGCATAGCTTTAAAGTGAGTGAGATTAAGTTCAGTGGGTCTACGCCTATATCTACTTTTCGCCTTATCCTTACGACCAATAGCATACTTGATTTCAGTTGTCATCCACGGTGCAGGATTATGTTTAATTTTAACACGCCGACGCGGGGCATGTTTATCATAAATATCTAACAAAATGGTATTGAAACAGTTCACCTTTGCATCGATACTGCTGCTCTCGATGACCTGAGTCCAATCGATATCACCAATATCGCTTTTCAAAGCGTCCAAATCAATACCATTAAAACTACGAAGAAAGCAGAAACGAGGCTTACGTTTAGGAGGTCTAATACGATAAGAAAGAAACAAGAGGTCATGATAGGAAAAGGTTGCAGTGAGCTGCCCAAACTCAGCAACATTATGTGGCGAAGATACAACCATAAGGTCAAGGAAAGAAGGCGTGCAATTTGGGAAGTTATGGGTCGCAGAAAGAGGTAGAATTTCGAGATTATAAGAGGATAGAAGCGAACGAAGTTTTAGAGCACGTGAATCATTTTTAATTAGACATGTGTTAAAATCACCCATTAAAATAACATGCTCGTACGATGGGCAAAGATTATTAAGTGAAGATTCTAAGCTGTCGAAATAGTTGATATGTAGATTAGGAGAGTAAAACACGGCAAGCAATACTTTGGTATGATTTAAGGTGATTTCCAGAAACAATGATTCAGCCGACCCAGAGTATTGAGAAGGAGACATGCTTACAATTTTGTGCGGTATATCGGCGCGTACATACATGGCGACTCCACCACCACCCTTGCCAACTCTGTCATTTCTAACTAAAACGAAACCAGGAAGTTCGTAGTGCACGGAGAGGAGAGAGGGTTTAAGAAAGGTCTCCGATATCAGAAGTGCATCAAGATACACACTGCTAAAGGAGGCCAAAAGATCGGAATAGTGGCTTGGGATACTCTGAGCATTAATATGGGCTATATGCAGATTGTTAGGAAAATTTGAAAAAAGAGAGGAAATATTGTCACGCAAAGTATGAAGAGGCTCACTGTCCGCACTAACAAAACTACAAGTCGAGGAAGAACAAGAGAAAAAACTGTCATTTAAGTCAGCTGCAATATTCATAGATAAATATAAATAGATGAATATATAACAATATAATGCAATAAAATTCTTACAAAACTATAATTTACTAAGGCTGATTGTTTTCAACGTACAACCACCCTAACTCACTAGATTTGTAGAAAGAAATTGTACAAGTAAAAGTAACAAAACAAAAAAAACACGAAGAACTAAGTAACATTTAAGAACAAAAATAAAAAATCATAACATAGAACAAGTCAGAACCGCAGTGCACACAAGTATGATTTCCACCAATTACTGGAATGGAACGCTTTCCGACAATGTCAGGTTAATGTCAAATTGACAGTGACAATTGACATACAAAAGTTGGAAGTACCGCACATGACTAAAAATAAAGCTACTCGAAAAATGTGTTTGAAGGTAAAACATAAAGCGAACTTAAAATGTTGAAAATACTGGCCGCGGTAAAAAGTACAGAACATAAAGAAAGCACTCGAACAATAAGGCAAAATTACAGAGTACATGGGTGTCTATTTACCAATGACATGAATGAACTAACAATGCTAGCACTAGTTACGCCGTCTCGCCTTTCTTTGGCCTCTTGAAGGCGTAGTGGTGGCGATACTCTTAGGGGAAGAACAATCCTTGGACAGCGCAGCATCACCAGAGTCGCCAGCAGCCTTAGGGAATTGCGAAACCAGAGCTCGAAGTTCACCCGGAGTTTCAATTTTGTGACGCTTACCATCCGACGTGACTATCACTATTCTGCCCTCCACCGACCAGCAGTTCGGCACCCCAAAGTGCTTGCGTGCGTCCATGAAAGTACGGTGTCTAGTGTGTGTCAAAAATTCAGATATTGTAATTCCAGTACCTTTCAAAGACTTTTTGCTCTCCCAAATCAAGTGACGGTGCTCAGTGGTGTAAAGTCTAACCAAAATAGGTCTGGCTTTACCTTGCGAAGTTCCTAATCGGTGGCAGACATGGAGATTTTCCTTTCTAACCTCGGACAAGCTCATTTGGTTGGTTATGACTTTGTGAATCACATCATTCAACTTTTCATTCGGTAGCTCATCAACTCCATGAAACAACAGAACCTTTCGTCTCATAATTGTTTCATGTCTGTCAAACCCAAGTGTAAGCAACTCTACTTGAGACTTCAATTTTGTGAGTGCCTGCCATACAAATTTCTTAAATTCAGTGAACTCACGTGATAGCGTAGTGATTTCTGGAGCTGGCTCAGATCCTGATGATGCATTTCTGAGCTTGTTCTCATAGTCAGCCATACGTGTGTTAAATAGCTGCTCCAGATCTTCCAAACTTGATGCCATTTTGGTATCCATTGAGATGGTTTGATAGAAGAAAAGTGAGTAGAAGAGAATAGTATGTCAGAAAGACTTGGAAATAATGTTAAGTGAGAGTTGGGTGGTTTAAAACAATAAAATATAATTAAAACATGAAAAAACAATTAAAAATAAATTAAAATCAATTAAAACTTGGAGTAACCAAAAAAATAGACTTTACCCTGTGTCTACCCACACAGGAAAAAGTTTCTTTTTTTTTTTGTTCTGTGTCTGGGTGTGATTTATCTATAATATGTATGTATTTATAAATTATATAAGTATGTATATCAGTAGTCTGGTTACCATAACACAAGCTCTGCTTAGCTTGGGATCAGATAGCCGTGTGTGAGTTGTTCCAAGGTATTTATCAAATAACTTTCCCCGCTCTGGGCGTAGCGAGGGGGTGTCAGACTTGTACTAACTAAAACCCACCCATGTTCCTTCTATTGCCCTTTACGTTCCGGGGCCGCGGTAACTCTTTCGAACAACCTGCAACCCCGGACTTATACAGTCTTAGAGGACGTTCCAATTCTACTGATAAAAATATGTGTAATCGTTTTATAGGGCAGATTTATAACTCATGGACTTATGTGGAGAAAGGCATTTTACACGGCGGTATTTATGAGGCAAAAAATATTGCAACCCCAAATCGGTAGGATCTAATATCCTCCATATTTATGAATCAAATATAAGAATATTTGATTCTCTCGCGCGAGGGATATTAAAACACATCAAGTATTTCTCTCTCCCATATTTACCTAGGCGTGTTAAGAGTCGATATTCTGAGAGGGCTTAGGTCTCAACCCATTCTCTTAGCAGTTTCCATAATATAGAACTCTATCGGAGTGACATAAGCTTGAAATTACATTACGTGAATGTTTGTTAGAGAAATGTTATCTACTATAATTTAAATGATTTTTAATTGACAAGAATGACTATTTAAAAACTTTTAAATGATTATAACCTAATGGCGACATAGTAATATTTATTAATTATTCAATTGACTTGAAGTGAAAATGTATGAAAGCCAATGAATATTATTTCTTAAAATAATTATAAGTAAAGTGTATGACATAATATTTTTTAACCGCAATCTAATAAATGTATGCGGTGCTGAAAATGGTATGAATCCGATAGTCACTTGACTAGCCCACAGAAAATGACACAGACAACAAAAGATCAAAAGACAGCTTGAATTAAAGATTAACTAGGCTTTCAAAATCCCATAGACAGAAAACAACAAAGAAAATACTTACATAACTTAAGATAGCCACAGCACTTAATTTCGAGCAAAATGGCGCCTTTTAAAAACAAAAAGAAACGTCTTAAAAGGTATCCATTATGGAAATTAATCTAAATTATAATACCATTAAGTAAAACAAATTAGGTACCGTCGTGTCGTGTCGAAATGATAAAAAAGATACCTTCGCGTTATGATACATGGGATACTTAATTTCAAGTGCTCCGACGCACATAAAGAGCGAATTTAATCAAGCCGGATTAAGGTTGGGTTTCGGTTGTAGCGATTTCGAAAACCCTGCATTTTAAATAAACTGAAACTGGTTTTGAAGGCTAGGGCAAGATTGCTTGACTATAATATCAACCAAAAGGGAATGAAAACTAAGACGTTATTGCTATGGAGCTGTCAGAAACTGGGTTTGTTTTAGTGTTGTGTCAAAATTTAAATTTTGCATCAATAAATATATTTTATTGTTTGCAGCAGATTCTATTTTCATAGCTCTTATCAAAGATTTCAATCAATAACTGGCTGGACATAAAGGGCAATTTTTTTTTTAAATGAGAGCATATGAGCACGTGGATCAGTAACGTGAATACCGCCTCCCACAGATACCCACAACAAAAATGGGAATTGCGGTCGCGTTGTCGGCCCCTTGAGAAGGTATAAGCTCTTTTCTTAAAAGTTCCTAAATCGTAACTGTTCGAAAACATCTCCCGTGCAAGATGACTACTGAGAGCTGCTGAAAGGTGTCAGTGTCATCATTTGCTATGAATGATTAAACTAATAAAATTCACTGATATAAGTAAGAGATTTATAATTAAAAAATGAAAGTCCGAAATACGCGCGGCCCCGGAACATACAAGGAAAAAAAAGGAACATGGGTGAGTTTTAGTCAGTACATGTCTGACACTTCCCCCCACTCCGGCCACAGCGGGGGAAGTTATTTGATGATTTCAAATCCGCAAAAAAAGTTCCTAACCCCGCTTCAATTCCTCACTGGAACCACACACCAACCCGTTAGAACTGTGCCTGATAGTCGAATCCCAAATTGGGCCCGTCCCGACACACGCCATTTTATTGTTTTCCCGCTCTTTCCGTGCGGGCGCCATGTTTTGTGCGACGTTCGTTTTTAGCCATTTTAATTACGTCACTACAAGCTTTTCTGAATTAGAAGTTCTTTTGACGTGTAGATTTTTTTTATGAAGAAACTATGTATTTGAAATTAACAAACCTGTGACTTAAGTACAAGATGGTCAATGAATGATATAACAAAGCAGGAGATGTCTGAAGAGACGACAAATTTTATAATAGAGTAAGTATGGATGTAGACGATATGATGCGCAATACCCAAATCTATTGAGATCAGGGCAGGAGAACGATGATCATACTTAATAATATTATAAACGCGAAAGTTTGTTTGGATGTATGGATGTTTGTTACTCTTTCACGCAAAAACCACTGAATAGAATTTTATGAAACTTTACAATAATATAGCTTATATATCAGAATAACTAACATATATGCTACAATTTATAGAGATATATTGTATATTCTATCACCACGTGAGTGAAACCGCGGGGCTCAGCTAGTAATATATTAACAAAAAAAAATCGAAGATTTCTGAAATCCACCATTCCAAATTAGGCCTGCGTGGTTAGCCTATAGTTTTGTTGGCCTAGTGCTCGGAAGCGCTGGTGCTAAGCGTGTGGACCTGGGTTTCATCATCATTTCATTTCATTTATTCGTAACAATTTGCATTGTGTTGAAAATTACATTTTTTTTTTTGCATGCATTAATAAATTTAAATAAGTAAGCAACAAGACAAGTACAATCTAATGTTAAATTAATATTGAAATATAAAGTAAAATTGATTAAAATAAAATGTCAAATTGATTAAAAAATTCATCCCCGGGCAAATAATTATTGGGTTTTTTCATCAAGAATGTCTCAGCAGCAGTCATTAAGTTTGAATTTGAACCCGGTTCATGAATATGTTAATAATATAAATAGGGGATAAGTCCATCCATCTATGGAAATACACTCGCCCCCTATTAGATGATTATTTTTTTAAACTTTGCCCCACACAAGGAATTTCTCCAGTATCGTGAGTGTGTTTACAAACATTCAAACTCACATATACAAACAGCCAGACCCGAAACAACTACCTGTAGGTCATACAAATATTTGTTCCGTGCGGAGATCAAACCCCCGACACGCAGCGCAGCAGTCGATCGCTTAGCCACTGCGCCAATCGTGTCGTCGATTCTTAAACATAATTGGCGAAATGTGGGTATAGTATTAAGTACACCTCTGTCCAACAAGTCTTCCTAACCCAAAATAAAGATGTATGTGTGTGATGTAGTGTATTAAACATCTGAATATTATGTGACTAACAAACGATTTTCTCTAGAACTAGTGTTGTACTTTATTATTCACACAATTTTGACAACGTCATCGCCCACTTTCCTTCGTACCCCCCAATTCAACTAACAGCTGTCAAAAAACGTAACACTCATTCCTCTACCGTTTACCGTGTCCATCACTATTAAGGCCCACTTCACACGACACATAAAACTACCCCGTAATGCATCACTCCTACAAAAAACTTGCTACAACTCCCACAAACTTTCCTGATCTATTTTGTTCAATGCTCGAAGTCACTTTGACAGATACTAAAGAGAACTTCTGTCGTAAATTTCGAGTTTCTACTACAAAAGTGTCAGTTAGTTTCTATGAAAAGAATAAGTTTTATTCGTATCATGAGGGACTCGTCTGTGGATGTTTTAATGTGATGTGATAGATGGTGTCTGTTTTTTTTTGTAATTTCTCCCTGATTCAAATATATTATACTGCAATGCAAAGTGAATAGGGTTCACTTCATATTCATATTATTCATATTCATATCTTTATTGCATTCCATAATGTCTGAAGATCTTAAAATAGGCTTAAAGCTAAGGTACAATTACGGACCCTGTAGGGCACAGCAAACAAATTAAACAAATTCTTAATATTAATTACCAAATTATAAATAAATTACTCATATTGAAGTCAACAAAATTATTAAATTATACTTATTCTTATAAAATATTAAAAAAACTAAATTATAACAAAACTAAAAATTGAGATCACTTTTAGGAACATAATTGTCAGGATTAAAATTAAATTTATTCGTATTTATTAAAATAAAGCACACTTTATAATATGTAATAGTATCTATTTATCGGCTAATAATGTTTAGTGTCTGTTTGTGTTAAATGTATTTGTTTGTCATCTAAGTATTCGTTTATAGAGTAACTAGCTTTCGCCCGCGGCTTCGCTCGCGTTAAATTCGATATAACACACCAAGCAGACCTGTAGTTTTTGCTCTTGCGCCTGATTGATTTGTTATAGCAACGCTAAGTTTTCCCTTTTCTTCCCTCGTTCTCCCTCATATCCCACTTTTTTTTAAATAAAAATTAGCCTATGTCCGTCTCCTGGTTCCCAACTATCTCTGTACCAAAATTCATCAAAATCGGTTTAGCCATTAAAGCGTGAAGAGGTAACAAACAAATAAACAAACAAACAAACTCACTTTCGCTTTTATAATATTAGTAAGGATATGCTTTTTTAATCAATATTATTTTGTTTAAGTGCTTCTTGAGTGCTGCCTTCTGAATCAGTTTGCTTATTTATGTATTTCTAAAAAAATCTTTGTGTTCTAAGTGTTACTGTCGTACAATAAGTATTTTGTTGTTTTTATTATTTTTTTATGGTAAAATTGGTTTAGTATAAATCCTTACTAATATTATAAAAGCGAAAGTGAGTTTGTTTGTTACGTCTTCACGCCTTAATGGCTAAACCGATTTTGACGAATTTTGGTACAGAGATAGTTAAGAACCAGGAGACGGACATAGGACATTTTTTTAGTGGGATGTGAGGGAGAAACAGGGAAGAAAATGGAAAACGTGTCAACGCGTTGCTATTACAAATCAATAAGGCACAAGGGGAACTGTGTTACCCCGAATTTAACGCGAGCGAAGCCGCGGGCTAAAGCTAGTCATCCTATAATTCTTCAAACCACTTACACACCCAGATGACTCCTAAAGATATCGCGAGCGATACACAAACACAATGTTATTATGACATGATACTTCAATATCTTCTTAAGTCTATTATATAACTACTAATTGGATACTTGACGACTTAAGCCCCGTTCCAATAAACAAAAACGACTCGTTTTGCTTACGAATGGTAGTATTTTGACATAAGTTCTATGAGACTTATGTCAAAATCCTACTATCCGTAAGCAAAATGACTCGTTTTTGTTTATTGGAACGGGACTTTAAACATTGGTTTTGTAAGTCATATGTATCTTCTTTTCTTGAAATTAAAACGTTGAACGAGTTCATAGGATTACGTTATGTCTCAAATGAAATCAACTTAAAGTAAAGGTCACAACTTGAGTAAACCAGAATGCCTAAGAAATATTTCTCGACCATGGCCCATTAGCTGTATATATAACTCTGACACCAAGGTAAGGAACTAGCCACATCTTTAGCATGTCCCCAGCCTTTTGTAACAACGTAGGTTCGAATTTTAGTCTAACCGAAATCAACTAAATACCAGTATTCCAAAAAGCTACTTAATTCTTCAATACCATCTTTATCGAATTGAAATTTTATGTGTTCAAAGCATTCAAGAATCAAGTGACCAACTCTAAAAACAGAACACCATCACTTGGATTCACAAACAATTTTGTTCTCGACCCCCAGACAAATAATAGCAAGAGCCATTACACAAATCATATGAAAAGACAATCAAAGACTGTTTAATTTCCTTGCCGATCTCTCGGCAATCTAATACTAAAGATATAATAAGAATAGGTGTATGAGAAAAGAAGGCAGGCACATGAATAATGATTGTGTTTTTGTCTCCGCAATTCACGGAAGGACCCGGCTATAATCGTATATCGTATGGTCCCCAACATTCTTGAGTTATGGCCACCGCAGGAAAACATTTTGTTGAAGCCCAGTGCGTGGTTAGGCAGGCCGCACACCAGAGCAGCATTATATAGCAGACGTACAGTATTTTTTACATTTTTTTTTTCAAACGTTAAAAAAAATGGGAGGAAGGAAACGAGGCCTCTGCCCAGCAGTGGGACACATCTGGCTCATAATATTAATAATATACATACATAAATTACGATTAAGAGGACACATATTGTTCTTTGACTCGGTATTTGAATAGTGAAATGGTCCTTAAATCACAATTGCTAGGGAGCTGTGAGGTCCACAACCTAGCATGTTACAATTTAAATCCAAAGTTTCAAAAATAATATTATACCTAAAAAAATATATGTATTCGGCTTTCCATATGTTTCGATGAATCTGTAGAATTTCCAGGAAACAATAATTCTTATAAAAATCGAATGGAGTTATTTTTTAAATCGAAAAGGTTTGATCTACTGTTTTTTTTTTTAAATTGGTTACAAAACTATCAATTCGGTCCATTGGAGGTTCAAAATCTAGTAAAACAAACGTGTTTCGTTTTATTCATGTTATTTTAAAAATAAATTGAACCCGCTCAGTGTAATATTCAAAACATTAATTGTTTCTCAAATCATGTTCACGCCCAAACAGGTTTTCATTTAAATTCTGTGATGCATGATAGTTTGACAATAGTTTTATTTTAGTATTGAAAATAACCAAACAATTGCAAACTTATCAAAACAAATAGCCTGAGGCAACATTGTACTATGGCTCAACTTTTACTAAAATATTATTTTAGAATGAACATTTTTGTTTATAAAAAACTAGCTGGCGCGCGGCTTCGCCCGCGTGATATCGAAAAAAGTATCCCATGTGTTATTCCAGACTATAATCTACCTCTGTGCCAAATTTCATCAAGATCCGTTAAGCCGTTTTTACGTGAAACAGTAACAAACATGCGTCCATCCTCACAAACATTCGCATTTGTAATATTAGTAGGATTACATATAATATAGTAGGATTTACTTAAAACCGTAGTTGTAAGTATAAAGAATTAAAAAAAGAAGTACAATAGAACCGCCAGAGATATTTGGTCGCAATGAAAAAGTAAAAACCTCCCGAGGACCAAGACTAAGCAATCAGACGCAAATAGAATGTGTAACTTACTCAGAACTTTCAAAGATGGTGCACTCCTTCCAACTTTAAAGTGGAAGAAGCCTCGCAAATGCTTCGCACTTATTATATTTATGAGAAAGTTGTACAATAAAAGTATCTTAACGACATAAAAGGGAATGTTAGAAGTAATTGTTTATGCCTATTGCTATTTTCAAATGGTAAATTTTGATTAAAGTGAGAAAACTTCGTAATTGCAGTCGATGCGAATGCCCGAGCCGCCAGGCAAGGGTATTATGGAGCTGAGAACAGCCATGACAAATTCTCGGGTGAATCAAATGTTAAAACGTTTTTCAACATACTTACGGTTAAATTATTATTGGTAGAAATTAAATTCTTCTTATTTAATTCCTACCAATAACAATTTTACTTTACTTTAACAAAACAAAAAGTTCTTTTGTCATTAACCACTATGAAACCAAGATTTAATTTGTTTTTTTCCCGTTGTTATCCGTGGAAAAATTAAAGCCCTTGTTACGATAAACGAGAAAATCACGCGTGTGAAATACATTGCATAATGAACTTAATTCTGGTGCAATATGAGCTAGTTTCCGAGTAAACAATATGAGCGGTTTCCAGAAATATGTTTGATACAAGCTAAAACATTTAAAACATTTTATTGGACATCAACGTTGTGTATGATTTTCATCGTAACTATTAATGAACTTATTTCTATTAGTAACTATTTCTGATCATATTCATTCAAATTTGAAGTTCCAGATATTTTACAACAACTATATTCTATAGATTTGAGTTTAATGGTAAAACACTATCCGAGGACTGTCAACTGCATTTTAATACAAGAAATGACGAGGAACAAGTGAAAATTTCAAGATGGATACTCTATTCATAGACAAATTCTAAAATCTTGAGTATTGCCTGGAACAACCCGCTTTTTCCTACTTTTTTTCTTTTACCGTCGCCGTGTCGACGTGCAAGTATTTTTTTTTTATTTTGTCCCATGTATGTATTTGTAAATGTTTGTAATGCTTTGAATGTTTAATTTTTTTTTTGTTATTTTGCGTGCTCGTCGTAATTTGCGACAAATAAATAAATGTTTTTTCTTTCTTTCTTACGCTTCGAGAGCTAGTTGATATTTAAACTTTAAACTAAACAAAATAATTTAATAACACTCTCCACGTGAGCATTTAGTCAGAGTTAAAGACAATTACTCACTCAGCCACCCTTGCTTAACAAGGCTACCGCCAGGTTCGCGTTAATTTTAGCAGCGTCCCTCCCCATCGATCGTGGGCAGCCGCTTTAATCCCGGCTTAAATCGCGCGTCGCTGCGATGTGTTGCCTCGTGTGAGGATGGCTTTAGCCGCTGTCCATAAATATTTTATTGCGCCGAAAATTCTGGAAGTAATTGAAGTTTGTGGAGTAGTGTGTTGTTTAATAGTGTCGATGAAAATAACCTTTTCTTGGGAATGGTATTTTATGATGAATTTGTGACAACAGGTATACTGTTTTTGGATTATCGCTTTCCAAGCCTTTTCTCAACTTTATTAAGGTCGGCTTCCAGTCTTACCGGATGCAGCTTGATGCCAATATTTTACATAGTACAACTGCCTATCCCACCTTCACAATCCAGTTATTTCTGGTCAATACGTTTCCTTTTATTAAGACTGGTTACCAGACTAACAGGCCAGTGACTACCTAAATGACTAAATGATCTTTAAATGGCAGCCAGAATGAACGGTTTAGCGTACTTTTGAGGGCACGAAAGAATCTCGGTACGTAATAGATGGTCCCATTGGTCTGAAAATAGTCCCACCCATCCATATTACAAACTTGACAAGCGCGGCTTAACCTGAAAGATAAGCTGTAATTTTTACCTTTTTTAGATGCCTACTTCATAAATCGCAGTATTCTCTAAACAGTAAAGAAACCTGGCATTTCCTGGAACCAAATATTCCTATGTATAATAATCTATCAAGTTGGATAACGGCCAACTAATCTTAGAGAACAGAATCCTGTAAAGTCCAACAGTAGGGCTTGCTTGTACTATGTTGCTTTATTTAAGTACATAAGTTTTTCCTTTCTAGAATAACGTCAATGGAGCAAGATCGACCTTCGCATCCCAAAAAGACTTTCTCAAGCAGAAAAATACTTCCAACCAAAGTTGCGTTAGTACTAACATACAAAAACCCTTGACCCTGTTTTTGTCTAAAACAGAGCAAACTGACTAAAATCCTTTTCTTTTACGAACAAAACTTTGCCGCACTAGTGTGCTAACGCTTACTTTTTCGCTCAACCCCCAATTATTTTGCGATTCTATCATTACAAGGAAATGGGAGATCAGGAAAATAAAGAGCTTCATACTTTGTGTGCCTTTGACAGTTCAAATAACAGTAAGCTTAGGAGTGACCTCAATATCATATAACTGCTTTGATATAACTGCGATTGAGGAGACAGAAATTCCACTATGAGAAAATGCCAATAAAAATGGCCTAACTGTTGATCAGTTGTTAATTATCTTTAAAATGAAAAGTCGTATTAAAAATATTTTTTTTTAAACTTTGCCCCACACTAGTAATTTCTCCTGTATCGTATACCACATATAATACACAAACAGCCAGACCCGAAACAACTATCTATATGCCATACAAATATTTGTTCCGTACAGTAATCGAACCCGCGACACGCAGCGCCACAGCGCCAACCGTGTCGTCAAATAATTCTATTTGAATTATTTGACGACACGGTTGGCGCAGTTATTCGTCAGAAAATTCTGTATAATCTGACTGTATATCTCTTAAGTACTCTAACTGTTACTACCCACAACTCAAAACGCCTCAAAAATCTTTCTATTTTCATCCGTAGGTACCAAGAATTTCTGTCCTCGCTTCCATTACCATATTTCCCATAAAGTGAACCTTTTGCACCTGTCTATTGTCTCATATTACTCCTAATGCTACCTGTAAGAGGGACCCTCTTTCCTTTCGATAGGGACCTTCAGCCAATAAGAGAATTTTGGGCTTTATCAACGTAATAAATAGGATGGCTTTGTTGAAGGCAGAGCGTTGACATTTTCCCGAGTTTCCTGAGTCGTTGTAATAATACAAGATATTTTTGGTACTCAGTTTGTTTTACTTGCTGAATTTTGTTGTTTAGTTATTTATGATAATTGATGTCCACGTGTATCTCGTTATTTGTTGAGACGAAGTTTTATTTATTTAGCAATTTATGTACGAACAGTAGACAAAACAGGAAACTTTTACTTTTGCAAAATTCAAGGTCGTTAAGTAGAGGTGTTCAAGAAAACTTGGCGTTGTGACTTGAGCGTTCTACTCTGAGACAGCTAGGCTGGTTAAGTTTTTTTTTTATATATAAAACTAAGACTAGGGCGTAGTGAAGTAAGCGTTTTGGGGTTCTGTCTAATATAATTGTAGGTTTGTAACACAGTGAGTGTCAGTGTGATTTAAATAAATTACTTTGATTTAATCCTTACTAATATTATAAAAGCGAAAGTGAGTTTGTTTATTTGTTACGTCTTCCCGCCTAAATGGCTAAACTGATTTTGATTAATTTTGGTACAGAGATAGTTGGGACCCTGGAGACGGATATAGGCTATTTTTTTTTTATTTATAATTAACAAAAAAGTGAGATATGAGGGAAGAGAGAGGGAAGAAAAGGGACCACTTAGCTTTGCTATTACAATAAATAAGGCGCAAGGGCAAAAACTACAGGTAGCAGGTACCTGCAAATCAAGCATCAATGCAATGAAAGGGGAACTGTGTTAACCCGAATTTAACACGAGCAAAGCCGCGGGCAAAAGCTAGTAATAAAAGAAAAGGAGAATTCTTCTCTTACAAGCAGTCAAGTTCAGAGCTTAACCTTTATGAACTACTATTGTACAAAGTCCGTCGGGAAATATAGAAGGTACATTCAAACAATCAAGCCAACATTCCTATAGAATTAAGCCTCTATTATATGAAGTTTCACCAACTACACAGTCCAATTTCCTTTCAAAGGACTTATTATCTTACCCTCCAAGGTCAAAGGGTCACAGTTGACCAATTCTCATTCCCCGGTCTCTTCACTCCCTATACGCAGCTTCCGCCGGCCATTCTTATAAAAAGGTAGCGAGGTCATTCCGCCATATCCTTTTTCAGGAAGATTTGTTATGTTTATTTATTTACGTATCATTTGGCTTATTTTTTGCTCCATTTGTTTTTCGGGAAGATTGTGCAGGGTTAGGATTTTTTGAGGTTGTAAAGTGGGAATGTAAGATGCTGTTTGTTTCACTATTTATGTACTAAACTAGCTTTTTCCCGCGGCTTCACTCGCGTTAAATTTGGAGTAACACAGTTCCCCTTTCCTGATTTGCAGGTACCTGCTACCTGCAGTTTTTGCCCTTGCGCCTTATTTATTGTAATAGCAAAGCTAAGTTTTCCTTTTTCTTCCCTCTTTCTCCCTCATTTCCCATTATTTTTAGCCTATGTCCGTCTCCAGGGTCCCAACTAACTCTGTACCAAAATTCATCAAAATCGGTTAAGCCATTTAGGCGTGAAGACGTAACAAACAAAACTCACTTTCGCTTTAATTATATTAGTAAGGATAATATGCTTGCGTTTGGCGGCAACTCACGTCGTTTCACGCACGTTTGCCGAGAAGCAACTGATTTACTAAAACTTCGAAGTGCTCTAGATTATAATGATGAAACCAGAAATGCCTTCAATAAATTCCAATGGGGCAGCATTGCGCTTTGTTGGGAATCGTGGAACTTCACCATAATATAACGGTGACGCTTTGCCGTATCTGTCTTAGCTCATCCGATAAGTTGCTTCTGCTATATTACCACTTAAGAATGACTAGTTTTAGAGCATATTGGCTTGTAAAGTTATGTATCTGTGACAGCACTACAATCCACTCTGTAGACCCTTGGCGCATCTGCTACATGTCTTCGGATTTCGATTTTAGGATACGATTTCCTGACTATGTTTTTTCTACACCTTTTCAGCAACATTTACGTTGTGGTAAAACAATTCTATTTATATGGTGTGTTATTTTCTCTTTATCATGTTAAAAGAAATTCCTTAACGCCCGTTCCAATAAACAAAAAACGACTCGTTTTGCTTACGGATGGTAGTATTTTGACATAAGTTCTATGAGACGTCATGTCAAAATCCTACTATCCGTAAATAAAACGACTCGTTTTTGTTTATTGGAACCGAGCGTTAGTCAGTTAAATTATTCCTCCGGGGCACATCATGGAAAATATTCTTTTGCTCAGTTGTTGTAATTATCAGTCAAAGATTCTTGATTGATTCTTTTTGTTGTAATTCTTACACACAAAGATTCTTCAGTGACTCGAGAACCCTAAAAAGTTTAAGGGTCCCATCTCAATATAACAGGTTTCATGACCCAAAGAGGTTAAACCAACTTCCGTGTAATTTACGACTACTTACTGCACTAGTGCAATTCTTGGACGCCGTACGACACTAAGGAGTACCATTCTGGGTCGTCCGTATTCCATAAAGCACAATACATCGTAAAAGGGGCCATGCCATGAAGTGTTATGGCTGGTCGTTGGGACGAGAAATGGTGCACGCACCTTGCATACCCGTTTGCTAGTACTTCTATTTAATTGTGAGAAAAATGCGAGATTGCTGAGATTTTGATATAGTTTCGTATAACGCATAATAACGCAAATATTTTATGATAAGATCCATACTAACTTTATAAAGCTGAAGGTTATGTGAACGCAATAATCTCAGGAGCTGTGGTTCAAATAGATTTTTTTTTCTTAGTGTTGGATAGCCCATTTAATGAAGAAAGCTATACGTTTTACATCATTACTATACGACACAAAGGAGCTGAGCAGTGGGTGAAACCACTGAGCAAAGCTAGTATAGAAATTAAGTACACTAAAGAAGAAACTAATGAAGCTACCATGGTTAAAATTATTGATCTTGTATTGAATTATTTTACCAAAATCTAATGCATTCTATTTTTATTTGGCAAAAACTTTTCATTGTACATTGCTAACTTTCAAAACGAAAAATCGACGTCATCCCCAAATCCTGGAGTAGCTCCAATATTGCCCATTTCTAAATTAAAGGCGAAGTAACATACCTTATTAGACATAATAGTTTCAATCTAACGTTTTAAATAGTCTAGAGGTCCTAGGTTCATTTCCCAGGCCAGACCAAGTATTATTGCGTTTCCCATCAGGGTTTTTTTTTCAGAAATAGCCACTGAAAATGTTTTTTTTTTAATTAATTTATACTTTATTCCTAGCTTATTTTCTTTTCGTTTTGTATTATAACTCTTTCATCTTAATATTTTCTAAAATAGTATATCTTTTAAGAGCGGAACTTCTTAACACAAGTGTATTTTCACTTAAATGGAAATTCCTAAAAACACATGTAAAAGTATTTTTAAGTTATTAAAATAAACTTTTTTTTTTGCCTTATTGGTGGCAATAGGCGCCCTTCTACATGGGACTTAAAAACATAACTGGTGAAATATATATAACCTAACCCTTAATTTGGGGATTACAGGTGAAATGTTTTGTCATTTCAATCTGAAATATGACGTTTTTTAATTACATCAAACGTTGCAATTCACATTTAAATTCATTAGCTTTGCAGAGATTGCACCACCTATTTTTCTGGTGAGCCAAAAACCTTCTAACAACCAGCTCTAGGGCCAACTCTAAATACACTTTCCCACAATCTATCACGGTTGGAATACGAGAATATTCCAAGTCGGTCCGTTCTTAGTGGAAGTGTCAAGTCTCTCAGTAACAGATAGTAGTCTTCAGCTGAAAACTTTACTCATAAACATGTCGACTGCCTTTATAAAGTGCGCGCCTAAGTTTGGGCTGAATATCACACCGGAGTGTAAGGTGTTGATGAGGTTAGATGTTCGGTGTTAATTAGTAAGATGGAATATTGAAATGACAATTATTAAGTTGTGTTTTGTGGGAAGAAATTGTCATTTTATGTGTGTTACATTAGATCTGTAAGATGGACAACAAAATGGTGACGCAGATTTGTGACGCCTGCAAAAGATTGTTATTTTGTTAGAAGAAATTGGTGATAATCTATTTTTGTTGAACAGATTTAAACCGTAATATGGTAGTCATTTAGAACAAAATTCATTGTTGTTTAAATTTTCATCTAAATTGAGAAATAGGTTAAAATAAATTGATTATTTTTAACAAAAACATTGTTTTTAACCTATCAGTCACCTAAAAGTAACTTTGTGTAAACATTAATTTATTGATGACATTTAAAAGTTTTGCGCCTTACAATTTTATTTTGATAATTCTATAGATTTTAGCTTTCTGACATTAATAAAACACAATTTCAAACAATAACTGCCAAGTGCCAACTGCACAAGTATTGTTACGCATTCTCAATACGGTGTGAGCCAAATCCGGTCGTCTCTACAAAAGCCTTTGGTAGAGTTCAGACGACACGTTGTACTAGAAAACTTTTTGAGTAAATACGCATAAGTTTCTTATACAACGCTTTTTACGATACAGTCTCATTTTATTGTCAATCCCTTTATGTTGCAAATTAATTTGTTGCTGCCCTCGAAAGCATCCTGAACAAAGAAGCTTGACTTATTGAAACAGGAAAGTTGGACGAAATGAGAGAATGGCCTTGGCGTAGAATGAAAAAAGAAAGCAGATGCAGGAAAAATAAAACTTGTTGTGAGAAAGTGAAATACGTTCTAGAATGATCTGTAGTTGCGGAATGTTTATTTATTTGAGTGTCATCTCTGTCTGAGGTTTAATACTTTGGACATCAAAAACTTAGATTAATATATACTTTACTAGCTGATGCCCGCGGCTTCGCAAGCGTGATACCGAAATAAAAAGTAAAAAAAAATCTATGTGTTATTACAGGCTATAATCTACCTCTGTGCAAAATTTCATCAAGATCGGTTCAGCCGTTTTGACGTAAAAGAGTAAAAAACATCCATACATCTAACCATCCTCACAAACATTCGCATTTATTATATTAGTAGGATTTTATTCTCTTTCTATAGAAAAGTCATGTTAACAACGCAGAAACAAAACCAGCCAAGTGCGAGTCGGACTCGGGCGCCGAGGATTCCGTACTACGTGTACCGTCCGTAGGATTTCGATGTGACTAATGCCCCGTTCCCGTACCAATAGTTGTATTTTGACATAAGTCTCATAGAACTTATGTCAAAATACAACTATCCGTAAGCAAAACGAGTCGTTTTTGTTTATTGGAACGGGGCAATAGACGGCCGGGGTTTTGAATGCCTAGACTTAAAGGGTTGATTTTTTCACAGTTCTGAAGGACACAGACGCGAGTAAATGGTTTCAATTGCAATTTGATAATTTCACGCATTCCCAATACAACGTCTTGACCTACAGCAGTCAGACAGATAACAAAGGGATCTAAATGTGACATAGACGGCCGGGGTTTTGACTGCCTAGACTTGAAGGGATAATTTTTTTACCGCTCCAAAAGACCACAGACTTGAGTAAATGGTTTCAATTGCAATTTGATAATTTCACGCGTTCCCAATAAAACGTCTTGACATAAATAGCAGTCAGACAGATAACAAAGGGATCTAATAAGGAGTCCATTTTATCGTTTTGTGAATACGAAACCCTAAAAATAAGTAAACATCGTTGTAGATAGTCGTTCTATAGTTTCTGCCGAGCTCTTTTGAAATATCAACCATGATTTTATACTGTGTGTTGTTAAACTTTCTTTGAACAAGTTGTCTTCTGTTTTAGAAGTTAAACAGAAGTTAAATCGCGGGAGTAAAGTATAAGTTTCACTACGTACTGGGGTAACGCTGTTAATTTTTTTGCGAGACACACAGTCGCCAATAATTGGTCAACCAACATTAAAAAAAAAAAAGTTTTTTTAAATTAAAAACTTTATTGATTATGATCCTTAATTTAACTATTTGCCTTTTTATCATTGTGGACATGGCAAAAAGGCGTAAATCTATTTATGTATCAATGTACAGTACGTACAGTCAGCAATGAAGTAACCAAGCTCGTTAGAAACAGTTGACATTTTCTAAAAAAACTATTTATGTTTTTGAAAAAATAAAGGATAATAAGATAGAAAACAAACAGTTTATTAAATAAAACAAATTGTGAGTTTAATACGTCTACTGGTTTCTGAGAAAAAAACAACTATATTTGACGATCCTGGTTCCTTTATCTCTTTTGCGAACTGTACGTAACGTACAGTCATAAGCAACAATCGCGTGATACAATGTCTCGCCATTAACTTTGATGTTATATGATCATAAATGTTTATTGGAATAAGCAAATAACCTCTCTAAATTAATGTTTCGGGAATTTTGTCTTTTCATTGTTTAAAGACAGTGTATTTTATGGAAAAGTATGGAGTAACACGTCAGCTGAAATACATATAAATATACCTATAATAATATATACGCGGCGATAGGTCGTGGTGGAACAAAATGAAAGATATAGTGGGCTGTATAACATGAACAGGTACTGTACGAGTCAATAATTCTTACACAGCTAAAGTACGTTTCTGCGCACGTAACTAATTACGATAAACATACTTTTTTAATTTTATTAGAACATACATTTAATCGTCACTACAACTCATCCACGAGCGGGTCGATTAATTATAACGTTGCATCTAGCGTAGCTCAGATAACTAAACAAATATAAGGTAATTGAACTATTGAACCTAACAGTGTGTTGGTGTGAAGTGACTATCTTCCTACAATAACTACCAGGGTAACGACGACGACAGTCAACGACGAGAATACTCCAACAGGTATAATAATGAGAAGAGAAACTAGATTAAATAAGAAAATATGAGGACACTAGAGAACGTGTGCGCAGCCGTGCGTGGAGGTGTGCAGTGGCTGAACAGTGTAATGCAATGGGATCCTGCAACCGACCGTCAGCCAGCTGACTCCCCGTACCCTTCGTTTACTGCCGCCAGCACGCAGCTTTTTCTTTATTTTTTTTTAAAACGTTGTCTCAAACTAGGAATTACTCCTGTATCGTGGTTGCGTTAACAAAGATATAAGCTCACATACAGAAACAGCCAGACCCGGAACAACTATCTATAGGCCATACAAATATTTGTTCCGTGCGGGGATCGAACCTGCGACACGCAGCGTAGCAGTCGATCGCTCAGCCACTCGGCCAACCGTGTCATCAAGATAGCTATTTTAGTAGAGCTTAAAATTTTACATAGAGCAACTGCCTGTCTGACCTCCACAACCCAGTTAGTACTGCGTAATACGATTCCCATTTTTTTGCGGATGGAAATTCATCAAATAACTTCCCCCGCTCGTGGCGGAGCGAGGGGGGAGTGTCATACTTGTACTGACTAAAACCCACCCATATTCCTTCTATTGCCCTTTATGTTCCGGGGCTGCGGTATCTCTTTCGAACAACCCTCAACCCCGGCAATATGATTACCCTCTTTGTCAGGGCCACGGGCCACGTTATTGACTATCAAAGATCTACAAATGACAGCTGGGAACAGCGGTATAACGTGCTTTTCGGATTACGGAAGAAACTCGTTATGTAAAAGGTGTTCACACATCTACCAACCAATCTAGGTAAGCGCGGCTTTACTTGATGATCGACCCGAGCGGCTTATCTTTTTAGCAACGCAGTTCTTGTGTATTTCAACTGCTTCTAGTCAGATTTGTTGTTTACCAACTATTTATTTATAACTCTAAATTTATTATTTATAACTCTCACCCACGATATGCTCCTTCAAAAACAAAATCGTCCTCTACAGCTACTTAACAGAATGATATATACTTTCCAATATGGCCGCTGGCAAGCTCGTCTGGCTACTGGCAGATTTATTCGCCACAATCTTAGGATTTATATGATTATCCGCAATGAACATATTGAGTGCGACATGTGAAATTAATAGGTGGAATCGGTCTGTGAGTATTGGTAGTAGGATTTGTGTGAATTGTCATTTATAGTAGAGTAAAGGAAGGGTTCCTCTTTATCCCTAATTACTCACTTTAAAAAAGCCTATGTCCGTCTCCAAGATCCCAACTATCTCTGTACCAAAATTCATCAAAATCGGTTTAGCCATTTAATAGTGAAGACGTAACAAACTCACCTTCGCTTTAATTTGTAAGGATTTTTGTAAACACTTCGAGAAAACATCATAAAAAAACATAGAGTACAAAGAACAACCTTCTTAATCCACATGATGTTTCGTTTTAATTACATTCAGTTAAAATATAACTGTTTCTTCAAAAAGTTAGTTTTGTCAGTTTTCATCTTACTGAAGTCTTACTGATTTCGTCAAGTTCAAGTTTCCCCCCGAGGCGTCTACATAACACATGTCAATGAAACTCCACACATATTGATATCCACTAACAAGCCCAACTTCTGAACTACTACAGAACATCATTACACTGTTGTATAACTTATAACTAAGCACTTGATCTGAGAGGCAACAGTGTACTAAGTTTTTCAGCTGGGGCGGTTCTAATATGAAGATAGAGAGTACTTTAACTTAGTAGTTTTGATACTTGTGAATTTGTTGGTTTGAGTGCTTTGTTTTTGAAAGGAAAGTAGTTTGGTACTCTTACATCAAAAATGGTGTTGGAATTTTAGATTGTAGGTATTATGATTTTTATTGGATCATTTTGTTCTCTGTCTGTCTGTTTATCACTACCCTTTATCTCGGTAACGCGTTAAGCGATAGCGAACGTTCGCGTTCTTATAATAAAACCATATACTTACATTTGTGATCCCTATGTGCTGTAAAAAATCAACCCAGTTATTGTCGCAAGTTTGTACGGAACCCTCGGTGCGTAATTCTGAGTCGCTCTTGGCGAGTTTTTTTATTTATTATGAGAATTCTAAACAAAATAAATCACTCAGTCGCTTCATATTAATTCTATTAGCTTAAATTATTTCGATGATATATTCCATAATTTTGCATACTAATTTTAGCGGATTGTTTGAGCGATTGTAAAAAATCTCGACCATCTATAGTGTATTATCATTCTAGCAAATAAACATTTCATTTCATTTCTATGTAAAATACTGGTATTCAGCTGCATTCGGTTATACTGAAGGCGACCTCAACAAAGTTTAAAAAACGGCTAGGCAAATGATAATGGATGATGAAAATTCTCGAAAATACTATTTTGTAGATAATCCTTACTAATATTATATAAAAGAAAATGAGTTTGTTTGTTATGTCTTCACGCCTAAATGGCCAAACTGATTTAGACGAATTTTGGTACAGAGATAGTTGGGACCCTGGAAACGGACATAGGCTATTTTTTTAAGTAAGATAAAGGGGAGAAAGAGGGAAGTAAAAGGGAGAGAAGGTCACATTTTTTTGATTATCGCGCGGGTTAAAGTTAGCGTTAGCCCAAAGTAACTATGCCACGCAGACGAAGTCGCAGCCGGAAGCTAGTTTAAAATAAAATAAAAAGAACCTTAAATAAATACTTCCATAGAGAAAAAAAAACTTGTCTTTTGAATATCGACGGGCCTGTTGGTCTAGTGGTTAGTGGCCCTGACTGCTGAGCCGGAGGTCGTGGGTTCGATTCCCACCCAGGACAAACTTTGTGTGATGAGCATGATTGTTTGTTCTGTGTCTGGGTGTGATTTATCTATAATATGTATGTATTTAAAATTATATAAGTATGTATATCAGTTGTCTGGTTACCATAACACAAGCTCTGCTTAGCTTGGGATCAGATAGCCGTGTGTGAGTTGTCCCAAGATATTTATTATTATTATTATCGTCCATTTATTGTTTTCTATACATATAATTAAATTTTTAAATATTTCTTAAAAACAAAAAATAAAAAACATTTAAAAATGTAAAAATAGTAGCCCACCGGTATCGGGAACAGGGTCCAAGCTACCGGCGGTCAGGGCTCCAGAGAAAGGAACCTCCTAACAATACGAGCCGTGTCCAGGAGTACCGCTTTCTGTAGCAAGTCCTTGATCCAGCTGCCTAACGAGAGCCTCCTCAGGTGTTGGTCGAGGCTCTTGGCAATTAAGCCATTGGCAGATACGACTATCGGCACAATGATCGCTGAGTCCACATCCCACATGTCGACAACCTCGCGAGCCAAGTCAATATACTTGATTTGCTTATCTTTCTATTATATTATATTATTAATATTTCCTTTGTCGTGAATAAATTAAAAACTATTTTGCTTGAGGTACGTACTTACTTAGAAGTTGTCATTTTTCTATCTATATTATTACTTTAAATAGGTAAAGTTTGTGAGTTTGTATGTAGGAAGTTATCTCTTGAACTAATTAACCGATTTTTAAATTTCTTTCACAATTCACTAGTAGAAAGCCACATTATTCTGAAATGTCAAAGGCTATAAATAACACGTTATCCTGGTATAATTCGGAGCTATGGAAAAAAACTTCTGTTTTAAAAATGGCTGAAATATCTTCTGCAATTCACTACAATCAACAAAAAGCCTTAAGTACACTCTAGTAATAGGTCCTTTTTACAATAACATTCAACATTTTAGTTGTAATATAAGTGGGAGTTACCCAACCATGTCTGGAGCACTTGGAAGTCAAAAGGCGGAATATTTTCTAGTGAGGACGCTCTCTCTGAATACGAACTGGTTTATGATCCAGCTACAGAAAAGCCTAGTTTTCTTACATATTCACTAAGAGAATTTACATGTTTTCTGTAAGGAATATATAAGATGTTCTTGTACCACCCATTTCTTGTTATATATCCCGAATTTCCACGATTGGTTGTAGGTGTCTATTTTTGGAAAGGTTTTTATATTGTTCGGCCTTAGTTTATTTGCTTATTTTATATTTATAACAAATAAAAGCTTGTAAGAAAACGATGAATGAATCCAGACAAAGTAATGACAAACCATGCGAAGACACCTATCTTATTAGACACTAACCAAATAGAATATGTTGATGAATATGTATATCTCGGGCAAATTTTTGCACCGGGGAACCAGATGCAAAATGAAACAAACATCAGAATAAGTAAAGCTTGGAAAAGATTTTGGTCCCTGAAGGAAGTAATGAAGAACCCACACATACCCTTAAAAGATAGGACCACTGTGTTTAACACATGCATATTACCATGTTTCACTTATGGAGCACAAACCTGGGCCCTTACTGGCAAACAGAGTGGAGCACTCAGAGTGTGTCAGATCAAAATGGAGAGGAGCATTCTTAACCTGAAGTTAAGAGATAAAATTAAACTTAAAAGTCTGAGAAGAAAGACAAAAATCACAGATGTCACTTACACAGTAAAAAAACTTAAATGGAACTGGGTAGGCCATATGATGAGAAATAAAAATTACAAGTGGACTAAAAGGTAACTGAATGGTACCCACGAGATGGGAAAAGAAAGAAAGGGCGTCAAAAAATGAGATGGGAGGACGATATCAGAAAGGTAGCTGGGACTATATGGCAAAGAAAAGCTGCAAACAGAGATACATGGAAAAGCCTAGGGGAGGCCTATGCCAAACGGCAAACTGATAATACCGTTACCGATGTCGAAGATTAGAAGTATAAGATGAACTATTAATATAACATATAACTCTATTTAATTATTTATGACTAATGTTAAATGCATGAAGTTTTACTGGCTTAGAAATTATAAATAATTACTAAATGTACCTAATAAATTGTAATTAAATAAAAATATGATTAAATAATGTATTGTAGTGTGAAATGTAATATTAATTGTATAAAATTGAAAATTATATACTACAAGTTATAATTCAATAAAATAATGTAATTAAATTATGTAGAAATGAAATATATTTATGTAATAATGTCATTATCAGTAATAAAGGCTATTTGAATTTGAAAGAAAACGAGAACAATGATTTATTTCGTAACTAGCTGGCGCCCACGACTACGCCCGCGTGAAAAAATAAGTATCCTATGTGTTATTCCAGACCACAATCTACCTCATCTACCTAACCTATGTGCCAAATTTCATCAAGATCCGTTCAGCCGTTTTGACGTGAAAGAGTCTCAAGACTTTATTAAGTTAATGTCTGAAAGAAAACAAAAACATGTTAAATAAATAAATAAGCATTTTCCTCTTCCTTCGCAAAATTTTTAAATAGTTTTCTTCGCAACTAACCTTACATTTTTTTAAGACCAATCTTATTTCATCTTGTTTCCTTCCAAAAACAGAACAAACCTCTATAATTACATGCCATTCCTTCACAAAAACTTCGCTTACTCCAACAAATAGACACAATAAAGAGCTCACATACGCGACGACCGGTGACGTATTTTTTCAACCCTAACGTCATTTCCGTCAGCTGACAGCTGATTGATGACGTAGGAGTCATACCGAAGGATTGAAAAATGTTAACTGACGGGGATATTGGGTAGGTAGATAATTTTTGATATGGATTCTGAGTTTGTGAGTAGACTGCATGGTGATTTTAAGTGTTTGTTTGGTTGCAAGTTGAGAAGCTCGTGGCCAAATAACTACTCGGTTCGATTTTCAGGTTAAGCCGCATTTGCCTGGATTGGTCCGTTGGGTGGCAATGCATTAAATACCTAGTTTCCTCCGTGCTTCGGAAAGTACGTTTTAACTGTTCGTCTTATCATTTGTAGATCTTTGATCTCCTTTATATTTAACGTTATCCAGCTCGTTACGGACCATGTGCGGGAATTTTAGGGATATGCCGAAAGAATAAACTCTGGATGAATGCAGGCACATATCATTTTAATTCGGTGTTAACAACGTGGGGTTTAAAGGGCAACAAGACAGACACATATATTAAGTATCCTTACTAATATATATATATTATATCCTTACGAATATAATAAAAGCGAAAGTGAGTTTTTTTGTTTGTTACCTCTTCACGCTTTAATGGCTAAACCGATTTTGATGAATTTTGGTACAAAGATAGTTGGGAACCAGGAGACGGACATAGGCTTATTAAAAAGTGGGATGTGAGGGAGAAAGAGGGAAGGAAAGGGAAAACTTAGCGTTGCTATTACAAATCAATAAGGTGCAAGGGAAATGTGTTACCCCGAATTTAACGCGAGCGATGCCGCGGGCAAAAGCTAGTAATAAATAATTACGATTTGGGCTAATTAGCCTACTTGCAGCTATGACATATTGGTCAGGCGTTTGAATATAAATAGGGCGACTTGAGAGCGACCCGTATATAGACTGACGTAGGCTGATAAAGATGCTTGAAAAGTCGTTGCAGGTAATCAGTGGCCCAAAAGTATGACAACCAATGTTACCAAGGGGTATCTGTGGATATCAGACAGCCTAAAAGTTTGATATTCATCTGCATCGGGTTAGGCTGAAACCACAACAAAATTTGGTATTTTCAAGAGTATTTTTACACCCATTAGAGTAGCTGCCTGTCTGACCTACACGACCTAGTTACAAACCAAACTAAAAGGTACCGTATAACACCTATAACATACATAGATTACAATCCATTAACTGTCATTCCATTAGCATAAAGGCTTAAGGTTTTTTACCCATATATATTAACACTAAAACTCCTTTGAGCAAAACCCAAGAAGATACACACGATAACTGAACACTTAGGCACTTACTTCAGTAAGTAATAACGCAGGTACCTACGTGAGAGTATCAATCTCAGATCTCAAGGTGAATGACCGACATCGTTCGTGATGGTGAATTAATATCAATACATACTTACTTAATCTTTTGTGAACGAGATTAGCTCGTATTTGGGAAGTTTTTACTGTATACGATTTATTTGTTTACTTTGAGAAGCGTTTTGTGGTAGGAGTTCGCGAAATGAGGTAATAAGACTCGGGCGGTGTGCTTTTGTTTTTTTTTATTTCTTGTTGCTGCTTTCGGCCATCTCGGATTTTGTAACACTTGTTTACATTAACAAGACAATGACTGGGAGGAAATACCTTATAGGTTAAGTCTGATTATTAAGCACTATAGTTTTTATCAAGATTATTTGAAAAAAAAACAGAGATACATTAATCATCTGCTTAGCCTTTTTCCCAAACCAGGTAGTACCTACTAATAAACGATAATATCACCCAGATCCCCTTTGCCTCTCAATAAGACTGGTTATCATTGACTATCTGTAACAATAATTGACTGCTATGACAGAGACACACTATTTATTTATATTTTACAAAAAGTTGCCCCACACTAGTAATTTCTCCTGTATCGTGGGTGCGCTTACAAACATTATATACAAATAGCCAGACCCGGAACAACGATCTGTAGGTCACACAAACATTTGTTGCGTGTGGGGATCGAACCCGCGACACGCAGCGCAGCAGTCGATCGCTCAGTCACTGCGCGAAACCGTGCCGTCAAATGGTGTATTTATGACCCTTGTATTTATTAATAACTGTTTTTGACTTGCATGAAATGTTCAGATAAGAACATGGACACAAGTGAACATAAAGAATTGTATAAATTCATCGTCATTAAATGAACTAAAAGCCTTAAGCTGTCTGCGCGTAGGACCCAAGCACCCGCGACAGCCGAGCCTGCTCAACTTCTCACACACAAAACACTAATCTACAAAATCCTAAATCATTTCTAAATCCTCACCTATTCATACTGGCCACACATTTCTGAACGAAATCCTTCCTGAAATATAACTTGGTCGACAAAAAAATATTTTTCGTGCCCGACACCACTTTAATAATATGAGATTTGAGCGCGTTACGTGCTGGGTCCTTGCCTCTTTGGGTAATTACCCGGGTCAAAACCCCGGTATAATATGAAAGGCTTTTTGTAACAACCTTTTAGGGTAAAACACATGGACACGCGATCCTTGGTAAAAAGTGGTTGAAATAAAGTTGGGAAGTGTTAAATGTGTTGGTTGAACTTATTTTGTTTGTTTCACTTGTTATTTTTGGGGTTGTATAATTTTGTGGTTCTTGGTGTCAAATGTTTTTGCCAGGAAGTGTAGGAATTCTGGTTTTGGAGAGTGTGAGGTACTGTGGAAGTACTCCAGCTTTCCGGCCCAAGGTAGTAGATTGTCTGCAATGCAATACAGGACAAAAAACCAAGTATAATAAAAATATATGAAGGAGGAGTGTGTACTTGAGGAGTGTCAAAAGACACCCGGATGCAACGAAGTTATTATTTATTATATACAAAAAACTTGTATACACTCAACAAAAATAATCGCCGCGACACCACACTGTTCAATGCAAAATAGAAAGACGAAACGAAAATAACTGGCTTGCTTTCTATGAGAGAGAGAGAGAGAGAGAGACAGACAGAGAAACACGCACACGCGGCACGGCTTACAAACATAGCAAAGAGTGTCGTTACAACTTTTGGTTTTAATTTTTTCCGTCTATCCCCCTTTCGCAACGCGCGATAAGGAACTCCGTTCCAAAAAGAACTGCTTATCGATGATCGACTTCATGCCATGTCCGGCAAAGAAATGATGTACTTATGCTCTCTAAACCTTCCTTACGGTCTCTGATAACATTATTTTCCAACAAAACTCCTAATTTATACCCAGCTATTAAATAAGTCATAAATTTCTTTCAATTTGAAAAAAAGATTATCAGAAATATTTATAAAACGAACAATCTTCACCTTCAACAGACAATGAAAAAGCCTATAAATGAATTACCAAAACATTTTTCTTTAAATCTACATTCTAATTAATTCTTTTCCAGGCCTATTTCTTAAATAACGCCTTCACATAATTTCTCAGTATTATTATTTTTTATTATTACCTCTGTATTGAATATCAATACATTGGTCCCCTTTCATCCCGAAGGCTTTTGTCCGTCGATGTTCATTATTCCCTTCAGGCTTTCGATTCAAAGACACTGTTTGTTAAGGATTTTCCGGCATATTGTTTGTTGGTATTAAAAATTGATTAGATTTTGTGCTGTAAATGTTTGGTTGGTGTTTGAAGAATCTTGGTTTTAATACAACATCATCATCATCCGCCTCGCCTTTACCCAAATTTATTAGGGACGGCTTCCAGGCTTATCGGTTGCAGTAGTTCCCGTTCCAGTCTTACCGGACACAGATACATTTATCTGTGTCTAGTTCTATAAAAGTCATTACTTTTATAGAACTTATAATTGAACAGAGCATCATCATTTACCTGCCCTTTTCCCATTCTATTTAAGGTCGGCGCAACACGTTTTCTTCTTCCATTCTCCCCTATCAGACGTCACGGCATTATTTACTCCTTTCTCCTTCATATCATTCCTTACACAATCCATCCATCTTTTCTTTGGCCTCCTTCTCGCTCTCCGTCCTTCAACATTCAGATCCATCACTCTTTTAGTCACATGTGCTTCACTTTGAACAGAGCAGTATTACTTAAATAGCCGTCCAAGCATTAGACAATATCGCTCATTTTAGATTTTTTCGTATAACTTCATAAATCTAGCTGCGTAATAAAAGCTAGGTGCTATCTAACGGGTATACCGTTAGATAGCACCTAGCTAAATATTTCCATAATATTCAAGTGATTTTATGGAATAAATAAATATGCGTGTCATTATTATCTGCTACTTATTTCATGGTAGCCTAGTCTATTTATAAAAAATCTTCTTTTAAGTGTTTGTCTATTTCCGTCTAAGAATTCATCTCTAAAGTAGTACAGAGTAATTCTAGAGCAAACACTATTAGAAGGTGTTATTGTTCATTGATTTAAAAAAAAAACATTGACAGAAGAGCATCACACAAGCTGAATACCGCTATCGTCCATACTAGGATTCCCTGTGCCGTGAAAACTAGTCACCTTCGTCTTAGAAAAGAAATTGGTAATAAGGTATACAAGGATATACCGCGGCCCCGAAACATAAAGGGCAAAAGAACCAACATGAGTGGATTTTAGTCAGGAAAAGTCTGACACTCCCCCTTGCTCCAGAGCAGAGGAAGTTGTTTGATGATTTCCAATCCGCAAAAGATAGGTATACCAGGACATGCTTCTCTTACGGTTATGACATTCAAAAGTGCCTGTAATGGTCTAATTGAAATAAATGCTTTGAGTTTGAGTTTGAGTTACACGAACTTACAAAACCCAAAGCGTTTCTCAAAAAGTTATTTACAATTCAACGAAAAACGTATAACCTAACGCAGTTATTTAACAATTTTCTTTCAACTTTTTTAGTGAATTACGATGCCATGACAATAGTACAGTCAACGGCGATAATTACGCCAGTCTCCTCGAGCTCTTCGCCAAAGTTTCCTACTTCTGACGAGTTTTTTTTATCTTTTTTTTTCACTTAACACGAGCCACGGAAATGCTCAAGTTTCTTATGGGCGAGCCAAAAGATAACTTTTGTTAACTTGTATTGCGGGCGTTTAAGATAGTAGAGTACGCAGTCGCTCGATTTGTAAGATTTTCAAAATTTTTTGAAGTGTGTTAAAATGGATGGTTTGGCCAAATCAGTTCGCATTCGACACTGATACATATTCAGTGCATCTTATCTGTCAGAGTTAAAAAAAAAATGTAAAACTTTATCTTACTATGGTAACGTTTTTCTTTTCGTATTATCATTTAATAAGAAACCGGTGAAGTGCGAGTCGGACACAGGGTTTGGAACAAACATGCGACACAAACAGCCATACTTTTCTTTTCTAGGCTAAAGATTTGAGTATATGGTTTTATATAAGTCTTTAAACTGACATGGTTACTAATATTATAATTAACACTTGAAACGGGATATTTACCATGTTTATTATTTATATTGAGTTTCCGATATTTCGGCGATGTTGCAAACGCCATGATCACGGATGAACTGAAGTTATTGCGGGTGGATGTTTACGAGCAGACAAAACGATCTACCCTCTTTCTTATTCGTTTTTTGCGTTCGTTACCACTAACACCGTCACTCACAACTCGATTTTGCTCTCGACACACAAAACTCACTGTATCAAGTAGCGATCTTTTTTCCTTACTTTTTGGGTTTTTACACAATTGAACCACTGGATTCCAGGCTCTTGAAATCTATACGAAATATCGGAAACTCAATATAAATAATAAACATGGTAAATATCCCGTTTCAAGTGTTAATTATATGGTTTTAATTTCAACTCAATACCTCCACACGTTCCTGAGATAAAGGTCTTGACAGACAGGTAGACAAACAACAATGTGATCCTATAAGGCTTCCATTTTTCCTTTCTAGGTCATCATCATCTGCCTAGCCTTTTCCCAACTATGTTGGGGTCGGCTTCCAGTCTAACCGGATGCAGCTGAATATCAGTATTTTACATGGAGCGACTGCCTATCTGACCTCCACAACCCAGTTAATACTGGGTAATACGATACCCCTTGGTAAGACTGGTTGTCAGACTTTCGGAACACTGACTACCTGTAACGACTGTCAAAGATCAACAAATGACAGCCGGGACCAACGGCTTAACGTGCTTTCCGAGGCACGGAGGAAACTCGGTATGTATGTATGGAACGGGTGGTCACCCATCCACAAACCAACCTAGGCAAGCGCGGCTTAACCTTAAGATCGACCCGAGCGGCTACTATTTATTTAGCCACGAGCTCCTTTTCCTTTCTAGGTACGGAACCCTAAAAATGATGAAGTATTCATGTGTCACCTTTTACGATAAAAACGCGTTTCATAAACTGCTATCTATCACCAAACGGTATACCAATAAAACACCTGTATATCACGCACCTAAAACACTTCCCAGCAACGAACCAACTTCTTATGACTTGTAAATTAAGTCCATTACCCCACTTATATGCTGATGAACGACGTCCGACTAACGTGTGCCGTCAGTGTAAAACAAACTCCTTAAAACTTACGAGTAGACGCCATGTTGTTTTCGAGGCGTGTGAAATAAAGGAGCTTAAATGTAAGAGAAAGAGATGGAGCTCTACAAGGCGTCTAGCCCTGTCTCTTTTCGGTACTGAAGAAAGATTAAAGTAATTTTGCTTTAAGAGGTGGTGTGCTTGCCACCCGCTGTCGCTTGTCAATGTGGTCGCGCCTTTAGATAAGCTTTTTATGAAGTGCAAGAAAGTTGAGACTATTTTGTTAGGCGTTGGTAGACTATGGTGGACAATGGCTGGCTGATTTAGGGGCGAACGAATTTGTATACTGTACTGTTGTTTGAAGTTTTGTTAATGGCTTTGTAAAAAAATGTTTAATTTTTGACTTTCTGTTTAATCTTTTTGATTAACAAACATAAATACAAACAGTTAATTTTTTTTTATTTGATTTGTAAGGGCAAAAAGATCGACCTATGCAATATAGGTTTCATAGGTGGATTTTGTGAGATGACAGAGTCAGAAATAGTGCCCGTTTGATGGCAATAGGCTCGCCTCGTACCACTTCGTAGCACTATGTTGGGTTCGGCTTCCAGTCTAACCGGATGCAGAGTAATACTATTACTTTACATGGAACGACTGCCGGAAATCATCCAATGACTTCCCCCGGAGTCCTTCCCTTCTGGGCGGAGCGGGGGGGCATGTCAGACTTGTACTGACTAAAACCCACCCATGTTCCTTCTATTGCCCTTTACGTTCCGAGGCCGCGGTATCTCTTTCGAACAACCCGCAACCCCGGCAGGCGGAGGCTCTGGCAAGCCCCTCTGCTTTGCTGACTCTCTTTGAGGCGCGCGTGAAACACGAACGCGCCGTCGACACGGCCTGTCGTCAATAGACGGACGGACGCGCCGGACGGTGAGCTACCCATTGCTCAGCCGTCCACAGGCCTGCATCTACGGTGGCCGGGAGTCGTCTCGCGGCGCCCGGCGCCCTGGGCGTCTCCCGCGGCGGCTGGGTTGGCCTGATGTTCTCTCCCTCAAACGCCCGGCCTCCTCCTTTGATAGCATTACTGCTTCGCTGAAGGAGGTGACCGCTTCCCATTCCCTCTCGCTCCGGACCATGGCCTGAACCAGGGCCGGACGCGAGAGATCGCCGCCGCCGATCGCCTCTACGAGGGCACGGCGGTGCTCCGCCCACGCTGGGCTTTCCCTTCCCTTTGGCCCTTTCTGACCTTCACATTCCATTTAGCACTAGATAAAAAATACAATACAATAATAGTATATGATCATAGGTTTTGACTACCTATAGCGGAAGTTTGTATGTGTGTGTGTTTGTTACTTCTTCACGCTTAAATAGCTGAACGGATTTAGATGGAATTTGGTATCAAAATAGGTTATGTTCTGTCTCAAATAACACAAACATAGTGTTTTATCGCAGATAACACGGCAGGGCGCAGCTAGTTAGGAATATGATTTGAAGAAATAGATTAACGTGCCTTTTAACCTCTCTAGGACCGCCATTATTTACGTCAACTATCCGTCAAGCACCGCCGGGCGGGCTCTTATCGTAACTGTAATCTGATTTTAAGACTTATCTTTACTACAAATACAGTTTTAAATCGGACGGGGTTTGGTGGCACAAATTTGTGCCAGTGGGGCTCAACGGTAATACTTGTTAATGGCACGTTTTTGTGCCGCTGGGGCTCTAGAGGTTAAGATATAGAAGAGCCTTACTGGGTGGGCAATAGAGATGGGTTAAAGACAAAAACAGGTGTTTTAGGCACCTGTTTTGGACAAGTCGTATTTACGTCTCTTAACTTCGTTAATAAATCCATTCATATGACAGTAATTTAACCAACGCTTCAGCGTTTGTTAAAGCAACAATGCTAGAACTTAATTGCAGTCAATACCCCAGATTACCACACACACTAATAAACATAAACCAACGAAACGATAGCATCAAATAGCCAAAATTCACGTTTATTCAGCACATCTGTAATTTATTCAAAATTACCACAACTATGCATTCAAATCCCTATCAAATGATCGCGGATATAAATAATAGTTGTAATACAATGTGATGTGGAATTCTATATACTTTTAAGGTTATAGAATGACTTGCTTTTGCCCGCGGCTTTGCTCGCGTTAAATTCGGAGTAACACAGTTCCCCTTTCCTGATTTGCAGGTACCTGCTACCTGTAGTTTTTGCCCTTGCGCCTTATTTATTGTAATAGCAATGCTAAGTTTTCCCTTAACTTAACTTACTTAAGCTAACTTTTTTTTTTAAAGTAAGCCTATGTCCGTCTCAAGGGTCCCAAATATCTCTGTACCAAAATTCATCAAAATCGGTTTAGCCATTAAGGCGTGAAGACGTAACAAACAAACTCACTTTCGCTTTTATAATATTAGTAAGGATGTGTACAGTATTAGGGAAACACTTGGATAAGGGACCCATAAAACAGGAAGTGTGTCAGAAGATAAGGGATTCCGCCTTGATATGATGCTGATGGTGACCAACATACAAATTACAGCTGTAACTTATATGTTGGTCACGACAGTAGGCACTATACACATTATTATTTATGATTTTGGGTAGATTTCAAGGCAAAGGAGAATAAATTTTTAAGACGAAAAAAAAGGAAGAGGTTCTCAATTCGACATGTATATATTTTTTTCTTTCTTTTTTACTTTTTTGGATACACAATATTGGCTTTTTTTTCTTATTAGTGTTGAGTTTCAAGTCTCTCTTTTTGTGGAGTTAAGATTTAAGTTTTAATTTTTGTAGTGTTAATATTTTTTTTTTTAAATACTTACTATGTGTCAAATAAACATGTTTTCTTTTTTTCAAGTAACATTATTTAATTACCGTTTGTACCGTTTACATAGACAAACCGGTTTTGTGAGATATAATAGTTTTATGTAATAAGATTTTTCACTAACTTTTTTTTGATGAATAAATAGTAATAATACTGCATGTTTACCATCTACACGATTATACATACAAATAGCGATAAAGCATATAATATTAGTATTTCGTGAACTTAACAAACCACTGAAATAATTGAAAAGCATGTCACGTATCTACAATCTATTGATATTACTGGTTAAATATACTAAAACTGTAGTCGTCAATTGTTTCCATTTTTGGGGGAACCTCACCTCAAAAAGATAAATCTAAATCCCTAGGATCACTTCGTTGTCCATCAATCGGACTGTCTGCCTGTCAAGACCGTTTTATCCCAGGAACGCGAGGTATCGAATTGAAATTAAAACTATACACTGAAATCCGTAGTCCCTTATAAATGTGTAAAATCAACCCTCTAAGTCTACGCAGTCAACAGATATGGTCGTTTACGGAGCTCTCGATGCGTGGGTCCGACTCGCGCTTGCCCGGATTTTTATTGTTGGAAAATATCAGAGTGAAGTGTGGTCTGAAAATACTGTGAGAAATTAACGAATTAATTACGGACGCAGCTTTGAACATGGACCATCATCATCTGCCTTCAATCAATAATTTGATCGAAGTCATCTGCCTAGCCTTTTCCCAACTATGTTGGAGTCGGCTTCCAGTCTTACCGGATGCAGCTGAATACCAGTATTTTACATGGAGCGCCTATCTAACCTCCATAACCAAGTTAGTACTGGGTAATACGATGCCTCCTGGTAAGACTGGTTGTCAGACTTTCGGGACACTGACTAGCTGTAACAACTGTCACGGATCTACAAATGACAGCCGGGACCAACAGCTTAACGTGCTTTCCGAGGCACGGAGGAAACTCGGTATGTAACGGGTGGTCACCCATCCACAGACCAACCTAGGCAAGTGGGGCTTAACCTAAAGATCGACCTGAGCGGCTGCTATCTATTATTTAGCCATGAGCTCCTCGTAGCTTTGAACATGGATTTCCTTTTTCTTTCTTTCTTTCTTTCGGTGTCCGTTTGCGGTCCGTAATTTTCCGTATTAGTTTGACTGAACCTTAATGAGCGTATTGCGTTCTTGAGGGATAATAAAAATGTCAAGTAAATTGTTTCTTGACACACGCAATTATCGTCACTACATACGCAGTATAAATTGTCATAAAAAAATCACCGCTGGCTTTAAATTTGTTTATTGTTATATTTGTAATGTAATACTTAGTAATCCGTGGCAAAATTAGAAAAAAAAATGAAATACCTCGTTACGATAAATGAAAAAAGCAAGCGTGTGGAATAAATTGCATTTTAAACCTTGTTTTATCCTTATATTATCGCCATAAGAGCCAGTTTTCGAAGATTTGGAGAATTTCGGGTTCGATTCCCGCACGGAACAAATATTTGTATGACTTGCAGATAGTTGTTTCGGGTCTGGCTGTTTGTGTATGTGAGTTTAAATGTTTGTAAACGCACCCACGATACAGAAGAAATTCCTAGTGTGGGGCAACAATTTAAAAAATCAAAAAAATTGTACTGAAAGTTAGATAAAATTATAGAACTTGTTTTCAAAGGGCTTGGTGAACTGGGCCTGGAGAACCAGCTTTTTTTAAATAAAAATAAAACTGCTATTTTGGTGCTACAAAGTCGGCATATACCCGACCAATTACCCAATGAACGCTGAGAAAAAAACGTTCTGGTAAAAAAGGCCCTTGAGCACACATAAAATCATCAAGGCTTTTTTTTCATTCATCAGCCAATTACAAAGTTATTTCCGCAGACGGATCGGATCAAACGCTGCCAAAATGCCTAAGAATCCTGCTGACCCACAAAATGAACGGCAAACAAATACCAGTACAGTTATTAATGTAGCAAACTGAGCGTGGTGCCGTGTCGCATTGCGGTCATGTGAATTTCCCACTTTTGCCAGGATTACATTTTTTATCCGGACACCCGGTTTAGTGTTCCGTGTTTAAGGTATTTTTGTGGCTGACTGTACTTTTTTTAGTTTTGGTAATTCGGAAGCAACCGCTTCAATTCAAAATAAGAATCTTAAAAATATTTCGTGCAAAAACACATGCTGAAAGAAATTTCTACGCTGAAAAAAATTATCCCATACCTACGTAATGAAAATTATGGACAAAAATGCAATTCACATCGGAACTTTATTTATTCGGACAGTTTATCGATAAAAATCATTCATCAATCATTCGATTCTAGTCCATAGAACATCAATTGCCATATAGGAAAACAATTAAAAGAAAAAAATGGTAACAAATAAACGCTCAATGCACCGCCCAATACACAAATGCAAATTTTAGCATGCAAATGTAAGTCCAGCGCTTCATCGCTAGATAAGAAAGGGATGAGCGCTGAACATCGCAGCAACGCATCCCCAAGGAGGGCAGGCGAAGGAATCAGCGGTAATAGTTGTATGCAAAGCAGCGCATGAAATGCTGTTCGGTGACACGACACTCGTGAGACCAACAAGCTTTTTAAAAAGATCATTTTTTAATTCTGAAGAGACTTTTGAAATGGAAACCGTTACGTTCGATGGCCGTTGAATAATTTTTCCATTTGTGTGAATTGAAGATAATATTGTGGGTAAGTGTCGATTTCAGGGTGTGGTGAAGAAGTACCATTAGGAAAGCGAATAGAGAAAAACAATTGAGGAAACTCCTGAACATTTTTGGTCAAAAACTTTTCGTCCGAGATGGTCTGCATAAATTGAAAGAAAATAATATAAAAGTTTAACATAACAATTTGGAGTATTTAAAAAAACGACACAGAATATTTTACGAACCTAGTTTCGTAAGTAAATTTATTTTTTGATTCTGTTACTAACCTCAAAAAAAATAGCCATGTATTAAATATTTGACTCAATTAAAACCGTTTTTTACATTCACCCATTTTTGATAAAGTTGCTATTTCAATAGGTTAAATATTTAATTTATCTTTGTTACTGAAACTTGCTATTACTAATATTTCAGTCGAAACAAATAGTCGTTGTATTATAAAACAGGTTTCATATTCTATTTTCAAAACTGTTTTCATATTGTTTTTTTATTTTGGTGGTATTCAATGTTCAATGTTCAATTGAAATAAATTCATGAAAGCTTCGTTGTACAATGATCTTAGCTCTAATATAAACTTTATGATAACGGGAATAAAGGTAATTGTGCTGCAAAACAGAGGTTTAATAAAAATGGAAGCACAATCGGTAGTGTGTAATAATGTTTACTATAAACATGTCCTATGATTTGAATCGTTAGATGGCATCCTTACAGCGGTACAAATAGATTTAGATTTCGGGAAGCAATTGTTTTTACTAAAGAAAAGTGCGGCTGCACATCCTTTAAAGAACAAATACATACGATTTTTAGTATGATATTATAAGACCATTTAAATGGCAATAAAAAAGAAACGAATATTGAACTTCTGATTAGAATAGGACTAAACTCACACCATAAACCTGTCAAATCGAAGAAATTACTCAAATTGCAACAGCTAGCAAAACAGATATGTTTTGATAATATTATTTTTCTAACCAAATTCAATAAATATTATTAACCATTTATTCGAGTAGGTAAATTTATCGCTGGCTATACTTTTCAAGTAACATTTGACAAATAGAGTTACAGCATAAAGCGAGCTTAGTCTTATATAGACGTAGAATATCATATATATGTCCTAAAACCAATTCTGCATACCTATACAGAAAATTAAAAAAAACATGGGTGTAAAAGGTTAATTGTAAACTCACTTGTTTTCTTTTTATACGGTATATATTGTGAAAGAAGAAAGAAATTGAAACAACAACACATTTTGCACCCTGAAAAACAGTCTAGTACGTTTTCACCGTCAAAATAACGACCCTTTAGCTGCTACTAAGATGGGATAAGCTGCAGTTTTTTTTTAAATTGCGAACATAACGAGACAAATACTCAAAAACTTTACCCTTTTAGCACAATTGGAAGTGCAAAAAAGTTAAATAAAGTGGAAATATAATAGTCATTACTGAGTACTTCTTTTGCGCAGAGTGAACCTTGGATGGAAGCCAAAAAACGATATGGCGAAAAAGTTTTTTAAATACCCAACAGCTTAAAAAGCTGATGGATTTAGAGAAGAATGAGATTAAGGGAATTTCACCAATTAATTTGATCGCTATCAGTATATCAAAAACATGCTCAACAGAAGCTGCATCAACAAAATCAACATGTGCCTAGTCTTCCGGCGATCTCTCGCGCCCGGCCCTGGTTCAGTCCATGATCTCAAGCGAAAGAGAATGGGAAGCGGTCACCTCCTTCTGCGAAGCTGTCATGCTAGCGAAGGAGGTGGCCGAGCGAAGAACAGGAGAAGTTTCATTAACAAAATTATCATCTACCTAGCCTTTTCCCAACTATGTAGGGGTCGGCTTCAATTCTTACTAGATTCAGCCAAATACTAGCACTTTACATGGACTAACTGCCTGTTCGACCTTTCACGTGCTTTGTATTCTTGGCTTCACGTGCTTTCCGAGACACGGAGGTAACTCGGGATGTAATTTGAATATTCACCTATCAACGGATCAATAGGCAAGCGCTGCTTAACAAAAAAATTTCATAGCTGAATTTTGGACCTCAACTATTTAATTTGAATTCGCCATCGACATCCTAAGAAGATAGATAAGATGTCCTGCAATGTAAATGGAGGCTTGGGTCCCACCTGTTTTACTAAAGAGTCCTACGATAGAACTTGTGGGTTGTTTCTTCTTATTAGCCCTCCAATGTAAGGTTTTACAGAACAATAGGGTAGTGAGAGTCTCTATCCCCACATCTCTTATTTAATTTTGCCAGTGCATCATTCATTGAGTTATTTACTTTTTTCAACGCAGAATAGTTTCCCAAACCTATGAAATTCTTACGATAAAAGTGTCATACGCAATTGAGGTGCAGATTGCGTTCAATGAACATATTCGCCGTAAACATTTAAAATGTATTTCATTATTGTAACTTGTAAAATGGCTTCCCAAAATTCAGCTTCCTCTATTTTAAACCTAGCATTATATGCTTTCCCACGGCTCTGAAAACCGACACTTTTTCCAATGACCCCACAACACCAAACGCCAACTTCATCGAGAAACTATAAAACAAAAACCTTTTCATTTTGCAATAGCCATAACGCTTCGAGACGTAAACTTTGCAAATCCAAGAGCTGAATTAAAGAGCTCTCGAACAACCGAGATTTTATGGGGACTAGCGGAAAATTTTGCACAACAACACCTCCATTGAAAATTCAACCTTGTAACACAAGTTATAAGTACCATTTTTGAATGGTCGTTAGTTTTAGGGGTATATGTGTGTAATGAGTCACAAAACATCGGTTCTGTATGTCTGTTTATCGTCGGGACCATTAAGTGGGTGCTGCGAATGACGGCTGTCTCTGGTTTTTGTCGGAGACTTGCCAGTGACAGGTTACAGTTTACGGTCCCATACATCTGATTGGTATTAGGAGTGACAAGAGAGTCTGCTATTGATTTGAATGATGGTATTGACAATGAAGGCTCTGGCTGTCTTATAGGTAGTTAGGATTACTTTGAACGGAAAGATGTTTAGAAAATAGGTATGATTTTTTTATTTAATAGTAGCTGTTGTCTGTGTTAGATTTTTTTATATATGTATAATATCAGAGAGAGTTCTTAAACAGTCAGATATTCTTATCAACATAAAGGTTTTATTTATTTACAAATTCAAGTTCCAATTCAATTGTTAAAAAAATATAATTATTAAAACCCATTTAATCATTGTATTTTATTTGCAGGGAATCCCTTATTTTTCAAGCAATTTTTCAGTCTGGTTAAAATCGGTCCAGCCGCAGCAATTTCGGAGATTCTGTACAGTATATTGTTTTTCCATAGATAGAAATATGTAATTCTCCAAATTCTATATCCTCCCATCTTATATCTCCATATCTTACAATCCAAATCCACGAATACTAATAACTATACCTAAGTTAATTTTAGGCCGCACAGTGTCAATTCTGACAGTTCACGGTTCACACCATTCACGCGTCATTTGTTCTCGTTTCATCTTTCATTCATGTGTCGTGGGACCTCCCTAATCGATGCTTCTATCATACGTCATGTTTCAAAACGATTGTCTTATCGCCTTTGAGTGATTCTGAGTTATTTCATCGAAGTTAACAAACTTTTGAAAAAAAAAAGATTATTTATAAACAAGCTCTTAAAAGCATTCTCTTTTTTTTGCTGACTAATTTTTCTAACGTTTATTTTTGTAAATTGGAACTTGTTTTCTGAAATAAACGATTTATTATTATTAAATATAAGTCTGTAACGTCTAGAAACCCGCTTAAACTGGTTTTGTCAAAACTAATTCGAAATTTAAAACTTCGTAAGTAAAGGATTTATTATTTTGGTGAAATTGGAGTATATTTTCAAGTATAGTAGTAAGTTAAAAAAAACGTATGAGTTTTAATACGGTTTGGTCTTCTGCTGCAAATATGATGATGTAACTTACAGGAACAAGAAAAAATATAAATATTACCTAGGTGATGGAACTTAAGTTGTTATAAGTCTTTAAACTGGCATGGTTACTAGTATTAGATAAAATTAACATTTGAAACGGGATATTTACCATATAATATTGGAAATTCGATATAAATTGACGGCACGGTTGGCGCAGTGGGTGAGCGATTGACTGCTGAGCTGCGTGTCGCGGGTTCGATCCCGCACGGAACAAATATTTGTATGGCCTACAGGTAGTTGTTTCGGTTCTGGCTGTTTGTGTATGTGAATTTAAATGTTTGTAAATGCACCCACGATACAGGAGAAATTCCTAGTGTGGGGCAACGTCTTTTTAAAAAAAAAATAACAAACATGGTAAATATCCCGTTTTTCGTTCGTTTCGTTCGTTTCGTATCGTTTCGTTTCCCGTCAAGTTGTTGTTCATAAAAAAATGAAAACTCACCATTTTTAGCCGCCATAGCCATTAGCGTGGCGCCGAGAGCAGCCGCTGTGACCAGCAACCGACACAGCGCCGGCAGCATGATGACACTATCACATTAGACCATCACATCACATCACATCACCAACCACGGTGATCATCATACAACAATTAAACTAACAACTTTTACTAAACATTTTACAAGTCGATTTTGATTGGTGGAACAACATCTGGAACAAAAGAAAAATGGTCATTAGTTCATTTATCGAAAAGAACAATATTTTTGGGACCAAAAACATTTTTCCTGGCCATGAAGCATTAGCTCTGGCCATCTGTCTGTCTGTTCGTATGTCACAGCCGTTGTACTCCGACAGTATTAGTAGACTATTAGTCGCGCTCTTTTTTCACTACTTTTTGGGGTTTTACACAATTGAACCACTAGATTTCAGGCTCTTGACAGTCGAAACGCATCATCTCGGTTGAAATTGCTATATTTGGTAATCTCAATTGCTTCTCTTAATATGTCGAGATCCACCCATCTGCAATAACTTCAGTTCATCCGTGGTCATGGCGTTTGCAACATGCATAGCCGAAATATCGGAAAATCGAAACAAATAACAAAAATAGTAAATATCCCATTTCAATTGTTAATTATAAATATATAGAGGTTTCTTATATTAATTTTCTCTCAATTAAATGGTTGATGAGATATCTGCTTCTCAAGTAAGAGGAGAGTTCTGATAAAAATAGTTATACATACTATAATATACTACAACATACTACAATGGTTGTACATACTAGAGTATGTACGTACGTATTAAAAACCTCTAACGAAAATTGATTTGAACAACTTACAATAACTTTGTTTTTGATTAAAGTACCATAAAGAACAAATTTTGTTTTGCGTTTTACATTTATTTTAAATGAGTGTTAAAATCTAAGCACGAAAATAAATAACTGGTTAACCTACAAACCGAACCAACTATTCTGTTGGTTCTTTTTAAGTGACGGCCTCCAAGCAAGGCCAAAATGTCCGACAACTTGTTTTTTTTAATCAAATAATTGGTAAGCAACAACATTAGACTTCCTAAACATTACATAAATCATCATTACTAGATTGTATTAGATAAAAATACATTAACCAAAACTATAAAATGTTTTAATGAACCTAATCCACACGAGTCAAAGCTCAAATTTCAGTAATCAATTTGACCACTGCACTATAGGCTATGCGCAACCAAGTTATGAAAATCAATAGTCATAGATTTGCAAGCGATTTGAGCTCTGTCTTGTAATCATTAGCCAAGTTCTAAGTCCTTTAACTAAGCTCCACAAAAACTTTATAAGTGGTTCCGTACACGCGATTGATATTAATAGTAAATTGCTAATCAGTTCAATTGTATGATTCCCCGCAAAAAGCATTACTGAAGTACTATTACTTGAACTTGCAAGCATTTGTAGTTAACTTTTGAATTGAATATTGTTTTCAGCATTATTAAAAAAATGATTCTATTTTCTGATTCATTTCCAGTGTCTGGTCAAGTGCGAGTTGACTCGCTAACCGAGGGTTTTGTAAAATCTTGAGACATAAACGGCCATATCTTTTGAATGCCGATGACACGGTTGGCGTAGTGGCTGAGCGTTCGACTGCCGCGCTGCGTGCCGCGGGTTCGATTACCGCACGGATCAAATATTTGTATGGCTTACAGATAGTTGTTCCGGGTCTGGCTGTTTGCATATGTGAGTTTAAATGTTTGTAAACGCACCCACGATACAGGAAAAATTCCTAGAGTGGGGATTCCAACGTTTGATTTTAAAAAAATGCGTAGACTATGAGAGTTGATTGTTTTTTCACAGCTCCAAGGGACCACAGTCTTAAATATATGGTTTCAATTTGAACTCGACACTTCCATGCATTCCCGAGATACTGGACTTTGACAGACAGACAGACGGTTCCGTATTTTTCCTTTTGAGGTACGAACCCCTAAAAACTGATTGGGGGTGCCTTCCAGTGTGACTGGATGCTGCTAAATACCGTATTTCACCTAGAAGAACTGCCTATCTGAACTCTGCAACCTAAATTGGTTGCAGAGTTTAGATAGGCGTACGATACCCTTGAGTAAGACTGGTTGTCAGAACGTTGGACCACTGACAACCACTCTTAATGATATTTGATGTTGTACATTTTCGAGCGTCATTACAGTTGTAATGGCGCTCAAAAATCTGCAAATGACAACCAGGATTAACAGCTTAAAGAGCTTTCCAAGGGACGGAGGAAACTCGGTATGGCCAGTAGACGTCGCGTCCGGAGAAATCAAAAGCGCCATAGAAATGTTCAGCACGCTTTTGTTTGTCTTTACAAAACTTTTCAGAGGTCCCATACAAGTGACTATCTTCTTATTTCTTCTTACTTCTTATTTCTAGACCTATCAGCATCCTACAAACATCAACCTAGAAACTACAGTAAGTAGGTAGGCAAAACAATGAAACTCGCCAAGACACAGGAAAAACAAACAATCTACCTTAGGACCCGTAAGGAAATTAATCAGAAAAGAGAACATGCGGTACAAATGTACGGCACGTGTATAAAGAGGCATATTACACACGTGTTTATATTGCACGTACACACGTGTCGGCACGCGTCCCTAGCTTTTAATTTAAAACTCCACATCGCTCACGTGACCAATAATGCTTTAAAAAAAATGCATCGGATCCGTTGATTGCTGGGTTGTAGCGACTCGTTACGTACTGAACGACAACTTGCGTTATGTTTTAGCACGCTTTTACCGCTTTTAAGATGGAACTTTAAATATCATCATCATTTCATCATCGTTTTCCTGCCCTTGTCCTATTCTATTTGGGGTCGGCGCAACACGTTTTCTTATTCCATTCTCCCCTATCAAACGTCACGGCATCATTTACTCCTTTCTCCTTCATATCATTGCTTACACAATCCATCCATCTTTTATTTGGCATTCCTCTCGCTCTCCCTCCGTCAACATTCAGATCCATCACTTTTTAGTCACACTTGCTTCGTCCCTCCTCATTACATGTCCTCTGCGACTTCGAACAAGAATTAAATAATTTTAACTTTTTAATATGTTATGATGTCGTGATAGTCCAGAGGTTAAGCTCTCGCCTCTCATGCGTAAGGTTGTTGTTTGTAAGTCTGGGTAAGAACTAATGCAACTTTTTCAAATAATTTCTATTTTCTACAGTTTATGCCAGACATCAGTGAAGGAAAAAATCGTGAGGAGACGTGTGTCAGCAAAGCAGAGGCGCCTGCCAAGGCCTCCGCCTGCCGGGGTTGCGGGTTGTTCGAAAGAGAAACCGCGGCCCCGGAACATAAAGGGCAATAGAAGGAACATGAGTGGGTTTTAGTCAGTACAAGTCTGACACTCCCCCCGCTCCGCCTAGAGCGGGGGAAGCTATTTCATGATTTCCCAACCCAAAAAAAAGGAGACGTGTTTTTATATATGTTTGATAGAGACAACCTGTCTTGAGCAAGCGTGGTGATCAATGCTCGCTCCTTCTCTGCATGAGAAGAGGCTTTTCCCCAGCAGTCAGACGGTACTATAAGGACTTTCAATAAGATGATATTCAATAAGGATATTTCAATAAGATGATATTCAATAAGGATATTTCAATAAAATGCGCATATATCCTTTTAAAATTATAATCCTTACTAGACTAATATTATAAAAGCGAAAGTGAGTTTGTTTCTTTGTTTGTTACCTCTTCACGCTTTAATGGCAAAACCGATTTTGATGAATTTTGGTACAGAGATAGTTGGGAACCCTGGTTCCCAGACGGACAAAGGCTAATTTAAAAAAAAAGTGGCATGTGAGGGAGAAAACTTAGCGTTGCTATTACAAATCAATAAGGCGCTAGGGGAACTGTGTTACCCCGAATTTAACGCGAGCAAAGCCGCGGGCAAAAGCTAGTTTAAATTATATTTCAAGTTACACGTCACACTTCTTATATCAAACATATCTCATGTTTTACTAAGTTTCTTTAAAACGACCTGAGTATTTGAGGATTATGGTCAACCAGCCAGCATATCTCATGTTTTACTAAGTTTCTTTAAAACGACCTGAGTATTTGAGGATTATGGTCAACCAGCCAGCATTGATTAGGGTATAAAACCTCGTACAGTACCTAATAGGCTGGTTTTGTAATATATTAGTGGGTGCACAATAAGGACGATACCCAGATACGCCTACGTAAAAAAAAAGCTTGTCTTTATGCCCTTTATAATCAGAAAGATTTTCATAAAATACTCTTGAGCATAAATTACGTGGGCATGTTTTCAAAGGTGGGCGTAATTGTAATTAACACCTACCCGATAATTAACTTTAACAAACTCTGATTAATAAATCACTAACACGAACCCATTCATCTGAACTTTTGACACCCAATACCGAATTTGTCAGCCATGTAATTGCAAATTAGCCACATTTTCAATTAGTGTTGCTTTCCAAACTATTTAGTTATAGAAAACGTAGAGTAAATAAGGAATGGAGAGACACTTTACCAGAGTTTTATCCATAAACAGCTCTGAGGTATTTATTTCGTAAATCGTTTGACATCGATAAGACATGATGCTGAAAAATTTTATCCAATTTTGAATAAAGAACGGTATTTTTTTTCCTGTTGTTTACTTACGTAAGTATTTCTCCAGTAATTGGAAGTTTCATAAAAAAAAATCAACATTGGTCTTAGGTTTCAGAAATCTTTTTTTGTAAATATATCGCGTCCTATTGCTTGGAGGGCAGTAAAGTATTCTATAAAATTGTTTGTCACTTATACGAAAAAAAGGCTCCTATATTTTCAGTACGGTCAGTTCATTTTTGGAGAAAAACGGAGAGAAAGCGACTAGAACGCAATTAATACTCGCTAATATATACCGTACACCAAAGCGTAAACGATTGCTTTTTATTCATGTTTTGGAGTACATAAAAAATTTTGATGTCATGTCCACATATTTGTGCGAGATAAAGAGTCTTATAGACAGACGGACAGCAAAGTGATCCTATAAGGTGTCCGTTTTTTTTGTGATACGGAACCCTTTTCTTTTATGATACGTAAAAATTAAGTGCCCTTATTAGAAGGGCACATATGTATACATATACATGTGTATATCCATATGTTTATATGTGTGTATTTGTATAGATGTGTGTATATGTACGATATCTGCGTATTCAAGGAATTAAATAAATATTAAATCTTTATTTAATTACTTCCTTTTTAGAAATAATCAACCTTTTCAATTATATTTTATATTTTTTTGATAAATTCGTTGTCAAATGGGTTTAGTTCCGATGGCCTTTTAATATGTCTCCAATTATATTTTCTACTGCATTATAAACCTAAAAACTATGTGAACAATCCATTATAAAACTACTCTATGTAAACAACACACCATACCGTCATCACTTACAAATAATCATAAGCGAAATTAGTGTTATCACTGAAACCAGTAATATATAGGAATCATCGGGAACATCTGCTATCGAAAACAAGCTTAAATAGATTGCCAGCGTAAATTAATATGAAGGGTATTGCCATAAATATGATGCTAAACAGGATTTGTGGTCGTTTATGAGGTTGTTAGTGAATCGGCTCAATATTGTGGTTTGTATTAATTATTGTTATTATTGAACTAGAAATATTTACATTGCAAATGGGATGATGGACTACAAATAAACCTGCATATCGTCGGTGTCCATGTTTTTTGGTGTGTGTGTTTTTTTTTCATAGTTTTTCTGTAAAAATAAATCCTAATGGATCCTGGGTGGTAGATACAGACTATATTGGACTTTTTTATTTTTCAGTTTCTATTTCAAGTATTTTTTTACGTTGGGATTTTTGTTTTTTTTTTCTAATTATTTTACACTTTTTAGTTACAATTATAATAAGATACTGAATTTTGGATTTGTTTGTTACTATTGTTGGATCGAATAATAAATCACTACTATTGATATATTGTTGGTTGTTTTAGTAATTTCATATTGTAAGTTTCTTAGATATGCTGCCTCTTTGCAGGCCTCTGAAATTGAAACATATTCTGCCTCTGTGCTAGAGAGTGCAATACATTTTTGTTTACTACAGCTCCAAGATATAACAGAACCCGACAGTATATAACAAAATCCTGAATATGATCTCCTATCATTAACATCATTGCACCAGTCTGCATCAACATAACCTACAATATTAATATTCTTATTCTTACTATATTTCAAACCTAAATGGTTTGTCTTTTTTAAATATCTTAGTATTCTCTTAGCGTAAACCCATTGTTCATCAGTATTACAATTATTAAACTGACTTAAATATGACACAGCATAAGCTATATCGGGTCGTGTAAGCACGACTATATACATTAAGCTCCCGATCAGCTGCTGATAGGGATTCTGACTATTACAATTATCCTCCTTTTTACATTTTAAATTTATCTCCATTGGAGTATTCATTGGTTTACTATCAGCCATATTGAACTTGGACAGTAACATATCAATATATCTCTCCTGACTCAAAGTAACAGTACCATTTTGTTTATCAAAATCAACTGACATGCCAAGGCATTCTTTTACAGTCCCTAAGTCTTTTAACACAAAATTCTTACCCAACATGCTCTTAAGATGACTAGTTTCTTTTACGTCATTGGAAAATACAAAAAAATCATCGACATATAATGCCACAATGGTTTTGTTACTACTGCCAACACATTTTAAATATAAACATGGTTCTATTTTAGATTTAACATAACCTTCTGCTAACATACAACTATCTACTTTCTTATACCATGCTCGGGATGCCTGCTTAAGACCATATATAGCTTTCTTCAATTTTAGATTTTTTTTATCATTTGTACAGCTATAACCAAAAGGTTTCTGCATATATATAGTCTCTGACAGTTCACCATTCAAGAAAGCAGTTTTCACATCAAGGTGAGTTACATTAAAATTCAATTGTACTGATAAAGCAAACAATAATCTAAGTGTTGTATGTCGCACTACAGGGGAAAAAGTTTCTACATAATCCACACCATATTTCTGAGAGCAGCCCTTAGCCACAAGTCTGGCTCGATATCGCACATTATTTTCAGCATCACACTTCTTCTTGAGAACCCATTTGCATTTAACAATATTGCCACTTACAGGAATGTCAACAACTTCCCATGCGTTGTTGTCTTCAAAGCTTTTCAGCTCTTCCTTGACAGCTTGTTCCCATTGCACTTTCTCTGGTCCTCGCAGTGCTTCTTCTAATGTCAGTTCATTGCTGAAATATCTATCCTCTGTGCACATAAATCCATACCTGTCTGGTTGTCTTCTCTGCCGTTGTGGTAATGTCTTTACTATGGTGTTTGATTGCAACTCTTCTTCAGATGTTGACTCCTCTTCTGGTATATAGGTTTCATCCTTATCACTTTCCAAAGAAATGAAAGAATCTTCTTTACTGTGGTCTGAGAGCTCTCCCACTGAAGACGGATGCCGCCTGTTCTCTGTAGGTTTGTCATCTTTCTCTTCAACTTCAATCATATTTTCTTGATGAGATAAGTTTTCTTTTATGATGATGATATCTCTACTAGTTGTAATAGCTTTCGTTGACGGATTATATAACCTATATCCTTTGACATCCTCAGGGTAGCCAATCAGTATGCATTGTTCAGCCTTTTTGTCCCATTTATGCCTCCTCTCTTTGGGTATGTGTTTCATGGCAGTGCTACCAAAAATCCTTAAATGACTTAGATTTGGTTTGACCCCTGTCCACAGTTCATATGGGGTATGATTCTTCAATCTTGTTTTTGCAATTCTATTCTGTAAATAAACAGCAGTGTTAATGGCTTCTGCCCAGAACTCCTTACCAAGTTTAGCATCAAACAAAAGACATCTGGCCTTTTCAATTAGCGTTCTGTTCATGCGCTCGCAAAGCCCATTTTGTTCTGGTGTGTAAGAATTTGATTTTTGATGCATTATTCCTGCTTTCTTCAAATAACTATCAAACTCTCTGTTACAAAACTCTCTACCATTATCACTTCTAAAGATTTTGATTTTGCATGATGTTGAATTCTCAACTATTGCTTTATATTCTTTAAAATACTTTAAAGCCTCATTTTTATTTCTCAAAAAATAAACATATGTCATGCGGCTGTGATCATCAACAAAGATCAAAAAATATCTAGATCCACCTAGCGATACATTCTCCATCGGGCCACAGATGTCACTATGCACCACTTCCAATAGCTTAGTGCTCCTATTACCTTCATGAATGAAAGGTAAACGGCTTTGCTTACCTTCGCAGCAAACTATGCAATTGGATTTGTTGATGTTGGCCGTCTCAATAAATTTCACACCCTCCACAGCATCCTGCATTTTATTCATATTAAAACTATTTACGTGTCCCAGTCTACGATGCCAAAGCTCTGGTGATTCTGCTACAGCTGCCAACAAACAAGTAGAAATGTTCAACTTGTAAACACCATTGACTAGCAATGCAGTAGCTACTAGAATATCCTCTTTGTTATATATTTCACATCCTTTGCCAGTGAAATGCACCTTGTTGCCCTGCCTTATTAATTGGCTCACTGACAATAAGTTGGTAGATAACTCAGGAACACACAACACCTTTTCAACGGTTATGTCAAAATTACATTCTTCAGTCGACGTGATTATGGTTACATTTCCACAACACAGTACTGGGATTTTATTCTGATTAGCAATCATGATTTCTTTCGTGAAACCAGAATAACACGTGTCAATCATCCAATCTTTGTTGCAAGTCAGATGCGAACTTGCACCAGAGTCGACATACCAGTCACTCTTATCAAATGTTGTATTAAAAAACACGGCACTAAACGCATTACTTGTTTTTGACAATTTATTTTCTGTATTCTTATTATATTTATCTTTGATATTATTGCATTGATTACGATAGTGGCCATGTTGTTTACAATTGTAACATTTCACATTTGGTTTTCCTTTGACAGATGTTAACGTTGACACTTCTGCTTTTCCGCCATCTTTATGAGCCATAGACTGTGCACTCTTTCCGTTCTTTGAACGATGAAACTGATTCTTCCGGAAACACGCGAATGCATTATTCACATCATTTCGGTCATCTTCCGGTTCCATGTCCATTAATTTCCCTTTAATGGCGTCGGATGTGATTATAATGCCTGAATGCTCGATGCCCATTATCATGGGCATATATTTTTCGCTTAGACCTGCCAACATGATAGATCCAATCCACTCATCGGTAATGCCAAATCCCGTACCTTGTAATTTCTGTCCAGCTTCAACAATTTGAGTTACATAGGCCGTCATCGAAGTGCAATTTTCTAATCGAATAGATATTAAATTCCTCAACAGACTAATTTTTCTTGTAAATCCGGAGTCATCGAATAACATCTTCAATTTATCCCACAATTCTTTCGATGTTCTTACGTTTTTTATATGAACGTACAGAGCCGGGTCGATGGTTAGTACCAGCTTGGCTTTTGTTCTCGCGTCCTCTGCAGCTACTGGTGGATGATCAGGCTCAGGTTTTATACAACCAACCATTCCTTCCAATACCAGAAAATTCTCTGCGGCGAAACACCACTCACTATAGTTCTCGCGCCCTTGTAATTTCGGTACGCTAACTAGATAATTTGAACTGGACGCCATGACTGTTACACACGTTGTTTCTTTTATTGAAATTACGGTTTTTTTGCTCACTGTTCACTTTACACACAAGTCTAATGGTAAAAATACAGTCTATTGTTCATCACACTGATAATTCTGACAATATCTAGCTATTTTAACGGGTCTGGGCCCATAACCTATAATAAAACAACGTGTCTCGTTTGAGATTCAAGAACGAACAGAACTGTATTTTCAATAGAAGGCAACTACGTCTACACAATTGGATAGTTTACATATTTGCCACAAGATGGCGCTAGTTGTATCTATATTTTGATATTTACAACAAACTTAAGTTTTATTTGTAGCCGGATATATTCGTACATCGCAATTTTTGAACAGAGACAAAGACATAGACAACAGACTAAAAATAATAGAATTGCCTGTGTTACTTTTACAAATGAATATTATAAGATTGTAAATTTACTTAATTACAACAGTTAATGTCCTTTTTTTTGGTATTGTTCGTCGTGTCGTTGAGCTCTTTGGGTTATGAGTCGAGTTACACCATAACTGACAAATGCTTGCACTGACTGGACAGGTCCACTCAATCTGTGTGGTGCTTTCGTAAAAATACCATTTCAAACACTAATCTGCATAGTCCTCATGTAAGTTGACCAAGATTTTTTGTCTGAACCTTAAAAGAGACTATGACCTCTGATTTCTTCTCAGAGTAGTCGGTTACGAAACACCGGCCTCATCTATTTTTTAAAAAAGACGTGTAAAAGTGTTTGTGAAAACACAAACACTTTTACTTTAACTTTGTGCTCCTAACACAGGCATTGTTTGCTTAAAAGGAGGCTCCAAACACTAAACCCCTTTGTAAACTGAAGCATCAATAAACTTATTATTATTATGTCCTTTATTCTATTCGCATCTTAAAATTACATTTTTAAATATTTCTTAAAAAATAAATAAAAAAACATTTAAAAATATAAAAATAGGTTTCCGCCGGTAACGGGAGCAGGGTCCAAGCTACCGGTGGTTAGGGCTCCAGAGAAAGGAACCTCCTCACAATGCGGGCCGTATCGAGGAGTACTACTGCCTTCTGAATCAGGCCCTTGATCCAACCACCTAAGGAGAGCTTCGACAGATGTTCTTCGAGGCTCTTGGCAATTAAGCCATTGGCCGTTACGACAATCGGCACAATGATAGCCGAGTTCACATTCCAGATGTCAACAACCTCGTGTGCCAAGTCAAGGTATTTTAGTTGTTTTTCTTTCTCAGCTTTCACGAGGTTCTCGTCATGTGGGATGGTTACATCGATTATCATTACGCGGCGCGCTGATCGGTCTATCACCACTATGTCAGGTTTATTGGCGACAATAGTCCTGTCAGTAATGATAGACCGATCCCAGTACATCGTAACATGGTCTTTCTCGAGAACTGGGTCGGGCACATACTTGTAGTACGGTACCTCAGATTCAACAAGATTATATTTCAAGGCAAGTTGCTGATGAATAATCCTGGCCACTTGGTTGTGTCTATGCAAGTACTCGCTGTTAGCTAGACGAGAACAACCAGAAATAATATGTCTGATGGACTCACCAGGACGGTGGCATGACCGACACACGTCAACCGTCCCATCCCTCATTATATATTTCCGGTAGTTGTTCGTCAACATGACTTCGTCCATAATCGCACAGACAAAACCTTCAGTTTCCCCAAATAGGTCACCGAATCGTAGCCAGGACACGGACGCCAGAAAATCTACATCGGGCCCATGAAGAGCCTTGTAGAAGCGCCCGTGAAGCTCCTTACCTTGCCATATTACCCTGCGGTCATCGGTAGTAAGTACTACAGGTTTGCGCCAATTCTCTTTAGCCATGGACAGCGGGGTGAGTCCCTTGTCCACTGCGACTACATCTCGGTGCATACCCACGTCGGTTTTTAAAAAATATTCCCTGAGACTGCACACCTCTCGGTTATGGAGGGTCTTCGCGTTTAAAAAGCCTCGACCCCCACACTTCCGTGGGATGTACAGTCTCATCACTGATGATCGTGGGTGATGCATCCGATTTCCAGTCAGCAGTGTACGGACTCTCCTATCCAGGGCATCGAGTTCAGTCTGAGTCCATTTGAGTATGCCGAAAGAGTACATTAAAACCGGCATGACCCAACTGTTGAAGGCGCGCACCTTGTTCCCGCCCGAAAGAAGGCTTTTTAATACCTTCTTCAGGCGACCAAAGAAACGCTCCCTCAACAATTGCTTCATGTCAGCTACGTTAATGCCTAACGCTTCCGACATACCCAAATACTTATAGCTTTCGGTTGAGGAAAGGGATTTGAGGTGTATGGAATCCGAGAGTTGAATTCCCTCGGATTCCATAATCTCCCCTCGCTTCACATACATGATTGCACATTTGTCCACACCAAATTCCATCCTGATGGCGTTACTAAAAGTTTCAGTTACTTTCAGTAGCTCCATCAGTCGCAATTTGTTGGGGGCAAAGAGTTTCAGATCATCCATGTAAAGGAGGTGAGATATGACCTGACCACCTCTTCTCAACCGATAGCCTAAACCTGAATCCTCCAGCAATGTGCTTAGAGGATTCAGGGCTAGACAGAACCAAAGTGGACTCAAACTGTCGCCCTGAAATATTCCCCGTTTAATCCACACAGGCTCATCGTTTCCCTGGATTTGTCGACATCCTGGATATCGAAGGACCGTCCTCCATTGCCCCATACACGACTCAAGAAAGGCGCGTAGGGTTGCATCTATCTTGTACAACTCCAGCACCCTCTTGAGCCATGTATGTGGCACTGAGTCGTAGGCCTTCTTATAATCTATCCAACATGTCGACAAATCCTTGCGGGATCGACGAACCTGTTGGCTAATGGCCATGTCAATGAGGAGTAACTCCTTAGTACCGCGAGACCCGTTCCTACATCCATTCTGAGAGGCAGTAATTCCATAAAATCAATATCTATTGTTTTTTTTTCATGAAAAGATTAGGCGGAAAAATACACAACCACATTGTTTTCCCAGTTAGCTATTACAATGTCAGCATAAAAACTGAAAATAATAGTCATAGTCAACACCTTTCATAAACTTAATTTTCAAACGACAAACAAACTAACAAAGAGACATCAAAATATCATCACCAGGCTGGCCCATCCTCTCCAATTCCTCCCTTCTAATTAATGGTGAATACACAATACAAAATTTATTTGCCAACTTGACACGCAGCAAAAGCTAACAATGAGGCTTGTCGGCGTCATGACCGAAAATTTGGATTTCAATTTTAGAATGTATCAGGGCTACCAAATTCAAAATTGCACTGCTTTTTTTGTAAGTTGTGTTGGATTAGTCCTACTATCCTACTAATATGAAAATGCGAATGTTTGTGAGGATGGATGGATGTGTGGATGTTTGATACTCTTTCACGTCAAATCGGGTGAACGGATCTTGATGAAATTTGACACAGAGGTAGATTATTATCTGGAATAACACAGGATACTTTTTTTATCGTCACGTAGGTAAAGCCGCGGGCACCAGCTAGTAAGTTATATTTTAGAAGAACGCTTGGGAATTGTTGGTTGTCAAATGTCTGAGTGTGTTAATTTATTTTACTATAAATATTTGGTTATGAGTAAGAAAAATAATTAATACAGTTTTTGGGCATAAATGTAGTCATCAAAATAATTTTGTAGTCTGTAGATCATAATATTTGTTACAGAAACCACATCCATACCACCATCCCAACTGAAATAACTCCGTCCTATAATAATACCGTTACATCCCTCGGATTCCCGTATTGATTAACCGGTGATCGAGTATTGCGCGGAAATACAGATTTCGTCTCCGCAATCGACCTCTGTAAACGGGTGACCGTTGATTTTAACAAGTGGCAACCCTACGTACGTGCAGCGTTCGCCACGTCAAATGAAATGCGGTTCGTGCTAGAATTCCAATTTCGAAATTTGAACCTCGAATTGTAGGTGCTTCGCTACTGGCCTGTGCTAATTTATTTTTGGTAACTATGATATTCCATTTTTTTTTTTTAAGAAACCGTTTAAACTTTTTGTCTTGTTTTTTTTTTGGATTTGATAAAATGCCCAGTCCAAAATAAGAATTATAATCATCCTGACCGTTTTCAACCACGGCAGCCAATCTCAGCGGAGATTCGGTGCAGGAGATATTGTAGTACACAAGTGTGTGCGCAGGCCCAGGTGCACTCTCTGTCCCCCCTTACGGTCCTATGGACTCATCTCATAGACCGAAAAGAGATAAGTCGGACCAACGGCTTAACGTGCTTTTTGAGGGGGTATCATACCGCCAACATCCAAACAGCCCGGGCTGTTACTGCGTAATTCCTAATGGTAAAACCTATCTCCCTTTTTAGCCCGACCCGAGAATAGAACCCAGGACTATGCGCTCAATAATCATTCTTGCGACCGCGAGACCAAAGATGCAGATAAAATAGCAGCTACTTATATAAAATTCTGGAAGAGTGACTGCTAGAATAAATCAGGGATCGTGTTAACTTGTTACTGGGTTCTGGAGACCAAAAGTTGCTCCTCGTATAATACTGGTATTCAATCCTGCATCCAATTAGACTTGAAGGTCACCTCGATATAAAGAGATATTTGACGGCAGGGTTAGCGCAGTGGCTGAGCAATTTACTGCTATGCTGCGTGTCGCGGGTTCGATCCCCGCACGGCATAAATATCTGGATGACCTACAGGTAGTTGTTACGGGTCTGGCTGTCTGTGTTTGTGAGTTTAAATGTTTGTAAACACACCCATGATACAGGAGATATTCTTCGTGTGGAGCAACGTTATTTTTTTTTAACTGGTCGCAACGCTTCGTTGGCTAGGTGACTATGATTTTATTTGAAGACACATTTAACCACTCTGCACGACAGGATTTTGACATATGACACATCAGCTGAATCGGTGGGGTGACGCGAATTGTCATGAAATTCAAGATTTTTCATCAATTTACAGCATTCAATTTTGTTATTAAAAATAAATCACAGCGGCTGTTTCATACGATAAGTTTGAGGTTTATATTTCCAAAAACCTCATAAGTTCGATAAAACGGCGTCAATCTATTGCAAAATGTGTGTAAAATACAAATTACTACACCCTTCCAAAAATTAGGTACTTTAAAAACGCTGGAAATAATGTACATACACAAGATAACCATTTGATAATAAAATCGGAAATCTAAAATAAAAACAGTGACATTCCATCTGCATTCTTATTTTTGCCATTTTACATATAAATTAATAAAAAAACACGATGCAAATCTCGACAAAAAATACTATAAAATGTGTTGCAATAACAATTTCTTAGTGCTGACCGTAAAACTAAGTTTCATCATTACGATTAAAAAGTTGCATTCAACATAATCGATAATCGTAATAGAGTAAACTTTAAAAAAAGTTTTGGGACCATTGAGGAATTTACCTATGGAGGTGGCATAATATTCTACTATAAATAATAAAGTTGTACAAATATCTATGATATCGATTATAAAAGAAAGACATTTTGTTACGTGCTTTTTTATTATGCTTTAATTATTATTTTGTTATGCGCCCAGATTTGAGGTACATTTGCTGTCAAACGGTTTCGCGGTAAAAGATTTTGGCTGTTTTCTTGAATGACGATAAATGAAAATGGCGGCCAATTTTGTAGGTTATGCTAATTCTGTAGGTAGCCAGTCAGGCAGCCCAGCCGGCACAACCATACCGTACCGCACCTAGAAAGCCATGCCTCCGCAGTAGAGCCTTGTTTTAGACATACAGGGACTCCGTACACAAGTACACATCGGGGCTCTAAAATATTGACACTTAAAAGTATTGGTTGGATAAAAAAATTAGAAAGGTATAAGGAGACCTTTGCGTAGCAGTAAGCGGTTCAGCCTATTAAAAATAGACCGGCCAAATGCGAGTCGGACTCACGCACCAAGGGTTCCGTACAAACTGACGACATAAACGGTCATATCTTTTCTCTACGTAGACTTGGAGGGTTGTTTTTTCACAGCTTCAAGGGACCACAGATTTGATATTTGGGTTCTGTTATTTATTATGAGGTACGGAACCCTAAAAAATATTTTTAAATAGTGTATCTCTCTTCCGGTAGGGTCCTGCCGGGATTGCGGGTTGTTCGAAAGAGATACCGCAGCCCCGAGTAAAAGAAGGAACATCGATCGGTGGACATTAGTCAGTAAAATTCTGACACTCCCCCCGCTTCGCCTAGAGCGGGGGAAGTTATTTGATGATTTCCCACCCCAAAAAAAACCCCGGTACACGACATTAAGAAAACTCCAGGTACAAAATAGACCCATTTTGAAACTGGAGTTTTCTTGATGTCGTGTACCGGGGTTTTTTTTCTATCTCAATTGTGGACTCCCTCTAGGCAATTTTTACCCCAAGACTTCCACTCCAAGAACACTGGCCTACGAGCCATGTTTTAGGAAAGAATGAAAACGCTTTCCAAATAACTAATCCAACCATACTACAAACAATTTTGTCGAACAAATATAATTTATCTTGGCTGATTTTTTTTACTGTGTCTACCAAGATCATAATAAGGGCGTTCTATATTCAACCTTATTTATTTCTATTTGCAATTCACATTCAAATAGTAGGTACAAAACCAAATTATTAATAAAATAGCAAATAAACATTTTAATATAAATTCGAACAGCGAGCGCATTCCTTATTTGAATTTTTATCTGAAAATAAAATTGGCGCGAATTTAGCCATAGATCAGATTCTACTGTTTGTTGTTGAGTCGGTTTTAGTGGCGTAAAAAATATTATTATCAATATTTATAGTATTTTACACGTATTACAAAATTATTCTTATTTTCATCTATCAATTTCTGATATTCCTTAATTTAATTATTCGAGTTGATTGATTTACAAGAAAATAATCGATTGAAATAATCGCATTTACACATCACAAAATTAAAAAAAGAAGAAATGGACGTCAATTTCGAAAGTTAATTTAGTAGTGGTTATGAATATTACGTGTTAATGGTCCTATTATTGCAAATTACGATAAGATCTGGGCATGTTCATGTTATTTATAATATTTGCAATGATATTTGTCTCATTTGTTATAGAATCCATTCGCGTCCGTGTGATATAATGTGGAATGAAAAATGTAAACAAGCACGATTGGCGCGAAACTTCGACTTTAGATTTCAAAATGTATCATTACCACTGCTAATTTAAGTTCAATTACGAATGATTTCTGCACGTAATAAAAGGACACGTTATTCAGGCCCAACAATGTGGAGCTTATATGTCCGAAAACCATTTTTTTTATGATTTTTAGCGTCGACCTACACTGCCATCGAAATGGCTATGATCGTAATTTACGCACTTGGATTTTATAAAGGTTAATTAAGAAACTTGCTCAATAATTAAAGAACTTCTAACGACGTTTACATATGATATTTTTATTCTACTATCTTAATGAATGCACACCCATATTATTTTTTAACCAGAAAATAAAATATTTACAAAAATAATGAGGAGGTCGTATGACTGAAATGTTCGACCCCTTTCGGGGCCAGTACCGAGCCAGCGGAGGTTTGAATGTCGAGCCCCCGAAGGGGTCCGTACCGAACTATACGGTTAAATTGAAATAAGAACGAAATAGAAGAATAGCTTAAGAATAGCTAGAAAAATAGCTTAAGAATTAAAAAAAATATATTTTTCGTGTTCCTTTTGCAAAAACGTGTGTGAATATTTCAAACTGTTCGCATTCCTCGATTCTATTCGTTTTTCAATTCCCATGCGGATGCGGAAATGAAAGAAAAATAGAGTGAAGATATAAGGTTTAATACAGTGCGGTCCGATATAGGCCAGTCCACCTTTTTCCGCCATTGTTATTTGAGTAAGTTTGGTCCACTACGATAAAAATATATTTTTGATGGGTTTTTATAGCTCGTATATAATAAGAGAGTGTTATGATGAACAAAGAGAGTTATTTTAGACATATTATTGAAAGCTTAAGACACCATAATAATCTTAATGAACAAAACTTCAGCATCTAAATTAAAGAAGTTATAGTACCTACATCGCAATTGAAACTAGTATAAATAAGAGTTTTGTTATTTCTTATATTGACTTCTTATCTTACATTTACATTTTTAAATATTTCTTATAAAAAAGTGGTCCGCCGGTATCGCGACCGGGGTTGAATTGATTATTATTATTTTCCCTCGTTTAGTATTGCTCCTCCTTACTACGCAACAGATATCATTACGTTTCACACGCGGCTTCTCCTTGAACAAAGTATTAAAGGAACTGGCTTTTCGCAACACTGAAGATAACATCACCGAAGTAACACTGCATTTCAAGCAAATGCGTGTAAAATCGCTTCTCCGTTAACGCTGTCTTCTTCTTCATGTGGACCCCGCTTCTACAGACCGGACCCCCCAGGTCCGGTTTCCGTACATAATTCTTCCAATGGACCATTGTACGTAAAAACGTTAACGCTGTTATATAATCACTATAATTCTGTGTGAATTTAGTAGTAAGGAGGTGCGACTTTGTTAACAACATCCTACAATTTCATAATGTAATTTGCCTAAACAAAAGAACAACGTGCGACGCACAACGTCTCCATAAATGAGCCTTTACTACGCGCTATACCAGTTCAGGATGACATTGTACTCGACCACTTTTGTTTTTCATAAACTAAAACCAATATTCTTTTAATTACTTTTAACCTTGAATCACAAACTTTTACAAGAAAAGAACAAATAAAAACGATGATCACCCTAATTTATTTTCAACTATCCGCCTCAAACAAACTGATTAATAAACCAAAAAACTATTAAAACGATAGAAGCAAAATTCAAACGATAACCGCACGTATCTACCTAGGTAAACGGTTCTATGTCGCTTCAAATTAAATTAAAATTTCTGTCCCATTACATGCAAAAGTTTTGCCGAAGTACTGCAGTAACATTTAAGTTTAATCTAGTATAATATCTAGGAACGGTCCAATGCAGATGTTCTTTTTGAAAGAATGTCGGGGTCAATGAACGATGGCGAAAATGTTCGCAGGTGTGCAGGGGCACGTCCTAATCAAAGCGATCATCGCCCGAATGCTCGAACGCCGCGTTCATTTTGTTTACCAAATCCTGGTAAACTAATAAAGTGATCTAGTATTCTCGCAACCGATATTGTTGGAGGGTTTTGATTAGGACTTGAGGTAAGGTCTAGCGGTATACCTTGTCTTTATTTCGTCAGTTATTATAGTTACAGTTATTATAAACTAGCTTTTGCCCGCGACTTCACTCGCGTTAAATTTGGGGTAACACAGTTCCCCTTTCCTAATTTACTGGTACCTGCTACCTGTAGTTTTTGCCCTTGCGCCTTATTTATTGTAATAGCAATGCTAAGTTTTCCCTTTTCTTCCCTCTTTCTCCCTCATCTCTCAATCTTTTTTTAAATAGCCTAGGACCGTCTGCAGGGTCCCAACTATCTCTGTACCAATATTTATCAAAATCGGTTTAGCCATTTAGGCGTGAAAACGTAACAAACAAACTCACTTTCGCTTTTATAATATTAGTAAGGATGTTATTAAACATTTCGCTTTATTTCGGATTAAAATACAGCCATGCGTTAGAAAGTTGCAAATCATGCCAGGCTATTTAAAAACACGCACATTTGTAAAAGTCGTGAAGAATCAAGCAAAACAAAATAACCAATCGTGTTAACGCTAATTTGTTTACCAAAAAGGCGACACACAAATACCTATTCACGATAGACAATCCGAACCTCCCCCATTATATTAAAATATAACCTCTAAAACCATTGTATTTGTTTTACATTCCCACTTCCCCCTTTTAATGGGGTGTCATAACTACTGAACTGCGTTAATGAATCATGCCCAAAGGTCGGCTTTTATGGCCCACTAAATTATGGCCGTCGTTAGGCCATAACTCAACGGCTACCGGTAGATAGGCTAGTTTAGAGCCTTAAAAGGTTAATTGCTGGGTACGTGGATATTTGCACAGTGAAAAATTGTCTGTGTCCGGTCTTTATAGTGTGATCTTTTTAGTTGCTTCTATAGTTTATGTCGTGTATTGGTAGAAAGATTCCTCTTTGGTAACGTCTGTTGTTAATACGCGATAGGTAGTTTCGGGTAGTTTGAAAGAGATATCGCGGCCCGGAAAATAAAGTGGAAAATAGAAAATGTGGGTGGGTCTTTGTAGACGGCACGGTTGGCGCAGTGGTTGAGCGATCGACTGCTGCGCTGCGTGTCACGGGTTCGATCCCCGCATGTAACAAATATTTGTATGACCTTCTGGTAGTTGTTTCGGGTCTGGCTGTTTGTGTGTTAGCGTTAGCCTAAAGTAACTATGCCACGTGAACGGAGTCGCGGGCGGAAGCTAGTTTTTCCATAATCAAGAAAATACAATAAAAAAAACTATTCATGTAACTGAAGATCTAACTAGAATGGATAACCTAAAGAACAATAAAAATAGGTGAAACAAGAAAAATAAATAGGTACTAAAACATTCTGCACTGAAACATCCCACACTATTGTGTAATTCGCATCAGTGTTCAGGACATGTCAAAAAATGTTAATATAAATTTCCCTACTGAAATATGTTTTATATGTATTAAAAAGTTGTCCCGTGAACGCTTGGCTGAACGAATCGAAATGTAAGGTTGGGGGCACAGAAACAGCGAATAACACACTGGTACAACAGAAACGAAGATAAAAAAAATATTTTCCGAATTGCAGTTAGGAAGCCTCCGTGGTGGTGAAGTTATTGAGAAATTCTGGAGAGAAAATCCATTAGCCAAGCCATCCAGCTCTTATGCAGGACCCCATGGTCACCAATGAGGCAGACATTTAAACATAAGTTTGTCCCAATTTCTACAACTTTAACATGATAACATATTTTTTTAAACGTTGCCTCATACTAGATATTTCTCCTGTATCGTGGGTGCGTTTACAAACATTTAAACTCACATACACAAACAGCTAGACTCGGAACTACTACCTGTCAGTCACACAAATTTTTGTCTCGTACGGGTATCGAACCAGCGACACGCAGCGTAGCAGCCAATGAAGTCAAATATTAATGTAAAAACGTTTAAACATTAATAACAAACAAATTATACATAGTGGAAATGTAACTTTACGTGTTAGTAAACCTGTATTATCCTTACTAATATTATAAAAGCGAAAGTGAGTTTTTTGTATGTTTGTTTGTTACGTCTTCACGCCTAAATGGCTAAACCGTTTTGAATAATTTTGGTACAAAGATAGTTGGGACCTTGGACACAGATATAGCTACTTCTTATTTTTAAAGTGAGAAATGTGGGAGAAAGAGGGAAGAAAAGGGAAAACTTAGCTTTGCTATTACAATAAATAAGGCGCAAGGGCAAAAACTGCAGGTAGCAGGTACTTGCAAATCAGGAAAGGGGAACTGCGTTACCCCGAATTTAAGCGAAGCCGCGGGCAAAAGCTAGTATTATATAAATCAACTGGATACATATCCCCGAGTTAATAACATGACTACGTGCCTGCAGAGTTATGATTTAATCTAATTTATGTTTGCAATACAACTAATGTTACAACTAAAACATACTAGGGACGTTTCTCTGCTACATGGATTGAATGACCATGTCTATTAAATAAATAAATAAATATCTTGGGACAACTCACACACGGCTATCTGATCCCAAGCTAAGCAGAGCTTGTGTTATGGTAACCAGACAACTGATATACATACTTATATAATTTATAAATACATACATATTATAGATAAATCACACCCAGACACAGAACAAACAATCATGCTCATCACACAAAGTTTGTCCTGGGTGGGAATCGAACCCACGACCTCCGGCTCAGCAGTCAGGGCCACTAACCACTAGACCAACAGGCCCGTCATATTACTATTATTATGTTATTACTATTTTATGCTTTCACGGTTTATCCTTTATATCCCTACTTATAAAAAGTATGTATATGTTTGTTTGTTTGTTAGTTACGTCTTCACGTCTAAATGGCCCAACCGATTTTGATAAATTTTGGTACAGAGATAGTTTACCTGGAGACGGACATAGCCTATTTTTTTAAGTATGAAAAAGGGGAGAAAGAGTAAAGAAAAGGGGAGAGAAAGATAATTTTTTTTCGATCATCACGCGGGTTAAAGTTAGCGGTAGCCCAAAGTAACTATGCCATGCGGACATAGTCGCGGGCGGAAGCTAGTAATTATATAAAACTGTCACTTACGTGGTACCTTACATGACTTTTTGTTATAGTAAGCTCCCGATTTGAATCGTGAGTGCGTTTACACACATTTAAATTCACATACACAAACAGCCAGACCCGGAACAACTGCCTGTAGAACATACAAATATTTGTTCCGCTCGGGGATCGAACCCGCGACAAGTAGCTCAGCAGTCAATCACTCGGCCATTGCGCCAACCGTGCCATGGCGAAATTTGGACGTTGTTGTAGTGTCGTTGTTGTGTGTGACCACGTGGTTATGCCGTTAGACACTAAGATTCTTGTACACTACGGATTCTTGTACACTACGGATTCTTGTACACTACGGATTCTTGTACACTACGGATTCTTGTACACTACGGATTCTTGTACACTACGGATTCTTGTACACTACGTACAGCTCCCCTACCATGACGTCTTAAAGCAGAACTTATTCCACTGAGGGAAAGAGACAGAGCTATACAGGGTGTCTAGCACCATCTCTTTCTCACACAGGAATAAGAACTGCTATAAGATGTCATGGTATCGAAAAAAAAGTGTTGGGGCGTGTTCCCCTATGTTGGGAGGTACTTAAATGACAAGTGACTTTAACTTAATAAATGTCTTTAATTTGGTTCCACAATACTTCGTTATATCTAACTACGTACTAGTATGTGTAGAGGCAGCGCGGTGGTTCGTAAGCGACTGTTCAGCCGTCCGCTCGCGTCCCGATATAACGTCAAAAATGCAACTCAGCAAATCGCGGCTATCAAGCTGCTACAAAAGTATCGTGTGTTAATCCAGACTATAATCTACCTCTGTGCCAAATTTCATCAAGATTCGTTCAGCCATTTTGACGTGAAAGAGTAACAAATATCCATACAACCATCTATCTTTACAAACATTCGCATTTATAATATTAGTAGGAAAGGATTTGTAGATCTTTGACAGTCGTTACAGGTAGTCAGTGTTCCGAAAGTCTGACAACCAGTCTTACCAAGGGGTATCGTATTACCCAGAATTAACTGGGTAGTGGAGGTCAGATAGGCAGTCGCTCCATGTAAAATACTGATATTCAGCTGCATCCGGTTAGACTGGAAGCCGACCCCAACATAGTTGGGAAAAGGCTAGGCAGATGAGTAGGCTAGGATACATCAGAATAACACATAGGCTAAGATACACTGTGTATTCTCTTACTACGCGAGTGAAATGGCGGGGCGCAGCTAGTCATTATATATGAGGATAACGACTCCTATCAGTGTACAGTCTCGGTGGTCTAGTACTTGCTTGCTACAAACATGATTGCTGAACATGGGGTCCTAGTTGTAATTCCCAGGTCCGTCAAAATGTTAACGGGTTATTTCATCACGATTTCTTAGAAGCAGCCACAGATATTGATTTGTGCTCGGTTGAAGGTTATAGGCTCGCCCCATTTCACATAGGGTTTAACCATAACTCATAGGATCTCACGCTCAACAGCGGTGGCGACCACCAGGACAACAAGGCTGATTAATTATTAATAAAATATTAATATTTATCATTCGTTTTTCGTTCATCATTATAATTTCGTTCTTTCTTTCTTTCATTATTTTATTCTTTCTATGTTTCTTTAATAATGCACACAAACAAAACACATATAATGGAAAAAATATGTATATGTATAGTATACAGACAAAATACCACAAAGGAATTGTTTCTTTCAGAACTCACGAACAATTATAGTATACATCATAAATAATGACCCTCACTTTCATATTATCGACATGAGGCAAGCAATTGTCACGGATCACCTCTTCGTTTCTCTTCTCGCGTTCCGCGCTTTCTATGGCCCTTGTCGCGTGTGACAAATGCATGCACTATTCCAATATATTCGCGTTTCTCCTAAGAAAGAGTTTTCGCTCTCGCCCCGATGCGATGTATTTATTCAAAATTGAATGTGAAATCTAATTGTTTTTTCGTGTTTACCAGAAAACTTATAGGAACTACGTGTGAATATAGAGAACGTTTATTTTTACAAAGTTCTATTATTCAAATCAGGAGAACGAAGTAGGGCCCTTTTTTGTGGATGGGAAATTTTGCCCTTTATGTTCCCGATTTTATTAATTCAGAGGATTTAGATAAACCTATTGAAATACTCGAAGCAACACCGCCTAAACCACTACAGACAGAAACATGACATTTAGAAAATCTGTTTCTTTAGGTTCGATCGAGAACGTCAAATTTTATGCCATTAAAAACACAGACAATTAGTACTAGTAAACATACATGATAACATCATATCCCTCTCAATAATCATGTTATTATAAAAACATATTTTCACAAATCGAGATAAATTAATTTGTTTTGCTGTTAAATGGCTTGTCTATAATGCAATTACGCGTGTTAAAACATAAACAAAATGTGTTTGGGAATGTCAGCAGAATCGACTCTGGGTTAACATTAATAATTAGGTAAATGCATAGTTATAACAATATTGTTTCGTTGACAAGTAGGATTGGAGCTGTCGCGGCGGTTTTATATAGAGGATTATTGGTATTTCATACGCTGTTATATTGTATACACTATTACTAAGGAATTATATTAAAGAGAAAGGAGTTAATCATGGCCTGACATCTGACGCAACATCGGCGCAACATGTTCAATTCTACTATGCTCCCCATCATAGTAGAATTGAACATGTTGCGCCGATCCTAACTAGAATGGTACTTGTCCCAGTCTTCTTCGGGAAAGCGCATCGCGTTGACCTTGGACAATAACATGATTTGATGACTCTTGTTTCTGTTTTTGCTTTACTTAATTTTACTTTTTTTTTTACAAAACGGGGCTCCACACTATGAATTTCTCCTGTATCGTGGGTGCGTTTACAAACATTTAAACTCACATACACAAACAGCCAGACCCTTCAAGATAATATTTTCTTTTGCAAATACCAACACCAAAACAAAAGTGACATATCATAACAAATAACAAGAATAACTTAATTATTAAATAAGCGCAATTTCCGCAATAAAAATACCCGGAAACTAGATAAGTTAACTTATTCCTGCAAGTTGTAAGTTATCTGACAGATCCGGGTCGCCATGACACTGAAGGAGTAGGCCACGGGCTGTCACTGGGCTGCTGTGTCATCGCGGGATGTTGTTTCATCAACTTGTGCACGTGTAAGTATAAGTGGATTAGAGTAATTAATTGTATTAGGTAGTTTTTGTTATTGATTTTTCTTATAATTGGCAAAGTCACGGCACGGAGCAGACACGCAGCAGTCGATCGCTCACTACTGCGCTGCGTGTCGCGGGTTCGATCCCTGCACGGAACAAATATTTGCATGGCCTACAGATACTTGTTTCGGGTCTGGCTGTTTGTGTGTGTGAGTTTGAATGTTTGTTAACGCACCCACGATACAGAAGAAATTCCTAGTGTGGGGCAACATTAAAAAAATAAAATAATGGTTGGGTAGATTTTTTTCGAGGGCTATCTAAACTGGGAGGGATGTTAATTCTTTCTTGTCTTTGGCGTGCCAACGGTAGTTTAAATGAACCCCGAACTGAAAAACTTATATGGCGCATTCAGTAGCATCCGATCCATCAGTTGCAGTAATCAAGAACTAACAAAACACGCAGGACACAATATTACCCCTCTATATTATTGTGTAGACTGTAGGCAAAATACCGTAGGTACAAGCGTAAACGCCTCAAAATTTTAAATTATTGATTTCTCTATAGCTCGTAGTCTACATTTGGAACTAACGAACTAGTAAAATTATTTGTGAATAAGTGGATTTTGTGGGTCTTGTAAATTCTTAGACGCTTGTTATCTTTTGGTAAATTTGATTTTAATTTAACGTTTTGTCAAGTTACTAATGATTTATTGTCAGGCTGTAACAACAACATTGTAAAACCAATTGATTTTAAAAGAGTAGTCATGGACTTTCTTGCCAGTTTTTCTCCATGAGAAATGTCCAACCCGAACCGTGCCTATTCTCGACGTTTCATAATTGCCCATGTGAAATAAAAATAATATTTTGATTTTATTTAAAAAAACCCGGGAATTCTAATAACCTGTCTTATCACGATCACGATAATACTTATCATTTCCTGGGTCTACGATGACAAAGTTTTATGTCATAATTACATTACACTTATTTTATAAATATTACTAGCTGCGCTCCGCGGTTTCACTCGCGTGGTGATGGAATATACGATATATCTTTATGAATTGTAGCTTATGTGTTGTTCTGATATGTAAGCTATATTTTTGTAAAGTTTCATTAAAATCCATTTAGTGGTTTTTACGTGGAAGAGTTACAAACATCCATACAAACTTTCGCGTTTACAATATTTAAAGTAGGATTAAGGTGAAAGTTTGTATGTGTATATTTGTTACTTCTTTACACTTCAAAGGCTTAAAGCAACTCAAAAAAAATTGGTATCAAGATAAGCTTCATCTCAGATTAACACTGATTTCATTTTAGTATGCGCGGGTGACACCACGGGGCGTGAGGCTAGTTAATTAGTATCCTATTGTTTTCTTTATTCTACACAAAAATACAGATACATTATAACAAGGACAGCCTACGTACAAAAGTGAGCTCAACTCAGAATCGGTTTTCTTATAAGATATTTTTATACCTAGCTACCTAGTCGTAATTAAAGATTTATCAAGACTATTTGATACAAAAAATAATGACCGACATAAATCACAGCCAAGACATTTGACCTCTTCGCTAACACACCGACCAAACCTTACATACCCTAACAAAAATACGATTCATTTCTCACCAAGAAATCGGACGAAACAGAAAACCCTATTCTTCTATACCGAAAATTAATAACAAAAGTGCGCTAACCCCTAAGCAATAAGGGTGAAATTGCCATGTAATCAGTTGAAAATCGTCACCATCTGCAAAATGGTTGGAAATGTTGAGAAATTGTACGTTTTCGGTTCGTTAGTCAAGAATATTGGTTCATTGCTGGGGAGGCGAGATTCATTACTTCGAGTTTGGTATCGCTACGGGCATTAAGTGTTTACTTGTTACGAGACTATGGCATAGAAGGGAGAAATATAAATAGTTACTGTGTACAGTAACAGACATAATATGTAACTTATGTAGGTAGTTATTTGGTTTAACATCAGCAAAACTACTTCCAATCTTTAAGAAATCCGGACTACGGGTTTGCTACGCCGCGCCGTAGCCAATCCTACGCTTTAGCTACGCCGTAGCTGCTTCTACGCTTTTGCTACGCCTCAGCTAATTTTACGCTTTTGCTACCTAATGCCATAGCATTAGGTAGCAAAAGCGTAAAATTAGCCAACCAATCGGCACCATAGTGCCGATTGGTAAGTACGTAATTTAACAGTACCAGAGTTCATTAAACCCTCTCAACAAAAAAAATAATCGCATTCTCTTCTCAGCCCCGAATAATGACTCCCGGCCACCTTAGTCCTTTATCTATAATATGTATGTATTTATAAATTATATAAGTATGTATATCAGTTGTCTGGTTACCATAACACAAGCTCTGCTTAGCTTGGGATCAGATGACCGTGTGTGAGTTGTCCCAAGATATTTATTTATTATTTATTTAGATACGGGTCTGTGGACGGTGAGAAATGGGTAGCTCACCGTCTGACGGTCTATTGACGTGCCGTGTTGACGGCGCGTTAGTGTTCCACGCGCGCCTCAAAGAGATTTCAGCAATGTAGAGGAGCCTGCCGGGGTTACGGGTTATTCGAAAGAGATACCGCGGCCCTGGAATATAAAGGGCAATAGAAGGAACATGGGTGGGTTTTAGTCAGTACAAATCTGACACTCCCTCCCGCTCCGCCCAAAGCGGAAAGCTATAGGATGATTTCCCGGACAGAAAAAAAAACGCCCCGAATAGTACTTGACACACGTACCGCAACTTTCTGACAATCTGATTAAAAATATTTAATCAGACGGTGTCAGCACATTGTATCGCGATAAATTTAATTACAACAACACGCTACCCACTTCATGAGACAAACTAAAAACATCGAGAACTTTTTGAACTTGTTTAGCGGTGGGTACATGTTGGTTTGTTTTGCCTGATTTTTTGTTGTGTGGGGGTCTTTTTTTTTGGGGTGGGAAATCATCAAATAACTTCCCCCGCACTGGGAGCGGGGTGGAGTGTCACACTTGTACTGACTAAAACCCACACATGTTCCTTCTATTGCCCTTTACGTTCCGGGGCCGCGGTATCTCTTTCGAACAACCAGCAACCCCGGCAGGCAAGCCCCTCTGGTGTGGGGGTTTTACAACCTGTTTTTAAGACAACTATAGAAAAATTAAGTCTGTTCACGAAACAAATCTATGGTAATTATCAATGCGAAAATAGCTTTGTCCAGTCTGTCTATTACAACTTCAAGACTTATCGACAAAACAAATTAGAATTTAATTTAGGACACAAGTCAACCATGACCTTTAGATCTAAAATGGCGGCTTCAGCAGAATCCTTATCCTTACTAATATTATAAAAGCGAAAGTGAGTTTGTTTGTTTGTTACCTCTTCACGCTTTAATGGCTAAACCGATTTTGATGAATTTTGGTACATAGATAGTTGGGAATCAGGAGACGGACATAGGCTATTTTTTTTTAAAGTGGGATATGACGGAGAAAGTGGAAAGAAACGGGAAAACTTAGCGTTGCTATTACAAATCAATAAGGCGCTACTGAATTTAACGCGAGCGAAGCCGCGGGCAAAAGCTAGTCTATAATAATATGAATTACGTTGAAATTCGTAAAATGATCACAAAGTGACAAGTCACAATATTAACTGCTTCTGTAACAATTTCGAGAAACGTTGCCCCACACTAGGATTTCTCCTGTATCGTGGGTGCGTTTACAAACAGTCAAACTCACATACACAAACAGCCAGCTCTGGAAAAACTATCAGTAGTATATACAAATATTTGTTACGTGTGGGGATCGAACCTGCGACACGCACCGCGGCAGTCAATCGCTCAGCCACTGCGCCAACCATGTCGTCAAATTATTATTATTATCCTCTTATGATTTTGCTACAACGGCAGCCATTTTGTCTTGTTTGTCAGATTATTTTCATGCAATTTATGCGAGCAAGCCACATACAAAAGTTAGAAGAAATGTCTATGAGCCCTACACCTGATTCAACAACATATCAAAACTAAAACTATTCAATTACAACTATTACGCTATTAAGTATTAACAGCTACTAGGGTCAATCTTCAGTTTAAACCGCGCTTGTCTGGTTCCGTCTATGAATAGGACACCACCCATTACATACTGACTTTCCTCCGTGTCTCGTTACGCACGTTAAGATGTTAGTCCAGGCTGTCAGCTGTAGATCTTTGAATTTCGTTACAGGTACGCAGTGGCTTGAAATTCTGACAACCAGTCTTACGAAGGGGTATCGTAGTACACCGTATTAACTTTGCTTGTGGAGGTCAGATAGGTAGGCAATGTAAAAGAGTGCTATTCATCTGCATTCGTTTAGACTGCGAACCAAATCTATCATAGCTGAAAAAAGGCTAGACAGATGATTAAGGCTAAATATAGTAAAACTATTATAAAGTCGATACAGATCAAGTAGCGCGATAGGATTAACTCCAATAATTCCTAATCTTTTAAGAGCTGAAATTTGACAAAAGCAATATCACTCCAGGTTCTTAATCTCTTGATGAGAACTGCTTATTGTTCCAACCATTATTAATTTAAACTTATTGTAGCACTTGTTTTTTAGAATAAACGTCGCCCCACACTAGGAATTTCTCCTGTATCGTGGGTGCGTTTACAAACATTTAGCTCACATACACAAACAGCCAGACCCAAAACAACTATCTGCAGGTCATACAAATATTTGTTTCGTGTGGGAATTGAACCCGCGACACGCAGCATAGCAGTCAATCGCTCAGCCACTGCGCCAACCATGCCGTTTTATGTGTGAGCTGGACATATCTGTGGCAGGACGAATGATCAATTGAGCTGAAGAGTTTCGGAATAAAATACATATCGGGCAAACGCAGTTTGAGGGTTTCCAGGACAAATGGTCAATGAGGCAACAAGTTCCAAAATGAAGAACACATATCAGTAAGCGTAAAGTTTGAGGCCCTCCAGCTTGATGCACCAATGACCTTCAAAGGAGTCTGGGTCATACTGAATGCAAAAGACGAGGACTTGGAGGTTAACATCCAGCAGTAGACTTGCAATAAGCAATATTGATTGATTGTCCTTATAACAATACAAACTGGCTTCAAAGATTCAGAAGTTACTCGATAGAATATCACTAGGATCGCCTAAAGCCCAATCTAGACCAACCCTTAATCCGTCCGTCAATACTACGCCTAAGCTTGGCCTGCAAGGGATATTTAGGTCAACTGAATAATGTACAGACCTTCGAGAAATTCATTTTGCTTCTTGAATAACTCAGGAGTTTCTATGATTGATATTAGTACACGGGAATTAATTAAAGATGGCGTTTTGATTGCTAAGTTTAAGTAGTGTTAAAATATTCAGTTCTGTTATTGGTTTGTAAAGTCATTAATTCAAACTATGTTATTATACTCTAGACAAGTTTCTTAATCACCAATCTCTATATTGCTGACATCAATTTTAATACTTCTTAATATTAAATTAATCTGTCGAATTTAATTGACTTTAAACTTTGACATGAAATTAAATTGAATATAAATTGTCCTTTTTAATATATTTATAATTATGTCAATTGACAAAACAAAGCGCACGGTATACTCTGATCCGACCTGATGTTTTGATCACATATGTTAACGAATAAATAAATCATTCTTCGTGATTAAGTTTGGTTTAATCTTTTTTTTGCGGATGGGAAATGGGCGGAGCGGGGGGGAGTATCAGACTTGTACTGACTAAAACCCAACCATGTTCCTTTGAGGCGCGCATGGAACACTAACGCGCTTAAAGACATAATTTGCAATATTCAAACAACAACATGCCAAAATATGCAAAGCACAAAAGATATTTCATCGATTTTAGTTTCCAGTTACAAATTGGCATCGGCTACAAATACAAGCCGCGCATCGAAATATCGTTACATAGTTAAATATCAGTTTGTATTTCGAACCGCAGCTCTAACACATTAATAAAAAAATCTATATCCATTTTGTTAAAAAAGTCGTTTTCCGAATACATGTTGCGAACAATACCTCTCTTATGTGAATCTCAATTTATTCACGAAATCTGATACCCGAATTGGGTTACAAATTTCACTAACAAATTCAATCAAGCTGTACAATTGTCAATTTTAGGACGTCATCATCATTTTCCTGCCCTTGTCCCAATTCTCTTTGGGGTCGGCACAACACGTTTTCTTCTTCCATTCTCCCCTATCAGACGTCACGGCACCATTTACTCCTTTTTCATTCATATCATTCCTTACACAATCCAGCCATCATTTCTTTGGCCTTCCTTTCGCTCTCCGTTTATCAACATTCAGACCCATCTCCCTTTTAGTCACTTGTGCTTCGTCCTTCCACATTACATGTCAAATCAAATCATTTATTCCAATTAGACCATTACAGGCACTTTTGAATGTCAAGAAACAAAATGAATCTACAGTCCCTGTCACAAGGCATAATAACTTGTGAAAGTACTGTAGTTGCCCATTCTAAAGCGTTGATCTCTATGGAGAAGAATGGGCAAGAAACACCATGGACACTCTTTTAAATTATAATATTATTACAAAATCGTATTTACATCATTCATGTTGAGATTATACAAATATGTGAGAACTATGTAGAAAGACGTCCAGAGTAAATAAAAAGCAAAATTCAATTTAAAATCTAAATAAGTTAAAAAATGACCGTGGTAGTTAAAAAATGACCAGTCCCAACTGACAGCGCCCGTTCACGAACATGACGTATGGGTCAGCCCCATTCAGCTCGACCATTTTGAAGGGAGCTAAATGACCCGACACACCCGCCACTATCAGCGAGACATTTAAGTGAGCATGACACTATTAACCACCAGGGCTTCGTCAAGTCAATGATAATACATAGCACTCACATATGGGCTTAATAATAATAATTTGACGGGCCTGTTGGTCTAGTGGTTAGTGGCCCTGACTGCTGAGCCGGAGGTCGTGGGTTCGATTCCCACCCAGGACAAACTTTGTGTGATGAGCATGATTGTTTGTTCTGTGTCTGGGTGTGATTTATCTATAATATGTATGTATTTATAAATTATTTAAGTATGTATATCAGTTGTCTGGTTACCATAACACAAGCTCTGCTTAGCTTGGGATCAGATAGCCGTGTGTGAGTTGTCCCAAGATATTTATATTTATAATTATACAATACTAGAGAATTGATTCTATACATTTCCATACCAAGACAAACCACTCCCTTTCAACTTTTCTGTTACAGGCGCAACTTTCAAACTCTCTCTAATATACTCATTCCTTACTTTATCCATTCTTGTCACTCCACACATCCATCTCAACATTCTCATCTCCGCTACATTAAATCGTTTTCCATCCACATTTTTTACTGCCCAGTATTCTGTCAATTTTAGCGCGTAAGAGACCTAAAATGATGTATTTTGGAAACCACAGAACTGGATGCATTAACTAATCACAATAAACGGGCTTGCGGTCCACTCGGCCTTAATTTGCATCGGTACCAAATAACGATACCGGAAAATACCGAGTTTTGGTACCGGTACCGGAAATTGGGTTGCCGTTCGCACGGATGACAATGTTATCGTATATGACTGCGTTTGAAATTGTTTTTTGACGGTACCCATTTATTGGGAATTATATTCCGAGTTTACCTTTTGTAGATTGGGAAGTCAATGTTTTTCTTTCCTTTTAGTATTGTTTTTTGCTTCAATATTCTTTTATATTCAAAAGTCAATAAAAATTTAGGGGCTTTTAATGCGATAATAAGATCAGCGTGTTAGCCTCTATGGGGGCGAATACCTACAAGTTTACCTACAATAGCTAAAATATATACACACACAAACTGTTTACACAACTGTTAAAACAGACAGAAGTAAACTCAGAGCAATAAACAAAACAACGTCACAAAACTATCTCCCATTACAACCCGCACTTGACACTCCCACAAAAAAAAAACCAACCAACCCTCCCCATCAGAGAGGACATAAATTAAACTCCATTCATTCGTTCACTCGTTCACTATAACCTTCACACGTGCTCAGCGCAATTCCGCTTTCAAATTGAATGCGCAACGAAGAATACGAATACAAAGTATGTTTTACAACTCTCGTCGAACGAGAACTACGATCGGTACGCGATAAACTTGCAGTACGCCGTAAACTGCGACTGGACATTGTGGAGCATGTGTGGCGTATCGAGGATTTTAGTGCTTTTTGAAAGCTTGTCATATACTCATATTTACGTGAGGGATTTGTCAGTCAGTTGGATTATTGCTTGTGACTATTTGAAAGTCGCAGCTGTGTGACCCCGGACGTAACATTTGTGAACGTCGCGCTAGAGTTTGACGATCAACTTAAATCGATTTTGTACCTTCGACTGTTGACATTGTAGAATGGCGGTTTGAGAACGTCGATAAGTAATATCGTTGATTGTATTATGATTAATGAATATTACTGTTCCAATACAAATAGTAACAAAAGTTCGTTTTGTTCGTCGTATCTCTGTATTGTTTGTTGCATAAGATGTCATTGCGTAGTTTCTCTCAAGGAATTGGAGTAATAACTACACACGGTTGAATTGACGTCACAGCTAAAAGATGGCCGTAGTATTTAAATTACGTCTGCTTTGGACTTGTTCATGAATGAGTGCACCAGAATCTCGACAACAGATATAAGTGAAGAACAATCGTGAGGCGAATCACTTTTGCCCTAACAAAGTTAATAACCACGACCCCTTTGCTAGAAAAGCCACCAAGCAGAAGAAGAATTTTGACATTAAAATATAAATAAAACTAGCTTCCGCCCGTGACTTTGTCCGCGTGGCATAGTTACTTTGGGCTAACGCTAACTTTAACCCGCGTGATAATCGACTAAAAAATATCTTTCTCTCCCCTTTTCTTCCCTCTTTCTCCCTCTTTTCTCACTTTTTTTCTAAATTAGCCTATGACCGTTTCCAGGGTCTCAACTATCTCTGTACCAAAATTCATCAAAATCAGTTTGGCCATTTAGGCGTAAAGACGTAACAAACAAACTCACTTTTGCTTTATGATATTAAGTAAGGATACTATATAGCTTTTCCTGTCCTTCAAAGTTGCGCATAACCCTGACAGTCTCCAGTCAAAAAGTCTCTTCCCTAGTGCCCCATTAAGGATGAGTAAAACACTTCTTATAACGAAATCTACAGGAAAACTGACAGTTAAAGTGTATAACTACCTGCAATGCAGAGGATAGACACAGCCATGTCCTGTTAAACTTTACATGAAGCCTGCCATATCATGAATAAAGAAACTATCGCGGTAATTAGCACACGACCTGTTTTATTTAGTCAAAGATGGCGCCGAAGCCAACCGCGGGGTTCCAAACATACTTGCTTTTATCAGTGTGGTGTCAAAGAGAATAGGGAGATTTTATTAAAAGATAGATAATAATTAATGTAGATAATAAGATAAAGCCCCTATTAATTAGTACTCAAACATAAATGGTGTAATGTGGATGTTGTACCAAGGTATTTATGAATTTGAATTTGCAATAAATAACTTATTAATTTGACTACAAGGAGTACCTTTGTGCTCTTTTGTCTGTATGTATTTTTTTCCATTAAATGTGTTTTGTGTGTATATTCTGCTATATTATTTAATAATATAAATGCAAATGTTTGTATGGATGTTTGTTATGGTTTAACGTCAAAACGGATGAACGGATCTTGATGAAATTTGGCACAGAGTAAGATTATATATGTAAGTATATATGTCGGGCGCCGTAGATGCGGGCCTGTGGACAGTGAGCAATGGGTAGCTTACCGTCCGTCCGTCTATTGACGACAGGCCATGTCGACGGCGCGTTAGTGATCCACGCGCGCCTCAAAGAGATGTTTGTAAAGCAAAGGGGCCTACCAGGGCCACCGCCTACCTGGGTTGCGGGGCCCCGGAACATAAAGGGCAGTAGAAGCAACATGGGTGGGTTTTAGTCAGTACAAGTCTGACACTCCCCCCCGATCCAGTGCGGGGGAAGTTATTTGATGATTTCCCACCCCAAAAAAAAATATTTTCGTACAAATAAAAACAGAATCACAACATGCTCAAAAGTTATAACGTTAAGCAGTGCAGATGGTTCAAGTATTCATCCCGTTTAGTGCTTGCACAAGTACGTGGTGATAAATAAGTATACGTGAGAGGTTCTCTGTTATATCTCTGTGTTTTATAACAAGAAGCGTCGCCATGTTTTTCTTTGAAATATTGGGATGGGAAGGATGTTCTATTGTGTTTTCACCCGGAAATTGTTTATTTTTCTATCTATAGACGTTTTCTATCCTTACTAATATTATAAAAGCGAAAGTGAGTTTGTTTGTTTGTTTCTTACGTCTGCACGCCTAAATGGCTAAACCGATTTTGATGAATTTTGGTACAGAGATAGTTGGGACCCTGGAGATGGAAATAGGCAATTTTTTTTTAAGTTAAAAATGAGGAAGAAAAGGGAAAACTTAGCTTTTCTATTACAATCAATAAGGTGCAAGGGCAAAACCTACAGGTAGCAGGTACCTGCAAGTCAGGGAAGGGGAACTGTGTTACCCCGAATTTAACGCGAGCGAAGCCGCAGGCAAACCTAGCTAAATAATAAAACCAAGACATGAGATCAGTACTCTCTTAATATATCGCGATAATAAGGAACAAATAGAATAAGACTAATTGTCTACGGTACAACTCAAAAGCAAACGATTACAAATTCAGAACATCTACGAGAAGGCCGAATATTACAATCCTATGTTGTTGGGATCATTTGTATCTTTGCCTGTTTTAAGGGGACTGGCGCTGTTTGACGACATACTAGACTCGTTCGATACAGATGCTTCCAATGTAAAGTAAAGAGTATGATTAAATAAATGAATTATACAAAATAAAATCTTGTTATATAAATAGCGTTTTTATGCGCGTGCGTTTTCGTACTCAGCGCAACTTACAAACGTTACGTTATAAACTACGTTATTGACTACGTTATTAAATAGGTTATTAACTACGTTATAAACTAATGAATTTTTGAGAGTCATACCATCAATACGATAGATAAACCTCAAGCTGATAATAACAAGCAAAACAAAAGAATGTGCAGTTACAATTTAAATTGTTTATTGTGCCTTATAAAATAACATTTCAAAGGCATTCAAGGAGCAAATAAGGATATATGTAAAGGACAGTCTAAACATGCAAGAAATAAAAACATACGCGCACGTCAGTTGCACATGTGACTTGACGGGACACATACACAAAGCGACTAAATTGGAAACGTCGCAGCGACACGCAGACGTGTTATTTGTTACCTCAGTTGTGGTGTAAAGTGTAAGAGGGAGCGGGGTTTAAGGAAGTGATAATGGTTGGTGAAATTAAGTGGCAATTTAGCCCATGTAACTGAATGAGATCTGCACGTTCAACGGTCTTGAAGAGCTCTTACTTTCCTAGTTGACTGTCAGTTTTACTTCTTACTGCAAATAAATTCCATAATAATTTACTACCGTATAAAACCATCGCGTAAGTCTTTTTTATTGACATTTGGATAATTGAAAACACTGGACAGACATCATTGAAACCTAATTATTTCGGTCTAGGCATCATTATAACACAGATATAGAATTGCTAACTCTTCTTATGCGATTTTAAACAATAAAATGTTAGAGAAACGTTTATGTTTAAATCAAGAAGGTTAAATAATTATTTATTATTATTTATTTATTTGTCAGATCAGTACAATCCATCATTGTTAGTAAAGACATACACAACTTACAAACCTATGTTAGAACATAAATACTAATAAATAAAATAAATAAAAAATGAAAATAAATAATCGTTCGTACACAATTTCGTATTGCAAGATTTATATTACAGAACCCGCAATCTTATACTCAAGTAGCAAGTCTTAAAACCAACCCGTGTCCGCTTATACCTCAGCCCACTCGCAAGAAGCATCGCCGTTGCTCTCAAACTAGGAACTGGTACAAGTGAAAAATGTCCCGTCGCAGTGCTCCCCCGACAATGGAAATAGAAGTGTTTGTTACACACATAGGTCTTACGTAAACAGCTGCTTAAATATTCATTTACGGAGCAATGTTATAAGTGATGAACATTCTAAAATGTTGAACAGGGTGTTTTGTAGTTTGTGATTACTTTGAGAAATTTTCACAGTTTTGTGGAGATTTTCAGAATTGATTCGAATAAGATAACTTATTACCACAAAAAATCTGGTCAAGTGTGAGTCGGACTCGCGACATAAACAGCCATATCTTTTGACTGCGTAAACTTAGATAAATGATTTTCCACGACTTCAAGGATCGACAGACTTGAGCATATGATTTTAATTTCAACTCGCTACATTCACGCGTTCCTGAGAGACAGACAGACGGATAACAAAGCTATCCAATAAGGGTTCCGTGTTTTCCTTCTGAAGTAAAGAACCCTAAAAATAGTAAATGTTTCATTGACAACACAATATTATTGACGATATTAAAGGTAACGGTACTATTTCTTACAAAAGACGAGTTTAAAGACAAACCTTAACTTCCAAGGAGGTCCTAGATTTCTGTAGAACCTATTTATTCAATTGATAAATATAGAAACTTTGCGAAAGAAAATCATTAAAAAGAATTCCGCCCACATTTATTTCTAACTAGCTTTGCCCGCGGCTTCGCTCGCGTTAAATTCGGGGTAGCACAGTTCCCCTTGCGCCTTATTGATTTGTAATAGCAACGGTAAGTTTTCCCTTTTCTTCCCTCTTTCTCCCTCACATCCCACTTTTTTTTTTAAATAGCTTATGTCCGTCTCCTGGCTCCCAACTATCTCTGTACCAAAATTCATCAAAATCGGTGTAGCCATTAAAGCGTGAAGAGGTAACAAACAAACAAACTCACTTTCGCTTTTTAATATTAGTAAGGACTAATAACACCAATTGATTCGAAATGAAAATGGAAACATGAATGAAATATCTAATATTGTCTGTAGGCAAACAAATTAATAGTCACAAAGTTAGATCTAAAATCCAGATACACTAACCGCCTACACTAGCCTAGCTCTGCCCGCAGACCTATTTAACTAATACAATATTCACAAACCAAACTAAATAATTAAATACAGAAACACCGTTTAATTTTATTCATCACCAATTTCAATTCATTGAATTAAACTACCTACCTCAAATGAATTCAACCATAATAGTGTCGTTCTGTTTCATTTCAATGTGAACTTTGTGCAATATCATTTCTATACTTAACTCGACTATTACAATGTATTTAATAGGTATTTTGTAAGTCGGTTGAGGGCTGGCAAATTAATTAAAAAAGGTGCAAAGGAGGTTGGTGTTTTAATACGTACCTACTTCATTATGGATAAACCTGTACCCAATTAAAAACGAGTGAACATGAAAATTCATACTAATATTATAAATGCGAAATTATCTCTGTTAGTTTGTTTGTGTGTGTGCGTGTTTTTTCTTTTAATAACGTTGCCCTACACTAGGAAATTCTCCTGAATCGTGGATGCGTTTAAAAACGTGCCAAAAACATGTTGCCACACAGAGTTTTGTGTGACAACCCTATTCACGTTTTAGGGTTTTTCCTAGCCAATCGGAAAGCAGTTAGGGCTGCACATGCCGAAAATGGTAGAACTATAGCGGTGTAACCACAGCACTAACGACTTGAATAATAGTCGTGCTTACTTATTAGTAGAGGGATGTTGATACCACGTTTTAAACGGGTTTAATTCAGTGTCATAGTTTTCTAAATAAGTCTTAATTCGTTAACGATGGGGTGGTTTACACAACGGCAGGTCAACCTATTCTAAACTATTACAACCTGATCTCTCTACTACGGATCGCACACCGTAGTAGAGAGATCAGGTTAAAATGGTTTTGGGTAGGTTGATGTGCCGTCGTGTTTAACTTTGTGTTTAGAAGAAAACACGTGACGAGGGCATTTTTTTTATCATGGCTGGAGAATACCGCGCTGAGAGAAGATTGTTAGGGAAACCTTTGCCCAACAATTTATTTATTTATATTTATTTTATTTAGGATAACCAACAATTGTTTACACTTATACATTTCTTAGTTAATAACAAGGGTAAACATTTACAAGTGCAACAATTAATTAAAGATTAACACCACATGCACAAAAAAAAACGACAAACATATTTATAAAGATTAACATCCAAGCAAAAAAATAATAAAATAAAAAATAATATGTGATAAAGAAAACTAACAGATTCATTCAATACCGTACTTTAAAATTAAATCGATATTTAATCAAAATTTATTAAATTATAATCAAAATCAAATTAAAATCAAAATCAATGTAAAAAACGAATCAAAATAAAATAAAATCAAATCAATGGGACAGTGTAGGATAGTTCTAACTAGGTACATGCCACTAAATTAAACTTCATACGGTCATGTTTGTGACTTAGAACAGTACACATTTTCTCCGACTATAAATTAAAACAGATAACGGGTAACAAAAATAAAGGCCATAGACTACGAAATCTGATCCTTCTCAGGACAAAAGCCGGGTAGAGATTCCCCTGTAGGGTAGTTTATTTAATACGCTATTCTAAAGCTCTATGCTATAACACACTCGTTCCAAGATGGCGGTAAGAACGGTGAGTCAGTTTGCATAATACGTCTAAATGCGGGAAATATGGACCGTCTAAACAGGGCCTAACGAACCTGTTCGTATTTATAGTGGGTTGTTAACATTTTGTGGTTTGCGTTAATGAAATATGTTGTTTTGTTGGTACTTTTGGTTTTTTTTATTTATTTCTTGCATGCTAGGCAGTTGCTGAGGTTCAAACAAGTTTTGGAATCAAGAAACAAATGAAGAAATCATAAGTATTGTGCATTGAAAGCTCATTTATTGTGAGTTTAACTTGATGTCTTTTTTTTTGTGGATTTGGAAATCACCAAATAACTCCCCCCGCTCTGGGCGGAATGGGGGGTAGTGTCAGACTTTTACTGACTAAAACCACCCATGTTCCTTCTTTTGCCCTTTCTGTTCCGAGACCGCGGTATCTCTTTCAAACAACCCAGAGCCCTAGCAACCCGCAACCCTGGAACGTGATGTCTTGAGGCCCTGAGTTCGAATCTAGGTTCGGATAAAGCATTTTTGGGTTTCTCATCAGGACTTTCTCAGTAGCTGCCACAGAGTAGATTTCCTGCCGGGGTAGCGTGTTGTTCGAAAGAGATAACACGGCAACGGAACACAAAGGGCAAAAGAAGGCACATGAACAGTTTTTGTCAGTCTGACAGTCCTACCCGCTCCGACGCGGTAGAAGTAATTTGACGATATCCTATCCAAAAACAATATATTCAAGAGCATAGATTTGTAAGCGGTTGATGGCAATAGGCTCGCCCCCTATTCCACATTAATTGGAAAAAATACATAGTTACCTTGTTGAATTAACCGTCAACATTAATTTGCTGCACCATTTTACGCCTTGCGTTACATAGCAATACGGACATACATCTATTGTTATTCAGCACTTATTTAGCACTTACATCGCTGTACTGTTTACTGCCTGTTAAAGAGACATTGTCTGTTTATGATTGGGGTTGTTTCAGGACACATTGTTTTAAGACCTGTGCCTGAGATGTGAACTAAACGATGAGGCGTCAACGTAGCTTTATGTTGTAACATTAAATGGGAATATATAACACTGTGTGTTCGCTGTAAGGTAGCGAATTGATTGCGATTTTGACACAAAAATTATGCAAGCCTGAAGAATTGGGTGACAAGGTAGCTAGCATAAGTCTAGGCTCTTTTTTTTGTGGTTGGGAATCCTACTAATAATATAAATGTGAATGTTTTTGACGATGGATGGATGTATGGATGTTTGTTACTCTTTCACGTCAAAACGGGTAAACGGACCTTGATTAAATTTGACACAGAGGTAGATTTGTATTTGTATAGATACATTTTGTTCCCGATATGTAACCCTATTACATACAGTGTATATTGGTAGAAAAAAATCTGGCTTTGACTTACAGTGTTACTAATCGGTATTTCTTTTCCAATGGGTATCAGTGCAATACAAAATGGTGGAACTCAACGGGAATAAACTCCTTATAAGGGTTCAGTTTTTAAGGTTCCGTAGCTCAAAAGGAGGAGCTCGTGGCTAAATAATAGCAGCCGCTTGGGTCGATCTTTAGGTTAAGCCGCGCTTGCCTAGGTTGGTCTGTGGAAGGGTGACCACCCGTTACATACCGAGTTTCCTCCGTGCCTCGGAAAGCACGTTAAGCTGTTGGTCCTGGCTGTCATTTGTAGATCTTTGACAGTCGTTACAGGTAGTCAGTGTTCCGAAAGTCTGACAACCAGTCTTACCAAGGGGTATCGTATTACCCAGTACTAACTGGGTTGTGGAGGTCAGATAGGCAGTCGCTCCATGTAAAATACTGATATTCAGCTGTATCCGGTTAGACTGGAAGCCGACCCCAACATAGTTGGGAAAAGACTAGGCAGATGATGAGCTCAAAAGGAAGTCAAGACCCTTTATCACGGAATTGGATGAAGGTATCAACTTGAAATTAGTACCATGTACTGAAGGTAAGGACCTCTAAAAATAATATACGGGCATCTAAAAACATTGGGTTATTTCATCGCATCATTATTACTAAAACCGCTACGTGTGCACTCAGTCGCAACAGCACTTATCTCACGATTTTCCTCAATCAATAATCTCAAAATGAAATTTTCCTTCCAACAGTCCATTTTTCTCTCAAAACCTTCATATTACAGGACGTAACGACAGTGAACTAAAGCTAGAGACACACTGGTGTTTTGTGTTGTATTGTGTCGTATTGTGTTGTGTCGTATTTTGTTGTGTTTGTGTTGTGTCGTATTGTGCTGTGTTGTGTCGTATTGTGTTAAAATCAGTTCAATTTCATAGATGATTACAATGTGTTGTACGTAGGATAAGTGTAATTCTAATAATACAAAGAGTACAATCTAATTCACTCGAACAGATTAGCATTTTATTGCACATTTATCTCTTTCTGTTACTTAGAATATTACATCTTACTAAAGTGAATCGCAAGTTAAAATGCTTCCAATGTGAAGGTATGCGGATACTTACGATTGGATTTCTTGCACCAACAATGACGTCTTTCATCTGCCTAGCTTTTTCCCAGCTATGAAGGTATTGTACAAGTATTTTACAAGGAGTGATATGCTTCTCTGATCTCCAAAAGCTAGTTAATAACTAGAAAAACTGGTCATACTTTAAAGCCACTAACTACCTGTAACGACTGTCAAAGATCTACAAATGACAACCGGGACACTGGGCTTAACGTGCTTTATGAGGCATGGAGGAAACTCGGTATATAATGAGTGCTCACCCATCTACGGAGTAACCTAGGCAAGTGCAACTTAATCTTAAGATCGATCCAAGCGTCACTCATGATCAGAGCGACCTGCCAGGGCCACCGATTGCTGGGGTTGCAGGTTGTTCGAAGAGATATCGCGGCCCCGGAACATAAAGGGCAATAGAAGGAACATGGGTGGGTTTTAGTCAGTAAAAATCTGATACTGCCCCCCCCCCTCCTCCGCCCAGAGCAGGGAAAGTTATTTGATGTGTTCCCATCCGCAAAAAATAATCGTCACTTACGTTGCAAAATAAGAGAGCGATTCTGGAAACCCTAATCCGTATTTGCAAATTGTGACAAACAGTAATATGCTTCTGACACGACACGACACAACACGACACAGTAGTGTGTTCCTACCTTAAATTGGTGTATGTTCGTAGCTGCCCCTACCAGCCTGATTCAGTTAATACAACTTCGATAATTTATCGTCCGCTCAGCGAAACTGTTCGTGAAATATTTCTTCACCCGTTTGTGATAGGGTTACCGAGCGTTGTAATTGGAAGTTATATTATGTATGTGTGTGTGTGTGTGTGTGTGTAAAAGTATGTTTGTTTGACATACTTTTTGCCTGGGTTTCGGAAAGGGCTAAGCCAGTTCGCTTAAATGTTATAGTACCATGTTGAGATAGGTACCTTTTTGGCGTCGATTAAGACATTTTTTGTTGTTTGTTTTATTTTTTTTATTTATAAGAACGTTGTGCGTTTACAAACATTTAAACTCACATACACAAACAGCCAGACCCGAAATAACTATCTGCAGGTCATTTAAATATTTATTCCGTGCGGAAATCGAACCCGCGACACGCAGTGCAGCAGTCGATTGCTCAGCCACTACGCCAACCGTGCCGAGATTACATTATGGTTCTGTACCTTAAAAGGAAAAAACGGATCTTTTGCAGTTCGTCTGTTTGTTTGTGAAGACCCTTTATCTCGGGAACGCGTAAAGGTACCGAGTTGAAATTAAAACCAAGTACACAATAATGTGTGTCTCTTGGAGTAATGGAAAAACCAACTCTTTTAGTTTACGCAGTCAAAAGATATGGCCGTTAATGTCGCAAGTTTGTACGGAACCCTCGTCGCGTGAGTCCGACTCTTACTTGGCCGGTACTTTTTATTTAATTTCGTTTTACTGCGTACTGTGCGAGTCAAAAACAAACTTTTTCTTTCTTTCTTAAAAATAAATCTCCAAAAATAATGGTCGATTTGGCTTAGGAAGATTTGTTAGAAAGCAACCAATCCTTACTAATATTATAAAGGCGAAATTGAGTTTGTTTGTTTGTTACATCTTCACGCTTAAATGGCTAAACCGATTTTGATGAATTTTGGTACAGAGATAGTCAGGACCCTAGAGACGGACATAGGCTACTTTTTGTCTCTTTCTGACCCCCCACGCATTTTTTTAATAGTGAGAAAAGGGGGAGAAAGAGGGAAGAAGGGGAGACAAAGATATATTTTTTTCGACTATCACGCGGGTTAAAGTTAGCGTAAGCCCAAAGTAACTATGCCACGCGGACGAAGTCGCGAGCGGAAGCTAGTAATTATAACGTCAAAGTAATTGTCCTGTTTTTTTGTAGGGAAAGCTAACTTATGTTCCGTGTTCCACTAGTCAGAACTCACAAAAAACGTGGTTACGACCCCTATCCTGGTTACAGAACAGTTGTATATATGTATGTATTGTATGTATGTTGTTGTATATGTGTTGTATATATGTATACTACACCTGTTTTCTAACTGGAATAGGGGCCATACGACATACAAGTGTTTTATTTGTATTTGCTAACGCAAGAGTGCCCTAGAAAAAAAATACATTGCACCGAAGGTTCTGTACAAACTTACGACATAAATGGCCTTATATTTTGCGTAGAAGGTTAAAAAAATCTACCTTCTACAACTCCAACGGACCACAGACTTGAGTATATTCCTGACCAAATCAAATCAAAATATTTTTATTTTACATAGGCCTACATGGGCACTTATAAAACGTCGAGAAAAGATGCACGGTTCGGGTTGGTCGTATCCTATGGAGAAGAACCGGCAAGAAACTACATGGTTACTCTTTTAAAATCATTTGGTTTTACAATGTTGTTGTTACAGCGTTAGTACTTAAGTATGAGAGGACAGCGTAGGCCCGACAATAAGTCAATGCTTACTTTACAGAAAGTAAAATAAAATAATAAATAACCAAAGTTAACAAGGGACAAGAATCTACAAAACAAACCGTGACATAAAAACTGTATTTTTTATTTTGTAATTTTTCTTTATTGCTCTTTTAAGTCTTTGTGTTTGACATTATTTGATATTGTATTTTTTTAATTGTTTTTTTTAATTATTTTTGACATACCTATACATATATTTTTCAATTTTCATTAATATTAGTTTTTACCATAACTGACTGAATTATGATAATTTTTTAACACATATATTTGTACGCTCTCGGGCATAACATAGCGCACTTTTTTACCAACCACGTTTAATATCTATCTACCTTTGTTCAACAAATGAATAAATGATTTGATTTGATATAATTTATTTTCAACTTGATACCTTCACGTGTTATGGAGGTAAAGAGTCTTGAATGACATACAAATGGACGACAATGTGATCTTATAGTGGTTCCAGTTTTGTTCTTTTATGGTACGGAATCCTTTTTTTGCGAATGGGAAATCATCAAATAACTTCCCCCGCTCTGGGCGGATCGGGGGGAAGTGTCAGACTTCTACTGACTAAAACCTACCCATGTTCCTTCTATTGCCCTTTATGTTCCCGGGCTGTATCTCTTTGAAACAACCCGCAACAGGTACGGGACCCTTAAAAACAATTAAATTGAGAACCTCATTCTTTTTGTGAAAGTCGGTTAAAAAGTAGGATGTTACACAAACAAACGACATTTGTTGAGAATAAAAATTAAGTACAGCTAAATAGAGCTACCAAAACTTCCAGAACAAGAAATCAGTAGATCAAAAATCCTCTTAGAAAAGATGTAACTTCCCCATTAGTTTCAATTGACAAATAAAAAGTGTTGCAAAAGTAACGTGTTTCCGGCAGACGTCGGTAAATACAACTTCGATAATTTATTGGTCGCTCTGCAGAATTGAACGAGTAATATTTCTTTTCTACACGTTTGTTCAAAGGGCTACCAAACACAGTATTTAAACATAGGATAATAAATAATAGAAAAAGGGGAGAAAGAGGGAAGAAAAGGGTAGAGAACGATTTTTTTTTCGATCAAGACGCGGGTTAATGTATGCGTTAGCCCTAAGTAACTATGCCACGCGGACGAAGTCGCAGGCGTGACCTAAAGAAAACAAAATATTTTAAACTTTCATACCTAGATAGGAGACACGTGTACGGAATTTCTTCCATGATTTTGGGTTTCATACAATACTCTCAATACTCAAAAGGAAAAAAGACGGATCCCTTATTTTGCGGATGGAAAATCATCAAAAAACTTCCCCCGCTCAAACTCAAACTCAAAGCATTTATTTCAATTAGACCATTACAGGCACTTTTGAATGTCATAAAAACAAGAACAAAAAAATGATGCTGCTACAGTCCCGGTCACAAGGCATAATAACTTGTGAAAGTACTGTAGTTGCCCATTCCAAAGCGTTGATCTCTATGGAGAAGAATGGGCAAGAAACTCCATGGACACTCTTTTAAATTATAATATTTTTACAAAATCGTATTTACATCGCCGCTCTGGGCGGACTGGGGGAGAGTGCCAGACTTATACTGACTAAAACCCACCCGTGTTCCTTCTACTGCCCTTCATGTTCCGGGGCCACGGTATCTCTTTCGAACAACTCGTAACCCCAAAAACGGAACTCTTAGTGGATAACTTTGTTGTTCGTTTGTCTGGCTATCTGTTAAGACCCTTTATCTCGGGAACGGTGTCGAGTTTAAATTTAAAACCGTATACCCAAATCTGTGGTCCCTTGGAACTGAGAAAAATCAACGCTTTAAATCTATGCAGTCCAAAGATTGTGACTCACACTTGACTGGTATTTTATTTTTGTGAGCTCCTAATCATAGAAAACCTTGAAAGATGTTCAGTAAATGCCAGTGAAAATTGAATCACTATATTAATCCAAAACAATATGATAAAACATCAACCGTGGCCGCGGCTTCGCTTGCGCAGAAATAGAGTGTCACACAGACATAACTATCAAATATAAGCCAATCCTAAGTCACGGTTTAACTGTCTGTCAAATTTCATTGATATCCATTTAGCCGTTAAGGTGGAAAAAGGTAAAACACAAATAGTCAGACTGAAAGACATAAATACTTACGCATTTATAATAGTAGTTTAGAATATTGAAACAATGACGAAAAAAAGTGCGATGTCATAAAATATTTTAAGACCGGCTTTTCAAAGGTCAGAACCTTACAAGTTTCAATGTGACTTTTGAGTTTTTTAATACCAATAACGCATACTTGACGTAGAGATGATAAATTATCGTTTTTTTTTTAATGTTAAAATACTGCCGAGTGACAACTTACAGTAAATTAGAGTGCTCTTAAATTCAATACGTAAAGTACCCACGCTATTTAAAAAAAAACTAAAATAAGGCAGGCAAATTTATTATGAAAATTAACATCAACAATAGAAAACATGTTGGTTCTAATGTATATGTTTATTTTTTATTAATTAACAAACACTGAGTGATGATATTCGCTTTTAGAACAACCTTTTTTAATTTTTTTGTTATTGCCGGAGGAAAATTTTAAAAGGGGACCGGTCTTTTTGGATAAGACCGGGGAGTGTAGGCCTAAAGTCACCCCTGTAGTCACAATCCGCATATGAGAGTAGGCACCGTTTCCTCTGTGCAACGCCTGTTAGGGCACATCCCTGGTTTGACTATAGAGGTACCCCCTGAGCTTTGCTGTGAAAATGTGCACGAAAGCACGCGACCACTGCGCTACCGGTCATCTCTGAGGTCACTCGGTGAATGCACAGAGTCACCACTCTGAACGCATGTGACCCTAAAGTCCTTCCTGATCCCCCAAAGATGCCTTTTTAAATAGGTAGAAATATAACTGTTGACGCACCTAAGGCTCTGTAGGAGCCTGATATATTCGTCACGGCAACGAGCAACGATGCGTACTGTTTTAGTATAATTTTAAGTTAAGTTAATCACTTTATGGCTGTCTTGCTTGAGCCCTTGTGTCACACACACGCTAAAATATAGTGACCAAGTTATTTCTCAGTTTTCTCCTCTTTTATTTGAAGCCCAGTCCCTTCAGTCCCGCACAATAACCTTAACGAAAGCTAAAGGCACTTGCTAACACAGTGATTGCGATTATTTTAGGATTCCGTACCCGAAAAGGAACAAGCGGAACCCTTATAAGATCACTTTAAAATAACTTCTTCTCCCCTTTTCTTCACTCTCTCTCACCCTTTTCAAACTTTTTTTTAGCCTCTGTCCGTCTCCAGGGTCCCAACTATCTCAACAACGTACCAAAAGTCATCAAATTCGGTTTGGCCATTTAGGCGTGAAGACGTAACAAACAAACAAACTCACTTTCGCTTTTATAATATTAGTAAGGATTTCTGGACTAATCGTGGTTGCTATGACTAGTTTCCGACGTCATATGGACCTGGAAACTGCAGCAAGAGCAGTTACAAAGACATTCGAGGTCATTCCCAAGTTTTTTTTAATTAAAAATTTCTAATTCTACATCCAAACCTCCATGGCCTTGCAGTATTGTGCTGATGGATCTTTTAATTACGCTTTAAGCTATTCATAACGTCCATCACCATAATGTTAAAGTCGAGTTCTACCATAAACCGTGATTTTTCACCCCAAAAAGTTTACCAGCAATATATTACGTTGAATTACTCAGTTTGATGTATGGAATATTTGGTTAACGGGTCCAGTTTCTGAAGGGTCTGTTTGCACCATATATTTATAAAACTCCTAACCACAAAACAAAGCTACATTTTCAGAGAATAATCTAGCTACCACTCATTTAAAAACATTACCCCTGCTTCATTCCGTATTACAATTTTCAATACCTAGACCTAGAGAGAGAAATGTGAGTTCCATTTAAATCTTTTAGAAATAAATTGCGTAAGTGATTGACAGAAAGGTATTTTTACATGGATGGTGTCATTTTTTAAAATAATTATTTCATTTTTAAATGAACGCGTCAGTAATGACCCTAAGATTGACAGCGTTGAGGACGAATCATTTTTCGACGCATTTTTTGTTGTTGTATAGCATTCTATTAAGAAAAAAATTATAAGTTATTCGTAGAAAAAAAGAGTTTAAGTGAGCATAATTATGTAATTTAAATACGCATTAAATAATATACGTTTGAAAGCCCTAAAAAGGCAAAAATGGTTTTAAACCACCAATGTTATCAGCGCCTGTATTTTAAGCAAAGAAATTATTCTTTTTCTTCTTTCTTTGATCTTTGCCACCGTCGCGTCGGACAAAAACACAATCTGTAGGTATCTATTGACAGGCAACCCTACACCAAACTCATTTTCTTTCTGGCGGAAGGAATTAATTTACTATAATGTTACAACTTCAGTCCGGGCGCGTCGTGACCATTGGCAAATTCAAATGAGAAGCGAATCTAATGGCCGTTGTCTTTACTGTGGCAGCTGTTATTGTGAAACGGTTAGTGGGGAATGATTGTGCGAAAACGGTATTTTATTGAAAGTGATTTTTATTCTAAATTCTGAAGTGTAAAAATTGATATTGAATATGCGTACTATGCAACCTTTTGTATCAAGTTTTTTTTAACTGGATTGCGACGGGACTCTAGCGAAAATAAGTGTTATTTTTACATATTTTTAACGCAAAACACGTATTTGTAAGTACTTATTTATTTATTTTTTTGTTAGGTTACCAACCATCTATTATAGTTGTAAAAATACCTAAATCAAAACCGAAAGGCTCTAGTTGTCATTGCGATCTTGTTTTGTTGTTTTAGTCTTAGACCCTGTATTGTTTTTAGCAAGCAGCTTTTTTTTTATTTTATTTTAAACTAGCTGCGCCCCGCGGTTTCACTCGCGTGGTGATAGAATATACAATTTATCTTTATGAATTATAGCCTATGTGTTATTCTGATGTATAAACTGTATTATTGATAAGTTTTGTTAAAATCCATTCAATAGTTTTTGTGTGAAAGTGTAACAAACATCAAAACGTACATCCAAACAAACTTTCGCGTTTATAATATTATTAGCTTCCGCCCGCGACTTCGTCCGCGTGGCATAGTTACTTTAGGCTAACGCTGACTTTAACCCGCGTGATGATCGAAAAAAAATATCTTTCTCTAACCTTTTCTTGCCTCTTTCTCCCCTTTTCTCTCGTTTTTAATGTCCAATGTCCGTCTCTAGGGGGGACCCTAGCGACGCTAACCAATTTTCATGAATTTTGGTACAGAGAAAGTTGGGAAACTTTCTCTGTACCAAAATTCATGAAAATTGGTTTGGCCTAACCAACAACGTAACAAACAAACATGAAAATTAAACAAACTTACTTTTGCTTTTATAATATTAGTAAGGAATCTTTATATATATAATTCTTCTGTGAGTGTGTATGTCACTGAACTTCTCTCAAACGACTGGACCGATTTTGATGAAATTTTTTGTGTGTGTTCAAGGGGATCTGGGAATAGTTCAGATTCACAATTTTGGTTACCCCGAATTTAACGCGAGCGAAGCCGCGGGCAAAAGCTAGTATATATAGTAGGAATGATAGTAGGAAGATACTTGTTTTTAATGTTATAACTTTAATTAAAATGACTCCATAACCCCCGTACTATTCAATGTTCTACATCGAAACGTATTTTTCTCCCTAAAACATCGTTTCCCCTCAACTATATTTTTGCGTAGAGTAACTTAGTTTGATATACAAAACACATGGTTAACAGCTTCGTAAAGAGTCAGATTACACCTTATACTTAAAACCTTAATATCACATTCACAACAACCAACTCAGACTAACATAGCAAATGTATCACGTTTCTCTCAACCAGCCAACGTAAAAGTTATTCAGAAAAAAAATATCATCGGAGCTCACAGGAATATTATGTTTAATGTATGCCTCGTGCGACGCCAGACGTGCCTTAGGACGCAAGAACGCGTGTGAAGTAAGCTGAATCAGCCTATTAATATACCACTACATTGCAGAAGGCTTTCTCGAAGTTATCAGCGTCTGCGAATAGTTTATGCAGCTGGTGTAGTCTGTATTTTATGTAGGCGGGCTATGTTCGTACCTACATGTGTGTATTTATTACTAAGGTATTTAATCTATCTATATATTGAAGGGAAAATCACTGACTCGTTTATTTAAACTACAAGTGTTTAACATCCCAAATTGGGACGGGATTTTGCAAAATTTGACCATTCGAGGGGGTGAAGTGGGGTTGCGGGTTATTCGAAAGAGATACTGCGGCCCGGAACGTAAAGGGACAATAGAAGGAACATGGGTGGGTTGTAGTCAGTACAAGTCTGACACTCCCCCCGCTCCGCCCAGAGCGGGGGAAGATAATTGATGATTTCCCGTCCCAAAAAAGAGGTATTTATTCTATCTATATATTGAAAATCACTGACTTGTTCACCGCGAAATCTAAATATTAATGCTTGTAAAAGGCTCCTTAATCTTAAGTACTAACATAAATAACAAAACACCAACATTGCACACTTGTTTTGCAATAAACATTTTGACTTTGACATATAAAAGTCTTATATTAAAAAAAAAACAAAACGTTCTAGGTATTAAAAAGCAAAAAGTTTCATCATAAAGCACACTGGGAATAAAAAATGCTGTGAACACAAAAATACCCAAGTGTAGGAATGTACATTGCATACCTAAGTAATTATAAAAAACTAGCTAGAGCCCGCGGCATCGCGCTCGTGATATAAAAAAATATATCCTATGTGTTATATCAAACATAATCTACCTCTGTGCCAAATTTTATCAAGATCAGTTCAGCCGTTTTGACGGGAAAGAGTAACAAACATCTGTCCTCACAAACATTGGCATTTATAATATTACTAGCTTTTGCCCGCGGCTTCGCTCGCGTTAAATTCGGGGTAACACAGTTTCCCTTTCCTGATTTGCAGGTACCTGCTACCTGTAGTTTTGGCCCTTGCGCCTTATTTATTGTAATAGCAAAGCTAAGTATTCCCTTTGAGAGGGAAGCCTCTTTGGCCTGTGGACGGTGAGCAATGGGTAGCTCACCGTCCGTCCGTCTATTGACGACAGGCCGTGTCGACGGCGCGTTCGTGTTTCACGCGCGCCTCAAAGAGAGTCAGCAAAGCAGAGGGGCTTGCCAGAGCTTCCGCCTGCCGGGGTTGCGGGTTGTTCGAAAGAGATACCGCGGCCTCGGAACGTAAAGGGCAATAGAAGGAACATGGGTGGGTTTTAGTCATGCCCCCCCGCTCCGCCCAGAGCGGGGGAAGTCATTGGACGATTTCCCACCCGAAAAAGCAAAAAAAAAAAAGAGGGAAGCCTCTTTCTCCCTTATTTCTCACTTTAATCATAATCGGTTTAGCCATTCAGACGTGAAGACGTAACAAATAGACTCCATTTCGCTTTATAATATTAGTAAGGATTATATTAGTAGGATGTCTAAGCTAATACGAAGAGAATCCTTTAACATTACTTGGCTATAAAGTAATAGTTATGTTAGCTTTCAAATGTGTATACGATCACTTAAAAAACCAAAATAAAACTGTAATGTGTATCAGACGTTTGTAAATGCGATTAAAACTCATTAAACTTTTGTTTTGATAGAATCCATTGTTTTAGCAATTAAATACAGAAAGAAAAAATATTATTACCCACATTAGAATTATTTTAGTACGTGGAAATTTATATGAACTCAAAATTTTTGATTTTTCCGACATTTTATTCAAAAAACGAACACCAAAGTAAAATGCTGAAACGCTAGCGTGTCTACAGCACACGTTCGGAATTTTGCAGATCTTCAAAGATATGAGGATCGAATCTCCATCTCCATCTTTGTTTGAATCTCACTGGGATTGTTTTATGCATTTGTTTAAGAAATGCTCTATGACTAAAGTCTATGAAATTTCTTAGTGCTTCAACGTAGATCCGTTTCCATCTCTATTTCGTTCTTGTAGTTTGACAATGGTACGGCAGTGATAGAAATTACATAGTGAAAGATAGAAACTGGCAGACAATGTTTCTTACAAAAAAACGTTGCCCCCACACTAGGAATTTCTCCAGTATCGTGGGTGCGATAACAAATATTAAAACTCACTCAACATCTGCCTATAGGTCAAACAAATATTTATTCCGTGCGGGAATCGAACCCGCGACACGCTGCGCAGCAGTCGATCGCTCAGCCACTGCGCTAACCGTGCCGTCAAAATGGGACGTCACCGTAGGTGGATTGAAAAACTATGACACTAAACCGTCACCACTAAAAATTAGTGCTTCTCAACGTTTATAGCTTTCAGAAGATGCTTAATGACGAGCACCGGATGTTATGGTACATCTCTGAGGAGTCCTATCTCTAGCAGTGGACTTACAAACTACATAATATTCACATCTTTTCCATGGGTATAGGCAGAAATCACAGAACGCCAACTGCCAGCAAACCCCGATAGGCAGTGGCCCTGCCAGGCCCCTCTGCTTTGCTGAGATCTGTATCATAACGAAAGCAGCTTCTTCAACTCCCAAACTTCGGAAGTTGTAAGGGTATCATACAATTTCCGAAGTTTTGAAGTTGTACCTCGGAAAGGACGTTAAGACGGGAAAGGAGAGATCAGAAGCATCTTGATCTCTCTCCAGTCGTGTCAGATTGCCGTACCATTAGACTAAGAGAGTGAGGGAATAGAATCTGTCCCTATGAGCTAAATTATGAAGGAAAATCTGCTTAATTAACGTCTTATATTCAGTGACAGCTCATGGCAAAATAATAGCAGCCGCTCGGAACAACCTTCAGGTTAAGCCATGCTAGCCTTAGGTTGGCCCGTGGATGGGTGACCCATCACATGCCAGTTACCCAATACCAACTGGGTTGTTTAAATCAGTTAGGCAGTCGCTTTAAGAATTATTAGGGATGATTTTAAAAGAGTAACCATAAGGTTTCTTGCCGGTTTTTTAACCAACCAACCTCTGAACAACTTGAACTGTGCACCTATGTGAAATAAAAATACATTGATTTGATATTTTAGTTGAAAATACTGGTATTAAATTGCACCCTACAGACAGAAGCCAGGCCCAACAAACAAGTGAATAGGCTCTGCAAATATAATGAGACAGAACTCTGAAGTTCCATACACGTCTATATAAACAAACATAAACATTGTCACTATCAATAAACAAGCATGTTTCCATACTATAATGACAGGAATAATGTCATTGCTTGCTCTCCAATTGAAATTCGAAATCAACTCGCCTAGGTAATCAACCCGCGTTTGTTTCATAATTCGAACTGATCAACTATGAATACGGCTCATGTTTTCATTTACGACCTATGATGTTTTGAGGGTGTGACTAGACTATACATACGTACGTGTAGGGTATGAAACAAAATATAAACTACTAGCTTTTGCCCACGGCTTCGCTTGTGTTGAATTCGGGGTAATACAGTTCCCCCTCTCCTGATTTGCAGGTACCTGCTACCTGCAGTTTTTGCCCTTGCGCCTTATTTATTGTAATAGCAAAGCTAAGTTTTCCCTTTTCTTCCCTCTTTCTCTCTCATAACCCACTTTTTTTTTTAAATTAGCCTTTGTCCGTCTGGGAACCAGGGTTCCCAACTATCTCTGTACCAAAATTCATCAAAATCGGTTCAGCCATTAAGGCGTAAAGAGGTAACAAACAAACAAACTCACTTTCGCTTTTATAATATTAGTAAGTACTGCTCGTGGTTGCTAAGCCGTCATAAAAGAGACCGTCTTTAAGACCTAGATTTTATGTAGGTACTTGCGTAGGAGCCTATGGTTTTAGGCACCGTACACTATCACTTTGTTTCCTGGTTTTGTATTTGCAGTACACAGCAATAACCACAAATTAAGTTAAAAGATATATTAAAATGTACAAGGTTACCAAGTTGTAGATAATAAACTTTTTTAGTTCCACAGTTCTTGTCTGACTCGATTTGTGTTGCGTAAAACATTTCAATTATAATGATTCTTTTTTATTTGTGACACATGACATCCATGTATGGTTGACGAGACCTTACAACGTGTGAAACTTTAATTTTTGTTTACGTTCTATGATAAAATATACTAATACTACTAATATACGGTCAGCGAGGACCAGCGAAAATCATCATCATTTTCCTGCTGATGTCCCATTCTATTTAGGGTCGGCGCAACACGTTTTCTTCCTCCATTCTCCTCTATCAGACGTCACGGCATCATTCACTCCTTTCTCTTTCATATCATTCCTTACACAATCCATCCATGTTTTCTTTGGCCTTCAACATTCAGATCCATCACTCTTTAGTCACATGTGTTTCATCCCTCCTCATTACATGTCCTTTCAATTTTTCTGTAACAGGCGCAACTTTCGAACTTCCTCTAATATACTCATTCCTTACTTTATCCATTCTTGTCACTCCACACATCCATCTCAATATTCTCATCTCCGCTACATGCTATCGTTTTTCATCCAACTTTTTTACGGCCCAGCATAAAGACAACCAGCGAAAAGATATCCAAAAAAAAACTATTAGCAGAGAGTAAAATAATCAACAAAAAATATTTTGCATTGCACCTTGCATGCAAAAATGATTATAAACATAAGTAAAAGCTTTTTTTCGTAGGCTCACTATACTAACTTTTCTAAATGTATTAACGATTGTCTACTATCCTAGTTATGGTTGTGAAACATGGGCACTCACAAAACATCACAGAAATAAAATGCAATACTGCCAAAGATCAATGGAACGAAGTATGACCGGCATATCAAAAAAGGACCACATAAGAAACGAACATCTCAGACTTAAAACTAAGGTTACGGACATACTGACCAGAATTAGACCAGCAAAAATGGAGATGGGCAGGTCACATGATGAGAGACAACCAGGAAAAGTGGAGCAAAATAATGACAGACTGGTACCCCAGAGATGGGAAAAGGAGTAGAGGGAAACAAATAATGAGATGGGAGGACGAGCTAAAACTGACGGCAGGCCCCAACTGGAGAAGAGTGGCTCGCGATAGAGTTCAGTGGAAGCAGCTAGAGGAGGCCTTTGCCAAGAGGCACGCTGAATTAAGGGACATTTTATAACTAAGCTAAAAGTAACAGACAACCTAATTCAGAATTGCAAGGCTATTATTATTATTATACTATCCTAGTTAGTTAGTTAGTTGCGAATTCTCCTATTACCATTAAGCATTAAGGCTTAAAATATCACCATTTTAGAATCCTTTTTAATTTACTCAAAATCACACTAGTTTTAAAACAACTAAAATCATTCTCAGGCCGCACTAATGACTAGCAACAAAAAACAACTAGAACCCAAACTGAAGTAAAAGTCGGTTCGTACCAGAACTGGTCAGTTGATATTTTTCACTCCATTTAACTAAATCGATGGTCCCAAAACTCGTAGGACCTCATTCAGGGACCTCTTTTTTTAGGTTAAATATAGATTCCTTTTGTGATCCTATTTTTATTCGCATAAGTTTTTTGGTACGAATATTTTTGTCATCCAGAAGTTATTTTTTGTCATTGTTCAGGGTTGAAATATTTTTCGTGATTTATAAGGACTCACGGTTAATTTAGTTGATGGGCTTTTCTCTTAAGGCTTAGGTTAGAGAGAATGTTTGCAAGTACTCATAAATGTCGTTGGGTAAAATATAATTTACGACCTCACTCACAAATGCTCATTTTTGGTAATGACTCATAAACTTACGAATACTCCAGTCTCATTGGCGTTTAACTTCTTTTCTCAAGTTTGTCTTTAAAGATCCAATTTCGGATATTTCATTTTCTTTTTCATTACCTTTGACATTATTTACTTACTTTAAGACTTTTTTTTAAACGTTACCCCACACTAGGAATTACTCCTGTATCGTGGTTGCGTTTGCAAACATATAAACTCATATACACAAACAGCCAGACCCGAAACAACTATTTGTAGGTCATACAAATATTTTTTCCGTGTGGGAATCGAATCCGCAACACGAAGCACAGCAGTCAAACACTGAGCCACTGTACCAACCGTGTTGTCAAATGTCTTTAAATGATCGAAATGCATTGATACCATACTATAATGCAAATTAAATATTTCTAATTAAACTACAATTTACTGTTAAGTCATTAAACATTAATTGATACCTATGGCCACCATAAAAATATTTTCATTTAATTTTATAATTGACTTTAAAATCAAACTAACTCATTGCTAAAATATCTTAATTCCTATCCGGTTCAAAGCTAGAACTATCCGGATATCTTTCTAAAAGCAATCACATTAAGCAGATCAAGCGTTTATCGGCTCAATCAAACTTGATGCCGTACTACAGGGAAATCACTGGGACTTGATTATGAATGGTACAATTTAAAGACGATAGCTGTTTACTAAACTACATATACCTACCAATTAGAATCTACGGATATATTATTCGTTTATATGGATTTATCACGCCCGTGGTTTTGGCTTATTTTCACTGGCCAGTAACTCTATCCGGGGCAATGCAATTAACGTACATAATGGCTAGCGCACACAGAGCATGGCTGAGTTTTTTAATTTAGTCCAACCTAAAATCATACATAGTTAGTGGTAACAAGATACAAATTCCAATGTTCAATACTACGAAGGGAAATCAATGTCCTTCGATACCTGATTGGAATCTAGACTAGCTACGTATGAATTTAGTTTGGGCAAAGATACAATGTTCTGCCCAGTTATACCCGGCGTGCGCTGGCCCTAAATGTGCGTTGCAGTATGAAGTTTTTGAAGTTTGAAAGAAAAAATCTTGAACGGCTCGAACTAAGACGATGCTGTTCCCGTACAGTGCTTTACAATAAGCATTGACCGTTGTTTTGTAAACATCGTTTCGAAATTGGAAAGGTGGAATACATCTTTACTAATATTATATAAGTGAAAGTGAGTTTGTTGGTTTGTTACGTCTTCACGCCTTAATGGATTTTGATGAATTTTGGCACTGAGATAGTTGAGTTTTATTAAAAAAAAAAGTGGGAAATGAGGGAGAAAGGGGGAAGAAAAGGGAAAACTTAGCTTTGCTATTACAATCAATAAGGCGCAAGGGCAAAACTACAGGTACCTGCAAATCAGGAAAGGGGAACTGTATTACCCCGAATTGAACGCGAGCGAAGCCGCGGGCAAAAGCTAGTAACACTATATTTTTAGAACAAGTTAAACAATTAGACTTTATTTTTTCTAAGTCAAAGTTGTAGCAAGTCAATACCTACCAACCATCATTAAAAGGCGTATTATAGGCAATATTACAGAAAAAAACAAGGCTGAAAAATTAAAATACGAAAATAATTATTTTTTTCTTCAAAACCGTTATTTGAAAACACTTGTATGAATTTCGAAAATTTATATTAATGAAAAAACATAATTTTGTAACTTAAGTTATACAATTAAGTATTTTTTTAATCAATGTCTCATTTAAACGAGTTTTTTTTTAAATTCATCTTATGGCAGTCTTTCATTTTAATTAATTTCTTTGTTTACGTCTCTCATTCTATCACTGGTTTTTTCTTTGTTCCGAAGCTTTGCTTAGTAATCTAACAAAGCAACTGCTCTTTGTAATTATACTTTTTTTTTCAATTATATTAAAAGAGCATTCCTGAGGGTAGAATTTTAAACTCCTTTAGAGTATCGTAATTCAAATAATGTAATTTCAATTTGCTGCTGAGAGTCAGTGAATTTATATATATAAAAAAACTTTATGCAAAAAAATGGTTACTTTTTTTTTAAATCATCAAAAGACTCCTCCCCCCCCCCTCCCCCGCTCCGCGACTTGTTCTGACTAAAACCCACCCATGTTCTTTCTTTTGCCCTTTATGTTTCGGGGCCGCGGTATCTTTTTCGAACGACCGCAACCCTGGTAGGCGGTGGCCCTGTCAGGCCTTTCTGCTAAAATACTTTACTTTTACTTCAGAAATCGGCTGTAATAAACAAACATAAGTCACCGACTTCTAGGTAATATTTATCACGCTTTAGGGATTTTTTGAAATTGCTTTTTATTAATTATTTTTTTCAATTTTAGTTATAATGTATGATACAAACAAATGCACGATTACTATAGAACATACAGAAATCGCTTCAATTTCTCCAGGATTCATCATTCGATCCTGGTCTGATGACCAAAACCTAAATAAAAAAAAAACATGAAATTTCAAACAAAATAGAATTTTCCAAATCCGTCTAGGCTTCTTTCTTCTTCAAGTAATCGGGAAACATACATACAAAAATACTCAAACGATTACGCAAGCTAAGCCGGGTGATAAAGCTATAATTGATTCATGCAACGGATATCTGCATTCAAGCATCTTTCTGATAAAAGCCATTAAACGCACTCAAAAATAAGCTTAAATTAGGCAGAGATAGAATAAATAGTATTTTTCCTATCATTATTTTGTGAAAACAACACTATCTGTATTTTCTCCAAGTCTCGTTACTATCAGAACAGTTTGCTGTTGTGATGGGAACATTGATTGCAAACAAAAGCGCCGAATGCATTTTATGATTTAACATTACTTTCAAACGCTACGAACAAAACCTCGCAACTCGGCATAAAACCAAATAGCAAAAGAAACTATCCGAAACCACGATCCGTTTCCCATCCCTTATTTGCCGTGGTACCGATAAAAACTACCACTTTTTTATCGCAGAAGATCGTCACGGACAACAATGTATTAAAACAAACGAAGTTTGTTTGCAAAAATCGAGAGCTACCGTTCCTGTTCGTGATCAGACAAATCGAAACCTACTAGGTACCAGCTAGAATATCGATACAATCAATGTTTGGATCGGTACGGTGGACATGTGACGGGAAATTTTGGAGTTTAGTTTTTGACGGACTTCTAAACTCGATGTATTGGTTTCATCCGACTTTTTTTGCTGACAAACAAAACTCGAGATCCGATTTCAACGATTTATTTGGAATGGTGTCTATTCGTTATTTGTTTTACTTTTTTGTTGCAGGTTTTTCCCATTCGCCCTGTGTTGGATTAATTTTCCTTTGTTGTGGTGGGAGAGACGAAATATTTGGTTCAAGTATTTTTAACTGATGTGCCACATTTTTTTATTATCTCTGGAATAAATTGTTGAATTGACAATGGTACTCTTTAAAACACACGGTGCGATGAGCAATTAGTTATTTTGCATGACTTGTATAGAAACCGTAAAGGAACTTAATAACTTCACGCCTGCATTTCTCAAAGGGTTAGCCAGAGGTAAAATCAAAATTATGTAGATGCCGGGTGTCTTCTAAATATTTTGCCAGTTTTGTCCCATGTAATAGGGGCGAGCCTATTGCCGTCAAACGGGCACAAATCCAGAGCTACTACTGGAAATTTCTCATAAAAAAACTCAACAAGCCCAACTCGGGAATCGAACCCAAGACCTTAAGCTCAGGGATCGCGTTTTCATTAAAATTATCGCGCGCGTTATCAGGGATCGTGCTTTCATTAAAATTATCGCGCGCGTTATCTTACAAGGTGGTCACTATACAAAAGAACTTAGTAATTTAAAGTTTAAGTTAAAATAAATAGGTCAGTACTTAAAAAACCTAAATCGTTAGAGGCAATCCTAGCGAGCGGTGTTCTGTAATTCCGGCTTACCTCCATTAAAAACAGGCGTGAGCTTATGTACGTAATAATTTACCATATGTAGCCAAAGATTGATTTTACCCAGAAAAAATCTACTTTAAAATACTTTTTCCATCCATTAACCTACTTAAATATTAAAAACATGTATCAACTTCAGTAAAAACAGTTTTTAAATGGACTTTGAAAGTAGCAATCACTTTCATTTGATGGATGGAGAGATTGCCTACTGATAGCCCGCAGTCGGTAGGCTCAAATCATCCAATTTAAAAGTTAATAATTTTCTTTTAAAAACTATGTATATGTATTTTTTTACAATATGTCTGGTATTAAAAAACAACATGTATTTTTTTAACAAAACGTTTGCTGCAAAGACTGTTTTTGCCTATGTGTAATTAAAATATTTTTAACTAGCTTTTGCCCGCGGTTCCGCTCGCGTTAAATTTGGGGTAACACAGTTCCCTTTCCTGATTTACAGGTACCTTCTACCTGCTTTTGCTCTTGCGCCTTTTTTATTGTAATAGCAATGTTAAGTTTTCCCTTTTCTTCCCTCTTTCTCCCTCCTATCTCAATCTTTTTTTAAAAAAAATAGCCTATGTCCGTCTCCAGGGTCCCAACTATCTCTGTAAAATTCATCAAAATCGGTTTAGCCATTTAGGCGTGAAGACGTAACAAACAAATAAACAAACTCACTTTCGCTTTTATAATATTAGAAAGGATTTTGTTTTAAGATATCCAAAATTATGTAATTGAAGAATCTGTTTTTGTTGCTATGACTGATTTTTGAAAAGAAAACTGTGTCTTACGGATTTGTTTGTTTTGTTTGAAAAATATTAAAAAATTTCATGTTTTACTATAACTTTGCATTCCAATAAAAGAAACCAAAAATCCGTCCTATAAATTTAACAGAGGAGCGTACCAACAAATTTAATCTTCAAAGTCACAGAATCCAATTGGCATCGACAGCATCCCATTTGCCTTTCAGAAACTTTCGCCAGCTACAAGCATCTCATATACAAAGCAAATTAAAAAAGTTTATGCAAAACTTTTAATAAAAAAGGGTTCAATAAGGTTCAACGAGAATGCATTTTGTCCTCGTCTGTACCGTCCTGAGTACAAGCTGTCGTTTTGCACACTTGTCAAATTTAAAGGTTATGCTATTGATCCTCGAGCAGAATCAATAATAAAATTGTTTTTTTTACTTATTATTTTATGGATATCAGTTATTGCCAAACCATACATGGCCTGTCTAATCTTTGCCTTATAATACAAACATGTTGCGTATCATGCACACAAACAAACGCAAAGGTTTATTTTTTAATTCCTGACAAATATAAACTACTAAAAAAACAGTGTTTATTATAATTATAAACCAGCCACTAACTTTTATTTGTTATTTATATATTGTAAGGTCACCTTCTGAATTTGGACGAGGATTCAAAACTACACCTTCTATACACTTGGCAAAATACGTAAACAATTAAAAAAAATATGAAATTTCATAGTTTTGTTTTTTTATTAGCCTTTTTTGTGCCTTTGCTTCAAAGCCTTTTCCCATTTCTTTGCAACTCTCTCGATGTTTAGCTTCCTAAATTGTCACGCCATAATTTCTGGGGCCTTCCTCGACGACCGTCGGCAGAATAAAAAATACGTTATTATATCATTAGTTATAATAATATTCTTAACTTGTGTTTCCAAATAATACGTTGGCAACACTAAAGAAGCCATTGGCAACAGCTAGTAAACATTATTTGATAAACACAAGAGAGGTCTCTAGAGGTCTGTGCTCTAGAGACCTAAGCACTAATGCCAGTTACATTCTACCCAACCCTAATCATTTTTCAATAGCCTCATAACTTCTTAGACCAGCTCAGTAAAATTACGACCAATTACTACGACGACCATCCTCTAACTTCCAAAGATACTAGGAACATAATACAAATCACAAGCGCAAACTTCTGGGCTTGTTCAACATCTGTATCTAACTGCTCTCCCTATCATTGAACTTAACCATATCTATAATCGTTTAGAACTTCCCAAGTCCAAACAGTTATTGCTTTTACACATCTATTAGACCCTATCTTTGCCACTATAAAGTTCAATTTCAATAGCCTCTTCTACAATAGTAAGTTTGTAATAGCTGTCGAGGGCCTAATGTCAATAAACATTGTCAATCGAACGCCCGATGTTAAGCGTTGTATGATCGAGTCAACGTATACCGATAATCGATTACAGGATAGCGGTGTTTAATCGAAATATGTGTATCTCGATAATATTAGTGGTTTTCGAATAGAGATTTTTCAGTGCTTCGTTGAGAGATTATTCAGCTATATTTTTCATTGAAATGGCTTTCATAAGTAATGGCGGGGTTTTTAAAGTATTCAAGAGTTTCCAATCTACATAAAATATTGATTAGAGTAAAAGCGAAGCTTAACTTTAGTGGACATTAGAGGGCATTTAGCCGAGTAATTTTTATTGGCTTATAAATGGAATCAAAACATCACTGACAAAGTAAGTACTTAAGTTAAGTACATAAGCTATTATAGGCTAAATTGACAGGTTTACTGAGAGATCGAATTGCTAAATTGATTGTCAGTTGTTGTGATTACTTTATAATGGATATTACCTATTAGCATGTACATTAATATAATATTATTCACCTTCACTATACTTTGATGATGACGTGTTCAATTATTCTTGGTTGGTTGTTTTTTTTCTAGATTGCTTTTGATGTTTCATTATTTCATATTGAAACCATTGAATAATATGAAATTCTTTTTCCTGTGGCTGAATATTCAATAGGCGGTGTTATATATTTCCTTAAAGATTGATCCGTATTGTATGGTTGAAAGGTTTGGGGAAATGATGTGTTATTTGATTTAAGAAACCTTATGGTTGGTTCGTCCATGTGGATGTTGTAATACCAGTATGAAAATTCTTATTCTATGTTCTCATCCAGGCCATAGTCCACCTGTAAGCCGAATGAACCAAGACGAGCTGTTTGTTACCCGATGTTGAATTTTAGTCTTTACTTGGCGAGCCATTTTTCAACCTATGTCGAGGTCAGCTTCCATGCCCGAATTGATAGATAGATAGAATATTCTTTATTATGTATACTATATAAATAACAATAATAACATTAAACAACTCATAAATAGTAACACAATGGGCGGTCTTATCGCTTTAAGTGATCTTTTCAAGACAACCTTTGGATGCATTAAAAGGAGGAGTAGTCTGTGGTGTAACATTTTGCAAAAATGAATAGCTACATTTAAAAAAAAAAAAACAAATACTTATATATAAATATATATAACATACATTTAAAATAATAATCATCAAGAGCAAAGAAGTATTTAATATTGTTGTTTAAAGAGAGAGGTAGTGCTTTTTGACCAGAATTTTAAAAGTGGACAGGGTTTGAGTGCTCCTGATATGGGCAGGGAATTCCATAGCCATACAGCTTGAACTGTAAAGGATTTATCGTAGAATACAGCATCACAGCATCACTCATAAGCCCCAGTATATGTCCTACTTAAGACACCCTGCCTGACGGCGCTAATCACCTACCTATAACTAAAAACGGTAATCAAAACGACCCATCATCGATACTAAATCTATCGCATCAGCGCTCCCTCCGCTCCCACCCCCCGCCTGATCGATTCCAGAAAGAAATGAAATTATTTATCAACGTCCAAGAAAATGGTGGCAAAGATCGCCGTTATGATGACGTCGCCGTATAAATTGGAGCAAATTATTCGGGTCTTGACCGATGATGCCCCTAAGGGTGTGTTTTCAAAGTAGATGTGTTTTTAGCTAGGCGATGGGGGGTTCGATTTGGTAGATTTTGTTAAAAATAAAACCGACCTTAAGGAACTGCTCGTGCCGTTCGACCAATTTCTAAATCAGGTTCGAGTTAGTTCTATTTCAACTTCATAAGCCAAGTGGCTTGTGAAGTTGCATTGCGTTTCAATGCAATTTTCAGCCTTTCTACCTACTCTTCCTACCCTATATTTTAAGTTGGATCAAACTGACACGGTGTACAAATTTAATTTAAAACTGGTTAGGTATTTTAGGAGTCCATCGCGGACAAACAACGTGACACGTGATTTATATATATTAAGATATATCAGGGATGGCCCAACCAGTCGATCGCGGCAAAACAAACAAAATAGATACGTCTAACAGGTGCGCAACGTAATCACCAAAAGCGCGTATTATATTGTGTGATTTTCAATATAACAAAAAAAATACTACATATTGGTAGATAGCACCGGGTTTTGTCCGTAAAAAGTAGTTCTTGAGTGTATTCAAGACGGATACCCCAGATACATACTATACTAGCTGGCAGCCGCGGCTTCGCCCGCGGTCAAAAAATAAAGTTTCCTATGTGTTATTCCAGACCATAATCTACCCCTATGCCAAATTTCCTTAAGATCCGTTCAGCCGTTTTGACGTGAAAGAGTAACAAACATACATCCATACATTTTCACAAACATTCGCATTTATAATATCAGAAGGATTGTAATGTATATTATATTAGATTTTTGTTCCCGATAGTGGCAATAGGATCGCCCCCTTACTTAGAGCTGTACTCAACACCCAACATAACTCACATAATAAAATATAACGCCTGTAATTCTCACAAGGCTAGACAGAAGTGTACTATTAGGTACACCTTTTTCCGTGTGAGTAACGATAGATGTAAATTATTCCTGTGGAAAAACAGTTTAAAAAATATATCGAAATAATGGGAGTATGTATTTTTCGACTTAGCTATAGGTACTTTTAAACCCTTTGTACCGATGAAAAATATCTGTGTGGTGATGTACCGACCACGTGGGAAACCATTTGAAAGAAAGAAAAAGTATTTATTTGATTGCACAGGACCAAACATTAAAAAGAATAAAAATAAATTTACCAAACAAAACCAGAAAAATTATTATTAAAAAATGCGACATACATAAAAAAAACTGTAGAGGTGTCAAGGGACACCCGGATGGAACGAAAGTATTATTTATTATGTACAAAAAACCTGTAAACGCTCAACAAAAATAATCGTCGCGACACCACACTGCGCACGCCGCACGGTTTACAACTATAGCCAAAAGTGTGGTTACAACTTTTGGTCTTAATTTTTTCCGTCTAGTCCCCCCTCCCGCAACGCGCGATAAGGAACGTCGTTCCAATTGATCTTTTGTAAACCAAATTCCTTTCCAGTTTAAACACACAAACCGTCTAGCAAGCCAGTAATATTAATATCTTCTCCCAAAGCTAGTTATTACCATGAAATTCTAGAACGCACACCAACCTAGATTACTCAACCAATCTCAAACACAATTTAATCACTGCAAAGTTCTGCGCATTCAATAAAACGATTGATCAATCAATTAATTGATAGGATTAATAAGAGAGCTGGTTGGTGTAATAGTGTGAAATTACATACGCAGCGTAAACCCATTTGAGAACCAATATTCTACGGAATCGGGTTGAGTGCAAGTATATTATATTTATTACATATTTACATACCGTGGAGTAATTTCAGACATGGATTGAATTCAATGAATTGATTTACAATTGTAATTTATTACAATGAACCCATTATATTTCGTGGTGGGGGATGAATAAATAAGTGCGGCATCTACTTATCCTCTCTGTTGTTTAATCAATACGGGTTATGGGATTTTGTATTTACACTTCCTGTATTTATAGATGAAAATCCTTTGTTGTTGTTTTTGTTGTGGTTTTAAGAATAATATTTCACGGTTTTTTTCGAAATTATGCTCAGTCGGTAAACCTGCAAAAATTTATGAAGCCTGCTTTTGTTATAAAGCGTGTAATTGATAATCAAAATCACATGGAAGTACAATCAGTCCATAATCTACTGCTGGAAATTTTGTTCGCGGATGGTTAATCCTCAAATAACTTCCCCATATTGGGCGGAGTGCGGGGTGGGGTGTCAGACTTTTACTGACGAAAGCCCATCTATGTTCCATTTTCTGCCCTTTATTTACCGGGGCCTCGGTATCTCTTTCGAACAACCCGCAACCACGGTAGTATTGCTGGCACTTAGGCCACCTTTATGTGAGAGGGAAAGGACTGACCCTACGTTGAATGTATTCTTGTTCAAAATTGAGAGGGTAACTTTACACAGCTTAATGGCTGACAAAGTAAACTATGATGACCTGAGTTGAGTTAAAGACACTTTTTCTTTAAGTAGTACTTTACCGTGCGATAAATCCCGACAGACATTGGGGCGAAAACGCGGGCTGGTTTAATACATCACAACATATGAATATACTCATAATATTTTAAATGTCTGACCCAAATTAAATGATGTAATAACTTCAAAGACTCATATTTGAACAAAATTAATCACAATTCCTATGAAATATCACTGTTCATAAAACTCAAATGAAGTACATTATTTATTAAACGCTTTTCAACTTTTATGGCTCGTTATTTCGCAGCTTAAAGTTTGAAAACCAACTCATTATCGGTATAATTACTGAATCAATCAACTTTAATACAATCAACTTTCGAATTACCTGAACGTTTCATTGTTCAAATTAAAAAAAAAACACATCGATTAATAAAAAAATAAAATAAAAAAAACTTTTATTTACAGACTACATTGGCCCACATTGTGTTAGTATTATCATTAAAACCTATGTTAGTACCTATAGAAAAAAAAGAAATAAAAATAGTGAAATAAAAATAGTGTGGCCAAACTCAGCCCCGGGTAGATTTATCAAGGCCCATGTAAGACATGTAGTTTGACAAACCTACCCAGGGTAGGCCCATCCAGCCTTTCGGCAAACACCCTCAAAATGGTCGGCGTGAAATTACCGTCAATTCATATGAATTATTAGTAAATGGAATTTCTTCGTTATTCGACTCTGTTACGTTTGACGTATAAATAATGTTAAAATATTGATAACTAGCTTTTGCCTGCGGCTTCCCTTTCCTGATTTACAGGTACCTGTAGTTTTTTCCCTTGCGCTTTATTTATTGTAATAGCAATGCTAAGTTTTCCCTTTGCTTTTCTCTTTTTCCTTTTCTAAAAAAAATGCCTATGTCCGTCTCCAGGGTCCCAACTATCTCTGTACCAAAATTCATCAAACTCGGTTTAGCCATTTAGGCGTGAAGACGTAACAAACAAACTCACTTTCGTTTTTATAATATTAGTAAGGATGCCACGGTTCATTTTTAATTTATTTAGATTTTTATATTGAATTTTGTTTTTACTCTGGACGCTCTTACTGTGCACGTCTTTCTACATCGTTCTCACATATTTGTATAATCTCAACACGAATGATGTAAATACGTTTTTGTAATAATATTCTAATTTAAAAGAGTGTCCATGGAGTTTCTTGCCCATTCTTCTCCATAGAGATCAACACTTTGGAATGGGCAACTACAGTACTTTCACAAGTTATTATGTCTTGTGACCGGGACTGTAGCTTAACATTTTGTTTTTTTGACATTCAAAAGTGCCTGTAATGGTCAAATTGAAATAAATGATTTTGAACAGTGGCTGAGGTATGAGTAACACGTCACAGGTAGAAACTGGCCAAGAGCGATTCAGACTGGCGAACTGAGGGCTCCGAACAAACTTGTAACAAAAACGGCTATATTTGACTGTGTTGACTTAAATGATTGATTTTTTCAAAGCTCAAAGGGACCACAGATTTGAGTATATTGGTTTAAATATCAACACGATACCTCCACGCGTTCACGAGATAAAAGGTCTTGACAGAAAACAAAGTATTCCAAGTAAGGGTTCCGCTTTTTCGTTTTAAGATCCTAAAAATCCGATGAACTTCATTTATTTGTTTAAGCACACAAATGTACAGAGACTGACTAAATGCCAAAGCAGGTATTGGGTCGCCACGAGCTCTTTGACGTTTGTATCCCCAGGAGACCACAAGGGGCTTGTGGCTAAATATTAGATGAAGCTTGGATGGATCTTTAAGCCCTAGTCCCACTGAAGTTGCGGGTTATTTAAAAAGATGCCGCGGTCCTGAAACATAAAGGGCAAAAGAAGAAACATGAGTGGGTTTCACTCAGCAAAAGACTGACACTCCTCCCCGCTCCACCCAGATCGGGGAAAGTTATTTTTATGATTTCCCATCCGCAACAAAAAGGAAAAGCCCCAGTCCCAGCCGATATTTGTAGAGCTACAGCTGTTACAGGTAGTCAGTGGCTCTAAATTCTGACAACCAGTCTGACCCAATTACTAACTGGGTCGTGGACGTCAGACAGGCAGTAAAATACTGTTTTTCAGCAAAAAAAGGTAACCGTTTCTTTTACAGTTCGGAGGGCATTGCTGATGAAAAAAATATACATAGCAACGTCAAACCAGCGTGGGTAAAAACAACCTGCAAATATTTTAAATTCCTTAAACAAGTAATTTCTGATATTTCATGATGAGTGAGTCAGTGGTTTTGTCTTTTATATCTATAGACTAGCTTCCGCCCGCGACTTCGTTCGCGTGGCATATTGCTTTGGGCTCACGCTAACTTTAACCCGCGTAATGATCGAAAAAAACTCTTTCTCCCCCTTATCTCACTTTTTTTTTAATTAACCTATGTTCGTCTCCAGAGTCCCAACTATCTCTGTACTAAAATTCATTAAAATCGTATCGTAACAAACAAACAAACTCACTTTGGCTTTTATAATATTAGTAAGGATGACATTATTCAGTCAAATGGTTACTGAGCTAGTACAAAAACTAATCAAACAGTTGACCAACACAGCGATATCTCGCGAAATTGCCAACATAATGAAACTATGTCCATTGCATAAATCACTTGAATTATTATTAAAGCTAACTTCCACAGTCGTGGCCGACCGATAACGTGAATTATTACTAGTATTATTGTACTTCATTATTAACTAGTTTTACTATTGTTGTAACAGTAACAAGCTGAATTAAGTGTAAATTAATGTATGTGAGACTTCCTTTAATTTTGGTTGGTGATTGTTGTTAACGATCTCTCATACTTAAGTAACGCTGTAACTACAACATTGTAAAAACAAAATGATTTTAAAATTGTGACCATGGAGTTTCTTGCCGGTTCTTCTCCATAAGAAACGACCAACCCGACTCGTGCATCTTTTTTTTGTGCATGGAAAATCATCAAATAACTCTGAACACAGCGAAGGAGGACTGTCAGACTTATACTAACTAAAACCCACCCATGTACCTTCTTTTGCTCTCGATGTACCGGGGCCGGGGTATTTCTTTCGAACAACCCGCAACTCTCCGACTCCGAGTCCAAATTTTGGCTTCGAACTAGAAATCTTTGACTTATTATTATTTTGACTATTCGACGGTCACATCACTAGGCTATCGCAGCTAACGAGGAACCCGAAATTGTGCGCCTATTCTCGACGTTTTATCAAACTCAAACTCAAAGCATTTATTTCAATTAGACCATTACAGGCACTTTTGAATGTCATAAAAACAAGAACAAAAAAATTGATGCTGCTACAATCCCGGTCACAAGGCATAATAACTTGTGAAAGTACTGTAGTTGCCCATTCCAAAGCGTTGATCTCTATGGAGAAGAATGGGCAAGAAACTCCATGGACACTCTTTTAAATTATAATATTTTTACAAAATCGTATTTACATCATTCGTGTTGAGATTATACAAATATGTGAGAACGATGTAGAAAGACTTGCACAGTAAGAGCGTCCAGAGTAAATAAAAAGCAAAATTCAATTTAAAATCTAAATAAGTTAAAAAAATGACCGTGGTAGTTAAAAAAATGACCAGTCCCAACTGACAGCGCCCGTTCACGAACATGACGTATGGATCAGCCCCATTCAGCTCGACCATTTTGAAGGGAGCTAAATGACCCGACACACCCGCCACTATCAGCGAGACATTTAGGTGAGCATGACACTATTAACCACCAGGGCTTCGTCAAGTCAATGATAATACATAGCACTCACATATGGGCTTAATAATTATACAATACTAGAGAATTGATTCATAAGAAGAAGAAGAGATTGATTTATAAGTGCCCATATAGGCCTATGTGAAATAAAATATTTTGATTTTTATCTTGTTGAATGACATAGTTCTACGGAAGTTTTAGTTCGCCATTGTATTCTTTACAGTCATATACTACGTCAAACTACCCTCTATTCCACAACTACAAAAACACACAACATTTTTTCCTAAAATTAAAATATCAGATTACAGCGCCCTTGTAACTGTATTAAGTACTATAATTACATGTTGTGATTGAATTTACGTGAACTTTGGTTGAGGGCAACACAAAAAGCTTTGTAGTCGGATATCGAATTACCGACGGGTTCTGGTCGCGCCGTAATATATTGTAGGTGAATTTATTTATGTGTGTGAAGCGGATATTACTTTTAGATTTTTTTTTATTTGGAGAGGAATTATTTATGGTCGTTTTTTTATAGAGAGTTATGCCTATGGGGTGCTTATTTTAAGGCTTTAAAAACGATGGTTCCATACAAACTTGCGTCATAAACTATAATTTCAATTCGATACCTCCACAAGTTCTCGAGATAAAGGGTCTTGACAGACAGACAGACAACAAAGTCCTATAAGGGTTTTTTTCTTTTTGAAGTACGAAACCTTAAAAACTATGTAATTTCCAAGTGCCTTTGCTATTTATATAACTATTAAAATGTACAAAAAATTTCATACCTTTTATTGAAGAAAATCTTTTTTTTTATCCTTACTCAAACAGGCACACATATAAACCCTGTAGCTCTGACTGAGAAACTCCCAACCCGGGAATCGAACCCACGACTTTCTGCTTAGTAGTCGCGATTCCTGTCGGGGTTGCGGGTTGTCCGAAAGCGATACTGTGGCCCCGGAACATAAAGAGCATAAGAACCAACATGGGTTGGTTATAGTCCGTTAAAACCACGGGGGAAGTTATTTGATGATATACCCGAACGCATAAAAGTAAGTAGTCGCAATCACCACCACTAGATCAACGAAGCAGTCAGCAGCATGCGTTTGAGGGAGAGAACCTCAAACCAACCCAGCCGCCGCGGGAGACGTCCCGGGTGCCGGGCGCCGCGAGACGAGTCCCGGCCACCGTAGACGTGGGCCTGTGGACGGTGAGCAATGGGTAGCTCACCGTCCGTCCGTCGATTGACGACAGGGCAGTGACAGTGACAGTGTTCCACGCGCGCCTCAAAGAGATGTCAGCAAAGCAGAGGGGCTTGCCAGAGCCTCCGACTGCCGGGGTTGCGGGTTGTTCGAAAGAGATACCGCGGCCCCGGAACGAAAGGGCAATAGAAGGAACATGGGTGGGTTTTAGTCAGTAAAAGTCTGACACGCTCCCCCGCTCCGCCCAGAGCGGGGGAAGTTATTTGATGATTTCCCACCCAAAAAAAAAAGCAGTCAGCAGCATAACTTAATTGATATCAATTAACAACGTTCCTAACTACTTTCACTCTCCACCCAAATTTCAAATATCGAGTTTCGTATCGCATAACATGTTTCCCGACATTCACGCAAATGTTCTGATCTGTATTCCTTCATCCATAAATCAGTGAACTTCTGGTCAAACTAGAATTCGGTCGGGCGTTAAGGAAACTAGATTTTAGTGACATGAAACTACCAGTTAGACTGGTTCGGAAAGTTGACTGATCTTCTGAATTTTGTGTGTTTTGATGATGGCAACGATATAGCTGTCAAATCTGAAGGTTTGATTTCTAATCAGCTTTTTAGGGTACTGGATTCTGGATTTTTTAAGTCAATAGTCAACATCATTTTCCTGCCCCTGTCCCATTCTATTTGGGGTCGGTACAACACGTTTTCTTCTTCCATTCTCCCCTTTCAGACGTCACGACATAATTTACTCCTTTCTCCTTCATAATATCATTCCTTATACAATCCATCCATCTTTTCTTTGGCCTTCCTCTCGTTCTCCGTCCATCGACATTCAGATCCATCACTCTTTCACATGTCCTTCATCCCTCCTCATTACATTTTTAAGTCAATAGTAATGAGATATATGCTTCTAACGTTGTAAAATATGTGCCCTCTTCTCTCTCAATTTAAATTAATATTAGACTTATGAAACAAAATAGGGCACATACAAAAAAATACGCTCAACGAAAATTGGTTTGAGGTTATGTAGTTCTTTTGTTCAGATATGTGACATTTACCTCAAACTGTGTTTTCCATTAACTTTTCTGATGAGTATACATTACGGATACATGTACGTTAAAAATATTGTTATTTATTTGTTTAGTGCTACGGTTCATTATGCAAGAAATTTTATTTAATTGTATTGTATTGAAATGAACATTATATTAAACATACTAAATAACTTACAAATAAATTAAAAAATAGCGTCAAAAAATTCGTCCTCAACGCTATCAGTTGGCAACGTCCCCAAGAGACTGGCCGCGTTGCCACGTTGTATGGCAACGCTAAGCCTCTGGCCAAAGTAAAAGCCAGCCCTTGGGTCACGGGAAGTGTCAACCAAACGTTTTGATATTTCCTTAAACAGGCTGTGAGCACAAGGACCCCACGGTCCCAGAGTTTCAACCCCAAACGGCTCGAAAATATAGTTACCAATAAGGTTACTATATTTACGCCGCTTGAGGTTCTCTGCAGCCGCAGCAGCAGCGCCAGCGCAGCACGAAGAGCTAGGAAGATGGGATGGCGCAAGAGTATCGACGCACGTTGCGTCCCACACTAAAGGCCTACCCAACTTCCACGGAAACAAAGACATACCGTCCGGTCTTTTGCCATCGTCGCGTGCCAAGCCATTGGGTTCTAAAACAGCTGGAACGCCGACGGTGACAAGAGCTCGACGGATGATGTCATTAATATTCGCGTGCCGCGCAAAACGGCCCGCACTTCGGCTGCATGATAGACCGTGGTGTCCAAGGCTGTTGACTACTTCACCACAATGACAGCGATGAGGAGAACAACAAGGAGCACCTAAACGTAAGGTAGCAGCGAGGCGGAAAGTAGTGTCATCGAATAAAGTGCCTATGCTCGACGACGGTAGTGCGTTAAGCCAAAGACCCGACTCCCACTTGCTCACAGCCAAAAGGCGCGCACGCTCAGCAGTAGTAGCAGACGTGTTCAGTAGATTATTCTGAACTACTCTGCAGAGCGGCTCGTCCCACTGTCTCTGAGAAAATGGTTTGTCGGGTTGTTCAGTGCTCGGACAAGCGATTTTCCAAGCATCCTTAGCCTCGGAGAAGCACGGCACATCAAAATCAATCAGTGTGGAAGCCAGGATATTCCTGATTAATTTTTCAGTACCGTGGACCGAGGATAAGAAAGCTGGTAGACTAATACTAGAAATTTTACGGACGCCGAGTCCTCCCAAACGAATGGGAAGAGTGGCTTGAGCCCAAGCTCGGTCGTCCAGAGCCACATTTAAAATCAAAGATAAAGTATGTCTGATAATTTGATCCATTTTGTCCAAAAGATGAGTGTGCTTCCATAAAGGGGAAGCACGTAGGAAATATGTTAATTTAGGGCCAAAACAGCAGTAACGAATTATAGTAATAGCCGAATGCATGTTAATTTGGAGCAATCTTTCTGAGGCATCATTAAATTTTTGGATTTTTTCATCAATAAAATCTAGAAAGGAATTCTCGAAGATAGGAGACCCAAGGAGACGAAGAGAACTTTTATCAATAATTTTGATATCTGGGGCTATTGTGTTGAATTTTGATAAAGTCAGTTCTTTGTCGGTGCTGTCCGCTAAATATAACTCACATTTGGAAAGATTGAGATCAAGGCCAATAGAATGAAGTTCTTTTTTAAAAAAAATTAGGTCTCTTAAAACTGTATCCACATCGCCGCCCAAGGTTCCATCATCGAGGTACCAAACGTTAAATTTGGAATTTAGCTGTCTAATGATTGGGTGGATAGCTAAACTAAAAATCACTGGCCCAAGTGGGTCACCTTGTTGACAGCCAACAGCAGATTTCAAGAGGTTGTCCCGATATAATAATTTAGATGGGTGTCTGTAACATTGCCAAAGAAAACTGTAAATTTGGGGTAATTCTTGTTTAATTGCTGTTAACAAGGTATCCCTATTAACTGAATTGAAGGCATTCTTTATATCAACCTTCAGGATGACCTCACCTTTACCAGAATTTAGGTAGGTCGATAAAGCATGTACGGCAGCCTCACAGCCCCCTTTGGATCCGTAACCTAGCTGCAGGGGCTGAAATTTTTCCGAAACAACCTCACCATAAAATTTACAGCAAATCTTGGCTGCCATACGGCGATAAGTAGTGCCCACAGCAATGGGGCGTATGCCGCCATCTCTTTTATGTAGGGCGCATAAATTTGCACCATACAGAACGTCGATGACGGCCTCGTTCACCTTTCCGGAGAGCATGAGGTTAATCAGAGCCGTAAGCTCCCTCAGGAGCAACTCACCAGCTTCTCCAGCGCCTGAGCAGATAAGGTCCTTTAGGTGCTGAGGGCTAAGCCCATCCAGGCCGCCGGCGGATCCACTCCGGAAGGAGCAAACGGCTGTGACCACCTCTCGACCTGTAATGGTGAGGGTGTGAAGATCCGAATCAGGAGGGTCGGGAAAAGAAAGGGCATCCGCTGGGGCAGGGTGTTTTGTCTCCAGAGCTGTCAGAGTTTCTGGAGAGCACGGTGCCACCACATCACTACTGAAGAGAATCCTGGCTGCGCCGCTAATGTCACCTTCCCCCAACTTAGATTCCACTAGATGGGTTATACCTCTTGAAGAGGTATATCCTTGAGTCGGTATTTTTGTATCAAAATTTTGAGCCGAAATGTTACAATTATCTTTAACTTGAGCCGTTAAAGTTTTTTTGTTTGCCAATTTTTTTTGAACGTGTAGAATACGGTAAGGGAAGGTTAGCAACTGTTCCCAAGCACTTTGCGAGTTTTCCCGGACTACAAGGCTTACGCAACCAGCTAGGTTTTGTGCGACTATAGGCCTAGCGCCGCGGGGTATTCGCTTTAAAACAGGAACAGAGTTTTTGAATTTGCAAAGGGTTTTCCAGAACGGGTCGAAAGTGGATGTAGCTGATGAAGGGGGTGGAGGATTTGAGACAGGGTCTGAGGTGAGTGTATTTACTCTATGTACTTTACCAATATGCACACTCAGACCCCGCTTACCTTTGAAAAATCGTGCTTGGGTACAGAGCGGGCATCTCTCCAGGGTAATCAGCGATGTCGAAGGTTGACTAGCACTATTACCTACCACATCGCTGCTATTGCTACTCATTATGCCTTAAAAAATAAACTTAAATACTAAAACTTTAATATTAAGTATAAAAAATAAAAACAGTTTTAAAAATACACAGCACACACAGCACAGGCGGCGTTGTTGCAGCAGACGCCAAGTCACTGGCACGTCCTGGACGGGAACTGAGCACGCGTCTTCTGTTGTGTTGCTCTTCTTCAACTAGGAGTTTGGGACGGGAGGGCACAGTTTGGCGGCTATAGGGAGTCCAGGCGCGTCCGCTGCACCGCCAGCAGAGCTGATTGCTGCTGCAGGCTCTTGCGGAGACCTTCCAATGTCTGAAGGACCTGTATGTGCCACCATCGTTGTAGCAATACTGAGAGATATGGCACTAATTCATAATAAATATTATTGTTAATATTGCTTATTCATATGAACATTTGCAAAACATCGACCCCTATTTTGAAATTCACTACAAAAGTTACAAAATCTACTATCGGGGCGAAGATGAAATATTATTCCGAAAAGACTATTCAAAATGCAGGTTCAGTAAAATTGGCACAGGCTAGGCTCTGGTAATCACTTTTTGATTATATTATTTGTGTATAATATTATATATTTGTGTTGACGTTCCAGTCTCCGTCACTGTCACTCAATATGCAAGTAGGTTTTTACAAATCAAATCCAAACATTTTTATTTGGTAACATAGGTAAACAGAGACTATTACACTTGGTTTTTTCATGTGAAAAAGTCAAAATAAACTCAAAGGTCTGCATCTCTGTTTCTAACTAGACATCAAATCATTCAGCTAAGTAAAATATTAGAATTAAATTACTTCACTCATAACTTTATCGTCACTTCGAATAATACAGCGTCTATGACAATAGTCTACGCCAATAAGGTGCTACGACGCTTTTGTAGCAATGTCTACGGCGTAGCCCTGACTACGGCGTAGCCAACATTGTTCGTAAGACTGCTCAGTATTCTAAAGCGATGGAGCCGCTTTCAGTATATAATTATTTGAGAACGTTAACTGAATAGTTAAATAATTTATTATTCATGTACTCTTTGATGAGACTAGCCTAGAAAATGATTCCGTAGCTGTTAATGAAAGACGGAATGCTTCCTTTGTTATGTTTTTATATTTTAAATGACAAGTTATTTTGTTGAAACAAAAAGAATAGACAATTTTGGTTCTGACTTGTTACTTATTAAAATTATGTTCGGGTTTACAAAAAATATTTTTAGCAGTCACACTTTAGACTAAGATAAGTACTAAGAATTATGTTGATTTTACACAATACCTAGATACTATCATTACATTTTATTTTTGCCCCAATCTTTCAAACTCTTGATTGACACACTAGTAAAATATTAAACCAAAAAAAAAACGCCAATAATATATACCAGCGAAAGATTCGACTAACTCACACCGCCCAAAAATAGATCAAAACTAACAACGCTATGTTAGTTTTTTCTTTAGACACAAAACTTCCCTTTAAATAATGTCATTTTGAAACACGCTATATAATCTTACATAAAACATGCTCCCTACAAAAAGTTTACCATCAACCTTGAATCCTCTTTCTCATAATCTATCATCAAGTTAGTGAACTTGGCGTGTCGCTCAATTTTGCTATCCGGGTCCTAGGCGACCTCGGTGGAATTCCGTGTGTGTGTGTGTGTGTGGGGAGGGTTGTGTGTGTTTGTGTAATTTCTAACATAACATCACGCTTATAATCCCTGAAGAGTTAGGCAGAGGTATACCTGATCGTACACCCACATTTGTTAAGTCCCATGTAATAGCGAGCTAGCTGATTACCGTCTACTGGACACAAGTTTTAATAATAATTTCACTTTTTTTTTAAATGTCTAATGTATTTTTTTCTTTTGCAAAGTGTATAATTTATTATTATAATCTCGGTGTTCTCTTTTATATTTTAATGATTCTGCAAGTGCTGTGCACTTCTGTAAGTGACGAACTCACTATAGTGTCATTGTTTGTGATTTTTGTGTAGTTATATGTAAGTGAGTAAGTCGTTGAAGTGCCTTAATAAATAAATAAAATCCAGACTCCGTGGCCACTAAGACACCTGTAATGGAAAAACCCAACAACACTAACACTAATCGAGCACCATATGGCGACATCAAAACAAAAAGTCAGTAAATAATATACTAATTGAACTTATCATCACCTGCCTAGCCTTTTTCCCAACTAAGTTGGGGTCGGCTTCCAGTCTTACCAGGATGCAGCTGCATACCAGTATTTTATATGGAGCGACTACCTATCTGACCTCCATAACCTAGTTAGTACTGGGTAATACGATACCCCTTGGTAAGACTGGTTGTCAGACTTTCGGAACACTGACTAGTTCTAACGACTGTCAAAGATCTACAAATAACAGCCGGGACCAACAGCTTAACGTGCTTTCTGAGGCACGGAGGAAACTCGGTATGTAACGGGTGATCACCCATCTACAGACCAACCTAGGTAGGCGCGGCTTAACTTAAAGATCGACCTGAGCGACTGCTATTATTTAGCCACGAGCTCCTCAATACTAATTGAACTTATGTATGGTAAAATTGCTCTTGTTTTGTCACGAAAACAGACTCATTTTTGCATAAAACAGAAACCTCTATCAACGGCTCAGTTCACAAAAAAAGCCAATACTAAAATCCTCTCTCTCCTAATACAAAACTTTTGAAAACGAAGCCTCAGATCGGTCAACACAATCGCACTAACACTACAACCCAAAAACTCGATGCAATCGGCATTTCGCGTCACGTAATATGAAAACGTTTAGGTCTCCAACCCGTCTACGTCGTCACGTTTAGGTCTAGAATTTCTCAATATTCAGAATAAGACCGTGTATCTATAGGGGTACAAATGTACGCCCGTTGGATAAGCGTTGAAATGGGAATTTTTCGAATTTTATAAACGATTTGTCGAGAGCATTTCAATTTTATTGAACGTTCAAAGGTTTGTGGTGTACAGTATATTGATATTGGTTTTATGATATCATGGGATGTGTACTAAGTGTCCTGTTGGTCGATTGGTCACAAGCACAACTGCTGATCATAAGACAAAGGTTTTTTAGAATTTCTCAGTAGCAACTGTGTCGTCTAAGTTTGTGTCCGGTTGATAGCAATGGGCTCGCCTGCTCACCCCTTTTTTGGCGGATGGGAAATCATCAATTAACTTCCCCCGCTATGGGTGGAGTGGGGGGGAGTGTCAGACTTGTACTGGCTAAAACCCATCCTTGTTCCTTCTATTGCCCTTTACGTTCCGGGGCCGCGGTATCGCTTTCGTACAACCCGCAACCCCGGCGCCTGCTTACCCCTATTACAAAGGACTTAATAAACAAAACAGGCGGAATATGAGCGTAGTATTAAGTACACCTTTTTTTGCGGATGAGAAATCATGAAATTACTTCCTCCATTCTGGGCGAAGTGGAGGGGGGGAGTGCCAGAAGAAATGACTGAAAAAGAAAATGGAACTTGCACTAAAGCAGCAAACATTTTGTCCAATCGTGGCCACTAGGTTCGCCACCTAATCAATGGCATTTGCCCCACCTTTGGTATCACATTAACGTAAAGTTGAATTGTTTTGCACATAAAAGTAAAATAAAGAACACCTTTTAAACTAAAACCCAACCAGACCCACACCAAAAACACAGAAACACTCGCGGTCAAAAACTTTGTTGCATGACAAATGTTTGTAATTTACCGTCCATTATTAAAATTTCTTGGCTCAACATAATGTTTTCTCTCACAAGTAAAACTCAACAAGGTACTTAAGGATACTTTAAAGTTATGTACACCAACATTTAACTTAAACTTAGTATTATAAATAGTGTGAGGCGGGCGTTCTACTGACCCCATTACAGTCAGACGGCGCGGAGAGTTAGCGCTAAGATAAGGAGTTGGTTTTATAAATATATTACTGTTACCATTTTGTAGAAACTAAAGCTTATCAGAGTTCTCATATTAGAAACTGTTTAATGATAAGTTTTGGCACAATTTTTTACGTTCATTTCGGTTCCTCCCTAAGTCCTGCTATAAGACCACGTCTTTTTTATTTTCACTATTTTTTTTATATAGATATTTTAATGGGTCCTTACTAATATTTTAAAAGCGAAAGTGAGTTTGTTTGTTACGTCTTCACGCCTAAATGGCCAAACTGATTTTGATGAATTTTGGTAAAGAGATCGTTGGGACCCTGGAGACGAACATAGGCTAAAAGGCAAAGGGGTAGAAAGAGGCAAGAAAGGGGGAGAGAAAGATTTTTTTCCGATCACAACGCGGGTTAAAGTTATTGTGAGCCCAAAGTAACTATGCCACGCGGACGAAGTCGCGGGCGGAAGCTAGTTTACTATAAAGGGGGTAACATAATATACGCAAGACCATGCGGTGTTTTGGACAATTTCACGTCTGTTTCGTACGTAACAAAGACGTTTAGTTGCATGGTCCAAGATACCACATGGGAGGTCTCAGACCAAGCAACTGGATGTAATTATGGTTTTTTTTAACTATACCAGCCAGCTAGATGGCAGTGAAGTCGACTCTATTTATCGCATCATCGCTTTACCTATGTCAAAAATTTGTTAATACTTACAAACTTCTATTTGATAATTTTCCTAGGTACAAACGTATGTAGGTATGACGGGCCTGTTGGTCTAGTGGTTAGTGGCCCTGACTGCTGAGCCGGAGGTCGTTCGATTCCCACCCAGGACAAACTTTGTGTGATGAGCATGATTGTTTGTTCTGTGTCTGGGTGTGATTTATCTATAATATGTATGTATTTATAAATTATATAAGTATGTATATCAGTTGTCTGGTTACCATAACACAAGCTCAGCTTAGCTTGGGATCAGATAGCCGTGTGTGAGTTGTCCCAAGATATATATAAGATATATATATATATATATATATATATATATATATATATATATATATAAACGCTTCGACTTAACAACTTCTACCGGGTTATTGGTTAACAATAGAAGTTTCCTACTTCTGTTTAGCCGTAGAGAGAGAATTAAGAAGAGATAATACTACTTATGTATACAAAGCAACGTAACTATGCCTCAGTTTAAAGGCCACGGATGCTGTTGAAATTACAGGCATATGAGACTTTGTCTCTTGAGTGACGGGCGCAATGCAGCGACACGTAATTAGGGCACGTCCTGAGTGGACGTGGGACACGAGGTGCAGCTCAGCAGCTCACGAAATAATGAAGCCTTGTACCGGGCATTACTTTCTAAATTGAAATAGGATTATTCACAAAGTATGGTTTTGAAAGGAGATAATGTCTAGGTATTTCTATCGATGAACCTTACTTAATATATTTTTATAAAAGCGAAAGTGAGTTTGCTTGTTTGTTACGTCTTCACGCCTAAATGGCTAAACTGATTTTGATGAATTTTGGTACAGAGATAGTTGAGACCCTGGAAACGGACACAGGCAATTTTTTTTATAAAGTGAGAAATGAGTGAGATAGAGTAAAGATAAGGGGAAACTTAGCTTTGCTATTACTATAAGGCGCAAGGGCAAAAACTACAGGTAGCAGGTACCTGCAAATCAGGAAAGAGGACTGTGTTACCCCAAATTAACGTAAGCGAAGCCGCGGGTAAAAGCTAGTTATTTATAAAAGGTAGCTTCACAGCTCACAAGGTATAAGTTATTAAATTAAACATTACGCCAATTACAAAGTACTCAGGGAGAACATTAAGACTAGCCGAGAGTAGTCACTCTACACAATAATCTAATCAAATCGAGTCCGGTTTGATTGGCATTAAAATGTATAGTATGTGCGTGTGTGTATCTGTACAATGTAGGTGTCAGAAAGTGTTTCTGGGTATGATGATGTATTTATGTCTATAATGACGCTGACACTGCACAATGTTTTGAAAATCCATCATGGCGGCCTGTGTTCTAATTTTGAAATGAAGTTCAGAGTTCACTTGGAAATTGGAAAGATGTGACACAGGTTGATTTCATTTGAAAACAGAATTCTTCAATTTCGAATTGTATTCGATTACTTGAATGAAGTCAGACATTATCTTTACAGAAAAAAGCGACATCTACAAAATCAAATCAAACTCAACCTGAAAGATTGATGTAAAATAAAACTCAAAAAATGTGACCCAATATAATTGACAAGGAAAAATCACATATATTCATTTCACACGTCGAGAAATAAATGTATTGTACCTAACCTGAAATATATTTGAGATAAGCCAAAACTGAAACGAATATCTGCCTGATGATTGATGTTGACTTACATCAAAAAGAGGACGTGCTGTACAAAAGCGGAATCCAATTATTTTATTTACACTTGCATGAGGCTACGTAGTTTTCAAAATGAATGAGTTAAAATGTGTATTTTCACATTTTATTTTAACTTCAGCCTATTAAAGCCATTCTATCTGCGGGAACGTGTTTCCTATTCCCGTCCTTCTGATGCTCCTTGTAGATCGCATCTTAGGAATCTCTTCAAACCCCCTCCCCATTCTACCGACTTCTACTCCTACTCCTTTACTGTTCACGCTGTGCGGTTGTGGAATTCGCTCCCACCTGACATTAGGGACTGCCAAGCTGTTTCAGTTTTTAAGAGAAGAGTAAAAGAACATTATCTTTCTACACTTCTGGACACATCTATTGGCCCACCTTAGAGTTTAGGTTTCGATGGCCCCTACCGAAATATGATTGCTAGATTGAACAAAAACTGTTGATGCAGTTTTAAACCTGATACATTTTACCATCTTTTTCGATCGTATTGTTTTAAATTTGAATTCAGAATACCATACGACATGGAGCTACGCCTAACAAGTCGGATATGCGCCTTGTTAAAGGCAATTGATTTTTGAATAAAAAACATGTTTTATCAAATAAAGGTTTAATTTAATAACGCGTGTTGCCTCCATGGGCATCTACCACAGCTCTCATACGATTAGGCATAGAGTTTATCAACCGCTCTATGAAATTTTGAGGGATCATCTCCCATTCCTCTTCTATGGCAGTTTTCAACTCCTGCATCGTCTGGGCAACTGGCTGACGAGCCCTAACACGTCTTTTTAGCTCGTCCCACATGTGCTCAATAGGGTTCATGTCTGGGCTTCTGGCTGGCCAGTCCATAACTGTGATGTTCACATCCCGAAGATATTCCCTGACGATGCCGGCCGCATGGGCTCTTGCATTATCATGCATAAAAAGGAAATTTGGGCCCACATAGTCCGCGTATGGCATCACGTGAGGTTCTAAGCACTTACGAATGTACCTTTCAGCATTTAATGTTGGCAGCCGTGGTCCTGTAACAACCTCAAGTTGAGTTTTGCCGCTCGCGGATATACCGCCCCAGACAGTCCATGAGCCACCGCCATAAGCAACCCTCTCTTCAAAGCAGCATTGTGCGAAACGCTCTCCCTTACGTCGGTAGACCTTCTTCCTTCCATCATTGCCATGTAACACAATTTTAGACTCATCAGAAAAGAGTACACGGCTCCAATCTTGCTGTGTCCAATTTAAATGACTGCGTGCGAAATGAAGGCGCGCTGTTCGGTGGGCTCGCGTTAGTTTGGGCCCATTAGCTGGCTTGTGTGGTACCATATCGCGTTCTTTTAACCTTCTCCGAACAGTTCGAGCGCTTACAGATACTCCGTGGAAGTCGCGAAGTTGGTTTTGTATCTCAATGGAGGTAAGGTGACGATTTCTCAAGCTGGTCGTCACGATGAATCGATCCTGCCTTTCAGTTGTGACCCGAGATCGTGGCCTTCCTTGGCGACGAACAAAGCCGCCAGTCTCTAGGTACCTCCGATAAACATTTCGGACCGCAGATCGACTTAAATTAAGTTGAGCACTCACGTTTCTTTGGCTGTGTCCGGCCTGAATAAGTGCCACAGCTTGGGCGGCAATTTCAGGTGAAGTATCCATAGATTATTGATAGAACCTCACCTTAATGTTAAGAATAAGTAATGTTTGTTGCAAAACCAAAGATATCAATCACTTTTTCAAGAATTAAATCCAAGTAAACCAATAAAACCTGATTTTCTTAGTATTCGATTGTTTGATATCAACAAACAGGCTCCAAATTGTCTTTTGTTTCTTTAAATTCTGTGTTCGAAATTCAAAAAAAGACTATTGAATGAAATTGTGAATGTGCCAGGTTAAAAACTGCATAAAAACTTTTTGCTCGACCTAATATAAAATTTTAGCTAGGACCAAACGAAACTGAAAATACAAGGTGGGCCAATAGATGAGTCCAGAAGTGTATTTCACCATAGTTGCATAGGTATTTTTTATTTTATTTTATATTGTATTTATGTTATAATTTTTGTCTTTGTACTTGTATGAATGTTAGTATATTCTTATATTGTATTTAGTCATTATTTGTTTATGTTTTTCTGTATTCTTTTTTTTCTTTTTTTTTTCTTTACGCACTGTGTCTACATCTCTTTTTATATTTACTCTCCTTTCGTAGGTATGCTGGGAGAGATTTCTATAGAAATAAGCATTACTTTGTATCTGTTTTCTGTTCCTGTCTTTTATTTTTCTGTATTTAGTGTGTATGTACATAAATCGTTAAATAAATAAATAAATAAAGGTGGCCGTGTCAATGGCGTGTTAGTGTTCCACGCGCGCCTCAAAGAGATATCAGCAAAGCAGAGGGGCCTGCCAGGGCCACCGCCTGCCGGGGTCACGGGTTGTTCGAAAGAGATACCGCGGCCCCGGAACATAAAGGACAGAAGAAGGAAGATGGGTGAGTTCTAGTCAGTAAAAGTCTGACGCCCCCCGCTCCGCGACGGAAGTTATTTCATGTTTTCCAAATCAAATAAAGGTAAATAAAATGTTTGTTCTACAGACAGTTGTCACGTGTAGACCATAAATTATTGATGAATGTATTTTTATTGTGTGAGAGGCATCCAGAACTTCCTCAACTTAACAAATTGCAATATGAAGTGATACTGAACCTTATTTTTCTTCTAACCTTAATAGTAACACGGAAATAAAAAAAATGATTTGGGCCGCCTTTACCGAAATCTTTAAAGAAGCTATACATTACTGATAAAGACAAGAACATATTGGACAGTCAGGCCATCAAGACATTTTTCATCGTCCAAAATCTTACGCAGTGGCTGAGCGATCGACTGCTGCGCTGCCTGACGCGGGTCTGATCCCCGCACGGAACAAATATTTATATGGCCTACAGATAGTTGTTCCGGATCGGGCATGTTTGTAAACGCACCCACGATACAGGAGAAATTCCTAGTGAGAGGCAACTCTTTTTTTTAATAAGTAAAATAAGAAGTTTAAAAGCCATTGAACCTTATAATCCAGTTTCAAAATCAAATAATAATACCAGCTAATAACTCCTAACCTCCAATATACCTGTCCCCTTTATCCCAACTTTTAACCCTCCCAGCGGTCCAATTTTTCACATTTTTGCCCCAAAATTTCAGCTCCAGTATCTATCAAAGGAGAATGGACACATTCGGTATTAATCATTTTTATTGGACAAGAGGTCCCTTTATTGATTGTCGTGATGATAAAAACACCATTAACTCAGTTGCTGTGTCGTTATTTCGCATCGTAATGTTGCGGGTTCGATGCGCCGAAATGTTTTTTTTTGTCAGAAATTAATGATGGCTGTTTTAGGGTTCGCCGTTGATTAGTCAACGGGTGATTGCGTTGATTGGTTTATATGTGAGAGGGATGCTGGGGTTTTAATTGATATTGATTATTTTAATTGCACTTTGCTGTATGCGGCCGGTTTGTGTCGTAAAGAAGATAGATGAGAGTAATTAATCTAAGTACAGCTACGTTGCATTCCGAACTCACAAATACAGTCTAATTAATGAAAATTACGCCAGCTATTTAACTGTCAAATACTTCTCCTAAAAAATTACCAATGAGCCAAAGACCGACTATTCCAAAATATCTGCATTTTTTTTTAAACTTGTATATTTCAAGCAGATTTTTAAACACATATTATGTTTGCCTAAAACGACCCTAAATTTCATGTAATAGAAAACATACAGAATAGTTGACAAGATATTCGTTCAATCGGTTGTAATTTATTGCCTGTTGAGAATGCTGAAGCGATTTACGGTCGTTCAACAAAGATTATTAAAGATCCCAACAGGTTAGCGTTATCGCAAAAAGGTGCTAAAGTAAACTATCGACGATCAAGCTCCTGGCCAGTTACACCCTGCTGATTTTATCGTGTTATTAACATTTGACTAAAAGATATTGGTGGTATAGTGACGATAGCCGCCTTTATTTGTAGTATTGAAGTTTAAAGGGTTGATAGACCTGATCAGATTTCTATGTCACAAGATAATAAACATAAAGATAGATTAGATTTAGAAAGATATATTTGACTGACTTTACTAGAATTGGGGTCGCAGTGGCTGAGCTATTTCTTACTGTTCCGTGTGTCGCAACTTCGATTCCCGCATGGAACAATTCATATTTTTATGGCCTATATGTAGTTTTTCTGGGTCTGACTGTTTGTGTATGTAAGTTTGAATGTTTGTGAACACACCCATGAAATAAGAGATACTCCTGCTGTGTCGAATTTACATTCGAATTGAAAAAGTAACATTGTTACTTACCCGGATTTGAACCCACAATCAAATGCAAGAGAGGTGAAGCGGTTATCCTCTAGGCCATCATGACATCACGTTATGGTTAATGACAAGAAAATATATAATAAACATTTTAGGCAGTCAGACCTGCTTCCAAATTTAATCTATTCGCTGCGCCATGACCCCGTCCAAACCCAAAACAAAAAACGACTTGAGGCAACAGCCTGTGGTTGCCATAACAACCACCTAATTTCGCCTGCCATAACTAACCAACTTTTTTTTTTTATAAAATTACGGCACAGGAAATCTCGTTAATCCAAGCCCTTATCGGTTCAAGCCCCAATAAATAATAACTTTGATCCCTTTCACAAATTGAGGCGCTGTCAAACGGGAACGTTCACTTTTATCTTCTTATTCTAACAAATTTTTTCGTAATAAGTTCTTGAAGATGATAATCAGCATTTTTTGGAGATATTATTACTTCTGGTAGGCATGGCTTGTGTTTGAGTTATTGGAAATATAGCAGATTGTTTTGGGTTTGTATAGGTTTAGGTAATTTTGATTAATAATAATATAATAATGATTAAATCGTTTATTTTCTCTACACAAGTTACTTAATGAGATTTACAGATGGTCAAAAAGTTAACTTTGTGAGAGAGGTTTCAGTGAAAAACCTTTATTATAGGTCACCAGAACCCTCCCGCGGCCTTAAAAAATTGATTCTAGTACAGGGAGTGCAGGATACAAAACAATGGATGCATTTTAAACTCACACAAAATTTCTTATTCCTTACCATGTAAGTTGGTTGGTTGGTTCGAGGTGGGGCGACCAACTAAAACATATCAAGTTCCCTACGTGTCACTGACATCACGTTAAGCCGTTGATTGTCGTCTCTAAAAGATTGACAACCAGTATAACCCAGGGACCCAGTACTTATAGGCTGTGGAGGTCTCATAGACAGTCGCTCCATGTAAAATACTGATGACTCTTCTAAAAAGGCGTTTCGCTGTAGTCACTTTTCGATCACTTTGGCCCAATATAGATTTAGGGCGTGTTGGGTTGGTTGGTTCGAGGTGGGGCGACCAACTAAAACATATCAAGTTCCCTACGTGTCACTGACATCACGTTAAGCCGTTGATTGTCGTCTCTAAAAGATTGACAACCAGTATAACCCAGGGACCCAGTACTTATAGGCTGTGGAGGTCTCATAGACAGTCGCTCCATGTAAAATACTGATGACTCCTCTAAAAAGGCGTTTCGCTGTAGTCACTTTTCGATCACTTTGGCCCAATATAGATTTAGGGCGTGTTTGGGTTAGTGGTTTTGTAAATCAAGATGGTTTGGGTTTATATGTTTGTAGTCAGTGTCCAAAAGATGGATGGATTGTGTAAGGAATGATATGAAGGAGAAAGGAGTAAATGATGCCATGACTTCTGATAGGGGAGAATGGAAGAAGAAAACGTGTTACGCCGACCCCAAATAGGACAAGGGCAGGAAAATGATGAATGATGATGAGTCAATGTCCAAAAGCCCGACAAGTCTTACCAAGGGATATTGTATAACTCAGTACTTACTGGGTTGTAGAAGTCAGATAAACATACTGGTATTCATCTGTATCTGGTTAGACGAGAAGCCGAACCCAACATAGTTGAGAAAAGTCAAGGCAGATGATGACCTATATTTTAGTGGCTATGTCCTTAACTTAAGTTTAAAACCTGAGGGCCTAGAAAAAAAGAAGGACTACACGAATACACGAAGGCACTCGATTAACACAAAAGGCTTATTTATTGGTTTTCAGAACTCCACAACGACGTAATGAATCATAAAAACATTTCCTTTTTATTTAAATCTTATTTACTTAACCTTACCCATCTCCAATTATCACCTCAAGTCTAACGGTCAATTCTTACCTGCAACAAAAATATGGCATTAAGAAAAACCACTATAAATTATGCACCCTACAACGTGACCAGTCATAAAGGGGCCTCCAAGGGGCTCCACATTCCACAAGTGACAGTACTTGAGTACGTCCGGCGTCCCCTGCGCATTCAGTCCCGTAACGATCGCTGATTGGTTAATCTTTTCATCACGTCATGCGATATTTTTTATACAAATTTTACGGTATGGGAGGTTGTGTAATGGCATTATTTTCATTACAATGTGGTTCTTCCTTAAGAATTACTTACACGAAAGTTATAAAACCACACAGAATTCGACACCGAAGTATTCAATGTTATAACTAACATGATTGATGTGTTTATCGTCTGTAAGACCACGCGACCCAAACCCAAAGTATTTTTTTAATACTTTCAGTAAACTTTATTTATTTCAAGTAACAATAACTATTATTATTAACAAAGTACAAATAGATACAAAATAAAAATATGCACAAGTATAAAATTTTTAAATTAATTACAGGGCGTCCAAAAATTCGTCCGCATTGCTATCAACAGAAACAGTGCCCAGAAGGCTGGCAGCATTACCGTATTCGATGGCAATGCTAATTCTTTGGCCAAAAAGGACAGTCCTCTGGTCACGTAAAGAGTCGACCAACCGCTTGGCGATATTTAGAAATGCAACGTGGACACTCGGACCCCATGTTTTACAGAACACTGTGGAGAATTGACATATCAAAGCGACATACAATTTTTCCCAAGCTCTGTTTTTTTTAGATAAACGTTGCCCCATTCTAGGAATTTCTCCTGTATCGTGGGTGCGTTTACAAACATTTAAACTCACATACACAAACAGCCAGACCCCAAACAACTATTTGCAGGTTATACAATTATTTGTTCCGTGCGGGAATCGAACAGTCGATCACTCAGACACTGCGCCAAACGTGCTGTCAAAAAAGAAAATGTAAATTAAGTAAACAGAGACACATTTTTCTACTAACTTAATAAAAATATAGACTTACACGCGTGGCATATATTTACAATTTCGGACCCGACCTCCCAATCCTTTTCTTGTACTAGCATAAAGTATACCTAAGTAAATAAGTAAGGCACACAGTCACAAGTATCTGTGAGCAATAAATAATGATATTATCTGCACATTTTACGTTTAGTCCGTTATCTTTAGACAAGGGATAGAGCTTCGAATTTCTGGAGTTATTGAGCTTCTGTACAAATGTTAGAATATATTAATGTTTCTTGCTTAGACTAGGCCTGCAAGAAAGCTTCAATATTTTTTGTCAGATTTTCAGGTTATCTAGGTTAGGAACTTTTGAAAGAGAAATACTAAAACCATTTTTTTTAAACTTTGCCTCACACTAGGAATTTCTCCTGTATTGTGGGTGCGTTTACAAACATTTAAACTCACATACACAAACAGCCAGACCCGAAACAACTACCTGTAGGTCATACAAATATTTGTTCCGTGCGGGGACTGAACCTGCGACACGCAGCGCAGCAGTCGATCGCTCAACCACCGCGCCAACCGTGACGTCAAAAATCATTTATCATTAAAACGGATTTTGATAACTAAACGCATTTTACTTGATACTGATAACATTTGAAAAAAAACCGGCCAAGAGCGTGTCGGGCCACGCTCAGTGTAGGGTTCCGTAGTTTCCCGTCCGTCACAATAAGTGTTCCCACTTATGAGTTTAAAGGTGGAGGAGGAAATTAATTTGTACAACTTTTTGTCTTTTTTGTACAAAAACTGTTGTGTCAATCAAGTTCAAAATGATTTTCATAGAAAGTCCTTATAAAGTTCTATTTTTCAGATTTTTTTCATATTTTTTAAACTTATGGTTCAAAAGTTAGAGGGGGGGGGACACATTGTTTTTTACTTTCGGAGCGATTGTTTCCGAAATTATAGACATTATCAAAAAATGATTTTAGTAAACCCCTATTCATTTTTAAATACCTTTCCAACAATATATCACACGTTAGGGTTGAAATTAAAAAAAAAACACTTCCCACTTTACATATAGGGTGGCTACCCTAATAAAACATTTTTTCCAATTTTTATTTTACCACTTTGTCGGCGTAATTGATATACATATTGGTACCAAATTTCAGCTTTCTAGTGCTAACGGTCACAGAGATTAAGCGAGGACGGACGGACGGACGGACGGACAGACAGACACGGCGAAACTATAAGGGTTCCTAGTTGACTACGGAACCCTAATAATAGACTTAGTTTTGACTGAATACTAACAAAACAGGCCGACACACAGAAAATAGTGGCACTCTTTTAAAGAAGGCCGCGTCCAGTGGCCTGCAAAATACTGGGCTTGCAATTTAAATCCCTGTTTCTAAAGACACATGATTCACTTGTCTTAGAAGCATGTTTGAATCAATCAAATTCTTTTCAAAACATTCTTCAAACAAGCTCCACGTTGATATACCCCATGATCCATTTTTTTGGGGTGTAAAATCATCAAATAATTTCCCCCGCTCTGGGCGGAGCGGGGGGGAGTGTCAGGCTTGTACTGATAAAACCCACCCATTTTCCTTCTATTTGTCCTCTACGTTCCGGAGCCGCGGTATCTCTTTCGAACAACCCGCAACCCCGGCAGGCACACCATGATCCATTAAATTCCTTTAAGACCCAAATACTAAAGTCTTAAAATCAACCTCCTAAAGACTTGCAGTTTTAGTAATAAGCCACCTACATCTGGCAACTTCCCAACCCAAATTGCATTCTATTGTTTTTAATTTATAATTTAATTTTGATCTCATTTGTAACAAGTTTCGTTTTTTTTGTCTTCTGTTATACCCTAAAGAAATTGTATTTTTTATTGTTTTTTTTTTATTAAAAATACTTAATTATTATTGTTATTACTCATTATGTAAAAATGTTGGTTAACCTGTAATTGGCAACTGTATAAGTACAATCCTATAATTTTTATTTTTTAAGATATTAATATACAGAAGCTGTTGGTGACCCTTTTTTATAAATAAATCCTTACTAATATTATTAAAGCGAAAGTGAGTTTGTTTATTTGTTTGTTGGTTACGTCTTCACGCCTACATGGCTAAACCGATTTTGATGAATTTTAGTACAGAGATAGTTGGGACCTTGGAGACGGACATAAGCTATTTTTTTTAAAAAGATTGAGTTATGAGGGAGAAAGAGAGAAGAAAAGGGAAAACTTAGCATTGCTATTACAAATCAATAAGGTGCAAAGGGAACTGTGTTACCCCGAATTTAACGCGAGCGAAGCCGCGGGCAAAAGCTAGTAAATAATAAATACACAAGCCGTACTAAATCAATCTCCGACAATATACTATTACCTAGTTTGCACACACTATCAAACTTTAGTAACACCTCCGGCATTTCCGACATAAATAATAATAAAAAAATCCTTATAAACCAAGCTAACTTGCCCCATTGTGCCCTCACTATTGTTAACTGACAATGGAAGGTTGACAGCTCTTGTCAGAGTGGTTGACTTGGCTATCAATCATGGCTTAGTGGCAGGTTGTCATACAATAATGATGCATGATGTACAAGTTTAATAAATAGTGGACAGTTATTATAGATAATTGAGTGGTTAATGGTGGTGCAGTGTTGTGATCGGACTGATTTGTTTTAATATAAAACTAGCGACACACTACAAATAAAACCTTCCTCTTAAATCACTCTATCTATGTTGAAAACTTCATTAAAACCCTTTGGATAGTTTAAAAAATCATAGCGAACAGTCAACGAAACGGTAAATGTTTGTAAACACACAGGAAAGATTCCTAGTGTGGAAGCAACCTTTTTTTAGGGTTCCGTAGTCAACTAGGAACCCTTATAGTTTCGCCATGTCTGTCTGTCCGTCCGTCCGTCCTCGCTTAATCTCTGTGACCGTTAGCACTAGAAAGCTGAAATTTGGTACCAATATGTATATCAATCACGCCGACAAAGTGGTAAAATAAAAATTGGAAAAAAATGTTTTATTAGGGTAGCCACCCTATATGTAAAGTGGGAAGTGATTTTTTTTTAAATTTCAACCCTAACGTGTGATATATTGTTGGAAAGGTATTTAAAAATGAATAGGGGTTTACTAAAATTATTTTTTGATAATATCAATAATTTCGGAAATAATCGCTCCAAAAGTAAAAAACAATGTGTCCCCCCCCCCTCTAACTTTTGAACCATAAGTTTAGAAAATATGAAAAAAATCTGAAAAGTAGAACTTTATAAGGACTTTCTATGAAAATCATTTTGAACTTGATTGACACAACAGTTTTTGTACAAAAAAGACAAAAAGTTGTACAAAATAATTTCTGGACTAAGTTTGTAGTATAATCGTATTTGCAAGCATTTTTTTTAACTTCGTTTACATATTTTATTATCCTGAACGTATATTTTTTCAAACAAAAAAAGAATTATTGAAATCGGTTCTCGCAATCCAAAATTACCACCGAAAACTACTTGCACGTCTTTGTATTAATTAGTAACCAAATTCCCCGAGAGATGGCGCTGTAGGTACTTATTACATTGGATCGGGTATTACCGAATTGTTCGGTTGGTCTCTCCTTGGCATTGGCGGTATCTTATAACTACATAAAACTTATATCAAGAACATGCTAAGGCAATTTAGAACAAAACTAAAATTCATTTTTTAACACCATCAAAATGTTAAGGTAAAAACCAGTTCATAAATGGTTCGATAGATGGCGTTGCGTAATGACGTCATTTTTTTAAAAGTCGATGTTAAGATTTTCCGTGCTTTCATGACCTACCGTGGTAAAGAACACTTATTGTGACGGACGGGAAACTACGGAACCCTACACTGAGCGTGGCCTGACACGCTCTTGGCCGATTTTTTTAACTAAAAAAATAAAAACTCGGTATGTTATCACCCATCCTCTGGCAATCCCAGATATGCGCTGCTTAACCTAAAAATAGACCTGAGTGGATCATGTTATATAACCATGAGCTCCTCTAATAATAAGTAAATCTCTGCCTACCTTTACGGGGAAAAGCGTGAGATTACATAGGCATGTGAGCATCTAAAACATCCTCTGTGCCTAACAGATACTCTTATGCATCGTTTACTCGTAGAGGATGCACAAAGGTGATCGGATATCAAACACAGCTTAACGTGTTTGAAATAATATACGTTTTGTGATAACACTATTATTTTACGTGAGTTTTAGTTTAGAAAATGTTTTAAATTATTTAATGGATGGAATCAAATCAAATCATTTAAAGTAAAATAAAGGAAAATTTATTTGCATAGATTGTCGGTACATAAAATAAGGTGTCACAATGATTGCCTAGTACAATCTACCATATATTAGGCATGCAAAGATTTTTTTTTTTAATTAAGCTTAAAATAAAAATAATGACATAACTTTCAAAGACACAAAGAGTTAAATTATAATAAAAATAAAAAATAGCGCTTCGATAATCATTTTTCGATATTTATTTCTTTGCAAACATAAGTATAGTGTACAACACCTATGTTGTTGTAGTAAAGTTTTCCATATTTTACCGTCACATGGACATGCAAAGGTTCACAATTTTAAAGTTAAAATGTGTGGCAGAATACTGGAATCCAAAAATAAACCAAAAATCAAAATCTCAGCGTTGTCACAGTAATTTAAAAAAAAAAGTTAATACTATATAATGTTAAACAAAAATAAAAAATCAAGTCAGGATAACGATTTTTATGTCAGTCAGAATAATGTCAATCAGTTAATGAATCATCATTAAGAAAATCGACAATCGAGTAATAAGATTTCACAATTTAAATTTTATTTAGCACACAGCAACATTATTTCATTTAGAAAATAAAACGTGTCTGGTATTTTTACATTTGAGGCGAAATTTCTAAAATCTGACTGTAAATACTGTTATTCATCTGTATCAGGTTTTACAGGAAGCCAAACCCATCACAGTTGGAAAACAGCTAAGCAGATGATGATGACATTTGTGTGTTGACAAATTACAAAAAAAATATATACGCGTGGCACTCGGAGACTGCCGCGGTAAAGCTATTGCATAGCATTTTTTATCAACTTATTCAATAAATAAAAAAAATACTTAAATATAATATTTTAAAAGTACTTTCAATAAAAAAGAAGTCACGACAAAACAAGACCTCGGGTTTGATCTAGCGTACTGTCAAATTGTCAATCCGATTCTTTACCAAACACGCTGATAAAACATTGGAATCATGAACTGAAATAACTGACCGTATTCGTAATGAAAGTTTTATTTACGTTACGGAATTACTTGATTCGGTCGCCGCCCTCAAAGCCCACGATAAAAGCTATAAAATAGTTTAAAAATATTCTATTTCACAGGGCTCAAGCTTCCAGAAAAAATAAAAAAAGTCTAATCAATCAACTAACTCCCTTAACCGCTTCTACCTATTGCAAGATACTGGCCTACTTGTTTTTTTTTTTTTTTTTTTTTTTATGAATGGCATCTCGCAGTTCAACCAAGGAGGTTGTCGTCTGCTTAACCGGGCGAATCCTGTGGATGCCTTAAAAATTAAGACCTCCAGCCAGGGTAAAAACTTAAAAACTAAGCGACTACACGCTAAGGGCACCCCCTGTGGGGTACGAGCCTCGGCTTAGGGCGTCGCTGAGGGACAGCAAGGGACAAGCTGGATCTGAGTGATATTATTTATGGGCTGATTTGGACTTACTGGCTCAGCAGCGCGGGCTGGCTCTTGCAAGGGACGGGTGGGACAATTACCGGGACGTCGCGACGGGCCTCGTCGGCGAGGACGGAATGACGGCGCTTTGCGTCTGAATTTTCGAAGAGTGCTAGTCTCCCTGCTGCTCTCCTGAAGCAGGGTTGTAGCATCGTCAGGAGTGACGAGGGTATGACGGGGACGACGAATTTTACTTATTCGCGAGGGATCGTATCGAGCGGCCGATGCGATAAGGGGGTTGCGATGTTTTAACGCGGAGTCAAAGAAGCGCTTGGTAAGGCGCTTCATGAATTGAACGACGGTGGGGATTCTTAAGTCTAAGTGAAGACTATCGTTACGGACGTAAAAAGGGGCTCCCGTGATTTTACGAAGGAATCGGTTTTGCAAGACCTGCATCTTATGAAGGCTACGCGGGTTGGAGTGGGCGAACACGACACATGCGTATGTCATGATGGGACGGATGACCGCGGTGTATAAACGCAATTTGCACTTGAGTGACAATTTGCTTTTTGCCTGAATTAAAAAGTGAAGCCTACCCATAGCAAAGGCAGCGCGCGAACGAGCCGCTTTGATATGAGCCGCGAAGGACAAGTGACTGTCTAGAATGACACCTAAGTATTTGGCTTGCTTCTCCCAGGGGATAGGCTTGCCGTACATAGCGATCGGACTGGGGATCGGAGGATTAGAGCGCGGTTTGGAGTAAATAACCGCCTGACTTTTACCGGGATTCACCTCGATTCTCCATTTCCTGAACCAAGCGCCTAGGACGTCGGCTGAGGTCTGGAGGGTACGGGCGATAGCGTTTGTACAGCGGCCAGTATAATAAATGGCCGTGTCATCCGCGAACAGAGCTAACTGAGCTTTTTTGCTCTTGGGAATATCGCTAGTGAACAGCGTGAAGACGAGGGGGGCTAAGACGGAACCCTGAGGGACACCGGCCCTAATAGGATGAGGGGAAGAGAATGAGGCCCCTATGCGATAGCGGAAGGTGCGGTTCGACAAAAAGTCCCGTAAGATGAGCACGAGACGGTCCGGCACTCCTAGTGAGTACAGCTTGTATAATAAGCCGTTGTGCCAGACTTTGTCGAAGGCTTTCGCTATGTCGAAGAATAGTACGCCCGTCATCGCCCCGCGCTGGAAGCCAGCGCTCATGTGTTCGACGATGCGGTGGACCTGTTGGATACACGAATGTTCGGTCCTGAAGCCGAATTGCTCGTCGGGAATGAGACTCTTAGTCTCGGCGAAATCTCTGAGTCGCTTATAAATAAGTCTCTCATAGATTTTGCCGAGTGCGTTCAGGAGACTGATGGGTCGGTAGCTCGTGGGCTCAGACTTGGGCTTGCCTGGCTTGGGGATACCGATAACAGTGGCCTCTTTCCATATCTGGGGGAAGAAGTTGTTGCTCAAGGCGCCATTGAAGATGGCCGCCAAAAGGATGATGAGCTGAGCGGGGAGGAGTTTGATTACCCTATTGGTGATACCGTCGGAGCCGGGAGCTTTCCGTGGTTGAAGCCTTTTGATGATGTCTTGCACCTCGTCGGGCGTGACGAGGGGCAGAGGATCATCGGGGTCTTCTACGGGAGGTAGGGCAGCTCTACGTTCTACTTCTGCGTTCACCTTGTCGAGGTGACGCTTGATGACCGGTTGTGAGCTAGGGGAGCACTGGGACTCCAAACTGTCTGCTAGGCATTCTGCCTTTTCAGAGTCATCGAATGCGACGCTTTTGTCCGGACGAATGAGCGGGGGCATCGAAGCCTCCTCGGTGGCGCGCATTCTTCTCTGTAGTTGCCAAAAGGCTTGGTGGGTGGGTTCCAGTTCGCTGAGCTCATTGTCCCAACGATTCGAACGATGCTCGCTAGTGCGTTTCCTTACAGCACGCTGTAATGAGCGCATGTGAGCCTTGTTCGCGTCGCAGGGAAAATGGCTGTAGGCACGAATGGCCGCGTTCTTCTCGGTTATCAGATCACGTACGTCAGCGGGTAGACGCCAGCGATGATCACTCATTGCTGGGACTTCCCGTGAACAATCCTTTAGTATGGATTGAACGTGCTCTGTAAACGAGTCGATAGCGGCCGTCGTGTCTGCGGCCGAAACTATGTGATCGGGGATGGCATCCAGGTGAGGTGACGTGGCGGAGTTCAGCTTTTCGCTGACTTTCTTCCAGTCAGTTATCACTTGGACTTGGGCAGGTTTGGGCTGGCTGGGGTCAGAAGGGCCCGAGCGAGGAACTAAGTGGAGAAAAACTGGGCGGTGATCCGAGTCTAGTTCGTGAATCGTCTCAATGGTATGCAACCTAAGGTTGATATTTTTGAGAAGCGCTAAGTCGAGAACGTCGGCGCGGTGCGCGGGGTCGTGGGGAAAGTGGGTGGGTTCCATAGGCGCGATGGGGTCAAAGTTAAGTCTGTCACCTAAGTTGAAGAGGGCTCTTCCTCTGGGATTGGTCGTCGAACTATTCCAGGCGGGGTGCTTGGCGTTGAGATCACCCGCTATGATAACGGAGTCACTCAAGCCGAATAGGGAAGTCAGGTCGCCCATGAGAGGTGTATGATCCTCTGATGAACTAGCGGGAGGAATGTACGCGGAAACGATGGAGATAGGCTGGTGACCGGTCATACCAAGCCGACAAATGGATACCTCGAGGAGAGACTTTAAGGGAGGAGGATCTAGAGGGATGCAGTGCAATTCCTTCTTGTAATAAATTAACGTACCGCCTTTGTGGCAGCGCGACCGATCGTTGCGAACTACGCGATAGTTGGCAATTCTCGGGTCGCGATGGTAAGGCTTGAGGAAGGTTTCCTGGATGAGGAGAATATCTATTTGATGGTCGCGCAAAAACGAGGCGATCTCATCACGTTGGTCTCTAATGCCGTTGGCGTTAAAATAACCTAACTTGAGGGAACGGGGTTTGAAGCAGCTTAAATTTTTGTTAGCCATTGAGAGGTTTATTAAAAGTAAGTTCTCGGAGGTTCGAGAGGATCGTGGGATATGACTCCCAGATGCGTGACAAAGTTGCGGCATCACCATTGGCAGCTTCGATTTCGTCTGCCATACGGTCGGCTTCTGCGGTGTGGCCTACTTGTGTCAAACCACCTAACTTTATTCATTTTTATTTCGTTGGAGATTTATCTAGGAGGCGGGTAACCAACAATCTGTTTTCATTCAATCTTCTATCTTGTGTATGTGGGAATAAGATTTAAATCAAATGAGCACGTGAAAGACTTGACAAAAACGATGTGGCTTCAGTAGCGCGTGGAACATCGTTACCTATGATGACGCTATCAATAAGGTCCTGGTTTAATGAGTTTATTTTACAGTGACGCATCTTTTGCAATAATCAATGATACTCGTACATGGTGTAACATTATAATTGCAAAAAGTCATAAGTAATTATAATACTCTACAATCATCTTTTAACCCTAAAAACCGCAAATTCGTACCCCAAAGCGGAGTGGTCTGGCAATAAATAAATAAAGCACACATTACTAAAGCATCGTGCCAACCGCGCCAAGTGTGAAAAAATATAAGTTCTACACTGAATATATGTGGGGATTTTTATAAAACATGTATTTAACTTTCCTGTTCTATATCATTCTTATATTGTACTAGGTTATTTTAGTATGATTATAGTGTTTCACTTTAGGTTTTTTGCTGTAAGGTTAGTTATGGATAATATTTGGAGGACCTTTTTTGCGAATGGGAAATCATCAAACAACTTCTTCCGCTCTAGGCGGAGCGAGGGGAGTGTGAGACTTGACTGACTAAAGCCCACCCATGTCTTTTCTATTGCTTTTTATGTTCCGGAGCCGCGGTATCTCTTTCGTAAAACCCGCAACCCCGGCAGGATATTTTGAGGGCAAAGAGGTTGAAACGATAACTTTTCTGGTATATTTAGCCCTGCCCAGTCAAACGCAAATTATCTAGTTTCACCGCTGCCCGAAAACATTGCTCAACGAATGAATTTTGATAGAAAAATAAATTTACGTTTGAGGCTAGGTAAGAACGGAAGGGTTTGTCCGGGGCACTGCCTGCTGTGGTTGCGGGTTGTTCGAAAGATATACCGCGGCAAAAGAAGGAAAATGGTTGGACTTTAGGCAGTAAAAGTCTAATACTCCCTTCCGCGCCGCCCACAGTGCATGATGCCATTAGATGATTTCCCATCCGCTAAAACAAAATCTCTAACATGCAATTCTAAATAACAAACAAAACCTACAATTTAACATCCACACACACACACACACACATCCAAAACACACAAACACATGTGTGCCCACCGTTATTTATCACAGGCGACATGTTCGTGTCGTAACAATCTCCCATCGATTAAAGGATGATGCTAATTAAAGCTAGGCTGACACCTGCTCACTAATAACATCGTGCAGCGACAAGTTTGTGTGTAATACCGTGAGAAATGTGTTGAAGTTGTTAGTGCTGTAATTTGATTATACAGAATTCGACTAATTCACATTTTCATGAAACATTCGATAGGTTCTAGTAGCAGCAGTAAATATCCAGTTTCAAATGTTAGTTAAAAATTATAAATTTAGTAAGTCTGTATCAGGCATCATTCATCATTTTACTGCCCCTGTCCCATTCTATTTTGGATCGGTCTTCTTCTATTCTCCCCTGTCAGACGTAACGGCATCATGACTCCTTTCTCCTTCATATCATTCCTTACACAATCCATCCATCTTTTGTTTGGCTTTCCTCTCCCTCTCCATCCATCAACATTCATTTATATATCACTCTTTTAGTCACATGCGCTTCGTCCCTCCTCATCACATATACCAAGACAAACGACAGTCTTTCGTCTACCGTCACATTTAAATTATTGAAGCTTAATTCAAAACTTTGAATCTGAATAGTTAACACTCTACAATTGATTCCTAAAATGTCAAAGTAAACACCAAATACCCATAGACACCAAAGACGATCGTTATCTATTATAAAACTAAAATTTACTAACATAAATATATTAACACATCTACTTAATTACTTTTTTTATTTAACACATAATATCTATATACAATTTTAACATAACCATCAATGTATCTTCATCAATGTACCTACTGTAAACTATCTTTTGCTAAATCCGAACTTAACTTCGGGAACGTTCGGGCTGCCCCGGCGATGGTCGGAACAGATGTCTTTATATCAATTAGCATGGTCATTGATCGATAGTACTTGATCTGGCGCCCCAACAAGTACACGCCAATTCTCTTCGTAAAATCTAGACTTATTATAAGACCTAGATCCAGTAAATTGTCATCGTAACATTCCTCTACTCTTGTCCCTTCGTGTTCTAAAAATTGTTCTTAGTTGAGAAATAAAATGCTGACACTAGAAACCGTGTTTTTTGACGTGATAACGTCTTTAAAATCGTTTTAGTCGGGTGACATGTTCAGAAACTTGTGTCACACCAAAACCTCACAAGCGACATAAACATGGAAGCGCCATCTGTTACTTGGCTCGAAAAAAAAAACTTTAAATTAGTACTTAATTTCATTTTAGATGTCACTACTGGTGATAACTTATATCACCAATAAGACGTTATCACGTAAACATCTCGATCGTAAACCTACTTTACAAACAACCAATTTTTTTTTTTAACTATTTTATTTTAAAATCAGAAAATATCTGCTTTTTCAGCAGACAATTGTCCCCTCAAATTATTGACATACAGCGATAAGCTATTTTATTTTTCAAATAAATGATCAAAGTTTCAATCAAAGGTGCAACCTTTTTTTTAAATAGAACGTTGCGTTAACGTTCCGTTACACTAGGAATTTCTCCTGTATCGTGAGTGCGTTTACAAACATTTAAACTCACATAAACAGGCAAACCCAAACAAATATCTGGAGGCCATCCTTACTTCCTTACTTATATATTTAATATAATATTATATAATATACATAAATATAATAAAAGCGAAAGTGAGTTTGTTTGTTTGTTACCTCTTCACGCTTTAATGGCTAAACCGATTTTGATGAATATTAGTACAGAGATAGTTGGGAACCAGGAGACGGACATAGGCATATATTTTTTTTGAAAAAAAGTGGGATGTGAGGGAGAAAGAGGGAAGAAAAGGGAAAACTTAGCGTTGCTATTACAAATCAATAAGGCGAACTGTGTTACCCCGAATTTAACGCGAGCGTAGCCGCGGGCAAAAGCTAGTACAAATATATTATTCCGTGCGGGGATCGAGCTCGCGACTCGCAGCGCAGCAGTAGATCGCTGAGCGCTTCAAAAGGCAAAACATAGACTCCTAATAAGATGACTTTAGTTATCCTATACTATACCAAGTATATCTATTACAAGTTTATACGGAATTTTCGTCCATCGTACAGTTTGAGGCGCAGTAAGCCGTTTTTTTTTGCATTTCAGCCTCCTCAAAATTTTTGTTTCAAACTTCAGAAACAAGCTCATTTCAACAATATTTCGTTGCTCCATCGCACCATACCTAAGTTACATCTAAGTACCTAAGTTATTCCGACAGCTAACAACTTACCTATTAGATGAGCCGGAAAATTGTGTTACTTAACTTAAACTTTGCTAATGTTGTTTAAGTGATGTTTACTTACTTAATTTAAATGAACATGTGTGGAACCCTTTTGTGGAAGTGGAGGTAGCTGAGTGTACTAGAATGTTATTTTGGTAAAAAACTACTTGTAATACAATCATTCGAGGAGTAGATAAAATATCACCATAAGATAAGCTCAATTTTACGAGAAATAATTTAACAGCTATAATCTTGTGTTTATTATATAAATCATGGTCTTGTATGGTATAGAAAAAAAAATACGTGTGGCACTCGGGGACTGCCGCGGTAAAGCTATTGCATAGCATTTTTTATCAACTGTGCAATAAATAAAAAAAATGCAATAAATAAAAACAATCTAAATAAAATATTTAAAAAGTACTTCCAATGAAAAGAAGTCGCAAAAAGAAACATTTTTTTATCAACTTAGACATTATATAAAAACCTAAACATAATATTTAAAAAGTACTTCCAATGAAAAGAAGTCGCAAAAAGAAAAACAAGACCTTGGGTTTGATCCAGCGTAATGTCGATTGACTATCCGATTACTACGCTGCCTACGTTGTCCTCTCATACTTAAGTGCTAACGCTGTAACAACAACAACATTGTAAAACTAAATGATTTTAAAAGAGTAACCATGGAGTTTCTTGCCGGTTCTTCTCCATAGGAAACGACCAACCCGAACCGTGCATCTTTTCTCGACGTTTTATAAGTGCCCATGTAGGCCTATGTAAAATAAAAATATTTTGATTTTGATTTTGATTCTCTACCAAACACGCTATTATAACATTAGAATCGGGATTGAAATAACTGACCGTATTGTGTAAACGACGTTAGACAAGCCACACCTCCGTGCCCGTCGGAGTGGGGAGCGTCAGGTTTTTTTTCGTTACGGAATTTCTGGATTCGGTCCCCGCGCTCAAGGCCCGCGATAGAAGCTATGCAATAGCTTAAAAATTATATCTTGTAGAAATTCACAACTATTAATTCTTGAGTTTTATCTTACTTCCTTCTTATTTGTATCTTATATAATATTATAAATGCGAATGTTTGTGAGGATGGATGGATGTATGTTACTCTTTCACGTCAAAACGGCTGAACGGATCGTAATGAAACTTGGCACAGGATACTTTTTTCCGATCATCAAGCGGGCGAAACCGCGGGTGAAAGCTAGTATTACATATTGGTCAATTGATCAATTCACGTCAGTTCAACTATTTTAAGGGTTTCGTACCTTTAAAGGAAATAAGGAACCCTTATATCTTTCTGTCCCCTTCCGTCTGTCTGTGAAGACGCTTTATCTCAAGCATGCGTGGCGGTATTAAGTAGAAATAAAACCATGTACACAATACAAAGCTCCCTTGGAACTGTGTTAAAAATAACCCTCTAAGTCTACGCAGTCAAAAGATACGGCCATTTATGGAGCAAATTTGTACGAAACTCTCGGTGCCATGATTTGAAAGGCCACACGGAAGGTCATGCGTTCATAATAATACACTTTGTAAAAGATAAAGGACAAGTTCTTTCTTTCTACGATATCAGACACAAAAAATCAACCATTGGCATTGGTGAAATCTCCACTCTACTGTATTCGCACCTTTTCCTAATTCATCATCATCTGCACTGGAAGCCGACCACAACATAGTTGGGAAAAGGTTAGCTTTTCCCAACTATGTTGTGGTCGGCTTCCAGTCTAACCGGATGCAGCTGAATATCAGTATTTTACTTGGAGAGACTGCCTATCTGACCTCCACAACCCAGTTAGTACTGGGTAATACAATACCCCTTGGTAAGACTGGTTATCAGACTTGCGGACCACTGACTACCAGTAACGACTGTTAAAGATCTACAAATGATCGGGACCATCGGCTTAACGTGCTTTCCGAGGCACGGAGGAAACTCGGTATGTAACGGGTAGTCACCCATCCACAGACCAACCTAGGGAAGCGCGGCTGAACCTAAAGATCGACCCGAGCGGCTGCTATTATTTAGCCACGAGCTCCTCAGCACCTTTTCCGAACCGAACCTTTCAAAATCAAATTAAAATAATGTGAATGACATTTAAATACTTCTTCCAGAATTTTCGAGAATATCCTTTCGAAAGGTACAAGCCAACTCCAAATCTCTTATCTCTTCCATGGCCCGTTAAAGTGTGTCCGGAATCAGACCTAAATCTAAGATGGCGTCCAATAAATCCATGGAAAGAGTTAACAACTTCAGTCGTTTCTTCTCGGCATGTTTTGGCCTGTTCTGGAGGTAATTTACGGGGAAACTTCAAAGGTAAAACGATGTTGGATTTTTTTTTGGAGTTATGTTCAAAAGTTGGTGTTGTGTTATGGTTAGAAATGAGGGTTATTTAAAAGAAACATACGCCATGTTTCTTTTTACTTTTAAAACACGAAAAAGAGGCATGGGAGCAGGTAGTGTAAAAGTTGTATAACTTACAACCGAACACGACCAACAGCAAGAATTAGGCAAGCTGATTATAGCTGCGTTAGGATTCACAAAGAATTTCAAATTTAGGTTAAACTAGGAAAAGAATAGTTTTTCGTAACGACGGATTTATCAATCAAATTTATACTTGTTTAAATAAGTCATTATTTAGAATATGGTATTTAGATAAAGTGGCTTTTTTGAAAGAAATTTATAGCTAACATGTTGACACTTTACAGCAGGGTTCCCTCTATCTGGCAGAATCTTGATGCCCCGAAATTTATTTGGCATAACACACTTAGAATAATTTTCTTTAAACGAACATTTTAAATGTTTAAAACTTCGAATTTACAATGGCATACTTTTAAGATAGCAGAATTACATTTAGTATAATTAAGATTGGCAGAGTTCAAATAAGAATGATTATTTGGTATAAATGGCTAGGTTAGGTTAGGTTAAAACCGTGCGCACGAGCCGAGCGAGTGAAGCGAGCGGGGCCGCGGCAGCGGCCGGCGAGTGCCAGAAACTACTTGCATTAATAGAAAAAAGAGATTGTTTTTAGTAGGTTACCCAGAACTGAACTATTTAGATTAGGATGATTACTTATTGTATTAAATTACATTATTTCAAATTCAATTAAATAATAACTAAAATATGTAGATGACATTATTTTAAAGATTTAAATAATTAAAATAAATGACAACAAGTAACGACAAAGATGATTCTAACTATAAACTTTCTGCGATATGACAATTCTGCCGTTTAATTATTATCGATATGATATATATGTTAAAAGACGATTCTGACTGTGACCTTTCTGCGATATGATGTTTCTACTTTTTAAATATTATGGATATGAAATTTATGTCTAGAGATGATTCTGACTTACAAAATTATGAGTTTTGAATGTATGATAAATGAGTGTCTGCCAAACAATTTTCTGCGAAATGAAGTTTATGCTATCCGTTGTTATGCAAAATAAAATTATGACATAAAAAGTTCTGCTATAAAGGGTGGACCCTTTACAGCACTAGTACTTAAAGTTTGTCGAAGGGACAACAAGATCCGGGGTTGCGGTTTTTTCGAAAGAGGTACCGCAGCCTCGAAACATAAAGGGTAAAAGAAGAAACATGGGTGGGTTTTAGTCAGTAAAATTCTGATACTATTTGATGATTTCCCATTCGTAAAAAGGGACTGTTCGATTTAAACCTTTTTAACTTTCAGAATTACAAGGTAATCAACAAAAAATGTTTTAGGGAAATCAAACGAACGCAGAATTATTTCCAAAAATAGCTAAGACTTTCCAGTATCTTCCAGCCTGTACCTAAATTTTGGCTCATAAAAAGACGACTGATCAAATTGAATCATTTATCACCACGCTTGCTCTCAAAATCCCTAAATCCCTTTAACTCCCACGTCTTCGTATACCGAGATTAAAATATAAAGATGCTCGAAGAATCGTTCGAACACCTGTCGTATTACTTACGCAGTATTTAATCTATATGTAACGAGAAATTCCGTTAAGAACAGCGATTTGTACACAGAACAGCGATACAGTTAAGAAGCGAGTATGCTTACTTCCTTACTAATATTATAAAAGCGAAAGTGAGTTTATTTGTTTGTTTGTTTGTTACCTCTTCACGCCTAAATGGTTAAACCGATTTTTATGAATTTTAATACAGAGATAGTTGGGACCCTGGAGATGGACATAGGCTATTTTTTTTTAAAAGAGTGACAAATGAGGTAGAAAGAGGAAAAAAAACGGAAATTTTAGCATTGCTATTACAATAAATAAGGCACTAGGGCAAAAACTACAGGTGGCAGGTACCTGCAAATCAGGAAAGGGGAACTGTCTTATCCCGAATTTAACGCGGGCGAAGCCGCGGGCGAAAGCTAGTATACCATATTTATAACACGCGCCGCACAATGTCCTTAATTTTAAACGTTGCCCCATACTTGGAATTTCTCCTGTATCGTGGGTGCGTTTACAAACATTTAAACTCACATACACAAACAGCCAAACCCGGAACAACTATCAGGAGGCCTTACAAATATTTTATACTGTGCGGGGATCGTACCCGCGACTCGCAGCGCAGCAGTAGATCGCTGAGCGCTTCAAAAGGCAAAAAAACAGAATCCTAATAAGACCACTTTGCTTATCCTATAAGAGATAAGTTAGGTTGCATGTTTACATAAGTCTTCTTCTAATTTTTCTTCAATAGTTCAGGCTGGTATACAATGAGGTTCGAATACTTCTTTTACGATAAAAAAGAATAGAATGGCGTAGGGATTGTGTGCCCTGTATTGGTGAACTATGAACTAAAAAATATACATAATTATAAAATGTTTTATCTTCTTTTAATATACGTAATACCATCAGTCCCCCACACACTACTGTACTATAGAGTAATAATACAGCTCTGGATTTTATCGAGAAAGATATCGTTATTATTTTTTTATCGTGTGTGTATGCTATTCGCAAAGGTGCTCCAAATGGAATACCTCAAGGTACCATTCCGTTTACACCTGCGAGGAATTATTCAATAACTGGCAACGGATCGTATATGAGACACGCGGAATTAGGAACGCGTGAAGCGAGACAATTGATTAATGTATGCGGTAGTTGATAAATTGTGTGATGTGTTTGAGTGTGGCGAAGATTTTAGGCTCAGATAATGTGAGTATGTGAGCTTCTGTGAGCGCAGTGGTGGTTCAGTCACGGCTTCGAGGCAACTAGGCATAAGTTGTGAATTCATCCTTACTAATATTCTAAAAGCGAAAGTGAGTTTGTTTGTTCGTAACGTCTTCAAGCCTAAATGGCCAAACGGATTTTAATGAATTGGAGACGGACATAGGCTATTTTTTTAAGTTAGAAATTTGGGAGAAAGAGGGAAGAAAAGGGAAAACTTAGCTATTAAAATAAATAAGGCGCAAGTGCAAAAACTACAGGTAGCAGGTACCTGCAAATCAGGAAAGGGGAACTGTGTTACCTCGAATTTGACGCGAGTGGAGCCGCGGGCAAAAGCTAGTAAAAGATAAAATACAACACATAACATCACGCCTGTAATCTTCGAATGGTAAAGCGTTAAGGTGTACCTAATAGTACAACAACAGTTTGCCAGTTATGGTTAAATCCCATGTAATGAGGAACGAGCCTATTAACATCAACTAGGAACTAATCCAGCAACCGCGGCTGGTACTGAAAAAAATCTGAAGGAAAAAAAACTGTTTAATATGAGAAACCAACTAAAATTACTGATGACGTAACGTAGTGGATACCAAAGAACAAAAGAGAGACAGCATTGTATGTGGAGGATGATGTTATAAGAACAGCGGGTATTTGGGTGAAACAAGAGGGTTAAACATCGGGTAGTGGAGAGCTCTACGGGGAGGCCTGGAATGACGCATGGAGCAGAACCATTCAACCATTTGAAGGAAACTAAACGATCCCACAAAACCGCCACCGTCAGCGAGACATTTGAGTGAGCATGACACGTTCTCAAATCAAATTTCGAGACTTAAATCAATTAAAAATACTAAGAGATAATATAAATGCTAAGACAGTTTCAATATAGTACCTCGAAGCCTGGTTTTAATTGCACAACGATTAGATTCAACATGCAATGTATTTCATACGAGGCTTTTTTTGCAACTAGGGCTTTTCTTTTTTTCTGATTTCATAACGGATAACAATTAACAACTGCTCAAATCACTAAAGCCTGCAGTGGTTTTTTTAAACATGGTGGCGCATGTCTCCGAAGTGAATTGAAAATCGTTGTTTAAGTCACGTGAGATTTTGTCATTGTTGTTCTCGGCTCTATAACACCCTCGCCTGGCGGCTCGTGCGTTAAACCTGGCTCGGCTGCAATGACAAAGTTTCCTCACTTCAATCAAAATGTACTATTTCTATCTTCTACAGCTACCACAATAACTTTAAATGAGAACCAGTTAGTTTGCCCCTACAGCTGTATTAGTACAACAAACAATTTTGAAACTAGTGTTAGTACTAAAATCTATCAGAAAAACAAAACATATTATATACGAACAAACACATAAAGCTGACACCACACCAGCGGCAACGCTCCACAAAGCCGTGAACCCACCTGCTAAACCCAATAATTGTAATTACATGTACAAAGCTCCGCCTTGCATCTGATGAAGTTCCTTCATTACCTACAGTGTGTTACAGAAGATTTATTACGTGTAACACATACCTACACATGTCTGCACACATGTGTGTGTACTGGGGTTTAAAGCTGAGGTTATACCGGAGTTGGGCGAACTACTGGTCGGTTATCTTACTAAAAAAAGCGTGAGTATGTATTATGGTCGAATATTTTTTTCGTTTTTTTTTAATGTAGAAATAAACAACACTTCGTCATAATTGATAGATAGATAGATAAATCATTTATTTGATGCAAACAAAGGCACAATACAGGAATTAACACAAAAATATCAATCTGAGAAAAAAAAGAAATAGATTAAAAAAAGTAAGGTAGGAGTTAGATTGACCCATAAACATTTAGACACATCACATACATTTATTACTACTGGGCGGTGTGTGTCTCAAGATTGCACCAAATAGGAGTCCAGCTAATAATGCCAAGTAGACTACCTGACGCTGGTATTCTGTTGAATCATGCTAGTGACACACGCTCATTGCATCACTGCCTCGTTAGTCTAGTGGCTGCCTGATGGATCCTCTAGAGCCTGGATTCGAATCCCAGGTCAGGCAATATGTTATTGGGTTTTTTCATCAGGAATTTCTCAGTAGCAGCTACGGATTCTGGATTCGCGCGTGGTTGCTGGCAAACAGCTCTCTCTATAACATAGTACTTAAATGTAAAATTTAAAGGACATTGTTAGGTTTAGATATGTAAATACTATTAGGTAATATATCTAATGTATCTGTGTATCTATACTTTGATATATATTTATAGTATTTTATTTTATATTTATAGTATTTTATATATCCATATACCTAGTATAAACTTATAATTAATTATTTTATTTCTTATTTACACCTACCACTGTTTGTCTCTGCATCACCCGAAGGTTGACTGGTAGAAAATGCCTATGGCATTAAGTCCGCCTCTGTACTTTGTGCTTGAAGTGTTAAATAAATAAATATCTCTGCTTAATCTTTCAGGGATTACAGACGCGATGTTATGTTAGGTTTTTTTTTTATTATTTTTTATTAATTTCTATATCGTGCAATCAGTCCTTTGATTATGAGCAGATGTGTTGTCACAGATTGAGAGGCTTGCAGAGTCAGTTCCCCACTGGGACTGAGTCTTTGTAATTGGTAGCTCATTGTAAGCAGTCCAGGTTCAGGATTTTACCTCTTCTCAGATGATTCAGGGTGTCAGGAATAGTAACCTGCACTGCTAATGGATTCGAATGGTGTTGAAGACGTTTTTTGGATGCCTTTGCATAAGCTCTTATTTCGTCCTTTACTGTTTCAGGTGGTGATGAATTTCTGAGTTCTTTATGGACCAGGGAGTATTTGCTATTATATTTATTACTAGCTTTTGCCCGCGGCTTCGCTCGCGTTAAATTCGGGGTAACACAGTTCCCCTTACGCCTTATTGATTTGTAATAGCAACGCTAAGTTTTCCCTTTTCTTCCCTCTTTCTCCCTCACATCCCATTTTTCTTTTTAAACAATAGCCTATGTCCGTCTCCTGGTTCCCAACTATCTCTATACCAAAATTCATCAAAATCGGTGTAGCCATTAAAGCGTGAAGAGGTAACAAACAAACTCACTTTCGCTTTTATAATATTAGTAAGGATATTAGTAAGGTTTAAAAAAAAACTTGGTCTTAACAACTTACGGTACAAACGATAGGTTAACTTATGGTAATAGAAGTCACAATAAACGAAAGGGCTGTTATAATCTAGAATTGATTGCTACATAGAAGCTACTAATCACAGTGTTTGTGTTCGCTGGTGTGGACTCGGCTCTACAGGCGTAGGCGGCACTAATTAATAGCCTTGTTGAGAGTCCCGCCTGATGGTTCGTCTTGATAATTATAGTACGTACATAATGTGTGTGTGCGTAGTGTCAAGTGTAAACTTAGTGTGGAATACATAGGTCGGCTAGAAATATATGTATTTATATATATATATTTATACTTACTTTATCGTACTTACTGTCGTACAAACTGGTAGGATTCGTTTGTAGAAATAAAATACCGTGATGTCGAACTGCTTTGGCAGTCTAAATTTTTTGTGTAGTATATATTTTATAAATATAATTTGTAGTGGAGTTTCCTCACAGAGAAGTAGTCGTATTCTGTCTTTGATTCTTTCCATCTTTTTTTCTAATAGCCAAGATTTTTTTTTTCTGGAACGACGAGGAGAGTCATTATAGCCTGGATAAAAAGTAGTTTTATACCCTTCTTGAGGTCCAAGGTAACGTTTAAAGTAACAACGAGACAATCAGATTTTCCTTCGCATATTTTTTTTTTAAATGGGCCTACTCTTGACGCAATGTTGTTCTGAGGGCAGAGGGTGGAATGGAATGAGCTAACCCGAAATAAGTCTAAATCCTCCCACAGATGCAGACAGAAGCTTCATGGCTATGGTCATTATAAATGACGTATTATTTATTAAAACTCTATGCACTAATAAAAACTGTACAAAGGCGGGTTTAAACATTAGACATTATGTCGTATAGGTAATGTTTTCAAAATGAAAAATGGTGAAAAATTTGTTTCAGCTGTCCATGGGTATTACCATCTTACGTCAGCTCTTTGCAAAATTGTCGTAACAAACAAACAAATATTCCTACTCTCACAAACCTGTTCGAAGAAAAAGCCTCAAGTGATAAATACAATTTATTGCCCACCCTTCGTAGATGTCAAGTTTTTATGGAAAGAAGTTACAAGTTAAACTTGAGTGACAGTTTTCTTTCATGACAACTTGACTGCACCCCTCCAAGGGGAACATACGCGAGTATGACTTACATTCGCTATTCCCTTTATCGCTTGCGACACGCTTCGCCTCGGTCTCTAACAACTGGGTTTTCACAAAATGAAATGTCAGAAGGCTCACTATATCATCATTTTTAACTAAGTATTAACCTAACATTAGTGTCTAATAGAGGAACTTTAAGTTGTCTAACGAAATGTAGGAGTACTATCAGTTCAGCGTTCGTCTAATCCTTTGGAAATTTCAAGTTTGATGTTATGTTATTTTCTTTCAAGAAAAATGGATATTCCCGCCATCACCGCGCCTCTAGACTGTTCAAGAAGTACCAAAGCGTGCTTAAAACTTTAAACATTTTTATAATATCACTTCAAAAAATAATATGTCTCTCATGAAGGAGTGGATTTACTGAACTTTTCTTTACAATATTTTGTGACAATGACAAAGTTAGGTCACGACAGATACAGGTACCGAAATAACGGATGTTGTGCCCGAATCAAACCATATATTTTCATAGAGGGAGGGAGAAATTTACACCCTTACATTAATAATTTGGTAAAACGAATCACCCTCCAGTTTGATTTTACGCGAGTTGTGTTAATAAAAGGTAAAAGGGATACGCTCTAGTGATGTCCGATTCTCGCATCCGAATAAAAAACGCAAATAAATCCGCATGAAATCGAGTTTGATTAACGTTTTCATTTGCATATTAACTGGAGGTTTCATTAAGCGTTATATTTGGAAATCTGTTGGAATATCTATATTTTCAATTTGAAACTGGATACCTTACAAACAAAGACCGGATTTGTAACATAACAAAAAAAACGAAGTAAAAACTATACAAAAAAAGTTTGACAAACGAGTATGCATCCATCAACAATGTCCACATTTGAAAAAAATATCCGCGTAAAATACGAATATCCGAAACCTATGTCCCATCACTAACCCCGTAAGAGGTAATTTTTCCTCCGAGTAGCACACTCCTTTAACGTCAGCCTTGATACATGTTGCTTATGTTATTATTAAGTATTATTCAAATATACGTTGAAATATGTGTTTTGCTCGAATGTACGTGACTCCTCTAAAAAGGCGTTTCTCTGTAGCCACTTTGCTATTTATATTTTTCTTATTTCGATCACTTTAGCCTAATATGGATTCATGTCGTGTTAGGTTAGTGGTTTTGTGGATCAAGACGGCTTGGGTTTAAGTGTTTGTAGTCAGTGTCTACAAGTCTGACAAGTCTTACCAAGGGATATTGTATAAATATTTTGATTGCAATCAATCAAAATATTTATAATTCACATGGGCACTTATAAAACGTCGAGAAAAGGTGCACGGTTCGGGTCGGTCGTTGCCTATGTAGAAGAACCGGCAAGAAACTCCATGGTTACTCTTTTAAAATCATTTGGTTTTACAATGATGTTGTTACAGCATTTGTAAATAAGTATGAGAAGACAGCGTAGGCCCGACAATAAATCATTGCTTACTTTACAAAACGTAAAATAAAATAATTCGTTAACAAAAGTTAACAAGCGTCTAAGAATCTACAAGGCCAAAAAATTAGCCAGCACTAACTGGATTGTAGAGGTCAGATAAGCATACTGGTATTTAGCTGAATTAGGTTAGATTGAAAGCCAACACCAATGTAGATGGGAACAAGCTAGGTAGATGATGATAGGTTTAAGTGTTTCTGATTGGTTTAGATGAAGATATATATTTATTGTCATTTTTGCTTTTATTCTGGACGCTCTTAATGTGCACGTCTAAATCGTTCTCACATACTTGTATAATCTCAACATGATGATGTAAACCATAAGAAAAACGAATTAGTTTTAGTTGACTGGTGAAGTTTGGAAGAAGCGTTGATTGCCAGAATTCATTTATATCTGTACTGTAGTTAGGTGCTATTTACAAAGTGAGTTTTGATTAACTCATTACTCTTCCAATGTTATAAAATAGCTGGCACCCGCGGCCTACGCGTGATATCGAAAAAACAAGTATTCTATGTGTTATTCCACCTCTGTGCCAAATTTTATCAAGATCCGTGAAACCGTTTTGACGTGAAAGAGTAACAGACATCCATACATCCATCCATCCTCACAAACATTCGCATTTATAATATTAGTAGGATAAGTAGGATAAGTTTGTAAGGATAGATGGATGGAATGTATGTATAGATGTTTGTCATCTTTCACGCAAAAACTAATGAAATGATTTGCATGAACATACAGATAGTTGACAACTTAGATTAACACAGGATACTTTTAGTCTCGGTAGAATAATCTTTGGATACAATTACCGTCGAACACGCCACGGGCATGGTCTAGTGTCACAATAGCGCCCAAAGAGCTCTGTTGAAAGTTGGTTGGCAGTTACCTTATCGTTTTCCTACCACAGACCTTTACAAAACTTGTAAGGTTCTGACTGTTCGTAAATTATATATATATTTAATCTTTTAATGACAACTCACGGGCACACTCCCTATGATCCCTCTTTGATCTCCCAACGACGTAAGCATACGGTCTGTCCGTCTATTCGTACAAATTGTGTTTTGGCCCAACGCTTCTCCCGCTTCCTCAGTAGCCATGTGTATAATAGCACTAACAAAATCCTAAACATATACCCCTTGTGCAAATCCAAATGTAAAGCAAAAATAATAAAAAATTGGCTCCTTGATTTGGATTATTCTGAGACGGAAAATATTCTAGCTGTTTTGAAATGAATTTGATAGTAAATTAGTAGACCACATTTCATTACACACACCTACATTCACTCTTACAAATACACTCTCTCACACATACACGTACATATACAACACTCAACACACACACACTCCATTCACTACACACTCGCAGATTATTTCGTTGCTTAATTTTAAAATTTTCGTCTTCTAGTTTTTAAATATTCCTCTCTGTACGTGAAGGCCTTGATGTGTTCAAATTAGTACTCAATACTATTGTTTAAGAGGGTGAGAGCCTGGAGATCTGTCATACAGGTCCCCAACCCATTATAGACTCCAGCTCTCACAAAGGTGTGAAAAAAATGTCAAATTAGATTTGTAAATCTGATTTGACATAAGATGACATGAACCAAAGAATGTATGTACCTTTTTGAGAGAAATAAAAATCTATTCTATTCGTAATATACCCACAAATGAAAGACACCTTTACCCATAAAGTAAATGCTTCACTTAATAAAGGTAAACGGTTGAAATACGCTATATTTAGCTGGACCCTTGTATCCAAATCACAGTGTAAATGAACCGTTACAATCCCCGTACGATTTAACATAACCCGTCCTTTTCCATAAGACAGGGGAATGATAAAACATTTTAAACCGGATCTCATTACTCTGTTTCCCCTGGAACGTCAGCGCAGAAATCGACAGGAGATTAATGTGGGCCCAGGGGATGATCGTAATTGATTTTTTTGCCAACCCTCATATCCGAACGGTATTAACCTTTTAGTTGATAACGCTACCCATGTTTTGATGTTCAAAATAAATTTTCATATCAAATATTTTTTGTATACTTCATATTTGAAATTGGGATTCTTTTTTTATAGATTTCAGAGAGTTATTGCTGTTTGAAATCTATGCGGATTTTTTTTATTGTTGTGTTCGGTTTTCAACTAAAAGTGTTTACCTTTACTCAGTGTACTCTTTTACAAATTATGTTTTGATAAAAAATCAGATGTATAAGTAATAAATATATCCTTACTAATATTATAAAAGCGAAAGTGAGTAAGTTTGTTTGTTACATCTTCACGCCTAAAAGGCCAAACCAATTTTCATGAATTTTGGTACAGAGATAGCTGGGACCCTGGAGACGGACATAGGCTAAAAAAGTTAAAAAAAGTGAGAAAAGGAGGAGAAAAAGGGGAGAGAAAAATATTTTTTTTCGATCATCACGCGGACGAAGTCGCGGGCGAAAGCTAGTAAAGTATAAATATTATTACCTAAATAAAACCTACATTAAAACACAAATTACGGAATTGTCTTACATCCGTCAAATCAATCCCAGGTCCAGTTAAACCAGCGTCGGGCATTCACTACTTGGCAGTTTGCTGAACTGGGCATATTTGGCTATAGTTAACAAAATCTGCTGAGGATAAATTGATAGTCAATGGCCCGATTCATATTCGTTGACAACACGGTTGGCGCAGCAGCTGAGCGATTGACTGCTGCGCTGCGTGACGTGGGTTCGATTCCCGTACGGAACAAATATTTGTATGGCCTACAAATAGTCGTTTCGGGTCTGGCTGTTTGTGTATGTGAGTTTAAATGCACCCACGATACAGGAAAAATTCCTAGTGTGGGGCAACTTTTTTTACATAAAATAAAAATAAAATATATTCAAGAAGCGCTATATACTTTTGTTGAAATGGTGACTGGTTAGTTTTTCATGTTAAGTGGGTCTACTTTTGATCTCAATCGTGTCCTGAAGACAGAGATCAGGTCGTCGATGTAATGAGCTGCCAGCATTGTGATAAATGGAAGTACAGACGCCTGCACATCAAGCTACTACAATCTGTCAGATTTCTTTGATAGATTTTCGACTTTATTTCTAAAGTATTAGGTTCAAGGTTCATTGGGAAAAATTGACAATTTCAGGTAGCTTGACCTGCTGGCATCTGTACATAGATGATTATTTATTAATAAATTATACTTTTTAGGGTTCCGTACCAAAAAGGAAAAACAGAAACCTTATTGAATCACTTTGTTATACGTCTGTCTGTATGTCTTTCAAGACCCATTCTCTCGAGAACGCATTGAGGTGTCGATTTCACATTAAATCCATATTACTCAACTCTGTGGTCCCTAAAAAAATCAACCCTCTAAATTTACACAGTCAAAAGATAAGGCCGTTTATCTCGCAAATTCGTACGGAACCCAAGATGCGCGAGTCTGACTCGCTCTTGGTCGGTTTTTTATCTTTCTGTCTGTTCCTAAAAAGGAAGTACTGATTTTGACGGCGATTTTACTGGCATATAACTGGCTGTAAGGAGTAACTTCAGTTTATTTCAGAAAAAAAAACCCATGAAAATCCGATGCAAATATTTTCACAATCACTTAACACGGACAAGGTTGCGGGCAACAGCTAGTAATACATAAAATTCACAAAAACGTGTAGCCGATGCCAGGGTTAATAAAAAAGTGTTGAAGCTGAGGTACTATGTACATACAATGTACAAAAAATAATATTTTAATTCCGAGATAATTAAAAAATGTTGCCCATACGTATAGAACTCGTTCTTAATTAAATTCCTGTGGCTGCCTAAGGTAACGTTTACACTGGTGCATTTAATAGACTGATAAAAAAAAAATGAGTTTAGTAAAATACAGTTTTTTTAGGTATAGGTTTGTCAGTGTATAGGGAAAATCAACTTGATTAAAAATTTGTTTCATACTAGCTCTTGCTCTCTTGGATTTATTTGTGTTACGATTGGAAATTTTCCCAGAACAAAATAATATAACCGTCGGGTATAATGTAGCTTCTATCCGTAAAAGAATTTCCAAAATCAGTTCAGCAGTTTAGGAGATTACTTTTTAGTAACAAACTCACAAATTTACGAACTTTCCTGTTTTTAATAATATGGTTTAGATGGTGTTTTAGGTGTAGTTAAGCAGTAAGGCTTTGTTGACTTCCTTAGATGAATTGGCAAAAGTAGCGCTGAATTGGCTTTGATAGAAAAAAAATTAAAGCCTTTCCTCAGCAGTTTTAATACTGCTGCCATACTTACCATTTATGATAGAGATTCGGTTTTAAACGTAAACATAAAAGTGTTTTTAACGTCACTCCAAATCCCTAGGCTAGACCGCAATAGCGCTCGGATTTGCGACGCATTAAAAATGCGTGAGCGGTCTCACAGCGCTACACAGCGTGTCGCCTAAACGCAGCACCACTTAACCAAATGTAAACGCAGCATAGGAATGAAAGTGTTGGTATACTATAACGCTAATATACGCTCGAGGGTAAGCAGAGTTCGAGGAGGCAGCGTAGTAACTGAGTAAACTACGAGCAATAATGAAGGTCGCGCCGCGAGACGACTCCCGGCCACCGTAGATGCGGGCCTGTGGATGGTGAGCAATGGATAGCTCACCGTCAGTCCACCTATTGACGATAGGCCGTGTCGACGGCGTGTTAATGTTTCACGCGCGCCTCAAAGAGATGTCAGCAAAGCAGAGAGGCCTGCCAGGGCCACCGCCTGCCGGGGTTGCGGGTTGTTCGAAAGAGATACCGCGGCCCCAGAACGTAAAGGGCAATAGAAGGAACATGGGTGGGTTTTAGTCAGTATAATTCTGACACTCCCCCTCGCTCCGCCCAGAGCGGGGGAAGTTATTTAATGATTTCCCATCCGCAAAAAAAATGTATGAGAAGTTTAAAGTTTGTCTGTTGGAGTAGTGTGATGTTACGTGAGAAACTCATTGGATGGATCATTTTTATATTTTGTGAAACCTTTAAAGGACATCAACCACTTTGTATGGCGTTTGGGCTTGAACATGAACATAAAAATATTGCACTATTTTTGATTTTAGTGAGTGGCTTACAGTACATAGAAAACATATTTATAGGAAGTTTTGTATCAAATTGTTTATTAAAATAATAAAACTTCAACACTTTAAAATAAATAATTCATTTGTAAAATTATTCATTTTCGTGCGTTCATAAAACGTGGTCTAAAAACTGGGCCGGTGGAGTTATATTTTCATACCTGGCCCAGCTTAAATACCATATCACAGACAGGATGTGAGCGCAGCAACCTAGTCCTTTGGCCGACTATGCAATTGCAGCAATATTGCGTAATAGCTTGTATGCCTTGATTTTGATCTTCATATAATATCCCCTATATTATATGAAGATCAAAATCAAGTCGTTAGGTGAAAAATCATCAGAATCCATTTTGAATAGCGTAAGTCGTCAAAAATATCCAAAGTCAAAATAATATTCACAGCAATGTTCGAACAAGAGCACATAATAAAAGTACTCTGTGACGAACACAGAGCGAATGAAATTGACATTGACATTATTGACAATCGATCACCGGTTCTGGATCGGGGTTGCCAGTTCTCTGCACTAGGTATCAGTCGAACTATACGATTTGAAATCGATCGATTGATTGAGGATCGATTATAATTATTATGCTGTTTTGCTTCGCGTAATTGTTTTGGTATGGCCAATGCTGCATTCTAATTAGAATCTTCGAGAAAAGCACGCGTTAATAAACTCGCTACCATGACGGACAAAACCCAAATGAACGAAGACGAAATACCAATTACGAAGGTTTATTACAATTGTTATGTTTATTACATTTTTTCCCCCGATAAATACTTTCTTGGTTTGTTCCACGTTGCGTAGGCAAGCTGATGATTTTTAACACTCAAAAAAAATTTTGTTCTACATAAACTATATTTTTTTAATTGTGTGAGGTTAAGATGATGATGATGCTATTCCAACATGAACGATGAATATTCCAATAGCTAATAAAGCTCGGTTTTGAAGCTCTCGAACCGAAACATCTAATTTCGATGTTATTTTTTCTGAGTTTTTATTCTGGCAACCCTAACTCAATGCATCCCGCCATGTTGCACAACAACTGTCACCATACACAACCAATAATCAATTTCAAATCTTTTTTATTCGTTTTTAATATCATTTAGTTTGACACTCCCAAAAGCAACCAATGTTTACTAAATATTATTACTAAATTATTTGTGAATTTCTTTTTTCCCAATGCTGTTCACCGGTTAGCCCATTTTGGTTGAAGTCCTTTTTTTGTAGGTAATTTTATAAAATAACTTTGCGAAACAAAATTTTTATAGCCGGCGGCATGCTTGCATATCAATGCATGATATAAATATCATTTATAGCATACATCAAATAGACTTGCTTTTAGCTAAAATTTAATTAGTTCATGACCTTTTGTAACATCCATTCAACCTGTGTCATGCAAATAAATTGATTTGATTTGATTTGACGTCTGGAGATTACCCCTACTTTCAACCAAATGTTACCTTTTTTCTAATTTTAGTATAGAAAAATGATGTTCGTAATTTTTCTTCTATTTTGCATTGCAAAAAATTAAAAAATAAACACACAAATTGCAATACTAAAGCTTATGTAATACACACAACGGCAAGCTTAACCCAGAATTGGGTTTTTACAGCAAACTTACTACTTTGTCCTTTTTGCAATTTTAATATCAGTTTTTGGGCCAGAGTGGCCAATCTTACTACAGTAACTAAGAAAGATACAAACCTTGAACATATTACCGTGACCAGGTTGATATACTCAAGGTCGAAAATCCTACAAATCCATTGCACGATTGGAATCAATGTGACGTGAAGAATATAGAGTCTAAATTCCACTTCAATTTATTTTTAATGCTTCAAAAATCAATACAGAAACCTATCAAAGGCCAATCCTATTTAACCTAAAACTATTTATCGGACAAAACCACGACGTGTGGACATCCTGGCTATTAGCTCCCAACCTTACGCATGAATGGAATTAAATTAAATTTCAACAAGATACATCTCAGTTTGGTCCATTCCGCTGCCAAGGTCCGGAGGTGAACCCACGATTTATATTGCCCCTGTATTTGAACCTTTTAAATTTATGTTGTGTTGTTAAAACAGCCAATGCCTGGGGACAGGGGAGGTGACGCCAATTCTTTTTTATTGTTTTCATAAAGGTTTAATTTGTGAGCTGGGAATTGGGAGTGGCTGTTTTGTTTGTGGGAGAGAGGTGATACCGGCACTATGTCTCTTTTGGTGTATTTTTAAATTATGTGTTCACTAGCTTTTGCCCGCGGCTTCGCTTGCGTTAAATTCGGGGTATCAGTTACCTGTAGTTTTTGCCCTTGCGCCTTACGTATTGTAATAGCAAAGCCAAGTTTTCCCTTCTTTTCCCTCTTTCTCCCTCATTTCTCACTAGCATATGTTTGTCTCCAGGATCCCAACTATCTCTGTACCAAAACTCATCACAACATACTGAAAAGTTTCTGATGGAAAAAACCTAATAACAATTTTCCCAATCGAATCCAGGAAGTCAAACATAGCAGTCGTGCTTGCAATTGCATTCGTGGTTGCAAGCACGACTCCTCGTCTACTCGACCTCGTTGGTCTAGCCCGTCAAGAGAGACACTAGACAGTCCGTCAAGGCAATCAGTGTCATCTTATGTACACCAATTTGAACGGGGTCGAGGCAAAAGAAGTATGTATGAAGCAAGTCTGAGGTTTTTGGTTGGTTTTCTAACCACTATGAGATAATGTCGTGAATTTAAATATACATCTATTGTATGTGTGTTAATATTATAAGTACAAAAGTTAATCTATCTGTGAATCGTCAGACTTAAATAACGATGAAATTTGGAGTTTTTAATTTGTATGTATGTCTTGCGGGACGTTTAATTTTGTCGACATCATTGCAGATAAAACCGCGGTAAAGACTAGTTTTTTTTTTCTTATAAAGCCAAAAACAGCAAAATCCCATATTAAAACAAAAGAAGGATGAGTCTAAATGATAATTTAGTCTCAATTATAATCATGCAAACGTTTACGTTATATTAAATTGGATGACGTCAGAATTTGCATCACAATGGCTTCTCCCGACCATGCAGCTACTGCTATCTGTGTTAGACAAAGCTGAATCGGCCGATAACTAAACTGTCAATATTTAATCAAACGAGGTTGATTGAATATCGATATCTAAGCTTCAGTACCAAAGCAGTTGACATGGAGAGGGAGAGGAAAGCCAAAGAAAAGATGGATAGAATGAATAAGGAATGATATTGTTTTTTTTTTTATAAAAACTAGAAATTTCTGTATCGTGGGTGCGTTTACAAACATTTAAACTCACATACACAAACAGTCAGACCCGAAACAACTATCTGCATTTCATAAAAATATTTGTTCCGTGCGGGAATCGAACCCGTGGCACGCAGCGCAGCAGTCGATCGCTCAGCCACTGCGCCAACCGTACCGTCAAAATATGAAGAAGAAAGGAGTAGATAATAACGTGACGGCTGTGAGGGAAGAATGTAAAAAGAAATTGTGTTGCACCGACCCCAAACGGAAGGGAACAAAGGCAGCAAGATGGTGAAGACGACCAAATTTAAAGTTACAAGACCACCGACGTTTAAATAACATTGATAGGAACTGATGTCGTTTAACGCACTTACTACAAGATCATCAGCTGCTTAGCCATTTCCCGACTATGTTAGGGCATCCTGTCTAACAAGTTACAGCTGAATCCCACTATTTCAAAGGGCGATTAAAGATCTAACTGACCTCCATAACCCAGTTAGTACTGTTTAATACTGGGTTGTAAGTTTAGTTACAATGTCCTTGATTGCAGCAATACAACAGCAACTTTAAGGTAACGGAAATAAAGACCACAGTGGCTTTGGCACTGAATCAAACCAGAGGTACAATATCTATCAAAGAGTGTATATTGCTTATCAATTCAAAACGTTTAACAATTTCAGCGCAAGCTCTCTTTGCGGTAGTCTGGAACCCAGCTACGAGTATTGTACTGTCAGTTGCATCCATTAGTTCATTTAACAGAAGTTTAAAAATTGTGATTGATTTATCCTTGTAAAAAAATTATATATCATAAACTAGCTGTGGTCAGCGGTTTCCTTAGTATTGGTGCGTGATGTAATAATGTGATATATTCTAGTAATTTCTTAAAAGAATGCCTGGAAAAATTTCAAGTCAATCCGACCAAAGAATTACGTTCTTCCATACAAACTTTGCCACCCTGTTTCACTCCGTAGGGGTTGAATTTTTCGAAATAGTTTCTAAGATTTCATGATGAGTGAGTTAGAGAATTTTTCTTTTAAAAGATAGAGAGGTAGCCAAACTATCAACTCAGTTTTTCAATGTACCTATATTAAAACGTTATATTATCTACTTCCTTGTTTATCTATTCGTCGAATGCTGTGATCCTGAGCTAAATTCTCGGTAAAATGAATCTAATCAATCTAACATAATCATTTTTTTTTAGGCTTGAATTTTCGTGCTCTGATTTTGGCAATGAGCTCGTTCCTGATATGTGTTGGACTGAAATGACTGAGCTTGACTATTATTGTATACGCCTTATTTAAAAAAAAATTAGTAGACAGAATTAGATACTATTATCCAATTCATCTACTTTACATTCAATCGCTCAATAAATCAGTGCAGAAAATTCACGCATCACAAATTCAATTTCCATTCAAAAGAGCCTCCGAAAAATCTAGTCAAACAATTTAAAACTTTCTAGGAACAGAGCCGAAAGCTTAAAATTAATTTCACGCTGAAAAATTCACAAACTATTTTAGTGGATTATTCAACAGTTTCAATAAAGCTCTGAAAGAATTGGCTGGCTCCATTGATAAACAACATTTTAGTTTTTCGTAGTTTTTTCCAATCAATATTGTCAACGCTTTTGAATACAAGTTTTTAAAGACTGCTTTGTCGGTTTAGTAGTTCCTTTTTTATTTTATTTTTCGCATGTGAAATCTTCAAATAACTTCTGAATTGTACTGACTGAAACACACTCATGTTGGTTTTTTTGCCCTTTGTGTTTTCGAACAACCCGCAACCCCCAGGGGGGGATCTAGTACTCTTAAGCGCTGCTTTTGTTTTTAACCGACTTCAAAAAAAGGAGGAATTTCTCAATTTGTCGGAATCTTTTCGACAAAAGACGGGCCTGTTGGTCTAGTGGTTAGTGGCCCTGACTGCTGAGCCGGAGGTCGTGGGTTCGATTCCCACCCAGGACAAACTTTGTGTGATGAGCATGATTGTTTGTTCTGTGTCTGGGTGTGATTTATCTATAATATGTATGTATTTATAAATTATATAAGTATGTATATCAGTTGTCTGGTTACCATAACACAAGCTCTGGTTAGCTTGGGATCAGATAGCCGTGTGTGAGTTGTCCCAAGATATTTATTATTATTTATTATTTTTTTATGTATGTTCACCGATGACTCAAAGACGCCTGGACCGATTAACAAAATATTTTTTTTGTTTGATAGGGTATACTTTTCAGGTGGTCCCACATAAATTTTATTTACTAAAAAGTGGAAAATAACTCTACTTCCGGATGTCGGTGACTTGTGATGGTTTTGTTGTTTGCCACCGACTTCTGGAGTTATTTTCCATATTTTACGTTTTTTTTTGGAAGTCAGTGTTAGTTAAAGTAAGGTTTTATTTTTAACAAAAAAGTTTTTTTATAAGCGACAAGAAAGGAACAGGTTCTGAACTCGACTATACTTTTTTAATGTTTGTTATCACATAACTCCGTAACTGCTAGTCCGATTTATAAGATTTAGCTTACATATTTTGTTAGAGTAAGCTCCTTGGTGGTTCCATGATATTCAGTGTTCTTTTGTGATACATATTTTTCTTTTATCTCTATGTGAATTCTGCGATAAACTTTTTACACTGGAAAATAAATAAAAATCAAAAAGAATTCTATACCGTCATATTTTTGTTTGTTTTACACACTAGGAATTTCTCCTGTATCTTGGGTGCGTTCACAAAAATTTAAACTCCCATACACAAACAGCCAGACCCGGAACAACTATCTGTAGGCCATACAAATATTTGTTCCGTTCGGGAATCGAACCCGCGACACCCAGCGCAACAGTCGATCGCTCAGCCACTGCGCCAACCGTGTCGTCCAAGTCGTGTGTCGTTTAACTGCATATATGCAAAATTAAAAATAAACTAAAAAATAACTGACCTTAACACAATAATGTTGAAAATAACTTCACTTCCAGAAATCGATGACTGTTTTGCGTTTTTTGTCCCCGTTTTGTGACTTAATTGGCTTGTTTCATACTAAACATAGTTGTATTTATATATGAGTGTATATAATGTCGAGGTTCTGATTTGGTGTCATTATTTATCAACCACCATGAATATATTATAAGTTAATGGCATAGTTTGGAGGTAAACACTCATTTGTATTTAAAATAGGAAAGGGTAGACATAATTATGGAACGTTCATGGGGTAGACCCCAAAGGCTGACAGCAGTTTATTATAATAATAATAATTAAATCATGGAAGAAAATAATTTGTTGTATTAAAGGAGATGCTTTTTGCTGTGCCCTTAGCCCTTAGCTTGTGTACGTTAGCTTTAAATTAGATTGGGGGGTCGTCACTAGTGAGGGTGACTGAAGCAAAATACTTGGGTCACATGCTGACGGATCGCCTACAGGATGATGCAGACTTAGAGAGAGAAAGGAGGGCGTTGGCAGTCCGCTGCAATATGTTGGCCCGCAGATTCGCACGATGTACTACAGATGTAAAACTGTTACTTTTCAGAGCCTTCTGTCAATCATTTTACACGTGCAGTCTGTGGATCAGCTTTACGCGGCGGGCTTACAATGCCCTGCGTGTTCAGTACAATGACGCGCTGAGGACAGTGTTGAAAAAACCCAGGTATTGCAGTGCTTCCGAAATGTTTGCGGGAGCATCCATCGATGACTTCTTCTCCATTATCAGGAAAAGAACCGCATCGATGATGAGCAGGGTCCGTGGTAGCACCAACACTGTCCTCAGAACGTTAGCGTGCAAAATAAACGGTCCGTTTGCTATTTACTGGGCGAGTGTTCACTTACTCAGAAATAGGAAATAGACTGTAATGATCTTGATTTTGTACTAACAAATTACTAACACTCTGTTATTGTATTTTTATGTGTGCTACTAACGACTCTACTAACGTTTCATTTGTTAAAAATGTATGGACGTATGTCTGAAATAAAGATATATTATTATTTAAGCCTATTTTAAGATCTTCAGGCATTATGGAATGCAATAAAGATATGAATATGCTCCATTTTGTAAATTAAAATTACTTAAAAAAACGATCTTCCTTTATAAATGGGGTTTTAAATACATTACATATAATCTGGTATATCATAATAAATTGATATAAGGATCCTACTTAATATTATAAATGCGAATGTTTGTGAGTGCGATATATGGATGTTTGTTACTCTTTTACGTCAAAACGGATCTTGATGACAGAGGTACCCGGGGTTGCGGCTTGTTCGAAAGAGATACCGCGGCCCCGGAACGTAAAGGGCAATAGAAGGAACATGGGTGGGTTTTAGTCAGTAAAAGTCTGACATGCCCCACCCAGAGCGGGGGAAGTCACCAGATGATTTCCCACCCGAAAAAAAATGACAGAGGTACATTATTGTCTGGAATAACACACAGGATACTTTTTTTCGATAATGTTAATGTAAGTGTTTATATATTTTAACTAGATGTGCCCAGCGATTTCACCCACTGCTTAGCTCCTTAGTGTCGTAGATAGATAGATAGAATATTCTTTATTATGTAAACCATACAATTAACAAGAATAACATTAAACAACTTATAAATAGGGTGACACAATGGGCGATCTTATCGCTAAAAGCGATCTTTTCAAGACAACCTTTGGATGGATTTAAAGGAGGAGAAACAGTACTGTAGGTAGTCTGTGGTGTAACATTTTAGAAAATTAATAACTACATACTACGTAGCCTGATGTTAATGTGGGTATGTTTTTATTTTAAATTTGTGAAAGAATCCCTACCCATGCAAAATTTCAAGCCAATACGGCCAAGGAATCGCGTTCTCCCATACAAACTTTACCACCCTATTTCCTTTTTTTTTGTTTTTCTGGTACCGCGGCCCCAGAACATAAAGGGCAAAAGTAGGAACATGGGTGGGTTTAATTAATCATTTATCGTCCGTCAAAAAACACACTCACACATACAAATGACGGCATGGTTGGCGCAGTGGCTGAGGGATCGACTGCTGCGCTGCGTGTCGCGGGTTCGATTCCCGCACGGAACAAGTATTTGTATGACCTGCAGATAGTTTTTTCGGGTCTGGCTGTTCGTGTATGTAAGTTTATATGCTTTTACAAACGATACAGGAGACGCACCCACGATACAGGAGAAATTCCTGGAGTGGGGCAAAGTTTGTTTTAAGAAAAAAAAATTCTACCTACTCTTACAGAATAATACGAGGGTGATTCTCGTAAAATTGTCAACGGCTATTTCTGAATAAATAGTTTCGAAAGTTAAATTCGATTTGGAGTTGTACTCTCAAACAGTTTCGAACATATGGGACAGGGTTATAAAACTGAAACTTTTGTATCTTCAGACGGCGAATAGCTGTTTAGGGTACTGTTAGGAGAAGACTGATTAGTTTTGATAGGAAGCGAGTTTATGGAGCATGTTACGATTTAGTTGATTGCGTAGCTAAAGATGTTTGTCTGTTTGTTGCTTTATGTGTCCCTGAAGAGTTTGTAAATGATTTTTTAGGGTTCTGAACCTCGTAATGAAAATACGGAACTTATTGGATAAAAAAATAAATATCTTGGGACAACTCACACACGGCTATCTGATCCCAAGCTAAGCAGAGCTTGTGTTATGGTAACCAGACAACTGATATACATACTTATATAATTTATAAATACATACATATTATAGATAAATCACACCCAGACACAGAACAAACAATCATGCTCATCACACAAAGTTTGTCCTGGGTGGGAATCGAACCCACGACCTCCGGCTCAGCAGTCAGGGCCACTAACCACTAGACCAACAGGCCCGTCAAAATCATCACCTTGTTGATCACTTTGTTGTCCATCTGTCTGTTTGTCAAGACCCTTTATCTCAGGAACGCGTGAAGGTCCGAATTGAAATTTAAACTATATTTCAGTATATCTGTGTGGTCCCTTTGTGCTGTAAAAAAAACAACCCTATAAGTCTTCGCAGTCAATAGATATGCCTGTTTAGTAAGTAGTAAGTTTGTACGGAACACTCGGGCGCGAGTCTGACTCGCTCTTTACTGGTGTTTTATTTTATTTTATGCATAGTGTGCAAGTCAGTCAACCAGTCTTACCAAGAGGTATCGTATTACCCAGTACCAACTGGGTTATGGAGGTCAGATAGCAGTCGCTCCATGTAAAATACTGGTATTCATCTGCATCCGGTAAGACTGGAAACCGACCCCAACATAGTTGGGAAAAGGCTAGGCAGATGATGATGAGTTTGCAAGTCAGTCTAAAGCTAGATATGACATAACTTATAGTGTATGATTTTTTTATTAGTACTTCCTCTTATTTCGAGTGATAAAAAAAATCCTTTTGACACCAGAGGCAGACTTCTAACCTGTTATCAGAGTTGTTATTATGCTGCACATGGGCCTATGGTTTTACATTTAAATGCCGTCCAGAATTGTTTCTCAGGCATGCTGGTATAGTTGCCTCACAATATTTTTAGTCTTGAAGTCAGTGATAATTACACAAAGCAATCAATCAGAGGTGCGTGTTTGGGTTCGAATTCGAGACCTGTGACTTGACAGTCCAACGGTCACACTACTGGGCTATTGTTGCTTTGCTTTCTATCATAGATATTTTTTGTATTCGAATCAATTTATCAGGAGGGCAACATTGATCAATACAAGTTTTAGTGAAAACATCTGTGAAAATAAAATTGTAGTAAATAATTATGAAGCGGCATTACCATTTATCGAAAATTGAAACCTTAAGATTTTCATGTTGTCTCCTTTAGAAAAAAAAATATTACTGTTTATCAGATGACGATGAGATTACCTGGAACAATTAAAAAAAAATTAGTTCATAAATAAAGCAAATTTGAATTTAAATTAGCAGACCCGTTTATACCTTCGCCTTAACTAGCTACTCGTGAGGCTGCGAGTTGATTCCAAAAAGATACCGCAGCCACGGAACAAAAAGGGCAAAAGAAGGAACATGGATTGGTTTTAGTCAGTACAAATCTGACATTCCCTTCCGTGGGATCGGCAGAAGTCATTTGATTACTGCCCATCTGAAAAGAAAGCCCTAACTATGTCTAATCATAATGGCGCAACACGGTTTTCTTCTATTCCCCTAGTCAGCCGTCACGGAATCATTTACCTATATCTATCTAACGAGACAACCCCTAGTTTTCCAACCCATGGCCATCATTGACCACGGTGTATACACCGGTGGCCATTAAAGCCCATCCTACCGCTTAGTTTATTTCCAAATTCCTCGGAGACCGCGCCCGTTATCTAATAACCAGTATTAGCTAATCGATCACTCAGCAACGGTTGCCGCTGCAATTAGGGGTAATAAAACCAGCCGAATTTACCCTCGGTGGTTTGAAATGACCTTTGGTACAGTTGTCGACAGAATAAATTAATGTTTTGATTGATTGACATGATTTACTCTTGATTTTATACACCATTTATTATTTTACATTAATGAAGGAACGATTAGAGCTGTGGCTGAGAGATCGACTTCTGCGCTACGTGTCGCGGGTTCGATCCCCGCACGGAATAAATATTTGTAAACTCAAACTCAAAGCATTTATTTCAATTAGACCATTACAGGCACTTTTGAATGTCATAAAAACAAGAACAAAAAAATGATGCTGCTACAGTCCCAGTCACAAGACATAATAACTTATGAAAGTACTGTAGTTGCCCATTCCAAAGCGTCGATCTCTATGGAGAAGAATGGGCAAGAAACTCCATGGACACTCTTTTAAATCATAATATTTTATAAAATCATGGATACATCATTCATGTTAAGATTATACATAATGTGAGAACGATGTAGAAAAACGAGCACATTTAGAGCGTCCAGAGTAAAAGCAATAATTAGCAAGAGTTTAATAGATGAAAATTAAAACAAACCGTGGTAGCTAAGAGATGACCAGTCCCAACTGACAGCGCCCGTTCACGAACATGACGTATGGATCAGCCCCGTTCAGCTCGACCATTTTGAAGGGAGCTAAATGACCCGACACACCCGCCACCATCAGCGAGACATTTAAGTGAGCATGACAATCTCTCAACCACCATCATAAAACCTAAGTTGTTCTGGGTCTGGCTGTTTGTGTATGTGAGTGGATGTTTGTACACGCAGCCATAATACAGGAGAAATTCATAGAGTGGGGCAAGGTTTTCTTTTTATAAAACTGTGTTTTTAATTCATGATTTTCTCTTTTTTTTACATATTATTTATTATTTTACATTAGAACAATAAGTATTTGTTTGGAGAGGTTTCAAATAAGCTTATTATGTAGCGCGTATAAACCCAGACTCACTCACACACTACATATTACAATTCAATAAAAAACGGTTGTACGTACACGCTCCAGTGGCGAGTATGGGAGGGGTGAAAAGTAATTATAAAAAAACTAATACAGTTTTTTTTATTTGTCTATGGTTTGTTACAAAGGAGGCTTTGTAACACCTGAAATTGAAATGTATAGTATTTAGTTAAGCGCTTGTTGTTAATTAACAGAGGCTGGTTTAGCTTCAGAATATATACTTGAACTTCAAAGAAGTAACCCGCAGATAAAATCGCATAAACAAGTTTTCAAATGAACAAAAATCGCATATTTTGTTGATTTGAAAACTCTGACACCAGGTTTAGGCACTAAACACATGATGAAAAAGAAAGATTCAAAGACCTTATCCAACTCCTTCCGGGAAACTCAAACTCAAAGCATTTATTTCAATTAGACCATTACAGGAACTTTTGAATGTCAAGAAACAAAATGATGAAGCTGCAGTCCCGGTCACAAGGTATAATAACTTGTGAAAGTACTGTAGTTGCCCATTCCAAATCGTTGATCTCTATGGAGAAGAATGGGCAAGAAACTCCATGGACAAAAGAGTGTCCATGGAGTGAAATTATATTACAAAATCGTATTTACATAAGTCATGTTGAGTTTATAGATATAAACACAGTAAGAGCATCCAGAGTTAATCCTAGTAGAATTCTACTAATATTTTAAATACGAATGTATGTGAGGATGGATGAATGTATGGATGTTTGTTACTTTTTCACGTCAAAACAGCTGAACGAATCTTGATAAAATTTAGCACAGAGGTAGATTATAGTCTGGAATAATAATAATACATAGAATACTTTTTTTCGATATCACGCGGGCGTAGACGCAGGCACCAGTTAGTAAAAATTTTAAAAAATATTTCGTATTCCATTTCCAACTTAAAGCAAAACAAAGTGCGATATTCAAAACAATTTTAAGACTGAGATATTATAACGATCTCTGCTAATTGAACACACTTCCAACCTACATTAAATATAGCCAATTCCGACTAAAATAATTTACCAAAATTAATACGATAACGCCGTTGAGTGTACACGACCGCGCCCGGACATGGCGGAAATTATAGTTAATGGATTCGAACCCCGGCAATATCGGTGCATAATTGCATCAAGCGTGACGCTAGCGCATCAATTTTTAATATCGTTTCCATGTAAAATCAGAAATTTGCGATCATACGACGCCGGGTTATATTTATTCGACCAATTATGAAATGTGGCCGCGGTCGGGGTTTCGAGGATGATACACATATTTTTTGACATGACTGTACTTAATTTTTTAATGGTTTTGTTATGTTTTGGGAGTAATATATTTTTAGATATTGCATGAAATGTGCTTGTTAATTTTTGACTTGCTGCGTCCCGCGGTTTTGTCTATATTCTCGGTGGAGCGCGGAATTCTTGGAGCAAAAAATATCCTATGTTGCTAGCTGTGTTGCACACATTGACACATTAGAGAGAATATACTCATCAGTGAGTGGTTGATTAGTAACCGATAAATAGTAGTTGGCGTAATGAGGAGGGACGAAGCCCATGTGACTAAAATACTGATGGATCTGAATGTTGATGGATGGAGAGGGAGAGGAAAGCCAAAGAAAAGATGGATATATTGTATAAGGAATGATTTGAAGGAGAAAGGAGTTAATGTTACCGTGACTTCTGACAGGGGAAAATGGAAGAAGAAAACGTGTTGCGCCGATGCCAAATAGAGTGGGACAAGGGCAGGAAAATGATGATAAGATCGTAATTGGCAAAATGTGTACTATAGCATAGGCTTTAAAACGCACGTGTGATGATATATTGCTGTGTGTAATGAGAGAAAATATTTCAAGAACACCATTATTTAGTAAATCTTGAAATTCTTAGTAAAATTATCTAGAACATCTTTACCTATGTTTACATTCCTTTAGTACATTAACGCCCAACCTAAGGGTTTAAACAAGCAAACTAATTTCGATAGCAAATATTATACATACTAATATTTACATTTAGGCAAGAAAATAAATTATCATATATAACCCACATTTAACTTAAGACTACAACATAACATGACGGTTACAAGAGGATATTGGAAGAAAACAACTGTTTTGCCAACCCCAAGTTAAATGTGACAATTGCAGGAATATGATAGGGTTAGGTAGAGGTACCTATACCTATAACATTAGTTTTACTTTATGCGAAACCCGAAACACGTGTCTAGTAATATTTATATGAAGAATCTATGTACAAAATTTCAGAACTTTATCATGAAAAATCAGAAAGTTATAAGCTTGTTATTTAACCTGGCTGTCCGTACAAAAACACGGCCACCGAGCGGCACAAACGACGCCGCACGTAGGTACTGTCGCTTTGACCTGCCGTGACCTTGTTGCGCGCCGTATGATTTCGTATGCCTACTAAATGTCCAACTCGTAACCTTTTATTAATATTTTTGGGACAAAATATAACATGGTGTAAAAACTATTGGAATCGATTCAGTTACTTATTCTGAACAAACTATATTCAGGTTTCGCATAATTATACTAAAAATAACGTTGTAGAACATCCAATTGTATCCTGCTACAGGCTCATCTTGCCTAAAAGGATGTTTCAAAAATTTGTTAAGCAGTACCAAAATTGTAGCACTAAATAAAGCATTTCGTATTTTGTATGTATTTTGCCAGTTATTAATTCAAGTCCTATACCGATTTGTAAATAGGTTTATATCTAAATTAAGTAGTAGATTTTATATCTAAACTTTTCGTCCCAACTCGCCTGATGTGTAGCGATAATGCGGCCTAGGGTGGAGCCACTTGCCTTGAAGAAACCAAGTCACTTGAATTTTGAACAGATCAAGCTAATCTGATCACTATTAGCTGGATCTAAACCGGCAATGAATTCGACGGAATCCTTTCTAATATAATAAAAGCGAGAGTTTGTTTGTTTGTTACGCCTTTACGCCTAAATGGCCAAATAAATTTTTATTTTTTGTTGTACAGATATAATTGGGACCCTGGAGACGGACATAGGCTAAAAAAGTGAGAAAAGGGGAGAGAAAGATATTTTTTTTTCGATCATCACGCGGGTTAAAGTTAGCGTTAGCCTAAAGTAACTACGTGGAAGAAGTCGCGGGCGGGAGCGAGTACATAATAAATGTGAAAGTAGAGCGCTTTGTAACATGCAAGTCCACCATGAACCCATCGGTAATCGAGACCCATCGACTCGTTAGAAAAAGTACTGACAGATATGTTAGCCCAGTTAGGATAACATGATTAGGTGCTTGCAAACACTTAATCAATGAAGCCTTCAAAAACCCTGTTCAGGGTTGTTCGAAATAGATACCGCGGCCCCAAATAATTAAGGGCAAAAATAGGAATATGGGTGAGTTTTAGTAAAAGTCTGACACTTCCCCTAGCTCCACCCAGAGCAGAGGAAGTTATTTGGACATTACCGAAAAAGAGTTGCTTTATTATAGCGTTCTAAGAATCTAGTCACCGAGAAATGCTCAAAACACTGCTAGCATGAAGATTTGGGCTCGTTCCTGTTGGATTGATTAAAGGAGGCTAAACACCGAGAGAGTTGGAAAAGAATGTGGGAGTCATTTACCCACAAGTGGGACAAAATACTTGGCTAAGTTAAGCAAAACTAAGCGTAAAACAAAAAAAAAAGAATCTAGTGTCAATAATGGCAATCCAATACAAGAAAGATAAAACTACGAACGATTGGAAATCAAATGAATGGATATAGGTAAGTAATGGATTGTCTTTTCTTTAGTGGTGATAAAAATGGCTTTATATCTGACTATAATAGTATTTATGGGCAGTTTGTCAGATAATCGTCTTGATATTGATCTAGCAATGAGCAATACAAAAAGAAAGGATTATGGCTCCTGTTTAGAGGTACTTCATTGGTCTTGGAAATAAACTGAAAAATGTTCTACCTAACATCACGCCTGAAATCCCTTAAGGGTTTTGCAGGTTGAGGGTTGTTCCAGGGTTGAAAGTTGTTCAAAAGAGATACTACGGTCCCGGAACATAAAAGGCAATAGAAATAACATGGGTGGGTTTCAGTCAAAGTCTGACACTCTCCCCCGCTCCGCTCAGAGCCGAGAAAGATATTTGATGATTTCCCATCGGCATAACAAAAGGATTTTGGCGGAGGGGTACCTAATGGTACATCCACATTTTTTTGTTTAAGTCCTATGTAATTGAGGCGAGTGTTTAAGTACACATCCAGATGACGCGGCTGCTATTGAGAAATCCCTGATGGTAAATCTCAAATTTTTATCTGAAAATAGCGGGTTCCTAGCAATGTTTGCTGAAATAAATTACACAAAGTAAACTGCGTGCTTGTGTTCGAACACAGAAGTCAGGAGGCGACATCTTACAAGTTGTAACTTGCTGTTACCGCATGGCCACCATTTCCCAAGCGGCCGAAACTTGTCCTAAGCACTAATTGTGCGGGGTACAAATGTTATCAATTTTGGCACCTATAGTTGTTGACAGCGTATTGCTCTGTGGCAAATACTCCCGCAATAAACTCTATAGCTATAATTTAAACAAAAGACATCTTACATTCACCCACAAAGAGCCAAACAATTCTTCATTAAACTTAAACTAATTATTACCATCATAAAATTAAATATAACAATGGGCAATGTAACAAAATTACTTACACACAAAATGGCTGACTTAATACAATCATACAAACAAATAAACATCAAGAAACAGAGAAATAAAATGTATTAAAACTTTTGCTCGCCTCAAAGTAATTGTGGTCGTGTTTCTAACGCGACGCCATTTTAATTACACGTCTTAGAAATGCCACAGAATAAAAATATACGGAAGGGTAAATACATACATTAAGGGAAAATAAGCGCACACACTGAGACGTACGGCGATCTCAAATAAATGCGCCTGCACTAGTTTGACTCGCAGAACGTGATTTCTGTGTGTGTGTTCTCTTATTTTATAGAAACAGTTAAAAGATAACTTATTTATATTATTATTTATAAAGCAACTAGACTCTCTTTGAGAACCAAAAGGTGAGTGTTAGAATTGTCAACTAAACTCTGTTTACACATACGACGGAACTACTTGTATCGATGCAGCAGTTTCAAATGACACACTAGTAAAATATGCGTATTTATGTTTTGCATGTGTGTGTGCACCGAACACGACTCGACCTGATTTCAAATGAATGCCACTCGGGACTGCGCTTTCATTCGCTATACGCGAAGTGTGTCTAGGTGTGTTATTTCGCTGGTTGTATAAAGCTGACCTTCTGTGTCTGTCTATTTGGTCGTGTCTCTGTTCACGGCCGGTCGCAGCAAAAAGTCGCGCAAAAGTTTCAACGATGTTAATTACGTTTTATTATGTCACTGCGTTGTTTATAAGATTGTTCCTTTTATTAATAATTTTAATGAATGATGGTGCATAAAATAATGTATTTTGTATTGTATTGTATAACGGGCTGGTGTCCGCAACTCCACGCGCGTATTTTGCGTTAAAATAATGTAATTGAGATAAGATTTGTTAGTTATTCATCATCTGCCTAGATTTTTCTAGTTTAAAAGCAGCTGAACCAGGTTCAATAGGGAGTGTGGCGTGGTAATAAATAAATTAATATCTTGGGACAACTCACACACGGCTATCTGATCCCAAGCTAAGCAGAGCTTGTGTTATGGTAACCAGACAACTGATATACATACTTATATAATTTATAAATACATACATATTATAGATAAATCACACCCAGACACAGAACAAACAATCATGCTCATCACATAAAGTTTGTCCTGGGTGGGAATCGAACCCACGACCTCCAGCTCAGCAGTCAGGGCCACTAACCACTAGACCAACAGGCCCGTCAAAAAATAAAATATTTTGGTTGAATCTTTTGCTATAGCATTATTTCACAGAAATTCTACTTTACTCAAAAACGCTTACGACAATCCTATTCTGTCAGCAAAACCATTGGACAATAGAAGATAAAAGTATAAAACTTTATTCTCAACACTAAAATATCAAACAAAGCTATTAAATATAAACGAAAACCTCACAAATTACACTATCTTCATACCAAACTAAGATATTTGGAGATAAGGTAGACTGAAAAGCCCAGAAAGTTAAGTTTTCCTTTAATAAGACGGGCAAGACGAAAAGATACCTTCATTTATTCTATTAAGTTACACAGGTACAAGAACAAAGCTAACATATTTACTGCCATACTCACATATGTACATACAAATGTAAATACGATTCAAAACGAAAGTTAAAGGATACGGCTCCGCCAAAGTTTGCGATTCTGCAAAAACGCATTACCATAATAAATTATTCTATATCAAAGCGATCGGACCGTGAATAGGTCGCTTTAAGGATCCTTTGGAAGTTATAGAGTGACCTCGAGGCTTTATGTAACGAGATACTCGCTACACGAATGCTGTATGATATGTATCTTACTTTGGTGGTTTTAACAACTCTTTAATGATATGACGGACTTGAAAACAAGATGAGAGAGTGCTGTCATAATTATAGCTTTGATGTTGGTTACTTTAAATTTTTCTTTTTAATAAAGGAGCGCATAGCTAACTACTTTTTTAAATTACATTAACTTCAATGATAGGTCAAATTACTTAAGGAAACGTGCATATTGCTCAAATAATCGTAGTCTTCCTTGCTGTAGAGGTTCTTATTTCTTTTTTTTGCATCTTTGCCTGATGTCACCAATATCAATACAGTATCATCTGCTTTTCTCTAGACTTTCTACTCTTATTCATATCATGACAGATGTCAGTAGTTTAACAGTTAAGGATGCAAATATAATGCAATGTTACTCATCACTCCCCTCACGAAGTTAAGAAAAGGTAACAAACAAACCAACAGACAGAGTTATTTTTACATTTTCGAGGTAGTTTAATTTCATTATCAAAAAACACCGTACATTTTTTTTATGAAGTCAATACGTAAATCATATTAGTATAAATTAGTACGGATTAGTATAGATTAGTATGGATTAGTATGAACTAGTATGAATTAGTACGGACTAGTGTGGATAAGTATGTTTTATTACGGAGTGGTTCGGATTCGTATACATTAGTGTGGATTAGTATCATTTAAGTAGGATTTAACAAGCACTGAAAAGTAGTTTACAGGCGTACTGTCGGTCGTTGTAGTCATTTTCTGCCAATCAATTTTCTAATCTTCAGTAGTGTTAAAACAGTACACACCCTTTACAAGAGTAACTGTATAAGGTTATTCGTAGGGCGCCTTAGAAGATTTATCGAGAGTTTTACGAACTTGGCCTAGTTTAACCTTTGATTTTTTAATGTGGTAGGCTGGCCAGACTTTATTTTAACTTAATAATTTTCAAGTAGTTTAGTTTTCAAAGTGAATTTCTAAATACAAATATTAAAAACAAGCTTTTTACATGAATTAAAAAATGAAGCATTCAAATGTTAATAACTGTTACTTTGCGGTTAGTGAGGTCTTAACATGACGACACGAATCGTTGCGTTGGTCATGCCAAAAGTGTACACCGGACCAGACAAGAACTGGTAACAGGTATACACATTAAAAAAAAAACTTTGCCCCACACTAGAAATTACTCCGTGGGTCCGTTTACAAACATTTAAACTGACATACACAAACAGCCAGACCCGAAAGAACTATTTGTAGGCCGTACAAATATTTGTTCCGTGCGGGGATCGAACCCACGATGCGCAAGCACAGTAGTCGATCACTCAGCCACTGCGCCAACCGTGTCATCAAATAATGAGTCACCTTCACTTTGAAATTAGACAATTTATAAACAAAAGAACGTGCTATAGAGCAGTTTGTTATCGGCACGCTGGTATCGGAGTGTCACGCTGTTCACACGCCAAATGATAGGAAAATACACTTTTAAGGGTTCCCGTACCTACCTCAAAAGGAAAAAAATGAAACCCGTATCACATTGTTGTCTATCTGTTTGTCTGTCAGACCCTTTATCTCGGAAACGCGTAAAGGTATCGAGTTGAAATGAAAACCATATACTCAACTCTGTGGTCCCTTTGTGCTGTGAAATAGGTCTTCTAAGTCTACGCAGTCAAAAAGATGGCTGTTTATGTCGCAAGTTTGTACGGAACCTTCAGTACCTGTACCCCTTATTCCCTACTGATCATGAGGTCCTGGGTTCAATTCCCGAGATGGGCTAAGTTTTATTGAGTTTTGAAACTATTGTTGACTCATGAGTTGATTCAAAGTAAAATTCTGACAATAAACAAACTCTTTCTGATTCAGAGCCCTCAATCAGAAATTAACAAAACACTACACAAATTCGCCGCCATTAAATTTTTCCTTCCACACAATCTCCGTACACATTTGGGAGCAAAAGGTTAAAGAAATGGACTTAAAAAAGCAAAAATAGCCTCCTAAGGTCTTACCCAATCAGAGGGCTGCCCTCGAGCTAATAGAAACTTTATCCCTTCAATATTTTCTTTTGATTAAATTCGTCCGCTGAAGGCGGATGAGAAATGTTTTTATTTCCATATTTTTTATCAAAAATACTGAAATTAAGATTGCGGTCTCTTAAAGATATTGGCAAAAAATAGGTTGTTGGTAAGGAATTGATTATGTTCTATATAACTTCCATACATTATGAACACAAAAGGAACCTGTAACGTTTTTACAGCTTAGCGGATTTCGGCTTGTCACAGGTAAACCACTAAGGATACTTTTCTACACAGTAGTATTTTCTCATGGAATAATTTCCGACCTCAACCGGACGATACCGAAGCCAAAAACTAGTTCCTATGTAAAGTTTCTTGCGTAGCAGCTACGGCGTAGCCCTGACGTCATGGCTACGCTTGCTACGTGGTCGTAGCATATTGGTTGCGGTTAGGCGGAAATAGTTGTTTAAACCCTTCTCTTTGAGGCGGCCTTGTATAAATTTTATATTAGTTCTAACTTTCCAAGGAAGCAATATTTGAAAATTGGCTTTTTAATAATTTAAAGAAGGCATTAAATTTTTTTTAAATTTATTTACGTTGGATTTGTTGTTTGTTGGTATCAGAACGGCATGTAATTTTACTTATTAATAACATAAAAACAGGTTTTATGTCTTTTGAAAATCAAGAACAATGATCGTGTTATGATGAGGAGTCAGTTCTGCCAGCAGTGGCGTCTTTGTCAATTAACCGTAAATATTCGTGGAAAATTTTCAATATCATACCGGATAGTGACTTATTTTGAAGAAACATTATTTTATCTGTGGAAAAGAAAAGAAATGGAGTTTACTCCTTGTGATTCACGTTTTTAGGACGGACTACTACAAACTTGAATATTATTCCTGTATTTGGACCGTAGCTGTAGGTAGCTTATTGTTGAACATGTAAAAGTGCATGTTACTCTGCCATCTGGGAAAGCTGACTGAATTCGTCTGCATGTATTAATCTATATTTTTATTAAAAAAAGATATTATATTCAAACTAGCTTCCGCCCGCGACTTCGTCCACGTGACATAGTTACTTTGGGCTAACGATAACTTTAACCCGCGTAATGATTGAAAAAAAAATCCCTCCCCTTTTCTTCCCTCTCTCTCCCCTTTGTCTCACTTTTTTAGCCTATGTCCGTCCAGGGTTCCTACTATCTCTGCACCAAAATTCATCAAATCGGTTAGGCCATTTAGGCGTGAAGACGTAACAAACAAACAATCTCACTTTCGCTTTTATAATATTAGTAAGAATTTTAAACCAAATACTCTTTTCACTCATTCTCCCGGGAATTCCTACAGAGACAAAATGACCAGAGAATAGGTATGGGTAAAAACTTTCCAACGTTTTTTTCAGGTTTGGCCAACTTTTTCATAAAAATCATCAAAACACAAAGCTCAACAATACACAGCTCACCGTAGCTTAAACCACAAAGACGTAACGACTCGTACTAAGCCCCCACAATAAGTATAGAAGTTTGTTAAATTGTTACCAAGAAACAATAAGTTAAGTTGTGTTTAACAGGGGCCAACCGCAAGCATTGCCGGCCAAGCGAGTTCAACGTTTCGACAAGATTTACTCGCTAACTTGTAGGTATCGTCGACCTCGTTATTGTTTTACCACCCTAAGCTTGATCGCTACTTTTGAAATTGAAGCGCTTTGCAGCATCCTTACTAATATTATAAAAGTGAAAGTGAGTTTGTTTATTTGTTACGTCTTCACGCCTAAATGTCTAAACCGATTTTGATGATTTTGACGTGATAACATCTTTAAAATCGTTTTAGTCGGGTGACATGTTCAGAAACTTGTGTCACACCAAAACCTCACGAGCGCGATCGATCGATCGATGACGTGATAACGTCTTTAAAATCGTTTTAGTCGGGTGACATGTTCAGAAACTTGTGTCACACCAAAACCTCACGAGCGCGATCGATCGATCGATCGATCGATCGTCTTATTGGTAATAACTTATATCACCAATAAGACGTTATCACGTAAACATCTCGATCGTAAACCTACTTTACAAACAACCAATTTTTTTTTTTGGTACAGAGATAGTCGGGACCTTGGAGACGGATATTGGATATTTTTTTTAAAAGTGAGAAATGAGGGAGTATGTGGGAAGAAAAGGGAAAACTTAGCATTGCTATTACAATAAATAAGGCACATGGGCAAAATCTATTATGTATGTGGTGTTACCCCGACTTTAACGCGAGCGAAGCCGCGGTCAAGAGCTAGTCCTTTATAATGCAAACAGCCCAAAGATTGAAATTCCCAGCCTACATCTGTAGCCGCGTTCATATAACTTGGATCTTTTCAAGCAGCCAGTTAATAGGCTTTTTTGGTGTGGAATATCATCAAATAACTTCCCCCGCTCTGGGCGGATTGGGGGGGAGTGTCAGACTTGTACTGACTAAATCCCACCCATGTTCCTTCTATTGCTCTTTACGATCCGGGGCCGCGGTATCTCTTTCGAACAACCCGCAACCCCGGCAGGCGGAGGCCCTGGCAGGCCCCTCTGCTTTTCTGACATCTAGTTGATAAGCTACTTTTGGGTCAGCTCGTTCCATCCTTGACCTCATATCTGTTGTTTTGGGACAAGAGTGAGATGAATATAAAAAAACCGGCTAAGAGCGAGTCGGACTCACGCACCGAGGGTTCCGTACAAACTTGCGACATAAACGGCCATATCTTTTGATTGTGTAGACTTGGAAGTGTTGATTTTAACATCTCACATCACTAAAGGACCACAGACTTGAGTATATGTTTTTAATTTCCATTCGATACCTGAACGCGTTCCTAAGATAAAGGATCTTGACAGACAAACAGATGGACAACAAAGTGATCCAATGAGGGTTCTGTTTTTCCTTTAGTGATACTGAAGCCTAAAAAAAATAAGATATATGAATCGCTTGTCCTTTAATCATTGTTTTTCTTGATTTATTTTAAACACGCTTCATCTCTAACTCATCTGCCTAGCCTTTTCCCAACTATGTTGGGGTCGGCTTCCAGTCCAACCGGATGCAGCTGAATATTAGTATTTTACATGAAGCGACTGCCTATCTGACCTCCACAACCCAGTTAATACTAGGTAGTACGATACCCCTTGGTAAGACTGGTTGTCAGACTTTTGGAACACTGACTACCTGTAACGACTGTCAAAGATCTACAAATGACAGCCGGGACCAACGGATTAACGTACTTTCCGAGGCACGGAGGAAACTCGGTATGTAACGGGTGGTCACCCATCCACAGACCAACCTAGGCAAGCGCGGCTTAACCTAAAGATCGACCCGAGCGGCTACTATTTATTTAGCCACGAGCTCCTCCTTCACGCTTCATCTCTAACTAAAATGATTATATTAAAAATATTGAGAAAATTTACGGTGTTCAATTGAGCTGAAATTTTTCTTTGTACCAAAAGTGGTAACATAACAAGGTTGACTATACTACGACGGAACACAAATTGTGCTTCTGACGGCTGTTAAAGTTTTTCAAATTAGGGTATGCGTGTGTACTCGTAAAGGCTTGGGGGTATTAAAACATTGGCTTGGATGTTGTTGCAAGTTGTAGAGTAAAAAAAGTTAAGGATTTTCATAATTGTGGTTTGAGCAAACAAGTATTTGTTAGCCCAGTATTTATATAATAAAAATACTCGTTTAAATACGAGATAACAAGTACATTCTACAATACCGTGACTGGAATATTTTCTACAATACCGTGATAGGAATAAGTTCTGCAATACCGTGATAGAAATGTGTTCTACAATACCGTGATTAGATCATTTTATGCTCGATGATTTAGATGATTCAAATATCTACTAATGCATATAAAAATAAAGAAATCGTTAAAAAAATATACACGTTTTATATTAATTCATAGAAAATAACTAGTGCGCTATTTTGGAAGTCCGCACCTATGCATTGTCATCCCAATGAAACATGTATGCAAAATCACAGCTCAATCGGAAATCGGGAAGTGGGTCAAATTTGACAGGTAAGCATAAATTGTATTAACAAGAATATAAAGTATAATACAATTATATTTTTTAGACATATGAATCTCTCATACCCTAATAAAAATCATAAATTATACAATTTTGCGGCGACCTCAAACTAGCCTTTGAAACTCTTTAAATGTGACCTCGACAGTAAATCCTTACAATATCATGCTTAATAAAAAGACCAGCTGAACAAATATGAAAACATATTCAACATAATGTTGGCAACATGAAAACAACACGAATAACTTGAATTACACTAACACATAAGTTACACAAACACACAAGATACACACACATAAGTTCAGAATCAAGTCACAAACTCATAACATATTATTTTAAGGCCGTGTACAGACTACCGCGAATGAAAACAATAATAGCAACAACGAAGCAATAATCGTATCAAAACAGTGTCATCAAAAATGGACGGTAAAGTATTTTTTACTAGCTTTTGCCCACGGCTTCGTTTGCATTAAATTCGGGGTAACACAGTTCCCCTTTCCTGGTTTACAGGTACCTGCTACCTGTAGTTTTTGCCCTTGCGCCTTATTTATTATAATAGCAATGCTAAGTGTTCCCTTTTCTTCCAACTTTCTCCCTCATGTCACAATCTTTTTAAAAAAAAAAAATTATGTCCATCTCGAGGGTCCCAACTATCTCTGTACCAAAATTCAGCAAAATCGGTTTAGCCATTTAGGCGTGAAGACGTAACAAACAAACTAACTCACTTTCGCTTTTATAATAAGGAAGGAGGGTAAGGATTTAATATTTTATTACCCAGGTTTATCACTTGATAGCTGGGTTGTGGAGGTCAGATGGGAGTCGTTTCATGTATCATACTGGTATTCAGCTGCATGCTTCCCATGGTTGGGAAAATTTTACGTAGATCATGATTTGGAGTTGCAGCAACATGTCCTCTTTCATTTATTTTTTCTAATATCATCATCCTATCCTACTATATATATAATAATATAAATGCGAAAGTTTGTGAGGATGGATACATGGATATTTGTTACTCTTTCACATCAAAACAGCTGAGCGGATCTTGATGAAATTTGCTACAGAGGTAGATTATAGTCTGGAATAACACATAGGATACTTTTTATTTCGATATCACGCAGGCGAAGCTGCAGTCGTCAGCTAGTCATTCGACGACTTTCATCATTCAATCATTCGCCATTCGAGTCAGGCGACGGGCCTGTTGGTCTAGTGGTTAGTGGCCCTGACTGCTGAGCCGGAGGTCGTGGGTTCGATTCCCACCCAGGACAAACTTTGTGTGATGAGCATGATTGTTTGTTCTGTGTCTGGATGTGATTTATCTATAATTATGTATGTATTTATAAATTATATAAGTATGTATATCAGTTGTCTGGTTACCATAACACAAGCTCTGCTTAGCTTGGGATCAGATAGCCGTGTGTGAGTTGTCCCAAGATATTTATATTTATTATTTATTTATTCATACAATCAATCCACCGCTTCTTTGATCTTTCTGTTCTGATTAAGCTATACATTCAAACTCCATCTATGATGAGCAAAAGAGGAGTATGGAAGGACAAAACATGCAACACAGACTCCTATTGGAATCCATCTGATCTGAATAGGAATAGGATAAGAAAAAGATGATGAATCAAAGTCAATCTATCCTCATAATAAATTTACCACATTCCTGCGTTAAAACTATACTGCCCCCTGCTGGGGTTGTTCGAAAGAGATACCGCGGCCCCGTAACATAAAGGGCAATAGAAGGAACATGGGTGGGTTTAAGTCAGTACAAGTCTGACACTCCCCCCCTCGCTCCGCCCAGAGCGGGGGAAGTCATTTGATAAAATCCCATCCGCAAAAAAGACAAGTGTAATAAAGTGCGTATATGTGTCTAATCATCGCACTGTACAGTACAATGTGTTTAACGTAAGTATTGAGATAGGTATGATTACAAAAAGAAAGATTTACACATTACATATTGTTTGTATTTTTAAATATTTTATAAAGGCGTCATAGCCTGCAAAAAATATAGAATAATATCTGTTTCTATAATGCTTTTAGAATAAGATCTGAATATCATTTATCTGTTTTGTTTATGTTAAAAATAAAGAAATTTCAAATAAAAAAATTATCCGCAAAGAAATAGCTATACCGCCTAAGACAGTCAAAATTTTGTTGTCTTCAGTGTGCACGCTGTCTTACAACATATCTTATCAAAAAGTAATTTCAACTTTATTATGACGTGTGTCTTATGTTTTCGTCTTGTTTTTAGGTTCAAATATTATGTTATAAGCCTTCGTTCTCAGTTTAATAACGAGATTTTTATCGGTGACGAACAAATTACTAACATGCGATGCGTCATTCACTGCTTGTTTTACTATTTTGAAATGGTTTGAGCACTTGCAAACAACATGAATGGACTAAGTCAGTTTATTCAGTGTCACTTTATGAGCTCTTTTATTATCTTACTAGCTTTTGCCTGCAGCTTCGCTCGCTTTAAATTCGGGGTAACACAGTTCCCCTTTCCTGATTTGCAGGTACTTGCTACCTGTAGTTTTTGTCCTTGCGCCCTATTTATTGTAATAGCAAAGCTAAGTTTTCCCTTTTCTTCCCTCGTTCTCCCTCATTCCTCACTTTTTTTTAAAAAGCTTATGTCCGTCTCCAGGGTCCCAACTATCTCTGTTCCAAAATTTATCAAAATCGGTTTAGCCATTTAGGCGTGAAGACGTAACAAACAAACTAACAAACTCACTCTCGCTTTTATAATATTAGTAAGGATTTTATCATCTTATTATTATTGATCACGTGTCTTGCAGTGATCCCAACTACGCTAGGGTTAAAGGTTATTTGTAATTAACACCTGGCACCAACAGTTTAACGTCTTTTTCGGGGTATGGAGAAAGATCAGTACCTATGTAATATGGTGATCACCTATCTACAGACCAACCTAGGCAAGTGAAGATCGAGACCCAAGCGGCTGCTATTATATAACCACGAGCTGGTTACCGAGCATATCATGTTATTGTCATTACTTAATGATTTAAAATGACCGAAAAAACGATGGGAAGACATATTCAAGGAAAGATGTGGACCAGACTGGAGAAGACAAACAAGAGACAGACATAGCTGGAGGAAGCTGGGGGAGGCCTACGCCAAAGAGGCGACTTCCACAAATTAAATAAAATGCATGGTATGATTATAATATGATAATATTAATTAATAATTTCAATCCTAATTTTAATTTATTTATAAACAATATTAAGTTTTAACTAATTGGAAAATTATAAATTTATGTATTTAGGAATGTGAATTTTTGAATTTTTGTGAATAATTTTATTGTGGTAGAATAAAGGCTATTTTTATTTTATGTATTTATTTTATTAATGATTTAAAATATACAATAGCAACTGGCTAGAGATCTCCACATAACTGATAACGTCTATATAATTACGACGACCCGGTTGGCGCAGTGGCTAAGCGTTTGACTGCTGCGCTACGTGTTACGGGTTCGATCGGAACCACAGAATAAATATTTGTATGACCTACAGATTGTTTCGGGTCTGGTTGTTTCTGTATGTGAGGTTAAATGTTTGTGAACGCACCCACGATACAGGAGAAATTCCTAGTGCAACAGGGGCAATGTTTAAAAAAATATGTTTGTACAAGACGTCCGCACATAAATAAAATAAGTCTCATGTGTGCCGGTAATTTTACAGCCACCTGATTGGAAAATTTTGGCTTTATGTCAGTATAAGCTATGTTCCTTGTAATGTTTTTCCCCAAGTAACCATAGGAACCTATTTTTAAATTACTCTTTCTGCATCTACACTTGAGGACAAAAATACGAATAGCCTCCAGCCTTATGTTTATTTTTCATTTTACACCGACCTCATAAAAACAGGTAAAGTATTTTGTATGTTAAATTATGAATCCCAGTCCGAACTTCAAAACTTTATGAATGATTCCCTTAAATAACATCATTTAAAATTTTTGTGGGAAATGCTGAGTCTCGTCGCATGAATGTTATAAGATGCAAAATGAGTCACAGTTTGTGTTTTTACAAAAAGTTTTGTGTTACTGCTTGAAATCTCTTTGGTGGTCAGGAAAAGAAAAAAATACAGCAGCTGTTTTACTTATTTTTAGAGTTCCTCAAAAGGAAAAAACGGTACATGGCAACAGAAGGTACATGGGTTGGTTTTAGTCAGTAAAAGTCTGACACGCCCCCCCCGCTCCGCCCAGAGCGGGGCAAGTCATTTGATGATTTCCCACCCGAAAAAAAAAAGAAAGGCATTTGACTTGAGACACAATAACGGGCAATGACGGATATCCGTTGTATCGACGTAGATCACCTAACGATAATGGAAAAACTGCAATCATTAGAAAAAATCTCAAGAAAACGTGAAAGTATCGAGTTCAATTAAAAACCATGTACTCAAGTATATGGTCCATGTGTGCTGTAGTTTTTCACAGTACGAAGGGATCGGATACATTTCTGTCTCTTTCGACTGCGTAGATTTACATGTTTACGCAAAGAAATGAACGTTTACGTAGTGTAAAGTAAGTAGTTTGTACGGAATTTGACGGGTTATTTGGATTTATTTTCGTTGGATACCAGTTTTTGATCCCATTTTTTAGGTATTAACGATGGGCCCCATTTCATATTACCATTGAATCCCATGTTATGACAACATGTGTACATTTCAGAAGAAAAGTGATTTAATTTTATCAAATATTTTAAAAGCACCGTGTGTGTCTTTTTTCTATAAATGCAGGTCGTTTCTGGCACTCGCCGGTCGCTCCCGCGGCACCGCTCGCTCCGCTCACTCGGCTCGTGCGTAGGAGGTCACAGCTTTAACCTAACCTAACATAGTTCCCGGTTCCCATAATTAGTTTGGGTAATGAACTTTTGTCAAAATCTCTTCGGAAAAACGACTGGCACCCGTTATTCTAACATATAACCTATCCACATACCCAAATTTCATCCAAATCAGTCTAGAAGTTTGAGCGTGTTGGAATAACAAACATACATACAAAATTTCGCCTTAAAATATTATTGTGATTTTGTTGTTGAATGTAGTGCATTCAGATGTTTTTAAACATCTGGGATCCAACGGAAATAGTTTTTGGGATTCAGTGGCAATAAAACGTATTTTTTTTGTATTTTTCAAATTTGGGATCCAACGGAAATATATGTATAATAATGTTTTGTGGGATCCAACGCCAAAAATATTAAAGTGGGATCAAAAACTGGGATCCAACGAAAATAAACCGTTATTTGCAGATCTTACACTTACGTTCAATAAAAATACATTTTTGTTTTCAACGTGAAACTATTTTTTCTTAATGGCAGCTTGCTCGTAATCCTGGTTGTTAACTGCACAACCGGATTATACGTAGAAGTTTTAATTATATACCCATCGGTTATAAATGAAGTTATCCGAAAAGTAGAGAGAGAGAACTTACAGTAATGAATTAAGAATGTTATTGGTTTTTCTAATTTTCGGATAAAGGATATAAGTATCCGAATATAACCAAAACGGATATACGAGGTAATTACTGCTCAAAGGGCAGTAAATCGACAAGAGTTTTAGTGTGTAGATTTAACAGAAAACAATATTGACCCATACGAATTTTACACTATTTAACATTGAAGTATCTACTTCTTTACTTACATGCGGACATTGTATATATATAATACTAGCGGCAATAACCACGGCTTCCCCCGCGTGATGATCGAAAAAAAAGTATCATATGTGTTATTCCAGAATATAATCGACCTCTGTGCCAAATTTCATCAAGATCCGTTTTGGCGTGAAAGAGTAACAAACATCCATCCTCACAAATATTCGCATTTATAATATTAATAGAATGTATGATTATTTTTGTGAAGATAATTTGTGTTTTTGTAATGATTGTTATGTTTGTGGAGATCGTGGCTTATTAATAGCAGCCGTTCGGGACAATCTTTAGGTTAAGCCGCGCTTGCCTAGGCTGGTCTCTGGATGGGTGACCACCCGCTACACACCGAGTTTCCTCCGTGCCTCGGAAAGCACGTTAATCTGTTGGTCCCGGTTTTCACATGTAGATCTTTGATACGCGTGACTGGTAGTCAGAATCCTGAAAGTCTGACAACCAGTCTTATCTAGGGGTATCGTATTAATTGGGTTGTGGGGGGTCAGACATGTAACTGGTACTCAGCTGCATCTGGTAAGACTGGAAGCCGGCCCCAACAAGGCTAGGCAGATGATGATAGATAAGATAAATCATTTATTTGATGCAACAAAAGACACAATACAGGATTTAATACTGAAAATATCAAACTGAGAAAAAATACAAAATTAAAATAAGATAGAGGTTACATTGACCCATTTAAAACTAGACACATCACATATATTCATAACTATTGGGCGATAGTTATGAATATATGTGATGTGTAATACTGGGCGGTGTGTGTCTCAAGATTGCACCAAATAGGAGTTCAGCTCAGCAAAAGTCATTGCATGATGTATTATTTATAAAATACCGTAATTGTTCCCTGTTATTACGGAAATGAACATCAACTCAACAATCATCAATCAATCAATTAATGAGTTACCAATAAAGCTCTGGTTTAAAAATCCCCTAACATTCGCAAATAAAATATGATTGATTTAAAAAAAAAAACCTTTGACCTTTCGAAACACAACAAATATTACACCCCTGACTCCTAACATCGTTGTATCCGAATTGTATTTACATCAGCCTTTCTTCAGAACAACATAAAAGCATTAAAATTGAATACATCACATTTATATTTATTAAAGAAAGTCGTGAACCCGGGTCATAACTCGGAACACGATCCGTTTTATCTCTGAGTTCGTTACCGAGTAACATGGGACTAGGGATGTGCACACGTCAAATTCATGAACGGACCTTTTTTGTCATTGTTTAGTTGGACTTTTTTTTAATTTTAATGTTTTGTTACTCACCTGATGTTCTTAAAAAAACAGGTAAATAGCATTATTTTTGATATTATTATGTTTATTATTTGTATACTTGTTATGATCATGGCGCTAGCAATAGTGCCGAAATATCGTGATTTCAATTTTAATAATAAATTTCTTAAATATTCCGTCAATATTTTAGTTGTGTGATTTGGAATTATTGAAATGAGAGATTTGTAAAGCTTACCCTTGTCACGATCATATTATACTTGATTTATTAATACTGAATGAACGAAAATCCTTACTAATATAATATTATAAAAGCGAAAGTGAGTTTGTTTGTTTGTTACGTCTTCAGGCCTATATGGCTAAACGATGCGGCGGTACGGCGATTTTGATGAATTTTGGTACAGAGATAGTTGGGACCATGGAGACGGACACAAACCAACTTTTTTTTTAAATGAGGGAAGAAAAGGGAAAACTTAACTTACCCCGAATTAAACGCAAGCGAAGCCGCGGGCAAAAGCTAGTGTATTATAAAGGCTTCCAATATTTATCAAAATTATAACTGCTGAGAACGAGGTCGTGGGTTTAATTCCCGATCGAGTAAAGTGTTTTTGGGGAATCTCAGGATTACTTTAGCAGCAGCTAAGGAGTCTGTTTTTAAACCCGGTCGATGGCAATAGGCTCGCCCCTATTAAATGTAACTAAAACATAACTGGTAAAATGTGGGTACACCTCCACCTAACGCTTCGGAGATTACAGTCGTGATGTTATAATGAATCAAAATCAAAAAATCAGAATCAAAAAAATCTAAATTAAAAAATCTAAATCAAAACATCAATTTTTTTTATTTCACAGAGGCATTTATAAAACGTCGAGAAAGGGTGCACGGTTCGGGTGTCAATGTTCTTCTATTTAACGATATTTCATTTTAAAACTCTCCTCTGATGAAATTGCAACATACATCATCATTCTTGCCAGCCCTATCAAAGTGAGAAACTGTAAAACACAAGTGTAACAAAATAATGGGCAAGCTGGTATCGCTGCACGCCAACGACTCCGACGTGTCACGCCGACGTGTCACGCCGCCGTGACACAAACACGTTGCGAGCGTGACGGTGGGTACTTGAACCATTGCCTGATGTTGCAGTGTGGTCCAAGGTGGGAGTAAAGTAGTATAAATAAGACCAATACAGATCAGCAAAGCAGAGGGGCCTGTCAGGGCCACCTCCTGCCGGGGTTGCGGAAAGTTCGAAAGAGATACCGCGGCCCCGGAACGTAAAGTGCAAAAGAAGGAATATGGGTGGGTTTCAGTCGATAAAAGTCTGACACTTCCCCCCGCTTCGCCCAGAGCAGGGGAAGTTATTTGATGATTTCTCATTCGTAAAAAAAACGACCAAGTGCGGGTAAGACTCGCGCACTGAAGGTTCCGTACAAACCTTGCGACATAAACAGCCATATCTTTTGACTGCGTAGATTAAGAAGGTTTATTTCACAGCACAAAGGGACCACAGAGTTGAGTATATGGTTTTCATTTCAACTCGATACCTTTACGCGTTCCCGAGATAAAGGGTCTGACAGACAAACAGACAGACAACAATGTGATACGGGTTTCATTTTTTTCCTGTTGAGGTACGGGAACCCTTAAAAGTGTATTTTCCTATCATTTGGCGTGTGAACAGCGTGACACTCCGATACAAGCGTGCCGATAACAAACTGCACTATAGCACGTTCTTTTGTTTATAAATTGTCTAATTTCAAAGTGAAGGTGACTCATTATTTGACGACACGGTTGGCGCAGTGGCTGAGAAATTGACTGCTGGGCTGCGTGTCGCGGGTTCGATCCCCGCACGGAACAAATATTTGTATGGCCTACAGATAGTTGTATCGTGTCTGGCTGTTTGTGTATGTGAGTTTAAATGTTTGTAAACGCACCCACGATACAGGAGAAATTCTTCGTGTGGGGCAACGTTTTATTAAAAAAATACCTGCCTGTTGGTCTAGTGGTTAGTGGCCCTGACTGCTAAGCCGGAGGTCGTGGGTTCGATTCCCACCCAGGACAAACTTTGTGTGATGAGCATGATTGTTTGTTCTGTGTCTGGGTGTGTTTTATCTATAATATGTATGTATTTATAAATTATATAAGTATGTATATCAGTTGTCTGGTTACCATAACACAAGCTCTGCTTAGCTTGGGATCAGATAGCCGTGTGTGAGTGGTCCCAAGATATTTATTTATTTATTTAAATTAACACAACGTTATAAGCTTCTCCAGAACTATGTAAAAATGACTTTTCCGGTTTTCGGTTGAGCTATAAGCACACATATTTAGTACAAGCTGCCACCCGCAACGTCGCCCGCGCGATGATAAAAAAAGTAGCCTTTGTGTTATTCCAGACTATAATCTACCTCTGTGCCAAATTTCATCAAGATCCGTTCAGCAGTTTTGACGTGAAAGAGTAACAAACATCCATACATCCATCCATCCATCATCACAAACATTCGCATTCATAATATTAGTAGGATCGATGACAATGCGTGGTCAACTGACCATGCATTACTTAGCTAAATAAATTCATTCTAAATTCAACATGGCGGTCTTTCAAAAATGGCCGACTAGTTATTTGTTATAATATAATAATAATAATTTATTTATTTTCGGATACCAGAGATCCATAGTGTTAGTAGCACGCCTTATATCTAGTGTTAGTATGTTATGCAATGGTTTGTTGGGAATACGAATAACTTTTTTATAGGTGTTTTTCGCTTTCGCTCATTCCTTGTACTGCTAATGTATTTATCCATGTATCAGAATACAAATAACTCTAAGAAACAGATAGCTCTAATAAACACACAATTTGAACGTACACTCGAAGCCACGAGTGACGAGCGATTGGACAGGTGACGGAGTTAATTGATGACGACTGTACGTGCGTGCGCTGTGGAATATCTACTAACGTGTACAGAGAGCAGCGGATAGTACTTCAGGTGTAATGACGTTTAGATTACGGGCAATGGGAATGTCATACCGTTTCATCGTATAACATACCGTGTAATATTAGGTATTGAGATTAGATTATTTCTATTTACCAATTATTGGATACCAAATAGAAAAAATATACCCCAAAAAAAAACTAAAATGATGAAACTCGCAGGGCAACATAAAACGTATCGTCATAAATTGCCCCCCACTAGGTTCCTTTTGAAGTGCAGAACCCAAAAATAACGATTATAAAAACTTACACAATAAGCCTTCCATTTACAACATAAATCACCTTTACAACACGTTTTACATACGAAACGATATAAACCTCCCACCTCCTATAACTTAACCCAGCACCTCCCCTATGTAAAGCGATATTACCCATCAAATAACTCTGAGTAACATTTCTCAATATAAACCATTTTATCTACCGCCTCCCGCTTATAAATTACAGTGGTGACAAGGAATTTAATTGGTGCTGAACGTACGCGCACCTCTAGTTTTCGATTGCTTGAGATATGTTTATTGCTCTTGTGTTTAGTGCACCTCTAAAACTGTTTAATAAAGCGGGGAATACGCAAGGGTGGTAGTGGAGGGTATTATGGAGCTATTTGCATTTGTTTGTGGTTAAGTGTTAAGCACAAATTTCTGAATTTGCTTATATTCTAGCACTAGTGTTCTAGGTTCTAGTTTAAAGTTGTGGGTTAATCGTTTTATGATTGCTTTTTGAACGATTTTGTTGGAAAACTAAAAGACACACACTCACACAATAACAAAAAAACACAAACGCACAGTAAAAACAAAATAATCTCTATAAAAAATGTGCAGAAAATAAAACACCTATTTTCTATTCACAGTGTTTCATATTGTGGAATCACTTGAACAAGAATTTGGGAATCCTACTAATATTTTAAATACGAATGTTTGAGAGGATGGATGGATGTTACTCTTTGACGTCAAAATGGCTGAACGGATCTTGATGAAATTTGGCACAGAAGTAGACTATAGTCTGGAATAACACATACAAAACTTTTTTTTTCTATATCACTCGGGCGAAGTCGCGGACGACACCTAGTTTTATCACAAAATAACACCTGTTTTTTTTTCAGAATGATAAGGTACCAAATAGCACACCCACATTTTGCAATTTATATTTAAACTAGCTTTTGCCCGCGGCTTCGCTCGCGTTAAATTCGGGGTAACACAGTTCCCCTTGCGCCTTTTTGATTTGTAATAGCAACGCTAAGTTTTCCCTTTTCTTCCCTCTTTCTCCCTCATATCCCACTCTTTTAAAAAAAAATAATAGCCTATGTCCGTCTCCTGGTTCCCAACTATCTCTGTACCAAAATTCATCAAAATCGGTTTAGCCATTAAAGCGTGAAGAGGTAACAAACAAACAAACTCATTTTCGCTTTTATAATATTAGTAAGGATACGGATCCCATGTAAGTTTCAAAGGCGAGACTGTTGCCATTAAGAATCTAGATATCGTGGCTGCCACTGAGAAATTCCTGAAAGAATATAAACATATGGGAGGAAGTAGAACACCTAGAGTCGAGGGCCCCGTATAATCTTGCGACATAAATTACCATATTTTTTGACTGCGTAGACTTAGAGTTGATTTTTTCACAGCTTTAAGGCACCACAGATTTACCTATAATATGTTTTTGTTTCGACTTGATACCTCCACGCGTTCCCGAGATGAAGGGTCTTGACAGACAGACTGACAACAAAGTGATCCAATAAAGACCTTCCGACTTATTTCCTTTTGAGGCAATAAACTAAACAGGTTTGCCTTAAGATATAAATCTTTTGGAAGGAAATGAAACAGTTCTAACCAACAGTGTAACAGCTCTAAAATACAATTTATCTCAAGGCACCACAAAAAGCAACATATTCTATCGACTAACTTTTTCAACAAGTTTAAAACGGCGTACAAAGAGAATTTCACACAATATCGATACTAACAAGTAAGTACCGCTCTACTGCATGTTTGTAAAGTTATAAAGTTACTCCATCCAGGTTATGTTGCGTCGGTTAAAAAGTTTCAACTACATATATGAGGTCTACGTTCAGGTTCAATTTTTAAGTTATCTTTTAGAAAGTTTCATATTTTTGTTTGCGTAGATTGATTATCGGATAGTTAGAAGGTAACGCTGGCGTTCTTTGATAATAAAGATGTCTTTTTCCAGCTGTCAAAGCTCTCCTTATGCGGTTGGATCCCGGGGTTGCGGGTTGCTTGAAAGAGATACCGCGGTCCCGGAACATAAAGCGCCAAAAGAAGGAGTATGGGTAGGTTTTAGTATGTAAAAGTTCAACCGACCGTTGTAGTATCTATTTAATAGATATGTAAACACTCTCTAACGACGAAGAGTAGTCAGGGAGCTGTCACTAATGTCAACTGTCAGTCAGCATGTTGGCGGGAAATCGGAAGGTAGAAGCGCACCCTGGACTTGGGCTTGGTGGTATAGTAAGCCTGTGATGTAGTTAGTTTACTGTGTTATCAACCTGTAAATCTGCTAGAAGCGGATACTTCAATTATATTGTACATCTTATAAATATTTTCGTGTTATAAAGTCCACTGCATCTTTTATCTCACCACGACCTATCGTTGCGATCAGTAGGACTCCTCTGTTTGAGCACAAATTGTTACATTAAGAAATGTAAGAGTAGCATTCTTCAATAGAATGTAAGAAGAAGAAATGTACATAAGATCTCGTGCCTCCTGTAAGGAGATGTTAAGACACAGGGGAGCCAACGAATTTCTCATCGAAATCCCGTCTTGACGTTCTCAAACCACACGTTAGTGGACCACACTATATGGGACTAGCACTCAGAGTCACCATATACCTCTGTCTACCCTTTGGGGTATGTTAAGTAAGCAACGTGTTCGTTACTTGTAGCTTGCATCCATTAATTGCTTGCACTACGAACAGTTAGTGCCTATACTGAGTCGGTGTTTCAGACACACGAAGCTTACACATACCTGTATTCAAGACGACGTAAGCAGACGTGTGTAACATTGGACAAAATATACACAGTTCGTCAGGTATGTTTTAGTTTGAAGAAATATAAATATCTAAAAATAAATATCTTGGGACAACTCACACACGGCTATCTGATCCCAAGCTAAGCAGAGCTTGTGTTATGGTAACCAGGCAACTGATATACATACTTATATAATTTATAAATACATACATATTATAAATAAATCACACCCAGACACAGAACAAACAATCATGCTCATCACACAAAGTTTGTCCTGGGTGGGAATCGAACCCACGACCTCCGGCTCAGCGGTCAGGGCCACTAACCACTAGACCAACAGGCCCGTCGAAATGGGAGCCAGCATAGCTTTAATCATATAACGAGTTTTTGTAACATTACGTCGGCTGTTTTATTAGAACTTTCTAGATTATGTTTGAGTTGCTATGGAACTGTCTAGAAGATTCCAGAATAATCCCAAAATATTCCTCTACTGAGCTGTGAAGTAAGTTCGAGAAAGTAGAACTTTCTCGATGGATGGGTAGGCCTATAAATAGACGACGGGTTTGCTGGGTAGTCAGTCTGATTTGGCTTAATACGATGAAATGAATCAAAGTGAACTACAAGTGCGATATCTAAGTGAAAGTGGTGAGCGGTGAATTTGTGATTAAATTTTAAGTGGTTTGTGATTAATAAATAAAGACACTTGGTATTTCATTGGTACTGTTTAATTTATCCCATACTCAGCATATAGCAGTAAGATAACTATTTACTTTGAAATATTGTAAACAACTTCCCTATCAGTAATATATATGTAGTAATATATAAATGTTAATAAATATGTATGTTTTGAACAAGATATTTCAACGAAAATAGTACCTTCATAGAGAAAATATCCAAAATAAAAATAGGACACCTGAGACGATCTGTTCGAGGCCAAAAAGGTATCCATATCAGCATGGGCCTACCAATGAGCTTTTATAAATTAAGTTACAGGTTCAATGACCTCGAGAGAGTTATAAATACCTATCTTGATTTACATAAGGTCTAATTAAGGGATAGAATTTCACATCTGTCACTTCAAACAACCTTTCAACTCGCTGGCCTTAATTAATGTAAAAGAGATAACATTACGATATTTTAACTTACAGTTTATGTCTGTACATTTATACTCACCTTTTTTTGTGGATGAGAAATCATGAAATAACTTCCCCCGCTCTGGGCGGGAGTGTCAGACTCTTACTGACTAAGGCCCACGCATGTCCCTTCTTTTGCAATTTATGTTTCGGGGCCGTATTTTCTTTTTTGAACAACTCGTAACCCCGACAGGCAGTGTCCTTGGCATGCTGCAGTCTAAAGATATAGTATCTTAAATTTACAGTTCATGTAACATAAATTCGACTCAGTAAGTTCATGTAAAGTGATTTAGCCCTGTAAGATTTTCACCCATGTTACTTCTATTGCCCTTTATGTTCCGGGGCCGCGGTATCTCTTTTGAACAACCCGCAACCCCGGCAGGATCTGTCTTAGTCTTGTTTTGTAATAAAAACAACCCTTATCAATTCTAGAGGCAGAATTTTAATTTCAAAATTTACAAGAATTTCCAACATCCTTTAAAAAAAATTTAACAACGCAACGCCAACTATTTTTACCAGAGACAGAATAAAATTTCCAAGATAAACTGAATTCTATATAACAAAGCTATTATTATACTACAATGGTGCCTGTCACATACAGACGTGAAGATCTCAGGAGACCTCTTATTTGCCGTGGAAATAGAGGAGGAACAAATATAGGACAACAAGGTATTATTTAAGTTGGACGGTCTCCTTTTAGAACCCGAATTAGGTATATACCTGTGTTTGAAAACCTAATTGGCGAATAGAGTAGTCACAGACTGCTCCGCTCTATAAGATTTCGTGGGTTCGATTCCCACTCAGGACAAACTTTGTGTGATGAGCATGATTGTTTGTTCTGTGTCTGGGTGTGATTTATCTATAATATGTATGTATTTATAAATTATATAAGTATGTATATCAGTTGTCTGGTTACCATAACACATGCTCTGCTTAGCTTGGGATCAGATAGCCGTGTGTGAGTTGTCCCAAGATATTTATTTATTATTTAGTCCGTCTTTTAGATTATTCAAAAATAAGGGACACGTATTTTTTATTTGCAAAACTAGCTTTTGCCCGCGGCTTCGCTCACGTTAAATTCGGGGTAACAAAGTCCCTCTTGCGCCTTATTGATTTGTAATAACAACGCTAAGTTTTCCCTTTTCTTCCCTCTTTCTCCCTCACATCTCATTTTTTTTTAAATAGCCTATGTCCCTCTCTTGGTTTCCAACTATCTCTGTACCAAAATTCATCAAAATCGATTTAGCCATTAAAGCGTGAAGAGGTAACAAACAAACTCACTTTCGCTTTTATAATATTAAGTAAGGAAGTAAGGATTAGATCAAAAATTAAAAAGAAATAGACCATTAAAGTTACGTGTGACGTCACTCGTTGCGAAAAAATACGTGTCCCTTATTTTTCAATAATCTAAAAGACGGACTAATAATGTTTTGTTTGGAAACTAGCTTATTATGAAATTTTGCTCTAGAAATAAATCTTTTAAAATTACGTTTTAGGGTTTTGTACCTCAATAAGAAAAATAGGAACCCTACAAGATCTCTTTGTTGTCCGTCTGCATGTCTGTCTGTCTGTCAAAACCCTTTAAAACAATGGGTAGCTCACCGTCCGTCCGTCTATTGACGACAGGCCGTGTCGACGGCGCGTTCGTGTTTCACGCGCGCCTTAAAGAGATGTCAGCAAAGCAGAGGGGCTTGCCAGGGCCTCCGCCTGCCGGGGTTGCGGGTTGTTCGAAAGAGATACCGCGGCCCCCGAACGTAAAGGGCAATAGAAGGAACATGGGTGGGTTTGTGGGTTTTAGTCAGCAAAAGCCTGACACGCCCCCCTGCTCCGCCCAGAGCGGGGGAAGTTATTAAATGATTTCCACCCCAAAAAATAAAAGACCTTTTAAAACACCGGTGTTCAGCTGCAACTGCTGGTTAGACTAGAACACTGGTACAACATAGTTAGAAAAAGTCTAGGCAAATGATGATAATGGTTATCAAATCAAATGATTTATTTCTTTGCAAACATGGGTATAGTGTGCATGCAAAGGTTTTACAATTTTTAAATTAAAATTTGTGGCAGATTACAGGAATCTAAAAGTAAAAATTAAAAATCAAAATATCAGCGTGGTCACAGTAATAAAGAACAATAAATTAATGCTATATAATGTTAAATAAAAAAAAAGTCAGCCAGGATTACAATTTAGGTTATTTTTGCTCAAAAATTTATTTCCCTGTCTTGTACCTCTACCTCATTTATTTTAATTCATCGGTAGAACTAACTCGTTCCTTTTCTCTTAGTGCCGTCTGTCTATCCCAAAGTTCAAGGTCCCTTTATTGAAGACATTTCTCCAGAGTGGCCTTTTAGGGAAGAGCCATACAGATTTGAGTGAACCCGTCCGGACGGTGGGTACGTATGAATTACTCAGTGTGAGGCTCAACCCTATCTTACAGAGTTCAATAACCCGACACGACATTCTAGAACATTTTAAAATCATTTTCTGAACCATTTTTTTTTAACGTTGCCCCACACAAGGAATTTGTCCTGCATCGTGGGTGCTTTTACAAACATATAAACTCACATACACAAACAGCCAGACTCGAAACAACTATCTGCAGGTCATACAAATGTTTGTTTCGTGCGGGAACCGAACCCGCGACGCGCAGCGCAGCAGTCGATCCCTCAGCCACTGCACCAACCGTGCCGTTACACAGCCATTCAGACAAATAGGTAAAAAAATATTATTATTATTTTAAATAAATTTACATGATAAACTTAAATGGAGACGTTACGCAAGATGCAATCTTGCCACGAAGAGACAAACAGTTCACAGTTGAACTTTGTACTCGCTATTATAAGGAGTGCCTAACTAATTACGAACTCAAACGAAACATTACAAAAAATGTATAGTAAGATTTATAATCATTCAAACCGGTAGTAAATTAAACGTAAATAAGGAGGCAGGGGTACCCTCATTCCGAAAGTTGTATTAAAAGGCCATGCAATAGAAGAAGCTTTAAAAACTTGCTAGATCCTTAATGTTAATTCATCAGGGCACAAATCTAGACTCCATAGCTGCTACTGTGAAATACCAGATCCAAAAAACTTGAATCCTTACTAATATTATAAAAGCGAAAGTGAGTTTGTTTGTTTGTCTTCACGCCTAGATAGCTAAACCGATTTTGATGTACAGAGATAGTTGGGACCCTGGAGACGGGCATAGGATAGCTTTTTTTAAAAAAAATGAGAAAAAGGGGAGAAAGGCGGAAGAAAATGGTCACCACGCGGTTTAAAGTTAGCGTTAGCCCAAAGTAACTATGCCACGCGGACGAAGCCGCGGGCGGAAGCTAGGAAAACATAAAAATAAACCCATTTAAAACACAGTTCTTCACTAACCGTTTCTGTTTAACTTAGTACTTTATCACAGTAAGTGGAGTACCAAACGAGTCCCAGTGCAATGTCGCCTCAACTATTTATGGCGTCGATTTAGAGATCGTAACACTGACAAGGCGCGTGTGAATAACGGTACTACAACAATCCTCTTTTGCTGAAGAAACCTTGTGTTCTGTTGTGCTGACTCTATGGTAGGGCTTGTGTAGAGAAATTGCATTTACTTTTATTCAGGACTAAGATTTTAAAAGCGAAAGTGAGTTTGTTTGTTTGTAACGTCTTCACGCCTAAATGGCTAAACCGATTTTGATGAATTTTGGTACAAAGATAGTTGAGACCCTAGAGACGGACATAGGCTATAGATTTTTATTTTACCTTTTTTAAAGTGAGAAATGAGGGAGAAAGATTGAAGAAAAGGGAAACCTTGGTATTGCTATTACAATAAATAAGGCGCAAGGGCAAAAACTACAGGTGGCAGATACCTGCAAACCAGGAAAGGGAAACTGTGTTACCCCGAATTTAACGCGAGCGAAACCGCGGGCAAAAGCTACTCTGAGAAGAAACAGCCGAAATAAACTCAGAGGTCATAGTCTCTTTTAAGGTCCAGACAAAAATCTTGGTCAACTTACATGAGGACTATACAGATTAGTGTCTGAAATGGTCTTTTTGAGAAAGCACCACACCGATTGAGTATTCTGTAGTTGATTCCTCAAATGTATAGTTAGTTTAATTAGGTTAGTTGCCTGTTATATTTAAACCCTATGTAATTGAGGGCCAGTTTATTTCCGGCACGGCTGGCGCAGTAGCTGAGCGATCGACTGCTACGCTGCGTGTCGCGGTTTCGATCCCCGTACGGCACAAATATATGTGTGACCTGCTGGTAGTTATTTCGGGTCTGGCTGTTTGTGTATGTGAGTTTAAATGTTTGTAAACGCACCCAAATATCGGTAGATACAGGAGACATTCAAGGTGTTGGACAACGTATAAAAAGACACAAGATAAATGCAATTTTCATGGATCAAAAACTCAATAACAACAAGAATGGAACCCAGGACGAATCAGCAACAGTAGCGAATGTGGCCATAATCAAATCATGCCATCATCAATCAGGCCATACCATAAATCTATAACTTAAATATCTTGCTTTCAAAGTTAAAAAAAAAACACTATACTCCAACTGAGACGAATACACAGGAGCACATAACATGTACCTCGACTTCTAGAAACTTCTAACCGAACTGCATTTCAACCAAAGTCTTACCACTAACACAAACGAGGACGGTCGCGAACCAACTCTGAAGTAAAGTCCAGAAATTGTTGCAAGCTTTCGGGCAGCCGCCAGCCTCGACGCAAACACGAAGGAGTGAATACTAACTCCGTATAAACACATTACTTTTAGTTTGACACTTACAAATTAGGCGGAGTAGTTGCTAATGCTCTCTATTTGTCTTGTCGGCGGTATATATACCTAAGAATTTGCAGGTGTGACAAAGCTACGGTAAATTTAGCTGGGGTCGTGCAGCTGTTATGAGAACTAGGAGATTGAATGAGTGTAGGAATTGGCTGTTAGTGATGTGTTATTTAGAGGAGTGTGTCACAAATATAGTTTCGAGTAAGAATGTGGATTAAGGCGCTGTACAAAGCAAACACTTCGTAAAACGTCTAGATTTTCGTCGCAAAGTTAGCCGTATCTGTACATGCCACTAGCCAAAAAAAAATACCGTGTATAGTCAAATACATAAAGAAAAGACTTAAACAAAAACTGTTTACAAAAATGGTCTAGTACTACGAAAAAAAATGTTTAAAAAACCACAAAAAAAAATTTTTCGTCTCGAAATTCTCAATTTTTTCAGCGACAACCATCATATTTTTTATATCTATAGCAAAGGAAATGTTATAGAATAAAGAGATATCTAAAATTCTTCAAACACGGAACTATATATTTTTAATATTCAATTAAAACTGCAAAATGACCTACATTTTGGCAGACATGATATTCAAATAAAATCAAACACCGAATATGTTCGACCTTATTTCTATTTTTTCGATGCAATACTGTCGTGTACTTGAGTCAGACCATGCCCAGTATGCAGCTAGCCTCACTTTCGCGAATACCTAAACATTAGCTTGTTACCGCGCCTTAATAAGAGTAGGCGAAGCCCAAAACACTAGCTAAGTGCAAGTCGAACTTTCGCACCAAAGGGTTCCGTAGAGCGATCTCTCGCGTCCGGCCCTGGTTCAGGCCATGGTCCGGAGCGAGAGGGAATGGGAAGCGGTCACCACCTTCTGCGAAGCAGTAATACTAGCAAAGGAGGTGGCCGGGCGTTTGAGGGAGAGAACATCTGCCCAACCCAGCCGCCGCGGGAGACGCCCAGGGCGCCGGGCGCCGCGAGACGACTTCCGGCCACCGTAGATGCGGGCCTGTGGACGGTGAGCAATGGGTAGCTCACCGTCCGTTCGTCGATTGACGACAGGCCGTGTCGACGGCGCGTTCGTGTTTCACGCGCGCCTCAAAGAGAGTCAGCAACGCAGAGGGTCTTGCCAGAGCCTCCGCCTGCCGGGGTTGCGGGTTGTTCGAAAGAGATACCGCGGCCCCGGAACGTAAAGGGCAATAGAAGGAACATGGGTGGGTTTTAGTCAGTACAAGTCTGACATGCCCCCCCGCTCCACCCAGAGCGGGGGAAGTCATTGGATGATTTCCCACCCGAAAAAAAAAAAAGGGTTCCTGAGAAACTTGCGACATAAACGGCCATATCTTTTGATTGCGTAGACTTAGAGGCTTCTTTTTTTCACAGGTCCAAGAGACCGCTAATTTGAGTATATGGTTTTGATTTCAACTCGATACCTTTCGTTCACGAGATAAAGGGTCCTGACTGACAGACACGGAAATCAAAGTTTGACGACACAGTTGGCGCAGTGGGTGAGAGATTGACTGCTGCGCTGCGTGTCGCGGGTTCGATTCCCGCACGGAACAAATATTTGTATGACCTGCAGATAGTTGTTTCGGGTCTGGCTGTTTGTGTATGTGAGTTTAAATGCTTGTAAACGTACCCACGATACAGGAGAAATTCCTAGCGTGGGGCAAAGTTTTATTTAAAAAAAAAATATCCTATAAGGGTTCCGTTATTTTCCTTTTAGGGAACCCTAAAAATTAATTGTATGAAGAACTTTATAAAAACAGGTGCTTGAGTCTCCCTTTAGGTTGGTCTGTGAATGAGTGACCACCCATTACATACCGAGTATCTTCTGTACCTCGAAAAGCTTCTTAAGCCGTAGATCTTCGACAGTCATTAAATGTAGTCTTACAATCAGACTTACCAAGGGCCTTATCGTATTACCCAAAAACTGGGTTTTAGATAAATAGGCAGCCTTTTCATGTGCAATACTAACTATCCAGCTGCATGCGGTTAAACTGTTCAACATAGAAGGAAAAAGGCTAGACAAATAATGATGGCGGGTCGGAAACTTTGGCTAGAATAGTAAATGCTGAGTTGACTTGTCTTCAAAGAAATGTTGAAACAAAACTACATGCCACCCGTTCTAAATAAAATGGGGGAAAATAATGATAATTTTGTTTCGCTATTTTACCAATCACATCAAAAACAAATCTAATTTAACCTAATTAGTGAGAGTTTTTAATTACAAAACATGACGTTTGCTTTGTAATTAGTTTAAATTACAACCAACCTACATTTTAACTAACGCACACAATCATCGCTAATTTATTACTTGTCAATATTGAGACTGGACTCGCAAAGGGTTGTACACCTGAAATATATAAAAAAAAAAAACAGAAAATGATTTAACAAAAACAATTTACGAAAACGTCCTTCGTGGAAAACAATACTCTTCCCATCAAAACAAAAAACAACTCCCTGAAAGCCGTCAAAACAAAATCATGGCGAAAAACTCAAACACATTTAAACTTCGAGCCCTCCCTAGGCAACTCTAAGAAACGCCATAAAACACTGCATTCATAATCCTAGAATTCCTAAGAGAGAAAAACGAAGTTTTTTACGTGTTAGTAAAGAAAAAGGAACCAACACACTTAGAATTAACTGAATTATGAATGAGTTTAGCCCTTGATTCCGTATTCTGTAACATCTTTAGGGACTGATATTGAATAATGTTCAGCCGTTTTACCTATTGAGTTTGTACAAAGGCTATGGGTGACTTCTCGGGAAGAGATGCTTTTAGAAATTGGAGAAATCTCAAGGACCGATCTCAGTTCACGAATGGAAGACTGTTAAGGTATCATAGGAGGGATCGTTTTGCAAGCACCAGCTTTGATTTATTTCTAGCTGCTTTGTGTGGTGAGTATCTAAGTCACTTAAGTTAAATCATGACGTGCCTGTTAAAGGTCAACGTCTGCTTAGCCTTTTCGAGTAATACTTTTTTTTTTATAAACTTTGACACACACTAGGAATTTCTCCTGTATCGTGGGTGCGTTTACAAACATTTAAACTCACATACACAAACAGGCAGTCCCGAAACAACTATTTGTAGACCATACAAACATTTGTTCCGTCCGAGAATCGAACCCGCGACATGAGCGCAGCAGTCGATCGCTCAGCCACTGCGCCAACCGTGCCGTCAATTATTATAACTTAAATATTTTTCATAAACTAGTTTTTGCCCGCGGCTTCGCTCGCGTTAAATTCGGTATAACACACCTTCAGTTTTTGCCCTAGCACCTTATTGATTTGTAATAGCAACGCTAGGTTTTCCCTTTTCTTTCTCCCTCATATCTCATTTAAAAAAAAATATAACCTATGTCCGTCTCCTGGTTCCCAACCATCTCTGTACCAAAATTCATCAAAATCGATTTAGCCATTAGCGTGAAGAGGTAACAAACAAACAAACTCACTTTCGCTTTTACAATATTAGTAAGGATTGGTCTTATATTTTATCATAATTATACATATTAGTCTTATAATTTGTCATACATATACATATTTGTCTTATAATTTGTCATAAATATACATATTAGTTTTATAATTTGTCATACATATAAATATTCGTCTTATGTTTTGTTATAAATACACATTACATATTAGTCTAAAAGTAGCTCTTTACACTCCGAAAAAAACTAAAAAGAATCCTAACACTTGGACCAAACTAGTCTAAAACAAAACTACCGACCCAACCATGTAGCTAAAGTAACTTTAAATGTACAGTCAAACAATTGTAGAACAGTAACATTGAAAAGATTCAATTAGACGCAGCCGGGGCCAAGTCTAGGTTTCTAGATTGGTCTAGACAAATAAGGAAGTTGCGGCAATCAGGAGAACCTTTATACGATACGGTACGTGATCATGTCACGATTTGTCCTTTATTTAAACACTAGCTTCTGCCCGCGGCTTCGCTCGCGTAAAGTTCAGGGTAACACAGTTCCCCTTTCCTGATTTGCAGGTATCTGGTACCTGTAGTTTTTGCCCTTGTGCCTTATTTATTGTACTAGCAAAGCTAAGTTTTCCATTTTATTCCCTCTTACTCAATCATTACTCACTTTCAAAAAATTGCCTATGTCCGTCTCCAGGGTCCCAACTATCTCTGTGTCAAAATTCATCGAAATCGGTTTAGCCATTTAGGCGTGAAGACGTAACAAACAAACAAAACCAATTTCGCTTTTATAATATTAGTAAGGATTGGAGAGACTGTAGGAGATGCTGTATCGTATTTTGTAGTTGTAAATCGAGATACGTAAATGAAAGATAGTCTACTTTATAAAACCGGCCAAGAGCGTTTCGCGTTACGTTTTAGGTATGTTTCGTTCAAACAGCCATACTTTTTTGATTGTGTAGACAGTTAGAGGTTAGAGGGGTGATTTTCTCACGCACAAAAGGACCTCATACTTGAGTATATGGTTTTAATTTCAGCTCGATACTTCAACGCGTTCCTTCAAGACCTCTCACTTGACAGATGGACAAAAAAATGATCCTATAAAGGTTCCGTTTTTTCCTTTTTAAGTACTCACAAATAATCTATGAGCAAAATATCTTAAGAAAAATGACTTTAAATCTAAAAGTCACTTTAGCACAATGATACAGATTAAAGAATGCATTCTTTAACCAAAATTATTCCGAAACTCATGAAAAATATTATTTATTCTATAGGTGAAATAGAGGTTTATCTCGTCTCGAATGAGGATGCAAGTATGGCTTTAACCTCCGCCTGCCGGGGTTGCGGGTTGTTCGAAAGATATACCGCGGCCCCGGAACGTAAAGGGCAATAGAAGGAACATGGGTGGGTTTTAGTCAGTACAAGTCTGACATGCCCCCCGCTCCGTTGGATGATTCAGTCATTGGATGATTTTCCACCCGAAAAAAAAAAAAGTATGGTTTTAATGTCTCAATAGCATATTTGTAGGAAATAAAAAAGAAAATACATTGCAAAGCATTTTAATTTCCATGCCACATTTGTATAAAGTCTACAAAGAGCGATGATAGTGGTAAAATACTACTTATCTGCCTAGCCCTTTTATAACTATGTTGAGGTAGGATTCCAGTCTAACTGAATATGGCTGAACATAATAGTTAACAAGGAGCAGTTGCTCGTTACCAAAGGGGTCAGATGGTTAGTTAACCATCTAAGACCAGGTAAGACTAGTTGTCAAACTTTCGGGTCATTGACTGCTGTAACGACTGTCAAAGATCTAAAAATGACAGCCGGGACCAACAGCTTAACGTGCTTTCCGAGGCACGGAGGAAACTCGGTATATCATCTGTGGTTACCCACCATGGACCAATCAAGGCAAGCGTGAGTTTACCTAAAGATCAAGCCGACGAAATAATAATGTCTTTATATAACTCGTAAAAATAGGCATCGGGCAAAAATAAACAAAACTTCAAGAAATAAGCCTTAAAGATAAAGTAATCCATCAATGAAGACCTTTGGGAGACTCATTTCTAAAACAAAACAGTTCATTCACCTGGTCACCGCCCCCACGGCCAACACGCCCCAAGGCCACACACTTGGACTAAGAAAAGATTATATAGTATTTGAACGTCCCTCTAAAAACAATAAGCTCTTAATTTCGTGACAATGGTGACGTCACACCACACACGACTGCTTGGCTGGTGGCAACTACCACAAACAGAAATAAGCAGAAGGACTGTTACATTTAACGAGCGCAAACTAGTGGTATCACGTATACAAAGACATAGGATTTTTCATTGCACGGATAACTTCAGAAATAACTACGCTCTCTTGTTTTTTAATCATCATCATTTTTGCCCGCAATAATTCACTGGCCATCTATGTTGCCAAAAAAGTAAAAAAAAGAAATGCCTATTTCTTTCTTGTCTTCTGTCATATTTTACAGTGTGAACTTTATCACATAAAAATGGTCAATTTGAACACGCTCTATTTAGTTACACTATATACTAAGTATTCAATCTTAGTTAGATGTACCTAACTTAGGTACATCTAACTCAGTTTCTGGTTTATTATTAAGCTACAATTTTGCATTCAGGTTAGTTTGGACGCATGGTTTGCTAAGTGACTTCATTCTAGATCCCATTTCGTGGACTCCCTAAGATGGCCGATGAGTTATTTCTATGCATTCCTAATGATATGTGTAACAAATGAAATGGTTCGCTTCGCACGCATTCTTAGTATTACGATTTACTTACAACAAAGATCAGTTGCAAGTGCACTTACACTCATGAGTCAGACACGACCGCTTATGAGATTACAATTTTATGGTTTAAGAACTTTATTATTTATTTTCAAAAATTAACAATAATTCACTTACTGAGAAACTAAATTTAAATAGCAATTTCTAAAACGTTCACAGTAAAAATTATCAAATGTGAGCGTAAGCGATCACAAAAATAAAATTATGGTAACATTTAATGTTTTTTTTTTTTTATTAGGAACTTTCAAAAGCGATTTCTTTGGAAGATTCAGCCTATGCCTCTTACAATAGTGTGGGTGTTTACTATATTTGTAATAATAAAAAATCACAATCTGATAAAAAGAACAGTATCAGTTATCTTTTAAACTTAAAATTCGCGAGTATATTCGTAAAAAGTCGTCAGTCTATATTTTGATATATTTATAGTATTTTTTTATATTTATAATATTTTATATATCCATATAGCAGTGTACGTACAGTGGTAGGTGTAAAACAGATAATAAATTTTAATTTATATAAAATTTATTTTCTATTTAACACCTACCACTGTTTTGTTTTTTTTTATGCATCACTCAAAGGTTGACTGTTAGAAAATGCCTACGGCATTTAGTCCGCCTCTGTACTTTGTGATTGAAGTGTTAAATAAATAAATAATAACTAAATGTATGTATGTGTGCGAGATTATTTGCTAGTTTGATGGAGGTCACCTTCTGCGCTATTTATTTCGTGTTAAATACCTCGCAACTAGAGGCTAACTATTAAGCTAAGTGCTTTCTTATGTCTCTCGGTAAATCAGGGTAGAATTTACTATTTTTGCTACAACGTATTATTAGATATTTGATGAAAAGAAAACAAGATGGTTGTGTTCGGATATAGCTAAAAGTTTGTTGACTTTTCGTTTCTTGACCCTGTGTTCAGAAATAGTTGTTAAGGTTTGCAAACCCTGTACTAGTCTTATAATAATAATAAACTTTTATTTTCGGAAACTTGCTCCATAGTTTGTTAGTGATACAACTTACGTAACTATGTTAGTACTTACTTTTAATCAAAACGAACATAATAAAACCTAACTACAAAACATTAATTCATGTTTTTTCCTGCAGCATCCGACCCATAGCTATGCATACGGGTCCAATGCTCCAGGAAAACGCCGTCCAGCCTATCCCCAATCACCTTCAGGATGCCATTGGTACTCCCACGAATCCTACGTAACAATGATGCCGTTTATATTACTTTTTATATTACTTTTTACTTATTGGTTTTATAATAAAACCAATAAGTAAAAAGATATTTTGAAACTTTTTCATTGAAAAAAAAATCAATCAAAAATGTTGATATATAAGAATATGATACAATAGCTGTTACAATTTTAGTTCCTGCATATCCTGCCATATTATGACGTAATAATATTTCCATAAAAATAATAAATAAATAGGTACGTGATTATTCTTTCTTATTAGTTTTTACTATGGCAGAGTGAAAAATGATTATTGTTTTTTTTTTTACATTTTCTTCGTTTTAAGTGCAAAAACACACACATTCGCTTTAAGGTTTTCGCCGCCTGGCTTTGCAGAAATAAATTCAACACCCACAGACTTCCCCAAGTACTTAAAATATGTAAGCTAAATACAGCTTCCCTAGAAATTATGTCTCTTATCAACACCATCATAAGGATGATGGTCCCTTGTCCCACTCTATTTGGGGTCGGGGCAACACGTTTTCTTCCTCCAGTCTCCTTTGTCAGACGTCATGGCATCATTTTCTCCTTTCCCCTTTATATCATTCCTTACACAATCCATCTATCTTTTTTTGGCATTCCTCTCCCTCTACATCCATCAACACTCTCATTCATAATCTCTAACAGAAATCATTAACGAAACTAACATGTGACTTAACATGTCGCACGCATAGAAATATAGTGACCAAATCCAAAATTTTGTATTTTTGACTTTTAATTCATAAAATGACATAAATTAAACATTCAATAACAAAACATTTAATTATGGTCAGTTTTTTAAAGATAGTCAGATTATGTAGTTCACTTTTTTTCTAAGCGTGCGATGTGTTCTTTCAATCTGTCTTTACAACAGGACACAAAGCAACGTAATCTTCATCCATATACACGAAGCATCACAAATCTCTCACGTACGTAAAGAGCACCACATAGAACACGAACTAATAACAATTACTTGGTAGCAGGTAACACAGAGCTGTGACCACTAACAGAGCATCAGGCTTCGGACCATCTTGTAGTTTCGTGTTTGTTGTACAGCCGACGACCACAGGTGTCGTGAGTAGGGGCAGAAGGTTCATTTAGAAATAGATATTCCAATGTCGCTTGGAATCAATAAAACTAGTTTAAAAATGAAACACTCCGAATACAATGGTGTCGATATTGTTGTCTAAAACTACTCTAAAAATTACTAAAATTTAGTTAATTTCTGTCAAACGACGTTTCCTATTCTGAAATTGATTGAAATCATAAAAATTAACTATACGATAATAGTTTGACAGCATTAATTGATTTACTCAATTGAGAGAAGATTGCAATCTCACTATTCTGCAATTGACGTTTTTCACCTACACAGTGGTATGACATTTTAATCTTAGTCTAGTGTAATCCGGTGGTTCATCAAAATTGGCACAATTATTCGTTTTTTTAGACCAAAGACTATAAAGTGAATCCCGGTTATCATTTGAAGATCTTTGACAGTTGTTACAAGTCTGTGGCCCTAAAGTTTGTCAGTCAGTGCTGATTATCTGCCTAATTTGAATAAATGGTTTTGTAAAACTATACAATCTCTGAATTATTTGTAAACCATAGGGTTTACAAATAAATGAATATTGTCTCCTTTACCCCTTTTTTGCGGATGGTAATTCATCAAATAACTTCTGGGCGAATCGGGGTCAGTACAAGCCTGACACTCTGACTTGTACTAACTAAAAGTCACCCATGTCTCTTCGTTTGCCCTTTATGTTCCGGGGCCACGGTATCTCTTTCCAACAACCCGCAACCCCGGCACCTTTACTCCTTGACCAGTATTTTATAAATGTAAAGTAAACCTTCTGTCTTATGTCATTCAGTTTAAATCCAGTGGGCAGCCCTGACAACGATGTGTACCTTACGTGACGCCCTCAAAGTAAATTGAACAGACAGTGTGTGAAGCGTAAAGCGAACCTTTGACCGTTTGGTCAACAGTGGCCTAAGTTTAGTACAGACTCCAATATTTTGATCATTGCTTTGCAGAAATCTATGACAGCTACATATTTGCTTCAATTCAGTTGAACTAGATCTACGCTCGCATTAATGCGATGTGAATGTTTTTGTGAGTTGTTGTGGCACCGAATGCTTGCGTCAACAGTATACTTTTTATTTATTTATTAAAAAGGTCACCAACAGCTTCTGTATAAAAATATCTTTAAAAATAAAATTAAATAAAATGAATTTATTGACACAAAAACCTTAAGTATAAAAACATTTCACATATGTAGGTACATTAGATTTCCAGAAAGAAAGGCTGCACAAATCGTGAAAAACCCTGCCTCCTAAACTAGGAAAACCCTGTGACATAGGAGTCAGTGTTCTACTGTAGCTTCGTGTACAAAGAGACCTTTATTGACTTATACAGATATATTAAGTGTTTGCTAATAAACCTATAGTGATAAAACGGAACAATTAATTAACTTTAACTTAACCTTTTTAGATTTTGTGTGAATTTGTGTAGAAGAAGGAAGTGTAGGTGGGGTGTGATGTGGTGTGGAGAGAGGTTGTTAAAGTGTATGTGTGGAAGTTAAGAGTGTGTGTGTGGTCGTGAAGAGTGTAGTGTGTGTGTGTGATGATGTAAGTATATTCAATTTCAAAAGAAGGATATTTATTATATATACGCCTAGATTAATTTTGAAATAAGTTCTTCTGTACGGAAATAATCTTGAGTATATAGCCAGTTTTGTAATTTAATTTTGGTATCGTGCTTGTTTAAATTCGTGCTTATTTATTGGGACGTGTTTATTGACCCTTCTGTAAATAAGTGAACTTATTACGTAAAGCTGGCGACTAGCAAAAGCTGTTTTGTGAGAGACAGATGGGCATGAAGATTTGGCTTTACGGGTGGTTGGATCTAGTGGTGGAACCTGACTATGCTTCCTGAGGGTGGCATTGAGCACAAAGAGCTGCCGCACAGTAAGTACCCCACCAAAATATAAATGATAGTATTGGACTTATACAGTTGCCAATTAAAGGTTAACCAACATTTTTACATAATGAGTAATAACAATTATAATTATGTATTTATAATAAAAAAAAACATCAAAAATACAATTTCTTTAGGGTATAACAGAAGACAAAAAAGAAACGAAATTTGTTTCAAACGGAAACACAAATCAGATCGAAATTAAATGATGAATTAAAAACAATAGAATGCAATACGGGTATAAAACCCGCGACACAATCACTTCAGCCACTGCTCAACCGTGCTGTCAAACTTATGATTTGTGTTTATAGTACAGAACATCATTTATTTAGACTGTAGCAAACGTAATCGGTCACAAGTCCATGGGAGTCCACTGCAGTGACTCCGAATAAGTTCAAACGATCTTTCAACAGTGGAACTGATTGACAACAAACAGGTATGAATCTATTTTATTCATTTGGGTTTCTATATTTTCAATCAGTTCTTGAATCTCAGAGTATAAAGGATGGTTTCTGTTGGATTCACTATCCCTGAGCCTATCTAAAGCTTTATATGCAAACATTTTAGCTTTCTATGTTTGTTCATGGTCGATGCAGATACCGAGAATTATAACCGTAGATTGTGTGGTCACAATGATGAATCGAAACTAGGTTGTTATTATTCCAAACGCTTATGAAGTCAGAATGTCTATTTCTCTAGAGGGAAGGCAGTAAAGTTATTACCCGCATTTCTCAATTAACAAATTTAGCCTCCAAGCTGCTTCTGAGTGCAAGACGGTGAGCAATGGGTAGCTCAGCTCATCGTCCGCCCATATATGTATTGACGACAGGCCGTGTCAACGGCTGCTATGTACTATAAGACTGCTGGTACCGTATGTCTTTTTATAAATAACTAGCTGGCACCCGCGGCTTCGCCTGCGTGATGATCGAAAAATTAGTGAATTACACACACAGAGGTGATTATAGTCTGGAATATAACATAGGACACTTTTTTTCGATCATCACACGGACGAAGCCGCGGGCGCCAGAACGAGAACCGAGTTCTTTTAATTTTACGCTAAGTATAGCGCCCTTGTTCTAGGGCCTCTGAACAATAAAAAGCTATCTAAAAATGACACTACAAACTAGAAACATAGTACTATCCACAATGTTACTGAAACTTACCTGTCCCCGTACTCCGGGGTGTCGTAAAAACGTCCCTAGCTATTATAAATCATTTCTATTATGAGCGGATTGTGCGAAACTATGGGCTGTGAATTTAGTTCCGATGGTTATGAATACTGAAAGATATAGTGCTAGTTTGTAGTTTAGATATTGTGTGGAGTTTATTTCTATTTTTAAGGATGAAAGAAATAAAGATATGGTTTTAGGTTTTTGTATTTTATAAACGCGTTTGTGACTGCGTGTTTGGTAGATCGCCACAGATGTGCTAGGCATGAGTTTGATTTCCAGTTCTGACAAAACTACTTTTATCTACTTTTTAAAGTTTTGTACCTCAAAAGGAAAAACGGACCTTTTTTTACATAAACCTTGCACTACAACACTAGGAATTTCTCCTGTATCGTGGGTGCGTTTACAAACATTTAAACTCACATTTACCAACAGCCAGATCCGAAACAGCTACCTGTACGTCATACAAATATTTGTTCCGTGCGGGGATTGAACCCGCGATACGCGACGTAGCAGTCGATCGCTTAGCCACTGCGCCAACCGTGCCGTCAACTGTTATAGGATCACTTTATTGTCTGTCTGTATGTCAGGATCTTTGCTTGCTTGCATGAGACTAACACATAATAGCGAAATGTATTGTAAGAACACCTCTGCCTTTGGGAACAGGCTAGTTTCCAAAAAAAAAAATGTGTCCCTCATTTTTCAATAATCTAAAAGACGGACTAAATAGAATATAATTGCTTTACCCTAGACTACCCTATTACAGGCGTGATATTTTGGATGTCTGCTATAATATGTTACGAAACTATGGGCTGTGAATTCAGTCCTAATGGTTATGAATACTGAAAGATATAGTCCCAGTTTGTAGTTTAGATATTGTTCGGAGTTTATTTCTGTTTTTAGGGATAGGGTAGAATTGGAGTTAAGAGAGCTTTTAGGTGTTTTGATATTACATAACATAACATAACAGAACTTATTTATATATGGATAATACTGGTACACCTAACAGTTAAGTCACCCAGTTTTATTTTAATAAAATACTAGCTTCCGCCCGCGACTACGTCCGCGTGGCGTAGTTACTTTGGGCTTACGCTAACTTTAACCCGCGTGATGATCGAAAAAAAAATGTCTTTCTCTCCCCTTTTCTTCCATCTTTCTCCCCCTTATCTCACTTTAAAAAAACTCTCTCTGTACCAAAATTCATCATAATCGGTTTGGCCGTTTAGGCGTGAAGACGTAACAAACTAATATTGGTAAAATTCACCGTGTAGGTTTTAAAATATTTGACTTAAAAGACAAAGAACTAAACAAAACATAATTTAGATATTATCTGCTTTTCCTATATTAGGATCCATTTCAGTCTTACCAAAGTATTTTACATGAAACGACTGCATATCTGACCTCAAGAACCCAGTTAGTACTGGTTTATACGACACTTCTTGGTAAGAAGAGAATGGTTGTCAGAATTTCGGGCCACTGACTTCTGTAACAACTGTCAAAGTTCTGCAAATGACAGCCAAGATCAATTACTTAGCGTGATTTTCGAGGTACGAAGGTAAGTCGTTGTATAAAATGAGGTCACCCATCCACAGACTAACCTAGACAAGCGGCGTTTAACCTAAAGATCGATTCGAGCAGCTATTATTATTTCGCCATAAGCTAATGAAAAACACTATCGTAACTAAGAAACCAAAAATAATGATACAGAAATATATATATATATATAGATCTGGCTTAATTACCAAGAGCCTCGACCAATACCTGAGAAGGCTCTCGTTAGGCAGCTGGATTAAGGACTGGATACAGAAAGCGGTACTCCTGGACACGGCTCGTATTGTTAGGAGGTTCCTTTCTCTGGAGCCCTGACCGCCGGTAGCTTGGACCCTGTTCCCGATACCGGTGGGCTACTATTTTTATATTTTTAAATGTTTTTACGAAATATTTAAAAATGTAATTATATGTTAATGAAACAATAAATGAACAAACAAATGATACAGAAAGTTATTCTGAGAAAACTAAGCTAAAGCCGACCTACTTATACCCCAGAACCAAAGACAATAGACCAGGTATCAGTTCAATTACCTTCAACCACCAGAGACACAACTTTAGATGTAAACTTAATCATAAGCTATCAACGCCGCAAAATCTCAAAGGAATAAAGATAGCTGGGTAATATGGGCTTTAATGGGTATGGAAATAATGGCGTTAATCGTATAAATAGGCTTTGGTATAGAAGCTTGTATTTTACGTTAGTAATTCAACAAAGAGTTTCGTAATAGTGTTGGTAAAAAGGGAACGATATATATAGGTAAATGTTTGTAGAAATTATAAGATTTAAATTCATACTAGCTGTGTCTATCGTTTTCAGCCGCTGCTCCGCTCATAGGTATCGCATCGTGATGTTATATGGTCTATAAGTTTCGTGAAATAATGCCTATGCAACATTTTAAGTCAATCCGGCCAAAATATCTTCCATACAAACTTTGCCCCCCTGTCTCACCCCCTTGGAGGTAAATTTGTCTTAGTGGGCACCTACACACGTCCTTAAAGAATCCCCAATGCAAAATTTGGGACAATAACCAAACATTACGGACAAAGCCGCGGGCCTGAGGCAGTTCTAATGTAGTGACAAAGATCTTACTTGCGTTTGATATACTATTGCTTCCTTCATCGTTGAAAATATATCATTACTAGCTTTTGCCCGCGGCTTCGCTCGCGTTAAGTTCGGTATAACACAGTACCTGCTACCTGCAGTTTTTGCTCTTGCGCCTTATTGATTTGTAATAGCAACGCTAAGTTTTTCTTTTTCTTCCCTCGTTCTCCCTCATATCCCACTTTCTTTTTTAATAAAAATTAGGCTATGTCCGTCTCCTGGTTCCTAACTATCTCTGTACCAACATTCATCAAAATCGGTTTAGCTATTAAAGCGTGAAGAGGTAACAAACAAACTCACTTTCGCTTTTATAATATTAGTAAGGATACCACCCACATTACGAGGCTTTCGTATTTATTAGGGTTATCCAGCATTTATAAAATTACTAGTGAACTATTCCTTCTTGATAGGGTTTTTTATTTCAGGCCTACGCTGTCCTATCATATGATCTTCTTTCGAGCACTAATGCTGTAGCAACAACATTTTAAAACCAAATGATTTTTAAAGAGTAACTTTTATTGTATTGACATGATGTATTTTATTATTTTGTTGTTTTAATGTATTTTATTCGTTTCTATTGACATAATGTATTGGATTATTATTGTATTATCATAATGTAACGGGCCTGTTGGTCTAGTGGTTAGTGGCCCTGACTGCTAAGCCGGAGGTCGTGGGTTCGATTCCCACCCAGGACAAACTTTGTGTGATGAGCATGATTGTTTGTTCTGTGTCTGGGTGTGATTTATCTATAATATGTATGTATTTATAAATTATATAAGTATGTATATCAGTTGTCTGGTTACCATAACACAAGCTCTGCCTAGCTTGGGATCAGATAGCCGTGTGTGAGTTGTCCCAAGATATTTATTTATTTATATTTATTCATTTATTTATGTATTGATTTATTATTGAAACGACCTAATATTTTTACTTATTTACCTGTGACATTGATACCTATAATGATTTATTAATTTATATTTTATGGTAATTATTTAGCCTTCTTATTTTAAAAAATTGTTGTGCCCAACAGGGTCCATGTGAACTGTATTATTATTATTATTTAAGACCTGTTAAACACATGTGAGAAGCAATAAAATAATTGAAAATAATTGAAAAATTGGAGTTTCTAAACGGTTTTTTCCATAGAAAACGACCGAATCCGTGAAACTTTTTCCGAATTTTCATAAGCGGCCATGTAGCCCTATGTGAAATAAAATATTTGACTTTGATTACTTAACAAAACGTCAATGGAAAACACAAGACACCAAAGAATAATATGAACAAGTCTTCTAGAACCTGTCGTTTAATTTGGGTTTAAAGATTCTTTATTTATTCAGAAGAACATACATTGTTCACTTATTGAATAAATACATAAAATTTATAAAGAGTGTGGTCCAGTAGCTAGTACTTTTTTTGTGAATGTTATTATACATTTAAGTTGCTTATGTTGTTAGCTCAAATAATTTGTATTGTTGATTACGTGTTCTTTGAGTTTACCTTTAAATACGTTAAAAGAAGATGTGTTCCTGATATCTGCCGGTAGTTTGTTGTATAGTTTAACGCCTTCGTATTTTATATTTTCCTTCCATATTGCGTCCGTGGGGGGTGTGTCTGTATTTGGTTGGGGTTTCTTTGGCTGTATTTTGATGTTTTTATGTTGAAGGATAATTGTGTGTGTATAGTTTTGTTAAGGATTTTTTTAATGAGAATGCAGGTGTTGAAAGTGTAAAGTTGATGAATGCTCATTAGTTTAGTGTTTTTATATAGTTCGGAAGTAGGTGTGTGATGGTCGTAGTTGAGTAATAGTTTGATTATTTTATTTTGTGCTCTTTGTAGATCATTTATAGTGGATTTAGTAGCGCATCCCCAGATTTCGATTAGGTAATTTATGTGTGAGCGTACTAATGAGTTATAGATGTTGTAGCGGATTTTTTTTGGAATGGTATTTATGTAAACACGCATTGAACCCATAAGTGATGTTAATTTTGTTTTTATGTAGTCAATATGCGCTTGCCAAGTTAGTTTGTTGTCTAATCTAAGTCCAAGGTACTTTTCACAGTTACTTTTGTTGATATATGTGTTGTTTATGTGCAAGGCTGGGTGGTTCGGATTTTTTTTGTTTTTATTTGAGAATATCATGTACGATGTTTTTGATGCGTTTATAGTGAGTAAATTAGAGCTAAACCAGTTATATAACATATCTAAATCTTTTTGAGCGTCAGCTGCTATCGTATTTATGTCGTTGCCGAAGTAGAAGAGGCAAGTGTCGTCGGCGTATAAAGTTATTTGCCCAGTTAAGCCCAGGTCTTTGATATTGTTAATGTAGATAGCGAATAAGAGGGGGGAAAGCAGGGATCCTTGGGGAACACCGAAATCTATTGGGGATGCTCCACTCATCGCGTTTCCTATTTTGACTATTTGTTTCCTATCAGTGAGAGTTTCAATTTTAATATCTAATTCTCCTAAGCGTCAAATACCATTCTCTAGAATTCATAAATGAAAATGCTTTGTCCGTAGCCATGAATGGTCTGAAACCGTTCTGTCCTACTGGTAATAGGATTATTTCATCCAATGTTCATGCACTTAGCAAATAGGCGTGCATTATTACAAAGGACCTCAAAAGCTTGCAAATATCTATGCATATTTGCAAGCTTTATTTTTTTTTTCATTAAAAATGAGGCACGTATTTTGTGCAAATATTCCAGCGATTAGTGATTGAGTATATGTAAAAGATAATTATTTGAGTATTGTAATTATCTTAATTACTTTATTGTTGAACTAGCAGAATTTAACGCGGGCAAAACCCGCGTTAAATTCGGGGTAACACAGTTCCTCTTTCCTGAGTTGCAAGTACCTACTACCTGTAGTTTTTGCCCTTGCGCCTTATTTTTTTGTAATAGCAAAACTAAGTTTTCCCTTTTCTTCCATCTTACTCCCTCAATTCTCACTTTTTTTTTAAATATGCCTATGTCCGTCTCCAGGGTCCCAACTATCTCTCTACCAAAAATCATCAAATCGGTTTAGCCATTAGGGCGTGAACAAACAAACTCACTTTCACTTTTATAATATTAGTAAGGATTATTGATTAGTACTTTTACTCTGGACACGTTTAACTACATCGTTCTCACATATTCGTATAATCTCGACATGAATAATGTAACCATGATTTTGTAAATTCTTTAGAGTGGAACTACGGTACTTTCACAAGTTATTATGCCCTGTGATTGGGACGGTAGCATCATCTTTTTGTTTTTTGACATTCTAAAGTGCCTGTAACGGTCTAATTAAAATGAATGATTTGAGTTTGAGTTTGGTTTTTGGGACACCTGTTTAGCAATTCTAAATTTCAAATTCAGCATCATACAGACCTTCAATTAAATTTCATGTTCTAGTGACTGATATTACTAACCTTACTCTATTACTTACAGGATATCTTATCACAATAGTTGGAAACCACAGAAAATATCACGTAATTGACCGACCATCACAAAGAATAGTGATTTATAGAACAACCATGACTGATTTATTAAACAAATTAGTAATAGTGATGAATCGCGAATTTGAATATTAGATCGAAAATCATTTGAACGGATCAGGGTTCCTATGTGTGAAGTAAAATATTGGTGTCCAATCGGAATCCTTGCTAATATTATAAAAGCGAAAGTGAGTATGTTTGTTTGTTACATCCTTACGCCTAAATGGCTAAACCGATTTTAATGAATTTGAATAGTACAGAGATAGTTGGGACCCTGGAGACGGACATATGCTATTTTTTTTTTAAAAAAACGAGAAATGAGGGAGAAAGAGGGAAGAAAAGGGAAAACTTAGCTTTGCTATTACAATCAATAAGGCGCAAGGGCAAAAACGACAGGTAGCAGGTACCTGCAAATCAGGAAAGGGGAACTGTGTTACCCCGAATTTGACGCGAGCGAAGCCGCGTGCAAAAGCTAGTAAATAATAACTAATCGGGCATAACTCAACTGCAAACTGGTTAGTTTTACAAAACGCATATTACCCAAGATTTCAATGAAAAGCTACAACTTTTAGTAAAGATATATTCCATCTTGTAACAAAACTACCCACCCCACTATATTATTTGTTATATATCCACTTTTAGCTAAAACAAACAAAAATTTAATCAAGAAAATTATTCTTCGAAAACGCCTTATCTAATAAAAGAGAATTCTGTTACACAATGAGTTTGTTACGTAGAAATATATCATAGAAACTTAATGAAACATTTTCAATTAAAGTGAAATTAATTCACATTTAGTTTTTGATTATTCCCGAAATTAACGATTAGCAAAATGTAGGTGTAATATACTATTGCCTACCCCTTGGGACATTACAGGCGTGAAGTTGTGGTTTATCAATTTAACTTGGGCGCTGGATAATGTCATAATCTTGAATTTTTATTTTTCTTATTAATTGCCTGTTAAAATCTTTTTAGGATTATTTTAAAAGGATGAATTAAAAAGAAATAAATAACACTTAAACTAAAATGCCAAATATAAATGAAAGGCGTTTTAGTCTGCTTATCAAACAAGATTCGCAATTCAAATTCAATTTACGGCATTTCTTTTAAATTCATATAAACATTTTCTTTCCAAGTTTCACCATTTCACTAAAAATCTATTACAGTAAATTTTGTGATATTTCTAGTCATTCATACTCTCTCAATAGCAAACTGTCTCTACGTGAAGAATTGAGAAAATACCTTAGTTCAATTGACATACTTTATCACGATATAAACGAAATCCTAACATAATGACTATATATAAAGGGCCTAATACACTTGAATGTTTCTCCTTTATTTCCTTGTATTATCACAAGGAAAAAAGTATCTGCAATATCATAAATCTGTAGAGGTTTTCTTTTACTACAAGTGTATATATGCTTTCTTATTGAACCAGAAAATGTATATAGAAATCTGGCTGGAGAAATATTAGGGCGCGCGGAAATTGTGTTCGGAAATATATCGAAATGTATTGATTCGAGATTTTTGAATGATTGGAGAATTCAATTGAAAATTCATTAAATTGAGCAACACGAAAGAATGTTTGATAATAAGCTCGAGAAGACTGACTCGTTTTTAATATTCAATCTCATTAAGAAATTGCCTCAAAATCATGCTTCTAACACAAAAAGGCGGACTAAAAGAAATACCGCCAACAGCACAATGACACAATACATCACACTTTTAATAACAAATTTATACGTCTATAATAAAATCTCGTCCCCAATACGTAGACCTAAGAAAGATTTTTCCTTATATCGTCATAGTAAATATCTGTTATTTACCTCAAAAGATTTCATCCGCACTCACACAACACTAGTTCACAATCACATCACTATTTGTGCGTTTATATTTATACACACATACACACAACAGTATTACAATGATACCCACACTTATTACATGTAATAATGCGTAATTTTTATTCAACAGAATTGTAATTCGTGCGGCAAGGGAGCGGCGTAGCGTGTGCTACGAGCTACGCGTCGGCTACGACTGGCGTAGACCCCACCCCGCACCGCGCTACGTCCCGTAGGCGCTACGAATCGCTGGGGATTATTTTGATATTATTTTTTTGTTTCAAATTGTTTTGCTGATAAAAATTCGGATCCATTTATTTGTTTCTCTGAATTTGATTTTGTGTTTTAAAATGTTCTAAAATAGAGTTTTGTTAGGTAACAAAATTTTATCTGAGAGTCAATACATTTTGTCCAAGCGCTGGAACTGATTTGGAATGATAAGGATAAAACGCTTCAATTCCAGAGATTCAAACGTCGTCAAGGTGGCGTAGGAAACCTTGGAGCTAATTATACCTCCTAAACTATTCATATCCTTGAGTCGTTCCCACATTAGGAAGCCTCACTACACATACTCTATATAGATTCAGATCATTAATGCTGTATTGTTCAAAGACAGGTTATTGACCGATCGTTTATAACTCATAAACTCACCTTTCTATTATCTTACAACGGCGTAAACGATGAATGAAAATTTATAACAAAAGGTGGAATCAATTAAAGGAGGAGTACTTATGTATGTGATTCAAAAATTAAGAATACTGTGCTTCTCCTAGTGTTGAAAATTCTACTGTGGTGTCGCGTAGTGTAAGTAGAAACGGTATTAAGATATTATTGAGTATAATAAAATTAGCATAGTTTTGTTGCAATCAAATTATTATTATAAATACCTGGGCGACCGAGCTATGCGATGTTGCAAATATTTATAGAAACGATATCTCTGAGAGCTAGGAAGTTGTAGTAGCTAGATCAATTTTGTTCCCCCGTAAACTCCTATATCACAACATTCATCAAAATCACTAAATTTGTTTTCGAGAAAGTTAATGAAATGGAAAAAATCGCCTTAGTAGTTTGGGATGACTCTTTTTATTTATTGTTTTAGAATTCAAAAACAACAAATCTTCACACTATTTTCAATAAATAGTTATTGTTTTTAAAACAAAGGTCTCTAACCTATAGAAAATAAATAAGCAATCTTCAAGCTTGCCTACTGAGTCGGAAACGCTAGTTTTGTAATAAACATGACATACTATCATGCCTGCAATTCCCGAAGGGTAAGCAGAGGTATACCTAAGGATACGCAACCAACCATAACTCATACTATTCGCCAGTTATAATTAAGTCTACGCACAGGAGTCGAGCCTCATGCCATACTGCCCTTGCTACTACTCTGTACTGCGAAATTCTTTATAGAAAAACCTAAAAACCTTTTGCTACAGCCCTGTAATAAAATCGAAACATAATTACCATAACCATGACAGTGACACATCGATTGTATTTGACAGCTGTCAACATGTCGAACTCACCTTTGTCATAAGGTAGAAACAAATGAATAGAACGATCAAAACAGTGGAAAAATGTCACAAACTGTTACTGAACAACTATACACAGTACATTTAATTGACAACTAGCTTAGCCTGTTGCTTTGCTCGCGTGGGATTCGGTAATTGTTCCGTGGAATCTTACTAAAAATCCAGATGAAAGTATATGTTTTCTAAATCCAGGTGATCCTTACTATAATATTATAAAAGCGAAAGTGAGTTTGTTTGTTTGTTACCTTTTCACGCCTAAATGGCTAAACCGATTTTGATGAATTTGGGACAGAGATAGTTGGGACCCTGGAGACGGACATAGGCCATTTTTTTTAAAATAAATGTGAGATATGAAGAAGAAAGAGGGAAGAAAACGGAAAACTTACCTTTGCTATTACAATCAATAAGGCGCAAGGTGTAAAACTACAGGTAGCAGGTACCTGTAAATCAGGAAAAGGCAACTGTGTTACTCCAAATTTAACGCGAGCAAAACCGCGGGCAAAAGCTAGTTAACTATATACGTCCCAAATTTCATCCAATTTTTTTGCGTGAAAGAGTTGCAAACGTCAAAAAAACTTCACAATCTTTGTCATTTTATTATTATTTGGCTTACAGACCATGTGTATGATCAGTGGTACCCAAGTGGTTCAATCCCAGCTACAGTTACGAGCAGTTTGTATCTAGAATTAATATCCATTCTCCAATTATTTCAACTGGTTTTTAGAAGATTACTCAAGCAAATCTGTCTGCGGTCCTTTGGCGATAAGACCGGCCATTGTTCCATATTATGTTATTGACTAAATTCCTTAAAATTATGAAAATAATATGGTGTACGCATAATTTTTACTCAATTATTGTACCATGAGGTTTTTTGTTGTTTTCCCTTAAGTCTTTCCTCCTTTATGTCCCGAATAAAATCCACTACAAATATAATTGTCAAGGGTGTTTATGACTGCTGCAAATTTGACAGTTGTGATATTATTATATTTGACTATGTAATTTAAAATTGTAATTATGGGTGTATTACCTGAAATAAATGAATTTTATTTATTTATGTAATAGCAAAGCAAAGTTTCCCATTTACTTTCCTCTTTCCCCTTTATGTTCTGGGATCGCGGTATCTCTTTCGAACATCCCGCAACCCTGGCAAGATCCGCAACTCGGGCAGGGTACTATGTTCCCTTGAGACAAATTTAACAGTCGGAACACCCAAACGAAGCCACAGGCATAAGCTTGTTTATAATAAAACAACACAATCTTCAACACTCCTCCAATTTATCTCCCATACTTTCCAGCATCGTTACGACCACATCACCCGCGCGCTGTAAACAGTAAACTTCAAACACTTCCTCATGACAGTCTATAAAGTATAATATTAGATACAAACACAGCCATGTACTACCAACATAAACTCAATGTCTACTTGTTTTCCGATCAGACATTTTACACAAACACTTCCTACGATCAACATTGAACTTTGTCTGATAGACAAGAAGATTGAAGTTTGAACGGTTGTCTGCTCTTCGTGTCCTCCGTTTATATGCAATTATATTTAGTATAAGTATCAAAACTATAGGAATGTTGATACTTTACGAGTGTACGTTTGAGAATTATAGTATGGGAAGTATTTGGGAATAGTCTGATTGATAGAAAATCATTCTGTTTTCCATCCATAGGAAACACACACACACACACAAGCCTGTTGGTTGACAGGCCTGTTGGTCTAGTGGTTAGTGGCCCTGACTGCTGAGCCGGAGGTCGTGGGTTCGATTCCCACCCAGGACAAACTTTGTGTGATGAGCATGATTGTTTGTTCTGTGTCTGGGTGTGATTTATCTATAATATGTATGTATTTATAAATTATATAAGTATGTATATCAGTTATCTGGTTACCATAACACAAGCTCTGCTTAGCTTGGGATCAGATAGCCGTGTGTGAGTTGTCCCAAGATATTTATATTTATATTTACAAGCACACATACTTTCCCATATATGAATAAGGTTTATTTTGTATTATTATTGTTACTAGTTTTAGAAAAGCTGGGTCTGCTAGTATAAGAGTAGTAGTATAATCTTTAATACTTAAAAGGAAGCCTCTATTGTGAAAGGTTTTTTTTTTGCGGATTTGATATCATGAAATAATTTCCCCCATTCTGGCCGGAGCGGGGGGAAGTTTCAGACGTTTACTGACTAAAACCCACCCATGTTCCTTCTTTTGCTCTTTATGTTCCGGAGCCGCGGTATCTTTTTCGAATAACTCGCAACCGCTGCAGGCATTGTAAAGCTTTTGCTAACATTAATAAATAAATTTATTACAACTATAGGTCCAAGATATCAGTCAAATAGTCAAGGTGAAAGGTGTAAGGAATTATATTACAATCTGAATAACCAAAGTACTGTTGAATTATTGACGGTGAATCATTACTAATCCTTACTAATATTATAAAAGTGAAAGTGAGTTTGTTTGTTTGCTACCTCTTCACGCCTAAATGGCTAATTAGCCGATATTGATGAATTTTGGTACAGCGGTAGTTGGAACCCTGGAGACAGCCATAGGCAATTTTTTTTTAAAGAGTGAAATATGAGGGAGAAAGAGGGAAAAAAGGGAAAACTTAGCATTGCTATTAAAATAAATAAGGCGCTAGGGCAAAAACTACAGGTGGCAGGTACCTGCAAATCAGGAAAGGGGAACTGTTTTATCCCGAATTTAACGCGGGCGAAGCCGCGGGCGAAAGCTAGTATATACATACATGCATGAACTCACGAGTTTTGCCCAGGGGGTAGGCAGAAATCACAGAACGCCATCTGCTACAATCCTTGCACACTTCTTTTGCCAGGGAATAGAGTTCAAAATTGCAGTGATCCTAAAAATATGATAACGGTTGGGTTTCTACTACTGGGAAGATCAAATTCAGAATGTTCTTTGTTATTTTATTTTTCAATAAAAAAACCGTTATAAATAAGTTTGGAAAGACTGTGCGCATATTAAAGTGAGTCTAGTCTCAAATTTGAAAATAAGTCTCCATTGTTCTAACTAAATCGTAATGATTCGAATGGACAGTGGTCATTGGAGCGCTCTGAACTAAAAATGAAACTTGTACGTTTGTAATGTGCGGGAAAACGTGCCCACTGGTGAAATGCTCATTATGCACGAATGCTCACCCGCATTGTGGACACTTCTTTTTTAGAAATAGTACAACACAAATTTATTCGTTTGTCTGTGTATCCGTTTAGCCTTTACCATTTTGGTCTGTTATATTACTATTTGTAATTAATTGATCGCGTAAGATTGTAACATAAGTTTAATAATAGACGATATTAAATTCTATTTTATTCTGTGAATAATAAAAATACGATGACAAAAATGTAAAAAAAAAATTATTGACAGCTAAAATAGTAATCCTTACTAATATTATAAAAGCGAAAGTGAGTTTGTTTGTTTGTTACGTCTTCACGCCTAAATGGCTTAACCGATTTTGATGAATTTTGGTACAGAGATAGTTGGAAGTCCCTGAAGACGGACAAAGGCTATTTTCTAAAAAAAGATTGAGATGTGAGGGAGGAAAAGGGAAGAATTGCTATTACAATAAATAAGGCGCAAGGGCGCAAAAAAGGTAGCAAGCTGCAAATCAAGAAAGGGAAACTGTTACCCCGAATTTAACGCGAACGAAGCCGCGGGCAAAAGCTAGTATTAAATAAAAACGTAAGTAAGTTTTTTTTTCAAATTTAAAAATAAGATAAGTACAGTACCAATCTAGCCTAATGTAATGTCTGTACATGTATGTTCAATTATCTGATTCTATTTTAGTGCAAGAAAACAGGGTATAAGATTATTTAGGTTTATTAAAAATGACAAAAGAAATGCAAAGCACGTCTTGTCTAGTCGTACGCCAAAATTATTCTGTTGCACTCAGGTCAAAAAAGTGATCCTCAGCCCTCGCAACCTTTTCCCACTTCTCTGTACTCATAGATTACAATTATACAAACACTTTTTTTCTCACTCGCTCTCTCTCTTGCTCTCTGTCTTTCGTAAACCATACTTGAATACGTCATTTTCTGCATCCTAACTTACAAAGCATACTGAATACTAAAAAATTCGGTCAGGTATCGGTCTATACCCTTTTTTCCGCTACTACATACATTAGGCTAGATTGGTCCTGTATAAGGCCAAAAAGCCAATCTCAGCATGAAAAATACCTGCCGGGGTTGCGGGTCCTCCCGGGGTTGCGGGCTGTTCGAAAGAGATACCGCGGCCCCGGAACATGAAGGGCAATCAATAGAAGGAACATGGGTGGGTTTTGGTGGATGGTGATTTTCCATCCGCAAAAAATACATGATAAACAGCGCTGTTATTCTAAGCCATTTATGATACATGCTGTATATCTATAGTTATTTTTCCAACCAATAAACTTCGTATCCTAAACTAAACGTTTCAGAACGTGAGTGTGCAGCGATAGCGTGCTAACGAGTCGGTTAATGCAACGTGTTAGGTTTAAACATCGAAATTTATAACTACTATATATAAACGAACAAGTTATTTGGTGTAGGTACAGGCAGCTAACTTTGGGTATATATTTTCAAATTAATATTATAAAGGTGTGAGTTTGTAAGTTTGTGTTTGTTACACCTTCACACTCAAACGGACTTAGATGAAATTTGGCATGTAGATATAGCTTGGGACCCAGAATTAAAACAGGCCGCATGGTTTATCCCGATCTATGCGGGGAAATTAGTTAATTGGAATATTACTCTGGACGCTCTTACTCTGCACGTATTCCTACATCGTTCTCACATATTTGTATAATCTCAACATGAATGATGTAAATACGATTTTGTAATAATGTTATAATTTAAAAGAGTGTCCATGGAGTTTCTTGCCCATTCTTCTCCATAGAGATCAACGCTTTGGAATGGGCAAGTACAGTACCTTAACAAGTTATTATGCATTGTGACTGGGACTGTAGCTTCATCATTTTGTTTCATGACATTCAAAAGTGCCTGTAATGTTCTAATTGAACTAAATGCTTTGACTTTGAGTTTAACTGCATTGAATGCCTCGTTAGTGTATAGTGATCGCAAGCCAACTGCTGAGCATGAAGTCCTGGTTTTATAAAAATAATAATAAATCAATTTATTTCAGGCATCGAAGGCCCATACACACTTTACACAAATAATCTTAAATTTATAAACTAATACATCCTTACTAATCCTTACTAGTTTGTTTGTTTGTTACGTCTTTACGCCTAAATGGCGAACCCGATTTTGATGAATTTTGGTACAGAGATAGTTGGGACCATAAAGTGAGAAATGAGGGAAAAAGAGGGAAGAAAAGACAAATATATATACAATAATAAAAATAAACAAACTCACTTTCGCTTTTATAATATTAGTAAGGATTCTCGTGTCGCAGTGTTTGTTACCAAACTCCTCCGTAACGAGTGGACCGATTTCGATCGAATAGGCTCCAAGACTACTGGATATAAACGATTTTTTCCATTAATATGAAGCTACATTATCAGGAAGTAACATACACCATCACGCTACTACCCACGGGAGCGGGGCAGCAACCAAAGACGCAAAACCAAAGACGTAAAACCGCGCAAGACAGCTAGTATATATATCATCATCATCTGCCTAGCCTTTTCCCAACTATGTTGGGGTCGGCTTCCAGTCTAACCGGATGCAGCTGAATATCAGTATTTTACATGGAGCGACTGCCGATCTGACCTCCACAACCCAATTAATTCTGGGTAATACGATACCCCTTGGTAAGACTGGTTGTCAGACTTTCGGAACACTGACTACCTGTAACGGCTGTCAAAGATCTACAAATGACAGCCGGGACCAACGGCTTAACGTGCTTTCTGAGGCACGGAGGAAACTCGGTATGTAACGGGTGGTCACCCATCCACAGACCAACCTAAGCAAGCGCGGCTTAACCAAAAGATTGACCCGAGTGGCTACTATTTATTTAGCCACGAACTCCTCGAGCTAGTATATGTATATATTATATTTATGCTCGTGATTGTACTTACATAAGGACTGACGCTACAATGTAATATTGAGCCACTTGATGTAGTACTAATTATAATATCGAGCAGATTGTTGTTTCACGATGCCTTATTGTTCGGGTCTACGACTACGCTAGCTGAGAGATCAATTACTGATACAATATTTGTTCAAAGCGTTCAGTAAAATTATAGAAGTATTATTAAATCAGCTAGGGAAACTTCCTAGACTTTAAATAGCTTTACATGATATAACGAAAATAAAAATGAATTCATTTTTATTTCAAGGGTTTTTTTTTATTTAATAACATGAAGTTTTTTTTTTAATTTCATACCTCAAAAGGAAAAAAAGATGGAGCATATCTATATACACATCTCTTATTTTATTCAAATCTCAATGCTCAATATCTTTATTTGCTTTACCATAATGCGTACTTAGGTGGTAGTTTTTATAATATAGTGATCATTACGGACCCTGTAGGGCACAGCAAAAGGGTAGAGAGATCTATCTATGTATCTATCTCTCTGTCTATTTTTTAGAGAAATATCGAGTTGAAATTAAAACCATATACGCTAGTCTATGGGCTTTAAGTCTACGCAGTCAAAAGATATCGTTTATGTCGCATGGTTAATTCAACTGTTTTTTATGACCTTCATGGGTTGCGAAATTGCGATGTAAAAACGCAAACCAATCCTTACTAATATTATAAAAGCGAAAGTGTTTGTTTGTTTCGTTTTCACGCCTAAATGGCCAAACCGATTTTGATGAATTGTGGTACAGAGATATTTGGGAGACGGACATAGGCTAAAAAAAGGGAGACAGAGGGAAGAAAAGGGGACAGAAATATATTATTTGTTCTAGAAAGTTAGCGTTATCCCAAAGTAACTATGCCATGCGAACGAAGCCGCGAGCGAAAGCTAGTAAATAATAAAAAAGAAACAGATTTTACTAAACTCATATTTGTGGTAGTGTTTGTTTGCCATATTCTTGTTTGGAGTTGCTAAAAGATTGTTAAGCCAAGAAATACTTATACATTTAATTATAATCCCACTATAACTATTTATATGTCATAGAAACACTATATTATGTAGTTCGTAAATTAATATGCGTCGATGTTATAGCTACTATAATGTTAAGCAATAACTGCAAGTATTCCCGTCTCGCTCTCTCTCAAAGTTCACACGGTCCTACCACCCTTGACGCGTGGTACAAACTAAAAGTGGTAGCGGTTCGTGATTTTTGTGTTTTTTTTTTATTGCACCAATCTTTTTTTTTTATTTTGAAAAACCTTTGTGACTATATTAATTACTTACATAAACAATTCAGAGATATCCTGACTAATATTATAAAAGCGAAAGTGAGTTTGTTTGTTTATTTGTTACGATTTTGATGAATTTTGGTACAGAGATAGTTGAAACGCTGCGCTGGAGACGGGTATAGGCTCTTTAATCTTTTTTTAAAACTGATAAATGAGGTAGAAAGAGGGAAGAAAAGGGAAAACTTAGCTTTGCTATTACAATAAATAAGGTGCAAGGGCGCAAAAACTACAGGTAGTAGGTACCTGCAAATCAGGAAAGAGGAACTGTGTTACCCTGAATTTAACGCGATCGAAGACGCGGGCAAAAGCTAGTATTTAATAGTACACTCACATTTTGCCAGTATTGTTTAAGTCCCAAGTAGTAGGTGAGCCATCAACCAGGCACAGGCTTCAACATCCATACTTTATGACTGCTACTGAGAAATTCCTGAAGGAAAGATCCAATAACAATTTGTCCGATCCGGGAATTGAACCTAATACCTCATGCTCAACAGGCTATTGCAACTATTAAACCATCGAAATAGTACACCCTTGCCTATCCCTTCAGGGGTTACAGGCGTGATGATCTGTCAGTGCAATTAATTCTAAAACTATATCATTACACGTAGTCCTTTTCATGACCGTCGTGTTTATTAAACTCATTCAGAGGAACACAATGAACGTGACGGAAGCAAAATCAAGCTGCCAATCACTTTAGTTCATAGGAAGGGCCAAGTTTAATATTAATTAACCGTATTGCTACAATGTCGATTTACTAATTGTCGAGAATGCGCCATTTTTTTTAAGCATAGCCGCTTGCGTCTCTACTCCTACGCAGAGACCTATCCTCGCCCGTGCTGCGACGCCACACCGACGCTGACGCGACGTCGCCTCGACTTACCAGTGAGCGACGCGTCAACACGGCAGGAACGGAAGGTTAGCTACCCATTGCTCAGCGTACACAAATGCGCAATTCCAATTTGCCATTACGACAATTACACCAATACAATGACATTACTAAAGTGCCATAAGTTCGTTACCTACTCAATTTATAATCACATGTCTGTTGTCGAAGCAATTTATTAGAAGGTTCATTACCATCATCATTGTAGTTTGAAATCACCCAATTTTGGGTATAGTTGCCCCCCCCCCCTTTTCTACCATTCTTCTATATATCTGAATAGAAGACTTGATAGATTACGACTTGTCATTAATTCTTCTAATTAAGTATCATTGTCACGCTACCAGAAAATAGTAATGAAACATTACAATACCAAAACCGAAAAATAAACTACTAGTACGATGTCAATGATCGTCTACTCCGGCACAAAATTGTAAAGAGACTTAACTTTCTGTTGGTCCTACAAAGTATGATTACCATTATACATTCAGCAAAAATAAAACAGTACCTAATTTATCTCCCCTTTCACGGAAGGCAATCCAGGCGTCGGGAGCCGCGAGATGGCTCCCGGCCACCGTCGACGCTGGTATGTGGACGGAGAGCAAAATGGGTAGCTCACCGTCTGTCGGTCTATTAAGACGACAGGCCGTGTCGACAGCGCGTTCGTGTACCACGCCGCAAAGAGATTTCTGCAAAGCAGAAACGACACGGTTGGCGCAGTGGCTGAGCGATCGACTGCTGCGCTGCGTGTCGCGGGTTCAATCCCCGCACGAAACAAATATTTGTATAACCTACAGGTAGTTGTTTCGGGTCTGGCTGTTTGTGTATGTGAGTTTAAATGTTTGTAAACGCACCCACGATACAGGAGGAATTCCTAGTGTTTGCCCCACACTCGTTTTTTTTAAAAGAAAGAAAGAAAAGAGAAGCCCGTATGTGCCACTGCTTGCCGGGGTTGTGGGTTGTTTGGAAAGAGATACCGCGGCCCCGCTTCCCTTTTAAGCCCTAGACCACAGCCCCCGATGCTGCGTAACGCAGGCGCAGTGCTTACGCCCCGGATAAAACCCCTGGCTTGCGATTCAACATTTTTTATAATAGTTAATTACTAACAAAGTTCATATTCTTTATGTACGCGGAGTTCATTGCCGATGTTATTTTGAGTTCGTGATTAAGCTGAGTATGTTTTAAACAAACAGTTGATTTTAATCTAAATTGAGGTGTTTTTATGATATGGTTTTTTAGGGACTACTTTTTTTAATTGTTTCTCCTCATCTTTTTTACTTCGAGTGCTATTATAAATTCACAACTTTGCATGAATGGATCTTTGTTGCTTAATCACGCTAGAACGTCTGCATGGATTTGCATGAATCTAGTCTATAGCACATAGGCTACTTTTTTTTTAGCCTTGGGTGTCGCACTGCAACCTTAGTCGGGCGCGTCTGGAACATCAAAATCACGCAACCGAAATCGCGGAGAACTGCTACTGAAGCGTCCTCGCTTGACTAGTTCCGCGATTTCGGTTATTTCGGCCTAGACTAGTTACAATTGATCTTTTCTTAGAGTTACCTACAACAAAAGAAAAAAAACTGAACCCTTATTGGATCAGTTTGTTGTGTCTGTCTGTCAAGCCTTACCTTGGTCACGCGTGGGGGTATCAAGTTAGAATTAAAACATAACTCTGTAGGACCTTGGTGCAGAGAAAAAATCAACTACGCAGTCAAAAAATATGGCTGTTTATGTCGAAACCCTTCTTTTTTTGGGTGGGGAAATCATCAAATAACTTCCCCCGCTTGGCGGGCGGAGCGGGGGGGGTGTCAGACTTTTACTGACTAAAACCCACCCATGTTCCTTCTATTGCCCTTTACGTTCCGGGGCCGCGGTATCTCTTTCGAACAACCCGCAACCCCGGCAGGCGGAGGCTCTGGCCCCTATACATGGGTGGGCACCCATGTTCCTTCTATTGTCCTTTAGTGTCGAAACCCTTGGTGCGCGAGACAGACTCGTGTCTCTCTCTCTTGTTTTCTTTACAAAAACAATTTAATAACCTTACTAAATAATTTATTTGTAACTCTTATAAAAGAACATAAAAGACTTCCCCAGTAGCAAAAGTTACTTCGAATCGATCCGAAGTCAAAACCAACCGATTGAAAAACTTTCAGATTGAAATAATTCTGAAACAAACAGACATTGGTTCCTAAACAACACATTTACATGGCGCTTTTGAACGAAACTACACTACTTTGTTTTCATTAAATTAAATGTACGATAGATATATTATATCAGGTATATATTATTATACTTATACTAGCTGTGCCCAGCGGTTTCACCTGCTGACGTTTAAGGGTATGAAAAATAGATGTTAGCCGATTCTCAGACCTACCCAATATGTACCCAAAATTTCATAAGAATCGGTGGAGCCGTTTCGGAGGAGTACGGTAACTAACATTGTGACACGGAAATTTTATATATTAGATGTGTACTTATATTTAGGTTAAGACATTAATATTTTAGAAGCTATTCTCTTCCTGTTCTCAAACTCTGTCTACGTTTCTTTTCGTTATATTTCCTCTCGCAGGCCTGCTGGTAGAAATTTCTTTTAAAATAAGCTGTGCCTTTGTACTCTTTGTTTTTTTTATAATGTTTCCTTTTTTATCCTGTGTGTACATAAATGATTAAATAAATAAATAAATGGAGGCAATTACTTCTAAACATTTATCCGTTGCCTTGTTGCCTATCTTTTCGTTTTTAAATGATCTTGTGGCCAAAAATTATCAGCGGCACGGTTCGATATTCAAGGTTAAGCAGATCTTACCGAGCTGATGATCCATGATCCATGAACTGGTGACCTACACCATCATCATCATGATGATAGCCCAGGTAACGATTGTTGAACGGTCGGGCCGTTCAACAATCGTTACTAGTGGTCAGAAGCCCGCATGTCTGATAACCAGTCTTATCAGGGAGTAACTGTGTGTGAAACTTAACTGTAGTTTGTTACTACCTACCCCTAGGATAGATAAACTCACATCTATTCCAGATGTGAGTTTATCTATCCTTACTAATATTATAAAAGCTAAAGTGAGTTTGTTTGTTTGTTACGTCTTCACGCCTAAATGGCCAAACCAATTTTGATGAATTTTGGTACAGAGATAGCTGTTGGGACCCTGGAGACGGACATAGGCTAAAAAAGTGAGGAAAGGGGGAGAAAGAGGGAAGAAAAGGGGAAAGAAAGTTTTTTTTTCATCACGCGGTTTAAAATTAGCCTTAGCCATAAGTAACTATGCCACGCGGAGGAAGTCTCGGGCGGAATTTAGTATGTAAATAAAAAAGAAAATCACTGATTCATCACGAAATCTCAGATACAATAAGTTTTTGGAGTCTCAAATTTTACATGGAAGATCCTTTTAGGACGTAGGTGCCCACTAAGACGGGATTATGCAAAGTTTGGGAGAATACGATTCCCTGGCCGAATTGTTTATGATAAAACTAGCTTTTGCCCGCGACTTCGCCCGCGCTAAATTCGGGGTAACACAGTTCCCCTTTCCTGATTTGCAGTTATTAGGTATATAAGTAACAAATAATAATATAGGTAACAAACAGTTGGCGTACCGATTTTTAGCTTCCTACCTTGAAAACTGCGAAGAGTCCTACACAAACTTCCATTCGATCATCACGCGGCATAAAGTTAGCGTTAGCCCAAAGTAACTATGCCACGCGGACGAAGTCGCGGGCGGAAGCTAGTATGTGCATAAATGTGGGCTGTGATCGTTTCAACCCTATCGTTCAGACGCCGTTTAGCGATACAGGAAGTGTTACCCTTTCAAACGCCAGCTTATCGCCGATTATTCAACACAAAAGCTGTTCTGAACAGTGAGTGTATGTTTACACGGTCATGTTAGTGAAAAAAATGATGTTATAGTTGTAACCCGGTTTTTGAATGGGATTAACTTTCTTAATGATATAAATAATAATAAATAATAAATATCTTGGGACAACTCACACACTGCTATCTGATCCCAAGCTAAGCAGAGCTTGTGTTATGGTAACCAGACAACTGATATACATACTTATATAATATATAAATACATACATATTATAGATAAATCACACCCAGACACAGAACAAACAATCATGCTCATCACACAAAGTTTGTCCTGGGTGGGAATCGAACCCACGACCTCCGGCTCAGCAGTCAGGGCCACTAACCACTAGACCAACAGGCCCGTCATTTCATTTGTCATCATTCCATCCGTCATTTTCGTCATTTTCGCTTTGTAAAATTTTTACCTTTTTGTTCCATACCTTAAGGGTAAAACGGGACACTATTACTAAGATTCCGCTGTCCGTTCGTCTGTCATCGGGCTGTAACTCATGAACCGTAATAGTTAGACAGTTGAAAAGTGTTTTTCAAACGATAAGTTTTCGTTGCGGTTATAAAGAAAATACTTAAAAAAAGAAAATAAAATTAACACTTTTTTTCCGTTTTTTTTTTTTAAGAAGAAGGTAGCCGGTATTTTTATTAAATTGATTAGGCATTGCCGGCTGTTTAGTATTTCATCGTTAGTTGAGTGGTCATTAGCACGTCTGCGAACCATGAAATCCTGAAATAAAGTCCGAGAATTCGGGCAAAGTGTCATTGGGTTTTTTGACACAGATTTGTGTTCGGTTGAATGTAATAGGTTCGTCCCTTATTACAGAATCAAAACGTTACTAGTAATTTTATGTAATCAACTAACTGGTTACCTTTACCATTATCATAGGTAGGAAGAGGTAACCATTTTGGCTGTTGTTTTTAAAGCATACAGAGAAAGTCGAATGATGACAATGATTATAAGAAGCTCTGAAGGAAAGAGGTCATTCACATTCATGACAAATTATTTTTCTACAAAGCACCACGTTTTTTTTTATCTCTGGACAGTTATAAACCATAAAGAAAAATAAACACAGACAAGAAAAAACAAACATAAAAAAGAAAATTAAATCTCTTATCTTTGCTCAAAATAATAATTAACAAATTGTTACCAAAAACAACATATAAACGAACTTATTAACCTGCAATAAAAAAAATAACAACACGACAGGGCAATTTATTAAAATTTAACTTAATTTCTTTGACAAACTTCAAAAGACAAAATGAACGGGAGAAACAAACTTTTTTTTTTTAAAAAAAGGCAAAGGAAAAAAATCTCGCCGGAATTTATGCTTGGTAGTTTCTTTTTCAATTTGCGTTGAGGGGTGTTCGTTAAAAATTCAGAGGACAGCCCGGGAGGGTATAGATTGGTCGACCCTCACAGCTCCTGCCTTTTTCCTTTTGAGAACTCCGTTTGTCTGTGAAATGTTTTGATTTACATTTGGATACTAAGTTTAGCAACACTGTGTGCATATATTATTTGTTAGGCTGTAGAATATCTGTACCAAATTGGTTTCTTTATTTAGATACGAGCGGGTTTAGTAAAACTCTATTATAGCTAAGAGAATAGTTCCTTACTAATATTATAAAAGCAAAAGTGAGTTTGTTTGTTAGGTCTTCACGTCTAAATGGCTAAACCGATTTTGATGAATTTTGGTGCAGAGATATTTGGGACCCTGGAGATGGACATAGGCTAATTCCTATTAGAATAAATAAGGCGCAAGGGCAAAAACTACAGGTACCAGGTACCTGCAAATCAGGAAAGGGGAACTGTGTTACCCCAAATTTAACGTGAGCGAAACTAGTACTTTAATAATAGTTAAAACTCTGACACTAGGTTAAGCACGAACCATATGATTAAGAAAAAAGATTCAATAACATTTTTACCTGCCACCCCTATTCGCACGTATCTGTCACTTTTCCTTATCGCAGTTCTGCCTAAATCTAGTGCAAGCTATCGCAACATTCAATCAGCGCAGTCCTGCTGTCCCCGTCGATCTATCACCGTGATAAATTACAGTTAACTGACGCTTTTGAAGTATTTATAGCTCTTTTTTATATGAACGCAACATTTGTTAGGATTTTTATGGATAAAACAATTGTTTCCACATATTTTGTTTATGTAAATAATAAATAAACAGGAAGTTTGTTTATGAAGATGTGTTATTTTAATTTGTATAACAAATACTTTTATCAGATAGATTACTATCAACGTCATTCCGTCGTGATAAAACAACACTATTTTTTTTAACTTTGCCCCACTCAAGGAATGTCTCCTGTATCGTGGGTGCGTTTAGAAACATTTATACTCAAATACTCAAACAGTCAGACCCGAAACAATTATCTGTAGGTCATACAAATATTTGTTCCGTGCGGGGATCGAAATGTCGACACGCAGCGCAGCAGTCGATCGATCAGCCACCACAACTACCGTGCCGTCAAGAAACACTGACAACACTGTTTTGGTGTAATCCAGAGGTCCTTAAATTACAAGTGCGTCCGGACTCCCACGCTTAGGGTTCCGTAGCACAAAACAATACAAGATAGAAGGAAAATCGTATCCACTTATTCAATACTAGCTTTTGCCCGCGGCTTCGCTCGGGTTAAATTCGGGGTAACACAGTTCTCCTTTTCTGATTTGCAGGTACCTTCCACCTGTAGTTTTTGCCCTTGCGCCTTATTTATTGTAATAGCAAAGCTAACTTTTCCCTTTTCTTCCCTCTTTCTCCCTCATTTCTCACTTTTTAAAAGAAAATTTAGCCTATGTCTGTCTCCAGGGTGCCAACTATTTCTGTACCAAAATTCATCAATATCGGTTTAGCCATTTAAGCGTGAAGACGTAACAAACAAACAAACTCACTTTCGCTTTTATAATATTAGTAAGGATATCGTTCCGAAGTTACATAACTTTTTTTAAGGATGGGAAATCATCAAATAACTTCCGAGCGGAGGGGGGGGGGGAGTGTCTGACTTTTACTGACTAAAACCTACCCATGTACCTTTTTTTGCCATTTATGTTCCGGGGCTGCGGTATATCTTTCGAACAACCCGCAACCCCGGCAGGGACTTTTATACCTACAAACAATATTTATCTAGAATCTTCCTACCTTACATATACGCTTAAAATCCACACTGGAATGCAAATAGAACTATCCCGTGTTAGAACATGAGACATTTTTATCACGGTAATACTTACGTTGAAATGCGAGCGAAACCGCGGTCATATCCTATTCATATCTAAATTAATAATATTCACCTCATACAGTAAACCAAACATTTCATGAAAAATCTAAGGAGGTCCCAAGTGGTTGTCTCTCAATACATAGAAGGATGTCTTTATTCATGGTTTGACAGGCAGCCTCACAAGGGACGGCGTCCATCTTGTTCTACTGATTCCATTTGACATAATACCGTTTATTTGACTCAGGAGACAGGCGTGTGTCGTAGTTCTAAACAGATTTGGTCAATTTACAGTGATTATGTCTGTTTAATAATTGTGTCATGACAGATAGACCAACAGGAGAGGTGCTCGCGGCTTAAATAATAGTCGCCCGGAACCCGCTCTAACTTAGGTTGTTTGTGGATAGGTGTCTGCTCATTACCTTACAAAGGGCCTCGAAAATTACGTTAAGCCGTTGGTCCATTTATATATCTTTGACAGTCATTACAGTGGCTGAAAAGCCTGACAACCAGTATTTTCGCAAAAGTGTGTGTTTTTCAATTATCATCAAGCTTATTGACAATGATGCAGTCGCACAACACTAAGCTAGTTAATAAGCTTAACCCCTTCGAACTGGGATATGTTTTGGACATTTATTAATCAAATCCATTCGCACGTGTCAAAGTTGTCACGACTTGCATTAATAGAAAAAAAAGAGGTTGTTTTTAGTAGGTTACCCGGAACTGAACTATTTAGATTAGGATAATTACTTATTGTAATAAATGACATTATTTCAAAGATTTAAATAATTAAAATAAATGACAACAAATAATGACAAAGATGATTCTAACTATAATTTTTCTGTGATATGACAAATCTGCCGTTTAATGATTATCGATATGAAATATATGCCAAAAGACGATTCTGACTATGAACTTTCTGCGATATGATGTTTCTACTTTTTAAATATTATGGATATGAAATTTATGTCAAGAGATGATTCTGACTTACAAAATTATGAGTTTTGAATGTATGATAAATAAGTGTCTGCCAAACAATTTTCTGCAAAATGAAGTTTATGCTATCCGTTGTTACGCAAAGTAAAATTATGACATAAAAAGTTCTGCTATAAAGGGTGGACCCGCTGTTTTGGACTCTTAACATTCTCAGTTTCATGAAGGTGTACAAAACCAACTAAAACAGATATCTCGTCGTACGGGAAATCTGTACGAAGCGAGACCATGTTATGCTTTATGTGTCGCCGAGTGTACCTTCTGACTCACGTCATTCGTACTTTTATACCTTTTGTATTTATGGTACATCGTTATTTTAAACTTCGAACTTCAGTAACACAAACCAATTCATTAAGTCTGCTTGATACTCAAAAGCTGGCGATATTCTCACCTTATTACATGGCCTTAGCAAAGAAAGTGCTTTTCTTTAAAAGTACCAAGAATATAACAATTTGCTTATTTAATCCGTTTTCGAAACTCTACCAAACCAACAGAGCCTCTTTATCTCTATGGTATAGATTTTTTGTTCATTTGTCTTCTTCATAAGCCAGCCTTTAGATTCAAATATTTATGAGTGTTCCCTTGACTTCGACTGAAACAGTTATCTTTATTTCAGCCAGTCTATCTGTATTCCATTGTGTTTGACTCTCCCTCTCTACACAACATTTGAAGCGATAATGGATCCAGAACTACTGGAATTCTACAACTCTTTCAAAAAGGTCTGTTTTCGATGAATGGTCATGGTGTGATACATGCAATTTCTCTGGAAAGATTAAGATTTATTTTACATAGGTAAAAATGCATTGCAATGTCTTTTTAAGAAACTAATCAATTCATGTCAAACCAGTCAATAATGTTTCCTAATAATCTTCATAATTTTTAATTTAATTATATTTCATTGTCACTATCGTCCGCAAATAACACCATAGGATGTTGCGTTCTACGTATATAGTTGTAGTTGCGACATAAACAGCCATAGCTTTTGACTGGGTAGACTTAGAGGGTCGATTTTTCACAGCACAAAAGGACCACAGAGGTGAGTATATGGTTTTAATTTCAACTCGAGACCTCCACGTATTCCCGAGATAAAGGTCTTGACAGACAGACAAACGGACAACAAAGCGATCCAATAAGGATTCCGATTTTTTGAGCTATGTGTTGCACCATAATTATTAGACTACTCTACCGTCTGACGTATATTTAAGCCAGCATTTCGTATCGACAGTTGTTCTAGTTATTTCTGTTAAATGATTTTGGTCATTAAGATCACATGTTATTTAAGGCTAAGGCCAATTTCCCTAATGCCAAAGCAGAAAAGTTTATTTAAAAAAATACATGTAGTCGGACTAATCCTCGTTCTAATTAAATCTATATTCCAATGTATCTAAAACCACTAACAAAACAGCACATTCAAACACGTACCAGAGAACTATCCTCACGTTTTGAACCCAAACTAATTGCTATAGCGACAGACATCCTACCCCTGAGACTCAATCCATTCCAACTGTACCTTCGCAGTATGTACACACAACGGCAGGTCAACCTATTCTAAACTATTATAACCTGATCGCTCTACTATGGATCGCACACTGTAGTAGAGAGATCAGGTTACAATGGTTAGGTGTAAGTTGATGTGCCGTCGTGTGTACTTACGAAACGCGATGTACAGACGACGGCAGGTCAACCTTTACTAAACTATTATAACCTGATCTCTCTACTACGAATTGCACACCGTAGTAGAGAGATCAGGTTAAAATGGTTTAGTGTAGCTTAATGTGCCGTCGTCTGTACCACCGCACTTCGGATTTTTAGTGGTATTTCAATCGTATATGGACTACAACAAAAATGTTGATTCCCTGAAGGCTTTGCGAGTCAGGTTAGTTACTATCTATTGAAAATGTTAGGTTTTGAAAATGTATGTAGGCTGGCTATGGAAAAAGAAACTCAATATGTTTTCGAATGCTTTCCGATCTTCATTTTGAGTTGTCTTACGTATAATGTTTTGCTATGGCTGCATAGGTATTTGTTTTTTTTTCTGTGTTACAACTTGTCATCGTAGCTACTCATACGTATAGAAGTATATTCTTATATTGGATGTTATATTTCAATTCGGTATTTTCTTTATGTATGTATTCTATGTTCTGTCCTTCTTTTGATATACTGTGTTAACATCTCTTTTTAGGGTTCCGTAGTCAACTAGGAACCCTTATAGTTTCGCCATGTCTGTCTGTCCGTCCGTCCGTCCGTCCGTCCTCGCTTAATCTCTGTGACCGTTAGCACTAGAAAGCTGAAATTTGGTACCAATATGTATATCAATTGCGCCGACAAAGTGGTAAAATAAAAATTGGAAAAAAATGTTTTATTAGGGTAGCCACCCTATATGTAAAGTGGGAAGTGATTTTTTTTTTAATTTCAACCCTAACGTGTGATATATTGTTGGAAAGGTATTTAAAAAAAATAAAACCGACTTCCAAAAAAAAACTAAAAAGTGGAAAATAACTTTATTTCCGGAAGTCGGTGGCTTTTGTTGGTTTCGTTGACTTTTTTGCCACCGACTTCCGGAAATAAAGTTATTTTCCACTTTTTAGTTTTTTTTTGGAAGTCGGTTTTATTTTTTGCAAAAAAGTTTTTTATTTCAGCATTTTTAGTTTTAGTATTTTTTAAGGCATGTATTTAAATCGATATCTGTATATTCCCTTTTTTCGATCAAAATATTTCAAAGTTAAACCAAAAAACTGACTTGCACTCAAATTATGCACACTAAATAAATCAAATTCGATATACTGTTTAATGGTATTTGCAGAACTGTTTTACTGAACGAATAACTATTATCAAAATAGTATATCTAACAATTCTATAATTCAACAAACATATTAAACCTTTTTTAAGGAAAACCATCACCTAATTTACTTTTAGGAACATCGTTTATTCTAAATAAAACCCAATTTAATCAGTCATCTTTATCTAATTAGGTACACAAAAAAATAATCAAGTGCTCACTTAACATGCACCAAACATTGGCACACTGAGTGGTAACTCAGTTTAGAAAAAAACACTTTAGAAAGGATGGTATTTAAAAGTACTTCAATTTATTCCCATTTCATTTAGCTAATTTTACCTGTGTTCCACTCCACCAAATATACTGAATGTGCACCAAAATATGTTAATTAAAATATGTCATAACGAGCATCAGCGCACTACAATAAAAAAGTGTTATATCTTTATCCATTTTCTATTAATGCAAGTCGTTACTGGCACTCGCCGGCCGCTGCCGCGGCACCGCTCGCTCCGCTCGCTCGGCTCGTGCGTAGGGGGTCACAGTTTTAACCTAACCTAACCTACGCATTTTTTTAACATTCAGGAAAGAATATTTGGTGCACGATCAGTATTTTTGGTGAACACAAAAATATTATCCCTTTAGAAACAATACTGAGAAATTCCGTAGTAAGAAAGTACAATTTAGAGTGCAAGTTAGTATTTTTGATAAGCAATTCGTATTTTTGTTTTATAAATCATATATCCGATGTACGAACCACATTTTTGGTGTGAATTCGATAAAAAAGGTCATCTCGTTTTGTGTTATTTTTTAGTTTTTTTTTACAGTACTTGTTTAGTTAATCAATTGGTTTTTTTTGCACAGCATTCATTTTTCTGGTATGCATTCAGTTAATTAGTGGAGTTACCTAGTGTGCTGAAAAAAATATACAGATGTGCATTTAAAAATATCCCTTTTTTTAATGGGGTGTATTTTTTTTCGGGTGGGAAATCATCTAATGTCTTCCCCCGCTCTGGGCGGAGCGGGGGGGTATGTCAGGCTTTTACTGACTAAAACCCACCCATGTTCCTTCTATTGCCCTTTACATTCCGGGGCCGCGGTATCTCTTTCGAACAACCCGCAACCCCGGCAGGCGGAGGCTCTGGCAAACCCCTCTGCTTTGCTGACTCTCTTTGAGGCGCGCGTGAAACACGAACGCGCCGACGACCGACACGGCCTGTCGTCAATCGACGGACGGACGGTGAGCTACCCATTGCTCACCGTCCACAGGCCCGCATCTACGGTGGCCGGGAGTCGTCTCGCGGCGCCCAGCGCCCGGGGCGTCTCCCGCGGCGTCTGGGTTGGCTAGATGTTCTCTCCCTCAAACGCCCGGCCACCTCTTTTGCTAGCATTACTGCTTCGCAGAAGGAGATGACCGCTTCCCATTCCCTCTCGCTCCGGACCATGGCCTGAACCAGGGCCGGACGCGAGAGATCGCCGCCGCCGATCGCCTCCACGAGGGCACGGCAGTGCTCCGCCCAAGCTGGGCAGACCGCCACTGTGTGCTCCACCGTGTCCTCCGGGCGATCGTCACAATGGTGACACCCGGGTGTTTCCTCCCGCCCGATTATGTGCTGGAACCTCCCGAAACTTCCGTGTCCGGTGAGGACCTGCGTCAGGCGGTATGTGAGGACGCCATGACGCCTCTTCAGCCACTCCTCAAAGAGGGGACTTACCGCCACTATTGTGGCGTGCCCTGCACGGGGTTGCGACAGTCGCTCTCTCCATGCCACCATGAGATCGCACCAGTCTGTCCGCTGAGCAGCAATTTTCCGCGGCAGCGGAGTTTCCCCCCGGTGTAGTGCCTCCGCGCGCTACTCAAACAGGCGCGCGAGCACTATCGCCTCCAGATCCCACGGTGGCAATCCGGCAAGGAGGCTCGCTGCCTCGCCGGAGATCGTGCGGTAGCCCCGGATCAGCCTAATGGCTACCACCTTTTGGGTTTAGTTATAGTATTAAGATATAATTCTTAGTGCGTAGGTCCCGTCTTAAATACAAGCTTTAGTTCCACATCACGCTATAATATTCAATACTATCTAAATAATAATTATGCTTTAGTTTAAAACCAATTCAGAAATCATATGCATCATCGCCTAGGGGATACAGCTGATACTTGATCTGATGATTATGTTTCTAAATAACTAGGTGAGGGGAGGGAAGGGGGCACGGGCACCCTGATCCCACTCGCCTGCCTACCCTGGCGAAACCCATACTTATACATGTGATTGCAGCAATCACGGCAGATTTGCTGTCATTTATTGAAGAGTTCCGTTGTATATCACTGAAGATCTATCACCAAATTAAAATACAATCACCTCAAAAAACTGCGATGACCTTCCAAATCATAGTGCATAGCGTTTTTTGTTCATTTGTCTTCGACAACCTCTAAAATTATATCATCAACGTACACGAAGTCAATCTAATACGCATTATTAAAGATAACTCAAAAACTACTGGCCGGATCTTGATATTTTTTTTATGGGACCAAACGACAACCACCAGCTTTCGAATAAAAAAACAATCATCAAAATCGGTTCACCCAGACCAGAGTTATGAGGTAACAAACACAAAAAAAAAAAAAAAAATAAAAAAAAAAAAAACAGTCGAATTGAGAACCTCCTCCTTTTTTGAAGTCGGTTAAAAATGAATAGGGGTTTACTAAAATCATTTTTTGATAATGTCTATAATTTCGGGAATAATCGCTCCAAAAGTAAAAAACAATGTGTCCCCCCCCCTCTAACTTTTGAACCATAAGTTTAGAAAATATGAAAAAAATCTGAAAAGTAGAACTTTATAAGGACTTTCTAGGAAAATCATTTTGAACTTGATTGACACAACAGTTTTTGTACAAAAAAGACAAAAAGTTGTGGGAACACTTATTGTGACGGACGGGAAACTACGGAACCCTACACTGAGCGTGGCCCGACACGATATTGGCCGGTTTTTTAAATTTTGATACGGTTTAATTTGCTTTACCTTTACCTAAACCAGTAAAAAAATATTAGTAGATAAGTTTAACCCACTTCTTCGCTTTTAGAAACATGTTTAGTTTAGATGAAAAGCATGGTCAGTTAGGTCACGTCATTCTCAATTTAAAATTATTAAAATAAATAGCTATTAGACTTTTTGCGTAGACAAAATGTCTGGCGCAAAACAAAGCACATTTAAATTATAACAACTACCAGTTATGTCAATCAAATTGACATTGACAATGAAATAAGGATACCAGCATATTAGAAATAACTTGTACACGTGTTATTGGCAAAATTGTGGTATCTCTCGTCCACAAAAGCCATGAAGAGTTGAAGTTGAAATTGAATTAACTTTTTTTTTTACTTGAAGACTGTTCTGTTTCTGTCATTCTGTCATGAATTGATAATCTAAATCTGCAAAGAAATACTTTTATTATTTCTATATTTTTTTAATTACTGTTATTACTTGCTCAAGATCTCCAGCGTTTGATAGTTACCAGTTTACGCGTGTTTTTGTGGTATAAAATTGTGGTATCTCTCGTCCACAAAAGTCATTAATGAAGAGTTGAAGTTGAAATAGCTTGACTAAAGCGTGTCTGTAGTTTTTTTTTTAAATAAATACTAAATATATTTCATACTTTCCTTTCGCAGGTTTTTCATACTTTGCTGAAAGAGATTTTGTTAGAAATAAGCATCACCTTTATACCAATTTTTCTTTTCCTTATTTTTTGAACGAAGTTCCTTATCTCGCGTTGTGGAAGGGGCTAGACGGAAAAAATTAAGACCAAAAGTTGTAACGACACTTTTTGATATAGTTGTAGTCGTGCGGCGTGCGCGTGTTTCTCTCTCTGCCTCTCTCTCTCTCTCATGGAAAGCAAGCCAGTTATTTTCGTTTTCTCTTTCCATTTCGCATTGAACAGTGTGGTGTCGCGACGATTATTTTTGTTGAGTGTATACAGGTTTTTTGTACATAATAAAGAATAACTTCATTCCATCGTGTCAAGGGACACCCGTCCCTTGACACCTCTCAAGTTTTTTTAATATTTTTAAAATGTACAAGTTAATGGATGTTTTTCATCGTTGTGTTTAGCAAGTGTTATTAGCAACTCGTTTTCAATTCCCGCCGGAGAGCACCCTACTATATTGATTTTGGTGGCACTTACTTAAAACTTCTCGCTCGCGTAAGGGATACACTTAAGTCTACCTTTTTTACCGCAGGCGTGATGCTATTTAAATTGTTATAATTGGGTTAATTGGCACACGAGTAGTTTATAAACTGGTTATATTTACCGAAAGTACGATTTTGTGGGACAATTACTGAACTACACTTGGCCCGAAACCGCGAGCATTAGCTAGTCTCAAAACATGTTTGAATAGCCTGCTCCTTACGAAGCTGCCAAAGTCAGGTCACTTAGAAATTTAAGAAATGAACCAGTATTCCTCCACGGTATATCCTAACGACGACTAATTGGTGGGGCGACAGACAGCCGGCCCAGGGGAGCGTGTTACGTAGTAGTGACGTCATAAGCAGTGACACGGGCTAAGGGACTTCAACACGGTGTACTACAGAACTAGATAATGAAATAAGGGTGTACAGATTTAAACTTGGGATGTAAAGCGGTTACGATTTGAAACGGCAATTAAATTAAATATAACGTAAATAAGATGAAGAGGATTAATTTGAATGGAAAATAAGTTATTATAAACCAAAATTAAAATACAAAAATTAGAAATTGCCAAAATTTTATGGTTAGAATCTGTAACACACAACATGAGTAGAGTTTAAAACAAATGTAAGATAACAAAACGTGATACCGCGGCCCCGGAACGTAAAGGGCAATAGAAGGAACATGGGTGGGTTTTAGTCAATACAAGTCTGACACTCCCCCCGCTCCGCCCAGAGCGGGAGAAGTTATTTGATGATATACTACCCCAACAGCAAAACGTAAAATAATTATAAGTATGTAAAAAAAGTAAAGGCATAAAAGAACCGTTCCGTAAAAAATCTTTGGCCTTTTTATCAATCTATGCAAAAGAGCGTTTACTTAATATTCCGAAAAAAGTTTTAATGAATAGATACTAACTAAAAAAAAACTCTTTTACCTCTTGAAGATACTTTTCTGGCAATCAACTAAATAATTTAAACAACAATCTTAATAAGTAGCAACACCACAAACACTTGCACCCACCAACTGTTTCAAAAACAAACAAAATTGATTTTTAAAACTGGCAACGCGAAAAATCTAGGTAAAATGGTCGCATGTACGATCCAGCTAATCATGATGGATGACCATCACTGGTGGACGAGGCAAATTGATAGCTACACATCGAAACCATCCAGACTATAGATACGACCATAAAATATGGTATTGGGGACAAGGCTATGAATATCACGGGGGATCACTTTATGATTCGTGAATATGGGAACAATATTGAATTGTAACGGTGAGGAAGTTTGAGAATTGCGCCTTTTACAGTAAAATTTCAACGGAGTCTTATGTCTTGGTGAACTGATGAAACGCATGTGACTAAAAGAGTGATAGATATAAATATTGATGGATGGAGAGGGAGAGAACGCCACAGAAAAGATGGATGGATTGTGTTAGGAATGATATGAAGGAGAAAGGAGTAAATGATACCGTGACATCCTTACTTAATATTATAAAAGCGAAAGTCAGTTTGTTTGTTTGTTACGTCTTCACGCCTAAATGGCTAAACCGATTTTGCTGTTGAGACCCTGGAGACAGACATAGGCTATGTAAAAGAGAAAACTTAGCTTTGCTATTACAATTAATAAGGCGCAAGGGCAAAAACTACAGGTAGCAGGTACCTGCAAATCGGGAAAGGGGAACTGTGTTACTCCGAATTTAACGCGAGTTAAACCGCGGGCAAAAGCTAGTTATTATTAAAACTTGAAACGGGATATTTACCATGTTTGTTATTTGTTTCAGGTTTTAATAATAATGTTAGTAACCATGTCAGTTTAAAGACTGATACCGTGACGTCTGATAGGGGAGAATGGAAGAAGAAAACGTGTTGCACCGACCCCACATAGAATGAGACAAGGCAGGAAGGTGATTGAACAATCTTAATCTTAACCGTGATGGAATATAATAATAAAGCTTTATTTAATTCCACATTATATATTACAAAAAAAATGCATGGAATATGGATCAGGTTAAAGATTTTCCTGTTTCGTCGGATAGAAACATAACATTCGGGACGAACGATGGAAATAACCCTTTTTGTAACACCCGTGTTCGTTTGGGTAACAATTATCAACTGCCTGGTGAAATACGATCCAGTATTTTATGCAAAGAGCATCTACCATAACACTTTAAAGCAGTTTCTTGTAATGTCATTCCAGTGAAAAGAAAGAGACCGGGCTACATAGGATGTACAGCGCCGCGCCATCTCTTTCATACACTAGAGTAAGATTAAACATAACATTATGGTATGGTATATGGTTTTCCCGTTTTGGGCGAAGCGGAAGGCAATGTCAGACTTGTGCTGAATATAACCCATCCATGTTGCCTTTATGTTCCGGGGCCGCGGTATATCTTTCCAACAACCCGCAACCCCCGCAGGTAGTGGCTCTTGCAGGCCCCTCTGCTACTTGGATACTAGGTTAGTTAGGTGACGTCATTCTAAATCTAATATGGAGGATTTCCAAAGATGGCGGACTAGTTATTTTTATGCATACCTATGTTTTGGGAATCTAATGAAACGGGTTGCTGACAAAAACACGAGATAGTTTTTGTAATGTTAGTTTTTTATAACTATAATATTGTATAAGAAATAAATATATCCTATGTGTTATTCCAGACTATGATCTACCTCTGCGCCAAATTTCTTCAAGATCCGTTCAGCCGTTTTGACGTGAAAGAGTAACAAACATCTATAGGTACATCCATCCATCTTCGCAAACATTCGCATTTATAATATTATATATTTAGTAGGATAATGTTAAATAAAAGCCACAGAGTCCTAAACCCTATGAAGCGTTTCAATGCAAAACAAATTTTATTACCTTATTGAGCGTTACAAAGAAGATAAAAAAGGTCTTATACCTCAAACCTCCGTTATCAGTTAAATAGTTAAAAAAAAACAACACGGAAAGAATAACAATTAAAGATTTCAATTACTACAATTTCTTAATACACATTAAAGATTTCTCTACCAGTACATAGCCAGATAAAAACGTCAAAGTATGAGTTGTCGCGGTTCAGATCGGGCTTATCTACCGGATCGAACCGGCCCCGGCCTGTCAGGACCGGTTTCAACCGGAACCAACCGGATCTAACGGTCCCCTTTGATTGATAGCTTTTAATTTGATAGCTATCGTTTATCGACTGTGAGAGATGAAAAACGTTCGGTTTAGATATTTTGTAGTTTATTTTGATGTTGGTTCAATAATGGTGAAAAACGATTGGAAATAAAAGTAACAGGATAGTTCCGTATCTTCATCATCATCATCAGGCTATATTAGTCCACTGCTGGACATAGCCCTCCCCTAATGAGCGCCATAGCGCCCTGTCTTCAGCTGGCCGCATCCAGCATCTGCCTGCAGTCTTTCTTAGATCGTCATCCCACCTGGTCGGAGGGCGTCCTACACTACGCTTGCCGAGTCGCGGTCTCCACTCAAGTTCCGTTTAGTTAAACCTTTATCAGGATGTTCATTACAAATGAACTCATTAAAAAAAAGTGTTGGTTTTACTTTGGCCAGAGGCTAAGCGTTGCCATAAAACGTGGCAATGCAGCCAATCTCTTGATACGGTACGGGTATTTCACGAAATTAATTTAGAATTTTATTTTCTGTATTTTTTTTATAGCTAATGCCTGTATATGCAATAATTTTCCTAGAATGCAAGTAAGTGAAATCAAGAGCAAAGGCTACTCTTCCAAAGAATCTCCCCATCAATTTTATCCCAACTACCTTCATAAAAAGCCAAATCTTTTTCATCCCGCACATTCCAGCTATCCATTACCAGCCCCAAAGATATTCAGTAGTTCGCTGTCCCTTAACGCACCATCACAACCCCATTACCTCTCCCCTAGCTGCCAATGTGTGACGTCACACAAACAGGTTAGCACGCCTCCCCTGGGTAGGCTGTCTGTCACCCCACAAATTAGTAGGGTGAAGATGAAACTCTAATAGTTTTACGTGCGAGTTTAATGATTTGGTAAAATCAATGAAGTGAAAATGTATAGAACGTTTGGTGGTGCAAAAAAAATGCATAAGTCAGACGGTATTTTTCCTGCCGGGGTTGCGGGTTGTTAGAAAGAGATACCGCGGCCCCGGAACGTAAAGGGCAATAGAAGTAACATGGGTGGGTTTTAGTCAGTACAAGTCTGACATGCACCCCCGCTCCGCCCAGAGCGGGGGAAGTCATTGGATGATTTCCTACCTGAAAAAAAAAGAAAAAAAAGACGGTATTTTTGTCAAAAAACATACTACTGTAATGATTTTGTAAAATAAGATCATAATTACACTGCTCTTCACAAGCGACAGATGGCGCTATTGTTTGCATGAACTATTTACATCAGTGTTAGTTATAAACTAGTTAAATATAAGTATTTAAAGTGTATTGATATTTTAGAATAAGTAAAATATTATTGTTGAAATTAAAACATTTATTTATTGTTAATAATCTGTCTTAATGTATTTTAGTACATCAATTGAGCACACGTACTGTGTACGTTGCTCTGATTGGTCGAATAGCCTTCTGAGTGTTACTGGTAGTGTGGGGGGAACATTCAGTTGGTGGCTGAGACTCTAGACAAGAGTCAGTCGAACTTGAGGCGCGGGACAGCGAACACATCTAGTGTATTGGTGTTACAGTTGTAATATTTTCTATTGGTTATTTAGTGATAAATGTGATTGTGTTGGAAAAGTGATTAAAGATATTATTCTTGATACTTAAGTTATGTGGTTTCATTACACTACTAACCTTCATGGTCAGGTGTGTATGTACCTAATACTTATTTACTCTAGATTCACATACATAAGCCACTACTATTATGGTTATTTTTTCTGGATGGGAAATCATCAAATAGCTTCCCCCGCTCCGGGCGGGGCGGTTGGAGTATCACTCTTATACTGACTAAAATCCACCCCTGTTACTTCTATTGCCCTTTATGTTCCGAGGCCGCGATATCTCTTTGGAACAACCCGCAATCCCGGATATTATTATGGCTGACCAATGAATAGAATTCAAGGTACTGCAGTCGCAAAAACTTAGTAAAACTTACGGATTTAATGTTAAACTTCAAATAATTCACGCGCCCCTCCCTCATTAGCATGGCATTGACTCACAGAGTCACTCCTAGTACATAAATAAATTCAGGTCTAGAACTTCTGATGGGACCTGAAATCGCGCATGAACCCGCGACACACAGCGCAGCAGTCGATCGCTCAGTCACTACGTCAAGTCTGCTGTCAATTTAAAAAAAGAATAATTCATATTATTATTTTACTAGTTTTTGCCCGCGGCTTCACTCGCGTTAAATTCGGGGTAACACAGTTCCCCTTTCCTGATTTACAGGTACTTGCTACCTGTAGTCTTTGCCCTTGCGCCTAATTTATTGTAATAGCAATTCTAAGTTTTCCCTTTTCTTCCCTCTTTCTCCATCACATCCCACTTTGTTTTTAAAAAAAAAACAAAGTGCCTATGTCCATCTCCAGGGTCCCAACTATCTCTGTACCAAAATTCATCAAAATCGGTCAAGCCATTTAGGCGTGAATACGTAACAAACAAACTCACTTTCGCTTTTATAATATTAGTAAGGATTATGATACTGCTAAAGCAGCCTTTTTAGACCCATTTGGGTTATAAATTACAAGAAAACGTAAGAAAATTCGAATTTCACCGGCTACTCTGGCGCTTTCACCTTAATAAAGCATGTCCTTTTAAGATTACAATAACTTGCTTTTCCCCTGTTTGTCTGGAAATGCTCGGCGACCACCTCAAAGGCTTGCACTATTCCTTTGAGTGCCAGCGGAGAAGGGGACTACCAAGAACTCTGGCATAATAACGTATAGCCTTTGAGTGGTGCACTAAAACCAATGCACTTACTGCCAAATATCCGACCCGCCCTTGATTCACAGGAAGATTGAGATTGTAGGTCCTTTCGTCTATCTATCTTACTAATTAATTAGGCAACTCTAGGCTTCTTGTATATTTATATAAATTTATTTCATTTATTTATATAAATGAAATAAACATACTAGCTGTGCCCAGCGGTTTCCCCCGCTGCTCAGCTCCTTTTCTAGAGAAGGGTATGAAAAATAGATGTTGGTCGATTCTCAAACCTACCCGATATGCACACAAAGTTTCGTTCAAATCGGGTCAGCTGTTTCAGAGGAGTACAGTAACTAACACTGTGACACGAGAATTTTGTATCTTAGATAAACTGACCAACTAAATTCAGCCACCAGCTGTTATTCAGAATACCAGCGTCATGTTCTACCTGGTGTTATACTGAGCTGGACTCCTATTTGGTGCTACCTTGAAACACACACCGCCCAGTAGTGGGTGACTGTTATAAATGTATGTGAATTGTCTTTGAGTCAATCTATCTTATATATTTTTTAATCTTGGTTTTTTTTCTTAGTTTGATGCAGAGACAAAACAAAGTAGGTGCATGGTGCATAACAGAAAGTATTTAAAAAAATACAATTAATATATAACGATAATCAAACTTATCGCTGTTTTGTGCAGCAAAACCCTTCAAAATTAAAGGCAAAATCAAATGAAACAATAGCAAATATGGCACAGCAACAACATCAGATTTTAGGAACTCGTGGCTAAATAATAACAGCCGCTGGAGTCTACCTTTAGGTTAAGCCGTGCTTGCCTAAGTTGGTCTGTGGCTAGATGACCACCCGTTACATATGGATCTCTGTGACTCGGAAAGCACGTTAAGCCATAGATCCCAGCTGTCATTTGAAGATCTTTGACAGTCGTTACAGATAGTCAGTGTCCCGAAAGTCTGACAACCTGTCTTACCAAGTGGTACCGTAATACCTGGGTATTACCCACAACCCGTTTAGTACTGGTACTAACCGGGTTGTGGAGGTCAGATATGCAGACGTTCCATTTAAAAAACTCAAAAAAAAACTCAAAAAACTCAAAGCATTTATTTCAATTAGACCATTACAGGCACTTTTGAATGTCATAAAAACAAGAACAAAAAAATGATGCTGCTACAATCCCGGTCACAAGGCATAATAACTTGTGAAAGTACTGTAGTTGCCCATTCCAAAGCGTTGATCTCTATGGAGAAGAATGGGCAAGAAACTCCATGGACACTCTATTAAATTATAATATTTTTACAAAATCGTATTTACATCATTCGTGTTGAGATTATACAAATATGTGAGAACGATGTAGAAAGACGTGCACAGTAAGAGCGTCCAGAGTAAATAAAATACTGGTATTTATGATGATGTACACACAACGGCAGGTCAACCTATTCTAAACTATTATAACCTGATCTCTCTGCTACGGATCGCACACCATAGTAGAGTGATCAGGTTAAACTGGTTTTGTATAGTTTGATGTGCCGTCGTGTGTACCTGCATCCGGATATAATGGAAGCCGACCCCAACATTATTCAGAAAAGGCTAGGCAGGTGATGAACTGCGGTCCAGGTCCAGGTCCATTTTTACCGTGCAATTGCTACTCTTACAAGTCTACGCCCACCAACTGCCAAAATAATGCATCAGCTACAATAATTCAATTTTATTAAATTTTCGTATCAGAAATGCAAAGTGTTTGCTGAATGGAAATCTATTGTTATGCATATTTATTGAAAATGTCTTAGGCACACGACAGTAGGGTGGCGACCGGTAGTCGGTAGTTCACGCCGATCGGCTAGTAATTTTTGCCTCTGTTAGGTTTGTTCTAGAACAGAACAGGGTAGCTGGCATTTACATAAACATTGTATTTTGTTATAATTTTTAAGATATGTTTCAAATGAGGCTGATTTTTGATAAATAGTTCAAGGCAACGCTCAGAGATATTCTAAGATTACTCTGTTAGAATAGTGCCAAATTGCCAACCTTCTGGCCACTTTTCCTGTTGACTGCGATGCGTACAAATTTTTGACGCCCTGTAATTTACCATTATTTTACTTGTACATATTTGTATTATTAGTTTGTGCCATTAACCTAAAGAACAACTGTGGCGTTGACAATCTAATATTTATCTCTTTCCATCTTGTGCCTTTATCGTAATGTCTCGTTCTCCCGGCAAAAACATGACAACGTTAAGACGGGTTCGCCAACATTCGGGCGGCCATTTTAGATGGGGTTTTAGCATGGGTTTTGTTTACATTAGGTATCGCTTCTCGTTGGCCATACTTTAGTTAGTTAGATTTCTACACAACCTAAGTAGTTGTCGTTAAGACTCAGCTCATATTTTATGAAATCTGACATAACCTTTTTTTTTTTTTTTCCTCGTGGGAAATCATCCAATGACTTCCCCCGCTCTGGGCGGAGCGGGGGGGCATGTCAGACTTGTACTGACTAAAACCCACCCATGTTCCTTCTATTGCCCTTTACGTTCCGGGGCCGCGGTATCTCTTTCGAACAACCTGCAACCCCGACAGGATCTGACATAACCTTAAATGAACTCTCCGAGGTACGCGAAGTTCACATTTTTATGGATATGGTTATTTATACACTTGCGTTCGACATGATAAAATACAACCTCTTAAAGCTCAGAGAAAAACAAATACGAAATGGGATAAGTGCAGGAGAATGATTACACAGAGAATGATATGACTCAGAGAAAAACAAATATTGATCACTCCAATTTTACAGTAGTTCTTGTCTTTATCAGTCCGTGCATGGATGGGTGATCATCAACATTTCGAGTTTCTCCTTGATTTGGAAAACACATTAAGCCGTTGGTCCCAGCTGTCAATTGTAGATCTTTGGCAGTCGTTACTAGTAGTTGGAAGAAAGTCTTACCAAGGGGTATCAATTGTATTACCCAGTAACTGGGGTCCGGGTCCCAGTCCTGTTTTACCGGATGTCGACCCCAACATAGTTTAACGACACGGTTGGCGCTGTAGCTAAGTAATTGACTGCTGCGCTACGTGTCGTGGGTTCAAAACCCGCCCGGAACAAATGTTTGTATGACTTACATGTAAATGTTCCGGATCTGGCTGTTCGTGTATGTGTGTATAAATGTTTCTAAACGCACCCACAATACAGGAGAAATTCCTAGAGTGGGGCAAAGATTAAAAAAAAATAAAACACAAAAAGAACTTTGATAACTGTAGGTAGATAATAATCACCACAATTTCACAGCATTGCGTGTTCCTTAACTTATTACATAAACAAAACAAATTTGGTTTTCCCTAATAATGTTTTCTCATACTTTGTTACGTCAATTACAAGCCTGGTATTACGTAAAATTAGATTGTCAATACATACATGGTAGAAGCCCGCGTCTTTCCCCGCTTATCCATTCCTTTCATCTCCGTGTATTAATAATGTAAATATCTGCATACTTACCTTCCCCTTTGTGGTAAGCAGAAATATTTAATTGAGTGTTTAAATTGTACGTTCACTTCGGGCCGAATACTTGACATTTTGATGGGTATGCCAAACATGAGTTTCAACATTAGTATCACTAATTTTAAGGGTTTTCAACTTTTTTTTTTAAATTCACGATATTTGTTGATGGCGGAACGAGCTCGATAAAAACAACAAAACCGGCCAAGAGCGTGACGGGCCACGCTCAGTGTAGGGTTCCGTAGTTTCCCGTCCGTCACAATAAGTGTTCTTTACCACGGTAGGTCATGAAAGCAAGGAAAATCTTAACATCGACTTTTAAAAAAATGACGTCATTACGCAACGCCATCTATCGAACCATTTATGAACTGGTTTTTACCTTAACATCAAAAAAATGAATTTTAGTTTTGTTCTAAATTGCCTTAGCATGTTCTTGATAGCAGTTTTATGTAGTTATAAGATACCGCCAATGCCAAGGAGAGACCAACCGAACAATTCGGTAATACCCGGACCAATGTAACTACAGCGCCATCTCTCGGGGAATTGGGTTACAAAGACGTGCAAGGAGGTAATTTTGGATTGCGAGAACCGATTTCAATAATTCTTTTTCTGTTTGAAAAAAAATACGTTCAGGATAATAAAATATGTAAACGAAGTTAAAAAAATGCTTGCATATACGATTATACTACAAACTTAGTCCAGAAATTATTTTGTACAACTTTTTGTCTTTTTTGTACAAAAACTGTTGTGTCAATCAAGTTCAAAATAATTTTCATAGAAAGTCCTTATAAAGTTCTACTTTTCAGATTTTTTTCATATTTTCTAAACTTATGGTTCAAAAGTTAGAGGGGGGGGGGACACATTGTTTTTTACTTTTGGAGCGATTATTTCCGAAATTATTGACATTATCAAAAAATGATTTTATTAAACCCCTATTCATTTTTAAATACCTTTCCAACAATATATCACACGTTAGGGTTGAAATTAAAAAAAAAATCACTTCCCACTTTACATATAGGGTGGCTACCCTAATAAAACATTTTTTTCCAATTTTTATTTTACCACTTTGTCGGCGTGATTGATATACATATTGGTACCAAATTTCAGCTTTCTAGTGCTAACGGTCACAGAGATTAAGCGAGGACGGACGGACGGACGGACAGACAGACATGGCGAAACTATAAGGGTTCCTAGTTGACTACGGAACCCTAAAAAGTGGTTCTCATTGGCCCTGGATCATACCTAGTGGCAGTCATGGGGAGAGGCCTTTGGCCAGCGGTGGGATAACCGGGCTAGCAGTAACAGTATTTGTTGTTGGTGTGTGAAAGATGAATAGGTCCTCTTTGGCGTAGTTGTGTTTTTTCGAACATTACTGGGGTTTAAGTTAGCGTTAGCCTAAAGTAACTATGCCACGCGAAAGAAAGTTGCGGGGGAAAGCTAATGTGGTTAGAATTTTAACTTGGAGGGTATAGGAGTTCAAGTTAAAAATATTCTCCAAAGATAAAGAGTCCCGTTCCCGAGTTTAAGGGCCCTGAGGCCAGGTAGACGAACAGACGGACAAAAATAATAGAACCTTTATAGGTTCCATTATTTCCTTGTGAGGAACGGTACAGACGCTTGCACATCAAGCTACTACAATCTGTCAGATTTTAATAGATTTTCGACTTTATTTCTAAAGTATTAGGTTCAAGGTTCATTGGGAAAAATTGACAGTTTCGGGTAGCTTGACCTGCTGGCGTCTGTACAATAACAAATCCTTACTAATATTATGAAAGCGAAAGTGAGTTTGTTTGTTACCTCTTCACGCTTTAACGGCTAAACCGATGTTGATGAATTTTGAAACAGAGATAGTTACCAGGAGACGGACATAAGCTATTTTTTTTTAAAGTGGGATATGAGGGAGAACGAGGGAAGAAAAGGGAAAACTTAGCGTTGCTATTACAAATCAATAAGGCGCAAGGGGAAAAACTGCAGGTAGCAGGTACTGTGTTATACCGAATTTAACGCGAGCGAAGCCGCGGGCAAAGCTAGTACTTAATAAACCACCTTTTATAAGATAGAAATGTTATTATAATTTATCACAATAGAAGAAAACTTAATTCGTAACAACTTAAAAAAACAATCAACAAAACGCAAAAAGCCAGTCATCTACCATATCCTAATCCACACGAATCACCCAGAATGTACCGGCGCGAACAAAGCAGTTTGTTAGTGCAGTACTTTTGCCTTACACCGCGCCTCTCAAAACGTCGAGTGCTTTTTCATTTCCTGCCGCCAGAGGGCGACGTCGGTGTTTATTTTATTTTCGCTAATGCCCTCCAACCGGTGTTATACAATTAAATTGTTTTTGGGAGCTATGTTTTTTTTTGCCTGCTACCGTGTTTTGGTTTTGAGCAATGTTTTTGTGATTTGAATTTGTAAGTTAGATTTAGTGTGTTTAAGTTAATGTGCCTGTTTTGTTTAATCCCGCTAATATTAAAAATCCTACTTCCAGCTGAATTCGAAAGTTTGTGAGGATGTTTGTATGTATGTTACACAATTTCTTTCTTCTTCTCTTTCACGTAAAAACTTCTAACTGGATTTCAATGAAATTTGGCACACAGTTTATAACCTGGATTAACGCATAGGATACTTTTTATCGTGTTAGTGTGATTCTGTAGGACAATTATCGAACTCCAGGCGGCAAAGCTGCGGGTAAAAGCTAGTCCTTTTAGAATTAGATGCAGTAGATGAATAGATCACTGTGAACCCGGAACGAAGATACCGCATGGCCTCGGAATATAAACGGCAAGAGAATGAACATGTGAGGGTTTCAGTCAGTACCTAATAGTCTAACACTGACCCCCACAGCGGGGGATGTTATTTGATGATTTTTGAATGATGAAAATCTAAAAAAGACTTGTATTGTATTGTATAACGGGCTGGTGTCCGCAACTCCACGTCTGAGGCGCGTAAAAAAAGACTTTAAAAATATATCAGTAGAGGACAAAACAAGACAAAGGGATAAGCCCAGTTATCACCCCCTAGCACCATGGACATATATTATCATCATATCATAGTTTTTCTTTCTGTGTATTTAGTTGGTTTGCCTAAATAAATAAATAAATATTGTTTTTTTTTTATCAGGAATATCTCAGTAGCCGGCTGATGGCAATAAACCATCCTCATAAAGCCATCCTCATCCATCATCATAAAGTTCCCTGTTATAGGAAGGATCCTATTACAGGGAACTTTAACATAATCGGCATAGTGTGGGTGTACCTTTAGGTACAACTTTGTTTACCCTTAGGGCATTTCTTTTTTTCATACAAATATTTTGTTCCGTGCGGGAATCGAACCCGCGACACGCAGCGCAGCAGTCGATCGCTCAGCCACTGCGCTAACCGTGCCGTCTAATAGGCATTATAGGCGTGATGATAGCAAAAATGATACTTATACAGTACCCTGCTGCTGTTGCTCTACTACAGTGTCCCAGGACTCGATTTACCTTCAAACCAAGCAGTAATAAAGCCATGAACACACCTAAGTCTAAAGCGATCAAATTAACGTCCATCATAAATTAGCATTATCTCTATAATGATAATAAAATCGCGCATGAACTAAGGTCCGAAAACAAAGGGAAGTTATTCCTTTGTGTAGGTCTTGTGCACATGTGCGCAATGTCGTGGTAATTTGATCTTGTGTACTGGGTCTTAGGATGCTGGAAGTGGCTGGAAGTGCAAAGAAAAAGTATTGATTGGACTATCACAGGACAAAACTATACAAAAATAAGGCCATACGTTTAGTTTTTAACGACCCCATTAGAAAAATAAATACATATTATATGGTGTGGTTAAAATAAAACTAAAAAACACACTTTATTGTATTTTTTTTTTCAGTAAATGCTTTCTTTCAATACTGATCTGTATATTGTATGCATAAAAAGAAGTTAATCAGCGGCATCATTACACGATTGCCCCAAAAAAGGTGTTTTTATACAAGAAAGTATTCTACAGATTAGTACCCCGACTGCGATGAAAATTTTGTTTCGTTTATCAGAGATTCCCTTTCATCTTTGTTTCTAGCACATTCCATCGGCAAATGTAAAACTAACATCTTGTTTTTTCTTTTTAGTTCGTTTTTTTTGACATGGCACACTCCTGTGTGCCATGTCAAAAAAAACGAATGTGTTGTCTCCTGACAACACATGGAAACATAAAGTACAAGGGCACAGCTTATTTCGAAAGAAATTTCTACCAGCAGGCCTACGAGAGGAAACATGAAGAAAAGAAACGTAGACAGTAGTGTGTGAGAACAGTAGGCCTACTATGACGTCTTAAAGCAGAACTTATTCCACTGAGTGAAAGAGATGGTGCTAGACACCCTGTATAGCTCTGTCTCTTTCCCTCAGCGGAATAAGTTCTGCTTTAAGAAGTCGTGGTAGGGTAGCTGGAAAAGTATCATCATCTCATTAAACTAAGAATTTATTAAACTGACCCGAAAAGTTGCAAAAATTGATTTAAATCAGCAATACATTATCCATTAAAATACTTCTGGGGGTCTAAAATGGCCTCCTTAACAGAATCATAATAATAAAATAATGTAAATTACGTTAAAATTATTTAACTGGTCTCGCAGATAATATTGTGAATTATAACTTTGTGATCATTTAACGAATGGTAACGCAATTCATATTATTAACCTATTAAGATTCTGACTAAGGGGACAGTTTAGGCCTTCTGTTCAGTATTAAAACTAGCACACTCACATACTCCCAAGGACACATCTAGTCACTACTAAGCGTCTGTGTGTGACAATTCATTGCGACTATAATTTCTTGAGCGTTGATAGTGCCACCATCAATTTTAGATTAGCCCCAGTGAAAACAGGCCGGACATTGTTTGAAATTATAATTACGACACGCTGTTGTCCGTGATCATCGTTAGCATGAAATGATTACAAAAATATTAATTATCTATTTAAACCGGATCTCGTTAACAAGGTTCTTTTACCTTATATAATTTCATCATCATTTTCCTGACCTTGTCCCATTCTATTTGGGGTCGGCGCTTCACGTTTTCTTCTTCTTCCATTCTCCCCTATCAGACGTCACGGCATCATTCACTTCTTTCTCATTCATATCATTCCTTATACAATCCATCCATCTTTTCCTTGGCCTTCCTCTCGCTCTCCGTCCATCAACATTCAGATCCATCACTCTTTTAGTCATATTTTCCCAAATAAATGCAGTCTTAGTATAATATCAGCTATCTGCCTTTAGTAAAAATCGGTCAAGCCGGTTCGAATATTAAAAGGAAAACCTGACTGATACATAATGATAAGGAAACCAACTTATGGCGCGTTGGTGATCCACGCGCGCCTCAAACAGATGTCAGGAAAGCAGAGGGGCCTGTCAGGGCCCCCGCCTGTCGGGGTTGCGGGTTGTTCGAAAGAGATACCGTGGCCCCGGAACGTAAAGAGCAATAGAAGGAACATGGGTGGGTTTTAGTCAGTACAAGCCTGACACTCCCCCCCGCTCTGGAATTTATTTAATGATTTCCCATTCGCAAAAAAAAAACAAATAAGGGAAACGAACTTAGTTAAGTACAGTGACAGGGTTTTAAAACTATACATAAACCCTGAAAATTTAACCTAAAATTTAATAATTATAATTCACATTCAACAAACTGTACAACGTTATTTCCCAATACATGTCGGTAACCTTATGTAGATTAAATTATAAGAATCTAATTAAATCTAATCTTGAAATTAATCAAGTTATGTTGTAAAACAAGAGACGGTTTGCTGATGAAATTAAACTTTAATCGAAACATTGTTCGACAATCTCAGGCGGAATCAATTTGTTTGAGCCTACAGCGATTCAATTATATTGTTTTTCCAATATTAGTTTATTAAAATACAATGTTGCTATAGAAGAAAACTTGAGACTTTCTTGGGAAATCCACTTCGTGTCTTCCCAAGTACCTAGTCAGGGTATAAATTAAATAAACTTTATTTCATTGTAGTTATGACCCGCGCTTCGTACGAGCTAGGTTTGAAGATTTTTAGTCAGCAATTACCGAAATACACGCGGGCGAAGCCGCAGGTATAAGCTAGATTAGTTTTATAATTTTATTTAAACTTTATGTAAGTATAATAATGGTACATAGACGGACTTAATGCCAAAAAACATTTTCTACCACGCAACCTTTGGGTAAAATACAACAACATTTAATAGTGTTAGATAGAATAGATGCCGTGTCAACGCGCGTTCGTATTCCACGCGCGCCGCAAAGATATGTCAGCAGAGGAGAAAGGCCTGCCAGGCACACCGCTTGCCGGGGTTGCAGGTTGTTAGAAAGAGATACCGCGGCCCCGGAACATAAAGGGCAAAAGAAGGAACATGGGTGTGCTCTGGTCAGTACAAGTCTGACATTCCCCCCCCCCCCCACTCCGCACAGAGCGGGGGAAGCTATTTGATGATTTCACTTTACATCCGCAAAAAAAGGAAAAACCTAATAAATTCTAACAAAATCCTATTAATATTGATAAATGCGAATGTAGGTGAGGATGGATGGATGGAAATATGGATGTTTGTTACTGTTTTATATCATAACGGCTAAACGATTCTTGATGAAATTTGGCACAGAGGTAGATTATAGATTGGAAAAACACATAGGTTACTTTTTTATCGATCTGAAGCCGCGGGCGCCAACTAGTTAATACTATTTACAAGAAAAATCGTGTGCCTGAAAGTTTAATAAGTGGGTACGTCTTCATAATAGAATTACATAAGTCCCCCGCCTCTGGAATGTTTTATTTTTAACAAAGGTTGCTTACGCTCGGTACTACATACATTATACATCACTTGTGCAGAGCTACGAAGATCTCCGATCTTATACTCCTTGCTGAATGATTGTTAATCTGTTGCAGGTTACAAATGCGACTGCTGAGCGTACTAGTTTACCATAAAAATTTGCCCCACACTAGGAATTTCTCCTGTATCGTAGGTGTGTTTACAAACATTTAAACTCACATACACAAACAGCCAGACCCGAAACAACTACTTGTTGGTCACACAAATTTCTGTTCCGTGCGCGGGTCGAACTCCCGACACGCGACGCAAAAGCCAATCGCTTAACCCCTGCACTAACCGTGCAGTCAAAGTTTCATTTAACAATTTCTTTCATAGGACTAACTGATAAAATAACGCTGTCATAGAACTAATTAACTACTTCAGAGAAAACTAGGTAAAAAAGTAGCTAGCAAAACTCTGAAATTAACGGTTGCAGAGTCTCGCAAATTTGTCTCAGCATAATCGTGTTGATAAACATTTATCCAGTATTGTCAGGAAAGAAAACTGGCACATCGAAGGTGTTCCTTCAACAAGAAGTTTCCTTGTTACTTTAGAAGCTGACTGTACTGTACAATAAAACTGTGGAAATTTATGGTTGGCGTAATGGGTATCAACAAATGAGGATTAAAATAATTATTTCCAAGCCTTTTATTAAGTTGGTATATCGGGAAAATTATCAAACAAGATATAGCTTATTATATTGTTATATTAGCTCATAATAAGCATAACACCATTTAACACAACATCGTGTTATACCAAAATTTTGCCTTTATCAATACCTCATCTATCCCTTCCTACATCTAAAAGCCAGGCCGGTCTAGTCTCATGCAGAACAAATCCGGCTAGTATTTGTTATGTTGGATTCTTAATAAAAGATGTCCATTAAGTATGATACTGGTTTATTGGCAGGAGACACAGGAATGTCCACATCGTAAGACATGACAGTAAGAAGTGAGGCAGAGCGCCATCAGATCACAGATAATACATAGACTAGTGAAGACCATAATAGTACAACTAAATAGTGATGTTACAACATCCCCCTTGTTGAGTTCAAATTAGACCCCTGACTGACAATTAATATAAGTGCTATGCTATTTGACTTTATACAAGACAACATGCTTAATTATACTTATAGTTATACTTAAACTTTACTTATGACTTTATTTATAACTTAACTTAATCAATTTCTTCAATTAACCTTCTGGTAGGTTTTACAATACGACCTGACCTAGTTGTTACATTTGAGGATTGTTGAGATGAGGATCCTTGATGCCTAGACTCCTGTCTGTCACCTTCCTCTCCCCTTTGTGACGAGTTGGATTGCATGGGAGGGTTAGCACAATTATGAGAATATTTATGTCTTAAGTGAATTCTATTCCTCCTATACCTAACTCCATTGACATCCTCAACAACATATGATCTATTATTTGACAATCTTTGCTTAACAATAGCTTGTTCCCAGTTGCTACTAGGGTTTCTCTTAAACCTTCTTAATAAAAATATCATGAGGGAACATTATCCACTCAAGTCAATTGATGAGATTAGGTCTCAGCTCGAAGGGGCTGTATGTTTTTCTCATTTAGATGAATATAGTTCAGAATTATGTACCTTTCAAACACCATTTGGTAGATATAAATATTTAAGATTACCATACGGCATAAATGCCTCATCAGAAATATTTCAAAGAGTCATGATGAATTTATTTGGTGATATAGAAGGAGTTCTAATTTTTATTGACGATATTTTAGTGTATGGTCCAAACGAGTCAATTCACAATGAAAGATTACATAAAGTCATGCAAAGAGCTCGTCAAGTTAATTTAAAATTTAACAAGTCAAAGTGTAAATTTTCACTGTCAGAAGTATGTTTTTTAGGTTATGTCTTCAGTAAAGATGGTGCAAGGGCAGATCTTGAGAAGGTCAAAGCAATTGTCAACATGCCCACACCACAAAATGTCAAAGAGTTACAGAGAATACTAGGTATGATAAACTACCTAGGACCTTTTATAAGTAACCTGTCAGAAAAAACACAAATGTTAAGAAATCTTTTAAAAAAAGATGCAGTCTGGACTTGGGATGAAAATCATAGTCAATGTCTGAGGAAACTGAAGGATGAAATTACAAATTCACCAGTTTTAGCTCATTATAATCCCAAGATTCCATTAGTCTTGTCAGTCGATTCGTCAAAGTCAGCGTTAGGTGCAGTCATTTTACAAAAAAACAAGCCTATAGCATACAGTTCAAAGACTTTAACTCAAACCCAAGAAAGGTATGCTCAAATTGAGAAGGAGCTGCTAGCAATTCAATTTGGTTGTGAAAAATTTCACCAATATGTATATGGTAACAGAGTCACAGTTCACACTGATCATAAACCATTAGTCTATCTGTTTAAAAAACCATTACATGATGTCCCAGCTAGATTACAGCGTATGATGTTAACTTGTCAAAAATATGATTTAGAAGTCATTCAAGAAAAAATCGAGGTCGTCGAAGAAAATGCCGGACCAAGCGGACGTCAGCCATGACGGTGAGTCAACGTTCAACTCACATATCAAAAATTTCAACATATCGTCGGATCCAGCTCATAACAACGCTGAATCATGGAAAAAATGGTCGCAAGCATTTGAGCTATATTTACTAGCGACAGGCCTTGACAAAGCAACTGAGAAACGCAAAATAGCCATTCTACTGCACTCAATCGGTGAGCGAGGTCTGAACATTTTCAATACCTTTAACCTAACAATCAATGGCAGCACGCTTGAAGAGGTGAAAACAAAATTTGACAAATATTTCGAGCCAAGAAAAAATATCACGATGTGCAGATACCTATTCTTCACACGTAAGCAGGAAAAATCCGAAAGCATCGACGAATTCCTCATGGATTTGGAGAATAAAAGCAGAGAATGTGAGTTTGGCACGCTCAGGGAATCGCTCATCAAAGATATTTTCATTGCAAACCTCAATTTGGACTTGTCACATGTGCGTCAAAGGTTACTGCAAGAACATGACTTAACCTATCAGAGAATGCAAGAGCTAGCGAGGACGCTCATAGTCGCACAGCAGGATGCTGAGAAAATAGTCAAAGGGAGCAGCATCGCCAGTGAAAACGTCATGCATCTCAGTCGGAGGAGCCGTAGTCGAGGAGATGGTCGACAGCGAGCTTCCAGTCGCAAGTCAGCTTCAAGCAGTCGCAAGCCAGCTTCAGGCAGTCGCGAGTCACCTTCAGCTTCAAGCAGCTCGAAGACATGTAGCCGCTGTGGGCAGTCTCATCGCTACAAGTGTCCAGCTCAAGGAGTTCAATGCAGGTCATGTAAATTTTATAATCATTTTGCTAAATTTTGTCTCAAAAATAAAAAAGTCAGTCAGTTGCAATCGTTTAATTCAGATAATGGTAGTCAAGATTATTTCGTAGGTATGCTGAATAGTCAAAGTCATAATGGTCAAAGTCATAATAGTCATTCTCACGGTCAGTCAGACCAGTCAGTCAGTCCAGTCAGGTCCTATGTCCAGTCAAAAAGTCACGGTCAGTCACTCAGTCAGACCAGTCAGTCAGTCAGTCAGTCCAGTCAGGTCCTATGTCCAGTCAAAAAGTCACGGTCAGTCACTCAGTCAGACCAGTCAGTCAGTCCAGTCAGATCCTGTGTCCAGTCAAAAAGTCAAAAGAAAAAATGTCAGAGTCTCAATGATGAAATCAGTCACATGTCTGAGGGATTTCACAATAAGGCACAGTCGTCCAGTCAGTCACACAAAGGATCGTCAGTGGTCAATACTTTGAATCACTCAAAGCAGTCGTGGGAAATTAGCTTATTGGTAGGAGATACCAAAGTCAAATGCATTATAGACTCAGGTGCAGATGTCAATATATTGTCAAAACAAACATTTCAAAATGTTAAAAGTCAAAATAAGCTGTCAAAATTGTCACTAGTCAAATGTCAAATAAATGTCACAGGATTTGGTGGAAAATCCATTCCGATTTTAGGCAAAGTCAACTTAATTTGTAATTTTTGCTTAAACAATAAGAACATTGTTGAAAACATAATGTTTATAATACCAGATATAGAGTGTCCAAATGTCCTTGGTCTCCCAATTTGTGAAAAGTTAGGTATAATAAAACGTGTCTTTTCAGTATCATACTTAATGGACATCTTTTATTAAGAATCCAACATAACATGGTGTCAGAAGTGGGAAGAATAGTGATGTTACAACAGTATTAGCCTCCGAGGTGACGTTCACGAACATTGCCACTGTGAGAAATCCTAGCAAGAATACGATTCAATTAGACATACAGAGCGGGCTGATTGTTTGGTTTCTTTAGTACTAGGAGAAGATGATTTTATATCCAGCTAATAAACAAAAAGAAACCTGAAACCACAGTATTGAATGAATACCTTTTTACAACGTCACTGCTTATTATGTTGAGAAGCTCGTGGCTAAATAATAGTAGCCGTTCGGCCCCATGACAGCTCTTTAGAGCGCGCGTGGATCACGAACGCACCGGCGATATGATCTGTCTTCACTAGACGGACGGACGGTAAGCTACCCATGGCCTACCGTCCACAGAATCGCGTCTGCGGTGGCCGGGAGTCCTCTCGCGGCCGCTGGGTTAGTTTAAGGGTCTCTCCCTCAAACATCCAGCCATCTCTTTCGCTAACATAACTGCTTCGCAGAGGGGGGTGACCGCTTCCCACTCCTTCTCGCTCCGGACCATGGATTGGCCCAGGGCCGGATTGCAAACGGGGCAGACCGCTACCGTGTCTTCCGGGCGATCGTCAAAGTGGTCACACCGGCAGTTTCCTCCCGCCCGGTTATGTTCTGGAACCTCTCAAAACTTCCGTGTCCGTACCTGCGTCAGGCGGTAGATAAGGACGCCGTGACTCTTTTCCAGCGAATCCTAAAAGAAGGGACTTATCGTATTGTGGCGTGCCCTGCACGGGGTTGCGACAGTCGCTCTCTCCATACCACTAAGAAATTAGTGCGCGCCGTTCTTATTTATATCAACATAATAAGCAGTCATCATCGGCTCGGCTTCCAGTCTTACCGGATGCAGCTGAATACCAGTATTTTACATGGAGCGACTGCCTATCTGACCTCCATAACCCAGTTAATACCTACTGGGTAACACGATACCCCTTGGTAAGACTGGTTGTCAGACTTTCGGAACACTGACTAACTGTAACGACTTTCAAAGATCTACAAATGACAGCCGGGACCAACAGCTTTACGTGCTTTCCGAGGCACGGAAGAAATTTGCTATGTAACGGGTGGTCACCCATCCACAGACCAACCTAGGCAAGCGCGGCTTAACCTAAAGATCGACCTGAGCGGCTGCTATTATTTAGCCACGAGCTCCTCCTACGAGATGGAGTGAAAGTAAAATAAATTAATATTTATTAATGCAATCAACAAACTCTGTGCATCCAGAACATCAATTATTCATCTCTCTGGCTTAAAACGTACAAGATTACAAGAAACAGACGTCAGCAACCATTGCCAACCTTCATCCCGAGATCAGCGTAAACAGAACGACCATAATCTTGACTGAACCTAATCCCGAAATAAATCTACTTTCTTAAGATACCGTACACACTGACTGCCGTACTCTGAGACGACACTTTATAATAAAACTAGCTTACTTACGCGGCTTCACCCGCGTCTTTAGTTGCTGCCTCGCTTCCATGGGTAGTAGCCTATAATGCTAGTGCTATAGTGGTAGTACTGATAATATAGCTTCCTTTTGGTGAAAAATGGTTTAAATCGGCCCAGTAGTTTTGGAGCCTATTCGATACAAACAAACAAATCTTTCCTCTTTATTAGCTGGCTTCGCAAACGTGATGATCGAAAAAAATGTGTTATTCCAAACTATAATCTACCTCTGCTCCAAATTTCATCAAGATCCGTTCAGCCGTTTTGACTACAAACATCCATCCATCACATCGCATTAATCCTTACTAATTTTATAAACGCGAAAGTGAGTTTTTTGTTTGTTTGTTACCTTCACGCTTTAATGGCTAAGCCGATTTTGATTAATTTTGGTACAGAGATAGTTGGGAACCAGGAGACGGACATAGGTTATTTTTTTTTTTTAAAAAAAAGTGGGTTTGTGAAGGAGAAAGAGGGCAGAAAGGGGAAAACTTAGCGTTGCTATTACAAATCAATAAGGCGCAAGGGGAACTGTGTTACCCCGAATTTAACGCGAGCAAAGCCGCAGGTAAAAGCTAGTAATATTATATTAGGATATATAGTATAGATATTGATCACGCCTGTAATCTTTAAAGCGTTGGACAGAGTTTCACCTTAAGTACACCCACATTTTGTCGGCTAAGTTTGAATGCCATGTAATTGACGGCACGGTTGGCGCAATGGCTGAACAATCGACTGCTGCGCTGCGTGTCGCGGGTTCGATTCCCGCACGGAACAAATATTTGTATGACCTGCAGATAGTTGTTTCGGGTCTGGCTTTTTGTGTATGTGAGTTTAAATGTTTGTAAACGCACCCACGATACAGGAGAAATTACTAGTGTGGGGCAAAGTTTTTCAAAAAAATGTCGAAGGAACCTATTGCCTTCAACCGGGCGCAACTTCAGACCTTGTCTTAGGCTGTCGTGCTATGTCAAGAACTCGTTACAGCTGCACCGCGATGCAAAGTGCGCCGAGCGGCTGTTATTATTTAGCCACGTGACCTCAATACGGTCGGTCAGTCTGTCTGTCTGATACCTTTTATACACCCCACTGCATAAATCTAATTTCTTAATTTAGCACAAAATAGTCTTTTTTTGCAGATGGGAAATCATCAAATAACTTCCCTCCATTCTGGGCGGAGCGGGGGGAAGGAACCTTAGTTAGTTATTTTGCCCTTTATGTTCCGGGACCGTGGTATCTCTTTCGAACATCCGGCAACCCCGGCAGGTACAAAATAGTCTTAGGATCTTTATTGTCACACACGAGAGTTCCTGTGAGATCAAAAAATAGTCATACATCCACGACTGCATATTATAGACAAGTATATTAAAGTTCACGATTGACAATATTCTTTTATGACGTCTGTGAGTGCGGCAGTAAGTCCGATATGACGCCAAGAATATAATTTTACGCCGAAAGTCGTTTTGCTGAGTTCGCTGAAGCATGACGGTGTCGCCGAAAAACAGTGAGTATCGCGAAGTTTGTCTGAATTAATTAATTTCGGTTGTGGATGGTTGCAGCGTTCTGATAGTAAAGGAGACAGGACATAGATTAAGGACAAATAGATGAGATGTGACAGTTGACACTAAAAAATAAACTTTTGTGACTTTAAAAACCGATTTCCAAAAGAACACTGAAACGAACGGAAAATAAGTTTACTTCCAAAAGTCGTTGACTTTTGTTTGAATCATCTTTTTTTTTCACCGACTTTCGCAAGTAAAGGGGAATGCCCATTCGAGGCCCACAGTGGACAACAGACTAGAGAAAAAATAATTTATGCATAAATTTTAGCATATTAAAATATGTTTTTACTTTCTTCCATTTATGCGCCACTACAATCCACAACAATTCTTTTAAAAAAGTAAGTTTACTGATAAAATAAACTGTATTTTCCTATTTAACGCTAGCAAATATTGCCAGCAGCAAAAAATATTTTGAGTATTACGACTAATGAATCGATTCGAATTGATTTATAAAAAAATACTATAACCCCAATATCATACCCACGAGACTTTACAGGTATTGTAATTACTTGCTTTGATAAAACCAACTTAAGGAAATATAAAAAACCAGTGTGTACCCTCAAAAAAAAAAAAAGAATGAGGATAATAAATCAATAATCGGTTTAGAAAAAAATAATCGATTTAATGTTTTATTTTCGTGGTAGTGACAACACTGAACTGAATTTGATTCTGACACTGACAGTTTGCTTGTTGCTTCTGCCAAATGTAAATGTTTTGATTTGTGAACAAAATAGCAACCTACCAAGTGAATTACTTAATGCGAACTGCTATCTTTTCTCTTAACTATAATTTGATGAAAATATATTAGGATCATCCCTCCTATTATAATTTAATTACCAAGTATTGACAAAGAGAAGTTTTCTTATTATCTCACACTCAAAGACATTATTATATGGAAAATAAACCCCAAAATGTTATTTGTTTTTAATATTTCTAAAATAGTGGCGTCAATTTGAATATATTTTTTAGATATCTAATACAGTTAAGATTTTAAAACAATCAACTTTTATTGTAATATTTGATGTCCACCTTGGGCCTAGGACACCATGGAGAGTGGGCATTCCCCTTTATTTTCATTTCTAGCTTTTGCCCGCGGCTTCGCTTGCGTTCACGTTATTTTAATATTAGGAAGAAAGTGGGAAGAAAAGAGAAAACTTAGCATTACTATTACAATAAATAAGGCGCAAGGGTAAAAACTACAGGTAGCAGGTACCTGCAAATCAGGAAAGGGAACTGCGTTGCCCCAAATTTAACGCGAGCGAAGCCGCGGGCAAAAGCTAGTAATATAATAAAAATCTTTTATTTACAGACTACAATACAATTACTAACACAATTTTATGTTATGTTAGTATGTGGATGAAGAAAAGAAAAAGAGAAAGGTAAGCTATATGCCAATTTTCTATCTAGATATTGTATAAGTCAATTTTGGAACCAAGTTGTCACAAAAATAAATGATTTCTTCGATTTCGTGTCGATTCGATCCGCAATATGTTTCCTGCAATTTTGCGTTTATGATTCAGTAGCAATGTTGAGCACCTGTGAGTAGGTACTATTCCTGTTATCACTAAATATAGACCCCTCCAATTCCAAGTGAATTGAATTGCAAAGGGGTCTATTAATATAAATCAATTAATAATACAGTAATGCCAAAATAATTAATTAATAAAGCAACAATAATAAATGTCATTCCGTAATTAATAGATATAGGTATTTAAATTATAAATAATATAACACTAAAAATTCATATCAAAAATATTTAAAAACTAACACCTAACAAAACAAACACATACGAATCAGCAGAATTATAATAAAAATAAAGATTTCAATACAAAAGAAAAGACATATTTATAAATAATTGTATACCAACACCTGAATTGTTTAATGACAAATCTCCAACACAAAAAAAATATTTATTTACCTCTAATTAATAGCACCTTTACAGACCCATACGATGCTATAAAACACCAAATTATATAACATACCAAAAAAAAAACAAATACACGTTAATTAAATTAAAAATAAATTAATACTTATCTTAATTAAACATGGCAATGCATATTGATCAAAATTATACTTAACGAGTCATCATTAGGGAGGTGGGCACCCCTCTCAATATCAACTATCTTCCAAAACAGAGCTTCCTCTTTCTACCCTTTCGCTGTGCCCTACAGAGTCCATAATGATCACAATATTATAGAAACTACCACTTAAGTACACATTATGGTAAAGCAAATAAAGAGTATATAAGAGTATTGAGTATAGTTTTCCATTAATAGTGTCAGTATTTTAATAACAATACACCAACCCATTCATTTGCTGTATGCAGTATGCTGTTTCGACTTCCGTACGTATTTACCCCACGGGTGACCACTGAAAACCAGCGCTGTGTTGTGGCTCCCATGGCACAACTTTTTATTTTGTCTCATGTATGTATTTGTAAATGTTTGTGATGCTTTGCATGTTAATGTTTTATTTGTTATCTTGTGTGCTCGTCCTAATTTGAGACAAATAAAATAATAAAATGTTTATTTTAATAACTTAAAAATACTTTTACATGCGTTTTTAAGAATTTTCATTTAAGTGAAAATACACTTGTGTTAGGAAGTTCCGCTCTTCCACTAGTTACTCTTAGAGTTATTGAAGGACATACCATTTTAGAAAATATTAAGATGAAGGAGTTATATATGACGGGGAGGCATCAGGAATGTTACCTTCGGGCAAGCCTTCCTCCTCGTGCATGTTTTAGGATACGGGAAATAACACCACAAACTGTTAGCTTTGATCTTCTCTTTAATTATTTTAAGAATCTCGAATCACAATGAACACAAATAACCGTGATGGAAATGGATGGAGGTTGTGAGGTTATCCGTCCATGCGCACGCACTGTCGACGAACGAATGCCACTCTACCCTTGCACCTTTCAAACAACGACAGTGACACTGACAGTGACAACTGACAGACAGGTGGAATAACCTGACATTACTTCACAGTGACAAATGACAAACAGATCGGATAACCTCACTACCGCCATCTTGTAACAATTATCATAAGGTGTAACAAATAACTTAATCAAGTCTCCTTCTGCGACACGGCCGTCCTGCGCTTCACACGTCCTCGTGTGGATAATCTGAAATAGGAAGTTCTGTGAACATTACATTGTTTCGGCCATGCCTGACCAAGATAGGTCAGCTTAATCAGGACATCACTTAACCAGCGGCATCACTTAACCAGTGGCATCGCTTAACCAGCGGCATCGCTTAACCAGCGGCATCGCTTAACCAGCGGCATCGCTTCACCAGCGGCATCGCTTCACCAGCGGCATCGCTTAACCAGCGGCATCGCTTAACCAGCGGCATCGCTTAACCAGCGGCATCGCTTAACCAGCGGCATCGCTTAACCAGCGGCATGTCCATTAGCGAAATACATTGTAAATTACACACTCAGTTTTTTTTTTTGCATTTTTTTTTAATTATTTTTTTTTCACATACTTTGTACCAAATTTAATAACATAACGACATAAAATAATGAGAAAAATCAAAATAAATTTGTCTTAGAATCCGGGTTCACAATTAATATCCTCAGATAAATCCTGAGGAACTTCACTACTAGGCATTCTACGCAGCCTGTCATGAGCATACTTGTACGTCCGGTTACCATTAAGTGCCTTAAGAACATACCTATCACCATCTAACACCTCAATAACGCGGAAAGGGCCCTTGAATTTAGGATCTAGCTTGCACTGGTTACGTTCTTCGTTTTGCAGAAGAACGAAATCGCCTACTGCATAGTTTTGGACTTTAGCCTTTGTACTATCAAACCTGATTTTATCGTATCGAGAGTTTTTGTCCATGTTAGTAATAGCCCGTTCACGCACGTTATCAATGTCCACTTCGGGTTCGTAATCGTTGGCACACATGAGTTCTAGAGGCCTAGCTACCTTTCCAATGAATAGTTCGAGAGGACTCGACTTAGTGACCCTATTAATCGTGCAGTTGAGAGCTAGTTGAACTTCCGGGAGAGCATCTTGCCACGACTTTTCTCCACTAGCCTCAACTGCAGTAAGCATATTTTTGAGCGTACTCATAACACGTTCGACTTGACCGTTAGCACGGGAACTTCCTGTTGCAATCAGATGCAAGTCGATACAATGGGTTTGACAGAATTGCTTGAAATCTGCACTGGCAAAGCAACGGCCCTGATCAGCGATGAGTCGCTTAGGGGTGCCAAACAAGGATATGCTGCTTTTTAAAGCTTGGATGCTACTAGCAGAATCAATACGCAGGGTATGGTGTAACAAAACGAATTTCGTAAAGGCATCCACCAATACGAACACGTATTCCTTTTTATCGTTTTTACCACTAAGTTTACCTGTAGCATCAACATGCAAGGTATGCCATGGTATAGGAGTCTTAGGGATGGGATGCATTTCTGCTTGAATTTTACCAGACTGAGACTTAGATATTTTGCATGTAACACAGTTGTCAACAAATTTACGAACAAACTTAGTCATATGGTCAAACCAGTACAAATCAAAGACCTTTTCTAACGTCTTCTCCCAACCAGCATGCACGAGAGATTCGTGGACAGAGTTTATAACTGACCAGCGTAAAGCTCTGGGAACAATTGGTAGCCAACGAGATCGGTTGTTACGATGCACTTTTCGGTACAGCACTCCAGACCTGACCTCATAAGTTTTAGCAACATTTTCATCAATATTGTGCTCCTTAAGATCTTCAGTTAGCTTAATAATCTCAGAGTCACGCTGTTGCTCTGCTTGCAACCAATTTTCAGGTAGACTAGTAAGATCTACTCGTTTTTGCTCCACCTTTTCAACTGGTGTAGCCGGAAGAGGATTCCTGGATAAGAAATCCGCATGACACATACGCTTTCCGTCCTTGTATACAATCTCAAAGGCGTAAGCTTGTAGGAATGCCCACCATCTATGTACGCGCGGGGTTAAATCGACCTTATTGCGGGATGACTTTAAGGAGTTACAGTCCGTTACGACGGTGAACTTGTTGCCATGAAGTAATGCCTGAAATGTTTAATAGCATTCACAACCGCCAAAGTCTCTAACTCATACGAGTGATACTTGGACTCGGCGGCTGTGGTACGTTTACTAAAGTAACCCACTACGAATTGTTTGCATTCCTTAGTTTGCAACAAAATGGCACCATAACCAATCGCACTGGCGTCGGTGTGAAGTTCAATTGGACAGTCAGGATCAAAAATCATCAAGACCGGCTCGTTAGTCAATATCCCTATGATCGTTTGCCTAATTCCTTCGTGTTCGGGCTTCCACTCAATGTTACCCTTACCAGGGCTGGTTAGGGCGTGAAGAGGAGCCAGTATTTGTGCAAAACTGGGAATAAATTTTCTAAAATAGGAGGCTAGTCCTATGAACTGGCGTAATTGCGTAACCGTTCTAGGAGGAGGCAGGGCAGTTAAGGCTTCGATCTTTTTAGGGTTCGGACGAACCTCGCCGCAACTAACTATATAACCAAGATACTCCACACTTTTGTTCATGAAAGAACATTTTTTCAAATTAAAATAAAAACCTTGTTCAGTCAAAATTTGTAAAACTGTGCGAATCCTCGCCAGGGATTCATCAATATCTGAGTTTCCTGTTACGAGAATATCATCCATGTAGACGATAGCATACGAATTTACAAGAGGGCCTAAGGCCTTGGTTACAGCTCGTTGGAATATGGCAGGTGCGTTACGAAGACCAAAGGGCATGGTCAGATATTCGTAATGACCTTCTGGAGTTATGAAAGCGGTCTTCTCTATTGAATCCGGGTGGATTGGCAATTGGTGAAAGCCACTGGCCATATCCAGTGTGGTAAAATAATAACAGCCATGAAGGCGATCGATTTGGTCAGAGATGAGTGGTAAAGGGAAACGATCTGCCACGGTGTTATCGTTCAATTCTCGATAATCCACGCACATGCGATCCGTGCCGTCTTTCTTTTTAACTAAAAGAATAGGGCTGGCAAATGGAGACGAACTTGGACGTATGACTTTACAAGCGAGTAACTCATTCACCTTGTCTCGTACAACACTACGCTCCTGGGGGCTAAGACGATAAGGTCGACGATAAACAGTTTTACAAGGGTCAATAAGGCGAATTTCTACAGGGTCAGTATTGGCTGGACCTGATGGGGTGCCGCAAACAAAATAGTCCTTAAACTCAGTTAAAATATTTAGCAACTTGGATTTGAACTCTAAGGGAATGCTAGTGTCGATATTTTCAAAGCCAGCATCACTATTATTATCATGGACAATACTCGCATTAATGATAGAGGATTTCATTTTGGTAAAAAAAACTCTGTCAAAAGTAACGTGAACTTCTAATCCTGGAGTCAACACTTCCTGCCCGATCATAATGTCATGTAACAAAAATTTATCAGGCAAAGCGTGAAATAGAATATTGAAAACAATATCATTAATACTAACTGACGCCATAATCTGCGTAGTACTGTAAACACTAGTTTGTCCGATACCGGTCATCTTTACTAAATTACTTTGTCGTTTACCATGAAATTTCAATGATATTGTTTCTTTGATAAGTGAGCACTGTGCTCCTGAATCGAAACGAAATGAAAAGGACTCACCGAAGTGTTCTAGAACTCCCATTGGTGCACTGACCGCGCAGACTTCAACACGCCGCTCTACCGGTTTGCTAGTAGTACTAACAGCGGTCGACTTCGCTTCTGCGCTGACAGCCCGAGGACATCTTGACGCATAGTGTCCAACACCCCGACAATTGAAACATGTGATGTCCGTAGTTGCAGGCTTCGAAGTGGTTGCATGCTTGTTTGCTTCTCCGGGAGGCGCTCCAGTATTACGATTATCTTTTCTGAGACGACACGTTGAAACATGGTGGCCCAGTCTCCCACAATGTGCACATTTAACAGGAGTCGACATCAGCTTGCGTTGCTTTGGATCAGGGTCATTGTTATAGTCACTAGTAGGCGCCTTTCTTTTCATGTAAGATAGTGCCCTTAACTCCTGCTGCAGTTTTATTCTAGTTTCTATCTCAGTGGTAAAAGCAACTCGATTGACGCGAGGTTCTATTTGAGCTATGTGTGCCATTACAGTAGAGATAGCAATCTGTTCTGTATTCAGCTTTTTCCAACGTGACATCAAAATATTCAGCTGAGTAGCAGCGTAAGTTGCAAGGCACTCACCTTCCTTAGGCTTGCTGTTATAAAGATTGATGAGCGTTGATGCAGCAGTCTCCGAAGTATCATAACGAGCAGTGAACGCTTCTTGAAAATCCTTCCATGTCATGCCAGGGAAAGATACTTGGGACAGCCAAGCCGATGCCTCGCCTTTCAAGGCTTCGCTCAAAGCTATCATCAATGGAGCTCCAGATAACGGTTGATCTGCCATGCACATGTCTGCCGTCGATAACCAAGCACGTGCGTCCACGGATGTCTTCTCGGGGTGGAATGTAGGTAGATGAATTTTACCACTCGTTGTCGGTCCTTTTATAGCTTGGATTAAGGCAAGAAAGTTCTGATTTTGTTGCTCCAATATCAATTTCCATTTTTCCTCACTATTATTCAGCGTGGGCTGCGGTGCAGAACGTGGATCACATCCCACTTCTGATGACGGGGAGGCATCAGGAATGTTACCTTCGGGCAAGCCTTCCTCCTCGTGCATGTTTTAGGATACGGGAAATAACACCACAAACTGTTAGCTTTGATCTTCTCTTTAATTATTTTAAGAATCTCGAATCACAATGAACACAAATAACCGTGATGGAAATGGATGGAGGTTGTGAGGTTATCCGTCCATGCGCACGCACTGTCGACGAACGAATGCCACTCTACCCTTGCACCTTTCAAACAACGACAGTGACACTGACAGTGACAACTGACAGACAGGTGGAATAACCTGACATTACTTCACAGTGACAAATGACAAACAGATCGGATAACCTCACTACCGCCATCTTGTAACAATTATCATAAGGTGTAACAAATAACTTAATCAAGTCTCCTTCTGCGACATATAATAAAAAAAATGAAAATAAAACTTAAAGAAAATAATCTAAGAACAAAGTAAAAATTAAAAGCCACAGGCCTGCTGGTAGAAATTTCATTAGAAATAAGCTGTGCCTTTGTACTCTTTGTTTTTTATGATGTTTTCCTGTGTTTTCTCTTGTGTGTACATAAATAAATAAATAAAAAATACGGTGTCGTGTAGATGTGTGAGTGTAAGTGTGAGTGTGTGTGTTTAACGATAGTGTAAAGTGTACAAATACGATATGATGTAAATATTAATATTTAATAAAAGTGAAGGAGAAGTGGTCTAAGAATAAATTCAGCCTAGGTGTTGTTATAAGCTTATCGCTCGGGCTAATAAATGTTTTTTATTTCTTTCAACTATATTTCATTTCGATACTCTGCAAAAACTTTTTAAATTGGTCAACAAGCATTTTATTACGTACAAAGATTTATAATTACAAAGAACATTAAACTTAATGGAGAACCGTTTCGAATAATTTAACACTAAAATGTATAATTTGAATAAAAAAGGCAGTTAGCGGACCCCAATAATTTAAATCTTCAAATAAAACAAATTTATAAAACCTTTCTTTTATCGTAGACAGGTTAAAGTTTAATAGTATTATTACAGTTTGTTACAATCCATACTAATATTTTAAATGTGAAAGTAACTCTGTTTGTTTGTGTGTTCTTCTGTCACGACGAAACGTCTGATCAGATCGTAATTAAATTATGCAAGGAGATAGATTATACTTTGGGGAAGGACATACGCTATATTAATATATAGCTGGGGGTGCAATTAAGTTATTGGTATGATAATTCACACCAATAACTTAAGGGTACTCTCTTTTTTTGTGAATGGGAAATCATCAAATAACTTCCCCCGCTCAGAGCGGGGGGAGTGTCAGACGTGTACTGACTAAATCCCACCCATGTTCCTTCTATTGCCCTTTATGTTCCGGGGCCGCGGTATCTCTTTCGAACAACCCGCAACTCCGGCAGGCGGTGGCCATGGCAGGCCCTTCTGCTTAAGGACACACGCTTCTTTTGTTATTATGCGTTATGTTCATATTCCTCAACTGTCATGACATACACTAGAACAAAATACAAAATAAAACGGCTAGCAAATGCCAAAGAAAATCGACAACCTAACGTGTATGAACTATGAAGACAAGGGGTTACTTAGCTTGTTAGCTGTTAAGCTATGTAGTTCTAGTTCTATAACAAAAAAGATGGATGTTTTTAAATAAATTTAACTAACTTAATATATGATTTATTATCCTTTAATTTCATTTGACAGCATTCATCAGTTTCTGAGAAAACTTCAACTAGGTCTATCTTTCGATCCTGTAGTACACTTTATTTTACCTGAAATGTTTAAGGTTTAATGCCCATAAATAGGCAGATTACATTTCCAATACATTTTTTTTAAATCTTCCAATTTTTTTTTTAATTTCACAAAACGTTGCCCACACTAGGAATTTCTCCTGTATCGTGGGTGCGTTTACAAACATTTAAACTCACATACACAAACAGCCAGACCCGGAACAACTATCTGTAGGTCATACAAATATTTGTTCCGTGCGGGGATCGAACCCGCGACAGTAGCGCAGCAGCAGTGGTAACTCTTTGCCACTGCGCCAACCGTCTCGTCACCATATCTAAAACACTCTCCAAGAGTCTAAAGAAAATTAGGTACAATATTCACCACGCCGTTGACAACTCTGTGCCAATGCTAAGCCGCTGCAAAGTGTCCACATTACTCTTTAAGCGAACCCGTAAGGATAAGTGCTCAACATTCACTATTCAGCAAATAAAAGAGCCATTTTCCTTGGATCTGACCGGGTAATGGAAAAACAGAGGACGGTGATCCGACGCGAAAGCTGTGGACCCAAGATCTTTTTTCAGTAGCTGCCTTTGCTTTTTTGTACGCACAAATTATTTAATTTAAATTTATCCTCTTTTTGAATTGACTAATTCAGTTAACTATTAAATCTAAGAGATTGACTCCTGAACTCTAAACAATTGAGAAACTTAAAGTCTAGTCCAGTCTAGACCATAAATCCCTTACCAAATGAAGCTTTTTTTTAGTAGATAGAATATTTTAAACATTTTGTTAGAGCTGTAATAATACTTGAATTATAAAAAAAAATACTCTAACTGCTACATAATTAAAGTAACTTGCTGCGGGAGACGCTCCGGGCATTGGGTGCTGTGAGACGCCTCGCGGTTACCGTAGATGCGGCTCTGTCAAAGGTGAGCAATGGGTAGCTCACCGTCTGTCCTTCTAGTGAAGACAGGCCGTGTCGACTGCACGTTCGTGTTCAAACGTCATAACAGCAAAGCTGTCGACAGGGTTACTGCCTCCGGGATTGCAGGTAGTTCAGCCCCGGAACATTAAAGGCAAAAAAGGAACATGTGTAGGTATTAGTCAGTACAAGTCTAACACTTCCTTCCGCTCCACCTAGAGTGAGAAAAGTTATTTAATGATTTTCCATCCGAATTAAAAATATGAGTAAAATCCTACCAATATAGACGATAACAAAATAATTCGCCAAGTCCGTACACACACTAGTCGCGGATCCCTGCTTCGAGTGTTCGCCGGAGATAAATGTGGTTAGACGTATAATTTGTACTATTTATCCAGCAGTTAACAATTATTCGGTCAGCCGGCTTAATTTATTCCAGTCTGAAACCACTATTTATATGCCCCACCTTTTTTGTACCACAAATCGCGGTTGAGGGTTAGCCAGTATATTTTTTTGTGAAATATCTGATAAGGGTTTAATTTAGCATGATAAAAGGATAAAGTATTGTTGTAAATAATGACTATTTGTGAACGCTTTTGTTTATTTTTATTTTAAACACGTTGATAAGAAACAGTATATATTCATGACCTTTCATGACCCCCAAAGGATTAGGCAGGTACATCCACATTTCGCCAGTTATGTTTAAATCCTATGTAATAAAGGGCAAGCCTATTGCCATCAACCGGGGACTCATCCAAACTCCTTAAATACCTGATCAAAGAATCCAAAAACACTTAACCCGACCCAAGAATCGGGTTAACGAAACTCGGGACCAAGAAGACAGTCAATCGTATTATTTAAAAAAAATGCCTTTACTTACTCTAACCTTTGCAACACTAGTAGTAACAATAACTTAATACTAATACCTATTCTAATGTTAATTCTCTACATCATTAATCAGCAACCAGGTCAGGCTGTCTCGCGACATGGGCCTCCTCTATTTCCCCCCACTTATTCCTGTCCAACGCAGTTCTTTGCCAACCTCTTGGCAGATCATCCTCCCACCTTAAACCTGTCCTCCTCTTCGTCTTTTTCTATGTTTTTTACAATAATACGTCACATCAAATTAGAACCTGCCTACGAAGAACAGCCCAAGTCGTCGGGTCACTTATAGTCGGGAGCACTAGTTTTATTAATTGTTAAGCCATCGAATGGAAAATCCCATGGGATATTAGAATAGGTAGATTATTTCAAATATCATTTAAACTACTACATTTTAACGATAACAAATCCGTGACTACCAATAATAACAAAAGCTGACATAACAATGGGTAAGCACATGAAGTACATTTCTTCAGATTTTTAATAACGTCCCATGCATATTCCCATGACCCAAACAAAATCTCAACGAGCTTGTTATCAGGCCTTTTCACAGATTTCCCGCCCACCTTCGAGCCACGAAATAAAAACGGTACAGAAGTTCCGACAAGTTGTTACAGTCCAGAGGGGCTCGCCAGGGCCACCGCCTGCCGGGGTTGAGGGTTCTTCGAAAGAGATACCGCGGCCCCGGAACGTAAAGGGCAAAAAGAAGGAACATAGGTGGGTAGTAAAAGTCTGACACTCCCCCCGCTCCGCGAAGAGCGAGGAGTTATTTAATTATTTCCCATAAAAAAATAACATAAAGATGCAACAGAATCAATGCGATTTATCTGTGTTGGCGATTTAGACCATCAAATTCATCAGGGGGTAAGCATCAAGTCTAATCACATGTAGGTGTTATTTTTGGCTTGCGTTTGGCCGCTACTAGCCTGAAGTGAAGCAGTGATGCGGCCTATAATGGAGTACGCTTGTCTAAAAGAAACCGGTACCCGTGAAAACCCTTTTTTACATGAAACAATTACATACTGACCTCCACAACCCAGTTAGTACTGTGTAGTTTTTTTTATTAAAAAAAAATACGATCCCCCTGGTGAGACTGGTTTTCAGACTATCGGTCACTAACTACCGGTTTTGACTGACAAAGTTTTACAAATGACAGGTGAAGCTGGCTGCAGGTGGTGGCTCAACGTGCTTTTCCTAGGGAACATAAAAATGAAAAAGAAAGGAAAAAATCTCCTTCTTTACCTCCTCTAAGTTTTTACTCCCAACTGTTACCATTTGACATAAGTATGGTGCGACTATTCCATAGGAGTTAAGCCCGACACGTAACTGTTCCGATTGTTACAATTTTTTTTCCTTACGATATATCCCGATTCCTTATCATAAGAAAACAAATGTTGACTCGCCACCAGTATATTTATTTGCGTGTCAAAAATTTACTTTTTAGTGAGAAAATAAGTATAACAAAAATTTAAATTAAAAAAGCAGTAAAAAAGAACACAACATACAGACTCGCACAAAACAATAAAACAAAATGAATTTTTAAACAATAACAACAAAAAATAAATATTATAAAAAAAAACAGACAAGAGACAGATTTGACCTTCTGCAGTTACCTATCTAGTGTTCGAACGGCCTTAGAGAACAATGTTTGGCCCGTCGAAAAAATGCCGAAGTAAGCTCGGCCCCTTCTATTAAAAATAAAAACGTTGGGCCAATTTGGCTGCTAATCAAAGGGAACTGAGCGAGCTGAGCGAGCGATCTTGCGATAGCTAGTGTTTGTGTAGCGCGGAGGATGCTTCAGAAATGTAACATCATATTTTGAGAGGTTATATTGTGAAGTTATTTGAACACAAATACACTAAATTTAGATAGCCATGGACAGGAGTACGTTATGTCTATCATATGAGATATAAAAAGTGACTGGAGAAATGTAGTATTAAAATCCTGAAGGTGCAAGCTGAACAGTGGATGAAAACGCTGGGCACTGTTAGTGTCGTAATAAAACTTTCCTTTAAATATAATTTAACGCATCCAACTACTGTTTTATATTTAATGAAGAAAGTTTTGTACCCAAACTGTGATGACTGTGGAGTAATTGATGATGTTTTTCATATTCTGATGGAGAGTTTCCGGAATGAAAAAAATTAATTCATGTATTTGGACAAAACAACATATTTAATATTGACATTTGTAACTAAGTCGTGAACAAAAGATCGTGACTAAGTGTTAAATAGATTATAAATAGCTTTTCTTGCACTGGGCGATGTGGTCGCTAAGACAAAACCCTTAAAATAATTTAAAAAAAAACATATTTGAGTGTGTATAATACGCGTAACCATAAAACTTGATTTTTCACCCAAGTAAGCAGTCGTTTCACAGCTACATTTTGTTCTCATTATGGCCAAATAAGCATGCTATTATTTATTCTGTGGTATTAAGTACTTTATTTGATGTAACCTACAGAATGCTTGCTTACCCCGGATTTATGAACTTCCGTTTACACCTTGTTGACCTTTCCACAGCCAGAAACTTCAATAGAGGTTATATTATAAGTGACTAGCTTTTGCCCGCGGCTTCGCTCGCGTTAAATTCGGAGTAACACGGTTCCCCTTTCCTGATTTGCAGGTACCTGCTACCTGTAGTTTTTGCCTTGCGCCTTTTATTGTTTATTTATTGTAATGGCAAAGCTAAGTTTTCCCTTTTCTTCCCTCTTTCTCCCTCATATCTCCCTTTTATTGAAAAAAATAGCCTATGTCCGTCTCCAGGGTCCCAACTATCTCTGTACCAAAATTCATCAAAATCGGTTTAGCCATTTAGGCGTGAAGAGGTAACAAACTCACTTTCGCTTTTATAATATTAGTGAGGATAGTAAGGATATTGAGGTCCATGGCGGTTAAAAGGTTAACGAACCTTGAATCTTTACTTGCCATTTACTCAATCACACGCTGATCAAAACACTTAGACTTCACCTCCAAAAAAGAAAACACTACAAAGCTCTCACAAAAATAGATCCCTACAAAACTCATTGGAACTCAAAGTTTATAATATACAGGGCGAGTGAAATGGCTCGATACTGAAGAGGCCTCCAGAGTGCTCCAGGATCCTCCACAGTCCTCCAAGGTCCTCGGCCTCTGCTCAGCTGAAGGACCATCGATGTTGCGCCGCGATTAGCGGTAAGTGAAGGCTGCTGTTCGTCTTGTGTGCCTAAGATTTGAATGGGGGGTGAATATGTATGGGGTACTGTTTCGTAGGGGTTAAGTGGCCATATTAGGTCGAGGTCTTCTGACGCGTGTGCAAAGTGGTAAGTGGTAAAATTGGGACAATTTAATTGGTGTAGTCTCAACGTATTTTACTCTCCGAATAATCTTCGGTAGTTATACATATTACTGTGCAAAGTTAAGTTCGACTTTTCAATTCGACCTTCGCGTGACAAAGTGTTACGACGGGTGCAAAGTTTACCTACATTGTTACCCTACATTTTTGTAAACAATCGTGCAACGGGTTAACTGACTTCTAAAAGAAGAAGGTTGTCAAGTCGATGGCAAAAACTGGATTGAAACAAACAAACGTCGCTGACAACTGAAATTAAGCTTATTTTACACTAATTTTGCGTTTATAGGGTTGTTCGTCCCTCTGTCTGTCTATCAAGACCCTTTATCTCGGGAACGCGTGTAGGTATCAAAATGTTTTTTTTTTTTTTAATTGAGTATATGGAAAACCATATACTCAAATCTGCGGTCCGTTGGAGCCGTGAAAAAATATTATGTCGCAAGTTTGTACGGAACCTTCTCGGTGCGCGAGTCCGGCTCGCACTAAGCCTGTTTTTTTAAATTAGTTTTATTACATTGTAAAAAAGATTTTATTTGACGTGAAGACTTTTTGAACTAGTTTTTTATATTCCGTCAAATAAGAATAACATTTGCATCATCATTTGCCTAGCCTTTTCCCAACTATGTTGGGGTCGGCTTCCAGTCTAACCGGATGCAGCTGAATATCAGTATTTTACATGGAGCGACTGCCTATCTGACCTCCACAACCCAGTTAATACTGGGTAATACGATACCCCTTGGTAAGACTGGTTGTCAGACTTTCGGGACACTGACTACCTGTAACGACTGTCAAAGATCTACAAATGACAGCCGGGACCAACGGCTTAACGTGCTTTCCGAGGCACGGAGGAAACTCGGTATGTAACGGGTGGTCACCCATCCACAGACCAACCTAGGCAAGCGCGGCTTAACCTAAAGATCGACCCGAGCGGCTGCTATTATTTAGCCACGAGCTCCTCTCGAAGAATAAAATTTGCATGGCAGATTAAATTTTGCAAAACTGTTGTTTCATCTAATTATATTAAAGGCAAAACATATGAAAATTTTGAAAAGTACGCGACAGTATTGAGCCAGCAGTGCTTGAGAACAGAGAGTACCAGCTATGAGAAGAAGTAGAAGAAGTTACTAAATAACTAACTGAATAACATATTTATAAAAGCTTGATATTAAACAGGCTAACATTTTACTTACCGAAAACTCTTCTTTGATCAGTAAAAGATAATTAAAATAATACAACTATGTATATTGACGTGACATTTAACAACACAAAATCGAATAGACCTAATAAAATTGTAAATAGATTTTAATTTAAACAAAACTTTCTCTATCAGGGATTATTATTTTACTCGATTCTTTAATAAATATTAGGCTAGGAACTCCAGTTGACCTATCAACTTTCGTATATAATTTCCCACAAAAACCGACGGATCGTCGAAAGGTCAAACGACGTAATTCACTTACCTCGATATAGGCTCATATAAACATCACCATAAAACATTATCCATTTAGTAAGCGAATAAGTATAAGTACATAAATACGAAAATAATTATGTCTGTTAGCTTATACGCCTTAACAAGGACGGACGTGGATTAAATGATCACGCATACACTTGAATTCAATATTAAAATCATTTTTTTTTATTTTACTCTAGCTGGCGCCCGCGGCTTCGCCCGCGTGATATCAAAAAAAAATATCGTATGTGTTATTCCAGACTATAATCTACCTCTGTGCCAAATTTTATCAAGATCCGTTCAGCCGTTTTGACGTGAAAGAGTAACAAACATCCGTACATCCATGAATCCATACATCCTCACAAACATTCGCATTTATAATATTAAGTAGGATGGATAGATGACACGTCGAGTAAAGATACACGGTTCGGATTGGTCGTTTGCTATGGAGAAGAACCAGCAAGAAGCTACATGGTTACTTTATTTAAATCATTTGGTTTTACAATGTTGTTATTACTACGTTAGTACTGAAAAGTATGTGAGGACGGAGAGAAATCCCGATCGACTGAATGTCATATAAACAACGATTATAATATTTACATAATATTTCAATAACATGATTAGACAAAGAATATTTTTATAACGGAAACGTACTGTGTTTCCTTGATTTCCAAACCCCAGGCGAAGTCACGGTCTAAAGCTAGTGGAGACTAAGCGGTGGGAATCCGATCTGATTGCGCGTTATTGTAAGAGCTACACGCCCGACCACTTCTCGGGCTACATAAAACTGTGCCTGATGAATGTTTGGTACAAGGCTCTGTGATTTTTGAAGGTCGAACATTTTCTGCTTCCAAAGAAAGTCATTATGGCGTTGCTATAGATCTAATGCAATGTTCACAACCTTAGACAATGCGACATGCGTCATCCGACACGCGCATGCTTCACTGGTTACCTTTAAGAGACGGGTCGCATGTTTCATCGCGGGGATCTGAGGCGTGCTCTAAGCATTTTTTTTTTTTGGGTGGGAAATCATCAAATAACTTCCCCCGCTCTGGGCGAGGCGGGGGGGGAGTGTCAGACTTTTAAAACCCACCCATGTTCCTTCTACAACCAAACGAAACGCAACGTCTTTTGACGACAGGCCGTGTCGACGGCGCGTTTGTGTTTCACGCGTGCCTCAAAGAGATGTCAGCAAAGCAGAGAATCAATTTTCTAGTATTGTATAATTATTAAGCCCATATGTGAGTGCTATGTATTATTATTGACTTGACGAAGCCCTGGTGGTTGATAGTATCATGCTCACTTAAATGTCTCGCTGATGGTGGCGGGTGTGTCGGGTCATTTAGCTCCCTTCAAAATGGTCGAGCTGAATGGGGCTGATCCATACGTCATGTTCGTGAACGGGCGCTGTCAGTTGGGACTAGTCATTTTTTAGCTACCACGGTTCATTTTTAACTTATTTAGTTTTAAAATTAAATTTTGCTTTTTATTTACTCTGGACGCTCTTACTGTGCACGTCTTTCTACATCGTTCTCACATATTTGTATAATCTCAACATGAATGATGTAAATACAATTTTGTAAAAATATTATAATTTAAAAGAGTGTCGATGGAGTTTCTTGCCCATTCTTCTCCATAGAGATCAACGCTTTGGAATGGGCAACTACAGTACTTTCACAAGTTATTATGCCTTGTGACCGGGACTGTAGATTAGTTTTGTTTCTTGACATTCAAAAGTGCCTGTAATGGTCTAATTGAAATAAATGGTTTTGTTTTTTTTTTTTAATTTGAATTTTTTTGAATTTTTGAAAGGGGCTTGCCAGAGCCTCCGCCTGCCGGGGATGCGGGTTGCTCGAAAGAGATACTGCGGCCCCGGAACGTAAAGGGCAATAGAAGGAACATGGGTGGGTTTTAGTCAATACAAGTCTGACACTGCCCCCGCTCCGCCCAAATCGGTGGAAGTTATTTGATGATTTCACACACCAAAAAAAAAAAGAGAAGAGGTCAACGGTGGAAGGAGCTGACACAGAAGAAGCCTATGCGTGTAACTTGTGGCTAAAAGCCTTTTTTAAGAGATCCTAGTCTCATGTGTCACACAGAAGCAATACAAAAGAGCAACAGAATCCTGAAAGTAGCGATATAAAATCGTGCTTACGTAGATGTAGGTACAAAACGAGCCATACATCGCAGTAAAAAGTTGCAGACTCTAAGCGGTAATAGAGTGCAATATCAAATGAATTTATTTGTTTACACATATCATTACTTTTATGACGTGCTGCACAACATAAAATAACCATTTAAAAGATAACGCTTCATTTGGTACCGTTTTTCACTATGGCACCAATTTATTTTAACTTATTTATAGTTCATTTATTGGTTTTTAGGGTTCCGTAGTCAACTAGGAACCCTTATAGTTTCGCCATTTCTGTCTGTCCGTCCGTCCGTCCTCGCTTAATCTCCGTGACCGTTAGCACTAGAAAACTGAAATTTGGTACCAATATGTATATCAATCACGCCGACAAAGTGGTAAAATAAAAATTGGAAAAAAATGTTTTATTAGGGTAGCCACCCTATATGTGAAGTGGGAAGTGTTTTTTTTTTAATTTCAACCCTAACGTGTGATATATTGTTGGAAAGGTATTTTAAAATGAATAGGGGTTTACTAAAATCATTTTTTGATAATGTCAATAATTTCTGAAATAATCGCTCCAAAAGTAAAAAACAATGTGTCCCCCCCCCCCTCTAACTTTTGAACCATAAGTTAAGAAAATATGAAAAAAATCTGAAAAGTAGAACTTTATAAGGACTTTCTAGGAAAATTATTTTGAACTTGATTGACACAACAGTTTTTGTACAAAAAAGACAAAAAGTTGTACAAAATAATTTCTGGACTAAGTTTGTAGTATAATCGTAGCAAGCATTTTTTTTAACTTCGTTTACATATTTTATTATCCTGAACGTATCTTTTTTCAAACAAAAAAAGAATTATTGAAATCGGTTCTCGCAATCCAAAATAACCACCGAAATCGTCTTGCACGTCTTTGTATTAATTAGTAACCCAATTCCCCGAGAGATGGCGCCGTAGGTACTTATTACATTGGATCGAGTATTACCGAATTGTTCGGTTGGTCTCTCCTTGGCATTGGCGGTATCTTATAACTACATAAAACTATTATTAAGAATATGCTAAGGCAATTTAGAACAAAACTAACATTCATTTTTTAACACCATCAAAATTTTAAGGTAAAAACCAGTTCATAAATGGTTCGATAGATGGCGTTGTGTAATGAGGTAATTTTTTTAAAAGTCGATTTTAAGATTTTCCGTGCTTTCATGGTAAAGTAAGTTGCACCTTAAATATATGCGTAATTTTATTTATGAGTGCATAATCTAATTAGTCGTCGAGGTTTGAGCGCTCGCCTTTCAGCCCCTTTGTGTTCGCGCTAAAAACCGTCACAAGTCGGAGCCGGAGCGCCTGCCGCGGACTCGCGGAGCGTGCAATGTTGCACGCTCCTCCACCTTTAAACTCATAAGTGGGAACACTTTTTGTGACGGACGGAAAACTACGGAACCCTACACTGAGCGTGGCCCGACACGCTCTTGGCCGGTTTTTCTTACATATGATTACATTTTTAAATATTTCTTATTAAAAAAGCATAAAAAAAACATATAAAAATAGTAGCCCACCGGTATCGGGAACAGGATCCAAGCTACCGGCGGTCAGGGCTCCAGAGAAAGGAACCTCCTAACAATACGAGCCGTGTCCAGGAGTACCGCTTCCTGTATCAAGCCCTTGATCCAGCTGCCTAACGAGAGCCTTCTCAGGTGTTGGTCGAGGCTCTTAGCAATTAAGCGATTGGCTGTAACGACTATCGGCACAATGATCGCTGAGTCTACATCCCACATGTCGACAACCTCCCGAGCCAAGTCAATATACTTGATTTTTATTATTAACTTATTTATATTATTACTAGCTTTTACCCGCGGCTTCGCCCGCGTTTATTTAAAAATAATATTTTTAGTTGGATAATAAATGTGAGTAACAGCACAAAAGTATGGTCGAGTTAGATGGGCAGAAAAGAAATACATTATGTATACGGCAAGAGCGGCCACTCAATGGGTGCCAGGAGATGGACGGTGTCGCGCGGCGAGGCTGTGTCGGCACCCGCAAGAGATGGCGTGATGACTCAGACGTGATACCACAAGGGCTGGTTCAGGACAGCATGAGAAAAGAAGTGGGACGTGGCGTGGGCCAGGAAAAAAAAACAACTCCGCTAGTCCTTGACCGCTACAATTATGGATACAAAACAGAGCATTATTTGAGGACACTATTGTCCACTATATTCATTGTCCTTCCATCAGGTGCTAATAAATACAAATTTCGGGCACTGGACACTCACGAACATGCTACATACAGCTGCCCATGGGAAAAGCATGGCTTTTCCAAATGCACGCCTGCTACCTGTAGTGTTTGCCCTTGAGCTTTATTAATTGTTATAGCAAAGCTAAGTTTTACTGGGAACTGCAGTCTTTTGAATTGGAACGGTAAGTCCGTGGGAATTATTGGTATTCGAGGTATGAACACACTTTCTCCTTTTCCCATACCTGTTAAAATAGTAGCGCCTATTATATTTTGCCCTAATTGTGTGATACGAAGCCTCGTCCCGTTACATAATCTAGGTGCATCAATATTTCGCATAAGCATAACTGGTACACCTAATTTTAATTGAAGTTTATGCGAAGGCACACCTGACAATTCAAGCGAATTTAAAAATTCAGCGGTGTAGGAAGTGCTCTGTTCTGTATCCATAATTGTATCAATTGACAAATACTCCTTTATTACTCCCTGCACCTTTTTTAAAATGTCCTGGTTAATTTGATTGACACTATCATTTTTTGGTGCAAGAATTGCTCTTGCGCATAACCATTGATCACAATTCATATTTTGTTGTAAGTCCGGGTAAACTTTAGCTATGAGGTCCACATCGTTCTCTACCAAATTACAGAATTCTTCTGTGAGCACAATCATACCTTCGGCATCTGTATCCAAACGTCTATCGCCAATTTTTAAAAGTGTCTCTGCATAATGTCCAGAATGTACGTCATTATAAAGATGCACCCGCATATTTGTTGTTAGGCTAAATTTTTTAACTTTTGCCCATAAGCTTGAGGACTTGAGACAGGCCTTGATCTCATCTGCAGGTGTGCCTCTCTGAATCACTGGTAGAGTTTGTCGGAAATCACCAGCCAGCAAAACTACCATTCCTCCCATGATATCGGTACTGTCTCGTAAGTCCTGAAGTGATCGATTTAACGCCTCTATAGCTTTTTTATGAGACATCGTGCTTTCATCCCATACTAAAAGTTTACACTGCCGTAGCATCATACCCCGAGAGCTGTTTTTGCTGAAATTTGCAGATGGGTGACTCTTCCTTTGCAAGGTTTAATGGCAATTTTAGAACGGAATGTGCGGTGCGGCAACCATTCAGTAATGTAGCGGCTATACCAGAGGAAGCCACGGCGACAGCTATATTTTGGTCTTTTCTTATGAAAGCCAGTAATAAGTTCAGTAAAAACGTTTTCCCAGTTCCTCCAGGGGCATCGAGAAAGAAGAGAGCGCCATTACCTGAATCCACTTGATGTAACACTTGTTGAAATATATAACTTTGTTCTGGAAGCAATTGGGGAACTAACTCAATTACTTGCTCTTGCAACGCTGTGAAATTATAGTTTAATTCGCGAGCAATTTCATCGCTAAAGTCCCTTCATCTGAACGCCGTCGAGGACTTACCATTCCAAAATCTTGTAACTTCTTCCCAGTCATTGTCATCACCTTGTTTTCAATATTTATCAGAGCTTCATTGTATGTGTTTTCATTTAAAGTTATGTCTACATGGATTTGTTGCAGACGTCGTAAAATATCTTCCGCCATGTATTCTTTGACTTATCCCACAGCGTTTGGGGATTGGAAAGGCCGCATGATGATTTCAGGGTTGCGTAAAGTTCTCTTATTTTGTCTGTGGTCAGTGGTTGTCGTTCTCTAACAAATGTAGAGTCTTGCATGCATCTCTAAAAGTTTCACATTCGCGACCGTTGTCATTTTTAAGGTCTTTAAAGCTAGTTGGGCCTCGAACGTGATGCAGCAACATTCGAAGACAAAAGCACTCAAAGTTCGTGACGTGGACGGTGTAGACACGACCCAGGGCGTCCGATGATTTAACTCCTGGCCAATTTGCAACGGGTGTACCTTGCAAGCGGCGTTTCCACTCCTTCTTGGAGGTGTTCCATGTATAGTAACGGGGGACTTCGGAATACAATAACGTTTTTGCGAAAGTATCTGTTTGGCAGAGCTGGAAAAAGGCAGTTAAGGTGGTTTTAGGAGGTGATGAAATTCTTTCCTGAAAATTATTAACGTTAAAAAAAACACGCTGTCCATTTTCTAAGTGTACGGCTAGATGGGTAACAGCCGGATGTCTTTCGTGCAAAAGAAAACCTAGGAGCCGCCATACTGCCTCATTGCTACTAACATATCGCCCTGCTTGATATGTCTGTACTTCATTGAGAGGCTGCGCTGAACCTTCATTACGTAAATTGAATATCGCCTGATCGCTCCCTTTATTAATATATTTGCAAATATATTTAATAGCGCGAACAGAGTTGCAGGCTTCTACATTTATGTGGGCATTAAAAATTTTACATAAAATGGGCGAATATGGCACAACCCAGCTATTATCAAAAGTTTGGACCATACCACTGCGAGCCTGAATGGTAACACTTCTGCCACCATCCTCAGGTGCTCTCCGTCTGTACAAAGGGTAACCCTTATCGTTGTGCACAGTCTCCTTTAACAGCTCTCGAGGAATTTTTTTGGTACATTTTCCAATTTTCATGCAAGGCGATGCTGGATTGCGTGCTCCACAGGGACCATGTAACATGTTTCTGACTATGGTATCGTACAAATCCTTATCTATTTCGGGATCCGGAATCTCGGCGCTTATTATATTATCTATTTGGTTGGGGCACAGCTTTTCTTTCAACCAAATAAGAATGTGCACATGTGGCAGCCCTCATTTCTGCCAATCAATGGAATACATGTGGCATTGGACGTCTCCAAATAATTTCCCTCGTGTAATAATATTCATCAGTTTTTGAACTTTCAAACGAAATACACGCGCAACTATATCATGCCGGTCAGTACTTCTTTGGCCAGGCATAAGCTCTTCTGCTATTTCCTTTCATGAAGGATTGCAGGTGAAAGTTATAAAGAGGTCAGGTCTGCCGTAAGTGCGCACATAGACGAAAGCGTCTTGTGTGTATTCATGTAGATAGCGGGGACTGTTCACAAAAGTACAGGGAAGAATAACCATTCGGCCTAAATCGTTCGGGTTTATATCACCATCCGTGCTGATCGCATCTTGTAGATGAATGTAATTATCTGCTCGCAGTTTTTTCTGGTTTAAAGATATATAACGAAGCCGTTCACTCTCTACTTTGACGTACACATCTACTAAAAATTGGTGGAATAGCTGTCTTGATCGTGGAAGGAGGTTAAAATCATTTTCTCGAATCATAATGTGATAAGCGTGAAAATCCATGCAAGAAACTTTTTTGTTGGGAACGGGCTGTATTGTGGTGGGATTAATGACTGGAATATCAAAATGATATCCAGCCTGACCCTTGCTAAAAATCAATGGGTACTGCAAAGCATCATAGAACTTATGAGTATCAGCGACGTGTGTAAGTGTATTATCGTGTGCTCGTAATACTATGTCTCGGGAAGAGAACTGGTCACCGCTCACTACGGCAGCTACTTCGTTAATAGTCGGTGCATTATAGCGCCTATTATGTTCGCCACGTGGAGTCCGATCAGCATGGATGACTACTTTATAATCTTCTTGAGGCCAGTTTTCTATTGCGGTTTTAAATGTATTTATTAAGATGTTGTGGTTATGTAACATTCTTTGAATTTTTAATGCAGTTTCCCTTTCAAGTCCCTGAATGTATTGGCAACGACGGTTCACTTCATTTTCTTCATTACCCATGAAGTAAACTTGTAAGAATTTATGCTGTTGATTATCTGTAGGGAAAAGAGAACCAATTCGATGGTATATCTGACCTTGTACAGTAAAGGTTGGTGAAAACCCAGGCATTCTTACCTCCTTATCTACTCCAAAAGATGTCATTTGGAAACATGAGTTATACTTTCTTATTCTATTTAAAAAGCGTTGTGATTCTTCTTATAATAATATATAAATATATAGAATATATATATATAGAGTTTTTAGAGGTTCTTCTGGTTCACCAAGTAAAGGAAGGAAAACTTTGCCATTAGAACAACACATTCCTGCAGTTTCATCCTTCCATTTTAAAGCATTACAAAACTTGCATTTATTATTCATCAAACCAACAACAATTAAAGAATGAGTTTTGTAATCAATTTAAGGATCATATTGAAACTTAGAAAAATTAAAGACAGACCAAGCGTTACGCACAAAAGTTCGTCGGCGTTCGGTTTGCATTTCTAAATGAGCAGTTCTTCTCGCCTGCGACTCTTCTGGAGTTTCTAAGGCTCTAATGGCTGCCTGCCGTTGAGCTTGTTCTTCTAAACGCAACTGTGTTTGAAGGGACGTTTCACTCATTCTCAAATTTCTCTGACGTTCGGCTTGTTCCTCCAAACGCAATTGTGTTTGAAGAGACGTTTCACCCATTCTCAAAGCTGTCTGACGTTCAGCTTGTTCCGCCAGACGGGATCGGGTTTGAAGAGACGTTTCACCCATTCTCAATGCTGTCTGACGTTCAGCTTGTTCCGCCAAACTTCGCCCTTAAAATGTGAATTTTCATATATAATTTGTAAATTGACGTTTCTTATCCCCGTTTCTATTCCATTTTAGGGATAGTCTGCAAAATAAAACAAATATGCAGTCTGTACGAACTTTATTGATTTGTTCAAAGTAAATCGGACAACGCAATTAGTTTCGCATAAAAATTCACCCCTCTCCCCCATCCTTTCGAAAAGTAGCCTATAACCATCTCCAAGGTTCCATCTATCTCTGTACTAAAATTCACCAAAATAGGTTCAGCGGTTTGGGAGTGAAAGCGTAACAAACAAACGTCGAACTCTAGAAGCAATCGGATAACGCAATAAGAAGTTTCTCCCGTTTTCTTCCCTCTTTCTCCCCCATTTCTCACTTTAAAAAAAAGGTTTCGCCCGCGGCTTCGCTCGCGTTAAATTCGGTATAACACACCAAGCAGACCTGCAGTTTTTTCTCTTGCGGCTGACTGATTTGTAATAGCAACGCAAAGTTTTCCCTTTTCTTCCCTCGTTCTCCCTCACATCCCACTTTTTTTTAATAAAAATTAGCCTATGTCCGTCTCCTGGTTCCCAACTATCTCTGTACCAAAATTCATCAAAATCGGTTTAGCCATTAAAGCGTGAAGAGGTAACAAACAAACAAACAAACAAACAAACTCACACTTCACTTATATTAGTAAAAAGTAAAGTAAGGATGAGCCACTGCACCCACTGCAGGGCAAAGGCCTCCCTTCCTTCCTCCCATTTTTTTCTATCTTTTGCTATTGTGAGCCAGTCCTTTTCATTTTCTTTCTAACTTATATGATTTTTTTTATAAAATACCATTAAAACAAAGTTTGTGAGCATGTTTGTTACTCTGTAACAGTCAAAAACAAATCTAATCAAATTTTATTTGTCACAATGCAGGTATGTAGTTCACAATAGATGTTAAAATAATCTTCTTCTTAGTCAATAACTGGGTTGTGGAGCTCTGTGTAAAACATTCGTGTTAAGGAGAATGTGCCAGGGCCTGGCACATCCTCCTTAATAACCGCAAATGTGATTTTCGTGTGATTATCAGTTTTGGGTTGTAATGTGATGAAGGCGCTGTACAAAGCAAACACTTCGTAAAACGTCTAGATTTTCGTCGCAAAGTTAGCCGTATCTGTACATGCCACTTGCCAAAAAAAAATACCCTGTATAGTTCAATACATAAAGTAAAGACTTAAACAAAATCTGTTCACAAAAGTGGTCTAGTACTACGAAAAAAAAAATGTTTAAAAAGACCACGAAAAAAAATTTTTCGTCTCGAAATTCTTTTATATTAAATTAAAACTGCAAAATTACCTACATTTTGGCGGACATGATATTCAAATAAAATCAAACACCGCCATATTTTCGACCTTATTTCTATTCTTTCGATGCAATACTGTCGTGTACTTGTGTCAGACCATGCCCAGTATGCAGCTAGCCTCACTTCCGCGAATACCTAAAGATTAGCTTGTTACCGCGCCTGTAATAAATCATTGAATTCTTCAATAGAACCCTCTTAGTTCATGTAATCGTATTTAGTAAAAAACCGACATCCATAAAATCACTAAAAATACGGGAATTAATTTACTTCCGGAATTCGGTGAATTTTGTTTGAATCATCGATTTTTTAAGAAAACCAGCCAAAATATTCACATACTTACAATTCCAATATGGCGCAGACTATGAAAAGTACGAATCTAATGTAATTATACTGCTTGGGCCGCATTAAGCGAGCATTACTTTAAGAGGTACACGCCCAAACACTTTCTCTTGGCGAATAAAAATCTATTTGGTATTGAAGTACTTATTGTTAACTAGCTTTTGCCCGCGGCTTCGCTCGCGTTAAATTCGGGGTAACACAGTTCCCCTTGCGCCTTATTGATTTGTTATACGAACGCTAAGTTTTCCCTTTTCTTCCCTCTTTCTCCCTCACATCCCACTTTTTTTTTAAAGAAAAGTAGCCTATGTCCGTCTCCTGGTTCCCAACTATCTCTGTACCAAAATTCATCAAAATCGGTGTAGCCATTAAAGCGTGAAGAGGTCACAAACAAACTCACTTTCGCTTTTATAATATTAGTAAGGAAGTAAGGATTAACAGAACCTAATATCACGCCAGTAATACCTAAAGGATTCGACAGAACTTCACATTTTCCCCATTATATAATAGTAGGTGATCCTATTGCCATCGACCGTGCACAAATTCAGATTCTATTCCTGCTACTAAGGAATTCCTAATGAAATAACCCATCATCTGCCTAGCCTTTTCCCAACTATGTTGGGGTCGGCTTCCAGTCTAACCGGATGCAGCTGAATATCAGTATTTTACATGGAGCGACTGCCTATCTGACCTCCACAACCCAGTTAGTACTGGGTAATACGATACCCCTTGGTAAGACTGGTTGTCAGACTTTCAGGACACTGACTACCTGTAACGACTGTCAAAGATCTACAAATGACAGCCGGGACCAACGGCTTAACGTGCTTTCCGAGGCACGGAGGAAACTCGGTATGTAACGGGTGGTCACCCATCCACAGACCAACCTAGGCAAGCGCGGCTTAACCTAAAGATCGACCCGAGCGGGTACTATTTATTTAGCCACGAGCTCCTCTAATGAAAGAACCCAATGACTGATTTATTAGTCCCGGGAATCGAACCCAAGACCTCATGCTCAGCAATCGTGATTACGAAGACTATAACCACCGTGGCACGAGAAGTATTGACAAAGCTTTTTAAGATAACTGAATTAACCCAAGGGATAAAACTGACAAGGCGCTGTTGGTAAATATTGAAATTCTGTTATATGTCGAGATTTTATTGCATACTAGCTTCGCCCCCGTGATATCGAAAAAAAAAGTATCCTATGTGTTATTCCAGACTATAATCCACCTCTGTGTCACATTTCATCAAAATCCGTTCAGCCGTTTTGACGTGAAAGAGTAGCAAACATCCATTCAAGCACACATCCATACATCCTCACAAACATTCGCATTTATAATATTATACATAGTAGGGTAGGGTATTAGTAGGATGGCAAAATAAGTTTCACGCGACATGCCAAAAATACATTTTCATATCAAGTATAACATGGCCTCGCTTTTGATATAATTTTCTTACAATGGGAGCTCCACATAAACTGGTTTTGGTTGTCGCACACATCTAAAGTGTTGATTAAGGTGAACTCTTCTGCATTTCATCCTTCGAATACGGCATTATATTTCATCGTAAATGAAAACAGGGGGTCTACTCTAATTCTACGTAAAACGAAATTGCGGACGAAACTTCGTATGAATCGTATGTTTGTTACCACGGTTTCATTCGTTTCGAAATTTCGGACGTCCGAAGTTTATTTGACATTAAAATTTTCTAAACCTACTCTAATTCACGCAAACTACGGAAGAAACGTCAAATTTGAAAGATTTTTTGTCGGAATTCTAACCTCAATTTTACGAAACCAAAATTGTTATCGTTTGCTTTTCGTAAGAGTGAATTATTGTGAATATCTGTTTAAAATGGCTGCGAGATTTTTTATAATAGAGGCTCTACGTGAAGAACGTATAGAACGCAGGAGGAACCGGCGCCGCTTGCGAATTCAATTAGTGATAAACAGAATTCCAGACATTGATTTCATAGGAAATTATAGACTCAGTCTGCAATTGTTTGAAGAGCTGTGCTAAGAATTAGTGCCTTTGTTACCCCCAAAGGCAAAGCGTCATGGAATCGTGCCCATAATTAAGGTAGGAAGTGTTTGTTTATGATGTTATCCTTACTAATATTATAAAAGCGAAAGTGAGTTTGTTTGTTTGTTTGTTTGTTTGTTTGTTACCTCTTCACGCTTTAATGGCTACACCGATTTTAATGAATTTTGGTACAGAGATAGTTGGGAACCAGGAGACGGACATAGGCTAACTTTTATTTTAAAAAAGTGGGATGTGAGGGAGAAAGAGGGAAGAAAAGGGAAAACTTAGCGTTGCTATTACAAATCAATAAGGCGCAAGAGGAACTGTGTTACCCCGAATTTAACGCGAGCGAAGCCGCGGGCAAAAGCTAGTTGTTCAATAAAACTGCATTTCACAGTTCATAATTTCATCCTATCATATTTTAAGATCCTTACGGCTTTGAATTTTTATGCCCGCGGATGTTATCAAGGGTCTGTAGGGCATAATATTGAAGGAGGTCACAACCACCCTCAATTCGCCACATTCATAGAAAATATATGAAATTCCCACAAAATAGTAATTAAAGGAATCTATTGTAGTTCAATATTATTATACTTTTAATAAATGTTTCAGATTTTATGACAAGTATAGACTTCCTGGTGTGATTGGGTGTATTGACTGCACTTATATTGCAATTGTTGGACCTTCACAGCTTGAGGAACAATATCTTAATCGGAAACATTTTCATTCAATTAACACTAAAGTTGTGAGTATAATAAAATTTATTATTTTATGTTTGTGATTCTCATGGTTTTTGATAAGTATATAAGTATAACTAAGCTTCTCTTTATTATATTGATCATTGAATGACTTTCTTTCCAGATTTGTGACAGTCGCTGTTACATCACAAAAATGTGGATGCCTCTTATAGTGGAGCAACACACAATTCACATATTTGGTGAGACTGTGAGATAAGAAGCCATTTGGAGGGTCTCCAAAATGAGACAGTTTTTATCTGTTAGGTTTGTTTGAATCCATAGTTTGTGTTATCATATTACAATTAATGATGCATTAAAAATATATTTTGAAATTTTAGGTGATTCTGGTTATGTGCTAAGGGAGCATATGATGACTCCAATAGATAATGCTGTTGAGACTCTCCTGAAGGAAGGTATAATTACATACAATAGCGTACACATTCCACCATAGAGTGCATATTTGGAATTTTAAAAGGTTGATAGTGATGCCTTTTGTCAGCTTGAGAACTTCATTACTGTCCAGAAGTAGCAAAATTATAATAGCCTGCTGTGTTTTACATAACTTTTGTATAAGAGCTGGCAGAAAACGAAACTGACAGACAGATTGATGGATCTGAATCGGCCAGTTCTTCTGCAACTTCATCAGCTCAAGCTCTACAGGCTGGCCGGCACGGGCTGAATTAGTGAAGATGTTGGAAAGGAATAGATAAGATAAAATTCTATGCAAGCAATTAAGTGTTACGATTACCTTAATAATCCACCTACACAATTTTCTTTAAACTTATGTTTTAGGTGAAAATTCACGACTTATTGAGTTTGAGAGCTTCTTGTGCAGTTTATTTCATCAGCTACAACACCTCATACTAATGGTAGAGGTTTTATGGAGCTGATCTGATGGATGGGGCCAAGACATAGATGTGGAACTCTTCAATGGCTACTCATAAAAATTTAAACTTAATAAACTTTAATAAAACACTTTTATTTACTTTCTTACCTCTATCACCTGTCCACATACATTCATATACTCACACCATTGCTTCACTGCTAAACCTTTCTCATACAATTATTTGTATAAATAGTATCAAAACTAAAAAATGAAATATCTAAATTATTTATTTGCATGAATACTTGTAGGTAGGTACGATAATTGGCACAATAAACAGCATGTATGATTAAAAGAATAAAAAACATACAGACATACTGTAATTACAGTGGAAATGTTAATATAATGTACCTATGTACTAGTAAAATAAAAAGTTAAATAAATACATTTTTAACATCACAAGCAAATTATAATTGATTAGAAACTAGAGTTTTTTTTAGTAGATACATCAGTTATAATATTTACAATTACAATTTTTAAAAGGGTATTATTTTACTGCGGCGGGCTTGTGAAACTTTCAAATTTGGTAGGTACTATAGGCGAAAGATTATACGAATAGTTTGGGTTGTCACACATTTCCCATAGTTTGCAAGAAAAATAGTACTCTTCAATTTTGTTGGATAGCAATGTCTATGAAAGGGTTTTTACAATGTCACGGTCAATGTCGCAGAAAAATATATTTTATTTTTTATTTTGTGTTTCTTGGCACTAATTTTGCGTGAAATGCATAATAAACTACAAGTTATTCGTTAAATTTTAAAGTGAAGGAAAAAAAGACCCATTTATTGTAAGTTCAAATAAAAACCGTATATATTACTAATAGACCTTAAAAAAAGCCTACTCAATTACGTTCAATAACTTCATTCACGAAGATTGTTTATGAATTCGAACGTCGTGTGCGTGTCCGAAAATGATATAGAGTAGGGTTACAAACGTAACTACGTTTGATTTTCGTTCGTTAACGAAGTTACGTTTCGGAGAAAGAGAGTAGACCCCCAGATACGGTACGGTAAAAACTATAATCCATACCACCCTCTTTTAGTATTCATTTTCTTAGCCTAAAACCTTTTTACAAAATCTTGAAACCAGTAAAGCTTATCATAACAAATCCCAAGAAGAGGCTGACGTGCAAACACCGTATTTGCGTTCGGCCCACACTCAATAAGCTTCGGTAATCTTCGGCAGTAATCGGCGCTTTCCGTCGACCGTTACACGAGCGGTCTAAGTAACTACCGCCATTTTGTTGTGCTATGAGCGAAGGTCAAGTTTATCTTGGAAATATCTAGAGCAAGCTGCTTATATTTAGTTTGGAACTTTAAACATCTTAAAGATATTTTGGAATGTTATTTTACTTCATAGGGCTGTTTTTATGTCTAAAAAAGGTACTGTTTATTTTATTTATTTACTTTTTTATATATATATAGCTACATAAAAATCACGAACAATGAGACTATAGTGAGTTCGTCACTTACAGAAGTGCACAGCACTTGCAGAATCATCTAATAAGTATATAAAATTCTCGTGTCACAGTGTTAGTTACCATACTCATCTGAAACGGCTCGACCGATTCTTATGAAATTTTGGGTACATATTGGGTAGGTCTGAGAATCGGCTAACATCAATTTTTCATACCCCTAAACCTCAGCGGGTGAAACCGCTGGGCACAGCTAGTAAAAATATAAAAGAGAACACCGAGATTATAATTATACACTTTGCATAAGAAAAAAATATCATAGACAATTAAAAAAAAATGTGAAATGATGATTAAAAATAAAAAAATATAAATATTTTATACTCTCCATAAATTGGACACTACAGAATTTATGTTTTTTGAGTATTTATGTTGTCTTTGCTTCACGGGTTGAGCACTGAAAGCCAGCGCTGTGCTGTGCCCACAGCACAGCGCTGGGCTATGCTGTGCTATGGGAGCCCTCCCATAGCACAGCATCATGCTGAATGTAAACCTAGTTATCCCAGTCACGACATGCAAGGCGTCAACTTTTTTGTTCCGTTATTACGTATTTATAAACGTTTGTGTAAGGAATGATATGAAGAAGAAAGGAGTTAATGATGCCGTGACGTCTGATAGGGGAGAATTGAAGAAGAAAACGTGTTACGCCGACCCCAAAAAGAATGGGACAAGGGCAGGAAAATGATGATGAAGTCTTGCATGTTCATTGTTTTTTTTTTCTTATTTTGTTTTTTTTTGTGTGCTGGCCAGTGCCAGTTTTTTTTTAGGGACTTGATTTTTTGATAAGCTCGAACACCAATTTTTTTTATGAAATCAAGTGGTTTATTTGTATAATACATGTTATAAATGTGATAACAGTACATGTATTAAAACCGAGTAAGGTGTGCAAATATACGCAAAGTTAATTACAAACAATCATTTTAAATCAAAAAAAAATTTTAAATCAAATCTGTATGTGATGAAAATTACATTATGTCACAATTCGAGTTTCAGAATAATTTAACAAGCTGTCAAAATTGTTTGGATGTTACAGACAGACAAAAAATCATTGTAGTTTAATTAATGTTTGAATGTATTGTAATAATTAATTAATTAAATTTTAGGTGTGGCCAACATTTAAGATGTGAGAAAAATAGTTCAATAACTAACCAAGTAAAACATAGGAACAATGATGGCTTAGTGATGTGACCGTAGGACTGACAACTCATTCGTCACAAGTTCGAACCCAAAACTTAACGATTTTTCGCATTCATGTACGTATTGTAACGTTTTCACTTGCTTTGGTGGCAAAAAACTTCGTGTGGAAACCAAACATGCCTTTTTTTTGGGGGTGGAAAATCATCAAATAACTTCCGCCGCTCTGGGCGGAGCAGGGGGGAGTGTCAGACTTGTACTAAATAAAACCCACCCATGTTCCTTCTATTGCCCTTAACGTTCCGGGGCCGCGGTATCTCTTTCGAACAACCAACACTAACGCGCCGTCGACACGGCCTTTCGTCAACAGACGAACGGACGGTGAGCTATACATTGCTCACCGTCCACAGGCCCACATCTACGGTGGCCGGGAATCGTCTCGCGGCGCCCGAGACGCACCCGCCGCGGCGGCTGGGTTGGTTTAAAACCGAACATGCCTGAGAGATAAATGATAAATTATGTTTATTTTGCAAATAGGTTTTTACAAACACTTTCACACGTCGTTTTTTTTAAACCAGATGAGGCGGTGTTTCGTACCCGACTACTCTAGAAAGAAACATGCGAAACAAACTCAGACGTCCTAGTCTCTTTTAGGGTCCAGACAAAATTTTGGTCAACTTACATGAGGATGCAGATTAGTATTTGAAATCGTCTTTTTAAGAAGGACCACACAGATTGAGTAGACCTCTCCAGTCAGTGCAAGCATTTGTCAGTTAGCGTTTAGCTAGACTCATAACTCAAGGAGCTCAACGACACGACGAACAATACCAGAAAAAGGACATTTGTGTACGTCGTTTATAGTACTCAAACTGTCAGATAAACGTTCCAAAAACAAAAAAGTAATGATGTATAATATGTATGTAATTCAGAGACTTATAGTCTCATGGTGGCATGGAGAGAGCGACTGTCACAACCCCGTGCAGGGCACGCCACAATAGTGGCGATAAGTCCCCTCTTTGAGGAGTGGCTGGAGAGGCGTTATGTCTTCACCTACCGCCTGACGCAGGTATTCACCGGACACGGAAATTTCGGGAGGTTCCTGCACATCATCGGGCGGGAGGAAACGCCCGGGTGTCACCATTGTGACGATCGCCCGGAGGACACGGTGGAGCACTCAGTGGCGGTCTGCACAGCTTGGGCGGAGCACCGCCGTGCCCTCGTAGAGGCGATCGGCGGCGGCGATCTCCCACGTCCGGCCCTGGTTCAGTCTATGGTCCGGAGCGAGAGGGAATGGGAAGCGGTCACCTCCTTCTGCGAAGCAGTAATGCTAGCAAAGGAGGTGGCTGGGTGTTTGAGGGAGAGAACATCAAACCAACCCAGCCGCCGCGGGAGACGCCCCGGGCGCCGGGCGCCGCGAGACGAATCCCGGCCACCGTTGATGCGGGCCTGTGGACGGTGAGCAATGGGTAGCTCACCGTCCCTCCGTCTATTGGCGACAGGCCGTGTCGACGGCGCGTTCGTGTTTTACGCGCGCCTCAAAGAGATGTCAGCAAAGCAGAGGGGCTTGCCAGAGCCTCCGCCTGCCGGGGTTGCGGGTTGTTCGAAAGAGATACCGCGGCCCCGGAACGTAAAGGGCAATAGAAGGAACATGAGTGGGTTTTAGTCAGTAAAAGTCTGACATGCCCCTCCGCCCAGAGCGGGGGAAGTCATTAGATGATTTCCCACCCGAAAAAAAAAGTCAGAGACTTATGAGCGTCAAAAATACTCTGGCATCAGACACAAAAAAGAAAGTAGTAAAACATAGATTTTCTTCCACTTAAATTAAACATATTATAACACTGTTTGAAAGGAGAAAGGGAGGCGTTTGCCCAGCAGTTGGAAACTTGTCATGCCAAAAAGAACACTACAAATAGTTGGAAAAACCATTTTCTTTTAAGCGAACATTCCGAGTTATACTACTTCTCTTTCATAAAACTCATAACGCCATAGAGAGACGATTCGTTGCTTCAACGTTTAATTAACTAAGTATGAATTAGAGCCGGCCCCGAAATATGTGGGTCATAACTTGAAGAATGGGGAATCGAGTTGACAGGAAATATGTTTGGGCTTTCATGATAGGGGGTGTATTTCTTTGTAGATGAAAATATTTTAGTATATCGATTTAATAGAATCATTAAGAATCATTTATTTGTTTAAAATATAAGTGTTACCAGGTGACGGACTCGCGCATCGATTGTTCTGGACAAACTTGTTACATAAACGGCCATATTTTTTGCTTGCTTAGACTTAGGGGTTGATTTTATACAACTTGATAAATTGAATTAATAATTTAAGATTTCATTGTTTTCCTTTCATTTAATTTATGAAGTTTGTTAAAGAGATTTCATCCTTATGACCCTAACGATCGATGCAATAAAAGTACAAGGTGTAACTTTTACAGATTTTAGTCGGTCCGATTACCGTATGTGGCAAGCGAATTTTTAAAAATCTTTGAATGCCGTTTTCATTCTTTTCAAAAATAAAGGCATGTTTTCTTTGAGTAAAATTTTCTATCTAAAGTATTAAGAGTACTTCCCCTTCAGGTGGCATTACAAAATTCCACCCTGTATTTAGGTAACGATTTTTAATTTCTAATAATTATATAGTTGGTATTCAACTCGATACCTACACGCGTTCGCAATTTTATCTGCGCACCATGCGGACAAAACTGCGCACTGACGTAAGTGAAAAATATGTACCTACAACAAACAAAATAGACCCACAAATTCCTCTTTTAAAAAAAGTCGCCTTAAAGTTCAATCCATCACAGAAGTCCGCGTCAAAAACATAAAATATAAACGACAAACGACTTAACCGTCAAATCAGACGTTAATCAACAGCATAAAGCGATAAGCAACAAAACGTAGTACTTATTACGAGCTTCAAACGCAGCGTAGAATGCTGCGTAAAGGCGCTACTCCACAGTGGCCCATAGCCAAGATAGGCACGTATAATTTAGCTTCACATCTTATAAGTGTGGGCATCATCGATCACTACGACCCATTGCAGTGCACCATGCATGAATGCATGGGCAGTTTTTTTTTTTGTGGATAGGAAATCATCAAATAACTTCCTCCGCTCTGGGCGGAGCGGGGGGGTGTGCCAGACTTGTACTGACTAACCCACACATGTTCCTTCTATTGCCCTTTGTGTTCCGGGGCCGCGGTATCTCTTTCGAACAACCCGCAACCCCGGCAGGCGGTGGCCCTGGCAGGCCCCTCTGCTTTGCTGACATCTCTTTGAGGCGTGCGTGGAACACTGACGCGCCATCGACACGGCCAGTCGTCAATAGACGGACGGACGATGAGATGACATGACATGGGCACTTATAAAACTTCGAGAAAAGAAACACGGTTCGGATTGGTCGTTTCCTATGGAGAAGAATCGGCAAGAAACTCCATGGTTACTCTTTTAAAATCATTTGGTTTTACAATGTTGTTGTTACAGCGTTAGTTATTAAGTATGAGAGGACAGCGTAGGCCCGACAATAATTTATTGCTTATTTTACAAAACGTTAAACAAGATAAGAAGTTAACAAGCGTCTAAAAATCCACAAGGCCAACAATGCCCACGTCTACGTATACGCAACAGCTCTGTCACTTAAAATACTCAGCAGTAACCGAATAGCAACTTTATACAAATAGAAATAAAGACCAAACAAAAGTTCCTTAGACCACTTATACTCACGATTTCGGGGCAGAGAAACAAATGAATCGAGCATAGCGGCTTGATTCATTTGCTTCACGCGGTAAACTTTCCCATGAAAATTCTTCCGCAGTGGACGATCGACTTAACTTACTAGGAGATTCTTTTAAAAAACGTTCCTCAAATACATTAGAGAGGGGAAACAATAATTTTCGCTCAGTTGACTTCGCTAGAGATGTACGGCCGTGAGTACTGTGTTAAATTGATTTTTAAAATATTGCTCAAACTTGCCTCAGCTCGCTGCTTACTGAAAAGTGGTTATGGGAAATTGTGCGCTTAATGTTTTAAAATGTGGTTGGAAGGGAGGGCTTGCAGTGAAGAAAGTTTGAAATATGTACAATGAAATTGTAGTGTGGTATTGGATAAACAAGGGATGATTTTCCGCTTAGAATTTAATAACTAGTTGAGCTGGTGTTTGGACTCATCAGTGTTTTAACTAGACTGGATTAGTGAAAAAATATTATGCATGTATGAATGTATATGTATATATAATTCCTAGTAGAAAGTTTTCCAAAAAGTCCGTTAACAATTTTTCTTGTATATAAAATTCTCGTGTCACTGTTTCAATTTCCATACTCCTCCGAAACGGTCTTACAATCGGTCGTAATTTATTTTTCATAACCTAAAGTGATAAAGGTAGCCTTTTCAGAAGGGGACCTAAGCTAGTCCTTACTCCTTACTAATATTATAAAAGCGAAAGTGAGTTTGTTTATTTGTTTATTACGTCTTCACGCCAAAATGGCTAAACCGATTTTGATGAATTTTGGTACAGAGATAGTTGGGAACCAGGAGACGGACGTAGGCTATTTTATTCAAAAAAAGATTGAGATATGAGGGAGAAATAGGGAAAAAAAGTGAAAAAAAGGGAAAACTTAGCTTTGCTATTACAATAAATCAGGCGCTTACTCCGAATTGAACGCGAGCGACGCCGCGGGCAAAAGCTAGTATTAAATAAATTTCTTAGCATTTCCAGCAAAAACCGAATATCTGACAAAACCTTTAGCGCACCCCAGAATTAAGTATATTTTGGTCACTTTTCAGCCATTTCGCTTTCCTTTATATTTCAGTTGTCATAACAAAAAACTGGAAACATATTAACATGTTTTTATTAATACCGTGTAAGCGAATGAACATTTATTTGTCATGTGACAGAATATATTTTAAACAAGTTAACCACTCCAAGCTTCAACAATAAATCTTCGCGTACAATGTAACAGTTTTACCTTTTTTACGTATTTTCGTATTTATAGCCACCGGTGTATCGAAAATTGCGGGTTCCATGGGAGTGGAGAAAACACGTTGAAAATCCGTCAATACGATGTACGTGGACCAATGTAATTTCGTCACGTCAGCATTTTTGATTATAGAAATTGATATAGAGGTCAAAGTCAGTTATTTCATGAATTGGATGGGAAATCATCAAAATCAAAAGTCATTTATTCAAATTAGGTTGATAATCAGAACGTTTTAATCAAGAGACAGTCCCACGAAACGCCCACCCATCGCCAGTTTCTAGTGTTTCAAGTGGTTTAAAAAACTTCCTTGTTACACATCTGTCTGTCAGGTTAGAAGAACCAGAATTTACATAATTTTATTTATCACAAGGTAATTTTAATAAAAAAAACATTCAATGTATTGTCACATGCCAGCTAGCAAACACCAATTATGTATTAACATGAAATCGTCAAATAATTTCCCCCGTTCCGGACGGAGTGCGATGTTTTAGACTTTTAATGACAAAAACCCATCCACGTTCCTTCTTCTGCCCTTATGTTGTGGGCCCGTAGTATCTCTTTCGATCAACCCACAGCCCTGGCAGGCCTGACGAAGGAAGCTAGAGCTTTATTCTAGACTAGCCTTTGCCCGCGGCTTCGCTCGCGTTAAATTCGGGGTAACACAGTTCCCGTTGCGCCTTATTGATTTGTAATAGCAACGTTAAGATTTCCCTTTTCTTCCCTCTTTCTCCCTCACATCCCACTTTAAAAAAAAATAGCCTATGTCCGTCTCCTGGTTCCCAACTATCTCTGTACCAAAATTCATCAAATCGGTTTAGCCATTAAAGCGTGAAGAGGTAACAAACAAACAAACTCACTTTCGCTTTTATAATATTAGTAAAGTCTAGCTACCCGGTTGACAAGTGACTTCAACTTAATAAATGTCTTTATTTTGGTTCCACAATACTTCGTTATATCTAACTACGTACTAGGTATGTGTAGAGGCAGGGCGGTGGTTCGTAAGCGACTGGCGAGCCGTCCGCTCGCGTCTCGATATAACGTCAAAAATGCAACTCAGCAAATCGCGGCTATTAAGCCGCTACACCTTCCTCTTGAATCACCTTATCTATTAAAAAAAGCCGCTTCAAAATCCGTTGCGTAGTTTTAAAGATTTTTAGCATACATAACAACAGACAGACAGCCACAGCGACTTTGTTTTATACTATGTAGTGATAACTCTTTATAACAACAACCCGCAATCCCGGCAAGCAGTGGCCCTGGCAGGCCCCTTTTAAAACTTTCACCCTGCATTAGGCTAATATTCTACCATAACATCAGGTTACATTATTCCTCAAGGATCATACATAGGTGTACAGTCAATATATAAGCATCAATACACTTTCCTAAATATGAATGCATTTTTTTTACTAATTAGAACGATTTTTACTTTGATATACGATCTATTTCATAACAATATGAATTTAAAAACACCGTGTTCATATAAACTGGAAGTTGTATTCAGTACTGTAGGAGCAAATCACTTTTAAAAGTTGTTAAGTGTTATCATATGTGTGCACGTGACTGTACTTAATATGTGGTAAAGCAACATTGCGCCACTTATGTTGAAGTCCTATGTAAGGCGAGCGTATTTCCATCAACCAGGTACACACGACGACAGATCAACCTATACAAAACCAGTTTAAGCGGATATCTCGTCGTACGGGAAATCTACGGCGTACGATTCGTAGTTGAAAGATCAGCATAAACTGGTTTTGTATAGGTTGATCTGTCGTCGTGTGTACAAATTCAGGCTCCGTGGCACAAATCAAAATCAAGGCAAAATCTTAATGAAAAAACCCATACTTGGAATTTCTTCTGTGTCGTGGGTGCGTTTACAAACATTTAAACTCACATACACAAACAGCCAGACCCGAAACAACTACCTGTAGGTCATACAAATATTTGTTTCGTGCGGGGATCGAACCCTCGACACGCAGCGCAGCAGTCGAACGCTCAGCCACTGCGCGCCAACCGCGTCGTCAATAAAATGAAGTCAAATGTCAAAGTTACAAGAAACAGTCCCCGAAAGCCGCCCTTCGCATTCCTAGTTTACTAATAAATGTAAATGCATTTCCTAGCTGTACAAATATTAGCTAAATCTAAAAGTAGTATCTATTAAGAAGATATGAGCGATGTAGCGATGAAAAGTGTTTCATTTCGTTCATCTCACCAATTCCTAACAAAATAAAAACCTGCGGACCCACAAAAAAAGCAGCTGAAAAGGCGCGTTTTATTGAAAGAGTATGCTTTTACCGCTATTGGCATGCCTCTACATATTATTCCGCGCGGACGAACTCTTTTTTGCTAACAGTACTCGTTCGTGCGGCCATTGGACATTTTTTTGTATAATTATTATGGTTTCCAGGTGTTTTAAGCACTTCATAAAAGCCATATCAAAAAGCTTTAGTAATTATTCGGCGGTTTAACATGTTATTGTACGTGGCGGTAATTTTTGTTTTATGGTTTTAGGTTGAAGGTTTGAAAGTTGCGCCTGTTACAGAAAAATTGAAAAGGAATCGTTTGTCTTGGTATGGACATGTAATGAGGAGGGACAAAGCACATGTGGCTAAAAGAGTGATAGATCTGAATGTTGATGCACGGAAATCGAGAGGAAAGCCAAAGAAAAAATGGATGGATTGTGTAAGGAATGATATGAAGGAGAAAGGAGTAAATGATGCCGTGACGTCTGATAGGGAAGAATGGAAGAAGAAAACTTGTTGCACCGACCCTAAATAGAATGCGACAGGAAAATGATGAGGTCAAAGGGTTTTGATATGTTAATTTTCAATTAAATCAACTATCGGCTTTAACCCTTTTTGAAATCATTTTTTTTGCATGTGACACCTTTTTTGAGGGATGGGAACTCATTGAACAACTTCCCCCACTCTGGGTGGAGCGGGTGGGAGTGTTAGACTTTTATTGACTAAAAGCCATGTATTCCTTCTTTTGCCTGTTGTTTTCTGCTGCGGTATCTCTTTCAAAGAGCTTACAACCCCGGAAGGCAGAGGCCCTAGCGTGCACCTCTGCTTTGCTGACATCTCTTTGAGGCGCGCGTAGAACAAGAACGCGCCGTCGACACAGCATCCCTGTGACATCATAACTTCATCAATTCCGGGTGTTTTGTTTTCAATTTATTTAGGGTTGGCGCGCGCAGTATGTGTTTTTGTATACTTCTATAAACTCGTAATCTCACGAGGAACTTCCTCGCTAGACATATCCTCTTTGACATGGTCCATGTCCAATACTAGCTGAACAGGCTTTGGGATGTCTTCCTTAATCCCTTCCGTTCCCACCTATTTGAAATACACCGCCATTTTGGCACTCGCGTCATCGCTGAATACAACCAATCAAAGCAACGCATCGCTCCCGCCACGTGACGGCTAATGAAGCAAGGCAGTTCGAATGTTCGGCATGGGCGGCCGGTCGCAATACCGCGCGCGTGGTTAAAAAGACACTAAAATACCATGAAATACAACTGCTAGTTACATGTGTGGTGATCTACTGGTTCCCAGCATCCTGTAAGTACCTGACTGATTTTTAATATCTCTTAGCCTGTTATTGGTAGGCAACTTAATCAACAGCGTTCCCAGTAGAACGCGGAGCCAAAACAATAGCCTATTACTGTGCCACAACTGGGCAGACGCCTCTTCCCGAACAGAGAAGGCGCGAGCATTGATCACCAGGCCTGCTTAAGACTGGTTGGCGATTGAAGACTTATATTACGTCCAGGATTCCTCACGACGTTTTCGTTTACCGATTAAACTTAGAAAGTACATCCGAATTGAAAAAGTCTCATTGGTACTTGCTCGGATTTGAACCTACAACCTCGTGCATAATAGGCGAGGTCTTAACCTCTGGGCCATTAAATTAAGCTGACAAACAAAAATTTTTGAACTTATTCTAATAATTTCATAAGATAGAACCCCAAACCACTCACTACACTTCTGGTAGTTCAGCTTGAAAGAAGTGGCTGATAAAACTCCCCAGCAACACATCTGTCTATTAGGCACGTTACAAGTTAGCCAGACAGCACACACAAGATACGCTGTTTCAAAACCAGCTTCTTAACATTTAGCTGATGAATTGCGATTTTCAACCTTATCCTGACTTAATTAAAAATATAATTCTACCTGTGTTAATTAGGGCCTAGCCTTAATCTCTTAACTAATGTACTTTTTTCATGCCGGTCCCGCCTCGCTCCTAGGAAAAGTTTGGTCGTATCAGATTTACTGAGGCTTTGCCGGGAAATATTATTTTTAATATGCTTCAGAAAAGGAATTAACGTCTTTAGCTAGCCAGCTTCTTAATTAGTGTTTTGATGCTGCATAAAAGTATACTCGAAAACTAGGTGTGTAGGTACAGAAATTAAAAAGATGTGTCATGGAAGACACACTTTTGATTGGAGGACATCTACTTTTGGTGATGGTTTCAACCCTTGCGTGGGTGGTGAGTGTTGTTTACACTTCTACTTAACCCCGACGAAAATAGGCCTTATGATGACTTTAACAAGAAGTTGATATTATTTAAAAAAAAACTCAAAAAGAAAAAAAAAACGGCACGCTTATAGGATCAGTTTATTGTCCGTCTGTCTGTCAAGACGATTTATCTCGGGAACGCGTGGAGGTATCAAGTTGAAATTAAAACCATTTACTCAAGTTTGTGGTCCCTTGGAGCTGTGAAAACAACAAAATTTACGCAGTCAAAAGATGTGGTTGTTTAGGTTGCAAGTTTGTACGGACCCTCGGTACGCGAGTCCGACTCCCACTTGGCCGGGCTTTTAATAGGTAGGACATAAGCTGTCAAGAGCTAGTTATATAATTATATTCCTTTATACTGTGCGCTGGTAGAATGAAATGATAGGAATAGAAAATTATATAACATAACATCACGCCCGTAATCCTCGAAGGGGTATGCAGAGCTGTATTTAATAGTACACTTACATTTCGCCATATTTAAGTTTCATGTAATAGGAGCCAACCCTTTCGCCATTACCTGGGCACAAATATTTTTTGTTAATTATACATTTTTAAATATATAAAATGTAAAATAGTACAATTATAATTAACGGGTTAAAATTTTTAAATAAAATTAGTGAGCCCCAAACTAGGCAGTTAATCTGTATCTTGGGTAAAATGATAGAGAATTATACTGAAAAATCAAATCATATTTACCCCATAAACCTCTTATTACACATATTTCAAGCAAACTACAAAGACATTCAGTCTAAACCAGAATACAAAAGAAAAATCGTCTCCAATCAACTGTTCCAACAGAAATCGAGAAATCGTAACTCAAGTTATTTCTCGAACATCGTACCGAAAAAAAAAACATTTCCTAAAATCATCGGGCCCAGCGAAAATGTATCGCGCAAAGGAAATAAAAAACACATGGGCAATAGGGTTGGCGAAATTATAAATCATACTGCTCCGAAAACCTAAACATGTCCAGTTGACAAAAAGGGTGATTTCTCAAAATTTATGGGCAGCCCTAGCTACGTAGGGACGTGGGTACATTGAGAGTTATACGACGTTGACGTTTGTTTGCCCACGGGGGGTTAGCAGATATGTAGGTGGTTATGAATTTGGTTTGTGTTTTAAAATATTACACCTGCAATGGCTGGGGGCCTCAGTTATTAAGCTAATCTGTCCTGCAGTAAGCAAATTTATGCTCTAAACGTAATTTGCGATTGGTGCTTATTTTTTCTATTTCCACCCTTCCTTTTATGGATGACATATACCTGGACTGGTTCCTTCAGAGCAGTTCTACTGGCATGCAGCAGAGACGCCAATTCCATTTGAACTGAAAAGCCGTTTTAGCCTTAATAAACAATAATTATCGTAATTCATGTTCATGTGTTAACTCAAACACAAAGCATTAATTTCAATTAAACCATTACAGGCACTTTTGAATGGCATGAAAACAAAAAAAGATGCTGCTACAGTCCCAGTCACAAGACATAATAACTTGTGAAAATACTGTACTTGCCCATTCCAATGCGTAGATCTCTCTGGAAAAGAATGGGCAAGAAACTCCACGGACTTTTAAATCATAATATTTTTACAAAATCATGGATACATCATTTATGTTGTGATTATACATACATGTGAGAACGATGTAGAAAAACGAGCACATTAAGAGCGCCCAAATTAAAAGCAAAAGCTAACTCCTGAGTTCGACCCCATGGCAAAGCACACGTAATTTCCACGACAAGTGATTTTCATTAGGCTGGTTTTTAGAAACAATAGTATCAAGACATTTTGAACAATAACATGAGACTGTTGATCGTTGTACCAACAATATTAAAAAAAAACTTCCATATTTTCACCCAAAATATTTTACTTTCAAATCCTTAGGCATTTTTTTTATTAAAAAAAAACGATGTCCCACACTATGATATCTCCTGTATCGTGAGTGCATTTACAAACATTTAAACTCACATACACAAACACCCAGACCCGGAACAACTATCTGTAGGCTATACAAACATTTGTTCCGTGGGGGAATCGAACCCGCGACACGCAGCGCAGCAGTCGATCGCTCAGCCACTGCGCCAACCGTGTCGTCGAATTTGTTCTCTTTATCAGAAAATGCTTTTAATATCGACTCGTTTATCAAGAAACTCAGTGCTCAATCAGATAAGCACAGCAGAGCTATGCTTTCGGTATGTTGCAATCAGTTAATGAATGCATGAAAATCATGTGCCATATGCAAAACGACCCGCCTTGTGCTCCCTGCATGAAACTTCATGAAACCAGCTTTGTCTTAGCTGATCTTGTTCCAATCCAATCATATTGGATCTTCACGTAAAGTCTTCTATCAAATTAGGATGGATAGAGCTTGGAAGTTTCTATGTTTTTTTAGCAAAATGAGAATTGCTCGAAAGCTCGATGCATCATAAGTCACGTGAAAGTTACACCAGTAGTTGGTAGTATGGGACATTCATTAGACGGTTGGCGCAGTGGCTGAGCGACTGACTGCTGCGCTGCGTGTCGTGGGTTCTATTCTTGCACGGAACAAATATTTGTATGGCCTACAAATAGTTTTTTCGGGTCTGGGTGTTTGTGTATTTTAGTTTGAATGTTTGTTAACGCACCCATGATACTGGAGAAATTCCTAGTGTGGGGCAAAGTTTAAATAAAAAAAAATATCTACCTCGTCTTTTCCTAGCCTTGTCTAAAATCAAAAGTAATTTATTCAAATTAGGCAGATAATCAGCACTTTTTGAACGTCACGTTACAAGAGACAGTCCCACAAAAACGCCCTGCCCTTCGCCACTTCCTAGTGTTTTAGCTGGTAGGTCTAGGTACTATGTTGGGGTTGGTGGAATATGTTCGGGGCAGCACGCGAAATAGTCAAAACGAAACAGAAGTGCGACCATATTTTGACATTGCAACGAAGCAAATCAAACGCTTTCAATCTTCACAATGAACTAGATTTTACATTAAATCTAAATTAATACATTGAAGAGAAGACATCCAAAAACTATACCAATATTAAGTTCCAAGGTAATAGAGCAATATTACCAAATAACACATCATATAATTAACATAACATACACATATCAAATACGCCGAACATACATACTTATTATACGGCTTCGCCTGAGTAACGAGCGCCTAATTATATCGCAACCTAGTTAATACGAACATCAATTATTCAAGGGCCTCGCTGAGAGGCCGATGAGTGACCCAGAAAATATTTCATGTAATAAGTTCAACAAATATTCCGCTTATTTATGTGAAAAAGCTTTTTTATTAAGAGTAAGAGTTCCTTTTTGACAACCTAGAGATCGGATATTATACCAGGGGCCTAAGTCTATTACAATGGTGTCAGAATGGTCGATCACTGATCGCATTATGGTTGATTTTGTTAATTTTGGAAATCTACTACATACTAAACTTGTCAAAATCAACCATTATGCGATCAGTGATCGACCATTCTGACACCATTGTAATAGACTTAGGCCCCTGGTTGATGGCATTAGGCTTAATGCTTTAAGGTTGGCTAGAGCGGTCCCATGTCCACTGTCTCGGGGAGAGTATACAATCACCTTAAGGTTCTTATTGGAACGAAGTTCCTAATCGCGCGTTGCGAAAGGGGGTTAGTCGAAAAAAATCAGGACCAAAAGTTGTAACGACACTTTTTGCTATAGTTGAAAGCTTGCGCGTGTTTCTCTGTCTGTCTCTCTCTCTCTCTCATAGAAAGCAAGCCAGTTATTTTCGTTTCGTCTTTCTATTTCACATTGAACAGTGTGGTGTTGCGACGATTATTTTTGTTGAGTGAATACAGGTTTTTTGTACATAATAAATAATAACTTCGTTCCATCCGGGTGTCCTTTGACACCCGGATGTTCAAGTTCTCAAGTTTTTTTGCTTTTTTTTAATGTTGGCCCTCACCTGGAATTTCTTTTGTATCGTGGGTGCGTTTACAAACATTTAAACTCACACAAACAGCCAGACCTGGAACAACTACCTGTAGGTCATACAAATATTTGTTCCGTGCGGGGATCGAACCCACGACAGGCAGCGCAGCAGTGAATAACTCAGCTACTGCGCCAACCATGTCGTAGATTGAAATATTGCTTTGTTTAAATCTGGTGTTGGTCTATTATAAAAATCTCGACAACTACACCAAAAAGTCTGCTCCAATAACCCTTTTTTTGCGGATGGGAAATCATCAAATAACTTCCCCCGCTCTAAGCGGTGCGGGGGGATGTGTCAGACTTGTACTGACCAAAACCCACGCATGTTCCTTCTATAGCCCTTTATGTTCCGGGGCCGCGGTATCTCTTTCGACCAACCCGCAACCCCTGCAGGGGGTAGCCCTGGCAAGCCCCTCTGCTTTGCTGACATCTCTTGGAGGCGAGCGTAGAACACTAACGTGCCGTCGACACGGCCTGCCGTCAATAGACGGGCGAATGGTGAGCTATCCATTGCTCACCGTCCATATGCCCGCATCTTTGGTGGCCGGGAGTCGTCTTCCGCGGCGGCTGGGTTATTTTGAGGTTCTCTACCTTAAACGCCCGGCCACCTCCTTCGTGACCGCTTCCCATTCCCTCTCGCTCTGGACCATGGACTGAACCAGGGCCGAACGCGAGAAATCGCCGCCGCCGATTGCCTCCACGAGGGCACGGCGGTGCTCCACCCAAGCTGGGCAGACCGCCACTGTGTGCTGCACCGTGTCCTCCGGGCGTTTCCTCCCGTCCGATTATCTGCAGGAGCTCAAATATCCCCTTGTTTACTTGCTTATCGTTTTACCACGGTACGAACTATCCTATGTTAAATAGATACACCTTATCCTGCGCCGTTTTCCAATTATGTTGGAGTTGGCTTCCAGTCTTACAGGATTCACTTGAATGCCAGTATTTAACACTAGCTTTCGCCCGCGGCTTCACCCGCGTTAAATTCGGGATAAGACAGTTCCTCTTTTCTGATTTGCAGGTACCTGCCACCTGTAGTTTTTGCCCTAGCGCCTTATTTATTGTAATAGCAATGCTAAGTTTTCCCTTTTTTTCCTCTTTCTCCCTTTTCAGTCTTTTTTAAAAAAAGTTCCGCCTCCAGGGTCCCAACTATCTCTGTACCAAAACTCATCAAAATCGGTTTAGCCATTTAGGCGTGAAGACGTAACAAACAAACAAACTCACTTTCGCTTTTATAATATTAGTAAGGATTGAGCATCTGCCTACCTAGGCAAGAGACGGAGAGGCAGACCCTATACGCACTGGGATGACAAAATCAAAAAAATCGCTGGCCCAAAATGATGGCAAACAGCACAGGACAGAGATAGGTGGAGATATTTGGAGGAGGCCTTTACCCAATCTGAAAACCTCATTAATTAGATAAATTCAAACATTAGCAGTTTTAAAACACTATTAGCTAGATTTTTATTATCTACATATAAGTTATATTAAAGTAAATAACATAGTATCTAAGAAAATAACTTGTTTGTAAGCAAGGTCAAATAAAGGCTTTTTATTTTATTTATTTATTTATCTGCCTACCTGACCTCCACAAGTCAGTTAATTTAATAGGTAGTGAACTGGGTAATACGATACTCTTTGGTAAGATTGGTGTTGTCAGAGTTTTGAGAAACGACTACCTGTATCGCTTGTCATAGCGACACGAGGAGAAGGGCGAGCGAGCCAAAAAACACGCCATGACCTGTGTTTATGTATATTTTTATTTTTTTATTCTATTTGTTTTAGTGTCACGTCAAATCATTGGGTTGTTTTATTTTAGTTTTTTTTTTCTAATCTTAATACATTTTTTTTTAAATTTGGGTATTAAAAATATTTATGAATGCTGTTTTGACTTCCATACGTTTTACTCACGACTTGACCACTGAAAACCAGTGCTATGCTGTGGAGTCCCATAGCACAGCATCATGCTGAGTGGTGACTTAGCTGTCGCACGCACGACGTGCAAGCTATCTTTTTTTTGTCCCTTAAATGTATTTGTAAATGTTTGTAATGCTTTGCATATTTTTTTGTTGTTTTGTATACTCGTCGTTATTTGCGACAAATAAATGTTTTTTCTTTCTTCTTTCATAGATCTACAAATGGGACCAACGACTAAAAGAGATTTCCGAAACAGGAAGGTAACTCAGTGTGTGATGGGTGGTTACCCATCCACGGACCAACACAGGCTAGCTCGGCTTAACCGTAAGATCCACCCGAGCGGCAGTTATTATTTAGCGAGTAATCTAATACATAGTTATACATATATACGTACATTTGTACGTAATCAAATACCTGGGATCCTGTGTACCTGTCGATACAACAGCGTTGTCAACTCAATCAGATTAGGAACGCATCAAGTCGGCACTAAGTCCCGATTAATATCTAACGTACACCGCGTATGTAGCATAGAAGAACACAGAGTAGTGTGTAAATAGAGAGACAAGGTATAACCAAAGAAACGTTATACGCTTTTAAGGCAGTTGACCGTGTTATTCTATGACTAGATTAAAATAGATGTAAAAAGTAGACGAACAAGTGTTATGGGGCAGCTTAGGAAAACTTAATGTGACGGACTGATCGTGTCCATGACCTAATCGTATCAATTCGTCAATCTCAGCTTATGTTTCAGAATCAAACTTGTATTTTGATCTGTAAAGATAATCTGCGGGATCTATTAAGAATCTTCAATTTAGTAGCAATATAGTAATAGGTGGTCGTTAATCTAACCTTTTCGATCGACATTTTCAGTTTTTTAGAGTCTACAAATGAGCATTCCATTTACTAATTACTCATTTACAAACCACATATAACAAGCGAGCTCCGTCAATTAGAGACCAATGCACCGGTTCATCTGTATTTATGAGTGAAAACTAGGTCGTATGAAAGCACTATATAGCGCTAATGTGTTTGCTTCTGAATAGTGCGATAACAATGAGTTTTCAGCTACCCGAAATACTATCCTCTACTGAAAACGAAGTGCTTTTTTCGTGAAAGTAAATTCACTATTTATTAATTTAAAAAATATATTGAACAAAAAAATGTTCCTTTAATAGTGGATCACTAATACATTATTATCTTAAAGAATCGTGAAAACATTCACTGGCAGAACAAACTCGGATGTAAGCTTTTTGTTTAATTAAAAAAAAAGTTGTCCTTTGTTCGAAAGAGATACTGAAGCCCCGGAATATAAAGGGCAACAGAAAGAACATGGGTGGGTTTTAGTCAGAAAAAGTCTGACACTCCGCCCAGAGCAGGGGGAGTTACCTACATGATGATTTCCCATTCGCTAAATATATATTGGGATAGGGATGATATAACGCTGGTGTAATAACATCGATGTTTTTTCGTCGCAAGTTCTTTATTGAAAAGTTAATTAAGAGTAAGTTCCCATCTGATCTTTCGGAATTTCTCCAATCGATTGAGACAGCGATATTTGACGTTCTGCAAGTCTTTGACAGCGATATTTGACGCTCTGCAACTCTTTTCCCTCTCTCTGCAATTCTTTTACTTTAACATCTTTTAAGTAACATGGGACTTCGCTTGTACAGAATATTTGTAAAATATTTGTTGAAAAATAGACTTGTAGCTTTAGAAACACGACAATAAAATATTTGCTTGAACAAGGTCGAAAAGTACATTAACCAAAACAGATCCAATCCAAACATCACAGAGACATGTATCCAAATAATTACACTCATTGTACAAATGTGAAATTGCCTATTTCGTATCAGATCGCCTGTCGCATATGTTAGGGTTGTCACTGCACTGATAAATTATTGTTCGTGGTTTGTTTTTGACTCGTAAAATAAATATGAACGTTTTTAGGCATGAATATGTGGCGTGTTGATTTGGCTTTGCAGGATATGTTTTGTTTGTTTGCTATTCGTGTTAATTTTAGGGAGATGCTTTATTTAGTGGTTGAGTAGTTTAGGTGTTAATAATTAATTTAAATTAGGGAGCTTTTAATTATATTGGGTACCATTTCTATTATGAGATTTAAGTTGACAAGTTTAAGAAGAAAAAATTACATCCTACCTATAGGTACTGTAAATGCGAACATTTGGAAGAATACATAATATATATTGAAATTGGCTTTTTCACACATAAATGAGGTACTGAATGTATTTGGCTCACATATACAATTTATAACCTGGATTATGACAGGATACTTTTAAACCCAAAAAAATACGAACCCGTGGAACAGTCGCCGACACAGAGGCATCTACGCGGGCAAAAACTAGTGCATAAATATAGAGAGTTCGGGCTAAAACGAACGCTTGCCAAGGTTGCCCTAATCTATCCAACACCATTTTTTTTTTCAAACAAACCTATCAGATAAATGGATTCACTCGTATTTTTCTTGGCCAACCCTAAATATACAACTACATACACATCTTGAGAAAATCACGAACAATGTTGTCCCGAAAATATACAGGGTCGAACGAGAGTGACCATAATTATATATAAATACGTGTTTATTTGTTTTATTCGAAAACTTTAGCAATCTGCTAATTACGTAATTTAGATTTGTTAGTTTTAGCTTTGCATCAATGCTATTATATCACCCAAATATTTTAGTTAAACATAGTTGATACACAGCATAATAATTAATATGTAGATAGAAATAATATGTATTTACATTACCATCTAGGTCTAGTGGTTGTAAACGCAACTGCTGAGCATAAGGTCCTGGGTTAAATTCTCGGGTTGGGCAACGTGCTATCGGGTTTTCCCATCAGGACATTTTCCGTGGCAGCCAAGGAAGTTTGGATTCGTGCCCGGTGATGGAAATAGGCTCACCCCCTGTTACATGGGCGAAATGTGGGTGTACTATATTAGGAGTAAGTACACCTCTACCTATTATTGGTGTAATTCTTGATTTCATACCATTAACTAGGTATTACTTAATTAAGCAAGTATTTCAAGGACACTTGACTTCCAAGAATCAATTAATGAACACGTAATTAATCATAATTAAGGTGCTGTTCTACATAGTGTCTTTGGAGGTGAGATGGCCGTTGCTCCATCCATCATCCTAGATGTAAAATGAATAAAAATACTAATTATTAACCGACGAAAACAACAAACAACAGTGCTGCTGGTTGATGAGTGTTAATAAGCACTTCTATAGTGGCCGGGCGCTGCAAGGAAAAATAGTCCTTAGTAGTCTGATATTTGGTGATGATATGGTATGTTTTTAATCCCATTTATTACTCAAATTAGCTTTTGCCCGCAGGTACCTGCTACCTGTAATTTTTGCCCTTGTGCCTTGTTGATCGTAATAGCAAAGCTAAGTTTTTCCTTTTCTCCCCTCTCTCAATTCCCACTTTAAAAAAAAATAAGCCTATGTCCGTCTCCAGGGCCCCAACTATCTCTGCACCAAAATTCATGAAAATCGGTTTAGCCATTAATGCGTGAAGACGTAACAAACAAACAAACTCACTTTCGCTTTTATAATATTAGTAAGGATTACTACTACAATGTATTCGGTCATACAAAAGAGCATCACTAGGCAATCAAACGCCTTCCCCATGTCGCATACATCTCAACCACTCTACCCACCCCAATACACTTAACAGAGCGTAAAGGTAAGGAAGGAAGGAGCAATATTTCATGTACACATAGCCCCGTCTCTTCTGCCTGCAAAAACTTCACGGAATATGCTCTGAGGGGGCGAGAGGGGGGTAGAGAGGGGGATAAACCAGGGGGCAAACAATACTCATCATCACTTTTTACATGTTAATAGCGGAAGGCCCTAATGTCCTTTGCGGGTCGCTGATTTATTCAAGACTAGTATTTATGCCCGCGGTTTCACCTGCATGTACGTGGAACAAAGAGAACATAGTACAGGAATCAATTATAGCATATAAAGAAATATGATTAAATTATGTTAGAAATTTCATCTGAATTTGTTAAGTGATTTTTGCGTGAGAGAGTAACAAACATCTATTCATAAATCCTCACAAACTTTTGTTTTATAATATACTAGCTTTTGCCCACGGCTTCGCTCGCGCTAAGTTCGGATTAACACAGTTCCCCTTTCCTGATTTGCAGGTTCCTGCTACCTGTTGTTTTGCCCTTGCGCCTTATTTATTGTTATAGTAAAGCTAAGTTTTCCCTTTTCGTCCCTCTCTCCCTCATTCCTCACTTTAAAAAAAAAATCCTATGTCCGTCTCCAGCGTCCTCTACTACTATCTCTGTACCAAAATTCATCAAAATCGGTTAGGTCATTTAGACGTGAAGATGTAACAAACAAACAAACTCACTTTCGCTTTTATAATATTAGTAAGAAAGTAGTTTTAGGATTAGTAGGATAAGATAAATTCGTTGGTCCCAGCTGTCATTTATAGATCTTTCCTTTCAGTCTGACAACCAGTCTTACCAAGGAAGGATTATCGTATGGCCTAGTTATTAAATGGGGTGTGGAGCTCAGATACGCAGTCGCTTCACGTAAATTACTGGATCAGCTGAATCCGGTAAGACTGGAAGTCGACCCTAACATAGCTGGTAAAAGGCTACGCTGATGATGACTGTGTTATTAGTTAGTTGGATTAGGCAGAGGTAGGTATACCTACTGACTTCCGTACGTTTAACTCACGGGTTGACCACTGGAGACCAGCGCTGTGCTGTGGGCTCCTATAGCACAGCGTTATGCTGAGTGGTGACCTAACTGCCGCAGTCACGACGTGCAATGTTTGTGATGCTTTGCATGTTTAATGTTTATTTTTATTTTATTTTTGTTATTGTGTGTGCTCGTCGTAATTTGCGACAAATAAATATTGGAACGAAGTTCCTTATCGCGCGTTGCGAAAGGGGGCTAGACGGAAAAAAATTAAGACCAAAAGTTGTAACGACAGTTTTTGCTATAGTTGTAAGCCGTGCGGCGTGCGCGTGTTTCTTTGTCTGTCTCTTTTTCTCTCTCTCTCATAGAAAGCAAGCCAGTTATTTTCGTTTCGTCTTTCTATTTCGCATTGAACAGTGTGGTGTCGCGACGATTATTTTTGTTAAGTGTATACAGGTTTTTGTACATAAGAAATAATAACTTCGTCCGGATGTCCCTTGACACCTCTCAAGGTTTTTTCTTTTTTTCTGTATTATACCTGCAATACACCCTTATTTCACCAGTTATGGACGACAAGGTTGAGCCTATTGCCATCTACCAGACACGAATCTAGACATGTGCGAATTAATTGAATAAAAAACGCAATATTACTTTGGCTGGCTCCTGAAATTAACCCCAGGACCTCAATATTCAGTATATTTGAACCCATAATTGCAATCCGTATATAAGTCTTTATTTTTTATATAACCGCATGGTTCGTTTGCATACAATGCATCTGGCTACCACATGTTATTTAGGTCATTGCACTCTTTACACGAAAATCATTTTAATATAATAAAACACCAACTTCCGACATTCGCGTATGACCAAAATGAATGCAGTTTATTTTAAATTTTAAAATTTAATTTTAAAATCGGATGTAGATTAACTTTAAAAGTGTATTCTGTATCATTGAATGAAATCATAAAAGCCTGAAGTATAAACTTAATATTTATGTTTTTTCCATTAGTATTATAAACTTTTATTTACTTTCCTATATTTGTATATTTATTTAGGTCAACTTTTATTTTATTTTTAATGTGAATTAATGGAACCCCCACCGACAGGTGAAAAAAACGTCACTATTTTATATACATCTAGTACAACACAAACTAATATAAATTCATCATTTTGTATATGAACAAACAGCCTGATCCTCGCTAATTCAAACGAATACAACAATGGCAGACTAAACTGCAACCACCCTGTATTTCAACTATTTAATCATTGCGTCGAAATTGTGTGTCTGAACGCCCATAACGGGGTTGAGGTGTGGGCTCAGTGATAGCGAGGCGATATTTCAATGTCACGATGCATAGAGCATGGACTATACTTGGAGAGAAAGAAAATATATTTAGGTACATCCTTTAATCACGAGGTTCAGGCAAGTTTTATAATCTCCCCGGTCCTCGATTAGTTGTGTAATTTTAAACTATCCCTCCTCCCCCCTCCCTGCACCACGTGTATTTTTAATTACTGAAATGATCTGATAGTTTTACAATCAGCTTTTCATAACAAGTATAAGTTACATAAAAAGTCGAAGTACTCTTAGTGCTAGCTGGTTGTCTTTCTCCGTTGTGCAGTTAGTACCTAATCTGATGTCAGAGTTTTTATTTTGCTCATGGGCTTACGACTTGGCTTTACTGTATTTTTAGGTGTATCTTTTTGCCTGCAACGGAACGAACGCAGCGAGCGATACCGTAGCAACGATACATCAAAGACGGTTGCAATAAATCAACGGTAAAAAGGTAACTACACTTCTAAATTCAAATTTATTTTAGTGATTATTCATACTTTATCCATAAACAAAAGCTTATATGAAAAGCCCGACTGAAAAGCAAAAAACAAGTAGGTACCTACAGTACAAAGCGGGAACCGATTTGAATACAAAATGAACTACTATAACGTAAAAAGGGTTTTTTTAAGAGTAAATAATATGGGAAAGTACTCCTAAACGCCCAAACTCTACCACTTCTTAGTATTCAAACTCCCCAACAACACATTTAATTATGTCTATTCTATTTCTCCATACATTCTGTCAATAGCGCCACACCCCAACTCCAGTCAAAGAGACCAACTCAAAGCAACCGGATCCAACCAAAATTCATAATCACAAGATACCGGCAGTGCAATGAAATTCTGCTCACTATTTAAGTATAAACACTAGAGTTACGTAGGAATCTCCACGGTCTTGTTAAATCGTAAAGTAACGTATCGTATCGTATTGTATTGTATCGTAACGTAACGTCATGATAATTGTAATCTATCTAACTTCCCACGCTTATTTTTGAGCTAGCTGCGCCCCGTGGTTTCACCCGCTACTCAGCTCCCAAGTATTGTGAAGTTTTCCTCGATCTATACATCACTAGAATAGTTTTTCAAATCGAACCAGTAATTGACATTAGCGCGTTCAACTAAACAAACTCTTTGTGTGAAAACCATTATGCACCATCTCGACATTAATGATGTTTTGCAACAATACCCAAATTTAAAAGTCCATCGAGTTTCTTGTGAATTCTTCTTCATAGAAATCTAAGCTTTGGAATCGAGAACTACAATTCTTTTTAATCTAGCTTAATTTTTATTGTTATCATTGTATCGACAGTTCAAAAGTGCGTGTAACTGGCCCACTTGAAATAAATGCTTTTATATGCGTTATAAGCTGGCGGTCTCGATTGTCTTTTGTTGTGTAGTTTTTAGTCACCTACTCGAAAGTCTGACCCACTGCTTACTACCTTTTACCGTGAGGATCGAAAAGATAGTTTGCAATATGTAAAATACAGCTGCAAATGCTGAGATTCGAAGCCGACTATAGTTGGGTGAAGACTGGACGAATGATGATAAATTTCTCTCTTTCTTTACATTTTTTATCAAGAAGCTAGACTAGGAAGAAGATTAACTATTGGGATAAGCCTGCCGCAGTATTTTTAAGCCAATATAACTCCTAAAAGCTAGAATCAAAAAAGCCCCGAGACAATGAAGGTCTATTTAACTACCTTTTAACCGTACGCAAAATACGCGCCTCAGACGTGGAGTTGCGGATATCAGCCCGTTATATAATACAGCTATCTTTTATCCCGCAACGAAGTGAACGAGTAGGAAAAACCGGTCAAGTGCGAGTCGGATTCGCACATTGAGGGTTTAGTACAAACTTACGACATAAACGGCCATCTGCCCTACCATGACGTATTAAAACAGAACTTATTCCACTGAGGGAAAGAGACAGAGCTATACAGGGTGTCTATCACCATCTCTTTCTCACACAGGAATAAGAACTACTATAAAATGTCATGGTAACTCTTCATGTATTTTGACTGCATAGACTTGCGACCGGTTCCAATAAACAAAAAACGATTCGTTTTATTAGTAGTTAGTAGTATTTTGACATACTTATCGTAGAAAATAAAATTATTCGTAAGCAAATCGAATCGTTTTTTTGTTTTTTGGAACCGGTCGTTAGAGGATTGACAGCATTTTTTTACAGCACCAAGGGACCACAGATTTGAGTATATGGTTTTAATTTCAACCCGATAACTTTACATGTTCCCGAGATAAAGGGTCTTGAAAGACACACAGACAGACGGTCAATGAAGTGATCCAATAAGGGTTCCGATTTTTTCCTTTTGACGTACGGAACCCAAATAAATGATTTCGAAAATTCTTCTTTATCGTTTCTTTGTGCCAATTTGCCTTGTTTTATTTATTTACCTAAAATAATATAAATTAACAGTGTATGTAACCAAAACACTTATTTCTAAAATTTAATTTGATCGTCAAAAATGTCATCTCTTTTTTCTATTAATGCAAGTCGTTTCTGGCATAGGAGGTCACAGTTTTAACCTAACCTAACCTACCCATTTTTTTAACATTTTAACCTAATCTGAATAGTTGATACATGATTAGTTGCATGCGGATAAGTATCTGATTATCGGAGATAAATTGCGTCGCTGATGAGCCCTGTCTGCGAAGAGTCCTGTCGGCGAAGAGTCCCGTCGAAGTGAAGTCTTGTCGGTGTAGTGTCTGTCGGCGTTTAGTCGTACACTCTAAAAAACAAGCTTGCTAACTATTACTTAAAAATAAATATATAAATTCACAAATTTCTTATAGTTTATAATTTTTTTATGTCCTGTCCTTGCTGATGTGGAGGAAACAACAAATCGATATGAATTGTACCATCAACCATAGCAAAAACTAATTGGTTATTACGTATAATATCTCCAATATATATTATCTTCTTTCAGTTTCAGAAATCCGATGCGTTGCAATTACTGGCGGCTATCCCAGGTTACCAGCTCATGTTGCATCTAAATTAATGGCGCACTAATAACCGCGCGAATGCAATCCTAAGCAATTCCACGAATTTGACTAATTGTTTGAGATATGGGTATTCAATCAGATACGATGTAATAGGAACCTTTGTTATCATTAAATGACTGTTTGCTTCAAATACAATAAAAACCAGCCAAGTGTGAGCCGGTAGTTTCGGGAGGTTCCTGCACATAATCGGGCGGAAGGAAACGCCCGACTGTCTAATACACAAAGTTATAAGTACACAGAATACGCATATTTAGAGGCGGTTTGGAACAGCCCTGCCCCTAACCACTGTCTTACTGTGTAGACACGGACTCCTTATTACACTATTGTGACGATCGCCCGGAGAACACTGTGGAGCACACAGTGGCGGTTTTCCCAGCTTGGGCAGAGCACCACCATGCCCTCGTAGAGGCGTTCGGCGGCGGCGATCTTTCGCATCCGGCCCTGGTTCAGTCCATGGTCCGGAGGGATAGGGAATGGGAAGCGGTCACCTCCTTCTGCAAAGCAGTCATACTAGCGAAGAGTGTGGCCGGGCGTATGAGGGAGAGAACCTCAAACCAACCCAGCCGCCGCGGGAGACGCCCCGGACGTCGGGCGCCGTGAGGCGACTCCCGGCCACCGTAGATGCGGGCCTTTGGACGGTGAGCAATGGGTAGCTCACCGTCCGTCCGTCTATTGATAACAGGCCGTGTCGACGGCGCGTTAGTGTTCCACGCGTGCCTCAAAGTGATGTCAACAAAGCAGAGGGGTCAGAGCGGGCGAAGTTATTTGATGATATCCCATCCGAAAAAAAAAAGTGTGAGTCGGTTCGCCCATTAAGGGTAACGTACAAACTTGCGACATAAACAACCATATCTTAATGACTGCGTAGACTTACGAGGGCTGATTTTTCTACAACTCTCTAAGGGACCGGCTTTTTTTTTTCGGGTGGGAAATCATCAAATGACTTCCCCCGCTCTGGGCGGAGCGGGGGGGCATGTCAGACTTGTACTGACTAAAACCCACCCATGTTCCTTCTGTTGCCCTTTACGTTCCGGGGCCGCGGTATCTGTTTCGAACAACCCGCAACCCCGGCAGGTAAGGGACCGGCTTGAGTATATCGTTTTAATTTCTTCTTGTCTCTTCTGGTCTTGATAGACAGACAGACAGATGGAAAACAAAGTAAGCCTATAAGGGGTCCGTTTTTTGAGTTATAGAACCCTCAAAATGGTAAAAAAAATAAAGAACTTCACAAAAACAAAACTACACGAAAAGTTTCCTTTGCAACAATTAGACCAATTTATTAGTTTTGACTGAACAGCGACAATAACGATACCTTTATGTCATGTTAACTCGTAGGGGGGAGGGAATTCGGCGCTGAGAGTCAAAAATCCAACCTTTTGTTTGGACATTTAGGCAAATTATGGTCATTGTGAAAACAGGCATCGTATCAGGTGCAACGTGAAAGACTATTATTTGCATGGTTTGAGTGTTTTATAAAACAAACTACGAGAAAAAAAAATTTTGCTCAGCAGATTTAAAACGAATACGGTCATGCAACAGTGACTACAACTAGATATTTTTTAATACAGGTAAGATACCTGTTTTATTTACTGCAATAAATACATATTTTCGTTTAAATCGCATATTGAATTAAAAAAATAATTATTTACAAACATAAAATTATGTATTTTACAATAACTCAATTTTAGGTTATTACGCGTTTCCGAACGGAACAACGACAATGCACGGCTCTCTTGATTAAAAATTAAAACAAAAAGTTACTTTTTCTCACGCAGTGATATTGCTCTCTGTTTTCACGCAGGAAAACCTGCATGTTTGAGCTACTGAGGTGAAAACACAATTTACCTAACAGGTTTACAGTTCCATATCCAGTATTACATAGAATTACCAAAGTGATGCGCAGAGCAAGCTAACCGCTGCACGACAGCGCCAACCTGTGGTCTGCCGCTAAATGTCAGCGAAATTAACGTCTCACTAGAGAAGTTACAGCGCTGCATCAAGCGGATTCATATTGCCATCATAACTCAGCATAATGTTGTGTGTTGAAAAATGAAGCGCTTTTTACGTCGTATGTTTTCGAATTGTGAATGCGTTCAAAAAGAAAGTTGTTCGATGTTTGAATAATGTGGTTTCAATTTGAATGATGCGTTCGGGAAACAGACAAGTTAAAATGGAACAGCATTTTTCTTTTTTATAAAAAGAACGACTTTGCTTTCATTTGTTTTTCGGAGCGTTCGTTGGTGTTATACTTTCATTGGATTATCAAATACATATTTTTTTGGCTGTGTCCGACTCACATGGCTGATATTTGTTGAATACCATTTCCACATAGAACTTTACAAATGTTAATCAACAGAACTTTCCTGCCACATGCTTTCAAGCACCAAAAGAGCCATGCGACTATAACTGCATCACTAACCTTTTTCCACATTATTTCGTACAAAACAAGACGGTTAAAACCACCAACCGATACATTTTCCCCCGCCCGCAGCCAGGAAACATCTTTAACAAACGGCCCAGCGAATTCCCGCTAATTCCCGTGGTCAACGCTTAACGCAAAACGCTAAAGTAATTTACGTTTACAAATGAAACTTTTAGCGTGCTCGTAAATTTTAAAAAAGAGGGTCTCATAAAAAAACAAGTCGCTATCTCAGTAACTGCGGGACTTCTTAACGTTATCTTGTTAAGATTAAAATATTGTGATGTTTGGGGAAAGTAATGAAATGGCTCTCTTTAAGGCTGGCTTGTTGGTCTCGTGCTGGTTTCGATTCTCTGTTCGGTTCAAGTGTTAAAAGGGGTTTTTCAGGGCCTGGATTTGACCCCATTTGATGGCCATAGGCTTGTCCATTGTAGTGTATGTAGATATACTTATGATTAGTCTCGAGCACATACGTCACAAGGCGCGGGCTGAGAGGGGGCAGTCATTGTCCGAACGTCAACCCGTAAGCACGTGGTGGTGCGTTGCCGAGCCAAACACCAGGTTATGGAGTAGCCACTACATCCACTATTACATGGGACTCAAACATAACTTACGAAATTTGCGTGTATACCAGAGGCAGAGGCCTTATCCTTGAGGGATTACAAACGTGATTATATAATGGCTATCTTTAATGGTGAGAGAAGAGAAGAATCGAAGAAGTAGGCATGCTAAACGACTCTAGGAAAAGAGCAGGAGAATGGTAATGAGGTAATGAACGAAATTAGCCTTTCACCTAAGAAGGTGAACACGAAAGTTTGCATTGCATTGTAAATCTGTGCGTAAAACCTACACTATATCGTCTGTTTTGATAGCTGAGTAATTTTTAAACTATACCTATGCGTTTTACCGCATCTCACATTTCTAGTAGGTAATTTGCATCACATTCACGACACGTCAATTTGCTTAACATAACATTCTACTTATCTCCTTGCTCAAAACAAGCGTTCGATTTTATTATAACAGCGGCTGCTGATCTTGGCTCTATAACACCCTCGCCTCAGTCTCTCCTTCAGTCGCAATGACAAACTTTCCTCATTTATTGTACTATTTCCTGGTGTATCATCAATTTGTTCATGCCCTGGTACCGCTTAACGTTGATTTTGGAATACGTTGTATAGTTTTTTTATTTATATCAAAAGAAACAGTCGGTATAAAAAAAAACAATTTCCAAAAAAAAAATTGAAATGTTTTCACAATATTAAGCTAACACCAGCCCTATAAACTACCAGCCAGATACGTCAACCTGCTTTTCTCATCCTGGTACGGCGTTATCATTTAATATCATTTCGCGCCCTGCCTACACCGTCAGAACAAAAGGAGCATGCGTGCAACGAAAACAAAAGACGACACACAGCGTCTTAGCACGATTGTGTACATGTTTGTACTAAACACACTTTACCGTAGTGTTTATGTACAGCCAGCAAAGGAGATCAGTTACCAGGTTCGTAAGAAGCACTTTTTTGACGGAACCCTTATTGCATCACTTTGCTGTCCGTCAAGACAGAGTACGTACCGAAAGTAGTAGTTGAAATTTAAACAACTATAATGTACTCAACTCCCTGGTCTCTTTGTGCTGTGAAGAAATCAAACCTCTAAGTTTACGCAGTCAAAAGATATGGCTGTTTACGTCGCAAATTCGTACGGAACCCAAGGTGCACCAGTCTGACTCGTTTTAAAGGTTCCCCCCTTTTTGGCGGATGGAAAATCATTAAATTTCATTGTCAGAGACTTGTACTGACTAAAACCCACCCATGTTCCTTCTATTGCCTTTTACGTTCCGGGGTGCGGAACAACCCGCAACCCTGGCAGGCGGTGGCCTTGTCAGGCCCCTCTGCTTTGCTGACATCCCGTTGAGGCGCGCGTGGAACACTTACGCGCCATCGACGCGGCCTGTCGTCAATAGACGGACGGACGAGCTACCCATTGCTCACCGTCCACAGGTGGCCTGGCCATCTACGGTGGCCGGGAATCGTCTCGCGGCGCCCGACGCCCGGGCGGTTTCCCGCGGGGGCTTGGTTGGTGTGAGGTAAGGGTTCCCCTTAAAACGAAAACCAGAAACAGAGTCCTCTTAAGCCACACATTCCGTTCACCTCAGTAGTATGTTAGTGTAAACCATCTAGATCTAGTTATCAATAACAAGCAGCTCGTACCTCGTAGACTCGTATAAGATTTGTTGTCACAACGGATAGCACGCTGTCTACGTACTGAACTCTGTTCCACGTTATTATTAGTGTGCGGCGACATGCCAGCAAAGATTATGTGGGTAGGCAAAAGCGATGGTTGTAAAGGTACTTTTGATTTGGTAGAACACCACACACTTTTGCCAAAGTTTACGGGGAGAATGCGCCTGATGTCGCAGCAATTTATTTGGACCCGCAGCATATTTTCTTTTTCCATTATCTCATTAGGACTTTCCACAAAACTTCTGTCCCAAAAGACAAATAACTACCTCGATGTGAGATAACAAAACATGTTCTATTCGTGACCATAGACAAAAAAATATATATTAGAATAGAATAGAATATTTATTCAAAGATCAAACAATTGGCACTATGAATACAATTTAAATCCTAGAAATAATGTTGGTATTATATCAAATTTCGATATTAAAAAATATGAGAAATTTAAACGGCCATTAACAGGTTTCCAACTTATGGCTTGCACTATTACTTATTCTGTGCTTATGGCAATACTTGGAACTAGGTGTCATCCCATCGCCATTAGATTCACAGTTACTATCCCAATTAAGCAGTTCATTCCATTAACAAAATAATCACCCACATGGGGGAAGGCCCCTATTAGGCAAAAACCCCATCCCACAACAGAGCCTCTCTATATTTTCGTCTATGGTATTTAGTTATGAATTTTTCATGGTGCGGCCGGGCGCCCATGTGTTCGTCGCGGTAATGCTGCCAGCGCGTGCAGCGTTACGTATACCGACTACGTTCGCCACTGCATTCGATGCTAGACGGTTGGGCTGCTATTACCTGACAATTTTTAAGAATCTTTTTGTATTGGAAAGATGTCTTACATTTTTGTATAAAGAAATATGACTTCCTAGCCGACGACCGCTGAGCATGAATCAATGTATACATAATATAATACAAATACTAATATAATAAATAATACTCACATAAAACATTGCCCTGGGTATGGGCAAGATTTTAAAGTAAAGTTATAATAATAAATCATTTATTTGCATGAAATATGGTGCTTACAGATCTTAAAATATAAAAGACACAGTACTTCATACTTCACCAACTAAATTAAGAATGCAAACTTTTGTATATGCCATATTTCTTATTGATTGAAAAATTGTTACAAAATGTAGATTAAACAAAATAAAAAATTACAAATTATATGAGTTATAACATTAATGGATTTCAAAAAGCTTGTGACGAATTGGAAACCTAGAACTCCAATATCTCCGTATCTAGAAGGTATGGTCTGTAGGAAAAAAATGACCCCAATGACGGGGAGTAAGAGTACCTTTCGCCTTTGTTAAGAGTACTTTTGCACTCTTTATATTTGAATCTAGTAAACCTATGTAAAAGTTGGCAAAAGCTTCTGAATTAGAACTTCTATAATAAACAGGTTTCTTCACGGCCCCCATACAATCTAGCACTTAAGAACATTATAACTACATAATATAATACATAGTACAGCACTAGTCTAGCAACATAGGAGACCCACGAGCTTCGAAGCAAAGAAGATACGGCATTGTATACATAAGGGAAAAGTTTTTCTTTAAAATGTTTGATGAATTTTATTTTTATTCAATTTTATGGGCTGTCAACATTAAGAAGAAATTAAGCAGTTTCAGAAAAATCGTTTTTAAGTGACAAAAAAACGACTTTAAAAACAACTTACTTTCGGAAGTCGGTAAAAAAGTCGGTCATTGTATCAAACAAAAGTTACCGACTTCCGGAAGTAAACTTTTTTCCGCCTTTATTTCTGTCTTTTTAGTGTTTTTGGGAAGTCATTTTTTTACATAAAAGTTTTTTTTTTAAACCTTGCCCCACACTAGAAATTTCTCCTGTATCGTGGGTGCGTTTACAAACATTTAAACTCACAAACAGCCAGACCCGGAACAACTATCTGTAGGCCATACAAATAATTGTTCCGTGCGGGAATCGAACCCGCGACACGCAGGGCAGCAGTCGATCGCTCAGCCATTGCACCAACCGTGCCGTCGAAGTCGTCGTTTAGTTGTAGTATGATCTTATGTCACAAAAAACCTTATCGAGAATTCATTCGTTAACCTGCGACGGGACCCTTGCGCCATCCCATACAGAGTCGCCTAAAAGCTTCTCATATATAATGTACTATCATCTTACCAGGTAAGCCGTCTTAATGTCATTCCAGCGTGGGACAGAGACAAAGCTATACAGGATGTCTAGCGCCATCTCTTTCCCTCCCTGAATTAAGATTTAAATAAAACTGCAATAAGACGTCATGCTCCCTGCTAGGGTTGCAGGTTGTTCGCAAGAGATAGCGCTGCCCCGGAACACAAAAGGCAAAAGAAGGAACAGGGATAGGTTTTTAGTCAGTAAAAGTCTGAGATTGCCTCCCGCTCCGCCCGTAGTGGGGGAAGTTATTTGATGATTTACCTACCTATACTCTCCCTACCCTATACCTAAAAAAATAAGGGTGTAGTACACTCTCCTCACTTCCACTATTATTTATGTTAAGAAATGCTATATTATATTTATTATTAAGTAAAGGCTATTAGTCCACAATGGAGTACCTCAATGAAAAATAAATATAATTTATAAAATAAAATAATAAAAAATAGGAGAAAAAGGTTTTAATTTTTTTTGTTTTAGTTCTCTCTGACGTTTTAATTATAATTGAATTTAAATACATGCAAATATTTGTACATCAGAAACGGTAGAATATATAAGTCTGTAATAACTGTAACATCTTTTGTAAGTACTGACTACAACATTAGTTTTACTTTATTCGAAACCCGAAACACGTGTCTAGTATGTTTATCTGAAGAATCTATGTACAAAATTTCAGAACTTTATCATGAAAAATCATAAAGTTAAGCTTGTTATTTTATCTGGTTGTCCGTACAAAACCACGGTCACCGCGCGGCACAAACGGCACCACACGTGTGTACTGTCTCTTTGACCTGCCGTGACCTTGTTGCGCGCCGTATGATTTCGTATACCTACTAAGTGTCCAACTCGTAACCTATTATTAATATTTTTGGGACAAAATATAACATGGTGTAAAAACTATTGGAATCGATTCAGTTATTAATTCTGAACAAACTATATTTAGGTTTCGCATATACTAAAAATAATGTTGTATATATATATCCTGAGGAGGCTCTCGTTAGGCAGCTGGATCAAGGGCTTGATACAGAAAGCGGTACTCCTAGACACGGTTCGTATTGTTAGGAGGTTCCTTTCTCTGGAGCCCTGACCGCCGGTAGCTTGGACCCTGTTCCCGATACCGGTGGGCTACTATTTTTATATTTTTAAATGTTTTTATTATTTTTTAAGAAATATTTAAAAAATTAATTATATGTTATTTAGACAATAAATGGACGAAAATGTTGTATACTATATATTCCTCTGCTTTCTTTCCACCTCTCTGTTCCTACCTTTTTTCCCCGCTCCGAAACCTAGACACAGGTACCTACATAAGACCTAAATATAACTGAGAAAGGCTCCACCGTGACGCAGCAGTCATTTTCACTAGGATAATAAACCGCACTTCCCTACCACCTGTACAAGCAGAACATTAATCTTCTTTGCAAGTCCGGTAAAAAATGACAGTTTAAAGTTAAAAGGAGTTTTCTTTCTGCATAATGATTGGACGGATATTAGTGATGGGTAGTTTAAGAGCTATTTAAGTTTTTTTTTATACATAGCCGGCGTCCAATAAGGGTTTTTTCCTTTTGAATTAAGGGTTTTTTTAGGGTTCCCTAAACAAGAATGTTTATAAATAATTATTAACATATATATTTAACGATTTTTGTTTGGTAGTTATGTGTTTGAGCCGTTTGGGGTTGAAACACTAGGGCCATGGGGTCCGAGTGCCCACGTAGTATTTCGAGAAATCGCCAAGCGGTTGGTCGACTCTTCTCGTGACCAGAGGGCTGGCCTGTTTTTTGAGCAAAAAATTTGCATTGCCATCCAATGCGGTAATGCTGCCAGCCTTCTAAGCATTTCTCCTGTTGACTGCGATGCGGACGAATTTTTTGACGACCTGTAATTTACCATTTTTTACTTGTACATATTGTTGTTATTAGTTTGTATCTATTTATAATTTAATAAATAAATAAAGATTAAACGATAAATACTTAAATACCTAAAACAAAATTATATAACGTTAAAATACCGTAACAAGACCACAACTAACACTACTATTTTTATGAAGCGTTTCTTCTGTCTTTAATCTACTCTCCGATGTCAAATTCCATGATAGCGTGATGTTTTGTTGCTAAGAGCGCCAACACAAGTAGAACTTAAGAGTCAACATTTGCAAAGAAAATTTCATTAGCTCGGTATTTTGATTTATCACAAAGTGTTTCAGTAGATTTAGCAACAAAGTTGTACTTAAATTCATTGCCTTAATTGACTTTTTAATTAGGCAAAAAGTTAGGAAACGCCGCCGTTTGCTCCAGTCTAGCTTAATTTATGAATATCAGTTTTTTTTTTTATAAACGCCTGGTTTTATGTCTTAATAGGGAGAAAGTATACCTATCTAAACAAATAAATAAAAGAGAACTGTCTGTTTTCAATTAAAAATAGAAGGTTTTTAATGCATGTTTAAACGGTAAAAGTATGTGGTCCGTCTGTCTGGATAGTTTTGGATAATCTCCGAAACGGCTAGACTGATTTTGATTTTTAATTTGATTAACTTTTGTAACGAATGCACTTTAATTTTAGCAAAAATACAATATCCAATTCAAATACAAAAGTATTTTTTTATAATACTACTAGCTTTGGCCAGCGGTTTCACATACTGCTCAAAGATAATTTCACGCGAATGCAAGAAGCTTATTTCGAACTAGTTGTTGCCCCAGTTTTTATGAAATAAGCTTCTTTCTTGGTAATTTTCTTTGCTTTTTTTTAAGTTGCCCCATACTAGTATTTTCTCCTATGTCGTGGGTGCGTTTACAAACATTTAAACTCATATACACAAATAGCCAGACCCGGTACGCAGCCGTGCCGTCAATCTGCGGAGAATAAGGTTACAAAGAACAGGATGTCCATTCAATATACCTTATTTATACATTTCGCCAATTATGTTCAACCAACTTGCCGGACCTGGGAATCAAATGACGGCACGGTTGGCGCAGTGGCTGAGCGATCAACTGCTGCTCTGGGTGTCGCGGGTTCGATCCCCAAACGGAACATTTTTTTTTTAAGATCTATAGGGAGTAGTTTCAATATTTCAGTATTTTACTATAGAAGAATTCCTAGCGTGAGGAAAAGTTTCGTAAAAAATAGAAGCGCTGCTGGCCATTTCACCAACGAGTCAATACCCATTTGTTTGCGTATGTGTGTATAAACTACATACTATAACTTTATCTAAGTATAATATGACCATGCTTTAGCTTACAATTAAGCATAATTCAAACCAACGTCAGCGAAATATTGACATATAGTGATGGATGGCTGCAATGATATGACGTGACCTACACGATACTGAAGCTGGTATCCTGTAATCTAAGCAGTCACATTTAGTACGTATTTGTAAGAGTCATGCCACACGTGCGTTGCCAATGCGTTGCATCGTCGCAGCGCAGTGAGGGCCACACGAGCGCTGGGATGTCGTAACGTAAGTGTGCCCGAATAACGCGTGCATTAGCAGTACGCGTAGTATGTCGCCATGACGGCACAATTGGTTAAGCGATTGGCTGCTATGCCTCATGTCGTGGGGTCGATCCCCGCACGGATCAAATATTTATATGACCGATAGGTAGTTGTTTCTGGTTTGGTTCTTTATGTATGTGAGTTTATATGTTTTTATAAACACCCAGGATACAAGGGAAATTCCTAGTGAGGGGCAAAGTTTAAAAAGAAATTACGTTATTTTGAAGTGTACGTGTTTTGTGAAGCTGCAAATATGGACATTGCCTTCCAGGTACACGCGTAATTAACCAACACCATTTAAGTGTCAGTGAAAAAACTGCGCTGCGGTAAGTTGCCGCTACGTTGCCTCATTTCACCACAGCACACTTAAACGCACCGTGTGATATGACGATTCAAATGTTGATCTACGGAGCGCCAAAATTGGTCGCGCGCGAGAAGACTCTTATATATATACTATATGTCGAATTTAAATGCTATACTGTTACTGACAAAGTCCTTTATTTATTGACATCAAAAACGTACGCGACGTTTTGTTCTATCTGGTGGAACCTTTTGACAGCAAGTCTAACTGCGACAGCATCCTGTATCCTTTTTTTGCGGATGGTAAACCATCAAATGCCTTCCCCCGCTTTGGGCGGAACGCGGGGAGTGTCAGACTTTTTCTATCTTGACTATAAAACCCACCCATGTTCCTTCTTTTGCCCGTTATGTTCCGGGGCCGCGGTATCTCTTTCGAACAACCCGCAACCCCGGCAGCGGTGGCGCTGGCAGCTCCCTCTGCTTTGCTGACATCTCTTTGAGGCGCGCGTAGTTGGAAATAATGTATAACTGAAATTTCATAGTCTACTACTTCTAGTCTACAAGAGTATGTTTAACTAGCTTATGCCCACGTGAAGTTCGGCACTTGTTGAATTGTTGTTGCGGAAGTATCCTTTGTTTTAATCCAGAGTATAAAATATCTGTGTGCCAAATTTCATGCAAGTAGGTACGTTTATTTTACGTGAAAGAGCAACAAATATCCATACATACATCATCACAAACTTTCACATTTATAATAATTTAAAGCCAAATTAAAGGCTAAAAGCCCATCAAAGAATGTCATTACGGCTATCCAATCGATATAAAAATGTTAATATAGCACTCCATAATGGTTTCCGGACAAAATTAATATTTTGTAAAAACAATGTCCCCGATATTAAAACCAGCTGTTTAATACTAACAAAATATTCTCCAAAGAATTTAAGGTTTAGCTTTATTACAATGAAGGGACATAAAAATTACCATTTTTATGCTTATAGGTAAATTTTAGAGACGTACGTGATTACGGGAAATTAAATAGTGAAGGGAAAATATCGACTGTTTACTCGATTTTCGATTCGATTGTTTCGACAGGAATTTCCGAGTAGCCATGACGGAATCTGTATTCGTGCCTGGTTGGTGGTAATAGGCTCAGTTCTTATTACAAGAACTTACAAAGTGTAAACGGACATCATGAAATATCACCTAAGAAATATATGAATCAAATTAATTCTACTCAAAATTTTTTGCTGGAAAGGGGCTGTAAGCTGTAGGAAAGACTTTTTCTGTTTTTTTTTTGTTCCTACGCCTTTATGAACTTGGAGGGTTGTATTGGTGATTTTGATGATTATAATTCTAAAATTACATACGTCTTACAGCCGCGAATAATATTTTAATCAACATACAACCTAGCACTGGCCTGAAAATTGCAAAAAACGTAAGAAAATTAGAATTTCGCGGGTAGGTTGGAGCTTTCACCTTAATGTAACGCACTTAAAACGTAGTGTTGATGGATATATTCAATACAAAGTTAAGATCAGGTTTTTAAAAAAACGTTAGAATTTTGACCTCCAATAGTAAGTCCTTACTAATATTATAAAAGCGAAAGCATGTTTGTTTGTTACGTCTTTACGCCTAAATGGCCAAACCGATTTTGATGAATTTTGGTACAGACATAGTTGGGACCCTGAAGACGGACATAGGCAAACTTTTTTTTTTTTTTTTGTTGCGAAAAGCGGCGAAAAAGATATTTGTTTTGGATCATCCCGCGGGTTAAAGTTAGCGTTAGCCCAAAGTAACTATGCCACGCGGACGAAGTTGCGGGCGGAAGTTAGTTACTTATAAAATGAAAATGCAAAGGGGGTCCCCCTTTGCATTTTCATTTAATAAGTTTTTTTAAGTAACTAACTAAATCCTGGCGTCCTAAAACAAAAGCCTCGAGCTTAACTTAGACACTAGTCTCCTATCTCTCTCCTTGTCTCTTACTTGAATTATGTATTAATGTTGAATCTGAACAGCGTACAAAAAAAATATGTATATTGCGGTGAGAAAATAAATAAATATCTCCGTAACTCAAACATTTCCAGAAATGGTCCGGAACAAAAATGATCGCAATGGCCCCAACTATTGAGATCATTTTTGTTCACACGTGCCTTTCAGCTTCATTAATAGTGTTTTACACCCAGCCAAACACTTCTACCCAATCCTTCGTGATGATATCCTGTTATGTGAAAGTACGAACTATCGATTTATATTTGGTCAACTATTTTAAAACGATATAATTATTTTGACATGGAAGCTTCTGGCCTCTAACTGTTCCAGTTTAAAGTGTGTATCGATATTGTATATTCAAATGTTATTGGTATCTATTTGTTGTGTTACTACTCATCTATGAATTCACGAAATTATATTACATGTCAAAGTTCAGGTATTTATCAAAATTGATACAAAAACTCTCTTTTGATATAACAACATTGTTAATGAGCTTTTTATACGGATGGAAAATCATCTAATAGAAGTTATTAGATGTTTCTCGCTCTGAGTGGAACGGGTGGAAAGAAAGAAGGAACATGGGCCCACCCATGTTCCTTCTTCTGTACTTTATGTTCCGGGGCCGCGTTCTCTCTTTCGGACAACCCGCAGATCCCGGCAGGCAGTGATCCAGGCAGGCCCCTCTGCTTTGCTGACATCTCTTTGAGGCGCGTGTGGAAGACGAACGCGCCGTCGACATGATCTGTCGTCACTAGTCGGATGGATTGTGGGCTACCCATTGCTCACCGTCCATTCGTCGATAGAGGTTTTGGTGAGGCCGGTTCGATAGCGTGTTCGTGTACACAAGCCCACATCTACACTGGCCGGGAGTCGTCACGCATTCTTAAAGAGCTGTGAACGATATGTAAAATCCTCTTAGCTTCATTTTTGTTTAGCATTAATGAGTAGCCGAATGCACCTTTTATTAAAACCCTTAAGTCAATATTCAGTATTTAAGTTGAACGGAAACAGAAACAACATTAAGTAAATTAAAAATAGAATCAGGTTGAATAAGAAAATCTTCGAAACAATACCAGATCATTTTAATCCTTGACGAAGAATAAAGAAAGTTGATTTTTAATGTATAACAGTGCATTTTTGGTGCTATTCCAAGAATAATAAGGCACTTAATATCTTGTTCAGTTGCTTTTTTTTATTATATAAAAATTAATGGAGCCTGTATTCATTCATCAACATAACCCTATGTTATGTTGATGAATAAATACTAGGCTGACTCAATGCAAATTAATTTCTATCGAAAGTCTAATAAGATTTGCTTTGTATCGATATCACCGGATAGCTTCGGTAAACTTGTCTAGGCTGCTTTAATCGACTAAATACCACCTTACCAAAGACACATCCCTACTAAAAAACCGTCTGATTTAGGTGGTGATTTATGTACAATAAGGGGCAACTTTTAATTTCGTAAGGCAGCTATGTCTAAGCTATTTGTTTGAGGCTGGTTATAAAACTGTCTACTCCCCGTGTTTTATTGTTTTGAACGTGACTCCGAAGCTGTTTGCATGTTGCCTAATTTGTAGAACGATTTATAATTTTTAGTAATGGGAGAAAAATGTTTTAGTGTTAAATGTATAGCTTAATGAGCGTTTACAAGAAGCGTTTCGAATCCTTATTTTTGTAATACAATTCTAATATGTTTGACTATCTAATATACGGGTTAACCCTTAAAATAAATTGTTCAACCATATTGTTATTGTTGATTAACCAGAAAGAAAACGGTTTCAGTTTTTAAGAGAAGAGTGAAAGAACATTATCTTTCCATTTCACCATACCATTGCATAGGTATTTATTATTACATTTTATATTGTAGCTATGTTATGTATTTCTTGTACTTATAATATTTAAAGTCATTAGTTGCTTTATTTTTTATGGATTATTTTTTTTCACACTGTGCCAATATCTTTTTTTATTTACTCTTCTTTCGCAGGCATGCTGTAAGATATCTTTAGAAATAAGCATTATACCTTTGTAAATATAACTTATCTTATCTCGGACCCATCCATATAAATACTACAGTCCTACCTATCTGTCAATGTTCGCAATTTATGTCCACAACCCAGTGGTTAGACAGTTCTAACAGGTGGGCTTTCACCCAGTCTACAAACCGATTTGAACAACAAATTGCGATGACCACTATGACCAGTCCATTTGCTAAGCTCTGTAATTGTGACAATTTCCCCACAATTGACAATAAACGAACCGCTAGTCGAACTCTGTTGCACGTTAAATGAAATATCTATTTCGAACCATACTTAAATTACCTGTGGTGATATTTTGCATAGTTTACTTAGGCACATTCTCAAGCGAAGAAAGTTTAAGTAAACGTTTGAAAGAGAAATAAGGGTTTTTTTTAGACAAATAATCAGCAATTTCATCTAACGAGGCAATGCTGCCAGCCTTCCGAAAGATGGGTGTGCGAAATACTACCCTACTACTACTTCATGACCTGTAAAAGCGTGATGTTTTCGAAATAACAAACGGTTCACTGCTTCACAACATTGCAATTAAAATCTAATTAATATAAACTTGGCCAGGTGCTAAGCGTTGCCAAACAACGAGGCAACGCGGCGCCTCTTTGGGACATTAGCAGTTGACAGTGTTGACGACGAATATTTTGACGCTTTATAGGGTTAGGTACCTCATAAAAACTTTTTAACAAAAAATTGAACCGACGAAAAGTGAAAAATAAAAAACCTTTAATCTAGCTAAGCTCTAAAGTTAAAGTATGAGATTAATTTCAAGTCGGCGCCAAACAAACTATTTATTGATTTTCATAACGTAACATGGTAAACGTTGACAACTTGATTGATCGTCGATCATTGTTTGTTGGCGCCGCCTCAAAATTAATCTCATACTTTAACTTTAGAGCTTAGCTAGATTAAAGGTTTTTTATTTTTCACTTTTCGTCGGTTCAATTTTTTGTTAAAAAGTTTTTATTTTACTCTTTTTGGTTTTCTCTTACAACAAATTTGTTGTTGCTTTACTTAATCTAATTTGTATAAAATTTTTGACTGTTATTCAAATTCCAAATTTTTCGGTTTTTTAAAACAAAATATTGTTTTTGCTATCTAATTTCCTTTTTCGTCGATTTATGTATATATAAATATATATACTTCGACACTACTAAATATTTGGTAGCTATTATTTTGAACCCAGATTAGTTGCTTTTGATATTTAATAAAAATCCTTGATAGGCGAACAGACGCGTAAGATGAAGGATTCGGGGATGGGAGCTTCGATAAGAGTGTTCCTTACCGTCAAACAGGTTGACAAGCACTAAGATGACTACCATGAATTCGAAACACTATCGAGTCTTTGGGAATAGACCTCCAGATATTCTAGTACCTACCAAGAATCTGAAGAATTGTGTTAACAATGAAAGCAAAGGAAATAGAGTGATAGCAATGACTGTGTTGCTAGACCTCGATTGGTTGCAATTTTCAAAAGAACACGTACTAGAAATGTTTTTGAACGCATGATGTTGCCCGTAATTCTAAGCTGGGCCGTCAATTTACAAAAACTTCAAGGGACGACCCTCGATAAAGCAAGAATTGGCCTGGGACTACATTTTATTAGCATCATTATCAAATTTTGAACCAAATTAGGTGGTAATCCACATGATGAGCGCGCTGACTGAAATGCAGCTACTGAAAGGTTAACCCACTATGCGCTGCACATACACAGATATTTAATTCTTGCAGTAATGGCTAAAACATACTTATTATGTTTTTTTCAAAAAATTGACAAGCATAACCCAGTAAGGTATACAGTTTTTAATAAAAATCAGGAAATAAGCCCAAGTGACGTTATACTGTAGGGGACCTCTTGTAACTGACTTCCATTTCCACTGCCAGAGCCTAAACACAACACAGCTGCTGTAAACTATTGAGAATGTCTAGTAAATACTACCCATCTCCATCATCAGACCTTCCATGACCGTAATTCTCCAGCTAGGTCTAAAGATCACGTCAAGGTGCATTAAATGAGCCCAAACACGATATAGCTGGTGTAAACGGTTGAGAACGTCTTGCAAATACCTTCCGTCTCCATCGTCAGATCTTCAGTGACAGTAATTATCCAGATTGGCTCAAAGTCCTCATCAAGGTTAATAAAACGACCCCAAACACAATATTGCGGCTGTAAATTGATAAGAACCTCTTTCAAAAGCCTTCCGTCTCCATCGTCAGACCTTCAATGACAGCTCTATTCTCCAGCTAGGTCTAAAGTTGTCGTCAACGTGCATGAAATGAGTTGAAACACGATATATCGCTGCTTTAAACTGTTGAGGACCTCTTGCAAAATGCAAGTATTTCCTGTCTCCATCATCCATTATCAGGTCATTTTGACGCCGTATTATCATCAGAACTACATATGTGTTTCAAATTTAAACAAAATCGGTTCACAATTGCAAATTAAGTGTGAAAAAAAATCAATCAACCCCTATTTTGCCACCCTTAGGGGCGGTTTTTTTTTCAATTTGAAATGGGACCAACTTTGAAATATACTCTCTCCAATGAAAAAAGAATTTTTCATATCGGACGTCACAGTAAAAAGTTATGCGTGGTCATACATAAAAAAAAAAAAAAAAAAAAAAAAAATATACATGTCGAATTGAGAACCTCCTTTTTTTCGTCGGTTAAAAATGAAAAAACGGAACCGTTATTAAATCGTTTGTTGTCCTGTCTGTCTGTTAAGACGCTTTATCTCAAGGACGCGTGGAGATATCGAGTTGAAATATAAACCATATTCTTAACACTGTGGTCCATTTGTACTTTGAAAAAATAAATCTTCTAAGTCTATGCAGTCAATAGATATGGCCGATTTGTTATTTTAGATATATAGAATATTCTTTATTATGTACACCATACAAATAACAAAAATAACTTTAAACAACTTATAAATAGGGTGACACAGTATTAGTTAGTATTTTATTTTATCGCTCTAGTTACCCTAGGTTGTTTTTATTCCTTAGTGTATTGAGTTGGCGGGCACAGGTTGGCTGGAGCTAGAAATACCTGTTTCAGTGGGGATCCATTAATGACTCTGTTCTGAAGTGTAAATGTGGTGCTGTTCAATAAACGTTATGTCCTGCATGGTTTCTTTTTTAATAAACATTGCCCCATTCTAGGAATTTCTCCTGTATCGTGGGTACGTTTACAAACACTTAAACTCACATACACAAACAGCCAGATCCGGAACAACTATCTGTAGACTATACAAATATTTGTTCCGTGCGGGGTCGAACCCGCGACACGCAGCGCAGCAGTCGATCGCTCAGCCACTGCACTAACCATGCCGTCTGATTTGTTAATTGCTAGAATAGAAGAACGCCAGTGAAAGCACCAAAATAGTAACTCAGTTCTGGGCCGCTAAGAAGAAGTGAGTAGAACTTCAGAAAGTTAACCCAAGCAAAGAATGTAAACATCAAGCCAACCCAGCCGCCGCGGGAGACGCCCCGGGCGCCGGGCGCCGCGAGACGACTCCCGGCCACCGTAGATGCGGGCCTGTGGACGGTGAGCAATGGGTAGCTCACCGTCCGTCCGTCTATTGACGACAGGCCGTGTCGACGGCGCGTTCGTGTATCACGCGCGCCTAAAAGAGATGTCAGCAAAGCAGAGGAGCTTGCCAGAGCCTCCGCCTGCCGGGGTTGCGGGTTGTTCGAAAGAGATACCGCGGCCCCGGAACGTAAAAGGCAATAGAAGGAACATGGCTGGGTTTTAGTCAGTAAAAGTCTGACATGCTCCCTCGCTCCGCCCAGAGCGGGGGAAGTTATTTGATGATTTACCACCCGAAAAAAAGAAAGCATAAAATGTAATCAAAAACCGAACCACAGGATAAAATATTCAGCCTACCTATATCATCTTAAACGCCATCTTATATACCAGCCGGTTGAATGAACGTAGATTTTTCCGCGAATTTCCTCTAGGTATATCCATCAGGTATGTATTATTAAGAAGCCGCTCCCTCTCATATGTCGTATTCCATAAGGAAGCAATGCTCATATGAAATGCCTGTTGAATTATTTGGTGAGCTCTTTGTTACAGTGGCATTACACTCGCTCTTTGTTGTCGGTTAAGTATTCAATCTCTTGACGCGCGTTTTAATTTGAATGTTTTGGGCTGTGTTTTTTTTGTTTGTGAGTAATAAGGTTTTTTGTAGTTATAAGTGGAGAATTCGAATGGTATTTTAGATTTTTATTGGTTATCTACGTTAGTATACATATATTATATATACTTTATGAAACAGCAAATAATTCTACGAAAAAAAAAAAAACGACTTATTAAAAAAAACACTGAAATGAAACATTATTGACATCTTTACTTATAAAAAGATTTGATTATGATTTTGTTCTGAAAAACCTGTGTAAAAAACAACCGATTTCAAATCAAACAAACGAAGTAAACTTATTTTCCGTTTTTTAAGTAAGTTATTTTTTTATTTCGGTGTTTTTTTCACACTATAAGTCGTTTCTTAGATTATTTTTTGTTGTGATATCTCACACAAATTCGATTACCGAGTATTCATTTTCCATTGCTACTAAAGTATTTAAATAAGTATATACAAAATAAATGTATTATAGAAGATAACTTATAAACTACCAAAGCAATATATGTGGATAAAATTGATATGGGACCCCTATGGGAGTATACCTACCCTTTCGATTATAAAACAAATTTTGAAATTTGGCTCACAATTCACGGAGAAATTGTGACACACACCTTTAAAAAAACTGACAGATTGAGAATTTTTTCTCTTTTTTTGAAGTCGGTTATAAATTGCATTTTACGGTAGGACCTAACTAAAAACATTTTGCAGTTGGATGCATTGATTAGTACAACGTATACTTGGAGTAGGTACATTTAAAAAACAAGTTGCGTAAAGTTGATACTTTGACCTCCAATATCTACGTAACTAGAACAAATGAATCATGATAATCTTTGCTCTGATTCCGATTTATTTTTAACTTCCGGTAATCTATAACATCCCCGAATTTCAAGGGCCACATTTGAAACTTTCCGAACATAACGGGAACGAAGCCGCGGGCAAAACTAGCTCAATTATCAAAATCCATATCCAATATCCTACGAAAAGATAACCCACAAACAGTAACAAAATCACTGAAAACATACAAAGATGCGTATAACGAAGCGAACGTAATTCAATTAGGTGACGTCACTATGTAAATTAGTTGTGTTGCTATCCCGGCGTTTCCCGTCAAGATACAATAAAGGCGTTATCTGCACAGCACACCCTCGTTGCTCCGAACAATGGGAGGGCAGGACGTATAGCGTGGTATAGTTCGGTGCGTGGATTGAAGAAATCTGGATATGGACGAGACAAGATACTGCAGTGAAAAAATTTAGAGAAAAATCAAATATTGCCTTTTGTGTTTCGCAAGATTTTTCCAGCTACGAAACTTTGTGATTTGATAGAGTATAAGTTTCTTTGAACTACTTTTGAATTTTCCTTTACTGACACTGTACTGTATCTATTTATTTATTTAATATTAGGCTTCTTAACAATGAGTACGCTATTACATTTTAATTTGTACATTGGCAACTTAAGTCTAAACGCCTCATTACTTATAGAAAAGCACAGCATGCACTAAATTATGCGCAGATAATAACATATAATTAACTAGCTTTCGCCCGCGGCTTCGCTCGCGTTAAATTCGATATTAACACACTAAGCAGATCTGCAGTTTTTGCTCTTGCGCCTGATTGATTTGTAATAGCAACGCTAAGTTTTCCCTTTTCTTCCCTCGTTCTCCCTCACATCCCACTTTTTTCAAATAAAAATTAGCCTATGTCCGTCTCCTGGTTCCCAACTATCTCTGTACCAAAATTCATCAAAATCGGTTTAGCCATTAAAGCGTGAAGAGGTAACAAACAAACAAACAAACAAACTCACTTTCGCTTTTATAATATTATATAGTAAGGATAGTAAGGATTTATTAAAAACAAGTAACACAGATATTAGAAAAAAAACAATACTATGAATATTTTAAAAACAACTATTAAAAGCTAAATTGATCACAATAAATTAAATTAATCTATTTTATAGATATGTAAACACTGTCTTACGACCACAAGTAGTCAGATAGTTGTCACTAATGTCAACTGATAGTCAGCATGATGGCGGGAAATTGGAAGGTAGAAGCGTACCCTAGATTTGGGCTTGGTGGTATGGTGAGCCTGTGATGTAGTTAGTTAATTGAGTTATCAACCTGTATCTCTGCTACAAGCGGATACTACAAACACCACAACATCCATGGTTCGATTTTATTTAAAGTAAGTTTTTACAATACGACGATAATTTAAATGTTTTTTGTAGTATCAATAGAGAACATTTATTTATTATTGAACTAGCTGCAACTTGCTGTAACCAATGTAAACTACATATATAGGCACCAAATATTATTGAAATGCGTTCATTAGCTTTTGCGTAAATGAGTAACGAACATCCAATCAATTAAATGAGTTTGAATCCATCTTCACAAACTTCCGCATTTATAATATAATAATATTAATATTGTCATTATATATATTATTTATGAAATAAACAGTACTTTTGTGCTTCTCTATTTTTATATAAATATTCTGTGTGTAAATAAATAAAAAATAAATTAAATTAATATTAATCACATTCACACACAAAATACCACACAGATTTTCCAAATCAAGTTTTGATTTTTCAAGAAACATTCAATTTGAAGAGAAAAAAAAACAGAGTCAATCTCTAACACGTTCTTATCCACAATTCCCTACTCTAAACTCTCCCATGGAGAGCACAGCAACAACGGGGTGAGCGATAAGTGTAGATGCCAAGGGTTACGTTTCATCCAACATGGCGTTATGGTGCCCCGTCACGGCTTTATAGTCGCCAAGTTATGGCCAGAATTGTCGTCTTTTTACTCATGAATGGGCGGCAACCCCAAGATTCTCAGATAAGGTATTTTTATGACGGTTGCCCATGATATCAGTTTAAACAGGTGTTAGGAAACTGTTTGGTAATAGGTAAATAGTGAGGCCTTTAGTTTTTATTAGGGGAAGTGAATTGCTCTATTTTGCTGATAGAATCATAATCACTGGTGGTACTTCTGCTAACTGCATAGGTGGTGTAGTGGTCATAAGCGCGTTTGATGAGTATGTGGTCTATGGTTCAGTTCCCGGGTCGGGTAATTTTTTTTTGGGATTTTTTATCAAAAATTCTCAGTACCATCTAATGCAACATGTTGGTACGCAGGTTTGCACGTTGTAGCAAACAAGTTAAACTAACGCTTTTTAAAGCGTATTGTCAAGAGTTTTACACGTGCAGCCTGTGGATCAACTATACTTTGCGGACTATCAGCGCCCTGCGTCTCCAATATAATAATGGGTTCAGGATGTTGATGGGGCTGCCCCGTTTCTGCAGTGCTTCTGGCATGTTCGCACACGCACACGTTGATGGCTTCCATGCCATCATTAGACAGAAGTCTGCTTCGCTGATCTGCAGAGTGCGGGCCAGTTCCAACTCCATCCTGAAAACCATTGCAGGGAGGTACGATTCACCTATATTGTATGATATTGTGCGAAGATGTATCTCCAACAATAGGCTTGTAACTTTATAAAATACTAACATAGTTTTATAATATCTTTTTACTGTCTGTGTCTGTGATGTACTTGTCCGAAATAAAAATTATTTTATTTTTTTATTTAAGGAGTCTGGCTTACTATTAGGTCCACATCTGTCTAACAACTCGGAGATTACGACCCTGATTATGTTATTATAATCAAAAATAATAGATTTTTACAGTATTTTGGTTTCGTACCTCAAAAAGAAAAACGGAACGCTTATAGGATCACCTTGTCGTTCGTTCGTCTGTCTGTCTGTCAAGACCTTTTTATTTTGGAAACGCGTGGTGGTATCGAGTTGAAATTTAAGCCATATACTCAAATCTATAGTCCCTTGAAGGTGTGGAAAAATCAACCCTCTAAGTCAACGCAGTCAAAAGATATGGATGTTTATGTAGCAAGTTTGTAAGGAACCCTCGGTGCGTGAGTCTGACTCGCACTTACCTGCTACCCTACCATGACGGGAAAGAGATGGTGCTAGACACCCTGTATAGCTCTGTCTCTTTCCCTCAGTGGAATAAGTTCTGCTTTAAGACGTCATGGTAGGCCTACTGGTCCTTTAAATTAGTGTGAAACTTTAGCCAAGTTATCTGTGCAAACGGAAAAACACAACTAAAATATTTACTTTAGTTCTGCGTTTGAAACTTGGTACCTCTGTACCAATTTTGACATTTCCATGCAAATTTTCTTGACAAGCAACGCCACCTTGTACTGCACACTGAAAGAGGTCATTCTGTATTTTTTTTAAATAAAACGAGTAACTCGTGTATCGTGGGTGCGTTTATAAACATTTAAACTTACATACACAAACAGCCAGACCCAAAACAACTATTTGTAGGCCATACAAATATTTGTTCCGTGCGGGAATCGAACCCGCGACACGCAGCACAGCAGTCAATCGCTCAGCCACTGCGCAAACCGTGCCGTCAGTATTATTAATTCTCACATCGTTTTTTGTTTGACCATCTACAGTACAAGCTAGGCTATTATGTGTGAAATTTTGCAATTCAGCCAGTGGAGTGGAACGCTTAGCTCGGAGCTAATCAGCTGAAATTTATGCTGTAACGAGTTTCAAGCTAGAATGTAACTAAACTAATATAACTACTCATCTGCCTAACCTTTTCCCAACTATGTTGGGGTCGGCTTCCAGTCTAACCGGATGCAGCTGAATATCAGTATTTTACGTGGAGCGACTGCCTATCTGACCTCCACAACCCAGTTAATACTGGGTAATACGATACCCCTTGGTAAGACTGGATGTCAGACTTTCGGAACACTGACTACCTGTAACGACTGTCAAAGATCTACAAATGACAGCCGGGACCAACGGCTTAACGTGCTTTCCGAGGCACGGAGGAAACTCGGTATGTAACGGGTGGTCACCCATCCACAGACCAACCTAGGCAAGCGTGGCTTAACCTAAAGATCGACCCGAGCGGCTACTATTTATTTAGCCCACGAGCTCCTCAAATTAATATAACTACTATTGTAAGTAAACTATGTAATAGTAGTTTCCTTACAACAGTAGTAGGTAAGTAACGAAAAGTTATTTTCAAATAATTTTTAACACCCTTGCTCGTAAAGCTGATGTAATTCCACCGGTTTCAAATATGTAAAGAGGGTCATAAAAAACGCGTGTGTTATCAAAGCAAATAGTTAAGTTATAGTCCATACAAATTCCATAACAGTATTATTTGCCATTTCAAATTTGGAACTGATCACCCCGCCGCGCCGCACGACTCCAGCTAGTGAGCAGCGCGCTGTTGCTATTCTATTTCTTTTTTTTAATTTATATAAAGGGTTTTGTCGCTTAGCGCTGTTGCTATTCAAATTTCGAACTAATTCGAAAGTAGGCAGCGCTAGCTCGCTGTTAAAATGGCGGGAAGCAACAATGTGCATTCACAGATTGAGTTTATTTAAAATGATTTTTTTTCTGTTTCCTCGCAAATGTGTTAAAAAACGTCGTACGATATACGTGCGTATTGGTTATAACATGCTCGGCTCAATTACGCCCTCGCCTACGGCTCGGGCTGAAATTCCGACTCGCATGTTATAACCATCTTAACGCACTAATATCGTAATGTACTAATAGTGTTAGGTCAACTGATTACTTAACAATATTTAACATTATGAGTTACATTATGATATACTAGGTGGCGCCCGCGGCTTCACCCGCGTTCTGATCGAAAAAAAAGTATCCTATGTTTTTCCAGACTATAATCGACCTCTGTGCCCAATTTCATCAAGATCCGTCCAGCCATTTTGACGTAAAAGAGTAACAAACATCCATCCATCCTCACAAACATTCGCATTATTTTATAATATTAAGTAGGATTAGTGAAATAGGTTAGCTATATAAGATTTGAACAAAAAATAAATTAATAAGTATCACATAGTAAACGTGTAGATAAAATATAAGAAAAATAAGGTAGCACTTCATTGCAAATACTAATATCAGCAGTATTAGAAATATGAACTAAGCCAGCTTCAGTTAAGTCCAGGGTAAAATTGCATTCACCTTGAAATCAATATCAAAAGTCATTTATTCAAATTAGGCTTTAAATTAGGCTTATAATCAGCAATTTTTGAACGTCACATTACAAGTGACAGTCCCCCAGAACGCCCACCCTTCGCTACTTTTACTGAAACCTAAAACCCAACATGGGTTTCAGGTTTTAGAGGGCGAGCGATTGTCGCCAACCGGCTACAAAAAAAAATGGTTCATTCATTTTAACAAGAGTTACTTAACAGCTAGTAATCGAAGCCTCCTTTTAAGTATGATTGTATTTTAATGTAATGTGGGCCTAAGATGCCTGAAAATAAATGTTTTATTTATTTAAGCAAGGGAATGCTTGCATTAGGAGACTCCGCTCTTCCACATCTTGTGTAATTTTATTACAATTTATAATTATACCTTTTTAAGTTAACAAATTTTTACTTTACAAGAAAAGAAAACAAACTACTTAATTATCATTAAAACCACATATCGCAGTAGGCACAAATCGAGACTGCTTGGCTGCTAAAGAAAAAATCCTGACTGAACCGGGAAACCAGGAGCTCGCTTGCCCAACGAGGTAGTTAAAACTAACATTAGTAGAAAAAAAACTCAAACACAGAGCATTTACTTCAATTGACGACACGGTTGGCGCAGTGGCTGAGCGAGCGCCTGCTGCGCTGCGTGTCGCGGGTTCGATTCTCGCACGAAACAAGGCCTACAAATAGTTGTTTCGGGTCTGGGTGTTTGTGTATGTGAGTTTAAATGTTTGTAAACGCACCCACGATACAAGAGTAATTCCTAATGTGGGGCAATGTCTAAAAAAAAATAGAAACGGGGGGTGTCCGAATTGCACTGACTAAAACCCACCCATGTCCCTTCTTTTGCCTTTTGTGTTCCGCGGCCACGATATATCTTTCGAACGCAACATTCTAGGTACCCCAAACACTTCTATATAAATATTTCCATTTTCCATCAATTTCAGAATCCGCTTCAAACAACTTTCAAGCAGAATTGACGTAATATCGGCATTTCACACGTTGGATGAATGCCGCCTGGCCTGTGCAACCCAATTTGTTAACGATACCAATATCCCTCAGTACACGGAGAGAGCAATCGGACAGGTTCACCTTTGTCAAAACTTGCTGAATGGACTGGCCGAATCCGTCTAATGCACCTAGCGTTACAAATCATTCCTTTGACGGTTTTATGTACTTTATTTGTCAAGGATTTAATTAATAATTATTTTTTAATAAAGAAGATTTTAATGAAGAAGAGAGAGAGATGGTAGGGTTACCATGACGTCTTAAAGCAGAACTTATTCGGCTGAGGGAAAGAGACAGAGCTATACAGGGTGTCTAGCGCCATCTTTTTCTCACACAGGAATAAGAACTGCTATAAGATGTCATAGTAACCCTACTGGGTACCCTCTATAATTTTTTCGGCTATTTTCAAAAGTGACCAGAGTGCTAGGCTTTACTTTGGTCAAAAATGCCATTGCCATCCAACGTGGCAATGCTGCCAGCTTTCTGGGCACTTTTTCTATTGACAGCAATGTAGATTTTTTTAAAGCCCTGTAATTGTTTTCCACTTTTTTCTAACTTGTACATATTTTAGTTAATTACACTAGGAATTTCTCCTGTATCGTGGGTGCCTTTACAAACATTTAAACTCACATACACAAACAACCAGCAGTAGATTGTATACTTACCTTTGCAATTAATAAAAATAAAACAAGAAAAAAAAACTTTTTATTTGGGGTTTGCCCAACACGTTTTTTTTCTTTCCCTGACAATCGTCTGGTAACACCTATATTTTAAGCAAAAACTTTTTCCTTATAACAATACAGTTCATCGTACTCACATACTCAAAGGCAATGTAAAGTAATATAAACATTGAATAAGCTAACCCGTTCTTTATCTGGTCTTAACCGTACTGGTATTTACTTAACGCAGTAATTCCAAAGTAAGCCCTTTATAGTGGTCTCTAACCCGTACGTAGTGTTGTGCACTGTCTTGATAATCCCAGTATGCGGGTATCTCCGCTTCCCGATGTTCTGCATTCTACGACTGATCCCGGATTTTGTGTGGCTATTCCTGTTGTGTATTTTGTATAATGTTGTAGTTTGTAAGGAAGGAAATGTGTCTTCGATAGTGGTACAGTTATGTTATTTTGCTCATTTTGTAAACAGCCTATGTACAATTGCGAACTATCCTATTCAGGTTTAATTGATGTAAATATATAAAAAACTAATTCCTTGTGAAACAAGTAAGTCATATTAACATGATATGATAATATGATGACGGAACGGTTTGCGCAATGGCTGAGTAATTGAATTCTGCGATGCGTGTTGCGCGTTCGATGCCTGACGGGGACAACTTAGCTTCGGGCGGTTTGTGTATGTGTGTAGTTTAAATGCTTGTAAAGGCCCCCACAATACAGGAGATATACTTAGTCTGGGGAAACGTTTTATATTTAAAAAGAAATGATTAAACTAAATTGTTAAAATATGGCTTTTTGTTTTGTCGCATTAGGTACTTACTTTAAAAACACTAGGTGCCCAAGTTTTCGTCATTTCGATGAAACGATTAATAGACATCACAAAACTGTTGCAAATTACATATTCCTACATATAAATGTAAAATCAATAGAGAAGAGAGACGAACGAGTAATTCCTCTATTAAAATTTATAAATCCCGGATATTAGGATTTCCTTCGAACACTTCATATCCCGGGCCCGTGTCCCGTTTAATAACAACACTAATCCCGGCGTGTGTGGGATCAGTGAGGTGTTGCCTTATTATAATATCGTAAATCCTGACAGTTAGTGGTTACGGTTACTGTCAAGTATGCAGGTTCGGTGCTTGAGCGTATTAATTTTTGAATGGTTTCTCACGTATTTGTGGTATGACCTGGGATGTCTATAAATTAATATTTATAGTAAATAATTAAGTTAAATAGTCGATTTTGGGTGATAGCTTTTTTTATATAACAACTCATTATTGTAGATCACTCACTATCTACAATAATAAGCTTTTATTCTCATCCATAAACTAACGCCTTTTTCTCATGCAGGGCGGGCGGTGCTTATTCCTTTTGCTGTATCCACGTTGATCTGATTTTTCTGAAAACCATCGCTGGTAAGGTCAGCGTATGTTTTTCGCCGGGAAGACCACTTGACCTTCCCAGACCTACTTCCCACATCTTACTTGTACACACTTTGATTTTCTAGTTAGTTGCTGATTGTTCTTTTGCTAAAAGGAAGTAGGTATCTGCATGTCTATGTATGAAGGTCAAACTCAAGACGTACGGCGGGTTATCAGCCATACGTTGTCGATATTCCACACATTCACAGGAAGCGCTTTGCAGCATCCTTTATTATGCGATCAGCCGAGGAGTAGAATTTTCTGCCTGCGACTGTGATCCCGAGATTACACAGCCCGGATCAATTCAATATGCAAGTTAAATCAAATCATTTATTTCAACTAGACCATTACAGGCACTTTTGAATGTCATGAAAACAAAAAAAAATGATGCTGCTACAGTCCCAGTCACAAGACATAATAACTTGTGAAAGTACTGAAGTTGCCCATTCCAAAGCGTAGATCTCTATGGAGAAGAATGGGCAAGAAACTCCATGGACACTCTTTTAAATCATAATATTTTTACAAAATCTTGGATATATCATTCATGTTGTGATTATAAATACACTAGCTTTCGCCCGCGGCTTCGCCCGCGTTAAATTTGGGGTAACACAGTTCCCCTTGCGCCTTATTGATTTGTAATAGCAACGCTAAGTTTTCCCTTTTCTTCCCTCTTTCTCCCTCACATCCCACTTTTTTTAAATAAAAATTAGCCTATGTCCGTCTCCTGGTTCCCAACTATCTCTGTACCAAAATTCATCACAATCGGTTTAGCCATTAAAGCGTGAAGAGGTAACAAACAAACAAACTCACTTTCGCTTTTATAATATTAGTAAGGATGTGAGAACGATGTAGAAAAACGAACACATTAATTAGGAGAGTCCAGAGTAAAAGCAAAAACAAGAGTTTAATAGATAAATTACAAACTTAATTAATTAAAACAAACCGTGGCGGCTAATAGATGACCAGTCACAACTGACAGCGCCCGTTCACGAACATGACGCATATATCAGCCCCATTCAGCTCCACCATTTTGAAGGGAACTAAATGACCCGACATACACGCCACCATCAGCGAGACATTTAAGTGAGCATGACAATCTCTCAACCACCAGGGCAACCGTCGAGTCAATTAAATTACATAGTACTCACACATGGGCATTACAATTATACAATATTAGGAAATTGTTAATAGGTTTAATTTGAGTCAGTTCGTTCCATCATCGACTTCATCTCTGACTTTTGGGAAACGATTGAGATAAAGAGTATAAAATTTAAAAAAAAAATACCAGCTATAACTGTCCCACTGCTGAGCAAACGCTTGTGTTCATACAGGCCCTATATAAAAAAATAAAAGAAGACCCTAGGCATTGTCGCTTTAAAAATATCATAAACACAGAACTACCACCATTAAATAAAGAAAAAACCGGCCAAGAGCGTGTCGGGCCACGCTCAGTGTAGGGTTCCGTAGTTTCCCGTCCGTCACAATAAGTGTTCCCACTTATGAGTTTAAAGGTGGAGGAGGAAATTATTTTGTACAACTTTTTGTCTTTTTTGTACAAAAACTGTTGTTTCAATCAAGTTCAAAATGATTTTCATAGAAAGTCCTTATAAAGTTCTACTTTTCAGATTTTTTTCATATTTTCTAAACTTATGGTTCAAAAGTTAGAGGGGGGGGGGACACATTGTTTTTTACTTTTGGAGCGATTATTTCCGAAATTATAGACATTATCAAAAAATGATTTTAGTAAACCCCTATTCATTTTTAAATACCTTTCCAACAATATATCACACATTAGGGTTGAAATTAAAAAAAAAATCACTTCCCACTTTACATATAGGGTGGCTACCCTAATAAAACATTTTTTTCCAATTTTTATTTTACCACTTTGTTGGCGTGATTGATATACATATTGGTACCAAATTTCAGCTTTCTAGTGCTAACGGTCACAGAGATTAAGCGAGGACGGACGGACGGACGGACAGACAGACATGGCGAAACTATAAGGGTTCCTAGTTGACTACGGAACCCTAAAAAAGATAAAAGGGCACATTTCCGCGTCCGCCCATAAAGCATAAGACACAATACATTTGGCAGGGCACATAAATCGGGCGGCCATGTTAAATATTCGTTAAGTCGGCCCTCGGTTCGACGCGCCATCCGTTATAATATCGGATACATTTGCCGTTTGTTCAAATAAACGTTTTACAGTCACATAGGGATGAGCTTTTGAAAGATCGCAGTTCAATAGGTTAACAGACGAAAATTGCAAAGTAGAGTTCACCATTTTGACAAGCGACGTCTAAAACACATCATGGTGTTTAGACATGTTGCTTTGTAAGTCATTACCCGTCGAATTTTGAGCCATCGTGAAAAGAACGATCCCTTACCAAACAAGAGAAAAGCACTAAATCCTTACTTAATATTATAAAAGCGAAAGTGAGTTTGTTTGTTACGTCTTCACGCCTAAATGGCTAAACCGATTTTGATGAATTTTGGTACAGAGATAGCTGGGAACCAGGAGACGGACATAGGCTAGACGCAAGGGCAAAAACTACAGGTAGCAGGTACATGTAAATCAGGAAAGGGGAACTGTGTTACCCCGAATTTAACGCGAGCGAAGCCGCGGGCAAAAGCTAGTTCATTATAAAGTCTTTGCAACTAAGCCTTTTTCTGCGGATGGGAAATCATCAAATAACTTCCCCCACTCTGGGCGGACCTGCGGGATGTGTCAGACTTATACTGACTAAAGCCCACCCATGTTCCTTCTATTGCCCTTTATTTCTTTCGAAAAACCTGCGACCCCGGCAGCGCAACTAAACCCTAGCACTTTTAATCGGAAGAAAACAATTCTGCTGAGCCAAATCAAACCCCGGAATAGATATTTACAGACTATATTACGAATTATAATTTTATGTCTAGTGCGCCAAACTCCCTTTAAATCCTCAGAATAAAAGTTGTTTAGTTTCATGGTCCAGGATACCACAGGGGAGAACACACCGTTACACGTTAAACTATACGTGGACTTGTTGGAGTAAAGGGATTTAGACCTTTTTGATCCAGCTCTAGACTGTGAGTCTCTGCTAACCTACGCTGAGTTTAATGCTCGAGTGTCTCACCTGAGTTTAATGCTCGAGTATCTCATCTGAGTTTAATGCTCGAGTGTCTCATCTGAGTTAAATGCTCGAGTGTCTCACCTGAGTTTAATGTTCAAGTGTCTCATCTGAGTTTAATGCTCGAGTGTCTCACCTGCGTTTAATACTCGAGTGTCTCATCTGAGTTTAATGCTCGAGTGTCTCACCTGAGTTAAATGCTCGAGTGTCTCATCTGAGTTTAATGCTCGAGTGTCTCATCTGAGTTTAATGCTCGAGTGTCTCGTCTGAGTTTAATGCTCGAGTGCCTCATCTGAGTTTAATGCTCGAGTGTCTCATCTGAGTTAAATGCTCGAGTGTCTCACCTGAGTTTAATGTTCAAGTGTCTCATCTGAGTTTAATGCTCGAGTGTCTCATCTGAGTTTAATGCTCGAGTGTCTCACCTGAGTTTAATGCTTGAGTGTCTCATCTGAGTTTAATGCTCGAGTGTCTCATCTGAGTTTAATGCTCGAGTGTCTCGTCTGAGTTTAATGCTCGAGTGCCTCATCTGAGTTTAATGCTCGAGTGTCTCATCTGAGTTTAATGCTCGAGTGTCTCATCGGAGTTTAAAGCTCGGGATTGAACTCAAATAGATCATAAGGAACCGAATACATATTTTTACTGACGACACGATTGGCGCAGCGGTTGACTGCAACGCTGCGTGTGAATTCAAATGTTTTATAAACACATACACAGTCCTGTATTGACAGGAAAAATTCCTAGTGTGGGGCAGACGTTTAAAAATTATAATGATAACAATTTTACCAACCTACCTTACCCAATCATTGAACAAAAACGAAACTCCATAATATTTACCAAAGCTTCAGAAGTGCTTCTTTTTTTAACTCAGAAAATACAGGGTGTGGCGTAAGTAGTGGTCCACCGTTCAGGATTCGATGAACCAGATAATTAACTACAACAATTAAAAATTTTAGCCATTTTTACCCAAGGGTTCCGAAAATATTTCCTTTTTGTCTTTTATTTACGAAATTTCTATCTTTTTTTACAAATTTGTTTGTAGTTTCAACAAAAACCATTATTTTTTCATTTTGATTTCTGTTAATTACTGCTGAATACTGGAGCTATCATGATTAATAATGATTTTTTATGTAAATTTAGCTCTTTTGAAGAAAAAGTTGGTTCTTCTATAATTTTAACCCTAATTTTTACATACCATCCAAGTTCAAGGGTGATTTTTGTAAAAAAAACGTACTACACTATCAGTGCCCATTTATTTAATAATATGCCTACTAAATACCGATTTCAAAATGGTATCACTATAACAGATCCTATTATTTATCAAAAAGATATTCAATTTTAATTGAAGAAAAGAAGATTTTCATTAAACTACTTTTTTAAACTTTACTGCGTTAATACTTACGATATTTGCAAAAAAATACACTACAGTGTCAGTGCCCATTTAAAAAAAAACAAATCACTTTATTTATCATTTATTATTAATCTTTGTCATGATTACAATAATTAAAATTAAACAAAATGTTCAAAATGGCCCCCATTCGCAGCTATACACGCTCTGCAACGTCGAATAAACGACCGTTTAAGTCGTCGGGCAAACCCGCTTTCGCTGATTTCTCTAGCAGCTGCCTGGATTCTAGTCCTCAATTGGTCAATGCTTGTGATTTCTTTGCTATAGACTTTTTCTTTTAGGCAACCCCAATAAAAGAAATCTAGGGGATTTAGATCTGGCGAGCGTGGTGGCCACAATATTGGACCTAAGCGCCCTATCCACCTATTTGGATACGCTGTATCAAGGTGCTCTCGTACTCTAACAGCGTAGTGAGCGGGACAGCCATCGTTCTGCAGCCACATCTCTTCTTGGACTTCAGGAACGACACCTTCCAGAAGCGAGGGCAAGTCAATTTGCAAAAAACTTAAATATCTTTCTGCATTTAATGTTTCTGGCAGCTCGTGTGGACCGATTATCTGTCCGTTAATGATTCCGGTCCAAAGGTTTATTTTAAATTGATACTGTGATCTGTCTTGCCTTATGAGATGCGGGTTTTCTAGCTGCCAGTTATGCAAATTGTGTAGATTTAAATATCCATCTTTTTTGCAGGATGACTCGTCGCTCCATAGTATTTTATTAAAAAACTGCGGGTCTTCTCTTATTCTCCGTAGCATTACTCTACAAAATGTTACTCTCAACTGATAGTCTCTTGGTAGCAATGACTGTACCCTTTGATAGTGGTATGGGTACAGTTCATGTCTTTTGAGTATTCGATGTACAGATCTAGTCGATATGCCAGTTCTGCGACTTAAGACACGGACCGATGTTGAAGGATCTTCTGTAACTAAATTCATTACCTCTTCATCATTGTGTCGTCGCGGTCGTCCTTCACCTGCACCGCCTACGCCTGTGCCAGGTATCCTTCCCTCGGTGTATGCGTTATGCACTCTCCCAAAAACTCGGTGGTCTGGATGTCTTCGATCGGGATATCTCTCCCGATAAAGTCGAGCTGCTTCTCTACCGACACCTCTGCATTCGCCATAAATAAAATGCATGTCAGCATATTCGCGCGGTGTGTACCGAGACATTTTTTAATTGTCACTGCACTGCACGTTTGTCCAAATCGTTGAGCAAGCCAAAGTCACCAGTACACGTAGCCAATATCGCAGAGATCACCAAAACAACAAGTCCAATCAGTAGGCAAATTAAACAGAGTCCGGGGGCAGGCAGGGGTAAACAAATGGCGGAGGTAAACACAGGCAGAATAAAAACGAAACGCATACGACGCACGACACGAGTGACGAGATCGTACTAAATCATTTTGAGATTTCTGAAGATTTCAACGTTAGTAATGAAAGAGATAGCAATACCCTACCATATCTCTTCCTTATCACTCCTATTGTGCGTAACTGGATTGCGAGAGCTTCAACCGGTTTTTGTTAACAAAACAAACATGTCTCAGGTAAAAAAAGGGTCAGGGTTTTTTTACCTGACATGTTTGTGCTTCAACACAAATCACATTTGAATTGTAAAAAGTTACATTGTATCCGTTTTTTGAGTTTTAATACGTTTTGTAATAGTATTAACGCAACAAAGTTTAAAAAAGTAGTTTCATGAAAATCTTCTTTTCTTCGATTAAAATTGAATATCTTTTTGTTAAATTATTGGATCTGTTATAGTGATATCATTTTGAAATCGGTATTTAGTAGGCATATTATTAAATGCATGGGCACTGACAATGTAGTACGTTTTTTTTACAAAAATCGCTCTTGAACTTAAAGGTGTGTTAAAAATTAGGGTTAAAATTAGAGAAGAACCAACATTTTCTTCAAAAGAGCTGAATTTACATAAAAAATCTTAATTTATCATGATAGCTCTAGTATTCAGCAGTAATTAACAGAAATCAAAATGAAAAAATAATGGTTTTTGTTGAAACTACAAACAAATTTGTAAAAAAAGATAGAAATTTCGTAAATAAAAGACAAAAAGGAAATATTTTCGGAACCCTTGGGTAAAAGTGGCTAAAATTTTTAATTGTTGTAGTTAATTATCTGGTTCATCGAATCCTGAACGGTGGACCACTACTTACGCCACACCCTGTATATACGAGTAATAGCAAATGATGTACTGTGGGAACAAGTGTAGGGAATTGTATATTTTAGGCGTATTTTACGGCAAGAATAATAAAAAGAAGGTAAAGTAAGCATTTCTATTCCATTCGAAATTTGCAAGCTCTAAAACCAGGTTATTGCCTCTCTTCTGGAACAGGTAAGGCATAAAATAATACTACTTACATAATATTTTTATATGCTTACTATTGATAGTGTATTATTATCATTCTGTAGGGGTCCATATTTTAATATTAGGTATTTTTGGCGAGAAATAAGGCAAAACGGAGAAATCCGAAGATGTACGAAGGTGGACAGGACACCTAGCAAGGCACGATGTAGGCAGGTGGAGTAGAGCTGCGAGCGGCATCTAAGTGAAGTGTTCGTTGTCCGGCAGCAAAATGTGACAACGATATTGTTGCCTCCGCAGGTAAACCCTGGACGACGCTGTCACGAGATCGTGGAGATAGGCACAAACAAAGAGAGGCTTACACTTCGCTGAGTACTACACCATCTGTATTGCTTAATATAGATAGTGTACAATGCCATCCACCATTATATTGCCCGACTTTACCCACTGCTGGGCATAACACTTTCTTTGTTAGTCGCAATCGCTTTTGTGAATTTGCCAGAATTAAAATCAAAATATTTCACATAGGTCTACATGGGCACTTATAAAACGTCGAGAAGAGGTGCAAGGTTCGGGTTGGTCGTGGCCTATGGAGAAGAACCGGCAAGAAACTCCATGGTTACTCTTTTGATTTAAGTGACAGTTGATAGATAAAGTCTCAATACGGCGCAAACTCAGTCACTTTCTCATTATAAATGCGTTGTACTCCGCCTATCATCACCTTGCCGTGCTAGGTATCCTGCCGAAGTTTGAGTTCCGTAACGCGATTTCCAACTTTGAAGACCTTCGTAGTACGTCTTCAAATTTCGACGTTTTGCCTTCTATCTGCTTATTGCTGTAAGCGCCATGCTGAGATGAGGGCTTTTGGCCTCGTACAGAACCAATTCAGTTGATTATTTTAATTTTGTTTTTTTTTATATATATTTTTAGTTTTGTTTTTTTTTTAAGAACAATATTTTTTAGTCGTAATTACGACGAGCACACAAAGTAACAAAAAAAAGAAGATAATATATGCTCACATTTCTCCACTACTTAGTAGTTTACTTGGCGCATTTTTTTAACGTGGTTCCCCAGGGCTATTAGCTATCTTTCGGATGCCTACTCCACGAAAAAAACCTTTTTTTTTGTTATTTAATAACATATTTTTTGTAATTGGACCACAACACGTTAAGGCCAATTTGTCCTGACAATTAAGAGGAGGAATAAACAGTTTTTCTCTCTATTTCATACCGAATATTATTATTTATTAATAGCCTTGCAATTCTCAATTGGGTCTCTGTTGAATTTTAGTATGTCCCTTAATTCAGCGTGCCTCTTGACAAAGGCCTCCTCTAGCTGCTTCCACTGTACTCTATCGCGAGCCGCTTTGTTAACGAATATAGCCAATATTAAAATATACACCCCTACAGATGATAAACCACACATTGTTCGCCGAACATTCGCTAGCTCGCTTCGATCAAAACTCCCTCTCCGTATTAAGTGGTCATAAATCGTTTGTGTCGCAGATGACTCGCACCGTTTCACTTTTAGCCTTTTTTTTCGTATTATTTTTACATTTCAGCGTCTTCTAAACGCGTGTTACGATACGGTAGGATATCGAATATAACCTTGTAAATGTAGTCTTTGAAAAAAACGGTCGTTGTAACCTTCGGAGAAAGGATTTTTGTTGCTGCACGTTGATTTTGAACCGTGTATTCTGGCAATTTTCTAAAATCCTTACTAATATTATAAAAGCGAAAGTGAGTTTGTTTGTTTGTTACGTCTTCACGCCTAAATGGCCAAACCGATTTTGATGAATTTTGGTACAGACGTAGAACCTGGAAACGGACATAGGCTGATTTTTTTTTTAAAGTAAGTAATGAGGGAAGAAAAGGGAAAACTTGGCTTTGCTATTTCAACAAATAAGGCGCAAGGGCAAAAACTACAGGTAGCAGGTACCTGCTAATCAAGAAAGGCGAACTGTGTTACCCCGAATTTAACGCGAGCGACGCCGCTGGCAAAAGCAAGTAAATAATATTTGTAACCCCTACCCTATCGTACTCTTATTCTTTTTTTTATAAATAAATAATAACCTAGATACCGAATGCAGCGCCATCTGACGGGCTGATTTGTTAATCTAAACCATCCAGGGCGTCACCCATAGAAACGCATGCAAAAAATCATTCAAATCGGTCCAGCCGTTTAGGAGGAGTTCAATGACATACACACGTACAGTAGAATTTTATATACAAAGATAGGTTTGTGTTTGGATGGGGCACGCTTGCCAGAACTCTTTACTAGTGACCCTGCTTTGTACGACGCCTTCGGTCTAAAACTATCCTATCTTTTAACCCAGAGTCATTCAAATACATTTACAAAGTTTCTCTAAAATCGGTATCTCCAAAGCTAACAAGGTTTTGGAGATAAAATGTGTACGATCATATTAAGGTATGATTTTTGTATATCATGTAAATGTTGTGGATCGCAAGCAGTGTAATTAATTAGGATGGCTACTTTCTTTATTAGCGTTAATATAAAAAAGAAATCACATAAAACTAAATCTTATTCAAAATTACGCTTTGCGAAAATTAATATAGCTGTCGTATATTTCATAAAGTAATATCGGAAGAAACTCTTCTACTTCCCACATCACTAGTCGCTTAAATACAACTTACCCTTATTAAATGAATAATAAACACACCATAAAACATGCAAACACATATTTAGCTAATAAAATAAAACAATATCATTACACATCGTCCCGTCCATCTCGTCATAACATTACCCCACACCTCCCTACTAAACCAGTGACACAGTTCACAACAGCCTGTATATTCAGATCACGTATACAGGGTGCGTGCACTTACCCCCTCTCACGTTAACCCCTTCACTGGATACATTGTCAAGTAATAAATTAAGTTTTCCTTATGCGGTGTTGTCGCGATCGTATTTTGTTTTATGTTCCTTTTTTGTTTGTTTTTGCAGCGTAATTGGTTATTTTTTTGTGGTACTTGATGGTTTGTGTAAATACTTGTTTGGTGTAATGGTCGTAAACTACTATACTTTTGTCCTTAGGTTGTACAGACGCCTGCACATCAAGCTACTACAATCTGTCAGATTTCTTTGATAGATTTTCGACTTTATTTCTAAAGTATTAGGTTCAAGGTTCATTGGGAAAAATTGACAGTTTCGGGTAGCTTGATGTGCAGGCGTCTGTACCAACTCGTTTTAATTAGGATATTGTTAGGCAGCCCGTTCGTTATTGGCTTACTAGTTTTAGCTGGCTTCTTATTAGATTGAATCTTCGTCCTACACTATGCCAAATCAAGGTCAAAGGTCAAGGTCAGGTCAGGTCAAGGTCAGGTCAAGTCAAGTCCAAAGGTCAAGAACAGTTCAACCTACTGATGTGTGGAATAAATAAGTTTTTTTATTTTATTTTGTTATGATATCTGCTGTAGTACCGTCTAATGCAGCGCGGTTATTTTGACGCTTAAATGTCAACAAGTGGACGCTGTTAGCAAACTTTTTATGAAATGGTATAGATAAGCAAGATGAATGATGTTACAAAGGTTTTGTGAAAATATTATGATTTAAAAGAGTGTCCATGGAGTTTCTTGCCCATTCTTTCCATAGAAATCAACGCTTGGGAATGAGCAGCTACAGTGTTTTCACAAGTTATTATGCCTTGTGACCGGGACTGTAGCTGCATCCTTCTGTTTTGACATTCAAAAGTGCCTGTAATGCTTTAATTAAAAGATAGGCTTTGAGTTTGATTCATCCTTGCTGCACTGTACCTACCTATTTATACGCTTTCAAAACAAGTTCATGTTCCTAATACGACTTTGATTGACCAACACCAAAATAATTGTATAACGCACACAGTTTCGGCTTTCCGCAGCCATTAAAGGCGTTGCCTCAATGAAGCAAAGGTTACATCGATCAAGCTATTCCACAGCGCAGTCGTTTAGACCAGTAAATCAAAAATAGCCCACCTGGCCGATGACAAACATTTCCGAAGCTAAACAAGAGCTATTAATCCAGAAACGTTTTGAGAGCACAGTTGAAAACTGGCCTTAAAATGGCGCTTTATGGACCAAGAATTTGGAGCAACTTTGACTTTAGTTTTGTAAGTTCACGGCTGCCATTTTATTTTATAGTTGCAAAGTGAAAGAGATGCTTTAAACGAAACTGTTTATGATTTTTTTTCGTTTTTCTAAAGAGTACATTATTTTAGATTATTTGCGAATCATTTGCTTTCATTGTACGGACCGATTTCTGGCTACTTCTATTACTTATGGAATAATTAGTATTAACAGAGAAGTACCTAGTAGCAGTAGGTATTAATAGGATAAAAGAGAAGTATGAAAGAAAATGACATGCTACGCTGACCCCAAATTAATTGGGATAAGGGGTCTGTTGTTTTGCATATTCTTTTTCAATTATTAAAATACCCGTTAATTTGATCCTGAGCCTCCAATTAAAAATTAAGTCAATTGCATTGCAACGCGGCGTAACAAGGTATTCAGATAAAAACTAATTTTAACTATGCAGCGATTCAAAAATTTTAACAACTGGGTTTTTGATTGGCCTTTTACGCAGATTATTCTTAATATTGGAATTGTAAGTGCCATGATTTTTTTCGACGTGGTTATTAACTTTTATCCAAAATGATTAATCAATTCAGAACATCGCAGTTTTCTGCTTCGATATGTTTCTTGGTTGTACTAAAAAGTCAAAATCAAAAAAGTCTCTAAATAAAAAAAGTCGTAATGAAAGCAGCATTTTAACCGTCTAATATTTCACTTGTCACGGTTGGAGGCACCTAAAACGCCACTCAGTTTTCAACAGCCAAAAGACACTCAGGCAGTATACTTGAAAAGATTCCTTTTCGCACAAGTGCAATGGACAATCATTAACGTCGAGGTATTCTGAGATTTTTCGCAGGTAATGGCTTTTATATCTGACATTTGACCCCAAAATGGGCCTGGAAAACGGTTCCGGAGATTGAGTGGAACGGTGTCTGGTCGTTCGTTTATGTCCAATCGATTTTACTTTGATTTTAGAGGGAGTTTGAAGCGATGACTGACGTCTGTCAGGCATGAGTGATTGGTTGACTTGAGTTTGAACATATTCACTGATTGCCAGATTGATTTGAAATATCATGTGTCAGTGCGTATTTTGATAACAGTACAGGTGATTCCGACATATATTATGCCTCGAAATACTGGGTGAACTAAAAGAGCATAAATGACTTTGGACAGATTAGATGAGCGCTTTTGACAATAACCATTGCTATTAGTCAGAGTGGCGACCTGGAGCATGGACAACCTCCTGCAGTTCAATACCTCAAAGTGTTTAGCTATCACCTTCTCTCGCGCACGTGCTCCTATCCTGTATAATTTTAGTCTAGACGGGACGCCAATGATAAGAGCTACTGAAGGAAATCATCAAATAACTCCCCCCGCTCTGGGAGCGGGGGAGAATGTCAAACTTTTACTGCCTAAAACCCACCCATGTTCCTTATGTTTCCCTTTATGTACCTTGCCCGCGGTATCTCTTTCGAACAACCCACAACTCCAACAGCCAGTGGTCCTAGCAGGCCACTCTGCTTTGCTGACATCAGCAGTACGATTCGCGTTGAGAACGAACTTCACGAGCGACTGGATGTTTTCTCGTGAAATTTTAGTGACTTTGCAAGAGTTTTATTAAATTCTAGCTTTTGCCCGCGGCTTCGCTCGCGTTAAATTCGGGGTAACACAGTTCCCCTTGGGCCTTATTGATTTGTAATAGCAACGCTAAGTTTTCCCTTTTCTTCCCTCTTTCTCCCTCACATCCCACTTTTTTAAAATAAAAATTATATCCGTCTCCTGGTTCCCAACTATCTCTGTACCAAAATTCATCAAAATCGGTGTAGCCATTAAAGCGTGAAGAGGTAACAAACAAACAAACTCACTTTCGCTTTTATAATATTAGTAAGGATAAGGATAGTTAGATAAGTAACACCATAAGAAAAGAGAAAACATTTTTTTTTGTTTGTTTATAATTAGGTACTTACAAATTAAAGGATTTGATGTAAAGTGTTTTATTTTTTAGATTTATTTTTCTTGCTTAATAGCTTCACTGTCGCATTAGGTTAAGGCCTGTAAGGATAGTTGTAAGTTCAAAATAAAATCTCGTTGAGGCGCGCGTGGAACACGAATGCGCTGTCGACACGGCAACTAGCAAACTTCAGATATAATTATTTCTCGACGGCATGTTAAGTCTAAGTTTTATGTTCCTTTTTTGTTTGTTTTTCGCAGCGTAATTGGTTCTGTTTTTTTTTTTGGTACTTGATGGTTTGTGTATATACTTGTTTGGTGTAATGGTCGTAAACTACTATACTTTTGTCCTTAGGTTGTACCAACTTGTTTTAATTAGGATATTGTTAGGCAGCCCGTTCGTTATTGGCTTACTAGTTTTAGCTGGCTTCTTATTAGGTTGAATCTTCGTCCTACACTATGCCAAATCAAGGTCAAAGGTCAAGGTCAGGTCAAGGTCAGGTCAAGTCAAGTCCAAAGGTCAAGAACAGTTCAACCTACTGATGTGTGGAATAAATAAGTTTTTTTATTTTATTTTGTTATGATATCTGCTGTAGTACAGTCTAATGCAGCGCGGTTATTTTGACGCTTAAATGTCAACAAGTGGGCGCTGTTAGCAAACTTTTTATGAAATGGTATAGATAAGCAAGATGAATGATGTTACAAAGATTTTGTGAAAATATTATGATTTAAAAGAGTGTCCATGGAGTTTCTTGCCCATTCTTTCCATAGAGATCAACGCTTGGGAATGAGCAGCTACAGTGCTTTCACAAGTTATTATGCCTTGTGACCGGGACTGTAGCTACATCCTTCTGTTTTGACATTCAAAAGTGCCTGTAATGCTTTAATTAAAAGATAGGCTTTGAGTTTGATTCATCCTTGCTGCACTATGCCTACCTATTTATACGCTTTCAAAACAAGTTCATGTTTCTAATACGACTTTGATTGACCAACACCAAAATAATTGTATAACGCACACAGTTTCGGCTTTCCGCAGCCATTAAAGGCGTTGCCTCAATGAAGCAAAGGTTACATCGATCAAGCTATTTCACAGCGCAGTCGTTTAGACCAGTAAATCAAAAATAGCCCACCTGGCCGATGACAAACATTTCCGAAGCTAAACAAGAGCTATTAATCCAGAAACGTTTTGAGAGCACAGTTGAAAACTGGCCTTAAAATGGCGCTTTATGGACCAAGAATTTGGAGCAACTTTGACTTTAGTTTTGTAAGTTCACGGCTGCCATTTTATTTTATGGTTGCAAAGTGAAAGAGATGCTTTAAACGAAACTGTTTATGAATGTTTTTCGTTTTTCTAAAGAGTACATTATTTTAGATTATTTGCGAATCATTTGCTTTCATTGTACGGACCGATTTCTGGCTACTTCTATTACTTATGGAATAATTAGTATTAACAGAGAAGTACCTAGTAGCAGTAGGTATTAATAGGCTAAAAGAGAAGTATGAAAGAAAATGACATGCTACGCTGACCCCAAATTAATTGGGATAAGGGGTCTGTTGTTTTGCATATTCTTTTTCAATTATTAAAATACCCGTTAATTTGATCCTGAGCCTCCAATTAAAAATTAAGTCAATTGCATTGCAACGCGGCGTAACAAGGTATTCAGATAAAAACTAATATTAACTATGCAGTGATTCAAAAATTTTAAGAACTGGGATTTTGATTGGCCTTTTACGCAGATTATTCTTAATATTGGAATTGTAAGTGCCATGATTTTTTTCGACGTGGTTATTAACTTTTATCCAAAATGATTAATAAATTCAGAACATCGCAGTTTTCTGCTTCGATATGTTTCTTGGTTGTACTAAAAAGTCAAAATCAAAAAAGTCTCTAAATAAAAAAAGTCGTAATGAAAGCAGCATTTTAACCGTCTAATATTTCACTTGTCACGGTTGGAGGCACCTAAAACGCCACTCAGTTTTCAACAGCCAAAAGACACTCAGGCAGTATACTTGAAAAGATTCCTTTTCGCACAAGTGCAATGGACAATCATTAACGTCGAGGTTTTCTGAGATTTTTCGCAGGTAATGGCTTTTATATCTGACATTTGACCCCAAAATGGGCCTGGAAAACGGTTCCAGAGATTGAGTGGAACGGTGTCTGGTCGTTCGTTTATGTCCAATCGATTTTACTTTGATTTTAGAGGGAGTTTGAAGCGATGACTGACGTCTGTCAGGCATGAGTGATTGGTTAACTTGAGTTTGAACATATTCACTGATTGCCAGATTGATTTGAAATATCATGTGTCAGTGCGTATTTTGATAACAGTACAGGTGATTCCGACATATATTATGCCTCGAATTACTGGGTGAACTAAAAGAGCATAAATGACTTTGGACAGATTAGATGAGCGCTTTTGACAATAACCATTGCTATTAGTCGTGCTAACTAGTCTGGCAGTGCTGCAGGATTCATTGTTAACTACTCATTGTTAGATTTTTTTAATTGAATTGAACGAAAATTTCATAGGCCTTTCTTTCTGTAGAGACCAGGATGATAAATGTCACACATTCTCGAAATTGCCCTTACCATGTTTTGTTCGGTAATCCTTTGATTTCTTTTTTCATTGTAAAACAACCAGAATCATATTTTTTACTTGCATATGCATATTTATACATTAACGGGAGAATAAATATTCTTAGCTTAGCTTCAGCAAAAGAAACAAACAATCATTGTGAGGAAATTAGCATGACTTTTTTTTCGGATGGGAAATCATTAAATAACTCCCCCCGCTCTGGGAGCGGGGGAGAATGTCAAACTTTTACTGTCTTAAACCCATCCATGTTCCTTCTGTTTCCCTTTATGTACCTTGCCCGCGGTATCTCTTTCGAACAACCCACAACTCCAACAGCCAGTGGTCCTAGCAGGCCGCTCTGCTTTGCTGACATCAGCAGAACGATTCGCGTTGAGAACGAACTTCACGAGCGACTGGATGTTTTCTCATGAAATATGAGTGACTTTGCAAGAGTTTTATTAAATTCTAGCTTTTGCCCGCGGCTTCGCTCGCGTTAAATTCGGGGTAACACAGTTCCCCTTGGGCCTTATTGATTTGAAATAGCAACGGTAAGTTTTCCCTTTTCTTCCCTCTTTCTCCCTCACATCCCACTTTTTTAAAATAAAAATTAGCCTATATCCGTCTCCTGGTTCCCAACTATCTCTGTACCATCTTACAAATTCATCAAAATCGGTGTAGCCATTAAAGCGTGAAGAGGTAACAAACAAACAAACTCACTTTCGCTTTTATAATATTAGTAAGGATAAGGATTTTTTTTGTTTGTTTATAATTAGGTACTTACAAATTAAAGGATTTGATGTAAAGTGTTTTATTTTTTAGATTTATTTTTATTGGTAATAGCTTCACTGTCGCATTAGGTTAAGGCCTGTAAGGATAGTTGTAAGGAGGATAAATAAAATAAAATCTCATTGAGGCGCGCGTGGAACACGAATGCGCTGTCGACACGGCAACTAGCAAACTTCAGATATAATTATTTCTCGACGGCATGTTAAGTCAAGCCGAAGTTTGAAAACTCTGACACCAGGTTATTAAAAAAGAAAACACAGAAAAAAATGCACAACAACATTTCTCATGTTCTAGACAGCGTATCATCTTCGAGTATTATAAATAAGATGTCAAACCTCTTTGTTAACCTGTAATATCATTACTTTTCTAATTTATATCCGTGGCTACCATTTCCTAGGCCGTCAGACCGGGTTAGACTGTTTTCAATAAATTAGGAACATGATATCGAGGAGTCACGCGAACGAATGTATGATGGGACGCTTAATTTGCCCGACAAATGAAATGGTTTTGAGTTCGTTTATAAGGTACTCCTCAATAACATCAGCCAAGAAGTAGAAGCTATAAAAGCGAAAGTGAGTTTGTTGTCTTGTTACGCCTTAATGGCTAAACCGATTTTGATGATTTTTGGTAAAGTGATAGTTGGGACCCAGGAGACAGACATAGGCTATTTAAAAAAAAGAGTTTGATATGAGGGAGATAGAGGGAAGAAAAGGGAAAACTTAGCTTTGCTATTAAAATAAATAAGGCGCAAGGGCAAAAACTACAAGTAGCAGGTACCAGCAAATCAGGAAAGGGGAACTGTGTTTCCCCGAATTAAACGCGAGCGAAGCCGCGGGCAAAAGCTAGCATACTATACTTTTGATACTTGTCTATTTGATCTAGCATGCTACCTCCTTTACTTTTGACTGCCAGAACAGTTACCCCAGTACTACTAACAAATATTTGTTCAAGTTATTACCGACCACTTATATTTAAAGCTAAGCCTCTGTCGAGCTATTAATCCGAGGCTGAGGCGACTGAGCCCAAGTGTTTGTGTTTCGTACTATTGAGATACAAACGGCTTATAGTCGGGGTTAGGACGTGATAAATTGGTGGAGAATACGTCCTTTTTCTGAGTGGTGAGACTTTTGTGGGCTGGGAAGTTAAGTTTTGTTTAATTGATTTCTTGAATCTGACAGATTATAAGAAATACTAATTAGGTAAAATATGCTTGTGCAGGGGAGGAATAGAAGAATCGGAACCGGAAAGAATAGTAGAAACATAAGTGCAAATTATAGTCCTTCGGCGGGATTACCTGGGACTTCATTTAGCTTCATTGTCTCGGCGCTTTTCTGGCTTTTAAGAATTGCAATGGTTTGGGAATAGTGCGGTGGGCTAGACCCTTATGTGAAGAAGAAGCCTTTTATTTACTACGCGGGCCTTGGGTAGGTAGGGGTGCGTCATCCAATTTTCGCTCTAGAACATGAATTTGGTTTGAGAGCAATAATTATGACCGATTCTAAGGAATTTAACAAATGTTTACAGTTATTTGTGGCTAAATCAGGTAATTTAAAGCCCTCGTTGTGATAAATGAAAAAGTCCTCAGCATGTTGAAGTTAATCGTAGTACGTTAAGAGCCATTTTTCGAGTAGGTATTGAAAAATAAATGGTAGTGTGCGCAGCCTGGGTTCGACCGCAACAATCTACAACTAAAGTTGGGACGTTTACCACAATTGGGAAATTAATTCACGTTCCATCATTCACTAGTTTTGACCCATTCATTTGTTTCGCTAATTTACTGGAAGGTCTTCCCATCAATTTACAAGTTTTAATTTTTTTTATCTACCTTATTCCCAGCCGACTTTCTAAAGAAGATTTTTTTTTCTAAAAGTTGTGATTCAGTAAGTCGATTTTCATTTTGAGAATAGATGGTTTAATCCCGAGAATTAATCAATTTTTCTTTTTTCAAATGCCTTTTTACAAACGGCCAGTATAAATCACTGCGCTGAAAAGAATAGCAAATAAAGAAAGAAATAAAAACGCTGCTTACTATGCATGGGTTGAGTGCAAACGTGTGGTGGTGCTATGAGAATTGTTATAGGAGCTATCTGTTACGTGGGGACAGTCACTGGAGCCAGTATAGAATTGTTTGTTATATAAACTATCCACGAATGTAGAAACTATACAGCTCCATTTTTACGTAAAACACTTTTCCATCGCATTCCGGACCGTTTTGAAACAATTTGTAAAACAATTATCTTCTTACTCCTTCTAAAATTAGAGACGTGTGGGACAGTTTTACAAAATAACTAATCAAAAGTCTTTAAGGCGCTGTACAAAGCAAACACTTCGGAAAACGTCTAGATTTTCGTCGCAAAGTTAGCCGTATCTGTACATGCCACTAGCCAAAAAAAATACCGTGTATAGTTCAATACATAAAGTAAAGACTTAAACAAAATCAGTTTACAAAAGTGGTCTAGTACTACGAAAAAAAAAATGTTTAAAAAGACCAAGAAAAAATTGTTTTCGTCTCGAAATTCTCAATTTTTTCAGCGACAACCATCATATTTTTATATCTATAACAAAGGAAATGTTATAGACTAAAGAGATATCTAAAAATTTTCAAACACGGAACTGCATTTTTTATATTCAATTAAAACTGCAAAATGACCTACATTTTGGCGGACATGATATTCAAATAAAATCAAACACCGAAATATTTTCGACCTTATTTCTATTCTTTCGATGCAATACTGTCGTGTACTTGTGTCAGACCATGCCCAGTATGCAGCTAGCCTCACACACCGCGAATACCTAAAGAATAGCTTGTTACCGCGCGTATAAGGGTTGAACCTCATCTATTAGCACGGGAAAGGATAGGAGCATGGAAACATGCGATTCCATGATGATGGATGTTGGGCTTGCTCGGGGTTGCGGGTTGTTTCAAAGAGTAACCACTGCCTGGAAACAGAAAGGGCAAAAGAAGGAACGTGGGTGGGTTAGTCAGTTCAAGTCTGTTGATGAATTCCCTTCCGATAAAAAAGTGCTGATAGATGTTGCGTAACCCAAAAAACCCAGATATTCTCATTACCCATAAACTAATACTTGACATAATCTGTTTCAGGCATCTACGTTATATCACCACACCATCTATCAGATTCTATCGACCTTACATCATCATTCTACTACCCTTATCCCAAGTTATTTGGGGTCGGGGCAGAATGTCTTCTTCTTCCACACTCTTTGAATATTCGTCATTTCATCGGACACCTCCTTTCTTGCCATTACTTCCTTTCACCTTCCTCTTCTACCTAAATAGAACTTGTAAAGCAACATAGTTTTGCAAAAATTCAAAAACAAAATATTCGTACTTAGGTGATTGACATTCAATATAAATTGAGATATTTCCAAAAGTCACTCATCACAAACGCTTAAACCCTCACCCCTGATAACCTTCAGAGAGCTAATATTTCATGTGCTAACCAAAATGAGTGCCACACAACATTTGAGAGATGTCTACTGCATTTGTAATGTTGGCCATCCCTGCTATCAGCCTGTCTGTCCCGCACACCTATAAATTGTAGCCTATCACTGCTATGACGTCATGTAAGCGGAGACAGAAGTTCCACATGGAACGAAACAATTAAAGAACTTGTCAAGGGACACCCGGATGGAACGAAGTTATTATTTATCATATTATACAAAAAAACCTGTCTCTACTACCCTACTCACCAAAAATAATCATCGCGACACCACACTGTTCAATGCGAAATAGAAAGACGAAACGAAAATAACTGGCTTGCTTTCTATGAGAGAGAGAGACAGACAGAGAAACACGCACACGCCGCACAGCTTACAACTATAGCAAAAATCGTAATTTTTTCCAAAAAATGTACTCGTTGTTCTTGTATCGTTTGGTGTGAAGGAAGAAGCCTAAACTATAAAGTTTATTTTCTCAACTTAATGCTGCTTGCCTTTTTAAATAACAGACGATACACCAATGGCTTTAGTATTGCAGAAGTTCACTGGCGGCTGTGAGCACTTACCATCAGATAGATCGCCAAGTTTATGGCGTGAATAACGCCTGTACATTATTTTAAAAAAAACCGTTTAAAAAAAGAACGGGGTGAACAGGCTCCCAAGAACTTATCTGAGCGACAATGAGGCAAATAATGGATCCACTGTTCAAACATTTTTATTTTTTTATACTTACTAAATATCGATCAAGATACCTCGATTCGCCAGATGGCTACCTGGCAGCGATGACGCGGCCTAGGGTGGAGCTCGCTTGCCAAGTGAAGCACCGGGAACCGAATCAACAGAGAAGCCGGCAGTCAATTCCATAGCATAGCGCTTTGTAGGGTTCATGGAACTGTAACCATGCAACGGTGACGCGTCGCCGTATCTCTGCACTGTCGATAATTGCTCTATATGCTCCCTATGAAAAATTCCTTTCCTTTTGAGGAACGAAGTCTTTTGACACTTATGTCGAGAGCCAGTCATAATCTTGCAGACCATCATCACCTCCTTACACATTTTATCAAGCATTGACCTTCTGAACTCTCTTCTTGTGAACGCAAAATAAAACGTAATTTCAAAGGTATATGCTCTGTCACGCGGTTACACCTGTCCACTTTCAGCTCGCAATTTTTAAATACAGCAGCATTTTCCGGATTGTTTAAATCCGTCCATCCTCCAAATCAGAACAAAATACACGAGTAGGTTCGATCGTGCGAAATATTTTACAAAAACTTTTGTCAAAATTTAAATTCAGAATTTTTGGACGAGAAATGTTTTATACTTTACGAGTTTTAAAGTATTTTTATTTTTAAAGGAATTTTGTAAATGGCTTTATGAGCCTTTTTATTATGTCTTTCTTTGTGTGTGTATATTCATAATTGACTAATGAATTCATGTATTGGAGTGAAAATGTGATGTTGTTGCACAAACGATGAGACACTCTTAATCTCACTCTTGTCTTGCTTGTACTGCTTTTTGTGCAATACAGGAGCTGATAGACGCTACTCAAAGTGTCCTACTCGCCACCAAAGTCACCACAGTCGTTATAGGTAGTCAAGACCCAAAATTCTAACAACCAGTCTTACCATGGGGAGTTGTAGTACCTAGTACTAAATGAGTTGTCATACACGCCACAAAAGTCATCACAGCCGTTATAGGTAGACAAGATCCGAAAATCTGACAACCAGTCTTACCATGGGGAGTTGTAGTGCCCAGGACTAATTATGTTGTCATACACGCCACAAAAGTCATCACAGCCGTTATAGGTAGTCAAGACCCGAAAATCAGACAACCAGTCTTACCAAAGGGAGTTGTAGTACCCAGTACTAAATGAGTTGTCATACACGCCACAAAAGTCACGACAGCCGTTATAGGTAACCGAAAAATCTGACAGCCAGTATCACCGAGGGGATTCGTATTACCCAGTACTAACTGGGTTGTGGGGTTCAGATAGGTTGTCGCTCTATATAAAATACTGGGACTAAGCTGCACCCCGTAAGACTGGAAGCTGCCCCATAATAATTGGGAAATAGCTAGGCTGATGATGATGATGAAAAGAATGTAGTCTTTAGAAACAATGCCTAAGTTGAACCGTTTTATAAAAACACTACCTTTTGCCCGCGGCTTCGCTCGTGTTAAATTCGGGGAAACACAGTTCCCCTTTCCTGATTTGCAGGTACCTGTTACCTGTAGTTTTTGCCCTTGCGCCTTATTTATTATAATAGCAAAGCTAAGTTTTTCTTTTTTTCCCTGCCATTTCTGCCATTTAAGCGTGAAGACGTAACAAACAAACTCACTTTCGCTTTTATAATATTAAGGATTATCCTTTATTTATTAATCAAGTTAGTTTTATGAACGTTAAGACGAAGTACCACAGTTTTACCTAAACGTTGCCAATATCATTCGAAACACGTGTCTAATACTTGCAAATAAGTAACTATATACCCATCCCTCTATGTACACACGAGCATATAAAAGTGCCACACGTAAATGTTATCGTTCAGGCTCCATAAAAGTATTGGTATCACGAAAATCCGGTCAAGAGCGAGTCAGATTCGTGCACCGAGAATTCCGTACAAACTTGCGACATCAATAGCCATATGTTTTGACTGCGCAGACTTAGAAGGTTATTTTTACAGCACAAAGGACCACAGAGTTGAGTATATGGTTTTATTTTCAACTCGATACCTTAACGCGTTCACGAGATGAAGGATCTGGTCAGATAGACGTACAGACATTTGTATGACCTGCAGATAGTTGTTCCGGGTCTGGCTGTTTGTGTATGTGAGTTTATATGTTTGTAAACTCACCCACGATACAGGAGAAATTCCTAGTGTGGAGCAGCGTTTTTTTAAATAAAAAAAATAAAAATAAAAAGACAGACAGACGAACAAGAAAATGATCCAAAAAGGATTCCGTTTGTTTCCTTTTGAGTTGCGGAACCCTAAAAGTAGCTAAAATAGTGGTATTTATAAAGCTTAATGTATTAGCTTGTGACAAATGATGCGTCTGTGACTTGGGCATAGGCTGAGGGCCATGTGGTAGGCTTGACAGTTGACAGAATGCCACTTCTTGTAATCTCAATAAAGAAAATAAGGGACTTATTACTTCAGAGCAGCCATCTTACTCATGAAAAGCGCATCTATTTATGTCGCCAGTGAACAGGCTTTTTCTGTTAAAGCTCATCCCGTCGTGTAGCTCATCGCTATCCTCTGGGCTAGTTTGAGGTCTAGAATTGTCCCATTGAATTATAATAACAATATGGCCTTTTATTCAGATCACTAAACTTAGTACAATGGATTTTGAATTTTATATAAAGAACTAACATTAAAACTTAATAAACAATTTAAACTAATATTTGTTGCTTGGTTTTCATTTTCTTTATCTTAAAAAAAAAACTTTGCCTTACACTAGGATTTTCTCCTGTATTGTGGGTGTGTTTACAAACGTTTAAACTCACATACACAAACAGCCAGACTCGAAACAACTATCTGCAGGTCATACAAATATTTGTTCCGTGCGGGAATCGAACCCGCGACATGCAGTGCAGCAGTCGATCGCTCAGTTATTGCGCCAACCGTGCCGACTTTGCCTGTAGGCAAAAGGCCTCCTCCAAGCTTTTCCATTCTTTCCTTTCTTGAACCACATTGAATTAACTAAATTAAAAAAAACACAATACGCAAAATGTGAGTTTACTATTAGGCACCGTAACAAACAATAACATGATACATCATCTGCCTAGCCTTTTCCCAACTATGTTGGGGTCGGCTTCCAGTCTAACCGGATGCAGCTGAATATCAGTATTTTACATGGAGCGACTGCCTATCTGACCTCCGCAACCCAGTTAATACTGGGTAATACGATACCCCTTGGTAAGACTGGTTGTCAGACTTTTGGAACACTGACTACCTGTAACGACTGTCAAAGATCTACAAATGACAGCCGGGACCAACGGCTTAACGTGCTTTCCGAGGCACGGCGGAAACTCGGTATGTAACGGGTGGTCACCTATCCACAGACCAACCTAGGCAAGCGCGGCTTAACCTAAAGATCGACCCAAACACTTGCCAAAATTTAAATGATTTTTTTCGAGAAAAACTGTTTCGTCAAAGAAATAAGACTTATTTTGTAATAGTATGTGTGGTTTCCAATATACAATATTTGAGAAATCGTATAAAGTTAATCAATACAGTAGGAAGTAATTGCTTCAAACTTTTATTTCGTAAGTGTATAAATGTAATTGTTGTACTTAATGGTACACGCATTTATCGCCAGTAATGTTTATTTTTATAATTCAATAGGTCAACTTTTTACCTCAGTTTTGCTCATAGGACAGAGATGAGATCAAGGACGGGATGAGCTATCCCAGAAGTAGCCTATTAACTTTCCTATGTTTGCGAAAAAAAAATACAATTGAAATTATCGCATTTAATTTTGACAATATCCCTCATTGCGTTTTTTCCATTGTTAATCAAACGAATTTTTCAAACTAATGAATAGTTTTCTGATTATGTTGTGTTACGCCAGTTGGGCACAGAAACACTCAAAATAAATTAATGAACATAATTTTAAAACACATTAGAAAGTTATCATCGACATTGTTAATGTCACTCTGCAGACATGATAACAGTATTAATTGAGAAATCAATTAAAAACCTATTAAAGAATACCAGATATCATTCGATAAGAAGCGTATATAAAATCTCTTGTTTCGAAGGAAAAGAAACATTAAAATTCAAACAAATAACTAATAACATTTAAATTCCACTCAGTTTCCAAACTTATCAAAGGCCAACTGTTCGATAAAATGTTAATTTTGTTCATATTTGCTATAGTTGTCCACAGTGTCGTCTCAATCACACCATGCAAAGATGGCGTAGAAATCGTAACGCAAGAATCAAAGGATCCGAAAGATCTTCTTGGAAACTGGACCTACGTTTACCACTGGGATCCTAAAATAAAATTCGAAAATGAATTCATTGACAGAGTTGACCTCAAATGCCCTAAACTACATTTTGAAGAAGCCACTCCAGAATTCGTAAAGGCTAAGGAAGCAGAATGCGCAGATGAGAAGATACCTTTCAACTGGGATGATGTTAAACTGAGAGTAGACGCTCCCGTTTTAAAAATGGATGGAGGTATGTTGATAATAGGAGAGAAGGAAAATTGGATGGCCATAGACTGTATCACGATGGTCAGAGTTGTGATAAAAAAGGTGTCTGAAAATTTCATAGCTATGGTTGGTCCTGATTCGAATTCGGAAGCTGAACTGCTTGTCCGAAAGGCCCCGAGTTTAGACGAACTTAAATGTGTTGCGCATAACTTGGATGTCCGCAAAGGTATGTCAGGATTTGGACTTTGTTATACGAAGTAAAGGGAACTGGATTGAATGTTTTATAAATAAAGAAAAATGAGACAGAAATGTTATTTGATTTTGATACATGTTTCGTTGCTCTATTTTGTGATTGCACAGACTTAAAAACCGCTGTTCCAGTTTCACTATGATTGTTTCTGAATTACCCTAATTAAGCTGATTCAAATTTGATTTTTCCTAAATCAGAATGAAAGTCAGTTACCTACAAAAAGGAAAAGGCCGTCCCGCCATCCGCACGGCCTCTATAAAATTCGTCCTCAGACTAAGAGAAGTTAATTCCCCGATATAGAAGTCCAATGCTTCGTTTCATTATTAGAACGAGGAAAAGGTTGAGGGATATGGTAAAATAGATGTGCCTGGCGGTCTCACCTGCTTCTAACTTCTTAGTGTCGTGCATAATAATAATGATTTTGTGAAAGATTGCCTATGCAAAAGTTAATCCGGTCAAGGAATCGCCTTCTCCCATACAAATTTTGCCACCTGTTTCACCCCCTTTGGGGTTGAACATCCTAAAATCCTCCATGCAAAATGTTAGACACGTAGCACTTGTAGTTTCTGAGATTTCGTGATGAGTGAGTTAGTTCATCAAGTTCTCTTCTTTAAACAGAACAGTTGAATTTGAATTTTGAATTTGAATTTGAATTAAAGATCAGACTTAAAAAATCACTGTTATTGGAATAAAATTAAAGTTGTTCCAAAAAGGGTAAAACATAACTGGGACGTGCCAAGTATATTGCAACCAATAATAGTTCTTGTAAGCAACCTTTACGCCAATAAGTAACTGGTCAGTCGTGACTCACACGATACTTTGCCTCCAAACATGGAGTACTTTTTTTGCGGATGGGAAATCATCAAATAACTTCCCCCGCTCTGGGCGGAGCGCAGGGGAATATCAGACTTGTACTGACTAAAACCCATCCATTTTCCTTCTATTGCCCTTTACGTTCCGGAGCGGTATCTCTTTCGAACAACCCGCAACCCCGGCAGCCGGTGGCCCTGGCAGGCCCCTCTGCTGAGATCCCGTTGAGGCACGCGTGGAACACTAACGCGCCGTCGACACGACCTGTCGTCACTGGACGGACGGACGCTGAGCTACCTATTGCTCACCGTCCACAAGCCCGCATCTACGGTGGCCGGGAGCCGTCTCGCAGCGCCCGACGCCCTGGGCACGCGTGGAACGCTAATGTCTGTCGTCAATAGACGGCCGGTCGGTGAGCTACCTATTCCTCACCGCCCAGAGGCCCGCAAACTTAGAATACTTAGAGCAACACTTTTTCCTCACCGCCCAGAGGCCCGCAAACTTAGAATACTTAGAGCAACACTTTTTCAGCTGAAGAAAGCAGCAATGTGATGGCATCATGCTACTGGTGAGCATGTCCCTAGCAGTTCTAACGAACTAGTGACAAAGCGGCTTTTCAGCGGCAGAGCATCGATCATCATGCTATTCAGGAGGCATGGTCCCTTTCTATACTTAGACTAGATATAAGATAGCTGCAGTGGCATCAGTCGACTCAAAGCCCTTCCCGTGGAACGTGCACTTTTCGTACAACTAGTGCATCTGCAAGACACGCGTTCGTCTCAAAATGACTGAATTATTTGTCAGAGATAAAGTGTGCCTTTTTTTTTATGTGTAAAACTCTTGTGGCACAGTTTTAGTTGCCATGCTGTTCCGAATTAGCTTGACCAATTTTTATGAAATCTTGAATGTGTATTCGGTAGGTCTGAGAATCGGTCACAATCTTTTTATTTTCTCAGCAACCGATGAGACCACTGGGCACAGCTTGTTTTGTTACAGAATTACCATAAGGTTGAAAATTAAAACTCAAAAAGCATTGGCTGAATGGTTGGTTAGAGCTAATTCTTACTTCCTTACTAATGATATTAATATGAAAGTAACTCTGTATGTTTACATGTGTAAGTATGTGAGTAAACGGCAGATCGGAACGGTATTTACCATAGACATAGATTTAACATGAAAAATAGGCTGTATAGATAGAATATTCTTTATTATGTACACCATACGTAGCAAGTAAGATAAGTAACAAGAATTACACTAAACAACTTATAAATAGGGTGGGTCTTATCGCTAAAAGCAATCTTTTCAAGACAACCTTTGGATGGATTTAAAGTAGGTAGTCTGTGGCGTAACATTTTCAAAATTAATTTACAAACAAATTTTTAAAACATTTAAAAAACAATTACTTAAATATAAAAACATTTAAATTGTTATTTTATATGCATATAAAATATATAAAATTAAATAATTATATACATTATATTATATTACAGCAAAGAAATATTTAATATTGTTGTTTAAGGAGAGAGGTAGTGCTTTTTGACCAAAATTTTAAAAGTGGACAGAGTTTGAGCGCTCCATACAGACATGGGCAAGTACAGCTTGAACTGTAAAGGATTTATCGTAGAAGCTAGTAGAATGCACCGGCATCTCCAGTCTCAGGTTTTCCGATGACCTCAGATATTTATTATGTGTGTCATGAAGGAATATTATCACGCTAAGAACTTGAGGGGGTAAGCAATGTTGCATTATGTTCATATTTCTCAACTGTTTGACAACTATTATAACATGCATACCTTTGTACTCAAATTTTATATGTTTTTTATTCTGTCTGATTTACTGTGTGTACATAAATAGTTAAATAAATAAATAATTGCATTAGAGGATTAATAATACTAATAAGGGTAACAAAGTGAAGATACGATGATAGAGTAAGTAGACGTCAGGTAACGATTGCAAACAAAACAAATATTTTAACTAAAATATTTATATCTATATATATTATTTAAATAATATATTATATTTAACTAATGCCTTAGAAGTTGCGGGTAATAGCTAGTGCATACATAATTATAAGATTATAGAGTTGATAATCAAAACTCAGAACCTTTATGCAACAGAGTTGGGAGTAAATCCTATATACTGCCCCAAAAGCGCCCACCCACCACCACTAACTAATATTGGAGCTAGGGAGAAGAGGTGGCGCAGGAAACTCCCCACCAACATGCATTTTTTGCGCTTCCCCTTCCTTCTCTGGGCGGAGCGGGGGGAGTGTCAGAATTTTACTGACTAAAAACCACCCATGTTCATTCTTTTTGCCCTTTATGTTCCGGGGTCGCAATATATCTTTCGAACAACCCGCAACCCCGGCAGGCCCCTCTGCTTTGCGCACTTCTCTTGGAACACTAACACGTTGTCTACACCACTAACACGCTTCTGTCACTTTCAAAATTTAAGTAAGTATCATCTTTATAAAGCTGAAGAGTTTTTTTAGTTGATCGCTGTGATCTCATGAACTACTGGTTCGGATTGAAACATTATTTTAGTGTTCGATAGCCCATTTATCGAGGAATGCTATAGGCTATAGCACCCTACTACAATGTTGAGCTGAGCAGGGACACATACTAGTGTACCACATGGTAAGACTGGTTTACAGGCTTTCAGACCATTGACTACCTGTAACGACTGTCAAAAATATGCAAATGGATGCTTGTCAACTGTCCAAACCATTAAATAAAGGTTTAAAGTGTTTGTAAGTAGCTCGATACCATTTGACAATTTTAAAATAAATAAAATATTTTGTAGGTAATATTTTATGAATAGCAATACAAGTTTGGATAATCCTTACTAATATTATAAAAGCGAAAGAGAGTTTGTTTGTTTGTTACGTCTTCACACCTAAATGGCTTAACCGATTTTGATGAATTTTGGTACAGAGATAGTTGGGACCCTGGAGACGGACATAGGCTATTTTTTTTAAAAAGATTGAGATATAAGAGAGAAAGAAGGAAGAAAAGGGAAACCTAGCATTGCTATTACAATAAACAAGGCGCAAGGGCAAAAACTACAGGTAATAGCAGGTACCTGTAAATCAGGAAAGGGGGAACTGTGTTACCCCGAATATAACGCGAGCGAAGCCGCGGGCAAAGTAAAGTAAAAAGGCAAGAAGTATAAATAGAACAGACAGTTACATTACCTACCAAATACCACATTTTTTTTTGTTAGTAAAACGGTGATCTGCTTCAATTCAATTCTTAATTTATATCAGTTATAGATTAGTAATTAGTAAAATAATATAAAACTCATTACGGAAATTGATAATTAAAGTGATGACATACATTTTGTTCACAACGGAAAGTATCTCTTCATTGTAAATTAATGATAAGCAAGTGATAGTGGAAAAAATAGGTACGGTTATTTAATGAATTACAGTTAAGTAATCATTAGGCGAAAACCAAATGACACCCATAATCTAATTAGAGAAAAATATGCACATAAAAGGTGGAGGTTTCGACAAGTGAATTCATTACCAAACAGGTGTTCGACAAAGTCATACTTAGACATAGTGAAGCTAATATCGTAGTCAAAGTATCAAAAAAAAGCCATCATGTTCCCTCTATACATATTGGCTTTGCTCATCCACGTTGCGTATTCAACAACACCTTGCCAAGATGGAGTAGAAATCGTTTCAAAGGAGACCAAGAATCCTGAAGATTTAATTGGAAATTGGACCTACGTATACCATTGGGACAACCTTAACAAATTCGACCGGGAGTTCGCCTTCGATGCCAAAGCTGACCACGAGATGCGCTGCCCAGAAATTGCGATCGAAGCGATTACTCCAGAATATGTCAAAGCGAAAGAAGCTGAATGTAAAGACTCTAACCCACCATTCAACTGGTCTGATGCGAAATTGAAGTTGGATGCTCCCCTGATGAAGATGAAAGGAGGCATCCTCTTCATTGGAGAGGACGTGAATTGGATGATGTTGGAGTGCAAGAAGATGGTGCGCGTTGTGATTAAGAAGGTCTCTGATGATTACATCGTGATGATTAACCCGGAGATGGCTCATATTTCTGAAATGCTGGCCAGGAGGACGCCAACAGTGGAAGACCTGAAATGTGTCGCCCATAACGTAGATGTGGGCAAAAGTATGTCTGGTTTCGGACTTTGTGCTTGATTTAATTAAAGAAGTTGATTGATTTGATTCAAAATCTTTTTTTTGTATTAACAAATTGTACTTAAAACTACTTTAAATTATGTGAATGTATTAAATTTTGGTGATTATGTGGTGCAGTTGTAAACAGTTAGGTTAGATTAGTTAGAAAAACCGGCCAAAAACAAGAGGTATAATGTGTTCGGACCATTTGGCCATAATATTAAAAAGGCCTGTTATATCTGTTTGACTTAAGTTGTGTGTAGTCGATTCCTGGTTTATGCAAGAATACTCACGTGCTTTTTTTCTATCTCTTAGATAAGTTTCCCGAATTAATGATATTCTACTAAACCCTCAAAATGAAAAAAGCTAAACATTTAACAGAACCGCTAAGGATCACAGACAGCGATCAACAACCTAGACGCATAAATTGAAATTACAAAAACACCAGTCACCAACCTCAAATTCTTAATTCAAACTAATCAGCCAATCACCAGTCTTACCCTTAGAAACCATACTAAAAATTAATTAATTAAATATTATTAATTTGTAGTTAGCTGGTTTTATTAAATTACGTACGATATTCAGAAGGTTTGAATAGCGTAAAAATTAAATTGTAGTGAGGTACATTTCATGTATGAATAAGGGTATTAGAGTAGAGAAAATAAAATAAATTCGGGTAAAATTAACAACTGATAATAGGAGACATTACATTATTAATTTTATTGTTTTCTCACAGTTAATTGAAATTGAAATGCTTGTGTTTTTTTTAATGTTACTTAAAATGAGTCTGTGTTACTTGAAAAAAAAGAATAAACTGTTACTGTGTAATGGTTGGGTGGGTATAGTACATACCTAATTTGTAATTATGCAAAAAAAAAACCGTCCAAAAGCGAGTAAGACTCGCGCATCGAAAAAAACGTTGCCCCACTCTTGGAATTTCTCCTGTATCGCGGGTGCGTTCACAAACATTTAAACTCACATACACAAACAGCCAGACCCGGAACAACTATCTGTAGGTCATACAAATATTTGTTCCGTGCGGGGATCGAACCCGCGACACGTAGCGCAGCAGTCAAAAGCTTAGCCACTGCGCCAACCGTGTTTCCAACTTGCAACACAAACGGCTATATCTTTTGACTGCATAGACTTAGAGGATTGATTTTTTTAACGGCACAAACGGACTACAGACTTACTTACTTGACGTATATGGTTTTCAGTTTAACTCGATACCTACACGCGCAAGAGTCTTGACAGACAAACAGACAGAAAGACGGAAAAGAAAGCGATCCAATAAGGGTTCCGAACCCTTAAAACTATTAAGAAACCACAAAAACACCAAACAGATAAATAGACAGAGACAGATACATAAAAATTAAAAAGATATAGAGTATTAAAGGAATCATTTCAATAAAAGGCGACGTCTTTGACAAATGATGTCATTACCAATTAACGCTTCGTTATAACAGTATCTACATTGTTTTAGTTTTAGTACCTATAGCGATCATAAGAAAAAAATAATCATGTTTCCCCTATACTTATTGGCTTTGTTAATCCATGCTGTGTATTCGATCACACCTTGCCATAATGGAGACGAAATCGTTTCAAAAGAGACCAATGACCCTCAAGACCTCATTGGAAACTGGACCACCGTGTACCGCTGGGACAACATGAACAAATTCACCCAGGATCTCATTTCGTCTGGTCACATTTTGCCATGTCCAATGATAACGATTGAACCTGTTACCCCAGAAGAAGTCAAAGCAAAGGAAGCTGAGTGTGCCAACTATGATATCCCATTCAACTGGGCAGATGCGATGTTTAAGGTATATAATCCTCATTCTACCAACGCAGGATGCATCCTTGTCGTTGGAGAGAAGGAGAATTGGGCGATATCTGATTGCGGGGTGCTTACTCGCGTTGTGCTAAAGAAGGTGCCTGGAGATTATATCGTGATGGACTACTGGATGCGTGGGTACCCGGAGAAGACCAATGTCTCTGACATGATTGCCAGGAGGGTCCCGACTATGGAAGACTTGAAATGTGTCGCCCATAATGTAGATGTGGGAAAAGATTGGCAGAACGGGTTTGAA